>BSWB01000003.1:96051096-98579430 GCA_033239125.1 Fagopyrum homotropicum | reverse complement strand
GATACATCCCCGCCTCTGAGTACAATGTCCAGCTGTACGAGTATCGGTCACACAATCCGTGTACCCTATGGGAGTGGATTGCGCCCTTCCTGTAAACCAGTCTGGCTCGGCATCAGAGAACCTCCCAGACTCCACGGCGGGATGAAAGGGAAAGGTTATCACAGCCACGCAGTGGGGCAGTCAATAGAACATAAGTCGATAAAAACGACAACTCATGCTATCATAGCAAACATATAAAGCACACACCACTCATGCAAACACCCAATATAGGGATGGTAGCTAAGTAAGTCCTACGGACTTACCTCAACCTCGTACAACCTCAACAACGATCACCTCTACACTGGAGGGACAACACGGCCTATAAACAAGGCATAAAGAGATATATCAACCTCTATTCATCAAAGGGGTCACACCTAGACCCAAAGGGATCAATAAGGATCATACTCAATCTATGAGCCTCACAACCAACTAAACCTCAATATCTCAGCATAACTCACAATTCCTCAAATCTCAAGGTAGTATCTAATCAACATTCCTCAATCTCAATTCTAATCCTAATTTAATTAATTAACCTTTAATTAATTAATTAGATTTCGTCAGAATAACGTTTTGCCCGCAGGCAATTTCTAAACCCACCTGTCATCAGATTTCATCAAACAAACTATCCATAATCACCAGAATAATATAACGACCATAATGGAATTTCTAATTATCCATTTTGACAAGCCTAAATTCAATTTAGGCCAAATCGCAGTACTGAAAACGAATAAATTCATAACTTATTCGTTACTAACCCGATTGACGATCTGAAAGAAGATTCGGAAACACAGCGACGCAGGCTACACATGGACAACATCAAATTCACCGGAATCTGAGCGACGGAACCGTCATGGTGACATATATGCTCGACCAGCCCTCCATATACTCGGAAATGCAGAAACTCGGTACCGATATGAAGAGAATGAAGAGAGGAATCCAGAAACTCAAACGGAATTGAAATCGGATTAGAAATGGAGAGTAGATCTGAGTTTGAAGGTTGAGAGAAATCAGAGTTTTTACGAGGAAACGTGAAATGAAATGAATTAATAACGGATTTTCCGCTATTTATAGTGAAGTCGATAATTATCCTTTAGTAAAGTCGATAATTATCCTTTAACCGATCCAAATGCGGGTCGAACCTCTCTCTCCAAACTTCTCGAGATTGGAACATTAAATCTGGAATATTGTAGGGATAATTATTACACAACTGCCTCGGAAAACGTGTATTCCTAAGCCGTCTTTCTTAGCCGTTAAGAAACGAAATAGCGACTGTTTTGGCCGTTTTGCCTCTCCATGTTATTTCATATCTAGGACATATCCGATGTCCTGATCATTTCTCTCAACTGCATTTTTATTAATTGGAGCTCCCAAATGCTCCAAATAACACCGGAGGGTAAAAATAATTACCCGGGGGAAAAAGTAAAAATTTCCCCAAACGTCCAAAATTACGCGAGGAACATAACGCTGGGACTCATACTCATCACTTGCGAAATCTTTGCGAGTTGTATGTCAATTACTATCAACGATTAAGTTAATCAACATTAATTAGAATTCGGAAATCCTATCTATTACATCACACACCCCTTAAAAAAAAGTTTCGTCCCGAAACTTGAACAATTCCCAAATCCTCTCGGACCCATACGCCGAGGTATAACTCTCACTCTTTCTATCGGAGGTATCACATCTCCGTTCAAAAGATCATAACCTATAACAATCTATAACCTCAAGTATAAACATGGAGGAATCATCATCTCCAGGAAATAGGGCCATAACGCTACCCAAAGGCGTAGGGGAATCACGTCTCTCGCTATACCACATCATAAGGCATAGAGGAAGCACATCTCTAGCCCAAACATATCACAAGCATAGAGGAAATACGTCTCTAGCAAACCATAATCATATATATATATATATCGTATGGAGGAATCACATTTCAACTAAAACTATGTCCATCAAGGTAGCATGGAGGAAAGAACCATCTCCAGCTGAATCCTAATCACACTCAAATAGCATGAAGGAAAGAACCATCTCCAGCTATAAATATAATCATACTCGGGTAGCGTGGAGGAAGTAATCATCTCCAGCTATAACATACATCACGCTAGCACATCAAGATCTACTAAGATCATAAATCACATCACAACTAGCATGGAATAACACATCAAGTCATATAAGCACATAAGCACATAAGCACAACATTCATCAAGATAACACTAAGATCTACTCGTGCTCCCACAAATGGGTCTGTCCCAACATATACTCTGGATAGTTCCTCAGGACACTATCCTCAGTCTCTCACATAGCCTCTTCAGGTCTTCATCTCAACCATAATATCCTCAATATGGGAATGTCTTTCAAATGCAAGTGTTTCATATCTTATTCCAAGAATGTAATCAGATGCTCAACAACGATGTGGTTCAACTTAACCACTAGATCATTATAACTCACAAAGTGTTTCCAACCTGGTATATACTTCCTCAATTGAGACACATGAACACTAGGTGAACATCCACCAACTTCAGAGTGAAAGCTAAACATCATGTTGCCTTCACAAAACTAATCAAGATCTCAAGTAACCGACATATTGGAAACTCATTTCCCCTTTCCATAATACACAACAAACGTCTCACAGCTGAGATACCTCCAGCCGAACATGAACTCTCACTTGAACTTTAGAGGTTAACACCTCTTGTCTACACACACAATCTGGCGACTATGTAGAGCCAACACTCTTCCTTTAATCATCGTTACTTGAACTATAAAATCCTGAGTCTGGTCATGTGTTATTTCTACTACTACTGCTAGATCACTTCTAGCATAAGGATATACGACATCTATGTCAATATATATTGCCTCATAGGGCCATCCCAGAAAGATGCACGTCCTTCATTGTTATATAATAAACTCATTAATGGAAGGTAATATAACCATCCACGTTCCCCATTCGACTTACAACTTATAATAGATCTTTAAGATCTAGATGATCCTCTCTAACTGACCATCTGTCAGGGGGTGAAGTGTAGTCATGAGGTACAGACTCGTCCCCAAAGCTATCTGAATCTACTGCCTAAAATCTCAAAGTAAAAACATCCATCTCGATCAAAAATGATCGTTCTCGGTATACCATGAAGTCTCAATATCTATCTAGTGTACTCCTGAGCCAATTTATTCACTAGCCACGTCCTTCTGATAGAAATAAAACGTACCGGTTTCATTAATTTGTTACCAACAATCCAGATAACATAAATCTTCTACTGGGTCACAATCCCATAAAAAGTCCATAGAGATGTCCTCCCAAATTCTACTACTGCACTGGTAGTGGGTGGGGCTTATCTCTAGATCAGAAGTACTCTATCTGGACCTACTAACAGGTCACACATTGTATCACAAATCTTGTTATATCGGCTTCATACAATATAATCGTCTAATCTCGTGGTACATCTTACTCGTACCTGAATGTACTAAATAAGGCATACAGTGGGTATAGCATAATATTCTATGTCTCCATCTGCATCAGCAGGTACACAAAAGTGGTCATGACTCTTCATCAGTCCATCTACTCCCATGGAGAACTATGGTGCCTCAGTACGAGACATCCTTTCTCTAAACCTTGTCAAGGCCGGCATGTCTCCTACTTCTGTTGGACCTCATCCAACAGACTAGGTAGAACCTCTGAGGTATAACTGGGTATCCTCATCAGGGAATTGATTGTCCAACTCTAGCCAAGCTAGATCTCTCTGAAGCTGAGGTTGAACTATCAGTCTCACAATCATCTTCTCTTGGAGCGTCTTTCCATTCAAGTTATCGGAGACAACATTCAATTTCTCTGAATGATATGGAATCTTCAAGTCAAAGTCTTGATCAACTTAAGCTCTTAATACTGGCGGTTATTCAACCCTTGTTGCATAAAATATACTTCAGATTTCTATGATCTATAGAAATCTGATATGAAGATCACACCGGTAAGGTCTTCAAAACTTAAAGGCTTGAACTACCACTACTAACTCTAAATCATGAGTCGGGTAGTTCTCATCATTCATTCTCAGCTGTAAACACACATATCAATAACCCTACTCCTTTGTAGTAAAACACATCTCAAACTTAGCTGGAATGTATCACCGTAAATCACGGGATCCCAAAAATCTCCTCACTAAAACAGAATGGAAGGAGAGGTCAAATGCCTCCTCAACTCTTCAGAACTTAGACACACTGCTCTCATCACGTAGTTATGGTGGTCTTCTCAAAAGACCCGCAAATGAATACGTAATCATATAAAATCCTTCCTCAAAGCATTGATAGCAATCGGATGAGCTGAGAAAACTACGTATTCCTTAATGTTCATCAGTATCTCCCATGGTACAACATACTAAATTATCGCCTGGTCAACCATGATCCCACTGGCGGAGACAACATGGCCTAAAAAGGCTACCACTGGTTCTCAACTTACACTTAGAGAGCGTAGCATACAACTTTCTATCTCTCGAAATCTGCAGAGGTCCTCAGACGATCGGTCTACTATTCTCTGCTATGAGAGTATACCAACATGTCATCAATGAAGTCCACCATGGGAGATACTGATGAAGATACTGTTCATCAACTAATCAAGGAAGTCGATGAAGATACTGTTCATCAACTCCATAAAAACTACTAAAACATTCGTCAACCCAAATGACATCACTACAAACTGATAGTGTCCATAACGGGTATGGGATGTTATCTCATACACATGCTGGTCTCTCATCCATGACTAGGGATATCTTGAGCACAAAGGAATCTTGAAAACACAATTGCTTCTTGAAGCTAACTCATCAGGTCGTTAATACGGAACATGGAACCCACTAGGGTAAAAGAAGCCCGTTTCAGTCAACTTTTAAAGTTATCAGTACAATATCTCAACAAGCACCATATAGTGTGGCTTTCCCATTCAATCTTGTATCATACTTTAACTCGATAACAATGTCCACACTCCGCTGAGGTGGCAACTAGACGGTTCAATATCACGTCTATAAACTCATAAACAACTGGAATACCTTCCATTGTTGGACTATCTCGCTCCTTCATGGTATAACACTAGAAGGCGTCATTTCCCTCTTCTATCAGTTCGCTGCTCGTACAGTCCTGATGACAAACCTGTCTCTTCAAAGGTCTTAACCTTAGAAGACCTCTATTATTTTACCATCTCAATAAAGACTATAATAGCCTTACTATTAATATCTAACACCGCATGATATCTATTCATCCAATCCATACACATAATGACTTCCTCATGCACCTACGGCATGACAAAGAAGTCTACAAGCCATACACAAGTCCCGGAATAAGGGAACAACCACATATCTCGCGGGTACCTCAGACCCCTAGCTGGTAATCCGGTAAAGGAAAGTCCACCTTCTGTAACAGCTAACTCCCGTAACTCCACTACATATCATTACTCGATCTCGGATCTATGCTCCTCAAGTATCACTGAGGTCCTCACTATAGCCTCCACTTCCACTCTTTCAACACCGGAAAGAGGAAGGTCTTGCTGGGAAGAAACACTACCTTGCTGACAGAAAGGGGCCAGATGGCCTAGTTCACCACAGATGAAACAAGCTATCGGTGCCAAAGGGCACTCAGAACGCAAATTATCTGGATAGCCACAACTGAAACATAATCATCCCATCCTTGCAACCTGTGCAACTGAAGGGTAACTCGACCTTCGTCGTCCACCTGGAATGATCTCACTCTTGAAGGGAACCTGTAAAGGCAATGCCTTGCCCTGTCGACAAAACTTCGCTCTATGCCCTACTTTACCACACGTAAAGCATATGATGGGAGCCTTTGGGCACACAGCTCGCCAATGTCCCAACTTCCACGCAATTAAAACACTGTAGTTCCTTGCCAGTCATCTTCATGGCCAAAGGATCACTAGATTGTCCTGATATCGGACTTGGTTCCCCATTCATCATCTTTGCTTCTCCAGTAACTGATTCAGTCCATTGCTTCTTTCCGGATCCAGAAGCTTCAGTTGATCTCACAATTGTTGGTAAATCTAGTGTCGATCTACCCGCTATCACCGCTTCATATACTTGTTACATATATTCTTAAAACTCGGATCTACTCATGGAGACACGATCAGCCTCTTCAAACTCGTTCTCTGCCATAGGCGAAACAACAGCGGAAACTGGTCCCTAACTTATCACCACTGGAGAAAGAGGGGGGTGTACCCCTACCTCATCCCACTACAGATACTACTCTAGTCTGAGTCATCTGTAGGATATACGCACCTAATCTTATAAGGCTATATATATGCCATAGGTATCGATATGTATATAATAAATCCACATAATCCATAGTACACACATATATATATATACATATCTACGCTGCAGAGATCCATGGCAGAGGTGACGACTTCTCGTACATTCTATCCCAAAACCACACTTAAAACCAAAACCTTTGAAACGTCAGATCCCATGTGGGCTCTGTTTATTTTACCTACCAAACCTCATTGCAGGTAGCAAGTGCCATTGTTGTCAACCTGGGCTCTGATACCAACTCTGTAACACCCCGAATCCGCGGGACTCGGGATGTCACATTGGGCTAGGATCTCACAATGGATCCTGACCCTAGCCTGACAACAAGTTCACTGGACCTTACAACATGGCACTGACAGATATAAAACAAATACATAAAACAGTATAAACTGTACGACCCAAAGTAAACAACAACATAGCCGAGTATATAAAACGACATCCTCACATAGGAGGTACAAAAGATCATCCTCACGCAGGAGGGGAAACACAACAACCCCAAACCAACCACCTAATGTACGAGAGTCCTCGGCCTGTCACCCTGCCAGATCACCCAGTAGCGCCTAACCTGTAAACATCTACAACACAGTATGAAACCGTTAGCTAACCATACATATATGAGGTAATGCATAAGCACAAGCACAATCATGAAAGATAAACACATCAGCATGCTATCACACATTTACCCATTTATTATCTTTATATAATAACCATTCACTCAAAAACCGTATATATATATATATAGATAGATGAAAGTATGTGACACGAGGACCGATACATCCCCGCCTCTGAGTACAATGTCCAGCTGTACGAGTATCGGTCACACAATCCGTGTACCCTATGGGAGTGGATTGCGCCCTTCCTGTAAACCAGTCTGGCTCGGCATCAGAGAACCTCCCAGACTCCACGGCGGGATGAAAGGGAAAGGTTATCACAGCCACGCAGTGGGGCAGTCAATAGAACATAAGTCGATAAAAACGACAACTCATGCTATCATAGCAAACATATAAAGCACACACCACTCATGCAAACACCCAATATAGGGATGGTAGCTAAGTAAGTCCTACGGACTTACCTCAACCTCGTACAACCTCAACCACGATCACCTCTACACTGGAGGGACAACACGGCCTATAAACAAGGCATAAAGAGATATATCAACCTCTATTCATCAAAGGGGTCACACCTAGACCCAAAGGGATCAATAAGGATCATACTCAATCTATGAGCCTCACAACCAACTAAACCTCAATATCTCAGCATAACTCACAATTCCTCAAATCTCAAGGTAGTATCTAATCAACATTCCTCAATCTCAATTCTAATCCTAATTTAATTAATTAACCTTTAATTAATTAATTAGATTTCGTCAGAATAACGTTTTGCCCGCAGGCAATTTCTAAACCCACCTGTCATCAGATTTCATCAAACAAACTATCCATAATCACCAGAATAATATAACGACCATAATGGAATTTCTAATTATCCATTTTGACAAGCCTAAATTCAATTTAGGCCAAATCGCAGTACGGAAAACGAATAAATTCATAACTTATTCGTTACTAACCCGATTGACGATCTGAAAGAAGATTCGGAAACACAGCGACGCAGGCTACACATGGACAACATCAAATTCACCGGAATCTGAGCGACGGAACCGTCATGGTGACATATATGCTCGACCAGCCCTCCATATACTCGGAAATGCAGAAACTCGGTACCGATATGAAGAGAATGAAGAGAGAAATCCAGAAACTCAAACGGAATTGAAATCGGATTAGAAATGGAGAGTAGATCTGAGTTTGAAGGTTGAGAGAAATCAGAGTTTTTACGAGGAAACGTGAAATGAAATGAATTAATAAAGGATTTTCCGCTATTTATAGTGAAGTCGATAATTATCCTTTAGTAAAGTCGATAATTATCCTTTAACCGATCCAAATGCGGGTCGAACCTCTCTCTCCAAACTTCTCGAGATTGGAACATTAAATCTGGAATATTGTAGGGATAATTATTACACAACTGCCTCGGAAAACGTGTATTCCTAAGCCGTCTTTCTTAGCCGTTAAGAAACGAAATAGCGACTGTTTTGGCCGTTTTGCCTCTCCATGTTATTTCATATCTAGGACATATCCGATGTCCTGATCATTTCTCTCAACTGCATTTTTATTAATTGGAGCTCCCAAATGCTCCAAATAACACCGGAGGGTAAAAATAATTACCCGGGGGAAAAAGTAAAAATTTCCCCAAACGTCCAAAATTACGCGAGGAACATAACGCTGGGACTCATACTCATCACTTGCGAAATCTTTGCGAGTTGTATGTCAATTACTATCAACGATTAAGTTAATCAACATTAATTAGAATTCGGAAATCCTATCTATTACACAGCTATGGCTCCTCACTTCACAGGCTAAGGTGCCATGATGGCAAGGGAGAGAGGCACGAAAAGAAAAACAAAAGAATGGAAATAAAATTAATAAAAACTCGATCGGAAATAATCGGAATGAGATTTCGGAACGGAAAAACTTTCCGAACTATTTTGAAAATAAATTACGGAAAATATATGATCAAGCATATATTAATATATTCGAAAATCTTTATTTACAACTAAAGATACTCGTAAAATATTTAAACTATTAAAGTATTGATAAAAACCGGAAAAAAAAATATAAAATAAAATAAATGAAAACGCGAACGCGCCTAAAAATTGGGGCGTTACACTAGATCCCCCTAAAAACAAGTTACGTACCACCTCCATGACAACTTACCTTCTTGATTCACTACTTCCCCTTTACCGTGATCAAACTTTAAAACCTCTAATTCGTGCCGTTCTCCCATATGTCCTTTCCATGACCTACAAAGGTCGCATAAGGTCATCCAAATCCCTCTATTTGCCCATAATCTTGTTTACTCATCCCCTTCTACACTCACCAATAGACAACTCGCGCCTGTGCGTTCTCAGTTGTCACCGATTAACTTGTATCTGACCTTCTCCAAAGTCAACGACTTATTATTCTACTACACTTCTCATATTACCATTCTCATGAAGGCTACCCTCCTCGGGGTACTTTATCTTAAACTCCGTTAGTTCTTTCTTCATTCCATGCTTCATCTTCTTTATAAGGTAACTATATCTTGGCCTTATTGTTTCATATAACTCCCTTTCATAGACTTAACCATTCTTCCTTGATGTCTTTCCAAGAGCACCTTCCCAAATATTATAACCCTAGCTAGCATCCACTCGTGTTCCTCTTGGTTGGTGTCTTAAGTCTCTTGATTAAAACTCTTCATTTTGTCTTTCATCTTCTTGGGGCCATCATTTATACCCACTTCCTCCTTCTTGGCGTTTCTTAGTCTTATCATCATAACAGAAATCGGTCAACTCCACGTGAACCCCCACCATGCCCTTATTCTCATAACTCTAGTAATGTTGTAACTTTACTGTTTGGTACCTCGTAAGCTTAACTTACGGTATTTTAAATTCTTCTCACATGTTTCGTTCACTTCTCTCATCTTAACTCCAATGCTTAGAAACGTCTAAGGAAAGCTTTGCATCTTAATGGAATACCACCTTAACCTTGCTAGAACGTACTCATCTCCTCCTCGATTTACCTCTTTAGTTGTCCATGCTTTTTCTCGAAGAAATTAAGTTCGTTCTCTCCCTTGGTCTTGTCGTCATTTGATCATGGTCTTTTCGGAACCACTTACACACATTAATGTTATCCTCTTTCTTGTGTTGTTTCCATCTCGCTTTCTCTTTAGTTGTCTCGAGTTTTCCTTTCTATTTGTTTGTCCTTCGGTTACGTCATCTCTACTCTTCTGCTACGATGTCCTCTAAAGGAGTCCAAGAAATCACCGGGGTGCTCGTTAAGACGTGATGCTCAACTCGATAACTTGAGCGTGCTCATCATCATATGTATACTATCCTAAGACAAACGGCGTTGTCAAAAGGGTGATGATAGCCTGCTATCGTCTTAACTATAAGGTCCATATTACTAATCTAATACTAACATACCATATAATAATATATATAACTATACATAAGTCCTATGTTAATACTACTATAAACACATCAAGTCTAGGAAAAGAAACTAAAAAACAAAGTCCATAAACATAACTATAGTCCACATATCTAGATATAGTCCAAACACTTAACTAAGGTACACAAAGTCGACATATACATATCTATACATATTTCAATAATCCAATAAACTACGTCGCCGAGGTCCGCGGAAGGAGTGGTGGTCCCGTACATTCTATCCCAAACTCGACTCATGCATATGAATTTTGAAAACGAAAAAAATAAGAACCCTTGTGGGTTCTGTTTATTCCTCATTCGGCCTTTAGAAGATTGCGAGTGCCATTGTTGTCAACCTAGGACTCTGATTCCACTTTTGGAACACCCCGAATCCGCAGGACTCGGGATGCTACGGGCGGAGACCTCACAACGGGTCCCGACCCTTAGCCCGACAACAATTTCACCGGATCTTGCAACAAGGCACAAATAAAGGCCAAAACCGAAAAACATTTTTATGCTATGCAAACAATCTTGAAAAGAAAGATACAACTTGGAAACTCAGCCGAGTCTTCAAAACAACACAACTCCAAAACATAAATCCCTAAGGTACAACATAAACCAAAACAACATAATCACATAACCATCCTCGTCCTATAATGTACGGAGACCTCGGTTGTCCACTCCTCCACCTCACTCGGCGGCATCCCTAACCTGCAAGATAACTACAAAATCGGTATAAATCGTTAGCTAGCATTCAAAGCATTAGAATCATGGTATTGACACACACACATAAGGCATCAAAACATCTAAACACACATGTCCGGTTATTATCTCTTTGTTATTATTAAGTCATATCTCTTACTATTCCACTTATGGTGTGACACGAGGATCATAACGATCTCGCCCTTGTCCCCTTTCACCATACGGGTTTGTACTTGATACGGATCAGCATCACCCGTTGGATTGGTCGCAAGGCACCTCCCAATCATCCCCATTTTGGACTGGACAAGCGGTCACCGCCCGTTATCATACACTTGGGCCAAATATAAACATATAAAGGTCGGTAACCCTATTTACGGTTTAGTTGTTATAAACAATAAACAATAAACACACACATAAACAATAAACACACACCACCAACACGCATCGAAACTAATACAGAGAATACGAGCTAAGTAAGTCCGGAGACTTACCTCGTCCCGAACGCTAATCACGCAACACTCTCGCTTCCCTTGGGAAGAAGCCTATAACCTACTCACAACAAGATATCTATATCAACAACTCGCTTAAATCAAGAGGTCGTAGACTTCTACACAAATGATCTTACGTAGATCATTTGACTCTCATTCTAGGACCACATTCTAGAATCTCTCATGCTCACATCTCACTCAACCCAAGCTAGAAGTCCTTAGACTTCTAGACCTTATGATCTCACAGGATCATAACCTATAGCACATACTAGGATAAACATGCCTAGTTCAAACAAACTCAATAGTAACAACACCATGTTAGGATACGCATATCCTAGCCCATAAACTCAACAACCATATACTGAAATTCTCAAACCTCACAAGCCTCACAGGATAACATCAACACCTTAAGTCGTAAAACATTTCACAATCCTCAAACACTCACCTAAGTTCCATAACCACTACTTGGTATTAACTCTAAGTTATGATAGATCCATCCTAGCATGATACTACTACTACTAAACATAACTAGATCGACAAAGGTCCTCACACGAGGTCGAAGACGGAAGACGATCTACGAATGTCGAATGCGGATTCGTTAGGTCATTATCAGGGTCGTTTCCGAACCTAACACCAAAACTAAACGAGGTTATCTCATACGCTAGACTTGAACGGAATATATAATATGAATAAATCTAAGGAAAACCCGTTTTCAAAAGCCAGCGTTAAAACTCGTTAAACCCTTCCGGAAAAAATATGAAATTAAACCACTTGGTCGTAAACCCGAAATTACAACTTGAACCATAAACCGATCATAAAATCCGTAATTGTAATTTTCGGGCAACCTAAACAACATCATAAACCCAATGGTAAAAATCGTTCTCAAAGTCAAGGATAAACAAAACCTTTCGACCATTTTCCGGGCAGAATATACAATCTTGTAAATGTGGGTTATAAACTGCAAATAAATATTTCGGTCATATGATGTAAATAAAATCTACAGGAGGGTATAATCGCTACATTTCACAACCTAGGTACAAATCTCCAATAATAAAAGATGGGCTAAATCTGTAATTAATCTGTAAGGGCATATTTGCAAAAACCCAAATTGTGGGCCATAAACTGTAAAAGCAAGTTATAGGTGCATTTTGTGAATACTCTTAAAAGAGGGGCCCGATTGATAAAACCCTAAAAAGGGCTTCTTTCATTTACTGAAGAAAGCATGCAGCAATGAAGGTGGAGGGGACGTCAGTAGGGATCCGGCAGCACGGGACGTCGATGGCGCAAGGCGACAGAGGGCGCTCCGGCGGCTTCGATGGTGGCAGGGTGCGAAGGCCCAGGTTCCTCCGGCGTAATAGCTGTTCGCAGGGACAAATCTCGATCCAGCGGCTCTAGTTCCTTCCCGGTTGGAGCTTCGACTCGGCGGCTGCGCAGGGGACAGGGAAGAAGGGAGAGAAGCAGGTTTCTGGCGGCTTGCGCAGTCAGCGTCCGACGAGGCTTGCAAAAGAACAAAGGTGCGGAGGAGGCCGTTGGTGTCTTGGTGGAGTTCAATGGCCGTTTTAGCCAGATCCGGCAAGGATCGAAGAGAGTTCCAGAGGAAGCAGGTTTGTTGTGCTGGTTTAAAGCAGGACGAGGGCGAGGAATGCCGAAGGAGACGGAGAGCAAAGCAGCGTTGAGTTGGTTGTTGTTATTGTGAGGTTCCCAAGATGCAGAGGTTCAAGGTGAAAGAGGTTGTTGCTGCTGGAAGGTGAACAAAGAGAACAGAGGGTTGGAGGAGTACACATAGAACTGAGGGAGAAGGTCGTCGGTGAGGTGAGCCCAGAAAGGTAGGGGCTAGCGTGAGGGAGGGATCGAGATGGGCAGGGATAGGTGGGCGGTTTAGCGAGGGGTCGAGCAGAGGAGAGGACAGGTAGACAGCTAGGACGGGCAGCTATGGCTCCTCACTTCACAGGTTAAGGTGCCATGATGGCAAGGGAGAGAGGCAGGAAAAGAAAAACAAAAGAATGGAAATAAAATTAATAAAAACTCGATCGGAAATAATCGGAATGGGATTTCGGAACGGAAAAACTTTCCGAACTATTTTGAAAATAAATTACGGAAAATATATGATCAAGCATATATTAATATGCTCGAAAAACTTTATTTACAACTAAAGATACTCGTAAAATAATTAAACTATTAAAGTATCGCTAAAAACAGGAAAAAAAATATAAAATAAAATAAATAAAAATGGAACGCGCCTAAAAATTGGGGCGTTACATATAGGTCTTGTTTGGTACGCGGAGGCTGAAACTAATGGGAACTGAAACTGAAAAAATGTGGCTGAAACTGAATGGAATGAATCGAATTAATTTATTTCTATGCTCGTTTAAAATGAGAATGAATGTGTTGAATGAGGTGTTAATAGATCAAAATGCCCTATAAGTTTTTGTAATTGAATTTTATTTAAAATATCTTTTGCCCGGAAATTTGACCTCCAAAATATTAAAGCTGAATATGCTGGTAATTCATGAATAAAAAAATATTTTTCGCATCTAGGTTTGTTAAGGGGTGAGAACCCGTATGACACGGAGAGAATAAGATACTAAGGCATCTTTCCTCCATTGTTTTGCTTCATTTTGCATCTAGATTTATAACTGTTCTCCCATGTTATATGCTCCAACTTTTACTTCTGCCTCTTCAGATACAAATAAATGTATTTTATTGTATGAGCGAGCGATCATTGCTTCAAACTATAATTTTCAACCTCCAATCATTAGGCCTTCGCATACTGAAAGCGTCCTGTCACCTACTTTCAGCATAGGAAGTAGTGATTCTATCCCTGACGGCTCTCCTTCAAGTGTTCCTTTTACACGAGCTCATAATTGGAGCTGGTCAGGCTACAGAGGCATCATTCATGGCTAATCAAGCAAACCCGAATATTGCTAGTAGTTCAAGGATTGACGCTTCAATCTATAACTTTCAACAATCAACTACTCCAACCTATAGCTTTGGGAATGCTGAAGGCGTTCCGGCACCTACATTCAGCACAGGAACCGGTAATTCTATTTTTGACAGCTCTCCTTCAAGTGTCCCTCCAAACAAGCTCATAATTGGAGCTGGTCAAGCTACTGAGGCATCATTCATGGCTAATCAAGCGAACCCGAATATTGCAGGTAGTTCAAGGATTGACACTTCAAAAAATAACTTTCAACGTACAACTGCTCCAACCTATAGCTTTGGGAATGTTGAAAGCTTCCTGACACCTACTTTCAGCACAGGAACCTGTAAATATATTTTTGACAGCTTTCCTTCAAGTGTCCCTCCAAACGAGCTCATACTTGGAGCTGGTCAAGCTACTGAGGCATCTTTCATGACCACTCAAGCAACCCCAATGATGTTGATAGACCAACGGATGACCAATAAGGTGATTTTACAGTTTCCTTTAGGATATGAGTTTTTTGTAAAGTGAAATGAAAAGTGTAAACAGTTTCAAAGGTTCTAAATAGCACGGATGCTGTTGATAGACCAATAGTTGACCAATATGGTGATTTTACACCAGATAGTTTCCTCTTGGATTTCGGTTTTCTGTAGAGTGAAATGAAAAGTGTAAATTGTTTCAAAGGTTCTAAATAGTCGAAATATGGTGATTTTACTCCAGATCGGCTGAGAATGCCCCTAACAACATTTCGACTATTTAGAACCTTTGAAACTATTTACACTTTTCATTTCAATCTACAAAAAACTGAAATCCAAAAGGAAACTATCTGGTGAAAAATCACCATATTGGTCATTTGTTGGTCTATCAACAACATTCGCGCTATTTAGAACCTTTGAAACTATTTACACTTTTCATTTCACTTTACAGAAAACACATATCCTAAAGGAAACTGTAAAATCACCTTTTTGGGTTTCCGTTCGTCTATCGACATCATTCGAGTTTGCTTGATTGGCCATGAAAGATGCCTCAGTAGCTTGACCAGCTCCAAATATGAGTTTGTTTGGAGGGACACTTAAAGGAAAGCTGTCAAAAATAGAATTACCACTTCCTGTGCTGAAAGTAGGTGTCGGGACGCCTTCAATGTTCCCAAAACTACAGGTTGAAGCAGTTATATGTTGAAAGTTATAGTTTGAAGTGTCAATCCTTGAACTACCAGCAACATTCGGGTTTGCTTGATTAGTCATGAATGAACCCTCAGTAGGTTGACCAGCTCCAGTTATGAGCTTGTTTGGAGGGACACTTGAAGGAGCGTTGTCAAAAATTGAATTACCAGTTCCTGTGCTGAATGTAGGTGTCGGACGCCTTCAGTATTCCCAAAGCTATAGGTTGAAGCAGTTGTAAGTTGAAAGTTATAGTTTGAAACATCAATCCTTGAACTGGCAGCAATATTCGGGTTTGCTTGATTAGCCATGAATGGTGCCTCAGTAGCTTGACCAGCTCCAGTTATGAGCTCGTTTGGAGGGACACTTGAAGAAGAGCCGTCAGGGATATAATTACTACTTCCTATACTGAAAGTAGGTGATGGGACGCTTTCAGTATGCGAAGGCCTAATGATTGGAGGTGGAAAATTATAGTTTGAAGCATGATTGCTCGCTCGTACAATAGAAGGCATTTATAGGTACTTGAAGAGGCAAAAGTAACAGTTGGAGCATATAGCATGTGAGAACAAATATAAATCTCGATGAAAAATGAAGCAAAACAATGGAAGAAAGGATTCCTAAGTCTATATCAACACATGGTCTATGCTCTTTGACATATTGGTAACTCTTTGCGAGAGTTTAGTGTATGCTTTTCTCCAAGTACCCAATTACAACAGCTACAGATCTGCATCAAGCAATAGTCATACAAACAGAAGCATGTTTGGGGATTAAGAGATCATGTTAATTCCAATTACGCAATATACGAGCATGCTCTGCCCTTCCCTTTCACATTTCTCTGCCAAATAAAAGGCAAATCATTATATTATTTGTGTTCATATGTGGAGAAGGAAGAAAAAATCAGAAATGTAAACAATGTACAAAAATATGAACGTAGGAAGTAATGGACAAACAATACAACAAGTCATCTCAAAAGATAGAAACAATACAACAAGTCATCTTGAAGTTAAAACCAAAGACAACTAAATCATAGCAATACACTAAAAGGCAACAACAATCAAGCATATTTTCTTGCATATTGCAATGTAGATGATAAGTTAACCCATAATCCATATAGCACATAAATAAGAAGACAAACTCAAGGCAACATCTAAACAACTAGGCACATCCTTAGTTCAACAATCAGATTAGGTTTAGTTCTTAGTTCAAGAGTCCACACAAAATTATAGAAATCAACAACTCTGACATCAATTTTCAAATCAATCCTTGCAAGAAATCAAAGAAGAGAATTACATTCAGATTTTAAGTAATCTTCAGAGAGCTACGAAAATTCACCCTAAAAGAACTGTTGTAGTCACCGAAGAGAGATACCCTACAAGATTTCAGTTGGATCGCTACAATGAACCGGGTTCGGATCGAAACCCACAGGAGGGCGGTGGCGGAGAGACCCACAAATCTCACATACAACAGAATTGTGAAGATGGCCACAAAACGGACAAGGTTTAGTTGTATCACAATTCAACGCTCTACCAGAATCCGACATTGATGCATTCTTCAGCTGACTAGGTTCAGTTCTAATGGTGAATTTGGTCGGATTACTCAAGGAAAAACCGAAATTGGTCGCAATATTGGTTGAATAACAATGGCGATTTGAGTTGTTACAGATTTGGGTATTGAAGGACCGTGTACAGTGCTATAAGGAATTTATGGCATCTTCGAAATTGTATCTTTTATCAAGATTGTAAACAAATATAGATTAGGATTTAGTTTTTTCCATCTAAGATATACACAATCTTGGACAACCTACTTCAACTCTTTAATGTACAAAAAATTAATTAAAATTTTGTTAGCAAACATATCCACTAAGATATACACAATCTTGATCAACTTAAAATTTGGGAGCAATTTGGTGAAATCTAAAAACGGATTTTAACAAGATTTTGTTTAGAAATAAAGAAAATAAAAATTGTTATAATTTAATTACACAATTTAATTAGTGAAATAAAATATGAAATTTAAAAGTAGTTGGTAGTAAATTTCATTCCTATAATTCTTGTAAATTATAAAACTATCACGTAAATATCTAATATAATTATTGAGTAAAAGTATTTATTACAAAAATTTGGAGATTGCGTTAATTGTTAAAGGAGGTGTGAAAAAAACGTACTTGATTTTATATAAGATAAGATTCAAATTATAATTATTTTATATTTATTTAAAATTTTAAAATAGGTCATAAAAATCAAGAAATTATTGTTTATTAAGTTATTGTGTTCAGAGTTTGTTTAAGTACGAAAAAACTTAGTTAGTGGTTCAACTATAGAGCAATAATCAAAATGTATAAATAATATAATTAGGGAATAGAAAACAATCCGATAATGAGTAACATAATTCGTTAAGAGATATTGAGATAAAATACAAATTGTAATAACCGGAAATTTTATTTCCGAGTTAAACTGAGATTTGGGGACCGTTGACCTCTTTAAGATACCTAACTTTATGTCTAGCACTAATTTTATCATTTTATGTAGGTATTATAACCACATAAAATGATGAAATATACACCAAACCCTAGTTATATATATATATATATATATATATATATATATATATATATATATATATATATATATATATATATATATATATATATCTAGGTCTTTTGACGAAGTCATGACGAGGCCAAGACGAGTGTTGACAAGGCCAAGAGGCTATCTTGACAAGGATATGACAAGTTATGACAAGGCTCAAAACACTATCAAGACTAGACCATGACAAGGGGCATGATTAGCCCAGGAAGAAGCTCGCCAGCCTTTGGGTATCTCTCCCATGTCTAGTGCCAGCTGGGCCGGATCTGAAATCTGCAGCATCTCCTTGCATGTATCGCAGACCGCTCCTCGCTCTCTCCTTCGCACAACGACTACTCTACAAGCCTAACCCTAGACAGCTTCTGGTTTCACGTAGGAAACCGCCGAAAACCCATCTCTCCTACCTACAACCATCGATGACGAGGTGCCCGATGACCCTCGCCGTCCCTTCCTCGCCCTGTCCTCCCGAACGCAGCACCACCTTCTTCGTCGCCTTCTCACACAGGCCAACGGCGGAGCCTTGTCGTCTCTTTGTCGGCGAGCCAGCAGCCGAGACAGGCCCTAGTACCCCTTCCTTCGTCCCCTTTACAGCAGGCAACCATGGGACCTTCCCAGCTCCAATCACGCAGCAACAGCGGTTTGGTCTCCTTCGGTCGACCCAAACCGACACCCAGGATCGAGTACATCTCCTTCTGGCGATCCCAAACGCTGCAACAGTGGGCTCGCTTCGCTTCTGTCGATTCCAGCACACCAGCGACACCGAGCAGCCAGATCCGCTTCGCAACAGCCTTAGTGTTGTCTTTCCCGTGCCTTCGAGTCTCGGAATCGGGTAAGGCTTGTACCCCTTGCTACACTACACTTCTATCCTTCTTTTCCTTGCCTAACGTGTATAAGTTTTGTCTTTTAAACCTACTCAGAACAACCGTAGGAGAGCTGTGCAGATTCATGCGTTTCTTGAGTTTTTGGAAGTGTTGAACAATCAACTTCGGGTGAAATTTTGGGTAAGTTAGACTCCTCCTTTCTGGCTGATTTTCGGATATGTCATAGTCGGTATTGCATAGTGGATCATATTGAAAGTTTAACGTATTCTGAGTTATAGTTTAGGAGATATGATTTTCTCAAGTTGGCTCCTCATGCAGTTTTCTGATTGTGCTGAGTTGAGAAAAAACTGCTTGGGATGCAGTTTTGTGGAATAAATTTGGATGGGTTATTGACTTCTGTTGGACTTGAATTTTTGACATGTTATAGTTTGTATAGTATATTACATCATACCGGAATTTGATAGAAATTTGAGTTACAATTTAAGAGTTATGGTCTCCCAAAGTAGAGACCTTGACTAGTTTCTAGGTAGTGTTGAATTGTTGAGAAAACTACTTGTGATGCGGTATTGTGTTGCCGATTTGATTTGGTTATATTCCTTGGTTAGACTTTAATTTTGGATATGTCTTATTTAGGATTGCATAGTATAACATATCAAAAATTGAGAGGATTTCATTGTAACACCCCAAATCCGCGGGATATCGAGATGCTACGGGCGAGACCTCACAATGGGTCCCGACCCTTAGCTTGACCACAATTTCACCGGACCTTTCCAATATGGCACAAATAAAGGCAAAAACGTAAATCATTTTTAATGCAAATGATGAGAAACCCGAAAGAATGTAACAACAAACTTTAGCCGAGGTACAACTCAAAGAAAACGCCAAACAAGCGGCACACAAAACGTAATAACCGAAAGACAAAACACAAGACAACTCAAACTCAAACCCTTCCTAAAATGTACGGACCCCGGTTGCCCACCCTTCCGGATCTCTCAGAGCATGCCTAACCTGTAAGGCACACTACAACATTCGGTATAAAACCGTTAGCTCACATTCGAAGCATTAGAATTAAAGGGAAAGGCACAAACACAAATAATTCAACATAGTCACACAACATACTCAAAAGCACAATAATCCGGTTTATTATCTTTATTATTATTAAATCATATCCCGTTCTAATTCAACTTCTTTTGTGATACGAGAATCTCCCGAAACTCGCCTTGGTCCCTTCTTCCGGCGATGGAACGGTTCGGATGCCTCCGACCGTCTAACTAGTACGGGCCAGTCGCCGAGAACCTCCAAGCTCTCGCAAGAGCTAGGCAGTGATGTCACCGCCCGTTATCATACACTTGGGCCAAATAATATAAAGGTCGGTAATCCTATTTCCGGTTTTATTGTTATAAACAATGAATAATAACCACACACCACCCAACACACATCAATGCTAATACAAAAAATACGAGCTAAGTAAGTCCGGAGACTTACCTCGTCATCTCACTCAACTCACACACTCTCGCTTCCTTAAAAAGGAAGTCCACAACCTGCTCACAAAGGTAAATACGATCATCAACACAAGCTCAAGCTCAACAAAGTCTAAGACTTCACTCTATAATCTACGCAAGATCACCTAGCTCTCAACCTAGGAACGCATCCTAGAACTCACAATCCTCACAACACTCCCAGCACAAGGAAACCTCTCACAACAGCCTATACATCACATGGTCATGAACAAAAGTATAGGAGAGCCAATCTAGCCTAGAAAGATCCAACATGCTCAAACAACTCAAAGTCAACAACTACATCGAGCCATAAGGGCTCCTAGGTTCCCAACCACTATGTGGAATTCACAACTACCCTAGGTCCACCCTAGGCATGCTACTAACATATATCAACCTCTAAACAAAGGAAGGAACCAAGGAGGAATGAGGAGAAGAGCCTACTGTTGAAGAAACGCAGCCGCGAAAACAAGCTGGCGCGACTGCATGCTGAAGGTCACGGCGACCGCGGCACTGTTCATTCGCCCCCGCGGCTGCTGGCAATCCTGCCGCCGCCCCCGCGGTTTACTGAATCCGCCCCCGCGGCTCACAGAGTCCGCCCCCGCGGCTGAACTCTAGAAACAACGTCTTCTTCGTCTTCGATTGTGGATCTTGAGCTTCAATGGCCTCCTTCTATTGCTGGGTCTTCTCCAAACATCATTCATGGTATATAGGGTCTCCCTCACGACCTAATCGAGCCAAGAACACACACATGCAAAGGATCTAAGGAAAAGCCTCCTCAAAAGCTTCATCCATGGTAATGGAGAAGAAGAGGAGAAGAAGAAGATGTTCAGCAAGGAAGAAGAAGAGAGGGAGGGGAAATACTTACCAAACTGAAACTCACAGCTCTCGACTGCTGGCCACACTCCTAGAGATCCAAGGGGAAAGAGAGAGAAGAGAGCTCAAGTGAAGGAAGAGGGAAAAGAGTAACGTGAAATGAGGAAGGGAGAGAGAGAGAGAGAAGTGTCAAGGCTGCAACAAAAGAGGGAACCCAAAGGTCAGCTGACCCTTCCTCTCATTTACGCTAGGAACCGAGGGGTCCAAAAGCAAGAGGGACAAATGAGAGGTTGGAACGGGATTTCGGGAAAATCCCGTTACTCTGCGCCTCGTGCCTGCGGGAAGACTGAGGCGCGTCTGTGGGAAGGTCGGTAACTCGCTAACAATTCGGAATAAAAATTCCGGATGTTACAACTAATCCCCCTAAAAACAAGTTTTGTCCCAAAACTTGCAAAACGTAAAACTCTCGGTAAGAACTCGGTAACCACTCAAAACCGTAACGTGTAACTCCCTAATCGATAACCATCACCCACTCGTGTAGCCACGTCACGACCTCGCAAGGCCTGCATACATACTCGTGTGAACCGCGTAGCGCATAAAAGCCAAAAGCTAATCAATCATACACGCATTCTCGGTGCACCAAACACATAAAAACACACATGCACCTAATATCTAAGTCGTCGGCCAACTCGATGTAACTAGGTCATCGTACGAACTCCAACAAGGATACTATCTCACATCCTCTAGGTAGCCTCAACGGCTCCTCGTCTATCCCTAGATCATCACAACTAAGATCATATCTCGATCCATATACGTCTTCCATCGACCGTCACAACTGAAATTTGGTGAACATCCTCCACTCTAGGTGGCCACGCCAACTGGTAAACCACTTCCCAACACGCGTCAATATCCCCCCAAAAAGGTCTAATATACTGGAACCCAACTCCCGTCTAGTAGCCAACACGTATGACGCCTCACATCCGTGACACTCTTATATCGACTCATTCCATATCCGAACCCAAGGGGGTCCATACCTCTTTTCGGTGCATACTTTCTCGTGACTTAGCCTGTCTAGTATCCGCCTTTGGACCAACACTACTCGAGCGAGTTCATCACGTATTTGTTCAACTAAACTTACATGTATTCACCAATTCTAACATCATCAGGTACCGCACTTCCGTCCACAACTTGCTTCGAACAATGCCTTCACAACGGTGCCTCTCAACTGTCGTAACGATAGCTCAACCCAAGGGAGGGTATCAGGTCTACCTTTACCCCCTTAACTCGCACACAAACCCTCTATATGGCATCGACTGGTCACCAAAGTCCTTCGTACTTGATCCATTATCCAACGTGAAACTATCATATAAGACATAGGGTCTCTTATGCGGCACGATCTTGACGCCCACAAATTCCCGAAACAAAACGCTCATCTCACTCCGAGATAACGATACTCGGTATACCAAACATCTTGCTATCACATTAACGACTTCCCAACTAGCCGACTTATCGGCCTTGTTTCCCAAAAAAGGGGTGTAAATATATCATCTCCATCGGTTGGTTCCCAATGACCCAAAAACGTCACCTTCGTTACATAATCCCAAACTAGTACAATCTCCCTAAAAGTATTCTTCAACTGACTAGGTTCAGTTCTAACGGTGAATTTGGTCGGATTACTCAAGGAAAAACCGAAATTGGTCGCAATATTGGTTGAATAACAATGGCGATTTGAGTTGTTACAGATTTGGGTATTGAAGGACCATGTACAGTGCTATAAGGGATTTATAGCATCTTCGAAATTGTATCTTTTATCAAGATTGTAAACAAATATAGATGAGGATTTAGTTTTTTCCATCTAAGATATACACAATCTTGGACAGCCTACTTCAACTGTTCAATGTACAAAAAATTAGTTAAATTTTTGTTAGCAAACATATCCACTAAGATATACACAATCTTGATCAACTTAAAATTTGGGAGCAATTTGGTGAAATCTAAAAACGGATTTTAACAAGATTTTGTTTAGAAATAAAGATAATAAAAATTGTTATAATTTAATTACACAATTTAATTAGTGAAATAAAATATGAAATTTAAAAGTAGTTGGTAGTAAATTTTATTCCTATAATTCTTGTAAATTATAAAACTATCACGTAAATTTCTAAAATAATTATTGAGTAAAAGTCTTTATTACAAAAATTTGGAGATTGCGTTAATTGTTAAAGGAGGTGTGAAAAAAACGTACTTGATTTTATATAAGATAAGATTCAAATTATAATTATTTTATATTTATTTAAAATTTTCAAATAGGTCATAAAAATTAAGATATTATTGTTTATTAAGTTATTGTGTTCAGAGTTTGTTTAAGTAAAAAAACCTTAGTTAGTGGTTGAACTATAGAGCAAAAATCAAAATGTATAAATAATATAATTAGGGAATAGAAAACAATCCGATAATGAGTAAAATAATTCGTTATGAGATATTGAGATAAAATACAAATTGAAATAACCGGAAAATTTATTTTTGAGTTAAACCGAGATTTGGAGACCGTTGACCTCTTTAAGATACCTAACTTTATGTCTAGCACTAATTTTATCATTTTATGTAGGTTTTATAACCACATATGTAACACACCGAATCCGCGGGATATCGGAATGCTACGGGCGAGACCACACAATGGGTCCCGACCCTTAGCCTGACAACAATCTCACTGGACCTTTCCAACAAGGCACACATTAAAGGCATAAAACTCAAAGTAGTTTGTAATGTATGCAAAGAAAGAAGGAAGGGATACAAGTTGGAAACTCAGCCGAGTCCTCAAAACGACACAAAAGTAAAGAAGTCCAGACGTGCAACAAGATATAATCCGACAACAAAGGAAAAACCCCAAAAACGTCCCCGTCCTATAATGTACGGAGACCACTCGGCCGTCCACTCCTCCACCTCACTCGGCGGCATCCCTAACCTGCAAGACATCTACACAAAACGGTTTTAAACCGTTAGCTCACATTCTAAGCATTATAAGAATAATATGGCACAAACACATACATGAGAACACAAGACACACAACATGAACATTCATTCCAAATATATCTTTTTAGGTTATTCCATATCTAATTCATTTGTTTGAAGTGTGACACAAGAGTCTAATAACTCTTGCCTTTGTCCCCGTGTAACCAACAGGAGTGTGGCGGCGCCCAACCCGTATACCCTGAGGGAGTGATGAAGAAGCCCGCCCGTATACCGTGTATGGCCTGGTCGCGGAGATCCCCCAGTCTCCCTCGGGAAACTGAGCGGTGATGTCACCGCCCGATAATAATAATAATAGTAGTAACGATGGGCCAATAAATAAGGTCAAGTAAATCCTAATCCATTTTCATGCTTAAAAGCGGTAAACACACACCACCATATATATCCAAATAAGGCATAAAAGCGGCTAAGTAAGTCCGAGGACTTACTTCGTCTCAAAGCTAACCGAAATTGATAACACTCTCCGAAGGAATATAACCAAAGTCTGTTGAAGACAAGGCACGATAATCAACAACTACTCGCAAGCTAGAAGTCCTTAGACTTCTAGTTCTATATCATCTTATTAGGTCATATACTCTCATAATCTAAGATACACTCCTAGCCCTCATAAACTCATGAGATCTCAAATAAAGCCCCATGTGCTAGGATACTCTCACCCTAAACTCCACAATCTCAACAAACACATACTCACAACCTCAACAAAGCTCACATGATAACATACACACCAGAATCCTTATAATGTTCAAACCATCCTCAAATCTTCACCTAAAGTTCCAAGCCACTACTTGGCATTCACTCTAAGTTATGCTAGATCCAACCTAGCATGATTCTACAACTAAGCATAACTAGAACGAGGGAGAAGGTACTCACACACGATCCAAGGTTGAAGATGATCTACGGACGGCGAGAACGGGTTCGATGGCCTTTATCGGGGCGCTTCCGAACCTAATACCCAAGCTAAGCAAAATTAGTTGAAGCGCTAACTTTGAAAGGAAGGTTTAGCGCATAAAGATATTCCACTGAAAAACTCCTGCTTTAAAAACCAAGGTTCAACTCATTAAAACCTATTTCCGGACAATATACCCAAAATGGAAAGTTGACCATAAAACCGCAATTCAAACTCGAGCCATCAATCGAATTTAAATCAAAAAAACCGAATTAACCAAAAACACCCAGTTCCGATTTTTGCAAGGAGTTGGGTCACAACTACAACAAAATTTAGGGTCCAATAATGTAATAATTTATTGCATGGGCAAAACAGTACAATTCTAAAGTTTTGGGGTCACAACTGCAATTATCCACAAGAGGGGTCAAAAACCGAATTAATCAAAACAGAGGGTCAGTTGAGCAATTTAAAAGAAAGATGGTTCGAACCCAGGGGAGGGCGGTTGCACTGCTTCCGTCCGGCTCGTGCAGGCGGCGGCTCCAGGCGTCGTCTCCGGTGGTAAAGCGGAGAAGGAGATGTCCCACGCCCTCTTCCGGCGGCTGTTGCGCAGAACCGGCCTGGGTGGCGCCACACAGCAAATCGAAGGAGGGAAGGAAAAGACTCTGCAGAGGAAGAGGATTGGTGACGAGCCGGCGGCGCTGCGGGGTTGCAATCGACGGCGGGGTTCCCTAGTGGCGGAGGTGGCAAAGCTGCGGTAGCAGAGCCGCCCAAACTCCGGTGGGGCGGTTGCAAGTCACCTTGTGATTGAAGGTCCAAGAGAAGTAGAAGGAAAACGATTGCGGTCCTGTTGGTGCTCTAATTGGGTCGAGGTGGCAGTGTAGAGATGTTCCCCTCTTCGTTCCGGCTGATCCTGGTGATGCAAACTCTTCTCCGGTGGTGCAGCCTCCCAATCGAACTCTAGGGCTGCAAACAAAGAGGGGGAAAATGGGAAGATGATAGAGTAAGGTGCCAGAGGGTGAGAGGGTGGGCGGCGTGCTGTCATATGGGACAGATGGCGGGGAGGCCGAGAGGTCGGGAGTGAGGCCGAGGGGTTGGAGGAGAGTCAAGGGTCGGGAGGGGGTAGGTGGAGCGTAAGGCTGCTCACCAGCCAACGGGTAGAGGGAAAGAAAAAAGAAAACAAAAAGAAAAAGGCAAAAGGAAAAAGTAAAGTGAATAAAGGGAAATATAAATAAAAGAAAAGGGATAAAAAGGGAATATAGCTATTTAACTTGATTAAACGATCGGAACGGGATTTCCGAATCGGGAATTTCCGGCTTTTTCGACTAAAATAAAATACGGAAATACTTATATGTACACCAAAACAATAAAATATCCGGAAGGTTATTTTGTGTCGAAAAATATTTTTTTTAAAAATATAATAAAAATAAATCTCGTGCTACGAAAGAATCGAAAGTAGGGAGAAAATAAAAATCGGAACACACCCAAAAGAATGGGGCGTTACATCAGGTCCTCCTAAAAACAAGTTTCGGGACGAAACTTGCTAAACCCGAACTCTCGAACACTCACGTCTCGCTAACCGCTCAGAACACTATAACGTTGCAACTACGGCCCTCTAATCCAAAGTCTACTCGCATAAACACATCAAGACCCCGCAATGTACACACACAAAGAAAATTCACGTTACAAATCACATAAGCACAGCCAAAGAAAGTTCTCGAGACTAACCCGACGGTCCTATAGATGTCGCTAAACCTGCGTAAAACTTAACCAAAGATACTATCCTACTCCTTCTAGTTAGCCTGCTCGGCTCCTCGTCTCGACTAGATCATCACAACGGTCTACATGTCTCGACTCATGTATGTACTCCCTCGACTAATGCACATGAACCCCGGGTGAACGCCTTCTACTCTCGACGGTCACTCCAACCAGTAAAATCACCTTCCCAACTTGCGCTAAGATTTCAAAAAGGTCTGATATATCGGAATCTCAACTTCTGTCTCGGGTCTTTTCAATACTGCATTTCCATTATTTTTTTTTATTTATTTTTTATTTTTTTTTATTATTTTATTTTTGCTTCCCACTAACAAAGAAGGTCGAACTTCCAGCTCACAACGTTGGCTTTGGTTCTTGTCAAACCAAACTTTGATGTTACGTTTCCAAAATTCTTGTTACAAATTCTAAGTGATGTAGGAAGTACTTTACATCACACCGCTTCTACTTTCGAGACCCGTATGCTATTACTTTTACATCGTTCCTCAATACTTGATCAAGGTCTTGTCTTGAAGAATCACTTGTACACTTCAAACCCATCATTCCTCCAAGCAAATCAAAACAGTTGTACCTATAAATCTCCTCTTTAACTCTCAAAACTCTATTATCAAACAGTGACAAGAAACTCTTAACTTAATCTTAGAAGGGACTACGACCCTTGCAGCTGTTCGAGTAGATCTCCCATTCGTTGTAAGGGATATCGGTCCTTCATTTTCATCTTGCGCGCCTTATAGAAATCAATGTATAAACGGCGATAACCGTCTCTCCTTCCGCACTAGTGTTCTTCATAACAACTTCAAATCAAGAGTTGAAGATAACATTCAGAGTTCTCCATAGCATTTCACTAATTCTAATGAACTCTTTTTCAATAAGTTCTTACAATTGCTCCTTCTCTTGCTTCTCCAACTCGTGACTCTTCATAAGTGTCATTTCGTACGGCGCCTTAGATATCGGAATTGAGTCGAGCTTAACCTTAGTGGAAAAATCCACATTCTGGCGTATTGGGACTCCGGGGTATCTCGGATTTCGTCTTTTCTTTTCCCGTCCTACAACGTAGTAATCAACACAACCTTATATTTACACTTGACAGGTGGTCATGATATCAAAGATCTACCCCGCCTCTAAGGAATGGTGATAAGGAAAATCTTCTAAGCTTTTTCACTTATGTGCAACCAGAAGGGTCCAACTACAGGGCTTAACCGTGCTTCCAAACAATAAGGAATGGTGATAAGGAAAATCTTTTTTTTTTTTTTTCATGAAATCCCAACACATTGGGAGAGTTCTTCGTATTCTTCATACGCTTGTATCATTCCTTCAAGTAGGTGAAATATCAATCCGACCATAAGGGTTCAAATCTTAATCTTTCATATACTCCCCGGATATCTCAAGTCGACATCCGGCTTCACAACTTCGGCCTGCTCTACTCTTGTTGGTCACCTTGTGCATCTCCTGGTATTCCACGAATAGTCCTATAACGGTTCCAGCATACCATACACCCTCCTTATGTATTCTTCCTTGTGCGACAACAATAGAAGCCTCAGAACTCGTTCCCGTGGAGATCGTTGCGGTCCTCCGTCGAACGTCCAAAGCAGCTTGATGGCGGTCCTTCTCATCTATCCCTAAGATGACTTCTTCATGCACCAGGTGCATGACATAGAAGTCGGCTACCCCAGTACGGTTTTCCCAACGAATGGGACAACCGGGTACCTTTCGGGTACAACTAACCTTACCCTCCTATCGGGTAGCCCTATGAAGAAGGGTATCCCCTCTATTGTAAATAAGGACAACCTAGCTACAAAATCATCGAAATAAAGAAGGGTGTAGCACCCGTATCAAATAATACCCTGAAAGGGAAGCCGTGAGTCCGAATATTACCTGTAGCGTCCGGCGCTGCTGGATCAACGGCGCTCCTCAACTCAAAAACCCTAGCCTGAGTGCCTCCAGACTCTTGGGAGCGTCCACCACGGCCTCTACCTCGGCCCTGTCCCTGGGCTGATCCCTGTGTACGAGACTGACTCTGACCTCTCTGCTAAAAACCCTGAGCCGGAAACTGAGGTGGCCTTTGTCCTCTACCTGCCCCGCTAGTAGGTGAAGCCCCTGCTGTGACGGTGTCCCACCCCGTCTGCAAAAAGCTGCCCTGTGGCCCGTCTGACCACAAGAGAAGCACGTCACTGGAGGCTTCCTGTAATCGGGCCTAAGATGATCTTCTCCTCCGCAGTTGAAACACTGCCTCCCTCTGCCTGGCGCCTGAGTAGCAGACGAATGTCCTGTACGTCCCTGAGCCGGACCACGGCCCTGTCCTCAGGCTCCTGCCCCCAAACCAGTGGGTCCAGTCCTTTGACGCTTGTCCGGTCCTCCGGACTTCGCCCCTCTCCTAGCTCCCAGTTTGTCTCTCTCGTATGCCGAGGCTCGGTCCTGGTACTCGGCCAAAGACTCACAACGAAATCCTGCAAGGTATGCCCGAGTAGACTCCCTCAATCTCCTAGAAAAGAGATAAACATGTTGGTCCGCTGGAGGTGCGGCGGTCCCCAATAAAGCCAACTCCGCTCTGAAACGTCGGATCGCATCGATAACTGGGACGTCCTCAAACCCAGCCTCTAAGAAATCCTAGACTCGGTCTCTCCTCAATGAATCTGGGCAGAAAGTCTCTCTAACAAGTCTCAGCAACTGGTCCATCCTAGTCACACCTCCTCGTACCGACCTCCACCAGTAGTGGGCCTGCTCTCTAAACAATGTCTGGACCACCTCTACTTGCCTCTCCTCTGGGCAACGGATCGCCTCAAGTGATGTCTCTACATGCCCGATCCAATGCTCGACCTCTAACCCTACCTTTCCGTCAAAGTAAGGTACGTGCTGCTGGTTGAAAGCCTTCAACCAAGAATCAGGTCCAGGAGACCTCAGCCCGTCTCCAGCCCTAGCAATCTCTACAACCGGTGCGGGTATAACTACTGCTGGTGTAACAATCTCGGGTACGACCCTAGTCTGTGTAACCCTCTGTGAGACCTCAGCCGATCTCGCGGGTGTAGGTGCAGGTGCAGGTACCGGCACCGGTGGTGCTGGAGGTGGTGCTCTAGTCCTATACGCCTCCTCGACTCGACGTACATAATCCTCGAACACGGTAGCCCCAATCGATGCTCCTCCGGTCCTAGCAGAAGAGGAACTACACCCTCCAGACCTCACAAGTGTCCTTTCCCTTCCCTCGGGAATGACACTCTCTGCTACGTCCTCTACAGGAATCTCAGCTACTGGCGGATCCACAGCGGTTGTGTCCGCAATGGGGATACGTCCCCGACCTCTCGTACCTGGAGGTCTCCTTACTCGCCCTCGTCTCGGGACGGTAGGAGGAAGTGGTGCTCTACCCCGGACGGGTCCTACATAAGCGGTCGCTCTTGTACGTGCCATCTGGTATCGTTCGCGTTTATTTAGGAGTAATTAATTTGATGTGTATGTCGTACTTATAGTATTATGTGACAAAGACTTATTAAAGCATGATAAGTTAGAAGCTGAAATTCATGGTACAAACAAGGGATAAAAGCCCAAACATCCTAAGGTCACATGTATATCTAATTACATACAAGTCCAAGAAACATCCTAAGGCCATATATATATATATATATGTATATATATAGCTATGCAACTATGAGTATACATCAAGTCCAGAATTCTACGTCGCCGAGGTTTGCGTGAGGAGTGGAGGTCCCGTACATTCTAACCCAATCCCGACTCATGCATATGAATTTTGAAAATGAAAAGTCAGAACCCGAGGGGTTCTGTTTATTCCTCATTCGGCCTTTAGAAGGTTGCGAGTGCCATTGTTGTCAACCTAGGGCTCTGATACCACTTTGTAACACCCCGAATTCGCGTGATATCGGAATACTACGGTCGAGACCACACAATGGGTCCCAACCCTTAGCCTGACAACAATCTCACCGGACCTTTCCAACAAGGCACAAATTAAAGGCATAAAACTCAAAGTAGTTTGTAATGTATGCAAAGAAAGAAGGAAGGGATACAAGTTGGAAACTCAGCGGAGTCCTCAAAACGACACAAAAGTAAAGAAGTCCAAACGTGCAACAAGATATAATCCGACAACAAAGGAAAAACCCCAAAAATATCCCCGTCCTATAATGTACGGAGTCCACTCGGCCATCCACTCCTCCACCTCACTCGGCGGCATCCCTAACCTGCAAGGCATCTACACAAAACGGTTTTAAACCGTTAGCTCATATTCTAAGCATTATAAGAATAATATGGCACAAACACATACATGAGAACACAAGGCACACAACATGAACATTCATTCCAAATATATCTTTTTAGGTTATTCCATATCTAATTCATTTGTTTGAAGTGTGACACAACAGTCTATTAACTCTTGCCTTTGTCCCCGTGTAACCAACAGGATTGTGGCGGCGCCCAACCCGTATACCCTGAGGGAGTGATGAAGAAGCCCGCCCGTATACCGTGTATGGCCTGGTCGCAGAGATCCCCCAGTCTCCCTCGGGAAACTGAGAGGTGATGTCACCGCCCGATAATAATAATAGTAGTAATGATGGGCCAATAAATAAGGTCAAGTAAATCCTAATCCATTTTCATGCTTAAAAGCGGTAAACACACACCACCATATATATCCAAATAAGGCATAAAAGCGGCTAATTAAGTCCGAGGACTTACTTCGTCTCAAAGCTAACCGAAATCGATAACACTCTCCGAAGGAATATAACCAAAGTCTGTTCAAGACAAGGCACGATAATCAACAACTACTCGCAAGCTAGAAGTCCTTAGACTTCTAGTTCTATATCATCTTATTAGGTCATATACTCTCATAATCTAAGATACACTCCTAGCCCTCATAAACTCATGAGATCTCAAATAAAGCCCCATGTGCTTGGATACTCTCACCCTAAACTCCACAATCTCAACAAACACATACTCACTGATAACACGATTTATGACTTAGGTTTAGGTAATCATTTAGATAGATTTCTCACTCATTCATGCATGATCTAGCACTAGTTCACGACATTTGCACTTAAATCATGCATTTTGTCGAGATAGACGTCTACGCGGACTTTTGCTTGCTTTATAGGTATTTTGGGAGATTTAGGAGCTTAAACGATACGTTTGAGGATCGATCATCAAGATGACACATCCTCGGACTCATTTGAATGCAAGCTAAGGCTAAGGAGGACTCAAAAAACCTTGCCAACGCAAGCCATGCACCAAATCAAGGCTTAATGAACCAAGGCAACACTGAAGCACCAAACCACGGTTCACTGCCATTCCACGGCCATGGAACCAACCGTGGTTTTTGCCAGACGGTTGTGACAGCTGTGCCACGATCTCTTGGCCTTCTCTAGCATGGTGGTAGTATAAAAGTGGTCCTGCATTGCTGAGAGAGGGCATCTTGGAGCAGCTCTCCATTATCCACTATCATCCAATCAAAAATACTCTCTCAACAAGAAGATTCTCTCATGGAGGAAAGCTGCCATTGAAGGAGAAGAGCTCCATTGGAGAGGAGAAGAAGAACACACCATTGCTAGACTTTGATAGCTTTTGTAGTGAAGAATTTCGGAATCGATTCCTAGAGTTGTATGAACCATTTAAACCTTCTTTTGGAAGGGTTGTGAGTCATTCTAATCTAAATTTCAGCTTGGTTTTGTTTACTTCACTTGTTCATCTCTTTCTCTTCATTATCTTGCAAATGGAAGCCATGATTTTATGTTTGATGATTTCGATTGTTATGATGAATGTTGTAGGCTAAATAGATGTGATTCTAGGGTAAGAAAAGGATGGTTATGGCTAGGACTATGATAGGACGGACTTAGATTTGCCCTTGGATGAGTCACTCACTCGAACGAACCCTCTGTTAGAGTCCACGGTTTGTTCTTGCCATCCACGGTCGTGGACTTGGTAGAACAACCCGTGATTCTCCCTGTTTTGATGGATCTAGCTTTAGATTGTTAGAATGTTGAAATCCTAGTGTTTGTTGAGTTAAATCTACCCTAGGGTGACCTAGTGTTAGCAACTAAGTGTTAGAAGAGACCTACCCGGTGATTCTTACTCTTAGATTTCAAAGATGACAAACCCTAGGTAGTGGTGAGCCTCATAAGCCGCCATTGGACTAAGTGTGCTAGGATAGTTGTTTAGGACTAACCCTTTCGAGACTTACCCGGTAAGGATAGGTTAGATCCCTAGGTGACAATCCGGTTTGTGTAGGATTCCGTCCCTTAGGTTCTTAGAGACTTACCCGGTGATAAGACCTTAGGAACGGATTAGTGGACCATGAGACCTACCCGGTGATTGATCCCAATCTAGAAACACTCGCTCCCAACATATCATAGTTAATCCAAGGAATGATTAGATAGCTTGAGTCCTATGCCATAACCAGAATTTCCAACCCCTAGAATCCGCTTATCTCTCTTGATTCATATCTCGTGTTTAGCTTGTTTGTTTGTGTTGATTCGTTAGCTTAGTTGATTGTTTACTTTGCATCATTTGTGATCCTTGATTGATCACCTAATAACCAACCAAAAACATTGAGGTTTTCATTTCCTTATTTCTTTCTCTTTTCGATAACCTAGATTTTCACTAAACTTAATCATAAATTGAATCAATCTCACCTTAGTCTTTGTGTTCGACCTCGGAATACTATCCATACTACGAACGTCCCGTACACTGCAGGTTCGCTAGGAGTTAGGAGAAATATAACGAGTATAAATTTAAAGCTTATTGCGTGCACACACGACCTTAGCGTGACAAGTTTTTGGCGCCGTTGCCGGGGACTAGGTCTAGATTGAGTCTATTTTGTGATTGTTTATAGTGTAGATCTTTCTTGTTGCTTTTGATCTCTCTTTGGTTTGTATCTTTGCTTTTCAGGACATCTATTACTCTTTAGGTGTATGCGAAGATCTCGTGGCAAGGATTTAGCTCCATTCGATCCCGAACCGGAGAAAACCCTTAGATCTAGATCAAAGAGCATTAAAAAGGGAAAAGAGATGGCCGGAAGAGATCTCCAAGCTGAATTGGATGAGGCTTTAGAGCAAATAAGGTTAAGAGATGAACTCTTGGAGGAAGAAAGGAGACTTGCCAATGAGAGGCAAGAAGCAACTAGGAGGGAGATTGATGAGATTAGGCAAGCCCTTGTGCAAGGAGAGCTTAATCATCAACAACCTCCACCTCCTCCACCACCACAACCGCAGCCGGCGGCAAATGTTAGGGTTGTGCCCATTGCAATTGAAGAGCCACAAACGTTAGGGAGACGTATGGATCCGGCAGAAAGAGCACACCGTCCGGGTGTGAACTTAGGAGATCCCGCAACCCACAACTACGAGCTCCGCCCTCAAGTTCTACAAATGATCCGGCATAATCAATTTGGAGGGATGGAAGGAGAGTCTCCTCATCAACACTTGATGAACTATGAGATTTTGATGGAGACTCTTAGACCGCCAAGATTAGAGAGCAACAACCATAAGCTTAGGGCTTTTTCCTTCTCTCTTAAGGATAAAGCCTTGGCTTGGTATCAATCTATTCCACAAGGGCGAGTTAGTACTTGGGAGGAGATGACAACCGAGTTTTTGACTAAGTTCTTCCCACCTTCCATGACTACCGAGTTAAGAGGGAAGATAATTGCCTTCGTGATGAAGGATAGAGAGAGCTTGTTCAAGTCTTGGGAGAGATTCAAAGATCTTCTCCTAGATTGTCCACACCATGGTATACCAAAAATTGAGCTATTGGAGATCTAGTTCAAGGGACTTGATGAAGATAGCCAATTGAAGCTCCAATCTCTTTCCGGTGGGACTTTCATGGAGAAGAATGTGGATGATGCTTGGGAGTTTGTGGAGAAACAAGCTCTAGTGATTGAGAAATACTCCCATAGGAAGAGTGAAGGGAGAAAGGCGGGAGCATATCAGGTGAGTGAAGTCACCATGAGCAAATTCAAGCTAGATGCCATCAACAATGAATTGAAGTCTTTGAGAGAGTTGTGTGCTACAACTTTGAAGAACCAAGCAACTCCTCAAGTGCAAGTGCAAGCTAATTTGTCTTCCAAAGAGGAAGATGTGAATTACATGGGAAGGGGCAATTACAACAACTACCAAGGCCCAAGGAACTTCAACAACAACCGGCAATTCAACAATTACCGGCCCAACCATAACCATCCCGGGTTTTCCTACTCTAACCCGGATGGAGCCTTGAACCCTCCCGCTTCCACAAGCACAACTCCACCACCAAAAGCTTCACAACAACCTCCACCCGGATTTACTCAACCTCCAAAGGATAGGACCAAAATGATGTTTGAACAATTGCTTGGAAGGTTGAGTGGTCTTGAGAGCACGGTGACTTCCATCTCTAAGGCTCAAAAGGTGTTGGAAGCACAAGTGTTCCAAAAGGCGGGTGAAGCCCATAGAGATTCGGGAAAGCTTCCCGGAAGAACCGAAGAAAACCCAAGAGGCCAAGTGTTGGCTATCACAATGAGAAGTGGGTTGAGCATGAAGGATCCTTTGCCCAAGGAAAATGCTAAGGGAAAGCAAGTAGTGGTAGAGGAAGATATATTGCAAGAAGATGGAGGCAAGAGCAAGGATGTTGAACCAACATATGTGGCACCACCTCCATACAAGCCACCACTACCGTTCCCACAATCACGAGCAAGAGCTCGTTTGGACAACCAATTTGGTAAATTCCTTGAACTAATGTCCAAATTGCATATTAATATTCCGTTCATGGATGCTATTCTAGGTATGCCGGCATATGGCAAGTTCTTGAAGGAAATAGTCTCCAACAAAAGGAAGTTGGAGGAGTATGGGGAAATAAGAATGACAAAGAGATCCTCGGAATTGATCCAAACAATGAAGGAGGAGATGCCTCCCAAGCTAACAGATCCGGGTTCTTTTTGTGTTCCAATTGGAGTGGGAGATGTGAAGTATGAAGCCCTTTGTGATCTTGGGGCAAGTGTAAGCATCATCCCGCTTCCACTTTGCAACAAGGTTGGGCTAGGAGAGTCAAAACCGGTCAAGATGACCCTCTACATGGCGGACCGCTCTATTACTCATCTGGTTGGGATCTTGGAGGACATTCCGGTGCAACTAGGGAAGTTCTATGTGCCCATAGACTTCGTTGTTTTGGACATCCCGGCGGACTATCCCGTTCCCATCATCTTAGGAAGACCTTTCCTAGCCACTTCCGGATGCCTAGTGGATTGCAAGAATGGGGTTCTCTTCTTCAACATTGGAGAAGAGAATATCAAGTTTAAGTTGTCCACAATGATGAAAGGGCCAACCCTTGATGAGGATGTCTTCAACATAGTCGAGCAAGAGGAGTCTAGAGAAGTTGTGAGCTCGATCTTGATCAAGGACCCCTTGGAGAAGGTTCTCACCTTAAGTTTGATGGAGGAAGGTGTTGAGGAGGCTTGCAATGAAGAGATCAAGGCCTTGGAAGCACTAGAAAAGGAGACAAGAGTTGAAAATGAAGACCACGAAGGCATGCTGAACATCTGTAAGTTCCACGGGCGTGGAATGTGTTCCACGGCCGTAGAACTCTCTGGAAAGCTCCAACGAGCAAGCATGGCAACTTCCACGGCCGTGGATGTGGAGCCAACCGTGGAGTTAGCCGTGGTTTCCCCAGAATCAGACCTCATTGATGATCAAGCTTCAAGGAGCCTTGAAGGGTCTTCATTTGCTTTGGATTCATCTCATCCAACGTTATTTGGATCGTCTGCACTCGACAAAGGTCCTCCTAAACTTGAACTCAAACCTCTCCCCTCTCATTTAAAGTATCCTCTCCCCTCTCATTTAAAGTATGCTTTCCTTGGTGATAATTCTACATATCCGGTGATTGTGAATGCATGCTTGAATGATGATGAACTTGCTAAGTTGTTGCATGAGCTAAGATTGCATAGGAAATCCATTGGCTATACTATTGATGATTTGGTTGGCATAAAACCTTCTTTGTGCATGCATAAGATATTGATGGAAGATAACCATAAACCCTCTATTGAACATCAAGGAAGATTGAATCCTATAATGAAAGAGGTGGTTAAGAAAGAGATCATTAAGTTGCTAGATGCGGGGATTATCTACCCTATCTCGGATAGTAAGTGGGTTAGCCCCGTTCATGTAGTTCCTAAGAAGGGAGGGATGACCGTAGTGACTAATGAGAATAATGAACTAATCCCAACTAGGACGGTTACGGGATGGAGGATGTGCATTGACTATAGGAAGTTAAACATGGCCTCTAGGAAAGATCACTTCCCCCTCCCTTTCATTGACCAAATGCTAGAAAGGTTAGCTCAACACTCTCATTTTTTCTATCTAGATGGTTATAGCGGGTTCTTCCAAATCCCTATCCACCCCGATGACCAAGAGAAAACCACCTTTATATGTCCATGGGGAACTTTTGCATATAGGAGAATGCCATTTGGGTTGTGTAATGCACCCGCCACCTTTCAAAGGTGTATGATGGCTATCTTTTCGGAATATATTGAGAATATCATGGAAGTGTTTATGGATGATTTTTCTGTTTATGGTTCTTCCTGTGATAATTGCTTAGCTAATTTGTCATTAGTACTTAAAAGATGTGAGGAGACAAACCTTGTCTTGAATTGGGAAAAGTGCCACTTCATGGTAAGTGAAGGTATTGTGTTGGGACATTTGGTGTCCAACCGTGGCATTGAGGTTGATAGGGCCAAGATTGAAACGATAGAGAAGTTGCCGCCACCTACCTCGGTGAAAGGGGTAAGGAGTTTCTTAGGGCATGCCGGTTTTTACCGGAGATTTATTAAAGACTTCTCTAAAATTTCTAAGCCTCTTACTAACCTACTAATGAAAGATGTTGAGTTTGTTTTCTCCAAGGATTGCCTTGAGGCTTTTTGTAGGTTGAAGAACGCTTTGATCTCCGCACCTATCATGCAACCTCCGGATTGGAGTTTACCGTTTGAGATCATGTGTGATGCAAGAGATGTAGCCGTTGGGGCTGTTCTGGGGCAAAGGAAAGATGGGCGCACACATGCCATTTATTATGCTAGCAAGACGCTAGATGATGCCCAACTCAATTATGCTACCACCGAGAAGGAATTGCTAGCGGTTGTGTATGCATTTGAGAAGTTCCGCTCATATCTTGTTGGAGCGAAGGTCATAGTTTATACGGATCATGCTGCGATCCGTTACCTCCTTACCAAGAAGGATGCAAAGCCTATGTTAATTCGGTGGATCCTTCTTCTTCAAGAGTCTGATTTGGAAATCCGGGACAAGAAGGGATCCGAGAACTCCGTGGCGGATCACCTTAGTAGACTCCCACCATTGGAGCTTGAAAGAGATGACATCCCAATTGATGACTCATTCCGGGATGAGCAATTGCAAATGGTGGAGGAGTACTTGTTCCAAGTGTCTAGAGGAAGTGAACCATGGTTTGCCGACATTGTGAACTATCTTGTGTGTGAGGAAGTGCCTCCCGGATTGACATATGCCCAAAGAAAGAAGTTCTTCAAAGATGTGAGGCACTACTATTGGAGTGAACCACTTTTGTTCAAGAGAGGGCCGGATGGAATGTTTAGAAGATGCATACCGGAGGATGAGGTGGAGAGTGTGATCTGCCATTGTCATTCCTTGCCATGTGGAGGGCATGCTAGCTCACACAAGACATGTGCGAAGGTGTTGCAATCGGGCTTCTTTTGGCCAAGTTTGTTCAAGGATGTGCAAAGCTTCGTGGTAACTTGTGATGCTTGCCAAAGGACGGGCAACATCTCAAGGAGGAATGAGATGCCCTTGAACAATATACAAGAAGTGGAAATATTCGATGTGTGGGGTGTGGACTTCATGGGACCATTCCCTTCTTCATGTGGCAACCTCTACATCCTATTGGCGGTTGATTATGTTTCAAGATGGGTGGAGGCAATCGTCTCTCCTACAAATGATGCCAAAGTTGTGGTACGGTTCTTCAACCGAGTGATCTTTCCTAGGTTTGGAACACCAAGGGTGATCATAAGTGATGGAGGGAAGCATTTCACCAATAGGAACTTTGGGGCACTTTTGACTAAGTATGGGGTGACTCATAAGGCAACACCTTACCATCCCCAAACTAGTGGCCAAGTGGAGATCTCCAACCGGGAGATCAAGGGAATTCTTGAGAAGACGGTCTCTAGGACGAGAAAGGATTGGGCTATGAAGCTCGATGATGCCTTATGAGCATATAGAACCGCTTTCAAGACACCAATTGGCACCACTCCCTACAAGTTAGTCTATGGAAAGTCTTGCCACCTTCCGTTAGAGATGGAGCATAGAGCTTATTGGGCCATTAAGTGGCTAAATTTTGACCTCAAGGAGGCGGGAGAAAAGAGGTTGCTTGACTTGAACGCTCTTGAAGAAATCCGGTTGGATGCCTATGAGAATGCCCGGATCTACAAGGAGAGGACCAAACGGTGGCATGACAAGCGCCTCATCCCGAAGGAGTTGAGTGAAGGAGACCTTGTCCTTCTTTTCAACTCAAGGATGCGGCTTTTCCCCGGAAAGCTAAAATCAAGATGGACCGGCCCATATGTGGTGAAGAAGATCTTCCCCCATGGAGCTATTGAGATAGGAGGGGAGCATTGTGGAGATTTCAAGGTGAATGGGCACCGGTTGAAGAAGTATATCCCGGGATCTCCGGTGGATATGATTGCCCCACTTCGCCTAGAATGAGACGCCCCCGAGTTTGGTCAAGCTAATGACCTTAAAGAAGCGCTTGATGGGAGGCAACCCATTGGTAACGTTTTCCCTTTTTCGTTTTGTTTTTGTTTTTGATTTTTCTGTTTTTGTGTGTGTTTGGTGTCTTTTGTGTGTGTGCTAGAATCTTGGTAGCATTGGAAGCATTGCATAGCAAGTGAATGATGATGATGAACCCCTCATCAATTTTGGGTGGAGCGGACGCGGAACTTGGACGGCTAGCGGTGCCTAGCGCGGGTCCCGACGCCTTGATGAACACTTAGAGCTCTCTACCATTGTTGATAGGATCATCCAACATCAATTCCACTTGAGTAATCCCAAATACCTAAGCAAACCATTTTTACATCGTGAGAACCTTCTTTCACTCTTCTTTACTTCATTTACACATTGGGGACAATGTGTTTCCAAGTATGGGGTGGGGTTTGCATGATCCTTTGCATGATGAGCATCTAGGGTAGTTTAATATTATCTCATGTCTTGCATTGTATATACTCATTTCGAAAAATCCAAAAAATCAGAAAATTTAAAAAATTTTGTGCTTTCTAGGCTTGGATATGATCCTAATGATGAATCTTGTCTTGTGGATTGGCTATGGATGGCCTTATGTGTTAAATTTATGAATGGCATATGTGGACTTGAAGTACTTCTCTTGAATCCCATGAATGATTTGTGATCATGATGTTTTCCTAGAATGGATTGAGTATTGAAAGTCGAAATTACATGCTAGTTCTTACACACCATCTAGGAATGAATGAGGCAATTCATCTTTCTCTTCTTCTCATCTTGATCATGATATTTGAGCACCTCAATTGATATAAATTTGACCTCTTTTGACCCATCCGGGAATAGGAGCATGTTAGTGTGTTGATGTGTGTGAAAAGCAAGTGTGGGGTGGGGTTTGCATGAAAGAATGCCATGAATAAAATGCTGAATTTGTTGTGAAAGTGTAGACAAAAACATAGGTTTGGGGACATTGGTTTAAATGACAAGTAACTCGGCACACTTCACATAATCGGGTGTTGGTGCCTTGCCAAAGTCAAATAAACCGATAGTCCTAACGAGCTTTGGTATGTGTGCCCGGTGTGGATGCACCTCAAAAAATAGAAAAAGCCCGAGGATGGCTAATCACCAAGGTTTCGGCTTTTGTACACCAATGCCATTGTCTCAAAAATAAGTGAAGGAAAAAGAAAAGAAAGAAAAGATAGAGAAAATATACACTTGAGGGAAGTTGATCGAGGACAAAATTGTGGAGTTAGTTCCATTCCCGGATTAGCATCACATAGCCTAGAAAAATCCCCACCTAATCACAACGTTTCTTGGCCTTTTATTTCATAAGACCTTATGACCTATTTGCATGTTTGTAAGACTTAGTAATTTAGATTGGATATGCTTTTGATCATCTTGACTTCTTCATTTTTACATTTCAAGCATGCTTTCGAGTTAAGTATAATTGTCTTTCCGTGCCTTCATTTATTTGATACATAATTGCTTGTCCATTGCCATGAAACATGACTATGAAGGTGATCCAATAGTAGAAGCACAAACCCAAAAAGATTTTGCCATTTTTCTGCATACATAAATCATTTCATCTCTTAGTCTATAGTTGGGAATTTGCTCGGGGACGAGCAAACCTTAAGTATGGGGTATTTTTGATAACACGATTTATGACTTAGGTTTAGGTAATCATTTAGATAGATTTCTCACTCATTCATGCATGATCTAGCACTAGTTCACGACGTTTGCACTTAAATCATGCATTTTGTCGAGATAGACGTCTACGCGGACTTTTGCTTGCTTTATAGGTATTTTGGGAGATTTAGGAGCTTAAACGATACGTTTGAGGATCGATCATCAAGATGACACATCCTCGGGCTCAATTGAATGCAAGCTAAGGCTAAGGAGGACTCAAGGAACCTTGCCAACGCAAGCCATGCACCAAATCAAGGCTTAATGAACCAAGGCAACACTGAAGCACCAAACCACGGTTCACTGCCATTCCACGGCCATGGAACCAACCGTGGTTTTTGCAAGACGGTTGTGATAGCTGTGCCACGATCTCTTGGCCTTCTCTAGCATGGTGGTAGTATAAAAGTGGTCCTGCATTGCTGAGAGAGGGCATCTTGGAGCAGCTCTCCATTATCCACTATCATCCAATCAAAAATACTCTCTCAACAAGAAGATTCTCTCAAGGAGGAAAGCTACCATTGAAGGAGAAGAGCTCCATTGGAGAGGAGAAGAAGAACACACTATTGCTAGACTTTGATAGCTTTTGTAGTGAAGAATTTCGGAATCGATTCCTAGAGTTGTATGAACCATTTAAACCTTCTTTTGGAAGGGTTGTGAGTCATTCTAATCTAAATTTCAGCTTGGTTTTGTTTACTTCACTTGTTCATCTCTTTCTCTTCATTATCTTGCAAATGGAAGCCATGATTTTATGTTTGATGATTTCGATTGTTATGATGAATGTTGTAGGCTAAATAGATGTGATTCTAGGGTAAGAAAAGGATGGTTATGGCTAGGACTATGATAGGACGGACTTAGATTTGCCCTTGGATGAGTCAGTCACTCGAACGAACCCTCTGTTAGAGTCCACGGTTTGTTCTTGCCATCCACGGTCGTGGACTTGGTAGAACAACCCGTGATTCTCCCTGGTTTGATGGATCTAGCTTTAGATTGTTAGAATGTTGAAATCCTAGTGTTTGTTGAGTTAAATCTACCCTAGGGTGACCTAGTGTTAGCAACTAAGTGTTAGAAGAGACCTACCCGGTGATTCTTACTCTTAGATTTCAAAGATGATAAACCCTAGGTAGTGGTGAGCCTCATAAGCCGCCATTGGACTAAGTGTGCTAGGATAGTTGTTTAGGACTAACCCTTTCGAGACTTACCCGGTAAGGATAGGTTAGATCCCTAGGTGACAATCCGGTTTGTGTAGGATTCCGTCCCTTAGGTTCTTAGAGACTTACCCGGTGATAAGACCTTAGGAACGGATTAGTGGACCATGAGACCTACCCGGTGATTGATCCCAATCTAGAAACACTCGCTCCCAACATATCATAGTTAATCCAAGGAATGATTAGATAGCTTGAGTCCTATGCCATAACCGGAATTTCCAACCTCTAGAATCCGCTTATCTCTCTTGATTCATATCTCGTGTTTAGCTTGTTTGTTTGTGTTGATTCGTTAGCTTAGTTGATTGTTTACTTTGCATCATTTGTGATCCTTGATTGATCACCTAAAAACCAACCAAAAACATTGAGGTTTTCATTTCCTTATTTCTTTCTCTTTTCTATAACCTAGATTTTCACTAAACTTAATCATAAATCGAATCAATCTCACCTTAGTATTTGTGTTCGACCTCGGAATACTATCCATACTACGAACGTCCCGTACACTGCGGGTTCGCTAGGAGTTAGGAGAAATATAACGAGTATAAATTTAAAGCTTATTGCGTGCACACACGACCTTAGCGTGACACTCACAACCTCAACAAAGCTCACATGATAACATACACACCACAATCCTTATAATGTTCAAACCATCCTCAAATCTTCACCTAAAGTTCCAAGCCACTACTTGGCATTCACTCTAAGTTATGCTAGATCCATCCTAGCATGATTCTACAACTAAGCATAACTAGAACGAGGGAGAAAGTACTCACACACGATCCAAGGTTGAAAATGATCTACGGACGGCGAGAACGGGTTCGATGGCCTTTATCGGGGCGCTTCCGAACCTAAGAGCAAAGCTAAGCAAAATTAGTTGAAGCGCTAACTTTGAAAGGAAGGTTTAGCGCATAAAGATATTCCACTGAAAAACTCCTGCTTTAAAAACCAAGGTTCAACTCATTAAAACCTATTTCCGGACAATATACCCAAAATGGAAAGTTGACCATAAAACCGCAATTCAAACTCGAGCCATCAATCGAATTTAAACCAAAAAAACGCACCATAGTTAATTTGTAAGGAGTTGGGTCACAACTACAACAAAATTTAGGGTCCAATAATGTAATAATTTATTGCATGGGCAAAACAGTACAATTCTAAAGTTTTGGGGTCACAACTGCAATTATCCACAAGAGGTGTCAAAAACCGAATTAATCAAAACAGAGGGTCAGTAGAGCAATTTAAAAGAAAGATGGTTCGAACCCAAGGGAGGGTGGTTGCACTGCATCGAGCCATAAGGGCTCCTAGGTTCCCAACCACTAGGTGGAATTCACAACTACCCTAGGTCCACCCTGGGCATGCTACTAACATATATCAACCTCTAAACAAAGGAAGGAACCAAGGAGGAATGAGGAGAAGAGCCTACTATTGAAGAAACGCAGCCGCGAAAACAAGCTGGCGCGACTGCGTGCTGAAGGTCACGGCGCCCGCGGCACTGTTCACCCGCCCCAGCGGCTGCTGGAAATCCTGCCGCCGCCCCCGAGGCGTTGCTGACCGCCCCCGCGGTTTACTAAATCTGCCCCCGCGGCTCACAGAGTCCGCCCCCGCGGCTGAACTCCAGAAACAACGTCTTCTTTGTCTTCGATTGTGGATCTTGAGCTTCAATGGCCTCCTTCTATTGCTGGGTCTTCTCCAAACATCATTCATGGTATATAGGGTCTCCCTCACGACCTAATCGAGCCAAGAGCACACACATGCAAAGGATCTAAGGAAAAGCCTCCTCAAAAGCTTCATCCATGGCAATGGAGAAGAAGAGGAGAAGAAGAAGATGTTCAGCAAGGAAGAAGAAGAGAGGGAGGGGAAATACTTACCAAACTGAAACTCACAGCTCTCGACTGCTGGCCACACTCCTAGAGATCCAAGGGGAAAGAGAGAGAAGAGAGCTCAAGTGAAGGAAGAGGGAAAAGAGTAACGTGAAATGAGGAAGGGAGAGAGAGAGAGAAGTGCCAAGGCTGCAACAAAAGAGGGAACCCAAAGGTCAGCTGACCCTTCCTCTCATTTACGCTAGGAACCGAGGGGTCCAAAAGCAAGAGGGACAAATGAGAGGTTGGAACGGGATTTTTGGAAAATCCCGTTACTCAGCGCCTCGTGCCTGCGGGAAGACTGAGGCGCGTCTGTGGGAAGGTCGGTAACTCGCTAAGAATCCGGAATAAAAATTCCGGATGTTACAACTAATCCCCCTAAAAACAAGTTTTGTCCCAAAACTTGCAAAACGTAAAACTCTCGGTAAGAACTCGGTAACCACTCAAAACCGTAACATGTAACTCCCTAATCGATAACCATCACCCACTCGTGTAGCCACGTCACGACCTCGCAAGGCCTGCATACATACTCGTGTGAACCGCGTAGCGCATAAAAGCCAAAAGCTAATCAATCATACACGCATTCCCGCTCGGTGCACCAAACACATAAAAACACACATGCACCTAATATCTAAGCCGTCGGCCAACTCGATGTAACTTGGTCATCGAACGAACTCCAACAAGGATACTATCTCACTTCCTCTAGCTAGCCTCAACGGCTCCTCGTCTATCCCTAGATCATCACAACTAAGATCATATCTCGATCCATATACGTCTTCCATCGACCGTCACAACTGAAATTTGGTGAACATCCTCTACTCTAGGTGGCCACGCCAACTAGTAAACCACTTCCCAACACGCGTCAATATCCCCCCAAAAAGGTCTAATATACTAGAACCCAACTCCCTTCTAGTAGCCAACACGTATGACGCCTCACATCCGTGACACTCTTATATTGACTCATTCCATATCCGAACCCAAGGGGGTCCATACCTCTTTTCGGTGCATACTTTCTCGTGACTTAGCCTGTCTAGCATCCGCCTTTGGACCACCACTACTCGAGCGAGTTCATCACGTATTTGTTCAACTAAACTTACATGTATTCACCAATTCTAACATCATCAGGTACCGCACTTCCGTCCACAACTTGCTTCGAACAATACCTTCACAACGGTGCCTCTCAACTGTCGTAACGATAGCTCAACCCAAGGGAGGGTATCTGGTCTACCTTTACCCCCTTAACTCGCACACAAACCCTCTATATGGCATCGACTGGTCACCAAAGTCCTTCGTACTCGATCCATTATCCAACGTGAAACTATCATATAAGACATAGGGTCTCTTATGCGGCACGATCTTGCCTCCCACAAATTCCCGAAACAAAACGCTCATCTCACTCCGAGATAACGATACTCGGTATACCAAACATCTTGCTATCACATTAAGTACTTCCCAACTAGCCGACTTATCGGCCTTGTTTCCCAAAAAAGGGGTGTAAATATATCATCTCCATCGGTTGGTTCCCAATGACCCAAAAACGTCACCTTCGTTACATAATCCCAAACTAGTACAATCTCCCTAGAAGTATTCTTCAACTGACTAGGTTCAGTTCTAACGGTGAATTTGGTCGGATTACTCAAGGAAAAACTGAAATTGGTCGCAATATTGGTTGAATAACAATGGCGATTTGAGTTGTTACAGATTTGGGTATTGAAGGATCATGTACAGTGCTATAAGGGATTTATAGCATCTTCGAAATTGTATCTTTTATCAAGATTGTAAACAAATATAGATTAGGATTTAGTTTTTTCCATCTAAGATATACACAATCTTGGACAGCCTACTTCAACTGTTCAATGTACAAAAAATTAATTAAATTTTTATTAGAAAACATATCTACTAAGATATACAAAATCTTGATCAACTTAAAATTTGGGAGCAATTTGGTGAAATCTAAAAACGGATTTTAACAAGATTTTGTTTAGAAATAAAGATAATAAAAATTGTTATAATTTAATTACACAATTTAATTAGTGAAATAAAATATGAAATTTAAAAGTAGTTGGTAGTAAATTTTATTCCTATAATTCTTGTAAATTATAAAACTCTCACGTAAATTTCTAAAATAATTATTGAGTAAAAGTCTTTATTACAAAAATTTGGAGATTGCGTTAATTGTTAAAGGAGGTGTGAAAAAAACGTACTTGATTTTATATAAGATAAGATTCAAATTATAATTATTTTATATTTATTTAAAATTTTCAAATAGGTCATAAAAATTAAGATATTATTGTTTATTAAGTTATTGTGTTCAGAGTTTGTTTAAGTACAAAAAAACTTAGTTAGTGGTTGAACTATAGAGCAAAAATCAAAATGTATAAATAATATAATTAGGGAATAGAAAACAGGGAAGTGTTCAAGTAAGGCCCATTATTCCGGTAAGGCCGTGCGGCTGTCTGTACGGCCGACACGTGTCCCGGAAAAAAAAAATAAATTTTTTTTTTTTCTGAACGATTTTTTTTTAAAAAAAAAAAACGAGTAAAAGTAATAGTTTAAAACTTATTATGGAATAGTTCATAACTTATAAAAGTATAGTTCATGAATTATAATAGAATAGTTCATAGTGTAAAATTTATAAAGGATTGAAAGTAATAGTTCAAAACTTATTAAGTAATAGTTCATAACTTCTAAAAGGATAGTTCATGAATTATAATAGAATAGTTCATAGTGCAAAATTTATAAAGGAGTGAAAGTAATAGTTCAAAACTTATTATGGGATAGTTCATGAATTATAATAGAATAGTTTAAAGTGCAAAAATTTATAAAGGAGTGAAAGTAATAGTTCAAAACTTATTATGGGATAGTTCATGAATTATAATAGAATAGTTCATTGATTATATTAAAAATTAATAGTTCATGGATTATATGGGAATAGTTCAAAGTTTATAGGATAATAGTGCATAAATTATAACATGGTAGTTCAAATAAATTTTCATTAGTTTCCGGAAAAAAAAAATCGTTTCAGAAAAGAGGAAAAAAAAAAAAAAAAAAAAAATTTTTTCGGGACATGTGTCGCCCTTACGTTCAGCCGTACGACCGTACCGCAATAAAAGGGCCGTACCTGAACATTTACCATAGAAAACAATCCGATAATGAGTAAAATAATTCGTTATGAGATATTGAGATAAAATACAAATTGTAATAACCGGAAAATTTATTTTTGAGTTAAACCGAGATTTGGAGACCGTTGACCTCTTTAAGATACCTAACTTTATGTCTAGCACTAATTTTATCATTTTATGTAGGTTTTATAACCACATATGTAACACCCCGAATCCGCGGGATATCGGAATGCTACGGGCGAGACCACACAATGGGTCCCGACCCTTAGCCTGACAACAATCTCACCGGACCTTTCCAACAAGGCACAAATTAAAGGCATAAAACTCAAAGTAGTTTGTAATGTATGCAAAGAAAGAAGGAAGGGATACAAGTTGGAAACTCAGCCGAGTCCTCAAAACGACACAAAAGTAAAGAAGTCCAGACGTGCAACAAGATATAATCCGACAACAAAGGAAAAACCCCAAAAACGTCCCCGTCCTATAATGTACGGAGACCAATCGGCCGTCCACTCCTCCACTTCACTCGGCGGCATCCCTAACCTGCAAGGCATCTACAGAAAATGGTTTTAAACCGTTAGCTCACATTCTAAGCATTATAAGAATAATATGGCACAAACACATACATGAGAACACAAGGCACACAACATGAACATTCATTCCAAATATATCTTTTTAGGTTATTCCATATCTAATTCATTTGTTTGAAGTGTGACACAAGAGTCTAATAACTCTTGCCTCTGTCCCCGTGTAACCAACAGGAGTGTGGCGGCGCCCAACCCGTATACCCTGAGGGAGTGATGAAGAAGCCCGCCCGTATACCGTGTATGGCCTGGTCGCAGAGATCCCCCAGTCTCCCTCGGGAAACTGAGCGGTGATGTCACCGCCCGATAATAATAATAGTAGTAACGATGGGCCAATAAATAAGGTCAAGTAAATCCTAATCCATTTTCATGCTTAAAAGCGGTAAACACACACCACCATATATATCCAAATAAGGCATAAAAGCGGCTAAGTAAGTCCGAGGACTTACTTCGTCTCAAAGCTAACCGAAATCAATAACACTCTCCGAAGGAATATAACCAAAGTCTGTTCAAGACAAGGAACGATAATCAACATCTACTCGCAAGCTAGAAGTCCTTAGACTTCTAGTTCTATATCATCTTATTAGGTCATATACTCTCATAATCTAAGATACACTCCTAGCCCTCATAAACTCCTGAGATCTCAAATAAAGCCCCATGTGCTAGGATACTCTCACCCTAAACTCCACAATCTCAACAAACACATACTCACAACCTCAACAAAGCTCACATGATAACATACACACCACAATCCTTATAATGTTCAAACCATCCTCAAATCTTCACCTAAAGTTCCAAGCCACTACTTGGCATTCACTCTAAGTTATGCTAGATCCAACCTAGCATGATTCTACAACTAAGCATACCTAGAACGAGGGAGAAGGTACTCACACACGATCCAAGGTTGAAGATGATCTACGGACAGCGAGAACGGGTTCGATGGCCTTTATCGGGGCGCTTCCGAACCTAAGACCAAAGCTAAGCAAAATTTGTTGAAGCGCTAACTTTGAAAGGAAGGTTTAGCGCATAAAGATATTCCACTGAAAAACTCCTGCTTTAAAAACCAAGGTTCAACTCATAAAACTTATTTCCGGACAATATACCCAAAATGGAAAGTTGACCATAAAACCGCAATTCAAACTCGAGCCATCATGTAGAAGACCTAGGTAATTTTATTTGTGCAGTTTGGGAAATGACTCAGTTTTTGCTAAGTATAGAATTCTTGGATTTTGTATCCAACTTTGGAGAATTGTGTAGAAGTTGTTGTTGGGTATTTTTGAGATTTTCTTGCTTTTTGGAGAAGAGTGCATCATGTGGAAGATGTAGGTAATTTTATTTAGATTTCTATATTTTTATTCGGTACTCATTTCTTAAGCCAAAGTCGGACCTTAGCGACTTTTTATGAAAGTCAAGAATGTAGTTAACTCTTCTAAATCTTGAGTAAACTTTCCTTGGAGAGTTTTGAGTGTGGTTTTGGGTTCCAAAGAATAGCTTGGAACTTTGTTATAGAATTTTATAAAGTTTCGGGACCAGGGGTAAAATGGTCATTTACCCGTATAAGGGTATTTTGGTAATTCTTTATGAATGATTATGTATCTTAGAAGTGGAGACTTCTAAGAAAGTGAGATACATTATTGATACACTTGCCTTGTGTAACAGGGGATGGGGTATTCTACGGTTGCTGACCGAATTGAGATTTAAATAGTCGAGATGGATTCAGGTAAGTCCTTTGGGCATACTTAGCCGACTTCTAGATATGAGTATGAATAATGGTAGTGGTGTGTGAATGAGATGTTTATAGTTATATTTAGTAATAATTATATACCGACCTATACCTTGGCCTAAGAGTAACGGGCGGTGGCATTCTGCTCAGTAGCCTGAGGGAGCTGGGGGTTTCTTTATGGACTAGTCCACACTCGGTTTGTAGTGATGCTATTGGCGGAGGTAAGCTAGACCTACACCGGTTGGATAATGAACGGAGGCGAGAACTCTTAAGATTCTCGTGTCACAACTTTAAAACGGATTAAAGTGAATCACCTAAGCTATGAGATAATAACCAAATTGTGTGCCAGCATGATGGGTTTTTATGTTACCTTGTTTGTGTTTGTGCTATCCTTATTCTGGTTATATTTGGATTGTTAGCTAACGGTTTATCCGTGTTGTAGATTTGTAGAGATAGACAGTTGCAGAGAGATCCGGAACGGATGGTCAGCCGGGTCCACGTATTCATTAGATGGGGACGGGGGAGTCTTCCATACGACATGCATGTTACGTATATATATGTTTTGTAAGGCTGTAACATGTGCACATTCATAAAATAAAATTTTATGTTTTAAAGTTGTTTTAATTACATTTGTGCCATGTTGTAAGATCCTAGTAAAATTGTTGTTAAACCAAGGTCGGGACCCATTGTGAGGTCTTAACTAGTAGCTCCCCGAGTTCCAAGAACTTGAGGTGTTACACAAATAAAAAAGGTAAACTAGTTGATTAGGCCTTTTTCCACTAATATTCTATTAAGCGCATTCATCCATAAACTTATTTAATATACTCTTATGTAATCCAATTCTTTCGTCTATGAGGGATTATATATAGGGTAAAATTAGAGGAGCCTTTAAAACCGATAAAAAAAAAGAGTCCATTTATCTCAATTCTTTCTTTAGTAAATATACCCCTAATATCACTATCTAGGCCTTTTAAAAATATTGTTCTATTAAGTAGGCTCATTGCATAATCTAATTTAGTAAATATACCCCTAATATAGGCCTTGTTTGTTACGCTGAGACTAAAACTAATTGGAACTGAAACTTAAAAAATGTGGCTGAAACTGAATGGAATGAATCGAATTAATTTATTTCTATGCTCGTTTAAAATGAGAATGAATCTGTTGAATGAGGTGTTAATAGACCAAAATGTCCCAATAAGTTTTTGTAATTGAATTTTATTTATTTGTGTAGTGTACCTCTTACCATTTCTAGCAGGTGAATTCTCTTCCTTTCCACCTGCACTTTTCCGTCTTCTTCTCCATCTCTCTGTGTCCCAATATTCTGCCTCCAATTCTTGCATCACCACACACCATCAAGATTCAATTAAGGTTTGCCAAATTTTAAAATATCTTTTGCCCGGAAATTTGATCTCCAAAATATTAAAGCTGAATATGCTGGTCATTCATGAATAAAACAATATTTTTCGCATCTAGGTTTGTTAAGGGGTGAGAACCCGTATGACACGGAGAGAATAAACTGCTTGGGATGATTTTTCGCATCTAGGTTTGTTAGGAGATATGATTTTCTCAAGTTGGCTCCTCATGCAGTTTTCTGAGTGTGCTGAGTTGAGAAAAAACTGCTTGGGATGCAGTTTTGTGGAATAAATTTGGATGGGTTATTGACTTCTGTTGGACTTGAATTTTGGACATGTTATAGTTGGTATAGTATAGTACATCATACCGAAATTTGAGAGAAATTTGAGTTACAGTTTAAGAGTTATGGTGTCCCAAAGTAGAGACCTTGACCAGTTTCTAGGTAGTGCTAAATTGTTGAGAAAACTGCTTGTGATACGGTATTGTGGTGCCGATTTGATTTTGTTATATTCCTTGGTTAGACTTGAATTTTGGATATGTCTTATTTGGGATTGCATAGTATAAGATATCAAAAATTGAGAGGATTTCATCAAGAGGTTTAGGAGTTATGAAATTCAAATTCGAGGTTGTATGCAGTTTTCTGGATGTTGCTGAAATTTCTAAGTGCTGGAATTATCAAGTGTTGTGCAGTCATGTTCGAACTTAAGTTTAGAGACCTTAAAAGAATCATCCACCGTTCAATTTATAATATAACATAGATGGATATGTATACTGTGATGTATTAGAAGTGGATACCAATCTAACGGTCGGATCTGGATCTATAGGAGCTCAAAGTCGACTGTTTGTGTAGTTTGGGAAATGACTCAGTTTTGGCTAAGTATAGAATTCCTGGATTTTGTATCCAACTTTGGAGAATTGTGTAGAAGTTGTTGTTGGGTATTTTTGAGATTTTCTTGCTTCTAGGAGTAGAGTGCATCATGTAGAAGACCTAGGTAATTTTATTTGGATTTCTATATTTTTTATTCCGTTCTCATTACTTAAGCCAAAGTCGGACCTTAGCGACTTTTTATGAATGTCAAGAATATAGTTAACTCTTCTAAATCTTGAGTAAACTTTCCTTGGAGAGTTTTGAGTGTGGTTTTGGGTTCCAAAGAATAGCCTGGAACTTTGTTATAGAATTTTATAAAGTTTCGGGACCAGGGGTAAAATGGTCATTTACCCGTATAAGGGTATTTTGGTAATTCTTTATGAATGATTATATATCTTAGAAGTGGAGACTTCTAAGAAAGTGAGATACATTATTGATCCACTTGCCTTGTGTAACAGGCGATGGGGTATTCTACGGTTGTTGACCGAAATGAGATTTAGACAGTCGAGATGGATTCAGGTAAGTCCTTTGGGCTTACTTAGCTGACTTCTAGATATGAGTATGAATAATGGTAGTGGTGTGTGAATGAGATGTTTATAGTTATATTTAGTAATAATTATATACCGACCTATACCTTGGCCTAAGAGTAACGGGCGGTGGCATTCTGCTCAGTAGCTTGAGGGCGTTGGGGGTTTCTTTATGGACTAGTCCACACTCGGTTTGTAGTGATGCTACCGGCGGAGCTAAGCTAGACCTACACCGGTTGGATAAGGAACGGAGGCGAGAACTCTTAAGATTCTCGTGCCACAACTTTAAAATGGATTAAAGTGAATCACCTAAGCTATCAGATAATAACCAAATTGTGTGCCAGCATAGTTGGTTTTTATGTTACCTTGTTTGTGTTTGTGCTATCCTTATTCTGCTTATATTTGGATTGTTAGCTAACGGTTTATCCGTGTTGTAGATTTGAAGAGATAGACAGTTCAAGAGAGATCCGGAACGGATGGTCAGCCGGTTCCACGTATTCATTAGATAGGGACGGGGGAGTCTTCCATACGACATGCATGTTACGTATATATATGTTTTGTAAGGCTGTAACATGTGCACATTCATAAAATAAAATTTTATGTTTTGAAGTTGTTTTAATTACATTTTTGCCTTGTTGTAAGATCCTAGTAAAGCTGTTGTTAAACCAAGGTCGGGACCCATTGTGAGGTCCTAACTAGTAGCTCCCCGAGTTCCAAGAACTTGGGATGTTACACAAATAAAAAAGGTAAAATAGTTGATTAGGCCTTTTACCACTAATATTCTATTAAGCGCATTAATCCATAAACTTATTTAATATACTCTTATGTAATCCAATTCTTTCGTCTAGGAGGGATTATATATAGGGTAAAATTAGAGGAGCCTTTAAAACCGTTAAAAAAAGAGTCCATTTATCTCAATTCTTTCTTTAGTAAATATACCCCTAATATCACTAGCTAGGCCTTTTGAAAATATTGTTCTATTAAGTAGGCTCATTGCATAATCTAATTTAGTAAATATACCCCTAATATAGGCCTTGCTTGTTACGCTGAGACTAAAACTAATTGGAACTGAAACTTAAAAAATGTGGCTGAAACTGAATGGAATGAATCGAATTAATTTATTTCTATGCTCCTTTAAAATGAGAATGAAAGTGTTGAATGAGGTGTTAATAGACCAAAATGCCCCTATAAGTTTTTGTAATTGAATTTTATTTATTTGTGTAGTGTACCTCTTACCATTTCTAGCTGGTGAATTCTCTTCCTTTCCAGCTGCACTTTTCCGTCTTCTTCTCCATCTCTCTGTGTCCCAATATTCTGCCTCCAATTCTTGCATCACCACACACCATCAAGATTCAATTAAGGCTTGCCAAATTTTAAAATATCTTTTGTCCGGAAATTTGATCTCCAAAATATTAAAGGTGAATATGCTGGTCATTCATGAATAAAACAATATTTTTCGCATCTAGGTTTGTTAAGGGGTGAGAACCCGTATGACACGGAGACAATAAGCTACTAAGGCATCTTTCCTCCATTGTTCTGCTTCATTTTGCACCTAGATTTATAACTGTTCTCCCATGTTATATGCTCCAACTTTTACTTATGTCTCTTTAGATACCAATAAATGTCTTTTATGGTATGAGCGAGCAATCATTGCTTCAAACTATAATTTTCAACCTCCAATCATTAGGCCTTCGCATACTGAAAGCGTCATGTCACCTACTTTCACCATAGGAAGTAGTAATTCTATCCCTGGCGGCTCTCCTTCAAGTGTTCCTTTTAGGCAAGCTCATAACTGGAGCTGGTCAGGCTACTGAGGCATCATTCATGGCTAATCAAGCAAACCCGAATATTGTTGGTAGTTCAAGGATTGACGCTTCAAACTATAACTTTCAACAATCAACTACTCCAACCTATAGCTTTGGAAATGCTGAAGGCGTCCCGGCACCTACATTCAGCACAGGAACCGGTAATTCTATTTTTGACACCTCTCCTTCAAGTGTCCCTCCAAACGAGCTCATAACTAGAGTTGGTCAAGCTATTGAGGCATCATTCATGGTTAATCAAGCAAACCCGAATATTGCAGGTAGTTCAAGGATTGACACTTCAAACAATAACTTTCAACGTACAACTGCTCCAACCTATAGCTTTGGGAATGTTGAAGGCGTCCCGACACCTACTTTCAGCACAGGAACCTGTAATTATATTTTTGACAGCTTTTCTTCAAGTGTCCCTCCAAACGAGCTCATACTTGGAGCTGGTCAAGCTACTGAGGCATCTTTCATGACCAATCAAGCAACCCCAATGATGTTGACAGACCAACGGAAGACCAATAAGGTGATTTTACAGTTTCCTTTAGGATATGAGTTTTTTGTAAAGTGAAATGGAAAGTGTAAACAGTTTCAAAGGTTCTAAATAGCGCGGATGTTGTTGATAGACCAACAGATGACCAATATGGTGATTTTACACCAGATAGTTTCCTCTTGGATTTCAGTTTTCTGTAGAGTGAAATGAAAAGTGTAAATAGTTTCAAAAGTTCTAAATAGTCGAAATATGGTGATTTTACACCAGATCAACCAAAAATGCGCCTAACAACATTTCGACTATTTATAACCTTTGAAACTATTTACACTTTTAATTTCACTCTACAAAAAACTGAAATCCAAAAGGAAACTATCTGGTGTAAAATCACCATATTGGTCATCTGTTGGTCTATCAACAACATTCGCGCTATTTAGAACCTTTGAAACTATTTACACTTTTCATTTCACTTTACAGAAAACTTATATCCTAAAGGAAACTGTAAAATCACCTTATTGGTCATCCGTTGGTCTATCGACATCATTCGAGTTTGCTTGATTGGCCATGAAAGATGCCTCAGTAGCTTGACCAGCTCCAAATATGAGTTCGTTTGGAGGGACACTTAAAGGACAACTGTCAAAAATAGAATTACCACTTCCTGTGCTGAAAGTAGGTTTCGGGACGCCTTCAACGTTCCCAAAACTACAGGTTGAAGCAGTTGTATGTTGAAAGTTATAGTTTGAAGTGTCAATCCTAGAACTACCAGCAATATTCGGGTTTGCTTGATTAGTCATGAATGACCCCTCAGTAGCTTGACCAGCTCCAATTATGAGCTTGTTTGGAGGGACACTTGAAGGAGAGTTGTCAAAAATAGAATTACCGGTTCTTGTGCTGAATGTAGATGTCGGACGCCTTCAGTATTCCCAAAGCTATAGGTTGAAGCAGTTGTAAGTTGAAAGTTATAGTTTGAAACGTCAATCCTTGAACTACCAGCAATATTCGGGTTTGCTTGATTAGGCATTAATGGTGCCTCAGTAGCTTGACTAGCTCTAGTTATGAGCTCATTTGGAGGCACACTTCAAGAAGAGCCGTCAGGGATATAATTACTACTTCCTATGCTGAAAGTAGGTGGCAGGACGCTTTCAGTATGCGAAGGCCTAATGATTGGAGGTGGAAAATTATAGTTTGAAGCATGATTGCTCGCTCGTACCATAGAAGGCACTTATAGGTATCTAAAGAGGCAAAAGTAAAAGTTGGAGCATATAGCATGTGAGAAAAAATATAAATCTAGATGCAAAATGAAGCAAAACAATGGAAAAAAAGGATTCCCAAGTCTATATCAACACATGGTCTATGCTCTTGGACATATTGCTAACTCTTTGCGAGACTTTAGTGTCTGCTTTTCACCAAGTACCCACTTACAACAACTGCAGATCTGCATCAAGCAATAGTCATACAGACAGAAGCACATTTAGGGGTTAAGGGATCTTGTTAATTCCAATTATTCAATATACGAGCATGCTCTGCCCTTCCCTTTCACATTTCTCTGCCAAATAAAAGGCAAATCATTATATTATTTTTGTTCATAAGTGGAGAAGAAAGAAAACATCAGAAATGTAAACAATGTACAAAAATATGAACGTAGGAAGTAATGGACATACAATACAACAAGTCATCTCAAAAGATAGAAACAATACAACAAGTCATCTTGAAGCTAAAACCAAAGACAACTAAATCATATCAATACACTAAAAGGCAACAACAATCAAGCATATTTTCTTGCACATTGCAATCTAGATGATAAGTTAACCCATAATCCATATAGCACTAAATAAGAAGACAATCTCAAGGCAACATCTAAATAACTAGGCATCACATCCTTAGTTCAACAATCAGATTAGGTTTAGTTCTTAGTTCAAGAGTCCACACAAAATTATAGAAATAAACAACTTTGACATCAATTATCAAATCAATCCTCAAGAAATCAAAGAAGAGAATTACGTTCAGAGTTTGAGTAATCCCCAGAGAGCTACGAAAATTCATCCTAAAAGAAATGTTGTAGTCACCAAGAGAGAGATACCTTGCAAGATTTCAGTCGGATCGCTACAATGAACCGGGTTCGGATCGAAACCCACAGGCGGGCGGTGGCGGAGATACCCACAAATCTCACATACTACATAATTGTGAAGATGGCCGCAAAACTTACTAGGTTCAGTTGTATCACAATTCAACGCTCTACCAGAATCCTACATTAATGCATTCTTCAACTGACTAGGTTCAATTCTAACAGTGAATTTGGTCAGATTACTCAAGGAAAAATCAAAATTGGTCGCAATATTGGTTGAATAGCAATGAAGATTTGAGTTGTTACGGATTTGGGTATTGAAGGACCATGTACAGTGCTATAAGGGATTTATAGCATCTTCGAAATTGTATCTTTTATCAAGATTGTAAACAAATATAGATTAGGATTTAGTTTTTTCCAACTAAGATATACACAATCTTGGACAGCCTACTTCAACTCTTCAATGTACAAAAAATTAATTAAAATTTTGTTAGCAAACATATCCACTAATGTAACACCCCGAATCCGCGGGACTCGGGATGCTACGGGTTGGGACCTCACAATGGGTCCCGACCCTTAGCTTGACAACAATTTCACCGGATCTTGCAACAAGGTACAAATGAAGGCCAAAACTGAAATACATTTTTATGCAATGAAAGGAAACCCGAAAGGAAACAACAAAAGACTTTAGCCGATATGAAACACCAAGGGCCAAATGCCACCACACGATATACAATATACATGAATAATAGACAAACTCGACTCTAACCAAAACCCATTCCTAAAATGTACGGAACCCCGGCTGCCCACTCTTCCGGATCTCTCGGCCGCATTCCTAACCTGCAAAGCAATCTACAACAATCGGTATAAAACCGTTAGCTAATATTCGAAGCATTAGAATCAAGGTGAAAGGCACAAACACAAGTAAATCAACATAACACACAATGTACACCAAATCACACAAGTCCGGTTTATTATCTTTTTATTATTAAGTCGTATCCCATTCTAATTCAACTTCTTTTGTGACACGAGAATCTCCCGAAACTCGCCTCGGTCCCCACTTACCGCATGGAACGGTGGATGCCTCCGACCGTCTAACCACACGGGCTAGTCGCCAAGAACCTCCTAACTCTACGCAAGAGCTAGACAAGTTGTCACCGCCCGTTATCATACACTTGGGCCAAATAATATATAAAGGTCGGTAATCCTAAATTCCGGTTTTATAAGTTATAATGAAAGCGATAAAACACACACCACCAAACACGCATCGAATCTAATACATAGAATACGAGCTAAGTAAGTCCAGAGACTTACCTTGTCCCAACGCTAACTCACGCAACACTCTCGCTTCCCTCGGGAAGAAGTCTACACCTGCTCACAATAAGATATCTATATCAACAACTCACTCAACTCAAGAAGTCTTAAACTTCTACACAAATGATCTACGCGAGATCATTTGACTCACATTCTAGGACCGCATCCTAGAATCTCTCATGCTCACATCACACTCATTACAAGCTAGAAGTCCTTAGACTTCTAGACCCTATGATCTCGCAAGATCATAACCCATGACCCAAACAAGGATAAACAAACTCCCTAGTCCTCAAGATCTCGCAAGGTCAACCAACTACTCAACGCCTTACAATCCTCACAAGATGATAACACCTCAAGCTTTATAACGATCATAAATCCTCAAAACTCACCTAAGGTTCATGGCCACTACTTGGCATTCTCATTAGGTTACGCTAGATCCAACCTATCATGATACTAAAACTTAACATAACTAGATCAAGGGAAGAGATACTCACACGACGTCAAAAGACGGAAATCGATCAACGGATGTTGACTTGGAATCGTTCGGCCTTTACGGGGTCGTTCCCGAACCTAGCACCAAAACTAAACAAATTTAGCTCGTATGCTAAATTTGATCGGAATATATATAATACATATAATTCTAAGGAACTTGTTTTTAAAACCGAGGTTAAAACCAGCTAAAACATTTTCCAAAGCAAAATATACCGTTCCAAAACTATATGTCATAATCCATAATTAAATCCTTGGATCATACTCCGAATATTAAACAACAAAGGCCACAATTGATAATTTGTAAAAATCTGGGTCAAAACTGCAATTATAAAATATGGGTCATTTCATGTGAATATGTTTCCGGGCTATCTTTTGTAATTACTCATGCCAGGTCAGATTTGCAGATTCCAGGAAATATGGCCAGATATTGTAAATATAATAGTGGGATACAAATTGTAATAAGACAAAAGTTGGGGCCCAATTTTAAATACAAAATTAGGGTTCTCTTGACCCGATAGAGATGAAGGGCGTTGGCTTCACAAGGCCCCGGCGGCGAGACCAGTGGCAGCTTCAGCAAGGTGAAGGCGGAGCGGGGAAGAAAGCGCAGGAAGCGGCTCGGCTTCGGTTGCGCTAGGGCGGCGGCGAGAGGGAAACACAGGGGCTCCGGCGAAGAAGGAGGCTCAGCAGGGGGTTGCGGCGTGTTACAGAGCAAGGGCAGACGGCTTTCGATGGGCTTCGGTAGGGCGAAGGCGGGCAGACGAGGCCAGCGGAGACGGCGACCCAGGGTCCTCTCCAGCAGCGACGGAAACTGCAAGCTCCCCTGTTGGTGGTCATTGCTGCTATTGCGGGGCTTCTCAATGAGTTGCAATGGAGGAGGGGTTGCAGTGGCGTGTTCCAGCAAGAGAGGTTTTGTTGACCGCAGTGGGAGAGGCAACAAAGGTCCGAGAGCTGAAGCTCATCTATGAAAGGAGCAAGGAAGAAGATGGGTAGTTGTTGAGGCTTAGATTGCAGAGGGTCCAAACGATAGGGAAAGAAACGAGGGATTGAAGGCTGAGTCAAGTTGAGGGGAGCGAGGGGTCGGGTAGGGTACATACTACAGAGGGGATAGGGCTGCAGCAAAGCTCATTCAACACGGTAAGGTGAGGCATCACGAACGAGGAGACAACAGGGAAGAAAAAGAATAAAAAGATTAAAAATAAATAAATAAATAAATAACCCGATAGAAATTACTTGGAACGGGATTTTTGGATCGAATAAATTTTCCAAACATTTACGTAAAATAATTTACGGAAAATATATAATTAACATCTATACGAATATATTCGTAAAATTTTATTTTATGATATAAAAGTCATTCTCGTAAAATATATCAGATATAGAAGTATCGATAAAAGGAGGAAAAAGAATATCGAAACGAACCCAATAAACTGGGCGTTACATCAGATTCCCCTAAAAACAATTTTTGTCCCGAAACTTGCTATACGCCGAACTTCTCGGTTCCTAAGGCCGAGGTATGAACTCTCCAACTAAGAAGGCTTAAACCTTCTAATCTATACACACAAATCTACTCAAACTATCAGTGCAAGATATGTTAGGTCATATAGCATATTCCCGCACGGCACGTAAAACAAAATTATAACACATATGACGCACTCAACAAAGAAGGAACGGGAACTCACCCGTCAATCCTACAGGCATATCTAACTCAGCGTAGAACTACTAGTAAATCTTTTGGGTATTATCTTTTGTCTCCCAGGTAGCCTAATCGGTTCTTCATCTCGACTAGATCATCACGACGGACCACATGTCTAGAGTCATGTATTTACTCCCTCGACTGATACACATCAAACACCGGGTGAACACCCACTACTCTCGGCGGCCACACCAATCGGTAAACCACTTTCCCAACTCGCACTAAGATCTCAAAAAGGTCCGATATATCGGAACTCAACTTCCTTCTCGGGTCTTTCTCAATACAATATCTCCATTATGTTTCACTTTATTTCCTCTAAGACAGAAGGTCAAACTTCTAAATTGGCCCCGTTAACCCGAACTTTGATGTTACATTTTCTCAATTCTCGTTTCAAATTCCAAGTAATGAAGGAAGTACCTTACTTCGCACCGCTTCTACTAACGATACCAATATGCTATTACTTTTACATCGCTCCTCAATACCCAATCCAGATCTTGCCTTGGAGAATCATTTGTACAACACTAAATCCCTCATACCTCGAGGAAATGTCCAAACAGTTGCTCAACGACGCTTTTATTAACTCTTAACAACTCTTATGACCCTTGTCCATTTTCAAAACTCCTTTGTCTTCCAAAGTAGGTTAGCCATTGATGTTATTACTTTGGAGGATCCCTCCACAAATCCGAGAATGACCAGCACATCCAAGATATCTTGTAACTTCTTCCACGTCCTTCGGGGTTGTCATTCCGATACATCTTGTCATACCACTTCTTTCTTATTCGAGAGTAGACCAAAATATCTTATTCAGGGCATTGATAAGCCCATTTGGAATTTCTACAACTCGTAGTGACCATGGTTCGTCCAGAATGCCGTATTGGCAATATCCCAATCTCGAATTCTCAATTGGTGGCAATTAGACATTAAATCAATTTTAGGAGGACTACTGACCCTTGTGACCGATCGAGTAGATCGTCAATTCGTTATAAGGAATACTTGTCTTTCACTGTTATCTTGTTCGGCTATCGGTAATTGATGTACAGCGGAGATAATTGTCTCTCTTTCGCAAACTGGTGTTCTCCATAATAATTTCAATCAAGAGTTTAAAATATATTTAAAATTCTTCATAGCATTTCACTAATTCTAATGAAATCTTATCACTAAGTTCTTGCAATTTCTCCTTCACTCGCTTCCACAACTCATGTCTTTGCACAAGTGTTATTTCATACGGCACCTTAGACATCGGAATTAAATCAAGCTCGACCTTAGTGGAAAATTCCACATTCTGACGTATTTTATTTTATGATATAAAAGTCATTCTCGTAAAATATATCAGCTATAGAAGTATCGATAAAAGGAGGAAAAAGAATATCGAAACGAACCCAATAAACTGGGCGTTACAACTAAGATATACACAATCTTGATCAACTTAAAATTTGGGAGCAATTTGGTGAAATCTAAAAACGGATTTTAACAAGATTTTTTTTAGAAATAAAGATAATAAAAATTGTTATAATTTAATTACACAATTTAATTAGTGAAATAAAATATGAAATTTAACAGTAGTTGGTAGTAAATTTTATTCCTATAATTCTTGTAAATTATAAAACTATCACGTAAATTTCTAAAATAATTATTGAGTAAAAGTCTTTATTACAAAAACTTGGAGATTGCGTTAATTGTTAAAGGAGGTGTGAAAAAAACGTACTTGATTTTATATAAGATAAGATTTAAATTATAATTATTTTATATTTATTTAAAATTTTAAAATAGGTCATAAAAATTAAGAAATTATTGTTTATTAAGTTATTATGTTCAGGGTTTGTTTAAGTACAAAAAAACTTAGTTAGTGGTTAAACTATAGAGCAATAATCAAAATGTATAAATAATATAATTAGGGAATAGAAAACAATCCGATAATGAGTAAAATAATTCGTTATGAGATATTGAGATAAAATACAAATAAAAAAGGTAAAATAGTTGATTAGGCCTTTTACCACTAATATTCTATTAAGAGCATTCATCCATAAACTTATTTAAAATACTCTTATGTAATCCAATTCTTTCGTCTAGGGGGGATTATATATAGGGTAAAATTAGAGGAGCCTTTAAAACCTATAAAAAAAAGAGTCCATTTATCTCAATTCTTTCTTTAGTAAATATACCCCTAATCTCACTAACTAGGCCTTTTAACAATATTGTTATATTAAGTAAGCTCATTGCATAATCTAATTTAGTAAATATACCCCTAATATAGGTCTTGCTTGGTACGCGGAGACTGAAACTAAATGGAACTGAAACTAAAAATGTGGTTGAAACTGAATGGAATGAATGGAATTAATCGAATTAATTTATTTCTATGCTCGTTTAAAATGAGAGTGAATGTGTTGAATGAGGTGTTAATAGAGCAAAATGCCCCTATAAGTTTTTGTAATTGAATTTTATTTATTTGTGTAGTGTACCTCTTACCATTTCTAGGTGGTGAATTCTCTTCCTTTCCACCTGCACTTTTCCGTCTTCTTCTCCATCGCTCTGTGTCCCAATATTCTGCCTCCTATTCTTGCATCCCCACACACCATCAAGATTCAATTAGGGACTTGCCAATTTTTAAAATATCTTTTGTCCGAAAATTTGATCTCCAAAATATTAAAACTGAATATGTTGGTCATTCATGAATAAAACAATATTTTTTGCATCTAGGTTTGATAAGGGGTGAGAACCCAAATAACACCGAGATAATAAGCTATTCAACAGCAAGGAAATTAGTTAATTAATAACTAAGTAAATAAATTATTAATTAATAAAAAAAAGTACATAAATAAGTAAATAAATAAATAAATAAGTAAATTTAATTTCAAGAAGAACAACCAGCGCAAAATGGCAACAATCAAGTAGGAGATTCAGTCATTCAATCCAACAATTCCACAGCAAGAAGATTGGATTCAACAGCAAGCACATTTGATGATTAAGCCATTCAACAATTCTACACCAAGTAGGCACATTGAGTCAACGGAGTTCAAAGAGCAATATTATAAACAACGCTAATGAAGGAACATGTCAGAATGATCTTGGTGGACTCGAGAGTCCAAGGTAATCCCGATTATCACGGGACCTAGGTCATCAACACAGACGGTCCATGTAAAGGAGGTTGCAAGTGATTGATAATTAAAGTCATCGGAATCACAAAGACGCTTACAATGTATCATGGAGGATTTGGAACGACTATTGACGTCAAATGAAGGATACAATGGGACTCGAGAAGAAGAGTTAGCCCTAAGGAAAAAAAAAAGCATAAAAGGATAGAACGAACTAACGAAAGGGGAAGGATTACCCGAGTAAGTGATGCTCACCGAGAATTTTATGCAGTAGAGGTAGGAGAGGAGTAAGTCCGGAATACTGAAATAAAGCAACTATAAACTAACCGATGACAAATGAGGACGTGCAAGAGTTGTTTGGTATTGACGAGTTACGTGGGGATAAGAAGAGATACTTGCGACTGTAGTTTTATGAAGTAGCTTTACCGACGCCTTGGATGATTTCCTCAAGTAGCCAACGAAGATCTTCTCGGATCAGCTATAAGTTGATTTCAAGTTGATTAAGCGCAGACTCCACTTGGAGTAAGAGGGTTGTAACATCCGGAAATTTAAATTCCGGTTATTTTCGAGGAAAACCGGAACTCGACCGGTTTGGACTTTTCCGTCATTTTTTTCCATTTTATGTGACACCGAGCCCTATGATATTTTGTTATTTTATGTGAGGACTCATCTCACATAAAATACGCATAACCGATCGATTTCTTCTTATCCATCAAATGAGTTATATCCATTAAGTTAAACCCTGCGGGCCTTCAAGTCATGCCATCCGGGCCCGTCACAAACGAGTGTTTTGGACCCATTAGGAGATCCTCCTCCCTCCATATATCACGTAACTTCAGCAGGCTGGCGGGCCCAAACCTGTCTTCTAAAATCCGGCCCAATGACCCATCCTTTCCTTAGTTGATTGGTGACCTAACACCCTTCCTTCCCTACTTTCACTTTCAGCATATCGTAACAGGAGATTAGTTTGGCGATCGTGTACATCGACCCCAAGATTTACGCAACAATCGGTGCTTCCTTTCCAACCACTTCTCTCTCCTGATTAAATTCGCCGGACTAACAACCCCATCTCCCTCGCCTTCCTGGAAGCCGGTTGTTGGAGCCAAAACAAGGCCTTTCTTTCGTAGCGCGTTCGCACAGCAGGCTTACGGGTAAGTCTCGATCGTTCTACACTTCTTCTTCTTCCCCCGTATCTAGTCTACGCTCACGGGTAAGTCTCGATCCTTACCGATCTATTCCGCAGCGAAGCCATCAGAGATTTGGACGACCTTGCGCACGGTGGCCAACTACCGAGAAGTCTGCACCGTCACCGATCGAAACCATAAGATGTTGCTTGCTATTAAGACATACCGGACCCCTCGATTACAATAGTTGTTCCGACATCGAGCCATCGCCAAAGCTTGTCACTGGTGAGTTTCCCATTCCCCTTACCCACCTCGTACAATAGAGTATAAGAGTTTCGGTATGGGTTACGTGGTAGCGAAGTTGTGCGCCTATGTGTCTAAATGGGTTGTTGTTGAATGGGTATGGTTCGGTGTGGGTAGCAAGTTTATGAGTAGTATAGAATGGTAGTAAGGACTTTGTGCAGTAGTATATATATAGATATAACTGTAGAGTGTTGAAGGTAGAAGAAGCATATAAGGTAGTCTATATATACGTATATATGCAATAGTATATATATATATATATATATAGTTAAGATGTCCAAGTGTGTTGTGGGTACATAAGTGTAAATATAAGTAAGTGCATCGTGTATGTAGGTATATATATATATATATATGCATAAGGGTAGTATATATATAAGTTTATGGATGTATGAATACGTGTAGAGGAGTGACGTAAGTATAAGTGTATATATTAAGGGTTGAGAGAGATGAATATAATTATATATGAATAAGCTCAGTGGACATGTATGTATATACATAGATGAATAAGATTAGATATGTGTAAGTTTTTATATAAATGTAATAGTAGTATGCATGTCTAAGTATATATAGATATATATATATATATATATAAAGGTATAAGTATAGTATATATATATATATATATATATATATATATATATATATATATATATATATATATAGGTATAAGTGGATATATATAAGTGTATATATATGAATAGGTAGAGTGTATATATACATAAGTATATATATACATAGATGGGTAAGAGTAACGTTTAATATACGTACACATATATGAATAAGAGTAGAATAATAACCGGAACGGGAATGATGTTGTTATCTTTGATGAGTTGATTCGGGTTTTAACCTTATAACCTCTAGTAAGCTATCCGTGAGAAGCAAATTATTGAAACAAGTTTTAAAGGTGAATATTTGATTTTAATGATAGACTTTAAGAATTTCCGAGATCAGGAGTAAAATAAACTTTTTCCTTAAGAGAGGTTATTTTCGTAATTCTCCTCATGAAATAGTATTTCTTAGAAGTGGTAACTTCTCAGAGTTTGGGACACGATTTTGATCCACATGCCCTGTGTAACAGGCATTTGAGTTTCTACGGTGGCAGACTGAGTTTGGATATTTGAGAGTTGTGATTTGATTCAGGTAAGTCCTTGCGACTTACTTAGCTGGTTTCTGGATATTGGTTGAGTGATAATGGTTGTGTGTGTGAAACGTGTATTATAACAATACCTTGTTAGGACGACCGTTGTTATTATGTTTTAAGGCCCAAGTGTATGTATAACGGGCCGTGACATCACTGCCCAGCTCTGCCAGGAGACTGGGAGGTTCTCTATACCCAGACCATACAGGTACACGGTGAGATGCATCGGATCCACTCCTGATGGGTACACGGGGGCGGAGGCGAGGTTTGGGAATCCCTCGTGTCACAAAATAAGTATCATTAGTAATAGTGAATGACTTAAATGAAGATAATAAATGGATTGTTTGAAAGCATGATGAGTGTTTATTATTTTATGTGTGTGTGTGCTATTATTATTCTCCTAATATTTAGATAACTAGCTAATGGTTGTTTTGTTGTGTTTTTAGATTTACCGCAGGTTAGAACAGCAACTGAGTGATCCGGAAGTAGTGGTCAGCCGGGTCTCCGTACTCCTTAGAGTGGGGGTTTGGGCTGTTGCTTTGTTGTTCTTTTCTCTTGTTAAAACAGTTAGTCTTGTCTGTCGTTTAAGTTTTATAGGCTGTTAGACTTTGTTGCATTCATCCTGTTAAAAATACATTTTTTTTACGAATTTCGGTTTTTCTTATTTGTGTCTTGTTGCAAGATCCTAGTAATATTGTTGTCAAACTGAGGTCGGGACCCATTGTGAGGTCTTAACTAGTAATGTCCCGAGTTCTGAGAATTCGGGGTGTTACAACATGGTATCAGAGCTCTAGGTTGGCAACAATGACACTTGAAATCTTCTGAAAGACCGAATAAGTAATTAAGCGGAACCCGAAAAGGGATCTGAGTTTTAGAAAGGACTTTTGGTTTTCAAATGCATCCATAGTCTGGTTGGGAATAGAAAGTACGGCTGACCACCACTACTACCGCGGATCTCAGTATGCTTAGTATGGACTTTAGGTTGTTACTCTCTTTGGACTTATTAGCTTGATTATAATGTTAGGTGATGTAGATGAGCACATGCCAAAGATTAGTAGAATTTATAGTTACAATACGCCCTTAATGGAGATAACAGTATGAGATCCTCATTCAGTTGACACACCTAAGTTTTTGAAGGGTGTCAACATGAGGATTAGTATGCACATCTTATGTGCATTAGGGTAGGCGAATGTTGGGCAACTCTTTCGAGCTTGCTGAAGAGCATCGAGACGGAAAAGTGAAGCCTAAAAGACAACACCAACCACAATGACAAGACAGGAATCCTGAGTCAACTCAATAGGATCAAATGAAGAATATACATGAGAGTAGTTCCGGAAAAGCGTTGGATGACCGGCAAATATACAGTTGGGAAGAGACAAACCATAGGTTCTTTCAAGTGTGGTGTAAAGAAACATTACAAACAAAGCGGATACCTTCTGAAAACACATGGGCATGAAAGTCAAAGTGAAATATAGTAGCGATCCAGACAAGAGGCATTGATCTAAGCATACTGACGGATCAGAAGGTGAAAGTTTGAGGCTAGAAGCAGAGCGGAATATGATCACTTTCGACAAGCTACTTGCCACCACAATCAAGATGGGAAACCGAGACAATCATAAGCGTAGGAGTCAAGAAAAGATACATTGTTCACCCAAATACGAAGAATAAAGAGCCGGAAAAAAAAAAAAGAAAAAGAAAGAAAGCTTACGGGTTGCTAGAAAGGGGAATACCGATTTCACCAACATGGAAGTGGTGTGACCACTTAGAACACACAAGAATTACAACAAGGATCGTGATACAACAAAGACCGGATTTCCATAAAGGCGGAAGTACAAACAACACCCTAAGGAAGGAGGGGGTAGGAGAATAGTCTCGAGGAAAAAGAGAATCTCTAATAACTTCTCACTCACGAAGGGATTTAAGTTAATAACACTAACGGGTCTTAACAAGGAACCGCAAGTGGACAATAATTCGGGTAAATCATGGAGAAATGGCTACAAGTTATCATAAAAGAATTTATAAGTCCGTTGACGGAAGACGAAGATACAATTAGACTCGTAAGAGTATAGTACTCTTATAGGAGTGTAATTTGTAGAAGGAGCTAAATTAGTATAAATGGAAGAGATATATTTTCACTTGTATATCAACCTCAAAAGAGATAGAAGAAAAGTATGTCTACGATCTTATAGAAGGTCAACTACAGACTAATTGGTAACAACAGAGAATTTACACGTGGTGGCTAACTAGTGATGGTTGGTTGACAGATAAGAAGAATAACCACAAGGTTATAAAGGAATTTCACCGACATCTGATGAACTTCTTCCAAAGATCAACGACGACAAGAGTGAAGTTAAATCAATACAAGTACTAGTAGCCTTGATGGTAACATTGAATGAGTCTACTATGATAACTCTAATTAAGAAATTTAAGAGCAGCTCTTGACGGTCGGTAATGACCATTGATGATAGTAATGGTGTAAAGGGAATTGTTGGGAGTAGTTACTTACTACTGACTAAGAAAGATACATATCAAAGTTAGTATGAAGGGATCTCTGTAAGAAGAACTAGAAGACTAAGAGGATGTAGATGATTGTGAACATGTCCTATGTCTTAGCATTCCACACAAGTCGGACTGATGGTGCTCCTCCGAGAAAAAGTGGGTTCAGACTGTCTAGATTGACAGGGAAAACCCTTGTGATTAAAGATGTGACACAGAATAATTGGCATTTCAGAGGCAGCACAAACATAGAGGGTATGATTTAAAGTCTTGGTGAAATGTGTGGTCGAGTTGTAAGGTGAGTGTAGATGGAATCTACAGGTTGGCTAAAACAAACATGAGAAGGAGTAAAATTGAAGGACTAAAGGTGGTTATTTAAGGAGAAATGGAGGTACTTCATTGAAAATTTCAGCTGGACTGATGACCTAAGAGTTGATGAAAGTAATAAGACCAACCAACGCGGTTCGTAAAGCGAGTACGAGAAAACTCAAAGGGGTAACTATCCTACTGGGTGGTAAAGATTTAAAGAAGGTAAAGCGACACGAGCATAAGGACAACATAACAAATGCGAGTCAAGAATTTTGATGTTCGAAAAAAAATCATATACAACTGAGGTTTCTTATGCAAATGGTACCGATGGGTGTTTAATAATAGTCATACATATCGGACCGATAACGCTAGGATGGATAAAGTGTAAACCAAAAGAATAACTTGACCAGTGAGAAGGAAAGTCATGTATCAAAAGGCGGATCTTGCTAAATTGGAATAAAGTGTTAAGATGAGGATGCCTTTGTAGAATCTATGCAAGAGTACAACATAATTGAAATTCTAACATGAAATGGGCAGTAATGAGCAATTGAAATTTGAGACCGACTCTGAGGAATAAATTGTTATAAGACGAGTCACCTAGTAGAAGTGTTCACATGACAAGCTTGAGAGACCAAAAGAGATAAAATGTCAACCCGGATATGAGGGTATAAGGTGCATGGAAGGGGTACCTACAATGGAGTGTAGAAGCAAAATGTAGACTTTACAAGTGTGGAGAGGTTTGACCTCCTCAAGGATATAGGAATTTGAAAGAAATCGCAATGCCGGTATCAAAGAGTTGAAGCCCTGTAGCGAAACCAACGGAGTTTCATGAAGGCAATATTGCCGGTAACACCAGCGAAGGAATGTATATATGAGAACGGACGTGGTGGAAAGTCTAAGGTAACCCCAATTATCACGGGACCTAAGTCATCAACACCGACGGTCCATGCAAGGGGAACTGCAAGGGAATGATAACTAAAGTCATTAGAACTACAAAGACACTTACCAGCTATCGTTGAAGACTTAGAATGACTATTTATGTCAAGATGAATGACCCAGTTGGGCTCGAGAAGTAGAGTTAGCCTAAGGAAAACAGGAGTGTGGAAGATAAAACGAATTAGCGAAGCATGAATGGATTAATCAAGCAAATGATGCTCACCAAGAACTTATCGCCAGTATAGGTATGAGAAGGGTAAGTCCGTGATATTGAGATAAGTCAATTATAGACTGACCGACATCAACTGAGGATGTATAAGTGTTGGTTGATATTGACGAGTAGATACCGTTAAGAAGAGACATTAGTGACTGTGGATTTAAGAGGTAACTTTACCGATGCCTTGGAGGATTCTCCAAGTAGGCAACAACAACCTTCTGGGATGATCTAAGGATATGGAGAGAATCGGGTTAGAGGTTGCTTACTGGTTGGTTAAGAACAGACTACGGCTGAGTAAGAGAATAAGGGTTTGTTTGAAGAGGATCTTGCAAGTATTAGAAGGGAAGTATAGGCGGAAGTTGGGTAAATCATGTTGACCCTCAGAAAGACGCCATTGTGACTAATGGGTGTTACAACAGAAGCGTGGTAGGCCCATAACCCACAGATGAAGAAAATCAAGGTTAGGTTAACTATGATTTCAAGTTAAGGATTTTTTCTTTCTATATGAAAAGGTCCACTTGGGTGTGTGATTTGTTTTGAGTTATATAAATTTGAAATCTTGACAAGAAGTAGGGGAAAACCCATTAATTAAGGAACGATCCGATTAGGTCACATTGAGGAAACCGGGCCAAGCGGTTTGTATTACAAAGAGCATTAGACACTTAGTAAAGTGCCAACAGAAGTTTAAGATCATTATTTCAGAATCGATAGTCGGGAACTTTCGAAAAGAAAAAGAGTCATCAAAAGAGCTGGAAGTAAGTTTAGAAAACCAAACCGTTGAGAGAGTACATACCGGATCCCAGACACGTCATCAGCCATGAGGATCTGATAGTTGAGCCATACCACACTTTTGTGGATTACCCAGTAGCCGTCCTAGAGCGCAGTACCAGACGTCTGCGTTCTAAGGAGATGCCGATGTTGAGAATTTGGGGTTAGATGTTACTTGGGAGACGGAGGAGAGTATTAGACGTAATTATCCCGAGTTCTCTACGGGGTTAGATGTTACTTCTGTATCGACGAGTTAGTACTCGGATGTTGTGTTGTTTGACCATTCATGTTTTTATATTGGATTGAGTGATTATGTTTTATGTGATGTGTGTCTGAGTACGATGATTGAGTAGTTGCATGGTAAAAAAAAAAAAACCAAAAAAATAAAAATAAAAAAATAAAATTTAAAACTAAAATATACCAACAAAGTCGTTGGATTAGATACTTTATTCTAAGTTTCGGGACGAAACTTATTTTTAAGGGGTAACTGATGTAACATCCGGAAATTTAATTTCCGGTTATTTTCAAGGAAAACCGGAACTCGACCGGTTTGGACTTTTCCGTCATTTTTTTCCATTTTATGTGACACCGAGCCCTTTGATATTTTGTTATTTTATGTGAGGACTCATCTCACATAAAATACGCATAACCGATCGATTTCTTCTTATCCATCAAATGAGTTATATCCATTAAGTTAAACCCTGCGGGCCTTCAAGTCATGCCATCCGGGCCCGTCACAAACGAGTGTTTTGGACCCATTAGGAGATCCTCCTCCCTCCATATATCACGTAACTTCAGCAGGCTGGCGGGCCCAAACCTGTCTTCTAAAATCCGGCCCAATGACCCATCCTTTCCTTAGTTGATTGGTGACCTAACACCCTTCCTTCCCTACTTTCACTTTCAGCATATCGTAACAGGAGATTAGTTTGGCGATCGAGTACATCGACCCCAAGATTTACGCAACAATCGGTGCTTCCTTTCCAACCACTTCTCTCTCCTGATTAAAGTCGCCGGACTAACAACCCCATCTCCCTCGCCTTCCTGGAAGCCGGTTGTTGGAGCCAAAACAAGGCCTTTCTTTCGTAGCGCGTTCGCACAGCAGGCTTACGGGTAAGTCTCGATCGTTCTACACTTCTTCTTCTTCCCCCGTATCTAGTCTACGCTCACGGGTAAGTCTCGATCCTTACCGATCTATTCCGCAGCGAAGCCATCAGAGATTTGGACGACCTTGCGCACGGTGGCCAACTACCGAGAAGTCTGCACCGTCACCGATCGAAACCATAAGATGTTGCTTGCTATTAAGACATACCGGACCCCTCGATTACAATAGTTGTTCCGACATCGAGCCATCGCCAAAGCTTGTCACTGGTGAGTTTCCCATTCCCCTTACCCACCTCGTACAATAGAGTATAAGAGTTTCGGTATGGGTTACGTGGTAGCGAAGTTGTGCGCCTATGTGTCTAAATGGGTTGTTGTTGAATGGGTATGGTTCGGTGTGGGTAGCAAGTTTATGAGTAGTATAGAATGGTAGTAAGGACTTTGTGCAGTAGTATATATATAGATATAACTGTAGAGTGTTGAAGGTAGAAGAAGCATATAAGGTAGTCTATATATACGTATATATGCAATAGTATATATATATATATATATATATATATATATATATATATATATATATATATATAGTTAAGATGTCCAAGTGTGTTGTGGGTACATAAGTGTAAATATAAGTAAGTGCATCGTGTATGTAGGTATATATATATATATATATATATATATATATATATATATATATATATATATATATATATATATATATATATATATATATATATATGCATAAGGGTAGTATATATATAAGTTTATGGATGTATGAATACGTGTAGAGGAGTGACGTAAGTATAAGTGTATATATTAAGGGTTGAGAGAGATGAATATAATTATATATGAATAAGCTCAGTGGACATGTATGTATATACATAGATGTATAAGATTAGATATGTGTAAGTTTTTATATTATATAAGATTAGATATGTGTAAGTTTTTATATAAATGTAATAGTAGTATGCATATCTAAGTATATATATATATATATATATATATATATATATATATATATAGGTATAAGTGGATATATATAAGTGTATATATATGAATAGGTAGAGTGTATATATACATAAGTATATATATACATAGATGGGTAAGAGTAACGTTTAATATACGTACACATATATGAATAAGAGTAGAATAATAACCGGAACGGGAATGATGTTGTTATCTTTGATGAGTTGATTCGGGTTTTAACCTTATAACCTCTAGTAAGCTATCCGTGAGAAGCAAATTATTGAAACAAGTTTTAAAGGTGAATATTTGATTTTAATGATAGACTTTAAGAATTTCCGAGATCAGGAGTAAAATAAACTTTTTCCTTAAGAGAGGTTATTTTCGTAATTCTCCTCATGAAATAGTATTTCTTAGAAGTGGTAACTTCTCAGAGTTTGGGACACGATTTTGATCCACATGCCCTGTGTAACAGGCATTTGAGTTTCTACGGTGGCAGACTGAGTTTGGATATTTGAGAGTTGTGATTTGATTCAGGTAAGTCCTTGCGACTTACTTAGCTGGTTTCTGGATATTGGTTGAGTGATAATGGTTGTGTGTGTGAAACGTGTATTATAACAATACCTTGTTAGGACGACCGTTGTTGTTATGTTTTAAGGCCCAAGTGTATGTATAACGGGCCGTGACATCACTGCCCAGCTCTGCCAGGAGACTGGGAGGTTCTCTATACCCAGACCATACAGGTACACGGTGAGATGCATCGGATCCACTCCTGATGGGTACACGGGGGCGGAGGCGAGGTTTGGGAATCCCTCGTGTCACAAAATTAGTATCATTAGTAATAGTGAATGACTTAAATGAAGATAATAAATGGATTGTTTGAAAGCATGATGAGTGTTTATTATTTTATGTGTGTGTGTGCTATTATTATTCTCCTAATATTTAGATAACTAGCTAATGGTTGTTTTGTTGTGTTTTTAGATTTACCGCAGGTTAGAACAGCAACTGAGTGATCCGGAAGTAGTGGTCAGCCGGGTCTCCGTACTCCTTAGAGTTGGGGTTTGGGCTGTTGATTTGTTGTTCTTTTCTCTTGTTAAAACAGTTAGTCTTGTCTGTCGTTTAAGTTTTATAGGCTGTTAGACTTTGTTGCATTCATCCTGTTAAAAATACATTTTTTTTACGAATTTCGGTTTTTCTTATTTGTGTCTTGTTGCAAGATCCTAGTAATATTGTTGTCAAACTGAGGTCGGGACCCATTGTGAGGTCTTAACTAGTAATGTCCCGAGTTCTGAGAATTCGGGGTGTTACAAGGGTGTAGGTCCATGTAAGAAGAATTAAGAAGTAAAAGGAAGAGGTTGTCTTCCAACTGTTATCTTATTTCCTTAAGGCAAGTAAGGATTAAGGAAGATACTTGGTACTTCATCCGTATAGAATTTTGGTGTAATCGGGATAAAGAGTTTTGGGGTCAATCACTTTGGATTCACAAAAAAATGTCCTTATGATCAAAGGTTGACGACTAAATTACTAGAGTAGCACAACGAGAGCGTGGTGGGTCCTAACCCACAGAGCAGAAAATTCAAGAGTACAAATGATTATCGAGTTGAGGTGATGTTAGTTGGGTTGTACACCTCTGTTGGAACGGGGGTGAGATAGAGTGATGTTAAGTGATTGGAAGTTGTTATCTAGATCCTATATCACCTCAATAAGATGGTTACCGAAAAATGTTTATATAAGAGTTTAACGAAGAATGGGAGTACTCTAATGAAAATTCTAGCTAGCTATGATAACCGAGAATATATAGATGGAGGAATAGTAGCAAGATTACGTACAATGGAGTGCTAGAAGTCCACTCTCGACTGATGACATAAGATTGATGAAAATGATAAGACCAATCAACCTGTTGGGTGTAAAGATTTAGGGGAGGTAAAGTGACATGAGTAAAAGAACAACGTAATAAATGCAAGTCTAGAAATTTGATGTTTGAGGAAATCGTATACGTCTAATGTTTCTTATACAAATGATACCGGGGGATCTTTAACAAAATTCATACCTTTGGGCCGATAAGACTATGATGGATGAACCGTAAATCAAGAGGATAGCTTAACAATGAGAAGAAAAGTCAAGTATCCTAAAGACGAGTCTTGCTAACTTTAAATAAAGTGTTGAGATGAGGATGCCTTTAGGGAATATGTGCAAGATTACAACATAACTGAGTTTCAACACTAAATGAGTAATGATGATCAACTGACAGTTAGAGCCTATTCGGACAAGGAAAATGTTACAAGATGAGACATCTAGTATAAGAGTTCACAAGGCAAGCATGAGATACCATCATGTGGTTGGTATTGTTGTGTCGATGTATACTTGTTACCGCACCTCGAGAGTGGGAGCTAAATAGAAAACTCCATGTCAAAAGGATAAATAAATCAAGGTAATGACATGTAGGTCAACATGATGTACTCCTAAGTTGGAGGTCGAAAGGATTGTGGAAGGATCATCACATTGAGCAGTCGGGTGAGCAGTAAGTCGAGTTATGATGAGACATAAGTAAATTCCGGGAATTTCTAAAAGACGACATTCCAATCCTTCCAAGGAGACGTTACCGGTGAGTCCATTTATTGAAGAGTTATCTGGACCAATTGTGGAACTCCATGGGGGTCAAGGGCCATAATTTTGATAGATATGGACGGTTTATCTCGAGGTATTAGACAATGTACTCACGGTTAGAGTAAGAGCATCCTCTTTACTAGATAGTAAATTATTTCTAGACTGACAGTCTGTTCGAAGAGGATATTGGTGTTTTTAGAAGGGAAGTTACAAGTGAGAGTTTGGCAAATCATTTGGACTCATGGAAGACGTCATTATGATTAATGGGTGACAATAAAGTGATCAGAATAGCGCAACGGAAACGTGGTGGGCCCATAACCTACAGAACATGAAACTCAATGTTATGACAACTATGAGCTCAAGTTAAGGAATCGCATCTCGATATGAAAATAGCCACATGGGGTGTGATTTTAGGGTATAGCAAGTTGAAAGTCTGACCCATGACACGTGATAATTTATTAATGGAAGAACGGTCCGAATGAGTCACATTAAGGCAACAAGACCAAGTGAGTTGTCTTAAAATTTCAGAAAAAAAAAATAACTCAACGGAATTAATAAAGTTTCAGTAAAATCACCAAGAGATGCTAGAAGTGAGTTTTAAAAAGGCAACTATTAATATCTTAAAGCAGATTGAGAGGTTATTTATCGAGTAGCACCCCTAACCATACTAGAGGGTGTCCACCTAGTGTATCACATGTCTAAGTTTAGAGAGTACAACCCGGATCCAAGACACGTCATCAGCTATGAGGGTCGGATAGTAGAGCCAAATCATACTTGTGTGGAGTATCCAGTAGTCTAAACGAGGAGTCGATGAGGCTACTTGAGAGTCAGAGGATACCATTAGAAATATTTATCCTCGGTTCTTTACGGAGTTAGCCGCAACCTTTGTTCCGACGAGTTAGTAGTCGGATGTTGTTCTGTGTAACTTACATGACTATGTATTTGATTAAAGTAATTGTTATTCCATGTGTTGCTTGTCTATGATATGTGAGTAATACTTCTATGTTAGAGAGGTAGAACAAAGGTTCTAAATAAGAAGAGTTTGATACTCCAAGTCTTTTTCTAGAAAGTTATCTGAGTAATGTTTCTTTTTCTAAGTTTTGGGACGAGACTTATTTTAAGGGGGTATTGATGTAATACTCGGATTTATTACGGTATTTTCGAGTTAAATCGGACCTCGACCGGTTTAAACTTCTTCCATCTTATATTTTCTCTAAGCCATAAAGGGTATGTCATGACCAACATTCTATATAAGTCAACCTCTTATCATGTCATGACCAACATTCAATATACAAAATCTTATTCCAAAATAGCCAAACTTTCCTTGCCTTTTTGTTTTGACTTAAGTAATATATATATATATATATATATATATAGAGGATATGCTTAGATTGGTTTCCTCCCTTCTATACCCATATTTATGTATTTGTACACATCAAATAATGGACTTTGCAACCATGAGTATGCCACGTAGGGCTGCCTTCTCTCACTTCCCTCATGTACACGTAGCAGAAAAAAATGAAACACTATCTTCTCATAAATAGGACACATTGATTTCAATTTAATATACCTTTGACCAATCATTCTTTTTTTTGGAAACAATCGGTTGTTTCCTTCACAATTGAACAACCAACAGTCTCACATTCACACGTACCCACACAACAGCGGTTCTTCATGCCCATCACCCTTCATACGATGTTCTTGCTCACGCTTTACTGCCGCCTTCTGAACTCCCCAACCACATACCTTTGCTTCCCTTCCCGCTTTCCCCTCTTACCCCCTTACAACAGATGCTCTCCTCCCGGTCCATTGATACCCCAGCAGCCTCAGGAGGGTTTACGTTGGAACACCAGTAGCCTCAGGAAGAATGATCTCGCCCCACCGACAACCACTTTAGAATACAACAGTGGCAAGCAACTGCTGGAAAACTCGAACCTCTCTCTCCATTAACCTCCACAAAAGACAACAGTGACAACAAGCTTGTCACACACCAATAGGGACGGTGATCGGGGCTCCCAGGCAAACAACCACCAGGCCTTGGCTTCTGTGGGGAGAAATACAAAGCTAATTGGGCTTCTTCACCCTCCTTCAACATCCCACTAACAACAAACACAGGAACTTCTATCAGAATCACAATTCATGAACTCTTCTCCCCTTTCCAACCATTAGCAAAGCCAAACCTATCTCTTGTTGCTGTCGGCGCCAGACTGAGGTTGCAGCTCCACTGCTCGAGAGATCACCATAGAGGGCACACAGATGACAGGACAAAGCGACACACCATCTCCACTGTTGTCTTGGAGGCCGGCATTGCCTCGATACGATGAACCAGAACGAAGATGTCTTGAGGGGGGTCACGCCACCCAGCCAGACCGTATTCCTCTCCTTGTTGGGGCTGTTAGCGAGTGCTTCGATCGAGCCATATCCCAGGACTGTGAGTCTTCTTCACCTCGCAAATTTGAATATCTTCCTCCGTGTTGTTGTAGTAGCTTAGGTGTACATATGTGTTAGGAAGGTAATAAGAGCAAGGGAGATAGCAATTAGACAAGGAGTGTTAACTGTTAAGTATGGGTTGAGGTTAGAAGCTTCAGGTTCATGGTTGTAGTCATGGGTGTTAAGTTAGTTTTAATCCTAAATAGATACTTGGGCATGTATTTTATGAGTGTAGTTATGACTCTCTTGGTATAGTGATGAAGATAGGTAGATGGAGTTGAGTTTAGTTAGGTCTTCTACTTATAGAGAGAATCGAACCTGAGATCAAAACTTTTATTTTCTGATTTTTGATTTTCTAGAAACTAGGTGTTGCAGTCGTCTTTAAGCGTTTGGTTAGATAGTTTAGACCCATCTTTTACCGTTCAAATTTTAATATGTGATAGAGGGGTATGAGTTCTGTGATGTATCAAAAACTGGTATCGATCCAACAGTCGGATCTAGATTTATAGGTTCCAAAGTGGGCTAGTTGTGTAGTTTGGTAAAATGCAGATTTTTGGCTAAGTATGGGAGATTTTATGCAGAGGAGTCAACTTGGAATTTGTGTATAGGATTAGTTATCGATCCTTATTGAGATTTATTTCTTCTAATGAGTAGAGTGCACTACATAGAAAGGTTAGACATTTTATTTGAGAATTTTAGATTTTTGTAAGAATATCTTAAGTTGGGTCAAAGTAGGATCCTATAGAGTTTTTCATGAAAGTTAAAAGTTGGGAAACCTTCAACTTAGCTAATCTTCCTTGTGAGAGTTGGTTTATGGTTTTGGATTCCATACGATGTTTTAGAAATATTCTAGGAATATTTTAAGGGTTTTAGACTCAGGGGCACAATAGTCTTTTACCCTTATGATGGTATTTTTCTAATTTCTTTATGATCGATTGAATATCTTAGAAGTTGAAAGAAGTGAAATACATATTTTATCCACCTGCCTTACATAACAGGCGGTTGAGTTCTACGGTTGCAGACCGAGTTGATATTATGAGAGTGGAGATTTGATTCAAGTAAGTCCTTTGGGCTTACTTAGGTGACTTCTAGATATGAGTATGAATAATTGTAGTGGTGTGTGAATGAGATGTTTATACTTATATTTTAGTAATAATTATATACCGACCTATACCTTCGCCTAAAAGTAATAGGCGGTGGCATTCTGCTGAGTAACCTGAGGGGGCTGGGGGTGTCTTTAGGTACTAGTCTACACTCGGTTTGTAGTGATGCTACCGGCGGAGGTAAGCTAGACCTACACCGGTTGGATAAGGAACGGAGGCGAGAACTCTTAAGATTTCTCGTGCCACAATTGTAAAATGGAATAAGGTGAATCACTTAACTACTACATAATAACCGGTTTGTGTGCCAGCATGATGATTGTTTTATGTTATCTTGATTGTGTTTGTGCTACCGTTATTCTTCTTATATTTAGATTGTTAGCTAACGGTTTATCCGTGTTGTAGTTCGTGTAGAGATAAACAGTTGCAGAGAGATTCGGGACGGATGGTCTTCCGTATGGCATGCATGTTTTGTATCTATATATATGTTTGTAAGGCTGTCACATGTGTACATTCATAACATAAAAATATTATGTTTTGGAAATTGTTTTATATACATTTGTGCCTTGTTGTAAGATCCTAGTAAAGTTGTTGTTAAACCAAGGTCGGGACCCATTGTGAGGTCCTAACCAGTAACTCCCCGAGTTCCAAGAACATAGGGTGTTACAGGGTCAGGCACTACAGCTGGGCAGGCGTGAGGCGAGGCAAAGTTGGGCTGGCGTGAGGCAAGCGGCCTGCTGGGCTTCCTACTCTAGAGCTGCTCCGGGCTGCCGGGCTTTGTCATCCTTCAAGGTGTGGGCTAGAGCAAGGAATAAAAGGTGAGATGAAATAAAAGTGGAATGTGGGCTGAAAGTTTTCATAGCCTTATCAAGAGCATGCCATGGCCTTGTCAAGTGTTCCATGACCTTGTCAAAAGAGTCTATGTATAGATATATACTAGGGTTTGCAAGATTAGGGTTTGATGATGAGTTCATCATTTTTAGTTAGTTAAAAGCTTACATAAAATGATGGAATTTGTGCTAATACATAACACTATGTATTATGAGAAAAAGTCAACGGATTGAAATCCGGTTTGACTCGGAATTAAACGAAAAAAAATTCCGGATATTACAACAGTGAGACTTGAGAAAGAGAGTTGTCCCAAAGGAAGCAGAAGAGTGAAAGATAAGACGAACTAAAGAAGGATATAAGAACTATATATTAATATTTTAAAGTTAGAATAACAAATTATCTAATTATTTTATAATAAAAAATGAAAAAAATTTCAAACAATAATGATAATAGTATCTTAAAAATATATTGAAGATTGTGGTAAGATTAAAAATGGAAGCAACATATATATAATTTATATTAATAATTTTTTTATTTATTTGTTAATTAGTGTAATTATAAAATTAGAAATCACAAAAAAATGACATGTGGCGTGAGTTGATAAGAAGATGACACGTGAGATGAAACGCTTCTACTTTAATAGATGAATATAGATCCTAGAAATAATTAAGGTTTATTAAATTAAATTTTAGAGTACGTGATTTAGGTTAATGAATAGATGACATTGCCAAATTTGACGGGGTGACTGCACGAAATTAAGCCAAGTATCACTTCACGGGTTTCATTAAAAAATTATTAGCGCAAAAATCATTTTAAAAAATTGTTTAAAAAAATATTGATTAACAAATTAATTTGTTAACAGCCTAACGATTTTTAATTAAAAAGTTGTTTTAACGAATTTTCCTGTTTTATTAAAAAAAATTGTTTAAAATAAAATATTCATAATTTTTATCAAAAAAAAGGGCAATTTTGGTAAGTACGCCTTTTTGACAAACTAGAGTTGTAACTAGGCTTTTTAATGTTTCAATTAAGTAAATATACCCTAACCTTTTGTATTTATTCTCAAACTTTACACACTCTTCTCTCAAGGGGAACATTTACTAAACACAAAACTAGAAAAAGCCTAGTAAATCAAATTGTTTCAAAAAAATATCGACCAAATTGTTTCAAAAAAAATCGAAACTAGAGTAGTAATGTAACGTCCCAATTTTTTTGGCGCGTTTGCGTTATTTACTTTGCAACTTCTATCGATATTTTATTAGAATAAATATTTTATTTAAAGTATTTCTACGGCTTAAAGTATTTTTCCCGAGTATTTTTTATTTATTTGATACGTATATATTTCCGTATTTTATTTCAAATCAAAAGTTCTCACGGTTCGGAAATTCCATTTCCAAACGCGTTTGGATCGGATTCACTCTATACCACTTTCTTTATTTCTTTTCCCCTCTCTCCTACTTGCTGATGAGCTGCCCATCTCCCCCCGACTTTTCGATTTGAGCAGCCCCGACCCCTCGTTCTCTAGCCTCTGTCTGCCTTACCCTCTGTCTGTCTCACCCTCACTCAAACATCTTCCTTCATTTCCTGCTGAACAACAAGGATGGGGATCAACCTCCCTTCATTCCTGGTTCTTCACCAACACACAGGAGAAAAGCTGTTCGCCACTTAGCGTGCGTGCAATCAAGCTTTAAATTTATAAAACTAGAATAAAAGCAAGCGAACCCGCAGTGTACGGATCGGCGTAGATTAGCAAGTATTCCAGAGTATCGAACACAGGGATTTGGGTGGGAACGAACTCGATTGCAGGTTATCAAGCAAGTAAATATGAGAGTTTTGCGAATATTGGGAAAACAACAATCCTAAAGATCCAAGTATCTAGATGTGGCAATCGATTCAAGATATACTTAATGATGTAAAGACAGAGTTGAGATATGCAAAGGTATACTAATGTAAGGTAATCGTATGGTGAAGTTCCAAAAACCGTATTTTAGGGCGTAATTTAGGGCAAGAACGTGATTCTTCCCTAGCCTCGTGCATTCCTCAAGCTAAAGCTCCAATTTGCTTCCAAAGAATGTCCTCAATCCATGGACATATCAACTCAACTCTCCTTTGTTCGATTCCGTTCGGAAATAGCTCCAAATCACCTATAATCAACATAGAACTAGTGTAGACATCCATATTGACAATATAGGTAATACTAGCTCACATATGGATAAAGTTCAATCAAAGACTATCAATATGAATCAAATACGTTTAGAAAACGTGCCTAAAATATCACAATATTTCATGCTAACAAATAACCCCATACTTAACACTTGCTTGTCCCTAAGCAAGGTCTTTCAAAAAGCTTTAAACAAGAGTTAGGATGAAATATGTGTACCTTCTTTTGGATGAATGTGACTTCTAAAGAATAGATCATTCTCAAACCTTGCTTCAATCGTTCTTCAAACTTTCACACACTCATTTAAAGAGTAAAAAGCAAAGAAAATTCATGAACCAACTTAACTTCTAAACAAGCATTATAACCTTCAAACATTATCAAAATCAATCACAAGAAACTTTAATTTAGATCACCAAGTCATATAACATTCTTTTGATCTTAAGGACTTTCAAAGAAAAGGTCTAGAATACGGAAGGGAAGGGAAAACTTTAAGGGAAAGTGGTGCATAAATCCGGGAAAGTGGACAACTACCTTCTTCTTCTTACGCGGTTCCCGCAACACTTCAACTTAGAGCTTCACTCTCTTCTTTTCATTTTTTGACTTTACTTTTGGAGTTATGGATAGAGGTGCACAAAAACCGAAGCCTAGGAAATCGGCGTTTCTCAATTTTTCAAGAGATGCCTCAAACCCTTAGCGCACATACCATAATCCGCTAGGAATATCGCTCAATCCGACTTTGGCAAGACACAAACACCCGGCTATGTGAATGGTGCCGAGTTACTCATCGTCATGATTGACTTCCCCAAACCTACAATTTCTTTCTATTCATTTGATCGCAAATAATTGCTCTGATGGCCCTCCCACATCAAACATGCCTTTTTCTCATTCACTTCTCCAAATTCCCGGATAGGTAAAGGAGGCTAACATTTCAATGAGGAGCTAGATGGTCAAGGAAAGAAGAAAGAAAGTATCGAATTGCCTTAATCATTTCAATAAGAAGTATAGGAACTTATAATGTGATTTCGACTTCAATTTCCTAGCATGATTTAGGTAACATTTTCACATTATAAAACTTGCAAAAGAGGTAAAATTCACTCATTCAAATTCTTTTCAATTCACTATTCTTTTGAGCATGCAATTGTTATCAAACTCAATTCACAAGTAATGATTATCATGGAAATCATCTCAATTCATTAGGAGCACAAAATTTTTCAAAATTTTTCAATTTTTATGGGCTTTTAAAGTTCTTTTTCATGCAATGCGAAAATGAAACGTGTAACACATCATGAATATGCAACGATAGTCTTGAATGAAAGCAAACATAGAGAGTAGAGTTATTACAAACTTTTAGTACATCCCACCCCATACTTAGGACGAACATTGTCCCTAATGTTCAAAAGAAAGAACAAAAGAAAGAAAAGAAAAAGAAACTCACAAGTGGTGGCGGGAATGTCTAAACGAACGATCATGCATCAATCACTGCGGCGCCGGCGGAGGTGGGAATGGAGAGAAACTCGGATCATAAAACCGCCCAAACTGCTGGCGGTAGACGTCCCTCATCATGTGGTCAAGGTCGTCTAAGCGTCCGTCTCTAGCATCCGCCCGGATCTCTAGCGCTCCTACTCTCTCTGAAAGTCCGGTAGCCCAATCCGGCATATGCTCGTACCATCCCGGGGCCTGACTGTACCATGATGGGGCGTCGGAAGGTGCTGGTGGTGGTGGATGTGCTGCTGGCTGCGCCGTGGACCAAGGAGGGGGGGTGTCATACCAAGTGGGAGGTGTAGTCATCCACGTGGGCCTCTCACTCACGCTAGCGCGGCGAGATGACGAGCCTGAGGCTCTAGCTGGACGTGGAGAGCGTCTAGGTACATCTGGGGCCGCCTCCGGCTGGTCCGGAAACGTGCCAAACTCCTGCTCCGCTCCTCCACCACTCTCGTACTGATCTCCCATGTCCTCCTCCTCCACAACCGGTGGTGGAACGTAAGGGGGAGCTCCTAACCCGTTCGCATGCATCGCAGCGAACGTCTCCTTCCAATTGTGGCGTCCCGCCACAATGGAGTACTCCGGCAGCCACTCAATACCCCTGCCTGTCCTGCTCTCCCAAGGCATGCCCGCATAAGGCAGACCTCTATGTGTGGGGAAAATGAGTCCCCTGACCATAAATGCATGTAATCCTAAAGGTACGGCCGGTATGCGGGTGCAAGCAGAAAAATCTACACCAAAACTCCTAGCAATGTGGGTAACTATCCCACCATATCCGATGTTCCCCTTCGACTTGTTCTTGAGCTTGCTCATCGTAGCAGCCAAGAGAGTGGCACAATCTGCACGGCGTCCATAGAGCATGCAATAGAGCAAGAATAGCTCATCCGTCTTGATCTTTTGGGGCGTCTCCGTCCTAGGAAAGAGACACTCCGAAAGAACGCGGTGAGCTATCTTCAAGGCTAGATGGTACATCAATCTAGCCTTGGTATCGGCAGGTTGCCAACGGTCCTCGTCGGCGTATATCATCGCAACTTCCTCCCAAAAGTCCTTGGGGTAAACTCCACTCGGAAATCGACCGTTATAGGTCTCATAAAACCCAATAATAGTCCCGAACTCAACTATGCTCAAATGGTAGTCTTTTTCCATGAGACGGAAAGAGACGGTCCTATCGACGTGGCTGTGCTCAAAAGACGTCACAACCTCCCGGGTGATCTCCTCATAGGCGTCTTCACGAATGTTCGTGAAGACAAGCAATCCGGCTCTATCCAAGAGCCATGTAAGATCATCTACTATGTTGAGAGGATGTAGATCCTCTAACAACAAATACTTAGGGCCAATCACTGCCCTCTTCTGTATCTTCTCAAATGCAGCAAGGTGGTTCTCGTGTATGGTCGGAATGCTAGGGTGAGGGGGTGAAGATGGAGGTGAAGGTGAAGATGGAGGTGAAGGAGATGAGGGTGGTGGTGCCCTAGAGGTGGAGGGGTTGCCCTTTCTTTTCTTATTTTGCTCTCCCTTCTTCTCTTTTATCCTTCCCGACATTCTCCTTACAAAATCCATTTTTTCACCAAAATTACAGTCTGTTCTTCAGGTTCCACGGCCGTGGTTTACCCAGAGACCGTGATTCGTCTCAGAATCTCGCGAATCTCAGCAAATTCACCAACAATCACCACAACAAGCAGTCCTAATCTAATTCCTTCCAGTCTTTGTCAGTTCTTCCTAAAAATCTATAGCAAAAATGAACCAAATCCGCGAAAATCAAGAAGAAAGAATAAACCTCTTTTTCGGATTGAAAAATCCGAAATGCGCGTTTGTTGATCGATTTCCGCTCAGTTTGTCGCTTGGATCTTGTTCGTGGTTGGATTTGCTGCAGTTTAGGATGAAGAATCGTTGAAAACGATTAGAAAACGAGGAATTGGAGGAGGTCGTGGGGTTTCGGCGTTTAGGGCGTGGAAAGGGGTAAGTTTTTGGGAAATTTTGTGAAGAATGTGGCTTATATAGTCGCAGGCAAAATTTTGAAAATCACGGTCTGTCGGGGTGTTCCACGGCCGTGGAAGTGTACGGACCCGTGGTTTTGGTGATTTTTCAAGGGCTTTTGAGAATTACGGCCACTGTAGCTATGACGACCGTAATTTAGACCGTGGAACCTTCTGTAAAGCTTCAAAGTCCAAATGTCGTCGCTCTTCTTCGACATTATTCTCCCTTTCTCCTTTTCCATCGATCCAACAACCAAAAACACGAACATACTGGAAGAAATCGAGGCAAAAATAAAGCGAAAGCGTCTATTCTAAGCTAAACTATGAATCGAAAACAAAAACAAAAATGCAATACCTTGGGTTGCCTCCCAAGAAGCGCTTTGTTTAAGGTCCGTAGCTAGACCAATCTCGCACTTATTCGAGTGCGGTAGGCGCAAACTCCTCAGCTTGGAGTTCCGGCGTATACTTCTTGAGTCGTTGGCCGTTCACCTTAAAACTTCCGCTAGCTTCACCCCATACTTCAACTGCACCATGGGGGAAAATACGCTTAATTAGAAAAGGTCCGGTCCAACGGGATTTAAGCTTACCTGGAAAGAGGCGAAGTCTTGAATTGAAGAGGAGAACTTGATCCCCTTCTTTGAAGTCCTTTGGAATGATATGCTTATCATGCCAACGCTTTGCTCTTTCCTTGTAGATCTTAGCGTTTTCATAGGCGTTCAAGCGAAGTTCATCCAGCTTGTTGATGTCTAGGAGACGCTTCTCTCCCGCTTCCTTCATGCCGAAATTCAGCCACTTGATAGCCCAAAACGCTTTGTGCTCCAACTCTACCGGCAAATGACAAGACTTCCCATACACAAGGTTGTATGGTGTGGTTCCTATGGGAGTCTTGTATGCAGTCCGGTACGCCCATAATGCATCATCTAGTTTCAAGGACCAATCCTTCCTAGTCCTTGAAACCGTCTTCTCTAGAATTCCTTTGATCTCCCTATTTGAGATCTCAACTTGTCCACTTGTTTGTGGATGGTAAGGGGTAGCGATCTTGTGAGTAACCCCATACTTAGCTAGAAGAGCTTCAAAGCGACGGGCTATGAAGTGAGAACCTCCATCACTAATGATCGTCCTTGGTGTTCCAAATCGCGGAAAGATGGTCTTGTTGAAGAACTTAACCACCACCATGGCATCATTTGTGAGAGAGGCAATTGCTTCCACCCATCTAGAAACGTAATCTACCGCCAATAGTATGTATTGATTTCCACAAGAAGATGGGAATGGTCCCATGAAATCAACTCCCCAAACGTCAAAAATCTCCACCTCTTGGATGTTGTTGAGGGGCATCTCGTTCCTTCTAGAAATATTGCCTATTCTTTGACAAGCATCGCAGCAAGAAACAAAGGATTGCACATCTCTAAATAAAGTAGGCCAATAGAATCCAGATTGCAATACCTTTGCGCTAGTCTTGTTCGAACTAGCGTGTCCTCCACAAGGTAGTGAATGACAATGGCGGATGACACTTTGCATCTCATCTTCCGGCACACATCGCCGAATGATGCCATCCGGACCTCTCTTGAAAAGGAGAGGCTCGTTCCAATAGTATTCCCGGCCGTCCTTAAAGAACTTCTTCCTTTGTGCGTAGGATAGTCCGGGCGGTGTCTCCTGGCAAACCAAATAGTTAACAAAATCAGCAAACCATGGTTCGTTACCTTTGGAGATCTCATTGATGCATTCCTCTATGATGTGTAGGTGTTCGTCCGGAAAGGAGTCATCAATGGGTAGATGGTCGTCCTCTAGATGTGTGAGGCGACTCATATGATCCGCAACAGAATTTTCTGAACCTTTCTTGTCGCGGATCTCAAGATCGAATTCTTGTAGGAGAAGAATCCATCTAATCAGCCTTGGTTTCGCGTCTTTCTTCGTAAGGAGGTACCGGATCGCAGCATGATCCGTGTAGACAATCACCTTTGCACCTACAAGATAAGAGCGAAACTTGTCAATAGCGTAGACAATGGCTAGAAATTCTTTCTCTGTAGTGGCGTAGTTGAGCTGAGCTTCGTCTAGCGTCTTGCTAGCGTAGTATATGGCATGGGTTCGCCCTTCCTTTCGTTGTCCAAGAACAGCTCCAATAGCTACGTCACTAGCATCGCACATAATCTCGAAGGGAAGAGTCCAATCCGGGGGTTGGATAATAGGTGCTGAAATTAGAGCTTGCCGAATGGTGTTAAACGCATCTAAACATTCCTGCGAAAACTCAAAAGCCGCATCCTTCATCAATAGATTAGTGAGAGGTTTTTATATCTTAGAAAAGTCCTTAATGAAACGTCTATAAAATCCAGCATGTCCTAGGAAACTTCTTATCCCTTTCACCGAAATTGGGGGAGGAAGTTTCTCTATGGTCTCTATCTTAGCCTTGTCCACCTCTATCCCTCTACTAGAGACTAAGTGACCTAATACGATTCCTTCCTTAACCATGAATTGACACTTCTCCCAATTAAGAACTAGGTTAGTGTCTTCACAACGTTGTAAAACAAGAGAAAGGTTAGAAAGGCAATCGTTAAAAGAGGAACCGTATACGGAGAAGTCGTCCATGAAGACTTCCATGATTTCCTCTACGTATTCGGAGAAGATGGCCATCATGCACCGTTGAAAGGTGGTTGGGGCGTTGCAAAGCCGGAACGGCATTCTCCTATAGGCGAACGTACCCCAAGGGCACGTGAATGTGGTCTTCTCTTGATCATCCGGATGTATCGGAATCTGAAAGAAACCACTATAACCGTCAAGGTAGCAAAAATGTGAATGTTGTGCTAACCTTTCAAGCATTTGATCGATGAATGGCAATGGAAAGTGATCCTTCCGCGTTGCGTTGTTGAGCTTGCGGTAGTCTATGCACATTCGCCATCCAGTCACGGTTCGGGTAGGAATGAGTTCGTTGTTCTTGTTGGTGATGACAGTCATCCCTCCCTTCTTCGTAACTACTTGAACTGGACTCACCCACTTGCTATCGGAGATAGGATAGATGATACCTGCATCAAGAAGTTTAAGAATCTCCTTCTTGACAACCTCCTTCATGGTCGGATTCAACCGCCTTTGAGGTTGTCTTGAAGTTCTAAAGTCCTCCTCCATTAGTATCTTATGCATACATAGGGAGGGTTTGATTCCTACTAAGTCCTCAATAGTGTAGCCTATGGCTTTTCTATGTTTCCTAAGGACAATCATGAGCTGTTCATGTTCATCTATGCTTAATTCGGAGCTAACAATGACAGGAAAGGTAGAATTAGATCCAAGAAAAGCTTACCTTAGATGAGTAGGAAGTGGTAGGGGAGGTTTGTAAGCTGGAGGGAATGGTAGGGGAGGTTTGTAAGCTGGAGGAGGAACATAGACATCTTCCTTCTCCTTCCCCTTTCCTTTGTCCTTCTCTACGGGGACTTCAACGAACGTAGGTTGCGGATCGGTAGTAGTCACTCTGCTTCTAGTTGTAATCGCCATCACCCTTCCCTTAGGGTTGTCCTCCGTCTTTCCTGGAAGTTTCCCTTGATTTCTAGGAACTTCCTCCGCATGGTTGAACATTTGGTTTTCCAAAACTTTTTGAGCTTTGTCAACCTTAGAAACTTGATCATCAACCTTGATGAGGCGGTTCTCCAACCCTTGAAGCTTTCCCAAGATCGTTTCCAACATGGGATCGGGCTTCTCCTTTCCCGTATTGTTTCCTCCATTAGATGATTGCCCCTGGCTTTTCAAAGGAGTAGAGGAAGAGGAAGGTGGAGTTAGTGAATTGGAATTGGAAGGATAGGAGTTACCGGAATTTTGTTGATTGGAGCGCCAATTGTTGTTGTTTGAACCCCTATTGTTGTTCCAATTGTTGTTGTTCCGGTTGTTGTTGTTTCCATTCCAATTGTTATTCCGGTTATTGTTCCGGTTATTGTTGTTGCGGTTGGTGTTATCACCGCCATTGTTGTTGCCCAAATAGCCAATATCCCTTTCTTGTTGCTTTGGGAAGTTGGTCTTGATAGTCTCCTTCAACTCTTTAATCTCATTGTTGAGGGAGAAAATTTGATTTTGAGCTTCATGTGTGAGCTTCGCTCCTTGCTCCACACGATTTCCCTCCGCTTTTCGGTGGGAATACTTCTCTATGACTCTTGCTTGCTTCTCAATGAAGTCCCAAGCGTCATCTTCTCTCATGTCCATGAACGTTCCACATGAGAGGGATTGGAGGTTGAATTGCGTTCCCGCATCCAGCCCCTCTAAGTTCCGCCGTTTTGGATATGCCATGATGAGGGCAATCCAAGAGCAAATCCTGAAACCTTTCCCAAGATTGAAACAAACTTTCGTTAGGTCTCATGGAAAAAGCATTAATCTTACCTCTAAGTTCCGCCGTTTTGGAAGGCGGAAAGAATTTGGTGAGAAACTCCGCGGAAAGGTCTTCCCACGTGTCTAGTTTCCCATTAGGAAGAGCTTGGTACCAAGATAACGCTTTCCCTTTCAAGGAGAAAAAGAAAGGCTTGAGCTTATAGTTGTTGGTAGTAGCGTTCTTCGGTCTCATCGTCTCCATCATACACTCAAAGTTTTGCAAGTGTTGGTGTGGAGATTCAGCACTTGTACCGCCAAATTGGCTTTGGCGAACAAGAGTGATAACTTGAGGGTTAAAGCTAAACCCTTGCACATCTTCAGCATCAAAATTCACACCCAAGCGGCGTGGTTGTTGTGTTGGATCCATCCGCTAGCCAAGAGTTCTTGGCTCATTATCGACACGTTCGATCCTCGCATTCCTAAGTGGAATGCGGCGATTAGCAGCTCCTTGTGGATGGAAAGGATTCATATTGATCGTGGGATCAATCTCTTCTAACGGTGGCATGGAAGAGTCACTATCATCAGCAGATGAGTGACTTTTTCTTCTAGACCTTGATCTCCTTCTTGAGGATTTCTTGCTTCCCTTATTCTTAAGGTCACTCATCTCTACCCTCATCTGGAAGATCATGTCTTGTAGACTGTTAACTTGAGATTGATGATGATCCATCTCATCTTGGTGGAGAGTCTCATTCCATCGGAGTTGAGCTTCCTTCTCCGCCAACTCCGTTTGAAGATTACGTTCGTTTTCTTCAGCCATCTTCTTTTCCTTGCGCTTTTGCCTCAAGGTTTTCTCTAGCTCTTGATCAAGAGGTAAGAGATCTTCGGTGTTCCTAGACCTGCGCATGCACTCAAAGCAAAATCAAACAACAAAAGCAAGCTCCCAAGCTCGACAACCGGCTACCGGATTCGGCCGAAACCAAATCCCCGGCAACGGCGCCAAAAACTTGTTCGCCACTTAGCGTGCGTGCAATCAAGCTTTAAATTTATAAAACTAGAATAAAAGCAAGCGAACCCGCAGTGTACGGATCGGCGTAGATTAGCAAGTATTCCAGAGTATCGAACACAGGGATTTGGGTGGGAACAAACTCGATTGCAGGTTATCAAGCAAGTAAATATGAGAGTTTTGCGAATATTGGGAAAACAACAATCCTAAAGATCCAAGTATCCAGCTGTGGCAATCGATTCAAGATATACTTAATGATGTAAAGACAGAGTTGAGATATGCAAAGGTATACTAATGTAAGGTAATCGTACGGTGAAGTTCCAAAAACCTTATATAACTCACTTACAAGGCACTCTCTATACAGGTTGTTGAGACTCAATATAGAAGGATTCTAGAGACGAGAATTAGTGTCAAATACCCAAACTTATAACCCAAGGATCAAGACTAACTTAACCGATTGAGGTTGTGACACTCACAATCGAGGTAGAGGTTGTTGAGGCTTCACTACCACCTAGAAAAGACAAGTCTAAACTAAGCTAAAGCAAATCTTTAACTTTAGATTAAAGTAAAAGCAAGTTCGTAGATTTAAGGGAAATCACGGTTAGTTCTTGAGGTTCCACGGCCGTGGACTCAAGAACAGGCCGTAATTTAAGGTTGTCGGCGATTCTCTCTAACTCTCAGGGTCTAATCTGTTTGCGATCGATCTATCATCATCTAAGCCACAACTATCAACCCTTCACCTTAGAATTTTTAAGGGTTTTTAGCCAATAACAGTCATGTTGATATCAATTCAAGAATTAAAAGAAAAAAAAATGAAAACTTTCAAGAACTTTCAATAATCTTCAATTCAATCTCAAAGTCACAAAGAGAACCAGCAATGTCAAAAGATTCAAAGTAAAACAAACAATCACCACCTTAGGAAAGAAGAGAAAACGGGATGTCAATCCGTTTTCCAAATCAAACCTAAACAAGAAGAGAGATCTTCTTGCAAAATCTTCCAAGAACTTCGATCTTCCGCCAATCCGGAGATCTCAACAGCAATCTCCACCAAAAGTGAGAGATTAGAGCAATTCCCAACTACGAACTTCGATCTCCCAAAGAGATGATGAATGAGGGTAAGCGGGGATGACGGATTCTTGCTTCGTCCGTCTTTTTATAGGGCAAGATAGAATATCGGCCCGGCCCAATCTTCAAAAGATCGTGGCTTCAAAGTGTGGCGAAAAGATTCGCCAAGATCACGGTCGTGGAAGTGTTCCACGACCGTAATTTAGGGCGTGGAAACAAATACGGTTTGCACCATATGTTCCACGGCCGTAATATCCTCTGGAATGAACATCAATTTCTGACTCTGAATCCACGGCCGTAATTCTGAACGTGGTTTGGATTCCGGCCGTATTTTAGGGCGTAATTTAGGGCAAGAACGTGATTCTTCCCTAGCCTCGTGCATTCCTCAAGCTAAAGCTCCAATTTGCTTCCAAAGAATGTCCTCAATCCATGGACATATCAACTCAACTCTCCTTTGTTCGATTCCGTTCGGAAATAGCTCCAAATCACCTATAATCAACATAGAACTAGTGTAGACATCCATATTGACAATATAGGTAATACTAGCTCACATATGCATAAAGTTCAATCAAAGACTATCAATATGAATCAAATACGTTTAGAAAACGTGCCTAAAATATCACAATATTTCATGCTAACAAAAGCCCTCTCTTCAACCGCCACCATCACCTCCTATGCCACCTCGAGTGTTGCCGGAAGAAGCAACTCCATCTTCATTTCCTCCCTCCTCTGTCTCTCGTTCACTCTCGCACCGGAGCAGCCCCGCCTTGCCTGTCGCCGGAGAACGAAGCCCTACACTCCACCTTCGCCGCACCTGCTTGAATCTCTGCCGCCTTCGACTTCCTCAGTTCTCTTCTCCTCTCCTCTGCGCAGCCTCCCTTGCTTCAGTGAGCTCCGCCGGGCTGAGAGATCCATCGTCTCCTGCTGCCCTTCCTCTAGCCCGTCGCCTGGATCTACAACGCAACCCACGCCTCCCTTTTCTGTCTTTGTCGCACCACCATCAACAGCCAAGGAGAGAGGAAGAGCGTGCCAACGTCCTCGCCTAGCTGCCGGGTAAGGGAGCCACTGCTGCCGCCGGAGAAGGAAGCCATGGCCGCCGCCCCTGCCCATGCCTTCGCCGGGACTGCCGCCTGGAGCCTTACCGGAGCCCCTGCCTGCCGCCTCCTGCCTCCTCTCTCTGTTTCAATCCAGCGTTCAAAAGAAACCCTAAAAGTCATTTACAAACGGGCCCCCTTAATTTTGGTATAATTACAATATGTGCCCATGCTTGGATATGTGCAGATTTATCCTTGTGAATAAATTATCGATTTGACCCAAGGTTTATTTTCGGAAAATGGCCTAAGTTTCTTAACTTCCATATTTATGGCCCGGAGATTTAATTGCGGATTTTGACCTATGTTTATATAATTGTATGAATTGCCCCGGAAAATGTGTTAGCGGGTTTTAATCTTGGATTTTAATTGCGGGGATATTCTTATATTTATTTACACTATATATTATGCCCTTGTTGGTTTTCGTCGGTTTATGGCTCAACGTTTTAACTACGGTTTGATGACCAAGTTTCAGAATTTCATATTTTGCCCGAAAGGGTTATTCATGGGATTTTTCCGTTGTCTATTGGAAAACGAGTTTTCCGTAAACCTATATATTTTATTTATTCCGTTCAAATTTAGCGTATAAGCTAAATTTGTTTAGTTTGGTGTAGGTCCGGAAGCGCCCCGATAAAGGCCAACGAATCCATACTCGACATTCGTCGATCGAATTCCACCTTTGACCCCGAGTGAGTACCCTTCTCGATTTAGTTATGTTTAGTATTAGTATCATGCTAGGTTGGATAATCTAGTATAACTTAGAGTTAATACCAAGTAGTGGTTATGAACCTTAGGTGAGTTTTGAGGATTTGATATTGTTTGATGGATTCATGTTGATTCCAAGCTTGAGGTGTGTTTGATTTGGAGAGGTTATAAAGCTTTGAGTGTATGTTTGATCTTGTGAGGTTGTTTATGGCTTTAAGTTGTCTGTTGAGCTTGTGAGAATCTACAAGTTGAGGTTGTATGATTGTTGAGATTGTGGAGACTAGAAAGAGAGTATCCTAGTGGTGTTGTGAGTTATGATCTAGCGAGATCCGAAGGTTTAGAAGTCTTTGGACTTCTAGCTTCGCTTGAGTGTGATGTGAGCATGAGGGGTTCTAGGATGCGGTCCTAGAATTGAGAGCCAAATGGTCTTGCGTAGATTATTTGTATAGAAGTCTAAGACTTCTATTGTGAGTGAGTTGTTGTTGATATAGTTATCTTCTTGCGTGCAGGTTACGGACTTCCTCCCTAAGGAAGCGAGAGTGTTGTGAGTTGAGTGTGGTTACGAGGTAAGTCTCCGGACTTACTTAGCTCGTATTCTATGTATTAGATTTGATGCGTGTTTGGTGGTGTGTGTTTTATTGCTTTCATTATAACTTATAAAACCGGAAATAGGATTACCGACCTTTATATATTATTTGGCCCAAGTGTATGATAACGGGCGGTGACAACTTGTGTAGCTCTTGCGTAGAGTTAGGAGGTTCTTGGCGACTAGCCCGTGTGGTTAGACGGACGGATGCATCCGTACCGTTCCATGCGGTAAGTGGGGACCGAGGCGAGTTTCGGGAGATTCTCGTGTCACAAAAGAAGTTGAATTAGAACGGGATATGACCTAATAATAAAAAGATAATAACCGGACTTGTGTGTTTTGAGCATGTTATGTGTTATGTTAATGTATGTGTGTATGTGCCTTCACCTTGCTTCTAATGCTACGAATATTAGCTAACGGTTTTATACCGATTGTTGTAGATTGCCTTGCAGGTTAGGAATGCGGCCGAGAGATACGGATCTGTGGGCAGCCGGGGTTCCGTACATTTTAGGAGTGGGTTTTGTTTGGAGTCGGGTTGTGTTCATTCTTCGTTTATTGTGTTTTTATGCCGCGTGTATGGCTTTTGGTCTTTGTAGTTGTTTTTGGCTGAAGTCCGTGTTTGTTTTCTTTCGGGTTTTCTTGCATTGCATAAAAATGTATTTCGTTTTTGGCCTATATTTGTGCCTTGTTGCAAGATCCGGTGAAATTGTTGTCAAACTAAGGGTCGGGACCCATTGTAAGGTCCCAACCAGTAGCGCTCCGAGTCCCGCGGATTCGGGGTGTTACAAGTAACTAGGTTTTTTTATTAAGAATATTTGATTTATTTTATATTAAGTTGATATTTTTTTAAAAAAATCGAAATTATTTTTTTTTGCGAAAACTTTTCGATTTTTTCATATATTTTTAATATGAAATTTATTAGTTTTTTTACAAATTATTTTAAAATATCTGATTTTTTTTCAAAAAATATTTAAATCGATTTTTTTAAATGATAAACACTGATATTAAAAAACGAATTCTTTTTAATTCTAAAACTTTATTTTTTCTAAAACTATGAAGAAATATTTTTGTTAATCGTTTAAAAATAATATTTTAGAAAAAAACTTTATAAGCTTAGAAATAAATAAAGTTCAATTGAAATTTAAAAATATAAAAAATATTAAGTTCTTTAAAAGTTTTAAAAAAATAAAGCTTATAAGTTCAATTGAAAATATAAGTAAACAAAATTAATTTAAATCTTAACTATTTCGATTTTTAAAAATTATATAGTATGCCACATAGGGCTGATACAAAATTATATAGTAAAATATCCTTAAAACTAGATTGCAAATCTTAACTATTTCGATTTTTAAAAATTATAAAAAATTAAAAGGTCATTAATAATATGAGATACTAATACAAAATTATATAGTAAAATATTTAAAATAAATTTGTAAATTAAATATTTAAAATAATTGGATTATTGGATTAGTTTAGAGATAAAAAAACTATATACTTTTAAAAAATTAAATGAATTTTGTAATAAATTGATTCATGATCTTCCAATTTTTCTAATGTATATTAATGAACTAATAACCATAACTAATAAAAGTTAAAACTAAACAAAATAAATAATTAAAACATATATAAAAATAAATAAATTAAAATAATATATTGTTATAATAATAATAATCAATTACATTAAATCGTAATGAATATTATTATATATCAAGGAACTAATAGTCCATAATTAAGAAAAAGTAAAATTAAACAAAATTTTAATTAAAGAACATAATTTTAAATAAATAAAATAAATTAAAATGTTGTTAGAATAATAATAAAACTAAAGTAAGTTTTAATGGATTTTATTATATATTATCGAACTAATAAACTATAACTTAGAAAAAGTTAAAATTATATAAAATATAAAATTAAAATTAAATAAAAATTGTTAGAATATTAATCCTAATTTATTTTATTATATAATAACGAACTAATAAATAATATAAAATTAAATATTATTAGAATAATAATTAAATTAAAATAAATTCTAATGATATTTATTATATAACATAAGGAGAAATGTTAATTGTACGTTTAAAGTAAAATAAATAAATAAATAGGGTTTGTTAGGATTTTAGATTTGAATAAGTATGGTTAAAAAAATTAATTAATCAATTAACCTAAATAATAATGTGATGTGGCTTAACAAATAGTTGACACGTGTATAATTGATGAGGTGGTTGCACGAAACTGTGCTAAGTGGAAGTTCACAGGCTGCTTTAGTATATAAGATAGATATAGATTAGTAACATGTATCATTAAAAAAATATAAAAAAAACTTTGTTACATCTATATATCTTCTATATACCTATACTAAAACAGAAGTCACTACGTCTGATGTGGCGACCTAAGGTTTATTCTAGCAAGTAAATTTTTTTAAAATTAGTAATTAAGCCATAAGATATTTTTCCCTAAAGCTGGATTTTTCACAAATACGGTTTGTTACTTAATATTTTATGAAGTTGATTTTAAAAAAATTAGCTTAACAACCAAATTATTTTTTGATAAGTAAATAATTATAAAAAGATATTAAAAAATCTTTAGCTATAGGATCCGATTTGTTACAAACCTTATCAAAAACCTAATCTTCTATATTTGTATACCTATACTAAAAGAGAAGTCACTACAGTTGACGTGGCGACCTGAGGTTTATTCTAGCAATTAATTTTTTTTTAAAATCAATAATTAAGCCATAAGATCTTTTTCCCTAAAGCTGAAGTTTTTAACAAATACGGTTTGTTACTTAATAATTTAGAGCGATTTTATTCGGTCAGTCAAAAAAATACAAAACGAGTCAAGGGAATTGAATTTCGAGTACGAGGCGCAGGAGTAGAGCAGATACAAGGCGCAGGAGTAGAGCAGATACGAGGCGCATGCGGATGAAGATTACGGGGCGCATCCAGAGTATGCCTTCGGGGCACATCCAGAGTGCGCGTGTAACGCCCCATTTTATTAGGCGCATTTTCGATATTTATTTCCCTACTTTTATCGATATTTTAATAGCTTAAATAGTTTTACGGGTATTTTTATATCGTAAATTAATTTTATTTTTTTCCGAGCTTATATATATCTTTGAATCATATAATTATTTTTTTCCGTATTTTATTTCGGAAAGTTGGAAAAGTTTTCCGATCCAAAAGTTTAGTTCGATTCGTTCCGATCGAGTTAATTCTATGTTATTATCTTTCTATCTCACCCGTCCTCTCTCCCCGACCCCTTGGTCTCAGTTCCATCTTGGCAGCTTGTGTTGCCCAGGCCAGCCTCTCGTGATGCCACCCCTCGCCTGTCTATTTGCATGCCTAGCCTACTTGACCTTGCACTGACCTTGCAGCAGCCCCTCCACCATCCCCCTGCATCATCTACCTCCACTCCCGTCACTTATTCATCTTCATCCTCGCCACTCCCCTGTTTCCTACAACTCTCTCCCGGAGCTTCCCCTCTACAACATCTCTTCTCCACCTCTCATGGCTTGCCCGTGTCGATCACCCAGCTCATTTAACCTAGCAACCCTCGTCTTCTCTCAACCCCTTCTGGATCCCTCATTTCATCTCCATCCTGGAGCCCCCTCTGTCCTCGCCGGAGAAGGAAGCTAGCCTTCCACCTGTCTGCACCCACTGAAGGAGGACGTCACCTGGGCTGCCGCCTTCCCTCGCCTCGCCAATCGGAGAAGCCCTTATGGAGCGCTGCCGCCCACTCGAAGCCGGAGAAGCACCCTACAGCCCGGCCTCGATCTTCTCTATTGTCCTCCTGTCGAGCCGCCAAATGCCGGGATCCACAGACGCCACCACACCACTGAGGGCCCCCTTCACCTGCACCGGGCCGTGCCTTCGTCTTCGCCTCCGCCGGAGCCGCCGTCGTCCTACGTTTGCCTCTCTTGTCGCCGAAAACAGTAGGGTTCAAAGTGGAACCCTTATTCCATAATTACATTGCCCCCCTTTAGTGTTAATTACAGAATTGGCCCAATATTTTATATTTGCAGATTTGGCCCTAATTTCTGAAAGTTGCAGATTTACCCCTGTTGGTATAATTACAAAATATAGCCCAAGGTTTATTTACGGTTTATGGCCGCATTTACAAGATGGTATATTTTTGCCCGGAAAATGGTTGAAAGGTTTTGTTTACCCTTGGCTTTGAGAACGAGTTTTACCATTGGGTTTATGATTGTAACACCCAAAAATTTTGGCGCGTTTGCGATATTTATTTTTGGCCGGATCTTATCGCTATTTATTTTAATAGCTTAAAATAGTTTTACGAGTATGTTAACGTCAATAATAATAATAATAATAATTCTACGTGTATATATGTATATATATACATCGATGTATTTTATCACCCGAGTTTAAATTATTATATAATCTCGTAAAATAAATTTACGAGAATGGTTTTAGTATTGCAAAGTGTATGTTTATGAGTTTATATATATATTTTACTTTTTCATATAATTTTTCCGTATTTTTATTGTAGAACAATCGGAAAGTTTTCCGATCCGGAAATCCCGTTCCGGATATTCCTAATCGAGTTACTTTATTTTATTTTATTATCTTTTATTTTTATTTTTATTTTTTTCCTTTTGCTTTAATTATTTCTTTCCTCTCTTTCGTACGGCTGAGAAGAGCCGCCCCTCTCTCTCCGACCTCTCCCTGTCGCCGACCCTTCGTTCTCACCAATCTGCAGTCATAGCTACACACGTCTGACCCCTCGATTCGTCTGGCCATACCCACACCTGGCAGCTCGAGCCCTCAACTGTGCAATATCTTGCCCTATCCATCTCTCCATCAACTCTTCTCTCCTTCCCCCACTCACTGTTCGTCGTCTATGTGCAAACAACATAGGGGAGCTCCACCTCTAAGTCCTTGTCTATTGTCACAAGCCAACATCACCGCCTAGGAGTCTCCGGCCACCATCGAGCAAGTTGATTGCTGCTGAGTTCGCCGGAACCTGACTGACTGGTCTATGCACAGCTCGCCCACCATAGCCCTGCTTCCTCAGCCTGGTTGCGCCGCCTCCTTTCCGCTGCCTGAGGAGACATCGCCGTAGCCGACCGGAGCACGCCGCGCTTGCTCCTTCCCCTGCACCTATAGTCCCACAGAGAAGCTTCTGCACTCTCCCTCTTTCCATCGCCTGATTCGCCTCACCTGCTCTCCCTATCGCAGTGAACCCCGACAGCCTGGAGCCACCCACGCCACCGGAGGGCCACCCCTTCGCCCTTCCTCGCCTCGCTTCCAGGGCCACGCTACCGCCGTCTGTGCTGTTTTCCCTGCCGCCAGTCTCGCTGGTGAGTCCCTGTGCAGCCAAGGCTTTCCGCCTTCCATCTCTATCGGGTTACAGAACCCTAATTCTTTGATACATCGGGCCCTCTGTTTTGTTATAATTACCGAATGTACCCACATTTTCTAATTTGCAGATTTGACCCAAGTTTTAGAAATCTGAATAAATATCCCTGCAGATTTATTTATGGAATATGGCCCAAGGAATTGATTACGAGTAATGTCCATATTTATAAAATTGTATTAATTGGCGGAAAATGTATTTATGGGTTTTAAATTTGGGATTTACTTAAATTATATTCTTATGATTATATATACAATATATGCTATGCCTTTGTTGGATTTATTTCGGATTATGACCCAAGGATTTAATTGCGGTTTATGACCAAGTTTCTAAAATTGTATAAATTGCCCGGAAAGTGTTTTTAAGATTTTAAACTTGGATTTGAATTACGGGGGTTACTCTTATAGTTTTTATATTCTATGTTGTATGTCCAAATTTAGCGTTATGCTAAATTTGTTTAGTTTGGTGTTAGGTTCGGAAGCGTCCCGATAAAGACCTGAGAAGTCCAAGTCGACATCCGCTGATCGATTTCCGTCTTTTGACGTCGTGTGAGTATCTCTTCCCTCGATCTAGTTATGTTAAGTTTTAGTATCATGCTAGGTTGGGTCTAGCATAACCTAGTGAGAATGCCAAGTAGTGGCCATAAACCTTAGGTGAGTTTTGAGGATTTATGATCGTTATAAAGCTTGAAGTGTTATCATCTTGTGAGGATTGTAAGGCGTTGAGTGGTTAGTTGATCTTGTGAGCATTTGAGGCTTGAGATTATGGTTATATTATTGTAAAGATTATGGAGACTAGAACGAGAGTATCCTAACCTGTGTTGGGATGGTTATGACCTTGTGAGATTGTGAGGACTAAGAGGTTGTTATCCTAGCATGGTTATGGTTTATGATCTTGCGAGATCATTGAGACTAGAATTCTAAGGACTTCTAGCATGTGAGAGAGATGTTGATTGTGTGCCTTGTTTTGACCAGGCGTTGAGTGCCTTCCTACGGGAAGTTGAGAGCGCTGGTTAGCGGGATTATCTTTGGGATGAGGTAAGTCTTCGGACTTACTTAGCTCGTATTCCTTGTATTAGCATCTATGTGTGTTTGGTGGTGTGTGTTTATTGTTTATGTTATAACAATTAAACCGGAAATAGGACCACCGACCTTTATACTATTTGGCCCAAGTGTATGGTAACGGGCGGTGACATCACTGCCTAGCTCTTGCGTAGAGCTAGGAGGTTCTTGGCGACTAGCCCGTGTGGTTAGACGGTCGGAGGCATCCACCGTTCCATGCGGTAAGTGGGGACCGAGGCGAGTTTTGGGAGATTCTCGTGTCACAAAAGAAGTTGAATTAGAACGGGATACGACTTAATAATAAAAAGATAATAAACCGGACTTGTGTGATTTGATGTATAATGTGTGTTATGTTGATTTACTTGTGTTTGTGCCTTTCACCTTGATTCTAATGCTTTGAATATAGCTAACGGTTTTATACCGATTGTTGTAGATTGTCTTGCAGGTTAGGAATGCGGCCGAGAGATCCGGAAGGGTGGGCCGCCGGGGTCCGTACATTTTAGGAAGGGTTTTGTTTGGAGTCATGTTTGGAGTTTTGTATATTGTATTATTGTATGCCGCATGTATGGCGTTTGGTCTTTTTAGTTGTTTTCGGCTGAAGTCCGTGGTTTGTTTTCTTTTGGGTTTTCTTACATTGTATAAAATGTATTTCGGTTTTGGCCTATATTTGTGCCTTGTTGCAAGATCCGGTGAAATTGTTGTCAAGCTAAGGGTCGGGACCCATTGTGAGGTCCCCACCCGTGGCACCCCGAGTCCCGCGGATTCGGGGTGTTACAAAAGTGGTATCAGAGCCCTAGGTTGACAACAATGGCACTCGCAATCTTCTAAAGGCCGAATAAGGAATAAACAGAACCCATCAGGTTCTGAGTTTTCGTTTTCAAAATCACATGCATGAGTCGGGGTAGAATGTACGGACCACCACTCCTTCCGCGGATCTCGACAACATAGTTTATTGGATTTTTAGTATATATATGTATATATGTAGATATGTTTTGTGGACTTAGGATGTTTTTGGACTATTATTGTATGTGGATTGTAGTTGCACGATGGACATGATTTATGTGTATGGTTGTATATGTGAACGATTATATGTTTTGGACCTTGTATTGTTGTATTGGAATGCTGAATGCGTGATATTAGTAGTAATATGGACTTAGGACTTATATAGTTATGTATACGTATTCCTATCATTTATAGTAGTAGCATATGGAGATATGAGACCTAATAGAAAAGATGATTGTATGATATCATCGCCCTTGGATGACGTTGTTTGACATAGGATAGTGTACATACGAGGATGAATATGCTCAAGTATCGAGTTGAGCGCTACGTTCGGGCGAATACCTTGGAGTTCTCGTACTCCTTTAAGAGAAGGTCGAAGAGGAGGATTAGAGATGACATAAAAGAAGGACGAACAAGTGAAAGGAAAACTCGAGACAACTAAAGGGAAGTGAGATGGAAACAATACAAGAAAGAGGAGAGAATAGAAGGGAACTTTGAGTCAACTTAAGCAAAACCGAGATTGAAGCTATACAAGAAAGGAAACGACATGAAGCTATGGAAGTGGTTCCAAGGAAGCAAGGATGGACATCAATGAAGCAAATTCGAGACAACGTAATTAAGATTCTTCCAAGTGACGTGACGATAAACCAAAGACGCATATCTAGAGGAAGAGAAGTACCTACAAGCAAGGATAGAAGTGGTATTCCATTAAGATGTGAAGTTTCTCTAGACGCTCCTAAGCATTGGAGTCAAGACGAGAAGAGTGATCGAACCATTTGCTAAAGATTTAAGATACCGTAAGTTAAGCTTACAAGGTACCAATAAGTGAAGTGTTAACATTACTAGAGATATGAGAAGAAGGGCATGGTGGGGATTCACGTGGAGTTGACCGATTTCCAATATGATGATAAGACTAAGAAATGCCAAGAAGGAGGAAGTGTGTATACATGATGACCCCAAAAAGATGAAAGACGAAACAAAGAGCTTTGGTCGAGAGATTTAAGATACCAACCAAGAGGAATGCGAGTGGATGCTAGCTAGGGCTATTATACTTGGGAAGGTGCTCTTGAAAGACCTCAAGGAAGAATGGTTAAGTCTATGTAAGGGAGTTATATGAACAACGAGACAAAGAAGATATAGTTACCTTATAAAGAAAAGGAAGTATGGAATGAAGAAAGAACTAACGGAGTTTAAGGTAAAGTACCCCGAGGAGGGTAGCTTTCATGAGAATGGTAACATGAGAAGTGTAGTAGAATAATAAGTCATTGACTTCGGAGAAGGTCATATACAAGTTAATCGGTGACAACTGAGAACGCGCAGGTGCGGGTTGTCTATTGGTGAATGTGGATGGGATGAGTAAACAAGATTATGGGCATACAGAGGGATTTGAATTACCTTATGCAACCTTTGTAGGTCATAGAATTGACATATGGGGGAACGACACGAATTAGAAGTTTTAAAGTTTGACCACGGTGAAGCGGAAGTAGTGAATCAAGAAGAAGGTAAGGTGTCATGAAGGTGGTACGTAAACAGGAGTATATAGAGGATGCGGGGTATGAAATGGATGATATGTTACCGCGGGCAAGAGATAAGTCAAGTTTCTAGACTCACACGGAAGAGACATGGTGGCAATGGCGTGAAAGAGAGGACCTAGATTAGGGCAACGCTGCAAGCTTAGAGTTATGATGTTAGCCCTAGAGAAGTAATGAGTAGGATATTTCAGTGATTTTGGAGGGAGAACTTCTTCTAGCGTTTTCACGGGGCTTACTGGTACGGTTGTGAAGTTGTTCATGGAATGCCAAGAGATGTATAAGGCAACCAACAAGGGTAAGAGAAGACTGAAGTTTTGAAATTTGATGTCGACAAGAGATGTAGAAAAAGTATATGGAAGATTGAAGTTAGAACCTCTACCGTCGGGTTGACTTTACAAAAGGAAAATGAAGTAAGTTCTACACCTACTTGAAGAAAGGATGTCTATAGTGAAAGCTTATGTACAATAGGAAGAGCTCATCCCATATGTTGGAAAGTCATGTAAAGCAAAGAAGATAATGTCAATTGTTTTGAAGCACGGTTAAGTCCTACAGTTTGGACCCTTATGGCTGCACATAAGTGAGAAACCTTAGAAGATTTTTACAATCATGTCATCAAAGAGGGAGAATGAGATTAAGTTAAAGGAATACTTAAATAAGGCCCAAAGAGTCAAAAGACTCGAGCAAGCCTCTCGAGTTCGGGAGGTGGAGGATCTTTGAAAAGGGGACGGTCAAATTGTAGCTACTGATGGAGCAATGCACGCATTTCAAGGACGTCACTCCAATAGATCAGGGTAGATCATTAGTACCATGGCCACATGTCAAGTTTAGAGACAAGGTTGTGTCGGTCTTATTTTATGTAGCAGGATATGAAAAGACGAAACCAAGATATCACATATTCCGAATTATTGGTGAAATTCCCAACGTCTTCCTGATAACGTACCAAGACTTCCAATACGTTAGAATGTGAAATTTTCCACTAAGGTCGAGCTTGACTCTATCCCGATATATAAGGCACCGTATGGAATGACACTTGTGAGGAGACACGAGTTGTGGAAGCAAGTGAAGGAGTAATTGCAAGAACTTATGGAAAAAAAAATATTCATTAGAATTAGTGAAATGCTATGGAGAACTCCGAATGATTTCTTGAACACTTGATTTGAAGTTTATATTGGAATATATCTTAAACTCTTGATTTGAATTTGTTATAGAGGACACCCGTTTGCGAAGAGATAGACAGTTATCTCCGTTGGTACATCGAATACCATGAGCTGAACAAGATAACAATGAAGAACAAGTACCCCTTACCACGTATAGATGATCTACTCGACCGGTTGCAAGGGTCGATAGTTTCTTCTAAAATTGATTTAAGGGTTGACTGTCACCAAACGAGAATTCGAGACTCGGATGTTGCAAATACGGCTTTCCAGAGAAACCATGGTCACTACGAGTTGTAGTTATTCCGTATAGGTTTATGAATGTCCCTAATAAGATATTTTGGTCTACTCTCAAAGAAGAGAGAAGTTGTATGGCAAGTTGTCTCGGGATGGCCCCAAGAACGTGGAAGAATTTACAAGTTTTAATGGATGTGCTGGTCATTACCGGATTTGTGGAGAGATTCTCCAAGTAACACCATTTATGGATAACCTACTCAGATGACAATAAAGTATTGAGTGAGACGGGAATTGACAATGGAGATGTTGAGAGTTAAGAGGAGATTCATTGGTCCAACTGTTTTGAAATTGCCTTGAGGTATAATGGGTTTGAAGTGTACAAGCGATTCTCCATGACAAGGCCTTAATGGAGTATTGTGGAACGATGTAAAAACAATAACATAAGTGTTTCGTTAGTAGAAGTAGTGTGAAGAAAAGTACTTCTTCATTACTTAAAAATTGCAACAAGAAGAGAGGAAAATGTAACATCAAAGCTTTGTTTGACAAGAACCAAAGCCAACAATGTATCTTAGAAGTTCAATCTTCGTTGTAGAGACAAGTAAAGGAAACATAATGGAAATCTTGCATTGAGAAAGACCCAAGAAGGAAGTTGAATTACCGATGTATCGGACCTTTTTTAGATCACAACGCAAATAAGGAGAGTGGTTTAACGGTTGGCATAGCCACCGAGAGTGGAGAGTGTTTACCTGGTGTTTCATTTGTATCAGTCAAGGGAGTACATACATGACTCAAGACGGGTGGTCAGTCATGGTGGTTTAGTGGCAGACGAGGAACCAACGAGACTAACTGGAAGACGGGGGAAATATCTTTGGTTGATTTTTATACTAAGCTAGTAAAGTCGATAGAATCGACGGGTAATACCTAGTTCTTCCCTTAGTTGAGTTGTGTATATGTGTGATGTTATATGTTATTTGTGCCCCGTGCGGGAACGTGTTATATGACCCGTATTTAGTTATTTATTTTTTTTTCTCCTTACGATGACGGATTGAGCAGTTAGTGTATATAGATTACAAGTTCTAGGCCTTTCTAGTTTGTGAGCTTATACCTCGGCCTTATGGGACCGAGAAGTTCTGCGTATGACAAGTTTCGGGACGAAACTTATTTTTAGGGGGATCGGATGTAACACCCAAAAATTTTGGCGCGTTTGCGATATTTATTTTTGGCCGGATCTTATCGCTATTTTTTTTAATAGCTTAAAATAGTTTTACGAGTATGTTCACGTCAATAATAATAATAATAATTCTACGTGTATATATGTATATATATACATCGATGTATTTTATCACCCGAGTTTAAATTATTATATAATCTCGTAAAATAAATTTACGAGAATAGTTTTAGTATTGCAAAGTGTATGTTTATGAGTTTATATATATTTTACTTTTTCATATAATTTTTCCGTATTTTTATTGTCGAACAATCGGAAAGTTTTCCGATCCGGAAATCCCGTTCCGGATATTCCTAATCGAGTTACTTTATTTTATTTTATTATCTTTTATTTTTATTTTTATTTTTTTCCTTTTGCTTTAATTATTTCTTTCCTCTCTTCCGTACGGCTGAGAAGAGCCGCCCCTCTCTCTCCGACCTCTCCCTGTCGCCGACCCTTCGTTCTCACCAATCTGCAGTCATAGCTGCACACGTCTGACCCCTCGATTCCTCTGGCCATACCCACACCTGGCAGCTCGAGCCCTCAACTGTGCAATATCTTGCCCTATCCATCTCTCCTGTAACATCCGGAATTTTAATTTCCGGATATTTCCCGGATAATTTCGAGACAAACCGGAACTCGACCGGTTCGGACTTTTCCGTCATTCTTGTCAATTTAGGTGACACCGAGTTCTTCGATAATTTTATTATTTTATGCGAAGTCTCCATTTACATAAAATACGCAAAACCGATCTACCTCTTCTTATCCGTCAAAAGAGTTGTATCCGTTAAAATAGGCCATCCGGGCCCTTAAAGACTCGTCATCTGGGCCACAACGAGGAGCCAGCTGGGCCCATCAGGAAGTTCTTCTTCAGCCTTTCGTTGCCCTAACCGCACACGCTGTTGCTACGTCCTTCACGCTGGTGGCCGCTCTCCTCTCTCTCTTCCCCTCCATCGAACCCATGGCCTTCACGCAACAGCATCGTCGACGCCGGCGAGCAGCAACCGTCTTCGACCGGACAGTAGCGCCCCTCCTCTCCTCTCAGTCGACACCAGCAGTGCCGCTACTGTCCTCCCGAACGCAGCACCGCCTTTTTCCTCGCCTTCTCACACAGGCCAGCGGCGGAGCCTTGGCGTCTCTCTGTCGGCGAGCCAGCAGCCCAGCGCAGACCCTCCTCGAGCCAGCAAGTCGGAGTGAGCAGCCAAGGTTGGTGTAGACAACCTGCGTCTATGGCCTCGCAGCAAGGAGGTCGCGACATCTTTGATTCTTCGACCACAAGGGCGGCAGGTACGAGCCACTAGTGCGCAAGTCCACATGGGCGACAGTTCAGATCTGTAGGGCGGTGAGAAGGGTCTGCTGGCGCGGGTCTGCTTCCCTGCTGGTGCGTCCAAGTGATAGGGATCTCGATCCGTCTTCTTCAGTCTACACACGAGCTTGTTGAGTCCGTCTAGTCGGGTAAGGACCTCGACCCTCTTCCTCCTATACCCTCTCTATATATATGTGCTGATTAGAATCCCGTTGGGATCTTGAACAGTTCACAACAGCCCTAGAGAGTGCTTGAAGAGCTGAGGCGTTTTCTGAATTTTTCGGAAGTGACAAGCAGTCAACTTCGGGTCCAGATTTGGGTAAGTTAGATTTCTTCTTTTTGGCTATTTTCGGATATGTCATAGTCGGTATTGCATAGTATATCATACTAAAATTTGGGAACAATCGGAGTTACGGTGTGAGAGTTATAGTATCCCGAAGTTGGCTATTCATGCAGTTTTTTTTTAGTGTGCTGAGTTTGAGGAAATTTGCTTGAGATGCAGTTTTGTGGAATAAATTTGGAGGGGTTATTGACTTCTGTTAGACTTGAAATTCTGACAAGTTATAGTTGATATAGCATAGTAGATCATACTAAAATTTTAGAGGAATCGATGCTACGGTTTGAGAGTTATGGTGTCTCAAAGTTGACTCCTCCCACAGTTTTTATAATTGTGCTGAGTATTGGGAAAAACAGCATGTGATGCTGTTTTGAGAGATAGTTTTGAATAAGAGTTTGATCTCTATTTGACTTGAATTTTGGATATGATATATTTGGCATATTGTGGTGGAACATATTAGAATTTGGGATTGATCCAGCTAGTAGTTTAGGAGTTATGAATTTTTGAAGTTGAGATCTTAAACAGTTTTCTGGATGTTGCTGAAATTGTTAAGTGCTGGAATTTTCTGGGTTGTGCAGTCATGTTTGAGCTTAGGTTTGGATACCTTAGAAACATAATCCACCGTTCAGTTTTTAGTATGTTATAGAGTGTCATACATAGTTCAACTTATCAAAAGTTGAGACCGATCCAACGGTCGAATCTGGATCCATAGGAGCTCAAAGTAGGCTAGTTGAGCTGTTTGAGAAAGAACTCAGATATTGGCTAAGTATAAATTTCTGGTTTTGGAACCGACTTTGAGAATTTGTATAGAAGTGATTATTATGTATTTTTGGGAAATTCTGACTACTATGGATAGAGTGCATAGCATAAAAGATGTAACGACCCGAGTTTTAAGTAACCCAAGACGTCACTAGGCTAAGGACCACACAGTGGGTCCCATCAGTTAGCCTGACAACAACTTCACAAATAGGACCTTGCAACAAGAAGCACGAAGAAATAATGAAAACATTCAACCTGTCATTTAGAAAACGTTTACATAACAACCATGCATGAAGTTAGTATGTATATCCCAAAACAACACTTTAAAACATGACACCTGAACAGGTGTCTTAAAACTTCAGCCTGAAATCAACATGTGTACACAGTTGCACACAATCAACAAAAGACTCGCTTGCAAGCGATTATTTTCAAAAGCAAGTTCAACCAACCCTTGGGTTAACACTGCCCCGGCTGTCCACATCCTGCAGCTGACATCCCTGAAGCGTTCCTATGATCAGCATTACCTAAAAAGATTCGGTTTAAAACCGTTAGCTACCGATCATTATCTATCCACGAGAGATTATATCATCACATCACAACACAACAAATATATTCAAATACCATATACCGTGCTCATGAGATGATATCATGCTTTTATGAATGATGCACGTGAATGCAGTATGAAATTTACAATTTTCGATCCCGGACCCATTAATCCGGAACCATTGCTTATACGGTTCTGGCTTTGGTGTGAGCTCACCATTGCACAGATTAGGTTAATTCAGACATTTGCTCTTAGGTCGTAGCCAGACTGATCAAGTCTACGGGCCAGGCTTTCTCGTGGTGAGTTATGGTCTTAACTCCTAACCACATGCAACATTTTGCCATTCATGTTAATGCAAACATTTACCATTTTCATTAGGTGTGCGACCCGAGCCTGAAGTCCATCAGACTCGGTGTCATTCTTATACAACGCAAGTGATCCGGGCTTGGCCGAGCTCCGGTATTCACTGCAAAATACTCGCTTTACATACTCTTGACCTTTACAAGTCATCATCATATCACATGCCTCAAAAGGCTTATCATCTCATACATAATCATGTTTCAGCAAGCTTATCATGTCATTCAATAGCACGCCTCAATAGGCTAACACATGTTCATTTAACCATTTCTCATAATTATGACATGATAATAATCACAACAACATTAAGCATGCTTTACACATCATAACATCATTTTCATCATAAACACATCAAGCATGCTTCACACATAACACATCTCAATGCATATCAACATTCACATTTCAGCACAACAAGGCATTTCAAAACAACAACACATATCAACACAGTGAGATATAAATCTCTCAGGCACGGTTTCTGCAGATCGAAGCTAAGTAAGTCCGAAGACTTACCTGAATACGCTCACTGAGCAACTAAGTTATAGTTAGTCTACCGTCTTCAACACCACCTGTCGAGAATATGATATTCCTCGTATTAAACTTCTTGCTTCAAACATCAATTAAATTCATTCCTTTGAATTTAATTAGCTTATAGCGTTTTCTAGATTCCTAATTTAATTAATCAATCTTTAATTAATTAATTAAATTTCATCAGAATAACCTTTTGCCCGCAGGCAGTTTCTGAACCCAACTGTCATCAGATCTCATCAAACAAATAGTCCATAATCACCAGAATATTGTAACGAGCATAATGGAATTTCCAATTATCCATTTTGATAAGCCTAAGGTCAATTTAGGCCAAATCGCAATACTGAAAACGAACAAATTCATAACTTATTCGTTACTAACCCGATTGACGATCCGAAAGAAGATTCGGAATCACAACGACGCAGGCTACGCTCGGACACCATCAGATTCACCGGAATCCGAGCGACGGGACCGGCCATATAAGGGGGATGCTCGACCTGGCCATAACTTCAACGGAAACGCAGAAACTCGGTACCAAAATGAAGAGGACGAAGAGAGGAATCCGAAAACTCAAACGGAATTGAAATCGGATTACAAACGAAGAGTAGATCTGAATTTGAAGTTGAGAGAAATCAGAGCTTTTACGAGCTTTTACGAGGAAACGTGAAAGGAATGAATTAATAAATGAATTTCCGCTATTTATAGCGAAGACGATAATTATCCTTTAGCAAAGTCGATAATTATCCGTTTATCGATCCGAAGGCGGTTTGAGCCCCTTCTCCAAACTTCTCGAAATTGGAATAATAAATCCGACATATTGTTTGGATAATTATTCCGCAACTTTCTCGAAAAACGCGTATTCCTAAGCCGACTTTCTTAGCCGCTAAGAAACGAAATAGCAACTCTTTTGGCCATTTTGCCTTTCCATGTTATTTCATATCTAGAACATATCCGATGTCCTGATCATTTCTTTCAACTACAATTTTATTAATTGAAGCTCCCAATTGCTCCAAATAATACCAGAGGGTAAAAATTATTCCCCGGAGGAAAAAGTGAAAATTTCCCCATAAGTCCAAATTTACACCAAAATCATAATGGTGGAATTCATACTCGTCATCTACACACTATACGCGAGTTATGAGTCAGTTATGAGTCAATTGTTATCGATGATTAACTTAATCATTCTTAATCATCCTTTATTAGGATTCGAAAATCCTAGCTTTTACATCACACACCCCTTAAGAAAAAGTTTCGTCCCGAAACTTTAGTACACAGCTCATCAGAAGACTGAATCCGTCAATCACATAATTAACCTATCTTTGCATTTCGTGCAAGCATAGATTATTATCACGTTAGCGGGGTCATCACGCTCACACTAGGGAAGTCTATCACTTCCTATGTTAGCAAACACAAATCAATTCACACACACATAAATCACATAAACATAGAACTATATAAGCACATTAGTTAGTGGAAAAGTTAGGTACTACTCTTTGATTTTGTCCCAATCATTGATCAAAGAGCTAAACACCTCTGGATAATTTCTCTCCATGTGTTCAACTGTTTCCCATGTAGCCTCTTCCATTCCCCTCGGGACCATTGGATCTTCACTAATGGAATTTCTTTATTTCTTAACTTCTTCTTCTTTCTGTTTAACACGGCCATAGGGAACTCGACATAGGTCTGATCAAGCTCTATCTCAATAGCATCATAGCTGAGTACATGGATCGGATCTGGTTGATACTGCCTTAGCTATGATACATGAATGTACACCATCCCCATTGGTGGCGGTAATGCTAAACGATAAGCTACTTTACCAACTTTTTCCAATATCTCAAACGGTCCAATATACCGAGGACTTAACTTCCCTTTGATACCAAACCGTTTGACTCTACGAGTTGGTGAAACTTCCAGCCAAACGTGTGTCCCTGTTTCAAACTCTAGCGGACGTCGGCACTTATCAGCATACGATTTTTGTCTACTTTGTGCAGCCAACATCCTTTCTCGAATCAAAGCAACTTTTTCAATATCACTTTTAACTTTGTTTGGAGCCGTATCAAAGACATCGGCAGGCTCATCCCAACATAATGGGGTTCGACATTTCCTTCCGTACAGTGCTTCATATGGTGCCATCCCAATGGATGCATGCCAACTGTTGTTGTAGGTGAACTCGACCAACGGTAATTGAGCTGGCCATATCGGTCCCCAATCAAGCACACATGACCTCAACAAGTCTTCTAAAGTCTGAATAGTCCGTTCGGACTGACCATCTGACTGTGGATGAAACGCTGTTGTAAAATTCAGCTTGGTTCCCATTACTGTCTGTACCTGGCTCCAGAATCGGGAAGTAAATCGTCCATCTCTGTCTGAAACTATGGTCTTAGGAACTCCATGTAATCTGACTATCTGATTCACAAATTCCTCTGCTAACTTGTTCACAGTCCAAGTTTCCTTGATAGGAATAAATCTTGCAGTCTTTGTTAATCGATCAACCACCACCCATATGGAGTCATAACCTTTGCTACTACGTAGACTGGTTACAAAATCCATGGTGATGTGTTCCCATTTCCACTCTGGTATCTCCAATGATTGGAGTTCTCCTCCTGGACTTTGGTGTTCAATTTTAACTTGTTGACATGTTTGACACCGTGACACAAACTCAGCAATATCTTTCTTCATACCTTGCCACCAAAAGTAAGGTTTAATATCCCGATACATCTTGTTCGATCCTGGATGTATGGAATATGGTGTTGCATGGGCTTCAACAAGAATCCTTTTTCTAATCTCTTCATCTTGAGGAACACATACTCTTCCCTGATATCTCATTATATTGTCAGTATCGATATGGAAATCTGAAGATTCACCATTTCCGATCACTGACCTTATTTTGATTAAATTAGGACAACTTAGTTGTTTTTGTTGAATTTCTTTCAACCAATTGGGCACTATCTCCAAGGTACATAGATACCCTTGTTCTTTCTGAACCCATATTTCAATGCCACTAGAAATAAGATCTTTTTGTATTTCAAATTGTACAGTTAATCGAGCAATCGCTTTTTCTTGAGCTGACTTCCTACTCAAAGCATCAGCCACCACATTAGCTTTACCAGGATGATATAGTATCTCTAAGTCATAATCCTTTATCAACTCCAACCACCTTCTTTGTCTCATATTCAACTCTTTTTGAGTGAAAATGTACTTCAGGCTCTTATGATCTGTCATGATTTTACACGTCGTCCCAAATAGGTAATGCCGTCAAATCTTAAGTGCATGAACTACTGCTGCTAATTCCAAGTCATGGGTAGGGTAGTTCTGCTCATATTGTCTCAGTTGTCTTGATGCATAGGCGATGACTCTTTCATTTTGCATCAAGACGCATCCCAAGCCCATTTTAGATGCATCACTGTAAACAATGAACCCTAGCGTTCCATTCGGCTGAGCTAACACAGGTGCAGTAGTCAACCTCTTCTTTATCTCTTCAAAGCTTGCTTGACACTTGTCAGTCCATATAAACTTTGCCTTCTTCTGAAGTAAGTTGGTCATAGGTCTTGCTATGATGGAAAACCCTTTTACAAAACGTCTATAGTATCCTGCTAATCCTAGGAAACTACGTATCTCTTTGACGTTCTTGGGTGGTTCCCATGCTAGCACGGTTTCGATCTTGGATGGGTCAACTTTGACTCCATCTGCAGTAATCATGTGTCCCAAGAATGTTACTTCTTTCATCCAGAAGTCACACTTGGACAACTTAGCATAAAGCTTTTCTTTCCTCAATACTTGAAGAACTGCTTTCAAATGCTCTGCATGCTCTTCACTACTTCGTGAATAAACCAATATATCATCTATAAAGACCACAACAAACCTATCCAAGTATCCAATAAAGATCCGATTCATCAATTCCATAAACGCAGCAGGTGCGTTGGTTAATCCACATGGCATAACCACGAACTCGTAGTGTCCATACCGAGTCCTGAATGTTGTCTTATGGATGTCATTTTCTTGAATCTTCAACTGGTGATAGCCTGACCGTAGGTCTATCTTGGAGAACACCTTTGCTCCTTGTAACAGATCTAACAAATCATCAATTCGTGGAAGTGGATACTTGTTTCTAATCATCATCTTTTCAGTTCTTTATAGTCGATACATATCCCCAATGTACCATCCATTTTTCTTCACGAACAATACTGGCGCTCCCCATGGTGATACACTTGGTCGAATAAATCCTTTATCTGCCAATTTTTCCAATTGCTTCTTCAACTCAAGCATTTCCACATGTACCATTTTGTACGGAGCTTTAGAAATTGGTCTAGTTCCAAGCTCTAGATCGATTCTAAAGTCAACTTGCCTAGTAGGTGGCAATCTAGGTAATTCATCTTGAAAAACATCCTTAAACTCACGTGCAATTGGAATGTCTTTCAATTGAATCTTCCCTTCTTTCTCCAGAGCATAGCATAAATATGCTTCACATCCTTTCCTTACCAGTTTACTTGCTTTCATCGCAGAGATCATTACCAATGGACCTTGTAAATCACCTCCCTTGAATACATGACAAGTTCCATCCTTATCTAACATCACTACTGTTAGCAATTCCGCATCTATCTTCACCTTATACTTAATCATCCAATCGATGCCTAGAATCACGTCATCATTATCCAATCCGGTAATAAGGATATCAGTTGGCTACTTTACTTGCCTAGTTTCCACGTAAACTTTGGCTTTTTTCCTCCTCTCACATTAGGACAAGGTCCTTGAGTTAACATTATCCCTTAGTCTCACAAACTTTATCCTATCTCTAGGTTAACTACATCTGAAACATGTAGTTGGACTTTTTTTTTTGATCAATCCTTCTTGTAATGATTTAGGTCTCCACAATTGAAACATGTTCTTCCTTCCAATTTCTCTTATGATCATGGTTGTGGAGAAGGCCTTGTTTCTTGACTCACACGTCTCGTACTCGTAGGTTCAAGAAACTTGGGATAGACTTATGCCTCTTTCCTCCACTAGTTTAGGAATCCACCTCTTTCCTAAAGCCTTGTCTTGCTTCAAGCTTGATTATCCTCTCCTAATACTCCAATAACGTCATACCTTAGGTGACAACACCAACTAAGAGATCGTTTCATCCTATCGTAAACAATCTTATCAATTGATCATAAAGTGGTGCATTCTCATCCAACGATGTATACTCCTCGTGAAAATCATCTCCCTCATAGGAGAACCTCCAAATGTTGCTTCCAGGAAAGACTTTAACGTACAAGTTAGTCCAAATCCGACTCTTAAAAGTCTCGTAATACACAATGATTGCACAATTTCTCATCCACCAATATGCACCAATGTTCGGCATGAAGGTTACTGCAAGTTTCATCTTATACTTTTCTAGCTCTCCAATGTCCCCAGGAGTCATGTTTATGTGGTTCAACCGCCAATCAACTTGCATTACATAAGCTCCTACAAACACTAACACATCTCTTCTTTTGATGGCCTTAGTCACTTCTCTAATGAAGTTCACTACCTTCTTATCCCTCCTATGAAACTTCTAGCGTTTGGGGTTCAACAACTCGTGCTTGCCCTTAGCAATAGCCCTTTCTACCGCTATATTCTTGCATCTTTGCATCTCATGTAGCTTGATGGGTAGAGGTACTTGACCTTGACCACTTACTTTAAACATTATGCTCTCATGTACTTCTAGCTTGTCGTATTTCCACTGACACACTTGCACATTGTGCTCCCATTGACATACTCGTAATGAAGCTGCAACTTCCTTGTCTCTTAATCAAAACCCTTATTGTTGCCTTTATCATGGTTTCGACAAACCGGAACATTCACGATCGTTCTCTCTTCATATATATCCACTACTTATAACAATAGTGATATCTATAAGAATACTATGATCTGAACAAGTTAGAGAGAGAGAACTACACTTACAAGGAGTCACGCTGAGGAGTGGAAGGCAGTGTCTTTACCCACAATCCCGACTATGCATATGATTTTAAATCCATTAAAACCATATGTCAGTAATTTTCAAAATCTTTTGAAAACTTAAATGTCCTTTAAAAACCAACCCGGACTGGGTTGTAGTTAGGTTGAACTATCATGTCTCATCTCAAGTCACATGTGCCCTTGTTGTCAACCTAAGCTCTGATATCAATCTGTAACGACCCGAGTTTTAAGTAACCCAAGACGTCACTAGGCTAAGGACCACACAGTGGGTCCCATCAGTTAGCCTGACAACAACTTCACAAATAGGACCTTGCAACAAGAAGCACGAAGAAATAATGAAAACATTCAACCTGTCATTTAGAAAACGTTTACATAACAACCATGCATGAAGTTAGTATGTATATCCCAAAACAACACTTTAAAACATGACACCTGAACAGGTGTCTTAAAACTTCAGCCTGAAATCAACATGTGTACACAGTTGCACACAATCAACAAAAGACTCGCTTGCAAGCGATTATTTTCAAAAGCAAGTTCAACCAACCCTTGGGTTAACACTGCCCCGGCTGTCCACATCCTGCAGCTGACATCCCTGAAGCGTTCCTATGATCAGCATTACCTAAAAAGATTCGGTTTAAAACCGTTAGCTACCGATCATAATCTATCCACGAGAGATTATATCATCACATCACAACACAACAAATATATTCAAATACCATATACCGTGCTCATGAGATGATATCATGCTTTTATGAATGATGCACGTGAATGCAGTATGAAATTTACAATTTTCGATCCCGGACCCATTAATCCGGAACCATTGCTTATACGGTTCTGGCTTTGGTGTGAGCTCACCATTGCACAGATTAGGTTAATTCAGACATTTGCTCTTAGGTCGTAGCCAGACTGATCAAGTCTACGGGCCAGGCTTTCTCGTGGTGAGTTATGGTCTTAACTCCTAACCACATGCAACATTTTGCCATTCATGTTAATGCAAACATTTACCATTTTCATTAGGTGTGCGACCCGAGCCTGAAGTCCATCAGACTCGGTGTCATTCTTATACAACGCAAGTGATCCGGGCTTGGCCGAGCTCCGGTATTCACTGCAAAATACTCGCTTTACATACTCTTGACCTTTACAAGTCATCATCATATCACATGCCTCAAAAGGCTTATCATCTCATACATAATCATGTTTCAGCAAGCTTATCATGTCATTCAATAGCACGCCTCAATAGGCTAACACATGTTCATTTAACCATTTCTCATAATTATGACATGATAATAATCACAACAACATTAAGCATGCTTTACACATCATAACATCATTTTCATCATAAACACATCAAGCATGCTTCACACATAACACATCTCAATGCATATCAACATTCACATTTCAGCACAACAAGGCATTTCAAAACAACAACACATATCAACACAGTGAGATATAAATCTCTCAGGCACGGTTTCTGCAGATCGAAGCTAAGTAAGTCCGAAGACTTACCTGAATACGCTCACTGAGCAACTAAGTTATAGTTAGTCTACCGTCTTCAACACCACCTGTCGAGAATATGATATTCCTCGTATTAAACTTCTTGCTTCAAACATCAATTAAATTCATTCCTTTGAATTTAATTAGCTTATAGCGTTTTCTAGATTCCTAATTTAATTAATCAATCTTTAATTAATTAATTAAATTTCATCAGAATAACCTTTTGCCCGCAGGCAGTTTCTGAACCCAACTGTCATCAGATCTCATCAAACAAGTAGTCCATAATCACCAGAATATTGTAACGAGCATAATGGAATTTCCAATTATCCATTTTGATAAGCCTAAGGTCAATTTAGGCCAAATCGCAATACTGAAAACGAACAAATTCATAACTTATTCGTTACTAACCCGATTGACGATCCGAAAGAAGATTCGGAATCACAACGACGCAGGCTACGCTCGGACACCATCAGATTCACCGGAATCCGAGCGACGGGACCGGCCATATAAGGGGGATGCTCGACCTGGCCATAACTTCAACGGAAACGCAGAAACTCGGTACCAAAATGAAGAGGACGAAGAGAGGAATCCGAAAACTCAAACGGAATTGAAATCGGATTACAAACGAAGAGTAGATCTGAATTTGAAGTTGAGAGAAATCAGAGCTTTTACGAGGAAACGTGAAAGGAATGAATTAATAAATGAATTTCCGCTATTTATAGCGAAGACGATAATTATCCTTTAGCAAAGTCGATAATTATCCGTTTATCGATCCGAAGGCGGTTTGAGCCCCTTCTCCAAACTTCTCGAAATTGGAATAATAAATCCGACATAATGTTTGGATAATTATTCCGCAACTTTCTCGAAAAACGCGTATTCCTAAGCCGACTTTCTTAGCCGCTAAGAAACGAAATAGCAACTCTTTTGGCCATTTTGCCTTTCCATGTTATTTCATATCTAGAACATATCCGATGTCCTGATCATTTCTTTCAACTACAATTTTATTAATTGAAGCTCCCAATTGCTCCAAATAATACCAGAGGGTAAAAATTATTCCCCGGAGGAAAAAGTGAAAATTTCCCCATAAGTCCAAATTTACACCAAAATCATAATGGTGGAATTCATACTCGTCATCTACACACTATACGCGAGTTATGAGTCAGTTATGAGTCAATTGTTATCGATGATTAACTTAATCATTCTTAATCATCCTTTATTAGGATTCGAAAATCCTAGCTTTTACAAAAGATTTGGAGATTTTTGTTAGACTTTTTATATTTTTATTCGGTTCTCATATCATAAGCCAAAGTCGGATCTTGACGACTTTTTATGAAAGTCAAGAATGTAGTTAACTCTTCTAAATCTTTAGCAAACTTTCCTTTGAGATTTTGAGTGTGGTTTTGAGTTCCAAAGAATAGTTTGGAACTTTGTTATGGAATTTTTATAAAGTTTCGGGACCAGGGGTAAAACAGTCAATTATCCATATAAGGGTATTTTGGTAATTTATCTGATGATAGAGTTAAATATCTTAGAAGTCAGAGACTTCTAATTAAGTGGGATACATTATTGATCCACTTGCCTTTTATAACAGGCGGTTGAGTTCCTGCGGTTACAGACCGAGTCGAGATAGCGAGATTATGTTTGAATTCAGGTAAGTCCTTTGGGCTTACTTAGCTGACTTCTAAATATGAGCATGAATGATGATAGTGGTGTGTGATTGAAATGTTAGAGTTATAGGTTGTGATAAATATTTACCGACCTATACTTGGCCTAAGAGTAACGGGCGGTGGCATTCTGCTCAGTTAGCTTGCGAGCGCTGGGGGTTTCTTTAGGGACTAGTCCATACTCGGTTTGTAGTGATGCTACCGGCGGAGGTCAGCTAGACCTACACCCAGTTGGATAAGGAACGGAGGCGAGAACTCTTAAGATTCTCGTGCCACAACTGTAAAATTGAATAAGATGAATCACCTAAATAATAGATAATAAACGGTTGAGTGCCAACATGATGTTTGTTTATAATTTTTCTGTGTGTGTTTGTGCTATTGTTATTCTGCTTATATTTGGATTGTTAGCTAACGGTTTATCCGTGTTGTATATCTGTAGAGATAGACAGTTGCAGAGAGATCCGGAACGGATGGTCAGCCGGGTCCACGTACTCATTAGATGGGGACGGGGGAGTCTTCCATATGTCATGCATGTTATGTATCTTTATATATGCTTGTAAGGCTGTCACATGTGTACGTTCATACCATTAAAAATATTATGTTTTAGAAATTGTTTTAAATACATTTGTGCCTTGTTGTAAGATTCTAGTAAAGTTGTTGTTAAACCAAGGTCGGGACCCATTGTGAGGTCCTAACCAGTAGCTCCCCGAGTTTTGAAACTTGGGGTGTTACATCTCCATCAACTCTTCTCTCCTTCCCCCACTCCCTGTTCGTCGTCTGTGTGCAAACAACATAGGGAAGCTCCACCTCTCAGTCCTTGTCTATTGTCACAAGCCAACATCACCGCCTAGGAGTCTCCGGCCACCATCGAGTAAGTTGATTGCTGCTGAGTTCGCCGGTACCTGACTGACTGGTCTATGCACAGCTCGCCCACCATAGCCCTGCTTCCTCAGCCTGGTTGCGCCGCCTCCTTTCCGCTGCATGAGGAGACATCGCCGTAGCCGACCGGAGCACGCCGCGCTTGCTCCTTCCCCTGCACCTCTAGTCCCACAGAGAAGCTTTTGCACTCTCCCTCTTTCCATCGCCTGATTCGCCTCACCTGCTCTCCCTGTCGCAGTGAACCCCGACGGCCTGGAGCCACCCACGCCACCGGAGGGCCACCCCTTCGCCCTTCCTCGCCTCGCTTCCAAGGCCACGCTGCCGTCGCCTGTGCTGTTTTCCCTGCCGCCAGTCTCGCTGGTGAGTCCCTGTGCAGCCAAGGCCTTCCGCCTTCCATCTCTATCGGGTTACAGAACCCTAATTCTTTGATACATCGGGCCCTCTATTTTGTTATAATTACCGAATGTACCCACATTTTCTAATTTGCAGATTTGACCCAAGTTTTAGAAATCTGAATAAATATCCCTGCAGATTTATTTATGGAATATGGCCCAAGGAATTAATTACGAGTAATGTCCATATTTATAAAATTGTATTAATTGGCGGAAAATGTATTTATGGGTTTTAAATTTGGGATTTACTTAAATTATATTCTTATGATTATATATACAATATATGCTATGCCTTTGTTGGATTTATTTCGGATTATGACCCAAGGATTTAATTGCGGTTTATGACCAAGTTTCTAAAATTGTATAAATTGCCCGGAAAGTGTTTTTAAGATTTTAAACTTGGATTTGAATTACGGGGGTTACTCTTATAGTTTTTATATTCTATGTTGTATGTCCAAATTTAGCGTTATGCTAAATTTGTTTAGTTTGGTGTTAGGTTCGGAAGCGTCCCGATAAAGACCTGACAAGTCCAAGTCGACATCCGCTGATCGATTTCCGTCTTTTGACGTCGTGTGAGTATCTCTTCCCTCGATCTAGTTATGTTAAGTTTTAGTATCATGCTAGGTTGGGTCTAGCATAACCTAGTGAGAATGCCAAGTAGTGGCCATAAACCTTAGGTGAGTTTTGAGGATTTATGATCGTTATAAAGCTTGAAGTGTTATCATCTTGTGAGGATTGTAAGGCGTTGAGTGGTTAGTTGATCTTGTGAGCATTTGAGGCTTGAGATTATGGTTATATTATTGTAAAGATTGTGGAGACTAGAACGAGAGTATCCTAACCTGTGTTGGGATGGTTATGACCTTGTGAGATTGTGAGGACTAAGAGTTTGTTGTCCTAGCATGGTTATGGTTTATGATCTTGCGAGATCATTGAGACTAGAAGTCTAAGGACTTCTAGCATGTGAGAGAGATGTTGATTGTGTGCCTTTTTTTGACCAGGCGTTGAGTGCCTTCCTACGGGAAGTTGAGAGCGGTGGTTAGCGGGATTATCTTTGGGATGAGGTAAGTCATCGGACTTACTTAGCTCGTATTCCTTGTATTAGCATCTATGTGTGTTTGGTGGTGTGTGTTTATTGTTTATGTTATAACAATTAAACCGGAAATAGGACCACCGACCTTTATACTATTTGGCCCCACTGTATGATAACGGGCGGTGACATCACTGCCTAGCTCTTGCGTAGAGCTAGGAGGTTCTTGGCGACTAGCCCGTGTGGTTAGAGGGTCGGAGGCATCCACTGTTCCAAGCGGTAAGTGGGGACCGAGGCGAGTTTCGGGAGATTCTCGTGTCACAAAAGAAGTTGAATTAGAATGGGATACGACTTAATAATAAAAAGATAATAAACCGGACTTGTGTGATTTGATGTATAATGTGTGTTATGTTGATTTACTTGTGTTTGTGCCTTTCACCTTGATTCTAATGCTTTGAATATAGCTAACGGTTTTATACCGATTGTTGTAGATTGTCTTGCAGGTTAGGAATGCGGCCGAGAGATCCGGAAGGGTGGGCAGCCGGGGTCCGTACATTTTAGGAAGGGTTTTGTTTGGAGTCATGTTTGGAGTTTTGTATATTGTATTATTGTATGCCGCATGTATGGCGTTTGGTCTTTGTAGTTGTTTTCGGCTGAAGTCCGTGGTTTGTTTTCTTTTGGGTTTTCTTACATTGCATAAAATATATTTCGGTTTTGGCCTATATTTGTGCCTTGTTGCAAGATCCGGTGAAATTGTTGTCAAGCTAAGGGTCGGGACCCATTGTGAGGTCCCAACCCGTGGCACCCCGAGTCCCGCGGATTCGGGGTGTTATAATGATGTTGTTTAGATTGCCAGAAAAGTATAATTATTGATTTGAAATTCGGTTTATGGTTCAAGTTGTAATTTCGGGTTTACGACCAAATGATTTGATTTCATGTTTTTGCCCCGGAAGGGTTTAACGAGTATAACGTGTGCTTTTGAAAACGAGTTTTCCTTAGATTTATTTACATTATATATTCCGTTCAAGTTTAGCGTATGAGCTAAACTTGCTTAGTTTGATGCTAGGTTCGGAAGCGCCCCGATAAAGGCCTAACAAGTCCAAGTCGACTCCCGTCTTTTGACGTCGTGTGAGTATATTTTTTCCCTCGATCTAGTTATGTTAAGTTTTAGTATCATGCTAGGATGGATCTAGCATAACTTAGAGTTAATGCCAAGTAGTGGCTTTGAACCTTAGGTGAGTTTCGAGGATTTGATATTGTTTGATGGATTGATGTCGATTCTAAGCTTGAGGCTTTCTTATCTTGTGAGGATTGTAAGACGTTGAGTGTTTGGTTGATCTTGTGAGCTTATGTAGATTGAGATTATGGTTTTATGTTTGTGAGAATGGGGTGACTAGGACGAGGGTATCCTAGCACGTGTTGTGATGGTTATGACATTGTGAGATCGTGAGTATTAGGAGGTTGTTATCTTAGCATGGTTATGGTTTATGATTTTGCGAGATAATTGAGACTAGAAGTCTAAGGACTTATAGCATGTGAGAGAGATGTTGATCGTGTGCCTTTTTACAGGCGTTGAGTGTCTTCCTGCGGGAAGCTGAGAGCGAGATATAGCGGGATTATATTTGGGACAATAAGGTGAATCACTTAACTACTACATAATAACCGGTTTGTGTGTCAGCATGATGATTGTTTTATGTTATCTTGATTGTGTTTGTGCTACCGTTATTCTTCTTATATTTAGATTGTTAGCTAACGGTTTATCCGTGTTGTAGTTCGTGTAGAGATAAACAGTTGCAGAGAGATTCGGGACGGATGGTCTTCCGTATGGCATGCATGTTATGTATCTATATATATGTTTGTAAGGCTGTCACATGTGTACATTCATAACATAAAAATATTATGTTTTGGAAATTGTTTTATATACATTTGTGCCTTGTTGTAAGATCCTAGTAAAGTTGTTGTTAAACCAAGGTCGGGACCCATTGTGAGGTCCTAACCAGTAACTCCCCGAGTTCCAAGAACATGGGGTGTTACAAGGCCAGGCACTACATCTGGGCAGGCGTGAGGTGAGGCAAAGTTGGGCTGGCGTGAGGCAAGCGGCCTGCTGGGCTTCCTACTCTAGAGCTGCTCCGGGCTGCCGGGCTTTGTCATCCTTCAAGGTGTGGGCTAGAGCAAGGAATAAAAGGTGAGATGAAATAAAAGTGGAATGTGGGATGAAAGTTTTCATAGCCTTATCAAGAGCATGCCATGGCCTTGTCAAAAGAGTCTATGTATAGATATATACTAGGGTTTGCAAGATTAGGGTTTGATGATGAGTTCATCATTTTTAGTTAGTTAAAAGCTTACATAAAATGATGGAATTTGTGCTAATACATAACACTATGTATTATGAGAAAAAGTCAACGGATTGAAATCCGGTTTGACTCGGAATTAAACGAAAAAAAATTCCGGATATTACAACAGTGAGACTTGAGAAAGAGAGTTGTCCCAAAGGAAGCAGAAGAGTGAAAGATAAGACGAACTAAAGAAGGATATAAGAACTATATATTAATATTTTAAAGTTAGAATAATAAATTATCTAATTATTTTATAATAAAAAATGAAAAAAATTTCAAACAATAATGATAATAGTATCTTAAAAATATATTGAAGATTGTGGTAAGATTAAAAATGGAAACAACGTATATATATAATTTATATTAATAATTTTTTTATTTATTTGTTAATTAGTGTAATTATAAAATTAGAAATCACAAAAAAATGACATGTGGCGTGAGTTGATAAGAAGATGACACGTGAGATGAAACGCTTCTACTTTAATAGATGTATATAGATCCTAGAAATAATTAAGGTTTATTAAATTAAATTTTAGGGTACGTGATTTAGGTTAACGAATAGATGACATTGCCAAATTTGACGGGGTGACTGCACGGAATTAAGCCAAGTATCACTTCACGGGTTTCATTAAAAAATGATTAGCGCAAAAATCATTTTAAAAAATTGTTTAAAAAAATATTGATTAACAAATTAATTTGTTAACAGTCTAACGATTTTTAATTAAAAAGTTGATTTAACGAATTTTCCTGTTTTATTAAAAAAAATTGTTTAAAATAAAATATTCATAATTTTTATCAAAAAAGGGCAATTTTGGTAAGTACGCCTTTTTGACAAACTAGAGTTGTAACTAGGCTTTTTAATGTTTCAATTAAGTAAATATACCCTAACCTTTTATATTTATTCTCAAACTTTACACACTCTTCTCTCAAGGGGAACATTTACTAAACACAAAACTAGAAAAAGCCTAGTAAATCAAATTGTTTCAAAAAAATATCGACCAAATTGTTTCAAAAAAAAAATCGAAACTAGAGTAGTAATGTAACGTCCCAATTTTTTTGGCGCGTTTGCGTTATTTATTTTGCAGCTTCTATCGATATTTTATTAGATTAAATATTTTATTTAAAGTATTTCTACGGCTTAAAGTATTTTTCCCGAGTATTTTTTATTTATTTGATACGTATATATTTCCGTATTTTATTTCAAATCAAAAGTTCTCACGGTTCGGAAATTCCGTTTCCAAACGCGTTTGGATCGGATTCACTCTATACCACTTTCTTTATTTCTTTTCCCCTCTCTCCTACTTGCTGATAAGCTGCCCATCTCCCCCCGACTTTTCGATTTGAGCAGCCCCGACCCCTCGTTCTCTAGCCTCTGTCTGCCTTACCCTCTGTCTGTCTCACCCTCACTCAAACATCTTCCTTCATTTCCTGCTGAACAACAAGGATGGGGATCAACCTCCCTTCATTCCTAGTTCTTCACCAACACACAGGAGAAAAGCCCTCTCTTCAACCGCCACCATCACCTCCTATGCCGCCTCGAGTGTTGCCGGAAGAAGCAACGCCATCTTCATTTCCTCCCTCCTCTGTCTCTCGTTCACTCTCGCACCGGAGCAGCCCCGCCTTGCCTGTCGCCGGAGAACGAAGCCCTACACTCCACCTTCGCCGCACCTGCTTGAATCTCTGCCGCCTTCGACTTTCTCAGTTCTCCTCGCCGCACCTACACTCCAAACTTGTGTAGCTCTTGCGTAGAGTTAGGAGGTTCTTGGCAACTAGCCCGTGTGGTTAGACGGACGGATGCATCCGTACCGTTCCATGCGGTAAGTGGGGACCGAGGCGAGTTTCGGGAGATTCTTGTGTCACAAAAGAAGTTGAATTAGAACGGGATATGACCTAATAATAAAAAGATAATAACCGGACTTGTGTGTTTTGAGCATGTTATGTGTTATGTTAATGTATGTGTGTATGTGCCTTCACCTTGCTTCTAATGCTGCGAATATTAGCTAACGGTTTTATACCGATTATTGTAGATTGCCTTGCAGGTTAGGAATGCGGCCGAGAGATACGGATCTGTGGGCAGCCGGGGTTCCGTACATTTTAGGAGTGGGTTTTGTTTGGAGTCGAGTTGTGTTCATTCTTCGTTTATTGTGTTTGTATGCCGCGTGTATGGCTTTTGGTCTTTGTAGTTGTTTTTGGCTGAAGTCCGTATTTGTTTTCTTTCGGGTTTTCTTGCATTGCATAAAAATGTATTTCGGTTTTGGCTTATATTTGTGCCTTGTTGCAAGATCCGGTGAAATTGTTGTCAAACTAAGGGTCAGGACTCATTGCGAGGTCCCAACCAGTAGCGCTCCGAGTCCCGCGGATTCGGGGTGTTACAAGTAACTAGGCTTTTTATTAAGAATATTTGATTTATTTTATATTAAGTTGATATTTTTTTAAAAAAATCGAAATTATTTTTTTGCGAAAACTTTTCGATTTTTTTCATATATTTTTAATATGAAATTTATTAGTTTTTTTACAAATTATTTTAAAATATCTGATTTTTTTTTCAAAAAATATTAAAATCGATTTTTGTAAATGATAAACACTGATATTAAAAAACGAATTTCCTTTTAATTCTAAAACTTTATTTATTCTAAAACTATGAAGAAATATTTTTGTTAATTGTTTAAAAATAATATTTTAGAAAAAAACTTTATAAGCTTAGAAATAAATAAAGTTCAATTGAAATTTAAAAATATAAAAAATATTAAGTTCTTTAAAAGTTTTAAAAAAATAAAGCTTATAAGTTCAATTGAAAATATAAGTAAACAAAATTAATTTAAAATTTCAATTATAAATTAAAAATATAAGTTGTCAAATTTTAATATCCTTAAAACTAGATTGCAAATCTTAACTATTTCGATTTTTAAAAATTATAAAAAATTAAAAGGTCATTAATAATATGAGATACTAATACAAAATTATATAGTAAAATATTTAAAATAAATTTGTAAATTAAATATTTAAAATAATTGGATTATTGGATTAGTTTAGAGATAAAAAAACTATATACTTTTAAAAAATTAAATGAATTTTGTAATAAATTGATTCATGATCTTCCAATTTTTCTAATGTATATTAATGAACTAATAACCATAAATAATAAAAGTTAAAACTAAACAAAATAAATAATTAAAAAATATATAAAAATAAATAAATTAAAATAATATATTGTTATAATAATAATAATAATCAATTACATAATTTACATTAAATCGTAATGAATATTATTATATATCAAGGAACTAATAGTCCATAATTAAGAAAAAGTAAAATTAAACAAAATTTTAATTAAAGAACATAATTTTAAATAAATAAAATAAATTAAAATGTTGTTAGAATAATAATAAAACTAAAGTAAGTTTTAATGGATTTTATTATATATTATCGAACTAATAAACTATAACTTAGAAAAAGTTAAAATTATATAAAATATATAATTAAAATTAAATAAAAATGTTTAGAATAATAATCCTAATTTATTTTATTATATAATAACGAACTAATAAATAATATAAAATTAAATATTATTAGAATAATAATTAAATTAAAATAAATTCTAATGATATTTATTATATAACATAAGGAGGAATGTTAATTGTACGTTTAAAGTAAAATAAATAAATAAATAGGGTTTGTTAGGATTTTAGATTTGAATAAGTATGGTTAAAAAAATTAATTAATCAATTAACCTAAATAATAATGTGATGTGGCTTAACAAATAGTTGACACGTGTATAATTGATGAGGTGGTTGCACGAAACTGTGCTAAGTGGAAGTTCACAGACTACTTTAGTATATAAGATAGATATAGATTAGTAACATGTATCATTACAAAAATATAAAAAAAACTCTGTTACATCTATATATCTTCTATATACCTATACTAAAACAGAAGTCACTACGTCTGACGTGGTGACCTAAGGTTTATTCTAGCAAGTAAATTTTTTTAAAATTAGTAATTAAGCCATAAGATATTTTTCCCTAAAGCTGGATTTTTCACAAATACGGTTTGTTACTTAATATTTTATGAAGTTAATTTTAAAAAATTAGCTTAACAACCAAATTATTTTTTGATAAGTAAATAATTATAAAAAGATATTAAAAAATCTTTAGCTATAGGATCTGATTTGTTACAAACCTTATCAAAAACCTAATCTTCTATATGTGTATACCTATACTAAAAGATAAGTCACTACGGTTGACGTGGCGACCTGAGGTTTATTCTAGCAATTAATTTTTTTTTAAAATCAATAATTAAGCCATAAGATCTTTTTCCCTAAAGCTGAAGTTTTTAACTGTAACACCCCGATTCCGCGGGACTCGGGATATCACATTGGGTTAGGATCTCACAATGGATCCTGACCCTAGCCTGACAACAAGTTCAATGGACCTTACAACATGGCACTGACAGATATAAAAACAAATACATAAAACCGTATAAACTGTATAACAAAGGTAAACAACAACATAGCCGAGTATGAAACGACATCCTCACACAGGAGGGAAAACAAGACATCATTCTCACGCAGGAGGAAAAACATAAACAACCCCAAAACCAACCACCTAATGTACGAGAGTCCTCGGCCTGTCACCCTGCCAGATCACCCAGTAGCGTCTAACCTGTAAACATCTACAACACGGTATGAAACCGTTAGCTAACCATACATATATGAGGTAATGCATAAGCACAAGCACAATCATGAAAGATAAACACATCAGCATGATATCACACATTTACCCATTTATTATCTTTATATAATAACCATTCACACAAAAACCGTATATATATATATATAGATAGATGAAAGTATGTGACACGAGGACCGATACATCCCCGCCTCTGAGTACAATGTCCAGCTGTACAAGTATCGGTCACACAATCCGTGTACCCTATGGGAGTGGATTGCGCCCTTCCTATAAACTAGTCTGGCCCGACATCAGAGAACCTCCCAGACTCCACGGCGGGATGAAAGGGAAAGGTTATCACAGCCACGTAGTGGGGCAGTCAATAGAACATAGGTCGATAAAAACGACAACTCATGCTATCATAGCAAACATATAAAACACACACCACTCATGCAAACACCCAATATAGGGATGGTAGCTAAGTAAGTCTTACGGACTTACCTCAACCTCGTACTCAGCTCAACCACAACAACCTCCAATCCTGAGAGAGGACACTGCCTAATAACAAGGCATAAAGATATATCAAACTCTATTCATCAAAGGGGTCACACCTAGACCCAAAGGGATCCATGAGGATCATACTCAATCTATAAGCCTCACAACCAACTAAACCTCAATATCTCAGCATAACTCACAATTCCTCAAATATCAAGATAGTATCTAATCAACATTCCTCAATCTCAATTCTAATCCTAATTTAATTAATTAACCTTTAATTAATTAATTAGATTTCGCTAGAATAACGTTTTGCCCGCAGGCAATTTCTAAACCCCCTGTCATCAAATTTCATCAAACAAACTATCCATAATCACCAGAATAATATAAAGACCATAATGGAATTTCTAATTATCCATTTTGACAAGCCTAAAGTCAATTTAGGCCAAATCGCAGTACGGAAAATGAATAAATTCATAACTTATTCGTTACTAACCCGATTGACGATCTGAAAGAAGATTCGGAAACGCAGCGATGCAGGCTACACATGGACAACATCAAATTCACCGGAATCTGAGCGACCGAACCGTCCGGGTGACATATATGCTCGACCAGCCCTCCATATACTCGGAAATGCAGAAACTCGGTACCGATATGAAGAGAATGAAGAGAGGAATCCAGAAACTCAAACGGAATTGAAATCGGATTAGAAACGGAGAGTAGATCTGAGTTTGAAGGTTTAGAGAAATCAGAGCTTTTACGAGGAAACGTGAAATGAAATGAATTAATAAAGGATTTTCCGCTATTTATAGTGAAGACGATAATTATCCTTTAGTAAAGTCGATAATTATCCTTTAACCGATCCAAAGGCGGGTCGAACCTCTTTCTCCAAACTTCTCGAGATTGGAACATTAAATCTGGAATATTGTAGGGATAATTATTCCACAACTGCCTCGGAAAACGTGTATTCCTAAGCCGTCTTTCTTAGCCATTAAGAAACGAAATAGCGACTCTTTTGGCCGTTTTGCCTCTCCATGTTATTTCATATCTAGGACATATCCGATGTCCTGATCATTTCTCTCAACTGCATTTTTATTAATTGGAGCTCCCAAATGCTACAAATAACTTAATCGTTGATCATTTCTCTCAACTGATCAACGATTAAGTTAATCAACATTAATTAGAATTCGAAATCCTAGCTATTACATCACACACCCCTTAAAAAAAAGTTTCGTCCCGAAACTTGAACAATTCCCAAATCCTCTCGGACCCATACGCCGAGATATAACTCTCACTCTTTCTATCGGAGGTATCACATCTCCGTTCAAAGATCACAACTTATAACAATCTATAACCTCAAGTATAAATATGGAGGAATCATCATCTCCAGGAAATAGGGCCATAACGCTACCCAAAGGCGTAGAGGAATCACGTCTCTCGCCATACCACATCACAAGGCATAGAGGAAGCACATCTCTAGCCAACCCATAAACATATATATCGCATGGAGGAATCACATCTCCACTGAACTATGTCCATCAAGGTAGCATGGAGGAAAGAACCATCTCCAGCTAAATCCTAATCCCACTCAAATTGCATGGAGGAAAGAACCATCTCCAGCTATACATATAATCATAACGTGGAGGAAGTAATCATCTCCAGCTATAGCATACATCACGCTAGCACATCAAGATCTACTAAGATCATAAATACATCACAACTAGCTTGAAATAACACATCAAGGCATATAAGCACATAAGCACAACATTCATCAATATAGCACTAAGATCTACTCGTGCACCCACAAATGGGCTTGTCCCAACATATACTCTGGATAGTTCCTCAAGACACTATCCTCAGTCTCTCACATAGCCTTTTCAGGTCTTCATCTCGACCATCATCTCCTCAATATGGGAATGTCTTTTGAATGCAAGCGTTTCATATCTCATTCCAAGAATGTAATCGAATGCTCAACAAAAGTGTGGTTGGACTCAACCACCAAATCATCGTAACTCACAAGGTGTCTCGAGTCTGGTATATACTCCTCAGTTGAGACATATGAAACACTGGGTGGATATCCTCTAATCTCAGAGGCAAAGCTAAACATCATGCTACCTTCTCCGTACTGGTTGATCTCAAATAAACCATCATTTTGGAAACTCAGTTCCCTTTCCATATTAACATGTCTAACGTCTCGCAACTGAGATCCTTACAGCCAGACATGAACTCTCGCTTGAACTTTAGAGGTTAACGCCTCTTGTCTACATATAATATATGGCGACTCTCTACAGCCAGCATTCTTCCTTCAATCAACGTTACTTGAACTATAAAATCCTGAATCTAGTCAGGTGTTATTCCACTACTACTGCTAGATCACTTCTAGCATAAGAATATACGACATCTATGTCTATATATATTTCCTCATAGGGCCATCCCAGAAAGATGCACGTCCTTCATTGTTATATAATAAACTCATTAATGGAAGGTAATATAACCATCCACGTTTCCCATTCGACTTACAACTTATAATAGATCTTTAAGATCTAGATGATCCTCTCTAACTGACCATCTGTCAGGGGGTGAAGTGTAGTCATGGGGTACAGACTCGTCCCCAAAGCAGTCTGAATCTGCTGCCCAAAATCTCAAAGTAAAAACATCCATCTCGATCAGAAAGGATCATTCTCGGTATACCATGGAGTCTCACTATCTGTCTAGTGTACTCCTCAGCCAATTCATTCACTAGCCACGTCCTTCTGATACAAATGAAACGTGCCGGTTTTATTAATCTGTTACCAATAATCCAGATTACATCAATCTTCTACTGGGTCACAATCCCATAATAAAGTCCATAGAGATGTCCTCTAAAATTCTACTACTACACTGTTAGTAGGTGGGGCTTATCTCTAGATCGGAAATACTCTATCTGGACCTGTTGACAGGTCACATACTATATCACAAATCTGGTAATATCGGCTTCATACAATATAATCGTCTCATCTCGTAGTACATCTTACTCGTACCTGAATGTATTGAATAAGGCGTACAGTGGGTATACCGTAATATTCTTTGTCTCCATCTGCATCAACAGGTACACAAAAGTGGTCATGGCTCTTCATCAATCCATCTACTCCCATGGAGAACTATGGTGCCTCAGTACGAGACATCCTTTCTCTAAACCTTGTCAAGGCCGGGAAGGTCTCCTACTTCTGTTGGACCTCTTGCAACATACCAGGTAGAACCTTTGAGGTATAACTGGGTATCCTCATCAAGGAACTGATTGTCCAACTCTAGCCAAGCTAGATCTCTTTGAAGTTGAGGTTGAACTATCAGTCTCACAATCATCTTCTCTTGGAGCGTCTTTCCATTCAAGTTATCGGTGACAACATTCAACTTCTCTGAATAATATGGAATCTTCAAGTCAAAGTCTTGATCAACTTAAGCTCTTAATACTGGCGGTTATTCAACCCCTGTTGCATAAAATATACTTCAGATATCTATGATCTATAAAAACCTGACATGAAGATCACACTGGTACGGTCTTCAAAACTTAAAGGCTTGAACTACCACTACTAACTCTAAATCATGAGTCGGGTAGTTCTCATCATACGTTCTCAATTGTAAACACACATATCAATAAACCTACTCCTCTGTAGTAATACACATCTCAGACTTAGCTGGGATGTATCACCATAAATCACGGGATACCAAAAATCTTCTAACTACAACAAAATGGAAGCAGGGGTCAAGTGCCTCCTCAACTCTTCAAAACTTAGACACACTGCTTTCATAACGTAGTTATGGTGGTCTTCTCAAAAGACTCGCAAATGAATACGCAATCATATAAAATCCTTCCTCAAAGCATTGGTAGCAATCGGATGAGCCGAGAAAACTACGTATTCCTTAATGTTCATCAGTATCTCCCATGGTACAACATACTAAATTATCGCCTGGTCAACCATGATCCCACTGGCGGAGACAACATGGCCTAAAAAGGCTACCACTGACATCTTAACTTACATTTAGAGAGCTTAGCATACAACTCTCTATCTCTCGAAATCTGCAGAACGGTCCTCAGACGATCGGTCTACTATTCTCTGCTATGAGAGTATACCGACATGTCATCAATGAAGTCCACCACCAAATAATCAAGGAAGTCGATGAAGATACTTTTCATCAACTCCATAAAAACTGCTAAAACATTTGTCAACCCAAAGGACATCACTACAATCTCGTAGTGTCCATAACGGGTATGGGATGTTATCTCATACACATGTTGCTCTCTCATCCATGACTAGGGATATATTGAGCACAAAGGAATCTTGAAAACACAATTGCTTCTTGAAGCTTAACTCATCAGGTCGTCAATACGGAACATGGAACGTACTAGGGTAAAAGAAGCCCGTTTCAGTCAACTTTTCAAGTTATCAGTACAATATCTCAACAAGCACCATATAGTGTGGCTTTCCCATTCAATCTTGTATCATACTTCAACTCGATAACAATGTCCACACTCCGCTGAGGTGGCAACTAGATGGTTCAGTAACACGTTTATAAACTCATAAACAACTAGAATACCTTCCATTGTTGGACTATCTCGCTCCTTCATGGTATAACACTAGAAGGCGTCACATCCCTGTGCTATCAACTCGCTGCTCGTACAGTCCTGATGACAAACCCGTCTCTTCAAAGGTCTTAACCTTAGAAGACCTCTAATTACCATCTCAGTAAAGACTATAATAGCCTTACTATTAATATCTAACACCGCATGATATCTATTCATACAATCCATACACATATTGACTTCCTCATGCACCTACAGCATGACAAAGAAGTCTACAAGCCATACACAAGTCCCGGAATAAGGGAACAAACACGTATCTCGCGGGTACCTCAGACCCCTAACTGGTAATCCAGTAAAGGAAAGTCCACCTTCTACTATATACCAAAGATCAACCATTAACGCATGCATCGAAAGACAAGAAGTGCATAGCACTCATAACAAACAAAACTCCACTAGGTAAACCATTAACGAGAATGGTACCTGTAACAACTAACTCCCGTATCTCCACTACATATCATCACTCGATCTCGGATCTATGCTCCTCAAGTATCACTGATGTACTCACTATAGCCTCCACTTCCACTCTTTTAGCACCGGAAAGAGGAAGGTCTTGCTGGGAAAAAACACCACCGTGCTGACAAAAAAGGGCCAGATGGCCTAGCTCACCACAAGTGAAACAAGCTATCAGTGCCAAAGGGCACACAGAACGCAAATGATCTGGATAGCCACAATTGAAACATAATCGTCCTATCCTTGCAACCTGTGCAAATGAAGGGTAACTCGACCTTCGTCGTCCACCTAGAATGATCTCACTCTTGAAGGGAACCTGTAAAGCATATGATGGCCGCCTTTGGCACACAGCTCGCCAGTGTCCCAACTTCCACGCAATTAAAACACTGTAGTTCCTTGCCAATTATCTTCATGGCCAAAGGATCACTAGGTTGTCCTGGTATCTGACTTGGTTCACCATTCATCATCTTTGCTTCTCCACTAACTGATTCAATCCGTTGCATCTTCTTTAATCTAGAAGCTTCAGTTGATCTCACAGATGTTGGTAAATCCGGTGTAGGTCTACCCGCTATCACCGCCTCTTATACTTGCTGCATATACTCTTGAAATTCAGATCTACTCATGGAGACACGATCAACCTCTTCAAACTCGTTCTCTGCCATAGGCGAAACAACAGCGAAAACAGGTCCCTAACTTATCACCACTGGAGGAAGAGGAGGTGTACCCCTACCTCATCCACTATAGATACTAATCTAGATCGATATGTATATAATACATCCACATAATCCATAGTACACACAGATATATATACATATCTACGCTGCAGAGATCCATGGCAGAGGTGACGACTTCTCGTACATTCTATCCCAAAACCACACTTAAAACCAAAACCTTTGAAAACGTCAGATCCCATGTGGGCTCTGTTTATTTTACCTATCAAACCTCATTGCAGGTAGCAAGTGCCATTGTTGTCAACCTGGGCTCTGATACCAACTCTGTAATACCCCGATTCCGCGGGACTCGGGATATCACATTGGGCTAGGATCTCACAATGGATCCTGACCCTAGCCTGACAACAAGTTCAATGGACCTTACAACATGGCACTGACAGATATAAAAAAAAATACATAAAACCGTATAAACTGTATAACCAAAGGTAAACAACAACATAGCCGAGTATGAAACGACATCCTCACACAGGAGGGAAAACAAGACATCATTCTCACGCAGGAGGGAAAACATAAATAACCCCAAAACCAACCACCTAATGTACGAGAGTCCTCGGCCTGTCACCCTGCCAGATCACCCAGTAGCGCCTAACCTGTAAACATCTACAACACGGTATGAAACCGTTAGCTAACCATACATATATGAGGTAATGCATAAGCACAAGCACAATCATGAAAGATAAACACATCAGCATGATATCACACATTTACCCATTTATTATCTTTATATAATAACCATTCACACAAAAACCGTATATATATATATATAGATAGATAGATAGATGAAAGTATGTGACACGAGGACCAATACATCCCTGCCTCTGAGTACAATGTCCAACTGTACGAGTATCGGTCACACAATCCGTGTACCCTATGGGAGTGGATTGCGCCCTTCCTGTAAACCAGTCTGGCCCAACATCAGAGAACCTCCCAGATGTAAAATCCGGAATTTTTATTCCGTCTATTTCTGTTATAAACCCGACCTCGATCAGTTGATTCATATCCGTCTACTTAGTCAGACATATTATTATAGAATCTATCATTTTATGTAGATTCCTTCACATAAAATGATAGAATCTTTTAAATAGTTTATCATTTTATGTAACTTACTTTCGCATAAAATGATAGAATTCTTAACCGATCCTAAACTATAACAAACTCCGTATCCGTCTAGTCCGTATATTCATGGGTCGGGATCTTGTCCAACTCAGAAACTCGCCAGTTTAAGGAGCTTGTCCACAGCCAGTTTCAGCCCATCTATTACTCCATATCTCAGCCCACAGCTCGCCTCTGCAGCGCCAGCTAGCCCAGCTCCAACAGCCCACAACTCGCCTCTGCAGCGCCAGATAGCCCAGCTCCAGCAGCCCACTGCTTGCCTTGGCCGCAGCATCAAATAGCCCAGCTCCAGCAGCCCACTGCTTGCCTTGGCCGCAGCATCAGCTTCATCCCAACAGCAGCAGCTCGCTAGTGCCAGCCCACAACCACTCCAGCCCAGGAAAGAGCAGCTCTTTACCTTCTGCATACCCACGACAATTTAAGCCAGCTGGAAGAATGATCTGCAGAAATTAATTGGCCATAAATTCCGCATAACTGCTGTGTTAATAAGGTAAGAGATTCGTAACTGCCCTAATTCCACGCCAGATTGCATCTTCTGATCTCCTTCCTTATGCGCTGCACACACTCCATCCGTCCGGATTCATCAGTACACCTCGCCTCTTCTGATTTTTGCCTTGCTTGTGCACGTCGTCTTCCACACTCGTACAACAGTTAGAGCAGCAGCAGTGAATCCATTCCTTCCGTCCTACCACACTTACCAACCGTCCCTTGTAGCCATCAACGTCCGACGCAGCCTTCTCTGGATCGGACTGAACTCGGCCTTCTTTTGTCTATTCCAGTAAGGATCCATATACCTATTCATCTTCATCTCTTTAATTGGTCGATCATGAGGACTCACATCTCCGTACCTGTGATGACAACCTTCATCTCGATCACTCCGTAACAGCAGTGAGGCTGGGAAGAGTTTCCAATCACTGCAGCAGTAGAGCCAAGCCGAACCATCACTTTCCTCCTCCTAATCTGTCATGCCGAGGAAGCCGGAGGGCCAGCGGGAACGTCTGAAGGCGCCTCAGCCCAGCAGCTCTGGAAAGGGTGAGCCATCTCTTTTCTGCAGTCCAATTCTTGCCCTCTAGATATTATAATTGTATAGATGATATATGTTTTCGGTTTCGTTATGAACGGAGATCAAACCAAGGAAATAGAGGGATAGTAAGTGAGTTTGTTGAAGTCTCCTGTAGGTCCAGTTGATGATAACTGGATGATAATGAGAGTAGTTTAGACTGCCCTAGAAATAGAAGTGAAAAACTCATTTTAGAACTCAGCTTGGTAAGTGAGTAATGGTCGATGTTGAGGATTAATGTTTGAGCGTTTGGATAAAGATCCACCGTTGAATTTTGGATATTTTGTAGACGGTTATACGTAGTATAGGGCATAAAAATTTGAGAAGAAATGAACGGTCGGATTAGAAGTTATAGACTTCCGAAGTTGGGTAGTTGAGCAGTTTTGTAAACCTTAGAATTTTGGCTAAGTATAGAATTTGTAAAGGGAGTAGTCAACTTTAGGAATTTTTATAAAACTGTTGAATGAACAGTTTGGAGAAATTCCTTCCCCTAAAGTTAGATAGGACATCATAGATAATCTAGGGATTTAAGTCGGAAATTTTATTAGCGGTTACGAATTTTATATTTGGAATCGAAGTTAGACCTTTACGATCTTCCGGAAAATAGAAACATAGGAAAAATGTTAGCTTGGAACCAAACGAAGCTTTGGGAGTTAGAATATGATTTTAGAATCTCAAATAGGAGTTTAGACATGAATTTTAGAATTTTCGGGAATTTCGGGACCAAGGGTAAAATGGTCATTTTACCCTAAATTAATACTGCAACTAGTTATGTCTTAATACATTATTCCATTTGAGAAGTCTTAGACTTCTAACTACGTGGGAGTGTGCTAATGCACTTATCCCTTTGGCAGGCAACTGAGTTGCTACAGTTTACAGAGCGAGTTGGTTTACAAAGAATCGAGCTTTATATCAGGTAAGTCCTTTGGGCTTACTTAGCTGACTTCTAAATATGAGCATGAATGATGATAGTGGTGTGTGATTGAAATGTTTAGAGAGATAGGTTGTGATATATAATTACCGACCTATACTTGGCCTAAGAGTAACGGGCGGTGGCATTCTGCTCAGTTAGCTTGCGAGCGCTGGGGGTTTCTTTAGGGACTAGTCCATACTCGGTTTGTAGTGATGCTACCGGCGGAGGTCAGCTAGACCTACACCCAGTTGGATAAGGAACGGAGGCGAGAGCTGTTAATAGCTCTCGTGCCACAACTTAAATTGAATAATGTGAATCACTTAAATAATAGATAATAAACGGTTGAGTGCCAGCATGATGTTTGTTTATTTTTGTTTCTGCTTGTGTTTGTGCTGTTGTCATTCTACTTATATTTGGATAGTTAGCTAACGGTTGATATGTTGTGTAGATTTGCCACAGGTTAGAGCAGATGCCGAGTGATCCAGACGGTAGTGGTCAGCCGGGGTGTCGTACTTTAGGACGTTTTACAGTTTCTTCATTTGTGGGATTTACAGTTGGACCTTGCTTCCTTTCGTTCTTTTCGTACTTTGTTATATTACGTTTTCCGGCTATTAGTTGTTCTGGTCACATTCATACATTGTTAAGAACTATTTTATGATTTCTGGTTTTCCTTATCTGTGCCTTGTTGTAAGATCTTGTTATGTTGTTGTCAAACTAAGGTCGGGACCCACTGTGCGGTCCTAACTAGTAACTCCCTAAGTTGTAAAATTTGGGGTGTTACAACATGGTATCAGAGCTCTAGGTTGGCAACAATGGCACTAGAAATCTTCAAAAAGGTCATATAAGTAAATAAACAGAACCCGAAAGGGGTCTGAGTTTTCTAAAGAGAATTTTGGTTTTAAAATGCATACAGAGTTGGGTTGGGATAGAAAGTACGGATGACCACCACTACTTCTGCAGATGTCGGAATTCTTAGAATAATTATAGACTTTTACTGTATGATAGATTAGCTAGTTTATAACTGTAGTTGTTACTATTCGTGCAGATGGCACGTACTAGGGCTGCACAAGTGACTGGCCGAGGTAGGGGTCGTCCCCCCCTTCCCCCAGTCAGACAGGATCGAGCTGATAGCACCCCTGCGGTTAGAGGGCGTGGTCGTGGGGGTAGACCTCCACTAGGGAGAGGTCGAGGACGAGTTCCTCGAGAGGACCCACCTGTAGCAAGCATACCAGAGGGTGCTGTAGAAGAAGTAGATGAGAGTGTAGGCCCCGAGGTCAGGCCTGAGACCGCCGCTAGGTCTGGAGCGCAAGGAGCACGTTCTACTGAGTCAGGACGTGTTTCTATTAGAGCATCGGAGTATAGGGAGTACAGAGCCTACGTCGAGCGCATGGAGGAAGCTGCCAGAGTTGAGAGGCTTACCCAGGTACCACCGGTGGTACCGGCTAGGTCAGCTCAGGTGACACAGGGAGTGTCTCAGGTGCCGGCTGTATCTGAGAGGAGGGCTAATGCTGATAGAGCGCCTACTGGGTCTAGAGCACCGAGACCGGATGAGTTGTTGAAGGCTTTCAACTCTCAGAAGGTTCCTTCATTCAGTGGAGAAATAGGGCTAGAAGTGGAGCACTGGATAGGGAAGATAGAGACTGCTTTGGAGGCAATACGTTGTCCCGAGGATCGACAGGTGGATTTGGTGCAGACCTGTTTCACAGATGATGCTCATTCATGGTGGCGTACCATTCGTGGCCGAGTCACCAGTTGGGAGCAGATGAGGAACATTGTTAGGGACAGGTACTGTCCAGTTTCGCTGAGGAGGGAGAGATTCCAGGATTTCATTGAGGCGGGATTTGAGGATATCCCGATTGCTGCAGCCATAAAGAAGTTTCAGAAAGAGTTGACCTTACTTGGACCATCTGCACCTCCAGAAGAAGTTTCAGGATAGGGCTTCTGCTTATGAGAGAGATAGGCCAGCTTCGAGGAAAGCAGTTCAGTCTAGTGGGCCGGATAAGCGGCAGAGGACAGGACATACTGGTAGCAGTGCAGCAGTAACAGGTTATGGTCGAGGACAGACTCAGGGGAGGTCCAGCTACCACTCTACAGTCCAGACTCCCAGTAGAGATCGGTAGTGTTTTAACTGTGGTAGCCGCGATCACATTAAGACAGATTGCCAAAGACCACCTATCACTTGCTTCACTTGTGGGAAGCCGGGTCACAGAGCCACCTTCTGCCGTCAGAGTAGGGCTCCTTCTCAGCAGGGATCTTCGCCTGCGGGTGCTGAGAAGAGTGTACAGAGACCTCCTCAGTACCGAGCTCCGAGTCAGCAGCAGCAACAGTACCGGGCTCCAGGACATCCTGCTTCATACAGTACTGCACAAAGATCAGGTCGTGGCAGGGGACGTGGTAGTACCACTGACACCAGAGGCGGACCATCGAGAGTGTTCGAGCTGAGGAACACTGAGCAGCCTGCAGCACCTGCGACCACAGGTACCATTTGGATCCATGACTTACCTGTGCGAGTTTTATTTGATACGGGTGCTACGCACTCCTTTATATCATATGCATGTGTAGATAGGTTGTCCTTAGCTACCGTAGAGGGTGTACCTTTTGTGGTTGGGTTACCAGATGGGGGTAAGGTTAGAGGATCTCGAGAGATTTATGACTGCCCTATTCACCTGGGAGGCCGGATTTGGTTAGTAAATTTTCTAGTCATGCCCTTAGCACATGAGGACGTGATATTAGGGATAGATTGGATGACTAGACATGGAGCCGTCTTGGATATTGGTAGGAGGACTGTGAATGTCGCCACGGAGGAGGGTCACAGAGTGATATTCCGAGGTTGGGACCTCGGAATGTCCGGCACAGTTATTAGTGCAGTGAGAGCAGCCAGATTGATAGCACAGGGTTGCGAGGCCTTCTGGTGTTATGCCATGAAGGAGCGCAAGAGCCTGACGGTAGAGGAGATACCAGTTGCCTGCGAGTTTGCAGAGGTATTCAGTGACGACTTGCCAGGGCTACCTCCACAGAGGAGTGTTGACTTTAGCATCGAGTTAGAGCCGGGCACGAGACCGATCTCGAAGGCCCCGTACCGCATGGCCCCGATAGAGCTGCTTGAGCTGAAGAAGCAGTTAGAGGAGTTAGCAGAGAAGGGCTTCATACGCCCTAGTGTTTCTCCCTGGGGCGCACCAGTGTTATTTGTGAGGAAGAAGGATGGATCGATGAGGTTGTGTATCGACTACAGGGAGTTGAACAAGGTCACCATCAAGAATAAGTACCCACTGCCTCGCATAGATGATCTGCTGGACCAGCTGCATGGAGCGTCAGTGTTCTCGAGGATAGATTTGAGATCGGGTTATCACCAGCTGAGGGTGAGACATCAGGACATACCTAAGACGGCATTCCGGACTAGGTATGGTCACTATGAGTTTGTAGTGATGCCATTCGGGCTCACTAATGCGCCAACAGTATTTATGGAGTTGATGAATGGGATTTTCACCGACTTCCTAGACCAGTTTGTAGTGGTCTTCATTGACGACATTCTAGTTTACTCTAGAAGTCGAGAAGAGCATGCCGGGCACTTGAGGACAGTGTTACAGATTCTACATGATAGCCAGTTATATGCTAAGCTATCCAAGTGTGAGTTCTGGATGTCAGAGGTGGCTTTCCTAGGCCATGTAGTGACTGCTGAGGGGATTAAGGTCGACCCGGCGAAGATTGAGTCAGTGTCCTCTTGGCAACCTCCGAAGAATGTTAAGGAGGTTCGCAGCTTCCTTGGATTGGAAGGTTATTACCGTAGGTTTGTGGAAGGGTTTTCCCTGATCGCCCGACCACTTACTTCTCTCCTAAGGAAGACTACTCGGTTCGTCTTGTCTGAGCCGTGTCACCAGAGTTTTGAGGAGCTGAAGAGGAGATTGACGTCTGCTCTGATCTTAGCACAGCCTGAGGGTACAGAGGACTTTGTAGTGTACAGTGACGCATCCAAGCTGGGCTTGGGGTGTGTCTTGATGTAGAGGGGTAAGGTCATAGCATATGCGTCTCGACAGCTGAAGACGTATGAGGAGAACTACCCCACTCATGACCTGGAGTTTGCAGCGGTAGTGCATGCTCTTAAGATCTGGCGTCATTATCTCTATGGAGCGACCTGTCAGATCTTCACAGACCATAAGAGTCTGAAGTACATATTCACTCAGCGGGAGTTGAATAACCGCCAGAGGCGGTGGCTAGAATTGATCTAGGATTTCGACCTTGAGATTCTCTACCACCCCGGAAAGGCGAATGTAGTTGCTGACGCTTTGAGTCCGAAGATGCCTCGGGAGAAGGCGATAGCTCGGTTGACAGTACAACCACAGTTGCAGAGAGACTTAGCTTGGTTGGAGGTAGAGATCCAGTTCCCCGATACAGCTCATCAGTTAGCCACCTTAGAGTTACTTCCTGACCTGTTGGGTGAGATCCGATAGAAGCAGAAGACCTGTCCGACTTTGACCCGGATCCGAGACCGGATGTCACGAGATGAGGCACCTCAGTTCACTATTGGTGCCGATGGAGTGATGAGACGGTAGGATCGTATCTGTGTGCCATCAGACATTGAGTTGAGACAGAGGATACTAGGTGAGGCTCATGCTACCCCTTACTCCGTACATCCAGGAGCGAGTAAGATGTATAAGGACGTGAGACGTTCCTTTTGGTGGGGTGGTTTGAAGCCTGATGTGGCCCGATATGTAGCCCAGTGTGCGATCTGTCAGCAGGTCAAGATTGAGCATCGTAGATCCGGAGGAGAGCTACACCCACTTCCAGTACCACATTGGAAGTGGGAAGATATTTCTATGGATTTTGTTACCGGATTGAGGCTCAGCAGAGGTTTTGATGCCATTTGGGTAGTGGTAGACCGTCTGACGAAGACCGCACGTTTCATTCCGATTAAGGAAACGTGGCCGGTAAGTCGTCTAGCAGAGGAGTTCACCAGGCACATTGTGAGTCTCCATGGAGTACAGAGGACTATCGTCTCCGACAGGGATGGACGTTTTACCTCGAGGTTTTGGCAGCAGGTACATACTGCTCTGGGGACGAGTCTCCACTTTACCACTGCCTACCACCCACAGACGGACGGTTAGTCCGAGAGGACCATTCAGACCTTAGAGGACATGTTGCGGGCATGTGTGCTAGATTGGGGACAGGTATGGCCAGATCATCTCCCACTGGTAGAGTTTTCATATAATAACAGCTGGCATGCGTCTATTGGGATGGCACCTTATGAGGCTTTGTACGGACGGAGATGTCGTACGCCGTTGTGTTGGGATGAGCCTAGCGAGGCTGAAGGGGTAGTACCAGACCAGATACATGATGACATCGCCCGGATTGCCTTAGTCCGGGAGAGGATGTTAGCGGCTCAGAGTCGTCAGAAGTCCTACGCCGACAAAAGGCGTCAACCTTTGGAGTTTAGAGTAGGTGCACAGGTGTGGTTGAGAGTGTCACCTACGAGAGGAGTTAGACGTTTCGGCATTAAGGGGAAGCTGAGTCCCCGATATGTCGGCCCATTTGAGATCTTAGAGTGACGGAGAGGTTGCCTACCGACTAGCACTGCCACCGAGACTGGAAGGAGTCCACCCAGTTTTTCATGTATCTCAGCTGAGAGAGTACATACCGGATCCTAGACACGTCATCAGTCATGAGGATCTGATAGTCGAGCCAGACCACACTTTTGTGGAGTATCCAGTAGCCATCCTAGAGCGTAGTATTAGGCGCCTGCGTTCTAAGGAGATACCGATGCTGAGGATTCAGTGGTCTAGACGAGGAGCTGACGAGGCTACCTGGGAGACAGAGGAGAGTATTAGACGTAACTACCCAGAGTTCTTTGCGGAGTTAGCCGCTACCTCAGTACCGACGGGTTAGTACTGGGACGATACCTTATATGACTTCTGTGATTATATGTTAAATGATTGCTTATACTTATGTGCTTGATGACGTGAGTAGTTGCATGCTAGAATATAACTCTTGAAGGGAAATGTTTGGAGTAGATACCTTATTCTAAGTTTCGGGACGAAACTTATTTTAAGGGGGTACTGATGTAAAATCCGGAATTTTTATTCCGTCTATTTCTGTTATAAACCCGATCTCGATCAGTTGATTCATATTCGTCTACTTAGTCAGACATATTATTATAGAATCTATCATTTTATGTAGATTCCTTCACATAAAATGATAGAATCTTTTAAATAGTTTATCATTTTATGTAACTTACTTCCGCATAAAATGATAGAATTCTTAACCGATCCTAAACTATAACAAACTCCGTATCCGTCTAGTCCGTATATTCATGGGTCGGGATCTTGTCCAACTCAGAAACTCGCCAGTTTAAGGAGCTTGTCCACAGCCAGTTTCAGCCCATCTATTACTCCATATCTCAGCCCACAGCTCGCCTCTGTAGCGCTAGCTAGCCCAGCTCCAGCAGCCCACAGCTCGCCTCTGCAGCGCCAGATAGCCCAGCTCCAGCAGCCCACTGCTTGCCTTGGCCGCAGCATCAGATAGCCCAGCTCCAGCAGCCCACTGCTTGCCTTGGCCGCAGCATCAGCTTCAGCCCAACAGCAGCAGCTCACCAGCGCCAGCCCACGCCCACTCCAGCCCAGGAAAGAGCAGCTCTTTACCTTCTGCATACCCACGACAATTTAAGCTAGCTGGAAGAATGATCTGCAGAAACTAATTGGCCATAAATTCCGCATAACTGCTGTGTTAATAAGGTAAGAGATCCGTAACTGCCCTAATTCCACGCCAGATTGCATCTTCTGATCTCCTTCCTTATGCGCTGCACACACTCCATCCGTCCGGATTCATCAGTACACCTCGCCTCTTCTGATTTTTGCCTTGCTTGTGAACGTCGTCTTCCACACTCGTACAACCGTTAGAGCAGCAGTAGTGAATCCATTCCTTCCGTCCTACCACACTTACCAACCGTCCCTTGCAGCCATCAACGTCCGACGCAGCCTTCTCTGGATCGGACTGAACTCGGCCTTGTTCTGTCTATTCCGGTAAGGATCCATATACCTATTCATCTTCATCTCTTTAATTGGTCCATCATGAGGACTCACATCTCCGTACCTGTGATGACAACCTTCATCTCGATCACTCCGTAACAGCAGTGAGGCTGGGAAGAGTTTCCAATCACTGCAGCAGTAGAGCCAAGCCGAACCATCACTTTCCTCCTCCTGATCTGTCACGCCGAGGAAGCCGGAGGGCCAGCGGGAACGTCTGAAGGCGCCTCAGCCCAGCAGCTGTGGAAAGGGTGAGCCATCTCTTTTCTGCAGTCCAATTCTTGCCCTCTAGATATTATAATTGTATAGATGATATATGTTTTCGGTTTCGTTATGAACGGAGATCAAACCAAGGAAATAGAGGGATAGTAAGCGAGTTTGTTGAAGTCTCCTGTAGGTCCAATTGATGATAACTGGATGATAATGAGAGTAGTTTAGACTGCCCTAGAAATAGAAGTGAAAAACTCATTTTAGAACTCAGCTTGGTAAGTGAGTAATGGTCGATGTTGAGGATTAATGTTTGAGCGTTTGGATAAAGATCCACCGTTGAATTTTGGATATGTTGTAGACGGTTATACGTAGTAAATGGTATAAAAATTTGAGAAGAAATAAACGGTCGGATTAGAAGTTATAGACTTCCGAAGTTGGGTAGTTGAGCAGTTTTGTAAACCTTAGAATTTTGGCTAAGTATAGAATTTGTAAAGGGAGTAGTCAACTTTAGGAATTTTTATAAAACTGTTGAATGAACAGTTTGGAGAAATTCCTTCTCCTAAAGTTAGATAGGACATCATAGATAATCTAGGGATTTAAGTCGGAAATTTTATAAGCGGTTACGAATTTTATATTTGGAATCGAAGTTAGACCTTTACGATCTTCCGGAAAATAGAAACATAGGAAAAATGTTAGCTTGGAAACAAACGAAGCTTTGGGAGTTAGAATATGATTTTAGAATCTCAAATAGGAGTTTAGACATGAATTTTAGAATTTTCGGGAATTTCGGGACCAAGGGTAAAATGGTCATTTTACCCTAAATTAATACTGCAACTAGTTATGTCTTAATACATTATTCCATTTTAGAAGTCTTAGACTTCTAACTACGTGGGAGTGTGCTAATGCACTTATCCCTTTGGCAGGCAACTGAGTTGCTACAGTTTACAGAGCGAGTTGGTTTACAAAGAGTCGAGCTTTATATCAGGTAAGTCCTTTGGGCTTACTTAGCTGACTTCTAAATATGAGCATGAATGATGATAGTGGTGTGTGATTGAAATGTATAGAGAGATAGGTTGTGATATATAATTACCGACCTATACTTGGCCTAAGAGTAACGGGCGGTGGCCTTCTGCTCAGTTAGCTTGCGAGCGCTGGGGGTTTCTTTAGGGACTAGTCCATACTCGGTTTGTAGTGATGCTACCGGCGGAGGTCAGCTAGACCTACACCCAGTTGGATATGGAACGGAGGCGAGAGCTGTTAATAGCTCTCGTGCCACAACTTAAATTGAATAATGTGAATCACTTAAATAATAGATAATAAACGGTTGAGTGCCAGCATGATGTTTGTTTATTTTTGTTTCTGCTTGTGTTTGTGTTGTTGTCATTCTACTTATATTTGGATAGTTAGCTAACGGTTGATATGTTGTGTAGATTTGCCACAGGTTAGAGCAGATGCCGAGTGATCCAGACGGTAGTGGTCAGCCGGGGTGTCGTACTTTAGGACGTTTTACAGTTTCTTCATTTGTGGGATTTACAGTTGGACCTTGCTTCCTTTCGTTCTTTTTGTACTTTGTTATATTACGTTTTCCGGCTGTTAGTTGTTCTGGTCACATTCATACATTGTTAAGAACTATTTTATGATTTCTGGTTTTCCTTATCTATGCCTTGTTGTAAGATCTTGTTAAGTTGTTGTCAAACTAAGGTCGGGACCCACTGTGCGGTCCTAACTAGTAACTCCCTAAGTTGTAAAATTTGGGGTGTTACAACATGGTATCAAAGCTCTAGGTTGGCAACAATGGCACTAGAAATCTTCAAAAAGGTCATATAAGTAAATAAACAGAACCCGAAAGGGGTCTGAGTTTTCCAAAGAGAATTTTGGTTTTAAAATGCATACAGAGTCGGGTTGGGATAGAAAGTACGGATGACCACCACTACCTCTGTGGATCTCGGTATTCTTAGAATAATTATAGACTTTTACTGTATGATAGATTAGCTAGTTTATAACTGTAGTTGTTACTATTCGTGCAAATGGCACGTACTAGGGCTGCACAAGTGACTGGCCGAGGTAGGGGTCGTCCCCCCCTTCCCCCAGTCAGACAGGATCGAGCTGATAGCACCCCTGCGGTTAGAGGGCGTGGTCGTGGGGGTAGACCTCCACTAGGGAGAGGTCGAGGACGAGTTCCTCGAGAGGACCCACCTGCAGCAAGCATACCAGAGGCTGTTGTAGAAGAAGTAGCTGAGAGTGTAGGCCCCGAGGTCAGGCCTGAGACCGCCGCTAGGTCTGGAGCGCAAGGTGTAACACCCCGAATCCGCGGGACTCGGGATGCTACGGGTTAGGACCTCACAATGGGTCCCGACCCTTAGCCTGACAACAATTTCACCGGATCTTACAACAAGACACAAATAAAGGCAAAACCGAAATTCATTTTTATGCAATGATATGAACCCCAAAAGAAAACAACGAAAGACTTCAGCCGAGATACAGCGCTAAAGGCAACCGCCATACACGCGACATACATAATAACCTAAACAATACATAAAAACAACCTCCAAAACCCATCCTAAAAATGTACGGACCCCGGCTTCCCACTCTTCCGGATCTCTCGGCCGCGTCCCTAACCTGCAGGGTAACTACAACAATATCGGTATAAAACAGTTAGCTAGTATTCCAAGTATTAGAATCATGGTATTGGCACACACACACATAAGGCATCAAAAACACACAACATGCTCCAAAACACACAATCCGGTTTATTATCTTTTTATTATTAGGTCATATCCCGTTCTAATTCAACTTCTTTTGTGACACGAGAATCTTAAAGATCTCGCCCTTGTCCCCTTTCACCATACGGGTTTGTACTTGATGCGGATCAGCATCACCCGATGGGCTGGTCGCAAGGCACCTCCCAGTCATCCCCATTTTGGACTGGACAAGCGGTCACCGCCCGTTATCTTACACTTGGGCCAAATATAAACATATAAAGTCGGTGGTCCTATTACCAGTTTAGATGTTATAACATCTAAAATAAACACACACATAAATAATAAACACACACCACCAAACACGCATTGAAACTAATACAGAGAATACGAGCTAAGTAAGTCCGAAGACTTACCTGTCCCAAAGCTAAACCCGCTAAATCCCGTACTCAATTTCCCGTAGGAATGTAACTCAACGCCTGATCAGACAAGGCGCACAATCAATAACTAACCAATAATCTAGAAGCCCTCGGGCTTTTAATCTCCTAAAACCTATATGAGGTCACAACCTTAGCATACTGGGTTCAACTCCTAATCTCGAAGATCATCCTATGATCGTACAAAAACATCACAATACTCATAAGTCATCCAACATCTATATGCGGTTCAAGGCCACTACTTGGCATTTCCACTAAGTTATGCTAGATCCATCCTAGCATGATACTAGTATTAAACATAACTAGATCGAGGGGAAAGAATACTCACACGACGTCAAAAGACGGAAGTCGTTTAACGGATGTCGACTTGGACTCGTTAGGCCTTTATCGGGGCGCTTCCGAACCTAGCACCAAACTAAACAAATTTAGCTTATAAGCTAAATTTGAACGGAATAATTAACATATATAAATCTAAGGAAACCCCACTTTTAAAACCCAAGTTAAAAACCGTGAATATATATATTCCGGGCAATTTGTATAACATCATAACCCAAGGTAAAACTCGTTTTCAAAGTCAACATTAAAATCCCGTAATCAAAATCCAATGTTCAAACCGCTAAACCATTTTCCGGGGAAAAATATATAATTCTAGAAACATGGGTCATTTTCCAATAATTAAACATTGGGCAAAATATGTAATTATCACATGCAGATGGTAGATTTGCAAACATACAAAAGTTGGGCCAAAAAGTGTAAAAGCAAAGATTGGGTGCCTTTTGTAATTACACTAAAAAGAGGGGCCCGGTGGTAATAATAGAAAAGGGTTTCTCTTTGAACCCGTAAATGCAGCAACCAGAGGGAAGAGCTGCGGCGGCTTGACTTCCCAGTGGGGCGAGCGACCGAGCGTTGTGCAAGCGAAGCAGGGGGTTCCTCTCTGGTGACGGCGGTGTGGGGAGAGAGCGCAGGCGGCGCTCGGGCGGCGACCTCGGAGTGTTGCGGCGGCGGCGAGAGGGAATCGCAGAGGGGATCCGGCGAGGAGAGAGGGCTCGAGAAGAGGGTGCAAAAGGCTGCCCGAGTTCTCCAGATCTGGCGGCGCTCTTCTCGGCGACAGGCGGGGCAGGGCTGCTCCGGTGGATTCCTCCGGCGATCTGCACAAAGGCGAAGGCGGCAGCAGGAAGAGGAGAGGGTGGAAGTGGTGGTTCGATCCAGAGGAGGACAAAGGTGGAGGGTCTTCTCCCAGCAGCAAGGGCGAGGCGGTCAGGCGGAGCTGCTGGCGGCCGGGAATGGCACAAGGTGTTCGATTCCGGTGGCGTGGCTTTGCCGGCGAGGCTCGAAGGGAGGATCTGGCTTGTTTCGGAAGAGTGAGAATGGGAGCTGTAGAGGGAGAGATGGGAGAAGCATAGGGGGAGAGAGAGAGAGGTATGCAGGAGATCTTGCTTGCTTGTTGTGGTAGGGAAGCAGAGAGGGTAACGAGAAGCTATTGTCACAGCAGCAGGAGAGAAGTGAGAGGTTGATTGCAAGTTGGTTGCAGAGGGAGCGAAGAGTCGGGTCTATAGCTGCTCACCAGCCAGGAGAGAGGGGAAGGGAAGAATAAAGAAAGAAAAAAAAGAAAAAGGGAAAGAGAATTTAAAAATAAATAAATAATTAAAATAACAAAAGAAAAAGAATAAGATATATACTCGATTTAAATATACCGGATCCGAAACATTTCCGAACTTTTCCGAAAATAATTCACGGAAAGTATATGATCAAGTATATATTAATACACTCATAAAATTTAAATTTACAGCTGAAAATACTCGTAAAAATATTTAAGTTATTCAAATATCGATAAAAGTAGGAAAATAAATATCGATAACGCGCCTAACAAAATGGGGCGTTACATTAGATCCCCCTAAAAACAAGTTTCATCCCGAAACTTGCTATACGTCGAACTTCTCGGTCCCTAAGACAGAGGTATGAACTCTCAAACTAAGATGGCTTACACTTTCTAATCTATACACACAACTACTCGAACTACCACCACAAGATGTATCAGGTCATATAACACATTCCCGCACATGGCACAACTACACATAATCTATCACACATGCACATAACTCAGTCAAGGGAAAAACTAAGTTCAACCTAACGATTCTATCGATGCTACTAACTCAACGTAACTTCAATTAATGATATTATCCTCCGACTTCCTATTATCCTCATTGGTTCTACACCGCCACTAAGTCATCAAGACCGGCAAAACTTCTCGAGTCATACCTATACTTCTTAGATTGATACACATGAAACACCGGGTGAACACTCTCTACTCTTGGCGGCTACGCCAACCGGTAAACCACTTCCCAACTCGCGCTAACATCTCACAAAGGTCCGGTATATCGAAACTCAACTTCCTTCTCGGGCCCTTCTCTTTGCAGCATTTTCATTATGTTTCTTTTTGATTTCTCTATCCAAGAAGATCGAACTTCCAATTTACAATGTTGGCTTTGGTTCTTGTCAAACCAAACTTTGATGTCATGTTTCCTCAATTCTTGAAGTAAGTCCCCAACGATGAAGGAAGTACTTTACTCCACACCGATTCACCAATGAGACACGTATTCTATTACTTTTACATCGTTCCTCAATACTCGATCAAGACCTTGTCTTGAAAAATCACTTGTACACTTCAAACTCATAACACCTCAAGGTAAATCAAAACAGTTGCACTAATGAATCCCCTATTAACTCTCAGCAACTCTATCGTCAATTCTTCGTCCCGTTCGATACTTCATTGTCATCCGGAGTAGGTTACCGTAATTGGTGTTATACAACTTCTCTCTTCACAAATCTAGTAAAGTTCAGTATATCTAAGAAAACTTGTAACTTCTTTCATGGCTTTCGGGGTTTGCCATCCCGATACAACTTGTCATACCTCTTCTCTCTTTTACAAGAGTGGAGCCAAAATATCTCATCCAGTCATCAGTAAGCCCGTATGGAGTGACTAAAACTCGTAGTGACCCTGGTTGGTCCGGAATGCCGTATTGTAATATCTCAGCCTCAAATTCTCAACCGGTGACAATCAAGTCTTAACTTAATCTTAGAAGAGGCTACCGACCCATGCAACTGGTCAAGTAGATCTTCCCATTCGTTATAAGGGATATTTGTCCTCCACTGTCATCTTGCTAAACTTATAGTAATCGATGTACAAACAAAGATAATCGTCCCTCTCTTCGCAAATTGGTGTCCTCTATAACAACTTCAAATCAAGAATTCAAGATATATCCCATCTTGAACTTCAAATCAAGAGTTCAAGATATATTCTAACGAGAACTTTAAATCAAGAGCTCAAGATACACTTCTAACATGAACTTCAGATTATCATAATGGTGAAATCCCCCTTCCGATGCATTGGGATCCATTCTATCTCGGATTCCATCTTTCCTTTAACCATCTCATATCGTAATGACCGACATAACCTGGTCCTAACGCTTGACAAGTGGTCCATCCTGATCTGTTGGGGTGACGTCCTTCAACCCTTGTATTGCTTCTTCTGTAGCTATTATGTTCACCGTCCTCTTTCAAAGATCATTCATCTACAGAACTCGAGAGACTTAGTCTAATTTCCCGACTCTTGAAGCCTTGGTTAAGCAATTCTTCAGCTTAATCCCTCTTCTCACTTCAAAGGAATGGCGATAGTAACATCTTTTGATCTCACGCATGTGTTCAGTCACAAAGGTCTTAACTACAAGACTCGGTCATACTTTATAACAACTCGATACAATCTTCTTTGCTTTCTATGACATCCCAACATATGGGAGGAGCTCTTCGTACTCTACATTAGCTTTCGCCATAAACATCATTTCTTCAAGTCGGCGTATAAATTTACACTACATTTTCTTATGTAGCGTCAATCGATTGTATAGACTCTACCTTAAATCTTCCATGTTCTTCTTGTACAACTCAAATCAACATCGACTCTTCAAAACTTTAGTTTTCTCTTTCTCTTGTTGGTCTCCTTATGCATCTCTTGGTATTCCAAGAACAATTCCACAACTGTACTAGCATGCCTTTAGGCAAAATTTTCCAACCACAATCACTTAAAGATCCACTAATTGTTCCACCAAGCACTACCGTCGTAATTCCAAGCTTGTCGCGTTGCCTTATTCTAGATTCCTCATTTCACATCGTATCCACTATGGTTTTGCCACGTGAGTCACAAAACTTTGACTTAGCTTTTGCTCGCGAAAACATGACATCATCACTTTAAAACAAACATACCATACATCCCTTATATATTCTCCCTTTACGCACAATAAACATAGAAGACTCCCTTCCCTTGTTGTCCTTCTAGTTCCCTTTACCCTGATCCATGTCATTCCTCCATGTGAAAATCTCATGACCTAAGAAGGTCACCCTAGATCGTTGCAATCCCTCTCAACAAGGTACGTTACCATCACTTGTTGGAATCGGTAAATTTTTATTTGATTAAGATATGTGCACTTCCCTTGATATACCTCTTCATTGCCGACATTCAACCACCACAAATATTCTGAGTTCTCGTTACCCTTCTTCATGATCCCACACCTGGATTACGTTCCCCACCTACATTCACCAGTATACAACCCGCACCTGTGCATTTTTTTTTTGTGGTCACCGATTAACTCATTGATGACCCTCTCCAAGATCCACGACTTACCCTCCTGCCACACTTCCATGTTATCATATTCCCGAAGGATACCTTCTCGGGGTATTCCGCCTTAACTTCACTAGCTCACTTTACTCTACTTCCGACTTCGTTAGCTCCTATTACACTCCTCTTCTCCTTTCCACTTTTGTAAGATAACTACACCTTCCTAGCTCTTTCGTGTCATATGACCAACTTCATAGGCTTAACTGTCCTTCATAAAATCTTGTAAGTGCATCTCTCCAACATCTCTATCATTAGTAAACATTTGCTCTTCTCTTGGTTGGTATCCTTCATCTTCCGATAAAGCTTCTTATTGCATATGTCATCTCCCGAAGATCATCATCCACACCTCTTCCTTCCTACATTGCTCAGTCTCATCACACTGAAGGAAAACGATTGACTCCACAAGGTAACCTACCATGTGAACTTTCACTACGTATTCCCCTTCGTAACCCTCGTATTTCTGTAAAAGTTTCCTCCTTAGGATCTCGCAAAACCGTTATTTCACTTTCTAGTTCCTCTACATGCTTAACTTATATATCTCGTAAATCTTCGTAGTAGTTTGACCACACTTCACATCCTGACTCCCATTCTTAGGAGCACCCAGGAAAACTTCACGTCTTAATGAGATACCACTTCTACCTTTGCTAGGATGCACTCCTTTCCTTCCCGCTCCGCGTCTTTAGTTATCCATGCGTCGTCTTGAAGAATCATAATTTCGTTGTCTCGACTTCACTTTATTGTTACTCGTCATCGCTTTCTCGGAACCACTCCCACAACTTTAGATTGCTTCCCTATTTGTATATCTTCCATCTCAGTTTTGCTTATGTTGACTCGGGGTTCTCTTTCACTCGTTTGTCCTTCGTTTATGTCATCTCTAATCTTTCGCACTGACGTCCACTTAAAGGAGTCCGAGAAACACCAAGGTGTTTGTCCAAAACGTGATACACAACTCGGTACTTGAGCATACTCATCCTCAAATGTAAACTATCCTAAGCCAAACGGCGTCATCCAAGGGGCGATGATAGCTTTCTATCATCTCAACTATAAGGTCTAGCCTCCATATGTCACTATATATCCTAGTATACGTATATAACTATATAAGTTCTATGTCCACCTGCTATCAACATAACATATCCAATGAAACCATTCTCATAAAACGAGTTCCAAGCACTAATATAATATTATCATGCCATTGTGTACAACTCATATCAATATAAAGGTCATGCCAACATAACAAGTCCATCATGCATCACTATAATCAACATATAATAATAGTCCAAAAACATCCTAGGTCCACGATACATATCTACATATATACACCTATCTATATATATATATACACTAAAAATCCAATAAACTAAGCTGCCGAGATCCTCGGAAGGAGTGGTGGTCCGTACATTCTACCCCGACTCATGCATGTGATTTTGAAAACGAAAACTCAGAACCCGCGGGGTTCTGTTTATTCCTTATTCGGCCTTTAGAAGATTGCGAGTGCCATTGTTGTCAACCTAGGGCTTTGATACCACTTTTGTAACACCCCAAATCCGCGGGACTCGGGATGCTACGGGTTAGGACCTCACAATGGGTCCCGACCCTTAGCCTGACAACAATTTCACCGGATCTTACAACAAGACACAAATAAAGGCAAAACCGAAATTCATTTTTATGCAATGATATAAACCCCAAAAGAAAACAACGAAAGACTTCAGCCGAGATACAACGCTAAAGGCAACCGCCATACACGCGACATACATAATAACCTAAACAATACATAAAAACAACCTCCAAAACCCATCCTAAAAATGTACGGACCCCGGCTGCCCACTCTTCCGGATCTCTCGGCCGCGTCCCTAACCTGCAGGGTAACTACAACAATATCGGTATAAAACCGTTAGCTAGTATTCCAAGTATTATAATCATGGTATTGGCACACACACACATAAGGCATCAAAAACACACAACATGCTCCAAAACACACAATCCGGTTTATTATCTTTTTATTATTAGGTCATATCCCGTTCTAATTCAACTTCTTTTGTGACACGAGAATCTTAAAGATCTCGCCCTTGTCCCCTTTCACCATACGGGTTTGTACTTGATGCGGATCAGCATCACCCGATGGGCTGGTCGCAAGGCACCTCCCAGTCATCCGCATTTTGGACTGGACAAGCGGTCACCGCCCGTTATCATACACTTGGGCCAAATATAAACATATAAAGTCGGTGGTCCTATTACCGGTTTAGATGTTATAACATAAGAAATAAACACACACATAAATAATAAACACACACCACCAAAGCTAAACCCGCTAAATCCCGTACTCAATTTCCCGTAGAAATGTAACTCAACGCCTGATCAGACAAGGCGCACAATCAATAACTAACCAATAATCTAGAAGCCCTCGGGCTTTTAATCTCCTAAAACCTATATGAGGTCACAACCTTAGCATACTGGGTTCAACTCCTAATCTCGAAGATCATCCTATGATCGTACCAAAACATCACAATACTCATAAGTCATCCAACATCTATATGCGGTTGAAGGCCACTACTTGGCATTTCCACTAAGTTATGCTAGATCCATCCTAGCATGATACTAGTATTAAACATAACTAGATCGAGGGGAAAGAATACTCACACGACGTCAAAAGACGGAAGTCGTTTAACGGATGTCGACTTGGACTCGTTAGGCCTTTATCGGGGCGCTTCCGAACCTAGCACCAAACTAAACAAATTTAGCTTATAAGCTAAATTTGAACGGAATAATTAACATATATAAATCTAAGGAAACCCCACTTTTAAAACCCAAGTTAAAAACCGTGAATATATATATTCCGGGCAATTTGTATAACATCATAACCCAAGGTAAAACTCGTTTTCAAAGTCAACATTAAAATCCCGTAATCAAAATCCAATGTTCAAACCGCTAAACCATTTTCCGGGGCAAAATATATAATTCTAGAAACATGGGTCATTTTCCAATAATTAAACATTGGGCAAAATATGTAATTATCACATGCAGATGGTAGATTTGCAAACATACAAAAGTTGGGCCAAAAATTGTAAAAGCAAAGATTGGGTGCCTTTTGTAATTACACTAAAAAGAGGGGCCCGGTGGTAATAATAGAAAAGGGTTTCTCTTTGAACCCGTAAATGCAGCAACCAGAGGGAAGAGCTGCGGCGGCTTGACTTCCCAGTGGGGCGAGCGACCGAGCGTTGTGCAAGCGAAGCAGGGGGTTCCTCTCCGGTGACGGCGGTGTGGGGAGAGAGAGCGCAGGCGGCGCTCGGGCGGCGACCTCGGAGTGTTGCGGCGGCGGCGAGAGGGAATCGCAGAGGGGATCCGGCGAGGAGAGAGGGCTCGAGAAGAGGGTGCAAAAGGCTGCCCGAGTTCTCCAGATCTGGCGGCGCTCTTCTCGGCGACAGGCGGGGCAGGGCTGCTCCGGTGGATTCCTCCGGCGATCTGCACAGAGGCGAAGGCGGCGGCAGGAAGAGGAGAGGGCGGAAGTGGTGGTTCGATCCAGAGGAGGACAAAGGTGGAGGGTCTTCTCCCAACAGCAAGGGCGAGGCGGTCAGGCGGAGCTGCTGGCGGCCGGGAATGGCACAAGGTGTTCGATTCCGGTGGCGTGGCTTTGCCGGCGAGGCTCGAAGGGAGGATCTGGCTTGTTTCGGAAGAGTGAGAATGGGAGCTGTAGAGGGAGAGATGGGAGAAGCATAGGGGGAGAGAGAGAGAGAGGTATGCAGGAGATCTTGCTTGCTTGTTGTGGTAGGGAAGCAGAGAGGGTAACGAGAAGCCACTGTCACAGCAGCAGGAGAGAAGTAAGAGGTTGATTGCAGGTTGGTTGCAGAGGGAGCGAAGAGTCGGGTCTGTAGCTGCTCACCAGCCAGGAGAGAGGGGAAGGGAAGAATAAAGAAAGAAAAAAAAGAAAAAGGGAAAGAGAATTTAAAAATAAATAAATAATTAAAATAACAAAAGAAAAAGAATAAGATATATACTCGATTTAAATATACCGGATCCGAAACATTTCCGAACTTTTCCGAAAATAATTCACGGAAAGTATATGATCAAGTATATATTAATACACTCATAAAATTTAAATTTACAGCTGAAAATACTCGTAAAAATATTTAAGTTATTCAAATATCGATAAAAGTAGGAAAATAAATATCGATAACGCGCCTAACAAAATGGGGCGTTACACAAGGAGCATGTTCTACTGAGTCAGGACGTGTTTCTATTAGAGCATCGGAGTATAGGGAGTACAGAGCCTACGTCGAGCGCATGGAGGAAGCTGCCAGAGTTGAGAGGCTTACCCAGGTACCACCGGTGGTACCGGCTAGGTCAGCTCAGGTGACACAGGGAGTGTCTCAGGTGCCGGCTGTATCTGAGAGGAGGGCTAATGCTGATAGAGCGCCTACTGGGTCTAGAGCACCGAGACCGGATGAGTGGTTGAAGGCTTTCAACTCTCAGAAGGTTCCTTCATTCAGTGGAGAAATAGGGCTAGAAGTGGAGCACTGGATAGGGAAGATAGAGACTGCTTTGGAGGCAATACGTTGTCCCGAGGATCGACAAGTGGATTTGGTGCAGACCTGTTTCACAGATGATGCTCATTCATGGTGGCGTACCATTTGTGGCCGAGTCACTAGTTGGGAGCAGATGAGGAACATTGTTAGGGACAAGTACTGTCCAGTTTCGCTGAGGAGGGAGAGATTCCAGGATTTCATTGAGGCGGGATTTGAGGATATCCTGATTGCTGCAGCCATAAAGAAGTTTCAGAAAGAGTTGACCTTACTTGGACCATCTGCACCTCCAGAAGAGCAGCATGTTTACCTTTTCTCCAGGAGGTTGAGAGAGAGTACCCGATCCTATCTAGCTGGATTCCGCTGTGAGACCTTGTTTGATTATCAAGATAGGGCTTCTGCTTATGAGAGAGATAGGCCAACTTCGAGGAAAGCAGTTCAGTCTAGTGGGCCGGATAAGCGGCAGAGGACAGGACATACTGGTAGCAGTGCAGCAGTAACAGGTTATGGTCGAGGACAGACTCAGGGGAGGTCCAGCTACCACTCAACAGTCCAGACTCCCAGTAGAGATCGGTAGTGTTTTAACTGTGGTAGCCGCGATCACATTAAGACAGATTGCCAGAGTCCACCTATCACTTGCTTCACTTGTGGGAAGCCGGGTCACAGAGCCACCTTCTGCCGTCAGGGTAGGGCTCCTTCTCAGCAGGCATCTTCGCTTGCGGGTGCTGAGAAGAGTGTACAGAGACCTCCTCAGTACCGAGCTCCGAGTCAGCAGCAACAACAGTACCGGGCTCCAGGACATCCTGCTTCATACAGTACTGCACAGAGATCAGGTCGTGGCAGGGGACGTGGTAGTACCACTAACACCAGAGGAGGACCATCGAGAGTGTTCGAGCTGAGGAACACTGAGCAGCCTGCAGCACCTGCGACCACAGGTACCATTTGGATCCATAATTACCGACCTATACTTGGCCTAAGAGTAACGGGCGGTGGCATTCTGCTCAATTAGCTTGCGAGCGCTGGGGGTTTCTTTAGGGACTAGTCCATACTCGGTTTGTAGTGATGCTACCGGCGGAGGTCAGCTAGACCTACACCCAGTTGGATAAGGAACGGAGGCGAGAGCTGTTAATAGCTCTCGTGCCACAACTTAAATTGAATAATGTGAATCACTTAAATAATAGATAATAAACGGTTGAGTGCCAGCATGATGTTTGTTTATTTTTGTTTCTGCTTGTGTTTGTGTTGTTGTCATTCTACTTATATTTTGATAGTTAGCTAACGGTTGATATGTTGTGTAGATTTGCCACAGGTTAGAGCAGATGCCGAGTGATCCAGACGGTCGTGGTCAGCCGGGGTGTCGTACTTTAGGACGTTTTACAGTTTCTTCATTTGTGGGATTTACAGTTGGACCTTGCTTCCTTTCGTTCTTTTCGTACTTTGTTATATTACGTTTTCCGGCTGTTAGTTGTTCTGGTCACATTCATACATTGTTAAGAACTATTTTATGATTTCTGGTTTTCCTTATATGTGCCTTGTTGTAAGATCTTGTTAAGTTGTTGTCAAACTAAGGTCGGGACCCACTGTGCGGTCCTAACCAGTAACTCCCTAAGTTGTAAAATTTGGGGTGTTACACCAGACTCCACGGCGGGATGAAAGGGAAAGGTTATCACACCCACGCAGTGGGGCAGTCAATAGAACATAGGTCGATAAAAACGACAACTCATGCTATCATAGCAAACATATAAAACACACACCACTCATGCAAACACCCAATATAGGGATGGTAGCTAAGTAAGTCCTACGGACTTACCTCAACCTCGTACTCAGCTCAACCACAACAACCTCCAATCCTGAGAGAGGACACTGCCTAATAACAAGGTATAAAGATATATCAAACTCTATTCATCAAAGGGGTCAGACCTAGACCCAAAGGGATCCATGAGGATCATACTCAATCTATAAGCCTCACAACCAACTAAACCTCAATATCTCAGCATAACTCACAATTCCTCAAATATCAAGGTAGTATCTAATCAACATTCCTCAATCTCAATTCTAATCCTAATTTAATTAATTAAACTTTAATTAATTAATTAGATTTCGCCAAAATAACGTTTTGCCCGCAGGCAATTTCTAATCCTCCTGTCATCAAATTTCATCAAACAAACTATCCATAATCACCAGAATAATATAACGAACATAATGGAATTTCTAATTATCCATTTTGACAAGCCTAAAGTCAATTTAGGCCAAATCGCAGTACGGAAAACGAATAAATTCATAACTTATTCGTTACTAACCCGATTGACGATCTGAAAGAAGATTCGGAAATGCAGCGACGCAGGCTACACATGGACAACATCAAATTCATCGGAATCTGAGCGACGGAACCGTCCGGGTGACATATATGCTCGACCAGCCCTCCATATACTCGGAAATGCAGAAACTCGGTACCGATATGAAGAGAATGAAGAGAGGAATCCAGAAACTCAAACGGAATTGAAATCGGATTAGAAACGGAGAGTAGATCTGAGTTTGAAGGTTGAGAGAAATCAGAGCTTTTACGAGAAAACGTGAAATGAAATGAATTAATAAAGGATTTTTCGCTATTTATAGTGAAGACGATAATTATCCTTTAGTAAAGTCGATAATTATCCTTTAACCGATCCAAAGGCGGGTCGAACCTCTTTCTCCAAACTTCTCGAGATTGGAACATTAAATCTGGAATATTGTAGGGATAATTATTCCACAACTGCCTCGGAAAACGTGTATTCCTAAGCCGTCTTTTTTAGCCATTAAGAAACGAAATAACGACTCTTTTGGCCGTTTTGCCTCTCCATGTTATTTCATATCTAGGACATATCCGATGTCCTGATCATTTCTCTCAACTACATTTTTATTAATTGGAGCTCCCAAATGCTCCAAATAACACCGGATGGTAGAAAGAATTACCCGGGAAAAAGTAAAAATTTCCCCAAACGTCCAAAATTACGCCAGGAACATAACGGTGGGACTCTTACTCATCACTTGCGAAGTCTTCGCGAGTTATATGTTAATTACTATCAACGATTAAGTTAATCAACCTTAATTAGAATTCAAAATCCTAGCTATTACATTAACAAATACGGTTTGTTACTTAATAATTTAGAGCGATTTTATTCGGTCAGTCAAAAAATTACAAAACGAGTCAAGGGAATTGAATTTCGAGTACGAGGCGTAGGAGTAGAGCAGATAGGAGGCGCAGGAGTGGAGCAGATACGAGGCGCATGCGGATGAAGATTACGGGGCACATCCAGAGTATGCCTTCGGGGCACATCCAGAGTGCGCCTGTAACGCCCCATTTTATTAGGCACATTTTCGATATTTATTTCCCTACTTTTATCGATATTTTAATAGCTTAAATAGTTTTACGAGTATTTTTATATCGTAAATTAATTTTATTTTTTTCCGAGCTTATATATATCTTTGAACCATAAAATTATTTTTTTCAGTATTTTATTTCGGAAAGTTGGAAAAGTTTTCCGATCCAAAAGTTTAGTTCGATTCGTTCCGATCGAGTTAATTCTATGTTATTATCTTTCTATCTCACCCGTCCTCTCTCCTCGACCCCTTGGTCTCAGTTCCATCTTGGCAGCTTGTGTTGCCCAGGCCAGCCTCTCGTGATGCCACCCCTCGCCTGTCTATTTGCGTGCCTAGCCTACTTGACCTTGCACTGACCTTGCAGCAGCCCCTCCACCATCCCCCTGCATCATCTACCTCCACTCCCGTCACTTATTCATCTTCATCCTCGCCACTCCCCTGTTTCCTGCAACTCTCTCCCGGAGCTTCCCCTCTACAACAGCTCTTCTCCACCTCTCATGGCTTACCCGTGTCGATCACCCAGCTCATTTAACCTAGCAACCCTCGTCTTCTCTCAACCCCTTTTGGATCCCTCATTTCATCTCCATCCTGGAGCCCCCTCTGTCCTCGCCGTAGAAGGAAGCTAGCCTTCCACCTGTCTGCACCCACTGAAGGAGGACGTCACCTGGGCTGCCGCCTTCCCTCGCCTCGCCATCGGAGAAGCCCTTCTGGAGCGCTGCCACCCACTCGAAGCCGGAGAAGCACCCTGCAGCCCGGCCTCAATCTTCTCTATTGTCCTCCTGTCGAGCCGCCAAACGCCGGGATCCACAGCCGCCACCACACCACTGAGGGCCCCCTTCACCTGCACCGGGCCGTGCCTTCGTCTTCGCCTCCGCCGGAGCCGCCGTCGTCCTATGTTTGCCTCTCTTGTCGCCGAAAACAGTAGGGTTCAAAGTGGAACCCTTATTCCATAATTACATTGCCCCCCCTTTAGTGTTAATTACACTATTGGCCCAGTATTTTATATTTGCAGATTTGGTCCTAATTTCTGAAAGTTGCAGATTTACCCCTGTTGGTATAATTACAAAATATAGCCCAAGGTTTATTTACGGTTTATGGCCGCATTTACAAGATGGTATATTTTTGCCCGGAAAATGGTTGAACGGTTTTGTTTACCCTTGGCTTTGAGAATGAGTTTTACCATTGGGTTTATGATGTTGTTTAGATTGCCAGAAAAGTATAATTACGGATTTAAAATTCGGTTTATGGTTCAAGTTGTAATTTCGGGTTTACGACCAAGTGATTTGATTTCATGTTTTTGCCCCGGAATGGTTTAACGAGTATAACGTGTGCTTTTGAAAACGAGTTTTCCTTAGATTTATATACATTATATATTCCGTTCAAGTTTAGCGTATGAGCTAAACTTGCTTAGTTTGATGCTAGGTTCGGAAACGCCCCGATAAAGGCCTAACAAGTCCAAGTCGACTTCCGTCTTTTGACGTCGTGTGAGTATATTTTTTCTCTCGATCTAGTTATGTTAAGTTTTAGTATCATGCTAGGATGGATCTAGCATAACTTAGAGTTAATGCCAAGTAGTGGCTTTGAACCTTAGGTGAGTTTCGAGGATTTGATATTGTTTGATGGATTGATGTCGATTCTAAGCTTGAGGTTTTCTTATCTTGTGAGGATTGTAAGACGTTGAGTGTTTGGTTGATCTTGTGAGCTTATGTAGATTGATATTATGGTTATATGTTTGTGAGAATGGGGTGACTAGGACGAGGGTATCCTAGCACGTGTTGTGATGGTTATGACATTGTGAGATCGTGAGGATTAGGAGGTTGTTATCTTAGCATGGTTATGGTTTATGATTTTGCGAGATAATTGAGACTAGAAGTCTAAGGACTTATAGCACGTGAGAGAGATGTTGATCGTGTGCCTTTTTACAGGCGTTGAGTGTCTTCCTGCGGGAAGCTGAGAGCGAGATATAGCGGGATTATATTTGGGACAATAAGGTGAATCACTTAACTACTACATAATAACCGGTTTGTGTGCCAGCATGATGATTGTTTTATGTTATCTTGATTGTGTTTGTGCTACCGTTATTCTTCTTATATTTAGATTGTTAGCTAACGGTTTATCCGTGTTGTAGTTCGTGTAGAGATAAACAGTTGGAGAGAGATTCGGGACGGATGGTCTTCCGTATGGCATGCATGTTATGTATCTATATATATGTTTGTAAGGCTGTCACATGTGTACATTCATAACATAAAAATATTATGTTTTGGAAATTGTTTTATATACATTTGTGCCTTGTTGTAAGATCCTAGTAAAGTTGTTGTTAAACCAAGGTCGGGACCCATTGTGAGGTCCTAACCAGTAACTCCCCGAGTTCCAAGAACATGGGGTGTTACAAGGCCAGGCACTACAGCTGGGCAGGCGTGAGGTGAGGCAAAGTTGGGTTGGCGTGAGGCAAGCGGCCTGCTGGGCTTCCTACTCTAGAGCTGATCCGGGCTGCCGGGCTTTGTCATCCTTCAAGGTGTGGGCTAGAGCAAGGAATAAAAGGTGAGATGAAATAAAAGTGGAATGTGGGCGGAAAGTTTTCATAGCCTTATCAAGAGCATGCCATGGCCTTGTCAAGTGTTTCATGACCTTGTCAAAAGAGTCTATGTATAGATATATACTAGGGTTTGCAAGATTAGGGTTTGATGATGAGTTCATCATTTTTAGTTAGTTAAAAACTTACATAAAATGATGGAATTTGTGCTAATACATAACACTATGTATTATGAGAAAAAGTCAACGGATTGAAATCCGGTTTGACTCGGAATTAAACGAAAAAAAATTCCGGATATTACAACAGTGAGACTTGTGAAAGAGAGTTGTCCCAAAGGAAGCAGAAGAGTGAAAGATAAGATGAACTAAAGAAGGATATAAGAACTATATATTAATATTTTAAAGTTAGAATAATAAATTATCTAATTATTTTATAATAAAAAATGAAAAAAATTTCAAACAATAATGATAATAGTATCTTAAAAATATATTGAAGATTGTGGTAAGATTAAAAATGGAAACAACATATATATAATTTATATTAATAATTTTTTTATTTATTTGTTAATTAGTGTAAATATAAAATTAGAAATCACAAAAAAATGACATGTGGCGTGAGTTGATAAGAAGATGACACGTGAGATGAAACGCTTCTATTTTAATAGATGTATATAGATCCTAGAAATAATTAAGGTTTATTAAATTAAATTTTAGAGTACGTGATTTAGGTTAACGAATAGATGACATTGCCAAATTTGACGGGGTGACTGCACGAAATTAAGCCAAGTATCACTTCACGGGTTTCATTAAAAAAAGATTAGCGCAAAAATCATTTTAAAAAATTGTTTAAAAAAATATTGATTAACAAATTAATTTGTTAACAGCCTAACGATTTTTAATTAAAAAGTTGTTTAACGAATTTTCCTGTTTTATTAAAAAAAATTGTTTAAAATAAAATATTCATAATTTTTATCAAAAAAAGGGCAATTTTGGTAAGTACGCCTTTTTGACAAACTAGAGTTGTAAGTAGGCTTTTTAATGTTTCAATTAAGTAAATATACCCTAACCTTTTATATTTATTCTCAAACTTTACACACTCTTCTCTCAAGGGGAACATTTACTAAACACAAAACTAGAAAAAGCCTAGTAAATCAAATTGTTTCAAAAAAATATCGACCAAATTGTTTCAAAAAAAAATCGAAACTAGAGTAGTAATGTAACGTCCCAATTTTTTTGGCGCGTTTGCGTTATTTATTTTGCAGCTTCTATCGATATTTTATTAGATTAAATATTTTATTTAAAGTATTTCTACGGCTTAAAGTATTTTTCCCGAGTATTTTTTATTTATTTGATACGTATATATTTCCGTATTTTATTTCAATTCAAAAGTTCTCACGGTTCGGAAATTCCGTTTCCAAACGTGTTTGGATCGGATTCACTCTATACCACTTTCTTTATTTCTTTTCCCCTCTCTCCTACTTGCTGATGAGCTGCCCATCTCCCCCCGACTTTTCGATTTGAGCAGCCCTGACCCCTTGTTCTCTAGCCTCTGTCTGCCTTACCCTCTGTCTGTCTCACCCTCACTCAAACATCTTCCTTCATTTGCTGCTGAACAACAAGGATGGGGATCAACCTCCCTTCATTCCTGGTTCTTCACCAACACAAAGGAGAAAAGCCCTCTCTTCAACCGCCACCATCACCTCCTATGCCGCCTCGAGTGTTGCCGGAAGAAGCAACGCCATCTTCATTTCCTCCCTCCTCTGTCTCTCGTTCACTCTCGCACCGGAGCAGCCCCGTCTTGCCTGTCGCTAGAGAACGAAGCCCTACACTCCACCTTCGCCGCACCTGCTTGAATCTCTGCCGCCTTCGACTTCCTCAGTTCTCCTCTCCTCTCCTCTGCGCAGCCTCCCTTGCTCTAGTGAGCTCCGCCGGGCTGAGAGATCCATCGTCTCCTGCTGCCCTTCCTCTAGCCCGTCGCCTGGATTTGCAACGCAACCCACGCCTCCCTTTTCTGTCTTTGTCGCACCACCATCAACAGCCAAAGAGAGAGGAAGAGCGTGCCAACGTCCTCGCCTAGCTGCTGGGTAAGGGAGCCACTGCTGCCGCCGGAGAAGGAAGCCATGGCCGCCGCCTCTGCCCATGCCTTCGCCGGGACTGCCGCCTGGAGCCTTACTGGAGCCCCTGCCTGCCGCCTCCTGCCTCCTCTCTCTGTTTCAATCCAGCGTTCAAAAGAAACCCTAAAAGTCATTTACAAACGGGCCCCCTTGATTTTGGTATAATTACAATATGTGCCCATGCTTGTATTTACACATCTTACCCAGCTTTTTGGAGATTAACGATTATGCCCCTGCTGATTGATATAATTATAGTTTTGGCCCTATGATTTGGATATGTGCAGATTTATCCTTGTGAATAAATTATCGATTTGAACCAAGGTTTATTTTCGGAAAATGGCCTAAGTTTCTTAACTTCCATATTTATGGCCCGGAGATTTAATTGCGGATTTTGACCTATGTTTATATAATTGTATGAATTGCCCCGGAAAATGTGTTAGCGGGTTTTAATCTTGGATTTTAATTGCGGGGATATTCTTTTATTTATTTACACTATATTATGCCCTTGTTGGTTTCGTCGGTTTATGGCTCAACGTTTTAACTACGGTTTGATGACCAAGTTTCAGAATTTCATATTTTGCCCGAAAGGGTTATTCATGGGATTTTTCCGTTGTCTATTGGAAAACGAGTTTTCCGTAAACCTATATATTTTATTTATTCCGTTCAAATTTAAAGTATAAGCTAAATTTGTTTAGTTTGGTGTAGGTCCGGAAGCGCCCCGATAAAGGCCAACGAATCCATACTCGACATTCGTCGATCGACTTCCACCTTTGACCCCGAGTGAGTACCCTTCTCGATTTAGTTATGTTTAGTATTAGTATCATGCTAGGTTGGATAATCTAGTATAACTTAGAGTTAATACCAAGTAGTGGTTATGGACCTTAGGTGAGTTTTGAGGATTTGATATTGTTTGATGGATTCATGTTGATTCCAAGCTTGAGGTGTGTTTGATTTGGAGAGGTTATAAAGCTTTGAGTGTATGTTTGATCTTGTGAGGTTGTTTATGGATTTAAGTTGTCTGTTGAGCTTGTGAGAATCTACAAGTTGAGGTTGTATGATTGTTGAGATTGTGGAGACTAGAAAGAGAGTATCCTAGTGGTGTTGTGAGTTATGATCTAGCGAGATCCGAAGGTTTAGAAGTCTTAGGACTTCTAGCTTTGCTTGAGTGTAATGTGAGCATGAGGGGTTCTAGGATGCGGTCCTAGAATTGAGAGCCAAATGGTCTTGCGTAGATTATATGTATAGAAGTCTAAGACTTCTATTGTGAGTGGGTTGTTGTTGTTATAGTTATCTTCTTGCGAGCAGGTTACGGACTTCCTCCCTAAGGAAGCGAGAGTGTTGTGAGTTGAGTGTGGTTACGAGGTAAGTCTCCGGACTTACTTAGCTCGTATTCTATGTATTAGATACGATGCGTGTTTGGTGGTGTGTGTTTTATTGCTTCCATTATAACTTATAAAACCGGAAATAGGATTACCGACCTTTATATATTATTTGGCCCAAGTGTATGATAACGGGCGGTGACAACTTGTGTAGCTCTTGCGTAGAGTTAGGAGGTTCTTGGCGACTAGCCCGTGTGGTTAGACGGACGGATGCGTCCGTACCGTTCCATGCGGTAAGTTGGGACCGAGGTGTAATATCCGGAATTTTTGTTCCGTTTATTTCTGTAACAAACCCGATCTCGATCAGTTGACCCATATCCGTCTACTTAGTTAGACACATTATTATAAAATTTATCATTTTATGTAGCTTCCCTTCACATAAAATGATAGGATCTTTATAAAATTTTATCATTTTATGTATCTTACCTTCACATAAAATGATAGGATTATTATAACCAATCCTAAACTATAACATGATCCGTATCCGTCTATTCCGTAGCCTACCAGTTCCGATCCCTTGACTTCACATAAAATAATAAGTTTAGCCCCAAACCCTAATTTAGAATATGACTCGTCGTTGACAAGTCTGTGACGAAGCTGTGACAAGGTCTGGACAAGTCTGTGACGAAGCTGTGACAAGGTCTGGACAAGTCTGTGACGAAGCTGTGACAAGGTCTGGACAAGTCTGTGACGAAGCTGTGACAAGGCCAGACAAGTCTGTGACGAGTCTGTGACAAGGCCAGACAAGTCTGTGACGAGTCTGTGACAAGCCCAGAAGCCGCCATCAGCTTGCCCAGCGCCCAGTGTCCGCCTCAGCCCAGCAGCGCCATCTTGCCCAGCCCAGAAACTCGCCAGTTTCAGCAGCTTGTCCACAGCCCAACTTCAGCACCGTGGATCCACAGCTCCAGCCCAGCGTCCAGCCTTCAGCCCAGTGCGCAGCCCAGGATTCAGCAGCCAGCCCAGCTGTGATGTATTAGATTCAACGGATGAATAAATGCAGTGAGAGAGAATCGATTCACTTGCCATAAAACGCTCCTAGAATCACGCTGTGCAGCTCTCACCTTCCTTCCAGCCGTTACGCTCCTCTCCCTCCCTGTGACTGCTTCCTCCGATCTCCATCTGGACGTCTCGACTTGCTGCAATCTGGTGGTGTTCAATCTACAGGTGAGACAACCCCTTTCCTTCTCTCATCCGTTTTCCGCCTTTCTCTCTTCTGCATTACTTGCTAATGGACGGAGATGATGCTCTACAGACTTCCTAGACCAACGCAGAGCCGCCTGGGACTTCTGCACTCGAGCCATCTGCACAAGCGCCGGACTGCTGCACTCGACCCATCTGCACAAGCGCCGGACTGGACGTTGCTCCGTCTGTCAACTCAAAACGTAGAACCAGCGGGCTGCCTCTCTTCTGTCGATCCAGCAGACCACTGATATGGAGGAGCCCAGATTTGATCCACAACAGCAACCTTGGTGTTATCCTTCTCATGCCTTCGAGTCATGGAATCGAGTAAGGTCCCAATCCGTCCTACCTTTGTCCTTCTTTTGAGCAATCATTAACATATATATATATATATATATAGATAGATAGATATATGCTGATAAGAGATCCTTTTCTGTCATCAATCCATCCCTAACAGCCTCGGAAGATAGCTTGAAGAGTTGAGGCGTTTTCTGAATTTTTCGGAAGTGACAAGCAGTCAACTTCGGGTCCAGATTTGGGTAAGTTAGATTTCTTCTTTTTGGATGATTTTCTGATATGTTATAGATGGTATTTCAAAGTAAATCATACTAAAATTTCAGAGGAATCCATGTTATGGTTTGAGAGATATGGGGTCTCAAAGTTCAGTTTTATAAATGTGCTGAGTTGAGAAAAACAGCATGGGATGCTGTTTTGTGAGATAGTTTTGAATAGGCTTTTGATCTTTGTTAGGCTTGAATTTTTGATATGATATAGTTGACATCTTGTTGTAGATCATATTAAAATTTGGGAAGAATCGGAGTTACGGTTTGAGAGTAATTGTGTTTCAAAGTTGACGTTTTTAATATATGTGCTGAGTGTTGGGAAAAACAGCAAGTGATGCTGTTTTGTGAGATGGTTTTGAATAAGCTCTTGATCTCCGTTGGACTTGAATTTTGGATATGATATGGTTGACATATTGTTGTATAACATATTAAAATTTGAGAGGAATCCAGCGAGTGGTTTGAGATTTATAATTTTTTCAAAGATGGAGTCGTAAACAGTTTTTCTGTTGTGCTGAAATTCGGTTTTGTGAGATAGTTTTAAATAGGATTTTGATCTCCTTTGCGTCTAAATTTTGGATATATTAGAGATAAGATTTAATAGTAGAACATATCAAAATTTGGGATAAATACAGCGAGTAGTTTAAGAGTTATGATTTTTCAAAGTTAAGACAATGTGCTGCTTGTTAAGTGTTGTACCCAACTTTAGAAATTTTTGTAGAAGCGATGCTTTAACAGTTTTAAGAAATTCTTTCTCCTATGAGTAGATAGGATATCATAGATGACCTAGGGAATTATTTCGGAATTTTTATAAGATTATTCGAATTTTATGTTTGAAGTTGTAGTTGGACTTTAGTGACTTTTCGAGAAATAGAAAATGGATGATTTTTCTAGTTGTTACCTAAAATCATCCTAGGGAGTAGAATATGGTTAGTTAGTCCCAAATAAGAGTTTAAACATAAATTATGAAATTTTTAGAAGTTTCAGGACCAGGGGTAAAACAGTCATTTATCCGTATAAGGGTATTTTGGTAATTTAGCTGATGATAGAGTTAAATATCTTAGAAGTTAGAGACTTCTAATTAAGTGGGATATAATATTGATCCACTTTCCTTTTATAACAGGCGGTTGAGTTCCTGCGGTTACAGACCGAGTCGAGATAACGAGATTATGTTTGAATTCAGGTAAGATCTTTGGGCTTACTTAGCTGACTTCTAAATATGAGCATGAATGATGATAGTGGTGTGTGATTGAGATGTTTAGAGTTATAGGTTGTGATAGATATTTACCGACCTATACTTGGTCTAAGAGTAACGGGCGGTGGCATTCTGCTCAGTTAGCTTGCGGGCGCTGGGGGTTTCTTTAGGGACTAGTCCATACTCGGTTTGTAGTGATGCTACCGGCGGAGGTCAGCTAGACCTACACCCAGTTGGATAAGGAACGGAGGCGAGAACTGTTAATAGCTCTCGTGCCATAACTGTAAAATTGAATAAGATGAATCACCTAATTAATAGATAATAAACGGTTGAGTGCCAGCATGATGTTTGTTTATTTTGTTTCTGCGTGTGTTTGTGTTGTTGTTATTCTACTTATATTTTGATTGTTAGCTAACGGTTTATCCGTGTTGTAGATTTGTAGAGATAGACAGTTGTAGAGTGATCCGGAACGGATGGTCAGCCGGGTCCACGTACTCATTAGATGGGGACGGGGGAGTCTTCCATACGTCATGCATGTTATGTATCTTTATATATGTTTGTAAGGCTGTCACATGTACTTTCATACCATTAAAAATATTATGTTTTGGAAATTGTTTTTAATTACATTTGTGCCTTGTTGTAAGATCCTAGTAAAGTTGTTGTTAAACCAAGGTCGGGACCCATTGTGAGGTCCTAACCAATAGCTCCCCGAGTTCCAAGAACTTGGGGTGTTACAACATGGTATCAGAGCCAGGTTGGCAACAATGGCACTTGAAATCTTCTAAAAGACCGGATGTATAAAATAACTAGAACCCGAAAGGGGTCTAAGATTTTCAAAACGAATTTTTGTTTTACACACGTGCATAGTCGGGTTGTGGGTTAGTAGTACGTCGGACCACCATCGTTCTCCGTGGATCTCTGCAACTTGGAATGATAGATGTTAGTATATAGAGTTATATCGATATGTTTTAATGTATGATTATATATATGTATATGTGTAGCACGTTAGTATCCTAAAGGATACTTTAGATCCTTTAGTTGTGATATCATGAAGCGATTATCGCTTCATGATAAATCGGCAGCGGATTTGAAGAGTTTTCAACACGAGACAATGGATTCAGACCTAGGATTGAGTATTATACTCTGGTGGGTGTCCTAGTGACCATATAAATCATCCGAAGAACGGGTTGGCAAAGAAGTAAGGATGTTGAGATATTTTTCACCATAAGTACAAACAGATGAGAAAGAAATTCCCGAGTTAGCTCTAATGGAAGGAATAGAAAGTCATACAAGGGACTTGGTCGTATGAAGCCGAGAGATGAATTAAAGAATCACATAGCAGAAGACAAGAGCATAGATTGGAGATAATAATAGTGGGTTAAGAACCAAGTAGAACGGAGCAAAATCATGATGGCGGAATAAAGGATGTTGCAATCGAGACGGATGCTCCATAGACAATGATGAGCATGAGAGACCAGACGAGTCAACTCGGATATGACGATCTGAGGTGCACGGAATGAATACCTACAATTGAGTATAAAAGCGGAAGACCCCGCAAGGGTGGAGAAGTTTTGACCTCATCAAAGATATAAGAAGTTGAAAGGAACCGCGACACTAGTATCAAAAGAGTAGAAGGCCGGTATAGAGTCAACGGAGTTCAAGAGAGCAATATTATAGACAACGCGCTAATGAAGGAACATGTGAGAATGATCTTGGTGGACTCGAGATTCCAAGGTAATCCCGATTATCATGGGACCTAGGTCATCAACACAGACGATCCATGTAAGAGACGACAAGAGATCAGATTAGAGATAATAATAAGGGAACAAGAATCATATAGAACAGAGTACAACCAAGATTTGCAGGGTAAAGGACGTTACAATCGAGGCGAACGCTGCCATATGCAAGCATGGGCATGAGAATACAAAGAAGATAAGGTGTTGACCTAGCTGTGAGAAATTAAAGGGTACAAAGATAGAGGGTGAGCTTGATGACGAGAAATAAATTTTGTAACCATGGAAGCATGTAGAGTCCTTCAAGGATCCGAGAATTTTTGAATGAAACTTCGACATAAGTATCAAAGCATGTAGAGTCCTTCAAGGATACGAGAAGTATAAAACTGGGACAACGAATTTCTATAATGGTAGCATGATCAAAACAACACCCATCAAAGGGAAGAATGTGAGAGAGTTATTTTGGTGGACTAGAAAGTCCACTATAACTTCTCATTCATATAAAGATTTAAGTTACCAACATTAACGGTCATAACAAAGAACCGCAAATAGACGATGAACAAAGTAAGAAAGATCGTGAAGACTTGATAAACTCATTGACGACAGATGAATGCTATGACTGGACTCAAAAGAGTATAGTGATCTTATAAGAGAACAAGAGAAGTGCAGACTATGGAAGGAGCTAAAGGGGTATTGACAAAGAAACTGGAGAAGATAGATTCTCACCAAGTGTTTCAAACTTCAAAAGAGATTGAAGAACAATAAGTTCGTGATCTTATAGAAGGTCAACTACAGACTAGTTGGTAGTAACTGGGACATAAACGTGCGGGTCAACTAGTGGTAACTGGTTGGCATATAAGGAGAATAACCATAGACCTATGAAATAATTTTATAGACATCTGGAGGACCCTTCAAGAGATCAACGGCGACAAATGTGAAGTTAAATCGATACCAGTGCTAATACCCTTAATAGTAACATGAAGTGAGTTCAAACTAGTAACTCTAATTAAGAACTTAAGAAGAAAGACTAGATGGCCAGGGATGACCCCCTTATGTCATTTGAGACCAAGGAAATTGTGTGAGTGAATTACTATCTACTGGCTAAGAAAAGGGTACACATCACAGCTAGAACATATGGATTGTAAAAGAAGAACTAGAGGAATAAGAAGCATATGATTTTGATAAGGTTCTATGCCAATGAAGACATAGTGTGGTAGCATTCCATACGAGATAAACTGCAAGTGGAGGGAAGTTAAGGTCATGAGAGTCGCGTAGACGTGCTTACAAGCTATAGTAGAAGATCTAGAAAGGACCATTGATATCAGATGGATGACACAGTTGGACTCGAGAAATGGAGTTAGTTCACGGGGGAACTGGAAGTTTGTAATGTAGAATGAGCTAAAGGAGTATAAATTGATGAACTCAAGTAAGTAGTGCTCGCCAGGAAATTCAACGGCAAAAGAGGTATGAGAAAAGTAAGTCCCGGAAATGGAGATAAGTCAACTATTGACTGACCGACATCAACTGAGGACGTGCAAGAGTTGTTTGGGGATTGACGAGCTATGTACAGTTAAGAAGAGATATCTGTGATTGAGGATTATTGAATTAACTATACCGATGCTTTGGAGGAGTTCCTCAAGTAGACAACGAAAATCTACTTAGACAACTAAAGGTATAGAGAGAATCGTGCTAGAGGTTACTTCTCGGTTGGTTAAGATCAAACTTCAGTCGAGTCAGGAAGTTTGGATCCGTGTTAGAAGAATTCCAAAAGTAAACGGAAGAGGTCGTCTTCCAACCGTTATCTTATTCCCTTAAGGCAAGTAAGGAAGGTACTTGGTATTTCATCCGGATAGGACTTATGGTGTAATTGAGAGGGAGAGTTTTGAGTCCATCAATTTGGACTCACGGAAAATGTCCTTACGATTAGCGGGTGACAACATAATTATCAAAGTAGCGCAGCGAAAGCGTGATGAGTCCTAACCCACAGAACCGGAAACTCGAGAGTACAACAAATGACGTGTCGAGTTTAAGACGATGATAATTGGTGAAATGCGTTTCGTTTAGAAGGAACGTGAAATAGGCTACGTGGAGTGACAAGAATTTTTGTCGAGGAACTGTATCACCAACTAGATAGACGAGAAAGTATGTGCACGTAGAAGTATAGAAAGAGAGTGGTACCCCATTATAGATCCAAGTGAAGCATGCCGACTTAGTCACATGTTGGAAGACCAGTAAATTTGGAATTTAATACCTAGCATGGTACTTTAGAACGAATTTCTTGATAAAATGAGAAAGGAAGTAACGAAGTAATAAAGGTGTTGTGTAGGGCCTGCACTAACAAGCTCAAGGTGAGTAACTATCAAGTTGAATCGAAAGACAGATAAGAAAAGGAAGCTACGGGAGTGTACTTACAGACCAGTACTCGTACATATAGAAAACATAATCTCAAGAATGGAGTATAAGAAGAATTTTATCTCGGAACGGAGTCGAGTTGCGTTTTGAGTTAGAGGAATATTATAGGACACAATACAATGTTAACAACTATTAAGTAGTGTGAGCAAATGACGGTGATGTGAGATCACCTTGTATCTAATACCGTCATTCCGGACATATTGTATGTCACTCAAGACAAAAAAAAAAAAAAAAAAACAAAAACGTGAGAAGCCTAAGGTTGAGCTAACAATATATTAGATATCCATAAATATTATAATAATGCCAAGTGAATACAGATGATGACCACTAGATTGTGTCTCCACTACTAGACCGGAAAAGGGTAAAGGGATGACTCCTTACCTGAGGAATAAGATGACCGAGCCATATTAAAAGATAAGTGAGTCGTGATACAAAGAGCATTAGACACTTGGTGAAGTGTTGGCGGAGGTCCAAGACCTTTGGCCTGAGTGTGTAGTCAAGTAAACATAACGAAGGGAAGAAAGTTGACTAGGTTATTTTCTGTACGGTCATCAAAAGACCTGGAGGTGAGTTGCGAAATGTGACCACTCGAGGCTGTAAAGTGGTTTATAAGTGATTGATGGACTAGTAAACCTCACCCTATTGGAGAGTGTAACCCTAGTTTTCTACGGTTTCAGTTAGAGGTATACTTACCAGACAAAAGTTAGGACATCGGCTTAGAGAATCGGGCAATGAAGCCGGATGATACCCGTGAGATATCTAGTTACCACACTAGAACGTGGTAGTAGGCACTGGCGAAGTCTGTACATGAAAAGATTTCAGAGTTAATGGTTTTATAAAAGCCGACGAGGCCACCTTGGATACTATGGGTAGTATGAGACATAACCTTTCAGAGACCTTTGTGGAGATAGTGTAATCTAGGGAGCGACGAGTTAGGGTTTGGCCTTATATCTGTGTTATATTGTCTGACTACTTGTTTATTTTCATGCTCGAGTGCTTAGTCGGGATGTGTGTTATTGGTGACCTTAATATGCGGGATACTTATATGTGGAAACGATGACTCTTGTACGGTAACAAGTAGATACACTAGATTCATACCTTGAGGGCTGACCTTATGACTGACGTACTTTAAGTTTCGGGGATAAACTTATCCTAAGGGGGGATTGATGTAATACCCGGGAATATTTCTTCCGGCTATTTCAGAAACAAATCAGAACTTGACCGTTGTGACCTCTTTCCGGCGCTTAAATTCGTTTGCATGGACTCCGACATTACGAGTCTTCTTTTAAGTTTCGGGACGAAACTTATTTTAAGGGGGTACTGATGTAATATCCGAAATTTTTATTCCGTTTATTTCTGTAACAAACCCGATCTCGATCAGTTGACCCATATCCGTCTACTTAGTTAGACACATTATTATAAAATTTATCATTTTATGTAGCTTCCCTTCACATAAAATGATAGGATCTTTATAAAATTTTATCATTTTATGTAGCTTACCTTCACATAAAATGATAGGATTATTATAACCAATCCTAAACTATAACATGATCCGTATCCGTCTATTCCGTAGCCTACCAGTTCCGATCCCTTGACTTCACATAAAATAATAAGTTTAGCCCCAAACCCTAATTTAGAATATGACTCGTCGTTGACAAGTCTGTGACGAAGCTGTGACAAGGTCTGGACAAGTCTGTGACGAAGCTGTGACAAGGTCTGGACAAGTCTGTGACGAAGCTGTGACAAGGCCAGACAAGTCTGTGACGAGTCTGTGACAAGGCCAGACAAGTCTGTGACGAGTCTGTGACAAGCCCAGAAGCCGCCATCAGCTTGCCCAGCGCCCAGTGTCCGCCTCAGCCCAGCAGCGCCATCTTGCCCAGCCCAAAAACTCGCCAGTTTCAGAAGCTTGTCCACAGCCCAACTTCAGCACCGTGGATCCACAGCTCCAGCCCAGCGTCCAGCCTTCAGCCCAGTGCGCAGCCTAGGATTCAGCAGCCAGCCCAGCTGTGATGTATTAGATTCAACGGATGAATAAATGCAGTGAGAGAGAATCGATTCACTTGCCATAAAACGCTCCTAGAATCACGCTGTGCAGCTCTCACCTTCCTTCCAGCCGTTACGCTCCTCTCCCTCCCTGTGACTGCTTCCTTCGATCTCCATCTGGACGTCTCGACTTGCTGCAATCTGGTGCTGTTCAATCTACAGGTGAGACAACCCCTTTCCTTCTCTCATCCGTTTTCCTCCTTTCTCTCTTCTGCATTACTTGCTAATGGACGGAGATGATGCTCTACAGACTTCCTGGACCAACGCAGAGCCGCCTGGGACTTCTGCACTCGAGCCATCTGCACAAGCGCCGGACTGCTGCACTCGACCCATCTGCACAAGCACCGGACTGGACGTTGCTCCGTCTGTCGACTCAAAACGTAGAACCAGCGGGCTGCCTCTCTTCTGTCGATCCAGCAGACCACTGATATGGAGGAGCCCAGATTTGATCCACAACAGCAACCTTGGTGTTATCCTTCTCATGCCTTCGAGTCATGGAATCGAGTAAGGTCCCAATCCGTCCTACCTTTGTCCTTCTTTTGAGCAATCATTAACATATATATATATATAGATAGATAGATATATGCTGATAAGAGATCCTTTTCTGTCATCAATCCATCCCTAACAGCCTCGGAAGATAGCTTGAAGAGTTGAGGCGTTTTCTGAATTTTTCGGAAGTGACAAGCAGTCAACTTCGGGTCCAGATTTGGGTAAGTTAGATTTCTTCTTTTTGGATGATTTTCGGATATGTTATAGATGGTATTTCAAAGTAAATCATACTAAAATTTCAGAGGAATCCATGTTATGGTTTGAGAGATATGGGGTCTCAAAGTTCAGTTTTATAAATGTGCTGAGTTGAGAAAAACAGCATGGGATGCTGTTTTGTGAGATAGTTTTGAATAGGCTTTTGATCTCTGTTAGGCTTGAATTTTTGATATGATATAGTTGACATCTTGTTGTAGATCATATTAAAATTTGGGAAGAATCGGAGTTACGGTTTGAGAGTTATTGTGTTTCAAAGTTGACGTTTTTAATATATGTGCTGAGTGTTGGGGAAAACATCAAGTGATGCTGTTTTGTGAGATGGTTTTGAATAAGCTCTTGATCTCCGTTGGACTTGAATTTTGGATATGATATGGTTGACATATTGTTGTAGAACATATTAAAATTTGAGAGGAATCCAGCGAGTGGTTTGAGATTTATGATTTTTTCAAAGATGGAGTCGTAAACAGTTTTTCTGTTATGCTGAAATTCGGTTTTGTGAGATAGTTTTAAATAGGATTTTGATCTCCTTTGCGTCTAAATTTTGGATATATTAGAGATAAGATTTAATAGTAGAACATATCAAAATTTGGGATAAATACAGCGAGTAGTTTAGGAGTTATGATTTTTCAAAGTTAAGACAATGTGGTGCTTGTTAAGTGTTGTACCCAACTTTAGAAATTTTTGTAGAAGCGATGCTTTAACAGTTTTAAGAAATTTTTTCTCCTATGAGTAGATAGGATATCATAGATGACCTAGGGAATTATTTCGGAATTTTTATAAGATTATTCGAATTTTATATTTGAAGCTGTAGTTGGACTTTAGTGACTTTTCGAGAAATAGAAAATGGATGATTTTTCTAGTTGTTACCTAAAATCATCCTAGGGAGTAGAATATGGTTAGTTAGTCCCAAATAAGAGTTTAAACATAAATTATGAAATTTTTAGAAGTTTCGGGACAAGGGGTAAAACAGTCATTTATCCGTATAAGGGTATTTTGGTAATTTAGCTGATGATAGAGTTAAATATCTTAGAAGTTAGAGACTTCTAATTAAGGGGGATATAATATTGATCCACTTGCCTTTTATAACAGGAGGTTGAGTTCCCGCGGTTACAGACCGAGTCGAGATAACGAGATTATGTTTGAATTCAGGTAAGTCCTTTGGGCTTACTTAGCTGACTTCTAAATATGAGCATGAATGATGATAGTGGTGTGTGATTGAGATGTTTAGAGTTATAGGTTGTGATAGATATTTACCGACCTATACTTGGCCTAAGAGTAACGGGCGGTGGCATTCTGCTCAGTTAGCTTGCGGGCGCTGGGGGTTTCTTTAGGGACTAGTCCATACTCGGTTTGTAGTGATGCTACCGGCGGAGGTCAGCTAGACCTACACCCAGTTGGATAAGGAACGGAGGCGAGAACTGTTAATAGCTCTCGTGCCATAACTGTAAAATTGAATAAGATGAATCACCTAATTAATAGATAATAAACGGTTGAGTGCCAGCATGATGTTTGTTTATTTTGTTTCTGCGTGTGTTTGTGTTGTTGTTATTCTACTTATATTTGGATTGTTAGCTAACGGTTTATCCGTGTTGTAGATTTGTAGAGATAGACAGTTGCAGAGTGATCCGGAACGGATGGTCAGCCGGGTCCACGTACTCATTAGATGGGGACGGGGGAGTCTTCCATACGTCATGCATGTTATGTATCTTTATATATGTTTGTAAGGCTGTCACATGTGTACTTTCATACCATTAAAAATATTATATTTTGGAAATTGTTTTTAATTACATTTGTGCCTTGTTGTAAGATCCTAGTAAAGTTGTTGTTAAACCAAGGTCGGGACCCATTGTGAGGTCCTAACCAGTAGCTCCCCGAGTTCCAAGAACTTGGGGTGTTACACGAGGCGAGTTTCGGGAGATTCTCATGTCACAAAAGAAGTTGAATTAGAACGGGATATGACCTAATAATAAAAGATAATAACCGGACTTGTGTGTTTTGAGCATGTTATGTGTTATGTTAATGTATGTGTGTATGTGCCTTCACCTTGCTTCTAATGCTGCAAATATTAGCTAACGGTTTTATACCGATTGTTGTAGATTGCCTTGCAGGTTAGGAATGCGGCCGAGAGATACGGATCTGTGGGCAGCCGGGGTTCCGTACATTTTAGGAGTGGGTTTTGTTTGGAGTCGAGTTGTGTTCATTCTTCGTTTATTGTGTTTGTATGCCGCGTGTATGGCTTTTGGTCTTTGTAGTTGTTTTTGGCTGAAGTCCGTATTTGTTTTCTTTCGGGTTTTTTTGCATTGCATAAAAATGTATTTCGGTTTTGGCCTATATTTGTGCCTTATTGCAAGATCCGGTGAAATTGTTGTCAAACTAAGGGTCGGGACCCATTGTGAGGTCCCAACCAGTAGCGCTCTGAGTCCGGCGGATTCGGGGTGTTACAAGTAACTAGGCTTTTTATTAAGAATATTTGATTTATTTTATATTAAGTTGATATTTTTTTAAAAAAATCGAAATTATTTTTTTTTCGAAAACTTTTCGATTTTTTTCATATTTTTTTAATATGAAATTTATTAGTTTTTTTACAAATTATTTTAAAATATCTGATTTTTTTTTCAAAAAATATTAAAATCGATTTTTTTAAATGATAAACACTGATATTAAAAAACGAATTCTTTTTAATTCTAAAACTTTATTTATTCTAAAACTATGAAGAAATATTTTTGTTAATCGTTTAAAAATAATATTTTAGAAAAAAACTTTATGAGCTTAGAAATAAATAAAGTTCAATTGAAATTTAAAAATATAAAAAATATTAAGTTCTTTAAAAGTTTTAAAAAAATAAAGCTTATAAGTTCAATTGAAAATATAAGTAAACAAATTTTAATATCCTTAAAACTAGATTGCAAATCTTAACTATTTCGATTTTTAAAAATTATAAAAAATTAAAAGGTCATTAATAATATGAGATACTAATACAAAATTATATAGTAAAATATTTAAAATAAATTTGTAAATTAAATATTTAAAATAATTGGATTATTGGATTAGTTTAGAGATAAAAAAACTATATACTTTTAAAAAATTACATGAATTTTGTAATAAATTGATTCATGATCTTCCAATTTTTCTAATGTATATTAATGAACTAATAACCATAACAAATAAAAGTTAATACTAAACAAAATAAATAATTAAAACATATATAAAAATAAATAAATTAAAATAATATATTGTTATAATAATAATAATAATCAATTACATTAAATCGTAATGAATATTATTATATATCAAGGAACTAATAGTCCATAATTAAGAAAAAGTAAAATTAAACAAAATTTTAATTAAAGAACATAATTTTAAATAAATAAAATAAATTAAAATGTTGTTAGAATAATAATAAAACTAAAGTAAGTTTTAATGGATTTATTATATATTATCGAACTAATAAACTATAACTTAGAAAAAGTTAAAATTATATAAAATATATAATTAAAATTAAATAAAAATTGTTAGAATATTAATCCTAATTTATTTTATTATATAATAACGAACTAATAAATAATATAAAATTAAATATTATTAGAATAATAATTAAATTAAAATAAATTCTAATGATATTTATTATATAACATAAGGAGGAATGTTAATTGTACGTTTAAAGTAAAATAAATAAATAAATAGGGTTTGTTAGGATTTTAGATTTGAATAAGTATGGTTAAAAAAATTAATTAATGAATTAACCTAAATAATAATGTGATGTGGCTTAACAAATAGTTGACACGTGTATAATTGATGAGGTGGTTGCACGAAACTGTGCTAAGTGGAAGTTCACAGGCTGCTTTAGTATATAAGATAGATATAGATTAGTAACATGTATCATTAAAAAAATATAAAAAAAACTTTGTTACATCTATATATCTTCTATATACCTATACTAAAACAGAAGTCACTACGTCTAACGTGGCGACCTAAGGTTTATTCTAGCAAGTAAATTTTTTTAAAATTAGTAATTAAGCCATAAGATATTTTTCCCTAAAGCTGGATTTTTCATAAATACGGTTTGTTACTTAATATTTTATGAAGTTAATTTTAAAAAAAATAGCTTAACAACCAAATTATTTTTTGATAAGTAAATAATTATAAAAAGATATTAAAAAATTTTTAGCTATAGGATCCGATTTGTTACAAACCTTATCAAAAACCTAATCTTCTATATCTGTATACCTATACTAAAAGAGAAGTCACTACGGTTGACGTGGCGACCTGAGGTTTATTCTAGCAATTAATTTTTTTTAAAATCAATAATTAAGCCATAAGATCTTTTTCTCTAAAGCTGAAGTTTTTAACAAATACGGTTTGTTACTTTATAATTTAGAGCGATTTTATTCGGTGAGTCAAAAAAATACAAAACGAGTCAAGGGAATTGAATTTCGAGTACGAGGCGCAGGAGTAGAGCAGATACGAGGCGAATGCGGATGAAGATTACGGGGCGCATCCAGAGTATGCCTTCGGGGCACATCCAGAGTGCGCCTGTAACGCCCCATTTTATTAGGCGCATTTTCGATATTTATTTCCCTACTTTTATCGATATTTTAATAGCTTAAATAGTTTTACGGGTATTTTTATATCGTAAATTAATTTTATTTTTTTTTCCGAGCTTATATATATCTTTGAACCATATAATTATTTTTTTCCGTATTTTCTTTCGGAAAGTTGAAAAAATTTTCCGATCCAAAAGTTTAGTTCGATTCGTTCCGATCGAGTTAATTCTATGTTATTATCTTTCTATCTCACCCGTCCTCTCTCCCCGACCCCTTGGTCTCAGTTCCATCTTGGCAGCTTGTGTTGCCCAGGCTGTAATACCCAAAATTTTATTTATCGATAAATTCTAAATCAATCCGAGCGGACCGATAGGACTCGTTCCGAGAACTTGAATTTTTAAGACATTTCGACCGGGCCCATCGTTTAGGCCCATGATGGCTGATATTTTGGGTATTAATTTTGCCCTTTTCAAAATAAATAAATAAAAAAAAAAAAAGTTCAGCTTTGTTTTTAACCTAACTACATCTCTCTCCTCCTTCATCTTGGAAGAGCAGCCGCCGCCGTACCCCTCCCTTTCGACCCTCCCTTCCGCCACAAGAACCGGCGCAGCACCACTCCCTTTCGGCCCTTTCTTCCTCCACTAGAACCGGCGCCGCACCACTCCCCTTCGACTCCCTCTTCCTCCACCGGAACCGACGCCGCACGCACTCCCCTTCCTCCCTTTCGACCGGCGTCTTCTGGAGTACGAAACCGACTGGTGACCAACGCTAGAGATCGCCTCCTTCTTGCTTCGTCTCAGGTCGCCGGCCTTATTCTGCCAGGTATTGTTCCGTCCAACATACCCGTCTCGCCTTTTTGCCGATGAAGAACCCGACCAACAATCTAGAGTGAGTAAGGGGCGTGAAGTTTGCCGTTTTCGGGGCTGTCGCGAGGAGCTCGATGTCGCCGCCAGGGCAAACTGTTGTAGTGCCGCCACCTTCCCCTACCGTCAGGATCTGTCTAGAACAAGGAACCCCTCCGCCGAACGCTTTCTCATGTGTCTTCGCCGGAGACTGGCTACCACCACCTCACCGCCCAGGCTGCCGGCCGTCTTCTGCCTCTCCTTCTTTCCCTTACTGTGCAGTGACGATCCAGCATGCCGCCACCCTCTCCGACCGTCAGTGATGAGCTGCCAACCGGAACACCAGTAGCCGTCTTCTTTTCCCACAGTGTGAGTTCTCGCGCTGTTGTTAGAACCATGGGTTACGGGTTAAAGATTGTTACGATATGAATGTTGATTAGTATTATGTGTATGTTTTATATGGTATTAATGATGTTGTAGGTCTCTTGTGAGTTTCGGGCTATGTTGTACTCGTGGGTAGAAAGAATGTCGTTTATAGAAGTTGAGAGTTGATATATCGGGTGGTTGTGTTTGTATGTTTAGTATGAGTTGTGAAGAAGGTTGAGTTGGCATGAGAAATGAATGTTGTATCAAGGTATTAGATGGATAATTGTAGGCTAGCAATGAGGATGAGTAAAATGTCGGATATATGACTTGAGATAGCTTCATTAATAGCTTTTGAGCATAGACATGGATGCAAGTTTTTGTAAAGTATGTGAAGAATTATGTTAGTGGACTTTCAGTCATAAGTGGAGTTTTGTATCTTGTAGTTAGAATGAGTTTCCTTTTTCTTTTGATGTTAGCTTGTAGGTTGTTGTTATATATATATATGTATATATATATATATATATATATATATATATATATATATATATATATATATATCGGCATGTCTTAGCGATACACATTTTGGTTTTCTTTTGGTTATCTAGCTAGGAGTAGACGTGCTTGGTACGTTTAGGTGTTTCTCGGAACTTTTGAGTTTTAGTGGTAATGTTTAGTTGACCTTAGTTAGTCTAAGTAACTTTTAGGGTGATCCAGGTTTATAATTGTCGTTTCGCCAAGTAAGGCTAGTTTAGTGTTTTCTTCAGATGAGCGTTATTAACTTAAAAGTGAAAACTTCTAATGTGTTGGATATGTTATTGATACAAGTTTCATATTATGATCAAGCAGTTGATATTGGACCCATATGTAGCAAAGAGATATCGTTGATTGGACTTGACCTAGTGCAGGTAAGTCTCCGGACTTACTTAGCTCGTATTCTTTGTATTAACATTGATGTGTGTTGGGTGGTGTGTGTTTACTGTTTATGTTATAACGATGGAACCGGAAATAGGATTACCGACCATTATATTATTTTGGCCCAAGTGTATGATAACGGGCGGTGACATCATCTGCCTAGCTCTTGCGAGAGTCTAGGAGGTTCTCGGCGACTAGCCGTGCTGGTTAGACGGTCGGAGGCATCCGTACCGTTCCATGCCGGAAATAGGGACCGAGGCGGGACCACGGTGGTCTCGTGTCACAAACCTAAGTTGAATTAGAACGGGATACGACTTAATAATAACAAAGATAATATACCGGATTGGTGTGCTTTTGAGTATGTTGCGTGCTATGTTGATTTACGTGTGTTTGTGCCTTTCCCATTAGTTCTAATGCCTTGAATATGAGCTAACGGTTTATACCGAATGTTGTAGTTGTCTTGCAGGTTAGGATTGCGGCCGAGAGATCCGGAAGGGTGGGCAGCCGGGGTCCGTACATTTTAGGAAGTGTTTTGAGTTGGAATTTTCTTGTGTTTTGTCTTCCGGTTATTACGTTTCGTGTGCCGCTTGTTTGGCGTTTGGTTTGAGTTGTACCTCGGCTGAAGTTTGTTGTTGCATTCTTTCGGGTTTCTCATCATTTGCATTAAAATTTATTTATGTTTTTGCCTTTATTTGTGCCATGTTGGAAATGTCCGGTAAAATTGTTGTCAAGCTAAGGGTCGGGACCCATTGTGAGGTCTCGCCCGTAGCATTCCCGAGTCCGCGGATTCGGGGTGTTACAAAGTGGTATCAGAGCCAGGTTGACAACAATGACACTCGCAATCTTCTAAAGGCCGAATGTAAATAGAACCCTCAAGGGTTCTAAGTTTAAAATGATTTTTCGTTTTCAAAATCACATGCATGAGTCGGGGTAGAATGTGCGGACCACCACTCCTTCCGCGGATCTCGGCAGCGTAGTTTATTGGATTTTTAGTATATATATATATGTGTGTGTGTATATGTAGATATGTACTATAGACTAAGGACGTTTTGGATTATAGTCGTTTATGTAGATTGTAGTTGAACGATCGACTTGATATATGTGTATACTTATATATGTGAACTATTGTGCGTATTGGAGCTTGTGTTGTGAAGTAGAAATCATGGTTTTAGTATGTTGGTAGTGATGTGGACATAGGGCATATATTGTCATGTATATGTATACTTATTATATATATATAGTAACATATGGAGATATGTGACCTAATAGATAAGATGATAGTATGACATCATCACCTTTAAGACAACGTCGTTTGGCTCGGGATAACGGTCATACGTGGATGAGTATTCAAGTATCAAGTTGAACTTTTCGTGCTGGCAAACACCATGGCGTTTCTCTGATTTCTTTAAAAGGATGGCAAAGAGGAGGATTAAAGATGACATAAACGAAGGACGAACAAGTGGAAGGAAAACTCGAGACAACTTAAGAGAAATTGAGATGAAGACCATACAAGAAAAAAAGAGTAACATTATTGTGCGGAAGTGGTTCCAATGAAACCAAGAAGATGAAAGACGAAACGAGGAGCTTTGATCGAGAGACTTAAGATATCAACCAAGAGGAACGCGAGTAGATGCTAGCTAGGGCTATAATATTTGGGAAGGTGCACTTGAAAGACATCATGAAGAGCGGTAAGCCTATGAAAGTGGGTCATATGACACAAGAGAGCCGACAAAGGTATAGTTATCTTACAGAATTGGAAGGAAGCGTAGAGCGTAGAAAGAGTTAATAAAGTTTTCGAAGAGTGAAATGAGCAAGTGAAGTTTAAGGTAGAGTACCCCGAGAGGGTAGCCTTCAAGAGTATGGTAACTTGGAGTGTAGGAAGAATGGTGAGCCGTTAAACTTGGAGAAGGTCAGCTATAAGCTACTCGGTGACAACCAAGAACGCACCTGTGCGGGTTGTCTAGTGGTGAGAGTAGATAAGAAGAGTAACCTAGAGTGTGGATTATAACGGAATAGTGACAAGAGCTTGTAATATTCCCGGTGGTTCAATGTCAGCAATAAGGAGTTATATCAACGAAAGTGTGAATGCTATAATCAAGTAGCATTGATGGGTTCAAGCATATAACTGTAACCGACCTCCCGGGGAGTAATTGTAATGGCCATATGTGACCTTATTAGGTCATGGGATTGACATATGAGGAACGACACGATAAGAACTGTTAAGGTTAGGAAGAGAGGAGCAGGAGGGAAGTGAAGCTTCCCTTGTTTCTTTAAGCAACGAGAACATATATATGTATTTAGAGAGAGAGGATGCATGGTATTTTCATTATAATGAAACGGATGATATGTCTTCACGAGCAAAAGATGGATCAAAATCTTCTAGACTCAAGAAGAGAAGCCACAGTGGCTATAGCGTGAAATGGAGGATCTGGATTTTTAGCAACGCTTCAAGCTAGAGTTGATGACGTTAGTACTTGGGAAGTAATGTGTTGGGTTTTCGGTGACGTGGTCGAGAATTTCGCCTAGCGTTCTCCACGAGGCATGCCGGTACGGTTATGGAGTTGTTCTTGGAATACCAAGAGATGCATAAGGTGACCAACAAGGGTAAGAAGACCAAAGTTTGAAGTTGGATGTCGACCTAATATGTACGAGAAATATAGGAAACACTGAGGTTAGAACCTCTACAGTCGGATTGAAGTTACATAACATAATGAAGTAAGTTCTACACCTACTCGAAGGAATGTTGCAAGCTTATGGAGAATACGAAAAACGTCCCCCACATGTTGGGATGTCAATGAAAGCGGAGAGGGTAAGATCGATTTATTTGGAGGCATGATTATGCCCTACAATTAGGACGCTTATGACAACACACAAGTATGAGTCCTTAAGAGGTTATCACAACCATGCCTTCAAGGTGAAAAAGATGGAACAATATGAAATCGAGAGAAGAAGGACCCTTGAAAGAGAGCAATCACGCCCATAATTGAAGATGGAACAATACACGAGTCTGAAATACGTCACCTCATTAGATCGGATAGATCATTTGCGTCACGACCACTTGTAAAGTGATAGGACAAGATTGTGTCGGTTATTACGATCTGTGACGGGAAGAGAAAAGCTAGAACCTGAGATACCATGGATCCCAATACATTGGAATGTGGATTTTTTCCACTAAGGTTGATCTTGGCCCAACCCCAATTGTCAAAGCACCGTACAAATGATATCAATAAATGACATCGTGAAGATACGCGAATCGAGGAAGCAATTGTCAACTCTTAACGATAAGGGTGCGTTAAAAACAATGCACTACCATGGGGAACTCCAAATATAACTTAAACTCTTGATTTGAAGTTGTTATGAAGAACACCAATTTGCAAAAAGAGAGACGGTTATCTCCGTTGTACATCGATTACAATGAGCCGAACAAAATAACAATGAGGAACAAGTATCCCTCACCACAGATAGATGATCTACTCGACCAGTTGCAAGGGTCGGTGGTCTCTTTTAATTGATTTAAGGTTTGATTGTCACCAATTGAGAAGTCGAGATTGTGATATCACAAACACGGCATTCCGGACAAATCATGGTTACTACGAGTTGTAGGGATTCCATATGGGCTTCCTAATGCCCCGAATAAGACATTTTGGTCTACCCTCAAAGAAGGGAGAAATTGTATGACAAGTTATCTCGGGAGGACAACTCCGAAGGATGTGAAAGAAGTTACAAGCTTTCTTGGATTTGCTCGTCATTACCGGATTGGTGGAGAGATTCTCCAAGTAACACCATCTATGATTAACCTACTCTGGATAACAATGAAGTATTGAGTGGGATAAAAATTGGCAATGGAGTTGTTGAGAGTTAAGAGGAGATTCATTGGTGCAACTATTTTGAATTGCCTCGAGGTATGATGGTTTGAAGTGTACAAGTAATTCTCCAAGACAAGGTCTTGATCGAGTATTGAGGAATGATGTAAAAGTAATAGCATTCGTGTCTCGTTAGTAGAAGCGGTGTAAAGTAAAGTACATCCCTTCATTTCTTAGAATTGACAACAAGAATTAAGGAAACGTGGCCGATGAGTCGGCTAGTTGAGGAATTTACTAAGTAGATACTGAAATTTCATGGGATACCTAGTACTATTGTCTCGGGTAGAGGTGGGTGTTTCACTTCGGGATTTTGGCAACATAATCATGCCGCTATGGATACCAGTTATTTTCACGATAACTTTTCATCCTCAAGAAGATGGTCAGTTAGAGAGAACTTTGCAGACCTTAATGGACATATTGAGAGCAAGTGTGCTAGGTTGGGGATAAGTGTGATCCGATCACTTCCTTGACTGAGTTATCGTAGAATTATAACAGACATTCGTTGTTTGTGATGGCCCCTTATGAGGCATTATATGGGCGGATGTTTCGTACACCGTTGCGTTGGGATGAACCGAGTAGTGCTGGTGGGATAGCCCTGAGCGGATATAGGGTGACATCACTCGAGTAACGATGATCCAAGAGCGGATGCTAGCCGCACCAGGTTGCTGGAGGCGTATAAATATTAGAGGCATGGACATCTAAAGATCAGATATGGAGCTGGTCTGGTTAAGAGTATCACCGATGCGAGACATCAGACGAATTGACATTAAGGAAAAGTTTAGGTCCTGATATATTAGACATTTTGATATCTTGGAGCGAGTCGGAGAGGTTGCTTACAGACTAATGCTACTACCGACACTAGAGGGCGATAACACAACCTTCCATGTGTCTCAGCTACGAGAGTATATACATGACCCGGGACACATTAGTTGTGAGGATCTAGTAGTAGAGTCGAATCATACTTTTGTAGAGCATCCGGTAGTTGGGTTAGTGAGAAAACTAGACGCTTGCAGTCTAAAGACATACCGACGTTACGTATTCAGTGGTCTAGATGGGGAACCGATGAGGCTACCTGGGTGACGGATGATAACAGTAAGAAAAACTACCCTGATTTTTTAGGCTGAGTTAGTCGTGACCTCGGGACCAACATGTTAGCACTCAGACAGATATTTATGTGGTATTACTTGACTACTTGTTAGTTCTATGCTTGAGTGTTAATCCTTTATGTGTTTCACATATATGATCTTTGAGTGATACCTTTATGGTTAAAAGATTAGAACGACAATTATTGGGAATAAGAATTTCACCCTTACATGGATTATATAGAGGGTTACATTGACGACTTTCTTTATCGTAAGCTTTAGTTTCGGGACGAAACTTTTTTTTTTCGGGGGAATGATGTAATACCCAAAATTTTATTTATCGATAAATTCTAAATCAATCCGAGCGGACCGATAGGACTCGTTCCGAGAACTTGAATTTTTAAGACATTTCGACCGGGCCCATCGTTTAGGCCCATGATGGCTGATATTTTGGGTATTAATTTTGCCCTTTTTAAAATAAATAAAAAAAAAAAAAGTTCAGCTTTGTTTTTAACCTAACTACATCTCTCTCCTCCTTCATCTTGGAAGAGCAGCCGCCGCCGTACCCCTCCCTTTCGACCCTCCCTTCCGCCACAAGAACCGGCGCAGCACCACTCCCTTTCGGCCCTTCCTTCCTCCACTAGAACCGGCGCCGCACCACTCCCCTTCGACTCCCTCTTCCTCCACCGGAACCAACGCCGCACGCACTCCCCTTCCTCTCTTTCGACCGGCGTCTTCTGGAGTACGAAACCGACTGGTGACCAACGCTAGAGATCGCCTCCTTCTTGCTTCGTCTCAGGTCGCCGGCCTTATTCTGCCAGGTATTGTTCCGTCCAACATACCCGTCTCGCCTTTTTGCCGATGAAGAACCCGACCAACAATCTAGAGTGAGTAAGGGGCGTGAAGTTTGCCGTTTTCGGGGCTGTCGCGAGGAGCTCGATGTCGCCGCCAGGGCAAACTGCTGTAGTGCCGCCACCTTCCCCTACCGCCAGGATCTGTCTAGATCAAGGAACCCCTCCGCCGAACGCTTTCTCATGTGTCTTCGCCGGAGACTGGCTACCACCACCTCACCGCCCAGGCTGCCGGCCGTCTTCTGCCTCTCCTTCTTTCCCTTACTGTGCAGTGACGATCCAGCATGCCGCCACCCTCTCCGACCGTCAGTGATGAGCTGCCAACCAGAAAACCAGTAGCCGTCTTCTTTTCCCACAGTGTGAGTTCTCGCGCTGTTGTTAGAACCATGGGTTACGGGTTAAAGATTGTTACGATATGAATGTTGATTAGTATTATGTGTATGTTTTATATGGTATTAATGATGTTGTAGGTCTCTTGTGAGTTTCGGGCTATGTTGTACTCGTGGGTAGAAAGAATGTCGTTTATAGAAGTTGAGAGTTGATATATCGGGTGGTTGTGTTTGTATGTTTAGTATGAGTTGTGAAGAAGGTTGAGTTGGCATGAGAAATGAATGTTGTATTAAGGTATTAGATGGATAATTGTAGGCTAGCAATGAGGATGAGTAAAATGTCGGATATATGACCTGAGATAGCTTCATTGATAGCTTTTGAGCATAGACATGGATGCAAGTTTTTTTAAAGTATGTGAAGAATTATGTTAGTGGACTTTCAGTCATAAGTGAAGTTTTGTATCTTGTAGTTAGAATGAGTTTCCTTTTTCTTTTGATGTTAGCTTGTAGGTTGTTGTTATATATATATATATATATTGGCATGTCTTAGCGATACACATTTTGGTTTTCTTTTGGTTATCTAGCTAGGAGTAGACGTGCTTGGTACGTTTAGGTGTTTCTCGGAACTTTTGAGTTTTAGTGGTAATGTTTAGTTGACCTTAGTTAGTCTAAGTAACTTTTAGGGTGATCTAGGTTTATAATTGTCGTTTCGCCAAGTAAGGCTAGTTTAGTGTTTTCTTCAAATGAGCGTTATTAACTTAAAAGTGAAAACTTCTAATGTGTTGGATATGTTATTGATACAAGTTTCATGTTATGATCAAGCAGTTGATATTGGACCCATATGTAGCAAAGAGATATCGTTGATTGGACTTGACCTAGTGCAGGTAAGTCTCCGGACTTACTTAGCTCGTATTCTTTGTATTAACATTGATGTGTGTTGGGTGGTGTGTGTTTACTTTTTATGTTATAACGACGGAACCGGAAATAGGATTACCGACCATTATATTATTTTGGCCCAAGTGTATGATAACGGGCGGTGACATCATCTGCCTAGCTCTTGCGAGAGTCTAGGAGGTTCTCGGCGACTAGCCGTGCTGGTTAGACGGTCGGAGGCATCCGTACCGTTCCATGCCGGAAATAGGGACCGAGGCGGGACCACGGTGGTCTCGTGTCACAAACCTAAGTTGAATTAGAACGGGATACGACTTAATAATAACAAAGATAATATACCGGATTGGTGTGCTTTTGAGTATGTTGCGTGCTATGATGATTTACGTGTGTTTGTGCCTTTCCCATTAGTTCTAATGCCTTGAATATGAGCTAACGGTTTATACCGAATGTTGTAGTTGTCTTGCAGGTTAGGATTGCGGCCGAGAGATCCGGAAGGGTGGGCAGCCGGGGGCCGTACATTTTAGGAAGGGTTTTGAGTTGGAGTTTTCTTGTGTTTTGTCTTCCGGTTATTACGTTTCGTGTGCCGCTTGTTTGGCGTTTGGTTTGAGTTGTACCTCGGCTGAAGTTTGTTGTTGCATTCTTTCGGGTTTCTCATCATTTGCATTAAAATTTATTTATGTTTTTGCCTTTATTTGTGCCATGTTGGAAAGGTCCGGTGAAATTGTTGTGAAGCTAAGGGTCGGGACCCATTGTGAGGTCTCGCCCGTAGCATTTCCGAGTCCCGCGGATTCGGGGTGTTACACAGGCCAGCCTCTCGTGATGCCACCCCTCGCCTGTCCATTTGCGTGCCTAGCCTACTTGACCTTGCACTGACCTTGCAGCAGCCCCTCCACCATCCCCCTGCATCATCTACCTCCACTCCCGTCACTTATTCATCTTCATCCTCGCCACTCCCCTGTTTCTTGCAACTCTCTCCCAGAGCTTCCCCTCTACAACAACTCTTCTCCACCTCTCATGGCTTGCCCGTGTCGATCACCCAGCTCATTTAACCTAGCAACCCTCGTCTTCTCTCAACCCCTTCTGGATCCCTCATTTCATCTCCATCCTGGAGCCCCCTCTGTCATCGCCGGAGAAGGAAGCTAGCCTTCCACCTATCTGCACCCATTGAAGGAGGACGTCACCTGGGCTGCCGCCTTCCCTCGCCTCGCCATCGGAGAAGCCCTTCTGGAGTGTTGCCGCCCACTCGAAGCCGGAGAAGCACCCTGCAGCCCGGCCTCGATCTTCTCTATTGTCCTCCTGTCGAGCCGCCAAACGCCGGGATCCACAGCCGCCACCACACCACTGAGGGCCCCCTTCACCTGCACCGGGCCGTGCCTTCGTCTTCGCCTCCGCCGGAGCCGCCGTCGTCCTACGTTTGCCTCTCTTGTCGCCGAAAACAGTAGGGTTCAAAGTGGAACCCTTATTCCATAATTACATTGCCCCCCCTTTAGTGTTAATTACAGAATTGGCCCAGTATTTTATATTTGCAGATTTGGCCCTAATTTCTGAAAGTTGCAGATTTACCCCTGTTGGTATAATTACAAAATATAGCCCAAGGTTTATTTACGGTTTATGGCCGCATTTACAAGATGGTATATTTTTGCCCGGAAAATGGTTGAACGGTTTTGTTTACCCTTGGCTTTGAGAACGAGTTTTACCATTGGGTTTATGATGTTGTTTAGATTGCCAGAAAAGTATAATTACGGATTTGAAATTCGGTTTATGGTTCAAGTTGTAATTTCGGGTTTACGACCAAATGATTTGATTTCATGTTTTTGCCCCGGAAGGGTTTGACGAGTATAACGTGTGCTTTTGAAAACGAGTTTTACTTAGATTTATTTACATTATATATTCCGTTCAAGTTTAGCGTATGAGCTAAACTTGCTTAGTTTGATGCTAGGTTTGGAAGCGCCCCGATAAAGGCCTAACAAGTCCAAGTCGACTCCCGTCTTTTGACGTCGTGTGAGTATATTTTTTCCCTCGATCTAGTTATGTTAAGTTTTAGTATCATGCTAGGATGGATCTAGCATAACTTAGAGTTAATGCCAAGTAGTGGCTTTGAACCTTAGGTGAGTTTCGAGGATTTGATATTGTTTGATGGATTGATGTCGATTCTAAGCTTGAGGTTTTCTTATCTTGTGAGGATTGTAAGACGTTGAGTGTTTGGTTGATCTTGTGAGCTTATGTAGATTGAGATTATGGTTATATGTTTGTGAGAATGGGGTGACTAGGACGAGGGTATCCTAGCACGTGTTGTGATGGTTATGACATTGTGAGATCGTGAGGATTAGGAGGTTGTTATCTTAGCATGGTTATGGTTTATGATTTTGCGAGATAATTGAGACTAGAAGTCTAAGGACTTATAGCATGTGAGAGAGATGTTGATCGTGTGCCTTTTTACAGGCGTTGAGTGTCTTCCTGCGGGAAGCTGAGAGCGAGATATAGTGGGATTATATTTGGGACGAGGTAAGTCTCCGCACTTACTTTGCTTGTATTCCTTGTATTAGAATTGATGTGTGTTTGGTGGTGTGTGTTTATTCTTTATTGTTTATAACAACTAAACCGGAAATAGGATTACCGACCTTATATTATTTTGCCCAAGTGTATGATAACGGGCGGTGACATCATCTGCCTAGCTCTTGCGAGAGTCTAGGAGGCTCTTGGCGACTAGCCCGTGCTGGTTAGACGGTCGGAGGCATCCGTACTGTTCCATGCCGGTAAGTAGGGACCGAGGAGGGAACACGGTGGTCTCGTGTCACAAAACTAAGTTGATAAAAACGGGATATGACTTAATAATAAAAAGATAATTAACTGGAATAGTGTGCTTTGAGAATGTTGTGTGTTTATGACGATTTACTTGTGTGTGTGCCTTTCACCTTGATTCTAATGCCTTGAATATTAGCTAACGGTTTTATGCCGATTGTTGTAGATTGCCTTGCAGGTTAGGAATGCGGCCGAGAGATCCGGAAGAGTGGGCAGCCGGGGTTCCGTACATTTTTGGATTGGGTTTTGGTTGGAGTCGTGTTTGAGTCTTGTATTCATTATATATTGTATGCCGTGTGTATGGCATTTGGTCTTTCGGTTGTATTTCGGCTTAAGTCTTTTGTTTGTATGGTTTCGGGTTTCATTGCATTGCATAAAATGTATTTCGTTTTGGCCTTTATTTGTGTCTTGTTGAAAGATTCGGTGAAATTGTTGTCAAGCTAAGGGTCGGGACCCATTGTGAGGTCCCAACCCGTAGCGCCCCGAGTCCTGCGGATTCGGGGTGTTACAAAAGTGGTATCAGAGCCCTAGGTTGACAACAATGACACTCGCAATCTTCTAAAGGCCGAATAAGGAATAAACAGAATCCACGGGTTCTGAGTTTTCGTATTCAAAATACACATGCATGAGTTGGGGTAGAATGTACGGACCACCACTCCTTCCGTAGATCTTGACAGCTTAGCTTATTAGATTTTGATATGTATATATATGTAATGCCCCGTTTATTGGGTACGTTTTCAATATTTATTCTCCTACTTCGATCGATATTTTAATAGCTTAAATATTTTACGAGTATTTTCACATCGTAAATTAAATTTTTCAAGCTGATATATATATTTTGATCCATATATATATATATATATATATATATATATATATATATATATATATATATATATATATTTATATTTATTTATTTATTTTCCGTATTTATTTTTGAAAAGGTTCGGAAATATTTTCCGATCCGGAAAATTTATTCCGATTAATTTGATCGAGTTTATTTTAATTTATTTATTTTTATTTCTCCCTTTATTCTTCTCTCTTTCCCCCTTCTCTACCCATGGTGATGATGCTTCCTCTGCAGTACATGACCCCTCTCTACCCCTTCCCGTGCAGCCTACACTTGCTACTCTCTAGGCCGACCCCTCGACCCTCACCTGATCCACTCCCTCACTCAATCGTCATCTCAACTTCTCAAGGACACCAACTGTTTTCCCTCGCCCCTATCTCCCAACTCACCACTCTCTCGAACCACCCTCTACAACTCTTTGCTCCTCCACATCGAGCAACCGGAGAAGAACGAACCCTCCACCCTCGCCCTCGTCGATCCTCATCTGCAGCTGCCAGGAACGACTCCGGAAAGCCGCCGCCAGCCACCCTCCAGTGCAGCCTCTCAAGCAACAACATTCAATCTCGCCTTCTCTATTTCCTCTCCTTCTGACACCGCCGGAGAACCGTGGAACAGTCAACCATCGAGGACGTCGGAAGGGCTTCACCGCTGCCTTCAATAGCCACACCGGGCTGACTCTGCCGCCGAAGAAGCCAGCCTCGCCGACGTTTCCCTATCTCTGTCGATGAGCTCAATCGGGAAGCCCTTCCACAACTTTGCCCATGGGAGCCGCCCTAGTGTTGTCTCGAACTGTCTGCAAACCACCGGAACCGCCGCCCTGCGTTGCTCCTCGCCGCCGGAGCCCTGCGCAGCACTGCTCGCCGCCGCCTGCGCGCTCACCTTCTCCTTCTGTCCATCGCGTTTGGCTGAAGAGATGAACCCTTCTTCAAAATTAAATCGGCCCCCTGTTATTTGGTGAAATTGCAGATTTGGCCCAACTTTTATATAATTGCAAAATTACCCTCTGCATGTGAAATTACAGATTTTGCCCAAGGTTTTAATTAAGTAATATATCCCAAGTTTATGAAACTTCATAAATTGCCCCGGAAAACTTTTTCCCGGTCTTTAACCTTAGATTTTTAAATACGAGGATATTCTTATATTTATATATACTACATATTATGCCCTTGTTGGATTAATTGCGGGTTATGGCTCAAAGATGTAGTTACGGGATTTTAATGTTGACTTTAAAAACGAGTTTTACCTTGGGTTATGATGTTATACAAATTGCCCGGAATATATATTCACGGTTTTTAACTTGGGTTTTAAAAGTGGGGTTTCCTTAGATTTATATATGTTAATTATTCCGTTCAAATTTAGCTTATAAGCTAAATTTTTTTAGTTTGGTGCTAGGTTCGGAAGCGCCCCGATAAAGGCCTAACGAGTTCAAGTCGACATCCGTTAAACGACTTCCGTCTTTTGACGTCGTGTGAGTATTCTTTCCCCTCGATCTAGTTATGTTTAGTAGTAATAGTAGTATCATGCTAGGTTGGTTATAGCATAACTTAGAGTGAATACCAAGTAGTGGTTATGGACCTTAGGTGAGTGTTTGAGGATTGTGAAATGTTATAAGGCTTGAGGAGTTGATATTATCTTGTGAGGTTGTTTATGGCTTTAAGTTGTATGTTGAGCTTGTGAGAATTTAGGGGTTGAGTTTGTATGATTGTTGAGGTTGTGGACTAGAACGAGAGTATCCTAGCATGGTTTGGTTTATGATCTTGCGAGATCATTGGGACTAGAAGTCTAAGGACTTATAGCATTTGAGAGAGATGTTGATTGTGTGCCTTGTCTTGACCAGGCGTTGAGTGCCTTTCTACGGGAAGTTGAGACCGGTGGTTAGCGGGATTATCTTTGGGACGAGGTAAGTCTCCGGACATACTTAGCTCGTATTCTCTGTATTAGTTTTGATGTGTGTTTGGTGGTGTGTTTATTGTTTATGTGTGTGTTTATTGTTTATGTTATAACATCTAAACCGGTATTAGGACCACCGACTTTATATGTTTATATTTGGCTCAAGTGTATGATAACGGGCGGTGACCGCTTGTCCAGTCCAAAATGGGGATGACTGGGAGGTGCCTTGCGACCAGCCCAACGGGTGATGCTGATCCGCATCAAGTACAAACCCGTATGGTGAAAGGGGACAAGGGCGAGATCGTTAAGATTCTCGTGTCACAAAAGAAGTTGAATTAGAACGGGATATGACCTAATAATAAAAGGATAATAAACCGGATTGTGTGTTTTGGAGCATGTTATGTGTTCTTGATGCCTTATGTGTGTGTGTGCCAATACCATGATTCTAGTACCTGGAATACTAGCTAACGGTTTTATACCGATATTGTTGTAGTTACCTTGCAGGTTAGGGACGCGGCCGAGAGATCCGGAAGAGTGGACAGCCGGGGTCCGTACATTGTAGGATGGGTTTGTGGGTGGAGTCTTGTAGATATAATTATGTATTGTATGTTTTCAATGTTTGGTCGTTTGAGTTGTTGACTCGGCTATAGTCATTTGTTTATATGGTTTCGGGTTTCATTGCATTGCATAAAAATGTATTTCGTTTTGGCCTTTATTTGTGTCTTGTTGAAAGATCCGGTGAAATTGTTATCAAGCTAAGGGTCGGGACCCATTGTGAGGTCTCCGCCCGTAGCATCCCGAGTCCCGCGGAATCGGGGTGTTACAATATATGTACATATAGATATGGATATGAGGTTTGTAGTTATGCATGATAGAATTGATGTGTATCTTTGTGATTGTATGTTGCATGATGAACTGGATATAGGTGTATAGTTATATATGTGGACGGTTATATGTTTTGGGACCTTTTAGCTAAGATGATTATGCTATCATCGTCGTTGGACGACGTCATTTGACTTAGGATAGTGTACATACAAGGACGAATATGCTCAAGTATTGAGTTGAGAGCTACGTTCGGGCAAACACCTTAGAGTTCTTGTACTCCTTTAAGAGGATGTCGAAGAGGAAGAGTAAAGGTGATGTAAACAAAGGGAAACCAAGTAAAAGAAAACTTGAGATGACTTAAGGGGTGATCAAGATGGAAGCAATACAAGAAAAGGGAGCAACATTAAAGTGTAGAAGCGGTTTTAAAGAAGCCATGACCGAACAACGACAAGACCAATAGATATAACGAGTTTAAATTCTTCGAGAATACACGTGGACAACCAAAGATGCGAATCGAGGAGGAGATGGGTACATCTAACAAGGTTAAAGGCGGTGTTCCATTACGAGAATTGAAGCTTTCCTTAGATGCTCCTAGGCATGAGAGTCGAGATGAGAGGCGTGGATGAACCAATCACAAATGATTTAAGATACCGTAAGTTAAGCTTACGAAGTACCAATAAGTGAAGTGTCAATATTACTAGAGTTATGAGAAGAAGGACATGATGGGGATTCACGTGGAGTTGACCGATTTCCATTATGATGATAAGACTAAGAAACGCCAAGAAGGAGGAAGTGGGTATAAATGATGACCCCAAGAAGATGAAAGACGAAACAAAGAGCTTTGATCGAGAGACTTAAGATACCAACCAAGAGGAACGCGCGTGGATGCTAGCTAGGGCTATAATCTTTGGGAAGGTGCTCTTGAAAGACATCAAGGGAGAATGGTTAAGTCTATGAAAGGGAGTTATATGAAACAACAAGGCAAAGAAGATATATACCTTATAAAGAAGAGGAAGCATGAAATTAAGAAAGAACTAATGAAGTTTAAGACTGAGTACCCTGAGAGGGTAGCCTTTAGGAGTATGGTAACATGGAGGGTAAGAAGAATGATAAGTCATTGACATTGGAGAAGGTCACTTAAAAGTTAATTGGTAACAGCCAAGAACGCACGTGTACGGGTTGTCTATTGGTGAGTGTAGAGGGGATGAGTAAACAAGATTATGGGCATACAGAGGGATTTGGATGACCTTATGCGACTTTTGTAGGTCATGAAATTGGCATATGGGAGAACGACACGAATTAGAGGTTTTAAATTTTGACCACGGTAAAAAGGGAAGTAGTGAATCAAGAAGAAGGTAAGGTGTCATGGAGGTGGTACGTAAACGGGAGTGTATAGAGAATGCATGTTATGAAATGGATGATATGTTACCGCGGGCAAGAGATAAGTCAAGTTTCTAGACTCACATGGAAGAGACATGGTTGTTGTGGCGTGAAAGAGAAGACCTAGATTAGGGCAATGTTGTAAGCTTAGAGTAATGATGTTAATACCTGGAGATGTAATGAGTTTGATATTTTAGTGGTTTTAGATGAGGAGCTTCTCCTAGCATTTTCCACAGGGCATACCGGTACAATTGTGAAGTTGTTCATGGAATACCGAGAGATGCATAAGGTGACCAACAAGAGTAAGAGAAGATCGAAGTTTTGAAGTTTGATGTCGACAAGAGATGTACAAAAAGTATATGGAAGATTGAGGTTAGAACCTCTACCGTCGGGTTAACTTTACAAAAGGAAAGTGAAGTATAATTTCTACTTGAAGAAAGGATGTCCATGGTGAAAGCTTATGTAGAATACGAAGAGCTCGTACCATATGTTGGGATGTCGCGGAAAGTGAAGAAGATAAGGTCAATTGTTGGAAACACGGTTAAGTCCTACCGATTGGACCCCTATGGTTGCACATAAGTGAGAAATCTTAGAAGATTTTTACAATCATGCCATTAAGAGGGAAAATGGGATTAAGTTAAAAGAATACTTATATAAGAACACAAGAGTCAAAATATGCAAGCAAATCATTCCAATTCAAGAAAAGATGAATATTTGAAAGAAGACGGTCAACATTTTAGCTAAAGATGGAGCGATACACGTGTTCAAAAGACGTCACCCAAAAGATCGGGGTAGATCAATTGTGTCATGACCACTTGTAAAGTGATAAGACAAGATTTTGTCGGTTATTACGATATGTGACGGGAAGAGAAAATATGTAACCTGAGATATCACGGATTCCAATACATCGGAATGCGGATTTTTCCACTAAAGTTGAGTTTGATGCACCTCCGATATCCAAGGCGCTGTATAGAATGACACTTGTGAAGAGACATGAGTTGTAGAAGCGATAGAAGGAGCAATCGTAAGAACTTATTGAAAGGAGTTCATTAGATTTTGTGAAATGATATGGAGAACTCAGAATGCTATTTTGAACTCTTGATTTGAAGTCATATTAGAATATATCTTAAACTCTTGTTTTGAAGTGGTTATGGAGAACACCAGTTTGTGAAAAGAGAGACGATTATATCCGGTTGTACATCAATTACCGTTAGCCGAAAAAGATAACAATGAAGAACGAGTATCCCTCACCACGGAAAGATGATCTAATTGATCGGTTCCAAGGGTTGGTAGTCTTTGCTAAAATTTATTTAAGGGCTGATTGCCACCAATTGAGAATTTGAGACTGAATATTGCAAACACGACATTCCGGAAAAATAATGGTCACTACGAGTTTTAGTAATTTCATATGGGCTTACTAATGCCGGATAAGATATTTTGGTCTACTCTCGGAGAGGAGAGAAGTTGTATGACAAGTTGTCTCGGGATGACAACCCCCGAAGGATGTGGAAGAAGTCACAAGTTTTCTTGGATGTGCTGGTCATTACCGGATTTGTGAAGAGATTCTCCAAGTAACACCATCTATGGCTAACCTACTCCGGATGACAATGAAGTATTGAGTGGGATGAAAATTGACAATGGAGTTGTTGAGAGTTAAGAGGAGATTCATTGGGGAAACTGTTTTGAATTTGCCTCGAGGTATGATGGTTTGAAGTGTACAAGTGATTCTCGAAGACAAGGTCTTGATTGAGTATCGAAGAACGATATAAAAGTAATAGAATACGTGTCTCATTAGTAGAAGCGGGTGAAGTAAGTACTTCCTTCATTACCTAAAACTTGGGACTAGAATGGAGGGAATGTAACATCAAGTTTGGATTGACAAGGACCAAAGCTAAGGTGTAAATGGGGAGATTCGACCTTCTTAGTTAGAGACGATCAAAGATAAAACATAATGTAAATGCTGCATCGAAACCGAGAAGGACTTTGAGTTCCAATATGTTGACCTTCTTGAGATCTTAGCGCAAGTTGGAGAAGTGTCTTATAAGTTGGCGTTGCCGCCAAGAGTAGAGAGTGTTTACCTGGTGTTTCATATGTATCAGTCGAGAGGATACATGCGTGATTTGAGATGTGTGGTCAGTCATGATGATCTAGTGGCAGACGAGTAACCGATGAGACTAATTTAAAGATGGAGGGTAGTATCTTTAGTTGAGTTTTACGCGGATCTAGTGGCATCGATAGAATCGACGGGCTAAACCTAGTTCTTCTCTTGATTGAGTTAGGTGCTATTGTGATGTTGTGTACAGTTTGTGCCATGTGAGGGAATGTGTTATATGACATGATATACCTTGCGGTGATAGTGTGAGTAGTTTGTGTATATAGATTAGAAGGTTTCAACCTTCTTAGAGTGAGAGTTCTTACCTCGGCCTCAGAGACCGACAAGTTCGACGCATAGAAAGTTTCGGGACGGAACTTGTTTTTAGGGGGATCTGATGTCACGCCCGATTTTATTAGGCGCGTTTTCGATATTTATTTCCCTACTTTTATCGATATTTCAATAGCTTAAATAGTTTTATGGGTATTTTTACATCGTAAATTAATTTTATTTTTATTTTTCCGAGCTTATATATATCTTTGACCCATATAATTATTTTTTCCGTATTTTTTTTCGGGAAGTTGGAAAAGTTTTCCGATCCAAAAGTTTAGTTCGATTCATTCCGATCGAGTTAATTCTATGTTATTATCTTTCTTCCTCACCCGTTCTCTCTCCCCGACCCCTTGGTCTCAGTTCCATCTTGGCAGCTTGTGCTGCCCAGGCCAGCCTCTCGTGATGCCGCCCCTCGCCTGTCTATTTGCGTGCCTAGCCTACTTGACCTTGCACTGACCTTGCAGCAGCCCCTCCACCATCCCCCTGCATCATCTACCTCCACTCTCGTCACTTATTCATCTTCATCCTCGCCACTCCCCTGTTTCTTACAACTCTCTCCCGGAGCTTCCCCTCTACAACAGATCTTCTCCACCTCACATGGCTTGCCCGTGTCGATCACCCAGCTCATTTAACCGAGCAACCCTCGTCTTCTCTCAACCCCTTATGGATCCCTCATTTCATCTCCATCCTGGAGCCCCCTCTGTCCTCGCCGGAGAAGGAAGCTAGCCTTCCACCTATCTGCACCCACTGAAGGAGGACGTCACCTGGGCTGCCGCCTTCCCTCGCCTCGCCATCGGAGAAGCCCTTCTGGAGCGCTGCCGCCCACTCGAAGCCGGAGAAGCACCCTGCAGCCCGGCCTCGATCTTCTCTATTGTCCTCCTGTTGAGCCGCCAAACGCCGGGATCCACAACCGCCACCACACCACTGAGGGCCCCCTTCACCTGCACCGGGCCGTGCCTTCGTCTTCGCCTCCGCCGGAGCCGCCGTCGTCCTACGTTTGCCTCTCTTGTCGCCGAAAACAGTAGGGTTCAAAGTGGAACCCTTATTCCATAATTACATTGCCCCCCCTTTAGTGTTAATTACAGAATTGGCCCAGTATTTTATATTTGCAGATTTGGTCCTAATTTCTGAAAGTTGCAGATTTACCCCTGTTGGTATAATTACAAAATATAGCCCAAGGTTTATTTACGGTTTATGGCCGCATTTACAAGATGGTATATTTTTGCCCGGAAAATGGTTGAACGGTTTTGTTTACCCTTGGCTTTGAGAATGAGTTTTACCATTGGGTTTATGATGTTGTTTAGATTGCCAGAAAAGTATAATTACGGATTTAAAATTTGGTTTATGGTTCAAGTTGTAATTTCGGGTTTACGACCAAGTGATTTGATTTCATGTTTTTGCCCCGGAATGGTTTAACGAGTATAACGTGTGCTTTTGAAAACGAGTTTTCCTTAGATTTATATACATTATATATTCCGTTCAAGTTTAGCGTATGAGCTAAACTTGCTTAGTTTGATGCTAGGTTCGGAAACGCCCCGATAAAGGCCTAACAAGTCCAAGTCGACTTCCGTCTTTTGACGTCGTGTGAGTATATTTTTTCTCTCGATCTAGTTATGTTAAGTTTTAGTATCATGCTAGGATGGATCTAGCATAACTTAGAGTTAATGCCAAGTAGTGGCTTTGAACCTTAGGTGAGTTTCGAGGATTTGATATTGTTTGATGGATTGATGTCGATTCTAAACTTGAGGTGTTATTATCTTGTGAGGATTGTAAGGCATTGAGTGTTTGGTTGATCTCGTGAGCTTATTTAGATTGAGATTATGGTTATATGTTTGTGAGAATGGGGTGACTAGGACGAGGGTATCCTAGCACATGCTGTGATGGTTATGACATTGTGAGTTCGTGAGGATTAGGAGGTTGTTATCTTAGCATGGTTATGGTTTATGACATTGTGAGATCGTGAGGATTAGGAGGTGCACTCTAGATACGCCCTAAAGGCACATCCAGAATACGCTCGTGTTGCCTCCCGTATCTGATTGAATAACAACCCCGAATCATAGGCAACTCAATCCAATATCTACGTGGGCATGGAGCATTTTTATTCCAGTTATCATAATTTTATTAAATTTTATAAAATTAAATACTAACCTTTGAATATATTGTTCTTACCAAGTTCAACTCCATAAGTATCTCTTTTCTTATTACTAAGAAATCTTCATTTCGAAAGCCCAAAACCAAAGCAATAGATTTGTATCCGCAATTACCGTCACCTAACACATTCATGGCTCCATTCACATATGGTTCCATGAATTTTCGGAATTCCCCTTCTTTCCAAGAATATTTTCCATCATCATGTGTAACCTCAGGTGTAGCATCTACATCAATTGATTCCTTTCCTTTACGACGTAGCTGACTAGATGGAGTGGAGAAAAAAAATCAAGAAAATTGAGATAAAAGATGAATAACATGGTAAACAATAGAATGAACAATGAGCTAATAGGGATAAATATGTAATGCATAAAAACAAGAGTAAAGAAAACTAACTCTTCAGGTGTAGCCTTTGCATTCTTTGCTTTTTTTTCCCCTTCGAACCTCGGGGACGGCCATGGCCACGTCTAGGTGTAGCCTCTCCGTCATCCGGATCCACGACTCTCTCAGAACGGGGACGTCCAAGACCACGTCTTGGTGACATAGTCTCGAAGCAAGTCAAACATCTGGTTTACGCACCTTCCGAGGAATCCTCACCCGTGACATCTCTAACGAAGCTTGTTTGAGTAATTTGTTTTGCCATATATTCATCTCCCCTCTTTTATTCTTTGCAGCTGCACTTTTGAATTCGGAACCCAGTTATCCTTCACCCCGTGAGTCTCATCTTCTGAATCGTCTATCTTATGTGATTATACTCCTCGCTTGATTTTTTTTATTTTAGAGATTGTTGTAACTTGGTATGTACACCAATTGTTTGATAAAATGCCAAGTTAATTCATTATTTTTTTTGGTTGTGTTGTGTTGATTCATAGTTCGTGCAACAAATAATAACATATGAAGTTGTGAGTGAAGCTTGGGCACTTCATTAACTGAATGCCCGGGAATTCAGATGAAGTAGTTCTCGGGATATTGCTTGGTGCATGCCATAAAGTTCAGAATGTAGATATTGGTGAGCAGGTAATAGCTGTGGTTGGAGATTGCACATTCAGACTCTCAAAAATTACATTGTTTGATCAAACGTGTTTGTCAAAATGAAGGTTGAGAGGATGTTGCAAGATTGAGAATGTTGATGAAGCAAAAGGGATAGCTAAGATGCCGGGTTGTAGTCGGATAAACATTGAGAATCACCTCTATGAATTTCATGTTGGTGATGACTTGAATCTTTAGTTCTTCAGAACTATGTAACCTATTTAGTTTGTGATACAAAGAGTTGATGGAGGAGTACATACCAGATGACAATGGATTATAACATATATAGCATGTTCCATTGTTGCCGGTTTTGTGATTTTGAGCATCACAAATTATACTTGTATAGTTTGTAGGTGATAAAAGAGTTTTTAATTACTCTAGATTTTTTTCTTCTTCTTTTTTCTTTTTGAATTATTTTGCTAAACAGGTTGATTTCTGAAGGTTAGATTATCTCGGAATATCCGGATCAAGGAGCAGAGTTCTCCAGAGTTGGAAGCAAGTTTGGAAGGAAGTTTGAAGGTTGAAGATCAAGGAAGGAAGGAAGCTAGTTCGAAGGAAGTTTGAAGAAAATTGTAAGATTTCCTTAAGTTTGGTTTGATTGTTGTATTTTCTGATTTCGATTGAGGAGTGCTGATTGTTTGTTTAATTGATTCAGTTATTGAGACCCTTGTGTTAAGGTTTTCTTGTTTGAATATTGATTCATTTCTCATATATTTGATTATTGTTATCATGATGATTGTTGACTAAGTTCTTTAAGCGATTCTAGGGTGATTGGCTGAAGGTTGTGGGAAAGACGATGAAAGAATGAGCCTTTATCCTAGTGGACCCTGAAAGCTCGAGCCATTACCTTAACCGACGAACACCTCGGTCAGTCGTGAAACATCTCGACCGAGAGGGTACATTAACTAAGCTAGGCGAGCCCTTTCCTGATCCTTATAAGAGTTGAGGTTTCAGTTTGCCAAATCCTACCCTTGTTATACCATTCTTGGTTCAATGCAAGACTAGGATGAGACTTACCCGGTGATTCCTTTGTTTATTTACCCAAGATCATGAGTGTAGGAAGGAGGGGTAGCAAGTACTAACCCTGGGCGATCGATCCTAGGTGTGTGCTGTTCCGGCTGCTTGTGGACACTCGATCAAGATGGTGTGGCCTTCTGGAGAATATTTTGCACGCAGGGAAGATGGCAAAAACTGCACACTTTCCGAATCTGGACGTGGTAGGAGGTAGCGTACGTGCGAGATTTACGGGTATGGGTTGTTCAGTAAGGAAAGGAATCCGAGAGAGAATTGGGAAGATAAGCGAGAGGTTGGTAGTGTAACAACTGATCTCCTGGGCTGCTATTTTCATCGGTTACAGAAGGGCCAGGCACTACAGTTGGGCTGGCGTGAGGTGAGGCAAAGTTGGGCTGGCATGAGCCAAGCGGCCTGTTGAGCTTCCTACTCGAGAGGTACTCCAGGCTGCCGGGCTTTGTCATCCTTCAAGGTGTGGGCTAGAGCAAGGAATAAAAGGTGAGATGAAATAAAAGTGGAATGTGGGCTGGAAGTTTTCATAGCCTTATCAAGAGCATGTCATGGCCTTGTCAAGTGTTCCATGACCTTGTCAAAAGAGTCTATGTATAGATATATACTAGGGTTTGCAAGATTAGGGTTTGATGATGACTTCATCTTTTTTAGTTAGTTAAAAGCTTACATAAAATGATGGAATTTGTGCTAATACATAACACTATGTATTATGAGAAAAAGTCAACGGATCGAAATCCGGTTTGACTCGGAATTAAACGAAAAAAATTTTCGGATATTACATCAGTACCTCCTAAAAATAAGTTTCGTCCCGAAACTTAGAATAAAATATTTATTCACTTGACTTCTATAAATAGAAGTATTTAACTCGGTTTCTACTAAATTTTCGCTCCCTTTTCTAACATGCAAGAACTACTCGCCGGTGATGTTGTCATGTCCTCGTTACTTTCTTGTCCAATGGCATAAGTTAGAAGTGGAAAATTTAGGGTTTTGATGTTATCTTTCTATTATTTTATATAAGAAAATCTTACCTAAAATGATAGAATTTGTGAAGGAACATGCGCTTAGCTGAATAGAAAAGTGCGACGGATTGAAATCTGGCTTGACTCGGAAATAAGAAAAAATAAATTTCCGGATATTACATCAATGTCCTCTTAACTTAAGTTTTGTCCCGACACTTAGGGAAGGACAACTCCTCAAGAACTACTACAAACGATTTGTGATAACAACTATACTCTCCCACATGCAGTAAACACACAAAGGTCATATTCAGGTAAAACACGATATTGCAAAAAAAAACTCAATCAACACATAATCATGAAGTCATATAGGAATCCGTCCAAGTACTAACTCGTCATTACAAAGGTAGCGGCTAACTCCGCGAAAAACTCGGGGTAAATACGCTTAATGCTCTCCCTTGACTCTCAGGTAGCCTCAACGGCTCCTCATCTAACCATAGGATATTCCTCCAAGGTACGTTCTAGCCCCACTATCCGACCCTCAAGATAGATTGTCCGTATTTGTCAAACTTAGGTCCTCGATCCCCCTTGAGTTTAGCATTTGGTCTATGAACTCCTCAACAATCTTCTTGAAATGATTGGAACGTACGTCTTAGAAATTCCCGTAATTCACTTTTGTCTCATCACAACTCGGCTTACTACTTGCCAAGGCTACTCCATGTGGTTATCCTATACCATTTTTTTGACCTCCAACTTAGGGTACCACACATTGACTTACAAGTCCTTATCTTGATCTATTACAATCTTGACATGATATTTTCCAATTAGCTCCCAATTCTCGAGGTGCGGTAATAAGTCTACACGTTGACGATAATACCAATCACATTATGATTTCTCATGTTTGTCTTGTTGACTCTTCTACTAGGTGACTCCTCTTATAGCATTTGCCTTCTCCGAATCGGTCTCTAACTGTTAGTTGATCATTACTACCCATTTCGTGTTGGAACCTCAGTTACGTTGTACTCTTACCTAGATTCCATAAAGGCATCTTCATCTCAACACTTTATTTAAATTTAGAAAAACCCGCCTTTTGATATATGATTTTCCTTCTCACTAGTTAAGCTATTCTCTTGGTTTACACTTTATTCATCATAGTGTTATCGGTCCGAGAGTATGACTTTTATTAAACATATACCGGTACCATGTGTATAAGAAATGTTAGATGCATATTATTTTCCCTAAATCACATTTCTCGACTTGCATTTATTATGTTGTCCTTTTACTCATGTCGCTTTACCTTCCTTAAATCTTTACACCCAACATGATAGTTCAATTCCGTTGAGTTTTCTCGTACCCACTTTACGGACCACGTTGATTGGTCTTATTATTCTCATCAACTCTTATGTCATCAGTCGAGAATGGACTTCTAACACACCATTTATACGTAGGCTCACTACTACTCCTCCATGTACATATTATCGGTTATCATGGTTAACTTGAATTTTCATTAGAGTGCCACTATTTCTCATTAAACTCTTATAGAACATTTTTTGGTAATCATCTTATTGGGGTGGTACAGGATCTATATAACAACTTCCCATCACTTAACATCACTTTATCTCACATCCATTCTAACAGAGGTGTATACTTCAACTAACATCACCTCAATTCGACAAGTCGTTTGTACCATTGAGCTTCTTGCTCTGTGGGTTAGGACCCCCATGCTTCAAATGCGCTACTCTCCTAGTTCTTTTGCCACCCGTTGATCATAAAGTCATTTTATGTGAGTCCAAGTAATTGATCCCAAGCTCTTTCTCTCAATTATACCGTAAGTAATATGTAGATGAAGTACCAAGTATCTTCTTTAATTGCCTTAAACAAATAAGACAACGGTTGGAAGACAACCACTTCTATTTATTTTCTGAATTCTTCTACACGGATCAAAACTCTCTGACTCGACCGGAGTCTGATCTTGTCCACGGAGTAAGAAATCTCTACATGATCCTCTTTATACTTTTAGTTCATCCAAGAAGGCTCCCTTTCCCTACTTGAGGAAATCCTCCAAGGCATCGGTAAAGTTACTTCATCAATCCACCCTCACACATATCTCCTCTTAAACGGCACATAACTCATCAATACCAAACGACACTTGCATGTCTTCTGTTGACGTTGGTCACTCTATGGTTGACTTATCTCGATATTCCGGACTCACTCTTCTCATACCTCCATTAGCATAAGATTCTTAGTAAGCATCAATTATTCGGTAATCCTTTTACCCCTTGTTAGTTCGTTCTATCTTCCCCACTTCCTTTTTCCTTAGGGCCAACTCTCTTTCTCGAGTCCCATTGTATCCTTCAATTGGCATCAATAGTCGTTTCAAGTCCTCTACGATTGATTGTAAGCGTCTTGGTAATTCCGATGACCTTAATTATCATCCCCTTGTAGTCTCCTTTACATTGACCGTCTATGTTGATGGCCTAGGTCCCGTGGTAATCGGGATTACCTTGGACTCTCAAGTCCACCAACGTCTTTCTCACATGTTCCTCCATTAGCGTTGTTTACAATATTGCTCTCTTGAACTCCATTGACTCTATTACCGGCCTTTTACTCTTTTGATACTGGCATCGCGGTTCCTTTCAAATTCTTATATCTTTGATGAGGTCAAAACTTCTCCACACTTACGGGGTCTATCTTCCGCTTTTATGCTCAATTGTATGTCTTTATTCTGTGCACCTTAGATCCTCATATCCGGGTTGACGCTCTATCTCGTCTAGTCTCTCATGCCCATAGTTATCTATGGTGTATCCGTCCCGATTGTAACGTCCTTTATTCCGCAATCATGATCGTGCTCTGTTCTACTTGGTTCTTATTCCAATATTATTATCTCCAATCCGCGCTCTAGTCGTCTCTCGCAGGGTTCTCCTATTCATCTCTCAGCTTCATACGGCCAAGTTCCTTGGGTGTCTTCCTATTCCTTTTATTTGAGCTGACTCGGGAGTTCTTTTTCCATCTGATTGTCTCTGTGGTAAAATTTATCTCGACATCTTTGCCCACTCGTTCTTTGGATGATTTATAAGGGTCACCAGGACGCCCACCAGAGTATAATATTCAATCCTAGGTTTGAATCCATTGTCTCGGGTTGAAAACTCTTCAAGTCTGCTACCGATTTATCATGAGGCGATAATCGTTTCATGATATCACAACTAAGGAATATAATATATCCTTTAGGATACTAATATGCTACCCATACACATATCTATATCTTGTACTAAAACATATCAAACATAAGTCTATATACTAACTCACCTATCCTATCCAGCTGCAGAGATCAACAAAGGTAGTGGTGGTCATCCGTACTTTCTATCCCATCCCGACTCATGCATGAAAATGGAAAACCAAAAGTTTCGTTCAAAAAAATTTAGACCCCCTTCAGGTTCTGTTTATTTACTTATTCGGTCCTTTAGAAGATTTCATGTGTCATTGTTGCCAACCTAGAGCTCTGATACCATGTTGTAACACCCCGAATTCTCAGAACTCGGGGAGTCACTGGTTAGGACCTCATAATGGGTCCCAACCTTAGTTTGACAACAATTTTACTAGGATCTTACAACAAGACACAAATAAGGAAAACGAAATTCATAAAACGGTATTTTAATGTCATGAATGTAACAACAGTGTCTAACAACCAACAACGTACTTAAGGTAATAAAAGTCTACAAAACATCATGCTAGAAAGGAAACAACCATGCAAAACCCAAACACCACTCTAAGGAGTACGGAGACCCGGCTGACCACTACTTCCGGATCACTCAGCTGCTGCTCTAACCTGTGGTATATCTAATCAATAACATGAACAACCATTAGCAAGCTATCTAAACGTTAGATAAATGAAAATAGCACACACACACTCACAAAAGCAAAGCTAAACACATATCATGCTTTTAGAGAGATCCATGTTTATTATCTTTATTTAGGTCATTCACTCTTACTAATGATACTTATTAGGTGATCGGTTATTACTAATTATACTTATTTTAGTATGATCTACTATGTACTACTGACTACAACATATCCCAAATTCAGCAGCAACGGAGGAGTATAACTTACTCAAATCGTGACCCGAAGTTGACTGCTTTTTCACTTCCGAAAACTCAGAAAACGTGTGCCTCCTTACTGTTCAGTTACGAATGATCTGTATAGGTTTAGAAGGCATTACAGGCACTCGGTAGGCATGTAATACGTGGACAGAACTGAAAGGGAGAGAGAGGTACAAGCATTACTCGATTCCACGACTCAAATGCACTAGGCTGCGTTCCTGGAGAGATCAGCTAGGGTTAAGGAGGGAGTATGAGGCTGCTGCGTTGAAGGGAGATGTGCACAGATCACGTACAGACTGAAGGCCCGCTGCTGCTGCTGAAGATCTGTGTGTGGCGTCCCTGGTTCTGTCGAGAGGTTAAAGAGTCGACTGGGTGGCTGATTGTTTGGGACGATGGCTGCTTCCTGATTGAAGGCGGAGAGGTGCTGCCTGCGATGGGGATTCTGTAGCGCAAGGAAGGAGCAACAGTTGTAGTAGATGAATCTGGACATCCTTGGCAGCAGCTGTAGCGTGATCTTAGGCAATTAATTCAGCGTAACTCCTGTCCAGCTCAGCTTCAACGTACATGGGAATCTTTCATGAGGGTTTTTGCAGCAATCTTCTCTGTTGGGCTGATTGCAGAATGGGCTGCACGGGCTGAAGCAAGGCAAAGATGGGCTGAAGCAAGGAAAAACTGGGCTGCTGAATTGGTCAAGAGAAGTGGGCTGAAAAATACATGAAAGATGGCTGAAATTATTGCAAGAAAGATGGGCTGAATTGTTTGTCAAAAATCTGTCAAAACTCGTCATGGCCTTCTCAGGCCCATGAATGAGTTTGTCAGAGATTTGTCGGGCTTTGTCATGGCCTCGTCTCAGCTTAGTCATGATCTCGTCACAACTTGTCATGATCTCGTCCAAAGTCATCGATAGGAATGAATTATAATAATTAGGGTTTGATATAAATCTATCATTTTATGTGAATTAAATTCTACATAAAATAATAAATAATTATAGGAATTAGAGCTTGATATAATTTTATCATTTTATGTGAATTAAATTCTACATAAAATAATAAAATTTGTGAAGAAAGAAATACTAGATAGAATGGGAAACCGTCAACGGCTCGAAGTCCGATTTGAGTCGGAATTAAACGGAATAAAAATTTCGGATATTACATCAGTACCCCCTTAAAATAAGTTTCGTCCCGAAACTTAGGACAAGGTACTTAATTAAACGACTTCCATAAATAAACTGGTATGTCCTAGTTTCACTAAAATTTACTTTCCTTTTCTAAACTTCTCTAACCTTATCAGAGCGTAACGAATAAAAACTGGTCGTTACATCAGATCCCCCTCAAAATAAGTTTCGTCCCGAAACTTAGGGTAAGAAAATCCTGATCGGCCTTTAAGGCACCAAATGGGTGTGTTTGATCGCTATACAAAAGTCTCGTCGTGTCCACATCAAAGTATCCCACACATCAAGGTTACCAAAAGAACACATCACTGACTAAACACTCAATCATGAAATAAACAAGCACGCAAACAATATCACACATACAAGGTCAAGCCCTAACTCGTCACTCTCGAGGTTACAACTATCGTTACATAGGTATTTGAAAGGTTACGTCTCTTACTATCCCCCATATCTTAGGTAGCCTTATCAACTTTTCATAAAACCACTAAATCTGAAATCTTTTCAGGTACTTAGATCACAAGCGTTTGCTACCACGTTCTAGAGTGGTTACCGGATATCTCACCGGTATCATCCGGCTCAATTGTCTGATCCTCTAATCTGAAAACCTAACTCGTGTCTGGTATGTATGACTCCAACTGAAATTCTCAACTTAGTTCCCCAAATTTAAACTCCGTGGAAAACTGAAGCAGCACTCTCCAATAGGGTGAGGAATATTAGTCCATCAGTCACTTTTAAACTTCTTTAAAACTTCTCATAGTTGTCTTACACAACTCACTTCTAGATCCTTTGATGACCCTACGGAAAATGATCTATTCACCTTTCTTCCCTTCGTTATTACCACCTGCTTCCGGCCTTCTGAAAAGGTTCTGACTACCCACTCAAGCCGAAGGTCTTGGACATCCACCAACGCTTACCAAGTGCCCAACGATTTTCGTATCACGACCCACTTGGTCTTGTCTTTTAATATTACTCAGTCATCTTATTCCTCAGGTAAGGAATCGTCACCTTTACCCTTTTCAAGTCTAACACTCGAGACAACCAAAAATCAAATCTAGTGGTCATCCTCTTTGTTCACTTGGCATTATTATATTATTTATAGATCTCTAAAATATCGTTAGCTCTAACCTAGGCTTTCAACGCATTTCCCAAGATCTTAAGTGACATAGAATATGTCCGGAATGACGGTATTAGACACAAAGTGATCTTATATCACCATTATTTAATCATAAACACTTGATAAACGCTAACACACCATCAACATTGAACTCTTGTATCCTCTACTATTATCGGACTAAAAATATCCCTCTAACTCAAAACACAACTAGGCTCTGTTCCGGCATAACATTACACATAAAATCGACTCCGAGATTATGCTTTCTTCAAGCACGGTTACTAGATTGCAAGTATGCTCCTGTCGCTTCTCTTTCTTATGTATCTTCGACTCAGGATGGTAGTTACTCACTTTGAGCTTTCTAGTGCAAGCCATGCACAATACTTTTATTACATCATTAATTCTTTCCTCAATCTATCAACAAAACTCACTCTAGAATACTCCGTTACGTATTGGATTCCGAACTAGTTATCTGACAACATGTGACAAGCCGTCATTAGTCACTTGAATCCATAATAGGGTACTAATCTCCTTCTATAACCTCTTACATGCACATACTTTTCCTTCTAACTTCATGGTGATACAGCTCCCGTACAATATTTTCAGTCACTCTGCGTAACGTATCTCACGTTCCTTCCAAGCAAATTGCGTTTCACCAACTATCATCATCTTAAACTCGACCCGAAATCCATCAGTACCCTTGAGCTTCTTGCTTTGTGGGTTAGGACCCACCACGCTTCCGCTGCGCTACTCTGATTATCCTGTTGTCACTCATTAATCCTAAGGACCTTTTGTGTTAAGTATAAAATGATTGACCCCAAAACTCTTTCTTCCAATTACACCATGAGTCTTATACGGATGAAGTACCAAGTACCTTCTTTAATTGCCTTAAGAAAATAAAACAACGATTGAAAAACAACTTCTTCCGCTTACTTTCTTAATTCTTCTACCACGGATCCAACTCCCTGACTTGACCGGAGTTTGATCTTAACTAGCCAAGAAGTAACCCTTAAAACGTTTCTCTTTATACCTTTAAGTCATCCAAGAAGGTTGTCGTTGCCTACTTGAGGAAATTCTCTAAGGCATCGGTAAAGCTACTCCATAGATCCCCAATCACAAATATCTCTTCTTAACGGCACATAACTCGTCAATACCAAACAATACTTGCACGTCCTTGGTTGACATCGGTCAGTCTATAATTGACTTATCTCAATTTCATACCTCTACTGGTATTAAACTTTTGGTGCACATCGCCTACTAGATTAATCCTTTTATCCTTCTTTAGTTCGTCTTATCTTTCACTCTTGTGCTTCCTTTGGGACAACTCTCTTTCTCAAGTCTCACTGTTCCATTCGTCTGACGTTAAAAGTCGTTCCTAACACTCTAGGATAGGTGGTAAGCGTCTTGTAGTTCCGATGACTTTTAATTACCTCCCAATTGTAGTCCCTTTACAGGGACCGTCTATGTTGATGACCTATGTTCTGTTATAAATGGGGGTTACCTTGGACTCTTGAGTCCACCACACAATTCTCACAAGCCCAGGTTCCTTAATCGGCGTTGTTTGTAATATTTCCTTCCAAATCTCTGTTGACTATGTTACAGGGCTTCGATCCTTTGGATATTGGCGTTGTGGTTCTTCTTAGAATTCTTATCTTGAAAGAAGACAAAACGTATCCAGGCTTGTGAAGTCTACCTTTCGCTCTTACATTAAGTTGTAAGTCTTTGTTCCATGTTAATTGTGATATGTCAAAATTTCCTTAGCTAGTAGGTAAACAGTTGCTCACAACAATCCTTTTATACTTCTTTAGTTCGTTCTACCTTCCACCCTTCCGCTTCTTATGGCCTAACTCCATTTCTGTAGTCCGATTGTGTCATTCATCTGACATAGATAGTCATTTCAATTTTTCCACGATAGCTTGCAAGCGTCTTTGAAATTCTTATGGCCGTAATGATCATCCACTTGCAGTTCCTTTTGCATGGACCATCTATGTTGATGGCTTAGGTCCCATGATAATTCGGGTTACTCTGGACTCTCGAGTCTAGCAAGGCCGTTCTCCCATACAGATTTCTTCACTGGAGTTAGTAGTAATATTCCCTTCATGAACTCCGTTGACCCTGCTATAGGCTTCCATTCTTTGGATATTGGTGTCGCGGTTTCTTTCAAACTGCTTATATCTCTGAGGAGGGTCAATACCTCTCAACATTTGTGGGGTCTGCCTTTTCTCTTTTACACTCAATTCTAGGTCTTCATTCCGTGCACCTTAGAATATCATACCCAAATTGACACTCTGTCTCTTCTGGTTTCTAATGCCCATAATGGTCTATGGGGTATCCGCCTCGATGGTAATGTCCTTGATTCTGCAATCTTGGTTGTACTCAATTCTACTTGTCTCGTTCCAATATTGTTATCTCTACTCCGCACTCTTGTAATCTCTTGGATGGTTCTTATAATTCATCTCTCGGCTTCATACAACCAAGTCCCTTGTATGACCTTCTATTTCTTCTATCTGAGTTGACTCGGGAATTCTTCCACATTTGATTGTACTTATGGTCAAAATTATCTCCACATCTTTACTTCTTCGCCTATTAGTTCTTTGGATTGTTAACAAGGGTTACTAGGACGCCCACCCGAGTATAATACTTGATCCAAGGTCCGGGTCCTTTGTCTCGTGTTGAAAACTCTTCAATTCTGCTACCGATTTATCATGAGGCGATAATCGCTTCATGATATCACAACTAAAGGATATAATATATCCTTTAGGATACTAACATACTACACTTATACATATATATAACATACATTAATACTCATCATAGTAAGTCTATATGCTAACTCATATCGATCTAAGTTGTAGAGATCCACGGAGAGCGATGGTGGTCCAACGTACTACTAACCCAACAACCCGACTATGCGCGCATGTGAAAACATAAATCCGTTTTGAAAATTTTAGACCCCTTTCGGGTTCTAGTTATTTTATACATTTGGTCTTTCAGAAGATTTCAAGTGCCATTGTTGCCAACCTAGAGCTCTGATACCATATTGTAACACCCCAAATTCTGAGAACTCGGGGAGCTACTAATTAGGACCTCACAATGGGTCCCGACCCCAACTAAATGAGTACGTGGACCCGGCTGACCATTTCATCCGGATCTCTCTACAACTGTCTTAACCTGCAAGGCATCTACAAGCGGTATAAAACCGTTAGCTAACATTCTATGCATAAGGATAAAGGTAAAAGCACAAACACACAACATACACAATCAACATGCAACACTCAATCCTTTAATTATCTTTAATTAAGGGATAGGTTATTACTAATGATACTTATTTTGTGACACGAGGGATTCCCAAACCTCGCCCCTGTCCCCGTTTACCAACGCGGAATGATACTAATGCATCTGACCGTCTACCTGACTGGGCTGGTCGCAGGGAACCTCCTAGACTCTCGCAAGAGCTAGGCAGATGATGTCACGACCCGTTATCATACACTTAGGTCAATTACGTCAATAATAAAGTCGGCCTAATCCGGTTTCGTTATTTATTATAACTAACAAACACCACTCATACACATTACACTCATACAAGAAGCCAGCTAAGTAAGTCCGTGGACTTACCTAAATCAGATCTCGACTTTCTAATTCGCAAATCGATTTGTACATGTAACACCCCGAATCCGCGGGACTCGGGATGTCACATTGGGCTAGGATCTCGCAATGGATCCTGACCCTAGCCTGACAACAAGTTCACTGGACCTTACAACATGGCACTGACAGATATAAAACAAATACATAAAACAGTATAAACTGTACGACCCAAAGTAAACAACAACATAGCCGAGTATATAAAACGACATCCTCACATAGGAGGTACAAAAGATCATCCTCATGCAGGAAGGGAAACACAACAACCCCAAACCAACCACCTAATGTACGAGAGTCCTCGGCCTATCACCCTGCCAGATCACCCAGTAGCGCCTAACCTGTAAACATCTACAACACGGTATGAAACCGTTAGCTAACCATACATATATGAGGTAATGCATAAGCAAAAGCACAATCATGAAAGATAAACACATCAGCATGCTATCACACATTTACCCATTTATTATCTTTATATAATAACCATTCACTCAAAAACCGTATAGATATAGTATATATGAAACTAGGTGACACAAGGACCGATACATCCTCGCCTCTGAGCCTGCTAGTCAGCCGTACTAGTATCGGTCACACAATCCGTGTACCCTATGGGAGTGGATTGCGCCCTTCCTGTAAACCGGTCTGGCCTGACATCAGAGAACCTCCCAGACTCCACGGCGGGATGAAAGGGAAAGGTTATCATAGCCACGTAGTGGGGCAGTCAATAGAACATAGGTCGATAAAAACGACAACTCATGCTATCATAGCAAACATATAAAGCACACACTACTCATGCAAACACCCAATATAGGGATGGTAGCTAAGTAAGTCCTACGGACTTACCTCAACCTCGTACAAACTCAACCACGATCACCTCTACACTGGAGGGACAACACGGCCTATAAACAAGGCATAAAGAGATATATCAACCTCTATTCATCAAAGGGGTCACACCTAGACCCAAAGGGATCCAAAAGGATCATACTCAATCTATGAGCCTCACAACCAACTAAACCTCAATATCTCAGCATAACTCACAATTCCTCAAATCTCAAGGTAGTATCTAATCAACATTCCTCAATCTCAATTTTAATCCTAATTTAATTAATTAACCTTTAATTAATTAATTAGATTTCGCCAGAATAACGTTTTGCCCGCAGGCAATTTCTAAACCCACCTGTCATCAGATTTCATCAAACAAACAACCCATAATCACTAGAATTATATGACGACCATAATGGAATTTCTAATTGTCCTATTTGACAAGCCTAAAGTAAATTTAGGCCAAATCGCAGTACGGAAAACGAATAAATTCATAACTTATTCGTTACTAACCCGATTGACGATCTGAAAGAAGATTCGGAATCACAACGACGCAGGCTACGCATGGACAGCATCAAATTCATCGGAATCTGAGCGACGGAACCGTCCTGGTGACATATATGCTCGACCAGCCCTCGATATACTCGGAAATGCAAAAATTCGGTACCGATATGAAGAGAATGAAGAGAGGAATCCAGAAACTCAAACGGAATTGAAATCGGATTAGAAACGGAGAGTAGATCTGGGTTTGATGGTTGAGAGAAATCAGAGCTTTTACGAGGAAACGTGAAATGAAATGAATTAATAAAGGATTTTCCGCTATTTATAGTGAAGACGATAATTATCCTTTAGTAAAGTCGATAATTATCCTTTAACCGATCCAAAGGCGGGTCGAACCTCTTTCTCCAAACTTCTCGAGATTGGAACATTAAATCTGGAATATTGTAGGGATAATTATTCCACAACTGCCTCGGAAAACGTGTATTCCTAAGCCGTCTTTCTTAGCCATTAAGAAACGAAATAGCGACTCTTTTGGCCGTTTTGCCTCTCCATGTTATTTCATATCTAGGACATATCCGATGTCCTGATCATTTCTCTCAACTGCATTTTTATTAATTGGAGCTCCCAAATGCTCCAAATAGCACCAGAGGGTAAAAATAATTACCCGGGAGAAAAAAAATAAAATTTCCCCAAACGTCCAAAATTACGCGAGGAACATGACGGTGAGACTCATACTCATCACTTGCGAAATCTTCGCGAGTTATATGTCAATTACTATAAACGATTAAGTTAATCAACATTAATTAGAATTCGGAAATCCTAGCTATTACATCACACACCCCTTAAAAAAAGTTTCGTCCCGAAACTTGAACAATTCCCAAATCCTCTCGGACCCATACGCCGAGGTATTACTCTCACTCTTTCTATGAGAGGTATCACATCTCCGTTCAAAAGATCACAACCTATAACAATCTATAACCTCAAGTGTAAACATGGAGGAATCATCACTCCAAGAAACATGGCCATAACGCTATCCAAAGGCGTAGAGGAATCACGTCTCTCGCCATACCACATCACAAGGCATAGAGGAAGCACATCTCTAGCCAAAACATATCACATGCATAGAGGAAATATGTCTCTAGCCAACCCATAAACATATATATCGCATGGAGGAATCACATCTCCACTGAACTATGTCCATCAAGGTAGCATGGAGGAAAGAACCATCTCCAGCTGAATCCTAATCCCACTCAAATAGCATGGAGGAAAAAACCATCTCCAGCTATAAATATGATCATACTCGGGTAGCGTGGAGGAAGTAATCATCTCCAGCTATAGCATACATCACGCTAGCACATCAAGATCTACTAAGATCATAAATCACATCACAACTAGCATGGAATAACATATCAAGGCATATAAGCACATAAGCACATAAGTACAACATTCATCAAGATAGCACTAAGATATACTCGTGCTCCCACAAATGGGTATGTCCTAACATATACTCTGATAGTCCCTCAGGACACTATCCTCAGTCTCTCACATGGCCTCTTCAGGTCTACATCTTGACCATCATATCCCCAATATGGGAATGTCTTTTAAATGCAAGCGTTTCATATCTCATTCCAAGAATGTAATCGAATGCTCAACAAAAGTGTGGTTGGACTCAACCATCAATCATCGTAACTCACAAGGTGTCTCGCGTTTGGTATATATTTCCTCAGTTAAGACATATGAAACACTGGGTGAATATCCTCTAATCTCATAGGCAAATCTAAACATCATGCTACCTTCTCAATACTAGTCGATCTCAAATAAACCATCATATTGGAAACTCAGTTCCCTTTCCATATTAACATGTCTAACGTCTCGTAGTTGAGATACTTACAGCCGGGCATGAACTCTCGCTTGAACTTTAGAGGTTAACACCTCTTGTCTACATATAATATATGGCGACTCTGTACAACCAGCATTCTTCCTTCAATCAACGTTACTTGAACTATAAAATCCTGAATCTGGTCAGGTGTTATTCCACTACTACTGCTAGATCACTTCTAGCATAAGGATATACGACATCTATGTCTATATATATTGCCTCATAGGGCCATCCTAGAAAGATGCACATCCTTCATTGTTATATAATAAACTTATTAATGGAAGGTAATATAACCATCCATGTTTCCATTCAACTGACAACTTATAATAGATCTTTAAGATCTAGATGATCCTCTCTAACTGACCATCTATTAGGGGCTGAAGTGTAGTCATGAGGTACAGACTCATCCCCAAAGTAGTCTGAATCTGTTGCCTAAAATCTCAAAGTAAAAACATCCATCTCGATCAGAAATGATCGTTCTCGGTACACCATGGAGTGTCACTATCTATCTAGTGTACTCCTCAGCCAATTCATTCACTAGCCACGTCCTTCTAATAGAAATGAAACGTGCCGGTTTCATTAATTTGTTACCAACAATCCAGATAACATAAATCTTCTACTGGGTCACAATCCTATAAAAAAAAAGTCCATAGAGATGTCCTCCCAAATTCTACTACTGCACTAGTAGTGGGTGGGGCTTATCTCTAGATCGAAAATACTTTATCTGGACCTGTTGACAGGTCACACACTGTATCACAAATCTGGTTATATCGGCTTCATACAATATAATCGTCTCATTTCGTGGTACATCTTACTCGTACCTGAATGTACTGAATAAGGCATACAATGGGTGTACCGTAATATTCTCTATCTCCATCTGCATCAGCAGGTACACAAAAGTGGTCATGACTCTTCATGAGGTCATCTACTCCCATGGAGAACTATGGTGCCTCAGTACGAGACATCCTTTCTCTAAACCTTGTCAAGGCCGGGCAGGTCTCCTACTTCTGTTGGACCTCATCCAACAGACCAGGTAGAACCTCTGAGGTATAACTGGTATCCTCATCAAGGAACTGATTGTCCAACTCTAGCCAAGCTAGATCTCTTTGAAGTTGAGGTTGAACTATTAGTCTCACAATCATCTTCTCTTGGAGCGTCTTTCCATTCAAGTTATCGGTGACAACATTCAACTTCTCTGAATAATATGGAATCTTCAAGTCAAAGTCTTGATCAACTTAAGCTCTTAATACTGGCGGTTATTCAACCCATGTTGCATAAAATATACTTCAGATATCTATGATCTATAGAAACCTGACATGAAGATCACACCGTTACGGTCTACAAAACTTAAAGGCTTGAACTACCACTACTAACTCTAAATCATGAGTCGGGTAGTTCTCATCATACGTTCTCAGTTGTAAACACACATATCAATAACCCTACTCCTCTGTAGTAATACACATCTCAAACTTAGTTGGGATGTATCACCGTAAATCACGGGATCCCAAAAATCTTCTGACTACAACAGAATGGAAGCAAAGGTCAAATGCCTCCTCAACTCTTTAAAACTTAGACACACTGCTTTCATCACGTAGTTATGGTGGTCTTCTCAAAAGACTCGCAAATGAATACGTAATCATATAAAATCCTTCCTCAAAGCATTGGTAGAAATTGGCTGAGCCGAGAAAACTACGTATTCCTTAATGTTCATCAGTATCTCCCATGTTACAACATACTTAATTCTCGCCAGGTCAACCATGATCCCACTGGCGGAGACAACATGGCCTAAAAAGGCTACCACTGGCATCTCAACTTACACTTAGAGGGCGTAGCATACAACTCTCTATCTCTCGAAATCTGCAGAACGGTCCTCAGATGATCGGTCTACTAGTCTCTGCTATGATAGTATACTGACATGTCATCCATGAAGTCCACCACCAACTAATCAAGGAAGTCGATGAAGATACTATTCATCAACTCCATAAAAACTACTAAAACATTTGTCAACCCAAATAACATCACTACAAACTCGTAGTGTCCATAACGGATATGGGATGCTATCTCATACACATGCTGCTCTCTCATCCATGACTAGGGATATCTTGAGCACGAAGGATTCCTGAAAACACAATTGCTTCTTGAAGCTAACTCATAAGGTCTTCAATACGGAACATGGAACCTACTAGGGTAAAAGAAGCCCGTTTCAGTCAACTTTTCAAGTTATTAGTACAATATCTCAACAAGCACCATATAGTGTGGCTTTCCCATTCAATCTTGTATCATACTTCAACTCGATAACAATGTCCACACTCCGCTGAGGTGGCAACTAGACGGTTCAGTAACACGTCTATAAACTCATAAACAACTGGAATACCTTCAATTGTTGGACTATCTTGCTCCTTTATGGTATAAAACTAGAAGGCGTCACATCCTTGTGCTATCAGCTCGCTGCTCGTACAGTCCTGATGACAAACCCGTCTCTTCAAAGGTCTTAACCTCAGAAGACCTCTATTTAACTCAACTCAGTAAAGACTATAATAGTTTTACTATTAAAAGCTAACACCACATGATATCTATTCATCCAAACCATACACATAATGACTTCCTCATGCACCTACGACATGACAAAGAAGTTTACAATCATACACGGGTCCCTGAAATAAGGGAACAAACACGCATCTCACGGGTATCTCAGACCCAAAAAGGTAATCTTGTAAAGGAAAATCCACCTTCTACTATATACAAAAAGTCAACCATTAACGCATGCATCGAAAGACATGAAGTGCATAGCACTCACAACAAGCAAAACTCCACCAGGTAAACCATTAACGAGAATGGTACCTATAACAGCTAACACTCGTAGCTCCACTACATATCATCACTCAATGTCAGATCCATGCTCCTCAAGTATCACTGAGGTCATTACTATAGCCTCCACTTCCACTCTTTTTGCACCGGAAAGAGGAAGGTCTTGCTGGGAAGAAACACCACCGTGCTGACAGAAAAGGCCAGATGACCTAGCTCACCACAAGTGAAACAAGCTATCAGTGCCAAAGGGCACACAGAACGCAAATGATCTGGATAGCCACAACTGAAACATAATCATCCCATCCTTGCAACCTGTGCAACTGAAGGGTAACTCGACCTTCGTCGTCCACCTGGAATGATCTCACTCTTGAAGGGAACTAGTAAAGGCAATGCCTTGCCCTGTCGACAAAACTTCGCTCTATGTCCTGCTTTACCACACGTAAAGCATATGATGGGAGCCTTTGGGCACACAGCTCGCCAGTGTCCCAACTTCCACGCAATTAAAACACTGTAGTTCCTTACCAGTCATCATCATGGCCAAAGGATCACTAGATTGTCCTGATATCGGACTTGGTTCCCCATTCATCATCTTTGCTTCTCCAGTAACTGATTCAGTCCATTGCTTCTTTCCGGATCCAGAAGCTTCAGTTGATCTCACAATTGTTCGTAAATCTGGTGTCGATCTACCCGCTATCACCGCTTCATATACTTGTTACATATATTCTTGAAACTCGGATCTACTCATGGAGACACGATCAGCCTCTTCAAAATCGTTCTCTGCCATAGGCGAAACAATAGCGGAAACTGGTCCCTAACTTATAACCACTGGAAGAAGAGGGGGGGTGTACCCCTACCTCATCCCACTACAGATACTACTCTAGTTTGAGTCATCTGTAAGATATACGCACCTAATCTTATAAGGCTATATAGATGCCATAGGTATCGATATGTATATAATAAATCCATATAATCCATAATACACACAGATATATATACATATCTACGCTGCAGAGATCCATGGTAGAGGTGACGACTTCTCGTACATTCTATCCCAAAACCACACTGATAACAGGATTTATAACATAGTTTTAGGTGTACATTTAGATAGAATTCTCGCTCATTCATGCATGATCTAGCATTAGTTCAAGACGTTTTGCACCCAATTCACGTACTTTGTCGAGATAGACGTCTACACGGACTTGTGCGCGTTTTGTAGGTGTTTCGGGAAGTTTAGGAGCTTAAACGATGCGTTCGAGGATCGTTCATTTAGATGGCACACCCTCGGACACATTAGGACACAAGCCAAGGGCTGAGGAGAACTCATGGAGCCTTACCAACACTAGCCATGCACCAAATCACAGCTTAATGACCCAAGGCGAAGTTTCTGCATAAAATCACGGTTCTCTGAAGAACCACGGCCGTGGAAATGACCGTGGATTTTGCCAGATTCTCGTGACAGCTGTGCCACGACTCTCATGGCCAACTCATGCAAGATTTGTTATAAAAGTGGTCCTTCATGGGTTGTTTGAGGCAGCTGGGGGTAGTTTGGGAGCAGCTCATCCATTATCCATTTCTCTAACAAATATATTCTCAAAAATCAAGAAGTCTTTCTAGGAAGGAAAGTGTCAAAGAGAAGAAGAAGAGCTCCATTGAAGAGGAGGAGAAGAACACACACCATTGCTTTCTTGTATTTCGGATTTCGTTTTCTAGAGATTGTATGAACCTTGAACCTTCTTTTGGAAGGGTTGTAAGTGGCTCTATTCTAATCTTCAGCTTAGTTTTGAATTAAGTTCCCTTGTTCATCTCTCTTCTTTCATTATCTTGCAATGGATGTTTTGATTTCATGTTTGTTTGTTTTGATTTCCATTATGAATGTTGTAGGCTAAATTGATGTGGTTCTAGGGTAAGGAAAGGATGGTTATGGCTAGAACCATGATAGGACAGACTTAAATTTACCTTTGGATGACTTTTGCTTACGAACGTAGTTGCTGTTAGAAATCACGGGTAGTTCTTGAAGAACCACGGCCGTGGTTTCGGAAGAACAAATCGTGATTTTCCCTGGTTCGAAGGATTTTTGCCTTAGACCTATAAAATGTAGAAACCCTAAGTGTTTGTTGAGTTTGACCTACCCTAGGGTGACTTAGTGTAGTGACTAAGTGTTAGGAAAGACTTACCCGGTAATCCTTGCCCTTAGAATCTAAAATAGCAAACCTTAGGTAGTGGTGAGCCTAACAAGCCGCCATTGGATTAGATGTGCTAGGATAGTTGCTTAGGACTTCCTTTCCAAGACTTACCCGGTAAGGATAGGTTAGATCCCTAATTAACAATCCGGTTTGTGTAGAATTCCTATCCTTAGGTTCTTAGAGACTTACCCGGTAATGAGACCTTAGGTGTGGACTAGTTGGACCATGAGACCTACCCGGTAATTGATCCGAATTTATATACATTTAGTCCCAACATATCATAGTTAATCCAAAGAATGAATAGATAACTTGAGTTCTATGCCATAACCGGAACTTCCGAACCCTAGAATCCGTCTTTTCTTTCCTTGATCATTATCTTGTTTGGTTTGTTCATTTTTGCTGATTTTTAGTCTAGTTTGATTGTTTACTTTGCATGAATCGTGATCTTTGATTGATCACCAAAAACCAACCAAAAACAATTGAGATTTTCATTTCTTTGTTTCCCTCTTTTCTAATCTTAGACCTTCACTAAACTTAATCACAAAACCGAATCAATTTCACCTTAGTCTTTGTGTTCGACCTCGGAATACTATCCATACTACAAACGTCCCGTACACTGCGGGTGCGCTAGAAGTTAGGATAAATATAACGAGTATAAATTTAAGGCTTATTGCGTGCACACTTTTTAGCGTAACAAGTTTTTGGCGCCGTTGCCGGGGACTAGGTCTAGATTGAGTCTATTTTGTGATTGTTTCTAGTGTAGATCTTTCTTGTTGCTTTTGATCTCTCTTTGGTTGGTGTCTTTGCTTTTCAGGACATCTATTACTCTTTAGGTGTATGCGAAGGTCTCGTGGCAAGGATTTAGCTCCATTCGATCCCGAACCGGAGAAGACCCTTCGATCTAGATCCAAGAATATCCGAAAAGAGAAAGAGATGGCCGGTAGAAATCTTCAAGCTGAGTTGGATGAAGGCTTATAGCAAATAAGGCTAAGAGATGAGCTCTTGGAGGAAGAAAGGAGAATTGCCAATGAGAGGCAAGAGGAAACTAGGAGGGAGATTGAGGAGATTAGGCAAGCCCTTGTTCAAGGAGAGCTTAATCGCCGACAACCTCCACCTCCTCCACCACAACCGCAGCCGGCGGCCAATGTTAGGGTTGTTCCCATTGCTATTGAGGAGCCACAAACCCTAGGGAGACGTATGGATCCGGCACAAAGAGCACACCGACCGGGTGTGATACTAGGAGATCCCGCAACCCACAACTATGAGCTCCGCCCTCAAGTTCTACAAATGATCCGGCACAATCAATTTGGAGGGATGGAAGGAGAGTCTCCTCACCAACATTTGATGAACTACGAGATTTTGATGGAGACTCTTAGGCCGCCAAGATTGGAGAGCAACAACCATAAGCTTAGGGCTTTTTCCTTCTCTCTTAAGGATAAAGCCTTGGCTTGGTATCAATCTATTCCACAAGGGCGAGTTGGTACTTGGGAGGAGATGACAACCGAGTTCTTGACCAAGTTCTTCCCACCTTCCAAGACCACCGAATTAAGAGGGAAGATCAATGCCTTCGTGATGAGGGATAGAGAAAGTTTGTTCAAGTCTTGGAGAGATTCAAGGACCTTCTCCTAGATTGTCCACACCATGGCATACCGAAAATTGAGCTGTTGGAAATCTACTTCAAGGGACTTGATGAAGATAGCCAATTCAAGCTTCAATCCCTCTCCGGTGGGACTTTCATGGAGAAGCATGTAGATGATGCTTGGGAGTTTGTGGAGAATCAAGCTCTAGTGATTGAGAAGTACTCTCATAGGAAGAGTGAAGGAAGAAAGGCGGGAGCATATGAGGTAAGCGAGGTCACCATGAGCAATTTCAAGCTTGACGCCATCAACAACGAGTTGAAATCCTTAAGAGAGTTGTGTACTACAACCTTGAAGAGCCAAGCAACTCCTCAAGTACTTCCACAAGCTAACTTACCTTCCAAGGAGGAAGATGTGAATTATATGGGAAGGGGCAACTTCAACAATTACCAAGGCTCAAGAAATTTCAACAACAACCGGCAATTCAACAATTACCGGCCCAACCACAACCATCCCGGATTTTCTTACTCTAACCCGGATGGAGCCTCGAACCCTCCCGCCTCCACAAGCACAACTCCACCACAAAGAGCTTCACATGAACCTCCACCCGGTTTTTCTCAACCTTCAAAGGATAGGACCGAAGTCATGTTTGAACAATTGCTAGGAAGATTGAGTGGACTTGAGAGCACCGTAACTTCAATCTCTAAGGCTCAAAAGGTTTTGGAAGCACAAGTCTTTCAAAAGGCGGGTGAAGCGCATAGAGATCCGGGGAAGCTTCCCGGAAGAACCGAAGACAACCCAAGAGGCCAAGTGTTGGCTATAACAACAAGGAGTGGGTTGAGTATGAAGGATCCTTTGCCCAAGGATCAAGCTAAGGGGAAACAAGTAGTGGTAGAAGAGGGAAGAAAGCAAGAAGATGGAAGCAAGAGCAAGGATGTAGAGCCAACCTATGTGGCACCACCTCCATACAAGCCGCCACTACCATTCCCACAATCAAGAGCAAGAGCTCGTTTAGACAATCACTTTGGTAAGTTTCTTGAACTAATGTCCAAGTTACATATTAACATTCCGTTCATGGATGCCATCTTAGGAATGCCGGCATATGGCAAGTTTTTGAAAGAGATACTCTCCAACAAAAGGAAGTTGTAGGAGTATGGGGAGATAAGGATGACCAAGAGATCCTCGGAATTGATCTAAACCATGAAGGAAGAGATGCCTCCAAAGTTAAGGGATCCGGGCTCTTTTTGCGTCCCAATAGGAGTGGGAGATGTGAAGTACGAGGCCCTTTGTGATCTTGGGGCGAGTGTAAGCATCATACCGCTTGCAGTTAGCAACAAGGTCGGGCTAGGAGAGCCAAAACCGGTCAAGATGACTCTCTATATGGCGGACCGTTCTATCACTCATCCGGTTGGGATTCTAGAAGACATTCCGGTGCAGCTAGGAGGATTCTACGTGCCTATTGATTTTGTAGTTTTGGACATCCCGGCGGATTATCCGGTTCCTATCATCTTAGGAAGACCTTTCCTAGCCACTTCCGGATGTTTAGTGGATTGCAAGAACGGGACTCTCTCCTTCAACATCGGGGAAGAGAACATCAAGTTCAAGCTGTCCACAATGACGAAAGGGCCAACCCTTGATGAAGATATCTTCAACATAGTCGAGCAAGAAGAATCTAGAGAAATTGTGAGCTCGATCTTGATCAAGGACCCTTTGGAAAAGGTTCTCGCCTTAAGTATGATGGAGGAAGGTGTTGAAGAGGCCTGCAATGAAGAGATCAAAGCTTTGGAAGCTTTGGAAGAGGAGCCAAGTGTTGGATTTGAAAGCCACGAAGAGGTGGTGAACAGCTGCAAGTTCCACGGTCGAGATTTACAAACCACGGCCGTCAAACTTTCTGGACAACTCCGAGAAGCAAGCTTGGCAAGAACCACGGCCGTGGAAGATGAGCAACCCGTGTTTCCAACCGTGGTTCTCCCTGAATCTGCTCTTGATGATGAAGCTTCTAGGAGCCATAGGGAGTCTTCCCTTGCTTTGGATTCATCTCATCCAATCTTATTTGGATCGTCTTCAACCGATAAAGGTCCTCCCTCACTTGAACTTAAACCCCTTCCATCTCATTTAAAGTATGCATTTCTTGGTGATAATTCTACATATCCTGTGATTGTTAATGCATGCTTGAGTGATGATGAACTTGCTAAATTGCTGCATGAACTAAGATTGCATAGGAAAGCCATTGGTTATACTATTGATGATTTGGTTGGCATTAAGCCATCTTTGTGCATGCATAAGATAATGATGGAAGATAACCACAAACCCTCTATTGAACATCAAAGGAGATTGAACCCTATAATGAAAGAGGTGGTCAAAAAGGAAATCATTAAGTTGCTAGATGCGGGAATTATCTACCCTATCTCGGATAGTAAGTGGGTTAGCCCCGTTCATGTAGTGCCTAAAAAGGGTGGAATGACGGTAGTAACTAATGAGCATAATGAACTAATACCGACTAGGACGGTTACGGGGTGGAGGATGTGCATTGATTATAGGAAATTGAACATGGCCTCTAGGAAAGATCACTTCCCCCTCCCCTTCATTGACCAAATGCTAGAATGGTTAGCTCAACACTCTCATTTTTGCTATCTAGATGGATATAGTGGATTCTTCCAAATCCCTATCCACCCCGATGACCAAGAGAAAACAACTTTTACATGTCCATGGGGTACCTTTGCATATAGGAGAATGCCATTTGGGTTGTGTAATGCACCCGCCACCTTCCAAAGGTGTATGATGGCTATCTTTTTCTTATTTGAGACTAAAGAGTCATATTCTAACTCTTAAAGATGAGTTTGGTTACAAACTGGCAATTTACCCATTTCCCTATTCTCGTAAAGATCGTTAAGGTCCAACTTCGGCTTCAAATATAAAATTCGAATAATCTTATAAAAATTCCGAGATAATTCCCTAGATCATCTATGATATCTCATCTACTCTTACGAGCAAGAATTTCTTAAAACTGTTCAATCATCACTTCTACAAAAATTTCCAAAGTTGGTTACAACACTTAACAAACAGCACATTGTCTTAACTTTGAAAAAAAATCATAACTCATAAACCGTTCGCTGGATTTATCCCAAATTTTGATATGTTCTACTGTAAAATCTTATCTACACTATATCCAAAATTCATCAGCAAAGAAGATCAAAAGCCTATTCAAAATCATCCCACAAAACTGCATCACATGATGTTTTTATCAACAAACAGCACACTTATAAAAACTGCATGAGGAGTCAACTTTGCACCATCATAACTCTTAAACCTTAACTCCGATTCTTCCCAAATTTTAGTATGATCTACTATGTACTACTGACTACAACATATCCAAAATTCAGCAGCAACGGAGGAGTATAACTTACTCAAATCGTGACCCGAAGTTGACTGCTTTTTCACTTCCGAAAACTCAGAAAACGTGTGCCTCCTTACTGTTCAGTTACGAATGATTTGTATAGGTTTAGAAGGCATTACAGACACTCGTTAGGCATGTAATACGTGGATAGAACTGAAGGGAGAGAGAGGTACAAGCATTACTCGATTCCACGACTCAAATTCACTAGGTTGCGTTCCTGGAGAGATCAGCCAGGGTTAAGGAGGGAGTATGAGGCTGCTGCGTTGAAGGGAGATGTGCACAGATCACGTACAGGCTGGACGCCCGCTGCGGCTGCTGAAGATCTGTGTGAGGCGTCTCTGGTTCTGTCGAGAGGCTAAGGAGTTGACTGGGTGGCTGATAGTTTGGGACGATGGCTGCTTCCTGATTGAAGGCGGAGAGGTGCTGCGTGCGATGGGGATTCTGTAGCGCAAGGAAGGAGCAACAGTTGTAGTAGATGAATCTGGACATCCTTGGCAGCAGCTGTAGCGTGATCTCAGGCAATTCAGCGTAACTCCTGTCCAGCTCAGCTTCAACGTACATGGGAATCGTTCCTGAGGGTTTTTGCAACGATCTTTTCTGTTGGGCTGACTGCAGAATGGGCTGCACGGGCTGAAGCAAGGGAAAGATGGGCTGAAGCAATGCAAAACTGGGCTGCTGAATTGGTCAAGAGAAGTGGGCTGAAAAATACAAGAAAGTTGGCTGAAATAATTGCAAGAAAGATGGGCTGAATTGTTTGTCAAAAATCTGTCAAAACTCGTCATGGCCTTCTCAGGCCCATGAATGAGTTTGTCACAGATTTGTCGGGCTTTTTCATGGCCTCGTCTCAGCTTAGTCATGATCTCGTCACAGCTTGTCATGATCTCGTCTAAAGTCATCGATAGGAATGAATTATAATAATTAGGTTTTGATATAAATCTATCATTTTATGTGAATTAAATTCTACATAAAATAATAAATAATTATAGGAATTAGAGCTTGATATAATTTTATCATTTTATGTGAATTAAATTCTACATAAAATAATAAAATTTGTGAAGAAAGAAATACTAGATAGAATGGGAAACCTTCAACGGCTCGAAGTCCGATTTGATTCGTAATTAAACGGAATAAAAATTTCGGATATTACACTTGGAATGATAGGTGAGTTAGTATCTAGACTTATATTGATAGGTTTTAGTGTAAGATTATGTATAGGATGTTAGTATCCTAAAGGATATCTTATATTCTTTAGTGGTGATATCATGTAGCGATTATCGCCTCATGATAAATCAGTAGCTGACTTGAAGAGTACTCAACACGAGACAATGGATTCAGACCTAGGATTGAGTATTATACTCTGGTGGACGTCCTGGTGATCTTATAAATCATCCAAAGAACAAGTGGGTAAGGAAGTGAAGATGTCGAGATAAAATTCACCACAGAGACAATCAGATGGTAAAAGAATTCCCGAGTCAACTCAAATAAAAGAAATAGGAAGACACCCAAGGAACTTGGCCGTATGAAATCGAGAGATGAAATTGGAGAACCCGGGAAGAGACAACAAGAGCGTAGATTGGAGATCATAATAGTGGGATAAGAACCAAGTAGAACGGAGCACCATCATGATTGCGGAATAAAGGATGTTACAATCGAGACGGATGCTTCATAGACAATTATGGGCATGAAAGACCAGACGAGATAGAGTGACAACACGGATAGGAGGATCTGAGGTGCACGGAATGAATACCTACAATTGAGTATAAAGGCGGAAAATAGACCCCGCAAGTGTGGAGAAGTTTTGACCTCATTAAGGATGTAAGAAATTGACAACAATTTTGCTATGCTAGTATCAAAAGAGTAGAAGGCCGGTAATTGAGTCAACGGAGTTCAAGAGAGCAATATTATAAACAACGCTAATGAAGGAACATGTGAGAATTATCTTGGTGGACTCGAGAGTCCAAGGTAATCCCGATTATCACGGGACATAGGTCATCAACACACACGGTCCATGTAAAGGAGGCTGCAAGTGATTGATAATTAAACTCATCGGAATCACAAAGACTCTTACAATGTATCATGGAGGATTTGGAACGACTATTGACGTCAAATGAAGGATACAATGGGACTCGAGAAGAAGAGTTAGCCCTAAGGAAACAAAAGCATAAAAGGATAGAACGAACTAACGAAAGGGGAAGGATTACCCGAGTAGGTGATGCTCACCGAGAATTTTATGCAGTAGAGGTAGGAGAGGAATAAGTCCGGAATACTGAGATAAAGCAACTATAAACTAACCGACGACAAATGAGGACGTGCAAGAGTTGTTTGGTATTGACGAGTTATGTGGGGATAAGAAGAGATAATTGCGACTGTAGTTTTATGAAGTAGCTTTACCGACGCCTTGGATGATTTACTCAAGTAGCCAACGAAGATCTTCTCGGGTCAGCTATAAGTTGATTTCAAGTTGTTTAAGCGCAGGCTCCAGTTGGAGTAAGAGGGTGTAGGTCCATGTAAGAAGAATTAAGAAGTAAAAGGAAGAGGTTGTCTTCCAACTGTTATCTTATTTCCTTAAGGCAAGTAAGGATTAAGGAAGATACTTGGTACTTCATCCGTATAGAATTTTGGTTTAATCGGGATAAAGAGTTTTGGGGTCAATCACTTTGGATTCACAAAAAAATGTCCTTATGATCAAAGGTTGGCGACTAAATTGCTAGAGTAGCACAACGAGAGCGTGGTGGGTCCTAACCCACAGAGTAGAAAATTCAAGAGTACAAATGATTATCTAGTTGAGGTGATGTTAGTTGGGTTGTAAACCTTTGTTGGAACGGGTGTGAGATAGAGTGTTGTTAAGTGATTGGAAGTTGTTATCTAGATCCTATATCACCTCAATAAGATAGTTACCAAAAAATGTTTATATAAGAGTTTAACGAGGAATGGGAGTACTCTAATGAAAATTCTAGCAAGATATGATAACCGAGAATATGTAGATGGATGAATAGTAGCGAGATTACGTACAATGGACTGCTAGAAGTCCACTCTCGACTGATGACATAAGAGTAATGAAAATGATAAGACCAATCAACCTATTGGGTGTTAAGATTTAGGGGAGGTAAAGTGACATGAGTAAAAGAACAACGTAATAAATGCATGTCGAGAAATTTGATGTTTGAGGAAATCATATACGTCTAATATTTCTTATACAAATGATACCGGGGGATCTTTAACAAAATTCATACCTTTGGGTCGATAAGACTATGATGGATGAAGCGTAAATCAGGAGGATAGCTTAACAGTGAGAAGAAAAGTCAAGTATCCTAAAGACGAGTCTTGCTAACTTTAAATAAAGTGTTGAGATGAGGATGCCTTTAGGGAATATGTGCAAGATTACAACATAACTGAGTTTCAACACTAAATGAGTAATAATGATCAACTGATAGTTAGAGCCTATTTAGACAAGGAAAATGATACAAGATGAGACATCTAGTATAAGAGTTCACAAGGCAAGCATGAGATACCATCATGTGGTTGGTATTGTTGTCTCGATGTATACTTGTTACCGTACCTCGAGAGTGGGAGCTAAATAGAAAACTCCATGTCAAAAGGATAAATAAATCAAGGTAATGACATGTAGGTCAACATGATGTACTCCTAAGTTGGTGGTCGAAAGGATTGTGGAAGGATCACCACATTGAGCAGTCCGGTGAGCAGTAAGTCGAGTTATGATGAGACATAAGTAAATTCCGGGAATTTCTAAAAGACGACGTTCCAATCCTTCCAAGGAGACGTTACCGGTGAGTCAATTTACTGAAGAGTTATCTAGACCAATTGTGGAACTCCATGGGGTCGAGGGCCATAATTTCGATAGATATGGACGGTTTATCTCGAGGTCTTAGACAATTTACTCACGGTTAGATTAAGAGCATCCTCTTTACTAGATAGTAAATTATTTCTAGACTGACAGTCTGTTCGAAGAGGATGTTGGTGTTTTTAGAAGGGAAGTTACAAGTGAGAGTTTGGCAAATCATTTGGACTCATGGAAGACGTCATTATGATTAATGGGTGACAATAAAGTGATCAGAATAGCGCAATGGAAGCGTGGTGGGCCCATAACCTACAGAACATGAAACTCAATGTTATGTCAACTATGAGCTCAAGTTAAGGAATCGTATCTCGATATGAGAATAGCCACATGGGGTGTGATTTTAGGGTATAGCAAGTTGAAAGTCTGACCCACGACACGTGATAATTCATTAATGGAAGAATGGTCCGACTGAGTCACATTAAGGCAACATGACCAAGTGAGTTGTCTTAAAATTTCAGGAAAAAAAATAACTCAACGGAATTAATAAAGTTTCAGTAAAATCACCAAGAGATGCTAGAAGTGAGTTTAAAAAGGCAACTATTAATATCTTAAAGCAGATTGAGAGATTATTTATCAAGTAGCACCCCTAACCATACTAGAGGGTGTCCACCCTGTGTATCACATGTCTAAGTTGATAGAGTACAAACCGGATCCGAGACACGTCATCAGCTATGAGGGTCGGATAGTAGAGCCAGATCATACTTGTGTGGAGTATCCAGTAGTCTAAACGAGGAGTCGATGAGGCTACTTGAGAGTCAGAGGATACCATTAGGAATATTTATCCTCAGTTCTTTACGGAGTTAGCCGCAACCTTTGTTCCGACGAGTTAGTAGTCGGATGTTGTTCTGTGTAACTTACATGACTATGTATTTGATTAAAGTAATTGTTATTCCATGTGTTGCTTGTCTATGATATGTGAGTAATACTTCTATGTTAGAGAGGTAGAACGAAGGTTCTAAATAAGAAGAGTTTGATACTCCAAATCTTTTTCTATAAAGTTATCTGAGTAATGTTTCTTTTTCTAAGTTTCAGGACGAAACTTATTTTAAGGGGGTATTGATGTAATACCCGGATTTATTACGGTATTTTCGAGTTAAATCGGACCTCGACCGGTTTAAACTTCTTCCATCTTATATTTTCTCTAAGCCATAAAGGGTATGTCATGACCAACATTCTATATAAGTCAACCTCTTATCATTTCATGTGATACTTATTATCATAATTTTTATCATTTTATGTGGGCTTAGCTAAATCCCACCTATATTTATGTTATCATTTTATGTGAAGAGGTTTATTCACACAATATATAAAATTTTATTCCAAAATAGCCAAACGACACACCATCTCCACTGAGGGCACACAGATATAGGTGTATAGTTATATATGTGGACGGTAGAGGTTCTAACCTCAATTTTATTCCAAAATATACAAAATCTTTGTGATTGTATGTTGCATGATGAACTGGATATAGGTGTATAGTTATATATGTGGACGGTTATATGTTTTGGGACCTTTTAGCTAAGATGATCATGCTATCATCGTCCTTGGACGACGACATTTGACTTAGGATAGTGTATATACAAGGACGAATATGCTCAAGTATTGAGTTGAGAGCTACGTTCGGGCGAACACCTTAGAGTTCTTGTACTCCTTTAAGAGGATGTCGAAGAGGAAGAGTAAAGATGATGTAAACAAAGGGCAACTGTAATAGTTAGGATTTCCGAATTCTAATTAATGTTGATTAACTTAATCGTTGATAGTAATTGACATATAACTCGCGAAGATGTCGCAAGTGATGAGTATGAGTCCCACCGTTATGTTCCTGGCGTAATTTTGGACGTTTGGGGAAATTTTTACTTTTTCCCCCGGGTAATTATTTTTACCCTCCGGTGTTATTTGGAGCATTTGGGAGCTCCAATTAATAAAAATGCAGTTGAGAGAAATGATCAGGACATCGGATATGTCCTAGATATGAAATAACATGGAGAGGCAAAACGGTCAAAAGAGTCGCTATTTCGTTTCTTAACGGCTAAGAAAGACGGCTTAGGAATACACGTTTTTCGAGGTAGTTGTGGAATAATTATCCCTACAATATTCCAGATTTATTATTCCAATCTCAAGAAGTTTGGAGAAGGAGGTTCGACCCGCCTTTGGATCGGTTAAAGGATAATTATCGACTTTGCTAAAGGATAATCATCGTCTTCACTATAAATAGCGGGAAATCATTTATTAATTCATTTCCTTTCACGTTTTCTCGTAAAAGCTCTAATTTCTCTCAACCTTCAAACTCAGATCTACCCTCCGTTTCTAATCCGATTTCAATTCCGTTTGAGTTTCTGCATTCCTCTCTTCATTCTCTTCATAACGGTACAGAGTTTCTGCATTTCCGAGTATATGGAGGGCTGGTCGAGCATATATGTCACCAGGACGGTTCCGTTGCTCATATTCCGATGAATTTGATGTTGTCCATGCGTAGCCTGCGTCGTTGTGATTCCGAATCTTCTTTCAGATCGTCAATCGGGTGAGTAACGAATAAGTTATGAATTTATTCGGTTTCCGTACTGCGATTTGGCCTAAATTAACTTTAGGCTTGTCAAATAGGACAATTAGAAATTCCATTATGGTCGTTATATTATTCTGGTGATTATGGGTTCTTGTTTGATGAAATCTGATGACAGGGGGTTTAGAAATTGCTTGCGGGCAAAACGTTATTCTGGCGAAATCTAATTAATTAATTAAAGGTTAATTAATTAAATTAGGATTAAAATTGAGATTGAGGAATGTTGATTAGATACTACCTTGAGATTTGTGGAATTGTGAGCTATGTTGAGATATTGAGGTTTAGTTGGTTGTGAGGCTCATAGATTATGATCCTTATGGATCCCTTTGGGTCTAGGTGTGACCCCTTTGATGAATAGAGGTTGACATATCTCTTTGTGCCTTGTTTATAGGCCGTGTTGTCCCTCCAGTGTAGAGGTGATCGTGGTTGAGTTTGTACGAGGTTGAGGTAAGTCCGTAGGACTTACTTAGCTACCATCCCTATATTGGGTGTTTGCATGAGTGGTGTGTACTTTATATGTTTGCTATGATAGCATGAGTTGTCGTTTTTATCGACCTATGTTCTATTGACTGCCCCACTGCGTGGCTGTGATAACCTTTCCCTTTCATCCCGCCGTGGAGTCTGGGAGGTTCTCTTATGTCGGGCTAGACTGGTTTACAGGAAGGGCGCAATCCACTCCCATAGGGTACACGGATTGTGTGACCGATACTCGTACAGCTGGACATTGCACACAGAGGCGGGGATGTATCGGTCCTCGTGTCACATACTTTCATCTATCTATATATATATATATATACGGTTTTTGAGTGAATGGTTATTATATAAAGATAATAAATGGGTAAACGTGTGATAGCATGCTGATGTGTTTATCTTTCATGATTGTGCTTGTGCTTATGCATTACCTCATATATGTATGGCTCGCTAACGGTTTCATATCGTGTTGTAGATGTTTACAGGTTAGGCGCTACTGGGTGATCTAGCAGGGTGACAGGCCGAGGACTCTCGTACATTAGGTGGTTGGTTTGGGGTTGTGGTGTTTCCCCTCCTGCGTGAGGATGATCTTTTGTACCTCCTATGTGAGGATGTCGTTTTTTATACTCGGCTATGTTGTTGTTTACTTTGGGTCGTACAGTTTATACTGCTTTATGTATTTGTTTTATATCTGTCAGTGCCATGTTGTAAGGTCCAATGAACTTGTTGTCAGGCTAGGGTCAGGATCCATTGTGAGATCCTAGCCCAATGTGACATCCCGAGTCCCGCGGATTCGGGGTGTTACAAAGTTGATATCAGAGCCCTGGTTGACAACAATGGCACTTGCTACCTGCAATAAGGTCTGATAGGTAAAATAAACAGAACCCGAAAGGGGTCTGACGTTTTAAAACGTTTTTGGTTTTAAGTGTGGTTTTGGGTTAGAATGTACGAGAAGTCGTCATCTCTGCCATGGATCTCTGCAGCGTAGATATGTATATATATGTGTATATTATTGATTATGTGGATGTATTATATATATATATCGATACATATGGCATATATATAGCCTTGTAAGCTTAGGTGCGTATATCCTACAGATGGCTCAGACTAGAGCAGTATCTGTAGTGGGACGAGGTAGGGGTACAACCCCTCTTCCTCTGATAACGTCAAGTCAGGGACCAGTTTCCGCTGTTGTTTCGCCTATGGTAGAGAACAAGTTTGAAGAGGTTGATCGTGTCTCCATGAGTAGATCCGAGTTTCAAAAGTATATGCAGCAAGTATATGAGGCGGTGATAGCGGGTAGACCTACACCGGAATTACCAACATTTGTGAGATCAACTGAAGCTTCTGGATCAGAGAAGAAGCAACAGATTGAATCAGTTAGTGGAGAAGCAAAGATGATGAATGGTGAACCAAGTCAGATATCAAGACAACCAAGTGGTCCTTTGGCCATGAAGACGATTGGCACGGAACTACAGTGTTTTAATTGCGGGAAGTTTGGTCACCGGCGAGCTGTGTGCCCAAAGGTGCCCATAATATGCTTTACGTGTGGTAAAGCAGGGCATAGAGCAAAGTTTTGTCGACAGGGCAAGGCGTTGCCTTTACAAGTTCCCTCTCGGAATAAGATCATTCAAGGTGGACGACAAAGATCGAGTTACCCTTCAATTGCACAGGTTGCAAGAATGGGACAATTATGTTACAATTGTGGCTATCCAGATCATTTGCGTTTTTAGTGCCCTTTGGCACCGATAGCTTGTTTCATCTGTGGTGAACTAGGCCATCTGGCCCCTTTCTGTCAGCAAGGTAGTGTTTCTTTCCAACAAGACCTTCATCTTTCCGGTGCTGAAAGAGTGGAAGTGGAGGCTATAGTGAGGACCTCAGTGATACTTTAGGAGCATAGATCCTAGATCGAGTGATGATATACAATGGAGCTGTTGGCGTTAGCTGTTACATGTACCATTCTCGTTAATGGTTTACCTAGTGGAGTTTTGTTTGTTATGAGTGCTATGCACTTCTTGTCTTTCGATGCATGCGTTAATGGTTGATCTTTGATATATAGTAGAAGGTGGACTTTCCTTTACAAGATTACCAATCAGGGGTCTGAGGTACCCACGAGATATGTGGTTGTTCCCTTATTTCGGGACTTGTGTATGGCTTGTAGACTTCTTTGTCATGCCGTAGGTGCATGAGGAAGTCATTATGTGTATGGATTGAATGTATAGATATCATGCGGTGTTAGATATTCATAGTAAGGCTATTATAGTCTTTACTGAGATGGTAAATAGAGGTCTTCTAAGGTTAAGACCTTTGAAGAGACGGGTTTGTCATCAGGAATGTACGAGTAGCGAGCTGATAGCACAGGGATATGACGCCTTCTAGTGTTATCCCATGAAGGAGCGAGATAGTCCAATAATAGAAGGTATTCCAGTTGTTTATGAGTTTATAGACGTGTTATTGAACCGTCTAGTTGTCACCTCAGCGGAGTGTGGACATTGTTATCGAGTTGAAGTATGATACAAGATTGAATGGGAAAGCCACACTATATGGTGCTTGTTGAGATATTGTACTCATAACTTGAAAAGTTTACTGAAACGGGTTTACCCTAGTGGGTTCCATGTTCCCTATTGACGACCTGATGAGTTAGCTTCAAGAAGCAATTGTGTTTTCAGAATTCCTTTGTGCTCAAGATATCCCTAGTCATGGATGAGAGAGCAACATGTGTATTAGATAGCATCCCATACCCGTTATGGACACTACGAGTTTGTAGTGATGTCATTTGGGTTGACAAATGTTTTAGTAGTTTTTATGGAGTTGATGAATAGTATCTTCATCGACTTCCTTGATTAGTTGGTGGTATACTCTCATAGTAGAGAATAGTAGACCGATCGTCTGAGGACCGTTCTGCAGATTTCGAGAGATAGAGGGTTGTATGCTACGCTCTCTAAGTGTAAGTTGAGATGCCAGTGGTAGCCTTTTTAGGCCATGTTGTCTCCGCCAGTGGGATCATGGTTGACCTGGCGAGAATCTAGTATGTTGTAAAATGGGAGATACTGATGAACATTAAGGAATACATAGTTTTTTCGGCTCAGCCAATTGCTACCAATGCTTTGAGGAAGGATTTTATATGATTACGTATTCATTTGCGAGTCTTTTGAGAAGACCACCATAACTACATGATGAAAGCAGTGTGTCTAAGTTTTGAAGAGTTGAGGAGGCATTTGACCTCTGCTTCCATTATGTTATAGTCAGAAGATTTTTGGGATCCCGTGATTTACGGTGATACATCCCAATTAAGTCTGAGTTGTGTATTACTACAGAGGAGTAGGGTTATTGATATGTGTGTTTACAACTGAGAACGTATAATGAGAACTACCCGACTCATGATTTAGAATTAGTAGTGGGAGTTCAAGCCTTTAAGTTTTGAAGACTGTACCGGTGTAATCTTCATGTCAGATTTCTATAGATCATAGAAAACTGAAGTATATTTTATGCAACAGGGGTTGAATAACCGTCAGTGTTAAGAGCTTAAGTTGATCAAGACTTTGACTTGAAGATTCCATATCATTTAGAGAAGTTGAATGTTGTCGCCGATAACTTGAATGGAAAGACACTCCAAGAGAAGATGATTGTGGACTGATAGTTCAGCCTCAGCTTTAGAGAGATCTAGCTTGGCTAGAGTTGGACAATCAGTTCCTTAATGAGGATACCCAGTTATACCTCAGAAGTTCTACCTGGTCTGTTGGATGAGGTCCAACAGAAGCAGGAGACCTGCCCGGCCTTGACAAGGTTTAGAGAAAGGATGTCTCGTACTGAGGCACCATAGTTCTCCATGGGAGTAGATGGACTGATGAAGAGTCATGACCACTTTGTGTACCTGCTGATGCAGATGGAGACAGAGAATATTATGGTATACTCATTGTATGCCTTATTCAGTACATTTAGGTACGAGTAAGAGGTGCCACAAGGTGAGACGATTATATTGATGGAGAAGATGGAAACTGATGTAATCAGATTTGTGACATAGTGTGTGACATGTCAGCAGGTCAAGATAGAACATTCCCGACCTAGAGATGAGCTCCATCCACTACCAGTGTAGTAGTGGAAGTGGTAGGACATCTTTATGGACTTTGTGATGGGATTGAGGTCTAGTGGGAGTTTTGATGTATCCGGATTGTTGATGACAGATTAACGGATCCGGCACGTTTCATTTCTATTAGAAGGACGTGGCTAGTGAATGAATTGGCTGAGGAGTACACTAGAAAGATAGTGAGACTCCATGGTATACCGAGAACGATCATTTTTTATTGAGATGGATGTTTTTACTTTGAGATTTTGGGCAGCATATTCAGACTGCTTTGGGGTCGAGTTTGTACTTCATGACTACACTTTACCCCCTGACAGATGGTCAGTTAGAGAGGATCATCTCGATCTTAAAGATCTATTATAAGTTGTAAGTCGAATGGGAAACATGGATGGTTATATATTACCTTCCATTAATGAGTTTATTATATAACAATGAAGGACGTGCATCTTTTTGGGATGGCCCTATGAGGCAATATATATAGACATAGATGTCGTATAACCTTATGCTAGAAGTGATCTAGCAGTAGTAGTGGAATAACACCTGACCAGATTCAGGATTTTATAGTTCGAGTAACGATGATTAAAGGAAGATTGTCGGCTCTACATAGTCGCCAGATTGTGTGTGTAGACAAGAGGTGTTAACCTCTAAAGTTCAAGTGAGAGTTCATGTCCGGTTGGAGGTATCTCAACTGTGAGACGTTAGTTGTGTATTATGGAAAGGGGAACTGAGTTTCCAATATGTCGGTTACTTGAGATCTTGATCAGTTTTGTGAAGGCAACATGATGTTTAGCTTTCACTCTGAAGTTGGTGGATGTTCACCCAGTGTTCCTGTGTCTCAACTGAGGAAGTATATACCAGATTGGAAACACTTTGTGAGTTATAATGATCTAGTGGTTAAGTTGAACCACATCGTTGTTGAGCATCTGATTACATTCTTGGAATAAGATATGAAACACTTGCATTCGAAAGACATTCCCATATTGATGATATTATGGTCGAGATGAAGACCTGAAGAGGCTGTGTGAGAGACTAAGGATAGTGTCCTGAGGAACTATCCAAAGTATATGTTGGGACAGACCCATTTGTGGGAGCACGAGTAGATCTTAGTGCTATCTTGATGAATGTTGTGCTTATGTGGTTATATGCCTTGATGTGTTATTTCATGCTAGTTGTGATGTGATTTATGATCTTAGTAGATCTTGTTGTGCTAGCGTAGTGTATGTCATAGCTGGAGATGATTATTTCCTCCACGCTATCTGAGTATGATTTATATTTATAGCTGGAGATGGTTCTTTCCTCCATACTATTTGAGTGTGATTAGGATTCAGCTGGAGATGGTTCTTTCCTCCATGCTACCTTGATGGACATAGTTTTAGTGGAGATGTGATATCTCCATACGATATATATGATTATGGTTTACTAGAGACGTATTTCCTCTATGCATGTGATATGTTTTGGCTAGAGATGTGCTTCCTCTATGCCTTGTGATGTGGTATGGCGAGAGACGTGATTCCTCTACGCCTTTGGGTAGCGTTATGGCCATGTTTCCTGGAGTGATGATTCCTCCATGTTTATACTTGAGGTTATAGATTGTTATAGGTTGTGATCTTTTGAACGGAGATGTGATACCTCCGATAGTATGGGTCCGAGAGGATTTGGGAATTGTTCAAGTTTCGGGACGAAACTTTTTTTTAAGGGGTGTGTGATGTAATAGTTAGGATTTCCGAATTCTAATTAATGTTGATTAACTTAATCGTTGATAGTAATTGACATATAACTCGCGAAGATGTCGCAAGTGATGAGTATGAGTCCCACCGTTATGTTCCTGGCGTAATTTTGGACGTTTGGGGAAATTTTTACTTTTTCCCCCGGGTAATTATTTTTACCCTCCGGTGTTATTTGGAGCATTTGGGAGCTCCAATTAATAAAAATGCAGTTGAGAGAAATGATCAGGACATCGGATATGTCCTAGATATGAAATAACATGGAGAGGCAAAACGGTCAAAAGAGTCGCTATTTCGTTTCTTAACGGCTAAGAAAGACGGCTTATGAATACACGTTTTTCGAGGTAGTTGTGGAATAATTATCCCTACAATATTCCAGATTTATTATTTCAATCTCAAGAAGTTTGGAGAAGGAGGTTCGACCCGCCTTTGGATCGGTTAAAGGATAATTATCGACTTTGCTAAAGGATAATCATCGTCTTCACTATAAATAGCGGGAAATCATTTATTAATTCATTTCCTTTCACGTTTTCTCGTAAAAGCTCTAATTTCTCTCAACCTTCAAACTCAGATCTACCCTCCGTTTCTAATCCGATTTCAATTCCGTTTGAGTTTTTGCATTCCTCTCTTCATTCTCTTCATAACGGTACCGAGTTTCTGCATTTCCGAGTATATGGATGGCTGGTCGAGCATATATGTCACCAGGACGGTTCCGTCGCTCAGATTCCGATGAATTTGATGTTGTCCATGCGTAGCCTGCGTCGTTGTGATTCCGAATCTTCTTTCAGATCGTCAATCGGGTTAGTAACGAATAAGTTATGAATTTATTCGTTTTCCGTACTGCGATTTGGCCTAAATTGACTTTAGGCTTGTCAAATAGGACAATTAGAAATTCCATTATGGTCGTTATATTATTCTGGTGATTATGGGTTCTTGTTTGATGAAATCTGATGACAGGGGGTTTAGAAATTGCTTGCGGGCAAAACGTTATTCTGGCGAAATCTAATTAATTAATTAAAGGTAAATTAATTAAATTAGGATTAAAATTGAGATTGAGGAATGTTGATTAGATACTACCTTGAGATTTGTGGAATTGTGAGCTATGTTGAGATATTGAGGTTTAGTTGGTTGTGAGGCTCATAGATTATGATCCTTATGGATACCTTTGGGTCTAGGTGTGACCCCTTTGATGAATAGAGGTTGATATATCTCTTTATGCCTTGTTTATAGGCCTTGTTGTCCCTCCAGTGTAGAGGTGATCGTGGTTGAGTTTGTACGAGGTTGAGGTAAGTCCGTAGGACTTACTTAGCTACCATCCCTATATTGGGTGTTTGCATGAGTGGTGTGTGCTTTATATGTTTGCTATGATAGCATGAGTTGTCGTTTTTATCGACCTATGTTCTATTGACTCCCCCACTACGTGGCTGTGATAACCTTTCCCTTTCATCCCGCCGTGGAGTCTGGGAGGTTCTCTGATGTCGGGTCAGACTGGTTTACAGGAAGGGCGCAATCCACTCCCATAGGGTACACGGATTGTGTGACCGATACTCGTACAGCTGGACATTGCACATAGAGGCGGGGATGTATCGGTCCTCGTGTCACATACTTTCATCTATCTATATATATATACGGTTTTTGAGTGAATGGTTATTATATAAAGATAATAAATGGGTAAATGTGTGATAGCATGCTGATGTGTTTATCTTTCATGATTGTGCTTGTGCTTATGCATTACCTCATATATGTATGGCTAGCTAACGGTTTCATACCGTGTTGTAGATGTTTATAGGTTAGGCGCTACTGGGTGATTTGGCAGGGTGACAGGCCGAGGACTCTCGTACATTAGGTGGTTGGTTTGGGGTTGTGGTGTTTCCCCTCCTGCGTGAGGATGATCTTTTGTACCTCCTATGTGAGGATGTCGTTTTATATACTCGGCTATGTTGTTGTTTATTTTGGGTCGTACAGTTTATACTGCTTTATGTATTTGTTTTATATCTGTCAGTGCCATGTTGTAAGGTCCAGTGAACTTGTTGTCAGGCTAGGGTCAGGATCCATTGTGAGATCCTAGCCCAATGTGACATCCCGAGTCCCGCGGATTCGGGGTGTTACAGCAACCAAGTAAAAGAAAACTCGAGATGACTTAATGGGGGATCAAGATGGAAGCAATACAAGAAAAGGGAGCAACATTAAAGTGTAGAAGCGGTTTTAAAGAAGCCATGACCGAACGACGACGAGACCAATAGATATAACGAGTTTAAATTCTTCAAGAAGACACGTGGAAAACCAAAGATGCGAATCGAGGAGGAGATGGGTACATCTAACAAGGTTAAAGGTGGTGTTCCATTACCAGAAGTGAAGCTTTCCTTAGATGCTCCTAGGCATGAGAGTCGAGATGAGAGGCGTGGATGAACCAATCACAAAGGATTTAAGATATCGTAAGTTAAGCTTACGAAGTACCAATAAGTGAAGTGTCAACATTACTAGAGTTATGAGAAGAAGGACATGATGAGGATTCACGTGAAGTTGACCGATTTCCATTATGATGATAAGACTAAGAAACGCCAAGAAGGAGGAAGTGGGTATAAATGATGAACCCAAGAAGATGAAAGACGAAACAAAGAGCTTTGATCGAGAGACTTAAGATACCAACCACGAGGAACGCGCGTGGATGCTAGCTAGGGCTATAATCTTTGGGAAGGTGCTCTTGAAAGACATCAAGGAAGAATGGTTAAGTCTATGAAAGGGAGTTATATGAAACAACAAGGCAAAGAAGATATATACCTTATAAAGAAGAGGACGCATGAAATTAAGAAAGAACTAATGAAGTTTAAGACAGAGTACCCTGAGAGGGTAGCCTTTAGGAGTATGGTAACATGGAGGGTAAGAAGAATGGTAAGTCATTGACATTGGAGAAGGTCACTTATAAGTTAATTGGTAACAGCCAAGAACGTACATGTACGGGTTGTCTATTGGTGAGTGTAGAGGGGATGAGTAAACAAGATTATGGGCATACAGAGGGATTTGGATGACCTTATGCGACCTTTGTAGGTCGTGGAATTGGCATATGGGAGAACGACACGAATTAGAGGTTTTAAAGTTTGACCACGGTAAAAAGGGAAGTAGTGAATCAAGAAGAAGGTAAGGTGTCATGGAGGTGGTTTGTAAACGGGAGTGTATAGAGAATGCATGTTATGAAATGGATGATATGTTACCGCGGGCAAGAGATAAGTCAAGTTTCTAGACTCACACGGAAGAGACATGGTTATTATGGTGTGAAAGAGAGGACCTAGATTAGGGCAACACATTAAGCTTAGAGTAATGATGTTAATACCTGGAGATGTAATGAGTTTGATATTTTAGTGGTTTTAGATGAGGAGTTTCTCCTAGCATTTTCCACAGGGCATACCGGTACAGTTGTGAAGTTGTTCATGGAATACCGAGAGATGCATAAGGTGACCAACAAGAGTAAGAGAAGATCGAAGTTTTGAAGTTTGATGTCGACAAGAGATGTACAAAAAGTATATGGAAGATTGAGGTTAGAACCTCTACCGTCGGGTTGACTTTATAAAAGGAAAGTGAAGTATAATTTCTACTTGAAGAAAGGATGTCCATGGTGAAAGCTTATGTAGAATATGAAGAGCTCGTCCCATATGTTGGGATGTCACGGAAAGTGAAGAAGATAAGGTCAATTGTTTGAAACACAGTTAAGTCCTACCGATTGGACCCCTATGGTTGCACATAAGTGAGAAATCTTAGAAGATTTTTACAATCATGACATTAAGAGGGAAAATGGGATTAAGTTAAAAGACTACTTATATAAGAACACAAGGTTCAGAAGACGCAAGCAAATCATTCCAATTCAAGAAAAGACGAATATTTGGAAGAAGACGGTCAACATTGTAGCTAAAGATGGAGCAATACACGTGTTCGAAAGATGTCACCCAAAAGATCGGGGTAGATCAATTGTGTCATGACCACTTGTAAAGTGATAAGACAAGATTTTGTCGGTTATTACGATATGTGATGGGAAGAGAAAATATGTAACCTGAGATATCACGGATTCCAATACATCGGAATGCGGATTTTTCACTAAGGTTGAGTTTGACGCTCCGATATCCAAGGCGCTGTATAGAATGACACTTGTGAAGAGACATGAGTTGTGGAAGCGAGAGAAGGAGCAATTGTAAGAACTTATTGAAAGGAGTTCATTTGATTTTATGAAATGCTATGGAGAACTCCGAATGCTATTTTGAACTCTTGATTTGAAGTCATATTAGAATATATCTTAAACTCTTGATTTGAAGTGGTTACGGAGAACACCAGTTTGTGAAAAGAGAGACGGTTATCTCCGGTTGTACATCAATTACCGTTAGCCGAACAAGATAACAATGAAGAACGAGTATCCCTCACCACGGAAAGATGATCTAATTGATCGGTTGCAAGGGTTGGTAGTCTCTGCTAAAATTTATTTAAGGGTTGATTGCCACCAATTAAGAATTTGAGACTGAATATTACAAATACGGCATTCCGGAGATATTATGGTCACTACGAGTTTTAGTAATTTCATATGGGCTTACTAATGCCGGATAAGATATTTTGGTCTACTCTCGGGAAGGAGAGAAGTTGTATGACAAGTTGTCTCAAGATGAAAACCCCCGAAGGATGTGGAAAAAGTCACAAGTTTTCTTGGATGTGCTAGTCATTACCGGATTTGTGAAGAGATTCTCCAAGTAACACCATCTATAGCTAACCTACTCCGGATGACAATGAAGTATTGAGTGGGATGAAAATTGACAATGGAGTTGTTGAGAGTTAAGAGGAGATTCATTGGGGCAACTGTCTTGAATTTGCCTCGAGGTATGATGGTTTGAAGTGTACAAGTGATTCTCGAAGACAAGGTCTTGATTGAGTATCGAAGAACGATATAAAAGTAATAGAATATGTGTCTTGTTCGCCACTTAGCGTGCGTGCAAATAAGTTTTAAATTTATAAAACTAGAATCAAGCAAGCGAACCCGCAGTGTACGGATCGATATAGTTAAGCAAGAATTACAGAGTATCGAACACATGGATTTGGGGGGAACAAATTCAATTATAGATTATCAAGCAAGTAAATGTAAGAGCTTTTCAAATTATTGGGAAAACAAAAATTCTAAAGATCCAAGTATCCAGCTGTGGCAATCGATTCAAGATATACTAAAGATGTAAGGACAGAAATTAGGTATGCAAAGGTATGCTAATGTAAGGTAATCGTACGGTGAAGTTCCAAAAACCTTATATGACTCACCTACAAGACACTCTCTATAAAGGTTGTTGAGGCTTCAATATAGAAAGGTTCTAAAGGTAAGAATTAATGTCAAATACCCAAACTTGTAATCCAAGGATCAAGACTAACCAAACCGATTAACGTTGTGACACTCACATTCGAGGTAGAGGTTGTTGAGGCTTCACTACCACCTAGAAAAGGCAAGCCTAAACTAAGTTAACGCAAATCTTTAACTTTGGATTAAAGTAAAAGCAAGTTCGTAACTTACACAAAATTACGGCTAGTTCTTGAGTTCCACGGCCGTGGAAGCTCAAGAACAGACCGTGGATTAGGGTTGTCGGCGATTCTCTCTAACTCTCAGGGTCCAATCTGTTTACGATCGATCTATCATCATCTAAGCCACAACTATCAACCCTTCACCTTAGAATTGTTAAGGGTTTTTAGCCAACAATAGTCATATTGATATCAAATTCAAGATTTAAAAGAATGAAAGATGAAAACTTCCGAAAACCTTCAATAACTTTCAAATCAATCTCAAAGTCACAATCAAGAACAATAATCGTCACTAGATTCGGAATGAAACAAACAATCACAAATCTTAGATAAGAAGGAAGAACGGGATGTCAATCCGTCTTCTAAATCAAACCTAAGCAAGAAGCGAAATCTCCTTGCGAACAATCTTCCGAATCTTCGATCTTCCGTCAATCCGGAAATCACAATAGCGATGCGCCAAAATCTCTCAAACACAACTTCCGCCAAATGCAAAGTTAGGGCAATTCCAAACGCAAGTGCAAGATGTGTCTATGCGTAAGCGAAGGTGTAAAGCGAGGTGACGGAATCTCTCTTCGTCCGTCCTTTTATAGTGTAAGATAAAATATCGGCCCGGCCCAATTGCGTAGGAGATCGTGGCTTAAAGTGTGGCGAAAAAGATCGCCAAGATCACGGTCGTGGAAGGGTTCCACGGCCGTAATTTAGAGCGTGGAAATCAACACGGTTTGAACCATCTTCTCCACGGCCGTAGAAGTCACTGGAATGAACCACGCTTCCCTAGCCATGGTTCCACGGCCGTGGACTTGAACGTGGAAAGTGGTACGTCCGTATTTTAGAGCGTGGTTTAGGGCAAGAACGTGATTCTTCCTTAGCCTCGTGCATTCCTCAAGTTGGCATTCCCTTAGCTCCTAGAAATGTCCTCAATCCATGGACATGCTCAATCAAACTCATCCTTGCTCAATTCCGTTCGGAAATAGCTCTCAATCACCTATAATCAACATAAAGCTTGTGTAGATCTCTATATCGACATTATAGACAAACTAGCTCACAAATGCATCAATGCTTAATCAATGACTATCAATATGGATCAAATACACTTAGAAAACGTGCCTAAAATATCACAATATTTCATGCAAACAAATAACCCCGTACTTGCCACTTGCTTGTCCCTAAGGAAGGTCTTTCAAAAGCTTTAAAACAAGAGTTAGGATGAAATATGTGTACCTTCTCAAAGCAATACTTCTTTTTGGATGGATGTGCCTTCTAATCAATAGATCATTCTCAAATCTTGCTTCAATCGTTTATAAGACTTTCATACACTTAATCAAAGAGAAAAGAGTAAAGAAAACTCATGAATTAATCAAACTTCCATACAAAAATCATAACCCTTAAACATTATCAAAATCAATCATAAGAAACTTCAATTTAGATCACCAAGTCATATAACATTCTTTTGATCTTAAGGACTTCCAAAGAAAAAGGTCTAGAATGTGGAAAGGGAAGGAAACTTTAAGGAATGTGGTGCATGAATCCGGGAAAGTGGACAACTACTCTTTTCTTCTTCTCTTGCGGTTTCCGCAACACCTTCAACTTAGAGCTTTGCTCTCTTCTTTTCATTTTTAGACTTTACTTTTGGAGTTATGGATAGAGGTGCACAAAAACTGAAGCCTAGGAGATTGGCGTTTCTCAATTTTTATGAGATGCCTCAAACCCTTAGCGCACATACCATAATCCACTAGGAATATCACTCAATCCGACTTTGGCAAGACACAAACACCCGGCTATGTGAATGGTGCCGAGTTACTCATCGTCATGATTGACTTCCCCAAACCTACAATTTCTTTCTATTCTTTTGAACGCAAAGTATTGCTTTCATGGCCCTCCCACATCGTACATGCCTTTTTCATTCAACTCCTCCAAATTCCCGCATAGGTTAAGGAGGTCAATATTTCAATGAGGGGCTAAATGATCAAAGAAAGAAGAAAGAAAAATCGAATTGCCTTAATCATCTCAACAAGAAGTATAAGAACTTATAGTGTGATTTCAACTTCAATTCCTCAACATGATTTAAGTAACATTCATCACATTATGAAACTTGTAAAAGAGGCATAATCAACTCATTCAATTCCTTTTCAATTCACTATTCGTTTAAGCATGCAATTGTCATCAAACTCAATTCACAAGTAGCGATTATCATAGAAATCATCTCAATTCCTTAGAAGCACAAAATTTTCAAAATTTTTCAATTTTTATGGGTTTTTCAAACTCTTTTTCATGCAATGCAATAATGAAACGTGCAACAATATAATGAACATGCAAGATAGTCTCGATAAAAGCAAACATAGTGAGTAAGAGTTATTACAAACTTTTAGTCACACCCCACCCCATACTTGGAACAAACATTGTCCCTAATGTTCAAATAGAAGAAAGAAAAGAAGAAAAGAAAGAAAGAAAGAAAAAGAAAGAAAAGAAAAAGAAACTCACAAAATGGCGGTGGAGCGGCTAAAGCTATCGGTCATCATCATCGTCACTGCGGCGCCGGTGGAGGTGGGAATGGAGAGAAGCTGGAGTCGTAGTGCCGCCCGAACTACTGGCTGTAGACGTCTCTCATCATATGGTCGAGGTCGTCCAAGCGTCCATCTCTAGCATCGGCTCGAATCTCCAATGCTCCCACTCTCTCTGAAAGACCGGTGGCCCAATCTGGCATCTACTCATACCATCCCGGGGCCTGGCTGTACCAACCTGGAGCATCTGACGGTGCTGGTGCTGGTGCTGGTGGCTGTTGTGCGGACCATGGAGGTGGAGCTCCGTACCATGCAGGAGGCGTCTCCATCTAAGTGGGTCTCTCACTCACGCTGGCGCGGCGAGAGGACGAACCTAAAGCTCTGGCTGGATGTGGAGAACGTCTTGGCACATCAGGGGCCACATCCGGCTGATCCGGAAACGTGCCAAACTCCTGCTCTGCTCCTCCTCCTCCTCCCTCAAACTGATCCCTCATCTCCTCCTCCTCAACTACGGGCGGTGGTGGGACATACGGAGGAGCTGCGATCCTGTTCGCATGCATAGCAGCGAACGTCTCCTTTCAATTATGGCGTCCAGCCATAATGGAGTTCTCCTGTAGCCACTCAATACCCCTACCCGTTCTGCTCTCCCAAGGCATGGCTGCATAAGGCGGACCTCTATGTGTAGGGAAGATGAGACCTCTAGTCATGAAGGCCTGAAGTCCTAGGGGTACGGCTGGTATGCGTGTACATGCAGAAAAATCAACCCCCAACATCCTAGCAAGATGGGTAATTATCCCACCATATCCAATGTTGCCTTTCCTCTTGTTCTTAAGCTTGCTCATGGTAGCAGCTAAGAGGGTGCCGCAGTCAGCTCGTCGCCCATACAGCATAGAATACAACAGAAAGAGCTCATCCGTCTTGATCTTTTGAGGTGTCTCCGTCCTAGGGAAGAGACACTCCGAAAGAACACGGTGAGCAATCTTCAAGGCTAAGTGATACATCAACTTAGCCTTGGTGTCAGCTGGTTGCCAGCGGTCCTCGCTGGCGTAAATCATAGCAACCTCCTCCCAAAAATCTTTGGCGTAAACGCCACTAGGAAAACGACCGTTGAAGGTCTCATGGAACCCAAAGAAGGCTCCAAACTCATGGATGGTAAAATCATAGTTTCTTTCCATATGACGGAAAGAAACGGTCCTATCCACATGGTTGTGCTCGAAAGACGTTACAACCTCTCTCGTAATCTCCTCGTAGGCGTCTTCTCGGATAGCCGAGACAACAACTAGTCCGGCTCTATCCAAGAGCCAAGTAAGGTCATCTATGATGTTAAGAGGAGCTAGATCCTCTAACAATAGGTACCTAGGTCCAATCACAGCCCTCTCATGGATCCTCTCGAGTGCATCGAGGTGATCCTCATGAATGGTCGGTACTCTAGGGCTAGGAGGTGCAGGTGATGAAGGTGAGGATGGAGGTGAAGGGGAGGAAGGTGGTGGTGCTCTAGAGGATGAAGAAGAAGAGGGGTTACCCTTCCTCTTTTTGTTTTGGTCATTCTTCTTCTCCTTAATTCTCCCAGAAACTCTCCTCACGAAGTCCATCACTGTTCAAAATCACGGTCTGTTCTTGGTATTTCCACGGCCGTGGAATTGACAGAGACCGTGATTCGTCTCGACTTTTCTCAAAAATCCACAAACAGCACTCAAACTCAGCAATTAGGCAGCCCTAGTCTAATTCCTTCCAATTTCAATCAGTTCTCCTATAATTTCTAGCAAAAACGAACCCAAATTGAAAAAGATCAAGAAGAGTGGAAAAACCTAGGTTTCGGATTTTAAAATCCGAATTGTGTGTTCCTCGGTGATTTGCCGCTTGATTTGTTGCTTGGATCTCGTTGGTGGTCGAATTTGCTTCAATTTGGAACGAAGAATCGTTGAAAACGATTAACAAACGGAGATTTGAGGTGAAGGTCGTGGAATCGGCGAAGAGGGTCGTGGAATTGGGTATTTGTGAAGTGTTTTTGTGAAGAACGTGGTTTATATAGTGGCCAGCAAAATTTTGAAAATCACCGTCTGTCGGGGGGTTCCACGGCCGTGGAAATGTACGGAACCGTGGTTTTGGTGATTTTTCAAAGGCTTTTGGAAATTACGGTTACTGTAGCTGTCACGACCGTGGTTTAGGCCGTGGAACTCTCTGTAATGCTCCAAAGTCCAAGTTTCGTCACTTTTCTTCAAAATTACTCTTCCCCTTTCCTTTTCCACTGTTCCTACATCCAAAAACACGAACATACCGGAAGGAATCGAAGGCAAAACAAAGCAAAAACGTCTAAACTAAGCTAAACTATGAATCGAAAACAAAAACAAAAATGCAATACCTTGGTTTGCCTCCCAAGAAGCGCTTTGTTTAAGGTCCGTAGCTAGACCAATCTCGCACTTATTCGAGTGCGGTGGGCGCGAACTCTTCAGCTTGGAGTTTCGGCGTATACTTCTTGAGTCGTTGACCGTTCACCTTAAAGCTTCCGCCCGCTTCACCTCATACTTCAACTGCACCATGGGGGAAAATATGCTTAATTAGAAAAGGTCCGGTCCAATGAGATTTAAGCTTACCTGGAAAGAGACGAAGCCTTGAATTGAAGAGGAGAACTTGATCTCCTTCTTTGAAGTCCTTTGGAATGATATGCTTATCATGCCAACGCTTTGCTCTCTCCTTATAAATCTTGGCGTTTTCATAGGCGTTCAAGCGGAGTTCTTCAAGCTCATTAAGGTCCAAGAGACGCTTCTCTCCCGCTTCCTTCATGCTGAAATTCAACCACTTGATAGCCCAAAACGCTTTGTGCTCCAACTCTACCGGCAAGTGACAAGACTTCCCATACACAAGGTTGTATGGTGTGGTTCCTATGGGAGTCTTGTACGCAGTCCGGTATGCCCACAATGAATCATCAAGCTTCAAAGACCAATCCTTCCTAGTCCTTGAAACCGTCTTCTCTAGAATTCCCTTGATCTCCCGATTAGAGATATCTACTTGTCCACTAGTTTGTGGATGATAAGGGGTAGCGATCTTGTGAGTAACCCCATACTTAGCTAGAAGAGCTTCAAAGCGCCGGGCAATGAAGTGAGAACCTCCATCACTAATGATAGTCCTTGGTGTCCCAAATCGTGGGAAGATGGTCTTGTTAAAGAACTTAACCACAACCATGGCATCATTGGTGGGAGAGGCAATCGCTTCCACCCATCTAGAAACGTAATCCACCGCCAAGAGTATGTATTGGTTTCCACAAGAAGATGGGAATTGTCCCATAAAGTCAACTCCCCAAACATCGAAAATCTCCACCTCTTGGATGTTGTTGAGGGGCATCTCATTCCTCCTAGAGATATTACCTGTTCTTTGACAAGCATCGCAGCAAGAAACAAAGGATTGCACATCTCTAAATAAAGTAGGCCAAAAGAATCCAGATTGTAATACCTTTGCGCTAGTCTTGTTCGAACTAGCGTGTCCTCCACAAGGTAGTGAATGACAATGGCGGATGACACTTTGCATTTCATCTTCCGGCACACATCGCCAAATGATGTCATCTGGACCTCTCTTGAAGAGGAGAGGTTCATTCCAAAAATATTCCCGGACATCCTTAAAGAATTTCTTTCTTTGTGCGTAGGATAGTCCGGGTGGTATCTCCTGGCAAACCAAATAGTTAACAAAATCAGCAAACCATGGTTCATTACCTTTGGAGATCACATCGATGCACTCCTCAATGATATGTAGGTGTTCGTCCGGGAAGGAGTCATCTATAGGTAATTGGTCGTCCTCTAGATGTGTTAGGCGACTCAAATGATCCGCAACAGAATTTTCCGAACCCTTCTTGTCGCGGATCTCTAGATCGAACTCTTGCAGGAGAAGAATCCATCTAATTAGCCTTGGCTTCGCGTCCTTCTTTGCAAGGAGGTACCGGATCGCAGCATGATCCGTGTAGACAATCACCTTTGCACCTACAAGATAAGAGCGAAACTTGTCAATAGCATAAACAATGGCTAAAAATTCTGTCACGCTAGGAAATAGCACAAAAAACTTTAAATTTATAACTCGAGCTAAATCCTAAACTACCTAGCGAAACCCGCAGTGTACGGGTCGTTTTGTAGAAAGGAAAGTATTCCGAGGTCGAACTCAAGGACTGAGGTGAAACTAAGTCATTCAATGATCGAAGATAGTGTGAATCTAGACTAAGAATGAGATGAGAAATAAATAAAATGGAAAACACAATGATTTTGGAGGGTTTTGGGTGATCAAACAAAGATCACAAATATATCAACAAAATAAATCAGCACCAATAAACAAATCAAACAAGATATTGATCAAAGGGGAAGAGAGACGGATTCTAGGGGTCGGAAATTCCGGTTATGGCATAGAACTCAAGTTATCTATTCATTCTTTGGATTGATTTCGATATGTTGGGATTTGGTGTTTCTAAATTGGGATCAATTACCGGGTAGGTCTCATGGTCCACTAATCCATTCCTAAGGTCTCATTACCGGGTAAGTCTCTAAGAACCTAAGGTTAGGAATTTTACACAAGCCGGAATTGTCAATTAGGGATCTAACCTATCCTTACCGGGTAAGTCTTGGAGAGGGAAGTCTAAATCAACATTCCTAGCACATCTAATCCAATGGCGACTTGTTAGGTTCACCACTACCTAAGATTTCGCTATTTTAGATCCTAAGGGAAAGGATTACCGGGTAAGTCTCTCCTAACACTTGGTCGCTACACTAGGATACCCTAGGGTAGGTTAAACTCAGCAAAAACTTAGGGTTTCAACAATTTTATGAATCTAAGGTAAGATCCTTCGAACCAGGGAAAATCACGGTTTGTTCTTCAGAAACCACGACCGTGGTTCTTCAAGAACTACCCGTGATTTCTAACAGCAGCTACGTTCATAAGCGAAAATCATCCAAAAGTAAATCTAAGTCCGTCCTATCATAGATCTAGCCATAACCATCCTTTCCTTACCCTAGAATCACATCAATTTAGCCTACAACATTCATAATGGGAATCAAAGCAAACAAACATAGAATCATAACTTCCATTGCAAGATAATGAAAGAAAGAAGATGAACAAATGAACTTCAAACACAATCCAAATCTGAAGATGGAATTAGAACGACTTACAACCCTTCCAAAAGAAGGTTCAAGAGTTCATAAATCTCTAGAAATAAATCCGAAATACAAGAACTAAGTGTGTCTTCTCCTCTCTTCTTCAATGGCTCCTTCCTTCTTCTCTTTGGCACCTTCCTTCCTAGAAAAATTCTTCTTCTTTTTTGAATATATTTTGTTAGAGGAATGGATAATGTATGAGCTACTCCCAAACTACCCCAGCTGCCTCCAACAACCCCTCAAGGACCACCTTTATAACAAATTCTTCATAAGCTGGCCATCAGAGTCGTGGCACAGCTGTCACGAGAATCTGGCAAAATCCACGGTCATTTCCACGGCCGTGGTTCTTCAAGAACCCGTGATTCTATGCAGAAACTTCGCTTTGGATCATTGAGCTGTGGTTTGGTGCATGGCTAGTGTTGGCAAGGTTCCATGAGTCCTCCTTAGCTCTTTGCTTGTGTTGTAATGAGTCCGAGGACGTGTCATCTAAATGAACGATCCTTTGACGCATCGTTTTAGCTCTAAACTTCCCGAAATACCTACAAAACGCACACAAGTCCGTGTAGACGTCTATCTCGACAAAATACATGTTTTAAGTGCAAAACGTGTCGGACTAGTGCTAGATCATGCATGATTGAGCGGGAATTCTATCTAAATGTACCCTAAAACTATGCTATAAATCGTGTTATCAAAATACCCCATACTTAAGGTTTGCTCGTCCCCGAGCAAATTCCCAACTATAGACTAAGAGATGACACGATTTATGTGTGCAGAAAAGTGCAAAAATCTTTTTGGGTTTTGTGCTTCTACTATTGGATCACCTTCATAGTCATGATCAATGGCAATTGGATAAGCAATTATGTATCAAACAATAAGGGCATGGAAGGACAATTGTACTTAACTCAAAAGCATGCATGAGATGGGAAGACGAAGATATCAAGAAGATCAAGAGTCTATCCAATCTAGATTACTAAGTCTTACAAACATGCAAGTAGGTCATAAGGGTTTGTGACATAAAAGGCTAAGAAACGTTTCAATTGGGGAGGGGAATTTTCTAGGTATGTGATGCTAATCCGGGAATGGAACTAACTTCACTTCCTTGTCCTCGATCAACTTCCCCCAAGTGTATATTTTTCCCTATCTTACTTTCTTTTCTTTTTCTTTAACTCATTTTTGCGACAATGGCATTGGTGTACAATAGCCGAAACCTCGGTGATTAGCCATCCTCGGGCTTTTTCTCTTTTTCGAGGTGCATCCACACCGGGCACACATACCAAAGCTCGTTAGGGCTATTAGTTCATTTGACTTTGGCAAGGCACCAACACCCGATTATGTGAAGTGTACCGAGTTACTTATCATTTAAACCAACGCCCCCAAACATATTTTGGCTACACTTCCACAATAATTTCAGCATTCCATTCACGACATTCTTTTCATTACATCTTCACCCCGCACTTGCTTTTACACATTCAAACACACTAGCATGCTCCTATTCCCGGATGGGTTTAAAGGAGGTCGATTTTATATCAATTGAGGTGCTCAAGCAATCATGATCAAGATGAGAAGTAGAGAAAGACGAAATGCCTCATTCATTCCTAGATGGTATGCAAGAACTATCATGTAATTTCGACTTTCAATACTCAATCCATTCTAGGCAATCATCATGATCACAAGTCATTCATAGAATTTAAGAAAAGTAGTTCAAGTCCACATATGCATTTATCAATCCAACACATAAGGCCATTCATAGCCAATCACAAGACAAGTTTCATCATTAGGATCATATCCAAGCCTAGAAAGCACAAAAATTTTTAAATTTTCTGATTTTTATGGGATTTTTGTTTTAAATATGTATAATGCAAGACATGTACAAAATATTAACCTATCCTAGATGCTCATCATGCAAAGGATCATGCAAACCCCACCCCATACTTAGAAACACATTGTCCCCAATGTGGTATTCAAGTAAAGAGAGTGAAAGAAGGTTGTCACAATGTAAAAGCGTTTGCCATGGTATTTGGGAATTCTCAAGTGACTTGATGTTGGATGATCCTATCAACCATGGTAGAGAGCTCTCAAGCATCCTTCAAAGCTTCGGAACCCGCGCTAGGCACCGCTAGCCGTCCAAGTTCCGCGTCCGCTCCACCCATAATTGGCGAGGGGTTCATCATCATCATTCACATGTCAAGAAAGACTTCCAATGCCACTAATGCTTCTAGCACACACACGAAAGTAGACAAAACACACACAAAGCACACAAAAACAAAAAAAATCTAGCAAAAATGAAAAGGGAAAAATGTTACCAATGGGTTGCCTCCCACCAAGCGCTTCTTTAAGGTCATTAGCTTGACCAAACTCGGGAGCGTCTATTCGAGGTGAAGCGGGGCAATCATGTCTACCGGGGCTCCCGGAATATACTTCTTCAAGCGATGCCCATTCACCTTGAAATTTCCACAATGCTCCCCTCCTATTTCAATAGCTCCATGGGGAAAGATCTTCTTCACCACATATGGCCCGGTCCATCTTGATTTGAGCTTTCCGGGGAAAAGTCTTAGCCTCGAGTTGAAGAGAAGGACAAGATCTCCTTCACTCAACTCCTTTGGGATAATCCTCTTGTCATGCCATCTCTTGGTTCTCTCCTTGTAGATCCGGGCATTCTCATAGGCTTCCAACCGGAGCTCCTCAAGGGCATTGATATCAAGCAATCTCTTCTCTCCCGCCTCCTTGAGATCAAAATTTAGCCACTTAATGGCCCAATAAGCTCTATGCTCCATTTCCACCGAAAGATGGCAAGACTTGCCATAGATCAACTTGTAAGAAGTGGTACCAATAGGTGTCTTGAAGGCGGTTCTATATGCCCATAGTGCGTCATTGAGCTTTATTGCCCAATCCTTCCTTGTTCTAGACACCGTCTTTTCGAGGATGGCCCTTTATCTCTCGGTTGGAGATCTCCACTTGACCACTAGTTTGGGGGTGGTAAGGTGTTGCCACCTTATGAGTCACCCCATACTTAGCCAAAAGTGTTCCAAAATTCCTATTTGTGAAGTGCTTCCCTCCATCACTAATGATCACCCTTGGTGTTCCAAACCTAGGGAAGATCACTCGGTTGAAGAACCGCACCACCACCTTGGCATCATTTGTAGGAGAGGCGATGGCCTCTACCCATCTTGACACATAGTCCACCGCCAATAGGATGTAGAGATTGCCGCATGAAGAAGGGAATGGTCCCATGAAGTCTACACCCCACACATCATAAATCTCAACTTCTTGGATGTTATTCAAGGGCATTTCATTCCTCCTTGAAATATTGCCCGTCCTTTGGCAAGCATCACATGCCGCTACAAAACCTTGCACATCTCTAAACAAGTTAGGCCAATAAAAACCGGATTGCAATACCTTGGCACACGTTTTGTGTGAGCTAGCATGGCCTCCACATGGTAAGGAGTGACAATGCCGGATCACACTTTCCATTTCATCTTCCGGTACGCATCTCCTAAGCACCCCATCCGGGCCTCTCTTGAATAGAAGTGGCTCACTCCAATAGTAGTGCCTTACATCGTTGAAGAACTTTTTCCTTTGTGCATATGTTAATCCGGGAGGCACTTCCTCACACACCAAGTAGTTCACAATGTCGGCATACCATGGCTCACTTCCTCTAGCCACGTGGAACAAGCATTCTTCCACCATTTGCAATTGTTCGTCCCGGAATGAATCATCTATCGGGATGTTGTTTTTCCCAACCTCCAAGGGTGGGAGTCTACTAAGGTGATCCGCCACGGAGTTCTCGGATCCCTTCTTATCTCGTATCTCAAAATCAAACTCTTGAAGAAGAAGGATCCACCGAATCAACCTTGGTTTGGCATCCTTCTTTGTAAGTAGATAACGGATCGCCGCATGATCCGTATAAACTATGACCTTCGCTCCAACAAGGTATGAGCGGAATTTCTCAAATGCATACACCACCGCTAACAACTCCTTCTCGGTAGTAGCATAATTGAGTTGGGCATCATCTAGCGTCTTGCTAGCATAGTAAATGGCATGAGTACGCCCTTCTTTCCTTTGCCCCAAAACGGCCCCAACAGCCACATCACTTGCATCGCACATGATCTCAAATGGTAGACTCCAATCCGGAGGTTGCATGATAGGTGCGGATATCAAGGCGTTCTTCAACCTACAAAACGCTTCAAGACAATCTTTGGAAAAATCAAAATCAAAATCTTTCATTAGTAGGTTAGTGAGAGGGTTAGAAATTTTTGAGAAGTCTTGAATAAATCTCTGGTAAAAACCGGCATGCCCTAAGAAACTCCTTACCCCCTTCACCGAGGTAGGTGGTGGCAACTTCTCTATCGTTTCAATCTTAGCCCTATCAACCTCAATGCCACGGTTAGACACCAAGTGTCCTAACACAATACCTTCACTTACCATGAAGTGGCATTTTTCCCAATTTAAGACAAGATTTGTCTCTTCACATCTTTGCAACACTAATGACAAATTAGCCAAGCAATCATCGAAAGAAGAACCATAAACAGAGAAATCATCCATGAACACTTCCATGATATTTTCTATGTATTCCGAAAAGATGGCCATCATACACCTTTGAAAGGTGGCGGGTGCATTACACAACCCAAATGGCATTCTCCTATATGCAAAAGTACCCCATGGACATGTAAAAGTCGTTTTCTCTTGGTCATTGGGGTGGATAGGGATTTGAAAGAATCCACTATATCCATCTAAATAGCAAAAATGAGAGTGTTGAGCTAACCTTTCTAGCATTTGGTCAATGAAGGGGAGAGGGAAATGATCTTTCCTAGAGGCCATGTTTAACTTCCTATAATCTATGCACATCCTCCATCCCGTGACCGTCCTAGTTGGTATTAGTTCATTGTTCTCATTAGTTACTACCGTCATTCCACCCTTCTTAGGTACTACATGAACGGGACTAACCCACTTACTATCCGAGATAGGGTAGATAATCCCCGCATCTAGCAACTTAATGATTTCCTTTTGACCACCTCTTTCATTATAGGATTCAATCTCCTTTGATGTTCTATAGAGGGTTTGTGGTTATCTTCCATCATTATCTTATGCATGCACAAAGATGGCTTAATGCCAACCAAATCATCAATAGTGTATCCAATGGCTTTCCTATGCAATCTTAGTTCATGCAGCAATTTAGCAAGTTCATCATCACTCAAGCATGCATTAACAATCACAGGATATGTAGAACTATCACCAAGGAATGCATACTTTAAATGAGAGGGGAGGGGTTTGAGTTCAAGTGAGGGAGGACCTTTATTGGTTGAAGATGATCCAAATAAGATTGGATGAGATGAATCCAAGGCAAAAGAAGACTCTCCTTGGCTCCTAAAAGCTTGATCACCATCAAGAGTTGATTCGGGAGAAACCACGGTTGGAAACACGGCTTGATCATCTTCCACGGCCGTGGTTCTTGCCAAGCTTGCTTCTTGGAGTTGTCCAGAGAGTTTGACGGCCGTGGAACCTAAATCTCGACCGTGGAACTTGCAGCTGTTCACAACCTCTTCGTGGCTTTCAAATCCAATTCTTGGCTCTTCTTCCAAGGCCTTCAAAGCCTTGATCTCTTCATTGCATTCCTCCTCAATGTCCTCCTCCATCATACTCAAGGTAAGAACCTTCTCCAAGGGGTCCTTGATCAAGATCGAGCTTACAACTTCTCTAGATTCTTCTTGCTCGACTATGTTGAAGATATCTTCATCAAGGGTTGACCCTTTCATCATTGTGGACAGCTTGAACTTGATGTTCTCCTCTCCAATGTTGAAAGAGAGAGTCCCGTTCTTGCAATCCACTAAGCACCCGGAAGTGGCTAGGAAAGGTCTTCCTAGAATGATAGGAACCGGATAATCCGCCGGAATGTCCAACACTACAAAGTCGATGGGTACATAGAATCCTCCCAATTGCACCGGAATGTCTTCTAGAATCCTAACCGGATGAGTAATAGAGCGGTCCGCCATATAAAGGGTCATCTTGACCGGCTTCGGCTCTCCTAGCCCGACCTTGTTGCTAAGTGCAAGCGGTATTATGCTTACACTCGCCCCAAGATCACAAAGGGCCTCGTACTTCACGTCTCCTACTCCAATTGGAACGCAAAAAGACCCCGGATCTCTTAGCTTGGGAGGCATTTCCTCCTTCATCGTTTGGATCAACTCCGAGGATCTCTTGGTCATCCTTATCTCCCCATACTCCTCTAACTTCCTTTTGTTGGAGAGTATTTCTTTCAAAAACTTTCCATATGCCGGCATTCCTAAGATGGCATCCATAAACGGAATGTTAATATGTAACTTGGACATTAGTTCAAGGAACTTACCAAAGTGATTGTCCAAACGAGCTCTCGCTCTTGATTGTGGGAAAGGTAGTGGTGGCTTGTATGGAGGCGGTGCCACATAAGTTGGCTCTACATCCTTGCTTTTTTCTCCATCATCTTGCTTTCTTCCCTCTTCTACCACTACTTGCTTTCCTTTAGCTTGGTCCTTGGGCAAAGGATCCTTCATGCAAAACCCACTCCTTGTCGTGATAGCCAACACTTGGCCTCTTGGGTTGTCTTCGGTCCTCCCGGGAAGCTTCCCCGGATCCCTATGTGCTTCACCCGCCTTTTGAAAGACTTGTGCTTCCAAGACCTTTTGAGCCTTGGAAATTGAAGTGACGGTGCTCTCAAGTCCATTTAATCTTCCTAGCAATTGCTCAAACATGACTTCGGTCCTATCCTTTGAAGGTTGAGAAAAACCGGGTGGAGGTTCTTGTGAAGCTCTTTGTGGTAGAGTGGCACTTGTGGAAACGGGAGGGTTCAAGGCTCCCTCCGGGTTAGAGTAAGAAAACCCGGGATGGTTGTGGTTTGGCCGGTAATTGTTGAATTGCCGGTTGTTGTTGAAATTTCTTGGGCCTTGGTAATTGTTGAAATTGCCCCTTCCCATATAATTCACATCTTCCTCCTTGGAAGACAAGTTGGCTTGTGGAGGTGCTTGAGGGGCTGCTTGGCTCTTTAAGGTGGTAGTACACAACTCTCTCAAGGACTTCAACTCGTTGTTGATGGCGTCAAGCTTGAAGTTGCTCATGGTGACTTCACTCACCTCATATGCCCCCGCCTTTCTTCCTTCGCTCTTCCTATGAGAGTACTTTTCAATCACTAGAGCTTGCTTCTCCACAAACTCCCAAGCATCATCTACATGTTTCTCCATAAATGTCCCACCGGAAAGAGATTGAAGCTTGAATTGGCTATCTTCATCAAGCCCCTTGAAGTAGATCTCCAATAGCTCAATCTTCGGTATGCCATGGTGCGGACAATCTAGGAGAAGGTCTTTGAATCTCTCCCAAGACTTGAACAAACTTTCTCTATCCCTCATCACAAAGGCATTGATCTTTCCTCTTAATTCGGTGGTCTTTGAGGGTGGGAAGAACTTGGTCAAGAACTCGGTTGTCATCTCCTCCCAAGTACCAACTCGCCCTTGTGGAATAGATTGATACCAAGCCAAGGCTTTTTCCTTAAGAGAGAAGGAAAAGGCCCTTAGCTTATGGTTGTTGTTCTCCAATCTTGGTGGTCTAAGAGTCTCCATCAAAATCTCATAGTTCATCAAATGTTGGTGAGGAGACTCTCCTTCCATCCCTCCAAATTGATTATGCCGGATCATTTGAAGAACTTGAGGGCGGAGTTCATAGTTGTGGGTAGCGGGATCTCCTAGGTTCACACCCGGTCGGTGTGCTCTTTGTGCCGGATCCATACGCCTCCCTAGGGTTTGTGGCTCCTCAATAGCAATAGGAACGACCCTAACATTGGCCGCCGGCTGCGGTTGTGGTGGAGGAGGTGGAGGTTGTCGGCGATTTAGCTCTCCTTGTACAAGGGCTTGCCTAATCTCCTCAATCTCCCTCCTAGTTTCCTCTTGCCTCTCATTGGCAAGTCTCCTTTCTTCCTCCAAGAGCTCATCTCTTAGCCTTATTTGTTCTAAGGCTTCATCCAACTCAGCTTGGAGGTTCCTACCGGCCATCTCTTTCTCTTTTCGGATGTTCTTAGATCTAGATCGAAGGGTTTTCTCCGGTTCGGGATCGAATGGAGCTAAATCCTTGCCACGAGATCTTCGCATACACCTAAAGAGTAATAGATGTCCTGAAAAGCACAGACACAAACCAAAGAGAGATCAAAAGCAACAAGAAAGATCTACACTAGAAACAATCACAAAATAGACTCAATCTAGACCTAGTCCCCGGCAACGGCGCCAAAAACTTGTCACGCTAGGAAATAGCACAAAAAGCTTTAAATTTATAACTCGAGCTAAATCCTAAACTACCTAGCGAACCCGCAGTGTACGGGTCGTTTTGTAGAAAGGAAAGTATTCCGAGGTCGAACTCAAGGACTGAGGTGAAACTAAGTCATTCAATGATCGAAGATAGTGTGAATCTAGACTAAGAATGAGATGAGAAATAAAGAAAATGGAAAACACAATGTTTTTGGAGGGTTTTGGGTGATCAAACAAAGATCACAAATATATCAACAAAATAAATCAGCACCAATAAACAAATCAAACAAGATATTGATCAAAGGGGAAGAGAGACGGATTCTAGGGGTCGGAAATTCCGGTTATGGCATAGAACTCAAGTTATCTATTCATTCTTTGGATTGATTTCGATATGTTGGGATTTGGTGTTTCTAAATTGGGATCAATTACCGGGTAGGTCTCATGGTCCACTAATCCATTCCTAAGGTCTCATTACCGGGTAAGTCTCTAAGAACCTAAGGTTAGGAATTTTACACAAGCCGGAATTGTCAGTTAGGGATCTAACCTATCCTTACCGGGTAAGTCTTGGAGAGGGAAGTCTAAATCAACATTCCTAGCACATCTAATCCAATGGCGACTTGTTAGGTTCACCACTACCTAAGATTTTGCTATTTTAGATCCTAAGGGAAAGGATTACCGGGTAAGTCTCTCCTAACACTTGGTCGCTACACTAGGATACCCTAGGGTAGGTTAAACTCAGCAAAAACTTAGGGTTTCAACAATTTTATGAATCTAAGGTAAGATCCTTCGAACCAGGGAAAATCACGGTTTGTTCTTCAGAAACCACGACCGTGGTTCTTCAAGAACTACCCGTGATTTCTAACAGCAGCTACGTTCATAAGCGAAAATCATCCAAAAGTAAATCTAAGTCCGTCCTATCATAGATCTAGCCATAACCATCCTTTCCTTACCCTAGAATCACATCAATTTAGCCTACAACATTCATAATGGGAATCAAAGCAAACAAACATAGAATCATAACTTCCATTGCAAGATAATGATAGAAAGAAGATGAACAAATGAACTTCAAACACAATCCAAATCTGAAGATGGAATTAGAACGACTTACAACCCTTCCAAAAGAAGGTTCAAGAGTTCATAAATCTCTAGAAATAAATCCGAAATACAAGAACTAAGTGTGTCTTCTCCTCTCTTCTTCAATGGCTCCTTCCTTCTTCTCTTTGGCACTTTCCTTCCTAGAAAAATTCTTCTTCTTTTTTGAATATATTTTGTTAGAGGAATGGATAATGTATGAGCTACTCCCAAACTACCCCAGCTGCCTCCAACAACCCCTCAAGGACAACCTTTATAACAAATTCTTCATGAGCTGGCCATGAGAGTCGTGGCACAGCTGTCACGAGAATCTGGCAAAATCCACGGTCATTTCCACGGTCGTGGTTCTTCAAGAACCCGTGATTCTATGCAGAAACTTCGCTTTGGATCATTGAGCTGTGGTTTGGTGCATGGCTAGTGTTGGCAAGGTTCCATGAGTCCTCCTTAGCTCTTTGCTTGTGTTGTAATGAGTCCGAGGACGTGTCATCTAAATGAACGATCCTTTGACGTCTATCTCGACAAAATACATGTCCGTGTAGACGTCTATCTCGACAAAATACATGTTTTAAGTGCAAAACGTGTCGGACTAGTGCTAGATCATGCATGATTGAGCGGGAATTCTATCTAAATGTACCCTAAAACTATGCTATAAATCGTGTTATCAAATTCCTTTTCCGTAGTGGCGTAGTTGAGCTGCGCTTCATCTAGCGTCTTGCTAGCATAGTATATGGCATGGGTTCGCCCTTCCTTTCGTTGTCCAAGAACAGCTCCTATAGCTACGTCACTAGCATCGCACATAACCTCGAAGGGAAGAGTCCAATCCGGAGGTTGGATAATAGGTGCTGAAATTAGAGCTTGCCGAATTGTGTTAAACGCATCCAAACATTCCTGTGAAAACTCAAAAACTGCATCCTTCATCAATAGATTAGTGAGCGGTTTTGATATTTTAGAGAAGTCTTTAATGAAACGTCTATAAAATCCAGCATGTCCTAGAAAACTTCTTATCCCTTTCGCCGAAGTTGGGGGAGGAAGCTTCTCTATAGTTTCTATTTTCGCCTTATCCACCTCTATTCCTCTACTAGAGATTAAGTGTCCTAAAACAATTCCTTCCTTAACCATGAATTGACACTTCTCCCAATTAAGAACTAGGTTAGTGTCCTCACACCTTTGTAAAACAAGAGCAAGGTTAGAAAGGCAATTGTCAAAAGAGGAACCGTATACGGATAAGTCATCCATGAAGACCTCCACGATTTCCTCAATGTATTCGGAGAAGATGGCCATCATGCACCTTTGAAAGGTGGTTGGGGCGTTGCAAAGCCCGAACGGCATTCTCCTATAAGCAAACGTACCCCATGGGCACGTGAATGTGGTCTTCTCCTGATCGTCTGGGTGTATCGGAATCTGAAAGAAACCACTATAACCGTCAAGATAGCAAAAGTGTGAATGTTGCGCTAACCTTTCAAGCATTTGATCGATGAAGGGTAGTGGGAAGTGATCCTTCCTTGTCGCGTTGTTAAGCTTGCGGTAGTCAATGCACATCCGCCATCCCGTTACGGTTCGGGTAGGAATGAGTTCGTTATTCTTGTTGGTGATGACCGTCATTCCTCCCTTCTTTGGAACTACTTGAACCGGACTCACCCACTTACTATCGGAGATAGGATATATGATACCTGCATCAAGAAGTTTAAGAATTTCCTTCTTGACAACCTCCTTCATGGTCGGATTTAACCGCCTTTGAGGTTGTCTTGAAGTCCTAAAGTCCTCTTCCATTAGTATTTTATGCATGCAAAGGGAAGGTTTGATTCCTACTAAGTCCTCAATAGTATATCCTAAAGCTTTTCTATGTTTCCTAAGGACAACCATGAGCTCATTATGTTCATCTATGCTTAGATCGGAACTAACAATAACCGGAAAGGTAGAATTAGATCCTAGAAAAGCGTACCTTAGATGAGTAGGAAGTGGCTTTATTTCCATCGCTTTCGGAGCTTCTAATGGCTCTTGAGGAGCATCCGATGCTTCTTTAGAAGTGTCTAAGAGTGTAGAAGGTGTGGGAGAAGAATCAAAAGAAGTTGAAGAAGTGGCACGATTACCTTCTTCCACGGCCTGAATCACGGTTTCCATACATCTTCCACGGCCGTGGTTTAGGGCGTGGAAGGTGGTTACGGTTGCTCTGCCTCCTCCACGACCGTGTAACCCTCTGGAGTGAGACACGGTTTGGTTGGTGAAATCCACGGCCGTGGAATATAGTGTATGGCCGTGGATTCTCACGTTTTTTGCCTCGTCGTGGAGCATCTCAAATTCCACTTCACCCACTTCTTCTCGTGCTTCTAAGGCTTCAATTGCCTCATTGCACTCCTCTTCTTCCCCTACATTCGTTAGACTCATGGTAATAACCTTTTGTAAAGGATCTTTGAAGAGAATAGCACTTACCTCCTCTCTAGATAACCCCTCTTCATCTTGGATATTGAATATATCCTCATCAAAGATTGGCTCTTTCACTAGAGTGGAAAGAACAAACTCTACCTTCTCCTCTCCTATGTCAAAGGCGAGTCTACCATTCTTGCAATCGACTATATAGCCGGAAGTTGCAAGAAACGGTCTTCCGAGTATGATCGGGACCGGACTATCTGCAGGAATGTCAAGCACAACAAAATCAATGGCAACAAAGAATTTACCTAGCTTGACCGGGACGTCTTCTACAATACCGAGGGGGCGAGTGATGGATCGATCCGCCATGTACAACGTCATCTTTACCGGTTTAGGGTCGCCTAAACCGATCTTCCTACATAATGCAAGTGGTATGAGGCTCACACTTGCTCCTAAGTCACATAAAGCATCATATGTGACATCTCCCACTCCTATGGGAATGCAAAACGACCCCGGATCCTTTAGCTTTGGGGGCATTTTCTCCTTCATGGTCTTGATGAGATCCGAAGAATCCGAACTCATCTTAACCTCTCCGAAATCCTCTAGCTTTCTCTTGTTAGAGAGGATTTCCTTCAAGAACTTGCCATAAGCCGGCATACCTACAATAGCATCAATGAAAGGTATATTAATATGCAGCTTGCTCATGAGTTCTATAAACTTACCAAATTGTTTATCTAGGCGCGCTCTCGCTCTAGATTGAGGGAATGGTAGGGGAGGTTTGTAAGCCGGAGGAGGAACGTAGACATCTTCCTTCTCCTTCCCCTGTTCTTTGTCTTTCTCAACGGGGACTTCAACAAACTTAGGATGCGGATCGGTGGTAGTCACTCCGCTCCTAGTTGTGATTGCCATCACCCTTCCCTTAGGGTTATCCTCCGTTTTTCCTGGAAGTTTCCCTTGATTCCTAGGAACTTCCTCCGCATGGCTGAACATTTGGTTTTCTAGAACCTTTTGGGCTTTATCAACCTTAGAAATTTGATCATCAACCTTAATGATGCGGTTCTCCAAACCTTGAAGCTTTCTAAAAATCGTTTCCAACATGGGATCGGGCTTCTCCTTCCCCAAAGTGTTTCCTCCATTAGATGTTTGCCCCTGGCTTTTCAAAGGAGTAGAGGAAGAGGAAGGTGGAGTTAGTGAATTCGAATTGGAAGGATAAGAGTTACCGGAGTTTTGTTGATTGGAGCGCCAATTGTTGTTGTTTGAACCCCTATTGTTGTTCCAATTGTTGTTCCGGTTGTTGTTGTTTCCATTCCAATTATTCCGGTTGTTGTTCCGGTTATTGTTGTTGTTGCGGTTTGTGTTCTCACCGCCATTGTTGTTGTTGCCCAAATAGCCAACATCCTTTCCTTGTTGCTTTGGAAAGTTGGTCTTGATAGCCTCCTTCAACTCTTTGATCTCATTGTTGAGGGAGAAAATCTGATTTTGAGCTTCGTGTGTGATCTTCGCTCCTTGCTCCACACGATTTCCCTCCACTTTCCGGTGGGAATACTTCTCTATGACCCTTGCTTGCTTCTCAATGAAGTCCCAAGCGTCATCTTCCCTCATGTCCATGAATGTGCCACATGAGAGGGATTGGAGCTTGAATTGTGTCTCCACATCCAGCCCCTTATAGTATATCTCCAGCAATGCAAGCTTGGATATGCCATGATGAGGGCAATCCAATAACAAGTCCTGAAACCTTTCCCAAGATTGAAACAAACTTTCGTTAGATCTCATGGAAAATGCATTAATCTTACCTCTAAGTTCCGCCGTTTTGGATGGCGGAAAGAACTTAGTGAGGAACTCCGCGGAAAGGTCTTCCCATGTGTCTAGTTTCCCATTAGGAAGAGCTTGGTACCAAGACAATGCTTTCTCCTTCAAGGAGAAGAAGAAAGGCTTGAGCTTATAGTTGTTGGAAGTCTCGTTCTTCGGCCTCATTGTCTCCATCATACACTCAAAGTTTTGAAAGTGTTGGTGTGGAGATTCAGCGCTTGTTCCGCCAAATTGGTTTTGGCGAACAAGAGTAATAACTTGAGGGTTGAAGCTAAACCCTTGTACATCATCAGCGTCAAAGTTAACACCTAGACGGCGTGGTTGCTGCGTTGGATCCATTCTTTGGCCAAGAGTTCTTGGCTCATCATCTACACGTTGAATCCTAGCATCCCTAGGTGGAACACGGTGATTAGCAGCTGCCCGTTGATGGAATGGATTCACATTGATCGTGGGATCAATTTCCTCTAGCGGTGGCATGGAGGAATCGCTATCATCAGCGGATGAATGACCCCTATTCGACCTTAAGGATCTCCTTGAGGATTTCTTGCTACCCTTATTCTTAAGGTTGCTTAGTTCTATCCTCATCTGGAACATCATATCTTTTAGATCGTCAACTTGAGATTGATGACGATCCATTTCATCCCGGCGAATCTTCTCATTCCATTGGAGTTGAGCTTCTTTCTCCCCTAACTCCGATTGAAGATCACGTTCGTGTTCTTCAGCCATCTTCTTTTCCTTACGCTTTTGCCTTAAAGTTCTCTCAAGCTCTTGATCAAGAGGTAAGAGATCCTCGGTGTTCCTAGACCTGCGCATGCACTCAAAGAGATATCAAATAACAAGTGAGAAGCTCCCAAGCTTGACAACTGAAAACCGAATTCGGCCTAGACCAAATCCCCGGCAACAGCGCCAAAAACTTGTTCGCCACTTAGCGTGCGTGCAAATAAGCTTTAAATTTATAAAACTAGAATCAAGAAAGCGAACCCGCAGTGTACGGATCGGTATAGTTAAGCAAGAATTCCAGAGTATCGAACACAGGGATTTGGGGGGAACAAATTCAATTATAGATTATCAAGCAAGTAAATGTAAGAGCTTTTCGAATTATTGGGAAAACAACAATCCTAAAGATCCAAGTATCCAGCTGTGGCAATCGATTCAAGATATACTAAAGATGTAAGGACAAAATTTAGGTATGCAAAGGTATGCTAATGTAAGGTAATCGTACGGTGAAGTTCCAAAAACCTTATATGACTCACCTACAAGACACTCTCTATAAAGGTTGTTGAGGCTTCAATATAGAAAGGTTCTAAAGGTAAGAATTAATGTCAAATACCCAAACTTGTAATCCAAGGATCAAGACTAACTAAACCAATTAAGGTTGTGACACTCACAATCGAGGTAGAGGTTGTTGAGGCTTCACTACCACCTAGAAAAGGCAAGCCTAAACTAAGTTAAAGCAAATCTTTAACTTTGGATTAAAGTAAAAGCAAGTTCGTAACTTAACACAAAATTACGGCTAGTTCTTGAGTTCCACGGCCGTGGAAGCTCAAGAACAGACCGTGGATTAGGGTTGTCGGCGATTCTCTCTAACTCTCAGGGTCCAATCTGTTTACGATCGATCTATCATCATCTAAGCCACAACTATCAACCCTTCAACTTAGAATTGTTAAGGGTTTTTAGCCAACAATAGTCATATTGATATCAAATTCAAGATTTAAAAGAATGAAAGATGAAAACTTCCGAAAACCTTCAATAACTTTCAAATCAATCTCAAAGTCACAATCAAGAACAATAATCGTCACTAGATTCGGAATGAAACAAACAATCACAAATCTTATATAAGAAGGAAGAACGGGATGTCAATCCGTCTTCTAAATCAAACCTAAGCAAGAAGCGAAATATCCTTGCGAACAATCTTCCGAATCTTCGATCTTCCGTCAATCCGGAAATCACAATAGTGATGCGCCACAATCTCTCAAACACAACTTCCGCCAAATGCAAAGTTAGGGCAATTCCAAACGCAAGTGCAAGCTGTGTCTATGCGTAAGCGAAGGTGTAAAGCGAGTTGACGGAATCTCTCTTTGTCCGTCCTTTTATAGTGTAAGATAAAATATCGGCCCGGCCCAATTGCGTAGGAGATCGTGGCTTAAAGTGTGGCGAAAAAGATCGCCAAGATCACGGTCGTGGAAGGGTTCCACGGCCGTAATTTAAGCGTGGAAATCAACACGGTTTGAACCATCTTCTCCACGGCCGTAGAAGTCACTGGAATGAACCACGCTTCCCTAGCCATGGTTCCACGGCCGTGGACTTGAACGTGGAAAGTGGTACGGCCGTATTTTAGAGCGTGGTTTAGGGCAAGAACGTAATTCTTCCTTAGCCTCGTGCATTCCTCAAGTTGGCATTCCCTTAGCTCCTAGAAATGTCCTCAATCCATGGACATGCTCAATCAAACTCATCCTTGCTCAATTCCGTTCGGAAATAGCTCTCAATCACCTATAATCAACATAAAGCTTGTGTAGATCTCTATATCGACATTATAGACAAACTAGCTCACAAATGCATCAATGCTTAATCAATGACTATCAATATGGATCAAATACACTTAGAAAACGTGCCTAAAATATCACAATATTTCATGCTAACATGTGTCATTAGTAGAAGCGGGTGAAGTAAGTACTTCCTTCGTTACCTAAAACTTGGAACAAGAATGGAGGGAATGTAACATCAAGTTTGGATTGACAAGGACCAAAGCTAAGGTGTAAATGGGGAGATTCGACCTTATTAGTTAGAGACGATCAAAGATAAAACATAATGTAAATGCTGCATCGAAACCGAGAAGGACTTTGAGTTCCAATATTTTGACCTTCTAGAGATCTTAGCGCGAGTAGGAGAAGTGTCTTATAAGTTGGCGTTGCCGCCAAGAGTAGAGAGTGTTTACCCGGTGTTTCATATGTATCAGTCGAGAGGGTACATGCGTGATTCGAGATGTATGGTCAGTCATGATGATCTAGTGGCAGACGAGTAACCGATGAGACTAATTGGAAGATGGAGGGTAGTATCTTTAGTTGAGTTTTATGCGGATCTAGTGGCATCGATAGAGTCGACGGGTTAAACCTAGTTCTTCTCTTGGTTGAGTTAGGCGCTAGTGTGATGTTGTGTACAGTTTGTGCCATGTGAGGGAATGTGTTATATGACATGATATACCTTGCGGTGATAGTGTGAGTAGTTTGTGTATATAGATTAAAAGGTTTCAACCTTCTTAGAGTGAGAGTTCTTACCTCGGCCTCAGAGACCGACAAGTTCCACGCTTAGAAAGTTTCGGGACGAAACTTGGTTTAGGGGGATCTGATGTAACGCCCCATTTTATTAGGCGCGTTTTCGATATTTATTTCCCTACTTTTATCGATATTTTAATAGCTTAAATAGTTTTACGGGTATTTTTACATCGTAAATTAATTTTATTTTTATTTTTCCGAGCTTATATATATCTTTGACCCATATAATTATTTTTTCCGTATTTTTTTTCGGGAAATTGGAAAAGTTTTCCGATCCAAAAGTTTAGTTCGATTCGTTTTGATCGAGTTAATTCTATGTTATTATCTTTCTTCCTCACCCGTACTCTCTCCCCGACCCCTTGGTCTCAGTTCCATCTTGGCAGCTTGTGCTGCCCAGGCCAGCCTCTCGTGATGCCGCCCCTCGCCTGTCTATTTGCGTGCCTAGCCTACTTGACCTTGCACTGACCTTGCAGCAGCCCCTCCACCATCCCCCTGCATCATCTTCCTTCACTCCCGTCACTCATTCATCCTCATCCTCGCCACTCCTCTGTTTCCTGTAACTCTCTCCCAGAGCTTCCACTCTACAACAGCTCTTCTCCACCTCTCATGGCTTGCCCGTGTCGATCACCCAGCTCATTTAACCTAGCAACCCTCGTCTTCTCTCAACCCCTTCTGGATCCCTCATTTCATCTCCATCCTGGAGCCCCCTCTGTCCTTGCCGGAGAAGGAAGCTAGCCTTCCACCTGTCTGCACCCACCGAAGGAGGACGTCACCTGGGCTGCCGCCTTCCCTCGCCTCGCCATCGGAGAAGCCCTTCTGGAGCGCTACCGCCCACTCGAAGCCGGAGAAGCACCCTGCAGCCAGGCCTCGATCTTCTATATTGTCCTCCTGTCGAGCCACCAAACGCCAGGATCCACAGCCGCCACCACACCACTGAGGTCCCCCTTCACCTGCACCGGGCCGTGCCTTCGTCTTCGCCTCCGCTGGAGCCGCCGTCGTCCTACGTTTGCCTCTCTTGTCGCCGAAAACAATAGGGTTCAAAGTGGAACCCTTATTCCATAATTAAATTGCCCCCCCCTTTAGTGTTAATTACAGAATTGGCCCAGTATTTTATATTTGCAGATTTGGCCCTAATTTCTGAAAGTTGCAGATTTACCCCTGTTGGTATAATTACAAAATATAGCCCAAGGTTTATTTACGGTTTATGGCCGCATTTACAAGATGGTATATTTTTGCCCGGAAAATGGTTGAACGGTTTTGTTTACCCTTGGCTTTGAGAACGAGTTTTACCATTGGGTTTATGATGTTGTTTAGATTGCCAGAAAAGTATAATTACGGATTTGAAATTAGGTTTATGGTTCAAGTTGTAATTTCGGGTTTACGACCAAGTGATTTGCTTTCATGTTTTCGCCCCGGAAGGGTTTAACGAGTATAACGTGTGCTTTTGAAAACGAGTTTTCCTTAGATTTATTTACATTATATATTCCGTTCAAGTTTAGCGTATGAACTAAACTTGCTTAGTTTGATGCTATGTTCGGAAACGCCCCGATAAAGGACTAACAAGTCCAAGTCGACTTTCGTCTTTTGACGTCGTGTGAGTATATTTTTTCCTCAATCTAGTTATGTTAAGTTTTAGTATCATGCTAGGATGGATCTAGCATAACTTGGAGTTAATGCCAAGTAGTGGCTTTGAACCTTAGGTGAGTTTCGAGGATTTGATATTGTTTGATGGATTGATGTCGATTCTAAGCTTGAGGTGTTATTATCTTGTGAGGATTGTAAGGCGTTGAGTGTTTGGTTGACTTGTGAGCTTATGTAGATTGAGATTATGGTTATATGTTTGTGAGATTGTTGTGACTAGGACGAGGGTATCCTAGCACGTGTTGTGATGGTTATGACATTGTGAGATCGTGAGGATTAGGAGGTTGTTATCTTAGCATGGTTATGGTTTATGACATTGTGAGATCGTGAGGATTAGGAGGTTGTTATCTTAGAATGGTTATGGTTTATGACATTGTGAGATTGTGAGGATTAGGAGGTGCACTCTGGATGCGCCCTAAAGGCACATCCAAAATACGCTCGTGTTGCCTCCCGTATCTGATTGAATAACAACCCCGAATCATAGGCAACTCAATCCAATATCTACGTGGGCATGGAGCATTTTTAGTCCAGTTATCATAATTTTATTAAATTTTATAAAATTAAATACTAACCTTTGAATATATTGTTCTTATCAAGTTCAACTCCATAAGTATCTCATTCCTTATTACTAAGAAATCTTCATTTGGAAAGCCCAAAACCAAAGCAATAGATTTGTATCCGCAATTACCGTCACCTAACACATTCATGGCTCCATTCACATATGGTTCCACGAATTTTCGGAATTCCCCTTCTTTCCAAGGATATTTTCCATCATCATGTGTAACCTCAGGTGTAGCATCTACATCAATTGGTTCCTTTCCTCTACGACGTAGCTGACTAGATGGAGTGGAGAAAAAAATTCAAGAAAATTGAGATAAAAGATGAATAACACGGTAAACAATAGAATGAACAATGAGCTAATAGGGATAAATATGTAATGCATAAAAACAAGAGTAAAGAAAACTAACTCTTCAGGGGTAGCCTTTGCATTCTTTGCTTTTTTTTCCCCTTCGAACCTCGGGGACGGCCATGGCCACGTCTAGGTGTAGCCTCTCCGTCATCCGGATCCACCACTCTCTCAGAACGGGGACGTCCAAGACCACGTCTTGGTGACATAGTCTCGAAGCAAGTCAAACATCGGTATACGCACCTTCCGAGGAATCCTCACCCGTGACATCTCTAACGAAGCTTGTTTGAGTAATTTGAGTAATTTTTTTTGCCATATATTCATCTCCCCTCTTTTCTTCTTTGGAGCTGCACTTTTGAATTTGGAACCCAGTTATCCTTCAGCCCGTAAGTCTCTTCTTCTGAATCGTCTATCTTATGTGATTATACTCCTCGCTTGATTTTTTTTTATTTTAGATATTGTTGTAACTTGTATGTACACCAATTGTTTGATAAAATGCCAAGTTGATTCATTATTTTTTTTGGTTGTGTTGTGTTGATTCATAGTTCGCGCAACAAATAATAACATATGAAGTTGTGAGTGAAGCTTGGGCACTTCATTAACTGAATGCCCGGGAATTCAGATGAAGTAGTTCTCGGGATGTTGCTTGGTGCATGCCATAAAGTTCAGAATGTAGATATTGGTGAGTAGGTAATAGCTCTTGTTGGAGATTGCACATTCAGACTCTCAAAACTTACATTGTTTGATCAAACGTTTTTGTCAAAATGAAGGTTGAGATGATGTTGTAAGATTGAGAATGTTGATGAAGCAAAAGGGATAGCTAAGATGCCGGGTTGTAGTCGGATAAACATTGAGAATCACCTCTATGAATTTCATGTTAGTGATGACTTGAATCTTTAGTTCTTCAGAACTATGTAACCTATTTAGTTTGTGAAACAAAGAGTTGATGAAGGAGTACATACCAGATGACAATGGATTATAACATATATAGCATGTTCCATTGTTGCCGGTTTTGTGATTTTGAGCATCACAGATTATACTTGTATAGTTTGAAGGTGATAAAAGAGTTTTTAATTACTCTAGCTTTTTTTCTTCTTCTGTTTTCATTCTGAATTATTTTGCTAAACTTTTAGCGGTCTCAATTATTTTGCTAAACTCTTGCTGAATTAATGTCAATCTTTGTTGTTGGAAAATTTGAGATGATGTTAAGATATTAAAGTTATCTAGTGATAGCATGTATTATAGTCTATATTTTGGGATTGGTTTGAACATTTTATCTTCATAAATCTGCATGTATGGATGCATATTCTTTGATCATTATGTTGTTTTGTCTACCTTTATGGGAATCAAGGTCTACACCTAGTTTCATTGTAATTGTAGTGAAAATGGCACGTTTTGGAACGAAATAGAGCTAAGGAAGCTAAGGAGTCATTGGATCTACATTCTAGAGCATTGAGGAGTCATAAGAGAGGCTCAAGAAGCATGAAATGAGATAGAATATTGATTTTGGACCATATTATAGAGATTTACGCTTAATTGAGATTCACCTAGGTTGGCTACAGTGCCACCTCGACCGAGGTGATCTTCAGGACAAGCTGGAGCGAGGCGAACTGATGAGGGGACACGAGATCTTTATTTTTGGCTGAGATCTTCTATTTTCATGAAGTGAATATCAAATATTTTAGGATGGATATCTGGAAGGAAGCATATCTTTTTGGCTGATATATTTTGGAAGATTGGACGATATTTTATAGAAGAAAATTGCCTTTTAAAGATATCTTATCTTAGGAATGTGATTCTCCTATATAAAGAGGTTGATTTCTGAAGGTTAGATTATCTCGAAATATCCGGATCAAGGAGCAGAGTTCTCTAGAGTTGGAAGCAAGTTTGGAAGGAAGTTTGAAGGTTGAAGATCAAGGAAGGAAGGAAGCTAGTTTGAAGGAAGTTTGAAGAAAATTGTAAGATTTCCTTAAGTTTGGTTTGATTGTTATATTTTCTGATTTCGATTGAGGAGTGTTGATTGTTTGTTTAATTGATTCAGTTATTGAGACCCTTGTGTTAAGGTTTTCTTGTTTGATATTGATTCATTTCTCATATATTTGATTATTGTTATCATGATGATTGTTGACTAAGTTCTTTAAGCGATTCTAGGGTGATTCGCTGAAGGTTGTGGGAAAGACGAAGAAAGAATGAGCCTTTATCCCAGTGGACCCTAAAAGCTCGAGCCATTACCTTACCCGACGAAGACCTCGGTCAGTCGTGGAACATCTCGACCGAGATGGTACATTAACTAAGCTAGGTGAGCCCTTTCCTGATCCTTATCTGAGTTGAGGTTTCAGTTTGCCAAATCCTACCCTTGTTATACCTTTCTTGGTTCAACGCAAGCCTAGGATGAGACTTACCCAGTGATTCCTTTGTTTGTTTATCCAAGATCATGAGTGTAGGTAATAAAGGTTTTTCCTTTATTGGGGTTTGAATGTGCCTTCATCCCATCTTTGAGAGTTACCCTGAGACTTACCCGGTAAAGGTTGATTCTATCCCCTTGGGTGATGTGTTGGTTTGAGATTATAGTTCCTTTCCTTAGTACCTTGAGACTTACCCGGTGAGAGGATCTTTGGTTTGGGATAGTGAGTAGTGAGACTTACATGGTGATCTATTCCCACCTTAGAAACACCTTCCCTTTGCAAACCTCAGCTTTGTCCACGTTATCTTTTGAGATCTTGAGTCGGAACCAAAACTGGATGCTTTAATCTCTAGAATTCGCATTCCCTTTACCTGGTTATTACATCATCTTTGATAGCTTTGCTTGTTGCATGTTTGTTATTGACAACCCGAATTACCGATCTTTGTTTCACCATAGTCCTTGTGTTCGACCCTAGAATTCTTGCTTTTATTACAATCGATCCGTACACTTTGGGTTCGCTAATATTAAGGAACATACAAGGATAATAGAATATATAAGTACAAGTGATCTTCCCTAACTAGAAATATATGTAGGAATATTATATATATATATATATATATATATATATATATATATATATATATATATATATATATATATATATATATAGGGGGTGGGCGCAGTCGAGAGCCGGTAATGGGGGACATCCAGAATCCACGCCATAGGCACAACGCCAGTGCTGGCCCTCATGTTTGATCGAATAGCAACTCCGTTTACAGAAATTCGGCTCTATATTCTAACCTGTCTAAATCTAATAAAAACGAAATAAACTATTAATTATTAAATTCTATATTCTAACATGACTAAATTTAATAAAAAAAATGAAATAAAGCATTAATTTTAAAATTTTGTTTTTTTAAATTTAAAAAATATGAAAAAAGTAAATCTAAAGCTTTTTTTTATATTTTGAAATAAAATAAAAACTATAGTAATTTATATATTTTTGAATTTAAATAAAAATTATAAAGATGAAATTTAAAACTAATTCGAAAATAAATAAAAATTTACTATATTGTAAATAAGAGTTCATTTGGGCCGTTTAAGTATCGGGCGCATTCAGAAGGTGCTTTCGGGGCACATCCATAATCCGTCCAAGAGGCACACTCTGGATGCGCCCCAGAGGCGTATTCTAGATGCGCATTAGAGGCTCAATGCGCCCGGGAGGCACATCCAAAATGCGCCCGTGTTGCCTCCTATGTCTGATCGAATAACAACCCCGAAAATTTATGAAGTTAATTTTTTTAAAAATTAGCTTAACAACCAAATTATTTATTATTAAATAATTAATTATAAAAAGATATTAAAAAATCTTTAGCTATAAGATCCGATTTGTTACAAACCTTATGAAAAACCTAATTCATAGGTAATAATTATAAAGTTAATTTTAAAAAAAATAACATTTGTTACTTAAAACATTTGATTATCGGAATTTATTTTATATAAATATATTTTACAATTGGTTTTTTCATAGTTATTTACTGTTACAATTTTTATCTATATACCTATACTAAAACAAAAGTCCCTACGGTTGACGTGGCGACCTGAGGTTTATTCTAACAATTAATTTTTTTTAAATCAATAATTAAGCCATATGATCTTTTTCCCTAAAGCTGAATTTTTTAACAAATACGTTTTGTTACTTAATAAGTTATGAAGTTAATTAAAAAAATCAACTTAACAACCAAATTATTTTTTATTAAATTAATAATTATAAAAAAGATATTAAAAAATCTTTAGCTATAGGATCCGATTAGTTACAAACCTTATCAAAAACATGAGGTTTATTCTAGCAATTAGTTTTTTTTAAATCAATAATTAAGCCATAAGATCTTTTTCCCTTAAGTTGAATTTTTTAACAAATACGGTTTGTTACTATAAGACCCCAGTTTTTTGCCATCACCGCCCCCGCGGTGAAGAGTGCCGCCTTTACGGCAGGCCGCACCCGTGGCAGAGTCAGCCGCCCCTGCGGCTGACGACAAATCGCGCCTGATCTTTCTTCTGTTCGTTTTATCTTCCTTCCATAGATAGAATATCCGATATTCTATCTTGTGGGCCGGTTTCCTTATCTTCTTTCTAACCCTAAACGTCCTTCCTTCTATCTTTCCAGCCCGTCTCTATATATTCCCGCATTTTCCTCCTTTTTCCCGTTTCTTGCTTTCATCTTCAACCCTAAGAGCTATAGTCGTTCCCTTGCTTCCTGCGACCTTGCTGAACGTGCAAGTTCATCTCTTCTGGTTTCTTCATCATGTGTAATAGTTGTTGCATGCCTTCTCATTCTATTTCGTTTTCTTCTTCGTTCTTCCCTTTTCTTCTTCTCCAAGAATCAAGTTTGATCCTTGGTTCTTGTGGAGCGTTCCGTTGTTGATCCTTTGATGTTCACAGGCTCCCTTGGTTGAGTTGTGACGTGGTTGTGCACTGAGAAGAGCAAGTTTTGGCCCTTTTTGCGTTCCTTTCTGTTGAAGGAGTCGACATCGCTTCTGCACTGTAAACCGCCCTCGCGCCTCAACTGTGCCGCCCCCGCGGCCATCCGTCTCTGCGCCTCGTCCAGCCGCCCCTATGGTTTTCTCTACAGTAACTCCCGTTCTTGTGAGTTGCTTCCTTCCTTGCTTTCTTCGTTCTTTTCTTTGATCCTTATGGTTGTTCCTTGTTTCCTGAGTATGTTGTTAGACTAAGGTTGAGCCCTTAGCTTGTGGAGATCTCTTATAGATCATTGAGACTAGAAGTTATAGACTTATAGCAACCGTTTCGTTCCTGATTCGTGTTTCTTGTGTAAACAGGCTTTTCTTGCTCCTTTCCTGAGGGAAACTAAGCCTTTCCTGAGTGTTCTTTGAGTTGTTGTTGAGCTTTTGTGTTACCTTCGAGTGAGGTAAGTCCCTTGGACTTACTTAGCTTAATCCCGCGCATTAGTTGGATTGTATTGGCTTGTTTGGATTGTTTATTCATGTTTATAATGGATAACCGGAATAGGATTCACCCTTTATAACCTTAATTGGCCCAAGTGTATTATAACCGGGCGGTGACCACTTGTCTAGTTCTACAGGAGACTAGAATGTCCTCTTTCAACCCAGGCCGTAGGTAATGGATAGTACTGATCTATTCTTATTGGTAGACGGAAGCGGAGGCGAGTTTCGGGAGATTCTCATGTGACAAAAGAAGTTGAATTAGTAATGGATAACCTTAAAGAAAGATAATAACCGGTTGTGTGCAAGCATGCTATGTGTTTTCTTTACCTTATGTGTGTTTGTGTCTTTACGCTCTTGCTAGTATCTAGAATGTTAGCTAACGATTTATACCGTCGTTGTAGTTGTTCCGCAAGTTCAGGATGCTGCTGAGTGATCCGGATGGTGTGGTTAGCCGGGGTTCCCGTACGTTATAGGACGGGATCGGGTTTATGTTTATGTTGTTGTTTCCCTTTTGTTTTGAACTCGGTTGCGAGTCTTTTAAGCTTTCTTTTGTTTAAACCTTTGGTTTTCATTCGTCTGTGCCTTGTTGTAAGATATATTTGTTGTTGCTACTCTAAGGGTCGGGACCCATTGTGCGGTCCTACCCCGTAGCGCTTCGAGTTTCCAGAACTTGGGGTGTTACAATATGGCATCAAAGCTCTAGGTTGGCGGCAATGGCACTCGAAATCTTCTAAAGGATGGATGGATAAATAAATAGAACCCGATAGGGGTCCAGCATTTCAAAAGGGGGTTTTTGTTTTGAACTTGTCGGTTTGGGATAGATGTACGGGTGACCATCACTACCTCTGCGGATCTCAGCAGTGTAGTTTCTTACGTGTTGGCCTTTATATGTGCTTTTTTTCTTGGATTTGTGCTTTAGGTGTAGCGCGGAATTATATATATACTCTTATATATATATATATATATATATATATATATATATATATATATATATATATATATATATATATAGGGAAGTGTTCAAGTAAGGCCCATGTTACGTCTAGGAATAGATGTGATGTGCACGCAATAAGTCTTAAATTTATACTCGTTATATTTATCCTAACTCCTAGCGAACCCGCAGTGTACGGGACGTTTGTAGAAAGGTAAGTATTCAGAGGTCGAACACAAAGACTAAGGTGAAACCGAGTCAAACAATGATCAAAGATAGTGTGAATCTACACTAAGATAAGATGAGAAACAAAGAAAAATGGAAAAACTCAATGTTTTTGTTGGTTTTTGTGGTGATCAAACAAGGTCACAAGTCAAGCAAGAAAATAAAACAATTAACAACTCAAGCTAACAAACGATCAAGTAACACAAAGCACAAGTATATGACCAAAAGAGAAAAGTAGATTCTAGAGGTCAAGATTTCCGGTTATGGCATTGGACTCAAGGTTCAAAGGATTCTAAGGACAAGCTGCGGTGTTTGGGAACGAATGTTCACTAATGGAAGCGATTACCGGGTAAGTCTCTCACTTCACTAATCCCGCATCAAACTCCTATTACCGGGTAGGTCTCAAGGGGTTAGAGTAAGGAATTCCGCACAAACTAGATGCTACTTAAGGGTAACCCTCTCCTTACCGGGTAAGTCTCGGAATAGGGAAATCTCAAGCAATAATCCTAGCACACTCGATCCAATAGCGGCTTATGAGGCTCACTACTACCTAGCATTCATCATCTTAGGTATCTAAGGTCGGAAATCATCGGGTAGATCTCTTCCCTCACTTAGATTGGTAGCATTAGGTGATACTAAGCTAAATTAGGCTTAATAAACACTAGGATTTAAACAAACAAACACCCTAACATGCAGATTTATCATTTAAAGAGCAACAGGAGAATAAATCGGGCTGTTCTACAGATAAATCGGCCGATTTATGTGATGAACTGGTCGATTTATTTTTCTGTCGTGAGTTTCGTGCATATAAATCATCCTAAACTAACATATAAGTCCATCCTATCATCACCCAAGCCATAACCATCAATCCATCAGTCTAGAATCACAATAAACTAGCCAATAATATGCATATCAAGATCCAAAATCATCAAACAAGCATACATGGTGTTCATAGATGAATAATGAAAGATGAGAAACAAAATCAATAAATCTCAGCAAAATCCAAGTTGTAGCAAGACTTACAAACTCTTAATTGAAGATTCAAAACGTTCCTAACAATCCTTGCTAAAGTTCTTCTATCAAAGACTACAAAAACTTCTTAAAATCACTCACAACCTCACTATTCTCCTACAATGATGTCAATCTTCTTCCTTCAATCTTTGAGAGCTTTTCTTCTCCTCCAATCTTTCCCCCAAATTGATGAGCTGTGAATGAGAGTGTGGGAGAGGAGAGATGCTCAGCAACCACCTGCAGGACCACTTATATTCTCCACCAAGAGCAAGGACGGACAAGAGATCGTGGGACACGTGGCTTAAGCTGTCAAATGCCCAAAAATCGACCCAGTAGGAGAAAATCGTCCGATTTAGCTGCTAGCTGGTCCGATTTTCTTCAGCAGAAACTTGTTATGCTCGTTTAGCCATGAGTTGATCCATTGCTTGCACCAATAGTGATCTTTGTGTCCTTTGTTGTTCCACTTATGCTCCTCCAAGGCTTTGGATGTGTACCATCATGAGGCTTGGCCCTCTAATGTATCGGTTAATGTCCAAAAGACCCCCGAAATACCTACAAAGCAACGCACAAGTCCGTGTAGACGTCTATCTCGACAAAATACGTGAATTGAGTGCAAATGTCGCGAATTTGTGCTAAACCGTGCATGAATGAGTGATGAATCTATCTAAATGATTACCTAAACCTAAGTCATAAATCGTGTTATCAAAAATACCCCATACTTAAGGTTTGCTCGTCCCCGAGCAAATTCCCAACTATAGACTACAAGATAACATGATTTATGTATGCAGAGAAAGGGCAAAATCTTTTTGGTTTTGTGCTTCTAATTTTGGATCACCTTCATAGTCATGTTTCATGGTAATGGACAAGCAATCATGTATCAAATAAATGAAGACATGAAAAGACAATTACACTTAACTTGATAGCATGCAATGAAATGTAAAGATGAAGAAGTCAAGATGATCATGAGTATATCCAATCTAAATCACTTAGTCTTACACACATGCAAGTAGGTTATAAGGACTTGTAAAATAGAAGGCCGAGAAACGTTGTGATTAGGTGGGAATTTTCTAGGCTATGTGATGCTAATCCGGGAAAGGAACTAAACAACCACAACTTCCAATTTTCTTATCATCTTCCCTCAAGTGTATATTTTTCTTCATTTTCTTTTCTTTCTTTTATTTTTGAGACTATGGCATTGGTGTACAAAAGCCGAAACCTTGGTGATTAGCCATTCTCGGGCTTTTTCTATTTTTCGAGATGCATCCACACCGGGCACACATACCAAAGCTCGTTAGGACTATCGGTTTATTTGACTTTGGCAAGGCACCAACACCCGATTATGTGAAGTGTACCGAGTTACTTGTCATTTAAGCCAACGTCCCCAAACCTATATTTTTGGCTACACTTTCGCAACAATTTCAGCACTTCATTCATGACATTCCTTTCATCAACAACTTCACCCCACACTTGCTTTTCACACACATCAACACACTAACATGCTCCTATTCCCGGATGGGTCAAAAGAGGTCAAATTTATCTCAATTGAGGTGCTCAAGCAACATGATCAAGATGAGAAGTAGAGAAAAAATGAATTGCCTTAATCACTCCTAATTGATGTGCAAGAACTAGCATGCAATTTCGACTTTCAATCCTCAATTAAATCAAGGCAAGCATCATAATCACAAGTCATTCATGGAATTCAAGATAAGTATTTCAAGTCCACATATGTATCATCTATTCAACACATAAGGCCATCCATAGCCAATCCACAAGACAAGATTCATCATTAGGGTCATATCCAAGCCTAGAAAGCACAAAATTTTTTAAAATTTTCTGATTTTTTTTGGATTTTTCGAAATATGTATATACAATGCAAGACATAATGAAACATGTGACAATATTAAACTATCCTAGATGCTAATCATGCAAGTGATCATGAAAACCCCACCCCATACTTAGAAACACATTGTCCCTAATGTGTAAACTAAATAAAGAAGTGAAAGAGAGTCCTCACAATGTAAAATTGGTGATGCTTTGGTATTTCGGTTCACATTGGATGATGATGGTGGATGATTGATCAAGGATGGTAGAGAGCTCTTGATGTTCATTATGGTGTCGGAACCCGCGCTTGGCACCGCAAGCCGTCCAAGTTCCTCGTCCTCTCCACCCATGCTTGATTGGAGATCATCACTTTCCTTTATACAGAGGAAAAATCGCCCCATAGCCCAGGAAAATCGGCCGATTTTGTGCATGAACAGTCCGATTTTTCTGGGTGATTTCCTCCTCGTCCATGTGCTTGGATCTCGTACCTTCAACTGGTCCATGAGGCTTTCACATGACCTCCAACGTCTCATAACTCATGACAATCAACAAGATCTAGCACCCAAAAACACAAAAGAAAAACAAAGCACACCAAGAGTGAGATTAAACAAAAGCAAGAAAAAGAAAGGGAAAAATATGTACCAATGGGTTGCCTCCCATTAAGCGCTTCTTTAAGGTCATTAGCTTGACCAAATTCAGGAGCATTTCAATCAAGGTGAAGTGGGGCAATCACTTCCACCGGGGCTTCCGGGATGTACTTCTTCAATCGATGCCCATTCACCTTGAAGTTACCACAATGATCTCCTCCTATCTCCACCGCTCCATGAGGAAAAACTTTCTTCACCACATATGGCCTGGTCCATCTTGATTTGAGCTTTCCGGGGATAAGCCGCAGCCTTGAGTTGAAGAGAAGGACAAGGTCGCCTTCACTCAACTCCTTCGGGATGAGGCGCTTGTCATGCCACCTTTTGGTCCTCTCCTTGTAGATCCGGGCGTTCTCATAAGCATCCAACCGGATCTCTTCAAGAGCGTTTATGTCAAGCAACCTCTTCTCTCCCGCCTCCTTGAGATCAAAATTTAGCCACTTAATGGCCCAATAAGCTCTATGCTCCATCTCTACCGGAAGGTGGCACGACTTGCCATAGACTAGCTTGTAAGGAGTGGTGCCAATTGGTGTTTTGAAGGCGGTCCTCTATGCCCACAAGGCATCACCGAGCTTCATAGCCCAATCCTTTCTCGTCCTTGAGACCGTCTTTTCGAGAATCCCCTTGATCTCCCGGTTGGAGATTTCCACTTGGCCACTAGTTTGGGGATGGTAAGGTGTTGCCACCTTATGAGTCACCCCATACTTAGTCAAAAGTGCTCCAAAGTTCCTATTGGTGAAATGCTTTCCTCCATCACTTATAATCACCCTTCGTGTTCCAAACCTAGGAAAGATCACTCGGTTGAAGAACCGCACAACAACCTTGGCGTCATTTGTAGGTGAGGCAATTGCCTCCACCCATCTTGAGACATAATCTACCGCCAATTGGATGTAGAGGTTGGCACATGAAGAAGGGAATGGTCCCATGAAGTCCACACCCCACACATCAAATATCTCTACCTCTTGTATGTTGTTCAAGGGCATCTCGTTCCTCCTTGAGATGTTGCCCGTCCTTTGGCAAGCATCACAAGCTACCACAAAACCTTGCACGTCTTTGAACAAACTTGGCCAAAAGAAGCCCGATTGTAGCACCTTCGCACATGTCTTGTGTGCGCTAGCATGCCCTCCATATGGTAAGGAGTGGCAATGCCGGATCACACTCTCTACTTCATCCTCCGGTATGCATCTTCTAAGCATTCCATCCGGCCCTCTTTTGAACAAAAGTGGCTCGCTCCAATAGTAATGCCTCACGTCCTTGAAGAACTTTTTCCTTTGGGCATATGTCAAACCGGGAGGCACTTCCTCACAAACCAAGTAGTTCACAATGTCGGCATACCATGGCTCACTCCCTCTAGACACTTGGAACAAGCACTCCTCCACCATTTGCAATCGCTCATCCCGGAATGAGTCATCAATCGGGATGTCATATCTCTCAATCTCTAAGGGAGGTAGTCTACTAAGGTGATCCGCCACGGAGTTCTCGGATCCCTTCTTGTCCCGGATTTCCAAATCAAACTCTTGAAGAAGAAGGATCCACCGAATCAACCTAGGCTTGGCATCCTTCTTGGTAAGTAGATAACGGATCGCGGCATGATCCGTATAGACTATGACCTTTGCTCCAACAAGATATGAGCGTAACTTCTCAAAAGCATACACCACCGCTAGCAACTCTTTCTCGGTTGTGGCATAGTTAAGTTGGGCATCATCTAGCGTCTTGCTAGCATAATAAATGGCATGAGTGCGCCCATCTTTCCTTTGCCCGAAGACAGCCCCAACGGCTACATCGCTTGCATCACACATGATCTCAAACGGTAGGCTCCAATCCGGAGGTTGCATGATGGGTGCGGAGATCAAAGCGTTCTTCAACCCTCAAAAATCCTCAAGGCAATCTTTGGAAAAGACAAAATCAACATCCTTCATTAGTAGGTTAGTGAGGGGCTTAGAAATTTTAGAGAAATCTTGAATAAACCTCCGGTAAAAACCGGCATGCCCTAAGAAGCTCCTTACCCCTTTCACCGAGGTAGGTGGTGGCAACTTCTCTATCGTCTCAATCTTGGCCCTATCAACCTCAATGCCACGGTTAGACACCAAGTGTCCTAACACAATACCTTCACTTACCATGAAGTGGCATTTTTCCCAATTTAAGACAAGATTTGTCTCCTCACATCTTTGCAATACTAAGGACAAGTTAGCCAAGCAATCATCGAAAGAAGAACCATAAACAGAGAAATCATCCATGAACACTTCCATGATATTTTCTATGTATTCCGAAAAGATAGCCATCATACACCTTTGGAAGGTGGCGGGTGCATTACACAACCCAAATGGCATCCTCCTATATGCAAAAGTACCCCCATGGACATGTAAAGGTTGTTTTCTCTTGGTCATCGGGGTGGATAGGGATTTGGAAGAATCCACTATAGCCATCTAGGTAACAAAAATGGGAATGTTGAGCTAACCTCTCTAGCATTTGGTCAATGAAAGGGAGAGGGAAGTGGTCTTTCCTAGAGGCCATGTTAAGCTTTCTATAATCAATACACATCCTCCATCCCGTAACCGTCCTAGTCGGGATTAGTTCATTGTTCTCATTGGTTACTACGGTCATCCCACCCTTCTTAGGTACTACATGAACGGGACTAACCCACTTACTATCCGAGATAGGGTAGATAATTCCCGCATCTAGCAACTTAATGATTTCCTTTTTGACTACCTCTTTCATTATGGGATTCAATCTTCTTTGATGTTCAATAGAGGGTTTATGATTATCTTCCATCATTATCCTATCCATGCACAAAGAGGGCTTGATGCCAACAAGATCATCAATGGTGTATCCTATTGCCTTTCTATGCAGTTTCAATTCATTCAACAATCTATTAAGCTCATCATCATTCAAAGATGCATTCACAATCACCGGATAAGTAGAATTTGAACCAAGGAAAGCATACTTTAAATGAGAAGGAAGAGGTTTAAGATCAAGTTGAGGAGGACCTTTTTCGGTTGGAGACGATCCATACAATGTAGGTTCAGATGATTGCAAAGCCATGGAAGCCTCCTTGAAGTCCCTTGATGATTGCTCATACTCAAGTGGTTGATGCTGAAAAGACTCAGGAAAATCGACCCAGGAAGAAAAATCGGACGATTTATCTGAGGGTGGGTCGATCTGAGTTTCTGTTTTGGCAAAACTAGTTGAAATTTCAGCATAAGTACAAAAATCGGCCGATTTTTGCCCTTCAGTCCGATTTTTCTGGCAGTTTTCCTCTTCTTCTAGCACTTCAAACCCAACACTTGGTAGCTCGTCCAATGCATTCAAGGCCTTGATTACTTCATTGCTACTCTCCTCAATTCCTTCTTCCATCAAGCTTGAGCTAAGAACTCTTTCAAGCGGATCCTTGAGCAAGATTGAGCTCACAACCTCTCTAGACTCCTCTTCTTCAACTATGTTGAATATATCCTCATCAAGGGTTGGCCCTTTCATCATTGTTGATAGCTTAAACTTGATGTTCTCTTCTCCAATGTTGAAGGAGAGAGTCTCATTCTTACAATCCACTAGACATCCGGAAGTAGCTAGGAAAGGTCTCCCCAAGATGATAGGAACCGGATAGTCCGCCGGGATATCCAAGACAACGAAGTCTATGGGCACATAGAACTTCCCTAGTTGCACCGGAATGTCTTCCAAGATCCCAACCGGATGAGTGATTGAGCGGTCCGCCATGTAAAGGGTCATCTTAACCGGCTTTGGCTCTCCTAGCCCAACCTTGTTGCAAAGTGCAAGCGGGATGATGCTTACAGTTGCCCCAAGATCACATAGGGCGTCATACTTCACTTCTCCTACTCCGATTGGCACACAAAAGGATCCCGGATCCCTTAGCTTGGGAGGCATCTCCTCCTTCATCATTTGAATCAACTCCGAGGATCTCTTAGTCATCCTTATCTCACCATACTCCTCCAACTTCCTTTTGTTGGAGAGTATTTCCTTCAAGAATTTGCCATATGCCGGCATACCTAAGATAGCATCTATGAACGGAATGTTAATATGCAATTTAGACATTAGTTCAAGGAACTTACCAAAATGATTGTCCAAGCGAGCTCTTGCTCGTGATTGAGGGAACGGTAGTGGTGGCTTGTATGGAGGCGGTGCCACATAGGTTGGCTCTACATCCTTGCTCTTGCCTCCATCTCCTTGCAAAGTTTCTTCTTCATTCACCACTTGCTTCCCTTTAGCATTCTCCTTGGGCAAAGGATCCTTCATGCTTAACCCACTTCTTGTTGTAATAGCCAACACTTGGCCTCTTGGGTTTTCTTCGGTTGTTCCGGGAAGCTTTCCCGGATCTCTATGTGCTTCACCCGCCTTTTGGAACACTTGTGCTTCCAAAACCTTTTGAGCCTTTGAGATAGAAGTCACCATGCTCTCAAGACCACTCAACCTTCCAAGCAATTGCTCAAACATCATTTCGGTTCTATCCCTAGGAGGTTGAGTAAATCCGGGTGGAGGTTCTTGTGAAGCTCTTGGTGGTGGAGTTGTGCTTGTGGAAGCGGGAGGGTTCAAGGCTCCATCCGGGTTAGAGTAAGAAAACCCGGGATGGTTATGGTTGGGCCGGAAATTGTTGAATTGCCGGTTGTTGTTGAAGTTCCTTGGGCCTTGATAGTTGTTGTAGTTGCCCCTTCCCTTATAGTTCACATCCTCCTCCTTGGAAGACAAGTTAGCTTGTGGAAGCACTTGAGGGGTTGCTTGGTTCTTCAAGGTTGTAGCACACAACTCCCTCAAGGACTTTAGCTCGTTGTTGATGGCGTCGAGCTTGAAGTTGCTCATGGTGACCTCACTCACCTCATATGCTCCCGCCTTTCTCCCTTCACTCTTCCTATGGGAGTATTTCTCAATCACTAGAGCTTGCTTCTCCACAAACTCCCAAGCATCATCTACATGCTTCTCCATGAAAGTCCCACCGGAAAGGGATTGAAGCTTGAATTGGCTATCTTCATCAAGTCCCTTGAAGTAGATCTCCAATAGCTCAATTTTCGGTATGCCATGGTGTGGACAATCTAGGAGAAGGTCTTTGAATCTCTCCCAAGACTTGAACAAACTCTCTCTATCCTTCATCACGAAGGCATTGATCTTCCCTCTTAATTCGGTAGTCTTGGAAGGTGGGAAGAACTTAGTCAAAAACTCGGTTGTCATCTCCTCCCAAGTACCAACTCGCCCTTGTGGAATAGATTGATACCAAGCTAAGGCTTTATCCTTAAGAGAGAAGGAAAAAGCCCTAAGCTTATGGTTGTTGCTCTCCAATCTTGGCGGTCTAAGAGTCTCCATCAAGATCTCATAATTCATCAAATGTTGATGAGGAGACTCTCCTTCCATCCCTCCAAATTGATTATGCCGGATCATTTGTAGAACTTGAGGGCGGAGCTCATAGTTGTGGGCTACGGGATCTCCTAAGTTCACACCGGGACAGTGTGCTCTTTGTGCCGGATCCATACGTCTCCCTAGGGTTTGTGGCTCTTCAATGGCAATGGGCACAACCCTATCATTAACCGCCGGCTGCGGTTGTACCACCGGTGGTGGAGGAGATGGAGGTTGTCGGCGATTAAGCTCTCCTTGAACAAGGGCTTGCCTAATCTCCTCAATCTCCCTCCTAGTTTCCTCTTGCCTCTCATTGGCAAGTCTCCTTTCTTCCTCCAAGAGCTCATCTCTTAGCCTTATTTGCTCTAAGGCTTCATCCAACTCAGCTTGGAGGTTTCTTCCGGCCATCTCTTTCTCTTTTCGGATGTTCTTGGATCTAGATCTAAGGGTTTTCTCCGGTTCGGGATCGAATGGAGCTAAATCCTTGCCACGAGATCTTCGCATACACCTAAAGAGAGAGATGATGTCCTGAAAAGCAAAGACACACACCAAAGAGAGATCAAAAGCAACAAGAAAGATCTACACTATAAACAATCACAAAATGACTCAATCTAGACCTAGTCCCCGGCAACGGCGCCAAAAACTTGTTACGTCTAGGAATAGATGTGATGTGAACGCAATAAGTCTTAAATTTATACTCGTTATATTTATCCTAACTCCTAGCGAACCCGCAGTGTACGGGACGTTTGTAGAAAGGTAAGTATTCCGAGGTCGAACACAAAGACTAAGGTGAAACCGAGTCAAACAATGATCAAAGATAGTGTGAATCTAGACTAAGATAAGATGAGAAACAAAGAAAAATGGAAAAACTCAATGTTTTTGTTGGTTTTTGTGGTGATCAAACAAGGTCACAAGTCAAGCAAGAAAATAAAACAATTAACAACTCAAGCTAACAAACGATCAAGTAACACAAAGCACAAGTATATGACCAAAAGAGAAAAGTAGATTCTAGAGGTCAAGATTTCCGGTTATGGCATTGGACTCAAGGTTCAAAGGATTCTAAGGACAAGCTGCGGTGTTTGGGAAAGAATGTTCACTAATGGAAGCGATTACCGGGTAAGTCTCTCACTTCACTAATCCCGCATCAAACTCCTATTACCGGGTAGGTCTCAAGGGGTTAGAGTAAGGAATTCCGCACAAACTAGATGCTACTTATGGGTAACCCTCTCCTTACCGGGTAAGTCTCGGAATAGGGAAATCTCAAGCAATAATCCTAGCATACTCGATCCAATAGCGGCTTATGAGGCTCACTACTACCTAGCATTCATCATCTTAGGTATCTAAGGTCGGAAATCATCGGGTAGATCTCTTCCCTCACTTAGATTGGTAGCATTAGGTGATACTAAGCTAAATTAGGCTTAATAAACACTAGGATTTAAACAAACAAACACCCTAACATGCAGATTTATCATTTAAAGAGCAACATGAGAATAAATCGGGCTGTTCTACAGATAAATCGGCCGATTTATCTGATGAACTGGTCGATTTATTTTTCTGTCGTGAGTTTCGTGCATATAAATCATCCTAAACTAACATATAAGTCCATCCTATCATCACCCAAGCCATAACCATCAATCCATCATTCTAGAATCACAATAAACTAGCCAATAATATGCATATCAAGATCCAAAATCATCAAACAAGCATACATGGTGTTCATAGATGAATAATGAAAGATGAGAAACAAAATCAATAAATCTCAGCAAAATCCAAGTTGTAGCAAGACTTACAAACTCTTAATTGAAGATCCAAAACGTTCCTAACAATCCTTGCTAAAGTTCTTCTATCAAAGACTACAAAAACTTGTTAAAATCACTCACAACCTCACTATTCTCCTACAATGGTGTCCCTCTTCTTCCTTCAATCTTTGAGAGCTTTTCTTCTCCTCCAATCTTTCCCCCCAAATTGATGAGCTGTGAATGAGAGTGTGGGAGAGGAGAGATGCTCAGCAACAACCTGCAGGACCACTTATATTCTCCACCAAGAGCAAGGACGGACAAGAGATCGTGGGACACGTGGCTTAAGCTGTCAAATGCCCAAAAATCGACCCAGTAGGAGAAAATCGTCCGATTTAGCTGCTAGCTGGTCCGATTTTCTTCAGCAGAAACTTGTTATGCTCGTTTAGCCATGAGTTGATCCATTGCTTGCACCAATAGTGATCTTTGTGTCCTTTGTTGTTCCACTTATGCTCCTCCAAGGCTTTGGATGTGTACCATCATGAGGCTTGGCCCTCTAATGTATCGGTTAATGTCCAAAAGACCCCCGAAATACCTACAAAGCAACGCACCAGTCCGTGTAGACGTCTATCTCGACAAAATACGTGAATTGAGTGCAAATGTCGCGAATTTGTGCTAAACCGTGCATGAATGAGTGATGAATCTATCTAAATGATTACCTAAACCTAAGTCATAAATCGTGTTATCAGCCCATTATTCCGGTACGGCCGTGCGGCCGTCCGTACGGCCGACATATGTCCTGGAAAATTTTTTTTTTTTTTTTTTTTAAAACGAGTAAAAGTAATAGTTCAAAACTTATTATGGAATAGCTCATAACTTATAAAAGGATAGTTCATGAATTATAATAGAATAGTTCATAGTGTAAAATTTATAAAGGAATGAAAGTAATAGTTCAAAACTTATTAAGTAATAGTTCAAAACTTATTAAGTAATAGTTCATAACTTCTAAAAGGATATTTCATGAATTATAATAGTTAATAGTTCAAAACTTATGATGGGATAGTTCATGAATTACAATAGAATAGTTCATGAATTATAATAGAATAGTTTAAAGTGCAAAAATTTATAAAGGAATGAAAGTAATAGTTCAAAACTTATTATGGGATAGTTCATGAATTATAATAGAATAGTTCATGGATTATATTAAAAAGTAATAGTTCATAGATTATATGGGAATAGTTCAAAGTTTATAGGAGAATAGTGCATAAATTATAACATGGTAGTTCAAACAAATTTTCATTCGTTTCCGAAAAAAAAAAATCGTTTCAGAAAAAAATATAAAATAAAAATTAAAAAATAAATAAAATTTTTTTTTTCCGGGACACGTGTCGCCCGTACGGTCGGCCGTACGACCGTACCGCAATATATGGGCCGTACCTGAACATTTACCTATATATATCCTTATAGTAGATGGCACGCACTATAGCTACCGCTGCTATAGGGCGAGGAAGGGGTCGACCACCACTTCCACCTGCCGTCCGTGGACGAGGACGTGCAGGAAGACCTCCACTAGCTAGAGGTTGGGGCCAAGCCCCAATTGCTGATCCGACTATCGCTGAGGCGTTTGCTGAAGAGGTTATTGAGAGTTGTTCACCTCGAAGTGTGCGTGCAAATAAGCTTTAAATTTATAAAACTAGAATCAAGCAAGCGAACCTGCAGTGTACGGATCGACATCGTAAAGCAAGAATTCCAGAGTGTCGAACTCAGGGATTTGGGGGGAACAAATTCAATTCGCAAATCGTCAAGCAAGTAAATGTAATAAGCTTTACAAATATTGGGAAAACAGCAACCCTAAAGATCCAGGTATCTAATTGTGGCAATCAATTCAAGATATACTAAAAACTAGGGACAGAGTTAAGAGTTGCAAAGGTATGCTAAGGTAAAGTAATGTACGGTGAAGTTCCAAGACTTTGTATGACTTATCTAAAGACACTCTTTATAAAGGTTGTTGAGGCTTCAGTATAGAAAGGATCTATGGACAAGAATTAATCTCAAATACCCAAACTTGTAACCCTAGGATCAAGACTAACTAAAAAGATTAAGGTTGTGACACTCGAAATCGAAATAGAGGGTGATGAGTCTCACTACTACCTAGAAAAGGGCAAGGCAAAACTAGATTAAAGCTAATCTTTAACCTTGGATCAAAGTAAAAGCAAGGTTCGTAAACTAGGGTAAATCACGGGCAGATCTTGAGTTCCACAGCCGTGGAATCTCAAGAACAGACCGTGATCTTGGTTCGTCGACGAGATCTCTCTAACTCTTAGGGTCCAATCAATTTACGATCGATCTATCATCATCTAAGCCACAACTATCAACCCTTCACCTTAGAATTGCTAAAGAGTTTTAGCCAATAACCATTGTCATGATATCAAAAATCAATTTAAGAAGAATGAAAGATGAAAACCCTCGAAAACTCAAATATAACTCAAAGTCAATCTCAAATCCATAACACAAATCGGAATATTCAATGGATTCGGAATAGAACTGAAAACCTCACAAGATCTAAGGCAAGTATGAAGAACGGGATGTCAATCCGTCTTCAATATCAAAACCTAAGAAAGGGGCGCAACTTCCGCCACAGACGATCTTCGTGAATTCAAATTGCCAGCGCTTCCGCAACGTTCCTCGCGAAACCCTAAAGTGAACTTTCCCAAAGCGAGGTTGTCCAAAAGCCTAAAGCGAGTCTTCCAAAAACTCTCTCCTCCCGCCTTTTTATAAGATAGGGAAAATAACCGTCCCGGCCTATCATGTAAATGATGTGTCAATAATTGGTTCGTCAAAAGATCGCCTAAATCACGGTCTCAAGGGATTCCACGACCGTGGTTTAGGGCGTGGAATTGGGTTACGGTCTATCTCATCTTCCACGACCGTACTTTAGGCCGTGTAACTCTCTAGAATGGTCCACGCTCATGATGTCAAGATCCACGTCCGTGGTTTAGGAAATGAACTCTTCTACGTCCGTATTTTAGGGCGTGGAAGTGTGAATTGCTTGTGGTTTCCTTTGTGTCGTGCCATTCCTCATCCTAGTATCTCCTTTGGCTCTTTTGATGTGTTCTTAATCCATGGGAATGCTCAAATCCTCTCCTATCTCTCTCAAATGGTCCGGTTTCAGCTCTTATTCACCTATAATCAACACAAAACTAATGTAGACCTCCATATCGAAAATATAGATGAACAAGCTAACAAATGCTTCAATGCCTTATCTATGAACACTATAATGAATGAAAAAAAACAACTAGAAAAAGTGCCTAGAATATCGCAATATTTCATGCTAACAAAATACCCCATACTTGCCACTTGCTTGTCCCCAAGCAAGGTCTTTTGAAAGCTTAGAACACAAGTTAGAATGAAATATGCATGCAAACTCAAAAACAAAACATCTTTTAGGTAAGTGTGCTTCTAGTCAATAGATCATTCTCAAACCTTGCTTCATTCGCTCTTGAAACGCTTATATACATAACCAAAGAATGTAATGGAAAGAAACATCATGAATTGGTTAAACTTCAATGTAAACATCATAACCTTTAAGCATTATCAAAATCAAGCATAAGAAACTTCAATTTAGATCACCAAGTCAAATAACATTCTCTTGATCTTAAGGACTTCCAAGTAAGGTCTAGAATGTGGAAGGGAGGGAAACTTATAAGGGATGTGGTCCATGAATCCTGGAAAGTGGACAACTAACTCTTTTTCTTTTTATATTGATTTGCAACACCATCAACTTTGAGCTTTGCTCTCTTCTTTTCACATCATTTTTCGACTTTACTTTTGGAGTTATGGACAGCGGTGCACAAAAACTGAAGCCTAGGAGATTGGCGTTTCTCAATTTCGAGATGCCTCAAACCCTTGATGCATATACCATAATCCGTTAGGAATATCGCTCAATCCGACTTTGGCAAGACACAAACACCCGGCTATGTGAATGGTGCCGAGTTACTCATCGTCATGATTGACTTCCCCAAACCTATTATTTCTATTCTTTGAATGCAAACAATTGCTTTCATGGCCCTCCCACATCAAACATGCCAAAACATAACTCCTCCAAATTCCCGGATAGGTAAGGGAGACAATTATTTCATTGAGGGGATAAATGAACAAAGAAGGGGAAAGAAAGATCGAATTGCCTTAATCATTTCATAAAGAAGTATAAGAACTCATCATGTGATTTCAACTTCGATTTCTCAATATGATTTACATAAAACTCTTCACATTATGAAACTTGCAAAAAAGAATAATCAACACATTCAATTCCTTTTCAATTTATTATTCGTTTAGGCAAACAATTGTCATCAAAGGCTTAATCCGCAAGTAGTGATTATCATAAAAATCATCTCAACTCTTAGAAGCACAAAACCTTTTATAATTTTTCAAAATTTTTCACATTTTTATAGGTTTTTCAAAAGCTTTTTCATGCAATGCAATAATGAAACGTGTGACAATGAAATGAAACATGCAAAGTGTTCTCCAATCAAGGCAAGCAAAGTGAGTAGAGTTATTACAAACGATAGTCACACCCCACCCCATACTTGAGACAAACATTGTCCCTAATGTTCAAAAAAGAAATGAAGAAAAGAAAGAAAGAAAAATGAACTCACTAGAAGGCGGTGGAGCGGCTGAAACTGTCAATCATAAACCTCGTCACTACGGTGAAGGTGGGAACGGGAAGAAACTGGAGTCGAAGTTCCGCCCAAACTGCTGGCGGTAAATGCCCCTCATCATCCTATCCTGCTCATCGGCTCGTACGTCCTTAGCATCATGGCGGATCTCCAAATCGCCGACTTTCCTGGAAAGATCGGTAGCCCAATCCGGCAGCTGCTCATACCACTCAGGTGCTTGGCTGTACCATGTAGGTGCATCCTGTGGGGCCGGCGCTGATGGTGGTTGTGCATACCATGATGGCGGAGCTCCCATCCACTCCGGCTGTGATGCATACCATGTGGGAGGAGTCTCCATCCATGTCGGTCTCTCGCTCACACTAGTGCGGCGAGAGGAAGAAGCACCGGAAGGTTTAGAAGGGCGGGGAAACTGCCTAGGTAAGTCCGGGAAAGTGTCCGGCTGATCCAGAAAGGTACCAAAACCCTGCTCATCACCTCCTCCTGTATCCTCATCAATATCAGCAGCTCGGGAATGTAAGGAGGTGCTGCTAGCCTATTCGCATGCATAGCAGCGAATGTCTCCTTCCAATTATGGCACCCGGCCATAATGGAATACTCGGGAAGCCACGGAATGCCTCTACCTCCTCTATCCTCCCATGGCATAACAGCGGTAGGTGGACCTCGGTGCCTAGGAAAGATCAAACCTCTAGTCATGAGGCTCTTGAGACCCAAAGGTCTCGCCGCTATCCTAGTACAAGCGGAGCAATCGATCCCGAGCTGTGTAACTATGTGGGTCACTATCCCACCATATTAAATATTCCCGGCCCTCTTGTTCTTAAGCTTACTAATGGTGGAGGCTAAGAGGGTGGCATAGTCGGCGGGTCTACCATGAAGCATGGCGTAGAGGAGAAACAGCTCATCGGTCTTAATCTTTTGCGGGGTCTCGGTCCTAGGAAATAGACACTCGGAAAGGACCCTATGAGCTATCTTCAAGGCTAAGTGGTAGATAATCTTAGCCTTGGTATCATCCGGTTGCCAGCGGTCCTCGCTAGCATAAATCATAGCAATCTCTGCCCAGAAATCCTTAGCGTATACACCGCTAGGGAAGCGACCATTGAAGGTCTCATGGAACCCAAAGAGGGCTCCAAATTGCTGGATGGAGAACTCATAGTCTATCTCCATCAATCTAAAGGACACCGTCCTATCCATATGGATATGCTCGAAGGATATAACAAACTCCCTCGTAATCTCCTCATAAGCATCCGCTCTAATAGCGGAGAAAACAATCAATCCGGCTCTATCCAAGAGCCATGTCAAATCATTAACCACATTAAGTGGCTCTAACTCCTCAAGCAAGAGGTATCTTGGTCCAATGACCGGTCTTTTCTTGATCTTTTCTAAGGCATCGAGGTAGTTAGGGGGAATGATGGGGATTCTAGGGCGTGGAGGTGATGGTTCACTAGGAGGGTTATGGGAAGAGGAGAAACTATCACCCTTTCTCTTCTTTTTCTTTCCTGCACTTCATGTAAACATTTTCCCCAAACACAGAAAAAACCACGGTCTGTTCTAAGCTTTCCACGTCCGTGGAAGTTCCAAAGACCGTGATTCGTCTCAGAAATTCTCAAATATCAATCAAATCAATAGCAAACTAGCAGAACCTGTCCTAGACTAATTCCAATCTCAATCCTATGCAAATGTTCTAAGTTCTTGCGGAAAATTAACCCAAATTGACAAAGGAGAGAAGAATAGTAAAAACCTAAGTTTTTTTTATCTTTGAATCAAAATTCCGCTTTCTTGATGGATTGTTCGCTTGTTTTGTCGATTGGATCTTGTAGAGGAATGAATCTGCTCCACTTTTGCACCAAGAATCATCTCCAACCTCATTTGAAGCATCATGTCCTTGAGTTCATCAATTTGCAATTGATGACGGTCCGATTCCTCCTTGCGAGTCTTCTCGCTCCATCTAGAATCAAGCAAGCGAACCCGCAGTGTTCGGATCGGTATAGTAAAGCAAGAATTCCAGAGTGTCAAACTCAGGGATTTGGGGGGAACAAATTCAATTTGTAAATCGTCAAGCAAGTAAATGTAATAAGCTTTGCAAATATTGGGAAAACAGCAACCCTAAAGACCCAGGTATCTAAATGTGGCAATCGATTCAAGATATACTAAAAACTAAGGACAGAGTTAAGAGTTGCAAATGTATGTTTAGGTAAAGTAATGTACGGTGAAGTTCCAAGACTTTGTATGACTTATCTAAAGACACTCTCTATAAAGGTTGTTGAGGCTTCAGTATAGAAAGGATCTATGGGTAAGAATTAATCTCAAATACCCAAACTTGTAACCCAAGGATCAAGACTAACTAAAACGATTAAGGTTGTGACACTCGAAATCGAAATAGAGAGTGATGAGTCTCACTACTACCTAGAAAAGGGCAAGCCAAGACTAGATTAAAGTTAATCTTTAACCTTGGATCAAAGTAAAAGCAAGGTTCGTAAACTAGGGTAAATCACGGGCAGATCTTGAGTTCCACGGCCATGGAAGCTCAAGAACAGACCGTGATCTTGGTTCGTCGACGAGATCTCTCTAACTCTCAAGGTCCAATAAATTTACGATCGATCTATCATCATCTAAGCCACAACTATCAACCCTTCACCTTAAAATTGCTAAACAGTTTTAGCCAATAACCATTGTCATGATATCAAAAATCAATTTAAGACGAATGAAAGATGAAAACCCTCAAAAACTCAAATATAACTCAAAGTCAATCCCAAATCCAAAACACAGATCGGAATATTCAATGGATTCGGAATAGAACAGAAAACCTCACAAGATCTAAGGCAAGTATGAAGAACGGGATGTCAATCCGTCTTCAATATCCAAAAATAAGAAAAGGGCGCAACTTCCGCCACACACGATCTTCGGGAATTCAAATTGCCGGCGCTTCCGAAACGTTCTTCGCAAAACCCTAAGGTAACTTTCCCAAAGCGAGGTTGTCCAAAAGCCTAAAGCGAGTCTTCCAAAAACTCTCTCCTCCCGCCTTTTAATATGACGGGGGAAAATAAATGTCCCGGCCTATCACGTAAATGATGTGCCAATAATTGGTTCGTCAAAAGATCGCCTAAATCACGGTCTCAAGGGATTCCACGACCGTGGTTTAGGGCGTGTAATTGGGTTACGGTCTCTCTCATCTTCCACGACCGTACTTTAGGCCGTGTAACTCTCTGGAATGCTCCACGCTCATGATGCCAAGATCCACGGCCGTGGTTTAGGGCGTGGACTCTTCTACGGCCGTATTTTAGGGAATGGAAGTGTGAATTGCTTGTGGTTTCCTTTGTGTCGTGCCATTCCTCATCCTAGCATCTCCTTTGGCTCCTTTGATGTGTTCTTAATCCATGGGAATGCTCAAATCCTCTCCTATCTCTCTCAAATGGTCCGGTTTCAGCTCTTATTCACCTATAATCAACACAAAACTAATATAGACCTCCATATCGAAAATATAGATGAACAAGCTAACAAATGCTTCAATGCCTTATCTATGAACACTGTAATGAATGAAAAAACCAACTAGAAAAAGTGCCTAGAATATCGCAATATTTCATGCTAACAAGAGTGTTGTTCCTGAGGCTAGGAATGGGACCGCTGCTAGGTTTGGAACACAGAGAGCGCCATCGATAGAGTCCGCTAGAGTGTCCATCGGAGCTTCTACATATCGCGACTATGTGCAGAGGGTTGAGGAGGCTATCAGGACTGGAGGACCAACACTAGTACCACTAGTTCCCTCAAGATCAGCTGAGGTTTTGTAGAGAGCTTCACAAGTTGTTGCCCCGCCTGCGGGAGTTGTTGAGGTTGTCAAAGCACCGGCTGAGGCGAAGGAGCCGAAGCCCGACAGTTGGTTGAAGGCTTTCGACCAGCTGAATGTTCCCACTTTCATAGGAAAGACTGGATTGGTGGTGGAGTAGTGACTAGGACAGCTGGATACTACTATGGAGGCTATTAGTTTCCCAAAGGGACGTCGAGTCAACAGAGCACAGACGCTACTGAAGGATCAAGCTCATTCTTGGTGGAGGACCGTTCGTAGTAAGGTCACCATTTATGAGTAGATGAAGACGGTGATCAGAGATCGCTACTTCCCTGTAGCTATGAGAAGAGACCGTCTTCAGTCTTTCCTTGAGGCTGGATTCGAGGATTTGCCTATTGTTGAGATCATCAACAAGTTTCAGGATGATTTGTCTTTGTTGGGTCCGTCTGCACCACATGAGGATCAGCATGTTTACCTTTACTCTCGGAGGTTGAGAGAGTCTACAAGCTTTTATCTTGCTGGTTTTTGTTGTGATTCTTTGACGGACTATCAGGATAGAGCTTCTGCTTATGAGAGAGACCGATTGGGTCATAGGAGAGGTTCTCAGACAAGAGGTCCTGAGAAAAGACAAAAGACTGGATCAACCAGTGCTGGGACTAGAGCAGTTGGTTTTAGGCGTAGTCAGACGCCTGGACGTTCTAGTTTTCAGCAGAGTTCTGACAGAGGACGGTAGTGTGACAACTGCGGAGTAGCTCGACAAATCCGAGCTGATTGCAAGAAGTCAGTAGTGACTTGTTTTTCTTGTGGAAAGCCCAGACACAGAGCTGCCTTTTGCTGTCAAGGCAAGGCGTTATCTCAACAGGGTTCTTTACCTGTTAGTGTTGCTGAAGGAAGATAGAGATCTCGGTATTAGCAGCCGCAATAGAGAGTTTCTGGTTCTACCGTTCCTCAAGGTTCCACTCTGGAACAGGGGAGAGGTAGAGGACGTGTTGGTGGATCTGTAGACACCAGAGATGCATCAGCCACAATGTATAAGATGAGGAGTGTTGTAGAGCCGACAACGCTAACAACCACAAGTACCATTCATATTAATGGTTTTCCTGTCAAAGTTCTTTTCGATGCCGGTGCTACGCATTCTTTTATATCTGATGCATGTGTAGATAGATTGACCTTAGTTACTGTAGAAGGTAGACTCTTCTTTATAGGATTACCCGATGGGGGTAATATTCGAGGTACACGAGAGGTTCGCGATTGCCCTATTATATTTGGAGGTCGCGAATGGCCAACTAACTTATTCGTTATGCACTTAGTACATGAATAAGTTATCCTGGGTATGGATTGGATGGATCGACATCGAGCAGTTCTGGACATCGGCAAAAGGACAGTGATAGTAACTACAGTTGCAGGCCATGTTGAGATCTTCCGAGGATGGGATCTTGGGAAGACTAGTACAGTCATCAGTGCAGTACGAGGTGCGAGACTTATCAGTCAGGGTTGCGAGACATTTTGTTGCTATGCCATGAAGGATAGTACAAGTCCGGCTTTGGAGGAGATTCCAGTAGCTTGTGAGTTTGCTGACGTCTTTGGAAAGCCATCAGGTTTACCTCCACAGAGGAGTGTAGACTTTGGCATCGAGCTAGAGCCCGGACGAGACCGATCTCTAAGGCTCCTTATCATATGGCGCCTATCGAGATGCTTGAGTGTAAGAAGCAGCTCGAGGAGTTAGCAGAGAAGGGCTCCATCCGCCCTAGTGTATCTCCTTAGGGCGCACCAGTTCTCTTCATAAGGAAGAAGGACGGGTCAATGAGGTTATGTATCGACTACCGAGAGCTGAACAAGGTGACGATCAAGAACAAGTACCCATTGCCCCATATCGACGAACTTTTGGATCAGCTGCAAGGAGATTTAGTGTTTTCGAGGATCGATCTGAAGTCTGGATATCACCAGCTGAGGGTGAGAGAGCAGGACATAGCCAAGACGGCATTTCGGACCAGGTATAGCCACTACGAGTTTGTAGTGATGTCATTTGGGCTTACGAACACGCCCACAGTCTTCATGGAGTTGATGAACAGTATCTTCATCGATTTTCTAGACCAGTTTGTAGTTGTCTTCATAGACGACATTCTAGTTTACTCTCGTAGTAGAGAGGAGCATGCAGGACATTTGAGAATCGTTCTTCGGGTCTTACAGGATATAGAGTTGTACGACAAGCTCTCTAAGTGCGAGTTTTGGATGTCCAAAGTAGCATTCCTTGGTCACATCGTTTCAGCTGAAGGGATCAAGGTAGATCCGGAGAAGATCGAGTCAGTAGCATCTTGGCCGCCACCTAAGAACATCAAGGAGGTTCGCAACTTCTTAGGATTGGTGGGTTACTACCGGCGTTTTGTTGAGGGCTTTTCAGTTATCACCCGACTGCTCACTTCCTTGTTGCGGAAGTCTACGAGGTTCGTATGGTCAGAGCCGTGTATGCAGAGCTTCGAGGAGTTGAAGAAGAGGTTGACCTTTGCTCCTATCCTAGCTCAGCTAGAGGGCATTGAGGATTTTGTGGTTTACAACGATGCATCCAAGCTGGGCTTGGGATGTGTTTTGATGTAGAGGGGTAAGGTTATTGCTTACGCGTCTAGACAAATGAAGACGTACGAGGAGAATTACTCTACCCATGACCTTGAGTTGGCAGTTGTGGTACATTCTTTGAAGATATGGAGACATTATTTGTACGGAGCTACGTGTCAGATATTCACGGATCATAAGAGTTCGAAGTACATATTCACTCAACGGAGTTGAATAACCGCCAGCGCAAATGGTTGGAGTTGATCAAGGATTTTGATGTGGAGATCTTATACCACCCGGGGAAGGCTAACGTGGTAGCCGATGACCTCAGTAGGAAGACTCCCCGGGAGATGGCGATCGCTAGGCTGACAGCTCAACCACAGTTACAGCGAGATTTAGCATGGCTAGAGATGGTATCCGCTACCCAGGTTCTGACAGCCAGTTGTCCACCTTGGAGATAGTACCTGATCTGATGGCCGAAATCCGACAAAAGCAGGAGAGTTGTCCAGCTTTGACACAGATCAGAGACCGGATGTCTCAAGGAGAGGCACCACATCTTGCAATTGGTGCTGATGGAGTTTTGAAACGCCAAGAGTGTGTTTGTGTGCCTTCAGATCGAGAGTTGAGACAGAGGATCCTTCAGGAGGCTCACTCTTCACCTTACTCAGTACATCCCGGTGCGAGTAAGATGTATCAGGATATCAGACGCTCTTTCGGGTGAGGAGGTCTGAAGCTAGATGTCGCAAGATATGTAGCTCAGTGTGCGACTTGTCAGCAGGTCAAGATCGAGCATCATAGACCAGGAGGAGAGCTACATCCACTTCCCGTTCCTCAGTGGAAGTGAGAGGACATCTCTATGGATTATTTTCCTGGTTTGCGACCTAGTCGAGGCTTTGATGCTATCTGGGTCATAGTAGATGGACTGACAAAGACCGCACGTTTAATTCCGATCAAGGAAACGTGGTCGGTGAGTCGATTGGCATAGGAGTTCACGATACAGATAGTGAGATTTCATGGAGTACCCAGGACTATCATCTTTGACAGAGACGGACGGTTCACATCGAGGTTTTGGCAACAAGTGCATGGCGCCCTAGGTACGAGTCTACAGTTTACGACCGCTTATCATCATCAAACCGATGGTAAGTCCGAGCGGACCATCCAGACTCTAGAGGACATGTTGAGAGCTTGCGTGCTAGATTGGGGACAAGTGTGGCTAGATCACCTTCCCTTACTGGAGTTTTCGTACAACAACAGTTGACATGCATCGATCAGGATGGCTCCTTATGAGGCTTCATATGGACAGAGATGCCGTACACCGTTATGTTGGGACGAGCCTAGTAGTGCCAGTGAAGTAGCACCTGAGAAGATTCAGGATGACATGGCTCGAGTAGCAGTGATCCAAGAGCGGATGTTAGCAGCACAGAATCGACAAAAGTCTTATGCAGATAAGAGGCGCAGACCTCTAGAGTTCAGAGTTGGAGCTCAAGTTTGGTTGACAGTATCCCCGACACGAGGAATCAGACGTTTCAGTGTCAAGGGTGTAACAGCCTTAGTCTTTGGAGCCTAGATGAGCTAGAGTGCCTTAGCCTTGACCAGTCAGCCGCCCTTGCGCATCCCTTGGGCCGCCCCTGCATCACAGAGGAGCCGCCCTTGTGCCTAGGCTGGCCGCCCTTGCGGCTCTGTGGCTGGTGCAGCCGCTTTTGTTGACTCTTGACTTATGCTTTGCGGATGGCTTCTCTTATAAGCATCCTTAGACTTCAGCTGAGGGGTTTCTTCATCTCTCCAGTCCCTCTCTCCCTCCTCACGTTCTTCTTCTTCATCTTCTTCTACTTTGATCCCCTTTGATCTTCTTTTGCTTGTGTGAGTGAGTTATTGAGAGTTTGAATGTGTTCTTGGCTTTGGATGCTCTTGAAGTTGTTGTTGAGAGTTGTTGTTGTTGTTGTGTTGAGGCTGAATGAGGTGTGGATGCTCCATAGTTGCAGCCTAGGTTGGTGTGGTTAGTTCCTTCTCTTCTTCTCTCTTCTTCCTTCTCCTTTGCTTCTTATCTCTCTCTTTAGCTTAGGAATCACAAGTTGGTATTGTGTTGGATCCTTTCTGGATGTTTTGATGATCATATGTGTGTATATATGCATATGTGTTACTGTTTAGGGTTGAAGACGTGAAGAGAATCGAGAAAGGGATCGAAGAGAAGTCGGGACCAACTTTCTGCACAGTTGGCCGCCCCTGCGCCTGTCCTGAGCCGCACCTGCACCTGGTGTGGAGCCGCCCCTGCTCCTTTGGTGAGCCGCCCCTGCACCTCACTGGACTGGCTGGTGTGTTCTTGCTTTTGTTGGTGCATACCTTGTTGGTATGTCTTCCTTCCTTCCTGTCCTTTAGCTTTGGCTTAGTTGCTGGCTAGGTTAGGATGGTTAGGATGAGTGGTATCTTAGAGATGTGCCTTAGGCACCTGTGTTCATATTGAGAGTATGCTATAGGCATATGTGAGTTTATGTTGATCTTTAGGTTGTGATGTTGTGTGCCTTGCTCTTGCAGGCGTTGGTTTCTTCCCCGAGGGGAAGCTGTGACGTGGTAGAGGATACGAGAGTATCAGGTAAGTCCATAGGACTTACTTAGCGTACGGTTGTGGATTGTATGATTGTAATGGTTGTGTGTGTTCATCTGTTTGTGCATTTATAACTTAAACCGGACTTGGATGACCATTCATTACATTTATATGGCCCAAGTGTATTATAACGGGCGGTAACCACCGGTCTCCGCCTGCTGGGTTAAGAGGAGGTGCCCTGAAGATGATCTCACAAGAAGGGACGAGTGACAGTCACCCCCATGCAAAACTCCTCTGTTACGTTGGATGGGACGGGTTCTTGAGGCTCCTCGTGTTACAAAAGAAGTTGAATTAGTAATGAAATAACGTAATTAAAGATAATAAATGAATGTGTGCGGCATTGCATGTATGAGATGTTGTAGTGTGTTTGTGCTATTACTATCATGCTTATCTATTGTTGTAGCTAACGGTGTATACCGTGTTGTAGATGATCGGCAGGTTAGGAAGACTGCAGAGTGAGCCAGATGGTGTGACGAGCCGAGGACTTCTGTACATTAGGATACGTGGGTTGGGATCTTTTGTATCAGATGTTGTTGTTGTTGTTGTGGTTTTGTACTCGTCTTTGAGTTTGTAAACTCTTTTGATGTATTACAGCTTTTATGTATTTGTTTTTACTCTGCTTGTGCTTTGTTGTAAGATCCAGTGAACTTGTTGTCAGGCTAGGGTCAGGATCCATTGTAAGATCCTAGCCCAATGTAGCATTTCGAGTCCTGCGGATTCGGGGTGTTACAAAGGGGAAGCTGAGCCCCAGATATGTTGGACCGTTTGAGATTCTTGAGCGAGTTGGAGAGGCAGCATACAGACTTGCTTTGCCACCGAGACTCGACGGTGTTCACCCAGTCTTCCATGTGTCTTATCTACGGGAGTACATACCAGACCCGAGACACATTGTCAGTCACAAGGACCTAGTGATCGAGCCAGACCAGACGTTCGTAGAGCACCCGGTGGCTGTCTTGGAGCGTAGTACAAGACGCTTGCGTTCGAAGGACATACCGATGATGAAGATACAATGGTCGATGCGAGGAGCTGATGAGACGACTTGAGAGACAGAGGATAGTATCGAGAGGAACTTATCGGAGTTTTACGCTGAGTTAGATGTACCTTTAGCGTAGTCGATTGTTTCAGTTTTTCCATTGTTGCGTTGCATACGCTTTTTGTGACGTTTTGAGTTACGTACCCCGAGTGGGAATATATGAGTTCATTTCGGTTTTTGTGTGTTGTTATGTGATTGTTGGGCTTTTGCAAGTTCCGAGACAAAACTTCTTTTTCGGGGATCTGATGTAAGAGCCCAATCTCGTGCCCGATCTTTCTTCCGTACGTTTTATCTTCCTTTCATAGATAGAATATCCGATATTCTATCTTATGGGCCGGTTTCCTTATCTTCTTTCTAACCCTACACGTTCTTCCTTCTATCTTTCCAGCCTGTCTATATATATTCCCGCCTTTTCCTCCTTTTTCCCGTTTCTTGCTTTCGTCTTCAACCCTAAGACCTGCAGTCGTTCCCTTACTTCCTGCGACATTGCTGAATGTGTAAGTTCATCTCTTATGGTTTCTTCATCACGTTCATATAGTTGTTGCATGCCTTCCATTGTTGATCCTTAGATGTTCACATGCTCCCTTGGTTGAGTTGTGATGTGGTTGTGCATTGAGAAGAGCAAGCTTTGTCCCTTGTTGTGTTCCTTGCTGTCAAAGGATTCGACATCGCTTCTGCACTGTAAACCGCCCTGTGCCTCAGTTTTGCCGCCCCCGCAGCCATCCTTCCCGACGCCTCATCCAGCCGCCCATGCGGTTTCCTTTGCAGTAACTCCCGTTTTTGTGAGTTGCTTCCTTCCTTGTTTTCCTCGTTCCTTTCCTTGATCCTTATGGTTGTTCCTTGTTTCTTGAGTATATTGTTTGACTAAGGTTGAGCCCTTAGCTTGTGGAGATCTCTTAGAGATCATTGAGACTAGAAGTTATAGACTTCTAGCTACCGTTTCGTTCCTGATTCGTGATGCTTATGTGAACAAGCTTTCCATGCTCCTTTATGAGGGAAACTGAGCCTTTCCTGAGTGTTCTCTGAGTTGTTGTTGGGCTTTTGTGTTACCTTCGAGTGAGGTAAGTCCCTTGGACTTATGTTTGCTCAAAAGTGTGCGTCACTAGTTTTAAATTTATAAAACTGAAATCAAGCAAAGCGAACCCGCAGTGTACGGATCGGCGTAGTAAAGCAAGAATTCCAGAGTATCGAACTCAGAGATTTGGGGAATCAAATTCAATTCACAAATTGTCAGGCAAATAACAAAAGCTTTTATAAAGATAATTGGGAAACAACGATTCTAAAGATTCAAGTATCCAACTGTAGCAATTGATTCAAGATATTCTAAGGATAAAAGGATAGAGTCGGGATTGCAAAGGTATATCTAAGATAGGGAATTGTACGGTGAAGTTCCAAAGCCCATAATCTCACCCAAATGCTCTCTCTATAAATGTTATTGAGGCTGCAATATAGAAAGGATCTAAGGACAAGATTAAACTCTCAAATACTCATGCCCAAACCCAAGGAAATCATATATAAGCTAAAAAGGTTAAGTTGTGACACTCGAAACCGAAGTAGAGGGTGTTGAGTGTCACTACTACCTAGAAAAGGTAAGCCAAGGCTAGGCTAAAGCAAACCTTTAACTTTGGATCAAAGCAAAAGCAAAGTGTAACACCCCAAATCTGCGGGACTCGGGGCGCTACGGGTTGGGACCTCACAATGAGTCCTGACCCTTAGCCTGACAGCAATTTCACCGGATCTTGCAACTTGACACAAATAAAGGCCAAAACCAAAAAACAATTTTTATGCAATGAATGAAACCCAAAGCAAACAAACTAAAGACTATAGCCGAGATACAAAACCAAAAACCAAAAGCCATACATGCGGCCTACAAAAAACCGAGATTCAATAAACAAAACTCAAACACAACCCCAACAAACCCATCCTAAAATGTACGAACCCCGGCTGCCCACTCTTCCGGATCTCTCGGTCGTCTTCCTAACATGCAAGGCAATCTACAACAATCGGTATAAAACCGTTAGCTAATATTCGAAGCATTAGAATCAAGGTGAAAGGCACAAACACAACTAATCTCATCACAAGCATACAATATACATAAAAGGACACCAATTTTAACACCCCGAATCCGCGGGACTCGGAGTGCCACAATGGGCTAGGATCACACAATGGATCCTGACCCTAGCTTGACAACAATTTCACTGGACCTTACAACATGGCACTGACAGATAATAAAATAAATACATAAACTATATAAAACTGTACAGCCCAAAAGATAAGACATCATAGCCGAGTAAGAAACATAACACCCTCACACAGGAGGTAACAAAAGACCATCCTCACGTAGGAGAGAAAGATAATAGACTCAAAAGCCCACACATCCTAATGTACGAGACGTCCTCGGCCTGCCACCCCGCTAGATCACCCAGCAGCATGCCTATCGTGTAGGGCATCTACAACATGGTAATAAACCATTAGCTATCCATACACATATATAGAGTAATGCATAAGCACAATCACACATAAAGAAAGATAAACATAGCAGCATGCTTTCACTCATTTACCCATTTATTCATCTCAATATAATGGTCATTCACTCGAATCGTATAGATATAATATATATATCTATATATATATATATATATATATATATATGAAACTATGTGACACGAGGACCGATACATCCTCGCCTCTGACCCTGCTAGCCAGCCGTACTAGTATCGGTCACACAATCTGTGTACCCTATGGGAGTGGATTGCGCCCTTCCTGTAAACCGGTCTGGCCTGACTCAAGAGAATCTCCCAGACTCCATGGTAGGATGAAAGGGAAAGGTTATCACAACCACGCATACAGGGCAGTCAATAAACATAGGTCGGTAAATACGACATCACATGTTATCATAGCAACCATACAAAGCACACACCACTCATGCAAACACCCAATATAAGGATGGTAGCTAAGTAAATCCTACGAACTTACCTCAACCTCGATCACAACTCAACCAAGATCACCTCTACACTGGAGGGATGACACAACCTATAAACAAGGCATAAGGAGTTATATCAGACTCCTATTCATATAAGGGTCACACCTAGACCCAAAGGGATCCAAAGGATCAACCTCAACCTCACTCACAACCTAACAACCTTAAAAGCCATACAAGGCATAAACCGATCATAAACATCATCAAACTCAACCTCACACATCTAGCATGATCCTAAGCACTCATACTAGGAAAGGAGGGAACAAGGGCACCCTAAGGATGGCCTAGAAGCAACACACACCTGCAAAACCGAAGGAAACACCAAGATGGTGCAGTGAGGCGCAGGGGCGGCTCTCTAGTAGCGCAGGGGCGGTGCACAGGCCGGCGTAGGGGCGGCTACAAGGCAGGTGCAAGGGTGGCTGGTGTGTAGAGGACACCACTTCAGCTCCTTCATCACCTCTAGTCTCGTTCCTTTACTTCTCTTCCCTCCAACATCAACATATCAACATAACATACACATATATACATCAACATAAGCCAAACATGGCTGGAATAGGATCAAAACCTAAGGAAAGTCATGCTAGACTAAGGAGAAGGTGAGAAAGAAACCAAAAGATGAAAAGAAGAAGAAGAAGAAGAAGAAGAGAAAGGAAGCTATGGAAGCTTACCAAACTAAAGAACCAGAAGCTCACCACTAACCAGGACGTCCTCAAGTTGGCTCACAAAGCTCAGCAACCATCATCATCATCAAAGCCAAGAAAAAGCTCTCCAAAATTCACACAAATTCAAGGAAGATCAAACAAGGATCCAAGGGAGAAGAAGAAGAGAGGAGAAGTACGTAAGGAGAGAGAGAGAGAGATCTGAAATTGTAAACCGTCATCAAGAGGAGAAGAAGAAGTATAAATAGGATGGTAAAGGGTAAAGCACGAGTCAAAGCAGTCAAAGAAAGCGGCTGCAGCACACAGAGCCGTAGGGGCGGACCAAGCTAGGCGCAAGGGCGCCTCTTGGGTCACGCAGGGGCGGCTTAGGCAAAAGCCTGGCCCCTCTGCTCCCTCTCTCAGCTCTCAGCAACTAGGCTCTTACATCTCACCCCCCTAAAAACAAGTTTCGTCCCGAAACTTGCAAGATCCCAAGTCCTCTCGGTCCCATAAGCCGAAGTATATCTCACTCTCTCTATCGGAGGTATCACATCTTTGCTTAGAAGGTCATAACCTATACAGATCTATAACCATAAGTATCAACATGGAGGAATCAGGGCCATAACGCTACCCAAGGCAGAGAGGAATCACATCTCTCGCTATATCACATCATAGGGCATAGAGGAAGCACATCTCAAGCCACACATAACACAAGCATAGAGGAAATACATCTCTAGCCGATCCATAAGTATATACATCGTATGGAGGAATCACATCTCCACTGAAACTATGTCCCTCAAAGTAGCATGGAGGAAAGAACCATCTTCAGCTTAATCCTAATCCACTCAGATATCATGGAGGAAAGAACCATCTCCCGCTATAAACAATCCTCATACTCAAATAGCATGGAGGGAATAATCATCTCCAGCTATACATACATCACTCTAATATAGCAAGATCTAATAAGATCATAAAGCATAACATCACGAGCATGGAATAAACACATCAAGGCATGAAAGCACATAAGCACATAATCACATACTCACCAAGATAGCACTAAGATCTACTCATCGACCCTAGGTGCTTCTATCTCGGCATAAAACTCTGGATAGTTCCTCTGGATACTATCCTCAGTCTCTCATGTAGCCTCCTCAGGTCCACGTCTCGACCACTGTATCCTCATCATGGGTATGTCCTTCGAACGCAGGCGTCTCACACCTCGTTCTAGGACTACAATAGGATGCTCAACAAAGGTGTGGTCTGGCTCTACCACCAAATCATCATAACTCACGATGTGCCTCGGATCTGGTATGTACTCTCTCAGCTAAGACACATGGAATACCAAGTGAAAACCCTCTAATCTCGGAGGCAAAGCTAATCTGTAGGCTGCCCTCTCAACTATGTCCAGTGTCTCAAAAGGACCGACATATCGGAGACTCAACTTCCCCTTTATGCCAAAACTTCTGACGACACGCGTCGGGGATACTCTCAACCAAACATGAGGTCCTACTCTGAACTCTAGCGGCCGACGCCTCTGGTCTGTATATGACTTCTGGCGACTCTGTGCGGCCAACATCCTCTTTCTAATCAGCGCTACTCGAGCCATATCATCACGAATCTGCTCTGGCGTTATCCCACTGATACTGCTAGGCTCATCCCATCATAAAGGTGTACGGCACCTACGTCCATACAGTGCCTCATAGGGAGCCATCCCAATAGATGTATGCCAGCTGTTGTTGTATGAGAACTCAACAAGTGGGAGGTAATCAGACCATCCCTGTCCCCAATCCAACACACAAGCTCGCAGCATATCCTCCAAAGTTTGAATGGTCCTCTTTGACTGTCCGTCAGTCTAGGGGTGAAACACAGTCGTAAAATGTAGACTCGTCCCCAAAGCAGTCTGAATCTGCTGCCAAAACTTCGAGGTGAATCGTCTATCTCGATCAGAGACGATCGTCCTCGGTACACCATGGAGTCTCACTATCTGTCTAGTGTACTCCTCACCCAATCTACTCACTGGCCACGTCTCTCTGATAGGGATGAATCGTGCCGTCTTCGTCAGTCTATCAACAATAACCCAAATAGTATCAAAACTCCTACTAGGTCTCAAACCAGTCATGAAATCCATGGAGACGTCCTCCCACTTCCACTGCGGAACTGGTAGTGGATGGAGCTAACCTCCAGGTCTGCAATGCTCTATATTGACCTGCTGACAGGTCGCACACTGAGCCACGAATTTGGCTACATCGGGCTTCAGCCCTCCCCACCAATATGAACGTTTCACATCATGGTACATCTTAATCGTACCTGGATGTGCAGAGTAGGGTGTACAGTGAGCCTCCTGTAAGATCCTCAGTCTCAACTCTGTATCAACAGGAACACAAATGCGATCATGTCGCCTCATCACTCTATCAGCTCCAACAGATAACTGTGGTGCCTCTCCACGAGACATACTCTCTCTGATCTTCATCAATTGCGGGCAGGTCCCCTGCTTTTGTTGGATCTCATCCAACAGACCAGGTAGAACCTCTAAAGCATACAACTGGGCATCCTCATTAGGAAACTAGATGTCCATCTCTAAGCCAAGTTAGATCCCTCTGAAGCTGAGGCTGTATAGTAAATCTCGCAATCGCCTTCTCTCGAGGCGTCTTCCTGCTCAAGGCGTCAGCAACTACGTTCGCCTTTCTAGGATGATACAAAATCTAAAGGTCGAAGTCCTTGATCAACTCAAGCCATCGACGCTGGCGGTTGTTCAATTCCCGCTGCGTAAAAATATACTTCAGACTCTTATGGTCTGTGAAGATCTGACATGTAGCACCATACAAGTAATGTCTCTAGATCTTCAAAGCATGCACTACCGCTGCTAACTCTAAATCATGAGTCGGGTAGTTCTCCTCATACGTCTTCAACTATCGAGACGCATATGCAATCACTCTACCTCTCTGTATCAACACACATCCCAAGCCTAGCTTGGATGCATCACTGTAGACAACAAAATCGTCAGATCCCTCTAGCTGTGCCAGGACTGGAGTAGAAGTCAAACGCCTCTTCAACTCCTCAAAGCTCTAAGCACACTGGTCTATCCATGCAAACCGGGTAGTCTTACTCAGAAGACTCGTCAGTGGACGGGCAATCACAGAAAAACCCTCCACAAAGCGTCTATAGTAACCGGCTAGGCCAAGAAAGCTACACACTTCCTTGACGTTCGTCGGCATCGTCCATGCAGCAACAGACTCGATCTTCGCCGGGTCAACCATAACCCCATCGGTGGAGACGATGTGTCCAAGGAAAGCAACCTCAGACAACTAGAACTCACACTTAGAGAGCTTAGCATACAACTCTCTATCCCTCAAAATCTGCAGAACCGTCCTCAGATGACCGGCATGCTCCTCTCTACTACGAGAGTACACCAAAATATCATCAATAAAGACCACCACAAACTGATCAAGGAAGTCGATGAATATATTGTTCATCAACTCCATAAAGGTTGTTGGGGAATTCTTCAGCACAAATGGCATCACTACAAACTCGTCGTGTCCATAACGGGTACGAAATGCCGTCCTGTGTACGTCCTGCTCTCTCACCCTCAACTGGTGATATCTTGAGCGTAAATTAATCCGGGAGAAAACTGTAGGTCCCTGAAGTTGATCAAGTAAATCGTCAATACGAGGAAATGGATACCTGTTCTTGACGGTCACCTTGTTCAACTCTCTTTAATCTATGCATAGCCTCAAAGATCCGTCCTTCTTCCGCACGAAGAGGACAGGTGCACCCCATGGTGAAACACTAGGCCGTATGAAGCCCTTCTCAGCTAACTCCTCGAGTTGCTTCTTCAGCTCCAACATCTCGATAGGTGCCATACGGTATGGGGCCTTCGAGATAGGTCGCGTGCCAGGCTCTAACTTTATGCTGAAGTCCACACTCCGCTGAGGCGGCAAACTCGATGGCTCAGCAAACACATCTGTAAACTCGCAGACTATTGGAATATCCTCCAAAGCTGGACTCTCTATCCTTCATGGCGTAGCACCAGAAGACATCACAACCCTGTGCAATCAACCTAGCTACTCGTACGGCGCTAATAATCGAACCTGTCTTCCCAAGGTCCCAACCCCGGAAGATCTCAATCTAACCAACCTCGGTAGAGACTGTAACAGTCCGTCTACCAACATCCAAAACGGCATGGTGTCTACTCATCCAGTCCATACCTAATATGACTTCTTCATGCATCAATGGCATGACTAAGAAGTCAACAAGCAAAACACGAGTCCCTAAACGAAGGGGACAACTACGTATCTCACGGGTACCTCTGACCCGACTACCATCAGGTAATCCTATAGTAAAGGGTATCCCCTCTATGGTAGCTAAACTCAGACGCTCAACACAAGTATCAGAAATAAAGGAATGCGTAGCACCAGTATCAAACAAAACTCTAACAAGTAAACCATGAAGTAAAATGGTACCTGTAGCAGCCGGTGCAGGTGGATCCTCTGCACTCCTCAACTCAAAAGCTCGCCCTCGGGCTCCTCTGGCATCACTGGTGCCAACATCTCTACATCTACCTCTACTCGGTCCTGGAGTAGAACCCTGAGCAGATGGACGCTCTGGGACCCTCTACTGCCCCTGTGTCTGCTGCTGAGGTGTCCTCTTACCCTCTCCTGCTACACTGGTAGGGGAAGAACCCTGCTGAGATACTACTCCACCATGCCTACAAAAGGCAGCTCGATGTCCCTGTCGGCCACAGGTAAAACACGTCACAACTGGTCTGGGACAAGCTGGCCTCAAATGACTAGGGTCACCACAGTTGTAACACTGACGTCCCTTATCTGCAGTCTGTGTAGATGAGGGGTAACTCTGACGTCTTTGATCTCGTCTAGGCCCAGATGATCCTCCAACTCCAACTGTCTGCCCAGTAAGCTGCCTCTTCTCAGACCGTCCCGTCTGAGAAGCTCTCCTTTGACTGGCTCGCTCTCTCTCAAAAGCAGAAGTCCGGTCCTGGTAATCAGCTAGGGACTCACAATGGAATCCCGCCATGTATGAACGGGTGCTCTCTCTCAAACGATGAGAGAACATATACACATGTTGGTCCTCACATGGTGCAGCTGGACCCAGCAAAGCTAACTCGGTCTGGAAACGGCGGATGGCATCGGTAGTAGGCACATCCTCAAAGCCAGCCTCCACAAAATCCTGCAGCTTCTCCCTCCTCAGTGAGGCAGGGCAGAACTGCTCTCTAATCATGCGCCTCATATGGTCATAACTGGTAGCTCTAGTCCGGACAGTCCTCCACCACTGGTGTGCGAGGTCACGGAATAGAGACTAAACCAGCTCTATCCGTCTGTCCTCAGGACATTTGATAAAATCCAAGGCTGAGTCTACATGCCCAATCCACACCTTAGTCTCTAACCCTATCTCTCTTGAGAAGTGTGGCACTCCCTGTTGGTGAAATGCCTTCAACCAGGCATCTAGTTGAGGCCCTCTGGTCTCCACTGGGACTCGAACTGGATCAATAACACGTGCAGGTGCAGTTGGCACCCGAGTCGCTCCTTGAGATCTCTCAGAAGATCCCTCAAGTACTGGTAAATCTGGGGCTCGTCTGCCAGCCCTAATATCCTCCTCAAAATATCGGAGGTACTCTCTGAACTTCGGTCCTCCCATGGAGACACGGTCAGTGTCATCAGACTAAGCTCGACGTGAATGATGTCTCACAGATACACTTCTCCTCATCTCTGGAACGACGCTCTCTGCAACCTCCTCATGTATCTCCTCCACCACTGGTGGATCAGTAGCGGGAACTTGTCCCTCACCTACCGCACCCGGAGGACGGGGTGGTCTACCACTACCTCTGCCTACAGCGGCAGTAGCTCTAGTCCGAGCCATCTGCAGGGTAAGCACACCTAATTTATAAGGCTCTATAGAGGCCATAGGTATAGATATATATACATACTCAACACAGACATATATATAATCCATCATACATATATACATATCATATCTACACTACAGAGATCCACAACAGAAGTGGCGACTTCTCGTACATCTAACCCAAAACCACATTTAAAACCAAAACCTTTAAAACGTCAGATCCCGTGTGGGTTCTGTTTATTTTACCTATCAGACCTCATTGCATGTAGCAAGTGCCATTGTTGTCAACCTAGGCTTTGATACCAACTCTGTAACACCCCGAATCTGCGGGACTCGGAGTGCCACATTGGGCTAGGATCACACAATGGATTCCGACCCTAGCTTGACAAAAAGTTCACTGGACCTTACAACATGGCACTGACAAATATAAAAACAAATACATAAACTGTATAAAACTGTACAACCCAAAAGATAAGACATCATAGCCGAATAAGAAACATAACATCCTCACACAGGAGGTAACAAAAGACCATCCTCACGCAGGAGGGAAAGATAACAGACTCAAAAGCACACACATCCTAATGTACGAGATGTCCTCGGCCTACCACCTTGCTAGATCACCCAGCAGCATGCCTATCCTCTAGGGCATCTACAACATGGTAATAAACCATTAGGTATCCATACACATATATAGAGTAATGCATAAGCACACGCACACATAAAGAAAGATAAACATATCAGCATGGTTTCACTCATTTACCCATTTATTCATCTCAATATAATGGTCATTCACTCGAATCGTATAGATATAATATATATATATATATATGAAACAATGTGACACGAGGACCGATACATCCTCACCTCTGAGCCTGCTAGCCAGCCGTACTAGTATCGGTCACACAATCCGTGTACCCTATGGGAGTGGATTGCGCCCTTCCCATAAACCGGTCAGGCCTGACTCAAGAGAACCTCCCAGACTCCATGGCGGGATGAAAGGGAAATGTTATCACAGCCACGCATACGGGGCTGTCAATAAAACATAGGTCGGTAAATACGACATCACATGCTATCATAGCAACCATACAAAGCACACACCACTCATGCAAACACCCAATATAAGGTTAGCAGCTAAGTAAGTCCTACGGACTTACCTCAACCTCGATCACAACTCAACAAAAATCACCTCTACACTGGAGGGATGGCACAACCTATAAACAAGGCATAAGGAGATATATCAGACTCCTAATAATATAAGTGTCACACCTAGACCGAAAGGGATCCAAAGGATCAACCTCAATTTCACTCACAACCTAACAACCTCAAAAGCCATACAAGGCATAAACCGATCATAAACATCATCAAACTCAACCTCACACGTCTAGTATGATCCTAAGCACTCATACTAGAAAAAGGAGGGAACAAGGGCACCCTAAGGATGGCCTAGAAGCAACACACACTTGCAAAACCGAAGAAAACACCAAGCTGGTGCAGTGAGGCGCAAGGGCGGCTCTCTAGTGGCGTTGGGTGGTGCACAGGCCGGCGCAGGGGCGGTTACAAGGCAGGCACAGGGGCGGCTGGTGTGCAGAGGACACCACTTCAGCTCCTTTTTCACCTCTACTCTCGTTCCTTTACTTCTCTTCACTCCAACATCAGGATATCAACATAAGATACACATATATACATCAACATAAGCCAAATATGGCTGGAATAGGATCAAAACATATGGAAAGTCATGCTAGACTAAGGAGAAGGGGAGAAAGAAACCAAAAGGTGAAAAGAAGAAGAAGAGAAAGGAAGCTATGAAAGCTTACCAAACTAAAGAACGAGAAGCTCACCACTAACCATGACGTCCTCAAGCTGGCTCACAAAGCTCTGCAACCATCATCATCATCAAAGCCAAGCAAAAGCTCTCCAAAAACTCACACAAATTCAAGGAAGATCAAACAAGGATCCAAGGGAGAAGAAGAAGAGAGGAGAAGTACGTAAGGAGATAGAGAGATCTGAAACTGTAAACCCTCATCAAGAGGAGAAGAAGAAGTATAAATAGGATGGTAAAGGGTAAAGCACGACTCAAAGTAGTCAAAAAAAGCGGTTGCAGCACACAGAGCCGCAGGGGCGGGCTCTGTAAGCCGCAGGGGCGGATCAGGCTAGGCGCAGGGGCGCCTCCTTGGTCACACAGGGGCGGCTCAAGCAAAAGCCTGGCCCCTCTGCTCCCTCTCTCAGCTCTCAACAACTAGGCTCTTTCACCAATCCGGTTTATTATCTTTGTTATTAGGTCGTATCCCATTCTAATTCCACTTAGGTTTGTGACACGAGACCACCGTGGTCCCGCCTCAGTCCCTACTTAATGGCGTGGAACGGTACGGATGCCTCCGACCGTCTAACCAACACGGGCTAGTCGCCAAGAACATCCTAGCTCTCGCGGGAGCTAGGCAAGTTGTCACCGCCCGTTATTATACACTTGGGCCAAATAATATATAAAGGTCATTAATCCTATTTTCTGTTTAGTTGTTATAACACAAAGAATAAACACACACCACCAAACACACATCAATGTTAATACAAGGAATACGAACTAAGTAAGTCCGGAGACTTACCTCGTCACCACACTCAACAAACAACACTCTCGCTTCCTTAGGGGAGGAAGCCCATAACATGCTCCCAAGAAGATAACTATATCAACAACAACGCACTCACAATAGAAGTCTTAGACTTCTATACAAATGATCTACGCAAGACCATTTGGCTCTCAATTCTAGGACCGCATCCTAGAATCTCTCGTTCTCACATCACACTCAATAGAAGCTAGAAGTCCTAAGACTTCTAAACCTTCGGATCTCCCAAGATCATGACTCACAACACCACTAGGATACTCTCTTTCTAGTCCATAACCTCAACAAGATAATATCAACACCTCAAGCCTAATGAAACACACAAGATCAAACCATATGCTCGAATCCTTCTAACAACCTCACTAGACCGCAATACCACCTCAAGCTTAGAATCAACATCAGTCCATCAAACAATATCAAATCCTCAAAATTACCTAAGGTTCAAAGCCACTACTTGGCATTAACTCTAAGTTATGCTAGGTCCAACTTAACATGATAATACCGCTAAAAAAACTAGATCGAGGGAAAGAATACTCAGGCGACGCCAAAGGACGGAAGTCGTTCAACGGATGTTGACTTGGACTCGTTAGGCATTTATCGGGACGCTTCCAAACCTAATACCAAAACTAAGCAAGTTTAGCTCATACACTAAACTTGAACAGAATATATAACATAAATAAATCAAAGGAAAAATCCGTTTTCAAAAGCCAACGTTAAAACTCGTTAAACCTTTCCGGGGCGAAAATATGAAATCAAACCACTTGGTCGTAAACCCGAAATTACAACTTGAACCATAAACCGAAGTTAAAATCCGTAGTTTATATTTTCCGGGCAATCTAAACAGCATCATAAACTCAATGGTAAAACTCGTTCTCAAAGCCAAGGGTAAACAAAACCGTTCAACCATTTTCCGGGCAAAATATACAATCTTATACACATGGGTCATAATCCGCAATAAATCCAACAAAGTGCACAAGTGATAATTGTAAAACCCGGGTCACAAACTACAATATAAAATATTGGTCATTTTATGTAAATAAGAAATCTGGCCAAAAAAATGTAATTAAATTCAGTGAGGGCATAATTACATAATTTCTAAAACTGGGCCAAAAACGTAAATATAAAACATGGGGTACATTTTGTAATTACGTACAAAAAGAGGGGTCCTGATTTAATAATTTATAAGTGTTTCTTAACCCTTTTCACTAGCGGGAGGAACACAACAGCACAGGGGCGGCGTTGCTAGTCTACGGCGGAAGAGGTGACGGCTCAAGGGAGAGGTAAGGGTGAGGCAACAAGGCGGCTTCTTCTCCACTGTGCAAAGCCCCTCCGATGGTTCCTGGGGTGGCTCCGGTGAGGCTAAATCCAAGAATCTGCACAGACGGCGAGTTACAGAGAAGGAGTGCTCGAGGGGGGGGTGCAGGCTGTCCGATTAACAAAGAGGGCAGGAGTTTGTGAATGTGGCCGGCTACTCTTCTTCACAGTGGTGACAGGGTTCCGGCACGGCGAAGTGAAGGCAGGACAGTTGGGCTCCGGTGGTGTGGCGGGGCTCGCCGCACATGAAGACAGAGTGCAGAGGGTGGTTGTTGCGGTGGTTGGCCGCGGCACAGAAGGCAACCAGACGGGACTCCAGGGAGTCAGTGGTGGGGTGTTCCGGCGACAGAAGTTGCGGCTCTAGCAGGACGAGGCGAGGGCCGGTGCAAGGCGAAGGAGGGCCCTCCGGCAGTGGCCATGCCTGCTTGAGGGAGAGACGAACCTGGGTGGTAAGGTGAAGAGCTGAAGGTTGAGGGAGTTGAGAGAGTAAGGTGGAGAGATGTTGGGGAAAGAGTGTCATAGGGAGAGAACAGAGGGAGAGGGTGAGTGAGATTGGGTTGATGGAAGGGTTGTTTCCTACAGAGGGAGTGCAGGGTTAGGGGACAGGCCAGCAAGGAGTCACACAGGACTAGGCGCTGCTACTGGTGCAAGGGTATCCAGGGGTTGGGACAAAAGAAACAACGTAAAAAGAAAGAAACGGAAAAGGGGAAAGAAGGAAAGACAAAGAGAAAATAAATAAATAACAACTCGATCATAATAAATCGGAAAGGGACTTTTGAATCGAAAAATTCCCGAACTTTCCGTAAAATAAATTACGGAATATATACAAATGTAAAAAAGAAACAATTTGGTTTACTAGGCTTTTTCTAGTTTTGTTTTTAGTAAATGTACCCCTTGAGAGAAGAGTGTGTAGAGTTTGAGAATAAATACAAAAAGTTGGGGTATATTTACTTAATTGAAACATTAAAAAGTCTAGTTACTACTATAGTTTTTCAAAAAGGCCTAGTTACCAAAATTGTCCAATGTAAAATATATAAATTTATTAAAATTAATTTTCAACAAAGAGTACCCGTATAATCTTTATAAGTTATTAAAATATCGATAAAAATCGGGAAAATAATATCGAAAACGTGCCTAAAAATAGGGGCGTTACACAAAGGGCGTACGACAAAGAAAAACTCGGCCGATTTTAACGAAAACTCGGCTGATTTACTCAAGAACAGAACGATTTTCCGCGGGACCAATCTGTTTTGGTTCAATCTGTCATCATCTATGCCAAAACTATCAACCCTTCACCTTAGAATCGCTTAAGGTTTTTAGCCAACATTTATCATAATCAAATCAATAGTCAAATATGAAAGGGAGAAAAGGTAAAAGCTTGAAATCTCAATAATAAACTCAAAACAAATGTCAATTAAACACAATAATCGCAAACCGCGTTCAGTGGATGTAAAATAAGGTAAGAATCTCTCACAAATCTCAAGAAACATAGAAGAACGGGATGTCAATCCGCCTTCAAAGTGAAACCCTAAGATCTTTTCCGAGTACGCAATCTTCAAGAGCGTACTTTTCCAAATCTTCCTTCTACGCAATAATATCTCCTCGAAATCTCCTTCCAGTCTTCGGATCTCCCCGTCTGTCACCGTTCGTCCTCTTTCAATGCTGAAGGCTATCGAACATTTATAGGTATAAATCTAGGGTTTAAAGGTAAAACCCTAAATATTTGGGCTGAAAAAAAGTCGAGCCCGTTGGTATGAGAAAATAATCTGGGCCGCGTCAGACGGTATCAGAAAATACATGGCGCTTCAGACGGTATCAGAGAATACTTTGGCGCGTCAGACGGTATCAGAAAATACTTTGGCGCGTACTAACTTCCTTTTATGCTCCTTTATGTCCCTCTTCAAGGCTTGATCCATAGATATACCATTTCGCTCCATAATTCGCCAAATTACCTACAAATGCAATAAAACTCTATGCAGACCTCTATTCTCGCAAAGTAGGTGAATATAACCATAATTGTCATGAATGTATGTCTATGTATGCAAAATAAAGGGAAAAACTACATAAATACATGCCTAAAAATAGGTCATAATTCATGTCATCAAAATACCCCATGCTTGTCTCTTGCTTGTCCCCGAGCAAGGTTCAAACTTAAGATACAAGATGATATGGATTATGAATATGCAAAAATAAATAAAAATCACAATATTTTGGTTGTGCTTCTATTCATAGATCACCCTAAAAGAGTTGCTTCATAGCTAATGAAAATTATCATATGATCAAAAGGAATTACATCATGGAAAGGATAATTATACTTTACAAGAAAATCATAACATACATCATAACTTGCAATAAATCAAAATCAATCATGAGGAATCCAATTAGACCACAAAGCCAAACAACATACTCAAAGATCTTAAGATCTTTCAAGCAAAGTTGAAGAAACGTGGATGGGTGGGACTTTTCATAAGATAATGTGGTGCAAAAATCCGGGAAAAAGGAACAACACAACACAACTTCTTTTTTAACAACTTGAATCAACCACCATTGAGAGTTTTACTCTCCCTTTTCAGCACAAAATTCTTCTTCGACTTTACTTTTTAGAAGTATGGACAATGGTGCACAATAACCGAAGCCTAGGAGATTGGCGTTTCTCAATTTCAAGATGCCTCAAACCCTTGATGTACATACCATAATCCGTTAGGAATATCGCTCAATCCGACTTTGGCAAGACACAAGCACCCGACTATGTGAATGGTGCCGAGTTACTCATCGTCATGATTGACTTCCCCAAACCTAGAATTTTCCTACACTTTGAATTCAACAATTGCTTTCATGGCCCTCCCACATCAAACATGCCAAAATCAACTCTTCCTAAATCCCGGATAGGTAAAGGAGGCAATTATTTTCACTGAGGGGCTAATGATCAAAGAAAGAAGTAAGAAAATCGAGGTGCCTTGATCATTTCATAAAGAAGTATAAGAACTTATATTGTGATTTCAACCTTCTTTTCTCAAAATGATTTAGATAAAAACTTTCACATTATGAAATTTGCAAGAAAGGATAAACAGCATACTCAATCTCTTCACAATTCATACTTCAATTCAAGCATACAATTGTCATCAAAACTCATTCTACAAGTATTTTTCATCATAGAATTCATCTCTAATCTTAGAAGCTCAAAATCTTTCCAAAATTTTCAAATTTTTATGGGTTTTTCAAAGCCTTTTTCATGCAATGCAATAATGAAACGTGTGACAAAGAAAGGAAATATGCAAGTGTTCATAGTCATGCAAAGCAAAGTGAGTAGAGTTATTACAAACGATAGTCACACCCCACCCCATACTTGAAACATACATTGTCCTCAATGTTCAAAAGAAATAAAGAAAAGAAAAGAAGAGCAAAAGAAACTCACTAATGGCGGTGGAGCGGCTCTAACCGGCGGTCATCTCAACATCATCATCACTGTGGAGGAGGCGGTGGTGGATATGGAAAGAAATCCGAGCTAAAAGGCCGCCCAAACTGCTGGCGGTAGACGTCCCTCAAGATACGGTCGTTCTCCTGGCTCCGTACGTCATCAGTCTCCTGTCGGATCTCTAGATCTCCCACTCTCTTCGAAAGATCGGTAGCCCATACCGGAAGTTGCTGTTACGCTAGAGATGTAGCACAAAAAGCTTTACATTTATAAATTCGAACTAAAATCCTAAACTACCTAGCGAAACCCGCAGTGTACGGATCGTTATGTAGGAAGGAGAGTATTCCTAGGTCGAACACAAGGACTGAGGTGAAATCAAGTCATTCAATGATCAAAGATAGTGTAAATCTGAGATGAGGAATAAAGAAAGTGTAAAACACAATATTTTTGGATGGTTTTGGGTGATCAAACAAGGATCACAAATATATCAAGACAAATAAGCACACAAACACACAAACACAAAGATAAGAGATAAGAGGTAAGAAAGCGGATTCTAGAGATTCGGAATTTCGATTATGATATATGGACTCGTGCTTCTAAACATCTAAGGAAAATTGTGGTTGTTCGTAGTTGGGTGTTTCTCTAATGGGAGCAATTACCGGGTAAGTCTCATGCTCCACTAGTCTCGCACCTAAGGTCCTATTACCGCGTAAGTCTCAAGGAACCTAAGGACGGGAATCCTACACAAACCGGCCACTGCCTAAGGGTCAAACCCCTCCTCACCGGGTAAGTCTCGGAAAAGGTAGGTCTTAGGCAACGATCCTAGCACACTCAATCCAATAGCGGCTTTTTTGGCTCACTACTACCTGAAGTTCATCATCTTATGTATATAAGAGAGGAAATTACCGGGTAAGTCTCATCCCTCAAAAAGGTTGCTAACATTAGGTCACCCTAAGCTAGATTAGGCTCAACAAACACTAGGATTTCAACACATCTACATCCTAATATCCAGATTCATCAATACAAGCACAATAGAGAATACCACGGCCAAAACCACGGTCTAGATTTTGGGTGAACAGGCCGTGGTTTTGGGTCTGAGTTAGGGTTTCGAACACGAATCCATCCTAAGTTAACACGGAAGTCCATACAATCATAGTCCAAAGCATAAACATCATTCCTTCACCCCTAAAATCACCACTATTCAACCAACAACAAACATTTCAAGATCAAACTTTACAAATAGAGCATGCTTGGAAGTCATGGCTAGATAATAAAGAATAATCCAAAGAAAAGATATTACAAGCTAGAATAGAAGTTACCAAGTCTCACAAAGGCTTCAAGCTGCTCCAAGTTTTCAACAAAGGAAACCGCACTCAAAACCACTCAAATCTCACTACAAAACTAAAATCTACACTAATCTCTCCAAAGAACACCCAAAGGGTGCTTGGAAGAGAAGCTCCAATGGAGAAGTGTTTTGGGGAAGAAGATAGATCAAAAGGGATGGGATAGTGTGTGAGAGAATCTCCTAGCAACAGCCTGCAGGACCACTTATATTCTCCACCAAGAGCAAGGGTCAGGCATGGAGATCGTGTGACAGCTGTCCAGAGAAAACCACGGCCAAAATTACGGGCGTGGTTCTGGCTCTGGGTCGTGGTTTTGCTTGTTTAGCTTCCTTTGGATCATTAAGCCACAAATTGGTGCAAGGCATGCACCAACAAGGTCCTATGTGTTCTCCTTTGCTCCTAGCTTGCTTCTTAATGAGTCCGGAGGTGTGTCATCACGTGAATGGTCCTCGAATGTATCGATTAAGCTCCAAAAGCTCCCCAAAATACCTACAAAACCGACAAAATCCCGTGTAGACGTCTATCTCGACAACATGCATGAATTAAGCGTAAACGTCATGAACTAATGTCAAACCGTGCATGAATAACGGGAAAAACTATCTAAATGAATGCCTCAACTAACGTCATAAATCAGGTTATCAAAATACCCCATACTTAGTACTTGCTCGTCCCCGAGGAAGGTCCAACTATAGGCTACTAGATGGCGTGATTTATGAATGCAGAAAAACAGAAAAATATTTTTTTGAAATTTTGCTTCTAAAATTGGATCACCTTCATAGTCATGTTTGATGGCAATGGACAAGCGATCATGTATCAAATGATTGAAGGCATGGAAAGACAATTATACTTAACTCGAAAGCATGCATGAAAGGTGAAAATGAAGAAGTCAAGATAATCATGAGAACATCCAATCTAGATCACTAAGTCTTACACATATGCAAATAGGTCACAAGGACTTAGGAAAGAAGAGGCCAAGAAACGTTGTTATAGGTGAGAATTTTTTAGGTCATGTGATGCTAATCCGGGAAAGGAACTAACTCCATAATTTCATTTTTGATCAACTTCCCACAAGTGTATATTTTTCTCCATCTTTTCTTTCTTTTCTTTTCTTTTTCATTTTCTTTTTCTTTCACTTAAGTTTGAGACAATGGCATTGGTGTACAAAAGCCGAAACCTTGGTGATTAGCGGACCTCGGGATTTTTCCGACGTGCCTCGCACCGGGCACACATACCAAGGCTCGTTAGGACATTCGGTTTATCCGACTTTTGCAAGGCACAAACACCCAATTATGTGAATGGTGCCGAGTTACTCGTCATCAAAACCAAAGTCCCCAAACATATATTTTTTCTACACTTTTCACAACAAATTTAGCACTTCATTCAGAACATTCATTCATCAACAACTTCACCCCACACTTGCTTTTCACACACTCAACACACTAGCATGCTCCTATTCCCGGATGGGTCAAAAGAGGTCAAAATTTTTTTATATCTATTGAGGTGCTCAAACAACATGATCAAGATGAGAAGTAGAGAAAGATGAATTGCCTCAATCATTCCTAGATGATGTGCAAGAACTAGCAGTAATTTCGACCATCAATCCTCAATCCAATCAAGGCAAACATCATAATCACAATTCATACATAGGATTCAAGAGAAGTATTTCAAGTCCATATATGCATACATCGATTCAACACACAAGGTCATCCATAGCCAATTCACAAAACAATCTCATCATAAGGGTCATGTCCAAACTTAGAAGCACTAAAATTTTTTTAAATTTTCTGATTTTTTTGGAATTTTAGAAATATATATGTACAATGCAAAAGCTAATGAAACATGTGACAATATGAAACTATCCTAGATGCAATCATGCAAATGATCATGAAAACCCCACCCCATACTTAGAAACACATTGTCCCCAATGTGCAAATCAAGTAAAGAAGAGTGAAAGAGAGCCCTCATAATGTAAAAGTGGTGGTTTCGGTATTTTGGTTCACTCATGTGAAATGATGGTGGATGTTTGATCAAAGGTGGTAGAGAGCTCTTGATGTTCAATATGGCGTCGGGACCCGCGCTAAGCACCGCTAGCCGTCCAAGTTCCACGTCCGCTCCACCCACGTTTGATGCGGATCATCATCATCATCCTCATGCCTTGAAAGCTTCCATGCTACCTAGACTCTAGCACACAAATACAAGACACACACAAACACACCAAAACAAAAACAAAGCAAAAAGTGAAAACAAAAACAAAAAACGAAAATGGGAAAGACATGTACCAATGGGTTGCCTCCCATTAAGTGCTTCTTTAAGATCATTAGCTTGACCAAACCTCGTGGATATGTCAATCCACCTCAAATACCATGGTTTGCTTAAGGAGTCCAAGCAACCATCTTTTTCCGGCATCCTTGATGACAAGCACGGGCCACTTGATGCCCAAATAAGCTTTAAGTTCTCTCTTCACCAGTGAGTAGTAGACTCCTTCATCACCGCTCCCTTGATGATAGTATGGAGTTTCAACCATAGGTGCCACCCTATACTTAGACAATTGGTACTCTGCGGTCACACCGGTGAAATGCTTGCCATCCTCATCCTCTATAATCCGAAGAAAGCCGATTCTTGGAAAGAATCCTTCATTGAAGTGCTTCATAACCATCATGGATCCATCATGCTTGCCTACATCATTCAATATGGGAGAATACTTAGGAAAGGGACTCCAATCTTCGTATGTACTCCGGGCAAGCAAGAAAGGATTGGAAGGAGTTGGAGTTAACTTAGGGTTCTCTATGGCAGAGCTTTCCACGGTTGAAACCATGGGCGTGGTTGTGCCAGATAGGTCGTGGTTCTTTATGTTTTCTTCCTCCCTCGTGAACTCTTCAAGTGTGGTTCCGGGGTTGATGTCAGGGGTGAGAGTACTTCATTGCACTCCTCCAAAGGTGAAGGAGGTGGAGGTAAACCTTGAAGGATGGTAGGATCTCCTAGCATAAGAGCATGCCTAATCTCCTCAATCTCCCTCCTCATTTGTTCTTCTCTCTCGAAATTCAATCTTCTTTCTCGAAATTCAATCTTCTTTCATCCTTCAGGGCCAAATCGCTTAGCCTCACTTGCTCCCAAGCTTCTTCCAACTCTTCTTGAAGTTCCTTAATGATCATGGTTGATTAGGGCAATTCTTGGATCTCCTCATGGTGAACCTCTTCTTGTTGAAATACTTCCGCTTCAAGCACCATGTGGGAACTCGAAATGGAAGCAAGGTTGCTCTCTAGATCATCCATCTTCCTCAACATTTCTTCTAGCATTGATTCCACTCGATCATTGTGAGGTTGATGGTGAGGTTCTTCATGAAGCAATGTAGTCATGTGAGCTTGATCATGGGACTCATGATAGGCATTAAACTCCTCCCAATACTCAAACTCATCATGGAGAGGTCCTCGATCTTGGTATTCCATCCATTCCTCATACTCCATGTTGTCAAGGTCGTCTTGGAAGTACAATCCGTCCATGGCAAACATGAAAAGGCAAAGACAAAAACAACACAAGATCAAAAATAACAAGAAAGATAAACACTAAAAACAATCAAAATCAAATGACTCAATCTAGACCTAATCCCCGGCAACGGTGCCAAAAACTTGTTACGCTAGAGATGTAGCACAAAAAGCTTTACATTTATAAACTCGAACTAAAATCCTAAACTACCTAGCGAAACCCGCCGTGTACGGATCGTTATGTAGGAAGGAAAGTATTGTGAGGTCGAACATAAGGACTGAGGTGAAATCAAGTCATTCAATGATCAAAGATAGTTTACATCTAAACTAAGATGAGATGAGGAATAAAGAAAGTGCAAAACACAATATTTTTGGATGGTTTTGGGTGATCAAACAAGGATCACAAATATATCAACACATATAAGCACACAAACACACAAACACAAAGATAAGAGATAAGAGGTAAGAAAGCGGATTCTAGAGATTCGGAACTTCGATTATGATATATGGACTCATGCTTCTAAAGATCTAAGGAAAATTGTGGTTGTTCGGAGTTGGGTGTTTCTCTAATGGGAGCAATTACCGGGTGAGTCTTATGCTCCACTAGTCTCGCACCTAAGGTCCTATTACCGGGTAAGTCTAAAGGAACCTAAGGACGGGAATTCTACACAAACCGGCCACTACCTAAGGGTCAAACCCCTCCTCACCGGGTAAGTCTCGGAAAAGGTAAGTCTTAGGCAACGATCCTAGCACACTCAATCCAATAGCGGCTTTTTTGGCTCACTACTACCTGGAGTCCATCATCTTATGTATATAAGAGATGAAATTACCGGGTAAGTCTCATCCCTAAAAAAGGTTGCTAACATTAGGTCACCCTAAGCTAGATTAGGCTCAACAAACACTAGAATTTCAACATATCTACATCCTAACGTCCAGATTCATCAATACAAGCACAACAGAGAAAACCACGACCAAAATCACGGTCTATATTTTGGATGAACAGGCCGTGGTTTTGGGCCTGAGTTAGGGTTTCAAACACGAATCCATCCTAAGCTAACATGAAAGTCCATACAATCATAGTCCAAAGCATAAACATCATTCCTCCACCCTATAATCACCACTATTCAGCCAACAACATACATTTCAAGATCAAACTTCACAAATAGAGCATGCTTGCAAGTAATGGCTAGATAATGAAGAATAATCCAAAGAAAAGACATTACAAGCTAGAATAGAAGTTACCAAGTCTTACAAAGGCTTCAAGAGCTGCTCCAAGTTGTCAACAAAGAAAACCTCACTCAAAACCACTCAAATCTCACTACAAAACTAAAATCTACACTAATCTCTCCCAAGAATACCCACAAGGGTGCTTGGAAGAGAAGCTCCAATGGAGAAGTCTTTTGGGGAAGAAGATAGGTCAAAAAGGGATGGGAGAGAGTGTGAGAGAGAATCCCTTAGCAACAGACTGCAGGACCACTTATATTCGCCACAAAGAGCAAGGGTCGGGCATGGAGATCGTGGGACAGTTGTCACAACTGTCCAGAGAAAACCACGGCCAAAATTACGGGCGTGGTTCTGGCTTTGGGCCGTGGTTTTGCTTATTCAGCTTCCTTTGAATCATTAAGCCACGAATTGGTGCAAGGCATGCACCAACAAGGTCCTATGTGTTCTCCTTTTCTCCTAGCTTGCTTCTTAATGAGTCCGGAAGTGTGTCATCACGAGGAATGATCTTCGAATGTATCGATTAAGCTCCAAAAGCTCCCTAAAATACCTACAAAACCGACAAAAGCCCGTGTAGACTTCTATCTCGACAAAATGCATGAATTAAGCGTAAACGTCATGAACTAATGCCAAACCGTGCATGAATAACGGAAAAAACTATCTAAATGAATGCCTAAACTAACGTCATAAATCACGTTATCAGCTGCGAGTACCAATCCGGCGGCTGTCCATACCATGCAGGAGAGTCCTGAGGAGGAGGAGTCGGTGCCACCGGTGCATGCTCATACCATGGAGGAGGAGCTCCCATCCATGATGGCTGCTCTCCATACTAAGCGGGAGGAGTCTCCATCCAAGTCGGCCTCTCACTCATACTAGCCCTACGTGAAGAAGAGGCACCGGAAGGTCTAGAAGGGCGGGGAGATTGTCTAGGCTGCTCCGGGAAATTGGCCAGCTAATCCGGAAATGTACCAAAGGCAAGCTCAGCACCTCCTACATCATGGTCATTACCTGCTCCCATCTCCTCATCATCGTCCCCAGTTGGGACCTCATCCGGCACATATGGAGGAGCTACAAGTCTATTCGCATGCATGGATGCGAAGGTCGCCTTCCAGTTATGGCGGCCTAGTATGATGGAGTACTCGGGAAGCCATGGGATACCTCTACCACCTCTCTCCTCAGATGGCATGGCTGCGGTAGGTGGAGCTTTGTGGCGGGGAAAGATAATACCTCTAGTCATAAGCCCGTTGAGACCCAAAGGTCTCGCCGCTATCCTAGTACAAGCGGAGTAGTCTATCCCCAACTGAGTGGCTATGTGAGTCACCATACCCCCATAAGGCCTATGTTCCCGACCTTCTTGTTCTTCAATTTACTCATGGTGGAGGCAAGGAGGGTGGCGCAATCGGCGGGTCTACCGGTAAACATACAAGACAGTAGGAATAGCTCATTGGTTTTTATCTTTTGTAGGGTCTCGGTCCTAGGGAAAAGACACTCCGAAAGGACACTATGAGCTATCTTCAAGGCCAAGTGGTAGATGAGTTTAGCCGTGGTGTCGGCCGGTTGCCAACGATCCTCACTAGCATATATCATGGCAATTTCCTCCCAAAAATCCTTAGCATACACTCCACTAGGAAACCTACCATTGAAGCTCTCATGGAATCCAAAGAAGGCTCCAAACTGAATGATGGAGAACTCATAGTTTTGCTCCATTAGCCTAAAGGAGACCGTTCGGTTTACATGGCTATGCTCAAAGGAAGTCACAAACTCCCTTGTTATCTCCTCATAGGCATCCTCTCTAATAGCGGAGAAGATGATCAAGCCGGCTCTATCCAAGAGCCAAGTCAAATCGTTCACAACATTGAGCGGCTCAAGCTCCTCTAGGACAAGGTATCGAGATCCTATGATTGCCCTCTTCTCAATCCTTTCTAAGGCTCCTAGGTAATCTTCATGGATAATTGGGATTCTAGGAGGTGGTGATGATGGTGGTTCACTAGGGGGAGGTTGGGAAGAGGAGGAACTATCATCTTTCCTCTTCTTGTTCCTACTAGACTTCCTCCTAAACATTTTTTCAGCAACAGTGAAAACCACGGTCTGTTCTTGGTAAACCACGGCCGTGGAAATGTACAGAGACCGTGGTTTTGGTCTGTCTCTCTCAAATCTCAGCAAATTCACACTAAACTCAGCAATCACTATCCTAGACTAATTTCAATTCCAATTTCGTCTAATTCTTTTAATATCTTGCTAAGAAATTGAATCAAATTGACAAAGTAGAGAAGAGGGAGAAAAACTAGGGTTTAGATCTTTCAAATCCAAATTCCTTCTCCAACATGGATTGTTCACTCAGTTTGTTGCTTGGATCTTGTAGATGATCGAAAATGATCCACTTGGCTCAAGAGTCGGTCGAATCGGACTCCAAACGAAGAATCACGGGTTGAGGAAGGGTGGCGGCGATTCTGGGCGTGGATTTGGGTTTTGGTTGTGTTTTTGAGAAGGAAGGTGGTTTATATAGTGGCCCAAAAAATTTTGAAAATCACGGTCACTCGGGCCATTCCACGGCCGTGGAAATGTACGGAACCCATGGTTTTGTTGATTTGTGTCAGATTTTGAAGAATTACGGCCACCTGTTACTTCCATGACCGTGGTTTTGGGCGTGGAACTCTCTGTTGTACCCCAAAATCCATGTTTCGTCAATTCCTTCCAACTTTTGCTTCTTTCCTTTTCCTATTCCTTATTCCTACATCCAAAAACATAACATACCGGGAGGTATCGAGGGAAAAACAAAGCAAAAACAACTAACTAAACTAATCTAAGAAAGAAAAACAAAAACGTATGCGCAATACCTTGGGTTGCCTCCCAAGAAGCGCTTGTTTTGGGTCCGTAGCTAGACCGTTTTTGAGTTTATTCGAGGACAATCGAAGCGATTTCCTCAACCGGGAGCTCCGGTGAATACTTCTTAAGTCGTTGGCCATTCACCTTGAAACTTCCGCTCTTTTCACCCCATACTTCAACTGCGCCATGGGGAAAAACACATTTGATTAGATAAGGTCCAATCCAACGAGATTTAAGCTTACCTGGAAACAGACGAAGTCTCGAATTGAAGAGGAGAACTTGATCTCCATCTTTGAGGTCCTTTGGAATGATATGCTTATCATGCCAATGCTTCGCTCTTTCTTTGTAAATCTTTGCGTTCTCATAGGCGTTCAAGCGGAGATCTTCAAGCTCATTAAGGTCCAAGAGGCGCTTCTCGCCCGCTTCCTTCATGCCGAAGTTCAACCACTTCACAGCCCAGTACGCTTTGTGTTCTAGCTCCACCGGGAGATGACAAGACTTCCCATACACAAGGTTGTATGGTGTTTTACCTATGGGAGTCTTGTATGCAGTCCTATACGCCCATAGCGCATCATCTAACTTCAAAGACCAATCCTTCCTTGTCTTTGACACCGTCTTCTCAAGGATGCCCTTGATCTCTCTATTTGAAATTTCTACTTGCCCACTTGTTTGTGGGTGGTAGGGAGTGGCGATCTTGTGAGTCACCTCATACTTAGCTAGTAGAGCTTCGAATCCTCGGGCAATGAAGTGTGAACATCGGTCACTAATGATGGTCCGTGGTGTCCCAAACCTTGGGAAAATAGTTCTATTAAAGAACTTGACAACAACCATGGCATTATTAGTTGGAGAGGCAATAGCTTCAACCCATCTCGAAACATAATCTACAGCTAGAAGTATGTATTGGTTTCCACAAGATGATGGGAAAGGTCCCATGAAGTCGAGTCCCCAAACATCGAAGATTTCCACCTCTGAATGTTATTGAGAGGCATCTCATTTCTCCTAGAGATATTTCCTGTTCTTTGACAAGCATCGCAACAAGAAATAAACGTTTGCACATCCTTAAATAAAGTAGGCCAAAAGAATCCGGATTGCAATACCTTAGCGCTAGTTTTATTGGAGCTAGCGTGTCCTCCACAAGGTAGTGAATGACAATGACGAATGACGCTTTGCATTTCGTCTTCTGGCACACATCTCCTAATGATGTCGTCGGGACCTCTCTTGAATAGTAGAGGTTCATTCCAAAAGTATTGCCGGACATCCCTAAAGAACTTCTTCTTTTGTGCATAGGATAATCCGGGAGGTATTTCCTGGCAAACCAAGTAATTTACAAAATCAGCAAACCAAGGTTCATTACCTCTAGATATCTTGTCGATGCACTCCTCTATGATGTGTAAATGCTTATCCGGGAAGGAGTCATCAATAGGTAGATCGTCCTCTTCAATGTGTGGTAGACGACTCAAATGATCCGCAACAGAATTTTTCGAGTCTTTCTTGTCGCGGATCTCTAGATCGAATTCTTGTAGGAGAATAATCCATCTAATAAGCCTCGGTTTCGCATCCTTTTTGGTGAGTAAATACCGGATCGTTGAATAGTCCGTGTATACAATCACCTTTGCACCAAAAGATAAGAACAAAACTTTTCAAATACATATACAATAGCTAAAAACTCTTTCTCAGTTGTAGCGTAGTTGAGCTGCGCTTCATCTAGCGTCTTGCTAGCATAATAGATAGCATGGGTTCGGCCTTCCTTCTTTTGACCCAGCACCGCTCCAACGGCTACGTCACTTGCGTCACACATAACCTCGAGCGGGAGATTCTAGTCCGGAGGTTGGATAATCGGGGCTGAGATGAGAGCTTCCCGGATCTTATAGAAAGCATCTAAACAATTCTACGAAAAATCAAAAACTGCATCCTTCATCAATAGATTAGTTAGCGGTTTCGAAATCTTAGAAAAGTCCTTGATGAATCTTCTATAGAATCCAGCATGTCCTAGAAAACTTCTTATCCCCTTCACCGAAGATGGAGGAGGAAGTTTCTCTATGGTCTCTATCTTAGCCTTGTCTACCTCAATCCATCTACTAGAGATCAAGTGTCCTAGTACAATACCTTCCTTAACCATGAATTGACACTTCTCCCAATTAAGAACTAGGTTAGTGTCTTCACACCTTTGCAACACAAGAGAAAGGTTAGAAAGGCAATTATCAAATGAGGAACCATAAAGTGAAAAGTCATCCATAAAAACCTCCATGATTTCCTCAATATACTCCGAGAAGATGGCCATCATGCACCTTTGAAAGGTGGTTGGAGCGTTGCAAAGTCCGAATGGCATCCTCCTATAGGTAAATGTACCCCACGGGCACGTGAATGTGGTCTTCTCTTGATCGTCCGGATGTATCAGAATCTAGAAGAAACCACTATAACCGTCAAGATAGAAAAAATAGGAGTGTTGTGCTAACCTCTCAAGCATTTGATCAATGAATGGTCGCGGGAAGTGATCCTTCCTAGTTGCATTGTTCAGCTTGTGGTAGTCAATGCACATCCTCCATCCTATCACGGTCCTTGTAGGAATGAGCTCATTGTTCTTGTTGGTGATAACCGGCATTCCTCCTTTCTTCGGGACAACTTCAATGGGGCTCACCCACTTACTATCGGAGATAGTGTAAATGATACCTGTGTCAAGTAACTTAAGAATTTCCTTCTTGACAACCTCCTTCATGATCGGATTTAACCGTCTTTGAGGTTGTCGCGAAGGCTTAAAATCTTCTTCCATTAGAATCTTGTGCATGCATAAAGATGGTTTAATTCCTACAAGATCCTCTATGGTATAACCTAATGCTTTCTTATGTTTCCTTAGAACAACCATTAGTTTCTCATGTTCATCTTCACTTAAATCGGAACTAACAATAACCGGAAAAGTAGAACTAGTTCCAAGAAATGCATACCGAAGATGAGTGGGAAGTGGCTTCAATTCCATAGCTATTGATGCCTTTGATGAGTCTTGAGGCGTGTCCGGCGCTTCCTTAGTAGTCTCTAAGGGTGTAGGAGTGATTGAAGAAGACTCAAGAGTTGTTGTGAAAAGAACGGAATTGTTCTCAGAAATTCCCAGAATTACGGCATCATTGTAGCTTCCACGGTCGTAATTCTGGGCATGGTTCTCAATTACGGTTGTTACGCTAAGAATGTAGCACGCAAAAGTCTTAAATTTATAACTCGATATATTTTTCCTAACTCCTAGCAAACCCACAGTGTATGGGTCGTTTTGTAGTAAGGATAGTATTCTGAGATCGAACACAAAGACTAAGGTGAAATTGAATCAAATAGTGACTAAGGATAGTGTAAACCTAGTTTGAGAAAAGAAAAAGAAATAAAGAAATAAAAAACTCAATGTTTTGGATTGGTTTTGTCGTGATCAATCAAGGATCACAAATCATGCAAGATTAACAAACAACTAAGCTAGAAACACAAATAAGCAAACACAAACACGAGATAGGTAATCAAAGAGAGAAAAGCGGATTCTAGGGGTTAGAAATTCCGGTTATGGCATTGGACTCAAGCTTCTATTCAATCTTGGATTAGCTATGGTATGTTGGGAAGGAATGTTTCTCAAATGGGGTCAATTACCGGGTAGGTCTCAAGATCCACTAGTCCGGCACTTAAGGTCCTATCACCGGGTAAGTCTCTCGGAACCTAAGGTTGGGAAATTTACACAAATCGGGTTGCTATCTAGGGATCTAACCTCTCCTTACCGGGTAAGTCTCGGGAAGGCAAGTCCTAAACATCAATCCTAGCACACTCAGTCCAATAGCGGCTTGTGAGGCTCACTACTACCTAGAGTTCATCATCTTCGGTACCTAAGAGCAAGAATCACCGGGTAGGTCTCTTCTCACACTTAGTCGCTAACACTAGGTCACCCTAGGATAGATCTAGCTCAACAAACACTAGGGTTTCAACAATCTAACGTCCTAGCATTCAGATTTATCAACACAAGCAAGTCAGACAAAATCACGGGTAGTTCATCTCATTCCACGGCCGCAGTCTAGCTAGAACGAACCGTGGTTTTCAACAGCAGCTAGGCTCGAGCAAGCAAATCATCCAAAGGTACGTTTAAGTCTATTCTATCATAGTCCAAGCCATAACCATCACTCCCTTACCCTAGAATCGCATCTATTAAGCCAACAACATGCATCTTAACAATCGAACTCAACAAGCATGCATCTATGGCTTCTAGCAAGAATATGAAATAAAGGAGTAATGAAACAAGTAGAACAAGAAAACCAAGATGAATGTATGCTAAGAAAGACTTACAACCCTTCAAAAGAAGGTTCAAATCCGTTCCTTACAAAGCCTTGCAAATGTCTTCAACTCAAAATCACTCTAAAACTCTAAAAACTCCAAGACTAGTGTTCTCCTTCTTCTTCTCCAAAATGAGAGTGTTTTCTCTCCTCCAAGAGTAGCTCCAATCCAATGATGCGTTGTTGTGAGAGTGTGGGAGCGAATGTGTGTGGTCAGGTCCCCCTTTAGAATTAGCCTGCAAGACTACTTATAGCCTCCACCAAGAGCAAGAGTCGGTTATGGAGATCGTGGGACAGCTGTCCCAGCTGTCCAGAGGGAATCACGGTCCAATCCCACGGCCGTGAAAGTACCAGTGACCGTGGTTTTGGTGTTTCAGCCCTCTTTTGATCGTTGAGCCATGAGTTGGTGCAAGGCATGCACCAACATGGTCCTATGTGTTCTCCTTAGCTCCTATCTTGCTCCTTAATGAGTCCAGAAATGTGTCATTTTGAGGAATGATCCTCGAATGTATCGATTAAGCTCCAAAAGCTCCCAAAATACCTACAAAACATGCAAAGGTCCGTGTAGACATCTATCTCGACAAATATACATGAATTGAACATAAACGTCATGAACTAATGCCAAACTATGCATGAATAGCGGGAAAAACTATCTAAATGGATGCCTAGACTAACGTCATAAATCGTGTTATCAACGGCACCACTGGTGGTTCCATGGCCGTGGTTTTGGCCGTGTAACTTACTGTTGCTCTCAAAGTAGTGGTTTACGGGCTGCTTGGGTGAAACCACGGTCATGGAATAGCACGACTGGCCGTGGTTTCTCACGTTTTCTGAGCCATCGTAGAGTTTTTCAAACTCTTCCTCTAGCACTTCCTTTAGTTCCTCCAAGGCTTCAATCTCCTCATTGCAATCCTCTTCCTCTCCTTTTTCCATGATGCTCATGGTTATGACCTTTTGCAATGGATCTTTGAATAGAATCGAGCTCACTTCTTCTCTAGACGCCTCCTCGTCATAGATATTGAACATGTCCTCTCCAAGAGCTGGCTCTTTCACCAAAGTTGAGAGAACAAATTCAACCATCTCTTCTCCTATGTCGAAGGCTAGTCTAGCATTCTTGCAATCTACCATACAACCGGATGTTGCAAGAAACGGTCTTCCGAGTATGATCGGGACCGGGCAATCTGCAGGAATGTCAAGCACAACAAAATCAATGTAAAACTTACCGAGCTTGACTGGGACATCTTCAATGACACCGACGGGACGAGTTATGGATCGATCCGCCATGTACAACGTCATCTTCACTGGTTTAGGTTCACCTAAACCGATCTTCCTACACAAAGCAAGCGGGATGATGCTTACGCTTTCTCCCAAGTCACAAAGGGCGTCACATGTGACTTCTCCTACTCCAATTGGGATGCAAAATGACCCCGGATCTCTTAGCTTTGGGGGCATCTTTTCAGTCATTGTTTTGATGAGCTCCGAAGATTCCGAACTCATCTTGACTTCTCCAAAGTCTTCTAGCTTCCTCTTGTTAGAGAGGAGCTCTTTCAAGAACTTCCCATAAGCGGGCATACCTACAATTGCATCAATGAAAGGTATATTAATATGCAGTTTGCTCATGAGTTCAATGAACTTACCGAATTGTTTATCTAGACGCGCACTTGCTCTAGATTGCGGGAATGGTAGAGGAGGTTTGTAACCTGGAGGAACATAGACATCTTTCTTCTCCTTCTTCTTATCTTTTTCCTTCTCAGCTGGGACTTCCACAAACTTAGGTTGCGGGTCGGTGGTTGTCACACCATTCCTAGTAGTAATAGCCATCACCCTTCCCTTTGGGTTGTCCTCCGTCTTCCCGGGAAGCTTTCCTTGATCTCTAGAAACTTCTCCGACCTTGCTGAATACTTGGTTTTCTAAAGCTTTGTGAGCTTTATCAACCGAAGTTATGTAACTCTCCAACCCTTGGAGCTTCCCTAAGATCGTCTCTAACATAGGATCGGGCTTCTCCTTCTCCTTATTGTTCGAACCATTTGATGTTTGCTCCTGGCTTTTCAAAGGAGTAGAAGAAGAGTGAGATGTTAGTGAATTTCCAGAATTTGGATAGGAATTACCGGAGTTTTGTTATTGGTGGGATTGCCAATTATTATTGGAATTTCGGTTGTTGTTGTTATTCCAATTGTTGTTCCAATTGTTGTTCCGTTTGTTGTTCCTATTCCCTTGGTGGTTGTTGTTGTTGTTGTTGTTGTTGTTTCCTAAGTAGCCAACATCTTGCTCCTTTGGCTTTTGAAGGCCAGCTCTAGTGATTTCCTTCAACTCTTTGATTTCGGTGTTGAGGGAGAATATTTGAGTATGTGCAGCTTGTGTTAGCATAGCTCCCGGATCCCCTTTGTTCTGACTATTAGGATCCACCTTCCGGTGGGAATACTTCTCAATCACTTGGGCTTGCTTCTCAATGAAATGTAACAACCCAAGTTCTGGGAACTTGAAGCGCTACGGGCTAGGACCGCACAATGGGTCCCGACCCTCAAAGTAGCAACGGCAAATGGATCTTACAACAAGGCACAAACGAATGAAAACCAAAACTTAATATAAAACCGAAGGTTCAAACAGAAGAAAACACAAAAGCTCCACAGCCGGGTCAAAACAAAAGGGAAACAACAAACGAAACAAAAACCAATCCCGTCCTATAATGTACGGGAACCCCGGCTGACCACACCGTCCGGATCACTCAACAACATCCTGAACCTACGGAACATCTACGACGACGGTATAAACTGTTAGCTAACATTCTAGGTATAAGCAAGAGTGTAAAGGCACAAACACGCATAAGGTATAGAAAACACATAGCATGCTCACACATCAACCGGTTATTATCTTTCATTCAGGTTATCCATTACTAATTCAACTTCTTTTATCACACGAGAATCTCCCGAAACTCGCCCCCGCTTCCGCTTACCAATAGGAATAGATCAGTACTATCCGTTACCTACGGGTCTGGGTTGCAAGAGCACATTCTAGTCTCCTGTAGAACTAGACAAGTGGTCACCGCCCGATTATAATACACTTGGCCAGTTAAGGGTAACAAAGTGTGAATCCTATTTCCAATTTTTGGTAATAAACATGATAGCAACACAAACAATCCGAAACAATCCAACAAAAACGCGGAATGAAGCTAAGTAAGTCCAAGGGGCTTACCTCACACGAAGATAACTCAAAAGATCAGCAAACAACTCAGAAACACACAAGGAAGCTCAGTTTCCCTCAGGAAAAGAGCAAGGAAAGCCTGTACGAACAAGCAACACGAATCAGGAACGGAACGGTTGCTAGAAGTCTATGACTTCTAGTCTCAAAGATCTCTAAGAGATCAGCACATGCTAAGGGCTCAACCTTAGTCTTACAACCACTCAAGGGAACAAGGAACAACCATAAGAAACCAAGGAATGAACGAGGAAAGGAAAGAAGGAAGCAACTCACCAAAGATGGGATTTACTGTAGAGAAACCGCAGGGGCGGTTAGACAGATGCGCAGGGGCGGCTGAACAGAGGCGCAGGGGCGTCTCTGTGCAGGCGCAGGGGCGGATCTTCGTCAGAAGCTACTGTCGGGCTTCTCTTCGACAGATCTCACAACAGGGGCAACCAAAGCTCGAACCTTTGGTTCCAACACGTCAAGACTCAACTCCAAACAGCCTGAGAACAACAAAGGGTCAACAATGGAACACTCCACAAGAATCAAGGCTCATGCTTGATCCTTGGAGAAGAAGGAAAGAAAAGAACGAAACGAAGAACCAGAAAGGAATGAACTTACACGTTCAGCGAAGTCGCAGGAAGCAAAGGACGGTTGCAGCTCTCTAGGGTTTGAAGACGATAGCAAGGAACGGGAAAAAAGGAGAGAAGGAAGAGAATATATAGGAGGGCTGGAACGCTAGACGGAAAGGGCGTCTAGGGTTAGAAAGAAACAAGGAAACCGGCCCATAAGATAGAATATCGGGTATTCTATCTATGGAAGAAAGATAAAACGACGAAAACAGATCAGCGCGATCTGTCGCACGATCCACAGGGGCGGATCTCACAGCCGCAGGGGCGGCTGGCCGGGGGGGCGGCCCTCTTCACCGCAGGGGCGGTGAAGGAAAAAACCTTGGATCTTACATGAAGTCCCAAGCGTCATCTTCTCTCATGTCCATGAATGTACCACAAGAGAGAGATTGGAGATTGAATTGTGTTTCCACATCCAATCCCTTGTAATAAATCTCCAATATCTCCAGCTTTGAAATGCCATGGTGTGGGCAATCCAATAAGAGGTCCTGAAATCTTTCCCATGATTGAAACAAACTTTCGTTAGCTTTCAAAGAAAATGCATTAATTTTTCCTCTCAACTCCGCCGTCTTAGATGGCGGAAAGAAGTTGGTGAGGAACTCCGAAGATAGATCATCCCATGTATTAAGCCTTCCAGCTAGAAGAGTTTGATACCAAGCCAAAGCTTTGTCCTTCAAAGAGAAGAAGAACGGTTTGATCTTGTATTTGTTGTTGGTAGCCCTTTTCGGCTTCAATGACTCCATGAGAATCTCAAAATTCTACAAATGTTGGTGTGGAGATTCAGCACTAGTTCCACCAAATTGACTTTGGCGAACCATGGTGATAACTTGCGGGCTAAAACTGAATTCCTGGATGTCCTCAGCTCCGAAATTCACACCTAGATGGCGTGGTTGCTGAATTGGATCCATCCTTTTTCCCAAAAGTCCGTGGTTCATCCCCTCCATGAGCAACTCTCACATCTCCAGCGGGAATACAAGGAACAACCGGTGGTCATGGGTTGTTACGAACGGGATGAATCACCGGATCAATATCCTCAAGTGGTGGCATATCCTCATCCTCATCGACGGATGATTCAGCTCTAGTGGAATTAATTGGTTTCTTGACCTTCTTCTTCTTAGCATCATTTAGCTCCAACTTCATGTCCAGCATCATAGCTTTGAGCTCGTCAATTTAGAATTGAAGACTTGTTAACTCTTCCAAACGACCTTCTCACTCAACTTAAGTTGAAGTTGAGCTTCATCCAACTCCGCTTGGATGTTTCTCTCATTGTTTTCAGCCATTTTTTTCTCCTTCAACTTTCTTCTCAAAGTTTTCTCAAGTTCTGGATCAAAAAGAACTAGATCTTTGGTAGATCTAGTCTTTCGCATATACCTAAAGAATCTGCAAAATCACTCAAAGAAAGATATCAAATAACAAGAGCAAAAGCTCCCAAGTTCGACAACCGAAAACCGGAATTGGTTTAGACCAAATCCCCGGCAACGGCGCCAAAAACTTGTTCGCCCCTAAACGTGCGTGCAAATAAGTTTTAAATATAAAACTGAAAAAAAAACAAGTGAACCCGCAGTGTATGGATCGGCGTAGTTAAGCAAGTATTTCAGAGTATCGAACTCAGAGATTTGGTGAAACAAATTCAGTTTCAAGTAATTGAGCTATCAAAAGTGTAGAAGCTTTGCAGATAATTGGAAAAACAACAACCCTAAAGATCCAAGTATCAAATTGTGGCAATCGGTTCAAGATGTACTATAGATATAAGGACAGAGTTGAGATTGCAAAGGTATAACTAAAGTAAGGTAATGTACGGTGAAGTTCCAAAACCCTATATGTCTAACCCAAAGACTCTCTCTATAAAGGTTGTTGAGGTTGTAGTATAGAAAGGATCTAAAGGTAAGAACTAATCTCAAATACCCATGCCCAAACCCAAGGAATCAAAGACAAGCCAAAACGGTTAAGGTTGTGACACTCGAAACCGAAATAGAGGATGTTGAGTCTCACTACTACCTAGAAAAGGCAAGTCAAGGCTAGGTTAAAGCTAATCTTTAACTTTGGATTAAAGCAAAAGCAAAGGTCGTAAAACAGGGAAAATCACGGCGGGATCTTGAGATTCCACGGCCGTGGAACTCAAGAACAGACCGTGGTTTAGGTTCTCGACGAGTTTTCTCACACTCTCAGGGTCCAATCAAGTTACGATCGATCTATCATCATCTAAGCCACAACTATCAACCCTTCACCTTAGAATTGCTAAAGGGTTTTAGCCAACAATCATCATTTTGATATCAAAAATCAAATTAAGAAGAAAGAAAGAAAGATGAAAACCCTCAAAAACTCAATAATAACTCAAAGTCAATCTCGAATCCGAATAACAAAAGTATGTTTATGAATTCAGAAAAGTAGGAACAGAAATCCTCACAATGATCTAGAGAAACCACAGAGAACGGGATGTCAATCCGTCCTTCAATGAAAACCCTAGAATATCCCGAAGTACACAATCTCTCAAAAATCACGTCTTTCACAAATCTCCAATCCTCAAGGTCGAAATGAAACCCTAAGGCATCCGTCAATGAAGCTCTTAGTGAATGCGTAAGCGAAGGTCTAAGTTGGCATCCCCGAAACTCCTATCTCAAGCCTTTTTATAGGGTGAAATAGGGTTACGAGAAAGCCCAATAATGTTGCTGACGTGGCAAATATGACACGTCACAAAACCACCAAAATCACGGTCATGAACAACTTTCCACGGCCATGGTTTATGCCGTGTAACTTTCTGTTGTGCTCCAAACTCACTTCCACGATCATGTTGCCAAATCCACGGTCGTGGTTTAGAGCGTGATTCTTCCAGTTCCTTCTCCACGACCGTAATTCAGGGCGTGGTTCCTCAAACTCCTTGTTTTTGCCTTTGTTTCGTGACATTCTTCATTCATGCTCCTTCCTCAGCCTCTCTAATGCATCTCTTTGCCATCGAGCATAATCAAATACTCCTTTCCTTCCTAATTTTGCTCCAATCCAAGCCTTTATTCAATTAAAAACAAAACGAAACTAGTGTAGATCTCTATATCGATAAAGTGGGTGAACTAGCTCACAATTGATTTAAACTCATATCTATGTACACATAAAAGAGGGAAAAACAACTAAAACAAGTGCCCAAAATATAGTCATATTTCATGCTAACAGAAGGCAACGCTGGAAATGGAAGGGACTCAAGCAAGGCGACGACGTCTCTCCCGGTGGCGAGGTTACTGGTCTGCGTTCCCGGTGGTTGAAGGCTCCGACGGCTTCCTCGTTGTGCAGCGCATTAAAGGCAGAAGTAGTGGAATTCTCCCTCTGTTTTCTGTGTTCAGGCAACAGAAAGAAGCGGAGAGGGAAGTTGTGGACAGTGGTACAATGATGTCAGGAGGGTGAGGGTCGATAGAGGAAGGTTCGGAGGCTCTGGTTGGCTCCGGTGACCTGATAGAGGAGCGATGAAGTTGCAGGTGGAGGGGCTCCAGAAGAGATGAAGGAGAGGAAAGGTTGCTCCAGGTGAGGTGTGACCGAGAGAGATTGAGAAGGAGGATTAGAGTTGCGTGAGGGAGATAGGGCTGTTGAGAACGAGAGGTCGGGGTTGCATGGTGGTCGAGGGGTAGGGGCTGCAGGGTTCACACATGGGCGGCAAAGGCGAGGGGTCAGGGCTGCTTCCTAACCGAAGGAGAGGGGCAAAAAGGAAAAAGGATAAGAAAAAGAAAATAAGAAAAACAGAATAGAGAATTAAATTATTCTCGATCGGAAATAGTCAGAACGGAAGTTTTGGATCGGAAAATGTTTCCAAACTTTTCCGAAAACAAAGATACCGGAAAAATACGTGGATCGAATATATATAAATAAACTCGCAAAATATACTTTGAAATACAAAAAAGCAATCTCGCAATCTATTTTACGATATTATATAATGATTTAAACACGGGTAATAATATATATATATATATATACATATACACATATACATATACTCGTGGAATTTAATTTATGACGTGAAAATATTTAAGTTATTAAAATATCGATAAAAGTCGGTAAAATAAATATCGTAAACGCGCCTAAAATTGGGGTGTTACAAAAGATCCCCCTAAAAACAAGTTTCGTCTTGAAACTTGCTATGCGTCGATCTTCTCGGTCCCTAAGGCCGAGGTATGAACTCTCAAACTAGAAGGCTTAACCTTCTAATCTAAACACATCATCTACTCAAACTACCACCGCAAGATAAATCACGTCATAAAGCACATTCCCACACAGGGCACAAACTACACATAACATCACACATGCACACAACTCAACCAATGGAAGAACTAGGTTTAACCCGCCGATTTTAACGATGCTACTAGATCAACGTAAAACTCAACCAAAGATACTATACCATGTCGTCCCGGTAGCCTCATCGGCTCCTCGTCTACCACTTGATTATCACGACTAAAATCATAACTCAAGTAATGTATATACTCCCATGACTGGTACGATAGAAACATCAGAAAACACTCTCCACTCTTCGTGGCAACATCAATCTGTAACAACCTACTTGTTCTCATGTTTCAAAAAGTTCCGTAAAACTGAACTTAACTTCCTTCTCGGGTCTTTCTCTATACATCATTTCCATATGTTTCTTCTTTGCTTGTCACTAACAAACAAGATCAAACTTCCAATTTACACTATTGGCTTTGGTTCCTGTCAAACGAAACTTTGACATTATATTTCCTCAATTCTTGTTGCAAGATCTAAGGAATGAGGGAAGCACTTTATTTTCACATCGCTTGACAAGACACGTATGTTATTACTTCTACCTTTTGCATCAATACTTAACCAAGACCTTGTCTTGGAGAATTGGTTGAAATCTCAAATCCATCATACTGCGAGGCAATGTCAAAACAGTTGCCTAAAGACTCTCCTCTTAACTCATAATAACTCTACTAACACTTGTCCCGCTCAAAACCTTTTTGTCTTCCTGAGTAGGTTAGCCGTTTATGGTGTTACTTTCGAGAATCTCTCCAAAATTTCTGGGAATGACCAAAAATCCAAGAAAACTTGTAACTTCTTTCACATCCTTTGTAGATTCTCATCCCGAGATAACTTGTCATACACTTCTCTCTTCTTCGAGAGTAGACCAAAATGTCTTATTCGGGGCATTAGTAAGCCCATATGGAATCACTACAACTCATAGTGACCATGGTTTGTCCGGAATGCCATGTTTGCAATATCTCAGTCTTGGCTTCTCAATTGGTGACAACTAAAACTTAAATAAATTTTAAAAGAGACCACGACCCTTGCAACCGGTCGAGTAGCTCATCTATACTTGGTAAGGGGTACTTGTTCTTCCTGTTATCTTGTTCGGTTCATTGTAATCGATGTACAACCGTAGATAACCGTCTCCTTTTTCGCAAACTGGTGTTCTCCATAACAACTTCAAATCAAGAGTTAAGATATATTCCAATATGAACTTCAAATCAAGAGTTTAAGATATATTCCAAGATCTTGTTACCATTCCTTTATGATCCTACAACTTGGTTACTCTTCCCCCCAGACTCATCCATAGACCACCCGCACATGCGCCCTCTCGGCTGTCATCAATTAGCTCATAATTGACCTTCTCCAATGTCAATGACTTACCATTCTTCTATGCTTCCATGTTACCATTCTCATGAAGGTTACCCTCTCGGGGTACTCTAACTTAAACTCTGTTAGCTCATTCTTCATTCCACGCTTCCTTTTCCTTCTGCAAGATAACCATACCCTTCTCGGCGTTGTTGTGTCACATGACTCACCTTCATAGGCTTAACCGCGCTTCATGATATCTTGTAAGTGCGTCTTCTCAAAATCTCTAACGTTGCTTAGCATCCACTCGTTTTTCTCTCCGTTGATGTCTTACGTCTTTTCATAACTAAAAGCTCCTTGTTGTGTTTCTTATCTTCTCGGGGTCACGTCTACTCACTCCTCCTTCTTCTTGGCATTTTTTAGCCTTATCGTCATAACGGGAACTGATAAACTCCACGTGAATCCTCACCATGCCAATCTTCTCATAACTCTCATAATGTTGGTACTTCACTTGTTGGTACCTCGTAACCTTAACTTATGGTATCCTAAATCTTTTGTGATTGGTTCATCTACACCTCTCATCTCGACTCCCATGCCTAGGAGCATCTAAGGAAAGCTTCACTTCTTGTAATGGAACACCGTCTTTAACATTGTTAGAATGCACTCATCTCCTTCTTGATTCGCATCTTTAGTTGTCCACACGTCTTCTTGAAGAACTTAAGTTTGTTATCTCCATTGTTCTCATCATCGTTCGATCATGGCTTCTTTAGAACCGCTTTTACACTTTAATGTTGCTCCCTTCTCTTGTATTGCTTCCATCTTGATTCCTCTTAAGTTGTCTCGAGTTTTCTTTTACTTGGTTGTGCTTCGTTTACGTCATCTCTACTTCTCCTCTTTGACATCCTTTTTAAAGGAATCAAAGAAACGTTATGGTGTTCGTCCTCACGAAATGCTCAACTCGATACCTAAGCGTACTCCTCCACGTATGAATGCTATCCCAAGCCAACCATGATCTCTTTAAGGTGATAAAATCATTCCGTCGTCCTAACTATAAGGCCTCATACTATATACTACTATATATAAGAGTCCGTATATAAGACTATATATGTCCTATGTCCACATAACTACTAATATAACACATCCGGTAATCCATTAAAACACAACAAGGTCCAAAGCATATACTATAGTCCACATATATACTATACATATAAATCACGTCCATCATGAAACTTGTTCGCTCAAAAGGTGTGTGTGTCAAAGTTTTAAATTTATATCTAGAACTCAAAGCAAAGCGAACCCGCAGTGTACGGATCAGCTGTAGTAAGGTAAGAATTCCAGAGTCGAACTCAGGAATTTGGTGAGAATAATTCCGATTTCAATTATCTAGCAAAAAGTGTGAAAAGCTTTTGTGATCAAATAAGGGGGAAATGATTCCAAGGATTCAAGTATCCGATTTCGGCTTTCGATTCAAGACACTTCTATAGATATAGGACAGAGTTTTTTATTGCCAAGATTAAATGTTCAAAGGTAGGATTCGTACGGTGAAGTTCCGAAACCTATATGACTAATCTAAAGGTTCTCTCTATAAGGGTTGTTGAGGCTGCAATATAGAAAGATCTAAAGACAAGAATTATGTTCAAACTAACTATCTAAAACTCCAGGATATGACTCTCCATAGTAAAGATTAGAAAGCACACTTAGAATCTTAATAAAGGATGTTGAGTCTCTTTATTACCCAAATCTTGAAATCTTAATCTATTAAATGTAGAATCAGGTTTGAAGTGTCTTCATACATTCAATTAGAGGGTAAAAAGGTTAATCAAGGTTGGGATTTAGGCAAGGATTAGTTTTGGTTAAAGATTGATTCAATTAAGGTTCGTCAGAGGAATAAATCGGGCTGTTCATAAGAAAATCGGCCGATTTACTCAAGAACAGTCCGATTTTCCTGTTGTCGCAAAACTAAAATCTAAACTCTCAGGGTCCTAATGTTTGAATGAATTCAGTCTATCATCATCTAAGCCTTAACCATCAACTATTCTCCCTAGAATCACAAAGGTTTTAGCCAACCATTTTCAAAATCGAATCAAATTAAATATTGAGAGGAATATCGCAAAGAAACCGAATCTTGAATAAAAAATCCAATAACTTTCAAATCTGTAAACGATTGTCAAAACAAATCAATGTATCTCTTAAGCAACTCAGATTCGTGTTCAAAAACAACAATCACTTCAATGGACAAAGAAATCTCACAAACTAGAATCAAGATTAGCTTCCCGGCAAAGAGTCCTTCAATCTTCCTCCAAGAATCTCCGAATTCTCTTAAACGTGTAAAGATTTCCCGCTGCGGCCTCCTCAAGTCTCCCTTTGGAGAATTTCGCTCCCCTAGTTCTAGGGTTGTCACCGTTCGCTCTTCAATGTTGAAGGCTATAGAATATATGTAGGGATCTCTCTAGGGTTTAAAGATAAAACCCTAAATATTTGGGCTGAAAAGAAGTGGAATCCGCTGGTATCAGAAGATACTCTGGCGCGTCAGACGGTATCAGAGAATACTTTGGGCCGCGCCCGATGGTATCAGAAGATACTTTGGGCCGCGTCAGATGGTATCAGAAGATACTTTGGCGCGTCCTAACTTCCTTTTATTGCTCCTTTTTGTGCCGCAAGGCTTAATCCTTAAATATGCTATTTCGCTCCATAATTCGCCAAATTACCTACAAATGCAATAAAAATCTGTGTAGACCTCTATTCTTGTAAAGTAGGTGAATATAACCATAAATACCATGAATGTATGTCTATGCATGTAAAATAAAGGGAAAATCTATATAAATACATGCCTAAAAATAGGTCATAATTCATGTCATCAAAATACCCCATACTTGCCTCTTGCTTGTACCCAAGCAAGGTTCAAACTTAAAATAAAAGATGATATGGATTATGAATATGCAAAAATAAAGAAAAACCACAATATTTTGGTTGTGCTTCTATTCATAGATCACTCTCAAATGGTTGCTTAATAGCTAATGAAAATCATCATATGATCAAAAGGAATTATATCATGGAAAGGATAATCACACTTTGGAAGAAAATCATAACATGCATCATAACTTACAATATATCAAAATCAATCATGAGGAATCCAGTTTAGACCACAAAGTCAAACAACATACTCAAAGATCTTAAGGTCTTTCAAGCAAAGGTCAAGAAACGTGAATAGGTGGGAAACTTATAAAGGAATGTGGTGTATGAATCCGGGAAAAAGGAACAACACAAACTCTTTTTCTTTTTACTATTTGAACTAACCACCATTGCGAGCTTTGCTCTCCCTTTTCAACACAAAATTCTTTTTCGACTTTACTTTTTGGAAATATGGACAGCGGTGCACAAAAACCGAAGCCTAGGAGATTGGCGTTTCTCAATTTCGAGATGCCTCAAACCCTTGACATACCATAATCCGTTAGGAATATCGCTCAATCCGACTTTGGCAAGACACAAACACCCGGCTATGTGAATGGTGCCGAGTTACTCATCATCAAGATTGACTTCCCGAAACCTACAATTTTCTTTACTTGTGAATGCAAGCATTTGCTTTCATGGCCCTCCCACATCAAACATGCCAAAACTCAACTCTTCCTAGTTCCCGGATAGGTAGGGAAGGCAATTATTTTCATTGAGGGGCTAAGTGATCAAAGAAAGAAGTAAGAAAAATCGAGGTGCCTTAATCATTTCAATAAGAAGTGTAAGAACTTATCATGCAGTTTCAACCTTCAATACTCAACATGATTTAGAATGAAAGCTGTAACACCCTGAATCCTAGAGGACTCGAAATGCTACGAGCTGGGACCTCACAATGGGTCCCGGCCCTTAGCCTGGCAACAACTTCATCGGACCTTACAACACGGCACAAATAAAAAGGCAAAACAAAGAGTTTGATAACATGAGCGGAAATAATAAGAATCCAAATTCTGAAAACAATACAGCCAAGTCTCAAAAACCAGAAATACCCACATCAGTCTCAATAGTCATAAAATAAAATATAACAGTCCCGTCCTATAATGCACGGCACCCCGGCTGCCCACTACCGTCGGATCACTCGATCGCCTCCCTAACCTGCAAGGCATCTACAAGCGGTATAAAACCGTTAGCTAACATTCTATGCATAAGTATAACGGTAAAAGCACAAACACACAACATACGCAATCAGCATGTGACACTCATTCCTTTTTATTATCTTTAATTAAGTGATACGTCATTACTAATGATACTTATTTTGTGACACGAGGGATTCCCAAACCTCGCCCCTGTCCCCGTTTACCAACGCGGAATGGTACTAATGCATGTGACCGTCTACCGGACTGGGCTGGTCGCAGGGAACCTCCTAGACTCTCGCAAGAGCTAGGCAAATGATGTCACGACCCGTTATCATACACTTGGGTCAATTATAATATACTACAGTCGGCCTATTGCGTTTTTGTTATTTATCTTAACTATCACACACTACTCATACGCATCACACACATGCAAGAAGCTAGCTAAGTAAGTCAGTGGACTTACTAGAATTAAAACTCGTCTCTCTTAACAACCTAACAGTAGCTGCAGGAACTCAGTTGCCTGTCAAAGGAGGCACGTGGGTCAACATTTTTCCTTGGATGCTTAGAAGTCTAAAACTCCTAAGATGTACGATTCTATGTGCAGAAGTTATTATAGTGTTTATTTAAGGTAAATTGACTATTTTACCCTTGGTTCCGAGACTTCCAAAAACCCATAAAAAGTACTTAAATTCTTACTTAAGGCTAACTAATCATAATCTACTCCCTAGGATGATTTTAGGTGACAACTATAAAAACTACCGATTTTCTATTTCCCGAAAAGTCACTAAAGTCCAATTACAGCTGTAAATATAAAATTAAAATAAACTTATAAAAATGCTAAAATAAAACTGTTCAATCGTTATTCCTACAAAAATCTTTAAAGTTGCCTACAACACTACAATTGTTCCCATATTTAGTCAAATTTTTCTGCTGGAAAAACAGCTCAACTACTCCACTTTGAGACCCTATAACTTTCAATCCAACCGTTCATTTGTTCCCAAATTTTAACACGGTAAACTATGTATATCTATCTATGATCTATTAAAAATTCAACGGTGGATCTTCAACCAATCGTTTTAACATTGGTTCACAACAGTGGTCATTCTTACTTTCAAAACTGAAGTTTTAAAGGGAGTTTCTCACTTCAATTTATATGATAATCTGATCTACTTCACTAGGTCATCTAATGGTCAGAATTTGGACACTCTAGGAAGCTACGACAACTCGCTTACTACTCGTCACTTCTCTAGTTCGATTTCTCCTAATCACCACACTAAAACATTTTAAAACCTAAGTACACACATGCCTATTTCATCTATAGTTTAAAGATTGAACTGCAGCCAAGATAAAGGGAGAATGATTGATCATTTACCCAAGGTTTTGATGACTGCAGAAGGTAAGTTGTTGCACTAGTGTGGGAGGGTCCGATTCTAAGGTGGCCGTCTCTTCTTCTCTCACCGCAGGGCACGAACGAAACAACCCTCCAACTGGTTATCTTCTGGGAAGGAGTGTGTACTGAGAGTTAGATTTAGAGAGGAACTTGAGTGTAGAAGGGCTGAATGAAATCACTTACACTACTCCGGCTGTTGGCGAGGTTTCTGCAACGAATAGCCCCGAAACTAGATAGACGAGCAGTTGTTGTAGTTCTCCCCTCTGCTGGCTCTTTTCCTTGCAATTTTCTGTGGTTAGAACGTTGCTGAATGTGGGCAGAATTCAGGCAAGTGCAGCGTGAATGAGGAGCGTGAATGTGGAGCACAGAAGCGTTGCAGTTCCTCTCTTCAGGCGTGAATATAGGTTGTTGCAGCTCCTTAATTATCTCATTAATTATCTCATTTATGCAGCTGTTACAAAGTGGAGAGAAGGAAAGAGAAGGTCGGCTGTTGCTCCTCCTGCTGAACGAATTTGCTGGCTGCTGTGGGCTAGGAAGGTTGCTGGGCTGCTGTGGACTACGAGGGGTGCTGGGCTGCTGTGGATTGCAAAGGCCAGCTGAGGCTATTGTGGGCTGAGAAGTATGTTGGGCTGCTGTAGTTTACAAAGGCCAGCTGAGGCTATTATGGGTAAGCAAACTGGGCTGTTTAAGGTAAAAACGTGGGCTGAAGCATGCAAGAAAGGTGGGCTGAATTACTTGTCAAAAATCTGTCAAAACTCGTCACAGCTTGTCATGATCTCGTCTCAGCTTAGTCATGATCTCGTCTCAGCTTAGTCATGGCCTCGTCACAGCTTGTCATGAGCTCGTCACAACTTGTCCTCAATAAGAATGAATTATAATAACTAGGGTTTGATATAAATCTATCATTTTATGTGAATTAAATTCTACATAAAATAATAGATAGTTATAAGGGTTAGAGTTTGATATAATTTTATCATTTTATGTGAATTAACTTCTACATAAAATAATAGATAATTCTAAGGATTAGAGTTTGATATAATTTTATCATTTTATGTTGTAACGCCCCGTTTATTGGGTGCGTTTCAATATTTATCTTCTTTTTTTCTTTCCTTCCTTTTATCGATATTTTAAATAGCTTAATATTTTGCCGAGTATTTCTACGTTGTAATTTAAGTTATTGTATTGTTATCGAGAATACTTTACGAGAACGATTTGTATATCATAAATTATATTTTTACAAGTACATTTGAATATATTTAATACATATATAGTGCGTATTGTATTTTTTGTTCGGAAAATGTCGGGAAATTTTCTGTTCCGGAAATTCCCGTTCCGATTACTTTGATCGGGTTTATTTTAATTCCGTTGTCCTATTCTTTTTTATTTTATTTTATCCTTCCCTATTTCATTTCTTTCTTTACTGCACGCCATCAGGGACGCTGCACTGTTGCCTACACCAGCCTACAACTACTTGGCTTGTACCTTACGTGACTACTCATCCCCCTCATCCTAACTGCACACTCCTCTCAACCTTCATTTCCTCTCAATCTTCTCTCTTTCTGCAACCAGGAAACACAGTGAGCCTCGCCTGCCATAACCGGAGCCAACCGGAGCACCAACAGAGGAGCCTACAGTCGCCGGCGCCGCTGGAGAGGGCCTTGGCTCGCTTTTGCCTTGCCTTGCCTGCCACCGGAGCTCGTCTCCTCCCTCCCCTCTTTTCCCACTGTGCAACGCCCTCTCTCGCAGCCCTCTCACTTCTCTCCTCTGCCCAGCTCGCAACCGTCTTTCCCCTCCCTTGTGAACGTCGAACAAACAGAAGCTGCAAGAGCAGCCCCTGGTTTGCCTCCCTCTCTTTACCTGTGGATCTGAAACCTCCGGCGTCGCTGGGGCTGCTCCTCCCACTCAATTGCAGCCACCACCGGAGTCGCGCTGAGGAGCCACTCTCCTTGCCTCCACTGCCGCCAACAAACACCGCCGCCTGGAGAAGCCCTGCCATCTTCACCGGAGGACCCGGACTCGGCATCGCCTGCGCCACCTTAACCCGCCGAAGCCCCCTCTGCCGGAGACAGAAGCCGATTCCGCCGCCTCAATTTTTCCGCCTGCTGTGTGTCGATTTCTCAAGGTTGAAGAAGGAGTTTTAATATTTCAAATTTTGGGCATTTACTTTGTGATAATTACAAATATGGACCCACTCCTTTATGTATTGCAGATTTGACCCACTCTTCTGAAATTTGTAGATTGTGCCCTACTGATTTTAATTAATTACAGCTTTGACCCAGATTTTACTATCGGAATATATCCCAAAGTTTATGGAACTTCATGAGTTGCCCAAAAGATGTTTTTACGAGTTTTAACCTTGGATTTTATATACGAGTTGATTTTATATTTATGTATATTACGTATTGTGTCTTTGTTGGTTTATTTATGGAATTTGGCCCAATATTTAATTACGTTTTATAACCCATATTTTTAGAATGGTATTATTTGTCCCGAAAAGCATTCTTGCGAGTTTTATCCTTGTTTTAAAAGCGGGACTTTCCTTATATTTTATACCCTCGTTCGATTAATTTCGAGATTATGACTCGAGGGTTTAATTGCGGGTTTTTAGCATTTGCTTTTGAAAATGAGTTTACCTTAGAATAATATATCTTATATATTACGATCAAATTTAGCTAATACGCTAAATTTGTATAGCTTTGGTTTTAGGTCCGGAAGCGCCCCGATAAAGGCCTAACGAGTCTAAGATCGCCTTCCGTCTTTTGACGTCATGTGAGTACCCTCTCCCTCGAGCTTATGATCTTACCTCAATTTAGTTATGCTTAGTATTAGTATCATGCTAGGTTGGATCTAGCATAACCTAGTGATAATGCCAAGTAGTGGCTTTGAACCTTAGGTGAGTTTTGAGGATTTGATATTGTTTGATAGATTGATGTTGATTCTAAGCTTGAGGTGATATTGCGGTCTAGTGATATTGTTATAAAGGATTCGAGTATATGGTTGTTTATGACTTTAAGTTGTATGTTGAGCTTGTGAAAATTTAGGGGTTGAGGTTGTATGATTGTTGAGGTTGTGAACTAGGAAGAGAGTATCCTAGTGGTGTTGTAAGTTAAGATCTTGCGAGACCCGAAGGTTTAGAAGTCTTAGGACTTCTAGCTTCTTTTGAGTGTGATGTGAGCACGAGGGATTCTAGAATGTTGTCCTAGAATTGAGAGTCAAATGATCTTGCGTAGATCATTTGTATAGAAGTCTAAGACTTCTATTGTGAGTGGGTTGTTGTTGATATAGTTATCTTCTTGTGAGCAGGGTATGGGCTTCCTCCCCTAAGGAAGCGAGTGTGTTGTGAGTTGAGTGTGGTGACGAGGTAAGTCTCCGGACTTACTTAGCTCGTATTCTTTGTATTAGCATTATTGTGTGTTGGGTGGTGTGTGTTTATTATGTTACTGTTTATAACAACTAAACCGGAAATAGGATTACCGACCTTTATATTATTTGGCCCAAGTGTATGATAACGGGCGGTGACATCACTGCTTGGCTCCCCGTGAGAGCTAGGGGGATCTCGGCGACTGGCCCGTGCTGGTTAGACGGTCGGAGGCATCCGACCGTTCCATTGCTGGAAGAAGGGACCGAGGCGAGTTTCGGAGGATTCTCGTGTCACAAAAGAAGTTGAATTAGAACGGGATACGACTTAATAATAAAAAGATAATAAACCGGACTTGTGTGATTTGGTGTACATTGTGTGTTATGTTTATTTACTTGTGTTTGTGCCTTTCACCTTGATTCTAATGCTTCGAATATTAGCTAACGGTTTTATACCGATTGTTGTAGATTGCCTTGCAGGTTAGGAAAGCGGCCGAGAGATCCGGAAGAGTGGGCAGCCGGGGTTCCGTACATTTTAGGAGTGGGTTTTGGTTGGAGTCGGGTTATGTTTTATTCTTCGTTTATTATGTTGTATGCCGCATGTATGGCGTTTGGTCTTTGGTGTTGACTATCGGCTGAAGTCTTTTGTTGTTTTCCTTCGGGTTTCTTATCATTTGCATTAAAAAGAATTTTGGTTTTGCCTTTATTTGTGCCATGTTGAAAGATCCGGTGAAATTGTTGTCAAGCTAAGGGTCGGGACCCATTGTGAGGTCCCAACCCGTAGCGCCCCGAGTCCCGCGGATTTGGGGTGTTACAAAAGTGGTATCAGAGCCCTAGGTTGACAACAATGGCACTCGCAATCTTCTAAAGGCCGAATGAGGAATAAACAGAACCCACACGGGTTCTGACTTTTCGTTTTCAAAATCGCATGCATGAGTCGGGGTAGAATATACGGACCATCACTCCTTCCGTGGATCTCGGCAGCATAGTTTATCTAATTTTTAGTATATATATGTATATATGTAGATATGTATCGTGAACTTAGGATGTTTTGGACTATTATTATATGTGGATTGTAGTTGCATGATGAACTTGATGTATATGTATAGCTATATGTGGACTATTATACGTGTTAGACCTTGTTTTGTTGTAATGGATTTACAGATGTGATATATTAGTAGTAATGTGAACATAGGACTTATATATATAGTTATATATACATACACATATGGTATGCTAGTATTATATTAGTAGTAATGGACCTTATAGTTAAGATGATAGGAAGCTATCATCGCCCTTGGACAAACGCCTTTTTTTTTGGGATTATGATAGTATATATATGATGATGAGTATGCTCAACTGCGAGTTGAGCATCACGTTCTGGCAAACACCCTGGCGATTCATGGGACTCCTTTTGGGGACGTCAAAGAAACCATTTGAAGGATAAAGAGGACATTAGTGGCAATGATGAACAAATAGAAGGGAACTTTGAGACAACTTAAGAGAAATCGAGATGGAAGCAATACAAGAAAATGGAGCAACATTAAAGTGTAGAAGCTGTTCTAAAGAGGCCATGATCGAATGGCGACGAGACCAAGAGAGAGAACAAACTTAAGTTCTTCAAGAAGACGTGTGGACAACTAAGGATGCGAATTGAGGAGGAGGGGGATACATCCTAACAAGGTTAAAGGTGGTATTCCATTAAGATGAGAAATTTTCTTCCGACACTCCTAAGCATTGGAGTCAAGACGAGAAGAGTGAACGAACCATTTGCGAAAGATTTAAGATATTGTAAGTTAAGCTTACGAGGTTCCAAAAAGTAAAGTTTTAACATTACTAGATTTATGAGAAGAAGGGCATGGTGGGGATTCACGTGGAGTTGACCGATTTCCATTATGATGATAAGACTATGAAACGCAAAGAAGGAGGAATTTCGTATAAATGATGATCCCAAGAAGATCAAAGACGAAACAAGGAGCTTGGATCGAAAGACTTAAGATACCAACGAGAGGAATGCGAGTGGAGGCTAATTAATGTCAGAATATTTGCGAAGTACTTTTGCGAAACGGGTAAGCCCATGAAGGTGGGTCATATGACACGAAAGAGTGAGGGAGGTATAGTTATCTTACAGAAGCAGAAGAAAGAGGGGAGCTTAATAGGAGGTAACGGAGTAGAAAGTAGAGTAAAATGAGCTAGTGAAGTTTAAGGCAGAGTACCCGAGGAGGGTAGCCTTCATGAGAATGGTAACATCGAAAGTGTAGCAGAATGATAAGTCATTGACCTTGAAGAAGGTCAACTATAAGTTGACCAGTGACAACTGAGAACACAAAGGTGTGGGTTGTCTATTGATGAGTGTAGAAGGGGGATATGTAAACAAGGTTATGGGCATTTAGAGGATCGACAACAAGAGCGTAAAGCATTCGCGGTGGATCAATGTCTATGGTAAGGAAGGACGTCAACGGAAGGACAATTACCTTAAATCAAATAATGTTGAATGAATTCAAGCAACTCTAGTGGACCTCTTAGAGAGGGATTTGGATGACCTTATGTGACCTTTGTAGGTCATGGAATTGACATATGGGAGGACGAAACGGACTAGAGGTTTAAAGTTGACCACGGTAAAGGGGAAGTAGTGAATCAAGAAGAAGGTAAGGTTTCATGGAGGTGGTGCGTAAACGGGAGTATATAGAGGATGCATGGTATGAGACGAATGATATGTTACAACGGGCAAGAGATAAGTCAAGTTTCTAGACTCACACGGAAGAGCCATGGTGGCTATGACGTGAAAGAGAGGGCCTAGATAAGGGCAACGTTGTGAGCTTAGATTTTATGATGTTAGCATTTGGTGAAGTAATGAGTGGATCTTTCAGTGCTTTTGGTTGGAGAATTTTGCCTAGCGTTTTCCACGGGGCATACTAGTACGGTTGTGAGATTGTTCATGGAATCCCAAGATATGCATAAGGTTACCAACAAGAGTAAGAGAAAACCGAAGCTTTGAAGTTGCTGTTGATATGAGATGTACAAGGAGTACAAGAAAGGTTGAGGTTAGAGCCTCTATGGTCAGTTTGACGTTACATAAGAAAATGAAGTATAAATTTCTACGCCTACTTGAAGAAATGATGTCTATAGTGAAAGCTTATGTTGAAGACGAAGAGCTCTTTCCATATGTTTGGATGTCATGGGACGCGAAGAAGATAAGATCAGTTGCTTCGAAGCACGGTTAAGTCCTACAGTTTGGACCCTTATGGCTGCACATAAGTGAGAAACCTTAGAAGATTTTTGCAATTATGACATCAAAGGGGGAGAATGAGATTAAGATAAAGAAATATTTAAATAAGGCTACAAGAGTCAGAAGACTCGAGCAAGTCTCTCGAGTTCAAGAGATGAAGGATCTTGAAAAGAGGACGGTAAACATTGTAGCTAAAGATGGAACAATACATGTGTTTAAAGGACATCACCCCAACAGATTGGGGTAGATCAGTAGTACCATGACCACCTGTCAAGTGGTAAGGCAAGGTTGTGTTAGTTATTACGTTATGTGACGAAAGTGGAAAAGACGAAAACCGAGACATCACGAATTCTAATACTTCAGAATGTGGATTTTTCCACTAAGGTCAAGCGTGACTCGATTCCGATATCTAAGGCGCCGTATGGAATGACATGTGTGAAGAGACATGAGTTGTGGAGGCAAGGGAAGGAGCAATTGCAAGAACTTTTCGAAAAGAGTTCATTAGAATTAGTGAAATGCTATAAAGAAACTCCGAATGTTCTCTTGAACTCTTGGTTTGAAGTTTACATTGGAATTTATCTTAAACTCTTGATTTAAAGTTCTTATGAAGAACACCAGTTTGCGAAAAGAGAGACGGTTATCTCCGTTGTACATCGATTGCAGTGAGCCGAGCAACATAACAAACGAAGAACAAGTATCCTTTACCACGTATAGATGATCTACTCGGCCTGTTGCAAGGGTCGGTAGTCTCTTCTAAGAATGAAATAAGGATTGTTTGTCACAAACTAATACGACATTCCGGACGAACCATAGTCATGATAAGTTGTAGTAATTCCATAGGGGCTTACTAATGCCTGATAAGATATTTTGGTCTAATCTTGAAGAAGAGAGAAGTTGTACGACAAGTTTTCCCGAGATGAGAACCTTGAAGCTTGTGAGGGAAGTTACAAGTTTTCTTAGATGTGTTGGTCATTAGCGGAGTTGTGGAGAGATTCTCTAAATTAACACCATTTAGGGCTAACCTACTCCGGATCACAATGAAGTATTGAGTGGGACGGAAATTGACAATGAAGTTGTTTGGAGTTAAGAGGAGATTCATCGGTGCAACTATTATTGAAATTGCCTCGAGGTATGATGAGTTTGGGGTGTACAAGTGATTCTCCAAGGCAAGGTCTTGATTGAGTATTGAGGAACGATGTAAAAGTAATAGCACATGTGTCTCATTCGTAGAAGCGGTGTGAAGCAAGTACCTTCTTCATTACTTGGATCTTGCAACAAGAATTGAGGAAACTTAACATCAAGTTGGTTTGACAAGAACCAAAGCCGATGGTGTAAGTTGGAAGTTCGATCTTCTTTGTTAGAGGAAATCAAAGACAAACATAATGTAAATGGTGCATTATGAAAGACCCGAGAAGGAAGTTAAGTTGCTGATATACCGGACCTTCTTGAGATCCTAGCGCAAGTTAGGAAGGTGGTTTGCCGGTTGGCGTGGCCGCCGAGGGTAGAGGGTGTTCACCCGGTTTTCCACGAGTTTCCAATTACAAGGATCTATTGGCAGACGAGGAACCGATAAGGCTAACTGCAAGACGGACGATCATATCTTTGGTTCAGTTTAGGCTGAGTTAGTAGCATCGATAGAATCGGCGGGATAAACCTAGTCCTTCTCTTAGTTGAGTTATGTGCATGTATGATATTATGTGTAGTTTGTGCCCTCTACGGGAATGTGCTACATGCCCTGATATATCTTGTGGTGGTAGTTTGAGTAGATTGTGTGTATAGATTATAAGCTTTAAGCCTTCTTAGTTTGAGAGTTCATACCACGGCCTTAGGGACCGAGAAGTTCGACGCATAGCAAGTTTCGGGACGAAACTTGTGTTTAGGGGGATCTAATGTAACGCCCCGTTTATTGGGTGCGTTTCAATATTTATCTTTTTTTTTCTTTCCTTCCTTTTATCGATATTTTAAATAGCTTAATATTTTGCCGAGTATTTCTACGTTGTAATTTAAGTTATTGTATTGTTATCGAGAATACTTTACGAGAACGATTTGTATATCATAAATTATATTTTTACAAGTACATTTGAATATATTTAATACATATATAGTGCGTATTGTATTTTTTGTTCGGAAAATGTCGGGAAATTTTCTGTTCCGGAAATTCCCGTTCCGATTACTTTGATCGGGTTTATTTTAATTCCGTTGTCCTATTCTTTTTTATTTTATTTTATCCTTCCCTATTTCATTTCTTTCTTTACTGCACGCCATCAGGGACGCTGCACTGTTGCCTACACCAGCCTACAGCTACTTGGCTTGTACCTTACGTGACTACTCATCCCCCTCATCCTAACTGCACACTCCTCTCAACCTTCATTTCCTCTCAATCTTCTCTCTTTCTGCAACCAGGAAACACAGTGAGCCTCGCCTGCCATAACCGGAGCACCAACAGAGGAGCCTACAGTCGCCGGCGCCGCTGGAGAGGGCCTTGGCTCGCTTTTGCCTTGCCTTGCCTGCCACCGGAGCTCGTCTCCTCCCTCCCCTCTTTTCCCACTGTGCAACGCCCTCTCTCGCAGCCCTCTCACTTCTCTCCTCTGCCCAGCTCGCAACCGTCTTTCCCTTCCCTTGTGAACGTCGAACAAACAGAAGCTGCAAGAGCAGCCCCTGGTTTGCCTCCCTCTCTTTACCTGTGGATCTGAAACCTCCGGCGTCGCTGGGGCTGCTCCTCCCACTCAATTGCAGCCACCACCGGAGTCGCGCTGAGGAGCCACTCTCCTTGCCTCCACTGCCGCCAACAAACACCGCCGCCTGGAGAAGCCCTGCCATCTTCATCGGAGGACCCGGACTCGGCATCGCCTGCGCCACCTTAACCCGCCGAAGCCCCCTCTGCCGGAGACAGAAGCCGATTCCGCCGCCTCAATTTTTCCGCCTGCTGTGTGTCGATTTCTCAAGGTTGAAGAAGGAGTTTTAATATTTCAAATTTTGGGCATTTACTTTGTGATAATTACAAATCTGGACCCACTCCTTTATGTATTGCAGATTTGACCCACTCTTCTGAAATTTGTAGATTGTGCCCTACTGATTTTAATTAATTACAGCTTTGACCCAGATTTTACTATCGGAATATATCCCAAAGTTTATGGAACTTCATGAGTTGCCCAAAAGATGTTTTTACGAGTTTTAACCTTGGATTTTATATACGAGTTGATTTTATATTAATGTATATTACGTATTGTGTCTTTGTTGGTTTATTTATGGAATTTGGCCCAATATTTAATTACGTTTTATAACCCATATTTTTAGAATGGTATTATTTGTCCCGAAAAGCATTCTTGCGAGTTTTATCCTTGTTTTAAAAGCGGGACTTTCCTTATATTTTATACCCTCGTTCGATTAATTTCGAGATTATGACTCGAGGGTTTAATTGCGGGTTTTTAGCGTTTGCTTTTGAAAATGAGTTTACCTTAGAATAATATATCTTATATATTACGATCAAATTTAGCTAATACGCTAAATTTGTATAGCTTTGGTTTTAGGTCCGGAAGCGCCCTGATAAAGGCCTAACGAGTCTAAGATCGCCTTCCGTCTTTTGACGTCATGTGAGTACCCTCTCCCCCGAGCTTATGATCTTACCTCAATTTAGTTATGCTTAGTATTAGTATCATGCTAGGTTGGATCTAGCATAACCTAGTGATAATGCCAAGTAGTGGCTTTGAACCTTAGGTGAGTTTTGAGGATTTGATATTGTTTGATAGATTGATGTTGATTCTAAGCTTGAGGTGATATTGCGGTCTAGTGATATTGTTATAAAGGATTCGAGTATATGGTTGTTTATGACTTTAAGTTGTATGTTGAGCTTGTGAGAATTTAGGGGTTGAGGTTGTATGATTGTTGAGGTTGTGAACTAGGAAGAGAGTATCCTAGTGGTGTTCTAAGTTAAGATCTTGCGAGACCCGAAGGTTTAGAAGTCTTAGGACTTCTAGCTTCTTTTGAGTGTGATGTGAGCACGAGGGATTCTAGAATGTTGTCCTAGAATTGAGAGTCAAATGGTCTTGCGTAGATCATTTGTATAGAAGTCTAAGACTTCTATTGTGAGTGGGTTGTTGTTGATATAGTTATCTTCTTGTGAGCAGGGTATGGGCTTCCTCCCCTAAGGAAGCGAGTGTGTTGTGAGTTGAGTGTGGTGACGAGGTAAGTCTCCGGACTTACTTAGCTCGTATTCTTTGTATTAGCATTATTGTGTGTTGGGTGGTGTGTGTTTATTATGTTACTGTTTATAACAACTAAACCGGAAATAGGATTACCGACCTTTATATTATTTGGCCCAAGTGTATGATAACGGGCGGTGACATCACTGCCTGGCTCCCCGTGAGAGCTAGGGGGATCTCGGCGACTGGCCCGTGCTGGTTAGACGGTCGGAGGCATCCGACCGTTCCATTTCCGAAAGAAGGGACCGAGGCGAGTTTCGGAGGATTCTCGTGTCACAAAAGAAGTTGAATTAGAACGGGATACGACTTAATAATAAAAAGATAATAAACCGGACTTGTGTGATTTGGTGTACATTGTGTGTTATGTTTATTTACTTGTGTTTGTGCCTTTCACCTTGATTCTAATGCTTCGAATATTAGCTAACGATTTTATACCGATTGTTGTAGATTGCCTTGCAGGTTAGGAAAGCGGCCGAGAGATCCGGAAGAGTGGGCAGCTGGGGTTCCGTACATTTTAGGAGTGGGTTTTGGTTGGAGTCGGGTTATGTTTTATTCTTCGTTTATTATGTTGTATGCCGCATGTATGGCGTTTGGTCTTTGGTGTTGACTATCGGCTGAAGTCTTTTGTTGTTTTCCTTCGGGTTTCTTATCATTTGCATTAAAAAGAATTTTGGTTTTGCCTTTATTTGTGCCATGTTGAAAGATCCGGTGAAATTGTTGTCAAGCTAAGGGTCGGGACCCATTGTGAGGTCCCAACCCGTAGCGCCCCGAGTCCCGCGGATTTGGGGTGTTACATATGTGAATTAAATTCTACATAAAATAATGAAATTTGTGAAGGGAGAGATACTAGATAGAATGGGAAACCGTCAAAGGCGGAATTAGACGGAATAAAATTCCGGATATTACAAAAGCAAATTATAAAATATGCATGAAATTCTAACAAAGTATTCAAATCCCACATATGTCATAAATCAATTCAAGCATATCAAAATCATCATAGCTATTCCACAAAACAAATGTTATCATAGAGATCATATCCATCCTAGAAGCACAAAAATTTTTAAAATTTTTCAAATCGTATGATGCAAGACATAAAACATGCAAATGGTATTGGAAATACCTCCACCCCATACTTAAAACTCACATTGTCCCTAATGTGAAGAAAAGAAAAGGAAGAAAAGGATACTCACAATGTAAGATGGCGAATCAGGCATGGCGAATCATTCATTGAGTGGTGATGGTGGGAGTCTATATAAGCTCAATAGGGAACTCCGGATATTCCAATCGGTGTCGAAGAATGAAGAAGGGGAACGTCTTTTGGCCAAACAAAAATTTATCGAAAAAAAAAAAAAATTTTTTTTTTTTTTTTTTGAAAAAAATCGACCGATTTTTCAAAAAATCGGCCGAGTTTTCTGCCCGATTTTTTTGTCGGCCCGATTTTTCCTGAGGGGGTCGATCTCTGGGTCGATTTTTCTTTCTGTTGTCAAAAATCGACTTGTTCTGAAGCCTAAATCGACCGATCTTCTTTTGGGTAGTCGATTTCTTGCCTTTTGTTCCTTGAAAACGTCCTTAGGCACATTTGTATTGCCTTTTTCCATCAATTCCTCAAGATTATACCTAGTTCCTGCGATCCATGACACAAACAAACTGAGAGCGCATAGAGAAAAACAAAAACAAAGCAAACTACACTAAACTATCCTAAGAAAAAGAAAAGGGAAAAAAAATGCATTACCTTGGGTTGCCTTCCAAGAAGCGCTTGGTTTAACGTCGCTAGCTGGACCTATCTCCATAGATGACTCAATGCACCTTGAACATCTTGGATTGCTCATCAAACTCATCATATAATTCCTCAAAAAAAGTGCCGGTTACTAATTTGACCGGCAAGTGGTAAGATCTCCAACGTACAAGCTTGTACGGTTTGATTCTCACCGGAATCCTTCTAGCTTTCCTATGCTTTAATGGGACATAATTCAGCCTTGTGTCCCATCCTTTCCTAGATCGAGAAATTAGTTTCTCGACAATCCTCCTAGCTTCCCCATCTCCAGCTTGGGGATGATGTATGGTCTTCGTCATGTGAATGACCCCATACTTGAATAAGAAACACTTATTGGCATTAGCGTTGAAGTGCTTGCCAAAATTACTCCTTGTAGTCCGAGGAGCATCTACCTCTAGCAAAGTCAATGGAGGTTTCATCTTCACCTTAGGAGGTTCTTTTGGAAGAGACCTCCAACTCTCCGGTGCATTCCTGAAAAAATCAGAAATTTTAATAGGAAATTCAAAGGAAGTAAGAGAATGTACCATGTAAAGTTCTTCAAGGCTTGGGACAAGTTTCATGTTGGGATGATGATCCACACATGAAATACCTCCCAACTCAGCTGGATCCTCTTCAACCTTGGCCACAGTTTCAGTGATTTGGCCAAGGTTCTCCACTTCTTCCTCTTCTTCAAGCTCAACCATTTCTTCCTCCACCTCAACCGCAGCTATAACAGTTGGTTCAAGGTCTTCCACACCTTCCTCTTTTTCATTGAGGACTTCAAGAGGGGTTTCAAGCTCAATAGGAGGAAGGCTTAAGACTTGGAATTCTTCCTCGCATGATAAATGATTTTCCAAGGCTTTTTTACCTTCAGAAATAGCCTTCATTTTGTCTTCCATCTCTTCCACCCTTCTTAACATTTCTTCCAACATAATCCGTGTCCGATCCTCGGATGGTTGTTGTGGAGGTTGCACTTCAGGAGGTTGCTCATAAAACTTATGAGGGGGATTGAGCTCATCCCAATAGGCAAGCTCATCCTCAATAACTTCATCTCTTTCTCTTTCATTGTCGAACCAATGAAAGGCGTATTTCTCTTCCAAGTATTCATAATGGTCCGCCCTAGCACCTTGCCATGCCATCCAGGCTGGATCAAATGCAGGTTCATAGCTCCATGCAGCTATTGGTGAACCTGAAAACTCAAAAACTCATACCGAAAAGATTAAAAGCAAAAAGCACTCAAGCCCGACAACCGAAAACCGAATTTGGTCTATAACCAAATCCCCGGAAACGGCGCCAAAAACTTGTTCGCTCAAAAGGTGTGTGCGTCAAAATCTTAAATTTATATCTAGAACTCAAAGCAAAGCGAACCCGCAGTGTACGTATCAGCTATAGTAAGGTAAGAATTCCAGAGTCGAACTTAGGGATTTGGTGAGAATAATTCCGATTTCAATTATCTAGCAAAAAGTGTGAAAAGCTTTTGTGATCAAATAAGGGGGAAATGATTCCAAGGATTCAAGTATCCGATTTCGGCTTTCGATTCAAGACACTTCTATAGATATAGGACAGAGTTTTTTATCGCCAAGATTAAATGTTCAAAGGTAGGATTCGTACGGTGAAGTTCCGAAACCTATATGACTAATCTAAAGGTTCTCTCTATAAGGGTTGTTGAGGCTGCAATATAGAAAGATCTAAAGACAAGAATTATGTTCAAACTAACTATCTAAAACTCCAGGATATGACTCTCCATAGTAAAGACTAGAAAGCACACTTAGAATCTTAATAAAGGATGTTGAGTCTCTTTATTACCCAAATCTTGAAATCTTAATCTATTAAATGTAGAATCAGGTTTGAAGTGTCTTCATACATTCAATTAGAGGGTAAAAAGGTTAATCAAGGTTGGGATTTAGGCAAGGATTAGTTTTGGTTAAAGATTGATTCAATTAAGGTTCGTCAGAGGAATAAATCGGGCTGTTCATAAGAAAATCGGCCGATTTACTCAAGAACAGTCCGATTTTCCTGTTGTCGCAAAACTAAAATCTAAACTCTCTGGGTCCTAATGTTTGAATGAGTTCAGTCTATCATCATCTAATCCTTAATCATCAACTATTCTCCACAGAATCACAAAGGTTTTAGCTAACCATTTTCAAAATCGAATCAAATTAAATATTGAGAGGAATATCGCAAAGAAACCGAATCTTGAATAAAAAATCCAATAACTTTCAAATCTGTAAAAGATTGTCAAAACAAATCAATGTATCTCTTAAGCAACTCAGATTCGTGTTCAAAAACAACAATCACTTCAATGGACAAAGAAATCTCACAAACTAGAATCAAGATTAGCTTCCCGGCAAAGAGTCCTTCAATCTTCCTCCAAGAATCTCCGAATTCTCTTAAACGTGTAAAGATTTCCCGTTGCGGCCTCCTCAAGTCTCCCTTTGGAGAATTTCGCTCCCCTAGTTCTGGGGCTGTCACCGTTCGCTCTTTAATGTTGAAGGCTATAGAATATATGTAGGGATCTCTCTAGGGTTTAAAGATAAAACCCTAAATATTTGGGCTGAAAAGAAGTCGAATCCGCTGATATCAGAAGATACTCTGGCGCGTCAGACGGTATCAGAGAATACTTTGGGCCGCGTCCGATGGTATCAGAAGATACTTTGGGCCGCGTCAGATGGTATCAGAAGATACTTTGGCGCGTCCTAACTTCCTTTTATTGCTCCTTTTTGTCCCGCAAGGCTTAATCCTTAAATATGCTATTTCACTCCATAATTCGCCAAATTACCTACAAATGCAATAAAACTCTGTGTAGACCTCTATTCTTGTAAAGTAGGTGAATATAACCATAAATACCATGAATGTATGTCTATGCATGCAAAATAAAGGGAAAATCTATGTAAATACATGCCTAAAAATAGGTCATAATTCATGTCATCAAAACTATAATCCACATATACTATACATATCTACCCTGACTGACTATGTTCGTGATTTTGAAAAAGAAAATCATTTTAAACTTAGAACCCTTGAGGGTTCTATTTCTCTCTATTCGGCCGTTAAAAGATTGCGAGTTCCATTGTTGTCAACCTAGGGCTCTGATACCACTTTGTAATGCCCCGAATCCGCGGGACTTGGAGCGCTACAGGTTGGGACCTCACAATGGGTCCCGACCCTTAGCTTGACAACAATTTCACCGGATCTTGCAACATGACACAAATAAAGGCCAAAACCAAAAAAACATTTGTATGCAATGAATGAAACTCAAAGCAAACAAACTAAAGACTCCAGCCGAGATACAAATCCAAAGACCAAAAGCAATACATGAGGCCTACAAAAAAAACGAGATACAATAAACAAAACTTAAACACAACTCCAACCAACTCATCCTAAAATGTACGGACCCCGGCTGCCCACTCTTCCGGATCTCTCCACCGCATCCCTAACCTTCAAGGTAACTACAACGTTATTGGTATAAAACCATTAGCTAGCATTCAAAGCATTAGAATCATGGTACTAGCACACACACACACACGTAAGGCATCATCACACACAACATGATCTAAACACGCGAGTCCGGTTCATTATCTTTATTTAACGTTATTCCCTTACTAATCCACTTATGGTGTGACACGAGAATCCCTCGCCCTTGTCCCCTTTCACCATGCCGGGTTTGTACTTGACACCTATCAGCATCACCCGTTGGACTGGTCGCAAGGCGCCTCCCAATCGCCCCATTTTCGACTGGACAAGCGGTCACCGCCCGTTATCATACACTTAGGCCAAATATCAACATATAAAGTCGGTTGTCCTATTACCGGTTTAGTTGTTATAATATAGACAATAAACACGCACATAAACAATAAACACACACCACCAAACACGCATCGAAACTAATATGGAGAATACGAGCTAAGTAAGTCTGGAGACTTACTTCGTCCCATAGATAAACCCGATATATCCCGTACTCGCTTTCCCGCAGGAAGACGCTCAATGCCTGGCCAAACAAGGCACACTATCAATAACTAACCAATAAGCTAGAAGCCCTCAGGCTTCTAGTCTCCCAAACCTATACGAGGTCATAACCCTAGCATGCTAGGTCCAACTCCTAATCCCTAAGATCATCCTATGATCGTACCAAATCATCACAATACTCATAAATCATTCAACAACCATTTACGGTTCAAGGCCACTACTTGGCATTCTCTCTAAGTTATGCTAGATCCAACCTAGCATGATACTAATACTAATCATAACTAGATCGAGGAAGAATGTAACTCACATGACATCAAAAGACGGAAGATGGTCTATGGATGTCAACTAGGACTCATTAAGTCTTTATCGGGACACTTCCAAACCTAACACCAAAACTATATGAATTTAGGTCGTACACTAAATTTGATTGGAATAAATAATAATATATTTATAACTAAGGAAGAACTCGATTTCGAAAGCCCACGTTAAAACCTGCAAAACCCTTCCGGCCAAAATATAAAATTCAAGGAGCTTGGTCATGAAACTACAAATAATACTTTGGGCCATAAATCGAGTTTTAAATCCAACAAAGACATAATATGCCGTGAATAACAAAATAAGAGTATCCCGTAACTAAAACCCAAGGTTAAAAACGCAAAAATATTTTCCGGGGAATAAATATACAGTTTCATAAATGCGGCCATAAACCGTAAATAAACTTGGGTCAATTAGGTAACTAGGCCATTTTAAGATTTACGTTTAGTAAGTGGGCTTTTTATATTTTTCGTTTAGAAAGTGTACCCCTTTTTAGCTTTTTACTGTGAACCCTAATCCGCTCTATTGTTTACCTTTACACTCTTCTTCTCTTTTTACTTGCTTCTCTGCAGCTCTTTTGTCCCTCTTCTCTCACCTCATTACTAACAAGCTTCGAATCTCTACCCATCTCTTTAATGGCGGAACCTACACGTCTCTCTTTCTATCTAAATCTCGTCGCTCTTCACTCCCGTTCTTCCACCACCTCTTCTTCAATGGCTTCTCCTTCCATCTTCTTCTCTAATTTCTACTTATCTACTCGCTTTGAGCACGGGTTTCGTCAAATTTCCTCCATACAAGATCAAATCAAATGGCTTCCTTTTCGTTCTCTAGATCTAGGTGAGTTTGTACAAACGGAACTCTCTTCGCCGGTAAACCTCAACATCGACAACCCTAGATCTAGGTTCTCATTTCACGATCTAGATCTAGGTGAGTATGTACAACCGGTCTCTTTGCCTGTAAACCTCAGCATCGACAACCCTAGATTTAAGTTCTCCTTTCATAAAAGTCAGATCTGTCCGCCCCTCTCCTACTGTTTCCGGTTGCTTGCAATGGAACATATGTGGTTTTTGGTCTCACATTGATGTGGGCACTTGCAGCCAAAACCCGCTGAGCCATACTGAATCTGCAATTTCGGAGTTTTGCTGCAATGGCAACCTACCTTCTGGGTTATATTTTTTTCTTAATGTTCAACTTTGTGATGTTGACTTTAACAGATGTGGTTTTTAGCCGAAGGTCAGGAACCATGTGCCCATGATAGTATAACGTTAATCTAGTTCGTCTTTCTGATGTCTCTATTGTTCCTTTTCTTATGTCATTTTCTTAGTCCTTGATTAATTTTTATTCTTAGTATTGTGCTCCAAGCACCAGTGACCAGAGCTGAGCATAGAGCGGTATAAACTGATTTTTTGGACCAAATTGAACCTATCCGGTCCAAACCGAGAACTGAAATGAGTGGCCTTTTGGTTGTGTCATCGTTCCATGGTTTCACTGCATCGGTTTTCGATTCGCTATGAAATCCGTTCGTTCGGTCCAAAATGATTCTTCATATAAAAAGTATTTGCACCTCTTCCATTCCTATACAAATATATACTTCGTATAAAAATTTCATACCTGAAATTCATACCAGAAAATTGTAAAAAAGGATAAAAAAAACAAAAAAAAACTTCTGATATAAAAAATGCTGGTATAAAAAAGGATAATTTCTTGTATGAAATTTCTGGTATGAAATTTTTGTATGATAATTTATGGTATGTAATTTATGGTATGAAAATCTTGTATAAAAATTCTGGTATGACAAAATTCTTGTATGACAAAATTTTGGTATGAACTTTTCGTATGATAATTTCTGGTATGAAATTTCTGGTATGAACTTTTCGTATGATAATTTCTGGTATGAAATTTCTGGTATAAAAATTATGGTATGAGAAATTCTGGTATGAGAAATTCTGGTATGACAAATTCCGGTATGAGAAATTTAGTCCAGAAAATAAAAAAAAAATAAAAAAAAGGCAAGAAAAAAAAACAAATTCTGTAATTAAAAATTAAAACTTATACTTATATAACAAATAACAAACATCATTCATTCATTTCTTTCTAAATAGAAGGGTTAATAATTTTTCCCTACTATTAAATGAAAGTGGTAAAAAATTTGGGGTACACTTTCTTAAACAAAAACTCAAAAAGGCCTAATATATCAAATTATCCCAATAAACTTTGGGCTATTCCCGAAAATATTACAACCGAGGGCATAATGTCACATTCAAAAAATCTGGGTTCAAAGCTGCAATATCACAAATCCGGGTACATTCAGTAATTAATTATTATAGGGGCATATTTGAAAAACATCCAAAACTGTGGGCACAAATTACAAATTCAAAGTATGGGTCACAGGTTGCAATTATACTAAAATAAGGGGGCCCGATTATAAATATCCAAAAGGGTTTTCTTCTCCCTTTGCAATTGACGCAGGCGGAGAAGCGAGAAGGTGAGGACGGCGGAAGGCAACACTAGAACTGGAAGGGGCTCAGGCAAGGCGACGACGTCTCTCCCAGCTGCGTTCCCGGTGGTTGACAGTTCCGACGGCTTCCTCGTTGTACAGCGCATCGAAGGCAGAAGCAGTGGAATTTTCCCTCTGTTTTCTGTGTTCAGGCAACGGCAAGAAGAGGAAAGGGAAGTTGTGGACAGTGGTACAATGATGCCAGGAGGGTGAGGGTCGACAGAGGAGGGTTGGGAGGCTCCGGTTGGCTCCGGTGACCTGATAGAGGAGCGATGAAGTTGTAGGTGGAGGGGCTCCAGAAGAATGGAAGGAGAGGAAAGTTTGCTCCAGGTGAGGTGTGACCGAGAGAGATCGAGAAGCAGGATTAGGCCATCTTCATCCCAGAAATGTCAGATTTAGTTTCTCTGCACATAAACTTCTCTTTATTCTTCACTTTGATTTCCTCCCCAAATCTAACATCTCAATAATAAAATTGTTTCTTATATAAGTAAAGAAACCTAAAGTATCTGGGATGAAGATACCCTTAGAGTTGCGTGAGGGAGATAGGGCTGCTGAGAGCGGGAGGTCGGGGTTGCATGGTGGTCGAGGGGTCGGGGTTGCAGGGTTCACACATGGGCGGCAAAGGAGGGGTCGGGGTTGCTTCCCAACCGAAGGAGAGAGGCAAAAAGGAAAGAAAATAATAAAAAGAAAATAGAGAATTAAATTATTCTCGATCGGAAATAGTCGGAACGGAAGTTTCGGATCGGAAAACGTTTCCAAACTTTTCCGAAAACAAAGATACCGGAAAAATACGTGGATCGAATATGTATAAATAAACTCGCAAAGTATACTTTGAACAACAAAAAAACATTCTCGCAATCTATTTACGATATATATATATATATATATATATATATATATATATATATATATATACTTGTGGAATTTAATTTACGACGTAAAAATACTCGTAAAAATATTTAAGTTATTAAAATATCGATAAAAGTCGATAAAATAAATATCGTAAACGCGCCTAAAATTGGGGTGTTACATTACATACTCAAATAGAGTAAATCAACTCGGTATCATCCTTTCCAATAATCTCCAATAAAATCATAATTAATTTATTAGTAACTTAAAATACTTGATTTATTTCAAAAATAAATCGATTACGACAAATCCTTCAAATTTTGGATATTACATCTTTCAAGCTTCTTATAAGCAGTTAATCCTTTTTAGTGTTTTGTATGAATTCGTTATATTTAGTGTCGAGATCTACTAAGTTATTATTTTTTATTTTTTTGAACAAGCACCGTTATTTGAAATTTTTTACATTAGTTTAAAATAATTTGGTATTCGTCTAAGGGCGATCTAGTTTGTTGTAGACAGCCTTTCAACTAATTATTCTCATTCGAATATATTTTTGTTTCGTTTAATTTTAGTGCGACAGGTACGGAGGAGTGGATGATGAAGAATGGCGAAACCTGGGATGTAAATGGGATGGGGATTCTCCGAAATTTTCGGGAATTATTCGTCATGGGGATGGAGATGGAGATTTTAAAAGGGGACGGGACGGGAATGTGGTGAAAATTGATTCCCCGTTTGAGGATGTAATACCTGAAAGTTTCAAAACCGTTATTTCCGAGTCAAGATAGAAATTCTATCATTTTATGTGACTTTACCGCTCACATTAAATGATAAAATGTCACTCTTGCAAGACTATTTATGGTGGATGCCATTTGACAAGCCTATGACAAGGCCCAAGGCAAGATTCTTCCTTAGCCCATGTCTTACCTTGTTACTTCAGTCCGTCAGCCTATTATGCACAACTGGGCACTACAATCATCAAAGACAAGCAGCCAAGGAACCCATGTAGGAGGTGTCCACTAAGAAGCCAAGGATCACGTCGTTCGAGGTCTAGTAGGGGAAGCTCTCCACGTGACAAGGCATCCAAGTCAATTGCACCTATTTACCAGAAAGGACGGGGCTCCTACATATGCGCTTCTTTACCAATCATAACTCATTCATTCTGCAGATTATAGCCTTTCCTTAACCATTTCTAAGATCTCATACTTACCTTGAGCAATAGAGAACGACAACCAATTGTACCTATTTACTAGAAAGGACGGGGCTCCTACGTATGCGCTTCTTCAATCTAGTAACCAACGCTAACCCTACTGATTGCCCTCGCTTTCTCCATACGCACAGGCCGATCAACTGAGACTTGTTGCCTCGACATTAAGCAGCAAGGGAGAAGTCTTTAGCGTCGACACTCTAGCCGGTTTGTTTCTTGTTTCACAAGTGAGCTTAGGTTCCCTCTATAGTTCGTAACCAGGCGCGATAGGTAAGACCTTACCTTCCCTATCTTCTATGTGTTCCATCGACCTTTGTATGACCTTTAATCTCCATGTCCACTAGCATCACACAACACAAACAAGAGTAATGTGAGAGGCTTACTGGCACTATTGTTGTTCCACAGAACCGCCGGAGACCAAGGCGGATCCCTTCAACCTAACCATTTCCAAGACAGTAGGTAAGCAAGCTCGGTTGAACTCAACGTTTTACCAAGGAAAAATATGATGTGTTTTAACCTCCTACAGGACTCAAAGAGTAGATCTGTAGCTTTCTTACCATTAAACAGAGAGTGGAGGGTCGGGGAGGATCGAACCTGAGATGTAGGGGCTAGATCCAGAAAACTAGCACGTTGCTGGTGAGACTCGAACCCCATACCTCTTGCAAATCTTGGTTATGTTAAATTCCATTAACTAAGTTGTGCAGTCATGTATGAGCTTCTGTTTCGATAGCTTAAAAATATAATCCACCGTTCAAATTTTTATACGTTGTAAAGGGTTATGATTTAGTTGGTGAAATTGTAGATTTTTGGCTAAGTATAGAAATTCTGGGTTGAGGAGTCAACTTTAAAGATTTGTGTAGGAGTTGTTGTTGGGTGTTTTGGGAATTTCTTTACTTTTATATGTAGAGTGCATAGCAAAGAAGGCGTAGATAATTTTCTCAGATTTTTTATATTTTTATAGTAGTATTCTATTTTGAGTCAAAGTTGAGTCTTAGTGAATTTTTGAGAGAGTCAAGAAATTGGATAAACTTCTAAGTGTAACAAAGCTTCTTTTGAGAGTTAAATTATGGATTTTGGTTTCAAAGGGTAGTGAGACTAAGATATGGAATTATCTACGGCTTTGAGGCTTGGGGGTAAAATAGTCATTTACCTTATGGAGGGTTAATTGGTAATTTTCTTATGATAGACTTCAGTATCTTACAAGTTGGAGACTTTTAAAAGAGTTGGATACTTTATTTGTCCACTTGCCTTTATATATTAGGCAGTTGAGTTCATGCGGTTGCGGATCGAGTTTAGAGATAACGAGAATTTGTTACTCGATTCAAGTAAGTCATTTGGGCTTACTTAGTTGGCTTCTAGATGTTAGTTGAATGCCTATAGTGGTATGAGTTTATGTGTTTAATAATTATAGCTTGCATAGGACGACCCTTTAATTATATGACTCAAGTGTATGTATAACGGACGGTGACATCACTGTCAACTCTAATAGGAGTCTGGGAGGTTCTCTCAGGCCAGATTATACACATACACGGTGAGGTACATCGGATTCATTCCTGTTAGTACACGGAGACAGAGGCAAGGTTTGGAAATCCATCGTGCCACAAAATAAGTTGCATTAGTAAAGTGTATGACTTAAATTAAGATAATAAATTGAATTCTCTATAAGCATGATGAGTGTTTTCTTTCTGTTATGACATGCGTGTGTGTTATTATTGTTCTTCTAACTTTTGGATAGCTAGCTAACAGTTGAATATTTTGTTGTTTAGACTTACCACATCTTAGAGCAGCGGCCGAGTGATCCGGAAGGTAGTGGTCAATCGGGTCTCCGTACTCCATAGGATGTGGTTGGATATTATTATTGTAATATCCGGAATTTTTATTCCGTTTAATTCCGAATCAATTTGGACTTCGAGCCGTTGACGGTTTCCCATTCTATCGAGTATTTATTTCTTCATAAAATTTTATCATTTTATGTAGAATTTAATTCACATAAAATGATAGAATTATATCAAACCCTAATTCTTATAATTATTTATCATTTTATGTAGAATTTAATTCACATAAAATGATAGAATTATATCAAACCCTAATTCTTATAATTAATTCTTAACGACGACTTTAGACGAGATCATGACAAGGCTGAGACGAGACTGTGACAAAGTTGTGACGAGACCATGATAGAGCTGCGACGAGGTCATGACGAAGCCCGACAACTCTGTGACGAGGTCATGCATGGGCCTGACAAATCCATGACGAGTTTTCACAAGTTGTGACAACTCAGCCCACTCTTATTTTTACCTTGTTTCAGCCCAGCCTTTACCTTACCTCAGCCCACATTCCTTGTCCAGCCAGCCAAGGATGCAACAACCCATCGTGATCCAGTAGATGACAGCCCAGATCCGTGCTGGCCCAGCGGCACTTCGAGCCCAGCAAGAAGAAGAAGAACAGACGGGCCTCCTCTCCTCCGCTTCACAGCAACACGTACCAGATCCGTTGCACTCTCTCTCCTATCTTCACGATCTCTTCTGTAACGCCTTCCTTGTAACGCCCCGTTTATTCGGGTGCGTTCCGACTTTGCCTTTCTCCTTTCCCTCGATTCACTATAGCTCGAGTTCTTATTTAAAGTATATTTTTTTTTTTAGTTTTAAAAATAAAATAATTTTACTGGGTATTATATTATTTTGGGATACATGTATGTATTCCCAAATAATATTAATTTAATTTTGTCGGAAATCAGGATTTACCGATCTGGGAACTCCAGTTCTGAATGTTAATCGAGTGGGGTGTTGTAAAAGCCCTCTTTAGTCTTTTATTTATTTATTTATTTTTCTTTTTATTCCTTCCCTTCTCTTTTTCTTTTTCTCTCTCTCTTTCTTCTTTTCCCTGCGCTTTTGTCTTGCGTGTGGCGTTGCAGCAGAGGAGGGCTAGAGGCCGACCTCTCCGTAGCCGACCCTTCGACCCCCTTGGCCCTAGCCTGCAACCCTAGCTGTGTCCGACCCCTCGCCCCTTCCTCCCTGCGATGATACCACTCAACAGCCCACACCCTTTCCCTATTCTGTCATTCCCTCTCTCCCTACTCCCATTCCACTCTCCTCCTCTCTTCTAATCACGAACTGAAGGCCACAACCGCCTCAGTGCCGCTAGGATCCCGCCGGGAAGAGCCGACACAGCCTCTCCCCGCCACGAGCCGCTTGGACTGCCGGATTGGTGAGTGGCCGCTCTATCTTCCCCTCCTTTCTCATCTTCACTCCTTGCTCTTTCTCTCTTTTAATGGTGGCTATGGCCGAACCTCTATTATGGTGTAGAAACTGCCGGCAGGAAGAGCCGGAACCATCGCCAGCCACCGAGTCCACGCCGGTAGAACAGCCACCGGAGACGCCGGCCGTCTTCTCCCTCCGCCTTGCAACCGCCGCAGCCTCCCAGCCTTCTTCTCCTCCAGCGATCGTTTACAGTAGGGTGAAAGGGCTTTGGAAATTAATTGTAAATGTGCCCCTCTTATTGCACCTAATTCCTGTTGTGACCCCATTATTTATGGATAATTACAGTTTGTGCACATTTTGTGTGTAATTGCAGTTTTGACCCAATAAATTTGGAAAAGGAACTTTTATACCCTGCAGTAAATTATTAATATTATTAAACCCCAAATTTTGTTAAGTTTTGTGACCCAACTCCTTTACAAATTATTTTGGTGTCTTAGATGGTTTAAAAATCCGATTGTTGGATAATTTGAAATTCGGTTTTCAATCAACTTTCCCTTTTTGGATGTCTTGCCTGGAATTGGTTTTAACGAGTTTAAAATCGGCTTTGGAAAACGGAGTTTTCATTGGAAAATCTTTTTGCGCTAAACACTCCTTTCAAAATTAGCGTTTAAGCTAATTTCGCTTAGTTTTGTCCTTAGGTCCGGAAGCGCCCAATAGAAGCAGTCGAACTCGTTCTTGACTCCGTAGACCGTGCTTCACTTTGGATCTCGTGTGAGTACTTCTCCTTCGTTAGTTCGGTTATGGTAGTATAACTTGTTAGAGGAACTTAGCATAACGTAGAGCAAATGCCATGTAGTGGCCATGAACCCTAGGTATTGGTTATTGGATATGGAACTTGTTGCTTTACCTTCTTTACGATCTTATGATGATCCTCGAGATAATAGGTTGGACCTAGCATGCTAGAGTTAGATATCATATATATATGTTGGAGACTAGAAGTCCGAGAACTTCTAGCTTTTTAGTTGGTTATTGATAGAGTGCTTCACTTGGTCAGGCTTAGAGCGTTTTCCTGCGGGAAGTTGAGAGTGGTTTTGAGTTACCTTGAGAGAGGTAAGTCTTCGGACTTACTTAGCTTGTATTCTATGTATTAGATTCATTGAGTGTTTAGTGGTGTGTGTTTTATTGCTTTCATTATAACTTATAAACCGGAATTAGGATTACCGACCTTTATATATTATTTGGCCCAAGTGTATGATAACGGGCCGTGACAACTTGTCTAGCTCTTGCGTAGAGTTAGGAGGTTCTTGGCGACTAGCCCGTGTGGTTAGACGGGCGGATGCATCCGTACCGTTCCACGCGGTAAGTGGGGACCGAGGCGAGTTTTGGGAGATTCTCGTGTCACAAACGAAGTTGAATTCGAACGGGATACGACCTAATAAATAAAGATAATAAACCGGACTTGTTTGTTGAGCATGATTATGTGATGTTATGATGTATGAGTGTGTTTGTGCCTTCACCATGTTTCTAATGCTTGGAATAGAGCTAACGGTTTTAAACCGCTTGTGTAGATGCCCCACAAGTTAGGGACGGCGCCGAGTGAGGTGGAAGAGTAGACAGCCGAGGGTCGCCGTACATTATAGGACGGGGGCGTTTTAGGTTTTTTTTGTTATGTTCGGACTTATGGTTTCGGATTTATGCTTTGAGTTTGTGTCGTTTTGAGGACTCGGCTGAGTTTCCACTTTGTACTTTTACTTTCAGTTTCTCGCATACACTATAAACGATTTGAGTTTTTGCCTTTATTTGTGCCATGTTGGAAAGGTCCGGTGAAATTGTTGTCAAGCTAAGGGTAGGGACCCATTGTGAGGTCTCGCCCGTAGCATCCCGATATCCTGCGGATTCGGGGTGTTACAAAAGTGGTATCAGAGCCCTAGGTTGACAACAATGGCACTCGCAACCTTCTAAAGGCCGAATGAGGTATAAACAGAACCCCAGGGGTTCAGACTTTTTCGTTTTCAAAATTCATATGCATGAGTCGGGATTGTGATAGAATGTACGGGACCACCACTCCTCATGCAAACCTCGGCAGCATAGATTCCTGGATTTGATTGATGTATGTATACATATATATATATATATATATATATATATATATATATATATATATATATATATATATATATATATATATATATATATATATATATATATATATATTATTACATAGTCATATATATATGTACGGCCTTAGGATGTTTTGTGGAATTGTATGTATCTAGTTATGTATATGACCTTAGGGTGATTGGGCTTATACACCATGGTTGTACATTTGTATTTTGGCTATCATCATGCTTTTATGAATTAGTATCATAATAATTTCATAAGTATTACATAAATAATTAAATAAATATACGCCATACACTATCAGATGGCACGTACGAGAGCCACCGCTTATGTAGGACCCGCCAGGGGTAGACCCCCTCTCCCACCTACCGCCCAGAGACGGGGACGGGTAGGGAGACCTCCAGGCACAAGAGGTCGGGGACGTATCCCCATTGTGGACCCACCCGTTGTGGATCCGCCAACAGCAGAGATTCCAGTAGAGGACGTAGCTGAGAGCGTCATTCCAGAGGTGAGAGATAGGACAGTTGTGAGGTCTGGGGCGCATAGTTCCCCATCTTCTAGGACCGGGGGACCATCTATTAGAGCTACTATATTTGCAGACTATGTCCGCCGAGTGGAGGAGGCATTCAGGACAGGAGCACCACCTCCCGCACCACCGGTACCTACACCTGCACCTGCGAGATCAGCTGAGGTCTCACAGAGAGTTACTCCCATTAGGGCCGCACCAGAGATTGTTGTACCAGCGGCAGTTGCACCCGAGCCGGTTGTAGAGGTCGCTAGAGCTAGATTGGAGCCGAGATCTCCTAGACCTGATTCATGGTTGAAGACTTTCAACCAGCAGCATGTACCCTACTTCGACGGGAACGTAGGGTTAGAGGTGGAGCACTGGATTGGGCACGTGGAGTCTGCACTAGAGGCAATCCGTTGTCCAGAGGAGAGACAGGTGGAGATAGTCCAGACGTTATTCCGAGAGGAGGCCCAGTATTGGTGGAGGACTGTTAGAGGAGGTGTGACTAGGATGGAGCAGCTGCTGAGCCTCGTTAGAGAGACTTTTTGCCCGGATTCACTGAGGAGAGACAGAGTCCAGGATTTTCTAGAGGCAGGATTTGAGGACGTCCCAGTCATTGAGGCGATTAGACGTTTTCGGGCGGAGTTAGCCTTGTTGGGTCCCGCTGCACCTCCAACGGACCAGCATGTCTATCTCTTCTCCAGGAGATTGAGGGAGTCCACCCGTGCTTACTTGGCGGGATTTCGTTGTGTTTCGTTGACAGAGTACTAGGACCGAGCTTCGGCCTATGAGAGAGATCGCCTTGGGTCCAGGAGAGCAGCACAGTCCGGAGGGCCGGACAAGAGGCAGAGGACATGGTCAGCTAGTGCAGGGGCAGGAGCCTCAGGACATGGGCGTAGCCAGACACAGGGACGTCCCGGTCCCCAGCAGTCGACTCAGACACCAGACCGGGGCCGACAGTACCACAACTGTGGAGAGTTTGGGCACATTCGGACGGCATGTAAGAGGCCGCCCGTGACGTGTTTTACTTGTGGACAGGTGGGTCACCGAGCCTCTTTTTGCCGCTAGGGCAAGGCCCAGTCACAGCAGGGTTCTTCACCTGCTACCAGGGCAGGAGGGGGGCAGAGGCCACCTTAGTTTCCGGCCCAGGGATTTCAGCAGAGAGGTCAGAGTCAGACTCGTACACAAGGGTCAGCCCAGGGCCAAGGTAGAGGCCGTGGTGGGGGTACCCAGGAGACTAGAGGCACTCATGCTAGGGTATTCCAATTGAGGAGTGCTGTTGAGCCAGCAGCGCCGGCAACCACAGGTACCATTCAGATTCAGGGTCTCCCAGTTCGAGTTTTGTTTGATACGGGTGCTACGCACTCCTTTATATTTGATGATTGTGTAGCTAGGTTGGCCTTAGTTACGGTAGAGGGGAGACCCTTCATTGTGGGGTTACCCGATGGGGGTAGGGTTAGCGGTACTTGCGAGGTACGCAGTTGTCCCATTCATTTGGGAAACCGCGATTGGTTAGCCGACTTCTATGTCATGCACTTAGTGCATGAGGAAGTCATCTTAGGGATGGATTGGATGGACCGCCACCGAGCCGTTTTAGACATCAGCCGGAGGACTGTGACGGTCACTACAGAGATGGGACATGAGGTGATTTTCCGAGGATGGGACCTCGGAAAGACCGGTACAGTCATTAGCGCGGTCCGAGCCGTGAGACTTATCGGGCAAGGATGCGAGGCCTTCTGGTGCTATGCCATGAAGGAGGAAACGGGACCATCGCTGGAGGAGATTCCCGTAGCATGTGAGTTTGAGGATGTTTTCGTGGAGCCACCCAGATTGCCACCGCAAAGGAGCGTTGATTTTTCTATTGAGTTGGAGCCCGGCACGAGGCCGATCTCCAAGACTCCATACCGCATGGCGCCGATCGAGATGCTGGAGCTGAAGAAGCAGCTCGAGGAGTTAGCCGATAGGGGTTTCATACACCCGAGCGTTTCCCCTTGGGGTGCACCGGTCCTCTTCGTCAAGAAGAAGGACGGATCTTTGAGGCTATGCATTGATTACCGAGAAATAAACAAAGTCACCATCAAAACAAGTATCCTCTACCCCGCATTGATGACTTACTAGACCAGTTGCAGGGAGCCTCTGTGTTTTCACGCATTGACTTGAGGTCGGGATATCACAGCTGAGGGTGAGAGGGGAGGACGTGCCGAAGACGGCATTCAGGACGAGATATGGTCATTATGAGTTTGTCGTGATGCCGTTCGGGCTCACGAATGCACCTGCCGTCTTCATGGAGCTGATGAATGGAATCTTCATCGACTTCTTAGACCAGTTTGTGGTAGTGTTCATAGACGACATCTTGGTATACTCTCGGAGTAGAGAGGAGCATGCGGGACACTTGAGGACGGTGCTTCGAGTCCTAGAGGATAGAGATCTTTATGCAAAGCTCTCTAAGTGCGAGTTTTGGATGTCCGAGGTGGCATTCCTAGGTCATATAGTTTCCGCCGAGGGTGTCATGGTTGACCCGGGGAAGATAGAGACCGTTTCCTCATGGCCGCCTCCTAGGACGGTCAAGGAGGTGCGCAGTTTCTTGGGCTTAGCGGGATATTACCGCCGGTTTGTTGAGGGTTTCTCCGTGATTGCGCGGCCACTTACTTCCTTGCTGAGGAAGTCTACCAGGTTTGCCTGGTCCGAGCCTTGTCAGCGTAGCTTTGAGGAGCTGAAGAGGAGGTTGACCTCCGCTCCTGTTTTAGCCCAGCCAGAGGGCGTAGAGGATTTTGTAGTGTATAGTGACGCCTCCAAGCTAGGCTTGGGGTGCGTTTTGATGCAGAGGGGTAGGGTTATTGCGTATGCTTCACGGCAGCTGAAGCCGTACGAGGAGAATTATCCTACCCATGATCTTGAGCTAGCGGCAGTGGTTCATGCCCTGAAGATATGGCGACACTACTTGTACGGGGCCACGTGCCAGATCTTCACAGACCATAAGAGTCTGAAGTACATATTTACTCAGCGGGAGTTGAATAACCGCCAGAGAAGATGGTTAGAGTTGATTAAGGACTTTGATTTGGAGATTTTGTATCATCCAGGGAAGGCGAATGTGGTCGCCGATGCTTTGAGTAGGAGGACTCCTCGTGAGGAGGCTATATCTCGGCTTACAGTTCAGCCTCAGTTGCAGAGGGATTTGATAGAGTTGGAGATGGATATCCGGTTCCCGGATACGGATTGTCACTTGTCCGAGTTAGAGATATTACCTGACCTGTCCGGAGAGATCCGACAGAAGCAGGAGGGATGTCCCATTTTGACGAGGATTCGGGATAGGATGGCCCGAGGAGAGGCATCGCAGTTTGTCACAGGAGCAGACGGATTGTTGAGACGTCAGGGACGTATTTGTATACCGTCAGACCCAGAGTTGAGAGAGCGGATCTTGCAGGAGGCACATTCGTCTCCTTACTCAGTGCATCCAGGCACGAGTAAGATGTATCAGGATATTAGGGGGTCTTATTGGTGGGGCGGGCTTAAGCCCGATATAGCGAGATATGTGGCTAGATGCACGACCTGCCAACAGGTCAAGATCGAGCACCAGAGACCAGGGGGGAACTCCACCCACTGTCTGTGCCGAAGTGGAAGTGGGAGGACATATCCATGGATTTTGTTACCGGTCTAAGACCGAGTAGGAGCTTTGATGCGATTTGGGTGGTAGTGGATCGGTTGACGAAGACCGCACGTTTCAATCCTATTCGGGAGACGTGGCCGGTGAGTCGTCTAGCTGAGGAGTTTACTCGTCAGATTGTGAGGTTACATGGAGTCCCGAGGACTATCATCTCGGACAGGGATGGGCGTTTTACTTCGAGGTTCTAGCAGCAGGTACAGGCCGCCCTAGGTTCGAGTCTTCATTTTACCACCGCATATCATCCACAGTCCGACGGTCAGTCCGAGCAGACTATTCAGACCTTGGAGGACATGTTACGGGCATGTGTGCTAGACTGGGGGCAGGTATGGCCAGACCACCTTCCGTTGGTGGAGTTTTTGTATAATAACAGTTGGCACGCATCGATTGGGATGGCACCGTATGAGGCATTGTATGGACTGAGATGTCGTACCCCCTTATGTTGGGACGAGCCGAGGAGTTCTAGTATAGTAGCTCCAGATCAGGTACAGGATGATATGGCTAGGATTGCTTTGATCCGAGAGAGGATGTTGGCTGCGCAGAGTCGTCAGAGATCGTATGCAGATAGGAGGCGTAGGCCCCTAGAGATCAGAGTAGGAGCTCAGGTCTGGTTGAGGGTATCACCGACACGGGGTGTGAGGCGATTTGGCATTAAGGGGAAATTAAGCCCCCGATATGTCGGTCCCTTTGAGATTATGGAGAGAGTCGGAGAGGTGGCATATAGGTTAGCGTTACCACCGCGGTTGGAGGGTGTTCGCCACTTAGCGTGCGTGCAAATAAGCTTTAAATTTATAAAACTAGAATCAAGCAAGCGAACCCGCAGTGTACGGATCGATATAGTTAAGCAAGAATTCCAAAGTATCGAACACAGGGATTTGGAGGGTTAAATCCAATTATAGGTTATCAAGCGAGTAAATGTAAGAGCTTTTCGAATTATTGGGAAAACAACAATCCTAAAGATCCAGGAATCCAGTTGTGGCAATCGATTCAAGATATACTAATGATATAAGGACAGAGTTGAGATATGCAAAGGTATGCTAATGTAAGGTAATCGTACGGTGAAGTTCCAAAAACCTTATATAACTCACCTACAAGACACTCTCTATAAAGGTTGTTGAGGCTTCAATATAGAAAGGTTCTAAAGGTAAGAATTAATGTCAAACTTGTAATCCAAGGATCAAGACTAACTAAACCGATTAAGGTTGTGACACTCACAATCGAGGTAGAGGTTGTTGAGGCTTCACTACCACCTAGAAAAAGCAAGCCAAGACTAAGTTAAAGCTAATCTTTAACTTTGGATTAAAGTAAAAGCAAGTTCGTAACTTAACACAAAATTACGGTTAGTTCTTGAGTTCCACGGCCGTGGAAGCTCAAGAACAGACCGTGGATTAGGGTTGTCGTCGATTCTCTCTAACTCTCAAGGTCCAATCTGTTTACGATCGATCTATCATCATCTAAGCCACAACTATCAACCCTTCACCTTAGAATTGTTAAGGGTTTTTAGCCAACAATAGTCATATTGATATCAAATTCAAGGTTTAAAAGAAAGAAAGATGAAAACTTCCGAAAACCTTCAATAACTTTCAAACCAATCTCAAATCCACAAATCAAGAACAATATAGTCACTAGATTCGGAACAACACAAACAATCACAATCTTAGATAAGAAGGAAGAACGGGATGTCAATCCGTCTTCTAATTCAAACCTAAGTAAGAAGAGAAATCTTCTTACGAACAATCTTCCGAATCTTCGATCTTCCATCAATCCGGAAATCACAATAGCAACGCGCAAATCTCTCCAACACAATCTTCGCCAAATGCGAAATTAGGGCAATTCCAAGCGCAAGCGTAAGATGCGTCTATGCGTAAGCGAAGGTGACGGAATCTCTCCTCGTCCGTCCTTTTATAGTGTAAGATAAAATATCGGCCCGGCCCAATTGCGTAGGAGATCGTGGCTTAAAGTGTGGCGAAAAAGATCGCCAAGAACACGGTCGTGGAAGGGTTCCACGGCCGTAATTTAGAGCGTGAAAATCATCACGGTTGGACACAACTCCTCCACGGCCGTAGAAGTTGCTGGAATGAACCACGCTTCCCTTGCCATGGTTCCATGGCCGTGGACTTGAACGTGGAATGTGGTACGGCCGTATTTTAGAGCGTGGTTTAGGGCTAGAACGTGATTCTTCATTAGTCTCGTGCATTCTTCAAGTTGGCACTTCCTTAGCTCCTAGGAATGTCCTCAATTTATGGACATGCTCAATCAAATCCATCCTTGCTCAAATTCCGTTCGGAAATAGCTCTTAATTGACTACAATCAACATAAAGCTTGTGTAGATCTCCATATCGATAATATAGACAAACTAGCTCACAATTGAATCAATGCTTAATCAATGACTATCATAATGGATGAAATACACTTAGAAAACGTGCCTAAAATATCACAATATTTCATGCTAACAAATAACCCCATACTTGCCACTTGCTTGTCCCTAAGCAAGGTCTTTCAAAAGCTTTAAAACAAAAGTTAGGATGAAATATGTGTACCTTCTCAAAGCAAACTTCTTTTGGATGAATGTGCCTTCTAATCAATAGATCATTCTCAAATCTTGCTTCATTCGTTTATAAGACTTTCATACACTTAATCAAAGAGTAAAGAGTAAAGAAAGCTCACAAATCAATTAAACTTCCATACAAACATCATAACCTTCAAACATTATCAAAATCAATCATAAGAAACTTCAATTTAGATCACCAAGTCATATAACATTCTTTTGATCTTAAGGACTTTCAAAGAAAAGGTCTAGAATGTGGAAAGGGGAGGAAACTTTAAGGAATGTGGTGCATGAATCCGGGAAAGTGGATAACTACTCTTTTCTTCTTCTCTTGCGGTTTCCGCAACACCTTCAACTTAGAGCTTCGCTCTCTTCTTTTCATTTTTCGACTTTACTTTTGGAGTTATGGATAGAGGTGCACAAAAACCGAAGCCTAGGAGATTGGCGTTTTTCAATTTTTATGAGATGCCTCAAACCCTTAGCGCACATACCATAATCCGCTAGGAATATCGCTCAATCCGACTTTGGCAAGACACAAACACCTGGCTATGTGAATGGTGCCGAGTTACTCATCATCATGATTGACTTCCCCAAACCTACAATTCTTTCTATTCTTTTGATTGCAAATAATTGCTTTCAAGGCCCTCCCACATCAAACATTCTAATATCAATCAACTCCTCCAAATTCCCGGATAGGTAAAGGAGGCCATAATTTCAATGAGGGGCTAAATGATCAAAGAAAGAAGAAAGAAAATCGAATTGCCTTAATCATCTCAACAAGAAGCATGAGAACTTATAGTGTGATTTCAACTTCAATTCCTCAACATGATTTAAGTAACATTCATCACATTATGAAACTTGCAAAAGAGGTATAATCAACTCATTCAATTTCTTTTCAATTCACTATTCGTTTAAGCATGCAATTGTCATCAAACTCAATTCACAAGTAGCTATTATCATAGAAATCCTCTCAATCCTTAGAAGCACAAAATTTTCAAAACTTTTCAATTTTTATGGGTTTTTCAAAATCTTTTTCATGCAATGCAAAAATGAAACGTGCAACAATATAATGAACATGCAAGATAGTCTCAAATAGAAGCAATCAAAGTGAGTAAGAGTTATTACAACTTTTAGTCACACCGCACCCCATACTTGGAACAAACATTGTCCCTAATGTTCAAATAAAAGAAAGAAAAGAAGAAAAGAAAGAAAGAAAAAGAACTCACAAAATGGCGGTGGAGCGGCTAAACTGTCGGTCATGCAAATCATCACTGCGGTGGAGGTGGAGGCGGGAATGGAGAGAAGCTAGGATCGTAGTACCGCCCGAACTGCTGGCGGTAGATGTCTCTCATCATATGGTCGAGGTCGTCCATGCGTCCATCTCTAGCATCGGCTCGAATCTCCAATGCTCCCACTCTATCAGAAAGGCTAGTAGCCCACTCTAGCATCTGCTCATACCATCCCGGAGCCTGGCTGTACCATCCCGGTGCATCGGACGGTGTTGGTGCTGGTGCTGGTGGTGCCTGTGCAGACCATGGAGGTGGAGCTCCGTACCATGCAAGAGGTGTCTCCATCCAAGTGGGTCTCTCACTCACGCTGGCGCGGCGAGAAGACGAACCTGAAGCTCTGGCGGGACGTGGAGAACGTCTAGGCACATCAGAAGCTATATCCGGCTGATCCGGAAACGTGCCAAAATCCTGCTCGGCTCCTCCTCCTCCTTCATACTGATCTCTCATCTCCTCCTCCTCAACTACGGGCGGTGGTGGAACATATGGAGGAGCTGCAATCCTGTTCGCATGCATAGCAGCGAACGTCTCCTTCGAATTATGGCGTCCAGCCATAATTGAATACTCTGGGAGCCACTCAATGCCCCTCCCCGTCCTGCTCTCCCATGGCATAGCTGCATAAGGTGGACCTCTATGGGTAGGGAAGATAAGACCTCTAGTCATGAAGGCCTGGAGTCCTAGGGGTACGGCGGGAATGCGTGTATATATAGAAAAATCCACCCCTAACATCCTAGCAAGGTGGGTGACTATCCCACCATATCCAATGTTGCCAGCCCTCTTGTTCTTTAGCTTGCTCATGGTAGCAGCTAAGAGGGTGGCGCAGTCGGCAGGGCGCCCATATAGCATGGAGTACAACAGAAAGAGCTCATCCGTCTTGATCTTCTGAAGTGTCTCCGTCCTAGGGAAGAGACACTCAGAAAGAACCCGGTGAGCAATCTTCAAGGCTAAGTGATACATTAACTTAGCCTTGGTATCAGCTGGTTGCCAGCGGTCCTCGCTGGCGTAAATTATAGCTACCTCCTCCCAAAAATCTTTGGCGTAAACGCCGCTAGGAAAACGACCATTGAAGGTCTCTTGGAACCCAAAGAAGGTCCCGAACTCCCGGATGGAGAAATCATAGTTCCTTTCCATCAAACGGAAAGAAACTGTCCTGTCAATGTGGTTGTGCTCAAAAGACGTCACAACCTCTCTCGTGATCTCCTCGTAGGCGTCTTCTCGGATAGCCGAGAAGACAACTAATCCGGCTCTATCCAAGAGCCACGTAAGGTCATCTATGATGTGGAGGGGAGCTAGATCCTCCAACAATAGGTACCTAGGTCCTATAACAACTCTCTTGTGGATCCTCTCTAATGCATCGAGATGAACCTCGTGAATGGTAGGTACCCTAGGGCTAGGAGGTGTGGGTGATGAAGGTGATGATGGAGGTGAAGGGGAGGAAGGTGGTGGTGCTCTAGAGGATGAAGAGGAAGAGGGGTTACCCTTCCTCTTTTTGTTCTTAATCTTCTCATTTTTCTTCTCCTTAATCCTCCCAGAAACTCTCCTCACAAAATCCATTACTGTTCAAAACCACGGTCTGTTCTTGGTGTTCCACGGCCGTGGAATTGACAGAGATCGTGATTCGTCTCGCTTTTTCTCAAAATTCAGCAAACAACAGCCAAATTCCACAATCAAGCAGTCCTAGGCTAATTTCTTCCAATTTCAATCAGTTCTCCTATAAATGCTAGCAAAAACGAACCCGAATTGACAAAGATAGAGAAGAGCGAAAAAAACCTAGGTTTCGGATTTTAAAATCCGGATTCTGCGTTCCTTGGTGATTTGCCGCTCGATTTGTCGCTTGGATCTCGTTGGTGATCGGATTAGCTTCAGTTTGGGTCGAAGAATCGTTGAAAACGATTAACGAACGGAGAATTGAGGGTATAGGCGTGATTTCGGCGAAGAGGGCGTGGAAAATGGGTTTTGTGGTGTGTTTTTGTGAAGAACGTGGTTTATATAGTGGCCGGCAAAATTTTTAAAAACCACGGTCTATCGGGGGGTTCCACGGCCGTGGAATTGTACGGACCCGTGGTTTTGGTGATTTTTCAAAGGCTTTTGGAAATTACGGTCACTGTAGTTGTCACGACCGTGGTTTAGGCCGTGGAACTCTCTGTAATGCTCCAAAGTCCAAGTTTTGTCACTTTTCTTCAAGATTACTCTTCCCCTTTCCTTTTCCACTGTTCCTACATCCAAAAACACGAACATACCGGAAGGAATCGAAGGCAAAACAAAGCAAAAACGTCTAAACTAAGCTAAACTATGAATCGAAAACAAAAACGTAAATGCAATACCTTGGGTTGCCTCCCAAGAAGCGCTTTGTTTAAGGTCCATAGCTAGACCAAATTCGCACTTATTCGAGTGCGGTGGGCGCGAACTCTTCAGCTTGGAGTTCCGGCGTATACTTCTTGAGTCGTTGACCGTTCACCGTAAAGCTTCCGCCCGCTTCACCCCATACTTCAACTGCACCATGGGGGAAAATACGTTTGATTAGAAAAGGTCCGGTCCAACGAGATTTAAGCTTACCTGGAAAGAGACGAAGCCTTGAATTGAAGAGGAGAACTTGATCTCCTTCTTTGAAGTCCTTTGGAATGATATGCTTATCATGCCAACGCTTTGCTCTCTCCTTATAAATCTTAGCGTTCTCATAGGCGTTCAAGCGGAGTTCTTCAAGCTCATTAAGGTTCAAGAGACGCTTCTCTCCCGCTTCCTTCATGCTGAAATTCAACCATTTGATAGCCCAAAACGCCTTGTGCTCCAACTCCACCGGTAAGTGACAAGACTTCCCATACACAAGGTTGTATAGTGTGGTTCCTATGGGAGTCTTGTATGCAGTCCGGTACGCCCACAATGCATCATCAAGCTTCAAGGACCAATCCTTCCTAGTCCTTGAAACCGTCTTCTCTAGGATTCCTTTGATCTCCCGGTTTGAGATCTCAACTTGTCCACTAGTTTGTGGATGATAAGGGGTGGCGATCTTGTGAGTAACCCCATACTTAGCCAGAAGAGTTTCAAAGTGCCGGGCAATAAAGTGAGAACCTCCATCACTAATGATAGTCCTTGGTGTCCCAAATCGTGGGAAGATGGTCTTGTTAAAGAACTTAACCACCACCATGCCATCATTGGTGGGAGAGGCAATTGCTTCCACCCATCTAGAAACGTAATCTACCGCCAAGAGTATGTATTGGTTTCCACAAGACGATGGGAACGGTCCCATAAAGTCAACTCCCCAAACGTCGAAAATCTCCACCTCTTGGATGTTATTGAGAGGCATCTCATTCCTCCTAGAGATATTTCCTGTTCTCTGACAAGCATCGCAGCAGGAAACAAAGGATTGCACATCTCTAAATAAAGTAGGCCAAAAGAATCCAGATTGCAATACCTTAGCGCTAGTCTTGTTCGAACTAGCGTGTCCTCCACAAGGTAGTGAATGACAATGGCGGATGACACTTTGCATCTCATCTTCTGGCACACATCGCCGAATAATGCCATCCGGACCTCTCTTAAAGAGGAGAGGTTCATTCCAAAAGTATTCCCGGACATCCTTAAAGAACTTCTTTCTTTATGCGTAGGATAATCCGGGCGGTATCTCCTGACAAACCAAATAGTTAATAAAATCAGCAAACCATGGTTCGTTACCTTTGGAGATCACATCGATGCACTCCTCAATAATGTGTAGGTGTTCGTCCGGGAAGGAGTTATCTATAGGTAAGTGGTCGTCCTCTAGATGTGTTAGGCAACTCAAATGATCCGCAACAGAATTTTCCGAACCCTTCTTGTCGCGGATCTCTAGATCGAATTCTTGTAGGAGAAGAATCCATCTAATTAGCCTTGGCTTCGCATCCTTCTTTGCAAGGAGGTACCGGATCGCAGCATGATCCGTGTAGACAATCACCTTTGCACCTACAAGATAAGAGCGAAACTTGTCAATAGCATAAACAATGGCTAGAAATTCATTTTCCGTAGTGGCGTAGTTGAGCTGCGCTTCATCTAGCGTCTTGCTAGCATAGTATATGGCATGGGTCCGCCCTTCCTTTCTTTGTCCAAGAACAGCTCCTATAGCTACGTCACTAGCATCGCACATAACCTCAAAGGGAAGAGTCCAATCCGGAGGTTGGATAATAGGTGCTGAAATTAGAGCTTCCCGGATCATGTTAAACGCATCCAAGCATTCCTGCAAAAACTCAAAAACTGCATCCTTCATCAATAGATTAGTTAGCGGTTTTGATATTTTAGAGAAGTCTTTTATGAAGCGTCTATAGAATCCAGCATGTCCTAGGAAACTTCTTATCCCCTTCACCGAAGTTGGGGGAGGAAGCTTCTCTATAGTCTCTATTTTCGCCTTATCCACCTCTATCCCTCTACTAGAGATTAGGTGTCCTAATACAATTCCTTCCTTTACTATAAATTGACACTTCTCCCAATTTAGAACTAGGTTAGTGTCATCACACCTTTGTAAAACAAGAGAAAGGTTAGAAAGGCAATTGTTAAAAGAGGAACCGTATACGAAGAAGTCATCCATGAAGACCTCCATGATTTCCTCAATGTATTCGGAGAAGATGGCCATCATGCACCTTTGAAAGGTGGCTGGGGCGTTGCAAAGCCCGAATGGCATTCTCTTATAAGCAAACGTACCCCACGGGCACGTGAATGTGGTCTTCTCCTGATCGTCCGGGTGTATCGGAATCTGAAAAAACCACTATAACCGTCAAGATAGCAAAAGTGCGAATGTTGCGCTAACCTTTCAAGCATTTGATCGATGAAGGGTAGTGGGAAGTGATCCTTCCTCGTCGCGTTGTTAAGCTTGCGGTAGTCTATGCACATCCGCCATCCCGTTACGGTTCGGGTAGGAATGAGTTCGTTGTTCTTGTTGGTGATGACTGTCATTCCTCCCTTCTTCGGAACTACTTGAACCGGACTCACCCACTTACTATCGGAGATAGGATAGATGATACCTGCATCAAGAAGTTTAAGAATTTCCTTCTTGACAACCTCCTTCATGGTCGGATTCAACCGCCTTTGAGGTTGTCTTGAAGTCCTAAAGTCCTCTTCCATTAATATTTTATGCATGCATAGGGAAGGTTTTATTCCTACTAAGTCTTCTATAGTATAGCCTAAAGCTTTCCTATGTTTCCTAAGGACAACCATAAGCTTACTATGTTCATCTATAGTTAGGTCGGAACTAACAATAACCGGATAAGTAGAGTTAGGTCCTAAAAAACCGTACCTTAGATGAATAGGAAGTGGCTTTAGTTCCATTGCTTTCGGAGCTTCCAATGGTTCTTGAGAAGCATCCGATGCCTCCTTAGAAGTGTCTAAGGGTGTAGAAGGTGTGGGAGAAGAATCAAAAGAAGTTGATGAAGTGGCACGATCACCCTCTTCCACGGCCAAAATCACGGTTTCCCTACATCCTCCATGGCCGTGGTTTAGGGCGTGGAAAGGAAATACGATTGCTCTGTTTCCTCCACGGCCGTGTAACCCTCTGGAGTGAGCCACGCTTTGGTTGGTGAAATCCACGGCCGTGGAATATAGTGTATGGCCGTGGATTCTCACGTTTTCTGCTTCATCGTGGAGTTTCTCAAACTCCTCTTCACACACTTCCTCTTGTGCTTCTAAGGCTTCAATTGCCTCATTGCACTCCTCTTCTTCCCCTACATTCATTAGACTCATAGTAATAACCTTTTGCAAATGATCTTTGAAGAGAATAGCACTTACCTCCTCCCTAGATAACCCCTCTTCATCTTGGATATTGAATATATCCTCATCAAAGATTGGCTCCTTCACTAGAGTGGAAAGAACGAACTCTACCTTCTCTTCTCCTATGTCAAAGGCGAGTCTAGCATTCTTGCAATCGACTATGCAACCGGAAGTTGCAAGAAACGGTCTTCCGAGTATGATCGGGACCGGACTATCTGCAGGAATGTCAAGCACAACAAAAACAATGGGGACAAAGAATTTACCTAGCTTGACTGGGACGTCTTCTACAATACCGACGGGACGAGTGATGGATCGATCCGCCATGTACAACGTCATCTTCACCGGTTTTGGGTCGCCTAGACCGATCTTCCTACATAATGCAAGTGGTATGATGCTCACACTTGCTCCCAAGTCACACAACGCATCATATGTGACATCTCCCACTCCTATGGGAATGCAAAATGACCCCGGATCCTTTAGCTTTGGGGGCATTTTCTCCTCATGGTCTTGATGAGATCCGAAGAATCCGAACTCATCTTAACCTCTCCAAAATCCTCTAACTTTCTCTTGTTAGAGAGGATCTCCTTTAAGAACTTGCCATAAGCCGGCATACCTACAATAGCATCAATGAAAGGAATATTAATATGCAGCTTGCTCATGAGTTCTATAAACTTACCGAATTGTTTATCTAGGTGCGCTCTCGCTCTAGATTGAGGGAATGGTAGGGGAGGTTTGTAAGCCGGAGGAGGAACTTAGACATCTTCCTTCTCCTTCCCCTTCTCTTTGTCTTTCTCAACGGGGACTTCAACAAACTTAGGCTGCGGATCGGTGGTAGTCACTCCGCTCCTAGTTGTGATTGCCATTACCCTTCCCTTAGGGTTGTCCTCCGTTTTTCCTGGAAGTTTCCCTTGATTCCTAGGAACTTCCTCCGCTTGGCTGAACATTTGGTTTTCTAAAACCTTTTGGGCTTTATCAACCTTAGAAATTTGATCATCAACCTTAATGATGCGGTTCTCTAAACCTTGAAGCTTTCCCAAAATCGTTTCCAGCATGGGATCGGGCTTCTCCTTCCCCGAAGTGTTTCCTCCATTAGATGTTTGCCCCTGGCTTTTCAAAGGAGTAGAGGAAGAGGAAGGTGGAGTTAGTGAATTCGAATTGGAAGAATAAGAGTTACCGGAATTTTGTTGATTGGAGCGCCAATTGTTGTTATTTGAACCCCTATTGTTATTCCAATTGTTGTTCCGGTTGTTGTTGTTGCCATTCCAATTATTCCGGTTGTTGTTCCGGTTATTGTTGTTGTTGCGATTGGTATTCTCATCACCATTGTTGTTGTTGTTGCCCAAGTAGCCAACATCTTTTCCTTGTTGTTTTGGAAAGTTGGTCTTGATAGCCTCCTTCAACTCTTTGATCTCATTGTTGAGGGAGAAAATTTGATTTTGAGCTTCATGTATGAGCTTTGCTCCTTGCTCCACACGATTTCCCTCTACTTTCCGGTGGGAATACTTCTCTATGACCCTTGCTTGTTTCTCAATGAAGTCCCAAGCGTTATCTTCCCTCATGTCCATGAATGTACCACATGAGAGGGATTGGAGCTTGAATTGTGTTTCCACATCCAGCCCCTTATAGTATATCTCCAACAATGCAAGTTTGGATTGTAAGATTTTTTATTAATCTTATTATTATTAGTGGGCTTACATATTATAGTAACCAATTATATTATATGACTAAATATATTAATGGGCTAATAAAAGTGATTCAATCAAGTAAAGCCCGTAGACTTTAATTAAGCGGTATGGGCTTAATGGGTGGATACTAGACTTTGGTCCAATAGGCTTAATGGGATTCTATTAGGTCATTATATAAACGTTATTAGGTTATGGTTCCCAATACGTCAAATCAATCAGCCGTTTTCTATTCTCTACCCATCAGAGAGAAAACCTAAAGAAACCCTAAGGAGGTTTGACTGAGGAAGACTGTACACCTGCGGCGCTCATTCGGATCGTAGATTCCGCACTAAAGTTACGGGTTCATCCGATTGCTACTATGGAACCAGGTATGTAAATTCTAGATTCCTTAATAACCCTAGCATGATATCGATTCTTGCGTTTACGGTTTAGGAAATTTAATTATTCCAACAAGTGGTATCAGAGCGGTTCATCATGTTATGTTATTAGGAAAATTCGTTTTTTTTTTTTTTTTTTTTAACGGATTTGTATAGGTAAATCTGTATTCAGTTTCGGGAAAAGTAGTGTGCCGGCTCTTTTCTTTGCTTTCTGCCGGTGTCCAGTACACCGTATATCACGATATCTTTCGTTAAATATTGTTTTTTGTCAATTGCTTTCGCAGTATGCTTTTGTATATTATATAATATGTTGTTCTGACTTCTGAGCTATGCACTGCTACTTTTCTATGCTATTATGGACGCAGTATGCTTTTGTATAGATGGACGCAGTATGCTTTTGTATAAAATACTATAATAATAGATGGACGCAGTATGCTTTTGCATATTATGTAATATGTTTGTCCTTGTCTTTTCATAAAAGCCTACTTTGCAATTGATTACAGTAAAATTGGCGCAGTACAAGTGGTTTTATATATTATTATATTTGTTTTATAAAGCTGTACTTCTACTTTTCAAATATAAAGTGATTGTGTGGCTCTATTATATATAGATATATGCGTAAATTGAATTTGGTTTTCTTATATACTAGTCGTTTTCGGTTATTTACGTATTTTTTATATGTATATCTTTTAGTATATAAGTTTTGTATATGATATTTACAGTGTGGTTGTTTTACGAGCGTAAAATTTGGGTATTTTCCACTTTATCTTAGTTAAAGGTCATCGAGTGTAATATTTGGATTTTTATTTACACGAGATAATTTTTAAGGATCTATATATTTAAAGTTATTTTAAATTAATTTGATTGAAACAATATGCTATTAAAGTAGTCTATGTTGTGTAAATTATTTTAATTTGAAATTATAAGGGTTAGTGTATCGTTTGTTTATGCGGATATCAATCGACCCAAAGGAAGATTGATATTTGGCCAAACATTAAATACACTAGTGATTATACTTGTTTATGCGAATATGGATCGGCCCAAAGGAAGATTAATATTTGGCCAAACAAAATCACATTAAGGATAATATATTGATTAATCAATTGTGCTTTCATTAATTATGCGGATATTGATCGGCCTAAAGGAAGGTCAATGTTTGGCCAAATAATGAAAGCGCATGCGACAATGAATAGAGATAAATATAAAGGTTATTCATGTGAATGATAGTCGGTCCAAAGAAAGGCTATTGCTTGACCGGATTTATTATCAATATTTGATTGTTGCATTGAGAGTACTATTTACAATTGATGTTTTGTGCAAACACTGAATATCAAGTTGTGTTGAGTATCTTGTTTTAAAATTAATTGATTAATTGTTTTATTTCTTTGCTTTTAGGTTTAGTTTCAGCAACTACTACTAATGTTTCTGCTCAAGTCAGTTACATTCCAATGCTCAATGGGACAAATTTTAAGGTCTGGAAGGAGAATGTGGAAATCGTTCTCGGATGTATGGATCTAGACCTTGCGCTAAGGACTGAACGACCCACTTTGGCTGAGGATAACTCCAATGAAGCGAAAGTAGAGAAGTGGGATCGCTCTAATCGCATGTGTCTTATGATCATGAAACGTTCCATTCCGGAAGCGTTTCGGGGCTCTATTTCTGAGAGCAAAGATGCTAAGGAATCCTTTAAGGCAATTCAGAAATATTTTGCCAAGAATGAGAAAGCATAAACAAGCAACCATTTGGCTGCTCTGATTTCTATGAGGTACAAAGGAAAAGGAAACATAAGGGAGTACATTATGGAAATGTCAAATCTTGCGGGAAAACTAAAGGCACTAAAGTTAGAGATAAATGATGATTTACTCGTGCATTTAGTTCTCATTTCTCTTCCCACACAATTCAGTCATTTTAAGGTGAGTTATAATACTCAGAAGGAGAAATGGACTCTTAATGAGCTCATTTCGCAATGTGTGCAAGAAGAGGACAGGATAAAAAGAGATAAGACAGAAAGTGCTCACTTTGCATCAAGCTCTCAAAACAAATCAAAGAAGAGGGCTAAGGATACTGCAGCTGGTACACATTTGCAGAAAAAGGCGAAGAAGCAAAGTGATGAACTCACTTGTTTTTTCTGCAAAAAGGAAGGACATATGAAGAAAGCATGTTCTAAGTACGCTGCTTGGCGTGAAAAGAAGGGTAAAGTTCTCACTCTAGTTTGTTCTGAGGCTAATTTAGCTTCTGTACCTATTGACACGTGGTGGGTAGATTCTGGTGCTACTACTCACATTTGTGTGTCAATGCAGGGTTGCCTTTGGAGTCGACCACCAAGTGATGCTGAAAGATTCATCTATGTTGGCGATGGCAATAAAGTTCCTGTGGAAGCAATAGGGCATTTTAGATTAAATTTAAGTACTGGATGTTATTTGGATTTGAAGGATACTTTTGTTTCTCCGTTGTTTAAACGGAATTTAATTTCCACTTCCTGTTTGGACAAAGGTGGATACCTTTGTAGTTTTGGAAATGGAAAATTCAGTATTTCCTTAAATTCAAATCTTGTTGGTACCGGTATCTTAATTGATCGTCTTTATATGCTAGAAACGGTTGCTTCCCATAATGAAATCCTGCACACAGGTTCTAGAGGTACAAAGCGAAAATTGGATGAAGATTCTGGATTCTTATGGCATAAGCGCTTAGGCCACATCTCTAAACAGAGAATTCAAAGGCTTGTGTTAGAAGGAATTCTTGATTCCCTTGATTTAACAAAACTTTCAAGTTTGTGTTGAGTGCGTCAAGGGAAAGTTAACAAACATAAGAAAGTTAGGTGCCAACAGAAGTACAGAAGTCTTAGAACTAATACATACGGATATTTGTGGTCCATTCCCTACAGCTGCGTGGAATGGTCAACAATACTTTATTACGTTCATAGATGACTACTCTAGATATGGATACCTTTACTTGATACGTGAGAAATCACAATCTCTGGATGTTTTTAAGGCTTACAAAGCTGAAGTTGAACTTCAACTTGGTAAGAAGATTAAAGCCGTTAAATCTGACCGTGGTGGAGAATACTATGGCAGATATGATGGATCAGGAGAACAACGTCCAGGACCCTTTGCAAACTTTCTAAAGGAGTGTGGAATTGTCCCTCAGTATACTATGCCGGGGAAACCCAACATGAATGGTGTTGCTGAGAGGCGGAATAGAACACTATTGGATATGGTGAGAAGTATGATTAATCATTCTTCTTTACCTGAATCACTTTGGGGAGAAGCGCTAAAAACTGCAGTATATATCCTTAATAGAGTACCTAGCAAATCGGTAGCTAAAACCCCATATGAAATGTGGACTGGGAAAAAGCCCAGCATAAAGCACTTACACATTTGGGGATGTCCAGCTGAAGCAAGGCCTTACAAGCCTAACGAAAGAAAGTTGGACTCTAAGACAACTAGCTGCTACTTTGTTGGATATGCTGAACGCTCTCGTGGGTTTAAATTTTATGATCCCGCTACCCGATCATTTTTTGAGTCGGGAAATGCCAGATTTCTTGAGAATGTAAAATTTGGAGGGGAAGGATTAAGGAACGTCACTCTTGACAAAGTTGTCCTTGAGGAAGAGGAATTTATCTCTCTTCCCAATATTGTTATTGAAAGTGATCAAGATACAACTCTTAACACTCTTCAAGAAACAACTCCGGTTTTAGACAACAATGAAGTTCCTTCCATAGAGCAAATTCAACCACCTCAAGAAGTGCCTTTAAGGAGATCCGGTAGAGAAAGAAGATATGCAATTCCGGATGACTACATTGTATATCTAGTAGAACAAGATGATCCTGTGGGAGAGATACCAGATGATTACATCGCGTATCTTATGGAACAAGAAGATTCTGCAGGCATTGCAGAGGATGATCCAATCAATCTTCTTGAGGCCCTTCAAAGTTCTAGCTCTCAATACTGGATTAAAGCCATGCAAGAGGAGATGAAATCCATGAAGGACAATGACGTATGAGATCTTGTCGAGTTGCCAAAAGGTGCAAAACCCATTGGTTGTAAATGGATATTTAAAACCAAAAGGGATGCAAAAGGCAATATCGAAAGATATAAGGCTCGTCTAGTTGCAAAGGGATTCACTCAAAAGAAAGGTATTGACTTTAAAGAGACCTTTTCTCCGGTTTCATCTAAGGACTCTTTTAGGATAATAATGGCACTAGTAGCTCATTTTGATTTAGAGTTACATCAGATGGATGTGAAAACAGCGTTTCTCAATGGAAACATTGATGAAACCATTTATATGGTTCAACCAGAACATTTTGAATCCAAAGATTCAAAATCTATGGTTTGTAAATTAAAGAAATCCATCTATGGGCTTAAACAGGCATCAAGGCAATGGAATCATAAATTTCAACAAGTGATCACCTCCTTTGGATTTGAGGTGAATAAGGTTGAAGATTGTGTGTATCACAAATTCAGTGGGAGCAAATCTATCTTTCTAGTATTGTATGTTGATGACATACTATTGGCTTGTAACGATATAGGCTTATTGCACAAAACCAAGAAATTTCTCATTAGGAATTTTGAGATGAAAGATCTTGGGGACGCCTCTTTTGTCTTAGGAATTCAGATACTAAGAGATTGATCTCAAGGTATCATCAGGTTATCACAAAAGGGCTATATCGAAAAGGTACTAAGCAGGTTTAACATGAAAGATTGCTCAGCTGGAGATACACCAATAGCTAAAGGAGACAAGTTTAGTCTCAAACAGTGCCCCAAAACAGATCTTGAAATAAAAGGGATGCAAAAGGTTCCCTATTCCTCAGTGGTAGGGAGTCTAATGTATGCTCAAGTTTGTACCCGTCCCGACATAGCATTTATTGTGGGACTTTTGGGCAGATACTTAAGTAATCCTGGATCGGATCATTGGAAAGCAGCAAAAAGGGTTCTCCGGTATTTGCAAAGAACGAAGAACTACATGCTGACTTACAAGAAATCAGACAGATTGGAGATCGTTGGATATTCTGATTCTGATTTTGCCGGTTGTATTGACAGTAGACGATCCACCTCAGGCTATGTCTTCATGTTGGCTGAAGGAGCTATATCTTGGAAAAGTGTCAAACAAACACTTGTAGCTACCTCCACTATGGCTGCAGAGTTCATGGCTTGCTTCGGAGCATCCATTCATGGGATATGGTTGCGTAATTTTGTCACAGGCCTACGTGTGGTTACTGGAATTGAAAGGCCATTGAAGTTATTTTGTGACAATAAGGCTGCAGTTTTGTTCTCCAATAACAACAGAAGCTCTGTAAAGGAGAAGCACATTGACATCAAGTTCTTGTCATTGAAGGAAAAAGTTCAAAGTGGGCAGATTTGTATAGAACACATAAGCACAAACTTCATGATTGCGGATCCGTTAACTAAGGGGTTGCCTCCTAAGGTTTTTCATGAGCACACTGCTCGTATGGGGCTTGACAGTTTTGTAATCCCTTGACTTAGTGGGAGTTTGATTAGATGTTCTATGTTTATAGTTTATGCATAATAAAGTTGCCGTCATTTACATTTTGAACTAAAGGTTGTTTTGGATTGATCTCCGAATAAAGAAGAACCAGTTGAAAATAGACATGTTTATGAGATCACATTTCATGTAATTTTCATGCCACTCATCCATACTTGATCTATGTCATTGAATATACTAATGTGGTGAACACGGAAGGTTTAGTCACGATGATGTGACGAAAGCCGCCGTGATCTCATATTAATATATGAGGTGGACCAGATTGATTAAAGGATAAGTCTACATAAAATTAGTCATTACGTGTACACATAAAGAATTTTGGATAATATAGTTGTTTATTTAATATGTAGCCCAAGTGGGAGATTGTAAGATTTTTTATTAATCTTATTATTATTAGTGGGCTTACATATTATAGTAACCAATTATATTATATGACTAAATATATTAATGGGCTAATAAAAGTGATTCAATCAAGTAAAGCCCGTAGACTTTAATTAAGCGGTATGGGCTTAATGGGTGGATACCAGACTTTGGCCCAATAGGCTTAATGGGATTCTATTAGGTCATTATATAAACGTTATTAGGTTATGGTTCCCAATACGTCAAATCAATCAGCCGTTTTCTATTCTCTACCCATCAGAGAGAAAACCTAAAGAAACCCTAAGGAGGTTTGACTGAGGAAGACTGTACACCTGCAGCGCTCATTCGGATCGTAGATTCCGCACTAAAGTTACGGGTTCATCCGATTGCTACTATGGAACCAGGTATGTAAATTCTAGATTCCTTAATAACCCTAGCATGATATCGATTCTTGCGTTTACGGTTTAGGAAATTTAATTATTCCAACATGGATATGCCATGATGAGGGCAATCCAAGAGCAAATCCTGAAACCTTTCCCAAGATTGAAACAAACTTTCGTTAGATCTCATGGAAAATGTATTAATCTTACCTCTAAGTTCCGCCGTTTTGGATGGCGGAAAGAACTTAGTGAGCAACTCCGCGGAAAGGTCTTCCCATGTGTCTAGTTTCCCACTAGGAAGAGCTTGGTACCAAGACAATGCTTTCCCCTTCAAGGAGAAGAAGAAAGGCTTGAGCTTATAGTTGTTGGTAGTCGCGTTCTTCGGCGTCATTGTCTCCATCATACACTCAAAGTTTTGCAAGTGTTAGTGTGGAGATTCAGCGCTTGTCCCGCCAAATTGGTTTTGGCGAACAAGAGTAATAACTTGAGGGTTGAAGCTAAACCCTTGTACATCATCAGCATCAAAGTTCACACCTAAACGGCGTGGTTGCTGCGTTGGATACATCCTTTGGCCAAGAGTTCTTGGCTCCTCATCCACACGTTCGATCCTAGCATTCCTAGGTGGAACACGGCGATTAGCAGCTGCCCGTGGATGGAATGGATTCACATTGATCGTTGGATCAATTTCCTCTAGCGGTGGCATGGAGGAGTCGCTATCCTCATTGGATGAGTTAGCTCTAACCGATCTTCCCGGCCTCCTCCTTTTCTTTTTCTCTTTGAGGTTGTTTATCTCAATCCTCATTTGGAACATCATGTCAGTTAGATCGTCAACTTTCATTTGATGATGATCCGTTTCTTCCCTACGTGTCTTCTCAGTCCATAGGAGTTGAGCTTCTTTCTCCGCTAGCTCCGATTGAAGATCACGTTCGTGTTCTTCAGCCATTCTATTTTCCTTACGCCTTTACCTTAGCGTCCTCTCAAGCTCTTGATCAAGAGGTAAGAGATCCTCGGTGTTCCTAGACCTGCGCATGCACTCAAAGAGATATCAAATAACAAGGGAGAAGCTCCCAAGCTTGACAACCGTAAACCGAATTCGGCCTAGACCAAATCCCCGGCAACGGCGCCAAAAACTTGTTTGCCACTTAGCGTGCGTGCAAATAAGCTTTAAATTTATAAAACTAGAATCAAGCAAGCGAACCCGCAGTGTACGGATCGATATAGTTAAGCAAGAATTCCAGAGTATCGAACACAAGGATTTGGGGGGTTAAATCCAATTATAGGTTATCAAGCGAGTAAATGTAAGAGCTTTTCGAATTATTGGGAAAACAACAATCCTAAAGATCCAGGAATCCAGTTGTGGCAATCGATTCAAGATATACTAATGATATAAGGACAGAGTTGAGATATGCAAAGGTATGCTAATGTAAGGTAATCGTACGGTGAAGTTCCAAAAACCTTATATAACTCACCTACAAGACACTCTCTATAAAGGTTGTTGAGGCTTCAATATAGAAAGGTTCTAAAGGTAAGAATTAATGTCAAACTTGTAATCCAAGGATCAAGACTAACTAAACCGATTAAGGTTGTGACACTCACAATCGAGGTAGAGGTTGTTGAGGCTTCACTACCACCTAGAAAAGGCAAGCCAAGACTAAGTTAAAGCTAATCTTTAACTTTGGATTAAAGTAAAAGCAAGTTCGTAACTTAACACAAAATTACGGCTAGTTCTTGAGTTCCACGGCCGTGGAAGCTCAAGAACAGACCGTGGATTAGGGTTGTCGTCGATTCTCTCTAACTCTTAGGGTCCAATCTGTTTACGATCGATCTATCATCATCTAAGCCACAACTATCAACCCTTCACCTTAGAATTGTTAAGGGTTTTTAGCCAACAATAGTCATATTGATATCAAATTCAAGGTTTAAAAGAAAGAAAGATGAAAACTTCCGAAAACCTTCAATAACTTTCAAACCAATCTCAAATCCACAAATCAAGAACAATATAGTCACTAGATTCGGAACAACACAAACAATCACAATCTTAGATAAGAAGGAAGAACGGGATGTCAATCCGTCTTCTAATTCAAACCTAAGTAAGAAGAGAAATCTTCTTACGAACAATCTTCCGAATCTTCGATCTTCCGTCAATCCGGAAATCACAATAGCAACGCGCAAATCTCTCCAACAGAATCTTCGCCAAATGCGAAATTAGGGCAATTCCTAGCGCAAGCGTAAGATGCGTCTATGCGTAAGCGAAGGTGACGGAATCTCTCCTCGTCCGTCCTTTTATAGTGTAAGATAAAATATCGGCCCGGCCCAATTGCGTAGGAGATCGTGGCTTAAAGTGTGGCGAAAAAGATCGTCAAGATCACGGTCCTGGAAGGGTTTCACGGCCGTAATTTAGAGCGTGAAAATCATCACGGTTTGACACAACTCCTCCACGGCCGTAGAAGTTGCTGGAATGAACCACACTTCCCTTGCCATGGTTCCGCGGCCGTGGACTTGAACGTGGAATGTGGTACGGCCGTATTTTAGAGCGTGGTTTAGGGCTAGAACGTGATTCTTCCTTAGTCTCGTGCATTCTTCAAGTTGGCACTTCCTTAGCTCCTAGGAATGTCTTCAATTCATGGACATGCTCAATCAAATCCATCATTGCTCAAATTCCGTTCGGAAATAGCTCTTAATTGCCTACAATCAACATAAAGCTTGTGTAGATCTCCATATTGACAATATAGACAAACTAGCTCACAATTGAATCAATGCTTAATCAATGACTATCATAATGGATGAAATACACTTAGAAAACGTGCCTAAAATATCACAATATTTCATGCTAACAGAGGGTATTCTCCCGGTGTTCCATGTATCTCAGCTGAGAGAGTATATACATGACCGAGACACGTCATTAGCCACGAGGACCTGGTGGTCGAGCCAGACTATACTTTCGTGGAGCATCCGATTGCGGTTTTGGAGCGTAGTACGAGACGACTTCGGTCGAAGGAGATACCGATGTTGAGAGTGCAGTGGTCGAGGCGAGGAGCCGATGAGGCCACTTGGGAGACGGAGGATAGTATCCGTACGAACTATCCCGAGTTTTACGCAGGATTAGCGACATAGGACCGTCCCGTCGGGTTAGTCCAGAGATCTATTCTTGGCTATTCTTATGTGACTTGTGACGAGATGTGTTATGTGTGTTTCCTATGTGTATATCTTGCTAGTCTAGGCGAGTAGACTTTGGATTAGAAGGGTCATAATTACCACATTATAGTGTTCAGAGAGAATATCGAGACACGTTGTTTGAGAGTTCCTCGTGTAGCAAGTTTCGGGACGAAACTTTCCTTTAGGAGGACCTGATGTAACGCCCCGTTTATTCGGGTGCATTCCGACTTTGCCTTTCTCCTTTCCCTCGATTCACTATAGCTCGAGTTCTTATTTAAAGTATATTTTTTTATAGTTTTAAAAATAAAATAATTTTACTGGGTATTATATTATTTTGGGGATACATGTATGTATTCCCATATATTATTAATTTAATTTTGTCGGAAATCAAGATTTACCGATCCGGGAACTCCAGTTCTGAATGTTAATCGAGTGGGGTGTTGTAAAAGCCCTCTTTAGTCTTTTATTTATTTATTTATTTTTCTTTTTATTCCTTCCCTTCTCTTTTTCTTTTTCTCTCTTTCTTTCTTCTTTTCCCTGCGCTTCTGTCTTGCGTGTGGCGTTGCAGCAGAGGAGGGCCAGAGGCCGACCTCTCCGCAGCCGACCCTTCGACCCCCTTGGCCCTAGCCTGCAACCCTAGCTGCGTCCGACCCCTCGCCCCTGCCTCCCTGCGATGATACCACTCAACAGCCTACACCCTTTCCCTATTCTGTCATTCCCTCTCTCCCTACTCCCATTCCACTCTCCTCCTCTCTTCTAATCACGAACTGAAGGCCACAACCGCCTCAGTGCCGCTAGGATCCCGCCGGGAAGAGCCGACACAGCCTCGCCCCGCCACGAGCCGCTTGGACTGCCGGATTGGTGAGTGGCCGCTCTATCTTCCCCTCCTTTCTCATCTTCACTCCTTGCTCTTTCTCTCTTTTAATGGTGGCTATGGCCGAACCTCTATTCTGGTGTAGAAACTGCCGGCAGGAAGAGCCGGAACCATCGCCAGCCACCGAGTCCACGCCGGTAGAACAACCACCGGAGACGCCGGCCGTCTTCCCCCTCCGCCTTGCAACCGCCGCAGCCTCCCTGCCTTTTTCTCCTCCAGCGATCGTTTACAGTAGGGTGAAAGGGCTTTGGAAATTAATTGTAAATGTGCCCCTCTTATTGCACCTAATTCCTGTTGTGACCCCATTATTTATGGATAATTACAGTTTGTGCACATTTTGTGTGTAATTGCAGTTTTGACCCAATAAATTTGGAAAAGGAACTTTTATACCCTGCAGTAAATTATTAATATTATTAAACCCCAAATTTTGTTAAGTTTTGTGACCCAACTCCTTTACAAAGTATTTTGGTGTCTTAGATGGTTTAAAAATCCGATTGTTGGATAATTTGAAATTCGGTTTTCAACCAACTTTCCCTTTTTGGATGTCTTGCCTGGAATTGTTTTTAACGAGTTTAAAATCGGCTTTGGAAAACGGAGTTTTCATTGGAAAATCTTTTTGTGCTAAACACTCCTTTCAAAATTAGCGTTTAAGCTAATTTCGCTTAGTTTTGTCCTTAGGTCCGGAAGCGCCCAATAGAAGCAATCGAACTCGTTCTTGACTCCGTAGACCGTGCTTCACTTTGGATCTCGTGTGAGTACTTCTCCTTCGTTAGTTCGGTTATGGTAGTATAACTTGTTAGAGGAACTTAGCATAACGTAGAGCAAATGCCATGTAGTGGCCATGAACCCTAGGTATTGGTTATTGGATATGGAACTTGTTGCTTTACCTTCTTTACGATCTTATGATGATCCTCGAGATAATAGGTTGGACCTAGCATGCTAGAGTTAGATATCATATATATATGTTGGAGACTAGAAGTCCGAGAACTTCTAGCTTTTTAGTTGGTTATTGATAGAGTGCTTCACTTGGTCAGGCTTAGAGCGTTTTCCTGCGGGAAGTTGAGAGTGGTTTCGAGTTACCTTGAGAGAGTTAAGTCTTTGGACTTACTTAGCTTGTATTCTATGTATTAGATTCATTGAGTGTTTGGTGGTGTGTGTTTTATTGCTTTCATTATTGCTTATAAACCGGAATTAGGATTACCGACCTTTATATATTATTTGGCCCAAGTGTATGATAACGGGCCGTGACAACTTGTCTAGCTCTTGCGTAGAGTTAGGAGGTTCTTGGCGACTAGCCCGTGTGGTTAGACGGGCGGATGCATCCGTACCGTTCCATGCGGTAAGTGGGGACCGAGGCGAGTTTTTGGAGATTCTCGTGTCACAAAAGAAGTTGAATTAGAACGGGATACGACCTAATAAATAAAGATAATAAACCGGACTTGTTTGTTGAGCATGATTATGTGATGTTATGATGTATGAGTGTGTTTGTGCCTTCACCATGTTTCTAATGCTTGGAATAGAGCTAACGGTTTTAAACCGCTTGTGTAGATGCCCCACAGGTTAGGGACGCCGCCGAGTGAGGTGGAGGAGTGGACAGCCAAGGGTCGCCGTACATTATAGGACGGGGGCGTTTTAGGTTTTTTTTGTTATGTTCAGACTTATGGTTTCGGATTTATGCTTTGAGTTTGTGTCGTTTTGAGGACTCGGCTGAGTTTCCACTTTGTACTTTTACTTTCAGTTTCTCGCATACACTATAAACGATTTGAGTTTTTGCCTTTATTTGTGCCATGTTGGAAAGGTCCGGTGAAATTGTTGTCAAGCTAAGGGTCGGGACCCATTGTTAGGTCTCGCCCGTAGCATCCCGATATCCCGCGGATTCGGGGTGTTACATTCCTTGTGTGAGCCGTTTCCGCCGTATCAAACACACGTACAACATCTACCTCACGTCCACATTCATTCTAGATTTCTTTCCTTCTGTTTCCCTTGATGCACGCCTGTAGGTAATCTCCAGGATCTGATTGTCTTCCGTCCTTGCTCGTTTCCGAGAGCAACCACAGCGCCAGATCTTGCCTCCATCGCTCAGTTGACGTGAGAACCTTAGACGCTGCTATGAATCGGGATCCTATTTGCTGCAGCCAGGTACATCTGCATACAACCCTCGCAGCCCAGGAAGTTAGCTGGAAGAGATGCAGATTCAGCACCTTCGAAACTCCTCCTTTTCTGTACCGAGATCCATTGATCGACTTCAGCAAAGGTCCTCAGCGCAGCAACAACCATCAACGTAACCACAGCCTTCAACAGCGGCCTTCAGCACAACAGGGAGAATTGTCTGCACACGACCCTCTGCACAGAAGGCTCGAAGTTACACTAGATCAGACAACAGACGCTAGCCAAGGTGAGTACGGTTCTACATCTCTCTTTCTGTCGTTACATTACCTTCCCTCTGTAGCCGAACCTTTGACATCGCTCCTCTCTTCACGTCCAGCCAGTGCAGACAACTCAACCTCACTCTTCTCATCTATTTCCGGACTAGACGCCAGCAAGTCTTCGACTCCTGCACACGCTCGGATTGTCCCAATTCTTTGGTGAACCTAGGGAGTCAAGTAGTAATGGTCTCTCACTCTCTTCACTCCCTAGTTTCTCTCTTTCTGTTCAGTCACACCAAGGGCAAGAATTGATCTTCCCTTCCTACTGTATTACAGATCATGAGCCTTTCCGTCGCCCAAAATCTTCGTTAAATTACATCCAAAGACCTTAGTAGGGGTAAGTAAATCTTCTCTCCCTCCTTGATTACATAACTCTGTGATGGAATAGGTTAGAGTAGGTTGTTGTGTTGTTGATGATCTTAGGAACTTGGATTAGTAATCAGTTAGGTTCGGAAAAGGGTGTTAAAAATGGTAGAAACAAAGCTGCTGTAATTAAATGGAGTTTTCTCCAGTTATGAGAATTTGGAAACTGTCCATCGTGTGAAACAATGTTAAGGAGTTACAGTGAAGATCCACCGTTGAAATTTTAATAGGTCATAGATGGATGTATGTAGTTTACTGTGTCAAAATTTGAGAATAAATGAACGGTCGGATTAGAAGTTATAAGTAGGGCTGTTAACGGTTCGAGAACCGGAAAATTTCGAAGGAACCGGAACCGGAACCGTTTAAGGTAAATGGTCTGGTTCCTCTATTTTTTTTTTTGCAGGAACAGTTTGGAACCGGACCAGTTAAGGAACCGGAACCGGTTAAGGATTTTTTTATGGAACCGGACCGGAACCGTTTAACAAAGTATCGAACCGTTTGGGACCGTTTGGAACCGGAACCGTTAGGAACCGTTTGGAACCGGAACCGTTTGGAACCGGAACCGTTTGGAACCGGGACCGTTTGGAACCATTTGGAACCAGACCGTTTGGAACCGTTTGAACCGGAACCGGGAAGATGCAATGTACAACACCTAAAATGTAAAATTAAACGAGCTAAATCGTTTGGAACGTGCCTAAATTGATCCGTTTGGAATGTACCTGTCCTAATTTCTAAGTTTCATCCCAAAATAAATTACAAAATACAAATTACAAACCAATAAGAGATGAAAAGAAGAACATAGTCTCAAATTGCAAGCTAAAATCTGAATTACAAACCAACAAAATGAACAAAGTGTTATAGTCTCATCAAAAACCAAAAGTACGTGTTAACTAGAAATTCTGAAAAATAAGCTTGCAATTAAGGATTCCAAATTGGCAAATTCCAATACTCCAAAGTCCAAATGTCTTCAACCTACAATAACGAATAAAGTTACAATAAAAAGAATCATAAGTGCATAACACTAGATTACTAACTACATAAATACATACAAAATAGAAAAGAATCAAAAGAAGTCATATTTTTAGTTATATACCTTTCAAAATGCCTCTTTAGTTTTTCTTCTGTCTTTTGTTCCTAGTCTTGAACTCCTTACTGACTATTGCGCGGGCCGAAACTGAAGCATCTGAACTTTTTGTTTTCACACTTGCTAATGATGGATTGGATGCAGAATCACCAACAATATTATCATTGTTGTTAAGTACTCCCTTCATATGTTCTACACAAAAAAAATCAAGAGAAAATCTAAAATAAAGTAATAAAGAAGTACAAATTTGAAATAAAAATGATTTATAATATTTGTAGTTTATACCTTCTTCAAGGAATTCATAAGTCTCCATTTCTCCTGGTTCTGGAACGTATTGCAATCCCATAATTGCATCAGATTTCAACCAATTTTGAAGGCAAATCAACTTCTCAACAATCTTAGGCAACAAAGATGATCTAGATGGATCAATCACCCTTTTACCAGTACTGAATGTCGACTCACTTGCAACTGTAGACACTTGTACGGCAAGTACATCTCTTGCAAGTGATTGCAAGTTCGGATATTTATCTCCATTGACCTTCCACCAATCCAAGATCAACCAATCCACCTCTACACCCGGCTTTTTAACAACTTTCTCGATAGGGTCCAACAAATATCTATCAACTTCATGTCCCACAACAACTTCCTTATTCTGTTCAATCTCCCTATCCCAATCTTCTTCCATAGCAGCCCTTCTCCCACTAATGGGTTTGGCTATTGTTTCAACATTATCACTCACACTCTTCTTTTTTCCTCTAGATCCTCCACTCTCAGACTTAGCTCCATACAAGTCACATAACTCAACCAAAATTTGTCTCACTTCATCAGATTTCTTCTTTATCTCAGAAGTAGACAAATTCAGTTGTGCTTTACATACTCTTTCAAAATACTTCAGCTTGTACCTAGGATCCAAAACCACAGCAACAAGAAAAATAGAGTTCATGTTGTCCAACTTACCAAAATACTTGTTGTACTTTACCTTCATTTTAGTGGCCATCTCATATAAAACTTTGTCTGCTTCACTTGAATCAGGCCCTAAGCCAACTGAACAAAGATCTTCTAGCTCGGTTTCAACGGTAACAATATCTTGGAAGGCCTTGTGAGATGTTGGTTTAAGGGATGCACTAATATGCAGAGTAGCTTCATAAAATACTTTCAAGAACTTAACAAATACAGCTGCATTGTCCCAATCTTCAACCGTGGGTGGTCCAACTCTCTTCACTCTCCTAGAAGTAGGCACAACACTCTCACTCGATATAAGCAACTCATCTTCGTCATCATGTCTTCCTCATCAAAATATCGTCTAAACCGCATATCATCATAATACAATCTGTCAAAAGCTTTTCTGTATCCTAAAGCTCCATCCAACATCAAAAAGGTGGAGTTCCACCTTGTTGGAACATCCAAGACACAAACCTTCCTACAATCAATTTTCTCCTTCTCCACGCACTTTCTGAACTCATCATTTCTCGCACTAGAACCCCTTACATACCTCACAACATTTCTTATTGCAACAACAGACTTCTCTAAGGTCTTCAAGCCAGATCTCACAATAATGTTTATGATGTGAGCTAAGCATCTCATATGCATCAACCTACCTCCAAGAATTGGTTTACTTTCCCAACTGTACAGCTTATCTCTCACATAGTCAATAGCAATTTTATTAGCCGATGCATTGTCAACAGATATGCAAAGAACATTATCAATTGACCAATCCAACAAACAAGATTCCAAAATCTGACCTATTGTAACACCTTCATGATTTGGTATCACACAAAAAGCAAGCACTCTCTTATGCATGTTACATCCTCTATCAATGAAATGTGCAGTGACAACCATGTAGTTTATGTTTTGGCAAGAAGTCCAAGTGTCCGTTGTTAAACAAACACTACGTGACTTCAATTCATTCCTCAACTCCTCCTTCTTAGAATCATACATCGTTAAGAATCTTTTCACTATGGTTTGTCTACATGGAACTTTAAATAGAGGTACAGCCTGTGAGCAAAAATAACTAAATCCAGGAGCTTCAATGTAGCTAAATGGGAGTTCATCAACAACAATCATATGAGTTGCGGCAATAATACAATTATCTTGTGTCCAATTAACCATCATGGTTGTGTTTTGACCGTCCACCACACCACTAGAAAACATTTGTTGCCCAGAACTCACATTAGCTCTACCCGGATATAGTTTGCATATAGTCTCAATATGCTTCCTAAGTGTTGAAGTACCATGAGTAGTTGGACTTTTAACAAATGAAGTATCACAATACTTACAGTGGAGTCTTTGGAAGGATCCAACTAATTTGTCGACGCCGTCAATTACATCCCTCAATGGATGATTCTTACTCACGAAATGAGAGTATATATCTGCATTTGGCACTCTTTTTCTTCTTTTCTTTTTTGTTTCAATAGGTTTCAAAACAGATTCAGCAGTCCCCACCGGTTTCTTTTCACTCCTAGCTTTCTTTAATGCTAGTTGTCGTTGAGATGACGGAGGCGCAATCTCCTTGCACTCTTTGTCACTTTCAGACTCAGATTGAAAAGAAGATATACTTCCAGATAAATCAGACATTGTGTACCTATAAAATATAAATCAAAATCAGAACACGTCATTAATTCAACATTTTAAAATCAAAAGTCAGATAATTCACACATTTTAGAATTCACTCAATTCAAACATTGGTGTACAGTGGTATAGAGGTGTGGCCGGTTCAAACCAAACCGCCGAACCGGCGGTTTGTGAACCGGCGCAAACCGCCGGTTTGACCAAACCGGCGGTTTAGGTTTGCCGGTTTGGTTGAACCGGCGGTTTGCGGTTTAGGTTTGGTTCTAGACCAAACCTAAACCGGAGGTTCAAACCGGTGGTTAACCGCCGGTTAAACCGCCGGTTTGAGCCATTTTTTATTATTTTTTTTAATTTTTTTTTGGCCAAACCGGCGGTTTGGCAAAAAAAAGAGACGTTGGCTTTGCCAACGTCTCTTTGGCCCACAACGGCTATTAGCCAGTGGGCCCCACTTTCCAACGGCTATTAGAGCCATTGGATGTTTAAATTTTTTTTTTTTTATTTTGTTTTGTATTATTAGTTTAATTAAAAAAAAAATTAATACCCACAATTCCTATAAATACCATACAATTATTCCATTTAACTCACACCAACATTCTCATCTATCTACTACTACTCTCAATCTCCATCTCGTATTCTCTTTCTCGTATTCTCGATCTTTCGAAATGGCAAACCCGGATTACCCAAGCGACTACGACTTCACTCCGACTCCCGCTTTCTTTCCTAGCACACAAGAAAGCGAGACTCAACCGCCGGATTCGAAAATGCCACAAGTTCCACAAGGTGATGGGCCATTCCGACAAGCCCCTCCACCGAAAATGCTCACCTCTGACATATTCACCAAACATTACAAGAAGGGTCCGGTGATGGACGATCATTGCCAAGTTACGTGCAATTATTGTCCGAAGGTGTACAAGTGGAAGGCGAAGGGCGGATACGGGACTTTGCAAACCCACATGCAAAAGACTCATCCGGAGAAACTCGGAATATCACGGGGACAAACTCAATTGTCCCACGGGTTTGCATCCTCTTCCTCTCAATCTTCTTTATTTAATTATAATCATGTTGATGAATCTTTAGGATTAGTCAACTTAATTGCATCCGAAGCTTTTCCATTTTCTTATGCGGAATCTATTAATGTAAGAGAATATAACACTACTTATCTTCAACCGGCTTATAAACCAACTTCTCGTAAACAAGTTTCGAAATTAGTTTCTCATTCTTATGAACAAAAAAACAAAAAATTCTTACGGTTTTACAATCTTTTTCGCATCAAGTTTCAATTTGTAGTGATATTTGGAGTACTTTATCACAAAAACATTTTTACATGGGCATCACTTTACATTTTATCGATAATGATATGTACTTGCATAAATTTGTTATTGCATATCGACATTTTAATGAAAGACATAGTGCCGCCAACATTGCTAATTTAATAAAAACGGTTTTACAAGAATTTAATTTACAAAATCGTGTTTTTTCATACTCATTTGATAATGCTTCCGCTAACACCCGCGACGTTAACCATTTAGTGGAAAATGCGGGTCAACTTATAAAAACTTCTTTTACTCACCAAAGATGTGCATGTCATATTTTAAATTTAAGTGTTCAAGATGGCCTAAAAGTTTTACATGAAATGTTAGAACCTATAACCGATGTAATTGAACATATTTGGCATTCAACCGAATTAAGAAGAAAATGGAGATCAACTTGTATTGAAAAAATTTTTCCTCCGATTGCTTTTTCGAAAGATATTGGAACTCGGTGGAACTCAACCTATAAACTACTTACTCAAGCTATTCGTTATAAAGATGTTTTACAAGAATTTTCTTCACAATTTATTTCTTGGTCTATTTTAGATGATGAAAGTATTTGGCAAACTTGTTTTGATATTTGTAGTGTTTTAAAAGTTTTTAGTGATGCTATTAATACGTTAAGTTATGTTTACATTCCTACTTCTTGTTGTTTTTTAGAAATAGCCGTAAATGTTGCCGAGGCTTTACAAACCGGTTTAGGTTTAGAATCACTTAAATATGCTACGGCCGAAATGAAAACAAAATGGCTAAAATATTATGATGACGTTCCCGTAGTTTATCTTATTGCCGCCGTTTTCGATCCTAGACTTAAAATTGATGGTGTTACGGAATTTGTAAATGCTTATTATGAATGTTTAGGTTTATCTACTATTAAGAACGTTAATAATATTATTAGTAATGTTCGTGTTGAAATTGGTAAATTACTTACTTTATTTGAAACTAGTGCTAGTGCTAGTGCTTCTACACAAACAACTCCTCCACCCTCTTCTTCTTCTCCTTCTATTCTTTCTAAAGCTAGACAAATTTTATCTAAAAGAACTAAAACACCTAGACATTCATCCGCAAGTGCGGAATTTGAAGATTTTCTAACTACTCCTTTTAGTTTTGATGGTGATATTGATAGTTTTGAAGTTTTACAATATTGGAAGAAGATGCCCCCAAAGTATCCAACATTAGCCAAGATTGTGCAACAAATTATGGCCGTTCCCGCATCAACGGTGGCCGTGGAGCAAGCTTTTAGTCAAGGAGGAAATATGCTAAGCTACAAGAGGAGTCAACTGAAGCCCGATAAATTGGAGGCTCAAGTATGTGTTCAAGATTGGATAAGGGTGGAGAGGAAGCAACAACGGAATGCACCCGCTTATGATAGATCATCGGATTCCAACTCCGATGATCCGGCCACTACTTCCGAGTCCGAGGCGCAAAGGTAAGGGGGTTACGAAAACAACTCGGAAGTCCGAAAAAAGGTAAGTAAAGGTAAGAGAACTACATAGGCTTTGATTCCTCTTAAACCCCAAGAGGATACGTAGGCAACCGGGAAACCGGGTCAAGCCCTTTCCTCTTTTTTTTTTTTCATTTAGTTCTATTCAAAATTTTAAATACTAATGTAAATATGTAATAAAAAAAATTGAATGTATAAAAAATTTAGCTTGCTTTATTTTATTGTAGACTTGTAGTTAGTAATTTTTTTTACTATGTAATTATTTTATTCAATGTATAAAAAAAATTGGTTTGCTTTGTTGTATGTTAGTTAGTAATTTTATTTTAGTTGCTTCTTTCTTTTATTGTAGTTAGTAATTTCTTTTACTATGTAATTATTTTATTCAAAAGCTAATGTAATTGAAAAAAATTCAATGTATAAAAAATTTGAGTTTGATTTGTTGTTTTTTTGTTAGTTATTTTATTTTAGTTGCTTTCTTTTATTTACTTACTAATTCTATTTAAATTCTATTGTAAAAAGAAAAAAATTCTATGTATAAAATATAAATTATAAAAACATAGTTATGTAAAAAATTCTATGTATAAATATAAATTATAAAAAAAATTCTATGTATAAAATATAAAATAACAAATGAATAAGTTTTTAATTAATATATATTATACTTATATATATATATATATTTATTTATTTTTTTAAATTCATGTGCCAAACCGCCAAACCGGCGGTTTGACGGTTTGGCAAACCGCCGGTTTAGGTTAAACCTAAACCGGCGGTTCGCAAACCTAAACCGGCGGTTTAGGTTTGCGACCCACCTCTACAGTGGTACAGTGTACTAATGCTTCTGCAATACAAAGCAAAATGCACTCTACAGTGGTATTATACTATTATTCACTATTATCCTCGATTATTCAAGTGACAACAATCAAGGTAAACAATGAACAGAGGGTCTGCACTGCAGTGTATTGAATCTATTGATAGCAAAGAACCATTAACATTACACTATTACAGCAATACAAATTACAAAGCAAAGAGGGTCGGCACTGCAGTGTATTGAATCTATTGATAGCCCCTAATGCAAAGAACATGAACATTACAACAATACAAATTACAAAGAAAAATGCACTAATGCAGCAATACAATTATTCAAATACAACCATGAACATTGAACAGGGGGAGTTGAGGGAGTCGCGAGCAGGGGGGTCGAGGGAGTCGAGCAAGGGGTGTCGAGGGACAACAACAATACAACCATAACAGGGACTCGAGGGACTGAGAGGGTTGAGAAGAGGTGACCTTACCGGCGAGCAGGAGCGGCGAGCGGTGGAGCGGGAGCGACGAGGGGTTTGCAACTTTGCACTTTGCAGTGTATTGGCAGCGGCGAGGAAGTGTGAGCGTCGAGAGAAGGGAGCGGTGGCGAGCGGCGGTGGCGAGCAGCCGTGGCGAGCAGCGGAGCGGCGGCAGCAAGCAGTTCGTCGACTAGGGTTGAGTCGTGAGAGGGAGTCGTCACTCGTCAGCCGTGACAGGGAGTCGTGAGAGGGCTGAAAGCCTAAACGGCTGAAAGTGAAAAGAAAATGCTAAATCGCTGATACGCAGCGTTTCTTTTTTTTCTTTTTTTTTTTGTATAAACGGTTCCTGCCTTTTAAAAAATTGGAACCGGAACCGGAACAGTATTTAAACGGTCCAGTTCCAAAAATTGAAGCGAACTATTTGTAGGAACCGAACCGAACCGGTAATTTCCGGTTCGGTTCGTCCAGTTCCTTAAGGAACCGGACCAAATTAACAGCCTAGTTATAAGGTTCCAAAGTAGGGTAGTTGAGCTATTTTTCAACAGTAAAATTTTGACTAAGTATGGAACATTTTTTAGTGTGGTAACCAACTTTAAAGATTTTTGTAGAAGTGATAGTCGAACAGTTTTAAGAAATTTTTGCTCCTAGGAGTAGATGAGATATCATAGATGATCTAGAGAATTATTTCGGGGTTTTTATAAGTTTATTCGAATTTCATATTTGAAGCTAAAGTTGGACCTTAACGATCTTCCGGAAAATAGGAAAATGGGTAGATTGCCAGTTTGTAACCAAACTCATCTTTAGGAGTTAGAATATGACTTTTTATTCTCAAATAAGAGTTTAGGCATGAATTATGGAAGTTTTGGAAGTTTCGGGACCGAGGGTAAAATCGTCATTTTACCATAAATTGGTACTGTATTAAATTTTGTTCTAATAGGATCTACTATCTCAGAAGTCTTAGACTTCTAATTACCTAGGAAGTGTGTTGACATACTTGTCTCCTTTGACAGGCTACTGAATTCCTTCAGTTACCGATGGAGTTGTGACTAAGAGAGTCGAGATTTGATTCTGGTAAGTCCACGGACTTACTTAGTTGGCTTCTTGTATGAGTGTGATGTGTATGAGTGGTGTTTGTTATTTAAGATAAATAACGAAACCGGAATAGGCCGACTTTAGTATATTGTGTAATTGACCCAAGTGTATGATAACGGGTCGTGACATCATCTACCTAGCTCTTGCGAGAGTCTAGGAGGTTCCCTGCGACCAGCCCAGTCATGTAGACGGTCAAATGCATTAGTACCATTCCGCGTTGGTAAACGGGGACAGGGGCGAGGTTTGGGAATCCCTCGTGTCACAAAATAAGTATCATTAGTAATAACTTATCACCTAATTAAAGATAATAAAAGGATTGAGTGTTGCATGTTGATTGTGTATATTATGTGTTTGTGCTTTTACCTTTATACTTATGCATAGAATGTTAGCTAACGGTTTTATACCGCTTGTAGTTGCCTTGCAGGTTAAGACAGTTGTAGAGAGATCCGGAGGGAATGGTCAGCCGGGTCCACGTACTCATTTAGTTGGGGACGAGGTTGTCTTATGTTCTTCATATGTGTCGTTTTATTACCGTTGCTTTGTAAGGCTGATACATATCCTTCATGTATATATTGTTTAAAGTTTTCAAATGTTTTTAATACTTTTGTGCCTTGTTGTAAGATCCTAGTAAAATTGTTGTCAAACTAAGGTCGGGACCCATTGTGAGGTCCTAACCAGTAGCTCCCCGAGTTCTCAGAACTTGGGGTGTTACAATTATAATTGTTTTGTTTTTCCTTCTTGGCATGTTGTCTTTAGCTTCTTTGATCTTAAGTACATTGTTGGCTGAAAGTATCATGTGATTGAATTCATAACATTAAACGTTGGTTTGTGACTTTCGGTTTCCTTATTCGTGCCTTGTTGCAAAATCTAGTGAAAACGTTGTCAAACTAGGGTATGGACCCATTGTGAGGTCCTAACCCATAACTCCTTGAGCTCTTTGAATTTGGGGTGTTACAACATGGTATCAAAGCATCTGAGTATCGCGATTATTTCCAGCGTGTGGAGGAGGCTATTAGGGCAACGGGACCTGCCCCAACACCACCAATATTGGCAATGTCAGTTGAGGTATATCGCCGAAAGTCACTCGGGCGCTAATTGCACATGGGGAGGGGAATTGAGGTTGACCGGGGTCAGACTGAGCCTAGAACACCGAGACTAGACTCGTGGTTGAAGACTTTCAACCACCTGAGAATACCCCCATTCGAGGGGAAGATAGGGTTAGAGGTGGATCACTGGTTAGGGCACGATAAGACCGCACTAGAGTTGATCCGTGGCCTAGAGGATCGATAGGTGGAGTTAGTCAAGAACATGTTCAAAGAGCCGGTGCATTACTGGTGGAGGACCGTTTGTAGCTGAGTCACTAGCTTTGATCAACAAAGGAGCCTTATCAAAGAGAGATTATGCCTTGTAACGCTGAGGAGGGAGAGATTTCACGATTTTATTGAGGATGGGTTTGAGGATGTTCCTGTTGCAGAGGCAATTAGGAAGTTTCAGGAGGAGCTAGCACTACTCGGTCCAGGTGCACCTTTTGAAGATCAGCACGTATGTCTATTCTCCCGGAGATTCAGAGAAAGCACTCGTTCATATCTAGTAGGATTTCGCTGTGAGTCTTTGATAGACTATGAGGATAGAGCTTCTGCATACGAGAGGGACAAACCAGTCCTAGGAGAGTTGTTCAGTCCGGTGGGCCGGATAAGCGGCATAGAACAAGACATGCTAGTAGTGGTGGAGGAGCATCAAGTTATGGGCAAGGGTGGACTTAGGGACGATAGAGCCATATACCCACAACTCAGACTTTAGCTAGAGAGCCACATTGTCATAACTGTAGCGGTTATGGACACATCCGACCGAACTGTTAGAAGTCGTCAGTAACATGTTTCACATGCAACAAGTCAGGCTAGTAAGATATATTTGTTTTAGTTTGTACTACAAGTCTCGATCCTACTTGAACGAACAAAACCTAATATATATATGATATACCTATACTTTAGGAAAGTGGATAAGGTGATGTGTTAATCCACAAATTAATTCACATCATCATTTCAAATGATAATGTAGATTAATTGATGAGGGACCATCCCCAACACCTCCTATACATGGACCAATCACTAGAGCTAGAGAAAGAGCATCAAAGGAGGAAGATATTATATCATCTTCAAGTCATGTCATGGAAGGAGCTATTACTAGATCAAGAGCAAGAACCATTCAAGAGTAGGTTTCTAGCTTAGTGACATTCTTAGCTTCTAAGGAAACCAATGTTACTCATTTTATGCCGAAGTCTTCTTTAGTTACATTACTGACAACTCCAATAAATCTAGACTTAGAGGAAAGTCCATACAAGAGTGAATATGATCAAGGAAATAAGGAGCGTGGCTAGATCGAGATTTGCAAAGCCAGCTGAGAACTCGGCCCCAATAGTCGTGATTTTCGATTAATCTAGTCGAGATTTGCATTAAATCTAAACAAGATTAGTTAGTTAGTTATTTTATTTTAATACATTTAAAGCTCTATGATAACACGATTATTGACTTAGGTTTAGGCACTCATTTAGATAGTTTTCCGCTCATTCATGCATGGTTTGCACTAGTTCGTGACGATTTGCACTCAATTCATGTATTTTGTCGAGATAGACGTCTACACGGACTTTTGCATGCTTTGAAGGTATTTTAGGAGTTTTAGGAGCTTAATCGATACATTTGAGGATCGTTCCTCGAGATGACACACCTTCGGACTCATTGGGATGCAAGCTAGGGGCTAAGGGGGACACATGGGACCTTGTTGGTGCATGCCATGCACCAAATTAAGGCTTGATGATCCAAAACAAGTTGAGGCACCAAAACCACGGCCACTGGGACTTCCACGGGCGTGGTTTTGGCCGTGGTTTTCCCCAGACAGCTGTGACAGCTATCCCACGATCTTCATGGCCGACTCTTGCAAATTTGGACGATAAAAGGTGGTCCTGCAAGGCTGTTAGGACGGACCCTTCACTCCCATTCTCTCCCACACTCTCAACAACAATATTCTCTCATTTGGAAGATTGGATTGGATCTACCATTGGAGAAGAAGAAAGGCTTCCACTGGAGAAGAAGAAGAAGCACACTAGTTCATAGTTCCATAGTCTTTTTGAGTAATTTTGAGTGAGCTTTGTGAAACGTTTTGCAAGGGTTTGTAAGAAACGATTCGAACCTTCTTTTGAAGGGTTGTAAGTCCTTCTTGAACCTTGATTTAGCTTGTTTTACTTGTTTCATTTGCTTAATCCATCTTTCATTTCATCTTCTTGCCATGGATTCTATGATTTTATGCTTGTTGAGCTTGATTGTTAAGATGCATGTTGTAGGCTAAATAGATGCGATTCTAGGGTAAGGAAAAGATGGTTATGGCTTGGACTATGATAGAATAGACTTAAATGAATACTTGGATGACTCTCTTGATTGAACCTAGTCACTGTTTAAAACCACGGTTGGATCTTGCCTTTCCACGGCCGTGGAAAGGGATGAACACCCCGTAATTTTGATTAACTTGCTTGTATTGATAAATTTAAGTGTTAGGTTGGTGATTTGTTGAAATCCTAGTGTTAGTTGAGCTAAATCTATCCTAGGGTGACCTAGTGTTAGCAACTAAGAGTTAGAAGAGACCTACCCGGTGATTCTTGCTCTTAGATACCGATGATGACGAACTCTAGGTAGTAGTGAGCCTCATAAGCCACTATTGGATTGAGTGTGCTAGGATTGATGTTTAGGACTTGCCTTCCCGAGACTTACCCGGTAAGGAGAGGTTTGATCCCTAGATAACCATCCGGTTTGTGTAGAATTCCTATCCTTAGGCTCTTTGAGACTTACCCGGTGATAAGACCTTAGGAACGGATTAGTGGACCATGAGACCTACCCGGTGATTGATCCTAATCTAGAAACACTCACTCCCAACAAACTATAGTTAATCCAAGGAATGATTAGATAGCTTGATTCCAATGCCATAATCGGAATTTCCAACCCCTAGAATCCGCTTTTCTCTCTTTGATCTCATATCTCGTGTTTGTCTTGCTTGTTTGTGTCGATTTGTTAGATTGTTAGTTTGTTTTGCATTCTTATATCGTTGTGATTCTTGATTGATCACCACACAAAACCAAACCCAAAAATATTGAGATTTTCATTTATTTGTTTCTTTCATCTTTTCTTAGCCTAGATCAACACTATCCTTAGTCGCAAATTGATTCAATCTCACCTCAGTCTTTGTGTTCGACCTCGGAATACTATCCCTACTACAAAACGTCCCGTACACTGCGAGTTCGCTGGGAGTTAGGAGAAATATAACGAGTATAAATTTAAGACTTTTGCGTGCATACATCCTTAGCGTAACAAGCTTTTGGCGCCGTTGCCAGGGACTAGGTTAAGATTGAGTCATTGTTTGTGATTGTTTATAGTGTAGGTCTTTCTTGTTGCTTTTGATCTCCTTTGGTTTGTGTCTTTGCTTTTCAGGACATCTCTCACTCTTTAGGTGTATGCGAAGATCTCGTGGCAGGGATTTAGCTCCATTCGATCCCGAACCGGAGAAAACCCTTAGATCTAGATCCAAGAGTATTCGAAAGGAGAAAGAGATGGCCGGAAGAGATCTCCAAGCTGAGTTGGATGAAGCTTTAGAGCAAATTAGGCTAAGGGATGAAGCCTTGGAGAATGAGAGGAGACTTTCCAATGAGAGGCAAGAAGCAACTAGGAGGGAGATTGAAGAGATTAGACAAGCTCTTGTGCAAAGAGAGCTTAATCGTCAACAACCTCCACCTCCACCACAACCGCAACCGGCGGCGGTTAATATTCGGGTTGTGCCCATTGCTATTGAAGAGCCACAAATGTTAGGGCAACGTATGGATCCGGCACAAAGAGCACACCGTCCGGGTGTGAACTTAGGAGATCCCGCAGCCCATGATTACGAGCTCCGCCCTCAAGTTCTATAAATGATCCGGCATAATCAATTTGGAGGGATGGAAGGAGAGTCCCCTCATCAACACTTGATGAACTATGAGATCTTGATGGAGACTCTAAGGACGCCTAGATTGGAGAGCAACAACCATAAGCTTAGGGCTTTCTCCTTCTCACTTAAGGATAAAGCCTTGGCTTAGTATCAATCTATTCCACAAGGGCGAGTAAGTACTTGGGAGGAGATGACAACCGAGTTTTTGACAAAGTTCTTCCCGCCTTCCAAGACTACCGAGTTAAGAGGGAAGATCAATGCCTTTGTGATGAAGGATAGAGAAAGCTTATTCAAGTCTTGGGAGAGGTTCAAAGACTTCTCCTAGATTGTCCACACCATGGTATACCGAAAATTGAGCTATTGGAGATCTACTTCAAGGGACTTGATGAAGATAGCCAATTCAAGCTTCAATCTCTTTCCGGTGGGACTTTCATGGAAAAGAATGTGGATGAAGCTTGGGAATATTTGTAGAGAAACAAGCTTTGGTGATTGAGAAGTACTCCCATAGGAAGAGTGATGGGAGGAAAGCGGGAGCATATGAGGTGAGTGAAGTCACCATGAGTAACTTCAAGCTTGATGCAATCAACAATGAGCTGAAATCTTTGAGAATTGTGTGCTACAACTTTGAAGAATCAAGCAAGCCCTCAAGTGCAAGCAAACTTGTCTTCCAAGGAGGAAGATGTGAACTACATGTGAAGGGGCAACTACAACAACTATCAAGGCCCAGGGAACTTCAACAACAACCGGAAATTCAACAATTACCGGCCTAACCACAACCATCCCGGGTTTTCCTATTCTAACCCGGATGGAGCCTTGAACCCTCCCACTTCCACAAGCGCAGCTCCACCACCAAAGGCTTCACAAGAACCTCCACCCGGATTTACTCAACCTCCAAAGGATAGAACCGAGATGATGTTTGAGCAATTGCTTGGAAGGTTGAGTGGTCTTGAGAGCACGGTGACTTCCATTTCTAAAGCTCAAAAGGTGTTGGAAGCACAAGTGTTCCAAAAGGCGGGTGAAGTTCATAGAGATCCGGGAAAGCTTCCCGGAAGAACCGAGGACAACCCGAGAGGCCAAGTGTTGGCCATCACAACAAGAAGTGGGCTGAGCATGAAGGATCCCTTACCTAAGGGAAGTGACAAGGAGAAGCAAGTAGTGGTAGAGGAAGAGACCTTGCAAGAAGAAGGAGGAAAGAACAAAGATGATGAGCCAACATATGTGGCACCACCTCCATACAAGCCACCACTACCGTTCCCACAATCACGAGCAAGAGCTCGTTTGGACAAGCACTTTGGTAAATCCCTTGAACTTATGTCTAAATTGCATATTAACATTCCGTTCATGATTGCTATTCTAGGAATGCCGGCATATGGCAAGTTCTTGAAGGAGATACTCTCCAACAAAAGGAAGTTGGAGGAGTATGGAGAAGTGAGGATGACAAAGAGGTCCTCTGAATTGATCCAAACCATGAAGGAGGAGATGCCTCCTAAGCTAAGAGATCCGGGTTCCTTTTGTGTGCCAATTGGAGTGGGAGAAGTGAAGTATGAAGCCCAATGTGATCTTGGGGCAAGTGTAAGCATCATTCCGCTTGCACTTTACAACAAGGTTGGGCTAGGAGAGCCAAAGCCGGTCAAGATGACCCTCTACATGGCGGACCGTTCAATCACTCACCCCGTTGGAATTTTGGAGGATATACCGGTGCAACTCGGGAAGTTCTATGTGCCAATAGACTTCGTTGTTTTGGACATCCCGGCGGACTATCCGGTTCCCATCATCTTAGGGAGACCTTTCTTGGCTACATCCGGATGCTTAGTGGATTGTAAGAATGGAATTCTCTCCTTCAACATTGGAGAAGAAAATATTAAGTTCAAATTATCCACAATGATGAAAGGGCCAGCCCTTGGTGAAGATGTGTTCAACATTGTCGAGCAAGAGGAGTCTAGAGAAGTTGTGAGCTCGATCTTGATCAAGGACCCCTTGGAGAAGGTTCTTAGCTTAAGTTTGATGGAGGAAGGAGTAGAGGAGGCTTGCAATGAAGAAATCAAGGCTTTGGAATCATTGGAAAAGGAGACAAGAGCTGAATTTGAAGCACACGAAGATGTGCTGAATTTCTGCAAGAACCACGGCCTGGGGGGAAGAACCACGCCTGTGGTTTTACCCGTGGAACCTACTGGAGTGCTCCGAAGTGCTAACTCTCCAAGTTCCACGGCCGTGGTTGTGCCAGAGCCCGTATTGTTGCCCGTTGTTTCCCCAGAAACTGCATTGGTTGTTGATCAAGCTTCAAGGACCCTTGAGGAGTCTTCCATGGCTTTGGATTCATCTCAACCTACATTATATGGAGCGTCTCCCCTCGATAAAGGTCCTCCTAAACTTGAACTCAAACCCCTCCCCTCTCATTTGAAGTATGCTTTTCTTGGTGATAATTCTACATATCCGGTTATTGTGAATGCATGCTTGAATGATGATGAACTTGCTATATTGTTACATGAATTGAGATTGCATAGGAAGGCTATTGGATATACCATTGATGATTTAGTTGGCATTAAACCTTCTTTGTGCATGCATAAGATCTTAACGGAAGATAATCATAAACCTTCGATTGAACCTCAAAGAAGACTAAACCCTATCATGAAAGAAGTAGTCAAGAAAGAGATCCTTAAATTGCTAGATGCGGGAATCATTTTCCCGATTTCGGATATTAAATGGGTTAGTCCCGTGCATGTGGTTCCTAAGAAGGGTGGGATGACCGTAGTAACCAATGAGAATAATGAACTAATCCCAACTAGGACGGTTACGGGGTGGAGGATGTGTATTGACTATAGGAAGCTTAACATGGCCTCTAGGAAAGATCACTTCCCTCTTCCTTTCATTGACCAAATGCTAGAGAGATTAGCTCAACATTCCCATTTTTGTTACTTAGATGGCTATAGTGGATTCTTCCAAATCCCTATTCACCCCGATGACCAAGAGAAGACTACATTCACGTGTCCTTGGGGTACTTTTGCATATAGGAGAATGCCATTTGGGTTGTGTAATGCACCCGCCACCTTTCAAAGGTGTATGATGGCCATCTTTTCTGAGTATATTGAAAACATCATGGAAGTGTTTATGGATGATTTTTCTGTTTATGGATCTTCCTTTGATGATTGTTTAGCTAACTTGTCTCTAGTGCTTAAGAGATGTGAGGAGACTAATCTAGTCTTGAATTGGGAGAAATGCCACTTCATGGTAAGTGAAGGTATTGTGTTGGGACACTTGGTGTCCAACCGAGGCATTGAGGTTGATAGGGCTAAGATAGAAACAATAGAGAAGTTGCCACCACCTACCTCGGTGAAGGGGGTAAGGAGTTTTTTAGGGCATGCTGGTTTTTACCGGAGATTCATTAAAGATTTCTCTAAGATTTCTAAGCCTCTTACTAACCTACTAATGAAAGATGTTGAGTTTGTTTTCTCCAAGGATTGCCTTGAGGCTTTTTGTAGGTTGAAGAATGCTTTGATCACCGCTCCTATCATGCAACCGCCGGATTGGAGTTTACCATTTGAGATCATGTGTGACGCGAGTGATGTAGCTGTTGGGGCTGTTTTGGGGCAAAGGAAAGATGGGCTTACACATGCCATTTATTATTCTAGCAAGACGCTAGATGATGCCCAACTCAATTATGCTACCACCGAGAAGGAGATGCTAGCGGTTGTGTATGCATTTGAGAAGTTCCGCTCGTATCTTGTTGGAGCGAAGGTCATTGTGTATACGGATCATGCTGCAATCCGTTATCTCCTTACAAAGAAGGATGTCAAGCCTCGTTTGATTCGGTGGATCCTTCTCCTTCAAGAGTTTGATTTGGAAATCCGGGAAAAGAAGGGGTCCGAAAATTCTGTGGCGGATCACCTTAGTAGACTCCCACCATTGGAGATTGAGAGAGATGACATCCCGATTGATGACTCATTTCGGGATGAGCAATTGCAAATGGTGGAGGAGTGCTTGTTTCAAGTGTCAAGGGGTAATGAGCCATGGTATGCCGACATTGTGAACTACCTTGTGTGTGAGGAGGTGCCACCCGGTTTATTCTATGCCCAAAGGACGAAATTCTTCAAGGATGTGAGGCATTACTATTGGAGTGAACCGCTTTTGTTCAAGAGAGGGCCGGATGGAGTATTTAGGAGATGCATACCGGAGGATGAGGTGGAGAGTGTGATCCGCCATTGTCATTCCTTGCCTTGTGGAGGGCATGCTAGCTCACACAAGACATTTGCGAAGGTGTTGCAATCGGGTTTCTTTTGGCCAAGTTTGTTCAAGGATGTGCAGAATTTTGTGGTAGCTTGTGATGCTTGCCAAAGGACGGGCAACACCTCAAGGAGGAATGAGATGCCCTTGAACAACATACAAGAGGTGGAGATTTTTGATGTTTGGGGTGTGGACTTCATGGGACCATTCCCCTCTTCTTGTGGCAACCTCTACACCTATTGGCGGTGGACTATGTTTCGAGATGGGTGGAGACAATCGCCTCTCCTACAAATGATGCCAAGGTTGTAGTGCGGTTCTTCAACCGAGTGATTTTCCCTAGGTTTGGAACACCAAGGGTGATCATAAGTGATGGAGGGAAGCACTTCACCAATAGGAACTTCGGGACACTTTTGGCTAAGTATGGGGTGACTCATAAGGTGGCAACACCTTACCATCCCCAAACTAGTGGCCAAGTGGAGATCTCCACCCGGGAGATAAAGGGAATTCTTGAGAAGACGGTTTCAAGGACGAGAAAGGATTGGGCTATGAAGCTCGATGATGCCTTGTGGGCATACAGAACCGCCTTCAAGACACCAATTGGCACCACTCCCTACAAGCTAGTTTATGGCAAGTCTTGCCACCTTCCGGTGGAGATGGAGCATAGAGCGTATTGGGCCATTAGGTGGTTAAATTTTGACCTCAAGGAGGCCGGAGAGAAGAGATTGCTAGACATGAACGCTCTTGAGGAGATCCGGTTGGATGCCTATGAAAACGCCCGGATCTACAAGGAAAGGTGTTCGCTTCAAACGTTGTGTGCAAGCTTTAAATTTATAACCCTAGACTTAAGCTTAAAACAAGGATGCGAACCCGCAGTGTACGGGTCAATCGTAGTAAAAAGCAAGAAATTCCAGGGGTCGATCACAGGGACTCGGTGAAACAAAGTCAATAACGGTAAGCTTCGTGAATACTAACCACAAAGAGCAATTAACACAATCAAAGATGAATAAGAAGTCAAATAAGCAAACATGCAATTCTAGGGATTAAAACTTCTAGTTGTGGTTCCAACTCAAGATCTAGAGATAAGCGGACAAAGCTGAGATTTTTGCGTGGGGAAGGTGTTACTAAAGTGGAGTAGATCACCGGGTAAGTCTCACTACTCACTAATCCAAAACCGTAACTCCTATTACCGGGTAAGTCTCAAGGAATCAAGATAAAGAACTATAACCTCAAACTAACACACCATCTAAGGGAATAGAATCAACCTTTACCGGGTAAGTCTCAGGCTAACTCACAAAGATGGGATGGAAGCACACTCAAACCCCAATAAAGGATAAACCTTTATTACCTACACTTATGATCGTTAGTACACAAACTAAGGAATTACCGGGTAAGTCTCATCCTAAGCTTGCTTTGAACCAGGAAAGGTGTAATAAGAATAGGATTTAGCAAACTCTAACACTTAACTCTCAGTTTTGGATCAGATAAGTCACCTCGGTCAGACGAATTCCACCCCGGCCGAGATGTTCATCGACTGAACGAGATGCTTAGGGTTAAGGTTAAAGACTCGAACTTTCAGTGTCCTACTGGAATCTAAGATTATTCTATCATTGTTTTTCCCACAACCTTCAGCCAATCACCCTAGAATCACACAAGGAAATTAGCCACTCATCATCATTATGAAAGTATTAAATATATGGGAAGAAAGTGAATATTTGAACAAGAAGAATTTAATGAAAAAGACTTCAATAACTGAATCAAATATCACAACAAAAGCGTTCCTTGGATAGCAATCCAACAAGACAAGACAACAAGTGAGGGAATTAAAGACAATCTTACAAAACCCTCCAAAAAGCTATAAAAGCTATAGACTTCAATCTTCCTTCAACCTTCAACCTTCAAAAAGGTTCTTCGAAACTCCCAACTGGAGTATGGCTGCTGCGTGCTATAAACCCCGATCGACGGTATAGCGTGATTTCCAACTGTATGCGGATGTCGGATTTGTGGAAAATCCAACCCTTTTTATAGGAAAATAACCCTCCAAAGATAATAAATCTTAGAAAGATATTTACCCATAAATATAGGTAAAATATATAATTCTGCATATCTTCTTCCTTCCAGGAGTCGGGCCCAAAAATATAAGATTACTTTCCAATTTTAAAAGATCTCAGCCAAGAATAAAATATTCTCGCCGCGTCCTAGGTGTTCGCCTCGGTCGAGTCGGCGTCTCTGGATCACCTCGGTCGAGATGAATCTCTGGTCAACCGAGGTGAGTCATAACTGAATGTGAAATCTCTCAAAACTGGTCCAAAGTAAATCTTTGATCCATGGCTATGCTTCCTGGATGTAGCTCCAATGACTCATGACTCCTTTTGCTCCTTTTTGATGCAAAACGTGCCATTTTACCTACGATTACAACAAAACTAGGTGTAGACCTCGATTCCCGCAAAGGTAGATGAAATGGTATTAAAATCGCATAATATACATACAAACATGCAGATTATGAAAGATAAAAACGTCCAAACAAACCCCTAAATATAGACTATAATTCATGCTATCAAAATACCCCATACTTAGCCCTTGCTTGTCCCCAAGCAAGTTCCGCATATAGAAGACAAGATAGAATGGATTATAAGTCAAGAAAAATCAATGAAAAAGTCTTTCAAAAACATTTTATGGTGTGTTACAATCATAGATCACTCTAAGAGAATACTTCATGGAATTTAAAAACTCAATATGCTCAAAATATTTTATATATATAGGAAAGTTGTTCATCTTTGCATAAAATCATAGAATGCATAATAAATCATAATTATCAAAATTAATCATGTATAATCCAGTTTAAACCACTAAGTCAATCAACAAGCTCAAGGTCTCAAGGGCTTCCCAAAAGAAAGGTCAAGAAACGTGTAGGGTAGGGATGTATGTAAGGTAATGTGGTGCTAGAATCCGGGAAAAGGATGAACTTCACTTTCACTTTGACTTGCAACATCTTCCACCAATAAGCTTTGCTTATTTCACACTTTTTCTTTTTACTTTACTTTTTGGGATGCATGGACAGAGGTGCACAATAACCGAAGCCCAGGAAATCAGCAATCATCAATTTCTTGAGATGCATCAAACCCTTGATGCACATACCATGACCCGTTAGGAATATCGCTCAATCCGACTTTGGCAAGACACAAACACCCGGCTATGTGAATGGTGCCGAGTTACTCATCTTCATGATTGACTTCCCCAAACCTATTATTGCTTTCTAACACTTTCACCTCCAACCACTTCTCAACTTTAACTTCACTTGCTCTCACCACTTTGCTTGCTTCCAAATTCCCGGATAGGTAAAGGGAGGCAAAATGTATATGAGGGGCTAAGCATGATCAAGAAGAAGAAGAAGAAGAGAATGAATTGCCTTGGTCTTTCCATGAAGAAAGTGAGAGAACTTATCTTGTGGTGTCAACCTTCAAATTCAACATAATTTGGATAAAAACAAAGTATTAAACATGCCAATAATTTCAAACAAAGCATTTAGCAACTTAAACATATTATAAAACCTTTCAAACACATAAAGAATTTAAAACCAGTCAGTAAACAGAATCTTCACTGAGATCATATCCAGATAAGTAGCACAAAATCGTTTTCGAAAACTCTCAGTTAACACACCTCGGTCGAGGTGTTCTTAGGTCAACCGAGGTGAAACACCTCGTTCGGCCAGAACTGCCCCGGTCGAGGTCCAAAAAAAATTTTTTAAAACCAGTTTTCTTTCAGTTTCGACGTTTTTCTCAATCAAATAACCTGTAAGTATGCATGTAGTCTCAAATAAACACATAGATGCAAAAGTGAAGCATAAATATAGATATCCGGTCAAATAGAGTCATACATCATAAGTGTCAAATAATACATCAATAAACACCCCATACTTGGGACACACTGTCCCAATGGATCAAAATAAGTCTAAGGACAGGATACTCACCGAACATAGCTAAACTACATGAAGAAGTAAGAAACAGCTCCCAGATATAACCATCTCGGTTGGCGAAGCACATCTCGGTCGAGGTGTTCTGACGGTACCCGAGATGTATCTCAGTAAAGCTCGTTTCCTCAACTTCTCGAAATTTTGTTCTTCCAGTGTAGCTCCTGAACTATGATCCTTCCTTTTGGAATACCTGGTTGTTGTCTAGAGGAAAACAAAAACAAAGCAACTATCTAAACTAAACCAGAAAAGGGAGAAGAAAGCAATACCTTGGGTTGCCTCCCAAGAAGCGCTTGGTTTAAGGTCGCTAGCTGGACCCTTCTCCATAGAATTACTCAATGTACCTTGAACACCATGGAGTGCTCATCACATCCATCATAAAATTCTTCCAAAAAGGTTCCGGTTCCAAATTTCACCGGCAAATGGTAAGATCTCCCACGTACAAGCTTGTACGGTTTGATTCTCACCGGAATCCTTCTAGCCTTCCCGCACTTCAATGGGACATAATCTAGCCTTGCGTCCCATCCTTTCCTTGATCGAGAAAACAACTTCTCGAAAATCATAGCAGCTTCCCCATCTATAGCTTGGGGATGGTACAGGGTCCTGAGCATGCGAGGGACCCCATACTTGAACAAGAGACTCTTCATCGCCTTAGCGGTGTAGTGCTTGCTAACTCCACTCCTCATGATCCGAGGAGCTTCTTCTTCCAACAATTTCAAGGAAGACTTCATCTTGATCTTTGGAGGTTCTTTCGGAAGAGACCTCCAACTCTCCGGTGCTTTCTTGAAAAATTCAGAAATTTTAATAGGGAATTCGAATGGAGTAAGAGAACTTACCTTGTAAAGTTCTCCAAAGCTCGGATCAGGTTTCATGTTAGGTTGATAACCAACACATGAAATCTCTCTCAACTCAGTTGATCTTTCTTCCACCTTGGTCACAATCTCAGTAATTTGACCAAGGTTCTCTACATCTTCTGCTTCCAGTTTTGCAGATTCTTCCATCTCGGCCGAGATCTCTTCCACTTCGACAGAGGTCTCAACAGTCAGATCGAGACCTTCCATATCCTCCTCTTCCTCAGAAGTTTCAGGAGAAATTTTTGGTTTGACTGGGGGAATGCTTGGAACGTGCAACACTTCCTTATACTCCTCTTGCGGCCTAGCATAGGATAAGGTGCTTTCCTTGAGTTCTGCCACCCTCTTCATTATCTTCTCCAATCTTGATTCGAGAGAATCTTCAAGAGGCTGCTCATAAGTGTTTCTAGGGATATTCTTCTCATCCCATATCGCAAGTTCACGCTGAATGGTCTCTTCTCTTTCCCATTCATTGTTGAACCAATAGAAGGAGTACTTCTCTTCCAAGTACACATAATGGTCCGCCCTAGCACTTTGCCTTGCTATCCAGACTGGATCAAATGTAGTCATCGGAAATCCTGAAAACTACAAAACTCATAGAAAGAGTAGTTAGTAGCAACAGGGGCAAGTGCCCCGAAAGCAAACCGTAACCGGCTCGGTCTAGACCAAGTCCCCGGCAACGGCGCCAAAAACTTGTTCGCTCCAAACGGTGTGTGCAAGCTTTAAATTTATAACCCTAGACTTAAGCTTAAAACAAGGATGCGAACCCGCAGTGTACGGGTCAATCGTAGTAAAAGGCAAGAAATTCCAGGGGTCGATCACAGGGACTCGGTGAAACAAAGTCAATAACGGTAAGCTTCGTGAATACTAACCACAAAGAGCAATTAACACAATCAAAGATGAATAAGAAGTCAAATAAGCAAACATGCAATTCTAGGGATTAAAACTTCTAGTTGTGGGTTCCAACTCAAGATCTGGAGATAAGCGGACAAAGCTGAGATTTTTGCGTGGGGAAGGTGTTACTAAAGTGGAGTAGATCACCGGGTAAGTCTCACTACTCACTAATCCAAAACCGTAACTCCTATTACCGGGTAAGTCTCAAGGAATCAAGATAAAGAACTATAACCTCAAACTAACACACCATCTAAGGGAATAGAATCAACCTTTACCGGGTAAGTCTCAGGCTAACTCACAAAGATGGGATGGAAGCACACTCAAACCCCAATAAAGGATAAACCTTTATTACCTACACTTATGATCGTTGGTACACAAACTAAGGAATTACCGGGTAAGTCTCATCCTAAGCTTGCTTTGAACCAAAAAAGGTGTAATAAGAATAGGATTTAGCAAACTCTAACACTTAACTCTCAGTTTTGGATCAGATAAGTCACCTCGGTCAGACGAATTCCACCCCGGCCGAGATGTTCATCGACTGAACGAGATGCTTAGGGTTAAGGTTAAAGACTCGAACTTTCAGGGTCCTACTGAAATCTAAGATTATTCTATCATTGTTTTTCCCACAACCTTCAGCCAATCACCCTAGAATCACACAAGGAAATTAGCCACTCATCATCATTATGAAAGTATTAAATATATGGGAAGAAAGTGAATATTTGAACAAGAAGAATTTAATGAAAAAGACTTCAATAACTGAATCAAATATCACAACAAAAGCATTCCTTGGATAGCAATCCAACAAGACAAGACAACAAGTGAGGGAATTAAAGACAATCTTACAAAACCCTCCAAAAAGCTATAAAAGCTATAGACTTCAATCTTCCTTCAACCTTCAACCTTCAAAAAGGTTCTTCGAAACTCCCAACTAGAGTATGGCTGCTGCGTGCTATAAACCCCGATCGACGGTATAGCGTGATTTCCAACTGTATGCGGATGTCGGATTTGTGGAAAATCCAACCCTTTTTATAGGAAAATAACCCTCCAAAGATAATAAATCTTAGAAAGATATTTACCCATAAATATAGGTAAAATATATAATTCTGCATATCTTCTTCCTTCCAGGAGTCGGGCCCAAAAATATAAGATTACTTTCCAATTTTAAAAGATCTCATCCAAGAATAAAATATTCTCGCCGCGTCCTAGGTGTTCGCCTCGGTCGAGTCGGCGTCTCTGGATCACCTCGGTCGAGATGAATCTCTGGTCAACCGAGGTGAGTCATAACTGAATGTGAAATCTCTCAAAACTGGTCCAAAGTAAATCTTTGATCCATGGCTATGCTTCCTGGATGTAGCTCCAATGACTCATGACTCCTTTTGCTCCTTTTTGATGCAAAACGTGCCATTTTACCTACGATTACAACAAAACTAGGTGTAGACCTCGATTCCCGCAAAGGTAGATGAAATGGTAGTAAAATCGCATAATATACATACAAACATGCAGATTATGAAAGATAAAAACGTCCAAACAAACCCCTAAATATAGACTATAATTCATGCTATCAAAAGGACCAAACGTTGGCATGACAAGCGTCTCATCCCGAAGGAGTTGAGTGAAGGCGAGCTTGTCCTTCTCTTCAACTCAAGGCTGCGGCTCTTCCCCGGAAAGCTAAAGTTAAGATGGACGGGTCCCTATGTGGTGAAGAAGATCTTTCCCCATGGAGCGGTTGAGATAGGAGGGGAGCATTGTGGAGATTTTAAGGGAATGGGCATCGGTTGAAGAAGTATATCCTGGGAGCTCCGGTGGATATGATTGCCCCACTTCAACTTGAGTAGAACGCCCCCGAGTTTGGTCAAGCTAATGACCTTAAAGAAGCGCTTGATGGGAGGCAACCCATCGGTAGACATTTTTTTCCCTTTTTCCTTTTTGTTTTTGTTTTGATTTTCCTGTTTTTGTGTGTTTGGTGTGCTTTGTATGTGTGCTAGAGTCTTGGTAGCATGGAAGCCTGGCATGGCATGAGGATGATGATGATGATGAGTCCCCCTTCAATTGTGGGTGGAGCGGACGCGGGACTTGGACGGCTAGCGGTGCCTAGCGCGGATCCCGACGCCATAACGAACACTTTGAGCTCTCTACCATCGTTGATAGGATCATCCGACATCACTCCATTTGAGTAACCCCAAATACCAAAGCAAACCATTTTACATTGTGAGGACCCTCTTTCACTCTTCTTTACTTCATTTACACATTGGGGACAATGTGTTTCTAAGTATGGGGTGGGGTTTGCATAATCTTTTGCATGATTAGCATCTAGGGTAGTTTCTTTTAGTCACATGCTTCATTATGTCTTGCATTGTACATACACATTTCGAAAAATCCAAAAAATCAGAAAATTTAAAAAAATTTTAGTGCTTCTAAGCTTGGGAAGGACCCTTATGATGAAATTGTCTTGTGAATTGGCTATGGATGGCCTTGTGTGTTGAATTGATTAATGCATATGTGGACTTGAAGTACTTATCTTGAATCCCATGAATGATTTGTGATCATGATGTTTGTCTTGATTGGATTGATTATTGAAAGTCGAAATTACATGCTAGTTCTTGCACATCATCTAGGAGTGATTAAGGCAATTCATCTTTCTCTACTTCTCATCTTGATCATGTTGTTTGAGCACCTCAATTGATATAAATTTGACCCCTTTTGACCCATCCGGGAATAGGAGCATGTTAGTGTGTTGAGTGTGTGAAAAGCAAGTGTGGGGTGAAGTTGTTGATGAAAGAATGTTATGAATGAACTGCTGAATTTGTTGTGAAAGTGTAGACAAAAATATAGGTTTGGGGACGTTGGTTTAAATGACGAGTAACTCGGCACCATTCACATAATCGGGTGTTTGTGCCTTGCCAAAGTCAAATAAACCGATAGTCCTAACGAGCTTTGGTATGTGTGCCCGGTGTGGATGCACCTCGAAAAATAAAAAAACCCGAGGACGGCTAATCACCAAGGTTTCGGCTTTTGTACACCAATGCCATTGTCTCAAAAATAAGTGAAAGAAAAAGAAAAGAAAAGAAAGAAAAGATGGAGAAAATATACACTTATGGGAAGTAGATAAAAATGTGAAGTTGTGAAGTTAGTTCCATTCCCGGATTAGCATCACATAGCCTAGAAAAATTCCTACCTAATCACAACGTTTCTTGGCCTTTTATTTCACAAGCCCTTGTGACCTATTTGCATGTGTGTAAGACTTAGTGATCTAGATTGAATATGCTCATGATCATCTTGACTTCTTCATTTTTACATTTCATGCATGCCTTCGAGTTAAGTATAATTGTCTTTTCATGCCTTCATTTATTTGACACATGATTGCTTGTCCATTGCCATGAAACATGACTATGAAGGTGATCCAATATTAGAAGCACAACTCCAAAAATATTTTCGGTTTTTCATGCATGCGTAAATCATGTCATCTCTTAGTCTATAGTTGGGGACTTGCTCGGGGACGAGCAAACCTTAAGTATGGGGTATTTTTGATAACACGATTTATGACTTAGGTTTAGGCACTCATTTAGATAGTTTTTCCGCTCATTCATGCATGGTTTGCACTAGTTCGTGACGATTTTCACTCAATTCATGTATTTTGTTGAGATAAACGTCTACACGGACTTTTGCATGCTTTGTAGGTATTTTAGGAGTTTTAGGAGCTTAATCGATATATTTGAGGATCGTTCCTCGAGATGACACACCTTCGGACTCATTGGGATGCAAGCTAAGGGCTAAGGAGGACACATGGGACCTTGTTGGTGCATGTCATGCACCAAATTGACGCTTGATGATCCAAAACAAGTTGAGGCACCAAAACCACGGCCACTGGGACTTCCACGGGCGTGGTTTTGGCCGTGGTTTTTGTAATAACCGAAAATTTTTTTTAAACTCCGTTTAACATTTAATGTAAACGGATTCCGATCCGTTAATCATTACCCCTAAAATAAAAAAAATCAAACTGGATTTAAATTCTATTATTTTATGTGACTAATTCACATAAAATAATAAAATTTTGTAACCAGAATTAATTCCGTCATTTTTTCCTTCCCGCAAGTGATCTTTCGGTCCGGGCATTTAACGAGTTTCTGTAACTTTGTTGCAAGAGAGATGGCAGGCCGGATCTGGCCCACCACTAGGCCCAACTGATTTCTGGCCAGCCCACCTAATTAAACCTATCTTAACCCTAATTTTTCTTAATCCTACGCTTAACCTAACCTAATACTATTCCGCTAAACTGGTGACTGCCGCATCTCTCTCTTCCCTGCAACAACGCTACTCGTCCTTTCCCTTCTTCATCTGAAGGACGACAGCAGCAGTAACGCTTCGCACCGGAGCCGCCACCGAGCCACCGCATCGTCGCTGTCGACCACCAAGGTACCGCCAGCCGCCCGCAGGAGACTACGGTAAGCCTCGTCGCCACCTTTCCCTCGCTAACCTCCTTCCCGATTTCGGTATTACTAAACCGCCGCCTACGCAGCGTCCGATCTAGCACCTCCAGCAGCCGAAGTTGTTTGTCGTCCCGTCCTCCAGGCGAATTGTTGTCGCCTCGAGCCCAGGCGCAACCGCCACCACGTCGAGCCTCCCGGACAGTAGCGAAGGTAAGGCTCTTCTTCTTCCTACTCGGGTCACCTCCTGCACTATCCCCACCGCCTAACCAGGGAACTCACATCGAACCAGGCTGCAGAAAGGCGAGTCGTCCACGGGGCTGCAGACTCGTACACAACCATACCGTCCTTGACTAGTAGCATCCGCCCCTTTCTTCGCTGCAGGCAGGTAACTATCAGCCATGCTTCGTTGTTGTGAAAGTTGAAGTAGAATCTCTGTTTTGTTAAAAGCATGGGCTTGTAAGTTAGAGTGAGTAATGGGTGGAAGTAGGCGTACTGTTAGTGAGCTCTCGGCTAGGGAGGATAAGTTAGATCTAGGCTTCCTTTGCAACGTTTCGGTGTACATAAATATAGATGCACTTGGAATTAGAATTTTTTTTAAGAGAGGAGTATACTAACTTAGAGGTATATCCTCAGTATACACTTATATGTAATCATAGTTGTGAGTTGAGAGAGCTACAGATAGTTATACATATGAGTAAGTAGTGAACGTGTATATATATTTATATACACATGAACACATAAGTAGGAATGGATATAAGTTCATATAAAAGTAAAAGTAGTATGCTTATGTATGTATATATATATAGACACATATCTCTAAATAAACTATCCGTGAGGACCAAACGTTGGAAAACAAGTCTAAAAGAAATTAGTAGGATTTAAGAATAAATCTAGAGAAATTCCGGCACTAAGGATAAAATGGTCTTTTCTTGTGAGAGAGCTTTTTCCGTAATTCCTTCGCATGAGGTTGGACATCTAGATGTGATTTTGATCCACATGCCTTATTTGACAGGCGTTTGAGTTACACGAGTACGGATGGTTTTGAGACGTGTTAGAGTGTGTTTTGACCAGGTAAGTCCTTGCGACTTACTTAGCCAGTTTCTGGATATTAGTTGAGTGATAGTTGTTGCGTGTGCTATGTGCGTGTTCTAATAATAATAACTTGCTAGGATGACCGTTATTATTATGTTTAAGGCCCAAGTGTATGTATAACGGGCCGTGACATCACTGCCCAGCTCTAACAGGAGACTGGGAGGTTCTCTATACCCAGACCAGGCAGGTACAAGGTGAGATGCATCGGATCCATTCCTGATGGTTACACGGGGGCGGAGGCGAGGTTTGGGAATCCCTCGTGTCACAAAATAAGTATCATTAGCGTGAAAGAGGACTTAACTCAAGATAATAAAACGGACTTGTTTGAAAGCATGATGGGTGTTTATATTTTTATGTGTGTGTTTGTGTTGTTATTATTCTGCTAATATTTAGATAACTAGCTAACGGTTCCTCTTGTTGTTGTTTTTAGATTTACCGCAGGTTAGACCAGCAGCTGAGTGATCCGGAAGTAGTGGTCAGCCGGGTCTCCGTACTCCTTAGAGTGGGGGTTTGGGGTTGTGTTTGTCTTTTCTTCCTTTTGGTTAAGACAGTTGTTCGTTTCTTTGGTTTAAGTACTTTAGGCTGCTAGACAGTGTTGCATTCATTATCTTAAAAATGCTATTGTTATGAATTTCGGTTTCTTTATTTGTGTCTTGTTGCAAGATCCTAGTAATGTTGTTGTCAAACTGAGGTCGGGACCCATTGTGAGGTCCTAACCAGTAATGTCCCGAGTTTTGAGAATTCGGGGTGTTACAACATGGTATCAGAGCTCTAGGTTGGCAACAATGGCACTTGAAATCTTCTGAAAGACCGAATAAGTTTTAAGCAGAACCCGAAAAGGGGTCTGAGTTTTAAAAAGAAAATTTTTGGTTTTAAATGCATGCATAGTCTGGTTGGGAATAGAAAAGTACGGCTGACCACCACTACTACCGCGGATCTTAGTATGCTTAGTATAGACTTTAGGTTTTACTGTAGATGGACTTTTTGGACTTTTAGCTAGTAGTAATTATAGTTATTATTCCTCGCGCAGATGGCACGTACTAGGGCTACGCTAGCTACTGTCGAGGTAGAGGTCGTCCACCTCTCCCTCCAGCTGGACCAGGTAGGGGAGATGGGACCCCTACAGTTAGAGGACTTGGCCGTGGAGGTAGACCTCCACTAGCCCGAGGCCGAGGTCGAGCTCCTCGAGAGGATCCACCAGCAGTGATCATGCCAGAGGCTGGAGTGGAGGAGGTAGCTGAGAGTGTAGGTCCTGAGGTCAGGAATGAGACCGTTGCTAGGTCTGGAGCATAGAGAGCACGTTCGACGGAGTCAGGACGTGTTTCCATTGGAGCGACTGAGTACAAAGAGTACCGAGCATACGTTGAGCGTATGGAGGAGGCTGCTAGGACAGAGAGACTTACCTAGGTACCACCAGTACCGGTTAGATCTGTCCAGGTGACACAGGGAGTACCTCAGGTGCCAGCTGTACCTGAGAGGAGGGTTGTGGCTGATAGAGCTCCTACTAGGTCTAGAGCACCGAGGCCGGATGAGTGGTTGAAGGCTTTCAACTCTCAGAAGATTCCCTCATATAGTGGAGAGATAGGACTGGAGGTGGAGCACTGGATTGGACAGGTAGAGACTACGTTAGAAGCAATACGTTGCCTAGAGGATCGGCAGGTGGATTTGGTGCAGACATGCTTCACTGGGGATGCTCATTCCTGGTGGCGGACCATGCGGAGTCGAGTCACCAGTTAGGAGCAGATGAGGAGCATTGTTAGAGATAAATACTGCCCTGTCTCGTTGAGGAGAGAGAGATTTCAGGACTTCATTGAGGCAGGATTTGAGGATATTCCGATTGCTGCTGCCATCAAGAAGTTCCAGAAGGAACTGACACTGCTTGGACTAGCTGCACCTCCTGAGGAGCAGCATGTCTATCTCTTTTCACGGAGATTGAGAGAGAGTACCCGTTCCTATCTGGCAGGATTTCGCTGTGAGACTCTGTCAGACTATCAGGATAGAGCATCTACATATGAGAGAGAGAGACCAGTGTCGAGGAGAGCTACTCAGTCAGACAGGCCGGATAAGCGGCAGAGGACAGGTTATGCTAGTGGTAGTTCGGGAGTAGCTGTTTTTGGATCGGGACAGACTCAGGGGCGACAGAGCCATACAACTACTGGTCAGACTTTAGCTGGTGGCTTGTAGTGCCACAACTGCAGTAGCTATGGACATATCCGATCGAATTGCACGAAGCTAGTAGTGACTTGCTTCTAGTGCGGCAAGGTTTGACATAGAGTTGCATTCTGTCGTCAGGGCAAGGCTCCATCTCAGCAGGGTTCTTCTCCTTTAGGCTTATCAGGGAGTGTACAGAGACCGCCACAGTACTGGGCTCCGAGTCAGCAGCAGTAGTACAGAGCTCCTGGTCAGCAGCAGTCTTACAGGGCTCTAGGACACACACCATCACAGAGTGCTATGCAGGGATCAGGTCAGGGCAGAGGACGTGGTAGTGTGGCTGATACCAGAGGAACTCAGGCCCGAGTGTTTGAGTTGAGAGATGCTGATCAGCCAGATGCACCGACTGCTACAGGTACGATCCAGATTCATGACTTACCTGTACGAGTTTTATTTGATACGGGTGCTACACACTCCTTCATATCTGATGCATGCGTAGATAGGTTGTCGTTAGCTACTGTAGAGGGGATACCTTTTATGATAGGCTTACCTGATGGGAGTAAGGTAAGAGGGACTAGAGAGATCTTTGGATGTCCTGTTCGCATGGGAGATCGAGACTGGCTAGTCAATTTTCTAGTCATGCCCTTAGCTCATGAGGATGTCATTTTAGGGATAGCCTGGATGAGGAAACACGGAGCAGTCTTAGACATTGGTAGGAGGACAGTGACCGTTGCCACGGAGGAGGGCCATAGAGTAATATTCCGAGGTTGGGACCTCGGAAAGTCAAGTACAGTTATCAGTGTAGTGAGAGCAGCGAGACTGATAGTACAGGGTTGCGAAGCCTTCTGGTGTTATGCCATGAAGGAAAGCAAGAGCCTGGCTATAGAGGAGATACCTGTTGCATGCGAGTTTGCAGAGGTATTCAGTGACGACCTGCTAGGACTACCTCACAGAGGAGCGTTGATTTCAGCATTGACTTGGAGCCGGGCACGAGACCTATCTCGAAGGCTCCGTACCGTATGGCACCTATAGAGCTGCTTGAGCTGAAGAAGCAGTTAGAGGAGCTAGCAGAGAAGGGTTTCATACGCCCTAGTGTGTCTCCTTGGGGTGCGCCAGTGTTGTTTGTGAAGAAGAAGGACGGATCGATGAGGCTGTGCATAGACTACAGAGAGCTGAACAAAGTAACCATCAAGAACAAGTACCCACTGCCACGCATAGATGATCTATTAGACCAGTTGCATGGAGCGTCTGTGTTCTCGAGGATAGACTTGAGGTCAGGTTACCACCAGTTAAGGGTGAGAGATCAGGACATACCTAAGACGGCAGTCCGGACTAGGTATGGTCATTATGAGTTCGTAGTGATGCCAATTTGGGCTCACTAATGCACCAGCGGTGTTCATGGAGTTGATGAATGGGATATTCATTGACTTCTTAGACCAGTTTGTAGTGGTCTTCATTGACGACATCCTAGTCTACTCTAAGAGTCGAGAGGAGCATGCCGGACACTTGAGGACAGTACTGCAGATTCTACAGGATAGCCAGCTGTATGCTAAGTTATCCAAGTGTGAGTTTTGGATGTCAGAGGTGGCTTTCTTAGGTCACGTGGTGACTGTTGAGGGTATTAAGGTCGATCCGACGAAGATCAAGTCAGTATCTTCTTGGCAACCTCCTAAGAATGTCAAGGAGGTTCGCAGCTTTCTAGGTTTAGCAGGTTATTACTGCCGGTTTGTGGAAGGGTTCTCCTTGATTGCCCGACCACTTACTTGTCTTCTGAGGAAGACCACTCGGTTTGTTTGGTCTGAGCCGTGTCAGCAGAGTTTTGAGGAGCTGAAGAGGAGATTGACGTCCGCTCCGATTTTAGCACAGCCTGAGGGTACTGATGACTTTGTGGTATACAGTGATGCATCCAAGCTGGGGTTAGGATGTGTTTTGATGCAGAGGGGTAAGGTCATAGCCTATGCGTCTCGACAGTTGAAGACGTATGAGGAGAACTAACCCACACATGATCTAGAGTTGGCTGTAGTAGTCCATGCTCTTAAGATCTGGCGTCACTATCTCTATGGAGCGACATGTCAGATCTTTACAGACCATAAGAGTCTGAAGTACATATTCACTCAGAGAGAGTTGAATAACCGCAAGAGGCGGTGGTTAGAGTTGATCAAGGACTTCGACCTTGAGATCCTTTACCACCCCGGAAAGGCGAATGTGGTAGCTGATGCTTTGAGCCGGAAGACGCCTAGGGAGATAGCGATAGCCCGGTTGACAGTACAGCCACAGTTGCAGAGGGACTTGGCTTGGTTGGAGATAGAGATTCAGTTTCCCGATACTGATGGTCAGTTGGCTACCATGGAGTTACTTCCTGATCTGTTAGATGAGATCCGACAGAAGCAGGAGACTTGCCCTACTTTGATCAGGATCCGAGACAGGATGTCTCGAGATGAGGCCCACAGTTTACTATTGGTGCAGATGGAGTGATGAGACGTCAGGACCGCGTTTGTGTGCCGTCAGATAGTGAGTTGAGACAGAGGATACTAGGTGAGGCTCATGCTACCCCATACTCAGTACATCCTGGAGCGAGTAAGATGTACAAGGATGTGAGACGGTCCTTCTGGTGGGGTGGTTTGAAGCCCGATGTGACTCGGTATGTGGCTCAGTGTGCGACCTGCCAGCAGGTCAAGATTGAGCATCGTAGGTCTGGAGGAGAGCTCCATCCACTTCCAGTACCACAGTGGAAGTGGGAGGATATATCTATGGATTTTGTCACAGATTTGAGACTCAGCAGAGGATTTGATGCTATTTGGGTAGTGGTAGACCGCCTGACGAAGACCGCACGTTTCATTCCGATCAAGGAAACGTGGTCGGTGAGTCGTCTGGCTGAGGAGTTCACCAGACACATTGTGAGACTCCATGGAGTACCGAGGACTGTCGTCTCTGACAGAGATGGACGTTTTACCTCGAGATTTTGGCAGCAGTTACATACTACTTTGGGGACGAGTCTCCACTTTACTACCGCCTACCACCCACAGACAGACGGACAGTCTGAGAGGACCATTCAGACCTTAGAGGACATGCTTCGGGCGTGTGTACTAGATTGGGGACAGGTATGGCCAGATCATCTTCCACTAGTAGAGTTTTCGTATAATAATAGCTAGCACACGTCTATTGGGATGGCTCCTTATGAGGCTTTGTACGGGCGGAGATGTCATACACCATTATGTTGGGATGAGCCCAGCAAAGTTGATGGAGTAGCTCCAGATCAGATACAGGATGACATCGCTCGGATTGCCCTAGTCCGAGAGCGGATGTTAGCAGCTCAGAGTCGTCAGAAGTCCTACGCCGACAAAAGGCGTCGACCTTTGGAGTTTAGAGTGGGTGCTCAGGTGTGGCTGAGAGTGTCACCTACGAGAGGAGTTCGGCGGTTCGGCATAAAGGGGAAGCTGAGTCCCCGATATGTCGGGCCTTTTGAGATCGTGGAGAGAGTTGGAGAGGTGGCCGACAGGTTAGCACTACCGCCGAGATTAGAGGGTGTTCATCCGGTCTTTCATGTATCTCAGTTGAGAGAGTACATCCCGGATCCGAGACACGTCATCAGCCATGAGGATCTGACAGTTGAGCCTGACCATACATTTATAGAGTACCCAGTAGCTGTCTTGGAGCGCAGTACTAGACGTCTGCGGTCCAAGAAGATACCTATGTGGAGGATCCAGTGGTCTAGGAGAGGAGCTGATGAGGCCACTTGGGAGACTGAGGAGAGTATTAGACGTAACTATCCCGAGTTCTTTGCGGGGTTAGAGGTTACTCCTGTTTTGACGAGTTAGTACTCGGATGTTGTGTTGTTTGACCTATCAGGTTTTATATTGATTTGAGTGATTATGTTCTATGTGATACATGTCTGATTTTGATGATTGAGTAATTGCATGGTAGGAAATGGTAAACTTTGGGAAACTAATTATACAAACATCTGAACAAGTATACTATCCTAAGTTTCGGGACGAAACTTCTTTTAAGGGGGCACTGATGTAATAACCGAAAATTTTTTTTAAACTCCGTTTAACATTTAATGTAACCGGATTCCGATCCGTTAATCATTACCCCTAAAATAAAAAAAATCAAACTGGATTTAAATTCTATTATTTTATGTGACTAATTCACATAAAATAATAAAATTTTGTAACCAAAATTAATTCCGTAATTTTTTTCCTTCCCGCAAGTGATCTTTCGGTCCGGGCGTTTAACGAGTTTCTATAACTTTGTTGAAAGAGAGATGGCAGGCCGGATCTGGCCCACCACTAGGCCCATCTGATTTCTTGCCAGCCCACCTAATTAAACCTATCTTAACCCTAATTTTTCTTAATCCTACGCTTAACCTAACCAAATACTATTCCGCTAAACTGGTGACTGCCACATCTCTCTCTTCCCTGCAACAACGCTACTCGTCCTTTCCCTTCTTCATCTGAAGGACGACAGCAGCAGTAACGCTTCGCACCGGAGCCGTCACCGAGCCACCGCGTCGTCGCTGTCGACCACAAAGGTACCGCCAGCCGCCCGCAGGAGACTACGGTAAGCCTCGTCGCCACCTTTCCCTCGCTAACCTCCTTCCCGATTTCGGTATTACTAAACCGCCGCCTACGCAGCGTCTGGTCTAGCACCTCTAGCAGCCGATGTTGTTTGCCGTCCCGTCCTCCAGCCGGATTGTTGTCGCCTCGAGCCCAGGCGGAACCGCCACCACATCGAGCCTCCCGGACAGTAGCGAAGGTAAGACTCTTCTTCTTCCTACTCGGGTCACCTCCTGCACTATCCCACCCGCCTAACCAGGGAACTCACATCGAACCAGGCTGCAGAAGGGCGAGTCGTCCACGGGGCTGCAGACTCGTACACAACAATACCGTCCTTGACTAGTAGCATCCGCCCCTTTCTTCGCTGCAGGCAGGTAACTATCAACCATGCTTCGTTGTTGTGAAAGTTGAAGTAGAATCTATGTTTTGTTAAGAAGCAGGGGCTTGTAAGTTAGAGTGAGTAATGGGTGGAAGTAGGCGTACTGTTAGTGAGCTCTCGGCTAGGGAGGATAAGTTAGATCTAGGCTTCCTTTGCAACGTTTCGGTGTACATAAATATAGATGCACTTGGAATTAGAATTTTTTTTTAAGAGAGGAGTATACTAACTTAGAGGTATATCCTCAGTATACACTTATATGTAATCATAGTTGTGAGTTGAGGGAGCTACAGATAGTTATACATATGAGTAAGTAGTGAACGTGTATATATATTTATATACACATGATCACATAAGTAGGAATGGATATAAGTTCATATAAAAGTAAAAGTAGTATGCTTATGTAAGTATATATATAGACACATATCTCTAAATAAACTATCTGTGAGGACCAAACGTTGGAAAACAAGTCTAAAAGAAATTAGTAGGATTTAAGAATAAATCTAGAGAAATTCCGGCACTAAGGATAAAATGGTCTTTTCTTGTAAGAGAGCTTTTTCCGTAATTCCTTCGTATGAGGTTGGACATCTAGATGTGATTTTGATCCACATGCCTTATTTGACAGGCGTTTGAGTTACACGAGTACGGACGGTTTTGAGACGTGTTAGAGTGTGTTTTGACTCAGGTAAGTCCTTGCGACTTACTTAGCCGGTTTCTGGATATTAGTTGAGTGATAGTGGTTGTGTATGCTATGTGCGTGTTCTAATAATAGTAACTTGCTAGGATGACCGTTATTATTATGTTTAAGGCCCAAGTGTATGTATAACGGGCCGTGACATCACTGCCCAGCTCTGACAGGAGACTGGGAGGTTCTCTATACCCAGACCAGGCAGGTACAAGGTGAGATGCATCGGATCCATTCCTGATGGTTACACGGGGGCGGAGGCGAGGTTTGGGAATCCCTCGTGTCACAAAATAAGTATCATTAGCGTGAAAGAGGACTTAACTCAAGATAATAAAACGGACTTGTTTGAAAGCATGATGGGTGTTTATATTTTTATGTGTGTGTTTGTGCTGTTATTATTCTGCTAATATTTAGATAACTAGCTAACGGTTCCTCTTGTTGTTGTTTTTAGATTTACCGTATGTTAGACTAGCAGCTGAGTGATCCGGAAGTAGTGGTCAGCCGGGTCTCCGTACTCCTTAGAGTGGGGGTTTGGGGTTGTGTTTGTCTTTTCTTCCTTTTGGTTAAGACAGTTGTTCGTTTCTTTGGTTTAAGTACTTTAGGCTGCTAGACAGTGTTGCATTCATTATCTTAAAAATGCTATTGTTATGAATTTCGGTTTCTTTATTTGTGTCTTGTTGCAAGATCCTAGTAATGTTGTTGTCAAACTGAGGTCGGGACCCATTGTGAGGTCCTAACCAGTAATGTCCCGAGTTCTGAGAATTCGGGGTGTTACAGTTTTCCCCAGACAGCTGTGACAGTTGTCCCACGATCTTCATGGCCGACTCTTGCAAATTTGGAGGATAAAAGGTGGTCTTGCAAGGCTGTTAGGACGGACCCCTCACTCCCATTCTCTCCCACACTCTCAACAACAATATTCTCTCATTTGGAAGATTGGATTGGAGCTACCGTTGGAGAAGAAGAAAGGCTTCCATTGGAGAAGAAGAAGAAGCACACTAGTTCATAGTTCCATAGTCTTTTTGAGTAATTTTGAGTGAGCTTTGTGAAACGTTTTGCAAGGGTTTGTAAGAAACGATTCGAACCTTCTTTTGAAGGGTTGTAAGTCCTTCTTGAACCTTGATTTAGCTTGTTTTACTTGTTTCATTTGCTTAATCCATCTTTCATTTCATCTTCTTGCCATGGATTCTATGATTTTATGCTTGTTGAGCTTGATTGTTAAGATGCATGTTGTAGGCTAAATAGATGCGATTCTAGGGTAAGGAAAAGATGGTTATGGCTTGGACTATGATAGAATAGACTTAAATGAATACTTGGATGACTCGCTTGATTGGACCTAGTCACTGTTTAAAACCACGGTTGGATCTTGCCTTTCCACGGCGTGGAAAGGGATGAACACCCCGTAATTTTGACTAACTTGCTTGTATTGATAAATTTAAGTGTTAGGTTGGTGATTTGTTGAAATCCTAGTGTTAGTTGAGCTAAATCTATCCTAGGGTGACCTAGTGTTAGCAACTAAGAGTTAGAAGAGACCTACCCGGTGATTCTTGCTCTTAGATACCGATGATGATGAACTCTAGGTAGTAGTGAGCCTCATAAGCCGCTATTGGATTGAGTGTGCTAGGATTGATGTTTAGGACTTGCCTTCCCGAGACTTACCCGGTAAAGAGAGGTTTGATCCCTAGATAACCATCCGGTTTGTGTAGAATTCCTATCCTTAGGCTCTTTGAGACTTACCCGGTGATAAGACCTTAGGAACGGATTAGTGGACCATGAGACCTACCCGGTGATTGATCCCAATCTAGAAACACTCACTCCCAACAAACTATAGTTAATCCAAGGAATGATTAGATAGCTTGAGTCCAATGCCATAATCGGAATTTCCAACCCCTAGAATCCGCTTTTCTCTCTTTGATCTCATATCTCGTGTTTGTCTTGCTTGTTTGTGTCGATTTGTTAGATTGTTAGTTTGTTTTGCATTCTTACATCGTTGTGATTCTTGATTGTCACCACACAAAACCAAACCCAAAAATATTGAGATTTTCATTTATTTGTTTCTTTCATCTTTTCTTAGCCTAGATCAACACTATCCTTAGTCACAAATCGATTCAATCTCACCTCAGTCTTTGTGTTCGACCTCGGAATACTATCCCTACTACAAAACGTCCCGTACACTGCGGGTTCGCTAGGAGTTAGGAGAAATATAACGAGCATAAATTTAAGACTTTTGCGTGCATACATCCTTAGCGTAACACTCTAAACATTCTAAATGTGTATTTTGGATTTGATCCTATCTTTTAGAATTATTTTTAGTCTTTGTTTCTTAGTTTCTTGCCTATAAATACCCTAGAAGGCCTAGATTATAGTGAGTTTAATTTGATTATTGATTTTCACATATATTGTGAGATACTCGTTGATTCGTTTATGATGTTTGCATTTTATTTATTCCTATTCAATCAAAAAGAGAGTCTTTGATAGAATTGATGTGAGTTCATGCTAGGTTGTGCTTGTGTGTGTTAATCTTCTTAAAGATTGGTGCTTCTAGTCAATTCTAGTTCCTTCTTGTACTTGCATTATTTAGAAGGCTTGTGTAAGGTTGAAGAAGGAAGGGTTAGGGTAAGCTCTTTGTTAAGCGGTTTTGATCCATTGGTCAAGGTTATTTGCAAGAATATCTTGGTTTTTATCTTCCTATATTTCCACCAATTCATTCCATTATTCATCTTCAAAATCTAACCATTATCATCCATTCAAATCACATTTTTTGTGTTTGAGTTTTCACAAATCTCGGTCTTACCATTAATAAATCTCGCCCGAGATTCAGACCAAGATTTGCCCCGTTGATCTTTACGTGAACTTTCAATCTAGATTGGAATCGCACCTTCAACCCCGCACATAAACATAGCATGAATTGACATTTATCTTTTAATCATGAACTAAAGGTTAATAAACTTTATGCACTTTTGTACTTTAAGACTTAAGAGTATCGTACTCATTCCTATTTACACAAATTATATTTTGAAATACGTGTTTATAGTTTAAATATTAATTTGATAATTATATGTGTAAAGTATGCACATGATGATAATACTAATCTGTATTACATTTGGTTTTCAATCATACGAGGATAACCCCATCGTGAAATTTGTTAATACGACGTAAACGTCAAATCACGATAATCAAATGCATGATACAGTACATGTTGTTTTTTTGCATGTGTCTCTTAGTCTCTCAAAGACAAATATGTACTTTGGCGGTGCAGCCTAAATCCTTACCCGTAAGATTAAAACGATAAAACAATATTATACTTTATCTTGATATCACTATCTAAATGTTAGTAAGATTTAGATATAGTGATTCTAGACTGCAATTATTTGTACTACGAGTCTCGAATCTTTCGTTCCTACTTGAAGGAATGAAACTTAACATATATACAATATACAATATACTTATACTTTGGCAAAATTGGTATTTTTGAAAGAAAACAATGGGGTCATCTTTTTCTCATGTCTTTTATTTATATAGTTAAGAATTAGGAAATTATAATACCAATCGATTCATCATAAAAATTAGTTTTATAAAAACACTCTATTTAGTTTCTTATCATTTGAAAGATAATTTTTTTCAAATAAATAATAATAATAATAATACCAATAATTATAATAATAATAATTATTATTATTATAATAATAATTAATAATAATGGTGGATCCAACAATGATTTTATATTTCATAGGGTTGGTTTTATTATCCAAAAGGTGTTGGGACTCAATTTGTCACGAGGCTCCCAACTAACTTCATGTAATCCTTTATCTTATTATAATAATAATAATAATAATAATAATAATAATAATAATATTATGCTTGGCAAATAGATTCATTAAAATTTGAATATATAAAAAACTGCATTTACACAATAAATAAAAAGCCTAATCTTTTCTAGTGATGTACAACACTCGTCTTCGTGTCCTTTATCTAGAAATGAGACGGCATGATACAACACAAACGCTATAATGGTAGAGTGTCAAACATGAGAGTTGAGATGGTATGGTAGGTACAATCAATCATAAGAAGATGAGTTTGACGATCATTCTTCCATTAAATTCACAATTTCATATCTCTCCTATCATTCTTCCATGGAAGATGAATTTGATTGGATAAACTCTATTTTCACTCCAAATTCAAATACAATTATGACTCGTACATAATGGAGAGCTTCAAACTTCAGCTACATGCGAAAAACAAATTCAGTGTCGTTGTTTCCTTCATAATCTCAACTTTTGAGTTTTCATCGTAGATTCACAAGGGATTCACGATCACACTCGAAAGATTCATCCTATAATTAGTTAGTATTTTTAAAAATGCTAACTAATCTAGGATGAATCTGTACTGTTATATTTTTAAAAATACTAACCAAAATTTTGAATAGTACTAGTCTTTTCTGAAAGAATTTGGCCTACTAGTCTCTTTTTGGTTTTTTAAAAAAACTATACCCCATATTTTTTTTACCACTTTCATTTAATGCTAGGTAAAACTAATTAACTCTTCTATTTTAAAAAAAAATGTTTGTAATTTGTAATTTGTTATTTAATTGTAAGTTTTAATTTTTAAAAACTGAATTTTTTTTTATTTTCTTTTATTAATTTTTTTCCTTTTTTATTTTCTTTATTTTTTTTATTTTCTGGAATGAAGAATTTTTCACATACCGGAATTTTCACATACCGGAATTTCCACATACCAGAATTTCCAATACCGGAATTTCACATACCGGAGCTTCACATAACGGAAGTTCACATACCGGAAGTTATCATACCAGAAGTTATCATATCATACCGGGACGTTATCATATCATACCGGAAGTTATCATATCATATCGGAAGTTATCATACCGGAAAAATTTTTTATCTTTTTTTTTTGTCTTTTTTATTTTCTTTATTTATTTTTTTATTTTTTTGGAATGCATACCGGAGTTTCACATACCGAAGTTTCACATACCGGAAGTTCACATACCAGAGCTTCACATACCGGAAGTTCACATACCGAAAGTTATCATACCAGAAGTTATCATATCATACCGGAAGTTATCATACCGGAAGTTATCATATCATACAGGAAGTTATCATACCGGAAGTTATACCAAACAAACTGATTTTATGTCATAGTTTAGAATTAAGAATTACATACCGGAGAATTACATACCGGAAGTTATAAAAATGGTATAAGCAAAAACGCAACATTCAGGTATCAACCTTGAAGCAACAAAAATGTCCCTAAAAATGGTATAACCTTCTTCTTTGCCCAAAGACGATCAAGACCACTGTCAGCATCACCCTGAGCGAGCAAATGTTGTAAATTCACCAGTGTAAACATCATTGGCATCCGGTATGAACTTCCGGTATAAACAAATTTCGGTATGAACTTCTAGATGAAAATTGTTGTTATGAACATCCGGTATGAACGGTATGAACTTCCGGTATGAAATTTCGGTATAAAAAATTCGGTATGAACTTCCGGTATGAAAAACTTCGTTATAAACTTCCGGTATGAACTTTCGGTATGAACTTCCGATATGAACTTCCGGTATGAAAATTTTCGGTATAAACATCCGGTATGAAAAACTTCGTTATGAACTTCCGGTATGAACTTTCGGTATGAACTTCCGGTATGAACGGTATGAACTTCCGGTATGAACTTTCGGTATGAATTTTTGGTATGAACTTTCGGTATGAACTTCCGGTATAAAAAATTTCGGTATGAACTTCCGGTATGAAAAACTTCGTTATGAACTTCCGGTATGAACTTTCGGTATGAACTTCCGGTATGAACTTTCGGTATGAACTTCCGGTATAAAAAATTTCGGTAAGAACTTCCGGTATGAAAAAATTTCGTTATGAACTTCCGGTATGAAAAAAATTTGTTATGAACTTCCGGTATAAAAAATTTCGGTATGAACTTCCGGTGTGAAAAATTTCGTTATGAATTTTCGGTATGAACTTTGGTATGAACTTCCGGTATAAAAAATTTCGGTATGAAAAACTTCGTTATGAACTTCCGGTATAAAAAATTTCGGTATGAACTTCCGGTATGAACATCTGGTATGAACTTCCGGTATATAAAAATTTTGGTATGAGCTTCCGGTATGAAAATTTTCGTTATGAACTTCCGGTATGAAAATTTTCGTTATGAACTTCCGATATGAACTTCTTGTATGTAAATGTCCGGTATGTAAATGTCCGGTATGTAAATGTCCGGTATGTAAAATGTCCGGTATGTTAATGTCCGGTATGTAAATGTCCGGTATGAAAACAGAAAATAAAAAGAGAAATAAAATAAAAAACAAATTCAGTATTTAAAATCAAAGTATTCATAACAAACATCAAATATTCTTTCTTTTTTAATAGAAGGGTTAATTAGTTTTATTTTACCATTAAATGAAAGTGGTAAAAAAATCATGGGGTATATTTACTGAATAGAAAACTAGAAAAGACCTAGTTAGTATACAATAAAATAAAAAAGTTTACTTACCTAATTAGCCCACCTTTCCTTCTTTTAAAAACATTATTCTTTATTTATTTTTTTTAAAAATATAACAATATGGATTCATCCTATAATTAGTTAGTAGTTTTTTTGGAAAGATAATTAAATTTGCCTATTAAAAACCCAAACATTGTCAATTGGTGTTATAGTTTTATATCCATTACTGATAATATGAATATGGATATATCTTTTTTCACAAATAAAATCAAGGAAGCACTTTTTAATATAGGCTCAGACAAATCGTCAGACTCCGATGGGATGCCGGCGGGTTTTATCAGAAATACTGGCATATTGTCGGCATTGTAATTACTAGAGCGGTCAAGAGTTTTTACAGAACCGGTAAAATACTTAGACAACATCACATTACAGACCTATTAGTTTAGTTTCTATTGTCTATAAAATTATCTCGAAGATCTTAGCAAAACGACTAAGTTTAGTCCTTCCAAAACTAAATCACTCGTTACAAAGCGCATTTGTAAAAAATAGAGCAATCCATGACAACGTGCTCATTGCGCACGAAATTTTTCATGGATTCAAATCAAAAAGGGAAAGGAAGACTACATGGCTATTAGATTGGACGTGGAGAAAGCCTATGATAAAGTTGAATGGGAATTCCTTAAAGCGGTCTTCGTTAAATTCGGATTTGGGGATAAATTCCGAAACTGGATACAAGAATGTATACTAAGAGTTTCTTAGTTTATTCTAATCAATGACTCTCCTACTAACATATTTTGTCCGCAACGTGGTCTTAGGCAAGGCGACCCACTTTCCCCCCTTCTTTTTAACCTGTGTGGGAAGTTTTAGCTAGAATCCTACAAAAAGATATCTAATGATAACCCCAAGTTTATTGGTTTTCCCTATTTCGATAAATGGGACTAGAATTCCTTTTTTAGCATTTGTAGATGATATTATAATCTTCACCAAAACATATGCACAAGCAAGTGATAAGGTTCTTTCGGTACTAAAGGATTATTGTGATATTTCTGGGCAGATCATTAATTACCATAAAATCGTATTTCAAACTACCGCTAATATTGATCAAAGTAACAAGAGAAGAATCTAGGGTCATCTTGGAATCAATATTTCTACAATCTAGAACAATACTTAGGTTGTCCCATTATCAATGGACGTGTTAACAAAGATATTTTTAATTCCGTTATCATTAAAACTAAACAACAACTTACTAGATGGAAAGCGTTCTCCTTGTCTCAAGAAGGAAGAATAACGTTAATAAAAGCTAACCTTAACGCAAAACCTAGTTATCTAATGTAGGCTTTCATGCTGCCGGTGAGCATACACAATGAATTGGACAAACTTAATAGACTTTTCTTTTGGAATAAGGGTCCTAATTATCACCCTCTGATAAGTTGGGATAAGATTTGTAAACCTCAATCCCTAGGAGGAACGGGGATAAGGAAAGCGGAAGACATGAACAAAGCACTACAAATGAAATTTTTGTGGAAAATCATGGCGGAACCGGATAATATATGGGTCAAAATTGTGGAAGAAAAATGCCTAAAAGGATCGTGCCTATGGAATTACCAATGCGGGAAGAATGTTTCTTGGCAATGGAAGAACTTGATTAAATTATGCAAAGACTTTGACAAAGGTCTTGCTTGGAGGGTAGGTGACGGAAAAACGGTAAGATTCTGGAAAGACAAATGGTTATTGGACAAACCGTTTCAAGATGTCACGACAAATTCAACTTTAGTGAATCTGACGGAGTTGATTTCCTCGTTTATTACTAACAATGCATAGGATCACCAGAAATTAAACCAATTAAATACAATATTGTCCAGTACCATAATAGATAAAATTAAGAACTATAACCTCCCAAACAGTGACATTCGCGATCGACTTTACTGGTCGGGAAACGATGAAGGGTGGTATTCAATTAAATCATCTTTGGAGATGATTCAAAAGCGGAGAGTTGGAGTTACCATTGACAAAACTTGAATTTGGAAAATGGACGTCATGCCAAAAATTAATTTTTTTTTACGGAAACTAGTTAAGAATGGTCTTCCTACAAAGCAAAATCTTGACAGACAAAGGATCTCGATCGTTATGAACTGCGAGTACTGTAATCACCATACTGAAAGTGCCAAACACCTTTTTTTTCAGTGTCCGTTTATGGTCACAACTGTCGATAATCAGAATGTTACAAACATACTACAAAATTACGACCTTGATAATCGAGGAATCGCTGAGGCCCTTTTTGACCTCAAGGGTTTAATTACAACTAAGAAATGAACTCGTAGTTGTAATTTGGTGGAATTTGTGGATGGCTAGAGTAACAAAAAAAAATTTCCACAAAACATCTACAAGAATTTACCAAATTGCAATTTGGGACCAAACAAATTCGAATCAAAACAAGAACACCTTAACAACAAAAATCCAAATAAGAAAAAAGAAAAATTATAAATGAAAACGACATGAGGAAGGATTTTATAAACTTAATTTTGATGCTTCACAAAATTTAACAAATAAATGTTCTTATGGTTATATCATCCGAAACCAACATGCAATTCCTATTGCCTTAGGAAGCGACAACTGTAATGCTGAATCAGTGTTGGAAGCAAAAGCTCTTGCTTTGCGGTTTGGCCTTCAAAAAACTAAGGAGATTGGAATTAAATCTATCGAGATTGAAGGGGATAACCTGGCGCTTATCAATTCGATTAATCGAATTTGGAAGCCGTCGTGGGAACTCGATATGATTATCAACGACATTTCAATTATTATTTCTGTTTTCCAAAACTCCACCGCACAACATGTTTTTAGGGAGATTAATACGGTTGCGGACAAGATTGCTTTGCACGGGCACAATGAAGAGCTGGATGTAGATGCATTCCCAGAAGACGTTCAAGACCTCATCCGAAAGGATGCATTAGGCCGATTGGTTTTTAGAAACTGATCCTCCTAAATTATTTACCTATGTATCAAAAAAAAAAAAAAAAGTGTTATATAACCTCCATACTCAGCATAACTACTCTAGAGATAGATATTTGGCTTGATATTTATAAACATTCAATAGAGGTCTTAAATCATAATTACCTAAGATATATCTTGCAAATTCACACATTCAACCATTGTAATTGAATTTTGATTGAGAATCAAGTCCATCATACTATCAAAGTACATAGAATTTGGTTATTTGTCTACTGTTGAGTAGTTTTCATAGAGTTATGCACTATATAAATATTCTTTTTTCTTTTTTTTCACCTCTTCTTTTGGCCCCTTATTGAAACATTAATATACTTATAAACTTGATAACTCTAAACTTCAAGTCATATTTAAAAGGAGGTAAACCTTTACATGAGTAGTGTTGAATTGTTGAGTGTTAGTTTGATCTAATGTAGCTTCTCCAACTTATTTTTTAAATTTGGAATGCTAATCATGAAGTTATATAACATCAAGTCCAGCAACGTACTGCTTATTCGTCATTGAAAATTTGGAATGGTAAGGTATCTGATTTTGGGCTCATCCACCAAATTTTAAAATGGAAAAAATTAAAGAGGAACGAGAACAAATTTCAATACCCGGCCCATTGACCCTCTTAGATGAAACCTTTGTCCTTATCCGCAACATAAATTACCATAAAGAAATTTCCCTAAAATAATTTGGCTGACCTAGGGTAACAAAACCTAATAATATCCAGACATCAAATGACCTGCAATTCTTTAAAAAAACTCACAAACAAATAACTCAAACTTGAGCTACAGCAACTATACTCCAAGCAAGCATCTTCTAAATCACATAAACACGTCGTCTCTTCTTCAGCACATTCCAACCATTTTTCTCAGTGCTTGCTTGATCATCCCGGCTGATGCAAATGCTGCTCCGCGGAACTGAAACCAAATCAACACAAGATATGAAGCTAAAAACAGAAGACAGAGGACGGAACGTTTTCAAAAGTTGTTGACAACTAAAACTAACCTTGGAGTTCAGAGATAGGATCAGCATGCCATCAACAGTTGAAGACTGCACCGTCTGTGCATCCAAATGCAGACTGTTTACTGCATCCATTATATCAACTAACAAGTACTCCCTCCAAGGGCACCTCACTTGGATGCCCACCTCTGCTTCTTTGACAGTGACCTTCACATCAAGTGCCATATTATTATCAAATGGACCAACTTTTAAGAGTAATGGGTCACCTTCAGTTTCATCAATATCGCTGGCCTTCCTCTTGTTCATCAACATGTTCTTCGCATCACTTCGGCTCTTGTTATGATAGTTATCGTACGTCTGTTCTGCCACATCCATGTGCTTTCGTCTAGCTTTTGGTTCCGACTCTGAATGATTCACCCGTGACTCTAGCTCCTCCAATCTGGCTTCAAGCTCCTTTAAGTACTCAATCCTGTCATCGAGTGTTGATGTTTTGTCGCCCTGCATTTTATATCAAGATTGAATGAAGTGCATCACTCTTAGTAAATCGAAAAGTCTCATAAAAGGAAGGGTGCAATACCATGTTAGTTGAAGGAACCGAAGACCGAAGAACAATAGACTTCTCAATCTCTCTTCTGTAATCTGGGAAACAAGGTTGACCGGCTTTGTTGTTAGGACATGGCTTGTAAGGCAATGCATCCTTCTCATCATTAGTTGCAATTATTAATGGGACTGTAAACAAAATCTTCTTCAAAGCTCTCTGAGGTGACAACGAGGCAAAATGGTTCACTCTGTACTCTTTCTTCCATGGAATAAAATTGGATGACTTATGGCCGCATTTGTAGACGTATTTTCCGCTTGCTAAACGGGAGTTTTGTAGGATAACAGAAAGTATTCTTTTGTAGTGCAAATCCTCAACGTCATCATTGCCAAGGTCCACGGACCCAAACTTCGTGTCGTTGCAGTCATGGATTTCTTTCAAGTGAAGGCCATCATTCATGGTTCTATACATGGGAACTAAAGTTGTCTTCTGTGGGCTCATAAAGGCTTGGGATATACAACCACTTGAGTTGAAGGAGTCTTGAATGAAGTGGCTAAGATCATCATCATCATCATCGGCAATCTGCCAACTTTGAACAGGGGAATCAGCAATGACATCATCTACATGACCTTCAAACATGAAGGAGTCTTCCTTTTGTTGATTGTTTTCACAGCATTCTTTTGAGCAGTCATCTGGAGAGCCCATGCTGCTGAAATCCTCGGCCACAGGGAAAAGATTCGCAATGGTTTCAGATTCAAGTATCTCTTCATCCATGTCAGGAATCTTTGCACCAAATCGGTCCTCATCATCGTCTGCATTTTGCACACTGGATGACGGTTTATCAGCACAAACGGGCTTTGCAAACTCTAGTAAGGAGGTTTTTACATGCTGTATAAGATTCGGGTCTTCTGACACCTTAATCACCGTCGGGACAGAAACAGTCAGCTTAAGAAGAACATTGTGCAGAAAAACAAGAAAGCTGGACAGCTAGGAAATGGTTACCAAGTCCGTGACCCCGAGCTCAATCACACCTCCCATATGTGGGAAAGATATCACTGTCTGCCAAACAATAGATGTATATACTCAGTTAACATTGCACTCTAACAAAATAAATCTTGGTTATACATGTTTTGAGTTACTAGGAAATCCCATACCTTGACAGCCGCACTCTGTGAGCAATTAAACCGATGTTAAACAGCCAAAAAACACCACAAAAGCTAAGTCAGCTTGTTTTTAGAAGATTACAAAAAGTGAAAAAGAAATGGAAGTAACCAAAGTAGCTAACCTTTGCCAGTAAAGAGCGGGAGAACTGTTTGCAGTCAGCATCTTGAACATTACACAGCCAGATAGATTGACCACTTGATAATGCTTTTCCCGGCAAGCTGAGAAAGAATGTCAAAACATATAAGTTCAATGTTTGTGGGTGACTGAAGGTTTCATGGTAAAAGAAGACAGCAAGTGAGAACTTTGGAAGAAGTTAGCACCTTTGGCCAACTTTGAACGTGAAGGACATGCAAACTAAGTAATACCACTCAAGATCCGAAAGATCTTCTGGAGACAATACGGAGCAAGGTCTATTAGTCCCAGGTGGGTCAGACTCCCCATCTAGAAGTGACTCGTAAAGATCTCTCAGCTGCTCACTTCTCCTCAAACCAAGTTTATCAGCACAAACTTCTGCTGCGGGGACTGTCCTTCTAGTCTTGATATCTCCATTGTAGTATCCATCACCCCATTCCAATAACCTATAGAGAAAGAAAACATACTTTTTAAGTCGGTAGCCATGGAACCAAAACGTGAGAGCTTATATATTATGAACCATCTGCAAATGGATCACTAAAAACCAAAGAACTAAACTTCCTTATTTATTGTTAAACGAGTGTTGTTAGATGAAAAAGTTGGACTTTGGAAGTTTGTGGTGAGAGTTGGTCCAAAACTTAACCGAAGATCAACTCTATTGTTTACAATGACATATCAAACAGGCAAAATGCACAGCATTATCCACTTATTTACTGATCTAATCTATCAAAGGTAAACCACATTTAACTTTTTTAACACTTTCCCTCATCTGTCATGTGAGATGCTAAGCCTGCAATTAGGGAGGTGAAGATTCTAGTACCTAACTGTGCATTTATATCATTCTAAGTCGATTGTGTACCAAAGTAAGTGCTGGCTGCACCTGTGCATTTATATCACTACTACCCTCTGCTCCATATTAAACACTTTTCATCTCTTTGGTAGATCTTTTATATGGATAACTCCGAAAGATTCCAGATCCAAATAAGGAAACAAGAAAACTTATAAATATATTATAAAAAAAAACCCAGAAAGAACTTCGGCAAAGATCAATATAGTATATACGAAATGAGTTGAAGCAATGGAAAGCTTCATTAATTAACACAAGCCCACAAAGAACTTGGGCAAGGAGTACTAAAAAGGAAGGAAATATACCCTTGTTGTGTTGTTGAAAGTGACCAGAAGATAGCATAGCTCCATTGAACACTCCTAACAGCAACACTCAACTGTTTTCTTAGGTTCTCTACCACTCTTTCCGAATTTTCGATACCCATCCTCCCAAATTCTTCTTTGAACCCCAAAACTCACGGCACCCAAAGGAGTCAACAGCTGAATAAACTAATAATTGGCAGACACTCGGCTACAAACTTTGCTACCCAATCAATCTCTGGGCTCACACTACGCTTAGAAGTTAGGTTAAACAAACTTACAGACCCTCGATTGGAACAAAGCACTCGTAATACAGACTACGGCAATGAATTGAAGGAGCAAGCAAATGGGTTGCTTTCTATTAGGCTTAAAATCTGGTGTAGATAAGATATCCAATGGAAAAAAGACGCTCCTGAAGAATTGCTGGTTATGGAGGTACAAATTGCACAAGGAAAAGAGAAAAGTCAGAGAAGGAGATTGGACTAGCCAAGATGTGTAAGAGTGGGACGTGTTGGAACAGAGCACTAGAATTACTAGTAATATAAGAAGAAAAAGAAGAAAGAGGTTTGGGTAATTAGTAGGTCTGTCGAGATGCTCTTAAAAGCAGATCTTTGTTCACAGATTTATGGTTCGGAAAACAAGACGTATAATAGTCCATAATGGTTGTTGGCCTTCTTTGTCTTCTAGTTAATAAACCCCACGAGTACTATTCCCAAAACTATGTATTAGTCAATAATCAGATCTGCTTCAATATAAAATAAGTAATCCCACATTATCGGTTTTTCTTTGTCTTGGTCAATACTCGCAAACTTGAATGTATGATGGATTTGATGATAATATTCATTTCTGGTGGATATATTGGTCGAAAATTGAACTGAACTTAAAACATGTAAAACATGAATAACAAACCACAATGAACTAATCGGTTTAGATCAGTTTAAAACTAAAAATGTCGCTTCGAATTAGGTTCAAATCAAAGTTTAGGTACTTTTTACATAACTGAACCCAGATTTTTTTGTGTCAACCGACAAATAGCTTAAACATGAAGTGAATCTTGATTCCATTTCATGCAATCCCGTGTACAAAAATTGCTAAAACTATAAAATTGTTAAAGCCTAAAAACGCGAAGTCGATCGAAATCAATAATTAACCGAATTAACAAACATCCAAAACTCAAAGTTGTAAACTTAAGTAACTTAACAGTTAGCAAAGTATAAACATGAAACATCGAAAATCCAAATGAAATGCAAATTATGCAATAGAGTTAATTGGAGCAAAAGCATGATTAAACTCTACTTGTGATTATTCATCTATGTTATAACATATTTGATGATATATACAAATAGCAAACACGATGTGATGTGTATATTGTTTTCTATGATTATATTTGTGATTTAAGATTGATCAATTGAATTGTGGCATGACTATTGCATGATTTAATTGATATAAGCTATCCCACGATCTTGAAAAGACCGTTAGAATGCTTAGATGAACTCACCAAATACGATATTGCCCTTCATTGATTGCATTTTAACACTAGACCATGCTAACTAGTAATAGTTTTGGAGGATTACCCCCTAAGCGTTGTTTTCTCTCATATTTCAATCTTAAACTTGCCTTTTAAGCTTAGATACTTTAAACTTTTTTTTCCCTACTTTTATTTGATCTTAGATCACCCCATGTGTCAATATTCTACATGCTTATACTCATTTGATTAAGATTTACAATGAACTAAATAGAGTCCTTTGTGGAGTTTACTAGAGGATACATCCATACGATTAGTCATAGAAATTAGAACATTCGGGAATGATACAGTTGTCATCCTAGCATTGGCTATAATATGTATATATACCTGTCACGCTAAGATCGTGTGATGTGCACGCAATAAGTCTTAAATTTATACTCGTTATATTTATCCTAACTCCTAGCGAACCCGCAGTGTACGGGACGTTTGTAGAAAGGTAAGTATTCCGAGGTCGAACACAAAGACTAAGGTGAAATCGAGTCAAGCAATGATCAAAGATAGTGTAAATCTAGACTAAGATAAGATGAGGAACAAAGAAAATGGAAAACGCAATGTTTTTGTTGGTTTTTGTGGTGATCAAACAAAGATCACGAGTCAAACGAGGTAATAAAACAACTAACAACTCAAGCTAGCAAACAAACAAGTAACACAAAGCACAAAGTATATGATCAAGAGAGAAAAATAGATTCTAGAGGTCAAGATTTCCGGTTATGGCATAGGATTCAAGGTTCTAAGGATTCTAAGGACAAGTTGTGGTGTTGGGGAAAAGTGTTTCACTAATGGAAGCAATTACCGGGTAGGTCTCTCACTTCACTAGTCCCGCATCTAACTCCTATTACCGGGTAGGTCTCAAGGTGGTTAAATAGGGAGATTCTACACAAACCGGATACTACTTAAGAGTGCAACCCTCTCCTTACCGGGTAAGTCTCGGAATAAGGAAGTCTCAAGTACTAATCCTAGCACACTCGATCCAATAGCGGCTTATGAGGCTCACTACTACCTAGCATTCATCATCTTAGGTATCTAAGGTCGGAAATCATCGGGTAGATCTCTTCCCTCACTTAGATTGGTAGCATTAGGTGATACTAAGCTAAATTAGGCTTAATAAACACTAGGATTTAACAACCTAACATCCCAATCATACAGATTCAGTACTTAGAAAGCAACAGAAGAATAAATCGGGTGGATCTTAATATAAATCGGCCGATCTTCATGATGAACATCCCGATTTTTCTTCCTGGAATGGGTTTCGTGCATAAAAATCATCCTAAACTAACATATAAGTCCATCCTATCATCACCCAAGCCATAACCATCAATCCATCACTCTAGAATCACAATAAACTAGCCAATAATATGCATATCAAGATTCAAAATCATCAAACAAGCATACATGGTGTTCATAGATGAGTATGAAAGATGAGAAACAAAATCTATTAATCTCAGCAAAATCCAAGTTGTAGCAAGACTTACAAACTCTTGAATGAAGATCCAAAACGTTCCTAACAATCCTTGCTAAAGCTCTTCAATTAAAGACTACAAAAGCAACTCAAAATCACTCACAACCTCACTATTCTCCTACAATGGTGTTCTTCTTCTTCCTTCAATCTTTTTAGAGCTTTTCTTCTCCTCCAATCTTCCTCCAAAATCGATGAGCTGTGAATGAGAGTGTGGGAGAGGAGACATGCTCAACAACCACCTGCAGGACCACTTATATTCTCCACCAAGAGCAAGGACGGACAAGAGATCGTGGGACACGTGGCTTAAGCTGTCAAATGCCCAAAAATCAACCCAGTAAGAGAAAATCGTCCGATTTAGCTGCTAGCTGGTCCGATTTTCTTCAGCAGAAACTTGTTATGCTCGTTTAGCCATGAGTTGATCCATTGCTTGCACCAATAGTGGTCTTTGTGTCCTTTGTTGCTCCAATTATGCTCCTCCTTAGCTTTGGATGTGTACCATCATGAGGCTTGGCCCTCTAATGTATCGGTTAATGTCCGAAAGACCCCCGAAATACCTACAAAGCAACGCACAAGTCCGTGTAGACGTCTATCTCGACAAAATACGTGAATTGAGTGCAAACGTCGCGAATTTGTGCTAAACCATGCATGAATGAGTGATGAATCTATCTAAATGATTACCTAAACCCAAGTCATAAATCGTGTTATCATCAATACCCCATACTTAAGGTTTGCTCGTCCCCGAGCAAATTCCCAACTATAGACTAAGAGATGACATGATTTATGTATGCAGAAAAATGGCAAAATCTTTTGGAGTTGTGCTTCTAATATTGGATCACCTTCATAGTCATGTTTCATGGCAATGGACAAGCATTTATGCATCAAATAAATGAAGACATGAAAAGACAATTACACTTAACTTGACAGCATGCAATGAAATGTAAAGATTAAGATGTCAAGATGATCATGAGCATATCCAATCTAAATCACTTAGTCTTACACACATGCAAGTAGGTCATAAGGACTTGTAAAATAGAAGGCCAAGAAACGTTGTGATTAGGCGGGAATTTTCTAGGCTATGTGATGCTAATCCGGGAAAGGAACTAAACAACCACAACTTCACATTTCTTATCAACTTCCCTCAAGTGCATATTTTTCTTCATTTTCTTTTCTTTCTTTTATTTTTGAGACAATGGCATTGGTGTGCAAAAGCCGAAACCTTGGTGATTAGCCATTCTCGGGCTTTTTCTATTTTTCGAGATGCATCCACACCGGGCACACATACCAAAGCTCGTTAAGACTATCGGTTTATTTGACTTTGGCAAGGCACCAACACCCGATTATGTGAAGTGTACCGAGTTACTTGTCATTTAAACCAACGTCCCCAAACCTATATTTTTGTCTACACTTTCACAACAATTTCAGCATTTTATTCACATCATTCTTTCATCAACAACTTCACCCCACACTTGTTTTTCACACATATCAACACACTAACATGCTCCTATTCCCGGATGGGTCAAAAGAGGTCAAATTTATATCAATTGAGGTGCTCAAGCAACATGATCAAGATGAGAAGTAGAGGAAAATGAATTGCCTTAATCACTCCTAATTGATGTGCAAGAACTAGCATGCAATTTCGACCTTCAATCCTCAATTAAATCAAGGCAAGCATCATAATCACAAGTCATTCATGGAATTCAAGATAAGTATTTCAAGTCCACATATGCATCATCAATTAAACACACAAGGCCATCCATAGCCAATCCATAAGACAAGGTTCATCATTAGGGTCATATCCAAGCCTAGAAAGCACAAACATTTTTAAATTTTCTGATTTTTTTGGAATTTTCGAAATATGTATGTACAATGCAAGACATAATGAAACATGTGACAAAATTAAACTATCCTAGATGCTAATCATGCAAGTGATCATGAAAACCCCACCCCATACTTAGAAACACATTGTCCCTAATGTGTAAACTGAATAAAGGAGTGAAAGAGGGTCCTCACAATGTAAAATTGGTGATGCTTTGGTATTTCGGTTCATATTGGATGATGATGGTGGATGATCGATCAAGGATGGTAGAGAGCACTTGATGTTCATTATGGTGTCGGAACCCGCGCTTGGCACCGCAAGCCGTCCAAGTTCCTCGTCCGCTCCACCCATGCTTGATTGGAGATCATCACTTTCCTTTATACAGAGGAAAAATCGCCCCATAGCCCAGGAAAATCGGCCGATTTTGTGCATGAACAATCCGATTTTTCTGGGTGATTTCCTCCTCGTCTATGTGCTTGGATCTTGTACCTTAAATGACTCCATGAGGTCTTCACATGACCTCCAACATCTCATAACTCACGACAATCAACAAGATCTAGCACCCAAAGACACAAAAGAAAAACAAAGCACACCAAGAGTGAGATTAAACAAAAGCAAGAAAAGAAAGGGAAAAATATGTACCAATGGGTTGCCTCCCATTAAGCGCTTCTTTAAGGTCATTAGCTTGACCAAATTCAGGAGCGCTTCAATCAAGGTGAAGCGGGGCAATCACTTCCACCGGAGCTTCCGGGATGTACTTCTTCAATCGATGCCCATTCACTTTGAAGTTACCACAATGATCTCCTCCTATTTCTACCGCTCCATGAGGAAAGATCTTCTTCACCACATATGGCCCGGTCCATCTTGATTTGAGCTTTCCGGGGAAGAGCCGCAGCCTCGAGTTGAAGAGAAGGACCAAGTCGCCTTCACTCAACTCCTTCGGGATGAGGCGCTTGTCATGCCACCTTTTGGTCCTCTCCTTGTAGATCTGGGCATTCTCATAAGCATCCAACCGGATCTCCTCAAGTGCGTTCATGTCTAGCAAACGCTTCTCTCCCGCCTCCTTGAGATCAAAATTTAGCCACTTAATGGCCCAATAAGCTCTATGCTCCATCTCTACCGGAAGGTGGCAAGACTTGCCATAGACCAACTTGTAAGGAGTGGTGCCAATTGGTGTCTTGAAAGCGGTCCTATATGCCCACAAGGCATTATCGAGCTTCATAGCCCAATCCTTTATCGTTCTAGAGACCGTCTTCTCAAGTATCCCTTTTATCTCCCGGTTGGAGATCTCCACATGGCCACTAGTTTGAGGATGGTAAGGTGTTGCCACCTTATGAGTCACCCCATACTTAGCCAAAAGTGCTCCAAAGTTCCTATTGGTGAAATGCTTTCCTCCATCACTTATGATCACCCTTGGTGTTCCAAACCTACGGAAGATCACTCGGTTGAAGAACCGCACAACAACCTTGGCGTCATTTGTAGGTGAGGCGATTGCTTCCACCCATCTCGAAACATAATCAACCGCCAATAGGATGTAGAGGTTGCCACATGAAGAAGGGAATGGTCCCATGAAGTCCACACCCCACACATCAAATATCTCTACCTCTTGTATGTTGTTCAAGGGCATCTCATTTCTCCTTGAGATGTTGCCCGTCCTTTGGCAAGCATCACAAGCTACCACAAAGCCTTGCACATCCTTGAACAAACTTGGCCAAAAGAAACCCGATTGTAGCACCTTCGCACATGTCTTGTGTGCGCTAGCATGCCCTCCACATGGCAAGGAATGACAATGGCGGATCACACTCTCCACCTCATCCTCCGGTATGCATCTTCTAAACATTCCATCCGGCCCTCTTTTGAACAAAAGTGGTTCACTCCAATAGTAGTGCCTCACATCCTTGAAGAACTTCTTTCTTTGGGCATATGTTAATCCGGGAGGCACTTCCTCACACACTAGATAGTTCACAATGTCGGCATACCATGGCTCACTTCCTCTAGACACTTGGAACAAGCACTCCTCCACCATTTGCAATTGCTCATCCCGGAATGAGTCATCAATCGGGATGTCATCTTTGTCAAGCTCCAACGGTGGGAGTCTACTAAGGTGATCCGCCACAGAGTTCTCGGATCCCTTCTTGTCCCGGATTTCCAAATCAAACTCTTGAAGAAGAAGGATCCACCGAATCAACCTAGGTTTGGCATCCTTCTTTGTAAGGAGGTAACGGATCGCAGCATGATCCGTGTAGACAATGACCTTTGCTCCAACAAGGTATGACCGAAACTTCTCAAAGGCATACACTACCGCTAGCAACTCTTTCTCGGTTGTGGCATAGTTAAGTTGGGCATCATCTAGCGTCTTGCTAGCATAATAAATGGCATGAGTGCGCCCATCTTTCCTTTGCCCCAAAACAGCCCCAACGGCTACATCGCTTGCATCACACATGATCTCGAATGGTAAACTCCAATCCGGAGGTTGCATGATAGGTGCGGAGATCAAAGCGTTCTTCAACCTACAAAAAGCTTCAAGACAATCTTTGGAAAAGACAAATTCAACATCCTTCATTAGTAGGTTAGTAAGGGGCTTAGAAATTTTAGAGAAGTCTTGAATAAACCTCCGGTAAAAACCGGCATGCCCTAGAAAGCTCCTTACCCCCTTCACCGAGGTAGGTGGTGGCAACTTCTCTATCGTCTCAATCTTAGCCCTATCAACCTCAATGCCACGGTTAGACACCAAGTGTCCTAACACAATACCTTCACTTACCATGAAGTGGCATTTTTCCCAATTTAAGACAAGATTTGTCTCCTCACATCTTTGCAATACTAATGACAAGTTAGCCAAGCAATTATCAAAGGAAGAACCATAAACAGAGAAATCATCCATGAATACTTCCATGATATTTTCAATGTATTCCGAAAAGATAGCCATCATACACCTTTGGAAGGTGGCGGGTGCATTACACAACCCAAATGGCATCCTCCTATATGCAAAAGTACCCCATGGACATGTAAAGGTTGTTTTCTCTTGGTCATCGGGGTGGATAGGGATTTGGAAGAATCCACTATAGCCATCTAGGTAACAAAAATGGGAATGTTGAGCTAATCTCTCTAGCATTTGGTCAATAAAGGGAAGGGGAAGTGATCTTTCCTAGAGGCCATGTTAAGCTTTCTATAATCAATACACATCCTCCATCCCGTAACCGTTCTAGTGGGGATTAGTTCATTGTTCTCATTAGTCACTACGGTCATCCCACCCTTCTTAGGTACTACATGAACGGGACTAACCCACTTACTATCCGAGATAGGGTAGATAATTCCCGCATCTAGCAACTTAATAATTTCCTTTTTGACTACCTCTTTCATTATGGGATTCAATCTTCTTTGATGTTCAATAGAGGGTTTATGATTATCTTCCATCATTATCCTATGCATGCACAAAGAGGGCTTGATGCCAACAAGATCATCAATGGTGTATCCTATTGCCTTTCTATGCAGTTTCAATTCATTCAACAATCTATTAAGCTCATCATCATTCAAAGATGCATTCACAATCACCGGATAAGTAGAATTTGAACCGAGGAAAGCATACTTTAAATGAGAAGGAAGAGGTTTAAGATCAAGTTGAGGAGGACCTTTTTCGGTTGGAGACGATCCATACAATGTAGGTTGAGATGATTGCAAAGCCATGGAAGCCTCCTTGAAGTCTCTTGATGATTGCTCACACTCAAGTGGTTGATGCTGAAAAGACTCCGGAAAATCGACCCAGGAAGAAAAATCGGACGATTTTTCTGGCAGTGGGTCGATCTGAGTTTCTGTTTTTGCAAAACTGGCTGAAATTTCAGCCCAAGGACAAAAATCGGCCGATTTTTGCCCTTCAGTCCGATTTTTCTGGCAGTTTTCCTCTTCTTCTAGCACTTCAAACCCAACACTTGGTAGCTCGTCCAATGCATTCAAGGCCTTGATTACTTCATTGCTACTCTCCTCAACTCCTTCCTCCATCAAGCTTGAGCTAAGAACCCTCTCAAGTGGATCCTTGAGCAAGATTGAGCTCACAACCTCTCTAGACTCCTCTTCTTCAACTATGTTGAATACATCCTCATCAAGGGTTGGCCCTTTCATCATTGTGGATAGCTTGAACTAGATGTTTTCTTCTCCAATGTTGAAGGAGAGAGTCCCATTCTTGCAATCTACTAGACATCCAGAAGTAGCTAGGAAAGGTCTCCCCAAGATGATAGGAACCGGATAGTCCGCCGGGATATCCAAGACAACAAAGTCTATGGGCACATAGAACTTCCCTAGTTGCACCGGAATGTCTTCCAAGATCCCAACCGGATGAGTGATTGAGTTGTCCGCTATGTAAAGGGTCATCTTGACTGGCTTTGGCTCTCCTAGCCCAACCTTGTTGCAAAGTGCAAGCGGGATGATGCTTACACTTGCCCCAAGATCACATAGGGCGTCATACTTCACTTCTCCTACTCCGATTGGCACACAAAAGGATCCCGGATCCCTTAGCTTGGGAGGCATCTCCTCCTTCATCGTTTGAATCAACTCCGAGGATCTCTTAGTCATCCTTATCTCACCATACTCTTCCAACTTCCTTTTGTTGGAGAGTATTTCCTTCAAGAACTTGCCATATGCCGGCATCCCTAAAATAGCATCCATGAACGGAATGTTAATATGCAATTTAGACATTAGTTCAAGGAACTTACCAAAATGATTGTCCAAGCGAGCTCTTGCTTGTGATTGAGGGAACGGTAGTGGTGGCTTGTATGGAGGCGGTGCCACATAGGTTGGCTCTACATCTTTGCTCTTGCCTCCATCTCCTTGCAAAGTCTCTTCTTCATTCACCACTTGCTTCCCTTTAGCATTCTCCTTGGGCAAAGGATCCTTCATGCTTAACCCACTTCTTGTTGTAATAGCCAACACTTGGCCTCTTGGGTTTTCTTCGGTTCTTCCGGGAAGCTTTCCCGGATCTCTATGTGCTTCACCCGCCTTTTGGAACACTTGTGCTTCCAAAACCTTTTGAGCCTTTGAGATAGAAGTCACCGTGCTCTCAAGACCACTCAACCTTCCAAGCAATTGCTCAAACATCATTTCGGTTCTATCCTTTGGAGGTTGAGTAAATCCGGGTGGAGGTTCTTGTGAAGCTTTTGGTAGTGGAGTTGTGCTTGTAGAAGCGGAAGGGTTCAAGGCTCCATCCGGGTTAGAGTAAGAAAACCCGGGATGGTTATGGTTGGGCCGATAATTGTTGAATTGCCGGTTGTTGTTGAAGTTCCTTGGGCCTTGGTAGTTGTTGTAGTTGCCCCTTCCCATATAGTTCACATCCTCCTCCTTGGAAGACAAGTTAGCTTGTGGAAGCACTTGAGGGGTTGCTTGGTTCTTCAAGGTTGTAGCACACAACTCCCTCAAGGACTTTAGCTCGTTGTTGATGGCGTCGAGCTTGAAATTGCTCATGGTGACCTCACTCACCTCATATGCTCCCGCCTTTCTCCCTTCACTCTTCCTATGGGAGTACTTCTCAATTACTAGAGCTTGCTTCTTCACAAACTCTTAAGCATCATCTACATGCTTCTCCATGAAAGTCCCACCGGAAAGGGATTGAAGCTTGAATTGGCTATCTTCATCAAGTCCCTTGAAGTAGATCTCCAATAGCTCAATTTTCGGTATGCCATGGTGTGGACAATCTAGGAGAAGATCTTTGAATCTCTCCCAAGACTTGAACAAACTCTCCCTATCCTTCATCACGAAGGCATTGATCTTCCCTCTTAACTCGGTAGTCTTGGAAGGTGGGAAGAACTTAGTCAAAAACTCGGTTGTCATCTCCTCCCAAGTACCAACTCGCCCTTGTGGAATATATTGATACCAAGCCAAGTCCTTGTCCTTAAGAGAGAAGGAGAAAGCCCTTAGCTTATGGTTGTTGCTCTCCAATCTTGGCGGTCTAAGAGTCTCCATCAAAATCTCGTAATTCATCAAGTGTTGATGAGGAGACTCTCCTTCCATCCCTCCAAATTGATTATGCCGGATCATTTGTAGAACTTGAGGGCGGAGCTCATAGTTATGGGCTGCGGGATCTCCTAAGTTCACACCCGGACGGTGTGCTCTTTGTGCCGGATCCATACGTCTCCCTAGGGTTTGTGTCTCTTCAATGGCAATGGGCACAACCCTATCATTAACCGCCGGCTGCGGTTGTACCACCGGTGGTGGAGGAGGTGGAGGTTGTCGGCGATTAAGCTCTCCTTGAACAAGGGTTTGCCTAATCTCCTCAATCTCCCTCCTAGTTTCCTCTTGCCTCTCATTGGCAAGTCTCCTTTCTTCCTCCAAGAGCTCATCTCTTAGCCTTATTTGCTCTAAGGCTTCATCCAACTCAGCTTGGAGGTTTCTTCCGGCCATCTCTTTCTCTTTTCGGATGTTCTTGGATCTAGATCGAAGGGTTTTCTCCGGTTCGGGATCGAATGGAGCTAAATCCTTGCCACGAGATCTTCGCATACACCTAAAGAGTAATAGATGTCCTGAAAAGCAAAGACACAAACCAAAGAGAGATCAAAAGCAACAAGAAAGATCTACACTATAAACAATCACAAAATGACTCAATCTAGACCTAGTCCCCGGCAACGGCGCCAAAAACTTGTCACGCTAAGATCGTGTGATGTGCACGCAATAAGTCTTAAATTTATACTCGTTATATTTATCCTAACTCCTAGCGAACCCGCAGTGTACGGGACGTTTGTAGAAAGGTAAGTATTCCGAGGTCGAACACAAAGACTAAGGTGAAATCGAGTCAAACAATGATCAAAGATAGTGTAAATCTAGACTAAGATAAGATGAGGAACAAAGAAAATGGAAAACGCAATGTTTTTGTTGGTTTTTGTGGTGATCAAACAAAGATCACGAGTCAAACGAGGTAATAAAACAACTAACAACTCAAGCTAGCAAACAAACAAGTAACACAAAGCACAAAGTATATGATCAAGAGAGAAAAATAGATTCTAGAGGTCAAGATTTCCGGTTATGGCATAGGATTCAAGGTTCTAAGGATTCTAAGGACAAGTTGTGGTATTGGGGAAAAGTGTTTCACTAATGGAAGCAATTACCGGGTAGGTCTCTCACTTCACTAGTCCCGCATCTAACTCCTATTACCGGGTAGGTCTCAAGGTGGTTAAATAGGGAGATTCTACACAAACCGGATACTACTTAAGAGTGCAACCCTCTCCTTACCGGGTAAGTCTCGGAATAAGGAAGTCTCAAGTACTAATCCTAGCACACTCGATCCAATAGCGGCTTATGAGGCTCACTACTACCTAGCATTCATCATCTTAGGTATCTAAGGTCGGAAATCATCGGGTAGATCTCTTCCCTCACTTAGATTGGTAGCATTAGGTGATACTAAGCTAAATTAGGCTTAATAAACACTAGGATTTAACAACCTAACATCCCAATCATACAGATTCAGTACTTAGAAAGCAACAGAAGAATAAATCGGGTGGATCTTAATATAAATCGGCCGATCTTCATGATGAACATCCCGATTTTTCTTCCTGGAATGGGTTTCGTGCATAAAAATCATCCTAAACTAACATATAAGTCCATCCTATCATCACCCAAGCCATAACCATCAATCCATCACTCTAGAATCACAATAAACTAGCCAATAATATGCATATCAAGATTTAAAATCATCAAACAAGCATACATGGTGTTCATAGATGAGTATGAAAGATGAGAAACAAAATCTATTAATCTCAGCAAAATCCAAGTTGTAGCAAGACTTACAAACTCTTGAATGAAGATCCAAAACGTTCCTAACAATCCTTGCTAAAGCTCTTCAATTAAAGACTACAAAAGCAACTCAAAATCACTCACAACCTCACTATTCTCCTACAATGGTGTTCTTCTTCTTCCTTCAATCTTTTTAGAGCTTTTCTTCTCCTCCAATCTTCCTCCAAAATCGATGAGCTGTGAATGAGAGTGTGGGAGAGGAGACATGCTCAACAACCACCTGCAGGACCACTTATATTCTCCACCAAGAGCAAGGACGGACAAGAGATCGTGGGACACGTGGCTTAAGCTGTCAAATGCCCAAAAATCAACCCAGTAAGAGAAAATCGTCCGATTTAGCTGCTAGCTGGTCCGATTTTCTTCAGCAGAAACTTGTTATGCTCGTTTAGCCATGAGTTGATCCATTGCTTGCACCAATAGTGGTCTTTGTGTCCTTTGTTGCTCCAATTATGCTCCTCCTTAGCTTTGGATGTGTACCATCATGAGGCTTGGCCCTCTAATGTATCGGTTAATGTCCGAAAGACCCCCGAAATACCTACAAAGCAACGCACAAGTCCGTATAGACGTCTATCTCGACAAAATACGTGAATTGAGTGCAAACGTCGCGAATTTGTGCTAAACCATGCATGAATGAGTGATGAATCTATCTAAATGATTACCAAAACCCAAGTCATAAATCGTGTTATCAATACCCCGCATGCTTCATGAAATGAATACAATAGTGAAATGCATTTCTGAAAAATATTTGCAATGGTGTCAAAGCTACAAGACAAACGTCTTCATCATGGATAAAAATGCCTCTCCTATCTACCTTCCTTCCTTCTCCTCCTTCCTTACTGTAAAACTTACATATAAAAATTTAGCTATTTGGAAAGAACAAATCACTCCATTCCTTAAAGCTCATGGTCTTTATGACTATGTCGAGGGAACCCTTCCCTTTCCACAAAAGACAGTGTTGGTGCTTACAAAAAAATGGGTTAAAAATGACCAATTGGTCATTGCCTTACTCACCTCCTCTCTTATTGAATCTGTAATGGTTCAAGTAAAGGTTTATCCTTTATTAGGAAGAGACTTACCCGGTGATTCCTTTGCTTGTTTACCGATGATGATGAGTGTTAGGTAATAAAGGTTTATCCATTATTACGGTTTGAGTGTGCATTCACCCTACCTGTGAGAGTTAACTTGAGACTTACCCGGTGATGGTTAGTTATGTACCCTTAGGTGAGTGTGTTGGTTTGACTGCTTGTACCTTTCCATAGTTCCTTGAGACTTACCCTGTGATAGGATCTTTGGTTTGGGAAAGTGGATAGTGAGACTTACCCGGTGATCTATCCCATCGTAGAAATACCTTCCCTCAACAAACCTCAACTTTTTCCACGTTTACCCTTGAGAAATCTTGAGTCGAAACCACAACTTGATACTTTGATCTCTAGAATCTGGGTTCCCCAATCATATTACATAATTTTCTCTTTGTTGTTGTTCATTGCATTTGCATGCTTGCTGAGTTAGATTGTTTTGCTGAATTTATTCCCACCAAATCCCTAAGATCGACTCTGAAATATTAGCCCGTACTACGATAGATCTGTACACTGTGGGCTCACTTATCGTTAGGCATATATTTCAGAATATAAATTTAAGAATTTTAGCACACAAACTTTGGAGCTAACATCATACCAAAAATCATACCAGACTCATATCAGAGATCATACCAAACTCATAACAGAAACTCATACCAAAAACCATACTAGAAACTCATACCAGACTCATACTAGAAACTCATACCAAAAACCATACCAAACTCATACCAGAAACTCATATTAGAAACACACACCAGAAACGCAACTAGAAACCATACCAAAAACTCATACCAAAAACCATACCAAAAACACATCAACAAATCATGTCAGAAACTTATATCAAACTCATACTAGAAACCATATCAATCTCATACTAGAAACTCATACCGAAAACTCATATCAGAAACTCATACCAAAAACTCAACCAGAAACCATATCATAAACTCAACCAAAAACCATACCAGAGACTCATGTTAGAAACCACACCAAAAACTCATACTATAAGCACATCAATAAATCATGCCATAAATCCGTACACTGTGGGTTCGCTTATCTGAGACATATATTTCAGAATATAAGTTTAAGACTTTTAGCGCACACACTTTGGAGTGAACATCATACCAAAAACTCATACCAAAAACCATACTAGTCTCATATCAGAAACCATACCAAACTCATACCAGAAACTCATAACAAAAACTCATACCAAAAACCATACGGGAAACTCATACCAGACTCATATTAGAAACTCATACCAAAAACCATACCAAACTAATACCAGAAACTCATATTAGAAACACATACAAGAAACTCAACTAGAAACCTTACCAAAAACACATATCAAAAACCATACCAAAAACACATCAACAAATCATGCCAATAACTCATATCAAACTCATACTAGAAACCATACCAATCTCATACTAGAAACTCATACCAAAAACTCATATCAGAAACTCATACAAAAAACTCAACCAAAAACCATACCAAAGACTCATACTAGAAACCACACCAAAAACTCATGCTATAAGCACGTCAACAAATCAACCATAAATTCATATCAAACTCATACCAAAAACCATACCAAACTCATACTAGAAACCATACTAGACTCATACCAAAAACTCATAACAAAAGCTCATACCAAAAACCATATCAAAAACTCATACCAAAAACCATACCAGAAATACATTACCAAAAACTCAAATTTCTACTCTCTCTCTCTCTCTCTCCCTCTCTCTCTCTCTCTCTCTATCTCATGACAGTTAAAATTAAAAATGGCAACAAAATATCTTGAAAACACTAATTTGTATCTTGAAAATACTAATTTGTATTCTCTCCCCCTATAATCTCTCTCCATATCTGGCATCTGCCCATTTCTTCTTTGTTTATAGAGTAGGTTATAATTCGACTAATTATTTTTACCTAAAATTAAGGAGAGTGATAAAAATTATAGGGATTTACATACAAAAACCCATAACAAAAAGCCTACTTCACCCAATTCTTTTAATAATTAAACATGTTTTGGAGCAAATGTTGTAAATAAATTTGATAATGTACTAAAAAAAATCTCCCAAGCACCATCATTCAAAGGTTTTAAAAATAACTAAACTCTACAAAACTAATCTTGTACTTCCTCCGGTTCTCAATAATTGTCATTAGAGATTTAAAATTTTGGTTCATAATATATGTTATTATAGGAATAATTAATACTCAAACTTTTACAAATAAAATTTCACCTAGTTTTTCATTTATTATTTGTGTTTCAAAATATTATTTCTTCTTTTCCCATAAAAATCTCCACGTTCTACCATTGTTTTTATATTATTATACATCATTGAGTATTATACCTCTACTTTTAGTTTTCTTAATGTGTGTTTTTTACACTAATGGCAACTAGTGAGAACCGGAGAGAGTAATAATCTCTACATGTCAAACAACACAAGCTTTTAAAATATTCTCCACAAGAAGCTATATGATAATACACATAATTAATACTTCAAATTTTTACTAATATAATTGTATCTACTTTTTTATTTATTATTTGTATTTTTTTCAAAACACTATGTTCTTTATTCTCGTACAACTTTTCACATTTCATGATTGTTTATATATAAATTTAATAAGTTATTGTGTATCAATAAATATTATGTGTGTGTTTGACACACAAAAATAAAACAACTAGTGTGTGTATTTTGTAGTATTTAGGTAGTGTTTTGTGTTTTAGGTAGTGTTTTAGTTTTTAAAAAACTATGTACTTGTTTGGTAAGACTAGTGTTTTTATGGAGTTTTTTGAAGATAAAAGTACTATTATAACCCTACTTTTACGTAATATTACATTCTTTACCCTTCTATTATTTTACTCTCAATTTGAAGCATCGTTAGGTTTTTTTTCAACTATCGCGAAGATGAGTGAGTGCCGCTTGCCACGTCTTCCTCCCTCGCATCTTCTTCTACCGGTTTTTTTGAATCAAGTATTGCCGTAGCTGGAGCTATTCTACAACCCCGCCGGTTCCGTCCGTTCTTCTTCCCCTGTTCTGAACCAGGTAAGGTTCTCTTCTTCTACCGGTTTTCTTTGAATCAAGTAGTACCGCAAACCTTCATTACTCGAACTGAGTCGATTACACACATATTCGAGTTGATTTCTATCCACAATTGAAACAAAATGTGCTTATATACTGCTATATTGAATTGTTGTTGTCCAGATTCGTCCATGTCCTTATACCCTCACTGTATTGAGTTGTTGTCCAGAATTGAATTGATTTCTAATTGATGTCCATATATTTGAGTTGATTTCTGCATATTTGTTAATTGCAGTCGAACTTTTTGCTCATTTGAGTTGATTGCAGTCAAGAATTGCTGTCCAGAATTGAGTTCATTGCTGTCCAGAATTGAAACAAAATGTTCTTAAACCCTCACTGTATTGAGTTCATCTTTTTGTTAATTGCAGTCCAGAATTGAAATAAAATGTTCTTAAACCCTCATTGTATTGAGTTGATCTTTTTGTTGTTTTTGTTGTTATGAGATATTATTGTCTCGATTATGCATATATTTGTTAAGTATGTGATTGTGATATGTTTTATATCTACATAAATTTGTTGTAGTTGGATGGAGAATAGTGTTTCTCAAAGTCGTTGTAGAGGTCCGAATTTCGCTTGGGATGATGAAGTACTAAAAATTCTAGTGAACATACTACTTGAATACCAAAAGAAAAATGGAAGCAAGCAATCGTACAATTGGGAAGAAATTACTACAACTTTTACTGCTAGATGTGGAAAGAGTGGTGTCAAGGATACTTGTAGGAACAAGTACGAGTCAATGAAACAAAGAGTATAAAGCATGGAACATGCTTATGAATTCGGAGACGGGTTTTGGTTGGGATGACAACACTCGTATGATCACTGCATCAAACGAATGGTGGGAAAGAAAGATTAAGGTAATTGAATTTTCTTTTCTATATATTACGGCACTAAAAGACATGTATTATACTAATGTTTGTTTTTGTTATTGCAGGAAGATCTAAATTGCAAGAAGTATAGGACCAAGTGAATGGATGTTGAATATGACGAATTGTTGCATTCACTTTTTCTGGGAACGTAGCAACGGGGCGACTTGCCGTGTCTTCTGGCATGAAACGAGAAAAAACTCCCGAGTATGTGTCACTTGCAAATAAAGAGGATATAGGATTTGGTGTCGGGGAAGGAGGTGATTCACAGTTCTTTCGCACATTTGTTGACATCGTCAACGAAGGAGCTACTAGCCAATCTAGAATAGGGGCAAACTATGACGAGCAGCAATTTGAGAGAACAAAAGATCCTACCCCTACTTCGGTAAATATGTGTACTAATGACAAGGCTTCAGTGAAGAGAAAAAGAAGACAATCTGGTGGGTCGTCCAAGTTTGAAGAACACCTTGCACATACTAGGGAGCACAACGAGAAAATACTTGCCCTCTTCCAAGAAGAAGTCAACTCAAAAGATAAGAAGAAGAGTCACTACTAGATGAAGTAATGTTGATGCTTGATCGTTTTATTGAAAAAAAATTGATGGAAGATGGATCATCATTTGGTGTTTTATTATCTCAAAGGTTAAAGGGAAAATGGATATGAAAATTTTGAGGAAACTGTCTGATGACGAGAAGAGGGTGAGGTGGCTGAAATGGGAGTTTGAGAACATTTGAATCGTTTTAGTTGTTTTACATATGTTTTTACTCACTCATTTTTGTTGGACTTGTTTGTTCTTGTTATTCACTCTTCTTGCATGACATTGTACTTGTTGACATTTTTTTAGTCATTCATTTTTGAAGGATTTGTTTCCTCTCTTACACTTGCTTGTATTTTAATGCTATGTTATTGCTTCTCATTTTTTGTTTACCATTTTTAATCATGAGAGGTCTCTTGTTTATCAATTGCAGGTGAGTGTCGTATATTTAAAATATGTCTAGCGGGTGTGACAATACTGATGAAGAATTGCAGAAACGTCATCGACTAGTTAAAATGTACACACGTTATGCTCAAATGCAAAGGAAAACGGAGATACTAGCCGATCATTACTACAAACATATGCACAAACAACCTTGCTACACTGATTATGAGCGTGGGAAAATGTGGATGAATGACATATTGTTTGACCATCACATTTGAATGGTCAACATGTTTAGGATGGACGCATAAGTACTTGTACGTTTGTGCAACGAGTTGGAAAATAATTACGGTCTTAAAGCGTTAGCAGAAGTCTCTGTCATGGAGAAAGTGAGAATATTCCTATACACGCTAGCTCAAGGAGCCTCAGTTCGTGTTGTTGCTGAGCATTTTCAAAGGTCGACGGAGACCGTTCACCGAGCATTCCATGATGTATTGAACTCTTTCAACGGGTATGGGCATGAAGGACGTGGACTATCACATGATATTATTCGACCAAGGAATCCGAACTTTCCTAGGACACCCTCCCAAATTGCCGCAGACCCAAGATACAAGGATTATTTCCAAGTATATATGTACTTTATTAAAAGGATTAACGTCATATAAATAATGACATTTGAATTGTATTTTGTTGTATGTAGGACTGCATTGGTTGTCTAGATGGAACACATATCAGTGCATGCATTCCTTCAGAGTCACAGGGTCCTTTCATTGGTCGAAAACATACAGTGACCTTCAATGTTCTAGCAATTTGTGATTTTAACATGTTGTTTACTTTTGTGTTGTCTAGATGGGAAGGGTCGGCACACGACGCAAAGGTCCTAGATAATTCCATTTGTAACCCAAACGTACAATTTCCCACCTGCCAACAAGTATTACCTTTGTGACAAAGGTTACGCAGACATGTCGGGGTTCTAGTTCCATATTCTAAGACAAGACATCATTTAAATCAGTTTGATAATGAGCCGCCCATCAACAAGAAAGAAGCTTTCAACCGGACACACTCTTCTCTTAGAAGTTGTATAGAACGTTGCTTTGGAATCCTCAAAAAAAGATGAAAAATTTTAGATGCAATGTCATGTTATCCGGACCACACACAAGTTGACATTCATCTGGCTTGCTTCTCCCTCCAAAGCTTCATTCGCTTGTACTCTGGCTATGATGACTTGTCTGAAGAAGAAGAAGAAGATCAAACCCCGATGGTAAACCAAGAAGGTGTGTAAGATGTTGGTATCAACGTTACGGGAGACAGAGGAATGGGGCATATTCGTGATCGTATTGCTACTACCATTTGGAACTCGACAAGGAATATGTAGGAAGTTTATTTTTATGTTATGTCTTTGGTTTCCACTTTATTTTTTCAAACTTTACAAGCGGATGTAATCGTTTCACGAAAGACACCCTTCTTTTTTATTACAGTTATGCTCTATCTATTTAGATACTATTAATATTTTCCATGAAGATAGTACCAATGCTTACCCTCTGCATTGTTGTGAACTGAAAATAATACCAAACACAAAAGGCTCCTGAGCATTACTAAATAATAGAACAATCCCAAAATACTATCACCGGTCTGCATTACTAAACTGAAATTGTTTACATAAATATGATACGAAGATCTGTCTTACTACAAACTGCATGGGAAACTCAAACAACTAAAGAGAATAGAATAATCCCAGAAATAAACCCCAATACAAATGCATTTATTTTTTCAGACTTGATTTCATTGTTGTCTCTCACTTGAGTAAGTTCATGCTTTAATGATTCCACATGTGCCTCAGCGTTCGATTCCCGCATTCTTAATATTTAAACTTCATATTGCAGGTGTTTTTTCTCTTCTCTTGAAGATTGCACGTAGTCTCGTAAATCAGCGGATGCAATACTGTCAGCAAGACAATACTCTACCATCTCATCTTCGGTAAGATTGTCCTTCGGAAGTGAAATCTCATGTCTCCAAAAGTAATATTCGGAATCTCCGCTATCACAACTTGAGTCGTCTGACATATTCTTGCAACAAAATATACATATGAATAATTGTCATTGGATATGTTCATATCAGTAATGGAACAGGTTATCTCATCAAACCTCGAGTGTCGATACAATACAACTTATCTCATCAAACCTCGAGTACAATTGAAAGTGTAGAACCCATACAAGTAAAACAATTTCCTCTCATTCATTCATCAAATACTAACAGATGGCTGTCAAGGTATCCTCATGTTTATAACAAAAGGGTTTACATTGTTCAACAGATAGATCAATAGCTAAAGGAGACCACATTTTGATCACATTCTACAAGGGAACCCCATTCTGATCAATTCTACAAGAGAGCTTATCTCATCAAAGCTATATACCAAGTCAAAAACACACACTAAGCTCATCATATATCCACATTGGTATTCTCATTAAAAAAAAATCCACATAAGATTTAGCCACATTGCTTTCACGGATCTAGATGGCTCAACCAAGACACGCTCACGTTTGAGCATCATCATCACATATAATTACTTGCAGGACATCACAAGATTACACTTCAGTATTTCAGAATAGCAAATTTGATGAATAGATGGCTGAGTACGTTGCTCGTTGAAACTTGTATACTAGTTTGGCTAATCTTCTTGTATCTGGAGTTACTTTGAAAGGATCCTCCATTAAGCCTCATTTAAAATTTCGAATCATTATCTAGTCCTACAGAAGTATCTTATATTATTGTCTGGTATCAAATTCTACTAAAAAAAATTAATCTGACATCTTCAAATCTATCCCAAAAACTTTTTAGTTTGACAAATTCCAATCTAAAAGTGAATAGAAGAACCAATTCTTCGGCAAATCACACAGTATTCACAATCAGAAGGATGACAATATTCTAGGCACATTCGGAACATCAACTTACAACAAATCAGATTTCTTCAGCATAAAATTAGGGGGGGGCATATCACCATAGTATTCACAATCAGAAGGAAGACAATACTCTGGGCACATTCGGAACATCAACTTACAGCAAATCAAATTTCTTCAGCATAAAATTAGGGCATATAACACGCTATTCACAATCAGAATCTAACATACAAATCCAAAACAAGATGGGAGGAACAAAAACAAATTTCTCTTATCAGATTTCAATAGCCAAACACGAGTGAATCACAAGTTTTAGGGCATGGAAGAAGGAAGGGTGATAAGCGATACCGATGGACGACTGGGTTGGAGCTCGCTTTACTTGCAATTGCCAACTGGTGAGGGACCTCCCTTTCGGAATGGAAGAAGGAAGACGAAGCGAAGAGTCAAGCCGGGGAAGCTTTCAGTCGACGACAATGGGGAATATTGAGAGAGAAGAGAGAGAGGACGAAATTTATACCCGGTAAGGCACATTAATTACCAACAAAAGTGAGGGTACCATTGTCTTTTTGTTTCTGAAAATACTACCACAAAACCGAAAACCTTCACTGCAACTAGTATTCCATAAACACTCCATAAAAACCAAAACAATAATTTAACCAAAACAGCCAAACACTTAGAAAATTTTATAACACTACAAAACACTAGTTTACACTAGTGTTTTGTTACAGCCAAACACACACTACATCTTCTACTTAAAGTTTTTTTTAATATGTGATATATTTGAGAACTAGAATAATAAAAATAATTTAAGTGCACAATGCAATATGATAATAATACCAAAGGTTTGTCGTCTTCTACACAATACTGAAAATTTAGCGAAGACATTGATATCAATCATCTATATCTATATATAGTATTAAAGCAAAAATCTTTGATGTTACGTGCTATTTTTTAGAATATTTAGTAACACGTGTCATTTTCTCATGCATTCACAATTTACTAATTACCAATTATTTTATGTTCTCATAACATTTTTTTTATATGACTTATTATATTTATCGTTTCAAATAAAATTAGGATCTTTTTATTACATAATTCATAATAAAATATAACTTGTTAAAAATAGAAAAAATCTAATTAAATTGTATTTGAACCTTCTATAAATATTTTAATTTTAATTTTATTAAAAAAATTTCATATTTATATGTTTCTTAATATACTATAAAAAAAATTGAGTGAAATTGCTATACAACTTAATTTTAATTGATCAAAAATTAAAATAAGTAAATTTTATAATTTAAATTATAATTTTTAAATTAATATCATAATTACTAATAATTCATGATATTTTTTTAAAAAAGAAAATTCCCTTTGGAATTACACTAATTTAATACAATGTAAATTTATTGTAGGTAAGTACAACCAAAATTGGTTCCATGATTGAAGTGGAAATTGACTAGTGTATTAGTTTAAGCAAACGAGATTCCGTTCACGCAATTCGTAGCTTCTACAAGAAAGAGAAACACCTCCAAAAGAGCAAGATCCCTTCCTTCAGATCCTGAAACTCTTACAGATCGTCAATCTCGTGCTCTCTTTCTCCCACACTATTCTCACAGGTAACTTCTAACTGCTCTGTGTTCATCATTCAATTGAGTCAAAGCAGTTCACCACCTTAATATCGTTCTTTTAATTGTAAATTTTGATTATGATGCGTTTTATTTTCATTTTTCATATGAAATGAGTACACTTTTTTTTGCTTTTGGTGGATTTTTGTTTGCAGTGAAAGCCATATCGATCTGTATCAAACGTTCACTAACTGTGGAATTTTCGTTTGTGACGATTCCCGTGAATCGTATTTGGCTTTCCAAATCACTATTTTGGTTGAACTAAGAATTATTTTCTTCATGTGCTTCAGCTAAAAGTTGATTGAAATGCTTGCTTGGGCATACTTGCTGATAGTGAGCTTTGACTCTCTGAACTGGACAAGCTGTAATCGTCGAAATTTCTAGGCGTAGGTTATTTGTTTAATTTTATAAAAACAATATCAAAGTAAACCCTTCTTATCCATATTCACTGTTTCGTCATGATTAGTCTCCAGCTAGCTTAATGTTATGTGTATGTTTCTTGGCAGATTGTAACATCTTTGAATCTTCTTATGTTTTAAATGACAGTAACTCCTAAATGAAGATTCATGTAATGATATACTATGATCTCTATATTTTGTAAATCTTACAAAAGGTATCTGATGATTGATCTCTTTCAATTTCAAATGGCAGGGCTCATGTGACATTAAGACGTAACTAGTACATATTTCTTAAAATGGGAGGTTGCTGCAGCTCTTCAAACAAAGTTCACTTGCAGGGAACGCCTGTGTACTACTATGTAATTTCTCGTCAAATAATGTTGTTATTACCTAGTAGTCTGTCTAAAACCCTTTCCCGAAGAAGCGTTATTTTTGTTTTGGAGCTAGTACAGAAACTTGCTGCTCTTTGCTATTCTCTAGTCTCAGATTAATTCTCAGTATTTTTGGTTGAAATTAATATTCAATTAAGTGAAGAAATATTTAATTGCTATCTTTTGGTAGAATTTTTGCTGTTATATTGAATGTGAAGAGAAGACTTGTCTGTGCCTTCTAATCATCATGAATTAAGCAAGCTTTTTTAAACTAATGTTTCCCTTCAGCCCTCCCTGGTGTCTTCCTCTATTAGCTGCCACGCCATAAATGAAATGATTATGGAATTCATGGAGCTATTGACTGTTGTGCCTTTTATATGATAACATTATTTAATCTGGATAGTGTTTAACTCAGAAATACATTGAACCTTGAGAAAGCAGTTGAAGAGTGAATTTATGTTGTGTCATTAAAGATATTGGCAGCTTTCAGTCCTATTGAGGAAAGCCAAATCTGTTGAACTTCTGCCCAGGTGTGTTAGCCACTTGAATATTGTCCTTATATATGTGTAATATATTAGAAGAGATGATAAATACTATCAGTAGTATCTTTCGAAGATTAGAATTGAATGAATACTCTGTGATTTGCTTTTCCGAATGTAACCTTTGTAGTAGTTAAGCACTAAAATCAATAAGGCAGTATGGACTTTCTTGTTTAGCATTATTCATGTCTGCTGAGTTCCTTACTACCACTCTCCCTTCTATTAGGAAACTTTTTCTGTTTTACTCGATGCTTTCAAATGAGGCTTATGTGCATGAAAACATAAATTGTGTAATATTGGTGTGTCACTGGTTTCTCTTTATCTTCTTTTGGGTTTGATGTCCTCCATCGTATTACTTTTTCAACTGAGGGTATCAGATTGTGAATTTTGCTTCTTTTTCTTTTGTAGTGTCAACCAACTTCAGATGAGGAAAGTACCTTCCATTCTTACAATAGTTCAGCGTCAACGCTTGCTGCTGGTTTCTTTGTTGGATTAGATCTGGATACATCAATCCCCGATACGTACCGGGCCCCTCCTGCACCTATTCCATTTAATGTGCTTTTCGGGTGCCCGCGTTCGCCTCTTAGCACTTCAGGAAGCAAGGGAGGGAAGCTAAATTCTGCTGAACAATCAGTTGGATCATTATGTAGTTCAGTAAGTGCAGAGACTGATTTGTGTGAGACTTCAGCTTCAGAAGATGATATGAACATATCCCATGGCAAAAGAATTGCAGATACTTTGGTTTCATCGCCCATACAATCGGAAACTGAAAATTCCGAAACAAATTTACCGAATGAATTCGGGAGTGAAGATGAGGATTGCTGCCCTATCTGTCTCGAAGGTTTGAAATCTAAAACTGCACTTTCCTACTCATGTAAGAAGATTTGAGCTTATTGTGAAACCATCCTTTGACAGAATATGATGCAGAGAATTTGAGATGGGTGACTAATTGCAAGCATGAATTTCACCTTTCATGTATCCTTGAATGGATAGAAAGAAGTGATTCATGCCCTATATGCGACAAGGTTTACTCCCTTGAAACCACTCTTTCTTTTTTCTTATACAATATGGTTGTTAGGTGATGCAAAGAGATTACACAGATATGTCTCTTCAATGCATCATATTCAGCTAACTAGTCATTCTGCTTTCCCGTGTTGTAGGAAATGACGTTTGATCACAACAAGAAGCGCAGAAAGGTTTCATCGAATGCGAGTTTCGGTTTGATGACTTGATAGACCAACGCCCAAAATCCTTCTCGTTTCCGTACTACTATATGGTGATCGGTGAAGATATTTTAGGGGCTGCTTCCGCGTAATTTGTTGGGTCAAGATCGCAGGGATTAGGCAATAGTGCGATTATGCTCGTTGTTCCTGTAAGTAATTAGTCGTAACTTAGAACTCAAAAGTGATTGCACATCGCACAATACTTGTGTGTCTTGTACATATTGTTTAGTTGTTTAGGCTCTTCCAATTGTATTTATTTTAGTTACAAGCTTTGTGGGTCCACAAGAAGTTGGGTGTATTCAGATTATGTTTGGCCATAGAAAATGAAATTCAGATTATTTGTTTGTTGCAAGCCTGTCGGTAATTGATTTATATTATACTAGTTTAGGACCCGTGCCTTGCACGGGTATTGAAAATATATATGGATATTGTTATATCTAAGAGTATTTTATTACTTAAAATTTAAAAATGCATCGACCATACTTTTTCTGGCACGTTGACATGCAATTAAAGAAAAAAAGTTAGAACATAATTGTTGACTGAATTCGTCATATAAATATGATTACATATGGGACATATCATAACCCAAAAGTGTTCACTATATTGTATTTTAGTTATTATAAATCAAAACAAAACTTGAAAAGGAACAAATGTGAATCCATCAATTATTCCGAATAGTAGCATGCATCTTGTTTTCCCTACATTTCACAACATGATAAGTGAACGATTTAAATATAAATTTAGTTATGATATTTACGATATACCTTAATATCAATTAATGTCGTATCCGCTGAGTATATTTCCTTGGATTTGTTTTTAGGAAAACTGTTCCACAAATTAATTATGACAACTTCGATCTTCCATTTAAAGTGATAGTTAATAATTAGATCATCTAGGAAATGACAATCGGTCATTGTTTTTTACTTCGGACTCTGCAACATCAATAAACAACAACTTATAATTAGAATAGTACAATAACTTATAATTATAATATTTTAATTTTATAATCAAAACAAAATGCTAAAATTTTAAATTCCAATAAGGTTAAGTAATTTCATGTTTAAAATATAAATAAGTTAAGCTACATAATATAAATAATTTTTTTAAAAACGTATAAAAATAGATCGATGAATTTCATACATTTACAACCCTTAACAAATTAACACTATATTTTTTGAAAGGAATTAATAATTTAACACTGTAATATTGCAACTCCACATATAAGAAAGAAGTGGAAAAAAATACCTATAAGTTTGTAGAAAAAGAACCACAACCGAGGAAGCACAAGCAAAGAATACAATTTGAAAGGAAATAAAAAGTTGAATATAATTGAGATGGGAAGAAATGTTTTGGCTGTACTATAACAACTACCTAAAATACCTCCGAGGTCTGGATTTGCATGATGTTATATGCTAGACTTGCATGATGTTATATGCTAGACTTGCATGATGTTATATGCCCTTAAAACTGTCTTCATTAGAAATGAATCTTTTGTGTCTACATTTTCATAGATAACCTCATTTTGATAGAACAACATGATACCTATAGACATGGTCATTTTGCATTTAGGTATATTCTAGTATTTTACAATAATTTAAGTACATCGTTTGAAAATTTGTTATGATTCACATACCAAGAAGAGTAGAGTCACAGGGAAATGGATAAACTAATGTAAAAAATAAGCAATATAAATTGTGTTACAAAGCAAGAATCTACACGGACTATAATATAACATCTGCAATGTTGCTATGATTCATATACGAAGAATAATTTACCTAGGATGGCGGGTTTGCGGCGGTGGCAACGATTGTACGACCAACACTTCAACTCTGATAAGCGTAAGATCTACAGTGACTATTTACATAGAGTTGGTACAAAGATTTTTAATTGTCTGTTTTGTTTAAGTTACGATATGAGGTGTGTTACATACGTTTTGACTACGGTCAGAATATAAATTATTTACATTTTAGATTTTTTTTCATCATAAAAAGGATTTTAAAAAAAATAAAATCACTTTCTCGTAAGATATTTTTTGTTAACTGATTAGTTTTAGCCGAAGTTGACGTGCTACCATTTATTTTTGTTAAGTGATGTTTAATAGTTTTTAATTAATTTTAATGGTTTTAGTTAAATGATTAAAGGAAGATTACGTTAAAAAATCAGTAAAAAAATCTTTTAAATTTGAATATATTTGATTTGAAAAAAATTAAAATAGAAGAGAGACTAATTCCTTGAAATTTGATTCGATATAATTTAGATTTTATGAAAATATTAAAAGTGTTAAAAAAATATTTTTTTTTTATAAAAAAATAGATTATTAAAAAAAAGTTATCAAAATAGATTGTTTCAAGGTTTTTATAAAAACAATAAATTTTAAGTGCAAGCATGCTATAAAGTTTTTGAATATCCTAATATATGATGAAAAAATTAAAAAAAAATAAAAATCAAAACATAAACTAAGATATTAAACCTAGTGTTTGATAAATTATAAAAAATTAAAAAATTAAAAATAAATGATAACAATATAAAGTTTTTGGATAACCTACCGAAAGTAGCTAAACTAATTTATAAGCATTTTTATAAAAAAAAAATTAATTTTTAATCAAAAACTGGTTTAAAAAAATAAATAATTGAAAAAAGAAAATCTAATTTATTATGTTTGTGGAGGAAGTTACGGAAAGTAGCAAAATCTAATTTATAAGCATCTTGATAAATTAAAATTAAATTTTTAATCAAAATTTTGTAAAAAATTTTAATAATTGAAAAAAGAAAATCTAATTTATCAAGTTTGTGGAGGAAGTTCCGGAAAGTAGCTAAAACATTAGCCGATTGAAATTGAAAATGAAAAGCAAAAGGAAAAGATAAAATATTAGATTCAATGAAAAGCAAAACATTTGTGGCTAGAGGTCTAGTATAACGCAAGAAACTTTTGCAATCGTGTTACAGGAAGCTATTTATGAAGTTGAAGCTAAAATGAGGTTGGAATGTAGAGAATTGTCAAACATGCATGCTATCACTTTGCAGGATGTTTTTGGCATTGTCTTCCAACAAGTGCTGAGATATACGGAGGTACAGCTTAAAAGCTTTATGAAAGCATGCTTGCATAAAAATGAAGCTATTGCATGTCTTGAATTTGAAGCATCTGATATGAAGAAAACTTTGACAATAGAGGCTCAGGAGAAGCAAAAAACTTAAGCAACAGATATTAGAAATCTGTTTTGAAATCAAATAATCCGCAAAACTACTAATCCATCAAATAATCAGTATCTATTTTGAAAATCGTAAGTTTGAAGTTTTGAAATCAAATAATCGTAAGTTTGAAATCTGTTTGCTTTATGAAAACCAGTAGTTTTCAAAATCAATAATTTCTGTTTTCAAAATTCTGTTTTCAATATCAATAATTTCTTATGAAACAAATTAAATGAGATCATAATAGTAGTTTAGAAAATTAAACTGAAACAGTTTTATACAAACCTTCACAAAGTTGCAAGTCTTGCCCACTCCTGCAATCCTTTTTAGTACATGCGAAACACACACAGGGATTAAAATTCTATATATTGCCGTTCTGGCATTCTTCGAATCACATTTACATTCTACATAGAATAAACAGCGTTCCAATACATATACATTGGCATGTAACAAACTAAGAAAACTGATAAGGATTAAAAATCCATACATGCTGTTTTTCTTGAAAGTTGTAGATGAATACGGAAGAGATTGATGTTGTTTCAATACTTGCAGGAATGTACGGCTTCAATTAACTTGATAAGGATGAACAACATATGTACATTAGGAGGAGCACTGTCAAAAAGGAAGAGATTAAGGATTACGAAGAGGAGAAGCATTCCAAACCTAATAAGATTAAGGATTACGAAGAGGAGAAGCATTCCAAACCTAATAACTGCAGAAGGAAGATATGAACATATATGCAGTTAGGAGCGTCTTGTATATATAGATAGGTTATGGAATAAGTTCATCGTACGTACAAATCGAAAATCTTTTCAGGAAGATCTGCAATTTAGGATTTATATATTTATAGATTTTTTTATATTTAAATTTAATGAATTAGTAATTCAAATAAATTTTCAAGAAGATATGAAGATATCTGCAGTTTAGGATTTATATATTTATAGATTATTTTATATTTAAGTTTAATAAATTAGTAATTCAAATAAAAAAGGTTTTTATAGCTTTAAAGAGGGAGCTGTATTTTAAAAATCTTGATTTTAGAAGTGCCATGTCAGCAAGTTAAACCTCTACTTTAGTAGTATATATTGATTATTGGATTTTCAAATCATGTTTGATCGTAGGAAATGGGAATCACAAAATAACTTTGTGATAGGGTATTGGTTAGGATGGTCTTACGGAATAATCTCAGCCGTTGATTTACTTAATTTTATGGACAACATTTATTTAAGTCATTTAATGATCTAAGGGAAATGCTGTGACAAATTTACAAATTTTTTGAAAATAAATTTTTTTTATAAGGACGCTGTAATTTTTTTGTAATTTTTTATGAGAAAATTGTAACATTATTATGTCAGTTCATAATTTTAGTTCAATTCGTACAAAACCTACTCAATATTTTATGATATTTTTTGTTGTTAGTTCACGTATTATTTTGTTAATTTGGTAGTTATGTTTTTAATGAATTTTGTTACTTGTACATGTTTGAACTAATAAAACACAATGTTTGAATTTACAGTACATAATACTCAAATTAATGATACCCAAATTTTGAACTAATATTATAAAAGTACATACATTTTATATAATTATTCATGCATTATTATGTACTTATGAACAAATTTTATTAAAAAAATATATGAATTATTAGTATAATATAATTTGAACTACCTGAACAAATAATTTGAACAAAGGCTAAAAAAATATGAAACATTAGAACAAACCGTTTGAATTAAGAGAAGAAAGGGGAACAGACTGGAATAAATAAGTTCAAAACTTTTGTACTAATAATTAAAAATGTTCGAACGAAAATGTATAAAAACTTTTGAAAAAAAAAGTGTTAAAAAAATAAGGACTACTAAACAAACAGTTTGAATTAAATGACCAAAAATATGAATCATTAGAACAAACAGTTTGATCTAACAGAAGAAAGTATAAAAATGGAATAAAAAATTTCAAAATTTGTATATGAAAAATGTTTGAACGAAAATGTATACAAATTTTGAACGAAAAAGTGTTAAAAAAAAAAAGAAATACTAGAACAAACAGTTTGAACTAATTGAATAAAATAATAATCATTAGAACAAATAGTTTAAACTAACAAAACATAACAGATTCTCACTAAACCTTTTAAAATTTAAAAAATTGCAACCGCGTCATATGCTTTTAAAACAGATTTTCAAAATAAAAAAAAATACTGTCTAAGTTCATATATTTACAAAAATATCACCGCGTTGCCCATAAAATCATTAAATAACGTTGACTGATATGGATTGTTGGATCAAGTGCACCAACGGTAGAAAATGCACCGTAGCTCCTTACCGGTAGTTTTACACTGTACTTGTACCAATTCCTAAAAGGGGTTTTAGATTTTGTAATACAACATTTATGTTTAAGACATTTCTTAATTATGCTGAGCAACAAAGTCATTATAAAAAAAAAATATGTTTTTATAAAATTATTTAATTTTGCACTTCTAGAGCAAAATCACTTAATTCATTATAGAAAACAATTTTATTTTTAAAAATTTCGGTTTTGGACTAATCTAAAACTAAATAAACTCAATTTCGATTTTGCACCCAAGTGCATTTTATTTTCGTGTCCCAAATACGGAATCAATTGAACTTAAGTTCCATTTCACACTCCAAGTGCAAAATTAATTAAACTAATTCTGTACCTGTAAAAACCGGTGATACTTTGTGAGTCCCCGCGACCGCGCCCCACGATCTTCGCAGTGGCGGCCAAGTTTGACCGCATTCACGGTAAAGCAGGAGTGGGCCTGACTTTCTTTTTCCTGTACTTCCTTCATAAATTTTCAATCAATTTCGTCTTAAGGGTTTTGGGAGCCCATCTGAGACCTTCTTCCTTGCTCATCTTCTCACGTTCATTCTTCTTCTCTCCCTCTTTTCTTTTCTACCTCTTATTTTTATGGATTCTTTCCCAAGCCGAAATCTGAAGTTGTGTTGTTGTGAATATTTGCAAGATTGCAACTAAGGGCCTTCATGCACATCTTGAGGAGAGCAATAGGTGAGCTATTCCTTCCTTTTCATCCTCCTATTCTTCTTTCTTCTTTGATAATGAATCAACCAAAGGGAGTTTTATGGTTTCCTTGACTTCTCATGGTGTGTTTGTGTGCCTAGTGGTGAGCCAAGGTTATTCCTTGGTGGTTTCAGAAGAGGAGTAAGTGTTCGAGTGGAGAATCTGTCAAAAGCAAGGAAAGGAGCCGTGTTCCGTTGTGTGGCCGTACCCGCGCCTTTCTCTTGCAGCGGCCGCACCTCCTACGGCATCGCCGCACTCGCGCCTCCTTCGGTTTCACCGCACCCGCGCCTGCAATGGCCTCAGTCGCGACTTCTCGTGCCTTGTCGTCGCGTCTGCTGTAGTAACACCTTCCCTATGCAAATATCTCAGTTTTGTCCGCTTATCTTTAGATCTTGAGTTGGAATCACAACTAGATGCTTTAATCCCTAGAATTGCATATTTCCTTAATTGACTTTTTATCATCCTTGATTGTTTTAATCGCTTTTTTTGTTAGTAATTACAAAGCTTACCTATTCCGACTTTGTTTCACTAAGTCTCTGTGATCGACCCCTGTAATTTCTTGCTTTTTACTACGATTGACCCGTACACTGCGGGTTCGCATCCTTGTTTTAAGCTTACATCTAGGGTTATAAATTTAAAGCTTGCACACACCGTTTGGAGCGAACAAGTATACAAACCATGGGGTTTCGACCCATGTTTGGGCTGCAAATCTTCAACGTCTAGGCTGGTCATGAGTGGGAGTAGTGGGACGATCCAAACGGCCCGGTGAAACGGCCTATAAGCCGTGTTGCAAACGGTTTTAACACGTCTGGGTTAGTCGTCTCGTATGATGTTATGCTCCTTTGTAATTTGGTTCTTGGCTTCAATCCAAGGTGGTTTTTTAGCTTCTCAATAGTTCAATCCTCAGTCATATGAGATGTTGTCACTGTGACGCTTGATTTTATGGAAGATTGAGCTCTTATGCTTAATTTGGTGAACTGATCGGTATATACCTCAAAAGAAACCATGAATGCTTGAAATTTGAAATAAGAGGAATTAGATACCGAAGAAATAATATGAAAGCATTTTGGATAATAAAGAAATATATCTTTTCAAAAGATGTGTAAAACTGCATAAATATATGGATAGAAAACACGTAGTTTCGCTGCTATCAACAATCAAGCAATAGATCCTTGAACTTCTCCTAACTTTGATGAATATTGCCTCCACATTGAATGAAGAGATCTTTCTTCTCAACTCCCGTTCCTATTAGGTGGAAAATAACTTGTTTAAGAACTCGGATAAAAGCTCATCCTAAGATGTCACACTTCCGGGTGCAATTATTTGACACCATTGTTTGGATCTTCCCCTTAGAAAGAAGGAAAAAGCTCTTAACTTAAGCTCTGATCAATCAACACCTCTCATCTTGACGGTTTGAAGTAGTTCATTGAAAGTGGCTAAGTGTAGATGAGGATTCTCGGTTGGACCTCCTCTAAATTGGTTTTGCACGACCATTTCGAGAAGCGCACTTTTCAACTCAAAGTTATGAGGAAGATTTTTTTCCAAACACAACTCGGGTGGTGTTACATGTTGAGTTGGACCCATTCTTTCTCCTAAAGTTCTTCGACCACATGCTAGTCCAACATTGCATCTTCTATGCATAGCTCTCGATTCATCATTATGATTCAATGCCTCTCTTGCATCTCTAGAAAGATCCTCTTGAGCTTACAATCTAAGCGCCAAATCAAGGATCCTTTGGCATTGCAACTCTTCTCTTTCTCTAACTTGTGTCATATCTCTCTTAATTTCGGCTTCTTGGTTCATTGCTTGCAACCTTGCTCTACTCGAACATCTTTAGAACATGACACTTTGATGAATAAAAATACTATGAACACCAATGTATAAAAACATGAATAATGATATATAAAAATATAAACACTGATGACTATTTTTGAACATAAAGGTATTTTTTTCGTCAGATTTTAAGTCAAATTACAAAATGTTATTAATGATGAGCGTGTGAGAACGTTTGATTTAAAATTCATCCAGTGACTTACAACCCTCCTAATTCCTATCTACAAGCTTTGTCTTCACTTAAACTAAATTCTATATATATATAGGCAACTGTTCAGGTAAGACCCTTAATTTCCGGTAAGGTTGTGCGGCTGACACGTGTCCCAAATTTTTTTTTTACGAAACGAATGAAAGTGATGGTGCAAAACTTATAAAGATCTATGGACAAAGTTGGAATTATGGTGAATCGTAGTGTAAAAAATCAATCGCAGCAAAAGCAAATATTCTAGGGTCGATCACAAAAACTATGGTGAAACCAAATAGTAACAAATCAATCTAGAATAGACAATTACAAGTATCGATGATTGAAAAGAACAAAAAGCAATAGAGATCAAGGTATCCAATTGTGGTATCGATTCAAGACTTCTAAAGATTTGTGGACAGAGTTGGAACTGCTAAGAAAGGTGTTTCTAAGGTGGGAAAGATCATTGGGGAGGTTTCATTACAATAGAATATTTCATAACATATAAACGATTAATTTATGAATAATTTAATATAATATATTAAAAAGTAATAGTTCATAAATTATATGAGAATAATTCAAAGTTTATAAGTGAATAGTGCATAACTTATAACATGGTAGTTCATTATAGTTAAAAGTATTCAAGAATATGTTTTCTTCAAAAAAAAATAAAATTTGGGACACGTGTCAGCATGTCAGCCGACTGCACAGCCGTACCTAAATAATAGGCCGTAGGGGCGGCCGTATGGGGGGGGGGGGGGGGGCGTGCAGGGTCGATCGACCCCCCGCCCCTTTATAAAAAAAAATTAATTGTAAAAAAGAAAGAAAACACAGCAGTAGCAGCGTGAAAAAAACCCTTCTCCAGGCCTTGCGTAGAAGCGACCAAACGTGCTCCGCAGTGCAGTCCGCCCCTGGCCACTTCTCCTCTCCGACCGACCCGGCGCTCACCACTGGTGGCCAACCGCCATTGCTCCGCCTCCGACGACCGACGACGCCTGCTGCCTGCTGGCCCTTCCGGTGACAGCCTCCGGTGACACTGTGACAGCCTCGGCCACCCCTCTCCTCTACTGATTTCCGGTCATTCGACAACCTCGACCCGCCTCCGGTGACCACGGAACTGCCGGAATCCGGATTTACCTGTAAGTGTCTCACTCTTTGGCTTTACCAGCTTTCTATTGAATCTATTCCTAACCCTAATAACAGTACATTAATTAGATTTTTCAATTTAGGGGTTTTTGGAATTTTGATTATTTGACTTTGCAATTGTTAGTGAGTTACTAATAGTAACAATGGCTTGTTGAAATTTGATCTTGATATTGGTTATTTGGCTTTGTAATTGTTAGTAAGATTGGTTTGTTCAAATTTGATGATTGGTTTGTTCAAATTTGATGATTGGTTTGGTAATTGGTTATTTGTTTAGGAAATGGACAAATTTGTTATTCGAACAAAGAAGCGACCCTTGTTGAGTATTGGATCGTCTTCCAATCCCCCAAACCCTCAAAATGTGAATGGTGTTGCTAGTGACGATGTTACTATTGATGGTGTTGCTAATGCTAGAGATGATGATATTAGTGAGGGTCTTGCTAGAAATGTAATTGATGATGATAATGTTGAGGATGATAATATTGATGGTGGAGGTGGTTTCACTAGAGTTGATAGGGGAGAAAAAAAAACCTCGAATGGAAAACATGAGTAGTGAAGTTATTAGTGATCCGGGATTGCGCAAAGCTTTGGAAGAGTATGATCCTTCACTTAGAGATGATGTGAGGAGAGAGTATGTGGTTAGAGGTCCTTGTCAACCCCTCTCACATGAATTTCCACGGAAGAACTTTGGGAAGACGTCGAGGTGTTTTTTGCCAAAGTGGTTTGAGAATTTCGAGTGGTTAAAATATAGTGTTTCTAAAGATACGGCATTTTGTTTTTGGTTTTTTCTCTTTAGAGGGGAGACAAAACACAAAAACTTGAATGATGCATTTGTGAAAATAGGATTTTCTAATTGGAAGAAGGCTTATGAGAAGTTTAGAGAACATGTGGGATTAGTCGGAAGTCCTCACCATGAAGCTCGAATCTTATTCGCCAATTTCAAAGATCAAAGACAAAGTTTGACAAGATGTGTATCTAGTGCAAATGCAACTCAAGGTGCTCAATATCGTATTCGTTTGACATTTTCTCTGCACATTGTTAGATTTCTTCTTCTACAGGGTTTGCCATTTCGGGGTCATAGAGAGTCGATGGACTCCGACAACATGGGGAATTTTAAGGAGATGCATAATTGGTCTAGTAAACGGATTGTTGAAGTTGAAAACGTGGTAAATGAGAATGCACCTAAGAATGCTCAACTCACTAGTCATCGCATTCAAGATGATCTCAAAATTGCGTGTGGGGCAATGACAAGGAAAGCCATAATTAGTGATCTTGGAGACAAAGTGTTTTCGTTATTGATTGATGAGGCTCGTGATAGTTCGATCAAGGAACAAATGACTATTGTTATAAGATATTTGAACAACAAGGGTGCAATCATAGAGAGGTTTCTTGGAGTCGTTCATGTTGGTTACACAAAAGCTCGTTCTTTGAAAAAAGGGATTGATGTCTTTTTTGTTGAGCATGGATTATGTATCTCTAAACTAAGAGGTCAAAGATATGATGGAGCTTCTAATATGCGAGGTGAATTTAATGGATTGAAGGCTCTAATATTAGATGAAAACCCCTCTGCAAGGTATATTCATTGTTTTGCTCATCAAATTCAGTTGATTGTTGTTGCCATTTCAAATGATATTCAACCAATACAAGAGTTCTTTGGTACTTATCACAAATCACACACATGATTGGAGCTTCTTGTAAGAGAAAAGATGAGTTCCGACAAGCTTAACATGACAAGATGGTGGAGATGTTGGAAATGGGAGAAATCTCAACTGGGAGAGGAAAGAATCAAGAACTTTCTTTGGCTCGGCCGGGAGTTACACGTTAGGGTTCACACTACACGACCATTGCCCGTGTTCTACATTTGTGGTCCTCAACTATCAAAGTGCTTGAGAATATTCATGTAGATGGAGGTCCAGATTCCAATTGGGGAATGACTCAAGACCTTGTTGAGAAGATGGAGACTTACCGGTTTGTTTTTATTGCCCACTTGATGAAACGAATTTTGGGCATAACAAACTATTTGTCACAAGTTTTGCAGAAAAAAGATCAAGATATTTTAGAAGCCGTTAATCTGGTACGAACATGCACGAGACAATTTCAAGATTTGAGGAATGATGGGTGGAATGAACTTTTAGAATCTGTCAACGTTTTTTGTGAAAAGAATAATGTTGTCGTTCTGAAAATGGATGAAAATGTCCCAGGTCGATTTAGTGCAAGACGTGTTGGAAGTGTTATCACAAACTTTCACGAGTTGAGATATTTTGTCAGGTAATTTATCATTTCCTTATAAATTATTAACTATTTTATTTAATGAATATTACTATTATATTTTTACATTATGTGAATATGTTCATTTGTAGGTCATTGACCAACTTGATCGAGAAATGGAAAGTCGCTTCGGTGAGTCAAACTCTGAAATACTCGCTTGTATGGGATGTTTTCATCAAAAGGATTCCTTCTCCGATTTCAATAAGTCTCAACTAGCTCGACTTGCCCAACATTATCCACAAGACTTTTCTGGTTATGATTTGAGTGTGCTTGAAGATAAATTGATGACATAAAGGAAGATAACAGGAGTTCTTCGTTGAAAAATATGGGAGAGGTGACATGCAAGATGGTTGAGAGAGGTATTAACACTGTTTTTCCTTTAATATATCGTCTTTTGGAGTTGGTTTTGGTATTGCCAGTTGCGACTGCTACTGTTGAAAGAGCATTCTTTGCAGTGAAAATTGTGAAGTCTCAATTGCGTAACAAGATGTCGGATGAAAATCTCACTGATTCTTTATTGTGCTACATTGAGAAAGAGAGTTTCAAAAGCGTTGATGATGAAGATATTCTTCTATATTATCAGAATATGTCAAACCGCAAGATGGGTTTACCTCCTTTGGCGTCCACTTGAGTTATCGTGTAGCATTGAACGCTAATTTGAAATGGTTAATTTTTAACGTTGTTTTATTGTAATATTAATTAAGGTTGCTGCAGTGAAACTTTTATTGCTAGTAAAAAAAAATTATAATATTATCTTCGTTAATACTTTTTCGACCCCTTGAAAAATCCTGTGGCCGCCACTGATAGGCCGTACCTGAACAACCACGTACATATATATTCCAATTAGAAAATCTTGTACAGCAATAGCAGATCTTTTCAAATGTTAATCTACGTCTTTTAATACTAACAACTTTTTTGTAAATAAATTAACTATAGTGATTAAATTTTGTAAAATAATAATGATATTATAGTGAAGTTGCCACGTGATGTTATCGGCCATTTTAAAGTATTTTTATAGATTTTGAGTGGAGGCGTTGACCAAAGTCAACTTATTGCAACAACTTCATAGACACTTTCCAACGCTTCCGCAGTCCCTCGTAGTCTTCAAGACTGAACCACGGTGGCGGTGTTAGTTGTATTTTGACGGATTTTTTTATTATCCACAGATAAAAAAAAATGAAAATATATTAGCTATATGTTAGGGTGGCGAGTTTTTCTCCCGGCAATCCAAAATGAAAACAAAAATAGATTGTAATTAAGATTTGCAAGTGGAAGAGACAGCCACTTGGCATCATCTCCTGAGTTTCCTTATTGAAGCAGGAGGAAACCTGATTGAAAAGCAGAAAGAGCATACAAAGAAAACAAAAGATTGCGGTAAGAAATAAAAAAGAAAAAAGAAAAGAAAAAGGAAAGAGAGCCAGCTGAATGGCTCTCAATAAAGAAGAAGAAGCGGAGGCATTGAGAGCAGGCGTGGAGTTGCACGACGCACCCGGCGGCATTATTCCCTTGGAAGACGAGGGAACGTCGGGGGATTACCATCCTCCAAAGACGGTTAAAGACGCCTGGCATATATGGTCAACGGAGTCTTCAAAGCTGTGGGCCATTGCGGGTCCCATTGCTTTCAATATTCTATGCAACTATGGGATCAACTCGGTCACTAACATTTTTGTGGGTCACATCGGAGAGGTCCAGCTCTCTGCCGTCGCCATTGCCTTGTCTGTCGTCGCCAACTTTGCCTTTGGCTTCCTGGTACCTCCACCAATTCTTCTCATTTTTGGGTCACCCTAAATTACTCAACGTCAAATTCAACCAAACCAACGTTGCTCAAACTTTCGATTTATTTTCACTAGGGTACCATTACATGTTCATTGTTCAATAATAAATACATTCAGTCTAGGTAAATTATTTGCAGTATTATTTGCTTCACGGAGGTACGACAAAGTTGGATGAATCAGTCTCTTTTAATTAAGAATTGACGCGTACATATCAAACTTGATAGCGGATGGTGGTGGGGATGGGTTTCTCCAGAAAGTTGATTGCTAGTTAGGAATCCGTTTTCAAGATCGGCAATCGAAACTCACTCTCCTACACAAACCTCAGCCGTTGGCAAGCACCCCATAGCTCCATCATGGATACCATATAATGACTCTTTCCAAACGATCTTGTAGGTAACATCACAAAGAGCAATGACTTGAAATTAAAGCACAAATTATGGTTTTTCCATCTTGGCTATTAGGCAAATTATGGTATCGGCCATACTTGCTCGAAGTTTTTGACTTTAAAAGAAACAGATGGCCTCTATCAAATAAAAGCACCCACAATTAAAGCTTTAGCATTCATCTACCCGGGGTTTTGTAAGCTCTCGTATCCTTTGTAGTAGTCCATACATTTGAATGGGTAATAAGATTCATCAAGATGTCCCAATCCTCTCTTTGTACTTCAGGCAACCCGTCTAATCCCAACTCGGTACTTGGAAGAGGTAAAACATCAACAAGATTGTACAACTCTTCTTAAGTTCTCGGTGGCAATCTTCTCAAGCGTATCACTACCCTCTTCTCAAGTGCCATCTAGTAGCCTAAGCCACTCTACCTTGTTCATACATCTCTTCATGACCGTGGACATATGATAGTAAGAGGTATTCCGATCTCCAAAGCATATTCACTCTTGACTTTTAAAACCAAATGACTTCTTCGTGTTCCAACACCCCGTCAAAGTCTCCTCTCAATTAGGCATCCCTCTCTTTCAAACTTTGGGAAGTAAGCAATGAAGGATTGCTTTGAATAGTGGTCAACTTCTCCATGTAGTTTGTTTTCTACAAAGGATATTACCAAAAACATGCCTATTCCAATTAAAAAGCCATGTTTTGAGTATATGAAGAGACATACCTACATCAATCTAGTTGTCTCAACATATCTTGAGCATGGAGATAGAAGTCAACATGGGTCATCCATGCAACTTCAAATCTAAAATGTATTTATCTCTTCTAACCTTGACAGTGGGCTTGAGTTTTAGAAAAGGGGGCATGATCCGAGAAAACCAGAATAAATGGAGAATAAATGTTTTGAATTCCGGGATTGGATAATTCTCCCATTAACTAGTTTGGCATTTACTTTGAAGTAAGTTGTAGTTTATATATTAACCAAACATATGATTTTGCAGCTAGGCATGGGAAGTGCACTAGAGACGCTCTGCGGACAAGCCTTTGGCGCAGGCCAAATTGAAATGCTAGGCGTCTACATGCAACGATCATGGATAATCCTATTCGGAGCCTGCCTCTTCATCCTCCCTCTATACCTCTTTTCCACCCGAATCCTAATCCTTCTCGGCCAAGAAAACGACATCGCAGTCCTAGCCGGAAACTTCACCCTTCAAATCATCCCACAAATGTTCTCTCTTGCCCTAAACTTCCCTACCCAAAAGTTCTTGCAATCACAAAGTAAGGTTTGGGTAATGGCTTGGATCGGACTCGCGGCCTTGATTCTTCATGTTATAATGTTGTACTTCTTCATAGAGGTTTTCGGGTGGGGAACTATTGGTGCTGCTTGGGCTTACAACTTGTCGGCTTGGGGGATCGCCTTGGCTCAATTGGTTTATGTTGTCCGTTGGTGTGATGATGCATGGAAGGGTTTGTCTTGGTTGGCGTTTCATGATATTTGGCCCTTTCTAAAGCTCTCGGTCTCCTCAGCCCTTATGATTTGCTTAGAGATATGGTATTTCATGACCATAATTGTCCTCACCGGTCACCTTGAGGATCCTATACTCGCGGTTGGATCCCTATCTATCTGGTAAGGAAACTGTTGGAGATATATAATAGGTTCCATGTCGAAAGTTAGGGACCTTCTGAGCCTAGTATATAAGGTCGTTGGGCTACTCCTCCTATTTCCAACGGTTTTAGGATGGAACCTCATCGGGTTTATGTGTTGGTCTTGGGTCTAGCGTGCATGTGCGCTCGTATGCACACGACCCCAGCTCTACGGATCCGTCTGTATCGGATTTTGACATAAACAATCCGCGATTGTACATACACGACGTTTAATTTGTAGTATGATTTATCAAAGTTTTTCTTTCATTTCAGCATGAATGTGAATGGCTGGGAAGGCATGTTATTCATTGGGATAAATGTAGCTATAAGGTATTAAATTACAAACAAGATGTCGTTTTGAACTAAAAAAACCCTAAAAAATGAATGGTGATTTTATGTATAGTGTGAGAGTATCAAATGAGCTAGGAGCAGGACACCCAAGAGCAGCCAAGTACTCAGTGATGATTACAGTGGGTCAATCTCTCTGCATAGGAATCATGCTGATGTCACTCATCATGCTGACTAGGAACCGATTCGCGGTCATCTTCACCGACAGTAAGGAGATGCAGCACGCAGTGGCTGACCTGGCCTACCTCCTCGAAATCACCATGGTATTAAACAGCGTTCAGCCGGTCATATCAGGCGTTGCGGTTGGAGGAGGGTGGCAAGCCGTGGTTGCTTATATAAATTTGTTCTGCTACTACGTCGTTGGCCTTCCTTTAGGGTTCTTGCTTGGTTACAAAACCAACTTAGGTGTTCAGGTCAGCATTCATATTTGCTTAATTATATATATAGATTTGTGTTAAGCGAAATTCTCTTGCGTAGGGGATTTGGATAGGAATGATATGTGGAACCGTGCTTCAGACGTTGATACTTGTATATATGCTTTACAAAACCAACTGGAACAAGGAGGTACTTGCAGTTCTTTCTTTCATTTATTATTCAATTCATAAGTTTCTTAAATTTTGAGCCAAAATGTAGGTACAAGAAGCATCACAAAGGATGAAAGAATGGGCAGGACATTGTGAAGAAGATGAAAGACCCTCGTTTGAGAATATTGCCTTGTCTGTAATGAAGTTGTCACCATGTGAAATGGCTAAATAGATTTACTTATAATAGGATTATTTTTTAGTACTTTCTCCCATTTCAACATTTTATTTTTAAATTTTATTTACCTAGGTAATTTTATATATATCTTTTCTAAAAATTAAGATCGAACGATTAAATATAAAACTACAAAGATAGTTAGACCACGTAAATAGGGTGAATTCTATAAATAACTATTTGAAAATATGATATTGTAAAAAAAAAGGGTTATAAACAAGACGAATAATATGTTTGCTTTATTCTCTTTCTTGTAAAGATTAATCGTTTGGCTATAAACAAGACGAATAATATGTTTGTTTTAGGCCTTAAAAATTCCCTTTATTTTTCTAAGTGTCCAAATAAACTTTTGATTTATTTTTTTAAAAGTGTAGTTCATTTTTTTGTGAATATGTTCATTTTTCTATGAATGTGTGGCTTATTTTTTTTTTGAATGTGTAGCTTCTTTTTTTTCTATTTACAAACGTTTACTTCCTTTTTTAAACGTTCGGTCCATTTTTTTAAACGTGTATATAGTCCATTTTTTATACACGCAATGTTCATTGTTTATACAAACTATGTTCAATTTTTACATGTATCAAACCGTCAAAAAGACGTAAGTAATCCTTGAAATAGTTCTAAACGAAGAATTATGTTCATTTTTTTGGCTTCAATGAGTTCATTTTTGACACACATCTAAATCATTATTGTACAAACAAGAAAAAATTTGGTCAAATAGGCTATTTTCTACTTCTTCTTGTTCTGTGTACCCCTTTAATTTTTATCACTTTCATTAATGATAGGTAAAAGTAATTAATCCCTCTATTTAAAAAACAAAGAAACACACATGAAATTTTTACGTACACTTTGTTTTTTATTTTCTTTTGTTTTTTTTGCCCTTTTTTATTTTATTTTTTTTATTTTCTGGTATGAATTTTTGGTATGAAATTCATACTAGAACTTTTCATACCAGAAATTTTTATACTAGAAATTTATACCATAAGTTTTTATACCATAAATTTTGATACCAGAAAATTTATTTATTTATTTATTTTTCCGAGTTTATGGTTTCAAATTCATTAAGCCCACTCAGATCCTCCATCAAGTTCTTCAACATTCTTCCCTGTTTCCTAGTGGCATGCTTCCTCAACGTGCATTCCATTCGCTACTACAACCATGCCAACATCCTCATCAACGTCCCTTACAAAACATTCACTACTACAACCATGCCAACATTCCACAACTGTGAACCGAGGAAGCTTGTTTTGGTCACTGGGACTCCTAGCAAAAGTTACCCTTCAAACCCATCCGCCCTTACCACCGATCAAAAGTTCCAAGACTCCGGTGGAGCAACGATCTCCACCACAAGTTTGTTCATGTCGTTGAAAAACTCGGCGGCCCCGAGAGCACGACGTCGTCTTCAAAAAGAATTTCATATTCAAAGATTTCTGGTTTTCCCAAGAGTACAAGAGGATCTTGTAGTGTTGGAGCTCTCTCACAATGACATTCATGGCTTGGTGCCCGATTGTTCTTTGATATCGCTTCGAATAATCAGTTTACAAGAAAGGTGTCAGGCGTAAGGATAAGTGACGGCTGAGGTTGGTGGTGGCAAGCAGTAGTAGACAAAACCCTATCTTTTGAACAATAACAAAAATTAGGGGTACATTTACATATTTTAAAGTGTTAAGAAAAAGTGTTATACGTATGCCCATCTTCTCCCCTACTATCCCACAATCAAATTTGAATAGTTCATTTTAAGTTGTATCGAGTTCATTTTTAGTTGTATTGAGTTCATCTTTTATATACATTATGTTCATATTCAAAGAGTATGATACTTTAAACTTAAATTTTAGTTGGGGCATTTTATCGAGCATGTATCATGCATCCATATTTACCAATTATGAAAGAGTTAATGTATTGGAAGTTATCATTGAAAAAACTTGCAAAGAATCAACCACATGATTTATGTTTCATTATAGCTTATGAAAACAAATTGGGAAAGAAACTTAATCAATGTTAAGAATAATTGTGTGGATACGGTGGTTATTAATTGAATCATTCCAGAGAAAGTTTCTACAGACCCGATCAATGTCGTGGGAGATGCTTTTCAGAATCTTCGTCATTTTTATTACTTGAGTGGGAATAGTATTTAGAACAAACTTTACCAAAGTTGCTCTTGCAGCGAAGCTTAATAGTCTTACCCTTCCAGGAGCATAACCTTTTGTTCAAATTCTCAACAATGAACGAGAAGTCACCCTTTGAAGGTCTTGTGTGTATTATAGGGATCCCCAAGTACTTGCCAAAGCTGGACGTTATATGAAAACCCGTAGTGTGCTGGATTCTATCCTTGAAGTTGCTTGTGATGTTAGGTGAGACCACAAGTCTTGATTTAGAGACCCTCACACTTATACTCAAAGCATTAAAGAACTCCTAAAGACAATCTTTAATCACCTTCGTTTGGGAAATGGATGCTTCCGCAAGAGGAAAATGTCATCCGCAAAGAACACATGAGAGATGTTGGGACGTTTCACAATAATCGGTTTCCATTTTCCAAGATCAACTAGTTTTTGGATAGAATGGGCCAATATTTCGAGACACAATAAGAACAAGTAGGGTGAGAGGGTCACCCTGTTAGATTCCTCGTGATGGTTAGAAAGGTTCCAATAATTCACCGTTCCACAAGACTTTCATCAACGTGGACTCGACACACTTGAAGATCCTATTAAACTAATTTCTAGACAACACTTCATGATCCTCCTAATCCAATTTACAGAAACCAGACTTTCATCAACGTGGACTCGACACACTTCAGTTTATCATAGGCTTTTTTGAGGTCAATTTTGAAACTCCTCCATTGTTTGGCTCTCTTCTTCCTTGAGAGTTAATGAATGACTTCGTGGACAAGAATGACATTATCTTCAATGAGTCCACCCAGAATAAAGCTGATTTGATAGGAGTGAACAACTCACTTTATAATTGGTTGTAATCTGTCAACCATGAGCTTTGAGAAAAGCTTATAGACGACGTTGTAAAGGTTGATTGGTCTGAACTTGGACATATGATTTGGGCTCACACCTTTAGGTATGAGAGATAAAATGGTATCATTTAATCCATTGGGTAAAGCATTAGTAGTAAAGAAATTGAAAACGCATAGAAGGATAGAAGTATCTATAATTTCCCAACATCTTTGGAAGAAGATAGTGTGAAAACCATCACTACCCGACGCCTTATAGGGATCCATCTTCATCAATGTTGCATTAATATCCACAATAAAGGGAGCATTGAGGCAATCCAGTTCAGAGCTACTAAGTTTTGGAAGTTACAGATGAAGTTCCTTGGGAAGATTCGTGCCAGATCCTCAAAGAATAGATGATGAAATAGTTGATAGCGTTATTTCAAGAAGTCTATGACCAGAGATCCAAGACCATCATCATTGGTTATAGCCTCAACTTGGTTGGAGCGCATTCGGATTACAATAGACATATGGAAGAATTTGGTGTTTCAATCCCCTCCGAGATCCACTTATCTCGTGATATCTGGAACCAAAGGATTTCTTCCTGAGCTAGTATATCATCCATCTCTTTTTCAAATCTTAATTTTAAATCAAGAAGCCCCTGATCAAGATTGCGTTCAAGCTCTTGTTGAATGTTGAGTAGTTTATCGACAATCTCCCTCTTTCGATTCTTAATTTTTCCGAGGCATTCAATATTCCATCGTTGTAGTCTAAATTTGAAGTGATTCAACGCATTGGAGATCTGATTCTCATTATTGTAAGTCCATCCATCCTTAACCACCAATGCAAAGTCCGGATGGGTAAGCACATGGCTTCGAAACGGAAAGGGTGTTTACTCTTGTTGAAACTCCTCGGCGGTCTAAGTTGAAGAAGCAGGGGGTTGTGATCCGAGGAGAGGGATAGTAGCGTAGCATTAGTCCACAATGTTCTCTCGTTGTTGTTCATGAAGATTTTGTCGAGCCGTTTCGATTGGCGGTTGTTGACGTCAAGGCCTCGGTTCCAAATAAACTTAGGATCATTGAAACCCGTGTCTATCAAATGTGTTTCAAAGAGCCATCGCCAAAACGTAGGGGTATCATCAAAAAGGTTCCGAGAGCATCCACCACACATTTCCTTATCAAGAAGATACAATTGAAGTCACTCCGACAAAAAAGTTCAATAGTGTAGCTTGGTCCATACCTCACGTCGTCTGCCTGGTGAAGGGGGGTTGTAAACTGAAAAAAGTTTAATAGTGTTTAGGGATACAGTTATCGAGATTTGGATGAAGTTGATCTCGGTGTGATGGACAATGACGTTATGGCAAGTGTTGTTCCATAAAATCCATATTCCTCCTTCAAAGGCCAATGCTTCGACTCGAGTATAGTCATTAAAGCTAATACGGTTGCAGACATCATGAGAAGAGTCTTAAGAAATTTTTGTTTCAAAGAGAGCCAAAAAAATCTGGTTTGTGACGTTTTATCATGTAGCTTAGGGATTTGCGGAATTGTCGATTACCCGCACCTCTGCAATTCCGAAAGAGGATATTCATTTAGAACTAGGATCCGAGGGGGAACTGTTCGCTTAAAAGTGTGCGTCACTAAGTCTTAAATTTATAAAAACTTAAATCAAGCAAAGTGAGCCCGTAGTGTACGGATCGATTGTAATAAAAGTAAGAATTCCAGAGTATCGAACTCGGGGATTTGGGGATCAAATTTAGTTCGTAAATTGTCGGGAGAGATAAAAAGCTTTTGTAAAGATTTATTGGGAAAGCAACGATTCTAAAGATTCACGTATCCAATTATGGCAATCGATTCAAGATGTTCTAAAGGTATAAGGACAGAGTTAGGTTTGCAAAGGTATAGATCTAAGGTAGGGAATTGTACGGTGAAGTTCCAAAACCCATAAGTCTCACCCAAAGGCTCTCTCGATAAAGGATGATGACTCTCGTTATAAAGGGAATCCAAGGACAAGATTAAACTCTCAAATACCCATGCCCAAACCCAAGAGAATCAAAGATAAGCCAAATGGGTTAAGGTTGTGACACTCGTAACCTAAGTAGAGGGTGTTGAGTCTCACTACTACCTAGAAAAGGTAAGCCAAGGCTAGGTTAGGGCCAATATTTTACTTTGGATCAAAGCAAAAGCAAAGAACGTACGACAGAGGAAAACCACGGTCAGATCTTGAAGAACCACGGCCGTGGAAAGCCTCGACGATGAGATTTCTCGCAACCCTCAAGGTCCAATCTGTTTTGGTTCAATCTATCATCATCTATGTCACAACTATCAACCCTTCACCTTAGAATCGCTTAAGGGTTTTAGTCAACAATCATTATCATCAAATCAATAATCAAAATTGAAGGAAGGAAAAGATAAAACCTTGAAATCTCAATAGCAAACACAAAACCAATCTCAATCAAACTCAAAATCCGTACTTGTGTTCAATGAATATAGAATAGAGTAAGAAATCTCTCACAATCTTAAAGAACAAAGAAGAACATGATGTCAATCCGCCTTCAAAGTGAAACCCTAAGATTTTCCAACTTTGCAATATCAAAGTGCATACTTCTCCAAATCTTCCTTCCAAAATCTTCTCACAATGTAATCTTGCAAATGATCTCAACTTCTCTCTAGCACCGGTTGTTACGCTGGAAACGTGTAGCACAAAAGTCTTACACTTTATAACTCGATATAATTTCCTAACTCCTAGCGAACCCACAGTGTATGGGTCGTTTTGTAGCAAGGATAGTATTCCGAGGTCGAACACGAAGACTAAGGTGAAATCAAATCAAGCAAGTGATCATGGGATAGTGCAAATCTAGTCTAAGAAAAGATAAAGAAATAAAGAAATGAAAATCATGATATTTTTGGTTGGGTTTTTGTGGTGATCAAACAAAGATCACAAATCATGCAAGATTTATCAATCAATCAAGCAAAACAAACAAACAACACAAGAACAAGATATGTGATCAAAGAGAGAAAAGCAGATTCTAGGGATTGGGACTTCCGGTTATGGCATTGGACTCAAGCTTCTAATCAACCTTGGACAAGCTGCGGTATGTTGGGAAAGGGTGTTTCTCCAATGGGATCAATCACCGGGTAGGTCTCATGGTCCACTAATCCCGCACCTAAGGTCCTATTACCGGGTAAGTCTCTAGGAGCCTAAAGTTGGGAATTCTACACAAACCGGATTGCTATCTAGGGGTCAAACCTCTCCTTACCGGGTAGGTCTCGGGAAGGCAAGTCCTAAGCAACAATCCTAGCACACTCAGTCCAATAGCGGCTTGTGAGGCTCACTACTATCTAGAGTTCATCATCTTTGGTATCTAAGATCGGGAATTACAGGGTAAGTCTCTTCCCTCACTTAGTTTGCTAGCATTAGGTCACCCTAGGCTAGATTATGCTTAACAAACACTAGGATTTCAACAATCTAACATCCTAACATTCAGATTTATCAATACAAGCACAACAAAGAAAACCACGGGCTGATCATATAGAATGACGGTCGAGATTTTAGATGAACATGTCGTGGTTTATATCAGGGGTTAGGTTTCGAGCAAGCAAATCATTCAAAGGTACATTCAAGTCTATTATATCATACTCCAAGCCATAACCATCATTCCATCACCGTAGAATCACAACTACTTAGCCAACAACATGCATTTTAAGATCCAAACTCAACATGTAAGCATTCATGGCTTCCATAGCAAGAAAATGAAACAAAAGTGAAAAGAAACAAGTGATCTTAGCTGAATATGAGATTAAACAAGACTTGCAACCCTTCAAACACAGCTCCAAAACGTTCCTAACAATGCTTTCAAAAGTTCTTCAACAAAAATCACTAAAACTCACTCAAAAGTTCACTCTAAATCTAAGTTTTGATGTTGTTGTTCTTCTCCCCCAAATGAGAGTGTTTTCTTCTTTTCAAAGTCTATCCACCATGGAATGAGAAAGAATGAGAGAGAGTATGTGTGAGAGTGTCCACTAGCCAGCCTGCAGGACCACCTCTCTCCTCCACCAATGAGCAAGGGTCGGACAAAGAGATCGTGGGACAAGTGTCACAGCTGTCCAGAAGAAACCACGTCCAAAACCACGGTCTAGATTTTCCTCTGGGCCGTGGTTCTCACCAAAAACTCTCCTTGGATCACCAAATCATGAGTTGGTGCAAGGCATGCACCAACAAGGTCCTATGTGTTCTCCTTTGCTCCTAGCTTGCTCCTTAATGAGTCCGGAAGTGTGCTATCATGAGGAATGATCCTCGAATGTGTCGATTAAGTCCAAAAGCTTCCCAAAATACCTACAAAAACCAACAAGAGCTCGTGTAGATGTCTATTTCGACAATGTGGATGAATTGAACATAAAGGCCACGAACTAATGCCAAACCATGCATGAATAACGAGAAAAACAATCTAAATGAATGCCTAAACTAACGTCATAAATCATGTCATCACCAGCTACGAAAATAGCGAGGGTCCGTTTTCTCTCTTCCTTCAGCCTTCTTATAAGAGAAAGTAGGGTTACGAAAAGCCCATAACCGCTGCTGACGTGGCAAATATGACACGTGGCAACCGTTAGAAGAATCACGGCCAAGAGTAAAATTCCACGCCGTGGAAGCCACCGTGGAATGGCATATTTGCTCTTGACATACTTTCCCACGGCCAAATGTAATTTAATTCCCAAAACCACGGTCGTGGTTCCTTCTACTTGACCGTGGAATCTCTAAAACGTGCATAAAATCTCTTGTTTCCCAAAGATTTCTACTCATATTCCTTCCTTAGCTATTCCAATGCATCCTCTTGATGTCTAGCATGATCAATCACTCCTACATACTCCATTTATTCTCCAATCCAAGCCTTTATCCACCTAAAATCTCAACAAAGCTTGTGTAGATCTCTATACTAATAAAATAGGTGAATGTGCTCATAAATACTTCAAACTCATATCCATATACACAAAAGAAGGGGAAAAAAACCAAAACATGTGCCTAAAATAACGTCATATTTCATGCTATCAGGAACCAAGTGACAATGGAGGGATAACCTTGGTGATTGTCTCAACCACCATTGGTGTAGTGATGTCAGTGGAAGCATGAGCTTCAATATCCATGGCAAAAGTTTCAGCGAGAGCAATCGAGTCTGTTATAGCCGTTGAGTCAAGATGTGTGATGGAATTGTCGTCATGGTTCCTTTTGGTGGAGCGTGAACTTTCCAATTAAGCAGCATGAGTTGGCTCGGTGTTGGGCCCCATATGGACCACAATGGATGTTTGTGTATGGCCCAGTTCTCTAGGAATTAGATTGGAAACATTTGCCCGTTTTGCTTGCTTTGGAGCGTCACTAGGGTTTGGTACTCTAACATCCTCATGGATAGGTATGCATTTAGGATGCTCTCATTATTGCTCATAATTGTCTTTCCATCATTCTATGCATGTAACCATTTTCTCATTAATAGTCAATGTTAAACGTTTCTCCTCTGTGATCTCAATAGTCGAAGATTCCGTAGTTGTGGTTGCCTGATTGAGTGGTTGGCACCAGTTAGTCGTAGATGGTGCCCCTTGCTATGTTGATCGTTGTTTAACACTGTTTTTCTTTCTTTTTCTTCTTGTTACTGTAATCCAAGGACCAAGGGCATTTGTTGTAAGACCCATGTCCCCTAGCAGATTTTGCGATCACGCAAGACCTCGCCCACAGGCACGCCACTACGGGTGCGGCTTTGTTGGGCCGCGATTAGATATGCTTATACCACATATAGCTTATACCACATATAGCTCGTACGAGAGAGAGCAACATCTATTGTAGGACGAGTAGAGGTAGACTATCTCTTCCTCCGGTAGTCATAGGTCAGGGACGAGTTCCCATCGCGATCCGCATGTAGCGGAGGATATAGTTGAGGAGATTGCTGAGAGTACTGTTCCTGAGGCAGGGAACGGGATGGCAGTTGGACAGAGAGCCTAACCAGCACGGTCTAATGATACGGATCACGTCTCGATGAGAGGACCTAAGTTCCGAGTGTATATCCGTCATGTTGATGAGGTTGTCAAGGCAGGTAGGCGTGCCCCAGATCCAACATCACTTGTGAGATCATCTGAGATGTCACAGGGAGCGGCACAGGTGCTAGTCATACTGGCACGAGCTGTTGAGGTTACCAGGGCTCAGGATGAGCCGAGAGCACCACGACCGGTCCTGGTTGAAGACTTTTCACCAGATGGGAGTACCCCCTTTCGTTGGAAAGGTGGGCCTAGTGGTCGAGCTATAGATTGGGCATGTGGACTCAACACATGAGCCTATTAGATGCCTAGAGGATAGATGGATTGAGTTGGTGCATACTCTATTCTAGGATTTAGCACATCATTGGTGGAGGACCATGGGGAGTCGGGTCACTAGATACGACCAGATGAAGAGTCTTATTAGAGAGCATTTTCTGCCCTGCCTCACTAAGGAGGAAGAAATTGTAGGACTTCGTGGAGGCTGGTTTTGAGGACGTTCTTGTATCCGAGGCGATTAGGAGGTTTCAGGAGGAGCTGGCATGACTGGGCCAACTGCACCTCTAGAGGACCAGCATGTGTACCTGTTCTCCTGTGGATTGAGGGAGAGTACCGAGCCTACATCGCGGGTTTCCACTATGATTGCCTGGTAGACTATCAGGATAGTGCCTCGACATACAAAAGGGAGCGAGCTGGCCATAGGAGAGCTTCTCAGACCGGAGGGTCTGAGAAGAGACAAAGGACGGGGAAAACTATTGCCGGAGTACCAAGGTACGGGCGAGGCTAGACTCAGGGCCGCTCGAGTTACCCATCGTTTGCACAGACATCTAAGAGGGGAAGACAGTGTTTTAACTGCAACAATCCTGGGCATATTCGATATGAATATTCGAGAGCACCGGTGAATCGATACACTTGTGGCAAGCAAGGTCACCAATCTACCTTTTGCCGATAGGGCAAGGTTTCTTCACAATAGGGTTCTTCCCCTGCTAGTGCAGTTGAAGGTGGGTAGAGACCACCTCAGTACCAGATACAAGGACAACAATAAGTCCCGGATCATCCTGTTACTCAGGGTTCCGCACCAAGACCGAGTAGAGGCAAAGACTGTGGTGGAGGTACCACTGCTACTAGAGGAGCACATGGCCGATTTTTTTAGCTGAGGAACGTTGAGGAGCCGGCAACGCCAACCACTACAAGTACCATTTTGATTAATGGTTTACCCGTTAGAGTACTTTTTGATGCGGGTGCTACGCACTCATTTATTTCTGATGCATGCGTAGAGTGTTTGGCCTTAGATACAATAGAGGGGATACCCTTTATTATAGGGTTACCCGATGGTGGTAGGGTTAGAGGTACTTGAGAGTTACGCGATTGTCCTATACGTTTGGGAAATTGTGATTGACTTGTAGACTTCTCTGTCATGTATTTAGTACATGAGAAACTCATTTTAGGGATGGATTGGGTGGACCGTCATGGTGCGATTTTAGATATTGGTAGACGGACTGTGTCAGTTACTACAACGGTAGGTCAGATTGAGATTTTCCGAGGTTGTAACCTTGGAAAGTCTGGAATTCTCATTAGCATAGTTCGAGCGGCGAGGCTGATTGGACAGGATTGCGAGGCCTTCTAGTGTTACGCCATGAGGGAGGCTGAGAGTCCGACGTTACAGGATATTCTTGTCATACGCGAGTTTATCGACGTTTTTGACGAGCCATCTAGCTTACCGCCACAGAGGAGCGTGGATTTTGGCATCGATTTGGAGCCGGGGACGAGACCAATCTCGAAGGCACCATATCGCATGGCACCTATCTAGTTGCTGGAGCTGAAGAGGCGACTTGAGGAGTTAGCAGAGAAGAGCTTTATCCACCCTAGCGTTTCCCATGGGGTGCGCCGGTACTTTTTGTGCGGAAGAGGGATAGATCGATGAGGATGTGTATCGATTACCGAGAGTTGAACAATGTGACCATCAAGAACAAGTACCCACTACCCCGCATTGACGACTTGCTGGATCAGCTGTAGGGAGCTTTTGCATTTTCTCGGATAGATCTGAGGTCCGGATATCACCTGCTGAGGGTGAGAGTGCAGGATGTGCCCAATACGGCATTTCGGACTCTATATGGCCACTACGAGTTTGTAGTGATGCCATTTGGGATCATGAATGAGCCCGACGTCTTTATGAAGTTGATGAATGGCATCTTCATCAACTTCTTTGATCAGTTTGTGATGGTGTTCATCGATGACATCCTGGTGTAATTTCGGAGCAGAGAGGAACACGTGGGACATTTGAGGACGGTGTTACGAGTTTTACAGGATAGAGAGTTGTACGCGAAGCTCTCTAAGTTCGAGTTCTGGATGTCAGAGATGGCCTTCCTAGGTCACGTGGTTTCCACCGAAGGGAACAAGGTTGATCCGGAAATGATTTAGGCAATTGCAACATGGGCGACTCCAACTAATGTCAAGGAAGTACACAACTTCCTTGGCTTAGCCGGATATTACCGTAGGTTTGTGGAAGGGTTTTCGGTGATTGCCCGACCACTTACTAGTCTGTTGAGGAAGACTACCCGATTTGTATGGTCTGAGCCATTTAATCAGAGTTTCGAGGAGCTGAAGAGGAGATTTACTTTTGCTCCTATCTTAGCACACCAAAGGGTACTGATGCTTTCGTGATGTATAACGACGCATCTAATCTAGGCTTGGGGTGTGTGTTGATGCAGCAAGGTAGGGATATCGCTTATGCATCTCGACAATTGAAAACGTATGAGGAGAATTACCTGACTCATGACCTCGAGTTAGCTGCAGCGGTTCATGCCTTGAAGATCTAGCGGCATTACTTGTATGGAGTTTCATGCCTGATCTTCATAGACCAAGAGCTTGACGTATATTTTCACTCAGTGGGAATTGAATAACCACCAGAGGAGATGGCTTGAGTTGATCAAGGAATTTGACCTTGCGATTTTATATCATTTAGGGAAGGAAAATTTAGTCATTGATAACCTTTGCAGGAAGGCGCCTCGAGAGAAGGCGATAACGAGATTAACAGCTCCGCCGCAGTTACAGTGAGATCTAGTGTGGCTAGAGTTAGAAATCTAGTTCCCTGATACAAACAATCATTTGTCTACTTTAGAGGTTCTACTAGATCAGTTGGGAGAGATTCAACAAAAGTAGAAGACCTGCCCGACGTTGAGACGGATCCAAGACAAGATGTCTCGAGGTGAGGCCCCACAATTCACCATAGGTGCTGATGGAGTGATGAGATGCCGCGAGCGCTTTTGTTTTCCTTCTGATAGAGAGTTGAGGCAAAGGATCTTACAGGATGCTCACACCACACCTTACTCAATGCACCCAAATGCGAGTAAGATGTATCAGGATGTGAGATGTTTATTCTGGTGAGTTGGGCTGAAGTCCGACATGGCCAGGTTTGTTTCCTAGTGTGTGGCTTGTCAATAGGTCAATGTAGAGCATTGTAGACTGGAGGATAACTCCATCCACTACCAGTATTGCAGGGGAAGTGGGAGGACATCTCCATGGATTTTGATATTGGCTTGAGGCCGAGTAGGAGCTTTGATGCTATATGGGTTGTAGTTGATAGACTGGCGAAGACGACACGTTCCATCCCTATTTGGGAAACGTGGCCGGTGAGTCGGCTAGCTGAGGAGTTCACTAGGAAGATAGTGAGACTTCATGGGGTACCGAGGACTATCGTGTCTAATAGAGATACCTTGCGATTTTGGCAGCAAGTACACACTTCCTTGGGTACGAGTCTTCATTTCATGATGGCTTTTCATCCTGAGTCAGGTCGCCAGTCATAGAGGAGTATACAACCTTAGAGGATACGTTGAGGGCTTGCGTGCTAGATTGGTGACAAGTGTGGTCTGATCACCTCCCGTTGGTCGAGTTTTCTTACAACAACAGTTGCATGCGTCGATCAGGATGGACCCTTATGAGGCATTGTATTGACGGAGGTGCCATACACCTTTATAATGGGATGGGCCGAGTAGTATCAGTGGTATAGCTCCCGAGCAGATGCAGGATGATATAGCCCGAGTGGCATTGCTTAGAGAGCGGATGTTGGCCGTGTAGAGCTGCTAGAAGTCTTTTGCAAACAAGAGGCGGCGGCCTCCAGAGTTCAGAGTTGGAGCTCATATCTGGCTGAGAGTGTCACCGACGCGAGGCGTCAGACGAATCGGCATAAAGGGGAAGTTGAGTCCCCGATATGTCGGATCTTTTGAGATCTTAGAGCGAGTTGGAGAAGTGACATACCGACTTGAGTTGCCACCCAGATTAGAGGGTGTTCACCCAGTTTTTCATGTGTCTCAACTGAGGGAGTAAATACCAGATCCGAGACACATTATCAATTTTGGGGTTTAGTGGTTGATCCGGACCACACATTTGTTGAGCATCAAGTAGCAGTCCTAGAGCGGGGTATCAGACACTTGCGCTCGGAGGACATTCCTACGCTAAAGATACAGTGGTCTAGACGGGGACCCAATGAGGCTACATGGGAGACGGAGGATAGTATCCGGAGGAACTATCCGAGTTTTATGAAGAGATAGCTGCATCTGGAGATTGATGAGAGAGTTGTAGTTATACCTTGGTGAGTTATGTGGTGATGTAATATTATAAGATATTATGTGTTATTATTTTCGTGATAGATTGTGATGTGTGATCTTATTAGATTTGGTTATGCTAGCACGAGTTATGATTATGGTTTTACCGGAGATGGTTTTTCCTCCATACTATCGAATTGTGATTATGGTTTTGCCGGAGACGGTTTTACCTTCATACTTTCGAGTTGAGGTTATGGTTGGTGGAGATGTTATGCCTCCGCGATGTTGAGTGTTTATGCCTCGGCGATTTAGGCCGAGAGGGTTTGAGGTTATTCAAGTTTCGGTACGAAACTTGTTTTTAGAGGAATCTGATGTAAGACCTATGTCCTCTAGGAGATCCAGCGACCGCGCAAAACCTCCCCCGTAGGCGCGCCACCGCAAGTGCGGCTCTATTGGGCCACGGTCACGGCATAGTTGTGAACGGACGCCTTTTTAGGCCGACCTCCTTTCCGTTTCCTTCTTCTTTAAGATTTCTCTTTTGATTCCTTCCAAGGGTTTCTAAATCTCTATCCTGACTTCTACCTTCTTCGTTCTTCCTTCTTACGTTCTTCTCTTTCTCTTGGTTTTTCTTCCTTGGTTTTTCTTTGGATCTTCTTCCTTCGAGTGAAGATTGTTTAGTGTTGATGTTGTTGAGTGTTCTTGTGAGAAGCTGGTCAGAGTAGCTGCATCTTGTGTTCTTCCTCCTGCAAACACAAGAAGAGTGGTGTGTAACACCCCAAATCCGCGGGACTCGGGATGTCACATTGGGCTATGATCTCACAATGGATCTTAACCCTAGCCTGACAACAAGTTCACTGGACCTTACAACACGGCACTGGCAGATATAAAACATATACGTAAAACTGTATAAAATGTACAACCAAAAGGTATACAAAATTATAGCCGTGTATAAAGCATCATCCTCACACAGGAGGTATACAAAACATCATCCTTACGTAGGAGGGGAACCTAAACATCCCCAAAGCCATAACCCCCTAATGTACGAGAGTCATCAGCCTGTCACCCTGCCAGATCACTCAGCAACTCTCCTATCCTGCAAAGCATCTACAACACGGTATGAAACCGTTCGATATCCATACATATATAAGGTAATGCATAAGCACAAACACACGTCATGGAAAGTAAACACATAATCATGCTATCACACATTTACCCTTTTTATCATCTTTATATAATAGTCATTCACTCAAATCGTATATATATATATAGATAGATGAAACTATGTGACACGAGGACCGTATCATCCCCACCTTTGGGCCTGACGTCCATCTGGAAGTAGTGTCGGTCACACAATCCGTGTACCCTATGGGAGTGGATTATGTCCTTCCTGTATACCAGATGGCATGAGCACAAAGAACCCCCTAGCCCCTTACAGGATAAATGGAAGGGTTATCACTGCCACATACTAGGGTTATCAATAAAACATAGGTCGGTAATACTCGACATCTCATGCTATCATATCAAACATATAATACACACACCACTCATGCAAACACCCAATATAAGGATGCTAGCTAAGTAAGTCCTACTGACTTACCTCAACCTCGTACAACCTCAACCACGAACAACTTCCAATCCTGAGAGGGACACTGCCTAATAACAAGGCATAAAGAGATATCAATACTCATATCAATAAAAAAGGTCACACCTAGACACAAGGGATCCATAAGGATCATAATCAATATATAAGCCTGAAAACCAACTAAACCTCAATATCTCAACATAACTCACAATTCCTCAAATCTCAAGGTAGTATCTAATCAATATTCCTCAATATCAATTATAATCCTAAATTCATTAATTAAACTTTAATTAATTAATTAAATTTCTCCAAAATAACGTTTTTCCCGCATGTAATTTCTAAATCCACCTATCATCAGATTTCATCAGACAAACAACCCATAATCACCAGAATAATATAACGACCATAATGGAATTTCTAATTATCCATTTTGACAAGCTTAAAGTCAATTTCGGCCAAATCGCAGTAGGAAAAACAAATAAATTCATAACTTATTCGTTATTAATCCGATTGACGATCTGAAAGAAGATTCAGAATCACAACGACACAGGCTACGCATGGAAAACATTAAATTCACCGGAATTTGAGCGACGGAACCGTCCTGGGGACATATATGCTTGGCCAAATCTCTATATACTCGGAAATGCAGAAACTCGGTACCGATATGAAGAGAATGAAGAGAGGAATCCAGAAACTCAAACAAAATTGAAATCGGATTAGAAACGGAGAGTAGATATGAGTTTGAAGGTTGAGAGAAATTAGAGCTTTTACGAGGAAACCTGAAAGGAAATGAATTAATTAATGATTTTCCGCTATTTAAGTGAAGACGATAATTATCCTTTAGCGAAGTCGATAATTATCTCTTAACCGATCCAAAGGCGGGTTGAACCCCTTTCTCCAAACTTCTCGAAAATGGAATGATAAATCTGGAATATTGTAGGGAAAACAATACCACAACATCCTCGGAAAACGTGTATTTCTAATCCCTCTTTCTTAGCCGTTAAGAAACCAAATAGCGACTCTTTTGGCCGTTTTGCCTCTCCATGTTATTTCATATCTAGGACATATCCGATGTCCTGATCATTTCTCTCAACTGAATTTTTATTAATTGGAGCTCCCAAATGCTCCAAATAACACCGGAGGGTAAAAATAATTACCCGGCGGAAAAAGTAAAAATTTTCCCATACGTCGAAAATTACGCCAAGAACATAATGGTGAGACTCATACTCATCACTTGCGCAATCTTCGCGAGTTATATGTCAATTGCTATCATTGATTAAGTTAATAAATATTATTTAGAATTCGGAAAATCTAGTTATTACATGGTGAGCGTCTTTCTTTCTTTTCTCCTTCTCTTTTCTTTTTTTTCTTAGTTGTTTGGAAGATCCAACAAGTTGATCTTGTGTGATATGTTTATGAACGTTTGATGGTGTTATGTTTATGCTTGGATGAAGGCAAGTGTGCCTTTGTTACTCCTTGTGGTGGAGTGAAGTGATGGAGAGAGATTTTTTTAAACAACACTGAAGAGTTGTGCTTTGTTGAAGCACCACACCCGCGCCTTGTCTGAGCCACCCCCGCGCCTCCTGGTATGTCGCCGCCCCCGCGCCAGCACTCAGCTAGGGGTGTAATACGAGCCGAGCATCGGCATGCTCAAGCTCGGCTCGTTTATAAACGAGCCGAGCCCAAGCCGAGCCTAAAATTTATACGAGCTTTAAAAGGTGATCAAGCTTGGCTCGTTTAGAAAGTGAACGAGCTCGAGCCGAGCTTTTGACGAGTCGAGCCCCAGCCGAGCCCGAGCAGCTCGGCTAAAATAATGCTCCTATAGTGTTATTTTAGCCGAACGAGCCGAGCTTTGACATGCTCAAGCTCGACTTGTTTATAAACGAGTCGAGTCCGAGCCGAGTCTAAAAATTATACGAGCTTTAAAATGTGCTCAAGCTTGGCTCGTTTAGAAAATGAACGAGCTCGAGCCGAGCTTTTGACGAGGCGAGCCCGAGCCGAGCCCGAGTAGCTTGTCTCATATTACAGCCCTACACTCAGCCAAAGTCGCGGCTTCAGACCCTTGTCATCGCGTCTGCGCCTCCTCTTGCCCGCGCCCGAACCTTCGTCAGAACTTACCAAGTTTCTTGGTAAGTTCATCCTTCCTCATGTTCTTTGGGCTTTGGAGTTTGGAAGCATGCTTGGTTAGAATGTTTGGAGCTTGAGAATGATGATATATGGGATGAATGCCTTGTGAGGCTTTGAGGTTTGATTATGAATGTCGAGGTTATGATTTACAGATGTGATGTATGATCTTATAAGGATTTTAGAGGCTAGAAGTAGAGTCTTCTAGTAGTGTGTTCCGATGATTGATTGTGTATGCCTTGTTTATCAGGCTGTGTATATTCCTGCGGGAATTTGGAGAGTTGATCGACTATTGAGGATATTGTAATACATGTATGTCTATGGGACTTACTTAGCTGCATTCCTATATTGGATGTATGCATGAGTGGTGATTGTTATATGTTTTATACAATGCGATATTGATTATTACCAACGTTTGATTGGCCCTCTTATAATGGGCGGTGACCACTTGGTCAACATTCCCAAGGGAAGCTAAGGGGTTCTCTAGGACTAGGCCAATGCTAGTATACGGAGAAGGTAATGAACCATTCCTTATGGTATACGGGGAGGTACTTTGATACCACTCCAAATGGTAAAGAAACAGAGGCGAGAATGATATACTTCTCATGCCACAACCATAAATATGGTTTTGAGTGTATAAAGTTATAAAGATAATAAAACAGAAAATATGTGATAACATGCTTGGTGTTTATGGTATTTCTGATGTGTATGTGCTTATGCATGATCTTGTATATGAATTGTTAGCTAATGGTTTATACCGTGTTGTAGATGCTTTGCAGGATAGGTTGACTACATAGTGATCTGGCAGGAGTGATCAGCTAAGGGCTTCCGTACATGTAAGATGGGGTTTTGGGGTTGTGCATGTATGAATATATGTCTTGTACAGTTTTGATACTCAATTGTGGGGTTTTGTATGTATTATGATATTTGATATTTTAGTTTTATAAATATTTGTTTTATATTTATTTGTGTCTTGTTGTAAGATCCAGTGAACTTGTTGTCATGCTAGGGTGATGACCCATTGTGAGGTCCTAGCCCGTAGCACTCCGAGTCCTATGAATTTGAGGTGTTACAATTGTATCCTTATCCTTGATAGTTGGTGGCTCAGTGTCTCCAACCTCAACAGCATTGTGTGGGTCTTCATTCTCAACGACTTTTATGGTGCCTTTTGTGTTGGTCTGTGGGGTCAGATTTGTTGGTTTTGTGCATTTTCTAGAGTATGACCATATAGACCACATTTGTGGCAAATAGCGTACAATCCCTCGTATTCCACATGAACTCTCGAATTCCCAACTAATATGGTTCCGATTAGAGGTTTGTCGAGTTCAATCTCGATACAAACTCTTGCAAATTTACCTCTAGTGGCATATAAGGTGTTCAGGTCCACTTTGAGGGGGGTGCTAAGTGCCGATGTTACCATACAAGACAACTTCATCTTATAGTTGCATTGGAAGTGTAGAGAGTCTTGCCCACACGAACATTGTGCGAAGAGTGTCGCAATAAGCATTGAATTGTACAGACCATGGCCAAAGATTTCCCATGGTCTCTCCGTTAATGACTTCAGAAAATCCTCCTTGCAGGCAAACCAAACAGCATAATAGTTGTTAGGAAGGTTCTGTATTGTCGTTGGGTTGGATGGACGCCAAATTTGGTAGAGTCTTCGTTCAAGAAAGTAGAAGGTCAAGTTCCTTCCAAGCACCTTAATGATAATGATAGTCTTCCACTTGCCTTCTAGAGTGTTTACGACATCCAGGTCTATCTCTCCGGTGGCTAGATCCTTAGTGCCTTCGGGGAAAGAGATACACATGCGTCTAGACTCAATGAGAGAATAACTGCTCAGTGGAGCCGTGAGTTGCTCGTGGGAACCGACATCATCAAGATATGACCGAGACGATTTTGGTGGTTTATTTGGTGGTAGTGGTGGTAAGGGATGTTGATTGGATTTGAGGTTGGTTGTGGAGTTTGGAGATGTCATTGAGAGCGTTTTTACACACAATTATTCATAAATTACAACACGTTAGATTTTTTCCTTGAACGTTGGATTGTTTTCACTCGTCTTTGAATTCATAATATTTTTGGCTATGTTGATGTGTTTAGTTTGGTTGGATTTCACTAGTTTTATAGACAATTTCTTGTTGGTATTGGTTCTTGGGGTTGTACATATCATTCATAGTGGCCAGAAGCAAGTAGTTAACATATCTTGTAAACAAGAAAAGAAGTTATACTAGAAGATATTTTATTCAGGTAGCCTTCATGATGTTGTTTGTATTCAGTTTCTTCAAACAAATTCACCTTGGAATCAAACTTCAGATTTTTGTAGGTCAACAACAAGAAGGGTACCTTGATTGTTTCTTCCGTACGTGTGTTTTTGCTAGGATTGTGTTCTTGTTAGTTATCTGATTGTTCAGGTTTTGCATTTTTTGATTTTACAGTGCGTGTTCTCAAGAATCCCCGACCAGTAGTATACCGTATTGTGTAGACAATTGAGTAGGAGTTTTCTTTGATTTCTTCCAATACTTTGACCTTTTTACTCTTCAATTCTCATCAAGTGATGGATAGGGAATCATCACCTTTCTTCGTTGCCTTCTTCGAGTTCGAGTATCACCCCACCAACCTTTTCTTTCCAATCCCAACTTGATTTTTGCCCATTTTTTAGTTTCATTTCCATAAACCTTTTTGTCCAGATTTGGAAATCTGCACTTCAATTCGGATGTTCTTCCAAAGGCTTTACTTATTTTTTAATCTTTCGTCGCTTTTCTACACTAGGAGATATAAGCTCAATCAATTTGAGGAGATTTGTGTTTCAATTTGGTTTCAGGCAAGGTTAGGGGCTAGAGCGTTTTCTTGTGGTGTATAGTGATGAGCGTGTGGGGTGCATTCTTTCGTTTGCCATTAGGTATGGTGTTTTTCATGGAAATGATAATCCTTATTTAAGCATTTACTTACATATAGCTCACATAAAATTCATTTACAAAAATTTATTTTTAAGGAAAATATTCATACATTTTAAATAAATTATGCCGTTAAACACGGATGTGGAACCTTAAAAAAACCCGAACACACAAAAATAAAAAAAACCGAACCTAAACCCGATTTTTACATTCCCAAGAAAATGCGTGCATCGCACGCGTTTGCAACGCGTACAATGTATGCGTATGCGACTAGTAAGAGGAAACACCCATAACAAATGAGAAAAATCATCCATAATGAGCAAATTATATTTGTGGCCTTCCCTAATACCCACGGGAGAGGTCCAAACATCGATGTATACTAGATCAAAAACAAGTTTTAGTAAAATACCTAATAAAGGGGAGTTTATGATATTTTTTCAATTGACAAACATGACAAATAGAAGGCAGTTTATCCTTATTACAACTGAAAAAATTTAAATTTGTAAGATAGTCTAGAGCGGGCGTTCTAGGATGGCCAAGGAAAGCGTGTCAAAGACAAGATGACTCGGAGGAAAGTGCATGAGGCAGAGTAGAAGGCGGACGAGGAATAAATGATGGCAATGTAAACAGATAGAGCTCCCCCAACTATTACATCTCATATAGTAGTTCCCGTTTAATAATCCTTCCCATAAAACCAAAAGGGTCAAATACGACATATACATATGTTTAGTAAACTTTCTAACGGATACGAGTTTCTTTTTTGATATTAAGTGTTATGAGAATATTGGAAAGATGCAAGGTCTTTTTGGTGGTGGGTAAGATGGTATGGCCAAGGCCAATAGAGGATATACTGGAGCCATTTCCAGCGATAACCGAATAAAGAGGATCCTTATTTGAAATAGACGAGAGTATACTTGAGGTGCAGGGGCTGGGAGGCTCGGTAATAGTTGCAAAAGTTCATACGGGTAGCACTCGGAGACTCGACACTCGTCATTTGATAGGAGATATTCAATTTTTTTTACAGTAAGCAGTTATGAACGGGAATGAGGACAGCCGATAACTTGTGAACACGTGTTCAAGATAAACTGCTCGAGTCGACTTGTTATCAAGGAACATCTCCTTCAATTTGTCCCATGCTGGTAGGACGGTGTTTCCTGGATCCAGAATCGAAATCAATAAGTCTTTCAATATTGTACCAGAGATCCACTACAAGATTATTGAGTCTAGTTGTTCATAGAGTTGTCCATCAATATGAGTAGGAACGAGGACAGCCGATAACTTGTGAACTAGTTATTCCAGCATTTGCTGAATCTCATTCCGTTTCAACTGTAGGTCCGTGTTAGGGAATAGATAAATGCATTTGTATATGATAATTACCTGGTCAAATATTGTTTAAGACACTACTATGTTTTGTATATATATCTTTTTTGTCTAAAAAAGAATAAAAGAAAAAAAGTACCTGACAAGTCATTCAATGAAAGAAGTGATAGTTTATGTAAATATGTAAATATAGGGGTGCCCTAATTGTAATTATGTAAAAGAGGGTTATAGAAAGAGGGTTATCGAAAGTATGATTATTTTGGAAGAAAAAGCGATTAAGAGGGTTTTGTTGGACTGAAATTTGGTGAACCATTTGTAAAATAATTTGAATGCATTAAACAAGTCCTCAAAGAAGCTCAGGTGGGTTTATAGTCATACCTACCCTACTAATCAAAACATCCATCCTAGCTACAGCATATTACGTCTTCATAATGAACAAAGGTTACCGTTACTCTGCTGCTTGCTGGATATCGTCTCCAAACAAAATGTGAACCACATTGGAGCCTGAAAAGGCAAAGTCAAACTAAAAGCCTTGCGTTAGTACGTAAACAATATCATCCTCCTCCTCAATAGTTGGTTGAGTGTTGCTCACCCAACACTAACCCAAATCCCTCTGTCCATAAAATCCTCAGGACTCATCCAAGTTATTATTATAACAAAGCATCCTCCTCCTCCTCCTCTCCCGTTTAGCAGTGAAAAGGATAATTCATAGATTGCAACTCCCCCTGCACCTACATCAATTCCTCCAACCACAATCACTAAATGCAGCTAAATTTTTTAAATATCATAAAATAGCCCAACCTTCTCCTGTCTCTGCAATAAAGATTGGTGTCAGTACACAGCAACAAAGTGTGTGAGCTCTCAACTTTCCAAGTTTCACAGAGGGAAAGATTACTAAGGTATGTATAGCCCTTTCTTTCATTTAAAACTGCCTCTTCTTTTCTCTTTTTATTGGTCCATCTGATTAAATTTCAACCAATCGCATACCTACCCAACTTCTTATCTCTTCCTTTCTCCTTCAGGATTCAACTTTATGGCTGATCATCATCCATGCCTTTCACCCCAGATTTTGCAATGTAAGCTCCAAGAGAATCCCTAACCTAACCAAACACCCTGCCCATTTTCCGATTTTCCTAAGAATCATCCTTCTTCACAAATATGTTAGTAGGCTTACTTTCTGGGAAAGCTAAGTTAATTCCTTTTTTTTTTTCATCTGTAAATCAGGGGGAGAATCCATACACTTCAGCCTAGTCATGCCAATGAGCCAAATGGACACGTTTCTAGGTTTGTTCTTTGTGGGATTGATCACAGCTTACTTGCTGTGGTTCACCTTCATCTCACGCTCCTTGAACGGTCCACGTGTTTGGCCCTTACTGGGTAGCCTCCCGGGCCTTGTGGAGAACTTCGACCGTATGCACGATTGGATGGCTGACAACCTCCGCGCTTGTGGCGGCACGTATCAAACATGCATCTGCGCCATCCCATTCCTTGCCCGAAAGCAGGGGCTTGTTACGGTTACATGTGACCCTAGGAATCTTGAGCACATACTCAAGATCCGAGCAGATAACTACCCGAAAGGCCCCACGTGGCACGCGGTGTTCCACGATCTCCTAGGTGACGGGATCTTCAACTCTGATGGTCATACATGGAGGTTCCAGAGAAAGACGGCTGCTCTCGAGTTCACGACACGGACCCTACGTCAAGCCATGGCTCGGTGGGTGACCCGGGCCATCGATTTACGTCTTTGTCCAATCCTTAAGACTGCTGAGTCTCAACACGGGTCCGTTGACATGCAGGATCTCATGCTAAGGCTCACATTTGATAATATTTGTGGTTTGGCTTTCGGACAGGACCCACATACCCTAGCCCTGGGGCTGCCAGAGAATGACTTTGCTGTGGCATTTGATCGAGCCACCGAGGCCTCGTTGCAGCGGTTCATTTTCCCGGAGGTTATATGGAAGCTAAAGAAATGGCTCCGGCTCGGAATGGAGGTCAGCTTGAGTAGGAGCCTGATGTACATTGACAAGTACTTGTCAAATGTAATTGAGACTCGTAAGCACGAGCTGATGACTCAGCGAAATGATGTGGATAAAGATGAGAAGAAGAATCTGTATGATGATTTGCTTTCTAGGTTCATGAAGAAGAAAGAGTCCTACTCAGATATGTTCCTGCAACATGTGGCTCTGAATTTTATCCTTGCTGGACGTGACACCTCATCAGTGGCAATGAGCTGGTTCTTCTGGGTGGTGATTCAGCACCCAAGGGTCGAAGATCTGATAGTCCAGGAAATATGTGAAGTCCTCATGGACACACGTGGAGATGATGTGGCAAGATGGATTAGTGAGCCCTTAACCTTTGAGGAGGTTGACAGATTAGTGTATATCAAAGCAGCACTCTCCGAGACACTCCGGCTGTACCCCTCGGTGCCAGAAGACTCAAAGTATGTCGTGGCGGACGACATCCTCCCAGATGGGACATTCGTTCCGGGAGGCTCCTCTGTGACCTACTCGATATACTCGGCAGGACGGATGGGGTCCACTTGGGGAGATGATTGCTTAGAGTTCAAGCCTGAAAGGTGGCTCTCGCCAGATGGCAAATCTTTTGTATCTCATAATCCATTCAAGTTTGTGGCGTTCAATGCAGGGCCGAGGATCTGCCTAGGGAAGGACTTGGCCTACCTGCAGATGAAGTCCGTGGCAGCCGCAGTTTTGCTCCAATACCGGCTCACAGTGGTCCCTGGACACAAGGTGGAGCAGAAGATGTCTTTGACACTATTCATGAAGCATGGGCTCAAAGTCAATGTGCATCAAAGAGACTTGACCAAGATTATTCAAAGCTTAAGGTATGAAAAGAGGTCGGAACAGCTAGCTAGCTAGTTGAGGGTTTGAGCATTGAATAATTCTGAATATTTTTAACCCCTGGGATTAGGCCAGTAGGGCAAAGTGTATTTACACTCAAATTTACTGTTGAGGGTGATGGGGAACCGTATGCTCTTGTTTGGATGTATGGAGCTCCATTGTCCTGCACATGAAGAAGAGTAAATTTTGAATTCAGTCGGGGAAGGTGAGATTCAATTTAAGAGGGGAGTTATTCATCAAATGGTAAAAATAAATGAACCAGCTGTTCCAGTTGGCTTGATCTGGTTACAGTAGGTGCATTTTGTATTCTTTGAATTAAGTTTAAATAGTTTGGTTCAGAGGCATTTAATATTGGTAGAATATGTGAAGTCGATTGGATTCTGTTAAAAGTAATTTCATCCAAGCAAGAAATTTGAGATTGTAACACTTCACTTGAAATAATATTGCAGTCGTTATAAATGGTCTATGTGCTTGTCCACAGTTCATACTTTATAATGTGTCAGCTCACATGCACATTTACTTTATTTATGGAGCCCCATGTGATGTTTGCATCTAACAAGCAATTTAAGGGTTTTAGAGTAGGCATCACATCTACTTATGAGTGTTACTCTAACAATTTCTACAGGAATGTCTCATGTAAGGAAGTGATGACTCTTTCTTAGCATTTCGAGCTCTTCGAGCTTGTAAAATTTATTATGTAAAACAGCACCTCCTTCGCTTCAATGACCAAACAGAAAACCAAGTTATATCAAACCAAGTTATATCAAACCAAGTATGAAGTGTAGGGCTGTAATATGAAACAAGCTACTCAGACTCGGCTCGCGTTCGGCTCGTCAAAAGCTCGGCTCAAGCTCGTTCATTTTCTAAACGAGCCGAATACAAACACATTTTAAAGCTCGTATAAAACATAGGTTTGGCTTGGACTCGCCTCGTTATAAGCGAGTCGAGCTTGAGCATGTCATTGCTCGACTCGTTCGGTTAAAATTCGGCTCGTTCGGTTAAATTCAATATGGTTTCATTTATTTATTATTTTTAGTGATATAATTAGAAAAAATTTTCGAAGGAAAAAAAAACTTTAATTTTTTCTATAAACAAACAAAAATAATTATACAATAAATTAATAAAATATAAAATGATGTATTTATACAAAAAAAATTTTAAAATTTATTTACTAAAATAAAATCATAACAAAATATTTTATACATAATGACAAAAATACTCATTTAAATTGATTAAGTAGGGATATTTTGGTTAAATTATCTATATTTCACTAGAAAATGATTATGGATGGTTTAATTTCATAATATATTATAAATATACAAAGCTCACGTAATTTATGTGATGTTTTGATTTGGGAGTAATTTAAGGGTGACATATTAGGCTCATATTTATTGCCATAGAATTATTTTCTAATTATCTATTTTGTATATTTTTTAATGTATCTATTTTACCTAATCGATAAAAGGTAAAAATAAGATTTGCATATCTAATGCTCAAATTTTAACTAAGAAAAACATATTTTAAATTATAATATGATTTTTAAATAAATTTAATTTAAATTACAAATGTACGAATATAGTTGAAAATAACATGGTCAAATAATTATAATATTAATTATTTTATCGTCAATATTTAAAAACAAATCGCACAAGGTGAGAATATTAAACTAGTTATATTATATAATGTGGTTTTGCTTCAACGTTATAATGAGAAACAGGTGGTTTGTTAAAAAGAACACAATTTTAAAAGGTATTCAAAAAAATATAATGCCATGGTCCACACGTGCAAATAAAAATTGTTAAATGTCACAAAAAATGTCAAGATTTCACCAAATATCAAATAAAAACCGGTTAAAACAAACAGTGGAGATCGTTTTTTCAAAGATGGATGTGGTCATATCACTTTATCTATGTGGTGGCTGGTTAAAACCGAGCAGGTGAAGTTGTTCTCAGTGAATATGCAGTTGTGCTATTTTACAAGTGCATTTTCAGTGAAAACAGTGCAGGTCAATGAGCACTTTTTAAGTATAAAATATGCACGTTATGCTACATATTTTGCACAGTATTCTGCTTCTTGTTTTTCACTTAAGAGAAACCACCACAAGTAATCTCTATGATTTGATTGAATTTTCCAACACATTTTAGTCAAAAAAAATACAAAGATAACTGTGAGTGTGGCAATGCACTTGAATTAAGAACCGTGAGGCTGCAAAAGCATGAGCAGTGCTTTCATGATTTATTGTTAACCTATCAGGAAATGAAGACGAGGCAAATAAGTTTACAAGTCACTCTTTCTTCACATTTCTCCTCTAATGTAACAAGTAATATGCTACCAACAATTAATTAATACGCCAGGTCATAATGACAGATTTCCCTACTGAAGTAATATGCTACCATCAATTAATTAATACGCCAGGTCATAATGACAGATTTCCCTTGCATCATAAGGCATAGCCTACTGAAGTTGAAACTTATTATGTAAAACCATCAAACTGGGAACAACTAACTATGCTATAAGAGGCAAAGATAACGCACCTTGTAGCTCAATCGATGTCTTGGTGGTGATTGGGATTAATCCCTGACTCTAGTGCCTGTCAAATCAAAGAAATGCTAAGTTAAAATTATTATCAGCACAAAGTTTTATATAATAGCTACACGCTATCAGTTAAAACATAGTTCCTTACAGCTAATCTATTGCAGTTGAAACTTTTCTCTTAAGTTTATCCAAATGTATTTAAGTTGAAACTTGCTCCTAAAGTGGCATGTGTGTTAGGTTGGGGTACTGGGGCGGGAGCCCATGTGTGAAACTTTTGTTTCATTGGGTTACCAATTCTCGTGTTTGTGTTCTCTCATTGAATCCTTTTCCCACAAAGGGTTTAATATAAGCTAAAACAAAATGAGGATATACTTTTTATTCATATAAAAATATTTTTTAAAACCCTATGGATAAAGTAGAGATTCACAATATATAACAATGAAAAATAATGAGTAAGAGAACAGATATACCTTACTGCAATCCATGTATAATACTACCATAACAGGTGTTCTTATTTGGATAGGTAATCAATCGAATAAAGATGTGTCAAGGAGCCCAACTAATTCAGTATCGAAAGTATCGGTATGCTCGAGTATCATTTGAACATGTATCACATAAAGCTCAAGTTGAACATTTCATAACATAAGCTCACCATAAGTTTCTTGCTTCATCAAACTCAAACATTTGAAGTGTCTCCCTGGATCAGATGATTCACCATAATCATCACTGATCTTAAGCAATTTGAAATCGGAAGAGTAAGACTGGTCACCTACGGATTTATCCTACAGAAGTAATCCATCGTCCTATTTTTGCAGATAGAGCTGTGGTCAACCTAGGTAAAACAGACAGCAATCCAGACTCCATTATATTGGAGTTCAGTACCTGATAAACACATATAACGACATCAGTGAAGAGAACACAATAGTTAACAAGAATCAACTTCATATTTAGCCTAATTGCTCAGTGGGAAACAGTGAAGGTCCAATAGGAGGTGTGTTATTTAGAAAAGGCACAGTCTCCCTTGAAATCAAGGCGTCAAATTTAGTTCACTCAGCCCTTAGCATGATTACTGCAATACTAAAAAGGAGCGGTTAAAATTGTTGATACGAGGTCCGATTCAAACGTGTATAAGTACAATTACTAGTGCTGGGAACAAAAAAAAGGAAGAAACGAGTACATTTGGATAAAAAAGAGTTCCTTGCCAGGTGATGAATGTATTGCTGATGGGAGCACTTGTATCCTTCCAACTGCCATGAGGAACTTCATGGTTTGGTGATAGAACTTGCCTTCAATTTTTTTAACCAATAGCAATGGAAAGGCCATTCCATGTATATTGTTTTCTCAGATTAGTTAAACTCCAAAGTTCTAATAAATTACTCTGATAATGCTCAATCAAGTTACTGTGCAATTTTAGTTGCTTCTATGAAAAAAATTCATCGAACAAATGAATGAAAGTGGGGGATCTCACCCGCAAAAGATTATCATAAATTCAAATACAGCTGCACCCAATTCAAGTCAAAATCCCGATTTCAGAGAGAGAAAATAACAGTACAACGCAATAATCCAAACCTAAAACTTCCGTATGAAATGAAATTATCACAACGAGAGGATATGACCTGAAGCAGGCGAAGAGCTAAATTCGACTGGATTGACTCGACCCCTCCTTCCGGCTTCAGCCAAATCCAGTATCAAATCCAATGCGGTATGCCAACTCAACATCCCTTCAATTTATCAACATATTCCAAGAAATAAACCCTAATTTCCCAAATTTGTGAAATTACTCCAATTTGCACAAAAACAGTCAAGGATACACGCTGGGTATGTTCCATATTCGTTGGTGTTCACATGGGTGTGCTTGGTGGGAAATGAAAAGAATAAGGGTGTGTTTAGTAAAATCGAATTCGTTGTTGTGGTTAGGGTTTGGGTCGTGGTTGTGGTAATGATTGTGGTTGTAAACACGTGTTTAGTTAAAGGGTTCGGTTCTAGTTTTTATTTTGATCAATGACCAAAATACCCTCGTTGTCATCTTCACCACACTACTGTCTTCTCACTTTTGGCCCGTCTGATGCCATTGTTGGATACCCATTACAAATTGTACTCTACGATCATACACCACACACTTGCAAGGTGCACTCAAATGAATCAATTCTCAGTTTGTGAGTACAGTAATTTCTCCATACTATATTCAATTGAAGGCTAGGGCAGAAAAATCCTTGAATTCATACTTCAATTCATCTCTCTTTTTCAGATCTAGGTTTTCGCATTTACAAAGCTTCGCGATCACCATCAATGGAGATAATGTTAGGACAACTGGAGCTGAGGCAATCATGCTCATCCTCCTCACAGTTCCTGGTCTCGGCGCCAGAAGGGTCTCGCTCTGTCACTCGCAACCTCCTAAAGCCAGAAACGCTCCATTGTCGAGGATGAAGAGCAGAGAAGATTCATGCTCAGATATCAGAAGTCCATCATGAAGAGCCAGAAACGCTCCATTGTCGAGGATGAAGAGCAGAGAAGATTCATGCTCAGATATCAGAAGTCCATCATGAAGAGCCAGAAACGCTCCATTGTCGGATGAAGAGTAGAGAAGATTGATGCTCAAGTTGAATCTGACGATTGAGAGGATGAAGAGCACGGAAGATTGATGCTCATGTTACTCTTGCAGAAGACAAACCTCCATTGTTAGGATCTTGAGCAGTTCGATTTCTCATACACACCTCCATTGTCGCTTTGAAATCGATGTTCAGAGAGGAAAATCGATGTTCGGATTGGAAAGGGCTTGAATGGAATAATCGTGTAGAAAATCCTCAAAACCTCCCCATGAGATTCCAAATCAGAGTTTTCAAACCCTCAAAACCACAACCACAATAACCACAGTTAAAATCAAAACTCTAATTAAATGCCCCTAGTTTTTCAGAACTCTAACCATGAATCTAAATGAACCTCTTCAACTCTCTAACTAAACAAGGTTCTGAAACAGAATCCTTATCAATCGAACGGAATCATAATCATATTCATCCAATATCTAGATCTGGAACGTCGGGGGAAAAATCTATTTGGTATGGTGTTAGGCTAGAAATGTACCACGAAAAAGCCTTACAATTTATAACTCGATATATTCTCCTAACTCCTAGCGAACCCACAGTGTATGGGTCGTTTTGTAGCGAGGATAGTACTCCGAGGTCGAACACGAAGACTAAGGTGAAATCAAATCATACAAGTGATCATGGATAGTGCAAATCTAGTCTAAGAAAAGAGAAAGGAATAAAGAAATGAAAATCATGATATTTTGGTTGGGTTTTTATGGTGATCAATCAAGGATCACAATCATGCAAGGTTATCAATCAAACAAACAACACAACTAAATAACACAAACACAAGGTATGAGATCAAAGTGAGAAAAGCGGATTCTAGAGATCAAGATTTCCGGTTATGGCTTTGGACTCAAGCTTCTAAAGATCTAAGGACAAGGCTGCGGTGTTGGGAAAGGGTATTTCTCTAATGGAAGCAATTACCGGGTAAGTCTCATGCTTCACTAATCCCGCACCAAACTCCTATTACCGGGTAAGTCTCAAGGAGCTAAGGTGGGGAATTGTACACAAACCGGACACTACTTAAGGGGCAAACCTCTCCTTACCGGGTAAGCCTCGGAAAAGGGCAAGTGTCAAGCAACAATCCTAGCACACTCAGTCCAATAGCGGCTTGTGAGGCTCACTACTACCTAGAGTTCATCATCTTCGGTATCTAAGATCGGAAATCACCGGGTAAGTCTCTTTCCTTACTTAGTTTGCTAGCTTTAGGTCACCCTAAGCTAGAATATGCTTAACAAACACTAGGATTTCAACAACCAAACATCCTGACATACAAATTCATCAATTAAAGAGCAACAAAGAGAAAAATTGGGTGGATCATGAAATAAATCGGTCGATCTGGAGAATGAACAGGTCAAATTTTCTGTCTGGGTTAGGTTTTGTGCATACAAATCATCCTAAACTAACATACAAGTCTATTCTATCAAGCCATAAACATCAATCCATCACCCCAGAATCACAATAACTTAGCCAATAACATGCATTTCAAGATCTAAAATCATCATACAAGCATGCTTGGTTTTCATAGCTAGATGGTGAAAGAAAAGCAAGTAAAAGCAAGAAATCTTAGCTGAATATGAGTTTAAACAAGACTTACAACCCTTCAAAAGAAGATCCAAATCGTTCCTTACAACACTTCCAAAGGTTTCTCCACAAAACTCTCTCAAAGTCACTCAAAATCACTCTAGATCTAAGTTTGGATGATGCTCTTCTCCCTTCAAATGAGAGTGTTTTTCTTTCTTCTCCAAGTCTCCCAACAACAATGGAACACCCTGCAAAAGTTCCAGGCTGCACATCCAAAGGTTCACTCCAACAAGCAAAAGCAAAGGTCGGAAATAGAAGAAATGAGACAAGTGTCAAAAGCTGTCAGGGGCCAAAAAATCGACCAATCCTGAAGGAAATCGACCGATTTTCCTGAGTGTTAAGTCGATTTTCTTCAGCAGAAGCTTGTTATGATCATCTAGCCATGAGTTGCTCCAAGTCTTGCACCAATAAGGGTCCTTGTGTCTTTTGCTCCAATTATGTTCCTTCAAAGATTTGGATATGTACCACCATGAGGCTTGACCCTCGAATTTATCGATTAATGTCCAAAAGATCCCTGAAATACCTACAAAACCGACAAAAGCTCGTGTAGACGTCTTTTCTAGAAATATGACTCAATTACGCAATAACGTCACGAACTAACGCCAAATCATGCATGAATGAAGGGAAAAACTACCTAAATGAATGCCTAAACTAACGTCATAAATCATGCCATCAAAATACCCCATACTTTCCACTTGCTTGTCCCCAAACAAGGTTCAAACCTAAGCTACAAGATAGCATGAGTTATGAATGCAAAAAAAAAACGAAAATCTTTTTGCAATTGTGCTTCTAGTCATAGATCACCTTCATAGTGATGTTCATTGGCAAAGGATGAGCAAATGTGTATCAAAAGAACAAATGCACGGAAAGACAATCACACTTAACTTGAAATCACATATGCAAAGTAAATCGAGAATGTCTAGATGGTCATGAAGATATCAAATCTAAATCACTTAAGTCAAAACACATGTGCATAGAGGTCTTAAGGACTTAGGAAATAAGAGGCCAAGAAACATGTCAAAGGTGGGAATTTTTAGGTCATGTGATGCTAATCCGGGAAAGGAACTAACCCCACAACTTCATTTTTGTTCAACACCACCATAAGTGTATGTTTTCTCCATCTTTTTATTTTCTTTCTTTTCATTTTCTTCTTTTTCTTTCATTTATTTTTGAGACAATAGCATTGGTGTACAAAAGCCTAAATCTTGGTGATTAGCGGTCCTCGGATATTTTCCGAGGTGCCTCACACCGGGCACAAATACCAAGGCTCGTTAGGACTATCGATGAATCCGACTTTGGCAAGACACAAATACCCGATTATGTGAATGGTGCCGAGTTACTCGTCATCAAAACCAACGTCCCCAAACCTATATTATTTTCTACACTTTCACAACACATTCAGCACTTTATTCATAACATTCATATACTTCCTTCAACACCCCACACTTGCTTTTGACACAAAACACACTATCATGCTCCTATTCCCGGATGGGTCAAAAGAGGTCAAAATTTTAATCAAGTGAGGTGCTTCAAACAACATGATCAAGATGAGAATAAGAGAGAAATGAATGTCTTAATCATTCCTAGATTATGTGTAAGAACTAGCATGCGATTTCAATAATCAATTCTCAATCCAACCTAGACAACAATCTTCATCACAATTCATACATGGGATTCAAGAGAAGTATTCAAGTCTACATATGCATAAATTCATTCAAGACACAATACCATCCGTAGCGAATTCACAAAACAAGATCATCATAAGGTTCAAAACAATCTTAGAATCACAAAATTTTTTAAAATTTTCTGATTTTTGGAATTTTTGAGATAAATATATACAAAGCAAAACATAATGAAACATGTGATAATAATATGAAACTATCCTAGATGCAATCATGCAAATGATTATGAAAACCCCACCCCATAGTTAAAACCACATTGTCTCCAATGTGAGAGTTAAACAAAGAGTGAAAGAAGATCTCGCAATGTAAAAATGGTGATACTTTGGTATTTCGGTTCACATCAAATGATGATGGTGGATGCTCAATCAAGGATGGTAGAGAGCTCTTGATATTCATTATGGTGTCGAAACCCGCACTTGGCACCGCAAGCCGTCCAAGTTCCACGTCCACTCCAACCATGCTTGATTGGAGATCATCAACTTGCTTGACAGAAGGAAAAATCGGACCACATGCCCAGGAAAATCGGCCGATTTCTGTGCTAGAACAATCCGATTTTCCTGGGTGCTTTCTTCCTTTTCCATGTGCTCGGATCTTGTACCTTCTTCTCAACAGTTTCATGAGGTTTTTACATGACCTCTAGCATCTTATCACACATGACAACAAAAAGATCTAGCACCCAAAAACACAAAAGAAAAACAAAGCATACCTAGAACAAAATCAAACAAAAACAAGAAAAATAAAAGGGAAAGATATGTACCCTTGGGTTGCCTCCCAAGAAGCGGTCTTTTAAGGTCATTAACTTGACCAATTCCAGGAGCGTTTCACTCAAGATGAAGCGGGGCAATCACTTCCACCGGAGCTTCCGGTATGTAATTCTTCAAACAGTGCCCATTCACCTTAAAGTTACCACAATGATCTCCTCCTATCTCCACCGCTCCATGAGGTAAGATCTTCCTCACTACATAAGGACCCGTCCATCTTGACTTGAGCTTTCCGGAGAAGAGCCGCAACCTTGAGTTGAAGAGAAGCACTAAGTCACCTTCACTCAACTCCTTTGGGATGAGACGTTTGTCATGCCAACGCTTGGTCCTTTCTTTGTAAATCCGGGCATTTTCATAAGCATCTAACCGGATCTCTTCAAGTGCATTCATGTAAAGTAACCTCTTCTCACCGGCTTCCTTGAGTTCGAAATTCAGCCACCTTATGGGCCAATATGCCTTATGCTTCATTTCCACCGGAAGGTGGCAAGACTTGCCATAAACTAGCTTATAGGGAGTGGTGTCAATTGGTGTCTTGAAGGCAGTTCTATATGCCCACAAAGCATCATCAAGCTTCATAGCCCAATCTTTTCTCGTCCTAGAAACCGTCTTCTCAAGTATTCCTTTTATCTTCCGGTTGAAGATCTCCATTGGCCACTAGTTTGGGGGTGGTAAGGTGTGGCCACCTTATGAGTCACCCCATACTTAGCCAAAAGTTTTCCAAAGTTCCTATTGGTAAAATTCTTCCCTCTATCACTTATGATCACTCTTGGTGTTCCAAACCTAGGGAAGATGACTCGGTTGAAGAACCGCACCACTACTTTGGCATCGTTTGTGGGAGAGGTGATTGCTTCCACCCACCTTGACACATAGTCCACCGCCAAGAGAATGTAGAGGTTGCCACATGAAGAGGGGAATGGCCCCATGAAGTCCGCACCCCAAACGTCAAAGACCTCAACCTCTTGGATATTATTCAAGGGCATCTCGTTCCTTCTTGAGATGTTGCATGTCCTTTGGCAAGCGTCACATGCCACTACAAAATTCTACACATCCTTAAACAAGTTAGGCCAATAAAAACCGGATTGCAAACCTTTGCACACGTTTTGTGTGAGCTAGCGTGGCTTCCACATGGCAAGGAATGACAATGGTGGATCACACTCTCCATCTCATCCTCCGGAATACACCTCCTAAAGACTCCATCTGGTCCTCTCTTGAACAAGAGAGGTTCACTGCAATAATAATGCCTCACATCTTTGAAAGTTATTTTCCTTTGGGCATATGACAAACCGGGTGGCACCTCTTCAGACACAAGATAATTAACTATATCCGCATACCATGACTCACTCCCTTTAGACACTTGAAGCAAGCCCTCCTCCATCACTTGCAATTGCTCATCCTGGAATGAGTCATTAATCGGGATCTCATCTCTCTCAACTTCCAATGGTGGTAGCCTACTAAGGTGGTCCGCTACTGAATTTTTAGAACCTTTCTTGTCCTGAATCTCCAAGTCGAATTCTTGGAGGAGAAGGATCCACCGAATGAGGCGAGGCTTGGCATCTTTCTTTGTGAGGAGATACCGGATCGCAGCATGATCTGTGTACACAATAACCTTTGCTCTAACAAGATATGAGCGGAACTTCTCAAAGGCATACACCACCGCTAGCAACTCTTTCTCGGTTGTGGCATAGTTAAGTTGGGCATCATCTAGCGTATTGCTAGCGTAGTATATGGCATGTGTAAGCCCATCTTTCTTTTGTCCTAAAACAGCCCCAACAGCCACGTCACTCGCATCACACATTACTTCAAATGGTAAGCTCCAATCCGGTGGTTGCATGATAGGGGCCGAGATCAAAGCATCCTTCAACCTACAAAATGCTTCAAGGCAATCTTTGGAGAAAACAAACTCAACATCCTTCATTAGTAGTTTACTGAGAGGTTTAGAAATTTTAGAGAAATCTTTTATAAACCTCCGGTAAAAACCGGCATGCCCTAAGAAACTCCTTACCCCTTTCATCGAGGTAGGTGGTGACAACTTCTCTATCATTTCTATCTTTGCTCTATCAACCTCGATGCCTCGGTGGTAAACCAAATGTCCCAACACTATCCCTTCACTAACCATGAAGTGGCATTTCTCCCAATTCAACACAAGGTTAGTTTCCTCACATCTCTTCAACACCAATGACAAGTTAGCTAAGCAATTATCAAATGAAGAGTCATACACCGAGAAATCATCCATAAACACCTCCATAATGTTCTCAATATATTCCGAAAAGAAAGCCACCATACACCTTTGGAAGGTGGCAGGTGCATTACACAACCCAAATGGCATCCTCCTATATGCAAATGTTCCCTAAGGACAAGTAAATGTGGTTTTCTCTTGGTCATCCGGGTGAATCGGGATTTGAAAGAACCCGCTATATCCATCAAGGTAACAAAAATGTGAATGTTGAGCTAACCTTTCTAGCATTTGGTCAATAAAGGGGAGAGGGAAGTGATCTTTCCTAGAGGCCACATTAAGTTTCCTATAGTCAATACACATTCTCCACCGTGTAACCGTCCTAGTAGGGATTAGTTCATTGTTCTTATTAGTTACTACGGTCATACCACCCTTCTTAGGAACCACATGTACGCGACTAACCCATTTACTATCCGAAATCGGGAAAATGATTCCCGCATCTAGCAACTTAAGGATCTCTTTCTTTACTACCTCTTTCATTATAGGATTCATTCTTCTTTGATGTTCAATAGAGGGTTTATGGTCATCTTCCATCAATATCTTATGCATGCACAAAGAAAGCTTAATGCCAACAAGGTCATCAATGGTGTATCCTATTGCCTTTCTATGCAGTTTCAATTCAGTCAACAATCTATCAAGCTCATCATCATTCAAAGATGCATTCACAATCACCGGATAAGTAGAATTTAAACCAAGGAAAGCATACTTTAAATGAGAAGGAAGAGGCTTTATATCAAGTTTAGGAGGACCTTTATCGGTTGGAGATGATCCATACAATGTAGGTTGAGATGATTCCAAAGTCATGGAAGTCTCACCTAAGTCTCTTGATGATTTCTCAAAAACACTTGGATGATGCTCAAAAGACTCAGGAAAATCGACCCCATATGAAGAAAAGTAGTCGATCTGTGGGTCAATTTAAGCTACGGCATTTGCAAAATCGGATGAAAATTCAGAATTAATGCTAAAATCGGCCGATTGTTTGCCCTCTGGTCCGATTTTTCTACAGGAATTTGTCCCTTCTTCTAGTACTTCAAATCCAATACTTGGTAGCTCTTCCAATGCATCCAAAACCTTGATTACTTCATTGCTACTCTCCTCAACTCCTTCCTCCATCAAACTCAAGCTAAGAACCTTCTCAAGTGGATCCTTGATCACAATCGAGCTCACAACTTCTCTAGACTCCTCTTCCTCAACAATGTTGAAGATATCTTCACCTAGGGTTGACCCCTTCACCATTGTGGACAAATTAAACTTGATGTTCTCCTCTCCAATTTTGAATGAGAGGGTTGCATTTTTACAGTCCACCAAGCATCCCGAGGTGGCTAAGAAAGGTCTTCCCAAAATGATAGGAACTGGGTAGTCCGCCGGGATGTCCAAAACAACGAAATCGATTGGCACATAGAACTTTCCAAGCTGAACCGGTATGTCCTCTAGGATCCCCACGGGGTGAGTGATGGATCGGTCTGCCATGTAGAGGGTCATCTTGACCAGCTTCGGTTCTCCTAGCCCAACTTTTTTGCAAAGTGCAAGCGGGATTATGCTTACACTAGCACCAAGGACACAAAGGGCCTGATATTGCACTTCTGCAACTCCAATTGGCACACAAAAAGAACCTGGATCCCGCAGCTTAGGAGGCATCTCCTCCTTCATGATTTGAATCAACTCGGAAGACCTCTTTGTCATTCTAACTTCTCCATACTCTTCCAACTTCCTCTTGTTGGAGAGTATCTCCTTCAAAAACTTTCCATAGGCCGGCATACCTAGAATTGCATCCATGAACGGAATGTTAATATGTAATTTAGACATGAGTTCAAGGAATTTAAAGAAATGTTTATCCAAACGAGCTCTTGCTCGTGATTGTGGAAAGGGTAGTGGTAGCTTGTACGGAGGAGGTGCCACATATGTTGGCTCATCATCTTTGCTCTTGCCTCCTTCTCCTTGCAATGGTTCTTCCTCCACCATCAATTGCTTACCCTTGTCATTTTCCTTGGGTAAGGGATCTCTCATGCTCAGCCCACTCCTTGTGGTAATGGCTAACACTTGACCTCTTGGATTGTCCTCGGTCCTTCCGGGAAGCTTTCCCGGATCCCTTTGTGCCTCACCCGTCTTTTGGAACACTTGTGCTTCTAGAACCTTTTGAGCCTTCGAAATAGATGTCACCGTTCCCTCAAGCCAACTCAACCTCCCTAGCAATTGTTCAAACATCATTTCGGTCCTATCCTTTGGAGGTTGGGCAAAAATGGGTGGAGGCTCTTGTGAAGCATTAAGTGGTGGGGCTGCACTTGTGGAAGCGGGAGGGTTCAAGGCACCATCCGGCTTAGAATAGGAGAGCCCGGGATGGTTGTGATTAGGCCGGTAATTATTGAAGTGTCGGCTGTTGTTGTTGAAGAGCCTAGGGCCTTGGTAGTTGTTGAAATCGCCCCTTCCCATGTAGTTAACATCCTCCTCTTTAGAAGCCAAGTTGGCTTGCACTTGCACTTGAGGACTTGCTTGACTCTTCAAGGTTGTGGTACACAACTCCCTTAAGGGCTTAAGATCATTGTTGATTGCATCAAGTTTGTAGTTGCTCATGGTGACTTCACTCACTTCATATGCTCCCGATTTCCTCCCATTACTCTTCCTATGGGAGTACTTCTCTATTACCAAGGCTTGCTTCTCTACAAACTCCCAAGCTTCATCCACATTATTCTCCATGAATGTTCCTCCAGAAAGTGATTGGAGCTTGAATTGACTATCCTTATCAAGCCTCTTGAAAAAAATCTCCAATAACTCTATCTTCGGTATCCCATGGTGTGGACAATCTAGGAGGAGGTCTTTGAACCTCTCCCAAGATTTGAATAGGCTCTCCTTATCCTTCATCACGAAGGCATTGATCTTCCCTCTTAGCTCGGTTGTCTTGGAAGGTGGGAAGAACTTTGTAAGAAATTCGGTTGTCATCTCCTCCCAAGTACCCACACGTCCTAGTGGAATGAATTGGTACCAAGCCAAGGCCTTATCTATAAGTGAGAAGGAAAAAGCCCTAAGCTTGTGGTTGTTGCTCTCTAATCTAGGTGGCCTTACAGTCTCCATCAAGATCTCATAATTCATCAAGTATTGATGAGGAGACTCTCCTTCCATCCCTCCAAATTGATTGTGCCGGAACATTTGTAGGACTTGAGGGCGGAGCTCGTAGTCATGGGCTGCGGGATCTCCTAGTTTACACCCGGATGGTGCACTCTTTGGGCTGGATCTATACGTTGCCCTAGCTTTTGTGGCTCCTCAATAATGATTGGCTCATTCCGTACATGTACCGCCGGCTGCGGTGGTGGTGGAGGTGGTGGTTGACGAAGATTAAGCTCCCTTTGCACAAGAGCTTGCCTAATCTCTTCAATTTCCCTCCTAGTTGCTTCTTGCCTCTCATTTCCAAGTCTCTTCTCATTCGTCGGCTTCATCCCTTAGCCTAATTTGCTCTAAGGCGTCATTCAACTCAACTTGAAGATCTCTTCCGGCCATCCCCTTCTTCTTCTTAGTGCCCTTAGATCTAGTCTTAAGGGTTTTCTCCGGTTCGGGATTGAATGGAGCTAAATCCTTGCCACGAGATCTTCGCATGCACCTAAAGAATAAGAGAGTTCCTTAAAAATCAAAGACACAAACCAAACAAGATCAAAAGCAACAAGAAAGACTTACACTATAAACAATCACACAATGATTCAATCTAGACCTAGTCCCCAACAACGGCGCCAAAAACTTGTTACGCTAGAAATGTACCACGCAAAAGCCTTACAATTTATAACTCGATATATTCTCCTAACTCCTAGCGAACCCACAGTGTATTGGTCGTTTTGTAGCGATGATAGTACTCCGAGGTCAAACACGAAGACTAAGGTGAAATCAAATCATACAAGTGATCATGGATAGTGCAAATGTAGTCTAAGAAAAGAGAAAGGAATAAAGAAATGAAAATCATGATATTTTTGTTGGGTTTTTATGGTGATCAATCAAGGATCACAATCATGCAAGGTTATCAATCAAACAAACAACACAACTAAATAACACAAACACAAGGAATGAGATCAAAGTGAGAAAAGAGGATTCTAGAGATCAAGATTTTCGGTTATGGCATTGGACTCAAGCTTCTAAAGATCTAAGGACAAGGCTACGGTATTGGGAAAGGGTGTTTCTCTAATGGAAGCAATTACCGGGTAAGTCTCATGCTTCACTAATCCCGCACCAAACTCCTATTACCGGGTAAGTCTCAAGGAGCTAAGGTGGGGAATTGTACACAAACCGGACACTACTTAAGGGGCAAACCTCTCCTTACCGGGTAAGTCTCGGAAAAGGGCAAGTCTCAAGAAACAATTCTAGCACACTCAGTCCAATAGCGGCTTGTGAGGCTCACTACTACCTAGAGTTCATCATCTTCGGTATCTAAGATCGGAAATCACCGGGTAAGTCTCTTTCCTTACTTAGTTTGCTAGCTTTAGGTCACCCTAAGCTAGAATATGCTTAACAAACACTGGGATTTCAACAACCTAACATCCTGACATATAGATTCATCAATTAAAGAGCAACAGAGAGAAAAATCGGGTGGATCATGAAATAAATTGGTCGAACTGGAGCATGAATAGGTCGATTTTCTGTCTGGGTTAGGTTTTGTGCATACAAATCATCCTAAACTAACATACAAGTCCATTCTATAATCACCCAATCCATAACCATCAATCTATCACCCTAGAATCACAATAACTTAGCCAATAACATGCATTTCAAGATCTAAAATCATCATACAAGCATACATGGTTTTCATAGCTAGATGGTGAAAGAAAAGCAAGTAAAAGCAAGAAATCTTAGCTGAATATGAGTTTAAACAAGACTTACAACCCTTCAAAAGAAGATCCAAATCGTTCCTTATAGCACTTCCAAAGGTTTCTCCACAAAAGTCTCTCAAAATCACTCAAAGTCACTCAAAATCACTCTAGATCTAAGTTTGGATGATGTTCTTCTCCCTTCAAATGAGAGTGTTTTTCTTTCTTCTCCAAGTCTCTCAACAACAATGGAATACCCTGCAAAAGTTCCAGGCTGCACATCCAAAGGTTCACTCCAACAAGCAAAAGCAAAGGTCGGAAATAGAAGAAATGAGACAAGTGTTAAAAGCTGTCAAGGGCCAAAAAATCGACCCACCCTGAAGGAAATCAACCGATTTTCCTGAGTGTTAGGTCGATTTTCTTCAGCAGAAGCTTGTTATGATCATCTAGCCATGCTTTTCTCCAAGTCTTGCACCAATAAGGGTCCTTGTGTCCTTTGCTCCAATTATGTTCCTTCAAAGCTTTGGATATGTACCACCATGAGGCTTGACCCTCGAATGTATCGATTAATGTCCAAAAGATCCCCGAAATACCTACAAAACCGACAAAAGCTCGTGTAGACGTCTTTTCTTGAAATATGACTCAATTACGCAATAACGTCACGAACTAACGTCAAATCATGCATGAATGAAGGGAAACCTACCTAAATGAATGCCTAAACTAACGTCATAAATCATGTCATCATGTGGCAAGTACAGATATGAAATGAAATTTCATAAACTTTCATCATATGTTTATTTTGATAAGGACATCACACTACGGGCCCGTTCGTTAGACGCCTTTCCTCGGTTGAAGATGAAGATTATCTCTTCATCCCTACCATAAGTTTGTTGGTTGTATTGGTTGAAGCTGAAGCCGACGGTGATAAATCGGATGAAGATTATCGATTTGGTAATTGGATGACCGTAGATTATCAACGTGAATGATCCATTGCCGATTCAGTTTCTTATTCTTACTCTTCCAATGCGAGGGAAAGGAACCCTAGTGAGTGGTACTTCTCTTCTCTCCCTCGATCTATCGAGTGACCTTCTTTTTGTGTCCGATAACTCTTTTCCTCTCTTGTATAGATATTCGGGTGTGCTTTATTGTTTTATTGTTCTGGTAATTGTTCTAATCTCTTCTATATAGATTTACATTTTTGTGCTTGTTTCTTTTACAATCGATTCATGATTGTTTTCCATAGCTTGATTATAACTCGTATTTGTGTATATGCATGTTTGAATTGAGAAGTACGAACAAGATAAACGATGAAGGACACCATAAGTAATTGAAAGTTGTTTTGACACTAAAACTCAATATAGACATTAAAGAGAGTGCACGTGTTTAGTGTGATGTGTAAACATTCTGTTGTAACAACCTTTCCACGTTGAAGCCAGTATAAATACTTGTAATAGATGATTATCAATACACAGATTTCTATTCTCTCATTTCTCTCTTTCTCTCATACTCAGATTGTGACATGGTATCACATTTTAACATTTGAGTATGACTTTGAACTCCCCTCCCCTTCTCCTAACAATGTCACCAACATTAATCCACCTGATCCATCTCTTTCTTCATATAATTCTGATCAATTTTACTTGCATCACTCTGATGCTCCTTCTCTTAAACTTTCTACAACTCTCCTCACTCCAATCAATTACAACCGATGGAAGTGATCGGTTGAGGTGTCTTTGCTTGCGAAAAACAAAGTAGGTTTTGTCAGTGGTGTCTGTAAGCGTCCATCCTCAGATGCAAAGTTGATAGCAAAGTGGAACCAATGCAACAATATGTTGATATCCTGGCTTCTTCATTCAGTTGATCGAGAAATAGCTGAATCTATTTTAGGGTTGAGCGTTTGAGACAGATAAGTCTCCCGACTTCCTTAGCTCGTATTCTTTGTATCAGCTTCGATGCGTGTTCGGTGGTGTGTGTTTTCGTATTGATTTATAACAATGAAACCGGAAATAGGACCACCGACCTTTATATATTATTTGGCTCAAGTGTATGATAACGGGCGGTGACATCACTGCCTAGCTCTTGGGAGAGCTAGGAGGTTCTCGGCAACTAGCCCGTGCGGGTAGACAGTCGGATGCATCAGTACCATTCCTTGCCGGTAAGTGGGGACCAAAGCGAGATCACAATGATTCTCGTGTCACAGACCTAAGTTGAATTAGAACGGAAATGACTTAATAATAAAAAGATAATAAACCGGACTTGTGTGCTTTGGAATATGTTGTGTGTTTATGATGACTTACGCGTGTTTGTGCCATCACCTTGATTCTAATGTCTTGAATATTAGCTAATGATTTAATACCGATGTTGTAGTTGCCTTGTATGTTAGGATTGCGGTCGAGAGATCCGAAAGAGTGCGCAGCCGGGGTTCCATCTATTTTCGGAGGGGTTTGGTTGGAGTCGTGTTTGTCTATTGTATATTGTATATTGTATGTCGCGTGTATGACGTTTGGCCTTTGGAATTGTATCTCGGCTGGAGTCTTTCATTTGTATGTTTTTGGGTTTCATTACATTGCATAAAAACGTACTTCGATTTTGGCTTTTATTTGTGTCTTGTTGCAAGATCCGGTGAAATTGTTGTCAAGCTAAGGGTCGGGACCCATTGTGAGGTCTCCGCCCGTAGTATCCCGAGTCCCGCGGATTCAGAGTGTTAAAAAAAGAGGGAAGAACTTAGGATTCATGACTCCCAACATGAGGAGATCAAGGAATAAGAAGAAGAAGAAGGAGGAGGAGGAGGAGGAGAAGAAGATGGAGGGAGGGAGAAGAGAGGAACTTACCTGTAACACCCCGAATCTAAGGGACTCGGGATGCTACGGCATATACCTCACAATGGGTCCCGACCCTTAGCTTGACAACAGTTTCACCGGATCTTTCCAACATGGCACAAATAGTGGCAAATATCGAAATCGTTTTAATGCAATGCAAACAATCTCGAAAAGAAAGATACAACTTGGAAACTCAGCCGAATCCTCAAAATGACACAACTCCAAAATATAAATCCAAAAGGTACAACATAACCAAAAACGACATAAACATATAACCATCCCCGTCCTATAATGTACGGAGACCCCGGCTGTCCACTCCTCCACCTCACTCGGCGGCATCCCTAATCTGAAGGGCAACTACAACAATATCGGTATAAACTGTTAGCTAGCATTCACAACATTAGGATCATGGTATTGACACACACACACATAAGGAATCATAACACTCAACATGATCTAACACACAAGTCCAGTTCATTATGTCTTTGTTATTATTAAGTCATATCCCTTACTATTCCACTTATGGTGTGACACGAGAATCTTAACGATCTCGCCCTTGTCTCCTTTCACCATACGGGTTTGTACTTGATGCGGATCAACATCACCCGTTGGACTGGTCGCAAGACACCTCCCAGTCATCCCCATTTTGGACTGGACAAGCGGTCACCGCCCGTTATCATACACTTGGGCCAAACATAAACATATAAAGTCGGTGGTCCTATTACTTGTTTAGATGTTATAATATAAACAATAAACACACACATAAAAAGTAAACACACACCACCAAACAGGCATTAAAACTAATACAGAGAATATGAGCTTAATAAGTCCGGACACTTACCTATCCCAAAGCTAACCCGCTAAATCTCGTACTCAGTTTCCCGCAGGAATGTAACTCAACGCCTGATCAGACAAGGCACACAATCAATAAATAACCAACAAGCTAGAAGCCCCCGGGCTTCTAGTCTCCCAAACCTATACGTGGCCACAACCCTAGCATGCTAGGTCCAACTCCTAATACCGAAGGTTATCCTATGATCGTACCAAAACATCACAATACTCATAAACCATTCAACAACCATATCCAGTTCAAGGCCACTACTTGGCATTCTCTCTAAGTTATGCTAGATCCAACCTAGCATGATACTAATACTAATCATAACTAGATCAAGGAAGAAGGTAACTCACACGACGTCAAATACGGAAGTCGATCTACGGTTGTCGAGTTTGGAATCGTTGGCCTCAATCGGGGCATCATATATTGTGTTTCAGTTATAGGAACTTGGTCATAAAACCGTAATTAAAACTTGAGCCATAAACCAAATTAAATCCAACAAGGCATAATATATTGCGTTTCAGTTATAGGAATATCTTGTAAACAAAAACCAAGGTTCAATTCTACTAAGCCATTTCCGGGGCAAAATACACAACATCACAACATGCGTCGTAAACCCGCAATCCAAACTCCGGGCCGTAAATACGGAACTCAAGAACTTAAACCATATCCCGAAAATAACTTTTGGCCAAAACATAAAATATATATTCCAACAGGGGCATAATTTCAAATTCCCAAAACTTGGGTCATTTTCTATAATTAATTCTAACAGGGGCATATATGCAACTTCCAAAAATTAGGGTCAAAACTGTAAATATGAAGTGCGTACATTTCTGCAATTATACCAAATAAGGGGGTGGCCTGATTTAATTTCATTGAAAGGGTTTCTTCAATCCTAGAGTAACACACGTAGGGCAAGAGGAAAATGCAAAGGTGGCGGCTGGAGTGTCCCCGACAGGCGAGCAGGCGAGGGCGGAGGCGGGCTACAACGCCTAAAGCAGGGGCTGTCCAGGGCTCTAGCGGCAAGGGCGAGGGTTGCGCAGGCAACGGCGGCTTCGGTTGCGGCGAGGCGAAGGCAGCCTTGGCCTTCGGTGGTTTCGACAGGGCGAGGCTTCGATTCCACAGGTGGTTTGCTCCGTTCTCCGGCAATGAAAGGTAGTGGCTCAGACAACAGTGGTCTTCGATTCCAATGGTGTGGTTGCCGGTTCCAGAGAGAGGTGGTGTTGGCTGCAATTGGGAGGCTCTCACAAATTACAACAGAGGGGAGTAATGGCATTGCTTTGGGCTTGCAAAGAGGAGGTGTTTTCTTCGGCACGGATGAGGAAGGGAGGTATCGGGTGAGGTGATAGGGCGAGAGAAGGCGAGGGGTCAAGTACAGAAGCTACCAAGAGCTTTCAAAGCCAAAAGAGAGCGAAGGGGAACAAAATGGAAATTATAATAACGTTAAAGAGAAATGGGAGGAGAGAGAGAGGGTTTCACCCAAGGAAAAACAAAGGTCAATACATCACATCACTTAGAGAACGAGAGGTCAAAAGCCAAAACCGGGTAACCAAAGGTTCGGAATGGGATTTGAGATAAAATCCCGTCACTCAGCACATCGTGCCTTCGGAATGACTGAGCCGCGCTTGCGAAAAGACCGTTAAACCATCCAATAGTCCGGAATTAAAATTCCGGGAGTTACACTAAGATATGAGGTGATAGTTGATTTTTTATATAATACAATTATTGTGCCAAATAAATGAAAAATAAAACATAATAAGACCAGTTAACGTTTTATAGATTAAAAGTCATTTGCTTCTCAAAATCTAATATATATATATATATATATATATATATATATATATATATATATATATGAGACAATTAGTGCGTAAAAAAAAGATTATTCAATGTTGAAAGGTGAAAAGTCATTTGTTTCTAAAAAATTGAAAATAGAAGTTTTTGATGTTAATAATTAATTCACTTTCGAAAGCTAAAAATATAGGGTTGTTCTTTTGATTTTCTTTAAACAATCAACTTAAAATCCGATTTTTTTGGCATCTAGTTTTTAAATAATAATTAATTTTAATTAGTTGTGCTTATTTTTTTTAACTATGTATAGTAACAACAATTTTTATTTATAAGATGAAGTGTTTATATATATATACTTATAAGGAATTTATAAGATAACTCTATGTTCCATTCATGAGGAAAGAAAAATTAAACAAATAATTTTTAATTAAAAATCCAACCAAATTATCTCTTCGGTAAGTAATAAAGAAAGGGTAATTAAGGAAGAGCATTAAAATAAGGTATAAATAGGTTTAACAACTTTTCTTTTTATTTATTTTCAATTTAATTAAAAATGAATGTCAAATCTCGGTTGCCAAAAAATAGGATTTACACATATCTTCTAAGATCAAAATATTTGGTTAAGTTTAGATTTGTAAACTAAACTTATTACACTATATTTTTTTTTTGGAAAATAATTAATATCTCTTTAAATACACGATGAAGAAAAGTTCTTCTAGGATCTCTCGTGTTTACTTTGTCCTTCTTTCTCTCCCAAGTCCTCTCTTTGCTTCCACAATTTTTTTATTTTTTATTTTTTTTATAACGGAAAGCGGTTAGGTTGGACTACCTCCTAGAAGTAGTTCAACCTAAAGTATTATTGGGCAAGAAAACGGAGTTCAAGATCATCAAAAAATTGGTATAGCTTTGTTTTTGTTATTTTTTATAATATACTTCGATCACGATAGAAGGAATTAATAAATTCTACAAGTATACCGTTCAACATTACACGTTCATTAAACGAAAGATATTGATCCAAAATTTTCCCAAAAAATATTCGAAACAAATTCATCTTCCTATACGTTCAATTTGGAGTTAGAAACCGCATAAGAAACAATTTGTTATAATAATAACTCAAATATATCTAACTTCAAATGATAGTTATTATTATGACGTGATAAATTGTCTTAATTTGTCAAAACTTACTCGTTGTAGTACTAACCCCGATTTTAATGTGTTAATGGTTGAACACCATTTTAACAGTCTTTTAGAGAAATATTGGATCAATATACTCTTTATGATGAACAATCGTTGTTGAAGGGTTCATGAAAAACAAAGTATATTTTACATGTCAATGGGTTCAACAAATGAGGGGTTTAAGTCTCCTTCCAAATGTGCACAAAGTTAGAATCATCAACTTTGGAAAACGTTTTTTTCATAATCAATGTTGGTAAGAAACACTTTTATGCACAAACTTATTCTAATAAAATTAAAAAAATGGTATAATTATTTGTTTAAAATCAACTCATATTTTCACGGACTTTTAAGAGTGATGTAAGACCCAGAAAAATTTTATTTCCGTTTACTTCCGATTTAGCAAATTCTATAATTTTATACTTATTAAATACCAATTTCTTATCCATATTATTTTTTTTAGCCAAACCATTATTGCTCCCACCTCCCATTATGTACAAATATATGCCTAATCTATATAGTCTTAATTTGGCCCCTCTCCTCCTCTTAATTTGGCCCCTCTCCTCCTCTTAGCCAAAAGTGCCCCAAAGTTCCTATTGGTGAAGTGCTTCCCTCCATCGCTTATGATCACCCTTGGTGTTCCAAACCTAGGAAAGATCACTCGGTTGAAGAACCGCACCACAACCTTGGCTTCATTTGTAGGAGAAGCGATTGCCTCCACCCATCTTGATACATAATCAACCGCCAATAGGATGTAGAGGTTGCCACACGAAGAAGGGAATGGTCCCATGAAGTCCACACCCCACACATCAAATATCTCTACCTCTTGTATGTTGTTCAAGGGCATCTCATTTCTCCTTGAGATGTTGCCCGTCCTTTGGCAAGCATCACAAGCTACCACAAAGCCTTGCACATCCTTGAACAAACTTGGCCAAAAGAAGCCCGATTGCAACACCTTAGCACATGTCTTGTGTGAGCTAGCATGCCCTCCACATGGCAAAGAATGACAATGGCGGATCACACTCTCCACCTCATCCTCCGGTATGCATCTTCTAAACATTCCATCCGGCCCTCTTTTGAACAAAAGTGGCTCACTCCAATAGTAGTGCCTCACATCCTTGAAGAACTTCTTCCTTTGGGCATATGTCAATCCAGGAGGCACTTCCTCACACACTAAGTAGTTCACAATGTCGGCATACCATGACTCGCTTCCTCTAGACACTTGGAACAAGCATTCTCCCACCATTTGCAATTGCTCATCCCGGAACGAGTCATCAATCGGGATGTCATCTCTTTCAAGCTCCAATGGTGGGAGTCTACTAAGGTGATCCGCCACGGAGTTCTCGGATCCCTTCTTGTCCCAGATTTCCAAATCAAACTCTTGAAGAAGAAGATCCACCGAATCAACCTAGGCTTGGCATCCTTCTTGGTAAGTAGATAACGGATCGCAGCATGATCCGTATAAACTATGACCTTCGCTCCAACAAGATATGAGCGGAACTTCTCAAATGCGTACACAACATCTAGCAACTCCTTCTCGGTGGTAGCATAATTGAGTTGGGCATCATCTAGCGTCTTGCTAGCATAATAAATGGCATGCGTGCACCCATCTTTCCTTTGCCCCAAAACAGCCCCAACGGCTACATCACTTGCATCACACATGATCTCAAACGGTAAACTCCAATCCGGAGGTTGCATGATAGGTGCGGAGATCAAAGCGTTCTTCAACCTACAAAAAGCCTCAAGGCATTCTTTGGAGAAAACAAATTCAACATCCTTCATTAGTAGGTTAGTAAGAGGCTTAGAAATTTTAGAGAAGTCTTGAATAAACCTCCGGTAAAAACCGGCATGCCCTAAGAAACTCCTTACCCCCTTCACCGAGGTAGGTGGTGGCAACTTCTCTATCGTTTCAATCTTGGCCCTATCAACCTCAATGCCACGGTTAGACACCAAGTGTCCTAACACAATGCCTTCACTTACCATGAAGTGACATTTTTCCCAATTCAAGACAAGGTTTGTCTCCTCACATCTTTGCAATACTAATGACAAGTTAGCCAAGCAATTATCAAAAGAAGAACCATACACAGAGAAATCATCCATGAATACTTCCATGATATTTTCAATGTATTCCGAAAAGATAGCCATCATACACCTTTGGAAGGTGGCGGGTGCATTACACAACCCAAATGGCATTCTCCTATAAGCAAAGGTACCCCATGGACATGTAAAAGTGGTTTTCTCTTGGTCATCGGGGTGGATAGGGATTTGGAAGAATTCACTATAGCCATCTAGGTAGCAAAAATGAGAATGTTGAGCTAACCTCTTTAGCATTTGGTCAATGAAAGGAAGAGGGAAGTGATCTTTCCTAGAGGCCATGTTCAACTTCCTATAGTCAATGCACATTCTCCACCCCGTAACCGTCCTAGTTGGGATTAGTTCATTGTTCTCATTAGTCACTACGGTCATCCCACCCTTCTTAGGAACTACGTGAACGGGACTAACCCACTTACTATCCGAGATAGGGTAGATAATTCCTGCATCTAGCAACTTAATGATCTCCTTTTTGACTACCTCTTTCATTATAGGATTTAGTCTTCTTTGATGTTCAATAGAGGGTTTATGGTTATCTTCCATCAATATCTTATGCATGCACAAAGAAGGTTTTATGCCAACAAGGTCATCAATAGTATAGCCAATGGCTTTCCTATGCAATCTTAGCTCATGCAACAACTTAGCAAGTTCATCATCACTCAAGCATGCATTCACAATCACCGGATATGTAGAGTTATCACCAAGGAAAGCATACTTTAAATGAGAGGGAAGGGGTTTGAGTTCAAGTTTAGGAGGACCTTTATCGATTGGAGACGATCCAAACAACGTTGGACGAGATGAATCCAAAGCAAATGAAGACCCTCCAAGGCTCCTTGAAGCTTGATCATCAATAAGGTCTGATTTAGGGGAAACTACGGTTGGAACCACGGTTGGCTCCACTTCCACGGCCGTGGACCTTGCCTGGCTCGTTTGTTGAGGCTTTACAGAGAGTTTGACGGCCGTGGAACTCATTCCACGCCCGTGGAACTTGCAGCTGTTCAGCACCTCTTCGTGAGTCTCAAATCCAACTTTTGTCTCCTTTTTCAATGCTCCTAAGGCTTTGATCTCTTCATTGCAAGCCTCCTCAACACCTTCCTCCATCATACTTAAGGTGAGAACCTTCTCCAAGGGATCCTTGATCAAGATCGAGCTCACAACTTCTCTAGATTCCTCTTGCTCGACTATGTTGAAGACATCCTCATCAAGGGTTGGCCCTTTCATCATTGTGGACAACTTGAACTTGATGTTCTCTTCTCCAATGTTGAAGGAGAGAGTCCCATTCTTGCAATCCACTAGGCATCCGGAAGTGGCGAGGAAGGGTCTTCCCAAGATGATGGGAACCGGATAGTCCGCCGGAATATCCAAGACAACAAAATCAATCGGCACATAGAATCCTCCTAGTTGCACCGGAATGTCTTCTAAGATCCCAACCGGGTGAGTGATAGAGCGGTCCGCCATATAGAGGGTCATCTTGACCAGTTTCGGCTCTCCTAGCCCGACCTTGTTGCAAAGTGCAAGCGGTATGATGCTTACACTTGCTCCAAGATCACAAAGGGCCTCATACTTCACATCTCCCACTCCAATTGGGACACAAAAGGAACCTGGATCTCTTAGCTTGAGAGGCATCTCCTCCTTCATTGTTTGGATCAATTCCGAAGATCTCTTGGTCATTCTTATCTCCCCATACTCCTCCAACTTCCTTTTGTTGGAGAGTATCTCCTTCAAGAACTTGTCATATGCCGGCATTCCTAAAATAGCATCCATGAACGGAATGTTAATATGCAATTTAGACATTAGTTCAAGGAACTTACCAAAGTGATTGTCCAAGCGAGCTCTTGCTCGTGATTGTGGGAACGGTAGTGGTGGCTTGTATGGAGGCGGTGCCACATAGGTTGGCTCAATATCCTTGCTCTTGCCTCCATCTCCTTGCAAAGTCTCTTCCTCTATCACCACTTGCTTCCCTTTAGCATTCTCCTTGGGCAAAGGATCTTTCATGCTCAACCCACTCCTTGTAGTGATAGCCAACACTTGGCTTCTTGGGTTGTCTTCGGTCCTTCCGGGAAGCTTTCCCGGATCTCTATGGGCTTCACCCGCCTTTTGGAACACTTGTGCTTCCAACACCTTTTGATCCTTAGAAATGGAAGTCACGGTGCTCTCAAGACCACTCAACCTTCCAAGCAATTGCTCAAACATCATTTCGGTCCTATCCTTTGGAGGTTGAGTAAATCCGGGTGGAGGCTCTTGTGAAGCTCTTGGTGGTGGAGTTGTGCTTGTGGAAGCGGGAGGGTTCAAGGCTCCATCCGGGTTAGAGTAGGAAAACCCGGGATGGTTGTGGTTGGGCCGGTAATTGTTGAATTGCCGGTTGTTGTTGAAATTCCTTGGGCCTTGATAATTGTTGTAATTGCCCCTTCCCATGTAATTCACATCCTCCTCCTTGGAAGGTAAGTTAGCTTGTGGAAACACTTGAGGAGTTGCTTGGTTCTTCAAAGTTGTAGCACACAACTCCCTCAAGGACTTCAATTCATTGTTGATGGCGTCAAGCTTGAAATTGCTCATGGTGACTTCACTCACCTCATATGCTCCCGCCTTTCTTCCTTCACTCTTCCTATGGGAGTATTTCTCAATCACTAGAGCTTGCTTCTCCACAAACTCCCAAGCTTCATCTACATGCTTCTCCATGAAAGTCCCACCGGAAAGAGATTGAAGCTTGAATTGACTATCTTCATCAAGTCCTTTGAAGTAGATCTCCAATAGCTCAATTTTCGGTATGCCATGGTGTGGACAATCTAGAAGAAGGTCTTTGAACCTCTCCCAAGACTTGAATAAACTCTCTTTATCCTTCATCACGAAGGCATTGATCTTCCCTCTTAACTCGGTAGTCTTGGAAGGTGGGAAGAACTTAGTCAAAAACTCGGTTGTCATCTCCTCCCAAGTACCAACTCGCCCTTGTGGAATAGATTGATACCAAGCTAAGGCTTTGTCCTTAAGAGAGAAGGAGAAAGCCCTAAGCTTATGGTTGTTGCTCTCCAATCTTGGCGGTCTAAGAGTCTCCATCAAGATCTCATAGTTCATCAAGTGTTAATGAGGAGACTCTCCTTCCATCCCTCCAAATTGATTATGCCGGATCATTTGTAGAACTTGAGGGCGGAGTTCGTAATCATGGGCTGCGAGATCTCCTAAGTTCACACCCGGACGGTGTGCTCTTTGTGCCGGATCCATACGTTGCCCCAATGTTTGTGGCTTTTCCATAGCAATGGGCACAACCCTAATATTCACCGCCGCCGGCTGCGGTTGTGGTGGAGGTGGAGGAGGTTGTTGACGGTTAAGCTCTCTTTGCACAAGAGCTTGCCTAATCTCCTCAATTTCCCTCCTAGTTGCCTCTTGCCTCTCATTGGCAAGTCTCCTTTCATTCTCCAAAGCTTCATCCCTTATCCTAATTTGCTCTAAAGCCTCATCCAACTCAGCTTGGAGATCTCTTCCGGACATCTCTTTCCCCTTTTTAATGCTCTTGGATCTAGATCTAAGGGTTTTCTCCGGTTCGGGATCGAATGGAGCTAAATCCTTGCCACGAGATCTTCGCATACACCTGAAGAGTAAGAGATGTCCTGAAAAGCAATGACACAAACCAAAGAGAGATCAAAAGCAACAAGAAAGATCTACACTACAAAAAATCACAAAATAGACTCAATCTAGACCTAGTCCCCGGCAACGGCGCCAAAAACTTGTTACGCTCAGGATGTGTGATACGCAATGGGTTTTAAATTTATATTCTCGTTATATTTATCCTAACTCCTAGCGAACCCGCAGTGTATGGGACGTTTGTAGTAGGGATAGTATTCCGAGGTCGAACACAAAGACTAAGGTGAGATTGATTCGATTTATGACTAAGTTTAGTGAAGATCTAGGTTAAGAAAAGAGAAAGAAATAAAGAAATGAAAATCTCAATGTTTTTGGTTGGTTTTTAGGTGATCAATCAAAGATCACAAATCAAGCAAAATGAACAAAGAACTAAGTTACGAATCAACACAAGCAAACAAGCTAAACAAGATATAGATCAAGGATAGAAAAGTGGATTCTAGGGGTTGGAAATTCCGGTTATAGCATAGGACTCAAGTTATCTAATCATTCCTTGGATTAACTATGACATGTTGGGAATAAGTTTTTCTAGATTGGGATCAATCACCGGGTAGGTCTCATGGTCCACTAATCCATCCCTAAGGTCTCATCACTGGGTAAGTCTCTAAGAACCTAAGGGGCGGAATTCTACACAAACTGGATTGTTACCTAGAGATCTAACCTATCCTTACCGGGTAAGTCTCGGGAGGGTTAGTCCTAAGCAACCATCTAGCAAACTTAGTCCAATGGCGGCTTATGAGGCTCACCACTACCTAGGGTTTGTTATCTTTCGAATCTAAGAGTAAGGATTACCGGGTAAGTCTCTCCTAACACTTAGTTGCTAACACTAGGTCACCCTAGGATAGATTTAACTCAACAAACACTTAGGATTTCAACATTCTAACAATCTAAGACTAGATCCATCGAACCAGGGAAGATCACGGGTTGTTCTACCAAGTCCACGGCCGTGGTTTGGCAAGAACAAACCGTGGATCCTAACAGAGGCTACGTTCAAGCACACAAGTCATCCAAGGGATAATCTAAGTCCATCCTATCATGGTACTAGCCATAACCATCCTTTCTTTACCCTAGAACCACATCTATTTAGCCTACAACATTCATCATAGCAATCGAAATCATCAAACATGAAATCATGGCATCCATTTGCAAGATAATGAAGAGAAAGAGATGAACAAGTGAAGTAAACAAAACCAAGCTGAAAATGAAATTAGAATGACTCACAACCCTTCTTAAAGAAGGTTTAAATGGTTCATACAACTCTAGAAACCGATTCCGAAATTCTTCACTACAAAGCTATCAAAGCCTATCAATGGTGTGTTCTTCTTCTTCTCCAATGAAGCTCTTCCTCCAATGGTAGCTTCCTTCTACCTCCTTCTTCAAAGAATCTTCTTGTTGAGAGTATATTTTGATTGGATGATAGTGGATAATGGAGAGCTGCTCCAAGATGATTCTCTCAGCCAATGCAGGACCACTTTTATACTACAACTTTGCAAGAGCTGGCCAAGAGATCGTGGCACAGCTGTCACGAAAACCTGGCAAAATCCACGGACAGTTCCACGGCCGTGGACTTCCAGTGAACCGTGATTTTGTGCTTCAGCTTTGCCTTTGATCATTAAGCTTCGATTTGGTGCATGGCTTGTGTTGGCAAGGTTCCATGAGTCCTCCTTAGCCTTTAGCTTGCATCCTAATGAGTCCGAGGGTGTGTCATCTTGATGAACGATCCTCAAACGTATCGTTTTAGCTCCTAAATCTCCCAAAATACCTACAAAGCAATGCACAAGTCCGTGTAGACGTCTATCTCGACAAAATACGTGAATTGAGTGCAAACGTCGTGAACTAGTGCTAAACCATGCATGAATGAGCGAGAAATCTATCTAAATGATTACCTAAACCTAAGTCATAAATCGTGTTATCACCTAGCTTGCTCCTTAATGAGTCCGGAAGTGTGCCACCACAAGGAATGATCCTCGAATGTATCGATTAAGTTCCAAAAGCTCCCCAAATACCTACAAAACCGACAAGAGCTCGTGTAGACGTCTATTTCGACAATATGCATGAATCAAGCGTAAACGTCACGAAATAATGAAGAAACATGCATGAATGGAAAGGAAAACTATCTAAAAGAGTGCCTAAACTAGTGCCATAAATCATGTCATCAGTTACACTAAGATATGAGGTGATAGTTGATTTTTTTATATAATACAATTATTGTGCAAATAAATGAAAAAAGCATAATAAGACCAATTAATAAAGATTAAAAGTCATTTGCTTCTCAAAATCTAATAAATATGTGTTTTTAATATTAATCAATTTTCTTTCAAAATATGAAGATATAGGGATATAAGATTATATATATATATATATATATATATATATATATATATATATATATATATATATATATATATATATATAACATCCCGAATCCGCGGGACTCGGGATGCTACAGGTTGGGATCTCACAATGGGTCCCGACCCTTAGCTTGACAACAATTTCACCGGATCTTGCAACAAGACACAAATAAAAGTCAAAACCGAAATACATTTTTATGCAATGAAAAGAAAAATCCGAAAGAATACAACAAAGGACTTCAGCCGAAAATACAACCTCAACGACTAAACGCCATACAACATACAATAAAAACAATACTCAAACTCGACTCCACCCAAAACCAAATCCTAAAATGTACGGAACCCCGGCTGCCCACTCTTCCGGATCTCTCGGCCGCAATCCTAACCTGCAAGATTTAAATTTTGCTTTATAACAAATCGATCTTATCTTCTTCGCTTTCTTTGATATCCCAACATATGGAAGAAGCTCTTCGTATTCTACATAAGCTTGCACCATAAACATCCTTTCTTCAAGTAGGCGTAGAAATTTATACTTCTTTTTCTTATTTAATGTCAAACCGACCGTAGAGGCTCTAACCTCAATCTTTCATGTACTACTTGTACATCTCATAACAACAACAAACTTAAAAACTTCGGTCTTCTCTTACTCTTGTTGGCCACCTTATGTTTCTCTCGGTATCCACGAACAACTTCACCACCGTACTAGTATGCCTTTAGTCGAAATTCCCCAACCACAATCACTAAAAGATCCACTCATTACTCCACCAAGCACTAACATCATAACTTTAAGCTCGCCGCGTTGCCCTAATATAGATTCCTCGTTTCAAGACATAGCCACTATGGCTTTGCCATGCGAGTCACAACACTTGACTTAGCTTTTCCTCGCGCGAACATGACATCCATTACCTTAGAACAACATATGTTCGCTCCAAATGGTGTGTGCAAGCTTTAAATTTATACCCTAGACGTAAGCTTAAAACAAGGATGCGAACCCGCAGTGTACGGGTCAATCGTAGTAAAAAACAAGGAATTCCAGGGGTCGATCACAGGGACTTAGTGAAACAAAGTCCAATTACGGTATGCTTAAGCAATCACTAACCACAATAGTAATTAAAACAATCAAAGATGAATAAGAAGTCAATAAAGGAAATATGCAATTCTAGGGATTAAAGCATCTAGTTGTGGTTCCAACTCAAGATCTAAAGATAAGCGGACAAAGCTGAGGTTTTTGCATAGGGAAGGTGTTACTAAAGTGGAATAGATCACCGGGTAAGTCTCACTACTCACTAATCCTAAACCGTAACTCCTATTACTTGGTAAGTCTCAAGGAATTAAGATAAAGAACTATAATCTCAAACTAACACACCTTCTAAGGGAATAGAATCAACCTTTACCGGGTAAGTCTCAGGCTAACTCACAAAGATGGGATGGAAGCACACTCAAACCCCAATAAAGGATAAACCTTTATTACCTACACTTATGATCTTAGGTAAACAAACTAAGGAATTACCGGGTAAGTCTCATCCTAAGCTTGCATTGAACCAGGAAAGGTGTAATAAGAATAGGATTTGGCAAACTCTAACACTTAACTCTCAGTTTCGGATCAGATAAGTCACCTCGGTCAGCCAAATTCCACCCCGGCCGAGATGTTCATCGACTAAGCGAGATGCTTAGGGTTAAGGTTAAAGACTCGAACTTTCAGGGTCCTACTGGAATCTAAGATTATTCTATCATTGTTTTTCCCACAACCTTCAGCCAATCACCCTAGAATCACACAAAGAGATTAGCCACTCATCATCATGAAAGTATTAATCAAGTATATGGGAAGAAAGTGAATATTTGAACAAGAAGAATTTAATGAAAAGACTTCAATAACTGAATCAAATATCACAACAAAAGCGTTCCTTCGATAGAAATCCAACAAGACAAGACAACAAGGAAGGGAATCTAAGATAATCTTACAAAAACCCTTCAAAAGCTATAAAAGCTACAATCTTCCTTCTTCAACCTTCAAAAAGGTTCTTCAAATCTCCCAACTGGAGTATGGCTGCAGCGGTGTATAAACCCTGATCGATGGTATAACACGATCTCCAACTATATGCGGGGTGTCGGATTTTTGGGAAATCCGACCCTTTTTTATAGGAAAATTACTCTCCAAAGATAAGATATCTTAGAAAGATCTCTTTCCATAAAAATAGGTAAAATATATGATCTAGCATATCTTCTTCCTTCCAGGAGCCAAGCCCAAAAATATAAGATCTCTTTCCAAAGATAAAAGATCTCAACCAAGAATAAAATATTCTCGCCGCGTCCCAGGTGTTCGCCTCGGTCGAGTCGACTTCTCTGGATCACCTCGGTCGAGGTGAATCTGTGGTCAGCCGAGGTGAGTCACAACTGAATGTGAAATCTCTCAAATCTGGTCCAAAGTGAATCCTAAATCCATGGCTACGCTTCCTGGATGGTTCCTTATGTTCCTGAATGTAACTCCAATGACTCCATAGCTCCTTTTGCTCCTTTTTGATGCAAAACGTGCCATTTTACCTACGATTACAACAAAACTAGGTGTAGACCTCGATTCCCGCAAAGGTAGATGAAATGGTAATATAATCACATATTATACATACAAACATGCAGATTATTAAAGATAAAATGTCCAAACAAACCTCAAAATATAGACTATAATTCATGCTATCAAAATACCCCATACTTAGCCCTTGCTTGTCCCCAAGCAAGTTCCGCATATAAAAGACAAGATAGAATGGATTATAAGTCAATAAAGTCAATGAAAAGTCTTTCAATAACATTTTTATGGTGTGTCACAATCATAGATCACTCTAAGAGAATACTTCATGGAATTTAAAATCAAAATATGATCAAAACATTTTATAAATATAAGAAAGTTGTTCATCTTTGCATAAAATCATAGAATGCATAATAAGTCATAATTATCGAAATTAATCATGCATAATCCAGTTTAAACCACTAAGTCAATCAACAAGCTCGAGGTCTCAAGGGCTTCCCAAAAGAAAGGTCAAGAAACGTGTAGGGTAGGGATGTATGTAAGGTAATGTGGTGCTAGAATCCGGGAAAAGGATGTACTTCACATTCACTTTGACTTTCAACATCTTCCACCAATAAGCTTTGCTTATTTCACACTTTTTCTTTTTACTTTACTTTTTGGGATGCATGGACATAGGTGCACAATAACCGAAGCCTAGGAAATCAGCAATCATTAATTTCTTGAGATGCATCAAACCCTTGATGCACATACCATGACCCGTTAGGAATATTGTTCAATCCGACTTTGGCAAGACACAAACACCCGGCTATGTGAATGGTGCCGAGTTACTCATCATCATGATTGACTTTCCCAAACCTATTTCTTTCTTTCTAACACTTTCAATTCCAGCCCACTTCTCAACTTTTACTTGCTTTCACCACTTCACTTGCTTCCAAATTCCCGGATAGGTAAAGGGAGGCAAAATGTGTATGAGGGGTTAAGCATGATCAAGAAGAAGAAGAGAAAAGAATGAAATGCCTTGGTCTTTCCAGGAAGAAAGTGAGAGAACTCATATTGTGGTGTCAACCTTCAAATTCAACATAATTTAGATAAAAACAAAGTATTAAACATGCTAATAATTTCAAACAAAGCATCTAGCAACTTAAACATATTATAAAACCTTTCAAACACATAAAGATTTCAAAACCAGTCAGTAAACAAGATCTTCACTGAGATCATATCCAGATAAGAAACTCAAAAAAAACGTTTTCGAAAACTCTTAGTTAACCCACCTTGATCGAGGTGTTCTTAGGTCAACCGAGGTGAAACACCTCGTTCGGCCAGAACTGTCCCGATCGAGGTCCAAAATTTTTTTTTAAAACCAGTTATCTTTCAGTTTCGACGTTTATCTCAATCAAATAACCTGTATGTATGCATGCAATCTCAGATAAACACATAGATGCAAAAGTGAAGCATAAATATGAATAAATATCCGGTCAAATAGAGTCATACATCAAATAACTGTCAAGTAATACACAAATACCCCATGCTTGGGACACACTGTCCCAGTGGGTCAAAATAAGTCTAAGGAATAAAATACTCACCGGATAATAAGCTGAACTACATAAAAATAAGAAAGAAAATCCTGCAGCTTTCAATAATCCTGATCCGGTGGTGGTGGTGGTGGCACATACGGATACTGGGACGGGTCGAACGGATAGCCCATGACGTGCTCAAACTGAATCTGGGCCATCATGTGCTGGTAATGCTGTCGCTCCTGCATCTCGCGGATATCCAGTGACAAGGCGGCATATGAATCAATAACTTGATCCGTCAGATCATCGATCCGACGGTGAGCCTCTGGATCTCTGTGTCGGCGTGTCCTACGCCTAGCAGGTCTCACTGGAGATGTAGTAGGTGCAGGCTCAGTATCCTCATCATCCAAATCTATAACTGGTGCGCTCGTCCCTGCAGTATCTGTCCCTGTATCCATCGGGACTCCACCATCCCTGTCATCAGCAGTCTCCTCATCATCTGCCTCCTCCTCAGCTGGGGCAGCTGCTGCCTCTTTGTAATCCTCCATCAGTAGGGTCCAAGCGGTCTGCCAATAATGGGGGTCATAAACAGAAAACTGGGCAGACCACCTGATCCCCTGCGGTGCAGTCAGCTTCCATGGCATAGCCACGTATGGTGTAGTCAGTCCTCAGGGAACCAGAATCCGCCGAGTTCTCATCTCCTGCAGCTCAAGCGGCTTGGAAGCCGCCACCATAGTGCAAGCGCTGAGATCCATGTCCTGATAGCTGGCGATGTGGGTGACAAGTCCTCCGCAGCAGATGTCTCCCTTCGCCTTGGCCTTGATCTTGTGCAGATCCTCTGCCAAAATCAAGCCAAAGTCCGGGATACCTCCAGTCACCATGCAATACAGACTAAAAAGCTCCCCCTATCGGATCTTCTGGGGCGTCTCAGTACGCGCCAGAAGTGTGTCACTGAAGATCCGGTGGGCTAACCTAAAGGCTAAGTGGAAGATGACCTTCTCCCTGGAATCTCCAGGGCACCATCTGTCTGCGTGCTTAACCACGTGAGCAATCTGTACCCAAAACTCCCTAGCTACAGATCGGGACGGGAAGTCAACGGCTGTCGACTCAGGAAAACCAAAAATCTCTCTCCAGTACTCTAGCGGCACTAAGAAGTTCCGGTTCATCAACCGGTACTTCACAGATCGCTCTGTGGGGAGGTAGGTGAAGGAGCTAACAAACTCTAAGGTGGGCTCCAGATAGGCAGGGGCTCGGATCTCAGTAAACTGATCTAGCCCTACTGTGGATATCATCCGTCTAAGGTCTCCATCCACATGGAGACAATCAAAAGCAGACACGTCCAGGAAGCGAGGTGCAATCACTGGACGGCCGAAAATACACTCATAATCGACCTGGTGTCGCTCGTGGATCACCGGGCGATAGGGTCGGGAAGAGGAGGAAGAAGGGGAAGGGGAGGATCTATCCCTAAGGGCAAGGCGTCTGTCGGAACTCATTTTCAGAAATCTGTCACTGTCAGGTCACCTCGGTCGACTGACAACACTCAAGAATCACCTCGGCCGAGGCACAACTCGTCTGGACCGAGGTGGAAAACTGGATTCTAATTTCTTCAGAAAATTCAGTTCTTTTCCCCCAAAATCACTACAACTGCTTCCTATGGGGTACTTAATCCTTTTTTCAGCAAATACAAGGGCAACCGGAGCCCAAATCGAAGCAAAATCAGCGAGTTAGGGTTTCGGTTTTGTTTTACCTCGTTCGGCCGAATCGGTTCGATTTCTTCGCAGATCGACGATGCACTGGGATCCTCTATGCCTTAATCGTAGTTTGGAAGCGAAAATCTTTGAAAACGAGCAAGAATCAAAGGAACGAGGTGAAGGAGAGCGCCGCGGTCAAGGGGGTTGGTAAAGAGAGGAAAGAGAAAATTTTCCCCTTTTTATACCCTTTCTGGAACTACTGTCACCTCGGTCGAGATGGTCTCGACTAGACCGAGGTGGTACGGACCGAGGTGGTTCTTCGGAAACCCTAGTCGCCTTGGTTGCTCAAGAATCATCTCGGTCGAGGTGCTCTGATAGAAACCGAGATGCCTCAGTCAAAACTTCGTCTTCTCAAATTCTTGATCTTCTGTCCTTCCAGTTATGCTCCTTCCTTAGATGTCTCCTGTTATCTGTCTAGGACGCCAAAAACAAAACAAAGCAAAGCAAAAGCAAAAACTATCTAAGCTAGACTAGAAAAAGGGAAAAGAAAGCAATACCTTGGGTTGCCTCCCAAGAAGCGCTTGGTTTAAGGTCGCTAGCTGGACCATAATGCGTCTCAAACGAGGTATATTGGCGCAACCTCCTCAACCGGAGTTTCCGGTTTGTATTTCTTGAGTCTATGGCCATTGACCTTGAAGCTTCCGCTTGTTTCGCCCCACATCTCAACTGCACCATGAGGAAAAACATGTTTCACAACATAAGGTCAGGTCCATCTAGATTTTAACTTACCTGGAAAGAGGCGGAGGCGGGAGTTGAAGAGTAGAACTAAGTCTCCTTCGTTAAGCTCCTTTGGGACGATACGCTTGTCATGCCATCTCTTCGTCCTCTCCTTATAGATTTTGGCATTCTCATAAGCGTTCAAACGCAGCTCTTCCAGCTCGTTGATTTCCAATAGCCGCTTCTCGCCGGCCTCCTTAATGTCGAAGTTCAACCATTTGATCGCCCAATATGCTTTGTGTTCTAATTCAATGGGCAAATGGCAAGACTTCCCATATACCAAATTATAAGGGGTGGTACCTATGGGAGTCTTAAATGCGGTCCTGTACGCCCAAAGAGCATCGTCCAATTTCATGGACCAATCCTTCCTCGTCCTAGAGACGGTCTTCTCCAAGATTGCTTTGATTTCTCTATTCGAGATCTCGACCTGTCCACTAGTTTGAGGGTGATAAGGGGTTGATACCTTGTGGGTTACCCCATACTTCGATAGAAGTGCCTTGAACTTCCGGTTGATGAAATGCGTTCCTCCATCGCTGATAATGATGCGTGGAGTTCCAAAACGTGGAAAGATAGTCCTGTTTAAGAACTTCACAACCACCTTGGCGTCATTAGTGGGAGAAGCAATGGCTTCAACCCATCTAGAGACGTAATCAACTGCCAAAAGAATATAGAGGTTTCCGCCAGAGGATGGGAAAGGTCCCATGAAGTCAATCCCCCATACATCAAAGATTTCCACCTCTTGAATGTTATTAAGCGGCATTTCGTTCCTCCTTGACAAATTTCCTGTTCTTTGGCATACATCACAAGAGACAACAAACGATTGTACATCCTTAAATAATGTAGGCCAAAAGAAACCGGAACGTAATACCTTAGCGCATGTTTTATCGGTGCTAGCATGTCCTCCACAAGGAAGTGAATGGCAATGCCGTATAACGCTATTAACTTCATCTTCCGGAATGCATCTTCGAAGCATCCCACCCGGCCCGCACTTGAATAGCAGCGGCTCGTCCCAGTAGTAATGGCGTACTTCTTTGAAGAATCTCTTCTTTTGAGAGTACGTCAATCCGGGCGGTATTTCCTGACAAACAAGATAATTCACAATATCAGCATACCAAGGTCCTTTATTATCAGAAAGTTGGTGGATGGAATGTTCCACCAACTGAGGATGAATGTCAAAGAAGGGAGTAAGGAGTTTATTATTCTCAGTAGTCTCAGTTGACATTATCTCGCCTTCGACCTCGGTCGAGGCGCAGAGGCGTTGACCGAGATGTTCTTCAGTCGCCTCGCTCAGTCCAGATAGTGCCTCGGTCGAGGTACTGCAACTGGGACCGAAATTGGAGATCTTCGTCTCCTGGATTAGCTTGTTAGTTTTAGCTTCTGGATCTTCTTCTAGTGCTTTTAAGCTCCGTATATCTGCATCACAAGAAGCATCTATACCTTCCTGCATTAAACTGAAGCTAATAACTCTTTCGAGTGGATCATTAATAAGGATAGAGCTCACCAATTCTCTTGATTCTTCTTCATCATAGATGTTGAAGATATCATCGCTCAGCTGCTCCCCTTTCATGGTTGCAAGTAATGCGAACACCACCTCATCGCCGCCAATGTTGAATTTCAACTTGGCGTTCTTGCAATCCACGTTGCAACCCGAAGTTGCGAGAAATGGCCTCCCGAGAATAATAGGAACAGGATAATCTGCGGGAATGTCAAGCATAACAAAATCTATAGGTAAATAGAAGTTACCTAACTTGACCGGAACGTCCTCCAAGATTCCCACGGGATGGGTGATGGAGCGATCCTCCATATATAGTCGAATCTTGACCGGCTTGGGCTCTCCAAGTCCGATCTTCACACATAGCTCCAGCGGGATGATGCTCACGCTGGCCCCTAGATCACAAAGGGCTTCACAAGTGACATCCCCAACTTGAATGGGAATGAAAAATGAGCCGGGATCTCTCAATTTAGGTGGCATCTTCTCCTTCATGATTTGTATGAGCTCCGAAGATTTAGATGTCATCCTAACTTCACCAAAATATTCAAGTTTCCTCTTCCTTGATAGGATCTCCTTCAAGAACTTCCCATAGGCGGGCATTCCTATAATAACATCAAGGAAAGGAATGTTAATGTGTAGTTTATTCATCAAGTCAAGGAACTTACCAAAGTGCTTGTCTAGATGTGCTCTGGCCCTTGACTGGGGGAATGGAAGTGGTGGTTTATATGCAGGAGGTGGAACATAAACTTCAGTTTTCCCCTCCGCTTTCTGTGGCTCCACCTCGGTTGGCATCTCGGTCGAAGTGTTCTTCGACTGCACCTGGACCGAGGTGGTCTTCGTCGGTACTGGCACCGACCGAGGCACTGGATCTGCAGTTTTCCGTCCACTCCTCGTAGTTATGGCCATGATCTGGCCCTTAGGGTTGCTTTCCGTCCTTGCTGGAAGCTTCCCTGGATCTCTTGGCGCTTCATTTACCCTACTTGCAAGTTGTTGTTCAAAGGCCTTTTGGGCCTTCGAAAATGAAGTCATAGAAGTCTCCATAGCACTAAGCTTGATCAAGATAGCCTCCAGAACTGCGTCTTTCTTTTCTGGCTGAGACGAACTTGATCCTTGCCCCTGGCTCTTTAATGGAGTAGAAGAAGAAAAAGGGGAAGAGAGGAAAGGGTTAGAGGAATCGTTAGAGTTGGAGTTAGAATGATTGTTACCAGAATTTTGGTTGTTCGCCCTCCAATTGTTGCTATTGGATCCTCTATTGTTGTTGTTGTAATTGTTATTCCAGGAATTGTTATTCCAGGAATCGTTGTTGTTGTTACGGTATCCATTGTTGTTGTTCCTTTGTCCTTGCTCTTCCTTCTTGGTTTGAGCAACCAAGAGTTCCTTCAATTGCTTCACGTCATTCTTCAAAGACGTGAGTTGGTTGTTGTTGGGCTAAGTTTCTTGGAAGTTAACTCTTTTAACTCCACCTTCAGCTCCTTGGTGGGTGTATTTCTCCATATGCAAAGCTTGCTTCTCGATGAAGTCCCAAGCTTCGTCAATTTCCATGTCCATAAAGGTACCGGCGGAGAGTAGTTGGAGGTTGAACTGGGTGCTTCCATCCAGTCCCTTGAAGTATATCTCCAATAACTCTAACTTTGGAATCCCATGATGTGGGCAATCCAAAAGAATGTCCTTGAACCGCTCCCATGACTTGGACAAGCTCTCCTTGTCCTTCATAATGAAAGCATTGATCTTCCCTCTCATTTCAGTGGTCTTTGAGGGGGGAAAGAATTTGGTCAAGAATTCCGTAGTCATCTCCTCCCATGTGCTAATTTTTCCTGGAGGAAGAGATTGATACCAAGTAAGAGCTCTATCTTTTAAAGAAAAGTAAAAAGGTCTTAGCTTGTAGTTGTTATTTTCAATCCTTGAAGGTCTCAAGGTCTCCATCAAGATCTCATAGTTTTGAAGATGTTGATGTGGTGATTCCTTCTCTAGCCCTCCGAACTGGCATTGGCGAATCATGGATAGAACTTGCGGTCGAAGTTCATAGTCATGGTCCGCTGGATCTCCTAGGTTAACTCCTGGACGCCTCAGTTGTTGATTAGGGTCCATCCTTTGACCTAGGGTTTGTGGGATTCCTACAAGAAGAGCACATCGGACTGGCATCCGAGGTGGAAGTATCTCGGCCGGGGCGTCTGGTACTAGGACCTACCTCGGTCGAGGGTCAGCGACTGGGACCTGGATCGTTCGAGGATCTGGAACAGGATCTTCCCTCGGTCGAGGTAGAAACTGGTCTCGTAAAGCTGCCATATCAGCTTTGATCGCTTCAGTCCTGGTGCGAGTTTCTTCTCTTTCCTGCCTCAATTCTTCCTGGCTGAGGCGTAGCAGCTCTAGCGCCTCTTTCAACTCGGCCTCAAGATCGCGATTGTCTTGGTGGGCCATCTTCGCTTCTCTTAAGCGTCATTTGTATGTCTTCTCTGGTTCGGGATCGTAAGGAACGATTTCCTTCCCAGTGCGGGTTCTTCGCATAAACCTAAGAAAGAACCTGCAAAAGTCACTCAAGTAGAGTGGTTAGTAGACACGGGGGCAAGTGCCCCAAGAGCAAACCGTAACCGGCTCGGTCTAGACCAAGTCCCCGGCAACGGTGCCAAAAACTTGTTCGCTCCAAACGGTGTGTGCAAGCTTTAAATTTATACCCTAGACGTAAGCTTAAAACAAGGATGCGAACCCGCAGTGTACGGGTCAATCGTAGTAAAAAGCAAGGAATTCCAAGGGTCGAACACAGGGACTTAGTAAAACAAAGTCCAATTACGGTATGCTTAAGCAATCACTAACCACAATAGTAATTAAAACAATCAAAGGTGAATAAGAAGTCAATAAAGGAAATATGCAATTCTAGGGATTAAAGCATCTAGTTGTGGTTCCAACTCAAGATCTAAAGATAAGCGGACAAAGCTGAGGTTTTTGCATAGGGAAGGTGTTACTAAAGTGGAATAGATCACCGGGTAAGTCTCACTACTCACTAATCCTAAACCGTAACTCCTATTACCGGGTAAGTCTCAAGGAATTAAGATAAAGAACTATAATCTCAAACTAACACACCATCTAAGGGAATAGAATCAACCTTTACCGGGTAAGTCTCAGGCTAACTCACAAAGATGGGATGGAAGCACACTCAAACCCCAATAAAGGATAAACCTTTATTACCTACACTTATGATCTTAGGTAAACAAACTAGGAATTACCGGGTATGTCTCATCCTAAGATTGCATTGAACCAGGAAAGGTGTAATAAGAATAAGATTTGGCAAACTCTAACACTTAACTCTCAGTTTCGGATCAGATAAGTCACCTCGGTCAGCCAAATTCCACCCCGGCCGAGATGTTCATCGACTGAGCGAGATGCTTAGGGTTAAGGTTAAAGACTCGAACTTTCAGGGTCCTACTAGAATCTAAGATTATTCTATCATTGTTTTTCCCACAACCTTCAGCCAATCACCCTAGAATCACACAAAGAGATTAGCCACTCATCATCATGAAAGTATTAATCAAGTATATGGGAAGAAAGTGAATATTTGAACAAGAAGAATTTAATAAAAATACTTCAATAACTGAATCAAATATCACAACAAAAGCGTTCCTTGAATAGAAATCCAACAAGACAAGACAACAAGGAAGGGAATTTAAGATAATCTTACAAAAACCCTTCAAAAGCTATAAAAGCTACAATCTTCCCTCTTCAACCTTCAAAAAGGTTCTTCAAATTTCCCAACTGGAGTATGGCTGCAGCGGTGTATAAACCCTGATCGATGGTATAGCACGATCTCCAACTGTATGCGGGGTGTCGGATTTGTGGGAAATCCGACCCTTTTTATAGGAAAATTACTCTCCAAAGATAAGATATCTTAGAAAGATCTCTTCCCATAAAAATAGGTAAAATATATGATCTAGCATATCTTCTTCCTTCCAGTAGTCAAGCCCAAAAATATAAGATCTCTTTCCAAAGATAAAAGATCTCAGCCAAGAATAAAATATTCTCGCCGCGTCCCAGGTATTCGCCTCGGCTGAGTCGACTTCTCTGGATCACCTCGGTCGAGGTGAATCTGTGGTCAACCGAGGTGAGTCACAACTGGATGTGAAATCTCTCAAATCTGGTCCAAAGTGAATCCTAAATCCATGGCTACGCTTCCTGGATGGTTCCTTATGTTCCTGAATGTAACTCCAATGACTCCATAGCTCCTTTTGCTCCTTTTTGATGCAAAACGTGCCATTTTACTTACGATTACAACAAAACTATGTGTAGACCTCGATTCCCGCAAAGGTAGATGAAATGGTAATATAATCACATATTATACATACAAACATGCAGATTATTGAAGATAAAACGTCCAAACAAACTTCAAAATATAGACTATAATTCATGCTATCAACATACCATACATCCCCTCATATATTCCCCCTTTATGCACAATAGCCATAGAAGACTCGCCTTCCTCTTTGTCTTTTCAGTCCCCCTTACTCTGATCCGTGTCCTTCCCCATATGACAAACCCATGACGTAAGAAGGTCGCCAAAGATCGTTACAATCTCCTCCTCGGAGGTCTTGTCATAAGTACTTGCTTGAACTCGTTCTACATTATTTGATTAAAACAAATGCGCTTCCATTGATGTACCTCCTTACTACTCATATTGATCCACCGTTAATATTCCAAGCTCTTGTTACCTATCCTTCATGCCATTGTCTTGCCTACTCTTCTCATCTACGCTCATCAATATCCATCCCGCACATGTGCGTTCTTGGCTGTCACCGATTAACATGTAACTGACCTTCTCCGAAGTCAACGACTTATTATTATTATTATTATTATTATTATTATTATTATTATTATTGTTATTATTATTATTATTATAATATATATATATATATATATATATATATATATATATATATATATATATATATATATATATATATATATATATATATATATATATATATATATATATATATATATATATATATATATATATGAGACCGTTAGTGCGTAAAAAAAAGATGAATCAATTTGGTTTACTAGGCTTTTTCTAGTTTTGTGTTTAGTAATGTACCCCTTGAGAGAAGAGTGTGTAGAGTTTGAAAATAAATACAAAAGGTTGGGGTATATTTACTTAATTGAAACAATAAAAAGCCTAGTTACTACTATAATTTTTCAAAAAGGCCTACTTACCAAAATTGCCAAAAAAAGATTATTCAATGTTGAAAGGTGAAAAGTCATTTTTTCCTCAAAAACTAAAAATAGAAGTTTTTAATGTTAATTAAATAATTCACTTTCGAAAGCTAAAAATATAGGGTTGTTCTTTTGATTTTCTTTAAACAATCAATTTAAAATCCGATTTTTTGGAATCTAGTTTTTAAATAATAATTAATCTTAATTAGTTGTGTTTATTTTTTTTTAACTATGTATAGTAACAACAATTTTTATTTATAAGATGAAGTGTTATATATATATATATATATATATATATATATATATATATATATATATATATATATATATATATATATATATATATATATACTTATAAAGCATTTATAAGATAACTCTATGTTCCATTCATGAAGAAAGAAAAATTAAACAAATAAATTTTAATTAAAAATCCAACCAAATTATCTCTTCGGTAAGTAATAAAGAAAGGGTAATTAGGGAAGCATATTAAAATAAGGCATAAATAGGTTTAAGAACTTTTCTTTTTATTTATTTTTATTTTAATTAAAAATGAATATCCAATCTCGGTTGCCAAAAAATAGGATTTACACATATATTCTATGTAACACCCCGAATTCGTGGGACTCGGGAATGATACGGGCGGGACCTCACAACGGGTCTCGACCCTTAGCCTGACAACAAATTCACCGGACCTTTCCAACATGGAACAAATAAAGGCAAAATCGTAAATCATTTTTAATGCTAATGATAAGAAACCCGAAAGGATGCAACAACAAACTTCAACCGAGATACAACTCAAAACCAAAGTGGCAAACACGCGGCATACAAAACGCAATAACCGAAGGACAAAACATAACTTGACTCCAACTCATAAACCCTTCCTAAAATGTACGGACCCCGGTTGCTCACCCTTCCGGATCTCTCGGTCGCATTCCTAACCTGCAAGGCAATCTACAACATTTGGTATAAAAAAATTAGCTCATATTCGAGGCATTATAACTAATGGAAAAGGCACAACCACAAGTAAATCATCATAACACACAACATACTCAAAAGCACACCAATCCGGTTTATTATCTTTATTATCATTAAGTCATATCCCGTTCTAATTCAACTTGGTTTTTGTGACACGGGACCACCGTGGTCCCGCCTCGGTCCCTATTTCCGGCATGGAACGGTACGGATGCCTTCGACCGTCTAACCAGCACGACTAGTCACCAAGAACCTCCTAGACTCTCGCGAGAGCTAGGCAGATGATGTCACCGCCCGTTATCATACACTTGGGCCAAAATAATATAAAGGTCGGTAATCCTATTTCCGGTTCCGTTGTTATAACATGAACGGTAAACACATACCACCAAACACACATCAATGCTAATACAAAGAATACGAACTAAGTAAGTCCGGAGACTTACCTCGTCACCACACTTAACTCACAACACTCTCGCTTCCTTAGGGAGGAAGCCCATAACCTGCTCACAAGAAGATAACTATATTAACAACAACCCACTCATAATAGAAGTCTAAGACTTCTATACAAATGATCTACACAAGACCATTTGACTCTCAATCCTAGGACCACATCCTAGAATCCCTCATGCTCACATCACACTTCAACATAAGCTAGAAGTCCTAAGACTTCTAAACCCTCGGATCTCACAAGATCATAACTCACAACACCACTAGGATAACATGCCTAGTCTCAACAACCTCAATGGTAATGATAACACGATTCATGACGTTAGTTTAGGCACTCATTTAGATAGTTTTTCCGCTCATTCATGCATGATTTGCACTAGTTCGTGACGATTTGCACTTAATTCATGTATGTTGTCGAGATAGACGTCTACACGGACTTTTGCATGTTTTGTAGGAATTTGGGGAGATTTTGGAGCTTAATCGATACATTCGAGGATCGTTCCTCGTGATGACACACTTCCGGACCCTTTGGGAAGCAAGTTATGAGCAAAGGAGAACACATGGGACCTTGTTGGTGCATGCCTTGCACCAACTCGTGGCTTGATGATCCGTAGAAGTCTGAATCACCAAAACCACGGCCATTGGGACTTCCACGGGCGTGGAAATAGGCCGTGGTTCTCCCTGCACAGCTGTGACAGCTGTCCCACGATCTCCATAACCGACCCTTGCCCTTGATGGTGTATAAGAAGTGGTCCTGCAGGCTGTTAAGGGCAGACCCCATCATTCCATTCTCTTCCACACTCTCACCATTGGATTGGAGCTACTCTTGGAGGAGAAGGAACACTCTCATTTGGAGAAGAAGAAGAAGCACACTAGTTTCATAGTTTTCATAGTTTTTGAGTGGTTTTGAGTGAGCTTTGTTGAAGACATTTGCTAGGCTTGTAAGAAACGATTCGAACCATCCTTTGAAGGGTTGTAAGTCCTTCTTGCCTTTGATTCATCTTGGTTTTCTTATCCCAATTGTTTCGTTTCTCTTTCATTTCATACTCTTGCTAATGGAAGCCATGAATGTATGCTTGTCGAGTTTGACTGTTATGATGCATGTTGTTGGCTAAATAGATGTGGTTCTAGGGTAAGGGAATGATGGTTATGTCTTGGACTATGATAGAATAGACTTAAATGAATCTTTGTATGATTTACTTGCTCGTACTTGAGTGCTGTTAGAAATCACGGTCTGTTCTAGCCAGACCATGGCCGTGGTTCTTAGGAACTGACCGTGATTTGCTTCTGTCGATCTTTAAATGATAAATCTGCATGTTAGGATGTTATATTGTTGAAATCCTAGTGTTTATTAATCTTAATCTGGCCTGGGGTGACCTAATGCTAGCAATCTAAGTGAGGGAAGAGACCTACCCGGTGATTTCCGATCTTAAGTACCATAAATGATGAACTCTAGGTAGTAGTGAGCCTCATAAGCCGCTATTGGATTGAGTGTGCTAGGATTGATGCTTAGGACTTGCCTTCCCGAGACTTAGCCGGTAAGGAGAGGTTAGATCCCTAGATATCAATCCGGTTTGTGTAGATTTCCCAACCCTAGGCTCCTAGAGACTTACCCGGTAATAGGACCTTAGTTGCGGGATTAGTGGATCAGGAGACCTACCCGGTGATTGGTTCCTTTTGAGAAACACCCTTTCCCAACATACTATAGTTGATCCAAGGAATGATTAGAGGCTTGAGTCCAATGCCATAACCGGAACTCTTAAACCCTAGAATCCACTTTTCTCTCTTTGATTACCTATCTCGTGTTTGTGTTTGCTTAGTTGTGTTGGTAGCTTAGTAGTTTGTTAATTCTTGCATGATTTGTGATCCTTGATTGATCACCATAAAACCAATCCAAAAACATTGAGATTTTCATTTCTTTATTCCTTTCTCTTTTCTTAGCCTAGATCAACACCATCCTTAGTCACTATTTGATTCAATTTCACCTTAGTCTTTGTGTTCGACCTCAGAATACTATCCTTACTACAAAACGACCCATACACTGTGGGTTCGCTAGGAGTTAGGAAAAATATATCGAGTTATAAATTTAAGACTTTTGCGTGACACGTTCTTAGCATAACAGGTAACATCACTAGGCTAGGATACGCATATACTAGCCCATAACCTCAATCATAAAGTACACTCTCAACCTCACAAGCCTCACAAGGAACAATCTTATACTCATCCCACGAGTCAACTAAGAACATACCTCAACAAACCTTTAAACATATCAAGATCCTCGAACACTCACCTAAGGTGCAAGCCACTACTTGGCATTCTCATCAATCTTAGGTCTAATCCTAGCATGATACTATCATAACACTCTCTAGGATCATCAAAGAACACAAGCTCAAGGGAGGGCACTCACCACGCAAAGGCACGGACTCGGAAGAAGGAAGAACAATCGCGAAAGGGAAAAGAAGACCGCAAGGGCATGCTGGCTGAGCCAGAGGCCACCCCTGCGACCCCTGGTGGCCGCCCCTACAGCTCGTGATGGCCGCCCCTGCGGCTCAGGGCATTGTCCTCCCCCGCGGCTCTGAAGATTCGCCCCCGCGGTCGAATAGCAGAGGGTCGTCTTCTTCGTCTTCGATTGTGGATCTTGGGCTCCCATGGCCTCCTTCTCTTGCTGGGTCTTCTCAAAACATCATCCATTGTATCAAGTCTCTCCCACACAACCTAACCGAGCTTATAACACATGCATGCAAAGATCAAGAAGAATCCACTACCAAAGCTTCATCCATGGCAATGGATGAAGGGGAAAGAAGGAGATGATATTCAGCAAGGGAAGCGAAAGGGGAATGAAGGAGAAGACTTACCAACACTGAGATCCTTCTTCACTGCAGCTCACCCACAAGCAAATCACCAAGGGAAGAGAGGAAGAGCACAAGAGAGAGTAGGGAGGAAAAAAGAGTAACGTGAGAGAGATGTGAAAGAGGAGAGAGGGAGAATCCAACAAGGCTGGAAAGGTGGGAGGGAACCAAGGGGTCAGCTGGCCCCTTGTCACCTCAGCTGGAAACGAAAGGTCCAAAAGTGGAATAGGGGAAACGAGGGGTCAGCGCGGGGTTTTGGGAATAAATCCCGGTACTGAGCACATGTGCCTGCGGGAAAACTAGACCGCTGACGCGGAAAGATCGATAACTTGTTAACAATCCGGAATAAAAATTCTGGATGTTACAACTAATCCCCCTAAAAACAAGTTTCGGTCCGAAACTTGCTAACGTAAAACTCTCGGTATAAAAATTCGTTAACCACTCAAAACCGTAACGTGAAAACTTCCCTAATCGATAACCATCACACACTCGTGTAACCACGTCAAGACCTCGCAAGCCCTACACACATACTCGCATGAACCGTATAATAAGACAAAATCTAACCAATGAGACAACACATTCCCACTCGGGGCACAAAACACGTAAACTCGCATATGTACGTAAACTCTAACCCACCGGCTAACTCGACGTAACTAGATAATCGTAAAACTCCGACAAAGATACTATACCTCGTCCTCCCGGTAGCCTCATCGGCTCCTCGTCTATCCCTAGATCATCACAACTAAGATCATATCTCGAGCCATACACGTCTTTCATCGATCGTCACACCTAAAATCTGGTGAACATCCTCCACTCTCGGTGGCCACGCCAACCGGTAAACCACTTCCCAACTCGCGTCAATACCTCCAAAAAGGGTCTAATATATTGGAACCCAACTCCCTTCTAATGACCAACACGCATTACGCCCTGCGTCTATGATACTCTTAACTCGACTCATCTCATATCCGAACCCAAGAGGTCCGTACCTCTTTTCGGTACATACTTTCTCGTGACTTAGCTTGTCTAGCTTCTGCCTTTGGACCGCTACTCAAGCGAGGTCATCACGTATCTGTTCAGCTAAACTTACATATACTCACCAATTCTAACATCACAAGGTACCACACTTCCGTCGATAACTTGCTTCGAACTAGGCCATCACAACGGTACCTCTCAACTTTAATAACGATAACTCAACCCAAAGGAGGGTATCAAGTCTACCTTTACCCCCTTGCCTCGCACACATACCCTCTGCATGGCATCGACTGGTCACCAAAGTCCTTTCTACTCGATCTATAATCCAAGGATAAACTATCATGTGAGACATATGGTCTCTTCTGCGGCACGATCCTGCCGCCCACAAATTCCCGAAACGAAACGCTCATCTCAAACCGAGATAACAATACTCGGTATACCCAAACGTCTTGCTATCACATAGGGGACTCCACAACTAGCCAACTCATCGGCTCGGTTTCCCAATAGGGTATAAAAACACATAGTTTCCGTTGGTAGGTCTATGTGACCCAGATTCGTCACCACTGTCACAAGGTCTCAAACCGGTACTAAACTCTCTCGAGGTATGTTACCATTCCCACTGCCTAACTCGAGGTGGTGAAGTCTTCTTCCTCGCCATATGGTGTTCAACTCGTTTGGATGACAGTTTACATAAGGGCTATGTACTTAGCCACCTCGGCCTTAAGCCTGTCTCACTAATGTGAACGTCATAAACCGGATATCTCTTACCAACATCATGGTCTTAACAACAAATAACCCATAAAGGTAGCTATGTGGTCTCTCCTTGGAACCTTCTATTCTGGATCCTTCTCCGATCCAACCAAAGACCATCTACATGCCAAGTCCTTAGCCATCGCTACCCATCCCCTCCGCGGGATACTCAGCTCTTGTGGAGTGAGTATACATACACGTATCATATTCTTATCGTTCATACATGCCTAGCATGTTTCTCCATAGTCAAACCGACATCACCATAAGCATGACCGCTAAAGTGGCCAACTTTCGACCCTTATTCGGTCATTTTTCTTACGTACCAACAATTGTCCTTGTACACACGAAACCTCTTTTGTCACTTCATACGCATCCCAAGCCCCGCTTGGATGTATCCGCAATGTCATAAGTCCCCATAACTCAACGTTGGTGCAAAAGCAAACGGACTAGAGGTCACTCACCTCTTCCGCTTCTAATAAAACTCCACGGATACGTCTCGGATCCCACGATCTAATTGACTTCTTCAGAAGGGTAGAAAATTTTAAGGTCATTCCGCAGCTTGGTGGTTATGACCCGCCAACTTATAAGCTTCACCTCTCCTCCACGTACCTTGAAGGTATTACCGTACTATCTTCTCGTTCTCCTCCGATCTACTAGATATCCTCAACCTACTATTTTTTAGGAGGTCGCTTTGGACGTCCCAACCGTCCTAGATAACTCTAGTTATCCTCTTACCCTGCATAATCAGTATCCTTGTCGTCCCATTTCACGCTCGTCCCTCTCATTTCTGAGAGTACAACAAGGCATCGTCAAATCTCATCATAAGAATCATTAGCGCAACTCATGCATCACAACTGTCGTAACACTCCTTAGGTTAGGGTCCACCTTGGAACCGCCTTAAAAAACACCAATGCATGACTTAATTGTAACTCGATTCCGAAAACAAATGGATACTCATATGTGTAAACTCCAACTAATCAATCACACTTGTGATCTCAAATGGCTTCCTACACATGTAGCAACCATATCGGCCCTAAACGCCACCTTATGAAGGTCCTTTCTTCTCTTCATAAAAAATTGATGATGTCTCAACTCCAAGTCGATCTAATCAACGTCGCACTCACATGCGACTAGTATTATCAGGCCATCCACTACAAGGAGGATACCCTTACTCGTCGTTCACCATACATATTCCTTGGAATTTTAAGTGCAACTCCCCGGCTCGTATCTTTCCTCAAAACTCATACTAGAATGCTATGAAGGAAAGACCAGAAGAATTCTTCCCTCCTACCACGGAACTTCTGACTCATGATCCCTCAGGTACCACCACCTTAAGCTTCAAGCTTACAACGCTACCGTAGCTTTGGTCCTTCGTTTCACAACGTAGCCTTCATGGCTTCTTTGGGTGAGTCTAACAACTTAGGCACATCTCTTGTTCGCGTCACTTATCATTCGTTCCTTAAGAACGAAATATCCTGCATTTCCTTTCCATATCTTCCCATTTGCTTTAAGCAACTTGGGAAACTTCACTTTCCTCTTGATCCACTACGTCCTTATATGCTTAAACCTTTAATCTTCCAAACCGTGCCATTCCTCCACATGATATAAGCTCAAGACCTATAAAGACCGCAAAAAAGATCATTATCATCCCTCTCCGGGAGGTCTATTACCATCACTTTCTTTAACCATTCTGATGACATGATTTATGACGTTAGTTTAGGCATTCATGTAGATAGTTTTTCCCTTCATTCATGCATGATTGTACGTTAGTTCGTGACGTTTGTTTCTTAATTGAGTCATATTGCTAGAAAAGACGTCTACACGAGCTTTTGTCGGTTTTGTAGGTATTTTGGTGATCTTTTGGACATTAATCGATACATTCGAGGGTCAAGCCTCATGGTGGTACATATCCAAGGCTTTGAAGGAACATAATTGGAGCAATGAAGGACACAAGGACCCTTATTGGTGCAAGCAATGGAGCAACTCATGACTAGATGATCATAACAAGCTTTTGTTGAAGAAAATTGACCTAACACTCAGGAAAATCGGTCGATTTCCTTCAGGCTGGGTCGATTTTTTGGCCCCTGACAGCTTGTGACACATGTCCCACGATCTCTTTGCCCGACCCTTGCTCTTGATGGAGAATATAAGTGGTCCTGCAGGCTATTGCTAGAGGACTCTCCCACATTCTCTCACACACACATCATTCCATTGGTGGATAGAATTGGAAAAGAAGAAAACACTCTCAAAAAGAAGAACAACAACATCAAAAACCTAGATTTAGAGTGAACTTTGGAGTGAGTTTTTAGTGATTTTTGTTGAAGAACTTTTGAAAGCATTGTAAGGAACGTTTTGGAGCTATTTTGAAGGGTTGTAAGTCTTGCTTAAACTCATATTCAGCTAAGATTTCTTGCTTTTACTTGCTTTTCTCTCACCATCTAGCTATAAATACCATATATGCTTGTATGATGATTTCAGATCTTTAAATGCATGTTATTGGCTACGTTATTGTGATTCTAGGGTGATGGATTGATGATTATGGCTTGGGTGATGATAGAATGGACTTGTATGTTAGTTTAGGATGATTTGTATGCACAAAACCTGACCTAGACAGAAAAATTGACCTGTTCATAGGCCAGATCGACCGATTTACATGATGATCCACCCGATTTTTCTCTCTATTGTTCTTTAATTGATGAATCTGTATGTTAGGATGTTAGGTTGTTGAAATCCTAGTGTTTGTTAAGCATAATCTAGCTTATGGTGACCTAAAGCTAGCAAACTAAGCGAGGAAAGAGACTTACCCGGTGAATTCCAACCTTAGATACCGAAGATGATGAACTCTAGGTAGTAGTGAGCCTCACAACCTGCTATTGGACTGAGTGTGCTAGGATTGTTGCTTGAGACCTGCCTTTTCCGAGACTTACCCGGTAAGGAGAGGTTTTCCCCTTAAGTAGTGTCCGGTTTGTGTAGAATTCCCAACCTTAGTTCCTTGAGACTTACCCGGTAATAGGAGTTTGGTGCGGGATTAGTGGAGCATGAGACTTACCTGGTAATTGCTTCCATTAGAGAAACACCCTTTCCCAACACCGCAACCTCGTCCTTAGATCTTTAGAAGCTTGAGTCCAATGCCATAACCGGAAATCTTGATCTCTAGAATCCTCTTTTCTCTCTTTGATTACCTATCTTGTGTTTGTGTTGCTCGTTTGATTTATAATCTTGCATGATTTGTGATCTTTGCTTGATCACCATAAAAACCCAACCAAAAATATAATGATTTTCATTTCTTTATTTCTTTCTCTTTTCTTAGACTAGATTCGCACTATCCATGATCATTAAGAAGAAGAAGGAGATGGCCGGAAGAGATCTTCAAGCTGAGTTAAATGATACCTTAGAGCAAATTAGGCTAAGAGATGAAGCCTTGGAGAATGAGAGGAGACTTGCAAATGAGAGGCAAGAAGCAACTAGGAGGGAAATTGAAGAGATTAGGCAAGCTCTTGTGCAAAGGGAGCTTAATCATCGACAACCTCCACCACCACCACCACCACCGCAGCCGGCGGTCAATGTTCGGTTTGAGCCGATCATCATTAAGAGCCACAAACGCTAGGGCAACATATGGATCCAGCCCAAAGAGTGCACCGTCCGGGTGTAAACTTAGGAGATCCCGCAGCCATGACTACGAGCTCCGCCCTCAAGTGCTGTAAATGATCCGGCATAATCAATTTGGAGGGATGGAAGGAGAGTCTCCTCATCAACACTTGATGAATTATGAGATCTTGATAGAGACTCTAAGGCCACCTAGATTGGAGAGCAACAACCACAAGCTTAGGGCTTTTTCCTTTTCACTTAACGATAAAGTCTTAGCTTGGTACCAATCCATTCCACTAGGACGTGTTGGTACTTCGGAGGAGATGACAACCGAGTTCTTAACAAAGTTCTTCCCACCTTCCAAGACAACCGAGATAAGAGGGAAGATCAATGCCTTCATGATGAAGGACAAGGAGAGCCTATTCATATCTTGGGAGAGGTTCAAAGACCTCCTAGATTGTCCACACCATGGGATACCGAAGATAGATGATGACATGAATTATATACCATTATAATCATGCATATTGTAGAGGTTTACCTCGATTTACATTGTATTTAGAGGGAACTTGTGTACTTTTTATGTTTTATTCAATTATATCTCGGAAATAGAGGTTTACACGAGTTTCGGTTGAATTGTAGGTAAATTGAGTGGATTTGGAAGCAAAAGTGGAGCAAGGAGCATCTAAGATCATTAGGGAAGCTAAAGGAGTCTTAGAGGAATCACAAAGAGCAAAGGAGTTGCGTAAAAGAAGCATAAAGGGAGGAAGGAAACAAGCCAAGAGACGAGCATTCTCTGTTGAAGAAAATCGTGCCATTTACTACAAAAATCGGACGATTTTCCCCCTTAAAACTCGAACGATTTTGTGTGTAAATCGACTAGCTCGATTTTCTCTCTATTTTCGGCCCAATGGTAAAGACGACTCAAAGCCCATCACTTTTAGGCTAGAGAAGTGTTTTGCCAAACGACCCATTATCAAGAAAACTATAGGTTGGAACCCTAGGAACGAAAACAGGACGGCCGCATCGGTAAATCTTTACACGTTTGTGAGAGATTGAAGATTCTTGGAGAGGGATTGAAGCAATATTGCCGGGAAGTCAATCTTGATCATATTTGTGAGATTCCTTTGTTCCATTGTGATCTTTGTGGTTTTTGAACACGACATTGAGTTAATTGAGAGATACATTAATTACTTTTGAGATTGGTTTACAGATTTGAAGGTTATTGAGTTTTTATTCAAGATTCGGGTTTATTTGAATTATTTCACTCAATCTTAATTTTGATTTGATTTTGAAAATGGTTGGCTAAAACCATTGTGATTATGAGGAGAATAGTTGAAGATTGAGGCTTAGATGATGATAGACCGAACTCATTCAAACATTTGGACCCTGAGAGTTTAGATTTTAACTTTGCGATATAGGAAAATCGGGTTGTTCTTCAGGAAAATCGGACGATTTTCTTAAGAATAGGTCGATTTAATCCCCTGACGATCTTTAATTGAATTAATCTTTAACCAAAGTTAATCCTTGCCTAAATCCCAACCATGCTTAACCTTTTTAACCTCTAATTGAGTGTATGAAGAGACTTCAACCTTGATTCTACATTTAATAGATTAAGATTACAAGATTTGGGTAATAGAGAGAATCAACATCCTTTATTAAGATTTTAAGTGTGCTTTCTATTCTTTACCTTGGAGAGTCATATCCTGGGGTTTTAGGTAGTTAGTTTGAACATAATTATTCTCTTTAGATCTTTCTATATTGCAGCCTCAACAACCCTTATAGACAGAACCTTTGGATTAGACAAATAGGTTTCGGAACTTCACCGTACGATACCTACCTTTGAACACATAATCTTGGCAATATAAACTCTGTCCTTATATCCATTAGAAGTGTCTTGAATCGAAAGCCGCAGTCGGATACTTGATTCCTTGGAATCATTTCCCCCTTTATTAATCACAAAAGCTTTTGCATTTTGGTAGATAATTGATTTCGAATTTATTCTCACCAAATCCCTAAGTTCGGCTCTGGAATTTCTTACCTTACTACAGCCGATCCGTACACTGCGGGTTCACTTTGCTTTGAGTTCTAGATATAAATTTAAGACTTTGACGCACACACTTTCGAGCGAATAAGTTTTTGGCGCCGTTGCCGGGGATTTGGTCTAGACCAAATTCGGTTTTCGGTTGTCTAGCTTGAGAGCTCTTGCTCTTGTGATTTGATTAGTCTACTTGAGTGATCTTTGCAGGTTCTTTAGGTATATGCGAAAGACTAGATCCACTAAAGATCTAGTTCCTTTCGATCCCGAATTGGAGAAAACTTTAAGAAAGAAGTTAAATGAAAGGAAAATGGCTGAAAATAACGAGAGGAACATCCAGTCTGAGTTGGATGAAGCTCAACGTCAACTAAAGTTGAGTGAGAAAGCTCGTGTAGATGCTGAAACGAGTCATCAATTCCAAATTGATGAACTCAGGGCTATGATGTTGGACATGCAGTTGGAATTGAATGAATCTAGGAAGAAAAAGAAAGTCAAGAAGCCAACTAAGTCCACTAGGAATGATTCGATGATGAAGAGCTCGATCCGGACATGCCGGAACTTGAGGAAATCAATCTAGTGATTCATCCTGTTCATAACAACCCAAGACCACCGGTTGTTTCTCGCATTCCAGCTGGGAATGTGAGAGTTGCTAATGAAGGTGATGAACCCCGAACTTTGGGGCAAAGGATGGATCCAATTCAGCAATCACGCCGTCTAGGTGTGAATTTCGGAGTTGAGGACATCCAGGAGTTCAGCTTTACACCACAAGTTATCACCATGGTTTGCCAAAGTCAATTTGGTGGAGCAAGTGCTGAATCTCCACATCAACACTTGCAGAATTTCGAGATTCTCATGGAGACCATGAAGCCAAAGAAGGCCACTACAAGTAATTACAAGATCAAACCGTTCTTCTTTTCTTTGAAGGACAAATCTCTAGCTTGGTACCAAACACTTCCAACTACAAAGCTGGCCACATGGGAGGATCTATCTTCGGAATTCCTCACAAAGTTCTTCCCGCCATCTAAAACGGCGGAATTGAGAGGTAAGATAAATGATTTTTCTATGAAGCCTAACGAAAGTTTGTTTCAATCTTGGGAAAGGTTTCAGGATTTCTTGTTGGATTGCCCACACCACGGCATTTCAAAGCTTGAATTATTGGAAATCTACTATAAGGGATTGGATGTGGAAACACAATTCAATCTCCAATCTCTCTCTTGTGGCACATTCATGGACATGAGAGAGGATGATGCTTGGAACTTCATTGAGAAGCAAGCCCAGGTGATTGAGAAGTATTCCCACCGAAAGGTGGACCCAAATAGCCGGAATCAAGGTGATCCGGGAGCTAAGTTGAACCACGCTTCTCAAACACAAATATTTTCCCTTTATAATGAAATCAAAGAGTTGAAGGAAGTAATCAAAACTAGTCTTCAAAAGTCTAAGGAGCAGGAAGCCAACTATATGGGAAGGGATAACAATCAAAGGAATCACTACCGGAACAATAACCGGAACAACAACTAGAATAACAACAATAGGAACTCCAACAATAGCAATTGGAGATCAAATCAACAAAATCCAGGTAATCCCTATTCTCATGCTGAAAAAGCTTTAACACCTCCATCTTCTTCTACTCCTTTGAAAAGCCAGGAACAATCATAAAATGGATCGAACAAGTCCGATCCCATGCTGAAGACGATCCTAGGGAAACTACAAGGATTGGAGAGCTATATAACTTCGGTTGATAAAGCTCACAAGGCTTTAGAAAACCAAGTGTTTAGCAAAGCCGGAGAAGTTCCAAGAGATCAAGGGAAACTTCCCGGGAAGACGGAAGATAACCCAAAGGGAAGGGTTATGGCAATCACTACTAGGAGTGGTGTAATAACTACCAATCCTTAACCTAAAGTAGTTGAAACCACCATCGAAGAAGGGAAAGGAAAAGAGAAGGAAGATGTCTATGTCCCCCCCCCCCCCCCCGCCTACAAACAACCTCTACCTTTTCCTCAATCTAGAGCGCGGGCGCGCCTAGACAAACACTTCGGTAAGTTTATTGAACTTATGAGTAAGATGTAAATTAATATACCTTTTATGGATGCAATTTTAGGTATGCCAGCTTATGGCAAATTTCTCAAGGAAATCCTCTCTAACAAGAGGAAATTAGAAGACATTGGAGAAGTTAAGATAAGTACGGAGTCATCCGAACTCATCAAGACTATGACAGAGAATATGCCACCTAAGCTGCATGATCCGGGATCATTTTGCATACCCATCACCTTAGGAGAGGTTACTTATGATGCACTTTGCGACCTTGGAGCAAGTGTGAGCATCATACCACTTGCTTTATGCAAGGCGGTTGGTCTAGGAGAGCCTAGACCGGTGAAGATAACACTTTACATGGCCGATCGTTCCACCACTAAGCCAATTGGGATAATAGAAGACATTCTTGTAAAACTCGGTAAGTTTTACATTCCTATAGATGTTGTCGTTCTTGACATCCCTGCAGATTATCCAGTTCTCATCATTCTTGGGAGACCATTCCTTGCAACATCCGGATGCATGGTAGATTGCAAGAATGGACAGCTATCCTTCAATATAGGTGAAGAGAAAGTGGAATTTGTACTCTCCTCTTTAATCAAAGAGCTAGCCTTGAGAGAAGATGTCTTTAACATCTTTGATGAAGAAGAGTCTAGAGAGGTGGTAAGTTCAATCCTAATGAAAGACCCACTTCAAAAGGTTCTTAGTATGAGCATCATGGAGGAAGGAGTAGAGCATGATTGTGACGATGATGTAAAAGCATTAGAAGATGTGAAGGAAGAACCAGGAGCAGGATTTGAAGAGCTAGAATTAACTCCGGAAACTGTGAAAAAAATCGACCTACACGAAATAAATCGCTCGAGTTCTGAAAAGGCAAGTCAATTTTTGACAACAAGAAGAAAAATCGACCTAAAAATCGGACGATTTTCTTCACAGGGGGTCGATTTTGTGATGAATTCTCCGGTTTCTACAAACTTGACTGCAGTTGTTCCCAACTCTAATAGTGCACCTTCCCCACCTTCAGAGGCTTCTCCCATGACATTAGAAGGTCATGAATCATCAATCAAAGCACCTCCTTCATTGGAATTGAAGCCCCTCCCTACACACTTAAGGTATGCATTCCTTGGCACTAACTCTACGTATCCGGTTATAGTTAGCGCGAAACTGAATGATGATGAATTAGAGAAGCTTATGAATGTTCTAAGGCAACATAGGAGAGCATTAGGCTATACTATTGATGATTTGATAGGCATTAAACCTTCTCTATGTATGCATAAAATCTTAATGGAAGAGGATTACAAGCCTTCACGTCAACCTCAAAGACGGTTAAATCTGGTCATGAAAGAGGCCGTGAAGAAAGAAATCCTTAAGCTACTTGATGCAGGTATCATCTTCCCTATTTCCGATAGCAAGTGGGTGAGTCCAGTATAGGTAGTACCAAAGAAAGGAGGCATTACCGTTGTTGCCAACAAAAACAACGAACTTATTCCCACAAGGACAGTTACGGGGTGGAGGATGTGCATCGACTACCGTAAGCTGAACGTGGCCACTAGGAAGGATCACTTTCCCTTCCTTTTATTGATCAAATTTTGGAAAGGTTAGCCCAACACTCTTACTTTTGTTATCTAGATGGATATAGCGGTTTCTTTCAGATTCCCATTCACCCGGATGATCAAGAGAAGACGACCTTCACGTGCCCTTGGGGCTTATAGAAGGATACCATTCGGTTTATGCAACGCTCCAACCACCTTTCAGAGGTGTATGATGGTAATCTTCTCAGAATATGTAGAGAATATCATGGAAGTATTCATGGCCGACTTTTCGGTATATGGTTCTTCCTTTGATATCTGTCTCTCTAACCTTTCATTAGTTCTTAAGAGATGTGAAGATACTAACTTAGTTTTAAACTGGGAGAAGTGTCATTTCATGGTCACTGAAGGAATTGTGTTAGGTCATCTAATATCAAATAGAGGAATAGAGGTTGATAGAGCTAAGATAGAGATTATTGAGAAGCTACCTCCTCCATCCTCTGTGAAAGGAATAAGAAGCTTTTTAGGACATGCAGGCTTCTATAGGAGATTCATAAAGGATTTTTCTAAGATTTCAAAACCCTTAACTAATCTTTTAATGAAAGACGCAACTTTCGAATTCTAGAAAGATTGTTTATAAGCTTTTTGCAGGATCAAAGAGGCTTTGATTTCAGCACCAATCATCCAACCACCCGATTGGACTCTTCCTTTCGAGGTCATGTGCGACACAAGCGACGTCACTATAGGATCCGTACTCGGACAGAAGAAAGATGGTCGCACTCACGCCATCTACTATGCTAGGAAGACGCTAGACGAGGCTCAATCCAATTATGCCACTACGGAAAAGGAACTCCTAGCCGTAGTTTATGCTTTTGAAAAATTTCGTTCCTATCTTGTAGGTGCGAAGGTGATTGTCTATACAGACCATTCAGCAATTCGCTACTTGTTCACGAATAAGGATGCGAAGCCAAGGCTTCTAAGATGGATCTTACTCTTACAAGAGTTTGATTTGGAGATCCGTGACAAGAAGGGCTCGGAAAACTCAGTTGCTGACCATCTTAGTCGTCTTCCACGCCTCACCGACGAGATGGATGAACTCCCTATAGACGACTCGTTCCCTGATGAGCAACTACATGAGATTGAAGAGTGTCTTCAACACATCTCAAAAGGTAATGATCCATGGTTTGCTGACATTGTAAATTACCTTGTTTGTCAGGAGATTCCCCCCGGGCTTTTGTATGCTCAAAGAAAGAAGTTCTTTAAGGACGTCCGGCACTTCTATTGGAACGAACCTCTTCTCTTCAAAAGAGGTCCCGATGGCATATACAGAAGATGCATTCTAGAAGATGAGGTGGAAAGTGTCATCCGCCATTGCCATTCTCTACCATGTGGAGGACATGCTAGTTCCCACAAGACTTGTGCTAAGGTACTTCGTTCCGGTTTCTTTTGGCCTACACTATTCAAAGATGTGCAAAAATATGTTATTGCTTGTGATGCTTGTCAAAGGACAGGTAATATCTCTAGGAGTAATGAGATGCCTCTCAACAACATACAAGAAGTAGAGATCTTTGATTTATGGGGAGTAGACTTTATGGGACCTTTCCCATCCTCTTGTGGAAACCAATACATACTCCTAGCCGTAGACTATGTCTCAAGATGGGTTGAGGCAATCACTTCTCCTACTAATGATGCAATGGTAGTGGTGAAGTTCTTCAATAGAACGATCTTCCCAAGGTTCGGAACTCCCCGAACCATCATTAGTGACGGAGGAACGCATTTCACAGCCCGTCGATTTGAGACACTAATGGCTAAGTATGGGGTGACCCATAAGATAGCTACACCATACCATCCGCAAACTAGCGGACAAGTGGAGATATCTAATAGAGAGATCAAGGGAATTTTAGAGAAAACTGTCTCTAAAACAAGGAAGGACTGGTCAATGAAGCTTGACGATGCACTATGGGCGTACAGGACTGCCTTTAAAACACCAATAGGTACGACTCCATATAACTTCGTCTATGGTAAATCTTGTCATCTTCCTGTAGAGCTAGAGCATAAAGCATATTGGGCTGTCAAGTGGCTCAACTTTGACATGAAAGAAGCCGGAGAGAAGCGGCTTTTGGATATCAACGAGTTGGATGAGATCCGGCTAAATGCGTATGAGAACGCAAAGATCTACAAGAACGAAGCGCTGACATGATAATCATATCATTCCAAAGGATCTGAAAGAAGGAGATCAAATCCTTCTATTCTTGTCGCCTCCTATTACTGGCGGGCCACTCTTGCTTTTCGTGTTTACCACCGACGCCATTTCCGTATTTTGAGAAGTTATGGCAAAAGACGATGACTCTTAGAAGGAAAGAAAAGGCCATTGACTACCTCAGACCTTGCTCACAAAGACTATCCACCTTCAGCATTTGGTACTGAGGAGAGCCAGCCATTAAGCACACACCCAAGCTAAGCAAGAGATGGAAAAAGCACACTTTGATTTACCAAACTGGGATAAAAAAGATCAGAAGGAGCGAGAAAGCACCTAGTGAGCTCAGATTTTTACTGGGAAACTCTATTTGGTTAAACCAGAGAAAAGAGCAGGTAGCGCATGATCTGAATGATCAAGCAATGAAATCCTCCTTTGTCGACCTGAAGCTGAAGTGAAGGAAGGAATGGAGCTGGAAATCATCTTGGCTTTTGTGAATCAGTTGATCTACTCCCGCTAACGCTCGCACTGAAATTCTCCCAGCCTTACTTGATCCCATCTTTGTTAGAAGAGACTCTGCTCAGGTTTGGAACCAACCCCTTTTTTTCGAAGCTGGCTTCACCTTACTAGATAGAGGTTAGCGGCATATCGTACTATATCTGTAACCTATAGCATCATTAATAGAGCTAGCGGCAAATTCTTTAGCACTCGTGCTTTCAGTATGGATTAACTAGCACGAGTAGCGGCTTCAGTAGCTTATCCGGATCCTGTAGTGGAGGAGGCAAAGCACTAGTAGTAGCATCAGTACCGGTATAACCTTTTTTTTTACAATCAAGAAAGGACTGGTACTGAACTAGTAGATAAGGTTGAGTCAGTTGTTGATCCAGAAGGGGTAGAAGTGATAGTAGTATACCTTCCATATCAAGAGCTAGAGACAAGTGATGGCTTTCCCTGTACAATAGACCTAGTAGATAGAGTTGATTATGCTCGCGCTCATGATAGGGATTCCGTTTATGGCGTGAGGCTCAGTTCCTTATCTAGAAGCATACCTTGATATATACTCATAGTGGCTTCCATACCTATCTATCTCCCGTAGAGCTAACAACATATCAACCTATGACTAGTAGACCCATACCAAGATCCAACAGTATACTTTAGCATTTACAGATCTCTTTCGTTATATTATACTATTATCTGGGTTACTCACCGTACATATCAGATTTTATGCCATTTCATTTATATTAAAGATCCATACCCGGCAGGGAAAGGAACAGGGGTATAGGCAGTTGACTTAGTGAACTGAGTTTAAGTGGATTCAGTAGATTATGCAAATTAAGCTGTCTAAGTCAAGCCCATCTAAGCCAGCCTTAGCCAGTGATCTATACACAGTAGAGGAATACCTTCTATACCCGGGTGACCCAGTCGCATATGCAGTAGCTCCAGATCGAGACCCATACCCCTCCCCTCTCGCGAATCGCTTGTAGCTTTCGAGCCGTAGTTTCTTGCTTCTCGAGGAGCTGGAACAGTAGCAGGAGAATCGGGAGGTAAACCTACGGTTTACACCGTAGACTTAGAAGTTTCCCAATAAGTATTTCCTAACCTTTGTAATGAAGATGGATGAACAGGCACTTGATCCTGGAACTGATTCAATTCGGGGAAAACATGAAAGCGGTCACTATACTAGAGGAAGGCAAGACATGACCGCGACTTAAGAGTCAAGTACCGTTAAAAAGACTAAAAGAACGAGGCGATCGAAGTGAGAAAGCACAGGCTAATACGAGCCGACCAGAAGAAGCAAAGCTTAGATTACCAGATCCTGGACACAATCTTCCTATAGATGGAGAGCCCCTTGCCTTCTCAATTACATCGAGCCTTCTTGCTTGCTTACTTAGTTCTTGTCTTAGTTACTTTTCTTCTTTTTTTCTAGGTTTATTTTCTTAGTGTTAAAACGGTAGATTTCAAATTTGCAATTTATTGGATCCGCTCCGATTCGATCAATAATGGGATTTTTGGCTAGAGAAAGGTTCTGTGACATGGACGCTCAGCCCAACTCGGTCACTCGGTTAGCCCACTTAACAGATGATGAGATTCTCGATCGATTTGCTCGAATTTTGAAAAGTATTTTTCACTATTCAGAACAGTGGAGCTTTCGATCAAGATGTTCTCGCCGGGCTCTCGCTCAAATAGGAACCGCGTTGGTAGGCTTTTGACTCAATCTAATAGCCTACCTATCGAGGGCCAATAAAAGAGAAAGTTTTCGCATGGGCTCATCATCTAATGCAGAACCGATGCGAGAAGGCTCGATGTAATTGAGAAGAAGAGGAGATTGATAGCTTTCAAAAACCAGTGGAAAGGCACCAAGCTTGGATACCTGCATTCTTTCCTTTCCAAAGATAGTAATTAGTTTGAGCTAGCATAAAAGAAATCTTTGATTAAATGAACGCTGCTTGTTTTCAAACAAATCCAATGTTGGGCCAAGCGTTGCAAAAGACTTTTTTTTTAAAAAAAAGAAGGGCGAGAAGGAAGAGAAGAAGGATTAGTAGTTGCCTAGCCGAGGAACTTGAGGGTGGTCGTAGATCAGCAGAGTGCGATCCCTGAGTTCAAGACGCTGACTAAAACTCGTGTCGATCATAGAAAAGCATTGATTTTTCAATGAAACAAACCTAAGAACTTGTTCCCTCCCGCTTCAAGAGCAGAACTAGATGGGGATACAGATCTAGATGCGAGATGATCCCGAACCGATTTCATAAGCACCATCCATCACCAATCACATTCCACATCCCACTTCCATTTCATTGCCTTGGGCAGTCTCCTCTAGAAAGGCATTCAAGCTTCAGAGGCGGGTCAAGAAGGAGCTGGGATGAGATCGGATCCTACTCGAAGCACTCCACCACGAATAAGAGTCTTCGGGTTGGATAGACAGTAGAGATAGGAACTCCTATCTTTAGGGTAGGGTTTCAAGACAAAGATGCACTACTCCATCTGGAAAGGGCTTTCCCCCTCGGGGGGAAAGAGAAGAACCAGCTAAAGATGATAAATCAAGCGCTTCTTGGGAGACAACCCATGATAGTATGAATTTTTACCCTCTTTTATCACTTAGTTTAGCTTAGTTTAGTAGCTTTGCTTCTTTTGTTTTCGCTTTTGTTTGTTCCTCGATGCACTCTTGGTTTGTTTGTGTCAATAATCGCAGGAAATTAGGTCAAATTTGAGAAATAAATGAAGATGGGGAGCATAAATTAGTTCAAATTGCAATCTTCAAGAAATACAAGGAAAGAAATCGAGTTACACAAAGCAAATCGTTCGATTCAGGAACAGAGCAAGTCGATTTTTGGCAACAGGAAGAAAAATCGACCCACCAGATCGACCCCCCTTGAATAAATCGTCCGATTTTCTTCATGAGCTGAGAAAATGAAAGAAAATCGCCCCGACGAATAAATCACCCAAATAAATCATCCGATTTTCTTTGTTAAATCTCCGGCCTATATAAAGCCTTAACCACTCGATTCTCTCATTCCACAAACCCTCCATTCCCGATTTCCTTCTCTCAAAGAACCGAAAATCGCCCACCTTCACATCTCCTCATTCCTTAATCGTTTTGAACAATTCTTGGCCCTAAACTGAAGCATTTTCGACAAGGAACAAGGATCTAGCAACAACAAGCTTGACAATCGACTCATCCATCCAGAATTTAGGTTTTTCATTCCGAAACCTAAGTATTTCGTTCGACTTTGATTCTTGCTTAGAAGTTGTTTGTTTGTTGCGATTGATTGAGGGGTTTGATTAGGAACAACTATAGGAGACTGTGTGTGGTGATAGTTTAGACAAAACTTTACAGAATTGTGAGAATTGTTGAAATCGACAGAAAAATCGACACAACCTAGATAAATCGTCCGATTTATTGAAGAATAACCCGATTTTTCTTTGCAGAAATGGAAACTTTGAAGAGAATCACTCGAAATGCGGGGAAGAAGAAGGGATCTTCTTCCAAAGCCCCTCCACCACCTCCACCACCCTCTCAAACCATCCCTAGACTCCCACATCCCCTATCCAAACATAAGAAGAGATATGAACGTCTCTTAGATCCCCCCTTCACCCCTCCTCGTTACATTGTGCTAGACGACTTGGACTCTTTGTTTGTTCGAGAGGATGTGGATATGATGTTAGATAGAGTTGGGCTGAGTCAGTTTGCTATGATTAGAGAAGATGCTTACACCGAGATCACCTTAGTATTCCTTAGCACATTTGAGCATGATCCTAGAGAGAGGACAGTTTATTTCCGCCTCATGAACCACAACCATGCTATGACTATCGATGACTTTGGAGATTTGTTTGGTTTTCCCTACTCTGATGCAGGCACATTTGCGAGAGGAGTTAGTGCTAGTGCCTTCTGGGAGACCATCTCAGTGGGAGAGTATGGTCGTGATAAGTGGAGACCCGGAAATTCAAAAGAGGCTAGGATGTACAACTTTTCCTTTAAGGTAGTGCATAGGATCCTTAGTGAGTGCTTGTTTGCACGGACGGAGACCCCACAGAAGCTCAAGGCTGACGAGCTCTTTATCTTGTATTGCATGACACGTAGCACCATTCCCGACATCACCTCTATGCTTGCTGACTATCTAGGAAAGATAGCCAACAAGGCAAAGGGTGACATTTGTGCTGGAGGCCTTGTCACTCATGTGGCAAAGGATTGAAGATAGATTTCTCGGGTTGCACCCTAGCCGAGAGTGCCCAGCCCTTAGGATCACAGAGATTGATTGCTAGACAAGTCTTGATTCCTCGAGGGAGAGGAACCCTTCATGTGCCCATGCCGTGGGCAAAGGATCCAAAGAAGAAGCCATCCGAGATTGTTTGGAAGTCCGAATACACCATTCAGAACAAGAGGAATTGGAAGGAGACATTCGTACTGATGCTTGAGGAGATAGATCCTCCTTGTATTATGATGATGATGCAGGTGACACTGAGGATGAGGAGGATCATGAGGATGGAGTACACCAGGGGGCCATGCTCGAGTTCAAGAGTGACACTTACAGTGGTCACGCCACGGATGCCATGGACACCGACACTCATGGTGCAGGACCTAGCCGGACTAGTCGAGGCACTGAGGAGACAGAGGACGACATGCAGCCACCTCGCCACTCCTTTGCACATGCCCCTAGCCACGGTAGAGGCCATGGACGAGGACGTAGACTTTCCCGCCATTTTAGAGACTTAGTCTCTAGCTTCCAGAGTCTCCGCACCGACTATCAGGCCCTCCACACCGACTACAACACCTTGAACACTCAGTTCAAGGAATACCGGCAGGAGACGGACGTTGGGCACTCCTCCTATGACGGCCAGATGAGAGACATGTACTACCATCAGTTCAGCCACTTCTATGATCCCAGTGCACCGATGTATCCATATCCTCCACCACCACCACCACCGACCGAGGATTGAGCTTCCACACCTTTTACATTGTAAGTATTTTTCTCCATCTTATGCTTGATTTTTCACATTGGGGACAATGTGGATGTTAAGTATGGGGTGGGGGTACTTACAATCTCTTTTACTTCATTTTAGCACTCTATGCACTTTGTACTACTTTTGATGATTTGGCTTGTAATAACTCTTGCACCACTTACTTTCCACTATGACATTCGCATTTGCATGCTTTCTTTCAAAAATTATGAATTTTCAAAATTTTTTGTGCTTCTTATGATGGAAATGACCTCTGTGATGAGATTATGTGATGTGGAAAGGCAAAAAGATGACTTGGTTATGTTGAGATTTTAATCATAGCATGAATGAGCTTACTTTTGTTACTTGAACACATGAATGATTTATATGATTTTGACGTTTTGATAAGAGAATGTAATAATGGTCGAAGCTATATTATAAGTTCTTTTGCATCATATAAGAATGACCAAGGCAATTCACTTCTTCTCTATTCATATCTTGTTCATGCTAGCTCCTCAATGAAATATGTGACCCTCCTTTTACCATCCGGGAATTAGGATAAGTGATTGAAAAAGGCATGTTTGATGTGCGAGGGCCAATAAAAATATGTTAAGTGAAAGTGTAGCAATTCATAAGTTTGGGGACGTTGAACATGAGGATGAGTAACTCGGCACCATTCACATAGCCGGGTGTTTGTGTCTTGCCAAAGTCCGATTGAACGACAAGTCCTAACGGGATATGGTATGTGCATCAAGGGTTTGAGGCATCTCGAAATTGAGAAACGCCGATCTCCTAGGCTTTGGTTATTGTGCACCTCTGTCCATACTCTCAAAAAGTAAAATATAAAGAAAGCAAAGCTTTTACATGCAAAGCATGTGTGGTGAAGTAAAATTTTTGAAGGTATTATGTTGTTCCTCTTTCCCGGATTAGCACCACAATTGCCTAAAAGAATTCCCTCCTTTAACACGTTTCTTAGACCCTTCTTTGATTATAAAACCTTGAGACTTTTATGTATGTATTTAAGACTTCATGGCTTAGACTTGTTTGATTTTAATTGTCTCTACATCATTATCATGTCTTTTATTTGTGTTTTTGAGAAAGAAAAGAGAGTTAATCCATGTTATTGTTATCATTGATACATGCCTTGCCTTCCTATGCCTTGAAACGTCACTTTGAGGGTGATCCAATAAGAAGAAGCACTATCAAATAAAAGGTTTTTGAGTTTTCATACATATATAATCCATGGCATCTTGCATTCTAAATTTGAGTCTTGCTTGGGGACAAGCAAGAGGCAAGTATGGGGTATTTTGATGACATGAATTATATACCATTATAATCATGCATATTGTAGAGGTTTACCTTGATTTACTTTGCATTTAGAGGGAGCTTGTGTACTTTTTATGTTTTATTCAATTATATCTCGGAAATAGAGTTCTACACGAGTTTCGGTTGAATTGTAGGTAAATTGAGTGGATTTGGAAGCAAAAGTGGAGCAAGGAGCATCTAAGATCATTAGGGAAGCTAAAGGAGTCTTAGAGGAATCACAAAGAGCAAAGGAGTTGCGTAAAAGAAGCATAAAGGGAGGAAGGAAACAAGCCAAGAGACTAGCATTCTCTGTTGAAGAAAATCCTGCCATTTACTACAAAAATCGGACGATTTTTCCCCTTAAAACTCGAACGATTTTGTGTGTAAATCAACTAGCTCGATTTTCTCTCTATTTTCGGCCCAATGGTAAAGACGACTCAAAGCCCATCACTTTTAGGCTAGAGAAGTGTTTTGCCAAACGACCCATTATCAAGAAAACTATAGGTTGGAACCCTAGGAACGAAAACAGGACGACCGCATCGGTAAATCTTTACACGTTTGTGAGAGATTGAAGATTCTTGGAGAGGGATTGAAGCAATATTGCCGGGAAGTCAATCTTGATCATATTTGTGAGATTCCTTTGTTCCATTGTGATCTTTGTGGTTTTTGAACACGACATTGAGTTAATTGAGAGATACATTGATTAGTTTTGAGATTGGTTTACAGATTTGAAGGTTATTGAGTTTTTATTCAAGATTTGGGTTTATTTGAATTATTTCACTCAATCTTAATTTTGATTTGATTTTGAAAATGGTTGGCTAAAACCATTGTGATTCTGGGGAGAATAGTTGAAGATCGAGGCTTAGATGATGATAGACTGAACTCATTCAAACATTATGACCCTGAGAGTTTAGATTTTAACTTTCCGACATAGGAAAATCGGATTGTTCTTCAGGAAAATCGGACGATTTTCTCAAGAACAGGTCAATTTAACCCCCTGACGATCTTTAACTGAATTAATCTTTAACCAAAGTTAATCCTTGCCTAAATCCCAACCTTGCTTAACCTTTTTAACCTCTAATTGAGTGTATGAAGAGACTTCAACCTTGATTCTACATTTAATAGATTAAGATTACAAGATTTGGGTAATAGAGAGACTCAACATCCTTTATTAAGATTTTAAGTGTGCTTTCTATTCTTTACCTTGGAGAGTCATATCCTGGGGTTTTAGGTAGATAGTTTGAACATAATTCTTGTCTTTAGATCTTTCTATTGCAACCTCAACAACCTTTATAGAGAAAACCTTTGGATTAGACAAATAGGTGTTAGCATGAAATATTGCGATATTCTAGGCACTCATTCTAGTTGTTTTTCATTCATTATAGTGTTCATGGATAAGGTATTGAAGCATTTGTTAGCTTGTTTATCTATATTTTCGATATGGAGGTCTACATTAGTTTATGATTGATTATAGGTGAATAAGAGCTGAAACCGGACCATTTGAGAGAGATAAGAGAGGATTTGAGCATATCCAAGGATTAGGAACACATCAAGGATGTCAAAGAAGGAGCTAAGATGGAGAATGACACGACACAAAGGAAAGCACAAGCAATCTACACTTCCACACCCTAAAATACGGCTGTAGAAGAGTCCACGCCCTAAACCACGGTCGTGGATCTTGGCATCATGAGCGCGGAGCATTCCAGTGAGTTACACGGCCTAAAGTACGGTCGTGGAAGATGAGAGACACCGTAATCTAATTCCACGCCCTAAACCACGGTCGTGGAATCCCTTGAGACCGTGATTTAGGCAATCCCTTGACGAATCATTTATGGCCACATCAGCTACGTATTTGGGATGAGAGATATCTCTTACTCTACGTATAAAAAGGCGGGAGGAGAGAGTTTTCAGCAACCTCGGTTTGGGAGAGTTAGCCTTAGGGTTTTCGCGAGGAACTTTGCGGAAGCGCCGGCAATTTGGATTCCCGAAGATTGTGTGTGGCGGAAGTTGCGCCCTCTCTCTTAGGTTTTGATATTGAAGACGGATTGACAACCTGTTCTTTGTGTTTTCCAAAGATCATTGTGAGGTTTTGTGTTATATTCTGAATCCATTGAGTATTCCAATTGTGTTTTGGATTTGAGATTGATTTGGAGTTATATTCGAGTTTTCGAGGGTTTTCATCTTTCATTCTTCTTAAATTGATTTTTGATATCATGACAATGGTTATTGGCTAAAACCCTTTAGCAATTCTAAGGTGAAGGGTTAATAGTTGTGGCTTAGATGATGATAGATCGATCATAAACATATTGGACCCTGAGAGCTAGAGAGATCTCGTCGACGAACCAAGATCACGGTCTGTTCTTGGACTTCCACGGCCGTGGAACTCAAGATCTGCCCGTGATTTACCCTAGTTTACGAACTTTGCTTTTACTTTGATCCAAGGTTAAAGATTAGCTTTAATCTAGTCTTGGTTTATCCTTTTCTAGGTAGTAGTGAGACTCATCATCCTCTATTTCGATTTCGAGTGTTATAACCTTAATTGTTTTAGTTAGTTTTGATCCTTGGGTTGTAAGTTTGGGTATTTGAGATTAATTCTCGTCCATAGATCCTTTCTACACTGAAGCCTCAACAACCTTTATAGAGAATATCGTTAGATAAGTCATATAAAGTCTTGGAACTTCACCGTACATTGCTTTACTTTAGCATACCTTTGCAACTCTTAACTCTGTCCTTAGTTCTTTAGTATATCTTGAATCGATTGCCACAATTAGATACCTGGATCTTTAGGGTTGTTGTTTTCCCAATATTTGCAAAGCTTATTACATTTACTTGTTTGACGAACTGCGAACTGAATTTGTTCCCCCCAAATCCCTGAGTTTGACACTCTGGAATTCTTGCTTTACTACGCCGATCCGTACACTGTGGGTTCACTTGCTTTGATTCTAGTTTTATAAATTTAAAGCTTATTTGCACGCACGCTTAGTGGCGAACAAGTTTTTGGCGCCGTTGCCGGGGATTTGGTTTAGGCCAAATTCGGTTATCGGTTGTCAAGCTTGGGAGCTTTGCTCTTGTCATTTGATATCTCTTTTGAGTGATATTTGTAGGTTATCTTAGGTATATGCGAAGGTCTAGCACCAATAAAGACCTCTTACCTCTTGATCAAGAACTTGAGAAGACTTTGAGAAAGAAGCTCAAAGAAAGAAAGATGGCTGAAAGTAAAGAGAGGCATATCCAAGCAGAGTTGGATGATTCCGAAGCTTGACTTAGATGGAGCGAGAAGACTCGCAAGGAAGAATTGGACCGTCATCAATTGCAAATTGATGAGCTCACGGACATGATGCTGCAAATGAGGCTGGAGATGAGTGATTCCAAGAAGAAGAAGAGAAGGAAACCGACAAGATCGGTTAGAACCGACTCATCCGATGAAGAGAGGCGATTCCTCCATGACATCGCTAGAGGACATTGATCCAACGATCAATGCGAACCAGAATAATCCAAGACCGGCCGCCAATTATCGTATCCCGGCTGGGGGTGCGAGAGCCGCTCGTGTAGATGAAGAGCCAAGAACTCTTGGCCAAAGACTGGATCCGATTCAGCAACCACGCCGTCTAGGTGTGAACTTTGATGCTGGCGATATTCAGGGGTTTAGCTTCAACCCACAAGTTATCACCTTCGTTCGCCAAAGCCAGTTTGGAGAGAACGAGTGTCGAATCTCCACACCAACATTTACAGAATTTTGAGATCTTGATGGAGACAATGGAGCCAAAGAATGCAACCACCAACAATTACAAGATCAAACCATTCTTTTTCTCTTTGAAGGGTAAAGCTTTATCTTGGTATCAAGCTCTTCCAAATGGAAGACTCAACACATGGGAGGATCTTTCTTCGGAGTTCCTAACCAAATTCTTTCCGCCATCCAAGACGGCGGAGTTGAGAGGTAAACTTAATGCTTTTTCTATGAGATCTAATGAAAGTTTGTTTCAGTCTTGGGAAAGATTTCAGGATTTATTATTGGATTGCCCACACCATGGCATTTCCAAATTGGAGTTATTGGAGATATACTACAAGGGGCTGGATGTGGAAACACAATTCAAGCTCCAATCCCTTTCATGTGGTACATTCATGGACATGAGGGAAGATGACGCTTGGGACTTCAATGAGAAGCAAGCCTGAGTCATTGAGAAGTACTCTCACCGGAAAGTGGAAGCTAATCAAGTGGAGCAAGGAGCAAAGCTAACACAAGTTGCTCAAACTCAAATCTTTTCTCTCAACACCGAGATTAAAGAATTGAAGGAAGTCATCAAAGCTAGCTTTCCAAAGCCTAAGGAGCAAGATGTTGGTTATTTAGGAAATAACAATAACCACAATGGAAATGAGAACACCAATCGCAACAGCCGGAACAACAACCGGAACAATTGGAACAACAACAACCGGAATAACAATTGGAACAACAATATGGGTTCAAACAACAACAATTGGCGTTTCAACCAACAACAAAACTCCGGTAATTCTTATCCCAATTCAGGAAATTCACTAACTCCACCATCTTCTTCTTCCATTCCTTTGAAAAGCCAGGGGCAAACATCTAATAGTGGAAGCACTTCGGGGAAAGAGAAGCCCGATCCCATGCTGGAAACGATCTTGGGAAAGCTTCAAGGATTGGAGAGTCACATCACTAAGGTTGATAAAGCCCAAAAGGTTTTAGAAAACCAAATGTTCAGCAATGTTGAGGAAGTTCCTAGAAATCAAGGAAAACTTCCAGGAAAGACGAAAGATAACCCGAAAGGAATAGTGATGGCTATCACAACTAGGAGCGGAGCAACAACCACCGACCCGCAGCCCAAGTTTGTGGAAGTTCCCGTCAAAAAGGAGAAGGAAAAGGGGAAGGAGAAGGAAGACATCTACATTCCTCCTCCAGCTTACAAACCTCCCCTACCATTCCCACAATCTAGAGCAAGAGCGCGTCTAGACAAGCAATTCGGTAAGTTCATTGAACTCATGAGCAAACTGCATATTAATATATATACCTTTCATTGATGCAATTGTAGGTATGCCAGCATATGGAAAGTTCTTAAAGGAGATCCTCTCTAACAAGAGGAAACTAGAAGACTTTGGAGAAGTCAAGATGAGTTCGGATTCGTCGGATTTCATCAAGATGATGAAGGAAAAGATGCCCCAAAGCTGAAGGATCCGGGGTCATTTGGTGTTCCAATCGGATTAGGAGATGCCACATATGATGCATTACGTGATTTAGGAGCAAGCGTTAGCATCATTCTGCTTGCCTTATGCAGGAAGATCGGTCTAGGCGAACCTAAACCGGTGAAGATGACATTGTATATGGCGGATCGATCCATAACTCGTCCCGTCGGTATTGTTGAAGACGTCCCGGTCAAGCTTGGTAAGTTCTATGTTCCAATAGATTTTGTTGTGCTTGACATTCCTGCAGATAGTCCGGTCCCGATCATACTCGGAAGACCGTTTCTTGCAACATCCGGTTGTATGGTAGATTGCAAGAATGCTAGACTCGCCTTCGACATAGGAGAGGAAAAGGTAGAGTTCGTTCTTTCCACCTTGATGAAAGAACCAACTCTTGAAGAGGATATGTTTAACATCCATGACGAAGCGACATCTAGAGAGGAAGTAAGTTCGATTCTCTTCAAAGATCCTTTGCAAAAGGTGATTAGTATGAGCATTATGGACATAGGAGAGGAAGAGGAATGCAATGACGAAATTGAAGCTTTAGAGGAGCAAAAGGAAGTGCATGAAGAAGAGTTTGAAAAACTCTACGATGGGTCAGAAAACGTGAGGAATCACGGCCACTCGTGCTATTCCACGGCCGTGGTTCCCACCAACATGACCGTAATTAGCTATTCAAAGGACTCCAGTAATTTACACGGCCAAAACCACGGCCATGGAACTATCAGAGGTGCCGTAATTGATTTCCACGCCATAAACCACGGCCGTGGAGGAAACAGAGGTGCCGTGATTTTGGGAAAATCTGAGGACAATTACGTTCTTTCTACCACTTCTCTTGATTCTTCTCCAACAACTTCTATACCCTTAGAGACTTCTAAGGAATCATTGGACACTCCTCAAGAGCCACTAGAGACTTCAATAGTGATTGAATTGAAGCTACTTCCTGAACATCTAAGGTACGCATTTCTAGGATCTAATTCTACCTTTCCGGTAATTGTTAGTTCCGATCTAAGTGAAGATGAAGATAGTAAGCTTATGGTTGTTCTCAAGAAACATAGGAAAGCCTTAGGTTATACTATAGAGGATCTAGTAGGAATTAAGCCTTCACTATGCATGCATAAGATCCTAATGGAAGAAGACTTTAGAACTTCACGACAACCTCAAAGGCGGTTAAATGCGACCATGAAGGAGGTCGTCAAGAAGGAAATTCTTAAACTACTTGATGCATGTATCATCTACCCTATCTCCGATAGCAAGTGGGTGAGCCCCGTACAGGTTGTTCCAAAGAAGGGAGGAATGACGGTCATCACCAATAAGAACAATGAGCTCATTCCTACACGAACTGTGACGGGATGGAGGATGTGCATAGACTACCGCAAGCTAAACAACGCAACGAGGAAGGACCACTTCCCATTACCATTCATCGATCAAATGCTTGAGAGGTTAGCACAACACTCACATTTCTGTTATCTTGACGGTTATAGTGGTTTCTTTCAGATCCCGATACATCCGGACAATCAAGAGAAGACCACATTCACGTGCCCGTGGGGTACGTTTGCTTATAGGAGAATGCCGTTCGGGTTTTGCAACGGCCCAACCACCTTCCAAAGGTGCATGATGGCTATATTCTCGGAGTACATAGAGGAGATCATGGAGGTTTTCATGGATGACTTTTCTGTTTATGGTTCCTCTTTCGATAATTGTCTTTCTAACCTTTCTCTTGTGCTACAAAGGTGTGAAGACACTAACCTAGTTCTTAATTGGGAGAAGTGTCAGTTTATGGTGAAAGAAGGCATTGTACTAGGACACTTGATCTCTAGTAGAGGGATTGAAGTAGATAAGGCTAAGATAGAAACTATAGAAAAGCTCCCTCCTCCATCTTCGGTGAAAGGAATAAGAAGCTTTCTAGGACATGCTGGATTTTATAGACGTTTTATAAAGGATTTCTCTAAGATATCAAAACCGCTTACTAATCTATTGATGAAGGATGTAGTTTCTGATTTCTCGCAGGAGTGCTTAGATGCGTTTCATAAGATTCGGGAAGCTCTAATCTCAGCCCCGATCATTCAACCTCCGTATTGGAATCTTCCATTCGAGGTTATGTGTGATGCAAGTGATGTAGCTATAGGAGCTGTGCTTGGGCAAAAGAAGGAAGGACGAACCCTTGCTATCTACTATGCTAGCAAGACGCTAGACGAAGCGCAACTTAACTACGCCACTACTGAAAAAGAATTTCTACCTATTGTTTATGCATTTGAAAAGTTTCGTTCTTATCTTGTAGGTGCAAAGGTAATTGTATACACGGATCATGTTGCGATCCGATATCTACTTGCAAAGAAGGATGCGAAACCAAGGCTGATTAGATGGATTCTTCTCTTACAAGAATTCAATCTAGAGATCCGTGACAAGAAGGGTCGGAAAATTCTGTTGCGGATCATTTGAGTCGTCTACCACATCTAGAGGACGACAATCTACCTATAGATGACTCCTTTCCGGACGAGCATTTACACATCATAGAGGAGTGCATCTACAAGATTACTAAAGGTAACGAACCATGGTTTGCTGATTTTGTTAACTATTTGGTTTGCTAGGAAATACCACCCGGATTATCCTATGCACAAAGGAAGAAGTTCTTTAAGGATGTCCGGGAATACTTTTGGAATGAATCTCTCCTCTTCAAGAGAGGTCCTGACGGCATCATTCGACGATGTGTGCCGGAAGACGAGATGCAAAGTGTCATCCGTCATTGTCATTCACTACCTTGTGGAGGACACGCTAGCTCGAACAAGACTAGCGCTAAGGTATTGCAATCTGGATTCTTTTTGCCTACTTTATTTAAAGATGTGTAAACCTTTGTTTCATGCTGCGATGCTTGTCAAAGAACATGGAACATATCTAGGAAAAACGAAATGCCTCTTAACAACATTCAGGAGGTAGAGATCTTTGACGTTTGGGGAGTAGATTTCATGGGACCTTTCCCATCATCTTGTGGAAACCAATACATACTTCTAGCTGTAGATTATGTTTCAAGATGGGTTGAAGCAATTGCCTCTCCCACTAATGATGCCATGGTTGTGGTTAAGTTCTTTAACAAGACTATTTTCCCACGATTTGGGACACCACGGACTATCATTAGTGATGGAGGCTCTCACTTCATTGCCCGACGATTCGAAGCTCTACTAGCTAAGTATGGGGTGACTCACAAGATCGCCACCCCTTACCATCCACAAACGAGTGGACAAGTGGAGATTTCGAACCGGGAGATTAAAGGAATCCTAGAGAAAACAGTTTCGAAGACAAGGAAAGATTGGTCTTTGAAGCTAGATGACGCATTGTGGGCATACCAAACTGCTTACAAGACTCCCATAGGAACGACACCATACAACTTGTGTATGGGAAGTCTTGTCACTTACCGGTAGAGCTAGAACATAAGGCGTATTGGGCGGTAAAATGGTTGAACATCAGCATGAAGGAAGCGGGCGAGAAGCGCCTCTTGGACCTTAACGAGCTTGAAGAACTTCGCTTAAACGCCTATGAGAACGCCAAGATCTACAAAGAGAGAGCGAAGCGTTGGCATGATAAGCATATCATTCCAAAGGACCTCAAAGAAGGAGATCAAGTTCTTCTCTTCAATTCAAGACTTCGTCTCTTTCCAGGTAAGCTTAAATCTCGTTGGACTGGACCTTATCTAATAAAAAATATTTTTCCCCATGGCGCAGTTGAAGTATGGGGTGACAAGGGTGGAAGCTTCAAGGTGAACGGTCAACGACTCAAGAAGTACTCACCGGAACTCCAAGCTGAGGAGTTCGCGCCTACCGCACTCGAATAAGTGCAAGTACGGTCTAGCGACGGACCTTAAACAAGCGCTTCTTGGGAGGCAACCCAAGGTATTCCACTTATGCTTTTATTTGCCATTCGTTGATTAGATTAGTTTAGACGTTTTTGTTTTGTTTTGCCCTCGATTCCTTCCGGTATGTTGTGTATTTGGATGTAGGAGCAATGGAATAGGCAATGGGAAAGGAAAAAGTTGGAAGAAATTGACGAAACTCGGATTTTGGCACATTACAGAGAGTTCCACGCCCTAAACCACGGTCGTGGAGGCTACAGTGACTGTAATTCTTCAAAATCTGAGAAAATCACCAAAAACCACGGGTCCGTACAAAACCACGGCCGTGGAAACCCCCGAGTGACCGTGATTTTCAAAAAATTTTACGGCCACTATATAAACCACCTTCCTTCACAAAAACACCCTTATTCCCTCTTCCACGCCATTTTTCCATGCCCTAAACTCTGAAAAATCTCCACCTCTCGCAAATCCTCATTCGGTAATCGTTTCGAACGATTTTTGGTGCTAAAGTGGAGCATTTTCATTCCTCTACAAGATCCAATCGACAAAACAAGTGAACAGTCCCTCCAGAAGGCAGAATTTGGATTCAAAGATCCAAAAACCTAGGTTTTTACTCTTCTTCTCTTTTTTGTCAATTCGGGCTAAATTTTCGCAAGAACTTAGAGAAATTGCATAGGATTGAGATTGGAATTATCCTAGGACAGGTTCTGAGTTTGTTGTTGATTTGGTTGATATTTGAGCAAATCAGAGACGAATCACGGTCTCTGGAACTCCCACGGCCGTGAAAACCTAAGAACAGACCATGGTTTTTTCTGGAATTGAGAAAATGTTCACGAGAAGTGCAGGAAAGAAAAATAAGAGAAAGGGTGATATTTCCTCTTCTTCCCAAGCCCCTCCTAGTGAACTACCATCACCTCCATGCCCTAGAATCCCAACCATTCACCCAAACTATCTCGATGCTTTAGAAAAGATCGAGGAAAGACCGGTCATAGGACCTAGATACCTCTTGCTTGAGGAGTTGGAGCCACTTAATGTGGTGAATGATTTGACATGGCTCTTGGATAGAGCCGGACTGATTGTTTTCTCCACTATTATAGCGGATACATACGAGGAGATTACGAGGGAGTTTGTTATCTCCTTCGAGCATAGCCACGTCGATAGGACATTGTCCTTCAGAGTGATGGAGACAGACTACGAGTTCTCCATCCAGCAGTTTGGAGCCTTCTTTGGGTTCCATGAGACCTTTAACGGTCGTTTCCCTAGCGGTGTATACGCTAAGGACTTTTGGGAGGATATAGCTATGATTTACGCTAGCGAGGACCGCTACAAACCAGCTGACACCAAGGCTAAGCTCATCTACCACTTAGGCTTGAAGATAGCTCATAGGGTCCTTTCCGAGTGCCTATTCTCTAGGACCGAGACCCCCTAAAAGATTAAGACCGATGAGCTGTTCCTTCTCTACGCTATGTTGTACGGTAGACCCGCCGATTGTGCCACCCTCTTAGCCTCCACCATTAGTAAGCTTAAGAACAAGAGGGCCGGGAACATTGGGTGTGGTGGGATGGTTACCCACATAGCTACGCAACTTGGGATTGATTGCTCCGCATGCACTAGGATAGCGGCGAGACCTTTGGGTCTCAAGAGCCTTATGACTAGGGGTATGATCATTCCTAGACACCGAGGTCCACCTACTGCTGCTATGCCATGGGAGGATAGAGGAGGTAGAGGCATTCCATGGCTTCCCGAGTATTCCATTATGGTTGGACGCCATAATTGGAAGGAGACTTTTGCTGCTATGCATGCGAATAGGTTAGCAGCACCTCCCTACATCCCCGATGAGATTCCAGCTGCTGATGTTGATGAGGATATAGGAGGAGGTGATGAGCAGGATTTTGGTACCTTTCCGGATCAGCCGGACATCTTCCCGGACCTACCTAGATAGTCTCCCCGCCCTTCTAGACCCTCCGGTGCTTCTTCCTCTCGCCGTGCTAGTGTGAGCGAGAGACCGACATGGATGGATACTCCTCCCGCTTGGTATGGAGCACAGCCAGAATGGATGGGAGCTCCGCCACCATGTTATGCACAACCACAAGCAGCACCGGCCCCATAGGATTCACCTGCATGGTACGGCGAGGCACCGGCATGGTGTGAGCAGCTACCGGAGTGGGCTACCGACCTCTCCAGGAGAGTCGGCAATTTGGAGATCCGCCAGGACGCTCGGGATGTACGGGGTGATGAGCATGACCGGATGATGAGGGATATCTACCGCCAGCAGTTTGGGAGGAACTTCAGCTCCGACTTCTACCCGTTTCCACCACCGCCTCCACCGTAGTGATGAGCTATGCTGATTGACAGTTTCAGCCGCCCCACCGCCGTCTAGTGAGTTCATTTTTCTTTTCTTTCTTTTTCTTATTTCTTTTTGAACATTGAGGACAATGTTTGTCCTAAGTATGGGGTGGGGTGTGACTATCATTTGTAATAACTCTACTCACTTTGCTTGCCTTAATCGATGACACTTTGCATGTGTCATTTCATAGTCACACGTTTCATTATTGCATTGCATAAAAAAGCTTTTGAAAAACCCATAAAAATGTGAAAAATTTTGGAAAATTCTATAAAGGTTTTGTGCTTCTAAGAATTGAGATGATTTCTATGATAGTTCCTACTTGCGGATTGAATTTTTAATGACAATTGTATGCCTAAACGAATAATGAATTGAAAAGGAATTGAATGTGTTGATTATCCTTTCTTGCAAGTTTCATAATGTGAAGTGTTTTATCTAAATCATATTGAGAAATCGAGGTTGAAATCACATGATGAGTTCTTATACTTCTTTATGAAATGATTAAGGCAATTCGATCGTTCTTTCTCCTTTCTTTTTTCATTTAGCCCCTCAATGAAATAATTGCCTCCCTTACCTATCCGGGAATTTGGAGGAGTTGTGTTTTGGCATGTTTGATGTGGGAGGGTCATGAAAGCAATTGCTTGCATTCAAAGAATAGAAATAATAGGTTTGGGGAAGTCAATCATAACGATGAGTAACTCGGCACCATTCACATAGCCGGGTGTTTGTGTCTTGCCAAAGTCGGATTGAGCGATATTCCTAGCGGATTATGGTATGTGCATCAAGGGTTTGAGGCATCTCGAAATTGAGAAACGCCAATCTCCTAGGCTTCGGTTTTTGTGCACCGCTGTCCATAACTCCAAAAGTAAAGTCGAAAAAAATAATGTGAAAAAGAAGAGAGCAAAGCTCAAAGTTGATGGTGTTGCAAAGCAAAATAAAAAGAAAAAGAGTTGGGTTATCCACTTTCCCGGATTTATGCACCACATCCTTTATAAGTTTCCCTCCCTTCCGCATTCTAGACCTTGCTTAGAAGTCCTTAAGATCAAAAGAGTGTTATTTGACTTGGTGATCTAATTTGAAGTTTCTTATGCTTGATTTTGATAATGCTTGAAGGATATGATGTTTGCCTTAAAGTTTAACCAATTCATGATGTTTCTTTACTTTACATTCTTTGGATTATGTATATCAGCGTTTCAAGAGTGAATGAAGCAAGGTTTGAGAATGATCTATTGACTAGAAGCACACTTACCTAAAAGATGTTTTGTTTTTGAGTTTGCATGCATATTTCATCCTAACTTGTGTTCTAAGCTTTCAAAGACCTTGCTTGGGGACAAGCAAGTGACAAGTATGGGGTATTTTGTTAGCATGAAATATTGCGATATTCTAGGCACTCATTCTAGTTGTTTTTCATTCATTATAGTGTTCATGGATAAGGTATTGAAGCATTTGTTAGCTTGTTTATCTATATTTTCGATATGGAGGTCTACATTAGTTTATGATTGATTATAGGTGAATAAGAGCTGAAACCGGACCATTTGAGAGAGATAAGAGAGGATTTGAGCATATCCAAGGATTAGGAACACATCAAGGAAGTCAAAGAAGGAGCTAAGATGGAGAATGACACGACACAAAGGAAACCACAAGCAATCTACACTTCCACGCCCTAAAATACGGCCGTAGAAGAGTCCACGCCCTAAACCACGGCCGTGAATCTTGGCATCATGAACGTGGAGCATTCCAATGAGTTATACGGCCTAAAGTACGGTCGTGGAAGATGAGAGACACCGTAATCCAATTCCACGCCCTAAACCACGGTCGTGGAATCCCTTGAGACCGTGATTTAGGCAATCCCTTGACGAATCATTTATTGCCACATCATCTACGTATTTGGGTTGAGAGATATCTCTTACTCTACGTATAACAAGGCGGGAGGAGAGAGTTTTCAGCAACCTCGCTTTGGGAGAGTTAGCCTTACGGTTTTCGCGAGGAACTTTGCGGAAGCGTCGGCAATTTGGATACCCGAAGATTGTGTGTGGCGGAAGTTGCGCCCTCTCTCTTAAGTTTTGATATTAAAGACGGATTGACAACCTGTTCTTCGTATTTGCCTAAGATCATTGTGAGGTTTTGTGTTATATTCTGAATCCATTGAGTATTCCAATTGTGTTTTGGATTTGAGATTGATTTTGAGTTATATTCGAGTTTTCGAGGATTTTCATCTTTCATTCTTCTTAAATTGATTTTTGATATCATGACAATGGTTATTAGCTAAAACCCTTTAGCAATTTTAAGGTGAAGGGTTAATAGTTGTGGCTTATATGATGATAGATCGATCATAAACATATTGGACGCACGCTTAGTGGGTTCGCTTGCTTTGATTCTAGTTTTATAAATTTAAAGCTTATTTGCACGCACGCTTAGTGGCGAACAATAGGTTTCGGAACTTCACCGTACGATACCTACCTTTGAACACATAATCTTGGAAATATAAACTCTGTCCTTATATCCATTAGAAGTGTCTTGAATCGAAAGCCGCAGTCGGATACTTGAATCCTTGGAATCATTTCCCCCTTTATTAATCACAAAAGCTTTTGCATTTCACTAGATAATTGATTTCAAATTTATTCTCACCAAATCCCTGAGTTCGACTCTGGAATTTCTTACCTTACTACAGCCGATCCGTACACTGCGGGTTCGCTTTGCTTTGAGTTCTAGATATAAATTTAAGACTTTGACGCACACACTTTTGAGCGAACAATAGAGCTATTGGAGATTTATTTCAAGGGGCTTGATGAGGATAGTCAATTCAAGCTCCAATCACTTTCCGGAGGAACATTCATGGAGAAGAATGTGGATGAGGCTTGGGAGTTTTTAGAGAAGCAAGCCTTGGTGATAGAAAAGTACACCCATAGGAAGAGTGATGGGAGGAAACCGGGAGTATATGAAGTAAGTGAAGTCACCATGAGCAACTACAAACTTGATGCAATTAACAATGAGCTTAAGTCCTTGAGGGAGTTGTGTAACACAACCTTAAAGAATCAAACAAGTCCTCAAGTGCAAGTGCAAGCCAATTTGGCTTCCAAAGAGGAGGATATTAACTACATGGGAAGGGGTAACTTCAACAATTATCAAGGCCCTAGGAACTTCAACAATAACAGCCGGCAATATAACAATTACCGGCCTAATCACAACCATCCCGGGTTCTCCTATTCTAACCCGGATGGTGCCTTGAACCCTCCTGCTTCCACAAGCGCAGCCCCACCACCGAAGGCTTCACAGGAGCCTCCACCCGGTTTTGCTCAACCCCAAAGGATAGGACCGAGTTGATGTTTGAACAATTGCTTGGAAGGTTGAGTGGACTTGAGAGCACGGTGACATCCATATCCAAGGTTCAAAAGGTGCTAGAAGCACAAGTGTTCCAAAAGGCGGGTGAGGCACAAAGGGATCCGGGAAAGCTTCTCGGAAGGGCCGAGGACAACCCAAGAGGTCAAGTGTTGGCCATTACCACAAGGAGTAGGCTGAGCATGAAAGATCCCTTACCCAAGGAGAATGACAAGGGTAAGCAAGTGATGGTGGAGGAAGAACCATTGCAAGAAGAAGGAGGCAAGAGCAAAGATGATGAGCCAACATATGTGGCACCTTCTCCTTACAAGCCACCACTACCCTTTCCACAATCACGAGCAAAAGCTTGTTTGGATAAACATTTCGGTAAATTCCTTGAACTCATGTATAAATTACATATTAACATTCCGTTCATGGATTCAATTCTAAGTATGCCGGCCTATAGAAAGTTTTTGAAAGAGATACTCTCCAACAAGAGGAAGTTGGAAGAGTATGGAGAAGTTAGAATGACAAAGAGGTCTTCCGAGTTGATTCAAATCAAGAAGGAGGAGATCCAAGAAGATTGAATCCTATAATGAAAGAGGTAGTAAAGAAAGAGATCCTTAAGTTGCTAGATGCGGGAATCATTTTCCCGATTTCGGATAGTAAATGGGTTGGTCCCGTACATGTGGTTCCTAAGAAGGGTGGTATGACCGTAGTAACTAATGAGAACAATGAACTAATCTATACTAGGACGGTTACGGGGTGGAGAATGGTCATTGACTATAGGAAACTTAATGTGGCCTCTATGAAATATCACTTCCCTCTCCCCTTTGTTGACCAAATGCTAGAAAGGTTAGCTCAACATTCACATTTTTGTTACCTTGATGGATATAGCTGGTTCTTTCAAATCCCGATTCACCCGGATGACCAAGAGAAAACCACATTTACTTGTCCTTGGGGAACATTTGCATATAGGAGGATGCTATTTGGGTTGTGTAATGCACCCGCCACCTTCCAAAGGTGTATGATGGCTATTTTTTTCTGAATACATTGAGAATATTATGGAAGTGTTTATGGATGATTTCTCGGTGTATGGCTCTTCATTTGATAATTGCTTGGCTAACTTGCCTTTGGTGTTGAAGCGATGTGAGGAAACTAACCTTGTGTTGAATTGGGAGAAGTGCCACTTCATATTTAGTGAAGGGATAGTGTTGGGACATTTGGTTTCCCACCGAGGCATCGAGGTTGATAGAGCAAAGATAGAAACGATAGAGAAGTTGCCACCACCTACCTCGGTGAAAGGGGTAAGGAGTTTCTTAGGGCATGCCGGTTTTTACCGGAGGTTTATAAAAGATTTCTCTAAAATTTCTAACCTCTCACTAACATACTAATGAAGGATGTTGAGTTTGTTTTCTCCAAAGATTGCCTTGAAGCGTTTTGTAGCGGACCATCTTAGTAGGCTACCACCGTTGGAGATTGGAAGAGATGACACCCCGATTGATGACTCATTCCGGGATGAACAATTGCAAGTGATGGATGAGTGCTTACTTCAAGTGGCTAGAGGGAGTGAGCCATGAAATGTGGATATAGTGAAATACCTTGTGTCTGAAGAGATGCCACCCGGTTTATCATATGCCCAAAGAAAAAAGTTTTTCAAGGATGTGAGGCATTATTATTGGAGTGAGCCTCTCTTGTTCAAGAGAGGACCGAATGGAGTCTTTAGGAGGTGCATTCTAGAGGATGAGATGGAGAGTGTGATCCGCCATTGCCACTCCTTGCCATGTGGAGGCCATGCTAGCTCACACAAAACGTGTGCAAAAGTATTGCAATCCGATTTTTATTGGCCTAACTTGTTTAAGGATGTGCAGAATTTTGTAGTAGCTTGTAACGCTTGCCAAAGGACGGGCAGTATCTCAAGAAGGAACGAGATGCCCTTGAACAATATCCAAGAGGTTGAAGTATTTGAGGTTTGGGGTTTGGACTTCATGGGGCCATTCCCCTCTTCATGTGGCAACCTCTACATTCTATTGGCGGTGGATTATGTATCGAGATGGGTGGAGGCAATCGCCTCTCCCACAAATGATGCCAAGGTAGTGGTACGGTTCTTCAACCGAGTCATCTTCCCTAGATTTAGAAAATAGAGAGTGATCATAAGTGATGGAGGGAAGCATTTCATCGATAGGAACTTTGGGACACTTTTGGCTAAGTATGGGGTGACTCATAAGGTGGTCACACCTTACCACCCCCAAACTAGTGGCAAAGTGGAGATCTCCAACCGGAAGATAAAAGGAATACTTGAGAAGACGGTTTCTAGGACAAGAAAAGATTGGGCTATGAAGCTTGATGATGCTTTGTGGGCATATAGAACCGCCTTCAAGACACCAATTGGCACCACTTCCTACAAGCTAGTTTATGACAAGTCTTGCCACCTTCCAGTGGAGATGGAGCATAGGGCATATTGGGTCATAAGGTGGCTGAATTTTGACCTCAAGGAAGACGGTGAGAAGAGGTTGCTAGACATGAATGCTCTTGAGGACATCCGGTTGGATGCTTATGAAAATGCCCAGATTTACAAGGAAAGGACCAAGCGTTGGCATGACAAACGTCTAATCCCAAAGGAGTTGAGTGAAGGTGACTTAGTCCTTCTCTTCAATTCAAGGTTGCGGCTCTTCCCCGGAAAGCTCAAGTCAAGATGGACGGGCCCTTATGTAGTGAGGAAGATCATTCCTCATGGAGCGGTGGAGATAGGAGGAGATCATTGTGGTAACTTTAAGGTGAATGGGCACCGTTTCAAGAAGTACATCCCGGAAGCTCCGGTGGAAGTGATTGTCCCGCTTCATATTGAGTGAAACGCTCCTGGAATTGGTCAAGCTAATGACCTTAAAAGAGCGCTTCTTGGGAGGCAACCCAAGGGTACATATCTTTCCCTTTTATTTTTCTTGTTTTTGTTTGATTTTGTTCTTGGTATGCTTTGTTTTTCTTTTGTGTTTTTGGGTGCTAGATCTTGTTGTTGTCATGTGTGATAAGATGCTGGAGGTCATGTAAAAACCTCATGAAACTATTCAGAAGAAGGTACAAGATCTGAGCACATGGACAAGGAAGAAAGCACCCACGAAAATCGGACTGTTCTTGCACAGAAATCGGCCGATTTTTTTGGGCTTGTGGTCCGATTTTTCCTTCTGTCAAGCAAAGTGATGATCTCAAATCAAGCATGAATGGAGCAAACGTGGAACTTGGACGGCTTGCGGTGCCAAGCGCGGGTTCTGACACCATAATGAACCGACTCAAGAGCTCTCTACCATCCTTGATCGATCATCCACCATAATCATTCGATGTGAACCGAAATACCAAAGCATCACCATTTTTACATTGTGAGATCTTCTTTCACTCTTTGTTTAACTTTCACATTGGGGACAATGTGGTTTTAAGTATGGGGTGGGGTTTTCATAATCATTTGCATGATTGCATCTAGGATAGTTTCATATTATTGTCACATGTTTCATTAGTTTTTGCATTGTACATATTTATCTAAAAAATTCAAAAAAATCAGAAAATTTAAAAAGCTTTTGTGCTTCCTAGTTTGGATATGACCCTTATGATGAGATTGTTTTGTGAATTGACTATGGATGGCCTTGTGTGTTGAATGGATTTATACACATGTGGACTTGAAATACTTCTCTTGAATCCTATGTATGAATTGTGATTATGATGTTTGCTTTGACTGGATTGAGAATTGATAGTCGAAATTACATGCTTGTTCTTGCACATCATCTAGGAATGATGAAGGCAATTCACCTCTCTTCTTCTCATCTTGATCATGTTGTTTGAGCACCTCACTTAATTAAAAATTTGACCTCTTTTGACCCATCCCGGAATAGGAGCATGCTAGTGTGTTGAGTGTGTGAAAAGCAAGTATGGGGTGGTCAAGTTGGTGTATGAACTTTGTGAATGAAGTTGTTGAAAATGTGTCGTGAAAATTGTAGAAAAAATATAGGTTTGGGGACTTTGGTTTTGATGACGAGTAACTCGGCACCATTTACATAATCGGGTGTTTGTGCCTTGCCAAAGTCGGATAAATCGAATGTCTTAACGAGCCTTGGTATGTGTGCCCGGTGTGAGGCACCTCGGAAAAATCCCGAGGTCCGCTAATCACCAAGGTTTCGGCTTTTGTACACCAATGTCATTGTCTCAAAAATAAGTGAAAGAAAAAGGAAATGAAAAAGAAAAGAAAAGAAAAGAAAAGAAAGAAAAGATGGAGAAAAATATACACTTGTGGAAAGTTGATCAAAAATGAAATTGTGGAGTTAGTTCTTTTCCCGGATTAGCATCACATGACCTACAAAAGTTCCCACCTATAACAACATTTTTTGGCCTCTTCTTTCCTAAGTCCTTGTGACCTATTTGCATATGTGTATGAATTAGTGATCTAGATTGGATATTCTCATGATCATCTTGACTTCTTCATTTTCACCTTTCATGCATGCTTTCGAGTTAAGTATAATTGTCTTTCCGTGCTTTCATTCATTTAATACTTGATTGCTTGTCCATTTCCATGAAACATGACTATGAAGGTGATCCATCTTATGAAGCACAATTCCAAAAAGATTTTATGTTTTTTTTCTACATTCATAAATCATGTTATCTCGTAGCCTATTGTTGGACCTTGATCGGGGATGAGCAAGTGATAAGTATGGGGTATTTTGATGACATGATTTATGACGTTAGTTTAGACATTCATTTAGATAGTTTTTCCCTTCATTCATGCATGATTGTACGTTAGTTCGTGACGTTTATTTCTTAATTGAGTCATATTGCTAGAAAAGACGTCTACACGAGCTTTTGTCGGTTTTGTAGGTATTTCGGGGATCTTTTGGACATTAATCGATACATTCGAGGGTCAAGCCTCATGGTGGTACATATCCAAGGCTTTGAAGGAACATAATTGGAGCAATGAAGGACACAAGGACCCTTATTGGTGCAAGCAATGGTGCAACTCATGACTAGATGATCATAACAAGCTTCTGTTCAAGAAAATCGACCTAACACTCAGGAAAATCGGTCGATTTCCTTCAGGCTGGGTCGATTTTTTAGCCCTTGACAGCTTGTGACACGTGTTCCACGATCTCTTTGCCCGACCCTTGCTCTTGATGGAGAATATAAGTGGTCTTGCAAGATGTTGCTAGAGGACTCTCCCACATTCTCTCACACACACATCATTCCATTGGTGGATAGACTTGGAAAAGAAGAAAGCACTCTCATTTGGGGAAGAACAACAACAACATCAAAAACCTAGATTTAGAGTGAACTTTTGAGTGAGTTTTTAGTGATTTTTGTTGAAGAACTTTTGAAAGCATTGTAAGGAACGTTTTGGAGCTGTTTTGAAGGGTTAAAAGTCTTGCTTAAACTCATATTCAGCAAAGAATTCTTGCTTTTACTTGCTTTTCTCTCACCATCTAGCTATAAAAACCATATATGCTTGTATGATGATTTCAGATCTTTAAATACATGTTATTGGCTACGTTATTGTGATTCTAGGGTGATGGATTGATGATTATGGCTTGGGTGATGATAGAATGGACTTTTATGTTAGTTTAGGATGATTTGTATGCACAAAACCTGACCTAGAGAGAAAAATTGACCTGTTCATAGGCCAGGTCGACAAATTTACCTGATGATCCACCCGATTTTTCTCTCTGTTGTTCTTTAATTGATGAATCTGTATATTAGGATGTTAGGTTGTTGAAATCCTAGTGTTTGTTAAGCATAATCTAGCTTAGGGTGACCTAAAGCTAGCAAACTAAGCGAGGAAAGAGACTTACCCGGTGACTTCCGACCTTAGATACCGGAGATGATGAACTCTAGGTAGTAGTGAGCCTCACAAGCCGCTATTGGACTGAGTGTGCTAGGATTGTTGCTTGAGACCTGCCTTTTTCGAGACTTACCCGGTAAGGAGAGGTTTTCCCCTTAAGTAGTGTCCGGTTTGTGTAGAATTCCCAACCTTATTTCCTTGAGACTTACCCGGTAATAGGAGTTTGGTGCGGGATTAGTGGAGCATGAGACTTACCCGGTAATTGCTTCTATTAGAGAAACACCATTTCCCAACACCGCAGCCTCGTCCTTAGATCTGTAGAAGCTTGAGTCCAATGCCATAACCGGAAATCTTGATCTCTAGAATCCGCTTTTCTCTCTTTGATTACCTATCTTGTGTTTGTGTTGCTCGTTTGATTTATATTCTTGCATGATTTGTGATCTTTGCTTGATCACCACAAAAACCCAACCAAAAATATCATGATTTTCATTTCTTTATTTCTTTCTCTTTTCTTAGACTAGATTCGCACTATCCATGATCACTTGTTTGATTTGATTTCACCTTAGTCTTCGTGTTTGACCTCGGAATACTATCCTTGCTACAAAATGACCCATACACCGTGGGTTCGCTAGGAGTTAGGAGAATATATCGAGTTATAAATTGTAAGACTTTTGCGTGGTACGATTCTAGCGTAACACATTCAACGTTATATTGCTCAAGACAAGCACGATTCTGCTGATGTACTTCTTGCCATTGACATCTAACCATAGGAAAACTCCAAGATTTTGTTACCGCTCCTTTATAGCCTCCACTTGAGGTTATACCTCCCATCTACAACTTCTCAATAGGTAATCCGCCATTTATGCATTCTCGGTCATCACCGATAAGCTTGTGGTTGACCTTCTCTAAGGTCAACAACTTACCAATCTTCTAGTTCTTCATATCACGATTCTCATGCAGGCTACCCTCATTGGGGTACTCTACCTCAACTCCGTTAACTCCCTTCTCCTTCCGTGGTTCCTTCCTTTTCCATACCTAACCATACTCTTCCAGGCCTCACGTTCCGTATAACTCGCCTTCATAGGCTTAACCGCACCTCGTAACATCTTGTAAGCATGTCTTCTCCAAAAAGCTCTAACATTAATCAACAACTACTTGCGTACCACTTGGGCGTCGGCTTGAGTCCTTCCATAACCAAAACTCCTTGTTGCGTCACTCCTCATCTTGGGGTAACGTCTATTCACACTTCTATCTCCTTGGCGTTTCTTAGTCTTATCGTCATAATGGAAATCGGTCAACTCCACGTGAATCCTCACCATGCCATTCTTCTCATAACTCTTGAAATGTTGACGTTTCACTTCTTGGTACCTCGTAAGCTTAACTTACGGTATCTTACATCTTTCCCACTTGGTTCGTTCACTCTACTCAACTTGACTCCATTGCTTTGGAGCGTCTAAGGAAACTTCAAACCTTCTTGAGTAACCACTATTAACCTTGTTAGAACGCACCCGTCTCCTCCTCGATTCGCATCTTTTAGTTGTCCATGCGCCGTTTGGAAGAACTTAAGTTCTTCATCTCTATTAGTGTTGTTGTCTCGTTACTCATGGCTTCTTTGGAACCACTTCCACGCCTTCATGTTACTCCTCTTCTTGTATGGTCTCCGTCTCGATTCTTCTTAAGTCGTTTTGTCCGTCACTTATGTCATCTCAGATCTTGCTCTTCGACATCCTTTCAAAGGATTCCGATACCGCTATGTGTTTGCCTCAAAGTGTGGGTGCAAATATATTTTAAATTTATAAACTGAAATCAAAGCAAGCGAACCCGCAGTGTACGGATCGGCGTAGAAAAGCAAGAATTCCAGAGTATCGAACTCAGGGATTTGGGGGATCAAATTCAGTTCACAAATTATCGAGCAAGTAAAGTATAGAAGCTTTGCAAATATTGGGAAAACAACAATCCTAAAGATCCAAGTATCCAATTATGGAAATCGATTCAAGATATTCTATAGATGTAAGGATAGAGTCAGGATTGCAAAGGTATATCTAATGTAAGGTTATGTACGGTGAAGTTCCAAAACCCTATATATCTCACCCAAGGACACTCTCTATAAAGATTGTTGAGGCTGCAATATAGAAAGGGTCAAAGGACAAGAATTACTATCAAATACCCATGCCCAAACCCAAGGAATCAAAGACAAGCCAAAACGGTTAAGGTTGTGACACTCGAAACCGAAATAGAGGATGTTGAGTCTCACTACTACCTAGAAAAGGCAAGCCAAGGCTAGGTTAAAGCAAATATTTAACTTTGGATTAAAGCAAAAGCAAAGGACGTACGACAGAGGAAACCACGGCTGGATCTTGAAGAACCACGGCCGTGGAACTCAAGAACAGGTAGTGGAAAGCCTCAACGACGAGGTTTCTCGCAACTCTCAGGGTTCATTCTGTTTTGGTTCAATCTATCATCATCTAATCCACAACTATCAACCCTTCACCTTAGAATTGCTAAAGGGTTTTAGCCAATAACAATCATCATTGAATCAAATATCAAATATAAAAGAGAAAAAAGTAAAACCCTCGAAAACTCAATAACAATCAAAATCAATCTCAAATCCGAACAACCAAAGTATGTGTTTAATGATTGCGGAATAGGGAACAGAAATCCTCACAACAATCTTAAGAAACAATGAAGAACGGGATGTCAATTCGTCTCCAAATGTAAACCCTAAGATAATCTCGAAGTACACAATCTTCAAATCGCGTCCTTCCCGGGATCTTCCCTAAGCAATGATCCAAAATCTCTCTCTTCGGATGGAAACAACCGTTAATGCAGAACCTTATGCAAGCGTATGCGAAATGTAAGTGAAGCCCCCGTTTTCTCCATCCTTCAGCCTTCTAATAGGGAAAAATAGGGTTACGAGAAAGGCCAATAACCATCGTTGACGTGGCAAATATGACACGTCATAACGTCATGGAAATCACAGTCTAGTGTAATAAACCACGGTCGTGGTTTAGGGCGTGAAACTTTCTGTTGCTCTCCTAAATCACCTTCCACTAACTCAATGCATAACCACGGTCGTGGTTTTGGTCGTGAAACTCAAAAGCCTTTGTGAAAGCCTTTGTTTCATAGTTTTCTCCAATCATGCTCCTCCCTTAGCTTCTCCAAAGCATCTCCTTGACATCTAGCAAGATTAAAGACTCCTATCCCTTCCATATATGCTCCAATTCAAGCCTTTATTCACCTATAAACATAACAAAGCTTGTGTAGATCTCTATATCGACAAAATAGGTGAATGTGCTCATAAATGCTTCAAACTCGTATCCATATACACATATAAGAAGGAAAAACAATCAAAACAAGTGCCTAAAATATAGTCATATTTCATGCTATCAAAATACCTCATACTTGTCGCTTGCTTGTCCTCAAGCAAGGTTTTCAAAGCTTAGAACATTAGGTAGAATGAAATATGAATGTAAAAACAAAACATAAACAATCTTTTTGGTAATGTGCTTCTAATCAATAGATCATCCTCAAATCTTGCTTCATGCATCCTTGAAAAAGTTCATATACATAAACCAAAATATGTAAAGCAAAGGAAACATCATAAATTGCATAAACTTCAAGACAAACATCATAACCTTCAAGTATTGTCAAAATCAAACATGTGGAACTTCAATTTAGATCACCAAGTCAAATAACATTCATATGACCTCAAGGACTTTCAAGTAAGGTCAAGAATATGGAAAGGGTGGGAGACTTGTAAAGGAATGTGGTGTATGAATCCGGGAAGAAGGAATAACACAAACTCTTTTCTTTTCACCATTTGAACTAGCCACCAACTTAGAGCTTTGCTCTTCACTTTTTGCACATAATTTTTCGACTTTTCTTTTTAAAAATATGGACAGTGGTGCACAAAAACCGAAGCCTAGGAGATTGGCGTTTCTCAATTTCGAGATGCCTCAAACCCTTGATGCACATACCATAATCCGTTAGGAATATCGCTCAGTCCAACTTTGGCAAGACACAAACACCCGGCTATGTGAATGGTGCCGAGTTACTCATCATCATGATTGACTTCCCCAAACCTATTTTCCTACACTTTGAATTCAAACAATTTCTTTCATGGCCCTCCCACATCAAACATGCCAAAATCAACTCTTCCTAAATCCCGGATAGGTAAAGGAGGCAAATATTTTCATTGAGGGGCTAAATGATCAAAGAAAGAAGCAAGAAAATCGAGGTGCCTTAATCATCTCATACAGAAGTATAAGAACTTATATTGCGATTTCAACCTTCATTCCTCAAAATGATTTAAATAAAACTTTCACATTATGAAATTTTCAAGAAAGGTCTAACAACATACTCAATTTTTTCACAATTCATAATTCAATTCAAGCATACAAAAGTCATCAAAAACTCATTCCACAAGTAGATTCATCATAGAAATCATCTCTAATCTTAGAAGCACAATGCAATGAAATAATGAAACGTGTGACAAATAAAATAAAGATGCAAGTGTTCATGGAATTAAAAGCAAGCAACTTTATCGAGTTATTATAAACGAGAGTCACACCCCACCCCATACTTAACATACACATTGTCCTCAATGTTCAAGAAAAATAAAGAAAAGAAAAGAAACAAAGAAAACTCACTAATGGTGGTAGAGTGGCTCAAAGCATCCATCATCGATCATTGTGAAGGAGGTGGCGGATATGGAAAGAAGTCGGAGCTGAAGGGACACCCAAACTGCTGGCGGTATACATCACGTAAGATCCTGGTGTTCTCTTGTCGCTACACATCATGCGCTTGCTGGTGGATCTCCAAGTCTCCCACCCTCCTGGAAAGGTCAGTCGCCCATGCCGGCTGCTGCTCATACCATGCGGGCGGCTACTGTAACCACTCCGGTTGCTGCTGCTGAATAGGTGTCGGTGCAACTGGTGGCTGATCGTACCAAGGAGGCGGAGCTCCCATCCAAGATGGTTGTTGTCCATACCAAGCAGGTGGAGCTTCCATCCATGTTGGGCGCTCGCTAACACTAGCTCGGCGTGAGGAAGAAGAACCGGAAGGCCTATACTAGTGGGGGGGGATCTCCTAGGTGGCTCTGGGAAGTCAGTTGGCTGCTCCGGATCCAAAGTCATGCTCGGCCCCTCCTGTATCCGGATGGTCTCCTCCTCCCATCTCCTCATCATCATCATCATCATCTGCAGCCTCAACTGGAACCTCATCAGGCACATATGGAGGAGCTACTAACCTATTGGCATGCATCGACTCAAAGGTCTCCTTTCCTTCCAAGGCATGGCTGCTGTAGGCGGACCCCGGTGGTGAGGGAAGATAAGTCCTCTCGTCATAAGGCCATTGAGACCCAATGGTCTCGCAGCTATCCTAGTGCAAGCGGAATAGTCAATGCCCAGCTGGTTAGCAATGTGAGTCACCATACCTCCATATCCTATATTCCCGGCGGGTTTTTTCTTCACCTTACTAAGTGTAGAGGCAAGAAAAGTGGCACAATCTGCGGGATTACCGGTAAGCATGCAATAGAGGATGAAGAGCTCATCGACTTTGATCTTTTGAGGTGTTTCGGTTCTAGGGAAGAGGCATTCCGATAGGATCCTATGAGCTATCTTGGTGGCTAAATGGTATATGAGCTTGGCCTTAGTATCGTCCAGTTGCCAATGGTCCTCGGAAGCATAAATCATGGCTATCTCTCTCCAAAAGTCTTTAGCATTCACTCCCCTAGGAAACCTTCCATTGAAGCTCTCATGAAATCCAAAGTAGGTTCCAAATTGCACTATGGAAAACTCGTAGTTACGCTCCATCAACCTAAATGATACCGTTCGGCTAACGGCACTATGCTCGAAGGAAGCTATGAACTCCCTTGTGATCTCTTCATAAGCATCCTCCCTAATGGCGGAGAATATGATCAATCCAGCTCTATCTAATAGGCAAGACAAGTCATTAACAACATTCATCTCTTCAAGCTCCTCTAAAACAATGTATCTAGGTCCTATCACATCTCTCTTAGTAATCTTATCCATGGCTCTTCCGTAATCCGCATGAATTGTAGGGATTCTAAGGGATGGTGGTGATGGTGGTTCACTAGGAGGGGGTTGGGAAGAAGAAGAAGAACTATCACCCTTTTGCTTCTTATTTCTACTAGACTTCCTCCTAAACATTTTCACTCAAAACAGAGAAACCCACGGTCTGTTCTTCTGAAACCACGGCCGTGGTTTTGTACAGTACCCGTGGAATTCTCGAAATTCCTCAAAAACTCAGCAAATTCACAGAAAACACAGAAATCACAATCCTAGACTACTTTTAATTCCAATTTCGTGAAGTTCTCCTAGAAATTTGCAAGAAAAATGAACCAAATCGACCAAGAAGAGAAAGAGAGAGAACCTAGCGTTTGGATTTGAAAAAAAATCCAAAATCCTTCCCAAATGTTGATTCTTTGCTCAGTTTGTTGAATGGATCTTGTAGAGGATTCGATTTGCTTTACTTTGGTTCAAGAATCGTTCGAATCGGTCTCCGGATGAGGAATCACGAGAAGGGGAAATTTTCGGTGATTTAGGGTGTGGTTTTGGGAAGAAGAGTGCTTATTTGTGAAGGAGAAGGAAATATATAGTGGCAGTAAAATTTTGGAAAACCACGGCCAGTCAGGGTGTTCCACGGCCGTGGTTTTGTACGGACACCCGTGGAACTCTCTGATTTGTGCCAAAAACTTGGAAAATCACGGCCAGTCGGGGTGTTCCATGGCTGTGGTTTTGTACGGACACCGTGGAACTCTCTGATCTGTGCCAAAAATCCAAGTTTCGTTATTCTTTCCGACTTTTTCTTCCTTCATTTGCTCATTCCTTATTCGTGACATCCAAAAACACAACATATCGGAAGGTATCGAGGGGAAAACAAACAAAAACGACACCTATCCTAAACTAACCTAAGAAAGAAAGAAAGAAAACAAAAACGATAATACAAAACCTTGGGTTGCCTCCCAAAAAGAGCTTTGTTTTGGGTCCGTAGCTAGACCGTTCCTATGTTCAAATGAGGACAATCAGAGCGATTTCCTCAGCTTGGAGCTCCGGTGAGTACTTCTTAAGTCGTTGACCATTCACCTTGAAACTTCCTCACTTCTCATCCCATACTTCAACTGCGCCATGGGGAAAAAAGCGTTTAATGACATAAGGTCTAGTCCAACGAGATTTAAGCTTACGTGGAAAGAGTCGAAGTCGAGAATTGAAGAGGAGAACTTGATCTCCTTCTTTGAGGTCTTTTGGAATGATATGCTTATCATGCCAACGCTTCGCCCTTTCCATGTAAATCTTGGCCTTCTCATAGGCATTCAAGCGGAGTTCTTCTAGCTCTTTAAGGTCTAAGAGGCGCTTCTCGCTTGCTTCTTTCATGCTGAAGTTCAACCACTTCACAGCCCAATACGCCTTGTGTTCCAGATCTACCGGGAGATGACAAGACTTCCCATACACAAGGTTGTATGGTGTTGTGCCGATGGGAGTCCTGTATGCTGTCCTATACGCACATAAAGCGTCATCTAGCTTCAAAGACCAATCCTTCGTTGTTTTTGACACCGTCTTCTCAAGGATGCCTTTGATCTCTCGATTCGAAATCTCCACTTGTCTACTTGTTTGCGGATGGTAGGGAGTGGCGATCTTGTGAGTCACCCATACTTAGCTAGCAAAGCTTCGAATCGTTGGGCTATGAAGTGTGAACCTCCGTCACTAATGATGGTTCGTGGTGTCCCAAACCTTGGGGAAATAGTTCTATTAAAGAACTTGACAACCACCATAGCATCATTAGTTGGAGAGGCAATAGCTTTAACCCATCTTGAAACATAATCTACAGCGAGAAGTATGTATTGGTTTCCGCAAGATGATGGGAATGGTCCCATGAAATCAACTCCCCAAACGTCAAAGATTTCCACCTCTTGAATGTTGTTGAGAGGCATCTCGTTTCTCCTAGTGATATTTCCTGTTCTTTGACAAGCATCGCCACAAGAAACAAAGGTTTGCACATCCTTAAATATAGTAGGCCAAAAGAATCCGGATTGCAATACCTTAGCGCTAGTTTTATAGGAACTAGCGTGTCCTCCACAAGGAAGTGAATGACAATGACGAATGATGCTTTGCTTTTCGTCTTCCGGCACACATCTCCTAATGATGCCATCGGGACCTTTCTTTAAGAGTAGAGGTTCATTCCAATGGTATTGGCGGACATCCCTAAAGAACTTCTTTCTTTGTGCATAGGATAGTCCGGGAGGTATTTCCTGACAAACCAAGTAACTTACAAAATCAGCAAACGAAGATTCGTTACCTCTAGAAATCTTGTCGATGCACTCTTCCATGATGTGTAAGTGCTCATTTGGGAAGGAATCATCAATGGGTAGGTCGTCCCCGTCGGTGTGTGGTAGACGACTTAGATGATCCGCAACAGAATTTTCGGAACCTTTCTTGTCCCGAATCTCTAGATCGAATTCTTGAAGAAGAAGAATCCATCTAATCAGCCTTGGCTTTGCATCCTTCTTGGCGAGTAAATACAGTATTGCTGAATGGTCCGTGTATACAATCACCTTCACTCCTACAAGATAAGAACAAAACTTTTCAAAAGCATATACAACGGATAAAAATTCTTTTTCAGTTGTGGCGTAGTTGAGCTGCGCTTCATCAAGCGTCTTGCTAACATAGTAGATGTCATGAGTGCGGCCTTCTTTCTTTTGTCCTAGCACCGCTCCAACAGCTACGTCACTTGCATCACACATAACCTTGAATGGAAGGTTCCAATCTAGAGGTTGGATTATTGGGGCTGAGATGAGAGCTTCTCTAATCTTATAGAAAGCATCTAAACATTCATGCGAAAATTTAAAAACAGCATCTTTCATCAATAGATTAGTTAGCGGTTTCGAAATTTTCGAGAAGTCTTTGATGAATCTCCTATAAAACCCTGCATGTCCTAGGAAACTTCTTATCCCCTTCACCGAAGATGGAGGAGGAAGCTTCTCTATAGTCTCTATCTTAGCCTTGTCAACTTCGATCCCTTTATTAGAGATCAAATGTCCTCGCACAATGCCTTCCTTAACCATGAATTAACACTTCTCCCAATTTAGAACAAGGTTAGTGTCTTCACATCTTTGCAAAACAAGAGAAAGGTTAGCAAGACAGTTGTCAAATGAGGAACCATAAACTGAAAAATCGTCCATAAAAACCTCCATGATTTCCTCAATATACTCCGAGAAGATGGCCAACATACACCTTTGAAAGGTGGCTGGAGCTTTGCAAAGTCCGAATGGCATCCTCCTATAAGCAAACGTACCCCATGGGCATGTGAATGTGGTCTTCTCTTGATCGTCCGGGTGAATCGGAATCTAAAAGTAACCACTATAACCGTCAAGGTAACAAAAATAGGAGTGTTATGCTAACATTTCAACCCGGTCATGAAGTGATCCTTGCGGTAGTCAATGCACATCCTCCAACCCGTCACGGTTCTTGTTCGAATGAGCTCATTGTTCTTGTTGGTCACAATGGTCATTCCTCCCTTCTTGGGAATGACTTGAACGGGGATCACCCACTTGCTATCGGAGATAGGATAGATGATACCTGCGTCAAGTAACTTAAGGATTTCCTTGTTCGCGACCTCTTTCATGACCGGGTTTAACCGTCTTTGAGGTTGTCGTGAAGGCTTGTAATCCTCCTCTATTGGAATCTTGTGCATACATAAAGATGGTTTAGTTCCTACAAGATCCTATATGGTATAGCCTAAAGCTTTCCTATGTTTCCTCAAAACATCCATAAATTTCTCATGTTCATCATCCTTTAAATCGGAACTAACAATAACGGGAAAGGTAGAATTAGTTCCAAGAAAAGCATACCAAAGATGTGTGGGAAGTGGCTTCAATTCCAAAGCTATTGATGCCTTTGATGTGTCTTGAGACGTGCTTGAGGCTTCCTTAGAAGTCTCTAAGGATGTGGGAGGAGTGGAAGAAGACTCAAGAGCGGTTGTAGGAAAGAGGGAGTTGTTCTCAGAATTTCCCAAAATTACGGCACACCTGTGGATTTGGGCGTGGAAGTCTCTGATATTCTCGAAATAACACTCTACAGGTTGAATTTGAGGAACCACGGCCGTGGAATAGCACAAGTGGCCGTGGTTTCTTTTGTTTTCCGAGCCATCATAGAATTTTTCGAACTCTTCATTATGTACCTTTTTTAGCTCCTCCAAAGCTTCAACCTCAGCATTGCAGTCCTCTTCTTCTCCCTTTTCCATGATGCTCATGGTTATGACCTTTTGCAATGGATCTTTAAACAAGATCAAACTTACTTCTTCTCTAGACGCCTCTTCGTCATAGATGTTAAACATATCATCTCCGAGTGCAGGCTCTTTCACCAAGGTTGAGAGAACAATTTCAACCTTCTCTTCTCCTATATTGAAGGCTAGTCTAGCGTTCTTGCAATCCACCATACAACCGGAGGTTGCAAGAAATGGTCTCCCTAGTATGATTAGGACCGGACAATTTGCAGGAATGCCGAGAACAACAAAATCTATAGGAATATAGAACTTACCGAGCTTGACTGGGATGTCTTCAATAATGCCTACGGGTCGAGTTATAGATCGATCCGCCATGTAGAACGTCATCTTCACCGGTTTAGGTTCACCTAAACTGATCTTCCTACACAAAGCAAGCAGGATGATGCTTACGCTTGCTCCTAAGTCACAAAGAGCATCGTATGTGACTTCTCCAACTCCTATTGGAATACAAAATGACCCCAGATCTCTTAGCTTTGGGGGCATCTTCTTCGTCATCGTTTTGATGAGCTCTGAAGATTCCGAACTCATCTTGACTTCTCCAAAGTCTTCTAGCTTCCTCTTGTTAGAGAGGATCTCTTTTAAGAACATCCCGTAAGCGGGCATACCTAAAATTCCATCAATAAAAGGTATGTTAATATGCAGTTTGCTCATTAGATCTATGAACTTACCAAATTGCTTGTCTAGACGCGCTCTTGCTCTAGATTGCGGGAACAGTAGACGAGGTTTGTAATCTGGAGGAGGAACATAGATATCTTCCTTCTCCTTCTCCTTATCTTTTCTTTTCTCAGCGGGGACTTCTACAAACTTGGGCTGCGGATCGGTGGTTGTTACACCACTCCTAATAGTAATCGCCATCACCCTTCCTTTCGGGTTGTCCTCCGTCTTCCCGGGAAGCTTCCCTTGATCTCTAGAAACTTCTCCGGCCTTGCTAAACAGTTGGTTTTCTAAGGCTTTTTGTGACTTATCAACCGAAGTGATGTGATTCTCAAATCCTTGGAGCTTTCCTAAGATTGTCTCCATCATGGCATCATGCTTATCCTTCTCTGGATTGCCCGAGCCATTCGATGTTTGACCTTGACTTTTCAAAGGAGTAGAAGAAGATGGAGGTGTTAAAGCATTTTCAGCATGTGAATAGGGATTACCGGGGTTTTGTTGGTTGGATCTCTAATTTTTGTTGTTGGAGTTCCTGTTATTGTTGTTCCAGTTATTGTTCCGGTAATTGTTTCTATTGCCTTGGTTGTTATCTCTCCCTAGATAGTTGGCCTCTTGCTTCTTCGTCCTTTGAAGGCTAGTTTTTATGATTTCCTTCAACTCTTTGATCTCATTGTTGAGGGAGAATATTTGAGTTTGTGCAGCTTGAGTCAACTTTGCTCCCGGATTCCCTTGGTTTCGATTATTAGGATCCACCTTTCGATGGGAATTCTTCTCAATTACTTGGGCTTGCTTCTCAATGAAGTCCCAAGCGTCATCTTCTCTCATGTCCATGAATGTACCACAAGAAAGAGATTGGAGCTTGAATTGCGTTTCCACATCCAACCCCTTGTAGTAGATCTCCAATAATTCTAGCTTTGAAATGTCATGGTGTGAGCAATCCTATAAAAGATCCTGAAACCTTTCCCAAGATTGAAACAAACTTTTGTTAGGTTTCATAGAAAAAACATTAATCTTACCTCTCAACTCCGCCGTCTTGGATGGCGGAAAGAACTTGGTGAGGAACTCCAAAGATAAATCCTCACATGTGTTAAGTCTTCCATCTGGAAGAGCTTTATACCAAGACAAAGCCTTGTCCTTCAAAGAGAAGAAGAACCGTTTTATCTTGTAGTAATTGTTGACAGCCCTCTTCGGCTTCAATGTTTCCATAAGAATCTCGAAATTCTGTAAATGTTGGTGCGGAGATTCAACACTCGTTCCACCAAACTGAATTTGGCGAACCATGGTAATAACTTGCGGGGTAAACCCGAAATCCTGGACGCCTTCACCTCCGAAATTCACACCTAAACGGCATGGTTGCTGAATTGGATCCATCCTTTATCCAAGGGTTCATGGTTCATCCCTTCCATCAGTGACTCTCACATCTCCAGCGGGAACGCGAAGATCAACATGTGGTCTAGGATTGTCACGAACTGGATGGATTATTGGTGCAATATCCTCTAGTTCCGACATGTCATCTTCGTCGGATGATTCAGCAATGGATTCCTTAGCTTTCTTCTTCTTTTTCTTAGCATCATTCCTCTCTAGTTTCATGTCTAGAATCATTGCTCGAAGCTCATCTATTTGAAACTGATTTCGTTCCTTCTCTTCAAAGCGAGCCTTCTCACTCAATAGGAGTTGAGTTTGAGCTTCATCCAAACACTCTTGGATGTTTCTCTCATTATTTTCAGCCATCTTTTTCTCTTTCAACTTTCTTCTCAAAGTTTTCTCAAGTTCGGGATCAAAAGGAACCAGATCATTAGTAGATCTAGTCTTTCGCATATACCTAAAATAATTCCTGCAAAAATCACTCAAAAAGACTAATCAAATCACAAGAGCAAAAGCTCCCAAGCCCGACAACTGAGAGACGAATTTGGTCTAAACCAAATCCCCGGCAACGGCGCCAAAACTTGTTCGCCTCAAAGTGTGCGTGCAAATAAGTTTTAAATTTATAAAACTGAAATCGAAGCAAGCGAACCCGCAGTGTACGAATCAGCGTAGTAAAGCAAGAATTCCAGAGTATCGAACTCAGGGATTTGGGGGATAAAATTCAGTTCACAAATTATCGAGCAAGTAAAGTATTGAAGCTTTGCAAATATTGGGAAAACAGCAATCCTAAAGATCCAAGTATTCAATTGTGGCAATCGATTCAAGATATTCTATAGATGTAAGGACAGAGTCAGGATTGCAAAGGTATATCAAATGTAAGGTTATGTACGGTGAAGTTCCAAAACCCTATATATCTCACCGAAGGACACTCTCTATAAAGATTGTTGAGGCTACAATATAGAAAGGGTCAAAGGACAAGAATTACTCTCAAATACTCATGCCCAAAGCCAAGGAATCAAAGACAAGCAAAAATGGTTAAGGTTGTGACACTTGAAACCGAAATAGAGGATGTTGAGTCTCACTACTACCTAGAAAAGGCAAGCCAAGGCTAGGTTAAAGCAAATCTTTAACTTTGGATTAAAGCAAAAGCAAAGGACGTACGACAGAGGAAATCACGGCTGGATCTTGAAGAACCACGGCCGTGGAACTCAAGAACAAGCCGTGGAAAGCCTCAACGACGAGGTTTCTCGCAACTCTCAAGGTCCAATCTATTTTGGTTCAATCTATCATCATCTAAGCCACAACTATCAACCCTTCACTTTAGAATTGCTAAAGGGTTTTAGCCAATAACCATCATCATTGAATCAAATATAAAAGAGAAAAAAGTAAAACCCTCGAAAACTCAATAACAATCGAAATCAATCTCAAATCCGAACAACCAAAGTATGTGTTTAATGAATGCGGAATAGGGAATAGAAATCCTCACAACAATCTTAAGAAACAATGAAGAACTGGATGTCAATCCGTCTCCAAATACAAAATCCTAAGATAATCTCGAAGTACACAATCTTCAAATCGCGCCCTTCCCGGGATCTTCCCTAAGCAATAATCCAAAATCTCTCTCTTCGGATGCAAAGAGCCGTCAATGCAAAACCTTATGCAAGCGTGTGAGAAATGTAAGCGAAGCCCCCGTTTTCTCCCTCCTTCAGCCTTCTTATAGGGAAAAATAGGGTTACGAGAAAGGCCAATAACCGTCGCTGACGTGGCAAATATGACACTTCATAACGTCATGGAAATCATGGTCTAGTGTAATAAACCACATTCGTGGTTTAGGGCGTGGAACTTTCTATTGCTCTCCAAAATCACCTTCCACAAACTCAATGCATAACCACGGTCGTGGTTTAGGTCGTTGAACTCAAAAGCCTTTGTGAAAGCCTTTGTTTCGTAATGTTCTCCAATCATGCTCCTCCCTTAGCTTCTCCAAAGCATCTCCTTGACATCTAGCAAGATCAAATACTCTTATCCCTCCCATATATGCTCCAATTCAAGCCTTTATTCACCTATAAACATAACAGAGCTTGTGTAGATCTCTATATCGACAAAATAGTTGAATGTGCTCATAAAGGCTTCAAACTCGTATCCATGTACACATCTAAGAGGGAAAAACAATCAAAACAAGTGCCTAAATTATATTCATATTTCATGCTATCACTATGGTGTTCGCTAGCACGAAATGCTCAACTCGGTTCTCGAGCGTACTACTCCACATATGAACGCTATCCCAAGCCACGACGTCGTCGTCTCAAAGATGGTGAAATCGTACTATCCTCTTTCTATAAGGTCCTACATCTCCATATGCTACTATATATAATAAGAATACTTATACATAACTATATAAGTCCTAAGTCCATATTTCTACCAATATCACACATCCGACATGCCATCATATTAATACAATGTCTAAACATATAATCGTCCACATATACAACTTTACACATAATTCATGTCTATCATGAAACTACAAACCTCATATCCATATCTATATATATACATATATATACATATCGAAATCCAATAATATAAGCTGCCGAGATCCGCGGAAGGAGTGGTGGTCCGTACATTCTACCCCGACTCATGCATGTGATTTGGAAAACGAAAACTCAGAACCCAAGGGGTTCTATTTGTTCCTTATTCGGCCTTTAGAAGATTGTGAGTGTCATTGTTGTCAACCTGGCTCTGATACCACTTTGTAACACCCCGAATCCGCGAGACTCGGGAATGATACGGGTGAGACCTCACAATGGGTCTCGACCCTTAGCTTGACAACAATTTCACCGGACCTTTCCAACATGGCACAAATAAAGGCAAAACCGTAAATCATTTTTAATGCAAATTATAAGAAACCCGAAATAATGCAACAACAAACTTCAGCCGAGATACAACTCAAAACCAAAATGCCAAACACGCGGCATACAAATGCAATAACCGAAGGACAAAACACAACTCGACTCCAACTCATAAACCCTTCCGGATATCTCGGTCGCATTACTAGCCTATTTGCATGCATAGCCGCAAAGGTCGCCTTCCACTTATAGCGTCCGGCCATAATGGAGTACTCGGAGAGCCAAGGGATACCTCTACCACCTCTCTCCTCCCATGGCATGGCTGCGGTAGGTGGGGCTTGGTGGCAGGGGAAGATGATGCGTCTAGTCATAAGGTCGTTGAGACCCAAAGGTCTTGCCGCTATCCTAGTGCAAGCGGAGTAATCTATCCCTAGTTGGTTGGCTATGTGAGTCACCATGCCACCATATCCAATGTTCCCGGCCTTCTTGTTTTTCAGCTTACTCATAGTGGAGGCAAGGAGGGTAGCACAATCAGCGGATCTACCATAGAGCATGCAATAAAGGACAAAGAGCTCATCGGTCTTAATCTTTTGGAGGGTCTTGGTCCTAGGGAAAAGACACTCAGAAAGGACCCTATGAGCTATCTTCAAGGCTAAGTGATAGATGAGCTTATCCTTGGTGTCGGCCGGTTGCCAACGATCCTCACTAGCATATATCATGGCAATCTCCTCCCAAAAGTCCTTAGGGTACACACCACTAGGAAATCTACCATTGAAACTCTCATGGAACCTAAAGAAGGTTCCAAACTGAACAATGGAGAACTCATAATCTTGCTCCATTAGCATAAAGAATACGGTTCGGTTCATGTGGCTATGCTCGAAGGAGGTGACAAACTCCCTAGTGATCTCCTCATAAGCGTCCTCTCTAATAGCGGAGAAGACAATCAAACCAGCTCTATCTAAAAGCTACGTCAAATCATTGACAACATTGAGTGGCTCAAGCTCCTCAAAGACTAAGTATCGAGGTCCTATGACCGGCCTCTTCTCAATCCTCTCTAAAGCTCCTAAGTAGTCTTCATGGATGGTTGGGATTCTAGGAGGTGGTGGTGATGGTGGTTCACTAGGGGGAGGTTGAGAAGAGGAGGAACTACCATCCTTTCTTCTTGGTCCTACTGGATTTCCTTCTAATCATATTTTTCAACATCAGAGAAAATCACGGCATGTTCTTGGAAAACCACGGCCGTGGAACGTACAGGGACCGTGGTTTTGGTCTTTTTCACAAATCTCAACAATCTCACACCAAACTCAGTAATCACTGTCCTAGACTAATTCCAATTCCAATTCTATACAGTTCTTCAAAATTCTTGCGAAAAATAGAGCCGAATTGACAAAGTAGAGAAAGTAGAGAAAAACCTAGGTTTTGGATCTTTAAAATCCAAATTCCTTCTGCCGATTAGATTCTCCACTTTTTTTGTTGCTTGGATCGTGTGGATGATCGAAATTGCTCCACTTTAGGCTCAAGAATCGAACGAATCGGACTTCGAACGAAGAAATGCGAGATGAAGAAGGGTGTCGGCGATTTTGGGCGTGGTTTGGGGTGTGGATTTGGGATTTTGTGTGGTTTTTTGTGAAGAAGGTGGTTTATATAGTGGCCCGTAAAAATTTTGAAAATCACGGTCACTCAAGGCAAACCACGACCGTGGAAATGTACGGAGACCGTGGTTTTGATGAATTTTTGCCTATTTTGGAGAATTACAACCACCTGTTACTTCCACGACCGTGGTTTAGGGTGTGGAAGTCTCTGTTGTGTGCCAACATCCAAGTTTCGTCAATTCCTTCCAACTTTTGCATCTTTCCTTTGCCCAACCATTATTCCTACATCCAAAAACATAACATACCGGAGGTATTGAGGGAAAAACAAAGCAAAAACAACTAAACTAAACTACTCTAAGAATGAAAAACAAAAACGTAAGTGCAATACCTTGGGTCGCCTCCTAAGAAGCGCTTGTTTTTGGTCCGTAGCTAGACCGTTCTTGTGTTTAATTGAGGGTAATCGGCGCGATTTCCTCAACCGGGAGCTCCGGTGAATACTTCTTAAGGCGTTGGCCATTAACCTTGAAACTTCCGCTCATTTCACCCCATACTTCAATTGTGCCATGGGGAAAAACACGTTTGATTAGATAAGGTCCAGTCCAACGAGATTTAAGCTTACCTGGAAAGAGGCAAAGTCTCGAATTGAAGAGGAGAACATGATCTCCTTCTTTGAGATCCTTTGGAATGATATGCTTATCATGCCAACGCTTAGCCTTTTCTTTGTAGATCTTGGTGTTTTCGTAGGCGTTCAAGCGAAGTTCTTCAAGCTCATTGAGGTCTAAGAGGCGCTTCTTGCCCGCTTCCTTCATGCCGAAGTTGAACCACTTCATAGCCCAGTACGCCTTGTGTTCTAGCTCAACCGGGAGATGACAAGACTTCCCATACACAAAGTTGTATGGTGTTGTACCTATGGGAGTCTTGTATACAGTCCTATATGCCCATAATGCATCATCCAGCTTCAAAGACCAATCCTTCCTCGTCTTTGAGACCGTATTCTCAAGGATGCCTTTGATCTCTCTATTCGAAATCTCTACTTGTCCACTCGTTTGTGGATGGTAGGGGGTGGCGATCTTGTGAGTCACCCCATACTTAGCTAGTAGAGTTTTGAATCGTCGGACTATGAAGTGAGAACCTCCGTCACTAATGATGGTCCGTGGTGTCCCAAAACTTGGAAAAATAGTTCTATTGAAGAACTTAACAACAACCATGGCATCATTAGTTGGAGAGCCAATAGCTTCAACCCATCTCGAAACATAATCTACAGCTAGAAGTATGTATTGGTTTCCACAAGATGATGGGAAAGGTCCCATGAAGTCTACTCCCCAAACATCAAAGATTTCCACCTCCTGAATGTTGTTGAGGGGCATCTCGTTTCTCCTAGAAATGTTTCATGTTCTTTGACAAGCATCGCAACACGAAACAAAGGTTTGCACGTCCTTAAATAAAGTAGGCCAAAAGAATCCAGATTGTAATACCTTAGCGCTAGTTTTATTGGAACTAGCGTGTCCTGCACAAGGGAGTGAATGACAATGACGAATGACACTTTGCATTTCGTCTTCCGACACACATCTCCTAATGATGCCGTCTGGACCTCTCTTGAAGAGTAGAGGTTCATTCCAAAAGTATTGCCGGACATCCCTAAAGAACTTCTTCTTTTGTGCATAGGATAATCCGGAAGGTATTTCCCGACAAACCAAGTAATTTAGAAAATCAGCAAACCAAGGTTCGTTACCTCTAGATATCTTGTCGATGCACTCCTCTATGATGTGTAAGTGCTCATCCGGGAAGGATTCATCTATAGGTAGATCATCGTCTTCAATGTGTGGTAGACGACTCAAGTGATCCACAACAGAATTTCCCGAGCCTTTCTTGTCACGGATCTCTAGATCGAATTCTTGTAGGAGAAGAATCCATCTAATCAGCCTTGGTTTCGTGTCCTTCTTGGAAAGTAAATACCGGATCGCAGAATGATCCGTGTATACAATCACCTTTGCATCTACAAGATAAGAACGAAACTTTTCAAAGGCGTATATAATAGCAAAAATTCATTTTCAGTTGTGGCGTAGTTGAGTTGCGCTCCGTCTAGCGTCTTGCTAGCATAATAGATAGCATGGGTTCATCCCTCCTTCTTTTGTCCTAGCACAGCTCCAATAGATACGTCACTTGCATCACACATAACCTCGAACGGGAGATTCCAGTCCAGAGGTTGATAATCGAGGCTGAGATGAGAGCTTCCCGAATCTTATAGAATGCATCTAAACAATCCTGCGAAAAGTCAAAAAGTGCATCCTTCATCAATAGATTAGTAAGCGGTTTTGATATCTTAGAAAAGTCCTTGATGAAACGTCTATAGAATCTAGCATGTCCTAGAAAACTTCTTATCCCCTTCACCGAAGATGGAGGAGGAAGTTTCTCTATGATCTCTATCTTAGCCTTGTCTACCTCAATCCCTCTACTAGAGATTAAGTGTCCTAGCACAATGCCTTCTTTTACCATGAATTGACACTTCTCCCAATTAAGAACTAGGTTAGTGTCTTCACACCTTTGCAACACAAGAGAGAGGTTAGAAAGACAATTATCAAATGAAGAACCATAAACAGAAAAATCGTCCATAAAAACCTCCATTATCTCCTCAATGTACTCCGAGAAGATGGCCATCATGCACCTTTGATAGGTGGCTGGAGCGTTGCAAAGCCCGAATGGCATCCGTCTATAGGCAAACATCCCCCTTGGGCACGTGAATGTGGTCTTCTCTTGATCGTCCGGATGAATCGGGATCTGGAAGAAACCACTATAACCGTCGAGATAGCAAAAATAGGAGTCTTGTGCTAACCTTTCAAGCATTTGATCAATAAATGGTAGCGGGAAGTGATCCTTCCTAGTTGCATTGTTCAGCTTGCGGTGATCAATGCACATCCTCCATCCCGTGACGGTTCTTGTAGGAATGAGCTCATTGTTCTTGTTAGTGATGACCTTCATTCCTCCTTTCTCTGGGACAACTTGAACGGGGCTCACCCACTTGCTATCCGAGATAGGATAGATGATACCTGCGTCAAGCAACTTAAGAATTTCCTTCTTAGCAACCTCCTTCATGATCGGATTTAACCGTCTTTGAGGTTGTCGCGAAGGCTTAAAAAATCTTTCTCCATTAGAATCTTGTGCATGCATAATGATGGTTTAATTCCTACAAGATCCTCTATAGTATAACCTAAAGCTTTCCTATGTTTCCTTAGAACAACCATTAGTCTATCATGTTCATCGTCACTTAGTTCAGAACTAACAATTACGGGAAAAGTAGAATTAGTTCCAAGAAATGCATACCGAAGATGTGTGGGAAGACTTCAATTCCATTGCCATTGATGCCTTTGATGAGTCTTGAGATATGTCCGACGATTCCTTAGAAGTCTCTAAGGGTTTGGGAGTGATGGAAGAAGACTCAAGAGTATTTGTTGAAAGAACGGAATTGTTCTCAGAAATACCCAAAATTACGGCACCCGTGTTACTTCCACGACCGTGGTTTAGGGCGTGAAAGTCAATTACGGCACCACTGGTAGTTCCACGGCCGTGGTTTTGGCCGTGTAACTTACTAGAGCTCACCGAATAGCTGATTACGGTCATCCTGGGGGAAACCACGGCCGTGGAATAGCACGACTGGCCGTGATTCCTCAAGTTTTCAGACCCATCATAGAGTTTTTCAAACTCTTCCTCTTGCACTTCTTTTAGCTCTTCCAAGGCTTCAATCTCCTCATTACAATCCTCTTCCTCTCCTTTTTCCATGATGCTCATGGTGATAACCTTTTGCAATGGGTCTTTGAATAAAATCGAGCTCACTTTTTCTCTAGATGCTTCCTCATCATAGATATTGATCATGTCCTCTCCAAGAGGTGGCTCTTTCACCAAAGTTTAGAGAACAAACTCAACTTTCTCTTCACCTATATCAAACACCAATCTAGCATTCTTGCAATCTAATATACAACCGGATGTTGCAAGAAATGATCTTCCGAGTATGATCGGAACCGGACAATCTGCAGGAATGTCAAGCACAACAAAATCAATTTGAATGTAAAACTTACCGAGCTTGACTAGGACGTCCTCAATGATACCGACGGGACGAGTTATGCCTCGATCCGCCATGTATAACGTCATCTTCACCGGTTTAGGTTCACCTAAACCGTTCTTCCTACACAAAGCAAGCGGAATAATGCTTACGCTTGCTCCCAAGTCACATAAAGTGTCACATGTGACTTCTCCTACTCTAATTGGAATGCAAAATGACCCCGGATCTCTCAGCTTTGGGGGCATCTTTTCAGTCATCATTTTGATGAGCTCCGAAGATTTCGAACTCATCTTGACTTCTCCAAAGTCTTCTAGCTTCCTCTTGTTAGAGAGGAGTTCTTTCAAGAATTTCCCATAAGTGTGCATACCTACAATTTCATCAATAAAAGGTATATTAATATGAAGTTTGCTCATGAGTTCAATGAACTTACCGAATTGCTTGTCTAGGCAAGCTTTTGCTCTAGACTGCGGGAATGGTAGGGGAGGTTTATAAGCTGGAGGAGGAATGTAAACATCTTCCTTCTCTTTCCCCTTGTCTTTCTCCTTCTCAGCTGGGACTTCCACAAACTTGGGTTGTGGATCGGTGGTCGTCACGCCACTCCTAGTGGTGATAGCCATCACCCTTCCCTTTGGGTTGTCCTCCGTCTTCCCGGGAAGCTTTCTTTGATCCCTAGGAACTTCTTCAGCCTTGCTGAACATATGGTTCTCTAAAGATTTTTGAGCTTGATCAACCTTAGTTATGTAGCTCTCCAGTCCTTGGAGCTTTCCTAGAATCGTCTCCAACATAGGATCGGGCTTCTCCTTCTCCTTATTGTTGGAAACATTTGATGTTTGCCCCTGGCTTTTCAAAGGAGTTGAAGAAGAAGGAGATGTTAGTGAATTTCCAGAATTTGAATAGGGATTACCGTAATTTTGTTGTTGGTTGGAACGCCAATTGTTGTTGGAATTTCGGTTATTGTTGTTGTAATTCCAATTATTGTTGTTCCAATTGTTGTTTCGGTTGTTGTTCCGGTTCCCTTGGTGGTTGTTGTTGTTGTTGTTGTTGCCTAAGTAGCCAACATCTTGCTCCTTTGGCTGTTGAAGGTCAGCTCTAATATTTCCTTCAACTCTTTGATATCGGTGTTGAGGGAGAATATTTGAGTTTGTGCAGCTTGTGTTAGCTTGACTCCCGGCTTAATTTTTTGGTGGGAATACTTCTCAATTACTTGGGCTTGCTTCTCAATAAAGTCCCAAGCATCATCCTCTCTCATATCCATGAATGTACCACAAGAGAGAGATTGGAGGTTCAATTGTGTGTCCACATCCAACCCTTTATAGTAGATCTCTAATAACTCCAATTTTGAAATGTCATGGCGTGGGCAATCCAATAAGAGGTCCTGAAATCTTTCACATGATTGAAACAACCTTTTGTTAGCTTTCATAGAAAATGAATTAATCTTACCTCTCAACTCCACCGTTTTGGATGGCGGAAAGAACTTGGTGAGGAACTCCGAAGATAGATCCTCCCATGTGGCAAGCTTTCCAGTTGGAAGAGCTTGTTACCAGGATAGAGCTTTGTCCTTCAAAGAGAAGAAGAACGGCTTGATCTTGTAGTTGTTGGTAGTAGCCTTCTTCGGCTTCAATGTCTCCATAAAAAATCTCAAAATTCTGTAAATGTTGGTGTGGAGATTCAACACTAGTTCCACCAAATTGACTTTGGCGAACCACGATAATAACTTTTGGGCTAAAACTGAATTCCTGGATGTCCTCAGCTCCGAAATTCACACCTAGACGGCGTGGTTGCTGAATCGGATCCATCTTTTGCCCGAGAGTTCGTGGTTCATCCCCTACATTAGCAACTCTCACATCTCCAACGGGAATGCGAGGAACAACCGGTGGTTTTGGGTTATTACGAACGGGGTGAATCACCGGATCAATATCCTCAAGTGGTTGCATATCCTCATCCTCATCGTCGGATGATTCTACATTAATGGACTTAGTTGGTTTCTTGGCCTTCTTCTTCTTAGCATCATTCAACTCCAACTTCATGTCCAACATCATAGCTTTGAGTTCATCAATTTGGAATTGATGACTCGTTGCCTCATCCAAACGAGCTTTCTCACTCAACTTAAGTTGTAGTTGAGCTTCATCCAACTCAGCTTAGATGTTTCTTTCGTTGTTTTCGGCCATCTTTCTTTCTTTCAACTTCCTTCTTAAAGGTCGCTCAAGTTCTGGATCGAAAGGAAATAGATCTTTGGTAGATCTAGTCTTTCGCATATAAATAAAGAATCTGCAAAAAGCACTCACAAAAAGATATCAAATAACAAGAGCAAAAACTCCCAAGCTCGACAACCGAAAACCGGAATTGGTCTTGACCAATTCTCCGGCAATGGCGCCAAAAACTTGTTCGCCTCGAAGCGTGCATGCAAATAAGTTTTAAATTTTTAAAACTAGAATAAAAGCAAGCGAACCCACAGTGTACGGATCGGCGTAGATTAGCAAGTATTCCAGAATATCGATCTCAGAGAATTGGTGAAACAAAATCAGTTTCAAGTAATCGAGCAATAAAAGTGTAGAAACTTTGCAAATATTGGGGAAAAGAGTAACCCTAAAGATCCAAGTATCAAATTGTGGCAATCGATTAAAGATATACTATATTTATAAGGACAGAGTTGAGAATTGCAAAGGTATACTAAAGCATGGTAATGTACGGCGAAGTTCCAAAACCCTATATGTCTAACCAAAAGACTCTCTCTATAAAGGTTGTTGAGGCTGCATTATAGAAAGGATCTAAAGGTAAGAATTAATCTCTAATACCCATGCCCAAACCCAAGGAATCAAAGACAAGCCAAAACGGTTAAGGTTGTCACACTCGAAATCGAAATAGAGGATGTTGAGTCTCACTACTACCTAGGAAAGGCAAGCCAAGACTAGGTTAAAGCAAATCTTTAACTTTGGATTAAAGCAAAAGCAAATGTCGTAAAACAGGGAAAATCATGGCTACATCTCGAAAATCACGGCCGTGGAAACCAAGAACAGCCCGTGATTTAGGGTTCGTCGATATATCATCATCTAAGCCACAACTATCAACCCTTCACCTTAGAATTGCTAAAGGGTTTTAGCAAACAATCATCATTATGATATCAATAATCAAATTAAGAAGAATGAAAGATGAAAACCTTTGAAAACTCAAATAAAACTCAAAGTCAATCTCGAAATCCAAACACAAGTAGTATGTTTATGAATTTAGAAGAATAGGAATAGAAACCCTCACAAAGATCTAGAGAAGTCACAAATAACGGGATGTCAAACCGTCCTTCAATGAAAACCCTAAAATATCTCGCAAAGTACACAATCTCCAAAAAATACGTCCTTCAGGAATCTCCAATCCTTAAGGTTCAAAATGAAACCTTAAGCTCGTCTTCAAACTCCAAGTGAAACTTTAAACAGCGGCTAAGCGTCCGTAAGCCAAGGTCCCGAAAACTCTCTTCTCAAGCCTTTTTATAAGGCGAGGTAGGGTTACGAGAAAGCCCAATGACGTGGCTGACGTGGCAGAATATGACACGTCACAGAATCACCAAAATCACGGCCAAGAACAACTTTCCACGACCGTAATTTAGGGCGTGGAACAAGATTACGGTGCCATATGATTTCCACGGCCGTGGTTTAGACCGTGTAACTCTATGGAGTGCTCCAAACTCACGTCCACGTTCATGTTGTGAAATCCACGACCGTAATTTAAGGCGTGGACTTCAAATTCCTCTTCTACGGCCGTAATTTAGGGCGTGGTTCCTTAGATCCTTTGTTTTTGCCTTAGTTTCGTGACATCCTTCATCCATGCTCCTTCCTTAGCCTCTCCAATGCATCTCCTTTCCATCAAGTGTGGCCAAACACTCCTTTCCTTCCACATTTTGCTCCAACCCAAGCTTTATTCACCTAAAAACATAACGAAGCTAGTGTAGATCTCTATGTCGACAAAGTGGGTGAACTAGCTCACGTTTGCTTCAAACACATATCTAAGAACACTATAAAGAGGGAAAAACAACTAAAACAAGTGCCTAAAATATAGTCATATTTCATGCTAACATGGCGCAGGGGCGGCTGGTGTGCAGAAGACACCACTTCAGCTCCTTCTTCACTTCTACCTTCGATTCTTTACTCTTCTTCACTCCAACAACAACATACATGTGTGACATACATATATATACATCAACATAAGCCAAATCATGGCTGAACATGATCCAATCCTAAGGAAAGCTAAACTAAGCTAAGGAAAGAGAGAAAAGATGAAGAAAAGAAGAAAGGAAGAGGAGAAGCCATAAAAGCTTACCAACCAGCTTTCCAGGAGATCAACACAGCACCAACAACACCCTCAAACTTGCTCCATAAGGCACAACATCATGATCAACATCAAATTCAAGCGAAACTAGGCAAAAACTCTTACAAAACTCAAACCAAGATCAACCAAGGTGATCCAAGAGAGGAGAAGAGAAGAAAGTGTGCGTAAGGAGAGAGAGAGAAGTATGAGAATGGTAACCCTTGTCAAAGAGGAGAAGAAGAAGTATAAATAGGAGGTAAAAGGGTAATGCACGGGTCAAAGGGTCAAAGAAGGCGGCTGCAGCACACAGAGCCGCGGGGGCGGGCCCTGTGAGCCGTAGGGGCGAACCAGGCTAGGCGCAGGGGCGCCCCCTAGGTCACGCAGGGGCGGCTCAAGCATATACGTAGCCGCTCTGCTCCCTCTCTCAGCACTCACCAAGTAGTGTCGGTCACACAACCCGTGTACCCTATGGGAGTGGATTGCGCCCTTCATGTATACCAGGTGGCATGAAGTCAGAGAACCTCCCAAACTCCACGACGGGATGAAAGGGAAAGGCTATCATAACCACGCATACGGGGCAGTAAATAAAACATAGGTCGGTAATAAACAACATCACATGCTATCGTAGCAAACATATAACACACACTCACCACTCATGCAAACACCCAATATAAGGATGATAGCTAAGTAAGTCCTACGGACTTTCCTCAACCTCGTATAACACTCAACCACATTCAACCTCCAATCCTGAAAGGCACACTGCCCAATAACAAGGCATAAAGATGCATCAATCTCCTATCAATCAAAGGGGTTACACCTAGACCCAAGGGATCCATAGGATCACCATAAAGCTAAACCTCACAACCTATAATCTTCAAAATCCGTATAAGGCATACATGATCATAACATTATTCACACACTCTCATCTATACCTAGCATGGTACTACAACCTCTCATTAGGAAAGGAAGAGGCAATGCCATCCATTGGCAAGCCTAGAAGCAAGACACACCTGTAGAACCAAGAGCAAGGTCAAGCTGGTGCAGGTGGCCGCAGGGACGGTGACAAGGTGGCGCTGGGGTGGCTGCAAGGTGGACCAGGGGCGGCTGGTGTGCAGAGGGCACACCTTCAGCTCCTCTCCACTTCTTCATTCGAATCTCTTCGCTCCTTCTTCAGCCAGCAACCAAGCCCGTACATAAACATACATATATACATCAAATGAAGCCAATCAAGGCTACCACAAGATCAAACTTGTGGAACCTAAGCTAGGGATGAAGAAAAGAAGGAAAGAAGCAAGACAAGAGATGGAGAAAGGACTCACAAAGCTGAACCTAATCAGAGGAAAGAACCTCACCAAAATCTCAAGGCTGACTCAATCATAAGCACAACAGCATCAACAAGAATCATCATCAGCATCCACACGCAAAGCCACATAAAACTCTGACAAACTCAACAAGGATCTAAGAAGATCAAGAAAGAGATCAAAGGAATGAAGGAGAAGAAGATGAACGTGAGGGAGAAGATGAAGATGTAAATGGGGTAACCCTCATCAAGAGAGAGAGAAGAAAGCTTATAAAGGAAGGAAAGGGGTAAAGCACGGGTCAAGAGTCAACAAAGACGGCTGCAACACACCCTAAACCGCAGGGGCGGCTCAGGGAGGCGCTGGTGCGGCCCAGGCAAACCGTAGGGGCGGCCTCTGGGTCACGCAGGGGTGGATCAGGCACAATCTGTGCCCTCAGCACTCACTCTCAGCTCCTCGGCAACTAAGGCTCTTACATAACCCGCAAACGTACTTTAAAGCACTTCTCAATCAAATGTTTTGAAATAATGGACACAAAACCATAAATCTGTAAATGCTAGTAATAAAGAGAAGTCATTATAATATTATGCATATGATGTTTATATATGCTTATGAATGCAATTTCATGATGTATCCTCTCACTCAACTCTGGTAACGCGGTAACGATCTCTTATATTATACGTGCCCCTCCGGCATTCAATGGTTACGGTAATTCGTGATTACAACTCCCATTTTTAGTTCGTCCTTCTTTCCCGGCTCGGTCCCTACTAGGGCACCGTCCAAAACATGAATGCACGTTTTGCTATGATATATATATCTATATGGAAGGGGTTTCCACCATGTTGTATGGGCATGCATTGGGCATCGCTCCGTCATCAAGGTCACCAACCCATGCCCTATACTGGTAGCACCATTTGTAAAATAATTGATACCTAAACACGTATAACCAAACCTATTGATATATAGCAATAATGATATGCAATGCTTTTAAAACAAAGTGAAAATCTTGCACTAACTACATGCTACCACAATGCAAAATCTGAACAGAACTGCAACTAAGTAAGTCCGGAGACTCACCTCGTAAATCACAATTACACTCCAAACGATTCTTCTACGTACATATTCCTCAAACCTGTAACACCCCAAATCCGCGGGACTCGGAGTTTCACATCGGGCTAGGATCTCACAATGGATCCTGACCAAATACATAAAAGTTGTATATGATACATCAAAAGCGTTTACAAACACAAAGCCGAGTAAAAAACATCAAACATAGGCATCTGATACAAAAGATTTCAACCCACGCATCCTAATGTACAGAAGTCCTCGGTTGGTCACACCATCTGGCTCACTCTGCAGTCTTCCTAACCTGCAGATCATCTACAACACGGTATACACCGTTAGCTACAACAATAGATAAGCATGAAGGTAATGGCACAAACACACATCAACTCATACATGCAATCTACACACATTCTTTTATTATCTTTCATTACGTTATTCCATTACTAATTTAACTTCTTTTGTAACACGAGGAGCCTTAAGAACCTCGTCCCTTTCCCCGTTAACACAGGGGTTTTGCATGGGGGTGATCATCACTCGTCCCCCCTGTGTTACTAGCTTCCAGGAACCTCCTCCTAACCCGCAGGCGGAGACCGGTGGTTACCGCCCGTTATAATACACTTGGGCCATTTAAATGTAATAAAATGGTCATCCTAGTCCGGTTTAGGTTATAAATGAACAATCATATGAACACACACAACCATCACAATCAAACAAATCCATAACTGAACGCTAAGTAAGTCCTATGGACTTACCTATCACACTCGTATCCAATACCACGTCACAAGCTTCCCCTTGGGGAAGAATCAACGCCTGCAAGAGCAAGGAACACAACATCACAAACTGTAAGGGTTAGGAGACTCGTCTCCATAACCAGAACCAACCTACAACCTCAATCTAAACCTCAAGATCATAACACGATCACATATACCTATGACATAACCTCAACATCAATACAAGTGCCTAAGGTACTACTCCAACATACAACACATCCTAACCACACTAGCCTAGCTACCAACTAAGCCAAGGCAAAAGGAAAGGAAGGAAGGAAGACATACTAACAATACACCACAACAACACATATGCATACAAACACATATATGATCATCAAAACATCAGAATAAGATCTACACAAGCTCAGCTTGTGTTTCTATGCTAGAAAATGAAGAAAGAAGCAAAGAAGAGGAAGGTATGAAGATGGAGGTGAAGATCTTACCACAGCAACCTTAAGCAGCAACTAGGAGCATCAACTCACCTCACACAATCCTCAACACAACAGCAGTAACTCTCAGCCACAAGCTCAAGATCATCCAAGCCTTAAACCATAAACAACTCTCAAAACTCACACACACAAGATCAAGAAGAGGTCAAGAAAGAAGAGAGAAGAAGAAGAACGTGAGGAGGAAGAGAGAAGCTGGAGAGATGAAGAAACCCTTCATCTGAAGATAAGGAAGGCTTATATAAGAAGCCAACCCAAAAGCAAGACAAGAGGTCAACAAAGGTGGCTGCAGCCGCACAAAACCGCAGGGGCGGATCAACTAAGGCGTAGGGGCGGCTCACTTGTGGCGCAGGTGCGGCTCACAAGGTACGCTGGGGCGGCTGGCAGTGTCAAAGCTAGCTCAGCTAAGGCTCAGCAAGGCTCCCAGGCTCCAAAGATTCAGGCTCTTACATCTCACCCCCCTTAAATCAAGTTTTGTCCCAAAACTTGCAAGATCCCAAATCTCTCGGACCCATAAGCGGAGGTACACTCTCTCCTCAAGAACATCAAGTCATAACCTATAACATTCTATATCATTAACACAACATGGAGGAATCACAACTCTAGCATAATAACTCTACCCAAGGCCTAAAGGAAGATCATCTCTAGCCAAACACTAACCACATCACACTAGCATGGAGAAAAACCGTCTCCAGCCACAACGTACACATACCACTACTACGTGGAGGGAATCTATCTCCACTCACACTATGCCCACCAAAGATAGCATGGAGGAAAGAACCATCTCCTGCTAATCCTAACACATACACCATAACATAGAGGAAAGAACCATCTCCAGCTATACCTATCTCGCACTAGCAAACAAGACCTAACAGATCATATGCACAACTCACAGCTAGCACGAAAACACAACATATCACATAAGCACATAGTATAACATACATTCACTAAGATAGCACCAAGATCTAATCGTAGATCCCGTAGGTGTATCTATCACACCGTAAAACTCTGGATAGCTCTTCGGGATACTATCCTCAGTCTCCCAGGTAGTCTCATCAGGTCCTCGTCTAGACCACTGTATCCTCAACATAGGAAAGTCCTTCGAACGCAGGCATCTCATACCTCTCTCTAGGACTGCAAAAGGGTATTCTGCAAAAGTGTGGTCCGGCTCAACAACTATATCATCATAACTCACGATGTGCCTCAGATCTAATATGTACTCCCTCAGCCGAGACACATGAAACACTGGGTGGATATCCTCTAATCTCAGAGGCAAAGCTAAAAATCATGCTGCCTTCATAATACTGATCAAGATCTCAAGTAACCGACATATTGGAAACTCATTTCCCTTTTCACATTAACATGTCTAAGGTTTCACAGTTGAGATACTTTCAGCCGGACTTGAACTCTCGCTTGAACTTTAGAGGTTAATACCTCTCGTCTATATATTATATCTGATGACTCTGTATAGTCAATATTCTTCTTTTATTCATCGTTACTTGAACTACAAAATCATGAATCTGGTCAGGTGTTATCCCACTACTATTGCTAGATCACTTCTAGCATAAAGATGTATGGCATCTACGTCCATACAGTGCCTCATAAGGGCATTCCAGAAGATAAACGTCAATCATTGTTAGATGATAACTCAGTAATGGGAGGTAATATAACCATCCACATTTCTAATTCAACTTATACTTATAATAGATCCTTAAGATCTAGATGATCCTCTCTAACTGACCGTCTCTCAGGGGGTGAAGTGTAGTCTTGAATTATAGATTCAGTCCTCAAAGTAGTCTATACCTGCAGTCCAAAATCTAAAAGTAAAAACATCCATCTCGATTAGAGATGATCGTTCTCGGTATGCCATGGAGTCTCACTATCCGTCTAGTGTACTCCTCAGTCAATTCATTCACTGGCCACATCCTTCTGCTAGAAATAAAACGTGCCGGGTTTCCTTAATCTACTTCCAACAATCCATATAACATCAATCTTCTACTGGGTCACAATCCCATAACCAAGTCCATAGAGATGTCCTCCCAATTCTACTACTGCACTGGTAGTGGATGGGGCTTATCTCTAGATCAGAAATGCTCTATCCGGACCTGCTGACAGGTGACACATTATATCATAAATCTGGTCACATCGACTTCAATCTTCTACATCCATATAATTATGTCACCCCATGGTACATCTGATTCGTACATGGACGTACTAAGGAAGGTGTACCGTAAGTGTACTATAAGATTCTTTGTCTCTACTTTGCATCAGCAGGTACACAAAGTGATGATGGCATTCCATCACTCCCTCTGATCTAATAGAGAACTGTGGGGCCTCATTACGAGACATCTTCTCTCTAAACCTCATCAAGGTCAGGCAGGTATAACTGGATATCCTCATCAAGGAATTGATTGTTCAACTCTAGCCTAGCTATATCTCTCTGAAGCTGAGGCTGAACTATCAGTCTCACCATTGTCTTCTCTTGAGACGTCTTTCCTTTCAAGTTGTAAGTGACAACGTTCAACTTCTCTTAATGATATGAAATCTCCAGGTTAAATTCTTGATCAATTCGAGCCCTCAACGCTAGTGGTTATTTAACTCCCACGGCGTAAAACGCACTTCAGACTCCTATGGTCTGTGGAAACCTAACATGTGATATCATGTAGGTACTATCTTCAAATCTTAAGGGCTTGAAGTACTACTGCTATTCTAGATCACGCATCAAGTAGTTCTCCTCATATTCCTTCAGCTATAGATACACATGTTAATAACTCTACTCCTTTGTAGTAATACACATCTCAAACTTAGCTGGGATGTATCACCGTAAATCACGGGATCCCCAGAATCTTTTGTCTATGACAGAATGGAAGTAGAGGTCAAGTGCCTCTTCAATTCTTCAAAGCGCTGGAATATTACTTGACAATACCCATCTGGTGGTCTTTCACAAAAGACTCATAAGTAGATACACATTCACATAAAATCTTCCTTTAAGCATTGGTAGTAATCGGCTGAGCCGAGAAAACTATGCATCCCTTAATGTTCATCAATATCATCCATGTTACGACATACTGAATCCTCGCCAGGTCAGCCATGATCCCACTGGCAAAAACAACATGGCCTAAGAAGGTTACCACTGGCATCTCAACTCACATTTAGAGAGCGTATCATACAGCTCCCTACCTCTTGAAATCTGCAGAAAAGTCCTTAGACAATCGGTCTACCACTCTCAGCTAGGAGAGTATACCGATATGTTATCAATGAAGATCACCACAACAAGATCAAGGAAAAAGATGCTATTCATTAACTCTCTAAAGATTGTTAAGGCATGCATCAGCCCCAAATGGCCTCACTACAACTCGTAGTGTCCATAGTGGTACAAAAGGTTGTCTTATGTACATCTTGCTCTCTGACCCTCCATTGGTGATATCCTGAGCGCAAGGGAATTTTGAAAACACAAATACTTCTTGAAGCTAACTCATCAGGTCGTCATACGAAACATGGAGCACAAATTAAGGCAAAAGAAGCCCGTCTCAGTCAACTCATCAAGTTGTCAGTTAAAATATCTCAAAAGGCACCATATAGTATGGGCTTTCCCAATCAGTGTCGCATCATACTTCAACTCGATAACCATGTCCACACTTTGCTGAGGTGGCAACTAAACGATTCAATAACACGTCTTTGAACTCATAAACTACTGGAACATCTTCCAACGTAGAACTTTCTTCTTCATGGCATAACATCAGAAAACATCACATCTTATGTTGTCATCTTCACTGCTCATATGGCATTAATAACAAAACTCATCTCTCCAAAGGTCGTAGCCTCGGAAGACCTCTATCTAATCGATCTCAGTAGAAACAGTATCAACCTTTCAGTTGATGTCTAACATAACATAATATCTATTCATCCAAACCATATACATAGTGACTTCCCCATGCACCTATGACATGACAAAGAAGTCTATAACCATACACTTGTCCCTGAATAAATGGGACAAGCACATATCTCACGGGTACCTCAGACCCCTAACAAGTAATCCTATAAAGGAAAAATCTATCTCCTACTGTTACCAAAGTCCACTATTAACGCATACATCGAAAGACAAGAAGTGCATAACACTCACAACAAACAAAACTCCACGAGGTAAACCATTAACAAGAATAGTACATGTACCGCTAACACCAGAAGCTCCACTACATAGCATCATTCAATCACGGATCCATGCTCCTCAGGTATCATTGAGGTCATTGCCATAGCCTCCACTTCCACTCCTTCTGCACCGGAAAGAGAAAAGTCTTGCTGAGAAGAAACACCACCTTGCTGACAGAAAGGGGCCAGATGGTCTAGTTCACCACAGGTGAAGCAAGCTATCGGTGCCAAAGGGCACTCAGAACGCAAATGATCTGGATAACCACAGTTGAAACATAATCGTCCCATCCTTGCACCCTGTGCAGCTAAAGGTTATCTCGATCTTCGTCGTCCACCTCTAATAATCTTACTCCGAGAAGTAACTAGTAAAGGCAACGCCTTGCACTGTTGACAAAACTTTGCCTTATGCTCTGCCTTACCAGATGTAAAGCATAGTATGGGCATCTTTAGACACACAGCTCGCCGGTGTCCAAATTTCGCGCAATTAAAGCACTATAATACCTTACCAGTCGTCTTCATGGCCATAGGACCACTTGATTGTCCTAATATCTGACTTGGTTCATTATTCATCATCTTTACTTCTCCACTAACTGATTCTGTCCATTGCTTCTTCTCTGATCCGAAACCTTCAATTGGTCTTACCGACGTTGGTGAATCCGGTGTAGGTCTTCCCGTTATCACAACCTCATATACTTGCTGCATATATTCTTGAAACTCAGATCTGCTCATGGAGACATGATCAGCCTCTTCAAACTCGTTCTCTGGCATAGGCAAACAAACAGCGGAAACTGGTCCCCGACTTGACGCCACTAGAAGAAGACGGGGTGTACCCCTACCTCGTCCCACTACAGATACTACTCTAGTCTGAGTCATCTGTAGGATATACGCACCTAAACTTACAAGGCTAAATATATGCCATATGTATCGATATATATATATATATAATACTCATTATTACATGCATACACATCAGCACATAAAAGATATCTATCTATATATATATATATATACATTGTCGAGATCTTCAGAGGGGTGACGACTTCTGTACATACTATCCCAAAACATTTGTACTCACCTTAAAACCAAAATCCTTTAAAAAGCCAGACCCCATGCGGGTTTTGTTTATTTATCCATTCTACCTTTATTGCAGATAGCAAGTGCCATTGTTGTCAACATAAGGCTTTGATACCAACTTTGTAACACCCCAAATCCGCGGGACTCGGAGTGTCACATTGAGCTAGGATCTCACAATGGATCCTGACCCTAGCTTGACAACAAGTTCAGTGGATCTTACAACAAGGCACAGGTAGATTAAAACCAAATACATAAAAGTTGTATATGATACATCAAAAGCTTACAAACACAAAGCCGAGTACAAAACATCAAACATTAGCATCTGATACAAAAGATTCCAACCCACGCATCCTAATGTACAGAAGTCCTCGGATGGTCACACCATCTGGCTCACTCTGCAGTCTTCCTAACCTGCAAATCATCTACAACACGGTATACACCGTTAGCTACAACAATAGATAAGCATGAAGGTAATAGCACAAAAACACATCAACATCTCATACATGCAATGCCACACACATTCATTTATTATCTTTCATTACGTTATTGCATTACTAATTCAACTTCTTTTGTAACACGGGGAGCCTTAAGAACCTCGTTCCTTTCCTCGTTAACACAGGGGTTTTGCATGGGGGTGATTGTTCGCTCCAAACGGTGTGTGCAAGCTTTAAATTTATAACCCTAGACGTAAGCTTAAAACAAGGATGCGAACCCGCAGTGTACGGGTCAATCGTAGTAAAAAGCAAGGAATTCCAGGGGTCGATCACAAGGACTTAGTGAAACGAAGTCCAATTACGGTATGCTTTAGTAAATACTAACCACAAAAGGTGATCAAAACAATCAAAGATGATATAGAAGTCAATAAAGGAAATATGCAATTCTAGGGATTTAAGCATCTAGTTGTGGTTCCAACTCAAGATCTAAAGATAAGCGGACAAAGCTGAGATATTTGCAAGGGGAAGGTGTTTCTAAAGTGGAATAGATCACCGGGTAAGTCTCACTACTCACTAATCCAAAACCGTAACTCCTATTACCGGGTAAGTCTCAAGGAATTAAGATAAAGAACTATAACCTCAACTAACATACCATCTAAGGGAATAGAATCAACCTTTACCGGGTAAGTCTCATGCTAACTCACAAAGATGGGGTGAAAGCACACTCAAACCCCAATAAAGGATAAACCTTTATTACCTACACTTATGATCTTAGGTAAACAAACAAAGGAATTACCGGGTAAGTCTCATCTTAAGCTTGCATTGAACCATGAAAGGTGTAATAAGAATAGGATTTGGCAAACTCTAACACTTAACTCTCAGTTTCGGATCAGATAAGTCACCTCGGTCAGAAGAATTCCACCCCGGCCGAGATGTTCATCGACTGAGCGAGATGCTTAGGGTTAAGGTTAAAGACTCGAACTTTCAGGGTCCTACTGTGATTAAGATCATTCTATCATTGTTTTTCCCACAACCTTCAGCCAATCACCCTAGAATCACACAAAAAGATTAGCCACTCATCATCATGAAAGCAATAATCAACTATATAGGAAGAAGGTGAATATTTGAACAAGAAGAATTTAATGAATGACTTCAATAACTGAATCAAATATCACAACAAAGCATTCCTTGGATAGAAATCCAACAAGGCAAGACAACAAGGAAGGGAATCTAAGATAATCTTACAAAAACCCTTCAAAAGCTATAAAAGCTATAATCTTCCTTCTTCAACCTTAAAAAAGGTTCTTCAAATCTCCCAACTGGAGTATGGCTGCAGCGGTGTAGTAGGTGTAAGCGAGGTGATAGCGGATGTCGGATTTGTGGGAAATCCGACCCTTTTTATAGGAAAATTACTCTCCAAAGATAAGATATCTTAGAAAGATCTCTTCCCATAAAAATAGGTAAAATATATGATCTACTATATCTTCTTTCTTCCAGGAGCCAAGCCCAAAAATATAAGATCTCTTTCCAAAGATAAAAGATATTAGCCAAGAATAAAATATTCTTGCCGCGTCCCAAGTGTTCGCCTCGGTCGAGTCGACTTCTCTGGATCACCTCGGTCGAGGTGAATCTGTGGTCAACCGAGGTGAGTCACAACTGAATGTGAAATCTCTCAAATCTGGTCCAAAGTGAATCTCTAATCCATGGCTATGCTTCCTGGATGGTTCCTTATGTTCCTGAATGTAGCTCTAATGACTCCATAGCTCCTTTGCTCCTTTTTGATGCAAAACGTGCCATTTTACCTACGATTACAACAAAACTAGGTGTAGACCTCGATTTCCAAAAAGGTAGATGAAATGGTAACATAATCACATATTATACATACAATCATGTAGATTATTGAAGATAAAACGTCTAAACAAACCCCAAAATATAGACTATAATTCATGCTATCAAAATACCCCATACTTAGCCCTTGCTTGTCCCCAAGCAAGTTCCGCATATAAAAGACAAGATAGAATGGATTGTAAGTCAAGAAAATCGATGAAAAGTCTTTCAAAACATTTTTATGGTGTGCAACAATCATAGATCACTCTAAGAGAATACTTCATGGAATTTAAAACCAATGTATGATCAAAACATTTTACAAATATAAGAAAGTTGTTCATCTTTGCATAAAATCATAAAATGTATAATAAGTCATAATTATCAAAATTAATCATGCATAATCCAGTTTAAACCACTAAGTCAGTCAACAAGCTCGAGGTCTCAAGGGCTTCCCAAAAGAAAGGTCAAGAAACATGTAGGGTAGGGATGTATGTAAGGTAATGTGGTGCTAGAATCCGGGAAAAGGATATACTTCACTTTTACTTTGACTTTCAACATCTTCCACCAATAAGCTTTGCTTATTTCACACTTTTTCTTTTTACTTTACTTTTTGGGATGCATGGACAGAGGTGCACAATAACCGAAGCCTGGGAAATCAGCAATCATCAATTTCTTGAGATGCATCAAACCCTTGATGCACATATCATGACCCGTTAGGAATATCGCTCAATCCGACTTTGGCAAGACACAAACACCCGGCTATGTGAATGGTGCCGAGTTACTCATCATCATGATTGACTTCTCCAAACCTATTTTCCTACACTTTGAATTCAAACAATTTCTTTCATGGCCCTCCCACATCAAACATGCCAAAATCAACTCTTCCTAAATCCCGGAAAGGTAAAGGAGGCAAATATTTTCATTGAGGGGCTAAATGATCAAAGAAAGAAGCAAGAAAATCGAGGTGCCTTAATCATCTCATACAGAAGTATAAGAACTTATATTGCGATTTCAACCTTCATTCCTCAAAATGATTTAAATAAAACTTTCACATTATGAAATTTTCAAGAAAGGTTTAACAACATACTCAATTTTTTCACAATTCATAATTCAATTCAAGCATACAAAAGTCATCAAAAACTCATTCCACAAGTAGATTCATCATAGAAATAATCTCTAATCTTAGAAGCACAATGCAATGAAATAATGAAACATGTGACAAATAAAATAAAGATGCAAGTGTTCATGGAATTAAAAGCAAGCAACTTTATCGAGTTATTATAAACGAGAGTCACACCCCACCCCATACTTAACATACACATTGTCCTCAATGTTCAAGAAAAATAAAGAAAAGAAAAGAAACAAAGAAAACTCACTAGTGGTGGTAGAGTGGCTCAAAGCATCCATCAACGATCATTGTGAAGGAGGTGGCGGATATGGAAAGAAGTCGGAGCTGAAAGGACACCCAAACTGCTGGCGGTATACATCACGTAAGATCCTGGTGTTCTCTTGTCGCTACACATCATGCGCTTGCTGGTGGATCTCCAAGTCTCCCACCCTCCTGGAAAGGTCAGTCGCCCATGCCGGCTGCTGCTCATACCATGCGGGCGGCTACTGTAACCACTCCGGTTGCTGCTGCTGAATAGGTGTCGGTGTAACTGGTGGCTGATCGTACCAAGGAGGCGGAGCTCCCATCCAAGATGGTTGTTGTCCATACCAAGCAGGTGGAGCTTCCATCCATGTTGGGCGCTCGCTAACACTAGCTCGGCGTGAGGAAGAAGAACCGGAAGGCCTATACTAGTGGGGGGGATCTCCTAGGTGGCTCTGGGAAGTCAGTTGGCTGCTCCGGATCCAAAGTCATGCTCGGCCCCTCCTGTATCCGGATGATCTCCTCCTCCCATCTCCTCATCATCATCATCATCTGCAGCCTCAACTGGAACCTCATCAGGCACATATGGAGGAGCTACTAACCTATTGGCATGCATCGACTCAAAGGTCTCCTTTCCTCCCAAGGCATGGCTGCTGTAGGCGGACCCCGGTGGTGAGGGAAGATAAGTCCTCTCGTCATAAGGCCATTGAGACCCAATGGTCTCGCAGCTATCCTAGTGCAAGCGGAATAGTCAATGCCCAGCTGGTTAGCAATGTGAGTCACCATACCTCCATATCCTATATTCCCGGCGGGTTTTTTCTTCACCTTACTAAATGTAGAGGCAAGAAAAGTGGCACAATCTGCGGGATTACCGGTAAGCATGCAATAGAGGATGAAGAGCTCATCGACTTTGATCTTTTGAGGTGTTTCGGTTCTAGGGAAGAGGCATTCCGATAGGATCCTATGAGCTATCTTGGTGGCTAAATGGTATATGAGCTTGGCCTTAGTATCGTCCGGTTGCCAATGGTCCTCGGAAGCATAAATCATGGCTATCTCTCTCCAAAAGTCTTTAGCATTCACTCCCCTAGGAAACCTTCCATTGAAGCTCTCATGAAACCCAAAGTAGGTTCCAAACTGCACTATGGAAAACTCGTAGTTACGCTCCATCAACCTAAATGATACCGTTCGGCTAACGGCACTATGCTCGAAGGAAGCTATGAACTCCCTTGTGATCTCTTCATAAGCATCCTCCCTAATGGCGGAGAATATGATCAATCCAGCTCTATCTAATAGGCAAGTCAAGTCATTAACAACATTCATCTCTTCAAGCTCCTCTAAAACAATGTATCTAGGTCCTATCACATCTCTCTTAGTAATCTTATCCATGGCTCTTTCGTAATCCGCATGAATTGTAGGGATTCTAGGGGATGGTGGTGATGGTTGTTCACTAGGAGGGGGTTGGGAAGAAGAAGAAGAACTATCACCCTTTTGCTTCTTATTTCTACTAGACTTCCTCCTAAACATTTTCACTCAAAACAGAGAAACCCACGGTCTATTCTTCTGAAACCACGGCCGTGGTTTTGTACAATACCCGTGGAATTCTCGAAATTCCTCAAAAACTCAGCAAATTCACAGAAAACACAGAAATCACAATCCTAGACTACTTTTAATTCCAATTTCATGAAGTTCTCCTAGAAATTTGCAAGAAAAATGAACCAAATCGACCAAGAAGAGAAAGAGAGAGAACCTAGCGTTTGGATTTGAAAAAAATCCAAAATCCTTCCCAAATGTTGATTCTTTGCTCAGTTTGTTGAATGGATCTTGTAGAGGATTCGATTTGCTTTACTTTGGTTGAAGAATCGTTCGAATCGGTCTCCGGATGAGGAATCACGAGAAGGGGAAATTTTCGGTGATTTAGGGTGTGGTTTTGGGAAGAAGAGTGCTTATTTGTGAAGGAGAAGGAAATATATAGTGGCAGTAAAATTTTGGAAAACCACGGCCAGTCAGGGTGTTCCACGGCCGTGGTTTTGTACGGACACCCGTGGAACTCTCTGATTTGTGCCAAAAACTTGGAAAATCACGGCCAGTCGGGGTGTTCCATGGCTGTGGTTTTGTACGGACACCGTGGAACTCTCTGATTTGTGCCAAAAATCCAAGTTTCGTTATTCTTTCCGACTTTTTCTTCCTTCATTTGCTCATTCCTTATTCGTGACATCCAAAAAGACAACATATCGGAAGGTATCGAGGGGAAAACAAACAAAAACGACACCTATCCTAAACTAACCTAAGAAAGAAAGAAAGAAAACAAAAACGATAATACAAAACCTTGGGTTGCCTCCCAAAAAGAGCTTTGTTTTGGGTCCGTAGCTAGACCGTTCCTATGTTCAAATGAGGACAATTAGAGCGATTTCCTCAACTTGGAGCTCTGGTGAGTACTTCTTAAGTCGTTGACCATTCACCTTGAAACTTCCTCACTTCTCATCCCATACTTCAACTGCGCCATGGGGAAAAAAGCGTTTAATGACATAAGGTCTAGTCCAACGAGATTTATGCTTACGTGGAAAGAGTCGAAGTCGAGAATTGAAGAGGAGAACTTGATCTCCTTCTTTGAGGTCTTTTGGAATGATATGCTTATCATTCCAACGCTTCGCCCTTTCCATGTAGATCTTGGCCTTCTCATAGGCATTCAAGCGGAGTTCTTCTAGCTTGTTAAGGTCTAAGAGGCGCTTCTCGCTTGCTTCTTTCATGCTGAAGTTCAACCACTTCACAGCCCAATACGCCTTGTGTTCCAGATCTACCGGGAGATGACAAGACTTCCCATACACAAGGTTGTATGGTGTTGTGCCGATGGGAGTCTTGTATGCTGTCCTATACGCACATAAAGCGTCATCTAGCTTCAAAGACCAATCCTTCGTTGTTTTTGACACCGTCTTCTCAAGGATGTCTTTGATCTCTCGATTCAAAATCTCCACTTGTATACTTGTTTGCGGATGGTAGGGAGTGGCGATCTTGTGAGTCACCCATACTTAGCTAGTAGAGCTTCGAATCGTTGGGCTATGAAGTGTGAACCTCCGTCACTAATGATGGTTCGTGGTGTCCCAAACCTTGGGGAAATAGTTCTATTAAAGAACTTGACAACCACCATAGCATCATTAGTTGGAGAGGCAATAGCTTTAACCCATCTTGACACATAATCTACAGCGAGAAGTATGTATTGGTTTCCGCAAGATGATGGGAATGGTCCCATGAAATCAACTCCCCAAACGTCAAAGATTTCCACCTCTTGAATGTTGTTAAGAGGCATCTCGTTTCTCCTAGTGATATTTCCTGTTCTTTGACAAGCATCGCCACAAGAAACAAAGGTTTGCACATCCTTAAATATAGTAGGCCAAAAGAATCTGGATTGCAATACCTTAGCGCTAGTTTTATAGGAACTAGCGTGTCCTCCACAAGAAAGTGAATGACAATGACGAATGATGCTTTGCTTTTCGTCTTCCGGCACACATCTCCTAATGATGCCGTCGGGACCTTTCTTTAAGAGTAGAGGTTCATTCCAATGGTATTGGCGGACATCCCTAAAGAACTTCTTTCTTTGTGCATAGGATAGTCCGGGAGGTATTTCTTGACAAACCAAGTAACTTACAAAATCAGCAAACGAAGATTCGTTACCTCTAGAAATCTTGTCGATGCACTCTTCCATGATGTGTAAGTGCTCATTTGGGAAGGAGTCATCAATGGGTAGGTCGTCCCCGTCGGTGTGTGGTAGACGACTTAGATGATCCGCAACAGAATTTTCGGAACCTTTCTTGTCCCGAATCTCTAGATCGAGTTCTTGAAGAAGAAGAATCCATCTAATCAGCCTTGGCTTTGCATCCTTCTTGGCGAGTATATACAGTATTGCTGAATGGTCCGTGTATACAATCACCTTCACTCCTACAAGATAAGAACAAAACTTTTCAAAAGCATATACAACGGATAAAAATTCTTTTTCATTTGTGGCGTAGTTGAGCTGCGCTTCATCAAGCGTCTTGCTAGCATAGTAGATGGCATGAGTGCGGCCTTCCTTCTTTTGTCCTAGCACCGCTCCAACAGCTACGTCACTTGCATCACACATAACCTTGAATGGAAGGTTCCAATCTAGAGGTTGGATTATTGGGGCTGAGATGAGAGCTTCTCTAATCTTATAGAAAGCATCTAAACATTCATGCGAAAATTTAAAAACAGCATCTTTCATCAATAGATTAGTTAGCGGTTTCGAAATTTTCGAGAAGTCTTTGATGAATCTCCTATAAAACCCTGCATGTCCTAGGAAACTTCTTATCCCCTTCACCGAAGATGGAGGAGGAAGCTTCTCTATAGTCTCTATCTTAGCCTTGTCAACTTCGATCCCTTTATTAGAGATCAAATGTCCTCGCACAATGCCTTCCTTAACCATGAATTGACACTTCTCCCAATTTAGAACAAGGTTTGTGTCTTCACATCTTTGCAAAACAAGAGAAAGGTTAGCAAGACAGTTGTCAAATGAGGAACCATAAACTGAAAAATCGTCCATAAAAACCTCCATGATTTCCTCAATATACTCCGAGAAGATGGCCAACATACACCTTTGAAAGGTGGCTGGAGCGTTGCAAAGTCCGAATGGCATCCTCCTATAAGCAAACGTACCCCATGGACACGTGAATGTGGTCTTCTCTTGATCGTCCGGGTGAATCGGAATCTAAAAGTAACCACTATAACCGTCAAGGTAACAAAAATAGGAGTGTTATGCTAACATTTCAAGCATTTGATCTATGAATGGTAGTGAGAAGTGATCCTTCCTAGTTGCATTGTTCAGCTTGCGGTAGTCAATGCACATCCTCCAACCCGTCACGATTCTTGTTCGAATGAGCTCGTTGTTCTTGTTGGTCACAATGGTCATTCCTCCCTTCTTGGGAATGACTTGAACGGGGATCACCCACTTGCTATCGGAGATAGGATAGATGATACCTGCGTCAAGTAACTTAAGGATTTCCTTGTTCGCGACCTCTTTCATGACCGGGTTTAACCGTCTTTGAGGTTGTCGTGAAGGCTTGTAATCCTCCTCTATTTGAATCTTGTGCATACATAAAGATGGTTTAATTCCTACAAGATCCTCTATGGTATAGCCTAAAGCTTTCCTATTTTTCCTCAAAACATCCATAAATTTCTCATGTTCATCATCCTTTAAATCGGAACTAACAATAACGGGAAAGGTAGAATTAGTTCCAAGAAAAGCATACCGAAGATGTGTGGGAAGTGGCTTCAATTCCAAAGCTATTGATGCCTTTGATGTGTCTTGAGACATGCTCGAGGCTTCCTTAGAAGTCTCTAAGGATGTGGGAGGAGTGGAAGAAGACTCAAGAGCGGTTGTAGGAAAGAGGGAGTTGTTCTCAGAATTTCCCAAAATTACGGCACACCTGTGGTTTTGGGCGTGGAAGTCTCTGATATTCTCGAAATAACACTCTACAGGTTGAATTTGAGGAACCACGGCCGTGGAATAGCACAAGTGGCCGTGGTTTCTTTTGTTTTCCGAGCCATCATAGAATTTTTCGAACTCTTCATTATGTACCTTTTTTAGCTCCTCCAAAGTTTCAACCTCAGCATTGCAGTCCTCTTCTTCTCCCTTTTCCATGATGCTCATGGTTATGACCTTTTGCAATGGATCTTTAAACAAGATCGAACTTACTTCTTCTCTAGACGCCTCTTCGTCATAGATGTTAAACATATCATCTCTGAGTGCAGGCTCTTTCACCAAGGTTGAGAGAACAATTTCAACCTTCTCTTCTCCTATATTGAAGGCTAGTCTAGCGTTCTTGCAATCCACCATACAACCGGAGGTTGCAAGAAATGGTCTCCCTAGTATGATTAGGACCGGACAATTTGCAGGAATGTCGAGAACAACAAAATCTATAGGAATATAGAACTTACCGAGCTTGACTGGGATGTCTTCAATAATGCCTACGGGTCGAGTTATAGATCGATCCGCCATGTAGAACGTCATCTTCACCGGTTTAGGTTCACCTAAACTGATCTTCCTACACAAAGCAAGCAGGATGATGCTTACGCTTGCTCCTAAGTCACAAAGAGCATCGTATGTGACTTCTCCAACTCCTATTGGAATACAAAATGACCCCAGATCTCTTAGCTTTGGGGGCATCTTCTTCGTCATCGTTTTGATGAGCTCTGAAGATTCCGAACTCATCTTGACTTCTCCAAAGTCTTCTAGCTTCCTCTTGTTAGAGAGGATCTCTTTTAAGAACATCCCGTAAGCGGGCATACCTACAATTGCATCCATAAAAGGTATGTTAATATGCAGTTTGCTCATTAGATCTATGAACTTACCGAATTGCTTGTCTAGACGCGCTCTTGCTCTAGATTGCGGGAACAGTAGACGAGGTTTGTAAGCTGGAGAAGGAACATAGATATCTTCCTTCTCCTTCTCCTTATCTTTTCTTTTCTCAGCGGGGACTTCTACAAACTTGGGCTGCGGATCGGTGGTTGTTACACCACTCCTAATAGTAATCGCCATCACCCTTCCTTTCGGGTTGTCCTCCGTCTTCCCGGGAAGCTTCCCTTGATCTCTAGAAACTTCTCCGGCCTTGCTAAACACTTGGTTTTCTAAGGCTTTTTGTGCCTTATCAACCGAAGTGATGTGATTCTCAAATCCTTGGAGCTTTCCTAAGATTGTCTCCATCATGGCATCATGCTTATCCTTCTCTGGATTGCCCGAGCCATTCGATGTTTGACCTTGACTTTTCAAAGGAGTAGAAGAAGATGGAGGTGTTAAAGCATTTTCAGCATGTGAATAGGGATTACCGGGGTTTTGTTGGTTGGATCTCTAATTTTTGTTGTTGGAGTTCCTGTTGTTGTTGTTCCAGTTATTGTTCCGGTAATTGTTTCTATTTCCTTGGTTGTTATCTCTCCCTTGATAGTTGGCCTCTTGCTTCTTCGTCCTTTGAAGGCTAGTTTTTATGATTTCCTTCAACTCTTTGATCTCATTGTTGAGGGAGAATATTTGAGTTTGTGCAGCTTGAGTCAACTTTGCTCCCGGATTCCCTTGGTTTCGATTATTAGGATCCACCTTTCGATGGGAATTCTTCTCAATTACTTGGGCTTGCTTCTCAATGAAGTCCCAAGCGTCATCTTCTCTCATGTCCATGAATGTACCACAAGAAAGAGATTGGAGCTTGAATTGCGTTTCCACATCCAACCCCTTGTAGTAGATCTCCAATAATTCTAGCTTTGAAATGTCATGGTGTGAGCAATGCTATAAAAGATCCTGAAACCTTTTCCAAGATTGAAACAAACTTTTGTTAGGTTTCCTAGAAAAAATATTAATCTTACCTCTCAACTCCGCCGTCTTGGATGGCGGAAAGAACTTGGTGAGGAACTCCAAAGATAAATCCTCACATGTGTTAAGTCTTCCAGCTGGAAGAGCTTTATACCAAGATAAAGCCTTGTCCTTCAAAGAGAAGAAGAACGGTTTTATCTTGTAGTTGTTGTTGACAGCCCTCTTCGGCTTCAATGTTTCCATAAGAATCTCGAAATTCTGTAAATGTTGGTGTGGAGATTCAACACTCGTTCCACCAAACTGACTTTGGCGAACCATGGTAATAACTTGCGGGGTAAACCCGAAATCCTGGACGCCTTCACCTCCGAAATTCACACCTAAACGGCGTGGTTGCTGAATTGGATCCATCCTTTGTCCAAGGGTTCGTGGTTCATCCCTTCCATCAGTGACTCTCACATCTCTAGCGGGAACGCGAAGATCAACATGTGGTCTAGGATTGTCACGAATTGATGGATTATTGGTGCAATATCCTCTAGTTCCGACATGTCATCTTCGTCGGATGATTCAGCAATGGATTCCTTAGCTTTCTTCTTCTTTTTCTTAGCATCATTCCTCTCTAGTTTCATGTCTAGAATCATTGCTCGAAGCTCATCTATTTGAAACTGATTTCGTTCCTTCTCTTCAAAGCGAGCCTTCTCACTCAATAGGAGTTGAGTTTGAGCTTCATCCAAACACTCTTGGATATTTCTCTCATTATTTTCAGCCATCTTTTTCTCTTTCAACTTTCTTCTCAAGGTTTTCTCAAGTTCGGGATCAAAAGGAACCAGATCATTGGTAGATCAAGTCTTTCGCATATACCTAAAATAATTCCTGCAAAAATCACTCAAAAAGACTAATCAAATCACAAGAGCAAAAGCTCCCAAGTCCGACAACTGAGAGACGAATTTGGTCTAAACCAAATCCCCGGCAACGGCGCCAAAACTTGTTCGCCTCAAAGTGTGCGTGCAAATAAGTTTTAAATTTATAAAACTGAAATCGAAGCAAGCGAACCCGCAGTGTACGAATCAGCGTAGTAAAGCAAGAATTCCAGAGTATCGCACTCAGGGATTTGGGGGATAAACTTCAGTTCACAAATTATCGAGCAAGTAAAGTATTGAAACTTTGCAAATATAGGGAAAACAGCAATCCTAAAGATCCAAGTATTCAATTGTGGCAATCGATTCAAGATATTCTATAGATGTAAGGACAGAGTCAGGATTGCAAAGGTATATCAAATGTAAGGTTATGTACGGTGATGTTCCAAAACCCTATATATCTCACCGAAGGACACTCTCTATAAAGATTGTTGAGGCTACAATATAGAAAGGGTCAAAGGACAAGAATTACTCTCAAATACTCATGCCCAAAGCCAAGGAATCAAAGACAAGCCAAAACGGTTAAGGTTGTGACACTTGAAACCGAAATAGAGGATGTTGAGTCTCACTACTACCTAGAAAAGGCAAGCCAAGGCTAGGTTAAAGCAAATCTTTAACTTTGGATTAAAGCAAAAGCAAAGGACGTACGATAGAGGAAATCACGGCTGGATCTTGAAGAACCACGGCCGTGGAACTCAAGAACAGGCCGTGGAAAGCCTCAACGACGAGGTTTCTCGCAACTCTCAAGGTCCAATCTATTTTGGTTCAATCTATCATCATCTAAGCAAAAACTATCAACCCTTCACTTTAGAATTGCTAAAGGGTTTTAGCCAATAACCATCATCATTGAATCAAATATAAAAGAGAAAAAAGTAAAACCCTCGAAAACTCAATAACAATCCAAATCAATCTCAAATCCGAACAACCAAAGTATGTGTTTAATGAATGCGGAATAGGGAATAGAAATCCTCACAACAATCTTAAGAAACAATGAAGAACGGGATGTCAATCCGTCTCCAAATACAAAACCCTAAGATAATCTCGAAGTACACAATCTTCAAATCGCGCCCTTCCCGGGATCTTCCCTAAGCAATAATCCAAAATCTCTCTCTTCGGATGCAAAGAGCCGTCAATGCAAAACCTTATGCAAGCGTGTGAGAAATGTAAGCGAAGCACCCGTTTTCTCCCTCCTTCAGCCTTCTTATAGGGAAAAATAGGGTTACGAGAAAGGCCAATAACCGTCGCTGACGTGGCAAATATGACACGTCATAACGTCATGGAAATCAAGGTCTAGTGTAATAAACCACGTTCGTGGTTTAGGACGTGGAACTTTCTATTGCTCTCCAAAATCACCTTCCACAAACTCAATGCATAACCACGGTCGTGGTTTAGGTCGTTGAACTCAAAAGCCTTTGTGAAAGCCTTTGTTTCGTAATGTTCTCCAATCATGCTCCTCCCTTAGCTTCTCCAAAGCATCTCCTTGACATCTAGCAAGATCAAATACTCTTATGCCTCCCATATATGCTCCAATTCAAGCCTTTATTCACCTATAAACATAACAGAGCTTGTGTAGATCTCTATACCGACAAAATAGTTGAATGTGCTCATAAATGCTTCAAACTCGTATCCATGTACACATCTAAGAGGGAAAAACAATCAAAATAAGTGCCTAAATTATAGTCATATTTCATGCTATTACTATGGTGTTCGCTAGCACAAAATGCTCAACTCGGTTCTCGAGCGTACTACTCCACATATGAACGCTATCCCAAGCCACGACGTCGTCGTCTCAAAGATGGTGAAATCGTACTATCCTCTTTCTATAAGGTCCTACATCTCCATATGCTACTATATATAATAAGAATACTTATACATAACTATATAAGTCCTAAGTCCATATTTCTACCAATATCACACATCCGACATGCCATCATATCAATACAATGTCTAAACATATAATCGTCCACATATACAACTTTACACATAATTCATGTCTATCATGAAACTACAAACCTCATATCCATATCTATATATATACATATATATACATATCGAAATCCAATAATATAAGCTGCCGAGATCCGCGGAAGGAGTGGTGGTCCGTACATTCTACCCCGACTCATGCATGTGATTTGGAAAACGAAAACTCAGAACCCAAGGGGTTCTATTTGTTCCTTATTCGGCCTTTAGAAGATTGTGAGTGCCATTGTTGTCAACCTGGCTCTGATACCACTTTGTAACACCCCGAATCCGCGAGACTCGGGAATGATACGGGTGAGACCTCACAATGGGTCTCGACCCTTAGCTTGACAACAATTTCACCGGACCTTTCCAACATGGCACAAATAAAGGCAAAACCGTAAATCATTTTTAATGCAAATTATAAGAAACCCGAAATAATGCAACAACAAACTTCAGCCGAGATACAACTCAAAACCAAAATGCCAAACACGCGGCATACAAAATGCAATAACCGAAGGACAAAACACAACTCGACTCCAACTCATAAACCCTTCCTAAAATGTACGGACTCCGGCTGCCCACCCTTCCGGATATCTCGGTCTCATTACTAGCCTATTTGTATGCATAGCCGCAAAGGTCGCCTTCCACTTATAGCGTCCGGCCATAATGGAGTACTCGGGGAGCCAAGGGATACCTCTACCACCTCTCTCCTCCCATGGCATGGTTGCGGTAGGTGGGGCTTGGTGGCAGGGGAAGATGATGCATCTAGTCATAAGGTTGTTGAGACCCAAAGGTCTCGCCGCTATCCTAGTGCAAGCGGAGTAATCTATCCCTAGTTGGTTGGCTATGTGAGTTACCATGCCACCATATCCAATGTTCCCGGCCTTCTTGTTTTTCAGCTTACTCATAGTGGAGGCAAGGAGGGTAGCACAATCAGCGGATCTACCATAGAGCATGCAATAAAGGACAAAGAGCTCATCGGTCTTAATCTTTTGGAGGGTCTTGGTCCTAGGGAAAAGACACTCAGAAAGGACCCTATGAGCTATCTTCAAGGCTAAGTGATAGATGAGCTTAGCCTTGGTGTCGGCCGGTTGCCAACGATCCTCACTAGCATATATCATGGCAATCTCCTCCCAAAAGTCCTTAGGGTACACACCACTAGGAAATCGACCATTGAAACTCTCATGGAACCTAAAGAAGGTTCCAAACTGAACAATGGAGAACTCATAATCTTGCTCCATTAGCCTAAAGGATACGGTTCGGTTCATGTGGCTATGCTCGAAGGAGGTGACAAACTCCCTAGTGATCTCCTCATAAGCGTCCTCTCTAATAGCGGAGAAGACAATCAAACCAGCCCTATCTAAAAGCTACGTCAAATCATTGACAACATTGAGTGGCTCAAGCTCCTCAAGGACTAAGTATCGAGGTCCTATGACCGGCCTCTTCACAATCCTCTCTAAAGCTCCTAAGTAGTCTTCATGGATGGTTGGGATTCTAGGAGGTGGTGGTGATGGTGGTTCACTAGGGGGAGGTTGAGAAGAGGAGGAACTACCATCCTTTCTTCTTGGTCCTACTGGATTTCCTTCTAATCATATTTTTCAACATCAAAGAAAATCACGGCATGTTCTTGGAAAACCACGGCCGTGGAACGTACAGGGACTGTGGTTTTGGTCTTTTTCACAAATCTCAACAATCTCACACCAAATTCAGTAATCACTATCCTAGACTAATTCCAATTCCAATTCTATACAGTTCTTCAAAATTCTTGCGAAAAATAGAGCCGAATTGACAAAGTAGAGAAAGTAGAGAAAAACCTAGGTTTTGGATCTTTAAAATCCAAATTCCTTCTGCCGATTGGATTCTCCACTTTTTTTGTTGCTTGGATCGTATGGATGATCGAAATTTCTCCACTTTAGGCTCAAGAATCGAACGAATCGGACTTCGAACGAAGAAATGCGAGATGAAGAAGGGTGTCGGCGATTTTGGGCGTGGTTTGGGGTGTGGATTTGGGATTTTGTGTGGTTTTTTCTGAAGAAGGTGGTTTATATAGTGGCCCGTAAAAATTTTGAAAATCACGGTCACTCAAGGCAAACCACGGCCGTGGAAATGTACGGAGACCGTGGTTTTGATGAATTTTTGCCTATTTTGGAGAATTACAGCCACCTGTTACTTCCACGACCGTGGTTTAGGGTGTGGAAGTCTCTGTTGTGTGCCAACATCCAAGTTTCGTCAATTCCTTCCAACTTTTGCATCTTTCCTTTGCCCAACCATTATTCCTACATCCAGAAACATAACATACCGGAGGTATTGAGGGAAAAACAAAGCAAAAACAACTAAACTAAACTACTCTAAGAATGAAAAACAAAAACGTAAGTGCAATACCTTGGGTCGCCTCCTAAGAAGCGCTTGTTTTTGGTCCGTAGCTAGACCGTTCTTGTGTTTAATTGAGGGTAATCGGCGCGATTTCCTCAACCGGGAGCTCCGGTGAATACTTCTTAAGGCGTTGGCCATTAACCTTGAAACTTCCGCTCTTTTCACCCCATACTTCAACTGTGCCATGGGGAAAAACACGTTTGATTAGATAAGGTCCAGTCCAACGAGATTTAAGCTTACCTGGAAAGAGGCGAAGTCTCGAATTGAAGAGGAGAACATGATCTCCTTCTTTGAGATCCTTTGGAATGATATGCTTATCATGCCAACACTTAGCCTTTTCTTTGTAGATCTTGGTGTTTTCGTAGGCGTTCAAGCGAAGTTCTTCAAGCTCATTGAGGTCTAAGAGGCGCTTCTTGCCCGCTTCCTTCATGCCGAAGTTGAACCACTTCACAGCCTAGTACGCCTTGTGTTCTAGCTCAACCGGGAGATGACAAGACTTCCCATACACAAAGTTGTATGGTGTTGTACCTATGGGAGTCTTGTATACAGTCCTATATGCCCATAATGCATCATCCAGCTTCAAAGACCAATCCTTCCTCGTCTTTGAGACCGTATTCTCAAGGATGCCTTTGATCTCTCTATTCGAAATCTCTACTTGTCCACTCGTTTGTGGATGGTAGGTGGTGGCGATCTTGTGAGTCACCCCATACTTAGCTAGTAGAGTTTTGAATCGTCGGACTATGAAGTGAGAACCTCCGTCACTAATGATGGTCCGTGGTGTCCCAAACCTTGGAAAAATAGTTCTATTGAAGAACTTAACAACAACCATGGCATCATTAGTTGGAGAGGCAATAGCTTCAATCCATCTCGAAACATAATCTACAGCTAGAAGTATGTATTGGTTTCCACAAGATGATGGGAAAGGTCCCATGAAGTCTACTCCCCAAACATCAAAGATTTCCACGTCCTGAATGTTGTTGAGGGGCATCTCGTTTCTCCTAGAAATGTTTCATGTTCTTTGACAAGCATCGCAACACGAAACAAAGGTTTGCACGTCCTTAAATAAAGTAGGCCAAAAGAATCCAGATTGTAATACCTTAGCGCTAGTTTTATTGGAACTAGCGTGTCCTGCACAAGGGAGTGAATGACAATGACGAATGACACTTTGCATTTCGTCTTCCGGCACACATCTCCTAATGATGCCGTCTGGACCTCTCTTGAAGAGTAGAGGTTCATTCCAAAAGTATTGCCGGACATCCCTAAAGAACTTCTTCTTTTGTGCATAGGATAATCCGGAAGGTATTTCCCGACAAACCAAGTAATTTAGAAAATCAGCAAACCAAGGTTCGTTACCTCTAGATATCTTGTCGATGCACTCCTCTATGATGTGTAAGTGCTCATCCGGGAAGGATTCATCTATAGGCAGATCATCGTCTTCAATGTGTGGTAGACGACTCAAGTGATCCACAACAGAATTTCCCGAGCCTTTCTTGTCACGGATCTCTAGATCGAATTCTTGTAGGAGAAGAATCCATCTAATCAGCCTTGGTTTCGTGTCCTTCTTGGAAAGTAAATACCGGATCGCAGAATGATCCGTGTATACAATCATCTTTGCACCTACAAGATAAGAACGAAACTTTTCAAAGGCGTATACAATAGCAAAAATTCATTTTCAGTTGTGGCGTAGTTGAGCTGCGCTCCGTCTAGCGTCTTGCTAGCATAATAGATAGCATGGGTTCATCCCTCCTTCTTTTGTCCTAGCACAGCTCCAATAGCTACGTCACTTGCATCACACATAACCTCGAACGGGAGATTCCAGTCCAGAGGTTGGATAATCGAGGCTGAGATGAGAGCTTCCCGAATCTTATAGAATGCATCTAAACAATCCTGTGAAAAGTCAAAAACTGCATCCTTCATCAATAGATTAGTAAGCGGTTTTGATATCTTAGAAAAGTCCTTGATGAAACGTCTATAGAATCTAGCATGTCCTAGAACACTTCTTATCCCTTTCACCAAATATGGAGGAGGAAGTTTCTCTATGATCTCTATCTTAGCCTTGTCTACCTCAATCCCTCTACTAGAGATTAAGTGTCCTAGCACAATGCCTTCTTTTACCATGAATTGACACTTCTCCCAATTAAGAACTAGGTTAGTGTCTTCACACCTTTGCAATACAAGAGAGAGGTTAGAAAGACAATTATCAAATGAAGAACCATAAACAGAAAAATCGTCCATAAAAACCTCCATTATCTCCTCAATGTACACTGAGAAGATGGCCATCATGCACCTTTGAAAGGTGGCTGGAGCGTTGCAAAGCCCGAATGGCATCCGTCTATAGGCAAACATCCCCCTTGGGCACGTGAATGTGGTCTTCTCTTGATCGTCCAGATGAATCGGGATCTGGAAGAAACCACTATAACCGTCGAGATAGCAAAAATAGGAGTCTTGTGCTAACCTTTCAAGCATTTGATCAATAAATGGTAGCTGGAAGTGATCCTTCCTAGTTGCTTTGTCCAGCTTGCGGTGATCAATGCACATCCTCCATCCCGTGACGGTTCTTGTAGGAATGAGCTCATTGTTCTTGTTAGTGATGACCTTCATTCCTCCTTTCTCTGGGAAAACTTGAACGGGTCTCACCCACTTGCTATCCGAGATAGGATAGATGATACCTGCGTCAAGCAACTTAAGAATTTCCATCTTAGCAACCTCCTTCATGATCGGATTTAACCGTCTTTGAGGTTGTCGCGAAGGCTTAAAAAATCTTCTCCATTAGAATCTTGTGCATGCATAATGATGGTTTAATTCCTACAAGATCCTCTATAATATAACCTAAAGCTTTCCTATGTTTCCTTAGAACAACCATTAGTCTATCATGTTAATCGTCACTTAGTTCAGAACTAACAATTACGGGAAAAGTAGAATTAGTTCCAAGAAATGCATACCGAAGATGTGTGGGAAGTGACTTCAATTCCATTGCCATTGATGCCTTTGATGAGTCTTGAGATATGTCCGACGATTCCTTAGAAGTCTCTAAGGGTGTGGGAGTGATGGAAGAAGACTCAAGAGTATTTGTTGAAAGAACGGAATTGTTCTCAGAAATACCCAAAATTACGGCACCCGTGTTACTTCCACGACCGTGGTTTAGGGCGTGAAAGTCAATTACGGCACCACTGGTAGTTCCACGGCCGTGGTTTTGGCCGTGTAACTTACTAGAGCTCACCGAATAGCTGACTACGGTCATCCTGGGGGAAACCACGGCCGTGGAATAGCACGACTGGCCGTGATTCCTCAAGTTTTCAGACCCATCATAGAGTTTTTCAAACTCTTCCTCTTGCACTTCTTTTAGCTCCTCCAAGGCTTCAATCTCCTCATTACAATCCTCTTCCTCTCCTTTTTCCATGATGCTCATGGTGATAACCTTTTGCAATGGGTCTTTGAATAAAATCGAGCTCACTTTTTCTCTAGATGCTTCCTCATCATAGATATTGATCATGTCCTCTCCAAGAGGTAGCTCTTTCACCAAAGTTTAGAGAACAAACTCAACTTTCTCTTCACCTATATCAAACGCCAATCTAGCATTCTTGCAATCTAATATACAACCGGATGTTGCAAGAAACGATCTTCCGAGTATGATCGGAACCGGACAATCTGCAGGAATGTCAAGCACAACAAAATCAATTTGAATGTAAAACTTACCGAGCTTGACTAGGACGTCCTCAATGATACCGACGGGACGAGTTATGCCTCGATCCGCCATGTATAACGTCATCTTCACCGGTTTAGGTTCACCTAAACCGATCTTCCTACACAAAGCAAGAGGAATAATGCTTACGCTTGCTCCCAAGTCACATAAAGTGTCACATGTGACTTCTCCTACTCTAATTGGAATGCAAAATGACCCCGGATCTCTCAGCTTTGGGGGCATCTTTTCAGTCATCATTTTGATGAGCTCCGAAGATTTCGAACTCATCTTGACTTCTCCAAAGTCTTCTAGCTTCCTCTTGTTAGAGAGGAGTTCTTTCAAGAATTTCCCATAAGCGTGCATACCTACAATTTCATCAATGAAAGGTATATTAATATGCAGTTTGCTCATGAGTTCAATGAACTTACCGAATTGCTTGTCTAGGCGCGCTCTTGCTCTAGACTACGGGAATGGTAGGGGAGGTTTATAAGCTGGAGAAGGAATGTAAACATCTTCCTTCTCCTTCCCCTTGTCTTTCTCCTTCTCAGCTGGGACTTCCACAAACTTGGGTTGTGGATCGGTGGTCGTCACGCCACTCCTAGTGGTGATAGCCATCACCCTTCCCTTTGGGTTGTCCTCCGTCTTCCTGGGAAGCTTTCTTTGATCCCTAGGAACTTCTTCAGCCTTGCTGAACATATGGTTCTCTAAAGATTTTTGAGCTTGATCAACCTTAGTTATGTAGCTCTCCAGTCCTTGGAGCTTTCCTAGAATCGTCTCCAACATAGGATCGGGCTTCTCCTTCTCCTTATTGTTGGAAACATTTGATGTTTGCCCCTGGCTTTTCAAAGGAGTAGAAGAAGAAGGAGATGTTAGTGAATTTCCAGAATTTGAATAGGGATTACCGGAATTTTGTTGTTGGTTGGAACGCCAATTGTTGTTGGAATTTCGGTTATTGTTGTTGTTATTCCAATTATTGTTGTTCCAATTGTTGTTTCGGTTGTTGTTCCGGTTTCCTTGGTTGTTGTTGTTGTTGTTGTTGCCTAAGTAGCCAACATCTTGCTCCTTTGGCTGTTGAAGGCCAGCTCTAATATTTCCTTCAACTCCTTGATATCGGTGTTGAGGGAGAATATTTGAGTTTGTGCAGCTTGTGTTAGCTTGACTCCCGGCTTAATTTTTCGGTGGGAATACTTCTCAATTACTTGGGCTTGCTTCTCAATAAAGTCCCAAGCATCATCCTCTCTCATATCCATGAATGTACCACAAGAGAGAGATTGGAGGTTCAATTGTGTGTCCACATCCAACCCTTTGTAGTAGATCTCTAATAACTCCAATTTTGAAATGTCATGGCGTGGGCAATCCAATAAGAGGTCCTGAAATCTTTTCCATGATTGAAACAACCTTTTGTTAGCTTTCATAGAAAATGAATTAATCTTACCTCTCAACTCCGCCGTTTTGGATGGCGGAAAGAACTTGGTGAGGAACTCCGAAGATAGATCCTCCCATGTGGCAAGCTTTCCAGTTGGAAGAGCTTGTTACCAGGATAGAGCTTTGTCCTTCAAAGAGAAGAAGAACGGCTTGATCTTGTAGTTGTTGGTAGTAGCCTTCTTCGGCTTCAATGTCTCCATAAAAAATCTCAAAATTCTGTAAATGTTGGTGTGGAGATTCAACACTAGTTCCACCAAATTGACTATGGCGAACCACGATAATAACTTTTGGGCTAAAACTGAATTCCTGGATGTCCTCAGCTCCGAAATTCACACCTAGACGGCGTGGTTGCTGAATCGGATCCATCCTTTGCCCGAGAGTTCGTGGTTCATCCCCTACATTAGCAACTCTCACATCTCCAACGGGAATGCGAGGAACAACCGGTGGTCTTGGGTTATTAGGAACAGGGTGAATCACCGGATCAATATCCTCAAGTGGTTGCATATCCTCATCCTCATCGTCGGATGATTCTACATTAATGGACTTAGTTGGTTTCTTGGCCTTCTTCTTCTTAGCATCATTCAACTCCAACTTCATGTCCAACATCATAGCTTTGAGTTCATCAATTTGGAATTGATGACTCATTGCCTCGTCCAAACGAGCTTTCTCACTCAACTTAAGTTGTAGTTGAGCTTCATCCAACTCAGCTTGGATGTTTCTTTCGTTGTTTTCGGCCATCTTTCTTTCTTTCAACTTCCTTCTTAAAGTTCGCTTAACATCTGGATCGAAAGGAAATAGATCTTTGGTAGATCTAGTCTTTCGCATATACATAAAGAATCTGCAAAAAGCACTCACAAAAAGATATCAAATAATAAGAGCAAAAACTCCCAAGCTCGACAACCGAAAACCGGAAATGGTCTTGACCAATTCTCCGGCAATGGCGCCAAAAACTTGTTCGCCTCGAAGCGTGCATGCAAATAAGTTTTAAATTTTTAAAACTAGAATAAAAGCAAGCGAACCCACAGTGTACGGATCGGCGTAGATTAGCAAGTATTCCAGAATATCGATCTCAGGGAATTGATGAAACAAAATCAGTTTCAAGTAATCGAGCAATAAAAGTGTAGAAACTTTGCAAATATTGGGGAAAAGAGTAACCCTAAAGATCCAAGTATCAAATTGTGGCAATCGATTAAAGATATACTATATATATAAGGACAGAGTTGAGAATTGCAAAGGTATACTAAAGCAAGGTAATGTACGGCGAAGTTCCAAAACCCTATATGTCTAACCAAAAGACTCTCTCTATAAAGGTTGTTGAGGCTGCATTATAGAAAGGATCTAAAGGTAAGAATTAATATCTAATACCCATGCCCAAACCCAAGGAATCAAAGACAAGCCAAAACGGTTAAGGTTGTCACACTCGAAATCGAAATAGAGGATGTTGAGTCTCACTACTACGTAGGAAAGGCAAGCCAAGACTAGGTTAAAGCAAATCTTTAACTTTGGATTAAAGCAAAAGCAAATGTCGTAAAACAGGGAAAATCATGGCTACATCTCGAAAATCACGGCCGTGGAAACCAAGAACAGCCCGTGATTTAGGGTTCGACGATATATCATCATCTAAGCCACAACTATCAACCCTTCACCTTAGAATTGCTAAAGAGTTTTAGCAAACTATCATCATTATGATTTCAATAATCAAATTAAGAAGAATGAAAGATGAAAACCTTTGAAAACTCAAAGTCAATCTCGAAATCCAAACACAAGTAGTATGTTTATGAATTTAGAAGAATAGGAATAGAAACCCTCACAAAGATCTAGAGAAGTCACAAATAACGGGATGTCAAATTGTCCTTCAATGAAAACCCTAAAATATCTCGCAAAGTACACAATCTCTGAAAAATACGTCCTTTAGGAATCTCCAATCCTTAAGGTTCAAAATGAAACCTTAAGCTCGTCTTCAAACTCCAAGTGAAACTCTAAACAGCGGCTAAGCGTCCGTAAGCCAAGGTCCCGAAAACTCTCTTCTCAAGCCTTTTTATAAGGCGAGGTAGGGTCACGAGAAAGCCCAATGACGTGGCTGACGTGGCAGAATATGACACGTCACAGAATCACCAAAATCACGGCCAAGAACAACTTTCCACGACCGTAATTTAGGGCGTGGAACAAGATTACGGTGCCATATGATTTCCACGGCCGTGGTTTAGACCGTGTAACTCTCTGGAGTGCTCCAAACTCACGTCCACGTTCATGTTGCCAAATCCACGGCCGTAATTTAGGGCGTGGACTTCAAATTCCTCTTCTACGGCCGTAATTTAGGGTGTGGTTCCTTAGATCCTTTGTTTTTGCCTTAGTTTCGTGACATCCTTCATCCATGCTCCTTCCTTAGCCTCTCCAATGCATCTCTTTTCCATCAAGTGTGGCCAAACACTCCTTTCCTTCCATATTTTGATCCAACCCAAGCTTTATTCACCTAAAAACATCATCCTCTCTCATATCCATGAATGTACCACAAGAGAGAGATTGGAGGTTGAATTGTGTGTCCACATCCAACCCCTTGTAGTAGATCTCTAATAACTCCAATTTTGAAATGCCATGGCGTGGGCAATCCAATAAGAGGTCCTGAAATCTTTTCCATGATTGAAACAAACTTTCGTTAGCTTTCATAGAAAATGCATTAATCTTACCTCTCAACTCCGCCGTTTTGGATGGCGGAAAGAACTTGGTGAGGAACTCCGAAGATAGATCCTCCCATGTGGCAAGCTTTCTAGTTGGAAGAGCTTGATACCAGGATAGAGCTTTGTCCTTCAAAGAGAAGAACGGCTTGATCTTGTAGTTGTTGGTAGTAGCCTTCTTCGGCTTCAATGTCTCCATAAGAATCTCAAAATTCTGTAAATGTTGGTGTGGAGATTCAGCACTAGTTCCACCAAATTGACTTTGGCGAACCACGATAATAACTTGTGGGCTAAAACTGAATTCCTGGATGTCCTCAGCTCCGAAATTCACACCTAGACGACGTGGTTGTTGAATCGGATCCATCCTTTGCCCGAGAGTTCGTGGTTCATCCCCTACATTAGCAACTCTCACATCTCCAACGGGAATGCGAGGAACAACCGGTGGTCTTGGGTTATTACGAACAGGGTGAATCACCGGATCAATATCCTCAAGTGGTGGCATATCCTCATCCTCATCGTCGGATGATTCTACATTAATGGACTTAGTTGGTTTCTTGGTCTTCTTCTACTTAGCATCATTCAACTCCAACTTCATGTCCAACATCATAGCTTTGAGTTCATCAATTTGGAATTGATGACTCGTTGCCTCGTCCAAACGAGCTTTCTCACTCAACTTAAGTTGTAGTTGAGCTTCATCCAACTCAGCTTGGATGTTTCTTTCGTTGTTTTCGGCCATCTTTCTTTCTTTCAACTTCCTTCTTAAAGTTCTCTCAAGTTTTGGATCGAAAGGAACTAGATCTTTGGTAGATCTAGTCTTTCGCATATACATAAAGAATCTGGAAAAAGCACTCACAAAAAGATATCAAATAATAAGAGCAAAAGCTCCCAAGCTCGAAAACCGAAAACCGGAATTGGTCTTGACCAATTCCCCGGCAATGGCGCCAAAAACTTGTTCGCCTCGAAGCGTGCATGCAAATAATTTTTAAATTTTTTAAACTAGAATAAAAGCAAGCGAACCCATAGTGTACGGATTGGCGTAGATTAGCAAGTATTCTAGAATATCGATCTCAGGGAATTGGTGAAACAAAATCAGTTTCAAGTAATCGAGCAATAAAAGTGTAGAAACTTTGCAAATATTGGGGAAAAGAGTAACCCTAAAGATCCAAGTATCAAATTGTGGCAATCGATTAAAGATATACTATATATATAAGGACAAAGTTGAGAATTGCAAAGGTATACTAAAGCAAGGTAATGTACGGCGAAGTTCCAAAACCCTATATGTCTAACCAAAAGACTCTCTCTATAAAGGTTGTTGAGGCTGCAGTATAGAAAGGATCTAAAGGTAAGAATTAATCTCTAATACCCATGTCCAAACCCAAGGAATCAAAGACAAGCCAAAACGGTTAAGGTTGTCACACTCGAAACCGAAATAGAGGATGTTGAGTCTAACTACTACCAAGGAAAGGCAAGCCAAGACTAGGTTAAAGCAAATCTTTAACTTTGGATTAAAGCAAAAGCAAAGGTCGTAAAACAGGGAAAATCACGGCTAGAACTCGAAAATCACGGCCGTGGAAACCAAGAACAACCCGTGATTTAGGGTGTCGACGATATTTCTCACACTCTCAAGGTCCAATCAAGTTACGAACGATCTATCATCATCGAAGCCACAACTATCAACCCTTCACTTTAGAATTGCTAAAGGGTTTTAGCCAACAATCATCATTATGATATCATTAATCAAATTAAGAAGAATGAAAGATGAAAACCCTCGAAAACTCAAATAAAACTCAAAGTCAATCTCGAAATCCAAACACAAGTAGTATGTTTATGAATTTTGAAGAAAAGGAATAGAAACCCTCACAAAGATCTAGAGAAGTCACAAATAACGGGATGTCAAACCGTCCTTCAATGAAAACCCTAAAATATCTCGCAAAGTACACAATCTCCAAAAAATACGTCCTTCAGGAATCTCCAATCCTTAAGGTTCAAAATGAAACCTTAAGCTCGTCTTCAAACTCCAAGTGAAACTTTAAACAGCGGCTAAGCGTCCGTAAGCCAAGGTCCCGAAAACTCTCTTCTCAAGCCTTTTTATAAGGCGAGGTAGGGTTACGAGAAAGCCCAATGACGTGGCTGACGTGGCAGAATATGACACATCACAGAATCACCAAAATCACGGCCAAGAACAACTTTCCACGACCGTAATTTAGGGCGTGGAATAAGATTACGGTGCCATATGATTTCCACGGCCGTGGTTTAGACCGTGTAACTCTATGGAGTGCTCCAAACTCACGTCCACGTTCATGTTGTTTAATCCACGACCGTAATTTAGGGCGTGGACTTCAAATTCCTCTTCTACGGCCGTAATTTAGGGCGTGATTCCTTAGATCCTTTGTTTTTTCCTTAGTTTCGTGACATCCTTCATCCATGCACCTTCCTTAGCCTCTCCAATGCATCTCCTTTCCATCAAGTGTGGCCAAACACTCCTTTCCTTCCACATTTTGCTCTAACCCAAGCTTTATTCACCTAAAAACATAACGAAGCTAGTGTAGATCTCTATGTCGACAAAGTGGGTGAACTAGCTCACATTTGCTTCAAACACATATCTAAGAACACTATAAAGAGGGAAAAACAACTAAAACAAGTGCCTAAAATATAGTCATATTTCATGCTAACATGGCGCAGGGGCGGCTGGTGTGCAGAAGACACCACTTCAGCTCCTTCTTCACTTCTACCTTCGATTCTCTACTCTTCTTCACTCCAACAACAACATACATGTGTGACATACATATATATACATCAACATAAGCCAAATCATGGCTGAACATGATCCAATCCTAAGGAAAGCTAAACTAAGCTAAGGAAAGAGAGAAAAGATGAAGAAAAGAAGAAAGGAAGAGGAGAAGCCATAAAAGCTTACCAACCAGCTTTCCAAGAGATCAACACAGCACCAACAACACCCTCAAACTTGCTCCATAAGGCACAACATCATGATCAACATCAAATTCAAGCGAAACTAGGCAAAAACTCTTACAAAACTCAAACCAAGATCAACCAAGGTGATCCAAGAGAGGAGAAGAGAAGAAAGTGTGCGTAAGGAGAGAGAGAGAAGTATGAGAATGGTAACCCTCGTCAAAGAGGAGAAGAAGAAGTATAAATAGGAGGTAAAAGGGTAATGCACGGGTCAAAGGGTCAAAGAAGGCGGCTGCAGCACACAGAGCCGCGGGGGCGGGCCCTGTGAGCCGTATGGGCGAACCAGGCTAGGCGCAGGGGCGCCCCCTAGGTCACGCAGGGGCGGCTCAAGCATAAACGTAGCCGCTCTGCTCCCTCTCTCAGCACTCACCAAGTAGTGTCGGTCACACAACCCGTGTACCCTATGGGAGTGGATTGCGCCCTTCCTGTATACCAGGTGGCATGAAGTCAGAGAACCTCCCAAACTCCACGACGGGATGAAAGGGAAAGGCTATCATAACCACGCATACGGGGCAGTAAATAAAACATAGGTCGGTAATAAACAACATCACATGCTATCATAGCAAACATATAACACACACTCACCACTCATGCAAACACCCAATATAAGGATGATAGCTAAGTAAGTCCTACGGACTTTCCTCAACCTCGTATAACACTCAACCATATTCAACCTCCAATCCTGAAAGGCACACTGCCCAATAACAAGGCATAAAGATGCATCAATCTCCTATCAATCAAAGGGGTTACACCTAGACCCAAGGGATCCATAGGATCACCATAAAGCTAAACCTCACAACCTATAATCTTCAAAATCCGTATAAGGCATACATGATCATAACATTATTCACACACTCTCATCTATACCTAGCATAGTACTACACACTCTCATTAGGAAAGGAAGAGGCAATGCCATCCATTGGCAAGCCTAGAAGCAAGACACACCTGTAGAACCAAGAGCAAGGTCAAGCTGGTGCAGGTGGCCGCAGGGACGGTGACAAGGTGGCGCTGGGGTGGCTGCAAGGTGGACCAGGGGCGGCTGGTGTGCAGAGGGCACACCTTCAGCTCCTCTCCACTTCTTCATTCGAATCTCTTCGCTCCTTCTTCAGCCACCAACCAAGCCCGTACATAAACATACATATATACATCAAATGAAGCCAATCAAGGCTACCACAAGATCAAACTTGTGGAACCTAAGCTAGGGATGAAGAAAAGAAGGAAAGAAGCAAGACAAGAGATGGAGAAAGGACTCACAAAGCTGAACCTAATCAGAGGAAAGAACCTCACCAAAATCTCAAGGCTGACTCAATCATAAGCACAACAACATCAACAAGAATCATCATCAGCATCCACACGCAAAGCCACATAAAACTCTGACAAACTCAACAAGGATCCAAGAAGATCAAGAAAGAGATCAAAGGAATGAAGGAGAAGAAGATGAACGTGAGGGAGAAGATGAAGATGTAAATGGGGTAACCCTCATCAAGAGAGAGAGAAGAAAGCTTATAAAGGAAGGAAAGGGGTAAAGCATGGGTCAAGAGTCAACATAGACGGCTGCAACACACCCTAAACTACAGGGGCGGCTCAGGGAGGCGCAGGTGCGGCCCAGGCAAACCGTAGGGGCGGCCTCTGGGTCACGCAGGGGTGGATCAGGCACAATCTGTGCCCTCAGCACTCACTCTCAGCTCCTCGGCAACTAAGGCTCTTACATAACCCGCAAACGTACTTTAAAGCACTTCTCAATCAAAGGTTTTGAAATAATGGACACAAAACCATAAATATGTAAATGCTAGTAATAAAGAGAAGTCATTATAATATTATGCATATGATGTTTATATATGCTTATGAATGCAATTTCATGATGTATCCTCTCACTCAACTCTGGTAATGCGGTAACGATCTCTTATATTATACGTGCCCCTCCGGCATCCAATGGTTATGGTAATTCGTGATTCCAACTCCCATTTTTAGTTCGTCCTTCTTTCCCGGCTCGGTCCCTACTAGGGCACCGTCCAAAACATGAATGCACGTTTTGCTATGATATATATATCTATATGGAAGGGGTTTCCACCATGTTGTATGGGCATGCATTGGGCATCGCTCCGTCATCAAGGTCACCAACCCATGCCCTATACTGGTAGCACCATTTGTAAAATAATTGATACCTAAACACGTATAACCAAACCTATTGATATATAGCAATAATGATATGCAATGCTTTTAAAACAAAGTGAAAATCTTGCACTAACTACATGCTACCACAATGCAAAATCTGAACAGAACTGCAACTAAGTAAGTCCGGAGACTCACCTCGTAAATCACAATTACACTCCAAACGATTCTTCTACGTACAAATTCCTCAAACCTGTAACACCCCAAATCCGCGGGACTCGGAGTTTCACATTGGGCTAGGATCTCACAATGGATCCTGACCCTAGCCTGACAACAAGTTCATTGGATCTTACAACAAGGCACATGTAGATTAAAACCAAATACATAAAAGCTGTATATGATACATCAAAAGCGTTTACAAACACAAAGCCGAGTAAAAAACATCAAACATAAGCATCTGATACAAAAGATTTCAACCCACACATCCTAATGTACAGAAGTCCTCGGTTGGTCACACCATCTGGCTCACTCTGCAGTCTTCCTAACCTGCAGATCATCTACAACACGGTATACACCGTTAGCTACAACAATAGATAAGTATGAAGGTAATGGCACAAACACACATCAACATCTCATACATGCAATGCCACACACATTCTTTTATTATCTTTCATTACGTTATTCCATTACTAATTCAACTTCTTTTGTAACACGAGGAGCCTTAAGAACCTCGTCCCTTTCCCCGTTAACACAGGGGTTTTGCATGGGGGTGATCATCACTCGTCCCCCCTGTGTTACTAGCTTCCAGGAACCTCCTCCTAACCCGCAGGCGGAGACCGGTGGTTACCGCCCGTTATAATACACTTGGGCCATTTAAATGTAATAAAATGGTCATCCTAGTCCGGTTTAGGTTATAAATGAACAATCATATGAGTACAAACAACCATCACAATCAAACAAATCCATAACTGAACGCTAAGTAAGTCCTATGGACTTACCTATCACACTCGTATCCAATAACACGTCACAAGCTTCCCCTTGGGGAAGAATCAACGCCTGCAAGAGCAAGGAACACAACATCACAAACTGTAAGGGTTAGGAGACTCGTCTCCATAACCAGAACCAACCTACAACCTCAATGTAAACCTCAAGATCATAACACGATCACATATGCCTATGACATAACCTCAACATCAACACAAGTGCCTAAGGTACAACTCCAACATACAACACATCCTAACCACACTAGCCTAGCTACCAACTAAGCCAAGGCAAAAGGAAAGGAAGGAAGGAAGACATACCAACAATACACCACAACAACACATATGTATACAAACACATATATGATCATCAAAACATCAGAATAAGATCTACACAAGCTCAGCTTGTGTTTCTATGCTAGAAAATGAAGAAAGAAGCAAAGAAGAGGAAGGTATGAAGATGGAGGTGAAGATCTTACCACAGCAACCTTAAGCAGCAACTAGGAGCATCAACTCACCTCACACAATCCTCAACACAATAGCAGTAACTCTCAGCCACAAGCTCAAGATCATCCAAGCCTTAAACCATAAACAACTCTCAAAACTCACACACACAAGATCAAGAATAGGTCAAGAAAGAAGAGAGAAGAAGAAGAACGTGAGGAGGAAGAGAGAAGCTGGAGAGATGAAGAAACCCTTCATCTGAAGATAAGGAAGGCTTATATAAGAAGCCAACCCAAAAGCAAGACAAGAGGTCAACAAAGGTGGTTGCAGCCGCACAAAACCGCAGGGGCGGATCAACTAAGGCGTAGGGGCGGCTCACTTGTGGCGCAGGTGCGGCTCACAAGGTACGCTGGGGCGGCTGGCAGTGTCAAAGCTAGCTCAGCTAAGGCTCATCAAGGCTCCCAGGCTCCAAATATTCAGGCTCTTACATCTCACCCCCCTTAAATCAAGTTTTGTCCCAAAACTTGCAAGATCCCAAACCTCTCGGACCCATAAGCGGAGGTACACTCTCTCCTCAAGAACATCAAGTCATAACCTATAACATTCTATATCCTTAACACAACATGGAGGAATCACAACTCTAGCATAATAACTCTACACAAGGCCTAAAGGAAGATCATCTCTAGCCAAACACTAACCACATCACACTAGCATGGAGAAAAACCGTCTCCAGCCACAATGTACACATACCACTACTACGTGGAGGGAATCTATCTCCACTCACACTATGCCCACCAAAGATAGCATGGAGGAAAGAACCATCTCCTGCTAATCCTAACACATACACCATAGCATAGAGGAAAGAACCATCTCCAGCTATACCTATCTCGCACTAGCAAACAAGACCTAACAGATCATATGCACAAAACACACATATCACGAAAACACAACATATCACATAAGCACATATTATAATATACATTCACTAAGATAGCACCAAGATCTAATCGTAGATCCCGTAGGTGTATCTATCACACCGTAAAACTCTGGATAGCTCTTCGGGATACTATCCTCAGTCTCCCAGGTAGTCTCATCAGGTCCTCGTCTAGACCACTGTATCCTCAACATAGGAAAGTCCTTCGAACGCAGGCATCTCATACCTCTCTCTAGGACTGCAAAAGGGTGTTCTGCAAAAGTGTGGTCCGGCTCAACAACTATATCATCATAACTCACGATGTGCCTCAGATCTAATATGTACTCCCTCAGACGAGACACATGAAACACTGGGTGGATATCCTCTAATCTCAGAGGCAAAGCTAAAAATCATGCTGCCTTCATAATACTGATCAAGATCTCAAGTAACCGACATATTGGAAACTCAGTTCCCTTTTCACATTAACATGTCTAAGGTTTCACAGTTGAGATACTTTCAGCCGGACTTGAACTCTCGCTTGAACTTTAGAGGTTAATACCTCTCGTCTATATATGATATCTGATGACTCTGTATAGTCAATATTCTTCTTTTATTCATCGTTACTTGAACTACAAAATCATGAATCCGGTCAGGTGTTATCCCACTACTATTGCTAGATCACTTCTAGCATAAAGATGTATGGCATCTACGTCCATACAGTGCCTCATAAGGGCATTCCAGAAGATAAACGTCAATCATTGTTAGATGATAACTCAGTAATGGGAGGTAATATAACCATCCACGTTTCTAATTCAACTTATACTTATAATAGATCCTTAAGATCAAGATGATCCTCTCTAATTGACCGTCTCTCAGGGGGTGAAGTGTAGTCTTGAATTATAGATTCAGTCCTCAAAGTAGTCTGTACCTGCAGTCCAAAATCTAAAAGTAAAAACATCCATCTCGATTAGAGATGATCGTTCTCGGTATGCCATGGAGTCTCACTATCCGTCTAGTGTACTCCTCAGTCAATTCATTCACTGGCCACATCCTTCTGCTAGAAATAAAACGTGCCGGGTTTCCTTAATCTACTTCCAACAATCCATATAACATCAATCTTCCACTGGGTCACAATCCCATAACCAAGTCCATAGAGATGTCCTCCCAATTCTACTACTGCACTGGTAGTGGATGGGGCTTATCTCTAGATCAGAAATGCTCTATCTGGACCTGCTGACAGGTGACACATTGTATCACAAATCTGGTCACATCGACTTCAATCTTCTACATCCATATAATTATGTCACCCCATGGTACATCTAATTCGTACATGGACGTACTAAGGAAGGTGTACCGTAAGTGTACTATAAGATTCTCTATCTCTACTTTGCATCAGTAGGTACACAAAGTGATGATGGTATTCCATCACTCCCTCTGATCTAATAGAGAACTGTGGGGCCTCATTACGAGACATCTTCTCTCTAAACCTCATCAAGGTCAGGCAGGTATAACTGGATATCCTCATCAAGGAATTGATTGTTCAACTCTAGCCTAGCTATATCTCTCTGAAGCTGAGGCTGAACTATCAGTCTCACCATTGTCTTCTCTTGAGACGTCTTTCCTTTCAAGTTGTAAGTGACAATGTTCAACTTCTCTTAATGATATGAAATCTCCAAGTTAAATTCTTGATCAATTCGAGCCCTCAACGCTAGTGGTTATTTAACTCCCACGGCGTAAAACGCACTTCAGACTCCTATGGTCTGTGGAAACCTAACATGTGATATCATGTAGGTACTATCTTCAAATCTTAAGGGCTTGAAGTACTACTGTTATTCTAGATCACGCATCAAGTAGTTCTCCTCATATTCCTTCAGCTATAGACACACATGTTAATAACTCTACTCCTTTGTAGTAATACACATCTCAAACTTAGTTGGGATTTATCACCGTAAATCACGGGATCCCCAGAATCTTCTGTCTATGACAGAATGGAAGTAGAGGTCAAGTGCCTCTTCAATTCTTCAAAGCGCTGGAATATTACTTGACAACACCCATCTGGTGGTCTTTCTCAAAAGACTCATAAGTAGATACACATTCACATAAAAATCTTCCTTTAAGCATTGGTAGTAATCGGCTGAGCCGAGAAAACTATGCATCCCTTAATGTTCATCAATATCATCCATGTTACGACATACTGAATCCTCGCCAGGTCAGCCATGATCCCACTGGCAAAAACAACATGGCCTAAGAAGGTTACCACTGGCATCTCAACTCACATTTAGAGAGCATATCATACAGCTCCCTACCTCTTGAAATCTGCAGAAAAGTCCTTAGACAATCGGTCTACCACTCTCAGCTAGGAGAGTATACCGATATGTTATCAATGAAGATCACCACAACAAGATCAAGGAAAAAGATGTTATTCATTAACTCTCTAATGATTGTTAAGGCATGCATCAACCCCAAATGGCCTCACTACAACTCGTAGTGTCCATAGTGGTACAAAAGGTTGTCTTATGTACATCTTGCTCTCTCACCCTCCATTGGTGATATCCTGAGCGCAAGGGAATTTTGAAAACACAAATACTTCTTGAAGCTAACTCATCAGGTCGTCATACGAAACATGGAGCACAAATTAAGGCAAAAGAAGCCCGTCTCAGTCAACTCATCAAGTTGTCAGTTAAAATATCTCAAAAGGCACCATATAGTATGGGCTTTCCCAATCAGTTTCGCATCATACTTCAACTCGATAACCATGTCCACACTTTGCTGAGGTGGCAACTAAACGATTCAGTAACACGTCTTTGAACTCATAAACCACTGGAACATCTTCCAACATAGAACTTTCTTCTTCATGGCATAACATCAGAAAACATCACATCTTATGTTGTCATCTTCACTGCTCATATGGCATTAATAACAAAACTCATCTCTCCAAAGGTCGTAGCCTCGGAAGACCTCTATCTAATCGATCTCAGTAGAAACAGTATCAACCTTTCAGTTAATGTCTAACAGAACATAATATCTATTCATCCAAACCATATACATAGTGACTTCCCCATGACATGACAAAGAAGTCTATAACCATACACTTGTCCCTGAATAAATGGGACAAGCACATATCTCACGGGTACCTCAGACCCCTAACAAGTAATCCTATAAAGGAAAAATCTATCTCCTACTGTTACCAAAGTCCACTATTAACGCATACATCGAAAGACAAGAAGTGCATAACACTCACAACAAACAAAACTCCACGAGGTAAACTATTAACAAGAATAGTACATGTACCGCTAACACCAGAAGCTCCACTACATAGCATCATTCAATCACGGATCCATGCTCCTCAGGTATCATTGAGGTCATTGCCATAGCCTCCACTTCCACTCCTTCTGCACCGGAAAGAGAAAGGTCTTGCTGAGAAGAAACACCACCTTGCTGACAGAAAGGGGCCAGATGGTCTAGTTCACCACAGGTGAAGCAAGCTATCGGTGCCAAAGGGCACTCAGAACGCAAATGATCTGGATAGCCACAGTTGAAACATAATCGTCCCATCCTTGCACCATGTGCAGCTAAAGGTTATCTCGATCTTCGTCGTCCACCTCTAATAATCTTACTCCGAGAAGTAACTTGTAAAGGCAACGCCTTGCACTGTTGACAAAACTTTGCCTTATGCTCTGCCTTACCAGATGTAAAGCATAGTATGGGCATCTTTAGACACAGAGCTCGCCGGTGTCCAAATTTCGCGCAATTAAAGCACTATAATACCTTACCAGTCGTCTTCATGGCCATAGGACCACTTGATTGTCCTAATATCTGACTTGGTTCATTATTCATCATCTTTACTTCTCCACTAACTGATTCTGTCCATTGCTTCTTCTCTGATCCGAAACCTTCAATTGGTCTTACCGACGTTGGTGAATCCGGTGTAGGTCTTCCCGCTATCACAACCTCATATACTTGCTGCATATATTCTTGAAACTCAGATCTGCTCATGGAGACATGATCAGCCTCTTCAAACTCGTTCTCTGCCATAGGCAAACAAACAGCGGAAACTGGTCCCCGACTTGACGCCACTAGAAGAAGAGGGGGTGTACCCTTACCTCGTCCCACTACAGATACTGCTCTAGTCTGAGTCATCTGTAGGATATACACACCTAAACTTACAAGGCTAAATATATGCCATATGTATCGATATATATATAATACTCATTATTACATGCATACACATCAGCACATAAAAGATATCTATCTATCTATATATATATATATATATATATATATATATATATATATATATATATATATATATATATATATATATATATATATATACATTGTCGAGATCTTCAAATGGGTGACGACTTCTGTACATACTATCCCAAAACATTTGTACTCGCCTTAAAACCAAAATCCTTTAAAAAGCCAGACCCCATGCGGGTTTTGTTTATTTATCCATTCTACCTTTATTGCAGATAGCAAGTGCCATTGTTGTCAACATAAGGCTTTGATACCAACTTTGTAACACCCCAAATCCGCGGGACTCGGAGTGTCACATTGGGCTAGGATCTTACAATGGATCTTGACCCTAGCTTGACAACAAGTTCACTGGATCTTACAACAAGGCACAGGTAGATTAAAACCAAATACATAAAAGTTGTATATGATACATCAAAAGCTTACAAACACAAAGCCGAGTACAAAACATCAAACATTAGCATCTGATACAAAAGATTCCAACCCACGCATCCTAATGTACAGAAGTCCTCAGATGGTCACACCATCTGGCTCACTCTGCAGTCTTCCTAACCTGCAAATCATCTACAACACGGTATACACCGTTAGCTACAACAATAGATAAGCATGAAGGTAATAGCACAAAAACACATCAACATCTCATACATGTAATGCCACACACATTCATTTATTATCTTTCATTACGTTATTGCATTACTAATTCAACTTCTTTTGTAACACGGGGAGCCTTAAGAACCTCGTCCCTTTCCCCGTTAACACAGGGGTTTTGCATGGGGGTGATTGTTTGCTCCAAACGGTGTGCGCAAGCTTTAAATTTATAACCCTAGACGTAAGCTTAAAACAAGGATGCGAACCCGCAGTGTACGGGTCAATCGTAGTAAAAAGCAAGGAATTCCAGGGGTCGATCACAAGGACTTAGTGAAACGAAGTCCAATTACGGTATGCTTTAGTAATTACTAACCACAAAAGGTGATCAAAACAATCAAAGATGATATAGAAGTCAATAAAGGAAATATGCAATTCTAGGGATTTAAGCATCTAGTTGTGGTTCCAACTCAAGATCTAAAGATAAGCGGACAAAGCTGAGATATTTGCAAGGGGAAGGTGTTTCTAAAGTGGAATAGATCACCGGGTAAGTCTCACTACTCACTAATCCAAAACCGTAACTCCTATTACCGGGTAAGTCTCAAGGAATTAAGATAAAGAACTATAACCTCAACTAACATACCATCTAAGGGAATAGAATCAACCTTTACCGGGTAAGTCTCAAGCTAACTCACAAAGATGGGGTGAAAGCACACTCAAACCCCAATAAAGGATAAACCTTTATTACCTACACTTATGATCTTAGGTAAACAAACAAAGGAATTACCGGGTAAGTCTCATCTTAAGCTTGCATTGAACCATGAAAGGTGTAATAAGAATAGGATTTGGCAAACTCTAACACTTAACTCTCAGTTTCGGATCAGATAAGTCACCTCGGTCAGAAGAATTCCACCCCGGCCGAGATGTTCATCGACTGAGCGAGATGCTTAGGGTTAAGGTTAAAGACTCGAACTTTCAGGGTCCTATTGTGATTAAGATCATTCTATCATTGTTTTTCCCACAACCTTCAGCCAATCACCCTAGAATCACACAAAAAGATTAGCCACTCATCATCATGAAAGCAATAATTAACTATATAGGAAGAAGGTGAATATTTGAACAAGAAGAATTTAATGAAAGACTTCAATAACTGAATCAAATATCACAACAAAGCATTCCTTGGATAGAAATCCAACAAGGCAAGACAACAAGGAAGGGAATCTAAGATAATCTTACAAAAACCCTTCAAAAGCTATAAAAGCTATAATCTTCCTTCTTCAACCTTCAAAAAGGTTCTTCAAATCTCCCAACTGGAGTATGGCTGCAGCGGTGTAGTAGGTGTAAGCGAGGTGATAGCGGATGTCGGATTTGTGGGAAATCCGACCCTTTTTATAGGAAAATTACTCTCCAAAGATAAGATATCTTAGAAAGATCTCTTCCCATAAAAATAGGTAAAATATATGATCTAGTATATCTTCTTCCTTCCAGAAGCCAAGCCCAAAAATATAAGATCTCTTTCCAAAGATAAAAGATCTCAACCAAGAATAAAATATTCTTGCCGCGTCCCAGGTGTTCGCCTCGGTCGAGTCGACTTCTCTGGATCACCTCGGTCGAGGTGAATCTGTGGTCAACCGAGGTGAGTCACAACTGAATGTGAAATCTCTCAAATCTGGTCCAAAGTGAATCTCTAATCCATGGCTATGCTTCCTGGATGGTTCCTTATGTTCCTGAATGTAGCTCCAATGACTCCATAGCTCCTTTTGCTCCTTTTTGATGCAAAACGTGCCATTTTACCTACGATTACAACAAAACTAGGTGTAGACCTTGATTTCCAAAAAGGTAGATGAAATGGTAACATAATCACATATTATACATACAATCATGCAGATTATTGAAGATAAAACGTCTAAACAAACCCCATAATATAGACTATAATTCATGCTATCAAAATACCCCATACTTAGCCCTTGCTTGTCCCCAAGCAAGTTCCACATATAAAAGACAAGATAGAATGGATTGTAAGTCAAGAAAATCGATGAAAAGTCTTTCAAAACATTTTTATGGTGTGCAACAATCATAGATCACTCTAAGAGAATACTTCATGTAATTTAAAACCAATGTATGATCAAAACATTTTACAAATATAAGAAAGTTGTTCATCTTTGCATAAAATCATAGAATGCATAATAAGTCATAATTATCGAAATTAATCATGCATAATCCAGTTTAAACCACTAAGTCAGTCAACAAGCTCGAGGTCTCAAGGGCTTCCCAAAAGAAAGGTCAAGAAACATGTAGGGTAGGGATGTATGTAAGGTAATATGGTGCTAGAATCCGGGAAAAGGATATACTTTACTTTTACTTTGACTTTCAACATCTTCCACCAATAAGCTTTGCTTATTTCACACTTTTTCTTTTTACTTTACTTTTTGGGATGCATGGACAGAGGTGCACAATAACCGAAGCCTGGGAAATCAACAATCATCAATTTCTTGAGATGCATCAAACCCTTGATGCACATATCATGACCCGTTAGGAATATCGCTCAATCCGACTTTGGCAAGACACAAACACCCGGCTATGTGAATGGTGCCGAGTTACTCATCATCATGATTGACTTCCCCAAACCTATTTATTACTTTCTAACACTTTCACTTCCAGCCAACTTCTCAACTTTAACTTCACTTGCTTTCACCACTTCGCTTGCTTCCAAATTCCCGGATAGGTAAAGGGAGGCAAAATGTATATGAGGGGCTAAGCATGATCAAGAAGAAGAAGAGAGAAGAATGAATTGCCTTGGTCTTTCCAGGAAGAAAGTGAAAGAACTCATAATGTGGTGTCAACCTTCAAATTCAACATAATTTAGATAAAAACAAAGTATTAAACATGCCAATAATTTGAAACAAAGCATTTAGCAACTTAACCATATCATAAAACCTTTCAAGCATATAAAGATTTCAAAACCAGTCAGTAAACAAGATCTTCACTGAGATCATATCCAGATAACAAGCACAAAAATCGTTTCGAAAACTCTCAGTTAACCCACCTCGGTCGAGGTGTTCTTAGGTCAACCGAGGTGAAACACCTCGTTCGGCCAGAACTGCTCCGGTCGAGGTCAAAAAAAAATAAAAATTTTTTTAAAACCAGTTTTTTTTAGTTTCGACGTTTTTCTCAATCAAATAACCTGTATGTATGCATGCAATCTCAGATAAACATATAAAAGCAAACTGAAGCATAAATATGAATAAATATCCGGTCAAATAGAGTCATACATCACATAAGTGTCGAATAATACATCAATAAACATAAACACCCCATACTTGGGACACACTGTCCCAGTGGGTCAAAATAATTCTAAGGAATAAAATACTCACCGGATAATAAGCTGAACTGCATAAAAATAAGAAAGAAAGTCCTGCAGCTCTCAATAGTCGCGATCCGGTGGTGGCGGTGGTGGCACATATGGATACTGAGACGGGTCAAATGGATAACCCATGATGCGCTCAAACTGGATCTGAGCCATCATGTGCTGGTAGTGCTGCCTCTCCTGCATCTCACGGATATCCAGTGACATAGCAGCATAAGAATCAATCACCTGATCCGTCAGATCGTCGATCCGTCGGTGAGCCTCTGGATCTCTGTGTCGGCGTGTCCTATGCCTAGCAGGTCTCACTGGAGAAGTAGCAGGTGCCGGCTCAGTATCATCATCATCGAGATCAATAACCGGCGCAATAGTCCCGGCAGTATCTGTCCCTGTATCCATCGGGACTCCACCATCTCTGTCATCAACTGTCTCCTCATCATCTACCTCCTCCTCAGTTGGGGTAGCTGCTGCTGATAACACGATTTATGACTTAGATTTAGACACTCATTTAGATGGATTTTCCGCTCATTCATGCATGGTTTAGCATTAGTTCACGGCGTTTGCACTCAAATCACGTATTTTGTCGAGATAGACGTCTACTCGGACTTTTGCTTACTTTGTAGGTATTTTGGAAGATTTAAGAGCCTAATCGATACATCCGAGGATCATTCCTCGAGATGACTCACTTCCGGACTCGTTGGAATGCAAGCTAAGGGCTAAGGAGAACTCATGGAACCTTACCAACACAAGCCATGCACCAAATCATGGCTTAACGAGCCTAGAAGAAGCCTCTGGAACAAACCACGGTCAAGGCCCTTTCCACGGCCGTGATTATGCCAGTGGTTCTTGCCAGGACCACATTGACAGCTGGCCACGATCTCTTCCATTGCTCTTGCATCTTAGTGGGTATTTAAAGGATTTTGCAGGCTGTAATTGGGGATCTTTCTCCTCTCTTTTTGACCTATCTTCTTCCCCAAAACACTTCTCCATTGTTGCCTCTCTTCCAAGAACCCATTGTGGGTGTTCTTGGAAGAGATTAGTGTAGATTTTCGTTTTAGAGTGAGATTAGAGTGGATTTGAGTGAAGCTTCCATTGTTGTCAAGTTGGATTAGCTCTTGGAGCCTTGTAAGAATTTGGTAACTTCTACTCTATGTCTTTAATGTCTTTTCTTGGAATTGTTCTTCATTATTTAACCATGACTTGCAAGCATGCTTTATTTGTGAAGATTGATCTTGAAATGTATGTTGTTGGCTAGATAGATTGCGATTCAAGGGTAAGGAAAGAAGGGTTATGGCTAGGACTATGATAGAATGGACTTAGTTTTTCCCTTGGATGACTTGATTAAATGTTGAAATCCTAGTTTTTGTTGAGCTAAATCTATCCTAGGGTGACCTAGTGTTAGCAACTAAGTGTTAGAAGAGACCTACCCGGTGATTCTTACTCTTAGATTCAAAAGATGACAAACCCTAGGTAGTGGTGAGCCTCATAAGCCGCCATTGGACTAAGTGTGCTAGGATAGTTGTTTAGGACTTCCCTTTCCGAAACTTACCCGGTAAGGATAGGTTAGACCCCTAGGTAACAATCCGGTTTGAGTAGAATTCCTATCCTTAGGTTCTTAGAGACTTACCCGGTGATGAGACCTTGGAAATGGACTAGTGGACCATGAGACCTACCCGGTAATTGATCCCAATCTAGAAACGCTTAATCCCAACATATCATAGTTAACCCGAGGAATGAATAGATAGCTTGAGTCTATGCCATAACCGGGACTTCCAAACTCTAGAATCCGCTTTGTTACTTCCTTTTTCCTATCTTTTGTGTTAGTGTGTGTTTGTGTTGCTTGATTGTGTTCACATACTTGTGATCTTGTTTGATCATCCAAAACCCTCCAAAAACATTGTGTTTTCCATTTTCTTTATTCCTCATCTTATCTTAGTCTAGATTCACACTATTTTCGATCATTGAATGACTTAGTTTCACCTAAGTCCTTGTGTTCGACCTCGGAATACTTTCCTTTCTACAAAACGACCCGTACACTGCGGGTTTCGCTAGGTAGTTTAGGATTTAGTTCGAGTTATAAATTTAAAACCCAATTGCGCATCACGATCTTAGCGTGACAAGTTTTTGGCGCCGTTGCCGGGGACTAGGTCTAGATTAAGTCATTTACTTTTGATTTTTTTAGTGTTTATCTTTCTTGTTACTTTTGATCTTGTGTTGTTTCTGTCTTTGCCTTTTCATGTTTGCCATGGACGGATTGCACTTCCAAGACGACCTTGACAACATGGAGTATGAGGGATGGATGGAAAGCCAAGATCTAGGACATCTACATGATGAGTTTGAGTATTGGGAGGAGTTTAATGTCTATCATGAGTCCCATAATCAAGCTCACATGACTATATTGCCTTATGAGGAACCTCACCAACAACCTCACAATGATAAGGTAGAATCAATGCTAGAAGCAATGTTGAGGAAGATGGATGATCTAGAAAGCAACCTTGCTTCCATTTCGAGTTCTAACATGGAGGTCAAAGCGGATGTATTTCAACAAGAGGAGGTTCAACATGAGGAGATCCAAGAATTGACCGAATCAACCATGATCATTAAGGAACTTCAAGGAAAGTTGGATGAAGCTTGGGAGCAAGTGAGGCTAAGGGATTTGGCCCTGAAGGATGAAAGAAGATTGAATTTCGAGAGGGAAGAACAAATAAGGAGGGAGATTGAAGAGATTAGGAATGCTCTTGAGCTAGGAGATCCTACCATCCTTCAAGATCTACCTCCACCTCCTTCACCTTTGGAGGAGTGCAACGAAGTACTCTTACCCCCGGATATCCTTGCCATCAACCCCGGAACCACGCTTGAAGAGTTCACTTGGAACGAGGACAACAGAGAGAATCACGGCCGTGGAGGACAAACATTCTGTCATGGTCCATCCTAAGCCAATCTCAGCCCCGTCCGACCCATGCTTGCTTGCCCGGAGTACACACGAAGATTGGAGCCCCTTTCCTAAGGATTCTCCATTATCAAATGAAGAAAGCAAGCATAATGGATCCATGATGTTCGTGAGGCACTTCAATGAGGGATTCTTTCCAAGAATCGGCTTTCTTCGGATCATAGAGGATGAGGATGACAAGCATTTCACCGGTGTGACCACGGAGTATAAATTGCCTAAGTATGGGGTGGCATCTATGGTTGCAACACCATACTACCATCAAGGAAGCGGTGATGAAGGAGTCTACTACTCACCGGTGAAGAGAGAACTTAAAGCTTATTTGGGCATCAAGTGGCCCTTGCTTGTCATCATGGATTCCGGAAAGAGATGGTTGCTTGGACTCCTCAAGCAAACCATGGTATTCGAGGTGGATTGACATATCCACGGAGTTTGGTCAAGCTAATGACTTAAAAGAAGCGCTTAATGGGAGGCAACCCATTGGTACAACTCTTTCCCTTTTCTCTTTTGCCTTTGTTTTTGCTTTTGTGTGTTTTTGTGTTTTGTGTTTGTGGTAGATTTTAGGTAATGAGGAAGCCTTGCAAGGCGAGTTGATGACGATGATTCCATTTTCAAACATGGGTGGAGCGGACGTGAGGCTTGGACGGCTTGAGGTGTCTTGTTAGATGGAAGAGCTCCCATCTCACATATACCTTGGTGCGGGTCTCGACGCCGGAATGATTATGAAGAGCTCTCTACCATGCTTGATCGATCATCCATCACCACCACTCCACACGAGTTCATCCCAAATACCGAAGCAAACCATTTTACATTGTGAGAACCTTCTTTCACTCTCTTTACTTGAATACCACATTGGGGACAATGTGTTTCTAAGTATGGGGTGGGGTTTGCATGATCTTTTGCATGACTAGCATCTAGAGTAGTTTCTTTTTAGTCACATGTTTTATTATATCTTGCATTGTACATACATATTTCGAAATTTCCAAAAAAATCAGAAAATAAAAAAAAAAAAAAATTTTGTGCTTTCTAGGTTTGGATATGACCCTAATGATGAACCTTGTCTTGTGGATTGGCTATGGATGGCCTTGTGTGTTTAATTGATGATGCATATGTGGACTTGAAATACTTATCTTGAATTCCATGAATGACTTGTGATTATGATGCTTGCCTTGATTTAATTGAGGATTGAAAGTCGAAATTGCATGCTAGTTCTTGCACATCAATTAGGAGTGATTAAGGCAATTCATCTTCCTCTACTTCTCATCTTGATCATGTTGCTTGAGCACCTCAATTGAGATAAATTTGACCTCTTTTGACCCATCCGGGAATAGGAGCATGTTAGTATGTTGATGTGTGTGAAAAGCAAGTGTGGGGTGAAGTTGTTGATGAAAGGAATGTCATAAATGAAGTGCTGAAATTGTTGTGAAAGTGTAAACAAAAACATAGGTTTGGGGACGTTGGTTTAAATGACAAGTAACTCGGTACACTTCACATGATCGGGTGTTGGTGCCTTGCCAAAGTCAAATAAACCGATAGTCCTAACGAGCTTTGGTATGTGTGCCCGGTGTGGATGCACCTCGAAAAATAGAAAAAGCCCGAGGATGGCTAATCACCAAGGTTTCGGCTTTTGTACACCAATGCCATTGTCTCAAAAATAAAAGAAAAGAAAGAAAAGAAAATGAAGAAAAATATACACTTGAGGGAAGTTGATAAGAAATGTGAAGTTGTGGTTGTTTAGTTCCTTTCCCGGATTAGCATCACATAGCCTAGAAAATTCCCACCTAATCACAACGTTTCTTGGCCTTCAATTTTACAAGTCCTTTTGACCTACTTGCATGTGTGTAAGACTAAGTGATTTAGATTGGATATACACATGATCATCTTGACTTCTTCATCTTTACATTTCATTGCATGCTATCAAGTTAAGTGTAATTGTCTTTCCATGCTTTCATTTATTTGATACATAATTGCTTGTCCATTGCCATGAAACATGACTATGAAGGTGATCCAATATTAGAAGCACAACTCCAAAAAGATTTTGCCATTTTTCTACATACATAAATCATGTCATCTCTTAGTCTATAGTTGGGAATTTGCTCGGGGACGAGCAAACCTTAAGTATGGGGTATTTTGATAACACGATTTATGACTTAGATTTAGACACTCATTTAGATGCATTTTACGCTCATTCATGCATGGTTTAGCATTAGTTCACGGCGTTTGCACTCAAATCACGTATTTTGTCGAGATAGACGTCTACTCGGACTTTTGCTTGCTTTGTAGGTATTTTGGAAGATTTAAGAGCCTAATCGATACATCCGAGGATCATTCCTCGAGATGACTCACTTCCGGACTCATTGGAATGCAAGCTAAGGGCTAAGGAGAACTCATGGAACCTTACCAACACAAGCCATGCACCAAATCATGGCTTAACGAGCCTAGAAGAAGCCTCTGGAATAAACCACGGTCAAGGCCCTTTCCACGGCCGTGATTATGCCCGTGGTTCTTGCCAGGACCACATTAACAGCTGGCCACGATCTCTTCCATTGCTCTTGCATCTTAGTGGGTATTTAAAGGATTTTGCAGGCTGTAATTGGGGATCTTTCTCCTCTCTTTTTGACCTATCTTCTTCCCCAAAACACTTCTCCATTGTTGCCTCTCTTCCAAGCACCCATTGTGGGTATTCTTGGAAGAGATTAGTGTAGATTTTTGTTTTAAAGTGAGATTAGAGTGGATTTGAGTGAAGCTTCCATTGTTGTCAAGTTGGATTAGCTCTTGGAGCCTTGTAAGAATTTGGTAACTTCTACTCTATGTCTTTAATGTCTTTTCTTGGAATTGTTCTTCATTATTTAACCATGACTTGCCAGCATGCTTTATTTGTGAAGATTGATCTTAAAATGTATGTTGTTGGCTAGATAGATTGCGATTCTAGGGTAAGGAAAGAAGGGTTATGGCTAGGACTATGATAGAATGGACTTAGTTTTGCCCTTGGATGACTTGATTAAATGTTGAAATCCTAGTGTTTGTTGAGCTAAATCTATCCTAGGGTGACCTAGTGTTAGCAACTAAGTGTTAGAAGAGATCTACCCGGTGATTCTTACTCTTAGATTCAAAAGATGACAAACCCTAGGTAGTGGTGAGCCTCACAAGCCGCCATTGGACTAAGTGTGCTAGGATAGTTGTTTAGGACTTCCCTTTCCGAGACTTACCCGGTAAGGATAGGTTAGACCCCTAGGTAACAATCCGGTTTGAGTAGAATTCCTATCCTTAGGTTCTTAGAGACTTACCCGGTGATGAGACCTTGGAAATGGACTAGTGGACCATGAGACCTACCCGGTAATTGATCCCAATCTAGAAACGCTTAATCCCAACATATCATAGTTAACCCGAGGAATGAATAGATAGCTTGAGTCTATGCCATAACCGGGACTTCCAAACTCTAGAATCCGCTTTGTTACTTCCTTTTTCCTATCTTTTGTGTTAGTGTGTGTTTGTGGTGCTTGATTGTGTTCACATACTTGTGATCTTGTTTGATCACCCAAAACCCTCCAAAAACATTGTGTTTTCCATTTTCTTTATTCCTCATCTTATCTTAGTCTAGATTCACACTATTTTCGATCATTGAATGACTTAGTTTCACCTAAGTCCTTGTGTTCGACCTCGGAATACTTTCCTTTCTACAAAACGACCCGTATACTGTGGGTTTCGCTAGGTAGTTTAGGATTTAGTTCGAGTTATAAATTTAAAACCCAATTGTGCATCACGATCTTAGCGTCACAGCTGCCTCTCTGTAATCCTCCATCAGTGGGGCCCAAGCGGTCTGCTAATAATGAGGGTCATAAACTGTAAACTGGGCAGACCACCTGATCCCCTGCGGTGCAGTCAGCTCCCATGGCATAGCCACGTATGGTGTAGTCAAACCTCGGGGAACCAGAATCCGCAGAGTGATCATCTCCTACAGCCCAAGCGGCTTGGCAGCCGCCACCATAGTGCAAGCGCTGAGATCCATGTCCTGGTAGCTGGCGATGTGGGTGACAAGTCCTCCGCAGCAGATGTCCCCCTTCGCCTTGGCCTTGATCTTGTGTAGGTCCTCTGCCAACATCAAGCCAAAGTCGGGGATCCCTCCTGTCACCATGCAATATAGGCTGAACAGCTCCCCCTATCGGACCTTCTGGGGCATCTCAGTACGCGCCAGAAGTGTCTCACTGAAGATACGGTGAGCTAACCTAAAAGCTAAGTGACAGATGACCTTCTCCCTGGAATCTCCAGGGCGCCATCTATCTGCGTGCTCAACCACATGAGCAATCTGTCCCCTAAACTCCCTAGCTACAGATCGGGAAGGGAAGTCAACAACTGTGGGGTCAGGGAAACCAAAAATCTCTCTCCAGTACTCTAGTGACACTAGGAAGTTCCGGTTCATCAACCGGTACTTCACAGATCGCTCTGTGGGGAGGTAGGTAAAGGAGCTAATAAACTCTAAGGTGGGCTCCAAATAGGCAAGGGCTCGGATCTCAGTAAACTGATCTAGCCCTACTGTGGATATCATCCGTCTAAGGTCTCCATCTTCATAGAGACAGTCAAAGGTAAACACGTCCAGGAAGCGAGGTGCAATCACTAGATGGCCGGAAATACGCTCATAATCGACCCGGTGTCGCTCGTGGATCACCGGGCGATAGGGTCGGGAAGAAGAGGAAGAAGGGGAAGGGGAGGATCTATCCCTGATGGCTAGTCGTCTCTCAGAACTCATTCTCAGAAATCTCACTGTCAGGTCACCTCGGTCGGTTTGACAACAATCAAGAACACCTCGGCCGAGGCACAGCACGTCTGGACCGAGGCGATAAACTGCAATCTAATTCCTTCAGAAATTCCAGTTCTTTTCCCCCAAAATCACTACAATTGGTTCCTATGGGGTACTTAATCCTTTTCTCAGCAAATGCAGGGCAATCCAAGCCCAAATCGAAACGAAATCAGCGAGGTTAGGGTTTCGGTTTCGTTTTACCTCGTTCGGCCGATTCGGTTCGATTTCCTTGCAGATCGATGATGCACTGGGATCCTTTACGCCTTAATCGCAGTTTAGAAGCAAAAATCTTCGAAAATGAGCGAGAATCGAAGAAGCGATGTGAAGTATAGCGCCGCGGTCGAGGGAGGGTAAAAGTGAGGAAAGAGAAATTTTTCCTCTTTTTATACGCTTTCTGGAACTGCTATCACCTCGGTCGAGGTGGTCTCGACTGGACCGAGGTGGTACGGACCGAGGTGGTTCTTCAGAAACCCTAGTCGCCTCGGTTGCTCAAGAATCATCTCGGTCGTGGTGCTCTGACAGCAACCGAGATGTGCTTCAGTCAAACTTCGTCCTCTCAAATTCTCGATCTTCTGTCCTTCTAGTTATGCTCCTGGTTTGTTCTCCTTCCTTAGATGTCACCTGTTGTCTGTCTAGAACGCCAAAAACAAAACAAAGCAAAGCAAAAGCAAAACTATCTAAGCTAGACTAGAAAACGGGAAAAGAACGCAATACCTTTGGTTGCCTCCCAAGAAGCGCTTGGTTTAAGGTCTCTAGCTGGGCCATGATGCGTCTCAAACGAGGTATATTGGTGCAACCTCCTCAACCGGAGTTTCCGGTTTGTATTTCTTGAGTCTATGACCGTTGACCTTGAAGCTTCCGCTCGTTTCGCCCCATATCTCAACTGCACCATGAGGAAAAACATGTTTCACAACATAAGGTCCGGTCCATCTAGATTTTAACTTACCTAGAAAGAGGCGGAGGCGGGAGTTGAAGAGTAGAACTAAGTCTCCTTCGTTAAGCTCCTTTGGAATGATACACTTGTCATGCCATTTCTTCGTCCTCTCCTTATAGATTTTGGCATTCTCATAAGCGTTCAACCGTAGCTCCTCCAGCTCGTTGATATCCAATAGCCGCTTCTCGCCGGCCTCCTTAATGTCGAAGTTCAACCATTTGATCGCCCAATATGCTTTGTGTTCTAACTCAACGGGCAAATGGAAAGACTTCCCATATACAAATTATAAGGGGTGGTACCTATGGGAGTCTTAAATGCGGTCCTGTAGGCCCAAAGAGCGTCATCCAATTTCATGGACCAATCCTTCCTCGTCCTAGAGACGGTCTTCTCCAAAATTGCCTTGATTTCTCTATTCGAGATCTCGACCTGTCCACTAGTTTGAGGGTGATAAGGGGTTGATACCTTGTGGGTTACCCCATACTTCGATAGAAGTGCCTTGAACTTCCGGTTGATGAAATGCGTTCCTCCATCGCTGATGATGATACGCGGAGTTCCAAAACGTGGAAAGATAGTCCTGTTTAAGAACTTCACAACCACCTTGGCGTCATTAGTGGGAGAAGCAATGGCTTCAACCCATCTAGAAACGTAATCAACTGCAAGAAGAATATAGAGGTTTCCTCCGGAGGATGGGAAAGGTCCCATGAAGTCAATCCCCCACACATCAAAGATTTCCACCTCTTGAATGTTATTAAGTGGCATTTCGTTCCTCCTTGATAAATTTTCTGTTCTTTGGCACGCATCACAAGAGACAACAAACGATTGTACATCCTTAAATAATGTAGGCCAAAAGAAACCGGAACGTAATACCTTAGCGCATGTCTTATCGGTGCTAGCATGTCCTCCACAAGGAAGCGAATGACAATGCCTTATGACGCTATTAACTTCATCTTCCGGAATGCATCTTCGAAGCATCCCATCCGGCCCGCGCTTGAATAGCAACGGTTCATCCCAGTAGTAATGGCGTACTTCCTTGAAGAATCTCTTCTTTTGAGAGTACGTCAATCCGAGCGGTACCTCCTGGAAAACAAGATAATTCACAATATCAACATACCAAGGTCCTTTATTATCAGAAAGTTGGTGGATAGAATGTTCAATCAACTGAGGATGAATGTTAAAGAAAGGAGTAAGAAGTTTGTTATTTTCTGCAGTCTCAGTTGACATCATCTCGCCATCGACCTTGGTCGAGGCGCAGAGGCGTTGACCGAGATGTTCCTCAGTCACCTCACTCAGTCCAGATAGTGCCTCGGTCGAGGTACCACAACTGGAACCGAAACTAGAGATCTTCGTCTCCTGGATTAGCTTCTCAGTTTTAGCTCCTGGATCTTCTTCCAGTGCTTTTAAGCTCCGTATATCTGCGTCACAAGAAGCATCTATACCTTCCTCCATTAAACTGAAACTAATAACTCTTTCGAGTGGATCGTTAATAAGGATAGAGCTCACCAATTCTCTTGATTTTTCTTCATCGTAGATGTTGAAGATATCATTGCTTAGCTGCTCCCATTTCATGGCTGCAAGTAATGCGAACTCCACCTCATCGCCACCAATGTTGAATTTCAACTTGGTGTTCTTGCAATCCACGTTGCAACCCGAAGTTGCTAGAAATGGCCTCCCGAGAATAATAGGAACAGGATAATCTGCGGGAATGTCAAGTATAACAAAGTCTATTGGTAAATAGAAGTTACCTAACTTGACCGGAACGTCCTCCAAAATTCCCACGGGATGGGTGATGGAGCGATCCGCCATGTATAATCGAATCTTGACCGGCTTGGGCTCTCCAAGTCCGATCTTCACACATAGCTCCAGCGGAATGATGCTCACGCTGGCTCCTAGATCACAAAGGGCTTCACAAGTGACATCCCCAACTTGAATGGGAATGCAAAATGAGCCGGGATCTCTCAATTTAGGTGGCATCTTCTCCTTCATGATTTGTATGAGCTCCGAGGATTTAGATGTCATCCTAACTTCACCAAACTCTTCCAGTTTCCTCTTCCTCGATAGGATCTCCTTCAAGAACTTCCCATAGGCGGGCATTCCTAGAATAGCATCAAGGAAAGGAATGTTAATATGCAGTTTATTCATCAAGTCAAGGAACTTACCAAAGTGCTTGTCTAGATGTGCTCTGGCCCTTGACTGGGGGAATGGAAGTGGTGGTTTGTATGCAAGAGGTGGAACATAAACTTCAGTTTTCCCCTCCGCTTTCTGTGGCTCCACCTCGGTTGGCATCTCGGTCGAAGTGTTCTTCGACTGCACCTGGACCGAGGTGGTCTTCGTCGGTACTGGCACCGACCGAGGCACTGGATCTGCAGTTTTCAATCCACTCCTCGTAGTTATGGCCATGATCTAGCCCTTAGGGTTGCTTTCCGTCCTTGCTGGAAGCTTCCCTGGATCTCTTGGCACTTCATTCGCCCTACTTGCAAGTTGTTGTTCAAAGGCCTTTTGGGCCTTCGAAAATGAAGTCATAGAAGTCTCCATAGCACTAAGCTTGATCAAGATAGCCTCCAGAACTACGTCTTTCTTTTCCGGCTGAGATGAACTTGATCCTTGCCCCTGGCTCTTTAATGGAGTAGAAGAAGAAGAAAGGGAAGAAAGGAAAGGGTTAGAGGAATCGTTAGAGTTGGAGTTTGAATGATTGTTACCAGAATTTTGGTTGTTCGCCCGACAATTGTTGCTATTGGATCCTCTATTGTTGTTGTTGTAACTATTGTTCCGGGAACCGTTGTTGTTGTTACGGTATCCATTGTTGTTGTTCCTTTGTCCTTGATCTTCCTTCTTGGTTTGAGCAACCAAGAGTTCCTTCAATTGCTTCACGTCATTCTTCAAAGACGTGAGTTGGTTGTTGTTGGGCTGAGTTTCTTGGAAGTTGACTCTTTTAACTCCACCTTCAGCTCCTTGATAGGTGTACTTCTCCATATGCAAAGCTTGCTTCTCGATGAAGTCTCAAACTTTGTCAATCGCCATGTCCATAAAGGTACCGGCGGAGAGTAGTTGGAGGTTGAACTGGGTGCTTCCGTCCAGTCCTTTGAAGTATATCTCCAACAACTCTATCTTTGGAATCCCATGATGTGGGCAATCCAAAAGAATGTCCTTGAACCGCTCCCATGACTTGGACCAGCTCTCTTTGTCCTTCATAATGAAAGCATTGATCTTCCCTCTCATTTCAGCGGTCTTTGAGAGGGGAAAGAATTTGGTCAAGAATTCCGTAGTCATCTCCTCCCATGTGTTAATTTTTCCTGGAGGAAGAGATTGATACCAAGTAAGAGCTCTATCTTTTAAAGAAAAGTAAAAAGGTCTTAGCTTGTAGTTGTTATTGTCAATCCTTGAGGGTCTCAAGGTCTCCATCAAGATCTCATAGTTTTGAAGATGTTGATGTGGCGATTCCTTCTCTAGCCCTCCGAATTAGCATTGGCGAATCATGGATAGAACTTGCGGTCGAAGTTCGTAGTCATGGTCCGCTGGATCTCCTAGGTTAACTCCTGGACGCCTCAGTTGTTGATTGGTGTCCATCCTTTGACCTAGGGTTTGTGGGATTCCTGCAAGAAGAACACCTCGGACTGGCATCCGAGGTGGAAGCACCTCGGCCGGGGCGTCAGGTAGTGGAACCTGCCTCGGTCGAGGGTCAGCAACTGGGACCTGCATCGGTCCAGCATCGGGAACTGGGTCTTCCCTCGGTCGAAGTAGAATTTGGTCTCGTATAGCTGCCATATCTGCTTCGATTGCTTCAGTCCTGGTGCGAGTTTCTTCCTTCTCTCGCCTTAGCTCTTCCCTGCTGAGGCGTAGCTGCTGTAGCGCCTCCTTCAACTCGGCCTCAAGATCGCGATTGTCTTGTTGGGCCATTTTCGCTTCTCTTAAGTGTCGTTTGTATGTCTTTTCTGGTTCGGGATCGTAAGGAACGATTTCCTTCCCAGTGCGGGTTCTTCGCATAAACCTAAGAAAGAACCTGCAAAAGTCACTCAAATAGAGTGGTTAGTAGACACGGGGGCAAGTGCCCCGAAAGCAAACCGTAACCGGCTCGGTCTAGACCAAGTCCCCGGCAACGGCGCCAAAAACTTGTTCGCTCCAAACGGTGTGTGCAAGCTTTAAATTTATAACCCTAGACGTAAGCTTAAAACAAGGATGCGAACCCGCAGTGTACGGGTCAATCGTAGTAAAAAGCAAGGAATTCCAGGGGTCGATCACAGGGACTTAGTGAAATGAAGTCCAATTACGGTATGCTTTAGTAATTACTAACCACAAAAGGTGATCAAAACAATCAAAGATGATATAGAAGTCAATAAAGGAAATATGCAATTCTAGGGATTTAAGCATCTAGTTGTGGTTCCAACTCAAGATCTAAAGATAAGCGGACAAAGCTGAGATATTTGCAAGGGGAAGGTGTTTCTAAAGTGGAATAGATCACGGGGTAAGTCTCACTACTCACTAATCCAAAACCGTAACTCCTATTACCGGGTAAGTCTCAAGGAATTAAGATAAAGAACTATAACCTCAACTAACATACCATCTAAGGGAATAGAATCAACCTTTACCGGGTAAGTCTCAGGCTAACTCACAAAGATGGGGTGAAAGCACACTCAAACCCCAATAAAGGATAAACCTTTATTACCTACACTTATGATCTTAGGTAAACAAACAAAGGAATTACCGGGTAAGTCTCATCTTAAGCTTGCATTGAACCATGAAAGGTGTAATAAGAATAGGATTTGGCAAACTCTAACACTTAACTCTCAGTTTCGGATCAGATAAGTCACCTCGGTCAGAAGAATTCCACCCCGGCCGAGATGTTCATCGACTGAGCGAGATGCTTAGGGTTAAGGTTAAAGACTCGAACTTTCAGGGTCCTATTGTGATTAAGATCATTCTATCATTGTTTTTCCCACAACCTTCAGCCAATCACCCTAGAATCACACAAAAAGATTAGCCACTCATCATCATGAAAGCAATAATCAACTATATAGGAAGAAGGTGAATATTTGAACAAGAAGAATTTAATGAAAGACTTCAATAACTGAATCAAATATCACAACAAAGCATTCCTTGGATAGAAATCCAACAAGGCAAGACAACAAGGAAGGGAATCTAAGATAATCTTACAAAAACCCTTCAAAAGCTATAAAAGCTATAATCTTCCTTCTTCAACCTTCAAAAAGGTTCTTCAAATCTCCCAACTGGAGTATGGCTGCAGCGGTGTAGTAGGTGTAAGCGAGGTGATAGCGGATGTCGGATTTGTGGGAAATCCGACCCTTTTTATAGGAAAATTACTCTCCAAAGATAAGATATCTTAGAAAGATCTCTTCCCATAAAAATAGGTAAAATATATGATCTAGTATATCTTCTTCCTTCCAAGAGCCAAGCCCAAAAATATAAGATCTCTTTCCAAAGATAAAAGATCTCAGCCAAGAATAAAATATTCTTGCCGCGTCCCAGGTGTTCGCCTCGGTCGAGTCGACTTCTCTGGATCACCTCGGTCGAGGTGAATCTGTTGTCAACCGAGGTGAGTCACAATTGAATGTGAAATCTCTCAAATCTGGTCCAAAGTGAATCTCTAATCCATGGCTATGCTTCCTGGATGGTTCCTTATGTTCCTGAATGTAGCTCCAATGACTCCATAGCTCCTTTTGCTCCTTTTTGATGCAAAACGTGCCATTTTACCTACGATTACAACAAAACTAGGTGTAGACCTCGATTCCCACAAAGGTAGATGAAATGGTAACATAATCACATATTATACATACAATCATGCAGATTATTGAAGATAAAACGTCTAAACAAACCCCAAAATATAGACTATAATTCATGCTATCAAAATACCCCATACTTAGCCCTTGCTTGTCCCCAAGCAAGTTCCGCATATAAAAGACAAGATAGAATGGATTGTAAGTCAAGAAAATCAATGAAAAGTCTTTCAAAACATTTTTATGGTGTGCAACAATCATAGATCACTCTAAGAGAATACTTCATGGAATTTAAAACCAATGTATGATCAAAACATTTTACAAATATAAGAAAGTTGTTCATCTTTGCATAAAATCATAGAATGCATAATAAGTCATAATTATCGAAATTAATCATGCATAATCCAGTTTAAACCACTAAGTCAATCAACAAGCTCGAGGTCTCAAGGGCTTCCCAAAATAAAGGTCAAGAAACGTGTAGGGTAGGGATGTATGTAAGGTAATGTGGTGCTAGAATCCGGGAAAAGGATATACTTCACTTTTACTTTGACTTTCAACATCTTCCACCAATAAGCTTTGCTTATTTCACACTTTTTCTTTTTACTTTACTTTTTGGGATGCATGGACAGAGGTGCACAATAACCGAAGCCTGGGAAATCAGCAATCATCAATTTCTGGAGATGCATCAAACCCTTGATGCACATATCATGACCCGTTAGGAATATCGCTCAATCCGACTTTGGCAAGACACAAACACCCGGCTATGTGAATGGTGCCGAGTTACTCATCATCATGATTGACTTCCCCAAACCTATTTATTACTTTCTAACACTTTCACTTCCAGCCAACTTCTCAACTTTAACTTCACTTGCTTTCACCACTTCGCTTGCTTCCAAATTCCCGGATAGGTAAAGGGAGGCAAAATGTATATGAGGGGCTAAGCATGATCAAGAAGAAGAAGAGAGAAGAATGAATTGCCTTGGTCTTTCTAGGAAGAAAGTGAAAGAACTCATAATGTGGTGTCAACCTTCAAATTCAACATAATTTAGATAAAAACAAAGTATTAAACATGCCAATAATTTGAAACAAGATCTTCACTGAGATCATATCCAGATAACAAGCACAAAAATCGTTTCGAAAACTCTCAGTTAACCCACCTCGGTCGAGGTGTTCTTAGGTCAACCGAGAGGAAACACCTCGTTCGGCCAGAACTGCTCCGGTCGAGGTCAAAAAAAATAAAAAAAATTTTAAAACTAGTTTTTTTTAGTTTCGACGTTTTTCTCAATCAAATAACCTGTATGTATGCATGCAATCTCAGATAAACATATAAAAGCAAACTGAAGCATAAATATGAATAAATATCCGGTCAAATAGAGTCATACATCACATAAGTGTCGAATAATACATCAATAAACATAAACACCCCATACTTGGGACACACTGTCCCAGTGGGTCAAAATAATTCTAAGGAATAAAATACTCACCGGATAATAAGCTGAACTGCATAAAAATAAGAAAGAAAGTCCTGCAGCTCTCAGTAGTCGCGATCCGGTGGTGGCGGTGGTGGCACATATGGATACTGAGACGGGTCGAATGGATAACCCATGATGCGCTCAAACTGGATCTGAGCCATCATGTGCTGGTAGTGCTGCCTCTCCTGCATCTCAGGGATATCCAGTGACATAGCAGCATAAGAATCAATCACCTGATCCGTCAGATCGTCGATCCGTCGGTGAGCCTCTAGATCTCTGTGTCGGCGTGTCCTATGCCTAGCAGGTCTCACTGGAGAAGTAGCAGGTGCCGGCTCAGTATCATCATCATCGAGATCAATAACCGGCGCACTAGTCCCGGCAGTATCTGTCCCTGTATCCATCGGGACTCCACCATCTCTGTCATCAACTGTCTCCTCATCATCTACCTCCTCCTCAGTTGGGGTAGCTGTTGCCTCTCTGTAATCCTCCATCAGTGGGGCCCAAGCGATCTGCTAATAATGAGGGTCGTAAACTGTAAACTGGGCAAACCACCTGATCCCCTGCGGTGCAGTCAACTCCCACGGCATAGCCACGTATGGTGTAGTCAAACCTCAGGGAACCAAAATCCGCAGAGTGATCATCTCCTGCAGCCCAAGCGGCTTGGCAACCGCCACCATAGTGCAAGCGCTGAGATCCATGTCCTGGTAGCTGGCGATGTGGGTGACAAGTCCTCCGCAGCAGATGTCCCCCTTCACCTTGGCCTTGATCTTGTGCAGGTCCTCTGCCAACATCAAGCCAAAGTCGGGGATCCCTCCTGTCACCATGCAATATAGGCTGAACAGCTCCCCCTGTCGGACCTTCTGGGGCATCTCAGTACGCGCCAGAAGTGTCTCACTGAAGATACGGTGAGCTAACCTAAAAGCTAAGTGAAAGATGACCTTCTCCCTGGAATCTCCAAAGCGCCATCTGTCTGCGTGCTCAACCACGTGAGCAATCTGTCCCCAAAACTCCCTAGCTACAGATCGGGAAGGGAAGTCAACAACTGTGGGGTCAGGGAAACCAAAAATCTCTCTCCAGTACTCTAGTGACACTAGGAAGTTCTGGTTCATCAACCGGTACTTCACAGATCGCTCTGTGGGGAGGTAGGTAAAGGAGCTAATAAACTCTAAGGTGGGTTCCAAATAGGCAGGGGCTCGGATCTCAGTAAACTGATCTAGCCCTACTGTGGATATCATCCGTCTAAGGTCTCCATCTTCATGGAAACAGTCAAAGGCAGACACGTCCAGGAAGCGAGGTGCAATCACTGGATGGCCGGAAATACGCTCATAATCGACCCGGTGTCACTCGTGGATCACCGGGCGATAGGGTCGGGAAGAAGAGGAAGAAGGGGAATGGGAGGATCTATCCCTGATGGCTAGTCGTCTCTCAGAACTCATTCTCAGAAATCTCACTGTCAGGTCACCTCGGTCGGTCTGACAACAATCAAGAACACCTCGGCCGAGGCACAGCACGTTTGGACCGAGGCAATAAACTGCAATCTAATTCCTTCAGAAATTCCAGTTCTTTTCCCCCAAAATCACTACAACTGGTTCCTATGGGGTACTGTTCGCCCCTAAACGTGCGTGCAATCAAGATTTAAATTTATAAAACTAGAATAGAAGCAGCGAACCCGTAGTGTACGGATCGGCGTAGATTAGCAAGTATTCCAGAGTATCGAACACAGGGATTTGGGGAGACAAATTCAATAGTAGATTATCAAGCAGTTTATGTAAGAGCTTTGCAATATATTGGGGAAAACAACAATCCTAAAGATCCAAGTATCCAGCTGTGGCAATCGATTCAAGATAAACTTAATGATATAAAGACAGAGTTAGATATGCAAAGGTATGCTAATGTAAGGTAATCGTACGGTGAAGTTCCAAAAACCTTATATGACTCACCTATAAGAAACGCTCTATACAGGTTGTTGAGGCTTTAATATAGAAAGATTCTAAAGACAAGAATTAATGTCAAATACCCAAACTTATAATCCAAAGGTCAAAACTAACTTAACTGATTAAGGTTGTGACACTCATAATCGAGGTAGAGGTTGTTGAGGCTTCACTACCACCTAGAAAAGACAAGCTAAGACTAAGTTAAAGCAAATCTTTAACTTTGGATTAAAGTAAAAGTAGGCTCGAAAACTTAAGGGAAATTACGGGCAGATCTTGAGATTCCACGGTCGTGGAACTCAAGAACAAACCGTGATTTAGGGTTCGTCGACGATCCTCTCGAACTCTCACGGTCTAATCTATTTACGATCGATCTATCATCATCTAAGCCACAACTATCAACCCTTCACCTTAGAATTGTTAAGGGTTTTTAGCCAATAACAGTCATGTTGATATCAAATTCAAGAATTAAAAGATTGAAAGATGAGAACTTCCAAAAACTTTCAATAAACTCCAAACCAATCTCAAAGTCACAATCAAGAACGAATAATATCACCAATTCCAGAATAGAACAATTAAACACAATCTTAGGTAAGAAGGAAGAACGGGATGTCAATCCGTCTTCTAAATCAAACCTAAACAAGAAGAGAAATCTTCTTGCAAGAAATCTTCCGAATCTTCCGTCAATCCGGGAAATCTGGAAATCCCAACGATAATCTCCACCAAAGTGCGAGATTAGGGCAAATCCAAGCGCGAACGTCGATCTCCAACGAGATGTAAATGCTTCCAAGCAAATGCCGCGAAAGTCTCTCTAAACGGCGGTGTAAAATGCGTCTAAACAAGGATGTAAAACAGGCGTAAGCGTCGATGACGGAATCTCTCTTCGTCCGTCTTTTTATAGGGCAAGATAAAATATCGGCCCGGCCCAATCTTCAAAAGATCGTGGTTTCAAAATGTGGCGAAAAAGATCGCCAAGATCACGGTCGTGGAAGGTTCCACGACCGTAATTTAGAGCGTGGAAAGTGTCACGGTTTGAACCATGGATTCCACGACCGAATAGTTACTGGAATGCATCACGCCTCTCTTGCAGGGTTCCACGGCCGTGATTCTGAACATGGTTTGTAATACGGCCGTATTTTAGAGCGTGGTTTAGGGCAAGAACGTGATTCTTCCCTAGACTCGTGCATTCCTCAAGTTGAACTCCATTTTGCTCCTAAGAATGCCCTCAATCCATGGACATACTCAATCAACTCTTCTTTGCTAAATTTCGTTCGGAAATGGCTCTCAATCACCTATAATCAACATAGAACTTGTGTAGACATCTATATCGACAATATAGGCAAACTAGCTCACTTATGAAACAATGCTCAATCAAATGACTATCAATATGAATCAAATACGTTTAGAAAACGTGCCTAAAGTATCACAATATTTCGTGCTAACAAATAACCCCATACTTGCAACTTGCTTGTCCCTAAGCAAGGCTTCTCAAAAAGCTTTTAGAACAAGAGTTAGGATGAAATATGTGTACCTTCTCAAAGCAATACTTCTTTTGGATGAATGTGCCTTCTAAAGAATAGATCATTCTCAAACCTTGCTTCAATCGTTTATAAGACTTTCATACACTTAATCAAAGAGTAAAAAGCAAAGAAAACTCATGAATCAATTAAACTTCTAAACAAGCATTATAACCTTCAAACATTATCAAAATCAATCATAAGAAACTTCAATTTAGACCACAAAGTCATATAACATTCTTTTGATCTTAAGGACTTTCAAAGAAAAGGTCTAGAATGCGGAAGGAAAGGAAGCTTTTAGGGAATGTGGTGCATGAATCCGGGAAATTAGACAACTATTCACTTCTTCTTCTTTTGCGGTTTCCGCACACTTTCAACTTAGAGCTTCGCTCTCTTCCTTTCATTTTTTCGACTTTACTTTTGGAGTTATGGATAGAGGTGCACAAAAACCGAAGCCTAGGAGATTGGCGTTTCTCAATTTTCATGAGATGCCTCAAACCCTTAGCGCACATACCATAATCCGCTAGGAATATCGCTCAATCCGAATTTGGCAAGACACAAACACCCGGCTATGTGAATGGTGCCGAGTTACTCATCGTCATGATTGACTTCCCCAAACCTACAATTTCTTTCTATTCTTTTGATTGCAAATAATAGCTCTCATGGCCCTCCCACATCAAACATGCCTTTTTCATTCACTTCTCCAAATTCCCGGATAGGTAAGGGAGGTCAATATTTTAATGAGGAGCAAAATGGTCAAAGAAAGAAGAAAGAAAAATCGAATTGCCTTAATCATCTCAACAAGAAGCATAGGAACTTATAGTGTGATTTCAACTTCAATTTCTCAACATGATTTAGGTAATATTCATCACATTATGAAACTTGCAAAAGAGGTACAATCCATTCATTCAAATTCTTTCCAATTCACTATTCTTTTAAGCATGCAATTGTCATCAAACTCAATTCACAAGTAGCGATTATCATGGAAATCATCTCAATTCATTAAAAGCACAAAATTTTCAAAATTTTTCAATTTTTATGGGTTTTTCAAGTTCTTTTTCATGCAAAGCAATAAGGAAACGTGCAACAATAAAATGAAATGCAAGATAGTCTCGAATAAAAGCAAACATAGTGAGTAGAAGTTATTACAAACTTTTAGTACATCCCACCCCATACTTAGGACGAACATTGTCCCTAATGTTCAAAAGAAAGAAAGAAAAGAAAGAAAATAAACTCACAAAGTGGTGGTGGAATGGATAAAGCAACGGTCATGCATCATCATCACTGCGGCGCTGGTGGAGGCGGGAATGGAGAGAAGCTGGAGTCGTAGGGCCGCCCAAACTGCTGGCGGTAGACGTCCCTCATCATGTGATCAAAATCATCCATGCGTCCGTCTCTAGCATCGGCTCGGATATCCAATGCTCCTACTCTCTCTGAAAGGCCAGTAGCCCAATCCGGCATCTGCTCGTACCATCCCGGAGCGTGACTATACCATGCTGGAGCGTCGGATGGAGCTGGTGCTGGTGCTGGTGTTGTTGTCTGCTCTGTGGACCAAGGAGGTGGAACTCCATACCATGCAGGAGGTGTGGTCATCCATGTAGGTCTCTCACTCACGCTAGCGCGGCGAGAAGACGAGCCTGAAGCTCTAGTTGGACGTGGAGAACGTCTAGGTGCATAGGGGGCCGCCACCGGCTGATCCGGAAACGTGCCAAACTCCTGCTCGGCTCCTCCTCCACCCTCAAACTGATCTCTCATGTCCTCCTCCTCAACAACTGGTGGTGGGACATATGGGGGAGATACAATCCTGTTCGCATGCATAGCAGCGAACGTCTCCTTCCAATTATGGCGTCCCGCCATAATGGAGTACTCCGGTAGCCACTCTATACCCCTACCCGTCCTGCTCTCCCAAGGCATGGCCGCGTAAGGCGGACCTCTATGTGTGGGGAAGATGAGGCCTCTAGTCATGAATGCATGAAGTCCCAGAGGTACAGTTGGAATGCGGGTGCAAGCAGAAAAATCAACTCCTAAGCTCCTAGCAATGTGGGTAACTATCCTACCATATCCGATGTTGCCCTTCTTCTTGTTCTTGAGCTTGCTCATCGTAGCAGCCAAGAGAGTGGCACAATCAGCCCGGCGTCCATACAGCATGGAGTATAGAAAAAAGAGTTCATCCGTCTTGATCTTTTGGGGCGTCTCCGTCCTAGGAAAGAGACACTCCGAAAGAACACGGTGAGCAACCTTCAAGGCTAGATGGTACATCAATCTAGCCTTGGTATCAGCAGGTTGCCAACGGTCCTCGTCGGCGTAAATCATCGCTACCTCCTCCCAAAAGAAACGCCACTAGGAAATCGACCGTTAACGGTCTCCTGGAACCCGAAAAAGGTCCCGAACTCACGGATGCTAAAATGATAGTCTCTTTCCATAAGACGGAAAGAGACGGTCCTGTCTACATGGCTGTGCTCGAACGACGTCACAACCTCCCGTGTAATCTCCTCATAAGCGTCTTCTCGGATAGCCGAGAAGACAACTAGTTCGGCTCTATCCAAGAGCCAAGTAAGGTCCTCTATGATGTTGAGAGGAGCTAGATCCTCCAACAACAAGTACCTAGGACCAATCACAGCCCTCTTATGGATCCTCTCGAGTGCATCGAGGTGATCCTCATGTATGGTCGGGACTCTAGGGCTAGGGGGTGAGGGTGATGAAGGTGAAGATGGAGGTGAAGGGGAAGAGGGTGGTGGTGCTCTAGAGGATGAGGAAGAAGAGGGATTACCCTTCCTCTTCTTGTTTTGATCATTCTTCTTCTCTTTTATCCTCCCCGAAACTCTCCTCACAAAGTCCATTCTATTCAAAATTACGGGCTGTTCTATAGATTCCACGGCCGTAATTCCTCCAGTGACCGTGGTTCGTCTCAGTAATTCACAAATCTCAGCAAATCAACACTCAATCTCCACAAACAGGCAGTCCTAATCTAATTTCTTCCAATCTCAATCAGTTCTTCCTAAAATCTCTAACAAAAATGAACCAAATCGACAAGAATCAAGAAGAGAGGAAAAACCTATTTTTCGGATTGAAAAAATCCGAATTGCGCGTTCCTTGGTGAATTTCCGCTCGATTTGTCGCTTGGATCTTGTTGGTGGTCGAATTTGCTTCAGTTTAGGAAGAAGAATCGTTAAAAACAATTAAGAAACGAGGATTTGAGAGAGGGTCGTGGATTTCGGCTATTAGGTCGTGGAAGAGGAATTTTGTGGGTGATTTTTGTGAAGAACGTGGTTTATATAGTCACAGGCAAAATTTTTGAAAATCACGGTCTGTCGGGGTGTTCCACGGCCATGGTTTTGTACGGAACCGTGGTTTTGGTGATTTTTCAAAGGCTTTTGGAAATTACGGGCACTGTAGCTGTCACGACCGTGGTGTAGGCCGTGGAACTCTCTGTAAAGCTCCAAAGTCTACATTTCGTCACTTTTCTTCAACATTATCCTTCCCTTTTCCTTTTTCATCGTTCCTACATCCAAAAACAAGAACACACCGGAAGAAATCGAGGCAAAATAAAGCAAAAACGTCTAAACTAAGCTAAACTATGAATCGAAAGTAAAAAGAAAGAATGCAATACCTTGGGTTGCCTCCCAAGAAGCGCTTTGTTTAAGGTCCGTAGCTAGACCATTCTCGCACTTATTCGAGTGCGGTGGGCGCGAACTCTTCAGCTTGGAGTTCCGGCGTATACTTCTTGAGTAGTTGGCCGTTCACCTTAAAGCTTCCGCCCGTTTCACCCCATACTTCAACTGCACCATGGGGAAAAATACGCTTAATTAGAAAAGGTCCGGTCCAACGGGATTTAAGCTTACCTGGAAAGAGACGAAACCTTGAATTGAAGAGGAGAACTTGATCTCCCTCCTTGAAGTCCTTTGGAATGATATGCTTATCATGCCAACGCTTTGCTCTCTCCTTGTAGATCTTAGCGTTCTCATAAGCGTTCAAGCGGAGTTCATCCAGCACATTAAGGTCTAGGAGACGCTTCTCTCCCGCTTCCTTCATGCTGAAATTCAGCCACTTGATAGCCCAAAACGCTTTGTGCTCCAACTCTACCGGCAAGTGACAAGACTTCCCATACACAAGGTTGTATGGTGTGGTTCCTATAGGAGTCTTGTACGCAGTCCGGTACGCCCATAATGCATCGTCAAGCTTCAAGGACCAATCCTTCCTAGTCCTTGAAACCGTCTTCTCCAGAATTCCTTTGATCTCCCTATTTGAGATCTCAACTTGTCAACTTGTTTGTGGATGATAAGGGGTAGCGACCTTGTGAGTAACCCCATACTTAGCTAGAAGAGCTTCAAAGCGACGGGCTATGAAGTGAGAACCTCCATCACCAATGATAGTCCTTGGCGTCCCAAATCGCGGGAAGATGGTCTTGTTAAAGAACTTGACCACTACCATGGCATCATTTGTGGGAGAGGCAATTGCTTCCACCCATCTAGAAACGTAATCCACCGCCAATAGTATGTATTGGTTTCCACAAGAGGATGGGAATGGTCCCATGAAATCAACTCCCCAAACGTCGAAAATCTCCACCTCTTGGATGTTGTTGAGGGGCATCTCATTCCTTCTAGAGATATTGCCTGTTCTTTGACAAGCATCGCAGCAAGAAACAAAGGATTGCACATCTCTAAACAAAGTAGGCCAAAAGAATCCAGATTGCAATACCTTTGCACTAGTCTTGTTCGAACTAGCGTGTCCTCTATAAGGTCGTGAATGACAATGGCGGATGACACTTTGCATCTCATCTTCCGGCACACATCGCCGAATGATGCCATCCGGACCTCTCTTAAAGAGGAGAGGCTCGTTCCAATAGTATTCCCGGACATCCTTAAAGAACTTATTCCTTTGTGCGTAGGATAGTCCGGGTGGTATCTCCTGGCAAACCAAATAGTTAACAAAATCAGCAAACCATGGTTCGTTACCTTTGGAGATCACGTTGATGCACTCCTCTATGATATGTAGGTGTTCGTCCGGAAAGGAGTCATCAATGGGTAAATGGTCGTCCTCTAGATGTGTTAGGCGACTCAAATGATCCGCAACAGAATTTTCTGAACCTTTCTTGTCGCGGATCTCAAGATCGAATTCTTGTAGGAGAAGAATCCATCTAATTAGCCTTGGCTTTGCATCTTTCTTTGCAAGGAGGTACCGGATCGCAGCATGATCCGTGTAGACAATCACCTTTGCACCTACAAGATAAGAGCGAAACTTGTCAATAGCATAGACAATGGCTAAAAACTCTTTCTCGGTAGTGGCGTAGTTGAGTTGCGCTTCATCTAGCGTCTTGCTAGCATAGTATATGGCGTGGGTTCGCCCTTCCTTTCGTTGTCCAAGAACAGCTCCAATAGCTACGTCACTAGCATCGCACATAACCTCAAAGGGAAGAGTCTAATCCAGAGGTTGGATAATAGGTGCTGAAATTAGAGCTTGCCGAATTGTGTTAAACGCATCCAAGCATTCCTGCGAAAACTCAAAAACTGCATCCTTCATCAATAGATTAGTGAGCGGTTTTGATATCTTAGAAAAGTCCTTAATAAAGCGTCTATAAAATCCAGCATGTCCTAGGAAACTTCTTATCCCTTTCACCGAAGTTGGGGGAGGAAGTTTCTCTATGGTCTCTATCTTAGCTTTATCTACTTCTATCCCTCTACTAGAGATTAAGTGACCTAATACGATTCCTTCCTTAACCATGAATTGACACTTCTCCCAATTAAGAACTAGGTTAGTGTCTTCACACCTTTGCAAAACAAGGGACAGGTTAGAAAGACAATCGTTAAAAGAGGAACCGTATACGGAGAAGTCGTCCATGAAGACCTCCATGATTTCCTCTATGTATTCGGAGAAGATGGCCATCATGCACCGTTGAAAGGTGGTTGGGGCGTTGCAAAGCCCGAACGGCATTCTCCTATAGGCGAACGTACCCCACGGGCACGTGAATGTGGTCTTCTCTTGATCATCCGGATGTATCGGAATCTGAAAGAAACCACTATAACCGTCAAGGTAGCAAAAATGTGAATGTTGCGCTAACCTTTCAAGCATTTGATCAATGAATGGCAATGGGAAGTGATCCTTCCGCGTTGCATTGTTGAGCTTGCGGTAGTCTATGCACATCCGCCATCCAGTCACGGTTCGGGTAGGAATGAGTTCGTTGTTTTTGTTGGTGATGACCGTCATTCCCCCCTTCTTCGGAACTACTTGAACTGGACTCACCCACTTACTATCGGAGATAGGATAGATGATACCTGCATCAAGAAGTTTAAGAATTTCCTTCTTGACAACCTCCTTCATGGTCGGATTCAACCGCCTTTGAGGTTGTCTTGAAGTTCTAAAGTCCTCCTCCATTAGTATCTTATGCATGCATAGGGAGGGTTGAATTCCTACTAAGTCCTCTATAGTGTAGCCTAAGGCTTTCCTATGTTTCCTAAGGACAATCATGAGCTGATTATGTTCATCTATGCTTAGTTCGGAACTAACAATAACCGGAAAGGTAGAATTAGGTCCTAGAAAAGCGTACCTTAGATGAGTAGGAAGTGGTTTTAGTTTCATCACTTTCGGAGCTTCCAACAATCCTTGAGGAGCATCCGACGTCTCCTTAGAAGTTTCTAAGGGTATTGAGTGTGTGGGAGAAGAATCAGAAGAAGTTGAAGAAGTGTCTCGATCACCCCTTTCCACGGCCAAAATTACGGGTGCCTCTTGTCCTCCACGGCCGTGGTTTAGGGCGTGGAAGGGAAATACGGTTGTCACATCTTCTCCACGACCGTATAACTCCCTGGAGTGGGACACGGTTTTGGTTGTGAAATCCACGGCCGTGGAATACAGTGTGTGACCGTGGATTCTCACATTTTCAGCCTCATCGTGGAGTTTCTCAAACTCCTCTTCATGCATCTCTTCTTGTGTTTCTAAGGCTTTAATTGCCTCATTGCACTCTTCTTCTTCTCCTACATTGGTTAGACTCATAGTGATAACTTTCTGTAGAGGATCGTTAAAGAGAATCGCACCTACCTCCTCCCTAGACAAACCTTCTTCATCTTGGATATCGAAAATATCCTCATCAAAGATTGGCTCCTTCACTAGAGTGGAAAGAACGAACTCTACTTTCTCTTCCCCTATATCAAAAGCGAGTCTACCATTCTTGCAATCGACTATGCAGCCGGAAGTTGCAAGAAACGGTCTTCCGAGTATGATCGGGACCGGACTATCTGCAGGAATGTCAAGCACGACAAAATCAATGGGAACAAAGAATTTACCTAGCTTGACCGGGACGTCTTCTACAATACCGACGGGGCGAGTGATGGATCGATCCGCCATGTATAACGTCATCTTCACCGGTTTAGGCTCGCCTAAACCGATCTTCCTGCACAATGCAAGTGGTATGATGCTCACACTTGCTCCTAAGTCACATAAAGCGTCATATGTGACATCTCCCACTCCTATGGGAATGCAAAATGACCCCGGATCCTTCAACTTTGGGGGCATTTTCTCCTTCATGGTCTTGATGAGATCCGAAGAATCCGAGCTCATCTTGACCTCACCGAAGTCTTCTAGCTTCCTCTTGTTGGAGAGGAGCTCCTTCAAGAACTTGCCATAAGCTGGCATACCTACAATAGCATCAATGAAGGGTATATTAATATGCAGCTTACTCATGAGTTCTATGAACTTACCGAATTGTTTATCTAGGCGCGCTCGCGCTCTAGATTGAGGAAATGGTAGGGGAGGTTTGTAAGCTGGAGGAGGAACGTAGACATCTTCCTTCTCCTTCCCCTTCTCCTTGTCCTTCTCCACGGGGACTTCAACGAACTTAGGCTGCGGATCGGTGGTAGTCACTCCGCTCCTAGTGGTGATTGCCATTACCCTTCCCTTAGGGTTGTCCTCCGTCTTTCCTGGAAGCTTCCCTTGATTCCTAGGAACTTCCTCCGCATGGTTGAACATTTGGTTTTCTAAAACCTTTTGAGCTTTATCAACCTTGGAAATTTGATCATCAACCTTAATGATGCGGTTCTCCAACCCTTGAAGCTTTCCCAAAATCGTTTCCAACATGGAATCGGGCTTCTCCTTTCCTGAAGTGTTTCCTCCATTTGATGTTTGCCCCTGGCTTCTCAAAGGAGTAGAGGAAGAGGAAGGTGGAGTTAGTGAATTGGAATTGGAAGGATAAGAGTTACCGGAATTTTGTTGATTGGAGCGCCAATTGTTGTTACTTGAACCCCTATTGTTGTTCCAATTGTTGTTCCGGCCGTTGTTATTGTTGTTGTTGCCATTCCAATTGTTCTGGTTATTGTTGTTGTTGTTGCGGTTTGTGTTGTCACCGCCATTGTTGTTGCCCAAATAGCCAACATCTTTCCCTTGTTGCTTTGGAAAGTTGGTCTTGATAGCCTCCTTCAACTCCTTGATCTCATTGTTGAGGGAGAAAATCTGATTTTGAGCTTCATGTGTGAGCTTTGCTCCTTGCTCCACACAATTTCCCTCCACTTTCCGGTGGGAATACTTCTCTATGACCCTTGCTTGCTTCTCAATGAAGTCCCAAGCGTCATCTTCTCTCATGTCCATGAATGTTCCACATGAGAGGGATTGGAGGTTAAATTGCGTTCCCGCATCCAGCCCCTTATAGTAAATCTCCAGCAAGGCAAGTTTGGATATGCCATGATGAGGGCAATCCAAGAGCAAATCCTGAAACCTTTCCCAAGATTGAAACAAACTTTCGTTAGGTCTCATGGAAAAAGCATTAATCTTACCTCTAAGTTCCGCCGTTTTGGATGGCGGAAAGCATTTGGTGAGGAACTCCGCGGAAAGGTTTTCCCACGTGTCTAGTTTCCCACTAGGAAGAGCTTGGTACCAAGACAACGCTTTCCCTTTCAAAGAGAAGAAGAAGGGCTTGAGCTTGTAGCTGTTGGTAGTAGCATTCTTCGGTCTCATCGTCTCCATCATACACTCAAAGTTTTGCAAGTGTTGGTGTGGAGATTCAGCGCTTGTCCCGCCAAATTGGTTTTGGCGAACAAGAGTAATAACTTGAGGGTTGAAGCTAAACCCTTGTACATCTTCAGCATCAAAATTCACGCCCAAACGGCGCGGTTGTTGTGTTGGATCCATCCTTTGGCCAAGAGTTCTTGGCTCATTATCCACACGTTCGATCCTTGCGTTCCTAGGTGGAACACGGCGATTAGTAGTTTCCCGTGGATGGAAAGGATTCACATTGATCGTGGGATCAATTTCTTCTAGCGGTGGCATGGAAGAGTCACTATCATCAGCGGATGAATGACTTCTTCTTCTTCTTGATCTTGATGCCCTTCTTGAGGATTTCTTGCTTCCCGGATTCTTAAGGTCGCTTATTTCTAACCTCATCTGGAACATCATATCCTTTAGATCGTTAACTTCAGATTGATGACGATCCATTTCATCCCGGCGGATGTTCTCATTCCATTGGAGTTGAGCTTCTTTCTCCGCTAACTCCGCTTGAAGATCACGTTCGTGTTCTTCAGCCATCTTCTTTTCCTTGCGCTTTTGCCTTAAAGTTTTCTCTAGCTCTTGATCAAGAGGTAAGAGATCTCCGGTGTTCCTAGACCTATGCATGCACTCAAAAGGATATCAAATAACGAGAGCAAGCTCCCAAGCTTGACAACCGGCTACCGAATTCGGTCTAAACCAAATCCCCGGCAACGGCGCCAAAAACTTGTTCGCCCCTAAACGTGCGTGCAATCAAGATTTAAATTTATCAAACTAGAATAGAAGCAGCGAACCCGTAGTATACGGATCGGCGTAGATTAGCAAGTATTCCAGAGTATCGAACACAAGGATTTGGGGAGACAAATTCAATAGTAGATTATCAAGCAGTTTATGTAAGAGCTTTGCAATATATTGGGGAAAACAACAATCCTAAAGATCCAAGTATCCAGCTGTGGCAATCGATTCAAGATAAACTTAATGATATAAAGACAGAGTTAGATATGCAAAGGTATGCTAATGTAAGGTAATCGTACGGTGAAGTTCCAAAAACATTATCTGACTCACCTATAAGAAACGCTCTATACAGGTTGTTGAGGCTTCAATATAGAAAGATTCTAAAGACAAGAATTAATGTCAAATACCCAAACTTATAATCCAAAGGTCAAAACTAACTTAACCGATTAAGGTTATGACACTCATAATCGAGGTAGAGGTTGTTGAGGCTTCACTACCACCTAGAAAAGACAAGCTAAGACTAAGTTAAAGCAAATCTTTAACTTTGGATTAAAGTAAAAGCAGGCTCGAAAACTTAAGGGAAATTACGGGCAGATCTTGAGATTCCACGGTCGTGGAACTCAAGAACAAACCGTGATTTAGGGTTCGTCGACGATCCTCTCAAACTCTCAGGGTCTAATCTATTTACGATCGATCTATCATCATCTAAGCCACAACTATCAACCCTTCACCTTAGAATTGTTAAGGGTTTTTAGCCAATAACAGTCATGTTGATATCAAATTCAAGAATTAAAAGATTGAAAGATGAGAACTTCCGAAAACTTTCAATAAACTCCAAACCAATCTCAAAGTCACAATCAAGAACGAATAATATCACCAATTCCAGAATAGAACAATTAAACACAATCTTAGGTAAGAAGGAAGAACGGGATGTCAATCCGTCTTCTAAATCAAACCTAAACAAGAAGAGAAATCTTCTTGCAAGAAATCTTCCGAATCTTCCGTCAATCCGGGAAATCTGGAAATCCCAACGATAATCTCCACCAAAGTGCGAGATCAGGGCAAATCCAAGCGCGAACGTCGATCTCCAACGAGATGTAAATGCTTCCAAGCAAATGCCGTGAAAGTCTCTCTAAACGGCGGTGTAAAATGCGTCTAAACAAGGATGTAAAACGGGCGTAAGCGTCGATGACGGAATCTCTCTTCGTCTGTCTTTTTATAGGGCAAGATAAAATATCGGCCCGGCCCAATCTTCAAAAGATCGTGGCTTCAAAATGTGGCAAAAAAGATCGCCAAGATCACGGTCGTGGAAGGTTCCACGACCGTAATTTAGAGCGTGGAAAGTGTCACGGTTTGAACCATGGATTCCACGACCGTAATAGTTACTGGAATGCATCACGCCTCTCTTGCAGGGTTCCACGGCCGTGATTCTGAACGTGGTTTGTAATACGGCCGTATTTTAAAGCGTGGTTTAGGGCAAGAACGTGATTCTTCCCTAGACTCGTGCATTCCTCAAGTTGAACTCCATTTTGCTCCTAAGAATGCCCTCAATCCATGGACATACTCAATCAACTCTTCTTTGCTAAATTCCGTTCGGAAATGGCTCCCAATCACCTATAATCAACATAGAACTTGTGTAGACATCTATATCGTCAATATAGGCAAACTAGCTCACTTATGCAACAATGCTCAATCAAATGACTATCAATATGAATCAAATACGTTTAGAAAACGTGCCTAAAGTATCACTTTTATTCGTGCTAACAGGTACTTAATCCTTTTCTCAGCAAATGCAGGGCAATCCAAGCCCAAATCGAAACGAAATCAGCGAGGTTAGGGTTTCGGTTTCGTTTTACCTCGTTCGGCCGATTCGGTTCGATTTCCTTGCAGATCGTTGATGCACTGGGATCCTTTACGCCTTAATTGCAGTTTGGAAGCGAAAATCTTCGAAAATGAGCGAGAATCGAAGAAGCGAGGTGAAGTATAGCGCCGCGGTCGAGGGAGGGTAAAAGTGAGGAAAGAGAAATTTTTCCTCTTTTTATACGCTTTCTAGAATTGCTGTCACCTCGGTCGAGGTGGTCTCGACTGGACCGAGGTGGTACGGACCGAGGTGGTTCTTTAGAAACCCTAGTCGCCTCGGTTGCTCAAGAATCATCTCGGTCGAGGTGCTCTGACAGCAACCGAGATGTGCTTCAGTCAAACTTCGTCCTCTCAAATTCTCGAAAGCAAACCGTAACCGGCTCGGTCTAGACCAAGTCCCCGGCAACGGCGCCAAAAACTTGTTCGCTCCAAACGGTGTGTGCAAGCTTTAAATTTATAACCCTAGACGTAAGCTTAAAACAAGGATGTGAACCCGCAGTGTACGGGTCAATCGTAGTAAAAAGCAAGGAATTACAGGGGTCGATCACAGGGACTTAGTGAAACAAAGTCCAATTACGGTATGCTTTAGTAATTACTAACCACAAAAGGTGATCAAAACAATCAAAGATGATATAGAAGTCAATAAAGGAAATATGCAATTCTAGGGATTTAAGCATCTAGTTATGGTTCCAACTCAAGATCTAAAGCTAAGCGGACAAAGCTGAGATATTTGCAAGGGGAAGGTGTTTCTAAAGTGGAATAGATCACCGGGTAAGTCTCACTACTCACTAATCCAAAACCGTAACTCCTATTACCGGGTAAGTCTCAAGGAATTAAGATAAAGAACTATAACCTCAAAATAACATACCATCTAAGGGAATAGAATCAACCTTTACCGGGTAAGTCTCAGGCTAACTCACAAAGATGGGGTGAAAGCACACTCAAACCCCAATAAAGGATAAACCCTTATTACCTACACTTATGATCTTAGGTAAACAAACAAAGGAATTACCGGGTAAGTCTCATCTTAATCTTGCATTGAACCAGGAAAGGTGTAATAAGAATAGGATTTGGCAAACTCTAACACTTAACTCTCAGTTTCGGATCAGATAAGTCACCTCGGTCAGAAGAATTCCACCCCGGCCGAGATGTTCATCGACTGAGCGAGATGCTTAGGGTTAAGGTTAATGACTCGAACTTTCAGGGTCCTACTGTGATTAAGATCATTCTATTATTGTTTTTCCCACAACCTTCAGTCAATCACCCTAGAATCACACAAAGAGATTAGCCACTCATCATCATGAAAGCAATAATCAAATATATAGGAAGAAGGTGAATATTTGAACAAGAAGAATTTAATGAAAGACTTCAATAACTGAATCGAATATCACAACAAAGCGTTCCTTGGATAGAAATCCAACAAGGCAAGACAACAAGAAAGGGAATCTAAGATAATCTTACAAAAACCCTTCAAAAACTATAAAAGCTATAATTTTCCTTCTTCAACCTTCAAAAAGGTTCTTCAAATCTCCCAACTGGAGTATGGCTGCAGCGGTGTAGTAGGTGTAAGCGAGGTGATAGCGGATGTCGGATTTGTGGGAAATCCGATCCTTTTTATAGGAAAATTACTCTCCAAAGATAAGATATCTTAGAAAGATCTCTTCCCATAAAAATAGGTAAAATATATGATCTAGTATATCTTCTTCCTTCCAGGAGCCAAGCCCAAAAATATAAGATCTCTTTCCAAAGATAAAAGATCTAAGCCAAGAATAAAATATTCTTGCCGCGTCCCAGGTGTTCGCCTCGGTCGAGTCGACTTCTCTGGATCACCTCGGTCGAGGTGAATCTGTGGTCAACCGAGGTGAGTCACAACTGAATGTGAAATCTCTCAAATCTGGTCCAAAGTGAATCTCTAATCCATGGCTATGCTTCCTGGATGGTTCCTTATGTTCCTGAATGTAGCTCCAATGACTCCATAGCTCCTTTTGCTCCTTTTTGATGCAAAACGTGTCATTTTACCTACGATTACAACAAAACTAGGTGTAGACCTCGATTCCCACAAAGGTAGATGAAATGGTAACATAATCACATATTATACATACAATCATGCAGATTATTGAAGATAAAACGTCTAAACAAACCCCAAAATATAGACTATAATTCATGCTATCAGTGATCATCACTCGTCCCCCTTGTGTTACTAGCTTTTAGGCACCTCCTCCTAACCCGCAGGCGGAGACCGGTGGTTACCGCCCGTTATAATACACTTGGGCCATTTAAATGTAATAAAATGGTCATCTTGGTCCGGTTAAGGTTATGAATGCACAATCATATGAACACACACAACCATCGTAATCACACAAATCCATAACTGAACGCTAAGTAAGTCCTATGGACTTACCTGTCACACTCGTATCCAATACCACGTCACAGCTTCCCCTTGGGGAAGAATCAACACCTGCAAGAGCAAGGTACACAACATCACAAACTGTAAGGGTTAGGAGACTCGTCTCCATAACCAGAACCAACCGACAACCTCAATCTAAACCTCAAGATAATAACAAGCTCACATATGCCAATGGCATAACCTGAACATCAATACAAGTGCCTAAGGCACAACTCCAACATACAACACATGTAACACGCCAAATTCTAAGAACTCGGGGAGTTACTGGTTAGGACCTCACAATGGGTCCCGACCTTAGTTTGACAACAATTTAACTTGGATCTTACAACAAGGCACAAAAGTATTTAAAACATTTGAAAACTTTAAACAATATATACATGAAGAATATGTATCAGCCTTACAAAGAAAAGGTACCAAAACGACACATAAGAAGAACAGAAGACATCCCGTCCCCAACTAAATAAGTACGTGGACCCGGCTGACCATTCCCTCCGGATCTCTCTACAACTGTTTTAACCTGCAAGACATCTACAAGGGGTAGAAAACCGTTAGCTAACATTCTAGGCATAAGTATAAAGGTAAAAGCACAAACACACAACATACACAATCAACATGAAACACTCAATCCCTTTATTTTCTTTAATTAGGTGATAGGTTATTACTAATGATACTTATTTTGTGACACGAGGGATTCCCAAACCTCGCCCCTGTCCCCGTTTACCAACGCGGAATGGTACTAATGCATCTGACCGTCTACCGGACTGGGCTGGTCGCAGGGAACCTCCTAGACTCTCGCAAGAGCTAGGCAGATGATGTCACGACCCGTTATCATACACTTGGGTCAATTACGTAAATAATAAAGTCGGCCTAATCCGGTTTCATTGTTTATCATAACTAACAAACACCACTCATACACATTACACTCATACAAGAAGCCAGCTAAGTAAGTCCATGGATTTACCTGAATCAGATTTCGACTCCTAATTCGCAAATCCATCTGTACAGTAGGAATTTAGTGGCCTGTCAAAGGAGGGAAGTGTGTCAGCACACTTTCTGGGTGGGTAGAAGTCTAAGACTTCTAAGATAGTAGGTCTTAATAGAACGGAATTGATTACAGTATTAATTTATGGTAAAATGACTATTTTACCCTTGGTCTCAAAACTTCCAAAAATTCCCTAATTCATGCCTAAACTCTTATTTGAGACTAAAGAGTCATATTCTAACTCCTAAAGATGAGTTTGGTTACAAACTGGCAATTTACCCATTTCCCTATTTTTGGAAAGATCGTTAAGGTCTAACTTCGGCTTCAAATATAAAATTCGAATAATCTTATAAAAATTCCAAAATAATTCCCTAGATCATCTATGATATCTCATCTACTCCTAGGAGTAAGAATTTCTTAAAACTGTTCAACCATCACTTCTACAAAAATTTCTAAAATTGGTTACAACACTTAACAAACAACACATAGTCTTAACTTTGAAAAATCATAACTCCTAAACTACTCGCTGGATTTATCCCAAATTTTGATACGTTCTGCTATAAAATCTTATCTATAATATATCCAAAATTCAGCCGCAAAGGAGATCAAAATCATATTTAAAACTATCTCACAAAACCGAATTTCAGCACAACAGAAAAACTGTTTACGACTTCATCTTTGAAAAATCATAAATCCCAAACCACTCGCTGGATGACTCTCAAATTTTAATATGTTCTACAAAAATATTTCAACTATATTATATCCAAAATTCAAGCCCAACGGAGATCAAGAGCTTATTCAAAACCATCTCACAAAACAGCATCACTTGCTGTTTTCCCCAACACTCAGCACATATATACAAACTTCATGAAGAGTCCACTTTGCAACATCATAACTCTCAAACCGTAACTCCGATTCTCCCCAAATTTTAGTATGATCTACTATATACTACTGACTACAACATATCCAAAATTCAGAAATAAAGGAGGTGTCTAACATACCCAAATCTGGACTCGAAAATGCCTGCTTATCACTTCATGAAAACTTCGGAAAACAACATGCATCTTTACTGTTCCTCTATGGGTATTCTGGGTAGATTTAGGAGACATAAAAGGTACTCATTAGGCATGAATTACATGGGCTGAAGTGTAAGCAAGAGAAAGGTATCAACCTACTTTATGTAAGCTTAAGGGCACAACTACTCCCCCTACCTTCAAGTACATATACATTGCAACAGAAGAAGCAAAAGGATGGCTTACTTCGGCTGCACTAGGGAGGACAGACTTTGCTGGCGATTGCAGTCCTTAACGCCGGAAACCGGAGGGCGCAGAAGGGAGCTTCACTCTCGATTTCGACCCAGACAGGAGGAGGTTCCTTGATTTCGGCAGTCACTGCAGGGGCCATTGTAGTTACTAGATCGAATACAAAGGATAGGTATAGAAGGGAACTGAGTCCCTACCTGGAGTGTTCGAATAAGAGGCGTTGAGGAGTGTCCTCTGTCTTATTGGAGTTACAGATGAGGGGGAAAGGTTGCTGCCTCGGCTGTAGGGTCCGCACTGTCCGTCTAGGCCAAGAGGGGAGGAGTTTCATGAAAGGAAAGAGATAGACGGATCACCTGCTGAAGAGGCCACTAGGTCGTATGCAGATCTGGAAGGTCGGGTGTCATCACTGATGCAGGAGATGGATCAAGAAGCGTCTGGCCTTGATGGCCGCCTGCTATGGAGGAGAGTCGGGTACATGTTCACGTGTAGAGGCTTGCTGTTACATTTTTGCTGGGAGGTCGAAGGGAAGGCGAGGCGTGCAAGCTGCTGCTACGTCTGTGCTGGGAGGTCGAAGGGATGACGAGGCGTGCAAGCTGCTGCTTCGTCTGTGCTGGGAGGTCGAAGGGATCTTGGGAGTTGAGGCGATGCATCTGGACGTACAGGAAGGCAGGCGTGGGGCTGTGGAGGATTGGTGTCGACTGGTGTTCCTTGGCATGCAGGAGTTTACAAGCGAGCTAGGGCAATTCACGTCCCTCACAGGTGGGCTGGGTAGAAGTACGTAGATGGGCTGGAGCAAAGAGGTGCAAGGGAGAGATGAAATAAAAGAGGAAGGGAGTGGGCTGAAAACATAGGCAAAAAGTTGGGCTGAAGCAAGGTAGGAAAGAATGGGCTGAATAGTTTGTCAAAAACATGTCAAAACTCGTCATGGCCTTGTCAGGTCCATGAAGGAGTTTGTCACAGGTTTGTCGGGCTTTGTCATGGCCTCGTCTCAACTTAGTCATGATCTCGTCACAACTTGTCATGATCTCGTCTAAAGTCATCGATAAGAATGAATTATAATAACTAGGGTTTGATATAAATCTATCATTTTATGTGAATTAAATTCTACATAAAATAATACATAATTATAAGAATTAGAGCTTGATATAATTTTATCATTTTATGTGAATTAAATTCTACATAAAATAATAAAATTTGTGAAGGAAGAAATACTAGATAGAATGGGAAACCGTCAACGGCTCGAAGTCCGATTTGATTCGGAATTAAACGGAATAAAAATTCTGGATATTACATCAGTACCCCCTTAAAAATAAGTTTCGTCCCGAAACTTTGGACAATGTACTTAATTAAAAGACTTCTATAAATAAACTGGTATGTCCTAGTCTCACTAAAATTTAATTTCCTTTTCTAAACTTCTCTAACCTTATCAGAGCATAACGAAAAAAAACTGGTCGTTACATCAGATCCCCCTCAAAATAAGTTTCGTCCCGAAACTTAGGGTAAGACAATCCTGATCGGCCTTTAAGACACCAAATGGGTGTTTTTGATCACTACACAAAAGTCTCGTCGTTTCCACATCCAAGTATCCCGCACATCAAGGTTATCAAAAGTACACATCAGTGACTAAGCACTCAATCATGAAATAAACAAGTAGACAAACAATATCACACATCCAAGGTCAAGTCCTAACTCATCACTCTCGAGGTTACAACTATCACTATATAGGTCTTTGAAAGGTTACGTCTCTTACTATTCCCAATCTTAGGTAGCCTTATCGGCTCTTCATGAAACCACTGAATCTTAAATCTTTTCCGGTACTTAGATCACAAGGGCCTGCTACCACGTTCTAGAGTAGTTACCGGATATCTCACCGGTATCATCCAGCTCAACTATCTGATCCTCTAATCGGATGACCTCACTCGTGTCTGGTAGGTATCTCTCCAACTGAAATTCTCAAACTCAGTTCCAAAACTTAGTCTCCGTGGAAAACTGGAGCTACACCCTCCGATAGGGTGAGGAATACTAGTCCATCAATCATTTCTAAACCACTTTAAAACTTCAAATGGTTTTCTTACACAACTCACTTCTAGATCCTTTGATGACTTTACGGAAAATAATCTATTCAACTTTCTTCCCTTCGTTATGACCACTTGCTTACGGCCTTCTGTAGAGGTTCTGACTACCCACTCAGGCCAAAGGTCTTTGACATCCACCAACACTTACTAAGTTCCTCATGCTCTTCGTATCACGACCCACATGGTCTTGTCTTTTAATATTACTCAGTCATCATGTTCCTCAGGTACGGAATTGTCACCCTTACCCTTTTCAAGTCTAATACTCAAGACAATTAAAAATCAAATCTAGTGGTTATCCTCTTTGTTCACTTGGCTTTATTATATTATTTATAGATCTCTAATATATCGTTTGCTCAAACTTAGGCTTCTCACATATTTTCTAAGATCTTAAGTGAAATAGAATAAGTCCGAAATGATGGTATTAGACACAAAGTGATCTCATATCACCGGTATTTGTTAATAACTACTCAATAAATGTTAACATATCATCAGTAGTGCGCTCTTTTATCCACCATTGTTACCAGCCCTATAGTATCCCCCTAACTCAAAACGCAAGTAGGCTCTGTTCCGACATAACATTACACATAAAATCTACTCCGAGATTATGCTTTCTTTAAGCACTGTTACTAGGTTGCAAGTATGCTCCGGTCGCTTCTCTTTCTTATGTATCTTCGACTCAGGATGGCAGTTACTCACTTGGAGCTTTCTAGTGCAGGACATGCACAATACTTTTATTACCTCATTAATTCTTTCCTAATCCATCCCGAAAACTCACTCTAGAGTATTCCATTAGTATGAAATTCCAAAACTACTTGTGTGGCAACCTGTAGTAAAGCAGTCACTCTTCACTCGGATCCATAATAGGGTACCAGTCTCCTTCTATTACCTCTACATGCACATAAGTTTATGTACAACATTTTTAGTAACTCCCCATAGCCTATCTCACGTTCCTTCCAACTAGAATGCATTTAATAAACTATCACCATCTTAAACTCGACACGACATCCCTCAACACCCTTGAGCTTCTAGCTCTGTGGGTTAGGACCCACCACGCTTCCGCTGCGCTACTCTGATTATTGTGTTGTTCTCCGTAATCATAAGGACATGTTCTGTCAGTCAAAAATGATTAACCGAATGAAGTACCAAGTACTTTCCTTACTTTGTCTTCTTGAAATAAAATCATGATTAGAAAACAACCATCTTCCATTTACTTCCTTAATTCTTTTAACACGGATCCAAACTACTAGACTCGACCGGAGTTTGATCTTAACCAGCCAAGAAGTAACCCTTAAAAAGTTTCTCTTTATCCTTCTTTAGTTCGTCTTATCTTTCGGTCTTCTTCTTCCTTTGGGACAACTTTCTTTCTCAAGTCTCACTGTGCCATTCGCCTAACGTCAAAAGTCGTTCTTAACACTCCACGATAGATGGTAAGCGTCTTGTAGTTCCAATGACTTTTAATTACCTCCCAATTGTAGTCTTTTTACAGGGACCGTCTGTGTTGAGGCCTATGCTCTGTTATAAATGGGGGTTACCCTGGACTCTTGAATCCACCACACGATTCTCACAAGCACAGGTTCCTTAATCGGCGTTGTTTGTAATATTCCCTTCCAAATCTCTATTGACTATGTTACGGGATTCGATCCTTTCGATACTGGCGTTGTTATTCTTCTTAGAATTCTTTTCTTTAAAGAAGACAAAATGTCTCCAGGCTTGTGAAGTCTACCCTTCGCTCTTACATTAAGTTGTAAGTCCCTCTTCCGTGTAAATTGTGATCTGTCAAAATTTCCTTAGCTAGTAGGTAAACAGTCGCTCACCACAATCCTTTTATACTTCTTTAGTTCGTTCTATCTTCCATTCTTCCTCTTCTTTTGGGCTATCTTCGCTTCTCGAGTCCACCAAGTTCGTTCTTACGTACCCATTTCTTCATTGGTATTGGTAGTAATACAGCCTTCATGAAACTCCGTTGACCCTGCTACAGCCTCCATTCTTCGGATATTGGCGTCGTGACTTCTTTCAACTTCATATATCATCGAGGAGGTCAAAACCTCCCCACGTTTGTGGGGTCTGCCTTTTCGCTTTTACACTCAATTGTAGGTCTTCATTTTGTGCACCTTAGATTCTCACCCCCGGATTGACACTTTGTCTCTTTTGGTTTCTCCTGCCCCTTATGGTCTATGTGGCATCCGCCTCGATTATAATGTCCTTGATTCCGTAATCTTGGTTGTACTCAATTCTACTTGTCCTATTCCAATATTGTTATCTCTACTCCACACTCTTATAGTCTCTTGCATGGCCCTTCAAATTCTGTCTCTCGGCCTCGTATGCCTGTGTTCCTTGTACGACCTTCTATTGCTTCTAACTGAACTAACTCAGGGATTTCTTCCTCATCTGATTGTGCTTGTGGTAAAAATTATCTTCACAACTTGACTTCCTTGCTCACTTGTTCTTTGGATGGTTAACAAGGGTTACTAGGACACCCACCCGAGTCTAATACTTGATCCAAGGTCCGAGTCCTTTGTCTCGTTTTGAAAACTCTTCAAGTCTGCTACCGATTTATCATGAGGCGATAATTGCTTCATGATATCACAACTAAAGGATATAATATATCCTTTAGGATACTAACATATTACACATACACATATATATAACATACATTAATATTCATTATACTAAATCCATATGCTAACTCATATCGATCCAAGTTGTAGAGATCCACGGAGAGCGATGGTGGTCCAACGTACTACTAACCCAACAACCCGACTATGCGCACGTGTGAAAACATAAATCCGTTTTGAAAATTTTAGACCCCTTTCGGGTTCTAATTATTTTATACAATCGGTCTTTCAGAAGATTTCAAGTGCAATTGTTGCCAACCCAGAGCTCTGATACCATATTGTAACACCCCAAATTCTGAGAACTCGGGGAGTTACTGGTTAGGACCTCACAATGGGTCCCGACCTTAGTTTGACAACAATTTAACTTGGATCTTACAACAAGGCACAAAAGTATTGAAAACATTTGAAAACTTTAAACAATATATACATGAAGAATATGTATCAGCCTTACAAAGCAAAGGTACCAAAACGACACATAAGAAGAACAGAAGACATCCCGTCCCCAACTAAATAAGTACGTGGACCCGGCTGACCATTCCCTCCGGATCTCTCTACAACTGTTTTAACCTGCAAGACATCTGTTCACGCTAGGATGTAGCACAAAAAAAAGCTTTACATTTATAACTCAAACTAAATCCTAAACTACCTAGCGAAACCCGCAGTGTACGGGACGTTTGTAGTAGGGATAGTATTCCGAGGTCGAACACAAAGACTAAGGTGAGATTGATTCAATTTGTGATTAAGTCTAGTGAAGATCTAGATTAAGAAAAGAGAAAGAAATAGAGAAATGAAAATCTCAATTGTTTTTTTGGTTGGTTTTTCGATGATCAATCAAAGATCATAATTCATGCAAAGTAAACAGAGAACTAATACTAACAAATCAACTCGAACAAACAAGCTAAAAACGAGATATAGATCAAAGAAAGAAAAGACGGATTCTAGGGTTTGGAAGTTCCGGTTATGGCATAGGACTCAAGCTATCTATTCGTTCCTTGGATTAACTATGTTGGGGTTAAGTGTTTCTAAATTGGGATCAATCACCGGGTAGGTCTCATGGTCCGCTAGTCCATTCCCAAGGTCTCATCACCGGGTAAGTCTCTAAGAACCTAAGGGACAGAATTTTACTCAAACCGGATTGTTATCTAAAGATCCAACCTATCCTCACCGGGTAAGTCTCGGAAGGGTTAGTCCTAAGCTACCATCCAGCACACTTAATCCAATGGCGGCTTATTAGGCTCACCACTACCTAAGGTTTGTTATCTTTGGAATCTAAGAGTAAGGATTACCGGGTAAGTCTCTCCTAACACTTAGTTGCTAACACTAGGTCACCCTAGGATAGATTTAACTCAACAAACACTTAGGATTTCAACATTCTAACAATCTAAGACTAGATCCACCGAACCAGGAAAAATCACGGTTTGTTCTACCTAAACCACGGCCGTGGTTTGACAGGAACCAACCGTGATTCCTAACAGAGGCTACGTTATGCACACAAGTCATCCAAAGATAAATCTAAGTCTGTCCTATCATAGCCCTAGCCATAACCATCCTTTCCTTACCCTAGAACCACATCTATTTAGCCTACAACGTTCATAATAGAAATCGAAACAAGCAAACATAAAATCATGACATCCATTTGCAAGATGATGAAGGAAAAGAGATGAACAAGTGAACTAAAACAAAACCAAGCTGAAAATAGAATTAGAGTAACTCACAATCCTTCTTAAAGAAGGTTCAAATGGTTCATACAACTCTAGAAATAGAATCCGGAATTCTTCACTACAAAAACTATCAAGGTGTGGTAATGGTATGTGTTCTTCTTCTCCTCTTCAATGGAGCTCTTCTTCTTCCTTTTTGGCACTCTCCTTCCTAGAAATACTTCTTGTTGAGAGAGTATTTTTGATTGGAAGATTTGGAAAATGGAGGGTTGCTCCAAGATGCTCTTCTCAGCCAATGAAGGACCACTTTTATAACAAATTTTGCATGAGTTGGCCATGAGAGTCGTGGCACAGCTGTCACAAGAATCTGGCAAAATCCACGGGTAGAACCACGGTCGTGGTCTTGGTCTAGACCGTGGTTTGCTCCAGAAGCTTCTTCTAGGCTCGTTGAGCCATGGTTTGGTGCATGGCTTGTGTTGGCAAGGTTCCATGAGTCCTCTTTAGCCTTTAGCTTGTGTCCTAATGAGTCCGAGGGTGTGTCATCTAGATGAACGATCCTAAAACGTATCGTTTTAGCTCCTAAATCTCCCGAAATACCTATAAAGCAACGCACAAGTCCGTGTAGACGTCTATCTCGACAAAGTACGTGAATTGAGTGCAAACGTCGTGAACTAGTGCTAAACCATGCATGAATGAGTGAGAAATCTATCTAAATGATTACCTAAAACTAAGCAATAAATTGTGTTATCAAAATACCCCATACTTAAGGTTTGCTCGTCCCCGAGCAAATTCCCAACTGTAGACTAAGAGATGACATGATTTATGTATGCAGAAAAATGGCAAAATCTTTTTGAGTTTGTGCTTCTATTATTGGATCACCTTCAAAGTCATGTTTCATGGAAAAGGATAAGCAATCATGCATCAAACAAATGAAGACATGGAAAGACAATTGTACTTAACTCAAAAGTATGCATGAAATGTAAAGATGAAGAAGTCAAGAAGATCAAGAGTACATCCAATCTAAATCACTAAGTCTTACAAATATGCAAATAGGTCATAAGGTCTTGTGAAATAAAAGGGTCAAGAAATGTAGTGATTGGGTGGGAATTTCTAGGTTATGTGATGCTAATCCGGGAACGGAACTAACTCCACAATCTTGTCCTCGATCAACTTCCCTCAAGTGTATATTTTCCTCTATCTTTTCTTTCTTTTCTTTTTCTTTGAATTATTTTTGAGACAATGGCATTGGTGTACAAAAGCCGAAACCTTGGTGATTAGCCATCCTCGGGCTTTTTCTATTTTTCGAGGTGCATCCACACCGGGCACACATACCAAAGCTCGCTAGAGCTATTGGTTTATTTGACTTTGGCAAGGCACCAACACCCGATTATGTGAAGTGTACCGAGTTACTTGTCATTTAAACCAATGCCCCCAAACCTATATTTTCGGCTACACTTTCACAACAATTTCAGCATTTATTCATGACATTCTTTTCATCAACAACTTCACCCCACACTTGCTTTTCACACACATCAACACACTAGCATGCTCCTATTCCCGGATGGGTTAAAAGAGGTCAACTTTATCTCAATTAAGGTGCTCAAGCAATCATGATTAAGATGAGAAGTAGAGAAAGATGAATTGCCTCATTCATTCCTAGATGGTGTGCAAGAACTATCATGTAATTTCGATCTTCAATACTCAATCATTTCTGGGCAAACATCATGATCACAAATCATTCATAGAATTTCAAGAGAAGTACTTCAAGTCCACATATGCGTTCATCAATCCTAACACATGAGGCCATCCATAGCCAATTCACAAGACAAGATTCATCATTAGGATCATATCCAAGCCTAGAAAGCAAAAAAAAAATTTAAATTTTCTGATTTTTATGGTATTTTCGAAATGAGTATGTACAATGCAAGACATGTGAAGATTTTAAACTATCCTAGATGCTCATCATGCAAAGGATCATGCAAACCCCACCCCATACTTAGAAACACATTGTCCCCAATGTGTAAATGAAGTAAAGAGGAGTGAAAGAAGGTTCTCACAATGTAAAAATGGTTTGCTATGGTATTTGGGATGACTCAAGTGAATCGATGTTGGATGATCCTATCAACCATGGTAGAGAGCTCTAAGTGTTCATCAAGGCATCGGGACCCGCGCTAGGCACCGCTAGCCGTCCAAGTTCCGCGTCCGCTCCACCCATAATTGATGAGGGGTTCATCATCATCATTCCTATGTCAAGCAAGGCTTCCAATGCCACTAATGTTCTAGCACACACACAAAGTAGACAAAACACACACAAAGATAGAAAAATCTAGAACAAAAGCAAAACAAGAAAGGAAAAACGTTACCAATGGGTTGCCTCCCACCAAGCGCTTTTTTAAGGTCATTAGCTTGACCAAACTCGGGGCGTCTACTCAAGGTAAAGTGGGGCAATCATGTCTACCAGAGCTCCCGGGATATACTTCTTCAACCGGTGCCCATTCACCTTGAAGTTTTCACAATGCTCCCCTCCTATCTCAATAGCTCCATGGGGAAAGATCTTTTTCACCACATACGGCCCGGTCCATCTTGATTTGAGCTTTCCGGGAAAGAGCCTTAGCCTTGAGTTGAAGAGAAGGACAAGATCTCCTTCACTCAACTCCTTGGGGATGATCCTCTTGTTATGCCATCTTTTGGTTCTCTCCTTGTAAATCCGGGCATTCTCATAAGCATCCAATCGGATCTCCTCGAGGGCATTCAATTCAAGCAATCTCTTTTCTCCCGCTTCTTTAAGATCAAAATTTAGCCACTTAATGGCCCAATAAGCTCTATGCTCCATCTCTACCGGAAGGTGGCAAGACTTGCCATAGACCAACTTGTAAGGAGTGGTGCCAATCGGTGTCTTGAAGGCGGTTCTATATGCCCATAAGGCATCATTGAGCCTCATAGCCCAATCTTTTCTCGTCCTAGAGACCGTCTTCTCAAGAATGGCCTTGATCTCCCGGTTGGAGATCTCCACTTGGCCACTAGTTTGGGGATGGTAGGGTGTTGCCACCTTATGAGTCACCCCATACTTAGCCAAAAGCGCTCCAAAGTTCCTATTCGTGAAGTGCTTCCCTCCATCACTAATGATCACCCTTGGTGTACCAAACCTAGGGAAGATCACTCGGTTGAAGAACCGCACCACCACCTTGGCGTCATTTGTAGGAGAGGCGATTGCTTCCACCCATCTCGACACATAGTCCACCGCCAATAGGATGTAGAGATTGCCACATGAAGAAGGGAATGGTCCCATGAAGTCCACACCCCATACATCAAATATTTCGACTTCTTGGATGTTGTTCAAGGGCATTTCATTCCTCCTTGAGATGTTGCCCGTCCTTTGGCAAGCATCACATGCCGCTACAAAACCTTGCACATCTCTAAACAAGTTAGGCCAATAAAAACCGGATTGCAATACCTTTGCACACGTTTTGTGTGAGCTAGCATGGCCTCCACATGGTAAGGAGTGACAATGCCGGATCACACTCTCCACTTCATCTTCCGGTATGCATCTTCTAAACATTCCATCCGGCCCTCTCTTGAATAGAAGTGGTTCACTCCAATAGTAGTGCCTCACATCGTTGAAGAACTTCTTTCTTTGTGCATATGTCAATCCGGGAGGCACTTCCTCACACACTAAGTAGTTCACAATGTCGGCATACCATGGCTCACTTCCTCTAGACACTTGGAACAAGCATTCCTCCACCATTTGTAATTGCTCATCCCGGAATGAGTCATCAATTGGGATGTCATCTCTTTCAAGCTCTAATGGTGGGAGTCTACTAAGGTGATCCGCCACCGAGTTCTCGGATCCCTTCTTGTCCCGGATTTCCAAATCAAATTCTTGTAGAAGAAGGATCCACCGAATCAACCTAGGCTTGGCATCCTTCTTGGTAAGTAGATAACGGATCGCAGCATGATCCTTATAAACTATGACCTTCGCTCCAACAAGATATGAGCGGAACTTCTCAAATGCATACACAACCGCTAGCAACTCCTTCTCGGTGGTAGCATAATTGAGTTGGGCATCACCTAGCGTCTTGCTAGCATAATAAATGGCATGAGTGCGCCCATCTTTCCTTTGCCCCAAAACAGCCCCAACGGCTACATCGCTTGCATCACACATGATCTCAAATGGTAAACTCCAATCCAGAGGTTGCATGATAGGTGCGGAGACCAAGGCGTTTTTCAACCTACAAAAAGCCTCAAGACAATCTTTGGAAAAGACAAAATCAACATCCTTCATTAGTAGGTTAGTGAGAGGCTTAGAAATTTTAGAGAAGTCTTGAATAAACCTCCGGTAAAAACCGGCATGCCCTAAGAAACTCCTTACCCCCTTCACCGAGGTAGGTGGCGGCAACTTCTCTATCGTTTCAATTTTGGCCCTATCAACCTCAATGCCACGGTTAGACACCAAGTGTCCTAACACAATGCCTTCACTTACCATGAAGTGGCATTTTTCCCAATTCAAGACAAGATTTGTCTCCTCACATCTTTGCAATACTAATGACAAGTTAGCCAAGCAATTATCAAAGGAAGAACCATAAACAGAGAAATCATCCATAAACACTTCCATGATATTTTCTATATATTCCGAAAAGATAGCCATCATACACCTTTAGAAAGTGGCGGGTGCATTACACAACCCAAATGGCATTCTCCTATATGCAAAAGTACCCCATGAACATGTAAAGGTTGTTTTCTCTTGGTCATCGGGGTGGATAGGGATTTGGAAGAATCCACTATATCCATCTAGGTAGCAAAAATGAGAGTGTTGAGCTAACCTTTCTAGCATTTGGTCAATGAAGGGGAGAGGGAAGTGATCTTTCCTAGAGGCCATGTTCAATTTCCTATAATCAATGCACATCCTCCACCCCGTAACCGTCCTAGTCGGGATTAGTTCATTATTCTCATTAGTCACTACGGTCATCCCACCCTTCTTAGGAACTACATGAACGGGACTAACCCACTTACTATCCGAGATAGGGTAGATAATTTCCGCATCTAGCAACTTAATGATTTCCTTTTTGACTACCTCTTTCATTATAGGATTCAATCTCCTTTGATGTTCAATAGAGGGTTTATGATTATCTTCCATCATTATCTTATGCATGCACAAAGAAGGTTTTATGCCAACCAAATCATCAATAGTATAGCCTATGGCTTTCCTATGCAATCTTAGTTCATGCAACAACTTAGCAAGTTCATCATCACTCAAGCATGCATTCACAATTACCGGATATGTAGAATCAACACCAAGGAAAGCATACTTTAAATGAGAGGGGAGGGGTTTGAGTTCAAGTTTAGGAGGACCTTTATCGGTTGGAGACGATCCAAATAAGGTTGGATGAGATGAATCTAAAGCAAATGAAGACTCCCCATGGCTCCTAGAAGCTTGACCATCATCAAGGACTGGTCCAGGGAAAACCACGGCTGGAACCACGGTTTGCTCAACTTCCACGGCCGTGGTTCTTGCCAAGCCTGCTTCTCGGAGTTGTCCAGAGAGTTTGACGGCCGTGGAACATAAATCTCGACCGTGGAACTTGCAGTTGTTCAACACCTCTTCGTGGCCTTCAAATCCAACTCTTGGCTCCTCTTCTAATGCGTCCAAGGCCTTGACCTCTTCATTGTAATCCTTCTCAACACCTTCCTCCATCATACTTAAGGTAAGAACCTTCTCCAAGGGATCCTTGATCAAGATCGAGCTCACAACTTCTCTAGATTCCTCTTGCTCGACTATGTTGAAGACATCCTCATCAAGGGTCGGCCCTTTCATCATTGTGGACAACTTGAACTTGATGTTCTCCTCTCCAATGTTGAAGGAGAGAGTCCCATTCTTGCAATCCACTAGGCATCCGGAGGTGGCTAGGAAAGGCCTTCCCAAGATGATGGGAACCGGATAGTCCGCCGGAATGTCCAAGACTACAAAATCAATTGGCACATAGAATCCTCCTAGTTGCACCGGAATGTCCTCTAAAATCCCAACCGGATGAGTGATAGAACGGTCTGCCATATAGAGGGTCATCTTGACCGGTTTCGGCTCTCCTAGCCCAACCTTGTTGCAAAGTGCAAACGGTATGATGCTTACACTCGCTCCAAGATCACAAAGGGCCTCGTACTTCACATCTCCAACTCCAATTGGGACACAAAAGGAACCCGGATCTCTTAGCTTGGGAGGCATCTCCTCCTTCATTGTTTGGATCAATTCCGAGGATCTCTTGGTCATTCTTATCTCCCCATACTCCTCCAACTTCCTTTTGTTGGAGAGTATCTCCTTTAAAAACTTGCCATATGCCGGCATTCCTAAAATGGCATCCATGAACGGAATGTTAATATGTAATTTGGACATTAGTTCAAGGAACTTACCAAAGTGACTGTCCAAACGAGCTCTTGCTCTTGATTGTGGAAAAGGTAGTGGTGGCTTGTATGGAGGCGGTGCCACATACGTCGGCTCAACATCTTTGCTCTTGCCTCCATCTTCTTGCAACTTTCCCTCTTCTACCACTACTTGCTTTCCCTTAGCATTGTCCTTGGGCGAAGGATCTTTCATACTCAACCCACTCCTCGTTGTAATAGCCAACACTTGGCCTCTTGGGTTGTCTTCGGTTCTTCCGGAAAGCTTTCCCGGATCTCTATGGGCTTCACCCGCTTTTTGGAACACTTACGCTTCCAAGACTTTTTGTGCTTTAGAGATTGAAGTCACGGTGCTCTCAAGACCACTCAACCTTCCAAGCAATTGCTCAAACATTATTTCGGTTCTATCCTTTGGAGGTTGAGTAAATCCGGGTGGAGGTTCTTGTGAAGCTCTTGGTGGTGGAGTTGTGCTTGTGGAAGCGGGAGGGTTCAAGGCTCCATCCGGGTTAGAGTAAGAAAATCCGGGATGGTTGTGGTTGGGCCGGTAATTGTTGAATTGCCGGTTGTTGTTGAAGTTCCTTGGGCCTTGATAATTGTTGAAGTTGCCCCTTCCCATATAATTCCAATCCTCCTCCTTGGAAGACAAGTTGGCTTGTGGAAGCACTTGAGGAGTTGCTTGGTTCTTCAAAGTTGTAGCACACAACTCCCTCAAGGACTTCAATTCATTGTTGATGGCGTCAAGCTTGAAATTGCTCATGGTGACTTCACTCACCTCATATGCTCCCGCCTTCCTCCCTTCACTCTTCCTATGGGAGTATTTCTCAATCACTAGAGCTTGCTTCTCCACAAACTCCCAAGCCTCATCTACATGCTTCTCCATAAAAGTTCCACCGGAAAGAGATTGGAGCTTGAATTGGCTATCTTCATCAAGTCCTTTGAAGTAGATCTCCAATAGCTCAATTTTCGGTATGCCATGGTGTGGACAATCAAAGAGAAGATCTTTGAACCTCTCCCAAGACTTGTAAGCTCTCTCTATCCTTCATCACGAAGGCATTGATCTTCCCTCTTAATTCGGTAGTCTTGGAAGGTGGGAAGAACTTAGTCAAAAACTCGGTTGTCATCTCCTCCCAAGTACCAACTCGCCCTTGTGGAATAGATTGATACCAAGCTAAGGCTTTATCCTTAAGAGAGAAGGAAAAAGCCCTAAGCTTATGGTTGTTGCTCTCCAATCTTGGCGGTCTAAGAGTCTCCATCAAGATCTCATAATTCATCAAGTGTTGATGAGGAGACTCTCCTTCCATCCCTCCAAATTGATTATGCCGGATCATTTGTAGAACTTGAGGGCGGAGCTTGTAATCATGGGCTGCGGGATCTCCCAAGTTCACACCCGGACGGTGTGCTCTTTGTGCAGGATCCATTCTTTGCCCCAACGTTTGTGGCTCTTCCATAGCAATGGGCACAACCCTAATGTTGACCGCCGGCTGCGGTTGTGGTGGAGGTGGAGGAGGTTGTTGACGGTTAAGCTCTCTTTGCACAAGAGCTTGCCTAATCTCCTCAATCTCCCTCCTAGTTGCCTCTTGCCTCTCATTGGCTAGTCTCCTCTCATTCTCCAAAGCTTCATCCCTTATCCTAATTTGCTCTAAAGCCTCATCCAACTCAGCTTGGAGATCTCTTCCGGCCATCTCCTTTCCCTTTTTAATACTCTTGGATCTAGATCTAAGGGTTTTCTCCGGTTCGGGATCGAATGGAGCTAAATCCTTGCCACGAGATCTTCGCATACACCTAAAGAGTAAAAGATGTCCTGAAAAGCAAAGACACAAACCAAAAAGAGATCAAAAGCAACAAGAAAGATCTACACTAATAAACAATCACAAAATAGACTCAATCTAGACCTAGTCCCTGGCAACGGCGCCAAAAACTTGGTCACGCTAGGATGTAGCACAAAAAAAAGCTTTACATTTATAACTCGAACTAAATCCTAAACTACCTAGCGAAACCCGCAGTGTACGGGACGTTTGTAGTAGGGATAGTATTCCGAGGTCGAACACAAAGACTAAGGTGAGATGGATTCAATTTGTGATTAAGTCTAGTGAAGATCTAGATTAAGAAAAGAGAAAGAAATAGAGAAATGAAAATCTCAATTGTTTTTTGGTTGGTTTTTCGATGATCAATCAAAGATCATAATTCATGCAAAGTAAACAGACAACTAATACTAACAAATCAACTCGAACAAACAAGCTAAAAACGAGATATAGATCAAAGAAAGAAAAGACGGATTCTAGGGTTTGGAAGTTCCGGTTATGGCATAGGACTCAAGTTATCTATTCGTTCCTTGGATTAACTATGTTGGGGTTAAGTGTTTCTAAATTGGGATCAATCACCGGGTAGGTCTCATGCTCCGCTAGTCCATTCCCGAGGTCTCATCACCGGGTAAGTCTCTAAGAACCTAAGGGACGGAATTTTACTCAAACTGGATTGTTATCTAAAGATCCAACCTATCCTCACCGGGTAAGTCTCGGAAGGGTTAGTCCTAAGCTACCATCCAGCACACTTAATCCAATGGCGGCTTATTAGGCTCACCACTACCTAAGGTTTGTTATCTTTGGAATCTAAGAGTAAGGATTACCGGGTAAGTCTCTCCTAACACTTAGTTGCTAACACTAGGTCACCCTAGGATAGATTTAACTCAACAAACACTTAGGATTTCAACATTCTAACAATCTAAGACTAGATCCACCGAACTAGGGAAAATCACGGTTTGTTCTACCTAAACCACGGCCGTGGTTTGACAGGAACCAACCGTGATTCCTAACAGAGGCTACGTTATGCACACAAGTCATCCAAAGATAAATCTAAGTCCGTCCTATCATAGCCCTAGCCATAACCATCCTTTCCTTACCCTAGAACCACATCTATTTAGCCTACAACGTTCATAATAGAAATCGAAACAAGCAAACATAAAATCATGACATCCATTTGCAAGATGATGAAGGAAAAGAGATGAACAAATGAACTAAAACAAAACCAAGCTGAAAATAGATTTAGAGTAACTCACAATCCTTCTTAAAGAAGGTTCAAATGGTTCATACAACTCTAGAAATAGAATCCGGAATTCTTCACTACAAAAACTATCAAGGTGTGGTAATGGTATGTGTTCTTCTTCTCCTCTTCAATGGAGCTCTTCTTCTTCCTTTTTGGCACTCTCCTTCCTAGAAAGACTTCTTGTTGAGAAAGTATTTTTGATTGGAAGATTTGGAAAATGGAGGGTTGCTCCAAGATGCTCTTCTCAGCCAATGAAGGACCACTTTTATAACAAATTTTGCATGAGTTGGCCATGAGAGTCGTGGCACAGCTGTCACAAGAATCTGGCAAAATCCACGGGTAGAACCACGGTCGTGGTCTTGGTCTAGACCGTGGTTTGCTCCAGAAGCTTCTTCTAGGCTCGTTGAGCCATGGTTTGGTGCATGGCTTGTGTTGGCAAGGTTCCATGAGTCCTCCTTAGCCTTTAGCTTGTGTCCTAATGAGTCCGAGGGTGTGTCATCTAGATGAACGATCCTGAAACGTATCATTTTAGCTCCTAAATCTCCCGAAATACCTATAAAGCAACGCACAAGTCCGTGTAGACGTCTATCTCGACAAAGTACGTGAATTGAGTGCAAACGTCGTGAACTAGTGCTAAACCATGCATGAATGAGTGAGAAATCTATCTAAATGATTACCTAAAACTAAGCAATAAATCGTGTTATCAACATCTACAAGCGGTAGAAAACCGTTAGCTAACATTCTAGGCATAAGTATAAAGGTAAAAGCACAAACACACAACATACACAATCAACATGCAACACTCAATCCCTTTATTTTCTTTAATTAGGTGATAGGTTATTACTAATGATACTTATTTTGTGACACGAGGGATTCCCAAACCTCGCCCCTGTCCCCGTTTACCAACGCGGAATGGTACTAATGCATCTGACCGTCTACCGGACTGGGCTGGTCGCAGGGAACCTCCTAGACTCTCTCAAGAGCTAGGCAGATGATGTCACGACCCGTTATCATACACTTGGGTCAATTACGTAAATAATAAAGTCGGCCTAATCCGGTTTCGTTGTTTATCATAACTAACAAACACCACTCATACACATTACACTCATACAAGAAGCCAGCTAAGTAAGTCCGTGGACTTACCTGAATCAGATTTCGACTCCTAATTCGCAAATCGATCTGTACAATAGGAATTCAGTGGCCTGTCAAACGAGGCAAGTGTGTCAGCACACTTTATGGGTGGGAAGAAGTCTAAGACTTCTAAGATAGTAGGTCTTAATAGAACGGAATTGATTACAGTATTAATTTATGGTAAAATGACTATTTTACCCTTGGTCTCGAAACTTCCAAAAATTCCCTAATTCATGCCTAAACTCTTATTTGAGACTAAAGAGTCATATTCTAACTCCTAAAGATGAGTTTGGTTACAAACTGGCAATTTACCCATTTCCCTATTTTCGGAAAGATCGTTAAGGTTTAACTTCGGCTTCAAATATAAAATTCGAATAATCTTATAAAAATTCCGAAATAATTCCCTAGATCATCTATGATATCTCATCTACTCCTAGGAGTAATAATTTCTTAAAACTGTTCAACCATCACTTCTACAAAAATTTCTAAAATTGGTTACAACACTTAACAAACAACACATAGTCTTAACTTTGAAAAATCATAACTCCTAAACTACTCGCTGGATTTATCCCAAATTTTGATACGTTCTGCTATAAAATCTTATCTATAATATATCCAAAATTCAGCCGCAAAGGAGATCAAAATCATATTATAAACTATCTCACAAAACCGAATTTCAGCACAACAGACAAACTGTTTACGACTTCATCTTTGAAAAATCATAAATCCCAAACCACTCGCTGGATGACTCTCAAATTTTAATATGTTCTACAAAAATATTTCAACTATATCATATCCAAAATTCAAGCCCAACGGAGATCAAGAGCTTATTCAAAACCATCTCACAAAACAGCATCACTTGCTGTTTTCCCCAACACTCAGCACATATATACAAACTTCATGAGGAGTCCACTTTGCAACATCATAACTCTCAAACCGTAACTCCGATTCTCCCCAAATTTTAGTATGATCTACTATATACTACTGACTACAACATATCCAAAATTCAGAAATAAAGGAGGTGTCTAACATACCCAAATCTAGAATCGAAAATGCCTGCTTATCACTTCATGAAAACTTCGGAAAACAACATGCATCTTTACTGTTCCTCTATGGGTATTCTGGGTAGATTTAGGAGACATAAAAGGTACTCATTAGGCATGAATTACATGGACTGAAGTGTAAGCAAGAGAAAGGTATCAACCTATTTCATGTAAGCTTAAGGGCACAACTACTCCCCCTACCTTCAAGTACATATACATTGCAACAAAAGAAGCAAAAGGATGGCTTACTTCGGCTGCACTAGGGAGGACAGACTTTGCTGGCGATTGCAGTCCTTAACGCCGGAAACCGGAGGGCGCAGAAGGGAGCTTGACTCTCGATTTCGACCCAGACAGGAGGAGGTTCCTTGATTTCGGCAGTCATTGCAGGGGCCATTGTAGTTACTAGATCGAATACAAAGGATAGGTATAGAAGGGAACTGAGTCCCTACCTGGAGTGTTCGAATAAGAGGCGTTGAGGAGTGTCCTCTGTCTTATTGGAGTTACAGATGAGGGGGAAAGGTTGTTGCCTCGGCTGTAGGGTCCGCACTGTCCGTCTAGGCCAAGAGGGGAGGAGTTTCATGAAAGGAAAGAGATAGACGGATCACCTGCTGAAGAGGCCACTAGGTTGTATGCAGATCTGGAAGGTCGGGTGTCATCACTGATGCAGGAGATGGATCAAGAAGCATCTGGCCTTGATGGCCGCCTGCTATGGAGGAGAGTCGGGTACATGTTTACGTGTAGAGGCTTGCTGTTACATTTTTGCTGGGAGGTCGAAGGGAAGGCGAGGCGTGCAAGCTGCTGCTACGTCTGTGCTGGGAGGTCGAAGGGATGACGAGGCGTGCAAGCTGCTGCTTCGTCTGTGCTGGGAGGTCGAAGGGATCTTGGGAGTTGAGGCGATGCATCTGGACGTACAGGAAGGCAGGCGTGGGGTTGTGGAGGATTGGTGCCGACTGGTGTTCCTTGGCATGCAGGAGTTTACAAGCGAGCTAGGGCAATTCACGTCCCTCACATGTGGGCTGGGTAGAAGTACGTAGATGGGCTGGAGCAAAGAGGTGCAAGGGAGAGATGAAATAAAAGAGGAAGGGAGTGGGCTGAAAACATAGGCAAAAAGTTGGGCTGAAGCAAGGTAGGAAAGAATGGGCTGAATAGTTTGTCAAAAACATGTCAAAACTCGTCATGGCCTTGTCAGGTCCATGAAGGAGTTTGTCACAGGTTTGTCGGGCTTTGTCATGGCCTCGTCTCAACTTAGTCATGATCTCGTCACAACTTGTCATGATCTCGTCTAAAGTCATCGATAAGAATGAATTATAATAACTAGGGTTTGATATAAATCTATCATTTTATGTGAATTAAATTCTACATAAAATAATACATAATTATAAGAATTAGAGCTTGATATAATTTTATAATTTTATGTGAATTAAATTCTACATAAAATAATAAAATTTGTGAAGGAAGAAATACTAGATAGAATGGGAAACCGTCAACGGCTCGAAGTCCGATTTGATTCGGAATTAAACGGAATAAAAATTCTGGATATTACATCAGTACCCCCTTAAAAATAAGTTTCGTCCCGAAACTTTGGACAAGGTACTTAATTAAAAGACTTCTATAAATAAACTGGTATGTCCTAGTCTCACTAAAATTTAATTTCCTTTTCTAAACTTCTCTAACCTTATCAGAGCATAACGAAAAAAAACTGGTCGTTACAACACATCCTAACCACACTAGCCTAGCAACCAAGTAAGCTAAGGCCAAAGGAAAGGAAGGAAGGAAGACATACCAACAAGGTATGAACCAACAGAAGCAAGAGCACAAGGCTGATCCAATGAGGTGCAAGGGCGGCTCTCAAAAGGCGCAGGGGCGGCACACCAAAGGCACAGGGGCGGCTCAAAGGCAGGCGCAGGGGCGGGTCACACCAGGCGCAGGGGTGGCTGTCTGTGCAGAATGTTAGCCCCGTCTTCTCTTCAATCTCTTTCTCGACTCTCTTCACTTCTTCAACACACCACAGCAACACATATGTATACAAACACATATATGATCATTAAAGCATCAGAATAAGATCTACACAAGCTCAGCTTGTGATTCTATGCTAGAAAAGGAAGAAAGAAGCAAAGAAGATGAAGGTAGGAAGCTGGAGGTGAAGATCTTACCACATCAACCCTAAGCAACAACTAGGAGCATCAACTCGCCTCACACAATCCTCAACACAACAACAGTAACTCTCAGCCACAAGCTCAAGATCATCCAAGCCTCAAACCACAAACAACTCTCAAAACTCACACACACAAGATCAAGAAGTGGTCAAGGAAGAACAGAGAAGAAGAAGAACGTGAGGAGGAAGAGAGAAACTGGAGAGATGAAGAAACCCTTCATCTGAAGATAAGGAAGGTTTATATAAGAAGCCAACCCAAAAGCAAGTCAAGAGGTCAACAAAGGTGGATGCAGCTGCACAAAACCGCAGGGGCGGATCAACTAAAACGCAGGGGCGGCTCACTTGTGGCGCAGGTGCGGCTCACAGGGTCCGCTGGGGCGGCTGGCAGTGTCAAAGCTAGCTCAGCTAAGGCTCAGCAAGGCCCCTATGCTCCAAAGAACTCCATTAATCAACATTTCAATAGAAAACTCGATCGAGACACCAAATTACACACAATTAACACCAATTTACATTCAATTACATACACATATCAATAATCCAGCTTAAGCTCAACAAACCCCCAAATCTCACAAATTAGGGTTACCGCAAACCCAGAAATCTCACCCGAAAAATTCAGAAATGGATTTGCAAAGGAGGAGATGGATACTTGGCCGGAAAGAGGAAGATGGCACCGAAGAAGAAAGTTGTTGGCGCCGGCGAAAAAGATTTAGTGCCGCCGGAGAAGAAGATCTGAGTGTTGTTGTGTCCAGCTAAAGGTAGCAGGGCGGCACTGCGGTAGGTGGCAAAGACCTCGAGGCGGACCTAGCATGCGGCGGATTTGGCGTCTGGACACTGGAGGCGGCGGCAGCAAGTTGCGGGAAGCAATCCGTTGCTAGGGTAACGAAGAGGAAGACGGGAAAAGGAAAGAGAGAATGAAGAGAGATAGAGAGAGAAAAGTGAGGTAGGTGAGGAGGGTGTTAAATAAAAAGGTACGAAAATAACGAATTTTTTGTGATTCCGAAACTCCCGATAACATCGTCGATAAAAATTAAATTAAAGTTAAACGTGACTTCACATATATCCCCTTAAAAAGAAAGTTTTGTCCCGAAACTTAGAACTATACCATCATATGACTCTATACTATGGCATGGTCACCCATATCATCATAAAAGTAAGAAGAGATCTATAGTTTGTTCCCCCCCTCTCACAATTATAAAACAAGTCAACTCCACATAGGTATCTAATCTACAACGTCCAAAAAACTAACACGGAAAACATTCTAACTCTCGGAAGTAAAGTTTCAAGCATTTTAGATACTAACTAGTCACCCAAGTTCCGCGATTAATTGCGCATAGATATCGGGGTAACTCTCCCGAATGCTCGCCTCCGTCTCCCAAGTTGCCTCCTCTACTCCACGTCGAGACCACTAGACTAACAAAAACGGTATTTGCTTCCTTCGTAATTGTTTAGTCCGGCGATCTAGAAATGCTATAGGTTGCTCCACAAAGGTGTGATCTGGTTCCACCATCAACTCATCATAACGTAGTTTATGGCTCGGGTCTGGAACATAGTGTCTCAACGGCGACACATGAAACACTGGATGTACGGCCTCTAAAGCGGGCGGAAGTGCCAAGCGATAGGCTACCTCTCATACTCTCTCAAAAATCTCAAACGGGCCGACATATCTTGGGCTCAACTTTTCTTTAACTCCAAAGCGCTAAACGCCGTGAGTAGGGGAGACTCTCAACCAAACATGGGCTCCCACCTCAAACTCTGGTGGTATCCTCCAGTTATCAGCATAGAATTTCTGGCGACTCAGGGTAGTCAATATCCGCTCACGAATCAATGCAACCCTTGCAATATCTTCTTGTATCTGGTCAGGGGCTACACCTATCTTGTATGCTTGATCTTCCTAGGACAAAGGTGTCCAACATCTTTGCCCATACAATGCCTCACACGGGGCCATCTGAATAGACGCATGCCAACTATTATTATATGAGAACTCTATAACATCCGGAATTTTTATTCCGGGTGTTGAGCGGTTTATCGACCTTCCCGCAGGCGCGGCTTAGTTTTCCCGCAGGCACGAAGTGCTGAGTGACAAGTTTATCCCATAATCTAGTTCCGACCTTTCGTTATCTCACCCTTGCCTTCTAGACCCCTTGTTCTCTAGCACAAAGAAGACAAGGTGCAGCTGACCCTTGGTTCTCCCCACCTTGTGCAGCCTTTGCTTTTCCCTCTCACTCCACTATTTTGCCATTCACGTTGGTTTCTTTCCTCTTCCTTCTTTTGTGCTCTCTTCTCCACCATCTTCTCTTTGGGATCTCTTGGGTGTGGCCAGCAGTGGAGGAGCTTCGGATCCGGTTTGGTAAGCCTTTCCTTCTCCCTCCCTTCATCTTCCCTGCTTCCTAGCTTCTTCTTCTTCTCTCCTTCTCCATTGACATGGTCGAAGCTTTGGAAGAGAGTTCATCTTGTTTCCTTTGCATTCATGTCTTCCTACCTAGTTTAGGTCTTGGAGATGAGCTTGGATGCTGTGGATGAAGTTTTGAGAAGAACCAGCCAGAGAAGGAAGCCATAGAAGCTCAAGGGCATAGTCGAAGATTGAAGAAATCGTTGTTTCTAGAGTTCTACTGCGGGGGCGGCATCATGCGCCGTGGGGGCGGAACCTAGCCAGCCGCCGGGGCGATCAGCAGTGCCGTGGGGACGGCGTCAGGATTTCCAGGCGCCGCGGGGGCGGCGTCAGTATTTCCAAGCGCCACGGGGGCGGCTCCTGGCGCCACGGGGTCGTGACCTTCAACACGCAGTTGTGCCTTTTGTTTCCGCGGATGCGTTTCTTCAATAGTAGGCTCTTCTTCTTCCTTCTTCTTCGTTCCTTCCTTAGTTGTGAGGTTGTTTTATGTTAGTATCATGGCTAGGATGGACCTAGGGTAGTTGTGAATGCTACCTAGTGGTTGAGAACCTAGGAGCCCTTAAGGCTCGATGTAGTTGATGGCTTTGGGTATGTTGAGCATGTTGGACTTACTAGGATAATATGTTCATCTTGGACTATGGCTTTTGATCTTGTGAGTTAGTGGACTGTTTTGATTTTCTATCATGTGTTGAGAGTGTGGTGAGTATCTTGGTTTCTAGGATGCCTTCCTAGCGTGAGGGTTAAGTGATCTTGCGTAGATCACTAGAGTCGAGTCTTAGACTTCTTGAGCGTGAGCTTGTGTTGATATGCATATCTTCTTGTGAGCAGGTTGTGGACTTCTTTACAAGGGAAGCTAGAGTGTTGTGAGTTGAGTGTTGAGGCGAGGTAAGTCTCCGGACTTACTTAGCATTTATTTGTCGTATTAGTTTCGATGTGTGTTTGGTGGTGATTGTTTATCGTTTATGTTATAACAATTAAAGTGGAATTAGGATTACCGACCTTATATTTGTATGGCCCAAGTGTATGATAACGGGTGGTGAGAACTTGTCTAGCTCTTGCGTAGAGCTAAGGGGTTCTTGGCGACTAGCCCGAGCTGGTAGACGGTCGGATGCATCAGTATCATTCCATGCCGGTAAGTGGGGACCGAGACGAGTTTTGGGAGATTCTTGTGTCACAAAAGAAGTTGAATTAGAACGGGATATGACATAATAATAATAAAGATAATAAACCGGATTTGTGTGCTTTGGAGTATGATGTGTACCTATGATGTTTATTTGTGATTGCGCCTCTCACCTTGTTTCTAATGCTTCGAATACGAGCTAACGGTTTTAAACCGCTTGTGTAGATGCCCTGCAGGTTAGGAACGCCTCCGAGTGAGGTGGAGGAGTGGACAGCCGGGGGTCGCCGTACATTATAGGACGGGGACGTTTTTGGGTTTTGTTGTGTTGTTGGTTTATTGTTTATGTTGTACGGTTTAGGATTTCTTTATCGGAGTTGTGTCATTTTGAGGACTCGGCTGAGTTTCCACCTTGTACCTTTACATTTCAGTTTCCCGCATACATTATAAACGGTTTTAGTTTTTCCTTTATTTGTGCCTTGTTGGAAAGGTCCGGTGAAATTGTTGTTAAGCTAAGGCTCAGGACCCATTGTGAGATCTCGCCCGTAGCATTCCGATTCCCGCGGATTCGGGGTGTTACAAAGTGATATCAGAGCATAGGTTGACAACAATGGAACTTGCAAACTTCTAAAGGCCGAATGAGGAATAAATAGAACCCCCACGGGTTTTGACTTTTCGTTTTTAAAATCATATGCATGAGTCGGGTTTGGGTTAGAATGTACGGGATCACCACTCCTTCCACAAAACTCGGCGACGTAGATTTCTGGATTTGATCTATGTATATATTTATATAGTTATATATATGACCTTAGGAAGTTTTGGATCTATATGTATATATATATATATATATATATATATATATATAGATTCTGGTTCAAGTGAGGAGCACCCTTGTGGAAAGAAATAAGGAGAGCCGTGGTGGTGACACGTGCCATGCCACGTCACCGTTTTTTTTTCTCAAGATATTTTCCCGGAAAGAAAGAAGAAAAAAACCCCGGTGACGTGGCATGCCACGTGTCACCACCACAAAATAAATAGTTAGTAATAAAAATATGGTGTTCATGATTGTAAAAAAAACGTTGTTCATATTTTTACAAGTGTGTGTTCATTGTTCATACAACTATGCTGTTCATGGTTTTTAAAGTAAGTGTTCATGGTTTTTGAATTAAGTGTTCAAGGTTTTTAAAGTAAGTGTTCATGGTTTATAAAGTAGTCATTGTTCATATTAATTAATAACTATTCATTTTTTCCAACACTAATTGTTCATGTTTTAACACTAAATGTTCATTTTTGTATTTTTGTAAAAAAATTCTTTTTGTTTCAAATCGTGTAAAAAAAATATGATGTTCACTATTTTACAAGTGTGTGTTCATTTTTTACAATTACAATGTTCATATTTTTCAGAGTAAGTGTTCATATTTTTTAGAGTAAGTGTTCATTTTTTAAGAATCAATGTTCATAATTTTATTAATGATTGTTCATTTTTTCGTTAGGTACTGTTCATATTTTTATTACTAATTGTTGTTCATTTTGTGGTGGTGACACGTGGCATGCCACGTCACTTTTTTTTTTTCGGAAAAAAATCTGGAAAAAAAAAAAAAAAAAACAGTGACGTGGCATGCCACGTGTCACCATCTTAGCTCTCCTCATTCCTATCCAAAAGACTCCTCCTCACCGGAACCGGCCTCTATATATATATGTGTGTGTGTGTGTATGTATGTAGATATGTATAGTATATGTGGATTGTAGTTGCATGATGGACGTGGTTTATGTGTATAGTTATACATGTGGACGATTATATGTTTCGGACCTTATATTCTGATGATGGATTTCCGGATATGTAATATTAGTGGTAATATGGACATAGGACTTATATAGTCTAATATACGATCCTTATATATAGTAGCATATGAAGTTATGGGACCTTTTAGTTAAGATGATAGTATGATATCATCACCTTTAAGACGACGTTATGGCTCGGGATAACGCTCATACGTGGGGGAGTACGCTCAAATACCGAATTAAGCATTTCGTGCAAACAAACACCATGGCGTTCTCGGATTCCTTTTAAAACAATGTCAAAGAGGAGGATTAGAGATGACGTAAATGAAGGACAACCAAGTAAAAGAAAAACTCGAGACAACTTAAGAGAAATCGGAACGGAGACCATACAAGAAAAATGAGTAACATGAAGATGTGGAAGTGGTTACAAAGAAGTCGAGAATGGAAAGACAACGAGATCAATAGAGATAACGTATATATGTTCTTTAAGAAGATGCGGGGACAACTAAAGATGTGAATCGAGGAGGAGATGGGTGCATTTCCATAAGGTTAGAGACGGTGTTCCATTACTAGAGTTATGAGAAGAATGGTATGGCAAGGATTCACGTTGATTTGACCGATTTCCGTTATGATGATAAAACTAAGAAACGCCAAGGAGATAGAAGTGTGAGTAGACTTGATCCCGAGAAGAGGAGTGATGCAACAAGGAGCTTAGGTTATGGAAAGACTTAAGATGACGACCAAGTGATAAGAGAGCAGTTGCTGAAAATGTTGGAGCTTTTGAGAAGACATGCTTCCAACGGCTGATCGGTAAATATTTTGAAAATGAAACTATACCCCAACTCGGGGTAAGTCCGAACCAGAAACGAAAAGCCGTTCCAAACCATACATCACTGTTCACTCAAAAGTGTGTGCGTCAAAGTCTTAAAATTTATAAAACTGAAATTAAGAAAAAGCGAACCCGCAGTGTATGGATCGACGTAGTAAGCAAGAATTCCAGAGTATCGAACTCAGGGATTTGGGGGGAACAAATTCAGTTCACAAATTGTCAGGCAAATAAAAATAGAAGCTTTGCAAATAATATTTCGAAAACAGCAATTCTAAAGATCCAGGTATCCAATTGTGGCAATTGATTCAAGATATTCTATAAATGTAAGGACAGAGTCAGGAATGCAAAGGTAAATCTAATGTAAGGTTATGTACGCTGAAGTTCCAAATCCATATGTCTTACACAAAGGCTCTCTCTATAAAGGTTGTTGAGGCTGCAGTATAGAAAGGATCGAAGGATAAGAATTACTCTCAAATACCCATACCCGAACCCAAGGAATCAAAGACAATCCAAAACGGTTAAGGTTGTGACACTCGAAACCGAAATAGAGGATGTTGAGTCTCACTATTACCTAGAAAAGGTAAGTCAAGGTTAGGTTAAAAGCAAATTTTTAACTTTGGATCAAAGCAAAAGCAAAGTACGTACGAAAGGGGAAACCACGGCTGGATCTTAAAGAATCACCGCCGTGGAACTCAAGAACAGGCCGTGGAAAAGGTCGACGACGAGGTTTCTCGCAACTCTCAGGATTCAATCTGTTTAAGTTCAATCTATCATCATTTATGCCACAACTATCAACCCTTCACCTCAGAATCGCTTGAGGGTTTTAGCCAACAATCATTGTCATTGAATCAATAATTAAGTTTAAAAGAGAAAAAGGGTAAAATCTCGAAAACACAATAAAAAACCAAGCAATCAATCTCAATTCAATCCAAAGTATATGTGTTCAATGTATGCGGAATAGGGAACAAAAAACCTCACAACAATATCTAGAAACAATGAAGAACGGGATGTCAATCCGCCTTCAAATGTAAAACCTATGATATTCTCCAAGTACGCAATCTCAAAATGCGTTATTCTCGGAATATTCCATGTACGCAATAAGATCTTACTAAACAATCTTCAAAATGCACTCCATGTAGGATGTATGCAGCGTCCCAACTTCTCCCTAACGTCGGGGCTCCAAGTCCGCCCTTCAATGTTGAAGGCTATCGGATATTTGTAGGGATAAATATAGGGTTTAAAGACAAAGCCCTAAATATTTGGGCTAAAAAGAAGTCGAGCCTGCTGGTATCAGAAAATACTTTGGGCCGCGTCAGACGGTATCAGAGAATACTTTGGCGCGTCAGACAATATCAGAAGATACTTTGGCGCGTCCTAGCTTCCTTTTTGCTCCTTTTTGTCCCGCTTCAAGGATTGATCCTAAAATGTGTCATTTCTGCTCCATAATTCACCAAATTACATACAAATGCAATAAAAATCTGTGTAGACCTCTATTTTTTTAAAGTACGTGAATATAACCATAATTGCTATGAATGCATTTTTACGCATGTAAAATAAAAGGAAAATTTATATAAATACATTCCTAAAAATAGGTCATAATTCATGTCATCAAAATACCCCATACTTGCCTCTTCCTTGTCCCAAGCAAGGTTCAAACTTAAGATTCAAGATGATATGGATTATGAATATGCAAAATAAAGAAAAACCACAATATTTTAGTTGTGCTTCTATTAATAGATCACCCTCAAAGAATTGCTTCATAGCTAGTAACAATCATCATATGGTCAAAAGGAATTATATCATGGAAAAGATAATCACACTTTGCAAGAAAATCATAACATGTATCATAACTTGCAATAAATCAAAATCAATCATGAGGAATCCAATTTAGACCACAAAGCCAAACAATAATCCAAAGATCTTAAGAACTTTCAAGCAAATGCCAAGAAACGTGAATATGTGGGATACATATAAGGTATGTGGTGCAAAAATCCAGGAAAAAAGAACATCACAGCACAACTTTTTCTTTAACAACTTGAATCAACCACCATTGAGAGTTTTGCTCTCCCTTTTCAGCACAAATTTTTTTTTTCCGACTTTACTCTTTTTGAATATGGACACCGGTGCACAAAAATCGAAGCCTAGGAGATTGACGTTACTCAATTTTTGAGATGCTTCAAACCCTTGATGCACATACCATAATCCCTTAGGAATATCGCTCAATCCGACTTTGGCAAGACTGTAACACCCAAATTTTTAGGCGCGTTCTAGATAAGTATCTTCCCGTATATTTTTTGAGATCTTAATAGTCTAAATATATTTTCCGAGTATTTTTACGTCGTAATTTGATTTTTACAAGTTTTGATATATATATATATATCCGTATTTATATCCTTACATTATTATCAAGAATATTTTACGGAAGTAATTTATGTATCGTAAACAATATTTTTACGAGTATATATTGAATTTATATTTTCATTATATTATTTTACGGAAAAGTTTGGAAAATTATCCCGATCCAAAAAAATCCCGTTCCGATCAAGTTTGATCGAGTTTATATTTTTAATCTTTTTCTTTTCCTATTTTCATTTACCTTATTTGTTTCTTTTCCCTCTCTTTTGCCTATCTCCTCTACCCATTTGATGATGTTGTTGTGGTTGACTCCTGTGTAGCCGCCTAGGCTAGCTTCCCTATCTCCTACAGATTCGCCAACCTCTCGACCCTCCACTGCTCTCATCTATCGCTCCCTTCGACCCTTCGTTTCACCATTCACGCAACAAGACTCCTCTACTCCCTCACTCAACTTCTTTCTTCTGCACCTACTGAGATGGAATCAGCCTCCTTCATTCCTGGTTCTTCACCAACGCACAGGAGAGCATCCCTCTCTTCACCTGGTCACCAGAAGAAGCCCCACGCCATTCTTCTTCTTCCTTCCTTCACCACTGCAGCACAGTGACTCCACCTCTCAGCCTTGGACCTTCTCTGTTTCGGGCAGCCACACATCTACTCACCATGCTCTCTCAAACAACCCTGATTCTCGGCGTCTCTTGGCTCACATTGGAAGGTTGTCGAAGCCGCCATATCCGTCTTCATCTGGATCGAGCCGCCTCGCATCTTCCTTTTTCACTAGCTGTCGCCACCGCCGGAAGAGGCCTCGCTGCTATTGTCTTGCCTTCGCCTCGCCGGAGCCAACCGGAACCACTGCAGCCCCGAACTCGATCTCCCTCGCCGCGCCCTGCTGCATCGAGTCTCGTCTTCACTTTCCCTGTTGCCGGAAGCGAAGAAGAGCATATCTCCTCTGCCCCGCCTCGCGTGCCCTAGCGCTGCCGAAGTTGGAGACCTAAGTTGCGCCGCCGTCAGGGAGACCTCGGAGGTGCCGGCGAAGCGTCTGCTGCCGCTCCTGCACAGCGCCGTGCCCTCTTCCTTTTCTCTCTGCAGCCGCCAGGACCTCCACTCCTTTGTCTCGCCGCATCTGTAGGTTGAAGAGCCCTTATTTGGGTTTATTATTTCGGCCCCCCCTATTTGGGTATATTATAGATTAAACCTATTATTTGATATTTGCAGTTTTTGCCCATGTTTTTGAATTATGTGAATATACCCCTGCAGATTTAAGTTTGGGAAAATTGGCCCAAGTTTCCAGAATTTGATTTTATGCCCTGCTGAAATATATTTTACGGTTTTGACCAAAGGTTAATTTCGGAAAATGACTTTAAGTTCTTGAGTCCGTATTTGCGGTCCGGAAAGTTGATTGCGGTTTTGACCCATGTTATAAAATTTGTATAGTTTGCCCGGAAAATGTAACTACGGTTTTAACCTTGGGTTTTAGTTACGGAATACTCTTATATTGTTATTCACAGTATATTATGTCTTTGTTGGATTGAAAACTCGATTTATGCCCAAAGTATTATTTGCGGTTTCATGACCAAGTTCCTAGAATTTCATATTTTAACCGGAAGGGTTTTGCGGGATTTAACGTGGCCATTTGAAACCGGGATTTTCTTAGTATTATATATATATATATATATCTTCCGATCAAATTTAGTGTACGAGCTAAATTTGTCTAGTTTGGTGTTAGGTTTGGAAGCGTCCCGATAAAGACCAAACGAGTCCAAGTCGATATCCATAGTCCGTCTTTCATCTCTTGACGTCATGTGAGTTACCTTTTTCGTCGGTCTAGTTATGTTTAGTATTAGTAGCATGCTAGGATGGATCTAGCATAACTTAGTGGAAATGCCAAGTAGTGGCCTTGAACCGTATATAGATGTTGGACGTTTATGTGTATTGTGATGTTTCGGTACGATCATAGGATGATCTTCGAGATTAGGAGTTGGACCTAGCATGGTAGGGTTGTGACCTCGTATAGGTTTGGGAGACTAAAAGCCCGAGTACTTCTAGCTTGTTGGTTTGTTATTGATTGTGTGTCTTGTCTGATCAGACGTTGAGTTACATTCCTGCGGGAAACTGAGTACGGGATTTAGTGGGTTTAGCTTTGGGACAGCTAAGTCTCTGGACTTACTTAGCTCGTATTCTCTGTATTAGTTTCGATGCGTGTTTGGTGGTGTGTGTTTACTATTTATGTGTGTGTTTATTGTTTATGCTATAACATCTAAATCGGTAATAGGACCACCGACATTATATGTTTATATTTGGCCCAAGTGTATAATAACGGGCGGTGACCGCTTGTCCAATCGAAATGGGGATGGCTGGGGGTGCCTTGCGACCAGTCCAACGGGTGATGCTGATCCGCATCAAGTACAAACTCGTATGGTGAAAGGGACAAGGGCGAGATCCTTAAGATTCTCGTGTCACACCATACGTGGAATAGTAAGGGATATGACTTAATAATAACAAGGAGATAATAAACCGGACATGTGTGTTTTAATCATGTTGTGTGTTATGACGCCTATGTGTGTGTATGTGTGCCAATACCATGATTCTAATGCTTTGAATGCTAGCTAACTGTTTTATACCGATATTGTTGTAGTTGTCCTGCAGGTTAGGGAAGCCGCCGAGTGAGGTGGAGGAGTGGACAGCCGGGGTCTCCGTACATTATAGGACGGGGATGGTTAAGTGATTATGTCATTTTGGTTTATGTTGTACCTTATGGACTTATGTTTTGGAGTTGTGTCGTTTTGAGGACTCGGCTGAGTTTCCAAGTTGTATCTTTCTTTTCGGGATTGTTGCATTGCATAAAAATGAATTTTGGTTTTTGCCCTTATTTGTGCCGTGTTGCAAGATCCGGTGAAATTGTTGTCAAGCTAAGGGTCGGGACCCATTATGAGGCCCTAACCCGTAGCATCCCGAGTCCCGCGGACACGGGGAGTTACAAAAGTGGTATCAGAGCCCTAAGTTGACAACAATGACACTCGCAATCTTCTAAAGGCCGAAAGAGGAATAAACAGAACCCGCAAGGGTTCTGACTTTTCGTTTTCAAAATCATATGCATGAGTCGGGTTTGGGATAGAATGTACGGGACCACCACTCCTTCCGCGGATCTCGGCAGCGTAGTTTATTGGATTATTAGTGTATGTATATAAATATATATAGATATGTATATGTTCACTTAAGATGGTTGTTGGACTATTACTATTTCTTAATTATACTTGTGCATGATGGACTTATTATGTTGTTATGGTGACATGACCTTTATATTGATATGAGTTGTACATGTGGCATGGTAATGTTATATTAGTGCTTGAAACTCGTTTTATGAATATGGTTTTCTTGGATGTGTTATGTTTATAGCAGGTGGACATAGAACTTATATAGTTATATATGTATATTAGGATATTTAGTGACATATGGATGCTAGACCTTATGGTCGAGATGATAGAAAGCTATCATCGCCCCTTGGATGACGCCGTTTGGCTTAGGATAGTTACACTTGAGGGTGAGTATGCTCAAGTACCGAGTTGTGTATCACGTTTTGGACAAACACCTTGGTGTTTCTTGGACTCCTTTAAGAGGATGTCGAAGCGGAGGATTAGAGATGACGTAAACGAATGACAAACAAGTGGAAGAGAACCTCGAGTTATTTTAAGCAAAACTGGGAAGAAAGTCATACGAGTAAGGAAGCGACATGAAGACATGAGAGAGGTTGCAAATAAGCAACAATTGAATCACAACGAAACCAACTAGAGATGGTGAACTTATGATTCTTCAAGACAACGCATGGATAACTAAAGACGCGAAGCGGGAAGGAAAGGAGTGCATACTAGCAAGGGGAGAAGTGATATTTCCTTGAGAAGTGAAGTTTTTCCTAGATGCTTCTAAGCATGGGAGTTAGGGTGTGAAGTGTGGTCAAACTAATACGAGGGTTCATGAGATGCGTAAGTTAAGCTTACAGAAGAACTAGAAAGTGAAGTGACGGTTTTTGCGAGAGCTTAAGCGGGAGACTTCTTTAGAAATACGAGAGTTACGAAGAGGATCACATGGTGAAAGTTCACATAGCGGAATTACCGTGGAGAGTCAATCGTTTTCCGTCAGTGTGATGAGACTGGGCAACGGTAAGGAGGAGGAAGTGTATGAGGATGATGATCTTCAGAAGATGAAAGAGGAACAGGGAGCAGGATCAAAGGGCTTAAGTTGCCAACCAAGAGGAGTGAGAGTGGATGCTAATGAATGTTAGAATATTTGGGAATTGCTTTTGCAAAACATTATGAAGCGCGGTTAAGCCTATGAAGGTGGGTCATATGACACGGAAGAGTTGGGAGTTATAGTTATCCTACAGAAGCGGAAGGAAGAGGGGAGCGTAATAGGAGCTAACAAAGTTGGAAGTAGAGTAAAGTGAGCTAGTGAAGTTAAGGCGGAATACCCCGAGGAGGGTAGCTTTCATAAGAGTGGTAACATGGAAAGTGTAGTAGAATGGTAAGTCGTTAAATTCGGAGAAGGTCGGATACAAGTTAATCGGTGACAACTAAGAACGCACAGGTGCGGGTTATCTATTGATGTGTGTAGGTGGAAGAGTAACCCAGGAGAGGGGATCATGAAGAGGGGTAACAAAAACTTGGAACATTCATGATGACTGAATGTGAATAATAAGGAGGTGTATTAACAAAAGCATAAACGTTTTAATCAAGTAGCATTTTATCGATTCCAGAAAGTGATGGTAGCATACCTCGTGGGGAAGGATTGTAATGATCTAGTGGGACATTCTTAGGTAATGAGTTTGTCTTATGGGGAAGGACACGAATCAGTGTAAGTGGGACAAAAAAGACAAAGAGGAATGTGAGTCTTCTATGGTTATTGTGCGTAAAGGGGGAATATGAGGGGATGTTTGGTATGTTGTTCTAAGGTAATGGACTTCATGTTCGTGCGAGCAAAAGCTAAGTCAAGTGTTGTGACTCGCATGGCGAAGCCATAGTGGTTGTGACGAGAAACGAGGAATCAAGATTAGGGCAACGCTGCAAGCTTAGAGTTATGATGTTAGTGCTTGGTGGAGTAATGAATGGATCTTTCAGTGTTTGTGGTCGGGAAATTTTGCCTAAAGGCAAACTAGTACGGTTGTGAAGATTGTTCATGGAATACCAAAAGATGCATAAGGTGACCAACAAAAGAAAGAAAGGACTAAAGTCTTGAAGTTTGATGTTATTAGGAGATGTACAAGAAGTACATGAAAGATTGAAGTTAGAGCCTCTATGGTTGGTTTGGCGTCGCATAAGGAAATGAAGTGTAAGGTTCTACACCTACCTGAAGAAAGGATGTCCATGGTGAAAATTGATGTGGAATAAGAACAGCTCCTCCCATATGCTGGGATGGCAGTGAAAGCGAAAAAGTTTGTGTTCTTTTTTGTTCGAAGGCATGATTAAGTCTTGTAATAAGTACCTTTGTGATTGAACACATGCGCTAGATCCAGAGAGATTATTATCGTTGTTCTTTTAAAGAGAGAAGTGGAATTAAGCTAAATTATTGCTTAACTAAGGCCTCAAGAGTCGGAAAAGTAGAGCAAGTCTCTCGAGTTTTGTAGATGAAGGATCTATGGAAGAGGAAAGGGGAACATAATTGCTATAGAAGGAACAATACACATGTTGAAGGACGTCACCCCAACCGGTCGGGGTGGACCACTTGACAAGCGTTAGAACCAGACTGTGTCGGTCATTATGAGATGAACGGGTAGAGAGAAGATGAAACCCGAGATAGAACAGTTTCCAATGCATCGGAAGATAGATTTTTCCATTAAGATGATTTGAAGTTCATGTTGGAAGTGTATCTTGAACTCTTGATTTGAGGTTCACATTGGGATATATCTTGAATTCTTGATTTGAAGTTATTATAAGAGGATACCAGTTTGCAAAGAGAGAGACGACTATCTCTGTTTGTACATATATTACTATAAGTTGAGCAAGATGACCATGAAGGACAAGTATCCCTTATAACAAATGGGAGATCTGCACGGTCAGTTGCAAGGGTCGGTAGTCCCTTCTAAAATTAAGTTAAGACTCGATTGTCACCATTTGATAATTCGAGACTGAGGTATTGCAATTACGCATTCCGGAGCAACCAGGGTTAATTGAGTGTAGTCATTCCATATGGGCTTACTAAGGCCTTGAATAAATATTTTTGTCTAATCTAACGGAAGAGAGCAATGATTGACAAGTTGTCTCGGGATGGCAAAACCCAGAATGACGTGAAAGAATTTACAAGTTTTCTGGGTTGTGCTTGTCATACTATCGGATTTGTGAAGATTCTCCGAAGTAACCCCACCTATTGCTAACCTACTTTGGAAGACGAAGAAGTTTTAAAAATGGATAAGGGTCATAATTTTTTTCAAGAGTCGTTGGTCCAACTGTTTTGAAAATTGCCTCAAGGGGCCAGGTTTATGCCTGAGCCACCCCTGCGTGACCCAGGGGGCGCCCCTACGCCTTACCTGGTACGCCCCTGCGGCTCATAGAGCCCGCCCCTACGGCTCTATGTGCTGAAGCCGTCTTCTTTGACTACTTTGACCCGTGCTTTACTCTTTTACCACCTTATATGTATCTTCCTCTCCTCTCTGATGAGGGTTTACATTTCAGATCTCTCTCTTCTTACATACTCTTTCTTCTCCTCTTCTCCTTTGGATCACATTGCTTGATCTTCCTTGTGTTTGTGTGTGTTTTGGAAAGCTTTTGCTTGGCTTTGATGATGATGATGGTTGCTGAGCCTTGTGAGCCAGCTTCAGGACGTTTTGGTTAGTTGTGAGCTTTTGGATCTTCAGCTTGGTAAGCTTTCATGGCTTCCATCTCCTTCTTCTTCTTCTTTTCTTCTTCTTGTCTCTTTTCCCTCTTTTCTTAGTCTAGCATAGCTTTCCTTAGGTTTTGATCCTATTCCAGCCATGTTTGGCTTGTGTTGGTATATGTATATGTATGTGATACATGTATGTTGTTGTTGGAGTGAAGAAGAGTAGAGCACCAAAGGAAGAAGTGAAGAAAGAAGCCGAGTAGTGTCTTCTGCACACCAGCCGCCCCTGCACCACCTACAGCCGCCCCTACGCCGGCCAGTGCACCGCCCCTGCGCCACTAGAGAGCCGCCCCTGCGCCTACCTGCACCAGCTTGGTGTTTCCTTTGGTTTTGCAGGTGTGTGTTGCTTCTAGGCCTTCCTTAGGGTGCCTTTGTTCCCTCCTTTCCTAGTATGAGTGCTTTGGATCATGCTAGATGTGTGAGGTTGAGTTTTGATGATGTTTATGATCGGTTTATGCCTTGTATGGCTTTTGAAGTTCGTTAGGTTATGAGTGAGGTTGAGGTTGATTCTTTGGATCCTTTGGGTCTAGGTGTGACCCTTATGTGGTTAGGAGTCTGATATATCTCCTTATGCCTTGTTTATAGGTTATGCCATCCCTCCAGTGTAGAGGTGATCTTGGCTGTGTTGTGATCGAGGTTGAAGTAAGTCCGTAGGACTTACTTAGCCGCCATCCTTATATTGGGTATTTGCATGAGTGGTGTGTGCTTTGTATATTTGCTATGATAACATGTGATGTCGTATTTATCGACCTATGTTTTATTGATTGCCCCGTATGCGTGGCTGTGATAACCTTTCTCTTTCATCCCGCCGTGGAGTCTGGGAGGTTCTCTTGAGTCAGGCCAGATCGGTTTACAAGAAGGGCACAATCCACTCCCACAGGGTACACGAATTGTGTGACCGATACTAGTACGGCTGACTAGCAGGCCCAGAGGCGAGGATGTATCAGTCCTCGTGTCACATAGTTTCATATATAATATATACATACGTTTGGAGTGAATGACCATTATATTGAGATGAATAAATTGGTAAATGAGTGGAAGCATGCTGATGTGTTTATTTTTCCTTACGTGTTATTGTGCTTATGCATTACTCTATATATGTGTATGGTTAGCTAATGGTTTATTACCATGTTGTAGATGCCCCACAGGATAGGCATGCTGTTGGGTGATTTAGTAGAGTGGCAGGCCGAGGACGTCACGTACATAGGATGTGTTGGCTTTTGGGTTGTTATCTTTCCCTCCTGTGTGAGGATGGTCTTTTCTTACCTCCTGTGTGAGGGTGTTATGTTTCTTACTCGGCTATGATGTCTTACCTTTTGGGTTGTATAGTTTTATACAGTTTTATGTATTTCTTTTCATATTTGTCAGTGCCATGTTGTAAAGTCCAGTGAACTTGTTGTCAGGCTAGGGTCAGGATCCATTGTGAGATCCTAGCCCAATGTGGCACTCCGAGTCCCGCGGATTCGGGGTGTTACAGAGTTGGTATCAGAACCTACCTCGAGCCCACTCCAGGGAGCGCATCATCTTCCACCTTGCTTTCCGACTCGCCCACCGGATCTTCAATGAGACCCTTCTGGCGCGTACTGAGACGCCCTAGAAGATTAGACAGGGGGAGCTTCTGAGTTTATTTTGTATGGTGACTGGAGGAGTGCCCGATTTTGGGGCGATGCTAGGTGAGGATCTACATAGGATCAAGGCTAAGGGGAAGGGAAATATTTGTTGTGGCGGCTTAGTGACTCATATAGCGACTGTGATGGAGTTAGATCTGAGCGCATGTACATTGGTGGCGGCGGCCAAGCCGCTAGGATTGCAGGAGATGATTACGAGGAGGATTTAGTTCCTCGTGGATTCACTACACCATATGTGGCGATGTCGTGGGAGCAGACTGCACCTCAGGGTGTCAGGTGGTCAGCTCAGTTCTCCGTCTATGATCCACAGTACTGGTCTACCGCGTGGATACTGATAACACGATTTATGACTTAGGTTTAGGTAATCATTTAGATAGATTTTTCACTCATTCATGCATGGTTTAACACTAGTTCGTGACGTTTGCACTCAATTCATGTATTTTGTCGAGATAGACGTCTACACGGACTTTTGCATTGCTTTGTAGGTATTTTGGGAGATTTAGGAGCTTAATCGATACGTTTGAGGATCGTTCATCAAGATGACACACCCTCGGACTCATTGGGATGCAAGCTAGAGGCTAAGGAAGACTCATGGAACCTTGCTAACACAAGCCATGCACCAAATCGTGACTCAATGATCCAAAGCAAGCTGAAGCACCAAAAACACGGTCACTGGCACTTCCACGGCCGTGGAACCTGACCGTGGTTTTTGCCAGACAGTTGTGACAGCTGTGCCACGATCTCATGGCCGACTCTAGCAAGGTTGTAGTATAAAAGTGGTCCTGCAAGGCTGAGAGAAGGCATCTCCCAACATCTCATATCATCCAATCAAATCCACTCTCTCTCTCACACTCTCAACAAAAAGATTCTTTCAAGAGGAAGCTTGGAGAAGAGCTCCATTGGAGAAGAAGAGAAGAATACACCATTGCTAGTCTTTGATAAGTTTGGTAGTGAAGATTTTCGGAATCAATTTCTAGAGTTGTAAGAATCGATTAAACCTTCTTTTGAAGGGTTGTGAGTCTTTCTAATCTTACTTTCAGCTTGGTTTTACTTGTTTCACTTGTTCATCTCTTTCTCTTCATTATCTTGCAAATGGGAGCTATGATTTTATGTTTGATGATTTCGATTATGATGATGAATGTTGTAGGCTAAATAAATGTGATTCTAGGGTAAGGAAGGGATGGTTATGGCTAGGACTATGATAGGATGGACTTAGATTTGCCCTTGGATGATTCATTTGCTTGAACAAAGTCACTGTTGTAGTCACGGTTTGTTCTTGCCAGTCCACGGCCGTGGAAGTGGTAGAACAGCCCGTGGTTTGCCTGGTTCGTTTGATTTGATGGATCTAAGTTCTAGATTGTTAGAATGTTGAAATCCTATTGTTTGTTGAGTTAAATCTATCCTAGGGCGACCTAGTGTTAGCAACTAAGTGTTAGAAGAGACCTACCCGGTGATTCTTACTCTTAGATTTCAAAGATGATAAACTCTAGGTAGTGGTGAGCCTCATAAGCCGCCATTGGACTAAGTGTGCTAGGATAGTTGTTTAGGGCTTACCCTTCCGAGACTTACCCGGTGAGGATAGGTTAGATTCCTAGGTGACAATCCGGTTTGTGTAGAATTCCATTCCTTAGGATCTTTGAGACTTACCCAGTGATGAGACCTTAGGTACGGACTAGTGGACCATGAGACCTACCCGGTGAATGATCCCAATCTAGAAACACTCACTCCCAATATATCATAGTTAATCCAAGGAATGATTAGATAGCTTGAGTCCTATGTCATAACCGGAACTTCCAATCCCTAGAATCCGTTTTTGTCGCTTTGATCTCATATCTCGCGTTTAGCTTATTTGTTTGTGTTGATTTGTTAGCTTAGTTGATTGTTATTTCGCATGACTTGTTATCCTTGATTGATCGCCTAAAAACCTACCAAAAACATTGAGATTTTCATTTCTTTATTTCTTCCTCTTTTCTTAGTCTAGATCTTCACTAAACTTAATCACTAATCGAATCGATCTCACCTCAGTCTTTGTGTTCGACCTCGGAATACTATCCCTACTACAAAACGTCCCGTACACTGCGGGTGCGCTAGGAGTTAGGAGAAATATAACGAGTATAATTTTAAGGCTTATTGTGGGTTCGCTAGGAGTTATTGCATATGAGATGAGTGAAGTCACCATGAGTAATTTCAAGCTTGACGCTATCAACAACGAGCTAAAGTCTTTGAGGGAGTTGTGTGCTACAACTTTAAAGAATCAAGCGACCCCTCAAGTGCAAGCAAACTTTTCTTCCAAGGAGGAAGATGTGAACTACATGGGAAGGGGCAACTACAACAACTATCAAGGCCCAAGGAACTTCAACAACAACCGGAAATTCAACAATTAATGGCCCAACCATAACCATCCCGGGTTTTCCTATTCTAACCCGGATGGAGCCTTGAACCCTCCCGCTTCCATAAGCGCAGCTCCACCACCAAAAGCTTCACAAGAACCTCCACCCGGATTTACACAACCTCCAAAGGATAGAACCGAAATGATGTTTGAATAATTTCTTGGAAGGTTGAGTAGTCTTGAGAGCACGGTGACTTCTATTTCTAAAGCTCAAAAGGTGTTGGAAGCACAAGTGTTGCAAAAGGCGGGTGAAGCACATAGAGATCCGGGAAAGCTTCCCGGAAGAACCGAAGACAACCCAAGAGGCCAAGTGTTGGCCATTACAACGAGGAGTGGGATGAGTATAAAGGATCCCTTGCCCAAGGAAAATGCTAAGGGAAAGCAAGTAGTGGTAGAAGAAGAGATATTGCAAGAAGATGGAGGCAAGAGCAAGGATGTTGAGCCAACATATGTGGCACCGCCTCCATACAAACCACCACTACCATTCCCACAATCACGAGCAAGAGCTCGCTTGGACAAGCACTTTGGTAAATTCCTTGAACTTATGTCTAAATTGCATATTAACATTCCGTTCATGGATGCTATCTTAGGTATGCCGGCATATGGCAAGTTCTTGAAGGAAATACTCTCCAACAAAAGGAAGTTGGAGGAGTATGGGGAAGTAAGGATGACTAAGAGGTCCTCGGAAATGATCCAAACCATGAAGGAGGAAATGCCTCCTAAGCTAAGAGATCCGGGATCCTTTTGTGTGCCAATCGGAGTGGGAGAAGTAAAGTATGAAGCCCTTTGTGATCTTGGGGCAAGTGTAAGCATCATACCGCTTGCACTATGCAACAAGGTTGGGCTAGGAGAGCCAAAACCGGTCAAGATGACCCTCTACATGGCGGACCGTTCAATCACTCACCCGGTTGGGATCTTGGAGGACATTCCGGTGCAACTAGGGAAGTTCTATGTGCCGATTGATTTTGTTGTCTTGGACATTCCGGCGGACTATCCGGTTCCCATCATCTTAGGGAGACCTTTCCTAGCCACTTCCGGATGCTTGGTAGATTGTAAGAATGGAATTCTCTCCTTCAACATTGGGGAAGAGAATATCAAGTTCAAGCTGTCCACAATGATGAAAGGGCCAACCCTTGATGAAGATGTATTCAACATTGTCGAGCAAGAGGAGTCTAGAGAAGTCGTGAGCTTGATCTTGATCAAGGACCCTTTGGAAAAGGTTCTTAGCTTAAGTTTGATGGAGGAAGGTGTTGAGGAGGCTTGCAATGAAGAAATCAAGGCTTTGGAAGCATTAGAAAAGGAGACAAGAGCTGAATTTGAAGTTCACGAGAACATGCTAAGTACCTGTAGGAACCACGGTCGTGGAGGGTGTTCCACGGCCGTGGAACTCTCTGGAGTGCTCCGAAGAGCAAGCTTAGCAAGGTCCACGGCCGTGGATGTGCCAGGATCCGTAGAGTTGCCTGTGGTTTCTCCAGAAGCAGCCCTTGTTGATGATCAAGCTTCAAGGAGCCTTGGAGAGCCTTCATTTGCTTTGAATTCATCTCAACCAACATTATTTGGATCGTCTCCACTCGATAATGGTCCTCCTAAACTTGAACTTAAACCCCTCCCCTCTCATTTGAAGTATGCTTATCTTGGTGATAACTCTACATATCCGGTGATTGTGAATGCATGCTTGAATGATGATGAACTTGCTAAGTTGTTGCATGAGCTAAGATTGCATAGGAAAGCCATTGGCTATACTATTGATGATTTAGTTGGCATAAAACCCTCATTGTGCATGCATAAGATATTGATAGAAGATAACCATAAACCCTCTATTGAACATCAAAGAAGATTGAATCCTATAATGAAAGAGGTAGTCAAGAAAGAGATCATTAAGTTGCTAGATGCGGGAATTATCTACCCTATTTCGGATAGTAAGTGGGTTAGTCCCGTTCATGTAGTTCCTAAGAAGGGTGGGATGACCGTAGTGACCAATGAGAACAATGAACTAATCCCAACTAGGACGGTCACGGGATGGAGGATGTGTATTGACTATAGGAAATTGAACATGACCTCTAGGAAAGATCACTTCCCCCTTCCTTTCATTGACCAAATGCTAGAGAGGTTAGCTCAACATTCTAACTTTTGCTACTTAGATGGTTATAGTGGGTTCTTCCAAATCCCTATCCACCCCGATGACCAAGAGAAAACCACATTTACATGTCCATGGGGAACTTTTGCATATAGGAGAATGCCATTTGGGTTGTGTAATGCACCCGCCACCTTCCAAAGATGTATGATGGCTATATTTTCTGAGTACATTGAGAATATCATGGAAGTGTTTATGGATGATTTTTCTGTTTATGGTTCTTCCTTCGATAATTGCTTAGCTAACTTGTCATTAGTACTTAAGAGATGTGAGGAGACAAACCTTGTCTTGAATTGGGAAAAATGTCACTTCATGGTAAGTGAAGGTATTGTGTTGGGACACTTGGTGTCCAACCGTGGCATTGAGGTTGATAGGGCCAAGATTGAAACGATAGAGAAGTTGCCACCACCTACCTCGGTAAAAGGGGTAAGGAGTTTCTTAGGGCATGCCGGTTTTTACCGGAGGTTTATTAAGGACTTCTCTAAAATTTCTAAGCCTCTTACTAACCTACTAATGAAAGATGTTGAGTTTGTTTTCTCCAAGGATTGCCTTGAAGCTTTTTGTAGGTTAAAGAACGCTTTGATCTCCGCACCTATCATGCAACCTCCGGATTGGAGTTTACCGTTTGAGATCATGTGTGATACAAGTGATGTAGACATTGGGGCTGTTTTGGGGCAAAAGAGATGGGCGCACACATGCCATTTATTATGCTAGCAAGACGCTAGATGATGTCCAACTCAATTATGCTACCACCGAGAAAGAGTTGCTAGCGATTGTGTATGCATTTGAAAAGTTCCGCTCATATCTTGTTGGAGCGAAGGTCATAGTTTATACGGATCATTCTGCGATCCGTTATCTCCTTACAAAGAAGGATGCCAATCATAGGTTGATTCGGTGGATCCTTCTTCTTCAAGAGTTTGATTTGGAAATCCGGGACAAGAAGGGGTCCGAAAATTCTGTGGCGGATCACCTTAGTAGACTCCCACCATTGGAGCTTGAACGAGATGACATCCCGATTGATGACTCATTCCGGGATGAGCAATTGCAAATGGTGGAGGAGTGCCTGTTCCAAGTGTCCAGAGGAAGTGAGCCATGGTATGCCGACATTGTGATCTACCTTGTGTGTGAGGAAGTGCCTCCCGGTTTGTCATATGCCCAAAGGAAGAAGTTCTTCAAAGATGTGAGGCACTACTATTGGAGTGAACCACTTTTGTTTAAGAGAGGGCCGAATGGAGTCTTTAGGAGATGCATACCGGAGGATGAGGTGGAGAGTGTGATCCGCCATTGTCATTCCTTGCCATGTGGAGGGCATGCTAGCTCACACAAGACATGTGCTAAGGTGTTGCAATCGGGTTTCTTTTGGCCAAGTTTGTTCAAGGATGTGCAAAACTTTGTGGTAGCTTGTGATGCTTGCCAAAAGGACGGGCAACATCTCAAGGAGGAATGAGATGCCCTTGAACAACATACAAGAAGTGGAGATATTTGATGTATGGGGTGTGGACTTTATGGGACCATTCCCCTCTTCATGTGGCAACCTCTACATCCTATTGGCGGTTGACTATGTTTCAAGATGGGTGGAGGCAATAGCTTCTCCTACAAATGATGCCAAGGTTGTGGTGCGGTTCTTCAACCGAGTGATCTTCCCTAGGTTTGGAACACCAAGGGTGATCATAAGTGATGGAGGAAAGCACTTCACTAATAGGAATTTTGGGGCACTTTTGGCTAAGTATGGGGTGGCTCATAAGGTGGCAACACCTTATCAGCCCCAAACTAGTGGCCAAGTGGAGATCTCCAACCGGGAGATAAAGGGAATTCTTGAGAATACGGTCTCTAGGACGAGAAAGGATTGGGCTATGAAGCTCGATGATGCCTTGTGGGCATATAGAACCGCTTTCAAGACACCAATTGACACCACTCCTTACAAGCTAGTATATGGCAAGTCTTGCCACCTTCCGGTAGAGATGGAGCATAGAGCATATTGGGCCATTAAGTGGCTAAATTTTGACCTCAAGGAGGCCGGTGAAAAGAGATTGCTTGATATGAATGCTCTTGAGGAGATCCGTTTGGATGCTTACGAAAATGCCTGGATCTACAAGGAGAGGACCAAACGTTGGCATGATAAGCGCCTCATCCCGAAGGAGTTGAGTGAAGGCGACCTTGTCCTTCTCTTCAACTCAAGGCTGCGGCTCTTCCCCGGAAAGCTAAAGTCGAGGTGGACCGGGCCTTATGTGGTGAAGAAGATCTTTCCCCATGGAGCAATTGAGATAGGAGGGGAGCATTGTGGAGATTTTAAGGTGAATGGGCACCGGTTGAAGAAGTATATCCCCGGAGCTCCGGTGGATATGATTGCCCCACTTCACCTAGAATGAGACGCCCCCGAGTTTGGTCAAGCTAATGACCTTAAAGAAGCGCTTGATGGGAGGCAACCCATTGGTAACGTTTCCCCTTTTCGTTTTTGTTTTTGTTTTTGATTTTGCTGTTTTTGTGTGTTTGGTGTGCTTTGTGTGTATGCTAGAGTCTTGGTAGCATTGGAAGCCTTGCATGGCATGTGAATGATGATGATGAATCCCTCATCAATTATGGGTGGAGCGGACGCGGAACTTGGACGGCTAGCGGTGCCTAGCGCGGGTCCCGACACCTAGATGAACACTTAGAGCTCTCTACCATTGTTGATAGGATCATCCACCATCAATCCACTTGAGAAATCCCAAATACCAAAGCAAACCATTTTCGCATTGTGAGAACCCTCTTTCACTCTTCTTTACTTCATTTACACATTGGGGACAATATGTTTCTAAGTATGGGGTGAGGTTTGCATGATCTTTTGCATGATTAGCATCTAGGGTAGTTTAATATTATCACATGTCTTGCATTGTATATACTCATTTCGAAAAAAATCCAAAAAATCAGAAAATTTAAAAAATTTTGTGCTTTCTAGGCTTGGATATGACCCTAATGATGAATCTTGTCTTGTGGATTCGCTATGGATGACCTTATGTGTTAAATTGATGAATGCATATGTGGACTTGAAGTACTCATATTGAATCCCATGAATGGATTGTGATCATGATGTTTGCCTTGATTGGATTGAGTATTGAAAGTCGAAATTACATGCTAGTTCTTGCACATCATCTAGGAATGAATGAGGCAATTCATCTTTCTCTACTTCTCATCTTGATCATGATGTTTGAGCACCTCAATTGATATAAATTTGACCTCTTTTGACCCATCCGGGAATAGGAGCATGTTAGTGTGTTGATGTGTGTGAAAAGCAAGTGTGGGGTGAAGACGTTGATGAAAGAATGTCATGAATAAAATGCTGAATTTGTTGTGAAAGTGTAGACAAAAATATAGGTTTGGGGACGTTGGTTTAAATGACGAGTAACTCGGCACCATTCACATAATCGGGTGTTTGTGCCTTGCCAAAGTCAAATAAACCAATAGTCCTAACGAGCTTTGGTATGTGTGCCCGGTGTGGATGCACCTCGAAAAATAGAAAAAACCCGAGGACGGCTAATCACCAAGGTTTCGGCTTTTGTACACCAATGTCATTGTCTCAAAAATAAGTGAAAGAAAAAGAAAAGAAAGAAAAGATGGAGAAAATATACACTTGTGGGAAGTTGATCAAGGACAAAATTATGGAGTTAGTTCCATTCCCGGATTAGCATCACATAGCCTAGAAAAATCCCCACCTAATCACAACGTTTCTTGGCCTTTTATCTCACAAGACCTTATGACCTATTTGCATGTGTGTAAGACTTAGTAATCTAGATTGGATATGCTCTTGATCATCTTGACTTCTTCATTTTTACATTTCATGCATGCTTTCGAGTTAAGTACAATTGTCTTTCCGTGCCTTCATTTGTTTGATGCATGATCGCTTGTCCATTGCCATGAAACATGACTATGAAGGTGATCCAATACTAGAAGCACAACTCCAAAAAGATTTTGCCATTTTTCTGCATACATAAATCATGTCATCTCTTAGTCTATAGTTGGAAACTTGCTCGGGGATGAGCAAACCGTAAGTATGGGGTATTTTTGATAACACGATTTATGACTTAGGTTTAGGTAATCATTTAGATAGATTTTTCACTCATTCATGCATGGTTTAACACTAGTTCGCGACGTTTGCACTCAATTCACGTATTTTGTCGAGATAGACGTCTACACGGACTTTTGCATTGCTTTGTAGGTATTTTGGGAGATTTAGGAGCTTAATCGATATGTTTGAGGATCGTTCATCAAGATGACACACCCTCGGACTCATTGGGATGCAAGCTAGAGGCTAAGGAAGACTCATGGAACCTTGCTAACACAAGCCATGCACCAAATCGTGACTCAATGATCCAAAGCAAGCTGAAGCACCAAAACCACGGTCACTGGCACTTCCACGGCCGTGGAACCTGACCATGGTTTTTGCCAGACAGTTGTGACAGCTGTGCCACTATCTCATGGCCGACTCTAGCAAGGTTGTAGTATAAAAGTGGTCCTACAAGGCTGAGAGAAGGCATCTCCCAACATCTCCTATCATCCAATCAAATCCACTCTCTCTCTCACACTCTCAACAAGAAGATTCTCTCAAGAGGAAGCTTGGAGAAGAGCTCCATTGGAGAAGAAGAGAAGAACACACCATTGCTAGTCTTTGATAAGTTTGGTAGTGAAGATTTTCGGAATCAATTTCTAGAGTTGTAAGAATCGATTAAACCTTCTTTTGAAGGGTTGTGAGTCTTTCTAATCTTACTTTCAGCTTGGTTTTACTTGTTTCACTTGTTCATCTCTTTCTCTTCATTATCTTGCAAATGGGAGCTATAATTTTATGTTTGATGATTTCGATTATGATGATGAATGTTGTAGGCTAAATAGATGCGATTCTAAGGTAAGGAAGGGATGGTTATGGCTAGGACTATGATAGGATGGACTTAGATTTGCCCTTGGATGATTCATTTGCTTGAACAAAGTCACTGCTGTAGTCCACGGTTTGTTCTTGCCAGTCCACGGCCGTGGAAGTGGTAGAACAGCCCGTGGTTTGCCTGGTTCGTTCGATTTGATGGATCTAAGTTCTAGATTGTTAGAATGTTGAAAACCTAGTGTTTGTTGAGTTAAATCTATCCTAGGGCGACCTAGTGTTAGCAACTAAGTGTTAGAAGAGACCTACCCGGTGATTCTTACTCTTAGATTTCAAAGATGATAAACTCTAGGTAGTGGTGAGCCTCATAAGCCGCCATTGGACTAAGTGTGCTAGGATAGTTGTTTAGGGCTTACCCTTCCGAGACTTACCCGGTGAGGATAGGTTAGATTCCTAGGTGACAATCCGGTTTGTGTAGAATTCCATTCCTTAGGATCTTTGAGACTTACCCGGTGATGAGACCTTAGGTACGGACTAGTGGACCATGAGACCTACCCGGTGAATGATCCCAATCTAGAAACACTCACTCCCAACATATCATAGTTAATCCAAGGAATGATTAGATAGCTTGAGTCCTATGCCATAACCGGAACTTCCAATCCCTAGAATCCGTTTTTCTCGCTTTGATCTCGTATCTCGCGTTTAGCTTGTTTGTTTGTGTTGATTTGTTAGCTTAGTTGATTGTTATTTCGCATGACTTGTGATCCTTGATTGATCACCTAAAAACCTACCAAAAACATTGAGATTTTCATTTCTTTATTTCTTCCTCTTTTCTTAGTCTAGATCTTCACTAAACTTAATCACTAATCGAATCGATATCACCTCAGTCTTTGTGTTCGACCTCGGAATAATATCCCTACTACAAAACGTCCCGTACACTGCGGGTTCGCTAGGAGTTAGGAGAAATATAACGAGTATAAATTTAAGGCTTATTGCGTGCACATAATCCTAGGCGTAACAGATACCTTACATTGAGGATGTTAGAGACCCGGTAGCAGCTCAGATGTAGGAGGAGGAGGATGAGGATGATGATGGCGGTGCTGCCATGGAGACAGGGACAGATACAGCCAGCCCCAGTGTGCCAGTTGTTGACTTGGACGACGAGGCTACAGAGGAGGAGGCAGCTGCAGCACCATCACGTCCTGCTAGGTGCAGAGTCCGTAGACAGAGGGATCTCGTAGCTCACCGACGGATTGACGAGCTGACGGATAAGATGATCGACTCTTATGCCGCCCTATCCTTGGACATGTTGGAGATGAGGGAGAGTTAGTACTACCAGCGCCGGATGATGAAGATACAGTTCCAGCACACCATGGGTTATCCATTTGACCCATCTCAGTATCCCTTCGTCCCGTATCCACCACCACCACCAGCGGATCAGGATTAGAGCTAGCAGAGATTTCTTTTCTTGATTTATTACGCAGCTCAACTTATGTCCGGTGAGTACTCTATTTCTAGACTTATTTTGACCCATTGGGACAATGTGTCACAAGTATGGGGTATTTGGATGTATCTTATTTGACACTATGTATGACTTGTATGACTATATATGATTTTTCCTATGCTCTATGCGCTTATCTGAGACTACATGCATGCATACAGGTTATTTGAATGAGAAAAACGTCAATAACTGGTTAAGAAAATTTTTTTATGGCCTCAACCGGGGTGATTCTTGCCAGACGAGGTTGAGTACCTCGGTTGACCTAGAACATCTCGACCGAGGTGGTTTAACTGAAACAGTTTTCTAAACGATTTTTGTGCTTCCTTTCTGGATATGACCTCGTTGATGATTTTGTTTGCAGATTGGTTTTGAACTCTTTATATGTTTGAAAGGTTTTATGATATGTTTAAGTTGCTAAATGCTTTGTTTGAAATTTTGGCATGTTTAATACTTTATTTTTATCCAAATTATGTTGAATTTGAAGGTTGACATCACATGATGAGTTCTATCACTTTCTTCCTAGGATGATTAAGGCAATTCATTCTCTTCTCTTCTTCTTCTTGATCATGCTTAGCCCCTCATATACATTTTTTCCTACCTTACCTATTTGGGAATTTGGAAGCAAGCAAATGAAAAGTTGAGATGTTGGCTGAAAGTTAGAAAGAAACAAATAGGTTTGGGGAAGTCAATCATGATGATGAGTAACTCGGCACCATTCACATAGCCGGATGTTTGTGTCTTGCCAAAGTCGGATTGAGCGATATTCCTAACGGGTCATGGTATGTGCATCAAGGGTTTGAGGCATCTCGAGAAATTGATGATCGTTGATCTCCTAGGCTTCGGTTATTGTGCACCTCTTTTCATGCATCCCAAAAAGTAAATTAAAAAGTAAATAAGCAAAGCTTATTGGTGGAAGATGCTGAATTTCAAAGGAAGTGAAGTAAGATCCTTTTCTCGGATTCTAGCACCACATTCCCTATATACATCTCACCCTCACACGTTTCTTGACCTTCTTTTGAAAAGCCCTTGAGACCTCGAGCTTGTTGATTGACTTAGTGGTTTAAACTGGATAATACATGATTAATTTCGATGATTATGAGGACATCAAGCTGCCTTCTATAGGCAGGGAGGAGTAGCATCTCAGCAGGGTTCTTCCCTTGCCAGTGTAGCAGGAGGTGGTCAGAGGACACCTCAGCAGTAGACACAGGGACAGCAGAGGGTCCCAGAGCGTCCATCTACTCAAGGTTCTGTTCCAGGACCGAGTAGAGGTATAGGTAGAGATGTTGGCACTAACGATGCCAGAGGAGCCCGAGGGCGAGCTTTTGAGTTGAGGAGTGCAGAGGATCCACCCGCACCGGCTGCTACAGGTACCATTTTACTTCATGGTTTACCTGTTAGAGTTTTGTTTGATACTAGTGTTGCGCATTCCTTTATTTCTGATACTTGTGTTGAGCATCTGAGTTTAGCTACCATAGAGGGGATACCTTTTACTATAGGGTTACCTGATGGTAGTCGGGTCAGAGGTACCCGTGAGATCCGTAGTTGTCCCCTTCGTTTAGGGACTCGTGTTTTACTTATCGACTTCTTAGTCATGCCATTGATGCATGAAGAAGTCATATTAGGTATGGACTGGATGCGTAGACACCATACAGTTTTGGATATTGGTAGGCAGACTGTTATAGTCTCTACCAAGGTTGGTCAGATTGAGATCTTCCGGGGTTGGGACCTTGGGAAGACAAGTTCGGTTATTAGTGCCGTACGAGCAGCTAGATTGACTGTACAGGGTTGTGATGCCTTCTAGTGCTACGCCATGAAGGATGGAGAGAGTCCAGCTCTAGAGGATATTCCAGTGGTCTGCGAGTTTACAGATGTGTTTGTTGAGTCGTCGAGTTTGCCGCCTCAACGGAGTGTGTACTTCAGCATAGAGTTAGAGGCTGGTACGCGACCTATCTCGAAGGCCCCATACCGTATGGCACCTGTCGAGATGTTAGAGCTGAAGAAGCAACTCAAGGAGTTGACTGAGAAGAGCTTCATACACCCTAGCGTTGCACCATGGGGTGCACCTGTCCTCTTCATGCAGAAGAAGGACGGATCTTTGAGGTTATGCATAGATTACAGAGAGTTGAACAAGGTGACCGTCATTAATAGGTATCTATTGCCTCGTATTGATGATCTACTTGATCAGCTTCAGGGAGCTACAATTTTCTCCCGGATTGATTTGCGCTCAGGATATCACTAGCTGAGGGTGAGAGAGCAGGACGTACATAGGACGGCATTTCGTACCCGTTATGGACACTACGAGTTTGTAGTGATGCCATTCGGGCTGACGAATGCCCCAGCAGTCTTTATGGAGTTGATGAACAATATATTCATCGACTTCCTTGATCAGTTTGTGGTGGTCTTTATTGATGATATTTTGGTGTACTCTCGTAGTAGAGAGGAGCATGCCGATCATCTGAGGACGGTTTTGCAGATTTTGAGGGACAGAGAGTTGTATGCTAAGCTCTCTAAGTGTGAGTTCTGGATGTCTGAGGTTGCTTTCCTTGGACACATCGTCTCCGCCGATGGGGTTATGGTTGACCCGGCGAAGATCGAGTCTGTTGTGCATTGTTCGCTCCAAACGGTGTGTGCAAGCTTTAAATTTATAACCCTAGATGTAAGCTTAAAACAAGGATGCGAACCCGCTGTGTACGGATCAATCGTAGTAAAAAGCAAGGAATTCCAGGGGTCGATCACAGGGACTTAGTGAAACAAAGTCGGAATAGGTAAGCTTTAGTAATTACTAACCACAATAGCAATTAAAACAATCAAGGATGATAAAAAATCAATAAAGGAAATATGCAATTCTAGGGATTAAAGCATCTAGTTGTGGTTCCAACTCAAGATTTAAAGATAAGCGGACAAAGCTGAGGTTTTTGCATAAGGAAGGTGTTACTAAAGTGGAATAGATCACCGGGTAAGTCTCACTACTCACTAATCCCAAACCGTAACTCCTATTACCGGGTAAGTCTCAAGGAATTAAGATAAAGAACTATAACCTCAAACTAACACACCATCTAAGGGAATAGAATCAACCTTTATCGGGTAAGTCTCAGGCTAACTCACAAAGATGGGATGAAAGCACACTCAAACCCCAATAAAGGTTAAACCTTTATTACATATACTTATGATCTTAGGTACACAAACAAAGGAATTACCGGGTAAGTCTCATCCTAGGCTTGCATTGAACCAAGAAAGGTGTAATAAGAATAGGATTTGACAAACTCTAACACTTAACTCTCAGTTTCGGATCAGATAAGTCACCTCGGTCAGACGAATTCCACCCCGGCCGAGATGTTCATCGACTGAGCGAGATGCTTAGGGTTAAGGTTAAAGACTCGAACTTTCAGGGTCCTACTGTGATTAAGATTATTCTATCATTGTTTTTCCCACAACTTTCAGCCAATCACCCTAGAATTACACAAAGAGATTAGCCACTCATCATCATGAAAGTATTAATCAAATTTATGGGAAGAAAGAGAATAATTGAACAAGAAAACCTTAAGAGAAAGGCTTCAATAACTGAATCAATTATAAAACCAAAAAGCGTTCCTTGGATAGAAATCCAACAAGACAACAAAGAAGAAGGGAATCTAAGATGATCTTACAAAAACCCTTCAAAAGCTATAAAAACTATAAACTTCCTTCTTCAACCTTCAAAAAGGTTCTTCCAATCTCCCAACTGGAGTATGGCTGCTGCGGTGTATTAGGTGTAAGCGAGGTGATAGCGGATGTATGCAGGATGTCGGATTTGTGGGAAATCCGACCCTTTTTATAGGAAAATTACTCTCCAAAGATAAGATATCTTAGAAAGATCTATTCCCATAAAAATAGGTAAAATATATGATCTATCATATCTTCTTCCTTCCAGGAGCCAAGCCCAAAAATATAAGATCCTCTTTCCAAAGATAAAAGATCTCAGCCAAGAATAAAATATTCTCGCCGCGTCCCAGGTGTTCGCCTCGGTCGAGTCGACTTCTCTGGATCACCTCGGTCGAGGTGACTCTGTAGTCAACCGAGGTGAATCACAACTGAATGTAAAATCTCTCAAATCTGGCTCAAAGTGAATCTTTAATCCATGGCTATGCTTCCTGGGTGTTTCCTTATGTTCCTGAATGTAGCTCCAATGACTCCATAGCTCCTTTTGCTCCTTTTTGATGCAAAACGTGCCATTTTACCTACGATTACAACAAAACTAGGTGTAGACCTCGATTCCCGCAAAGGTAGATGAAACGGTAATATAATCACATAATATACATACAAACATGCAGATTATTGAAGATAAAATGTCTAAACAAACCCCAAAATATAGACTATAATTCATGCTATCATGCATGGATGACACCGACGAATGTCAAGGAAGTGCGTAGCTTTCTTGGCCTAGCCGGTTACTACAGACGCTTTGTGGAGGGTTTTTTTGTGATTACCCATCCACTGACGAGTCTTTTGAGGAAGACTACCCGGTTTGCGTGGACCGACCAGTGTGCTCGGAGTTTTGAGGAGTTGAAGAGGCGTTTGACTTCTGCTCCTATCCTGGCACAGCCAGAGGGATCTGATGACTTTGTCGTCTACAGTGATGCATCCAAGCTAGGCTTGGGATGTGTGCTGATACAGAGAGGTAGAGTGATTGCATATGCGTCTCGACAGCTAAAGACGTATGAGGAGAACTACCCGACTCATAATCTGGAGTTGGCAGCGTAGTGCATGCTTTGAAGATCTGGAGACATTACCTGTATGGTGCTACATGTCAGATCTTCACAGAACATAAGAGTCTGAAGTATATTTTTACGCAGCGGGAGTTGAACAACCGCCAACGTCAATGGCTTGAGTTGATCAAGGACTTTGACCTTGAGATTTTGTATCATCCTGGAAAGGCAAACGTGGTTGCTGACACCTTGAGCAGGAAGACACCTCGAGAGAAGGCGATTGCGAGATTGACTGTACAGCCTCAACTTCAAAGGGATCTAGGTTGGCTAGAGATGGATATCCAATTTCCTGATAAGGATGCCCAGTTGTATGCTTTAGAGGTTTTACTTGGTCTGTTGGATGAGATCCAACAGAAGTAGGGGACCTGCCCGACCTTGATGGGGATCAGAGAGAGGATGTCTCGTGGAGAGGCACCACAGTTTTCCATTGGAGCTGATGGAGTGATGAGGCGACATGATTGCATTTGTGTTCCTACTGATGAAGAGTTAAGACAGAGGATCTTATAGGAGGCTCACTGTACACCTTACTCTGTACATCCAGGTACGAGTAAGATGTACCATGATGTGAGACGTTCATATTGGTGGGGAGGGTTGAAGCCCGATGTAGCCAGATTTGTGGCTCAGTGTGCGACCTATCAGCAGGTCAAGATAGAGCATTGTAGGCCTGGAGGTGAGCTCCATCCACTACCAGTGCCGCAAAGTAAGTGGGAGGACGTCTCCATGGATTTTTTTGACTGGTTTGAGACCTAGTAGGAGTTTTGATGCCATTTGGGTAGTTGTGGATAGACTGACGAAGACGGCACGTTTCATCCCTATCAGAGAGACGTGGCTAGTGAGTAGGTTGGCTGAGGAGTACACTAGACAGATAGTGAGACTCCATGGTGTACCGAGGACGATCGTCTCTGATCGAGATGGACGATTCACCTTGAGGTTTTGGCAGCAGATCCAAACTACTTTGGGGACGAGTCTGCACTTTACGACAACATTTCACCCCCAGAGTGACAGACAGTCAGAGAGGACCATCCAGACTTTGGAGGATATGTTGCGAGCTTGTGTGTTGGATTGGGGACAAGGATGGTATAAGTACCTCCCACTGGTTGAGTTCTCATACAACAACAGCTGGCATGCATCTATTGGGATGGCTCCTTATGAGGCACTGTATGGACGTAGGTGCTGTACACCTTTATGTTGGGATGAGCCTAGCAGTATCAGTGGGATAGCGCCAGAGCAGATTCAAGATGATATGGCTCGAGTAGCGCTAATTAGAGAGAGGATGCTGGCTGCACAAAGTCACCAAAAGTCATATGCAGACAAGAGGTGTCGGCCTCTAGAGTTCAGTGTAGGAGCTCATGTCTGGTTGAGAGTATCCCCGACGCGTGGCGTCAGACGTTTTGGCATAAAGGGAAAGTTGAGTCCCCGATATGTTGGTCCTTTTGAGATACTGGACAGAGTTAGGAGGGCAGCCTACAGATTAGCTTTGCCTCCGAGATTAGAGGGTGTTCACCCTGTGTTCCATGTGTCTCAGCTAAGAGAGTACATACTAGATCCGAGGCACATCGTGAGTTATGATGATTTGATGGTAGAGCCGGACCACACCTTTGCTGAGCATCCTATTGCAGTCCTAGAACGAGGTGTGAGACGCCTGCGTTCGAAGGATGTCCCCATGATGAGGATACAGTGGTCGAGACGTGGACCCAAGGAGGCTACATGGGAGACTTAGGATTGTATCCAGAGGAACTATCCAGAGTTTTATGCCGAGATAGATGCACCTAGGGTCGATGAGTAGATCTTAGTGCTATCTTGGTGAGTATGTGATTATGTGCTTTCATGTCTTGATATGTTTATTCCATGCTAGTGATGTTATGCCTTATGATCCTATTAGATCTTACTATACTAGCATGATGTATGTATAGCTGGAGATGATTATTCCCTCCATGCTATTTGAGTATGACTTATATTTATAGCTGGAGATGGTTCTTTCCTCCATACTATCTGAGTGGATTAGGATTCAGCTGGAGATGGTTCTTTCCTCCATGCTATTTTGATGGTCACAGTTTCAGTGGAGATGTGATTCCTCCATACGATGTATATACTTATGGATCGGCTAGAGACGTATTTCCTCTATGCCTGTGTTATGTTTGGCTAGAGATGTGCTTCCTATATGCCCTATGATGTGATATAGCGAGAGGTGTGATTCCTCTCTGCATTTGGGTAGCGTTATGGCCTTGTTTTCTAGAGTGGATTATTCCTCCATGTTGATGTTTATGGTTATAGATTTGTTATAGGTTATGACCTTTAGAACGGAAATGTGATACCTCCGATAGAGAGAGTGAGTTATACCTCGGCTTGTGGGACCAAGAGGACATGGGATATTGCAAGTTTCGGGAAGAAACTTGTTTTTAGGGGAGTGAGATGTAAGAGCCTAGTTGTTGAGAGCTGAGAGAGGGAGCAGAGGGGCCATGTTTATGCTTGAGCCGCCCCTGCGTGACCTAGGGGGCGCCCCTGCGCCTTACCTGGTCCGCCTCTGCGGCTCACAGAGCCCGCCCCTGCGGCTCTGTGTGTTGTAGCCGTCTTCTTTGACTACTTTGACCCGTACTTTACTCTTTCACCACCTTATATGTATCTTCTTCTTCTCTTTGATGAGGGTTTACATTTCAAATCTCCCTCTCTCCTTACATACTCTTTCTTCTCCTCTTCTCTTTTGGATCACCTTGCTTGATCTTCCTTGTGTTTGTGTGTGTTTTGGAAAGCTTTTGCTTGACTTTGATGATGATGATGGTTGCTGAGCCTTGTGAGCCAGCTTGAGGACGTTTTGGTTAATTGTGAGCTTTTGGATCTTCAGCTTGGTAAGCTTTCATGGCTTCCATCTCCTTCTTCTTCTTCTTTTCTTCTTCTTGTCTCTTTTCCCTCTTTTCCTTAGTCTAGTATAGCTTTCCTTAGGTTTTGATCTTATTCCAGCCATGTTTGGCTTGTGTTGATATATGTATATGTATGTGATACATGTATGTTGTTGTTGGAGTGAATAAGAGTAGAGCACCGAAGGAAGAAGTGAAGAAAGGAGCTGAGTGGTGTCTTCTGCACACCATCCACCCCTGCGCCACCCTACAGCCGCCCCTGCGCCGGCCAGTGCACCGCCCCTGCGCCACCAGAGAGCCGCCCCTGCGCCTACCTGCACCAGCTTGGTGTTTCCTTTGGCTTTGCAAGTGTGTGTTGCTTCTAGGTCTTCCTTAGGGTGCCTTTGTTCCCTCCTTTCCTAGTATGAGTGCTTAGGATCATGCTAGATGTGTGAGGTTGAGTTTTGATGATGTTTATGATCGGTTTATGCCTTGTATGGCTTTTGAGGTTCGTTAGGTTATGAGTTAGGTTGAGGTTGATCCTTTGGATCCCTTTGGGTCTAGGTGTGACCCTTATGTGGTTAGGAGTTTGATATATCTCCTTATGCCTTGCTTATAGGTTGTGTTATCCCTCCAGTGTAGAGGTGATCTTGGATGTGTTGTGATCGAGGTTGAGGTAAATCCGTAGGACTTACTTAGCTGCCATCCTTATATTGGGTGTTTGTATGAGTGGTGTGTGTTTTGTATGTTTGCTATGATAACATGTGATGTCGTATTTACCTACCTATGTTTTATTGATTGCCCCGTATACGTGGTTGTGATAACCTTTCCCTATCATCCCGCTGTGGAGTCTGGGAGGTTCTCTTGAGTCAGGCCAGACCGGTTTACAAGAAGGGCACAATCCACTCTCACAGGGTACACGGATTATGTGACCGATACTAGTACGACTGGATAGCAGGCCCAGAGGCGAGGATGTATCGGTCCTCGTTTCACATAGTTTCATATATATTATATACATACGTTTGGAGTGAATGACCATTATATTGAGATGAATAAATTGGTAAATGAGTGGAAGCATGCTGATGTGTTTATCTTTCCTTACGTGTGATTGTGCTTATGCATTACTCTATATATGTGTATGGTTAGCTAATGGTTTATTACCATGTTGTAGATGCCCCACAGGATAGGCATGCTGCTGGGTGATCTAGCAGAGTGGCAGGCCGAGGACGTCTCGTACATAGGTTGTGTTGGCTTTTGGGTTGTTATCTTTCCCTCCTACGTGAGGATGATCTTTTGTTACCTCCTGTGTGAGGGTGTTATGTTTCTTACTCGGCTATGATGTCTTACCTTTTGGGTTGTACATTTTTATACAGTTTTATGTATTTGTTTTCATATCTGTCAGTGTCATGTTGTAAGGTCCAGTGAACTTGTTGTCAGGCTAGGGTCAGGATCCATTGTGAGATCCTAATCCAATGTGGCACTCCGAGTCCCGCGGATTCGGGGTGTTACATCATTATTGGGGGACTTAGTTCAAAAGTTGAAGGAATGTAACATTAAAGTTGGGTGGATAAGGACCAGAGTCAACGGTGTGAAAGGGGATATTTGATCTCCCTTGTTAGAGATAATCAACGAGAAACATAGTGGTTATACTGCTTCGAGAAGGACCCGAGAAAGGAGTTGAGTTCCGATATATCGGAGCGTTGTGAGATCATAGCGGTAGTTACCGGTTGACGTAGCCGCCGAGAGTAGAATGTGTTTACCCGGTGTTTCATGTGTATGAGTCAGGGGAGTACATACATAACTCAAGACGGAAGGTCAGTCATGGTGGTTTATTAGCAGACGAGAAACCGATGAGGCTAACTAGAAGACGGGGGGAATATCTTTGGTTGAGTTTTACGCTGAGTTTGTAGTATCGATAGAATTGACGGGTTAGACCTAGTTTTTCCTTTGGTTGAGTTATGTGCATGTGTGATGTTATGTGTTGTTTGTGCCATGTGCGGGAATGTGCTATATGACCTGATTTATCTTGCAGTGGTAGTTTGAGTAGATGATGTGTTTATATTAGAAGGTTTAAGCCTTTTAAGTCGAGAGTTCATACCTCGGCCTTAGGGACCGAGAAGTTCGACACATAGCAAGTTTCGGGACGAAACTTGTTTTTAGGGGATCTAATGTAACACCCAAATTTTTAGGCGTGTTCTCGCTTCCCGTATATTTTTTTAGATCTTAATAGTCTAAATATATTTTCTGAGTACTTTTACGTCGTAATTTGATTTTTACAAGTATATATATATATATATATATATATATATATTATCCGTATTTATATCCTTATATTAATATCAAGAATATTTTACGGCAGTAATTTATGTATCGTAAACAATATTTTTACAAGTATATATTGAATTTATATTATCATTATATTATTTTACGGAAAAGTTTGAAAAATTATCCCGATCCAAAAAAATCTCGTTCCGATCAAGTTTGATCGAGTTTATATTTTTAATCTTTTTCTTTTCCTGTTTTCATTTACCTTATTTGTTTCTTTTCCCTCTCTTTTGCCTATCTCCTCGACCCATTTGATGATGTTGTTGTGGTTGCCTCTTGTGTAGCCGTCCAAGCTAGCTTCCCTACCTCCTGCAGACTCGCCAATCTCTCGACCCTCCACTGCCCTCATCTATCCCTCCCTTCGACCCTTCGTTTCACCATTCACACAACAAGACTCCTCTACTCCCTCACTCAACTTCTTTCTTCTGCACCTACTGAACAACAAGGATGGAATCAGCCTCCTTCATTCCTGGTTCTTCACCAACGCACAGGAGAGCATCCTTCTCTTCACCTGGCCACTAGAAGAAGCCCCACGCAATTCATCTTCTTCCTTCCTTCACCACTGCAGCACAGTGACTCCACCTCTCAGCCTTGGACCTTCTCTGTTTCGGGCTGCCACACATCTACTCACTACGCTGTCTCGAACACCCCTGATTCTCGGCGTCTCTTGTCTCACATCAAAAGGTTGTCGAAGCCGCCATATCCGTCTTCATCTGGATTGAGCCGCCTCGCATCTTCCTTTTTCACTGGCTGTCGCCACTGCCGGAAGAGGCCTCGCTACTATTGTCTTGCCTTCGCCTCACCAGAGCCAACCGGAACCACTGCAGCCCCGAACACGATCTCCCTCGCCGTGCCCTGCTGCATCGAATCTCGCCTTCACTTGCCCTATTGCCGGAAGCGAAGAAGAGCATATCTCCTCTACCCCGCCTCGCGTGCCCTAGTGTTGCGAAGTTGGAGATCTAAGCTGCGCAGCCGCCAGGGATACCTCCGAGGTGCCGGCGAAGCGTCTGCTGCCGCTCCTGCACAGCGCCGGGCCCTCATCCTTTCCTCTCTGCAGCCGTCAGGACCTCCACTCCTTTGTCGAGTTGCATCTCTAGGTTGAAGAGCCCTTATTTGGGTTAATTATTTCACCCCCCCCTATTTGGGTATATTACAGATTAAACTCATCATCATGATTGACTTCCCCAAACCTATTTTCTCTATACTTTAAATGCACAATTTTTTCTTTCATGGCCCTCCCACATCAAACATACCAAAATCAACTCTTCCTAATTCCTGGATAGGTAAAGGAGGCTGTTCGCTCCAAACGGTGTGTGCAAGCTTTAAATTTTATAACCCTAGATGTAAGCTTAAAACAAGGATGCGAACCCGCAGTGTACGGGTCAATCATAGTAAAAAGCAAGAAATTCCAGGGGTCGATCACATGGACTTAGTGAAACAAAGCAAGTGTAGGTAGTCTATGTAATTACTAACCACAAAAGCGATTAAAGAAATCAAAGATGATAAAAAGTTAATTAAGGAAATATGCAATTCTAGGGATTAAAGCATCTAGTTGTGGTTCCAACTCAAGATCTAAAGATAAGCGGACAAAGCTGAGATTTTGCAAAGGGAAGGTGTTTCTAAAGTGGAATAGATCACCGGGTAAGTCTCACTACTCACTAATCCCAAACCGTAACTCCTATTACCGGGTAAGTCTCAAGGAATTAAGGAAAAGAACTATAACCTCAAACCAACACACCACCTAAGGGAATAGAATCAACCTTTACCGGGTAAGTCTCAGGCTAACTCACAAAGATGGAATGAAAGCACACTCAAACCCTAATAAAGGATAAACCTTTATTACCTATACTTATGATCTTGGGTAAACAAACAAAGGAATCACCGGGTAAGTCTCATCCTAAGCTTGCATTGAACCAGGAAAGGTGTAATAAGAATAGGATTTGGCAAACTCTAACACTTAACTCTCAGTTACGGATCAGAAAGGTCACCTCGGTCAGACGAATTCCACCCTAGCCGAGATGTTCATCGACTGAGCGAGATGTTCTAGGGTTAAGGATAAAGACTCGAGCTTTCAGGGTCCTACTGGAATTTAAGATTATTCTATCATTGTTTTCCCCACAACCTTCAGCCAATCACCCTAGAATCACACAAGGAAATTAGCCACTCATGATCATGAAAGCAAAAATCAAATATAAGGGAAGAAAGTGAATAATTGAACACAAAAACCTTAAGAGAAAGACTTCAATAACTGAATCAATTATCAAACAAACAAACGTTCCTTGGATCACAATCCAACAAGACAAATCAACGAAGAAGGGAATCTAAGAAAGTCTTACAAAACCCTTCACAAAAGCTATAAAAGCTATCAACTTCCTTCCTTCAATCTTCCTTCAACCTTCCAAAAAGGTTCTTCAAATCTCCCCGCCGTAGTGGTTGTTTTCCAGCTGTAAGCGGATGCCGGATTTGTGGAAAATCCAACCCTTTTTATAGGAAAATTATCTCCCAAAGATAAAAGATCTTGAAAAGATATTTTCCCATAAAATAGGTAAAATATATGAGCTGAATTATCTTCTTCCTTCCAGGAATCCAGCCTAAAAATATAATATCCTCTTTCCAAAAATAATAGATCTCAGCCAAGAATAATATATATCTCGCCGCGTCCAAGGTGCTCGCCTCGGTCGGGACGCTCCTCTGGATCACCTCGGTCGAGATGGTACTGTAGCTGACCGAGGTGACTCTAAACTAAATGTGAAATCTCTCAAATGTGGTCCATCCACTACCAGTGCCGCAAAGTAAGTGGGAGGACGTCTCCATGGATTTTTTGACTGGTTTGAGACCTAGTAGGAGTTTTGATGCCATTTGGGTAGTTGTGGATAGACTGACGAAGACGGCACGTTTCATCCCTATCAGAGAGACGTGGCTAGTGAGTAGGTTGGCTGAGGAGTACACTAGACAGATAGTGAGACTCCATGGTGTACCGAGGACGATCGTCTCTGATCGAGATGGACGATTCACCTTGAGGTTTTGGCAGCAGATCCAGACTACTTTGGGGACGAGTCTGCACTTTACGACAACATTTCACCCCCAGACTGACAGACAGTTAGAGAGGACCATCCAGACTTTGGAGGATATGTTGCGAGCTTGTGTGTTGGATTGGGGACAAGGATGGTATAAGTACCTCCCACTGGTTGAGTTCTCATACAACAACAGCTGGCATGCATCTATTGGGATGGCTCCTTATGAGGCACTGTATGGACGTAGGTGCTGTACACCTTTATGTTGGGATGAGCCTATCAGTATCAGTGGGATAGCGCCAGAGCAGATTCAAGATGATATGGCTCGAGTAGCGCTAATTAGAGAGAGGATGCTGGCTGCACAAAGTCACCAAAAGTCATATGCAGACAAGAGGTGTCGGCCTCTAGAGTTCAGTGTAGGAGCTCATGTCTGGTTGAGAGTATCCCCGACGCGTGGCGTCAGACGTTTTGGCATAAAGGGAAAGTTGAGTCCCCGATATGTTGGTCCTTTTGAGATACTGGACAGAGTTAGGAGGGCAGCCTACAGATTAGCTTTGCCTCCGAGATTAGAGGGTGTTCACCCTGTGTTCCATGTGTCTCAGCTAAGAGAGTACATACTAGATCCGAGGCACATCGTGAGTTATGATGATTTGATGGTAGAGCCGGACCACACCTTTGCTGAGCATCCTATTGCAGTCCTAGAACGAGGTGTGAGACGCCTGCGTTCGAAGGATGTCCCCATGATGAGGATACAGTGGTCGAGACGTGGACCCAAGGAGGCTACATGGGAGACTTAGGATTGTATCCAGAGGAACTATCCAGAGTTTTATGCCGAGATAGATGCACCTAGGGTCGATGAGTAGATCTTAGTGCTATCTTGGTGAGTATGTGATTATGTGCTTTCATGTCTTGATATGTTTATTCCATGCTAGTGATGTTATGCCTTATGATCCTATTAGATCTTACTATACTAGCATGATGTATGTATAGCTGGAGATGATTATTCCCTCCATGCTATTTGAGTATGACTTATATTTATAGCTGGAGATGGTTCTTTCCTCCATACTATCTGAGTGGATTAGGATTCAGCTGGAGATGGTTCTTTCCTCCATGCTATTTTGATGGTCACAGTTTCAGTGGAGATGTGATTCCTCCATACGATGTATATACTTATGGATCGGCTAGAGACGTATTTCCTCTATGCCTGTGTTATGTTTGGCTAGAGATGTGCTTCCTATATGCCCTATGATGTGATATAGCGAGAGGTGTGATTCCTCTCTGCATTTGGGTAGCGTTATGGCCTTGTTTTCTAGAGTGGATTATTCCTCCATGTTGATGTTTATGGTTATAGATTTGTTATAGGTTATGACCTTTAGAACGGAAATGTGATACCTCCGATAGAGAGAGTGAGTTATACCTCGGCTTGTGGGACCAAGAGGACATGGGATATTGCAAGTTTCGGGAAGAAACTTGTTTTTAGGGGAGTGAGATGTAAGAGCCTAGTTGTTGAGAGCTGAGAGAGGGAGCAGAGGGGCCATGTTTATGCTTGAGCCGCCCCTGCGTGACCTAGGGGGCGCCCCTGCGCCTTACCTGGTCCGCCTCTGCGGCTCACAGAGCCCGCCCCTGCGGCTCTGTGTGTTGTAGCCGTCTTCTTTGACTACTTTGACCCGTACTTTACTCTTTCACCACCTTATATGTATCTTCTTCTTCTCTTTGATGAGGGTTTACATTTCAAATCTCCCTCTCTCCTTACATACTCTTTCTTCTCCTCTTCTCTTTTGGATCACCTTGCTTGATCTTCCTTGTGTTTGTGTGTGTTTTGGAAAGCTTTTGCTTGACTTTGATGATGATGATGGTTGCTGAGCCTTGTGAGCCAGCTTGAGGACGTTTTGGTTAATTGTGAGCTTTTGGATCTTCAGCTTGGTAAGCTTTCATGGCTTCCATCTCCTTCTTCTTCTTCTTCTTTTCTTCTTCTTGTCTCTTTTCCCTCTTTTCCTTAGTCTAGTATAGCTTTCCTTAGGTTTTGATCTTATTCCAGCCATGTTTGGCTTGTGTTGATATATGTATATGTATGTGATACATGTATGTTGTTGTTGGAGTGAATAAGAGTAGAGCACCGAAGGAAGAAGTGAAGAAAGGAGCTGAGTGGTGTCTTCTGCACACCATCCACCCCTGCGCCACCCTACAGCCGCCCCTGCGCCGGCCAGTGCACCGCCCCTGCGCCACCAGAGAGCCGCCCCTGCGCCTACCTGCACCAGCTTGGTGTTTCCTTTGGCTTTGCAAGTGTGTGTTGCTTCTAGGTCTTCCTTAGGGTGCCTTTGTTCCCTCCTTTCCTAGTATGAGTGCTTAGGATCATGCTAGATGTGTGAGGTTGAGTTTTGATGATGTTTATGATCGGTTTATGCCTTGTATGGCTTTTGAGGTTCGTTAGGTTATGAGTTAGGTTGAGGTTGATCCTTTGGATCCCTTTGGGTCTAGGTGTGACCCTTATGTGGTTAGGAGTTTGATATATCTCCTTATGCCTTGCTTATAGGTTGTGTTATCCCTCCAGTGTAGAGGTGATCTTGGCTGTGTTGTGATCGAGGTTGAGGTAAATCCGTAGGACTTACTTAGCTGCCATCCTTATATTGGGTGTTTGTATGAGTGGTGTGTGTTTTGTATGTTTGCTATGATAACATGTGATGTCGTATTTACCTACCTATGTTTTATTGATTGCCCCGTATACGTGGTTGTGATAACCTTTCCCTATCATCCCGCTGTGGAGTCTGGGAGGTTCTCTTGAGTCAGGCCAGACCGGTTTACAAGAAGGGCACAATCCACTCTCACAGGGTACACGGATTATGTGACCGATACTAGTACGACTGGATAGCAGGCCCAGAGGCGAGGATGTATCGGTCCTCGTTTCACATAGTTTCATATATATTATATACATATGTTTGGAGTGAATGACCATTATATTGAGATGAATAAATTGGTAAATGAGTGGAAGCATGCTGATGTGTTTATCTTTCCTTACGTGTGATTGTGCTTATGCATTACTCTATATATGTGTATGGTTAGCTAATGGTTTATTACCATGTTGTAGATGCCCCACAGGATAGGCATGCTGCTGGGTGATCTAGCAGAGTGGCAGGCCGAGGACGTCTCGTACATAGGTTGTGTTGGCTTTTGGGTTGTTATCTTTCCCTCCTACGTGAGGATGATCTTTTGTTACCTCCTGTGTGAGGGTGTTATGTTTCTTACTCGGCTATGATGTCTTACCTTTTGGGTTGTACATTTTTATACAGTTTTATGTATTTGTTTTCATATCTGTCAGTGTCATGTTGTAAGGTCCAGTGAACTTGTTGTCAGGCTAGGGTCAGGATCCATTGTGAGATCCTAATCCAATGTGGCACTCCGAGTCCCGCGGATTCGGGGTGTTACATCATTATTGGGGGACTTAGTTCAAAAGTTGAAGGAATGTAACATTAAAGTTGGGTGGATAAGGACCAGAGTCAACGGTGTGAAAGGGGATATTTGATCTCCCTTGTTAGAGATAATCAACGAGAAACATAGTGGTTATACTGCTTCGAGAAGGACCCGAGAAAGGAGTTGAGTTCCGATATATCGGAGCGTTGTGAGATCATAGCGGTAGTTACCGGTTGACGTAGCCGCCGAGAGTAGAATGTGTTTACCCGGTGTTTCATGTGTATGAGTCAGGGGAGTACATACATAACTCAAGACGGAAGGTCAGTCATAGTGGTTTATTAGCAGACGAGAAACCGATGAGGCTAACTAGAAGACGGGGGGAATATCTTTGGTTGAGTTTTACGCTGAGTTTGTAGTATCGATAGAATTGACGGGTTAGACCTAGTTTTTCCTTTGGTTGAGTTATGTGCATGTGTGATGTTATGTGTTGTTTGTGCCATGTGCGGGAATGTGCTATATGACCTGATTTATCTTGCAGTGGTAGTTTGAGTAGATGATGTGTTTATATTAGAAGGTTTAAGCCTTTTAAGTCGAGAGTTCATACCTCGGCCTTAGGGACCGAGAAGTTCGACACATAGCAAGTTTCGGGACGAAACTTGTTTTTAGGGGATCTAATGTAACACCCAAATTTTTAGGCGTGTTCTCGCTTCCCGTATATTTTTTTAGATCTTAATAGTCTAAATATATTTTCTGAGTACTTTTACGTCGTAATTTGATTTTTACAAGTATATATATATATATATATATATATATATATATATATATATATATATTATCCGTATTTATATCCTTATATTAATATCAAGAATATTTTACGGCAGTAATTTATGTATCGTAAACAATATTTTTACAAGTATATATTGAATTTATATTATCATTATATTATTTTACGGAAAAGTTTGAAAAATTATCCCGATCCAAAAACATCTCGTTCCGATCAAGTTTGATCGAGTTTATATTTTTAATCTTTTTCTTTTCCTGTTTTCATTTACCTTATTTGTTTCTTTTCCCTCTCTTTTGCCTATCTCCTCGACCCATTTGATGATGTTGTTGTGGTTGCCTCTTGTGTAGCCGTCCAAGCTAGCTTCCCTACCTCCTGCAGACTCGCCAATCTCTCGACCCTCCACTGCCCTCATCTATCCCTCCCTTCGACCCTTCGTTTCACCATTCACACAACAAGACTCCTCTACTCCCTCACTCAACTTCTTTCTTCTGCACCTACTGAACAACAAGGATGGAATCAGCCTCCTTCATTCCTGGTTCTTCACCAACGCACAGGAGAGCATCCTTCTCTTCACCTGGCCACTAGAAGAAGCCCCACGCAATTCATCTTCTTCCTTCCTTCACCACTGCAGCACAGTGACTCCACCTCTCAGCCTTGGACCTTCTCTGTTTCGGGCTGCCACACATCTACTCACTACGCTGTCTCGAACACCCCTGATTCTCGGCGTCTCTTGTCTCACATCAAAAGGTTGTCGAAGCCGCCATATCCGTCTTCATCTGGATTGAGCCGCCTCGCATCTTCCTTTTTCACTGGCTGTCGCCACTGCCGGAAGAGGCCTCGCTACTATTGTCTTGCCTTCGCCTCACCAGAGCCAACCGGAACCACTGCAGCCCCGAACACGATCTCCCTCGCCGTGCCCTGCTGCATCGAATCTCGCCTTCACTTGCCCTATTGCCGGAAGCGAAGAAGAGCATATCTCCTCTACCCCGCCTCGCGTGCCCTAGTGTTGCGAAGTTGGAGATCTAAGCTGCGCAGCCGCCAGGGAGACCTCCGAGGTGCCGGCGAAGCGTCTGCTGCCGCTCCTGCACAGCGCCGGGCCCTCATCCTTTCCTCTCTGCAGCCGTCAGGACCTCCACTCCTTTGTCGAGTTGCATCTCTAGGTTGAAGAGCCCTTATTTGGGTTAATTATTTCACCCCCCCCTATTTGGGTATATTACAGATTAAACTCATCATCATGATTGACTTCCCCAAACCTATTTTCTCTATACTTTAAATGCACAATTTTTTCTTTCATGGCCCTCCCACATCAAACATACCAAAATCAACTCTTCCTAATTCCTGGATAGGTAAAGGAGGCTGTTCGCTCCAAACGGTGTGTGCAAGCTTTAAATTTTATAACCCTAGATGTAAGCTTAAAACAAGGATGCGAACCCGCAGTGTACGGGTCAATCATAGTAAAAAGCAAGAAATTCCAGGGGTCGATCACATGGACTTAGTGAAACAAAGCAAGTGTAGGTAGTCTATGTAATTACTAACCACAAAAGCGATTAAAGAAATCAAAGATGATAAAAAGTTAATTAAGGAAATATGCAATTCTAGGGATTAAAGCATCTAGTTGTGGTTCCAACTCAAGATCTAAAGATAAGCGGACAAAGCTGAGATTTTGCAAAGGGAAGGTGTTTCTAAAGTGGAATAGATCACCGGGTAAGTCTCACTACTCACTAATCCCAAACCGTAACTCCTATTACCGGGTAAGTCTCAAGGAATTAAGGAAAAGAACTATAACCTCAAACCAACACACCACCTAAGGGAATAGAATCAACCTTTACCGGGTAAGTCTCAGGCTAACTCACAAAGATGGAATGAAAGCACACTCAAACCCTAATAAAGGATAAACCTTTATTACCTATACTTATGATCTTGGGTAAACAAACAAAGGAATCACCGGGTAAGTCTCATCCTAAGCTTGCATTGAACCAGGAAAGGTGTAATAAGAATAGGATTTGGCAAACTCTAACACTTAACTCTCAGTTACGGATCAGAAAGGTCACCTCGGTCAGACGAATTCCACCCTAGCCGAGATGTTCATCGACTGAGCGAGATGTTCTAGGGTTAAGGATAAAGACTCGAGCTTTCAGGGTCCTACTGGAATTTAAGATTATTCTATCATTGTTTTCCCCACAACCTTCAGCCAATCACCCTAGAATCACACAAGGAAATTAGCCACTCATGATCATGAAAGCAAAAATCAAATATAAGGGAAGAAAGTGAATAATTGAACACAAAAACCTTAAGAGAAAGACTTCAATAACTGAATCAATTATCAAACAAACAAACGTTCCTTGGATCACAATCCAACAAGACAAATCAACGAAGAAGGGAATCTAAGAAAGTCTTACAAAACCCTTCACAAAAGCTATAAAAGCTATCAACTTCCTTCCTTCAATCTTCCTTCAACCTTCCAAAAAGGTTCTTCAAATCTCCCCGCCGTAGTGGTTGTTTTCCAGCTGTAAGCGGATGCCGGATTTGTGGAAAATCCAACCCTTTTTATAGGAAAATTATCTCCCAAAGATAAAAGATCTTGAAAAGATATTTTCCCATAAAATAGGTAAAATATATGAGCTGAATTATCTTCTTCCTTCCAGGAATCCAGCCTAAAAATATAATATCCTCTTTCCAAAAATAATAGATCTCAGCCAAGAATAAAATATATCTCGCCGCGTCCAAGGTGCTCGCCTCGGTCGGGACGCTCCTCTGGATCACCTCGGTCGAGATGGTACTGTAGCTGACCGAGGTGACTCTAAACTAAATGTGAAATCTCTCAAATGTGGTCCATCCACTACCAGTGCCGCAAAGTAAGTGGGAGGACGTCTCCATGGATTTTTTGACTGGTTTGAGACCTAGTAGGAGTTTTGATGCCATTTGGGTAGTTGTGGATAGACTGACGAAGACGGCACGTTTCATCCCTATCAGAGAGACGTGGCTAGTGAGTAGGTTGGCTGAGGAGTACACTAGACAGATAGTGAGACTCCATGGTGTACCGAGGACGATCGTCTCTGATCGAGATGGACGATTCACCTTGAGGTTTTGGCAGCAGATCCAGACTACTTTGGGGACGAGTCTGCACTTTACGACAACATTTCACCCCCAGACTGACAGACAGTCAGAGAGGACCATCCAGACTTTGGAGGATATGTTGCGAGCTTGTGTGTTGGATTGGGGACAAGGATGGTATAAGTACCTCCCACTGGTTGAGTTCTCATACAACAACAGCTGGCATGCATCTATTGGGATGGCTCCTTATGAGGCACTGTATGGACGTAGGTGCTGTACACCTTTATGTTGGGATGAGCCTAGCAGTATCAGTGGGATAGCGCCAGAGCAGATTCAAGATGATATGGCTCGAGTAGCGCTAATTAGAGAGAGGATGCTGGCTGCACAAAGTCACCAAAAGTCATATGCAGACAAGAGGTGTCGGCCTCTAGAGTTCAGTGTAGGAGCTCATGTCTGGTTGAGAGTATCCCCGACGCGTGGCGTCAGACGTTTTGGCATAAAGGGAAAGTTGAGTCCCCGATATGTTGGTCCTTTTGAGATACTGGACAGAGTTAGGAGGGCAGCCTACAGATTAGCTTTGCCTCCGAGATTAGAGGGTGTTCACCCTGTGTTCCATGTGTCTCAGCTAAGAGAGTACATACTAGATCCGAGGCACATCGTGAGTTATGATGATTTGATGGTAGAGCCGGACCACACCTTTGCTGAGCATCCTATTGCAGTCCTAGAACGAGGTGTGAGACGCCTGCGTTCGAAGGATGTCCCCATGATGAGGATACAGTGGTCGAGACGTGGACCCAAGGAGGCTACATGGGAGACTTAGGATTGTATCCAGAGGAACTATCCAGAGTTTTATGCCGAGATAGATGCACCTAGGGTCGATGAGTAGATCTTAGTGCTATCTTGGTGAGTATGTGATTATGTGCTTTCATGTCTTGATATGTTTATTCCATGCTAGTGATGTTATGCCTTATGATCCTATTAGATCTTACTATACTAGCATGATGTATGTATAGCTGGAGATGATTATTCCCTCCATGCTATTTGAGTATGACTTATATTTATAGCTGGAGATGGTTCTTTCCTCCATACTATCTGAGTGGATTAGGATTCAGCTGGAGATGGTTCTTTCCTCCATGCTATTTTGATGGTCACAGTTTCAGTGGAGATGTGATTCCTCCATACGATGTATATACTTATGGATCGGCTAGAGACGTATTTCCTCTATGCCTGTGTTATGTTTGGCTAGAGATGTGCTTCCTATATGCCCTATGATGTGATATAGCGAGAGGTGTGATTCCTCTCTGCATTTGGGTAGCGTTATGGCCTTGTTTTCTAGAGTGGATTATTCCTCCATGTTGATGTTTATGGTTATAGATTTGTTATAGGTTATGACCTTTAGAACGGAAATGTGATACCTCCGATAGAGAGAGTGAGTTATACCTCGGCTTGTGGGACCAAGAGGACATGGGATATTGCAAGTTTCGGGAAGAAACTTGTTTTTAGGGGAGTGAGATGTAAGAGCCTAGTTGTTGAGAGCTGAGAGAGGGAGCAGAGGGGCCATGTTTATGCTTGAGCCGCCCCTGCGTGACCTAGGGGGCGCCCCTGCGCCTTACCTGGTCCGCCTCTGCGGCTCACAGAGCCCGCCCCTGCGGCTCTGTGTGTTGTAGCCGTCTTCTTTGACTACTTTGACCCGTACTTTACTCTTTCACCACCTTATATGTATCTTCTTCTTCTCTTTGATGAGGGTTTACATTTCAAATCTCCCTCTCTCCTTACATACTCTTTCTTCTCCTCTTCTCTTTTGGATCACCTTGCTTGATCTTCCTTGTGTTTGTGTGTGTTTTGGAAAGCTTTTGCTTGACTTTGATGATGATGATGGTTGCTGAGCCTTGTGAGCCAGCTTGAGGACGTTTTGGTTAATTGTGAGCTTTTGGATCTTCAGCTTGGTAAGCTTTCATGGCTTCCATCTCCTTCTTCTTCTTCTTCTTTTCTTCTTCTTGTCTCTTTTCCCTCTTTTCCTTAGTCTAGTATAGCTTTCCTTAGGTTTTGATCTTATTCCAGCCATGTTTGGCTTGTGTTGATATATGTATATGTATGTGATACATGTATGTTGTTGTTGGAGTGAATAAGAGTAGAGCACCGAAGGAAGAAGTGAAGAAAGGAGCTGAGTGGTGTCTTCTGCACACCATCCACCCCTGCGCCACCCTACAGCCGCCCCTGCGCCGGCCAGTGCACCGCCCCTGCGCCACCAGAGAGCCGCCCCTGCGCCTACCTGCACCAGCTTGGTGTTTCCTTTGGCTTTGCAAGTGTGTGTTGCTTCTAGGTCTTCCTTAGGGTGCCTTTGTTCCCTCCTTTCCTAGTATGAGTGCTTAGGATCATGCTAGATGTGTGAGGTTGAGTTTTGATGATGTTTATGATCGGTTTATGCCTTGTATGGCTTTTGAGGTTCGTTAGGTTATGAGTTAGGTTGAGGTTGATCCTTTGGATCCCTTTGGGTCTAGGTGTGACCCTTATGTGGTTAGGAGTTTGATATATCTCCTTATGCCTTGCTTATAGGTTGTGTTATCCCTCCAGTGTAGAGGTGATCTTGGCTGTGTTGTGATCGAGGTTGAGGTAAATCCGTAGGACTTACTTAGCTGCCATCCTTATATTGGGTGTTTGTATGAGTGGTGTGTGTTTTGTATGTTTGCTATGATAACATGTGATGTCGTATTTACCTACCTATGTTTTATTGATTGCCCCGTATACGTGGTTGTGATAACCTTTCCCTATCATCCCGCTGTGGAGTCTGGGAGGTTCTCTTGAGTCAGGCCAGACCGGTTTACAAGAAGGGCACAATCCACTCTCACAGGGTACACGGATTATGTGACCGATACTAGTACGACTGGATAGCAGGCCCATAGGCGAGGATGTATCGGTCCTCGTTTCACATAGTTTCATATATATTATATACATACGTTTGGAGTGAATGACCATTATATTGAGATGAATAAATTGGTAAATGAGTGGAAGCATGCTGATGTGTTTATCTTTCCTTACGTGTGATTGTGCTTATGCATTACTCTATATATGTGTATGGTTAGCTAATGGTTTATTACCATGTTGTAGATGCCCCACAGGATAGGCATGCTGCTGGGTGATCTAGCAGAGTGGCAGGCCGAGGACGTCTCGTACATAGGTTGTGTTGGCTTTTGGGTTGTTATCTTTCCCTCCTACGTGAGGATGATCTTTTGTTACCTCCTGTGTGAGGGTGTTATGTTTCTTACTCGGCTATGATGTCTTACCTTTTGGGTTGTACATTTTTATACAGTTTTATGTATTTGTTTTCATATCTGTCTGTGTCATGTTGTAAGGTCCAGTGAACTTGTTGTCAGGCTAGGGTCAGGATCCATTGTGAGATCCTAATCCAATGTGGCACTCCGAGTCCCGCGGATTCGGGGTGTTACATCATTATTGGGGGACTTAGTTCAAAAGTTGAAGGAATGTAACATTAAAGTTGGGTGGATAAGGACCAGAGTCAACGGTGTGAAAGGGGATATTTGATCTCCCTTGTTAGAGATAATCAACGAGAAACATAGTGGTTATACTGCTTCGAGAAGGACCCGAGAAAGGAGTTGAGTTCCGATATATCGGAGCGTTGTGAGATCATAGCGGTAGTTACCGGTTGACGTAGCCGCCGAGAGTAGAATGTGTTTACCCGGTGTTTCATGTGTATGAGTCAGGGGAGTACATACATAACTCAAGACGGAAGGTCAGTCATGGTGGTTTATTAGCAGACGAGAAACCGATGAGGCTAACTAGAAGACGGGGGGAATATCTTTGGTTGAGTTTTACGCTGAGTTTGTAGTATCGATAGAATTGACGGGTTAGACCTAGTTTTTCCTTTGGTTGAGTTATGTGCATGTGTGATGTTATGTGTTGTTTGTGCCATGTGCGGGAATGTGCTATATGACCTGATTTATCTTGCAGTGGTAGTTTGAGTAGATGATGTGTTTATATTAGAAGGTTTAAGCCTTTTAAGTCGAGAGTTCATACCTCGGCCTTAGGGACCGAGAAGTTCGACACATAGCAAGTTTCGGGACGAAACTTGTTTTTAGGGGATCTAATGTAACACCCAAATTTTTAGGCGTGTTCTCGCTTCCCGTATATTTTTTTAGATCTTAATAGTCTAAATATATTTTCCGAGTACTTTTACGTCGTAATTTGATTTTTACAAGTATATATATATATATATTATCCGTATTTATATCCTTATATTAATATCAAGAATATTTTACGGCAGTAATTTATGTATCGTAAACAATATTTTTACAAGTATATATTGAATTTATATTATCATTATATTATTTTACGGAAAAGTTTGAAAAATTATCCCGATCCAAAAAAATCTCGTTCCGATCAAGTTTGATCGAGTTTATATTTTTAATCTTTTTCTTTTCCTGTTTTCATTTACCTTATTTGTTTCTTTTCCCTCTCTTTTGCCTATCTCCTCGACCCATTTGATGATGTTGTTGTGGTTGCCTCTTGTGTAGCCGTCCAAGCTAGCTTCCCTACCTCCTGCAGACTCGCCAATCTCTCGACCCTCCACTGCCCTCATCTATCCCTCCCTTCGACCCTTCGTTTCACCATTCACACAACAAGACTCCTCTACTCCCTCACTCAACTTCTTTCTTCTGCACCTACTGAACAACAAGGATGGAATCAGCCTCCTTCATTCCTGGTTCTTCACCAACGCACAGGAGAGCATCCTTCTCTTCACCTGGCCACTAGAAGAAGCCCCACGCAATTCATCTTCTTCCTTCCTTCACCACTGCAGCACAGTGACTCCACCTCTCAGCCTTGGACCTTCTCTGTTTCGGGCTGCCACACATCTACTCACTACGCTGTCTCGAACACCCCTGATTCTCGGCGTCTCTTGTCTCACATCAAAAGGTTGTCGAAGCCGCCATATCCGTCTTCATCTGGATTGAGCCGCCTCGCATCTTCCTTTTTCACTGGCTGTCGCCACTGCCGGAAGAGGCCTCGCTACTATTGTCTTGCCTTCGCCTCACCAGAGCCAACCGGAACCACTGCAGCCCCGAACACGATCTCCCTCGCCGTGCCCTGCTGCATCGAATCTCGCCTTCACTTGCCCTATTGCCGGAAGCGAAGAAGAGCATATCTCCTCTACCCCGCCTCGCGTGCCCTAGTGTTGCGAAGTTGGAGATCTAAGCTGCGCAGCCGCCAGGGAGACCTCCGAGGTGCCGGCGAAGCGTCTGCTGCCGCTCCTGCACAGCGCCGGGCCCTCATCCTTTCCTCTCTGCAGCCGTCAGGACCTCCACTCCTTTGTCGAGTTGCATCTCTAGGTTGAAGAGCCCTTATTTGGGTTAATTATTTCACCCCCCCCTATTTGGGTATATTACAGATTAAACTCATCATCATGATTGACTTCCCCAAACCTATTTTCTCTATACTTTAAATGCACAATTTTTTCTTTCATGGCCCTCCCACATCAAACATACCAAAATCAACTCTTCCTAATTCCTGGATAGGTAAAGGAGGCTGTTCGCTCCAAACGGTGTGTGCAAGCTTTAAATTTTATAACCCTAGATGTAAGCTTAAAACAAGGATGCGAACCCGCAGTGTACGGGTCAATCATAGTAAAAAGCAAGAAATTCCAGGGGTCGATCACATGGACTTAGTGAAACAAAGCAAGTGTAGGTAGTCTATGTAATTACTAACCACAAAAGCGATTAAAGAAATCAAAGATGATAAAAAGTTAATTAAGGAAATATGCAATTCTAGGGATTAAAGCATCTAGTTGTGGTTCCAACTCAAGATCTAAAGATAAGCGGACAAAGCTGAGATTTTGCAAAGGGAAGGTGTTTCTAAAGTGGAATAGATCACCGGGTAAGTCTCACTACTCACTAATCCCAAACCGTAACTCCTATTACCGGGTAAGTCTCAAGGAATTAAGGAAAAGAACTATAACCTCAAACCAACACACCACCTAAGGGAATAGAATCAACCTTTACCGGGTAAGTCTCAGGCTAACTCACAAAGATGGAATGAAAGCACACTCAAACCCTAATAAAGGATAAACCTTTATTACCTATACTTATGATCTTGGGTAAACAAACAAAGGAATCACCGGGTAAGTCTCATCCTAAGCTTGCATTGAACCAGGAAAGGTGTAATAAGAATAGGATTTGGCAAACTCTAACACTTAACTCTCAGTTACGGATCAGAAAGGTCACCTCGGTCAGACGAATTCCACCCCAGCCGAGATGTTCATCGACTGAGCGAGATGTTCTAGGGTTAAGGATAAAGACTCGAGCTTTCAGGGTCCTACTGGAATTTAAGATTATTCTATCATTGTTTTCCCCACAACCTTCAGCCAATCACCCTAGAATCACACAAGGAAATTAGCCACTCATGATCATGAAAGCAAAAATCAAATATAAGGGAAGAAAGTGAATAATTGAACACAAAAACCTTAAGAGAAAGACTTCAATAACTGAATCAATTATCAAACAAACAAACGTTCCTTGGATCACAATCCAACAAGACAAATCAACGAAGAAGGGAATCTAAGAAAGTCTTACAAAACCCTTCACAAAAGCTATAAAAGCTATCAACTTCCTTCCTTCAATCTTCCTTCAACCTTCCAAAAAGGTTCTTCAAATCTCCCCGCCGTAGTGGTTGTTTTCCAGCTGTAAGCGGATGCCGGATTTGTGGAAAATCCAACCCTTTTTATAGGAAAATTATCTCCCAAAGATAAAAGATCTTGAAAAGATATTTTCCCATAAAATAGGTAAAATATATGAGCTGAATTATCTTCTTCCTTCCAGGAATCCAGCCTAAAAATATAATATCCTCTTTCCAAAAATAATAGATCTCAGCCAAGAATAAAATATATCTCGCCGCGTCCAAGGTGCTCGCCTCGGTCGGGACGCTCCTCTGGATCACCTCGGTCGAGATGGTACTGTAGCTGACCGAGGTGACTCTAAACTAAATGTGAAATCTCTCAAATGTGGTCCAAAGTGAATCTTCAATCCATTTCCATGATTCCTGGATTCTTCCTTAAGCTCCTGAATGTAGCTCCAATGACTCCTTAGCTCCTTTAGCTCCATTTTGATGCAAAACGTGCCATTTTACCTACGATTATAGTGAAACTTGGTGTAGACCTCGATTCCCGCAAAGGTAGATGAAATGACAATATAATCACATAATATATATCTAAACATGCAGATTATTGAAGATAAAACGTCTAAACAGGTCCCAAAATATAGACTATAATTCATGCTATCAAAATACCCCATACTTAGCCCTTGCTTGTCCCCAAGCAAGTTCCAAATCTAAAATACAAGATAGAATGGATTATAAGTCATAAAGATCTATGAAAAACTCTTTCAATACATTTTAATGGTGTGCTCGAATCATAGATCACTCTAAGAGAATGCTTCATGGAGTTTAAAATCAATACATGCTCAAAACATTTTATAAATATAAGAAAGTTGTTCATCTTTGCATAAAATCATATAATGCATAATAAATCATAATCATCGAGATTAATCATGTATAATCCAGTTTAAACCACTAAGTCAATCAACAAGCTTGAGGTCTCAAGGGCTTTCCAAATGAAGGTCTAGAAACGTGTGAGGGTGGGATGTATATAGGGAATGTGGTGCTAGAATCCGGGAAAAGGATCTTTACTTCACTTGTTTTGAATTTCAACATCTTCCACCAATAAGCTTTGCTTATTTACTTTTTACTTTACTTTTTGGGATGCATGGACAGAGGTGCACAATAACCGAAGCCTAGGAGATCAACAATCATCAATTTCTCGAGATGCCTCAAACGCTTGATGCACATACCATGACCCGTTAGGAATATCGCTCAATCCGACTTTGGCAAGACATAAACACCCGGCTATGTGAATGGTGCCGAGTTACTCATCATCATGATTTACTTCCCCAAACCTATTTGTTTCTTTCTAACTTTCAGCCAACATCTCAACTTTTCTTTCACTTGCTTTTCACTTTCTTGCTTCTAAATTCCCGGATAGGTAAAGGGAGGCAAATGTGTATATGAGGGGCTAGAGCATGATCAAGAAGAAGAAGAGAAGAGATTGAATTGCCTTAATCATCCCAGGAAGAAAGTGAGAGAACTCATCATGTGGTGTCAACCTTCAAATTCAACATAATTTTGATAAAAACAAAGTATTAAACATGCCAAAATTTCAAACAAAGCATTTAGCAACTTAAACATATCATTAAACCTTTCAAACATATAAAGATTTCAAAACCAGTCAGCAAACAAAATCATCACTGAGGTCATATCCAGATAAGAAGCACAAAAATCGTTTAAAAAACTGTTCCAGTTAAGCCACCTCAGTCGAGATGTTCTAAGTCAACCGAGGTGAAGCACCTCGTTCGGCCAGAATCACTTCGGTCGAGGTCAAAAAAAATTTTCAAACCAGTTTTTGACGTTTTTTTCAATCAAATAACCTGTATGCATGCATGTCAGATAAGCACATAGAGCATAAATAAAACATAAATATCCATCGAGTCAAGTCATACATCCACATATGTCATATAAATACATCCAAATACCCCATACTTGGGACATATTGTCCCAATGGGTCAAAATAAGTCTAAAGAAACAAAGTACTCACCGGATAAAGCTGAGTTGCATAATAAATAAATAAAGAAAATCCTGCAAGCTCTCAATAATCTCGATCTGGTGGTGGTGGCACGTACGGATACTGAGATGGGTCGAATGGATAGCCCATGATATGCTGAAACTGAATCTCAGCCATCACGTGTTGGTAATGTTGTCTCTCCTGCATCTCTCTGATGTCCAAGGACAGAGCAACGTAGGAATCTATCATCTGATCCGTCAGATCATCGATCCGACGGTGAGAAACTGGATCCCTCTGCTTGCGTACCCTACGCCTGGCTGGACGTGCTGGTGCTGCAGGCTCCTCCTCAGTCTCGTCGTCGTCCAGATCAATGACCGGCGCACTAGTCCCAGCTGTATCTATGCCCATATCCATGGCAGCACCGCCATCCAGATTATCATCCTACTGCTACTCCTCAACCTCATCCTCCTCAGCCGGCCCGTGAGCTGCTGCTAATGCCTCTCTAGCGTCCTCCATCAGCGGAATCCATGCAGTCTGCCAGTAATGCGGATCATACACGGAGAACTGAGCTGACCATCTAATACCCTGGGGTGCAGTCTGCTCCGAGGGCATTGCCACATACGGTGTAGTAAGACCGCGAGGAACTAGTATCCTCCGAGTGATCATCTCCTGAAGCCCGAGCGGCTTGGCAGCCGCCACCATAGTGCATGCACTCAGATCAAGGTCCATGTAACTCGCGATATGAGTCACAATACCTCCGCAGCAGATGTCTCCCTTCACCTTCGCCTTGATCTTGTGCAGATCCTCCGCCAGCATCATCCCAAAGTCCGGAACTCCTCCGGTCACCATGCAGTACAGACTCAGCAGCTCACCCCGTCTGATCTTCTGGGGCGTCTCAGTACGCGCCAGAAGAGTCTCACTAAAGATCCTGTGAGCAAGTCTAAAATCCAGGTGAAATATAATCCGCTCCTTGGAATCTCCAGGTCGCCACCTATCAGCGTGCTCAACCACATGAGCAATCTGTCCCCAATTCTCTCGAGCTACAGCTCAAGGAGGAAAGTCAGCAACAGTAGGAGCCGGGAAGCCAAAGATATCCCGCCAGTGGTCCATGGGAACTAAATAGTTCCGGTTCATCAACCGGTACTTTATGGCGCGCTCGGTGGGCAAGTAGGTGACGGAGTTGACAAACTCCAGGGTCGGCTCAAGGTAGGCCGGAATTCTAATCTCAATGAACTGCACCAAACCCAACCGCAGATATCATCCGCCTCAAGTCCTCATCCACATGGAGGCAATCAAAAGCGGAAATCTCCAAAAATCGTGGGGCAACCACTAGACGTGCCGCTATGCGGTCATAGTCGACCAGGTGACGCTCGTGAATCACCAGTATAGAGCGGCGTGAAAAGGAAGAAGGAGAAGGAGAGGATCTGTCTCTCAGAACTAACTGCCTGTCAGAACTCATCTCTGTCTATTACTGTCAGGTCACCTCGGTTGCTTTGACAAATCTCAAGAGCACCTCGGCCGAGGCACAGGCCGACTGGACCGAGGCGAAGCGCTGTGCGATCGGTTCTCTCAAAAATCCAGTTCTTTTCCCCCAATATCACTACCAAAGGTTCCTATGGGGTACTTAATCCTTTTTCAGCAAAATGCAGGGGCAACCAAAGCCCAAATCGACAGAAATCAGTGGAGAAGAGGAGGTTAGGGTTTTCTCGAATTTTACCCAGATTTGGCCGATTTCGTGCGTTTTCTCTGCAGATTGGCTCTTGCAATTTGATCCTCTATCCTTTCCTCTCAGTTTGGAAGCGTGAATCGTCGAAAACGAGCGAAGAACAAAGAAGCGAGGTGAGGAGTGCGCCGCAGTCGAGAAGGAGGTAGAGGGAGGAGAGAGAAATCTCAGTCCCCTTTATACCCTTTTCTGGAACTACTGTCATCTCGGTCGAGATGGTCTCGACTGGACCGAGGTGGTACGGACCGAGGTGGGTCTTCAGTAACCCTAGTCACCTCGGTTGCTCAAGAATCATCTCGGTCGAGGTGGTGTGATAGCGACCGAGATGTGTCTCAGTCAGACTCCGTCTTCTCAAATTTTCGAACTTCTGTCCTTCCAGTTTTGGCTCCTGGGTTGTATTCCTTCCTTAGATGTCACTTGTTGTCTGTCTAGGACGCCAAAAACAAAACAAAGCAAAGCAAAAGCAAACTATCTAAAGGTAGACTAGAAAAAGGGAAAAGAAAGCAATACTTTGGGTTGCCTCCCAAGAAGCGCTTGATTTAAGGTCGCTAGCTGGACCGTACGGTATCCCTAAACGTGATGGGAGGTATCCTCACCCCCTACTTCACCTTCATCATGGGGTGAGATAAGGAGGTCTATCAAACGTTCCAACAAGTGCAAGTGCTCATCGGGGAATGAATCGTCTATGGGTGGATCGTCCTTCTCGCGTGAAGAGGAAGGTAGCCGGCTGAGGTGATCCGCAACAGAATTTTAGGATCCCTTCTTATCGCAGATCTCTAGGTCAAACTCTTGAAGCAAGAGAATCCATCAAATAAGGCGTGGCTTGGAATCCTTCTTAGCAAGCAAGTAACGAATGGCTGCATGGTCGGTGTAGACAATGACTTTCGCCCCTACTAAGTAAGAACGAAACTTCTCGAAAGTATATACAACCGCCAGTAGCTCCTTCTCAGTGGTGGCGTAGTTACGTTGGGCTTCATCTAGCGTCTTGCTAGCGTAGTAGATGGCGGTGGTTCGCCCATCCTTCTTTTGTCCAAGCACCGCTCCTACCGCCACATCACTCGCATCGCACATGATCTCAAAGGGCAAGGTCCAATCCGGAGGCTGGATAATGGGAGCGGAGATCAACGCTTCCTTAATCCTGTAAAATGCATCAAGACACTCCTGCGAAAACTCAAAAACAACATCTTTATTCAAGAGGTTAGTTAGTGGTTTAGAAATCTTCGAGAAGTCCTTGATGAATCTCCTGTAGAAACCTGCATGCCCGAGAAAACTCTTCACACCTTTAACAGAACAAGGGGGAGGGAGTTTCTCAATAGTCTCGATCTTAGCGCGATCGACCTCAATACCTCGATTAGAAACGAGGTGCCCTAGCACAATGCCTTCATTAACCATAAAGTGACACTTCTCCCAATTCAAAACAAGATTAGTGTCTTCACATCTTTGTAACACTAGAGAAAAGTTAGATAGGCAATCATCAAAAGAGGAACCATATACTGAAAAATCATCCATAAATACCTCCATGATCTCCTCTATATACTCGGAAAAGATAGCCATCATGCATCGCTGGAAGGTAGCGGGTGAATTGCATAATCCAAATGGCATCCTCCTATAAGCGAATGTCCCCCATGGACAAGTGAAAGTGGTCTTCTCTTGATCATCCGGATGGATAGGAATCTGGAAGAAACCACTATAGCCATCTAAATAGCAGAAGTGTGAATGTTGGGCCAACCGTTCGAGCATTTGATCAATGAAGGGAAGTGGAAAATGGTCCTTCCGAGTGGCCACGTTCAGCTTCCTATAGTCGATGCAAACCCTCCAGCCCGTGACGGTCCTAGTTGATGCTTCCTCAGAACATGCATTAGTTTAGATAATTCAGATTCGGAGAGGGAAGCACTAACAATGACGGGATAAGTAGAATCCGGTCCAAGAAAGACATACCTCAAGTGACTTGGGAGTTGTTTAAGCTCCACAACTGGGGGTGCTTTCTGAGGGGGATCGTTGCTTCCTCCTTCCAGTGGAGTAGATCGAAGAACTGGACTTTCAGAAGTCTCAGTTGACATCATCTCGCTTACGACCTCGGTTGAGGTTCAGAGAGGTTGACCGAGATGTTCTTCAGTCACCTCGCTTGGTCCAGAAAGTGCCTCGGTCGAGGTACTGCAACTGGAACCGAAACTGGAGATCTTCTTCTCCTGGATTAGATTTTCAATTTTAGCTCCTGGATCTTCTTCCATTGCCTTTAAGCTCCGTATATCTACATCACAAGAAGCATCTATACCTTCCTCCATTAAGTTAAAGCTAATAACTTTTTCAAGTGGATCTTTAATAAGGATAGAGCTCACCAATTCTCTTGATTCTTCTTCATCATAGATGTTGAAGATATCATCTCCTAGCTGCTCTCCCTTCATTGCCGCAAGTAATACAAACTCCACTTCATCTCCGCCAATGTTGAATTTTAGCTTGGCGTTCTTACAATCCACATTGCAACCCGAAGTTGCTAGAAATGGTCTCCCGAGAATGATAGGAACGGGATAATCTGCGGGAATGTCAAGCACAACAAAGTCTATAGGTAAATAGAAGTTACCTAACTTGACCGGAGCGTCTTCCAAAATGCCCACGGGATGGGTAATGGAGCGGTCCGCCATGTATAACCGTATCTTCACCGGCTTGGGCTCTCCAAGTCCGATCTTAACATATAGCTCCAGCGGGATGATGCTCACGCTGGCTCCTAGATCACATAAGGCTTCACAAGTGACATCCCCAACTTGAATGGGAATGCAAAATGAGCCGGGATCTCTCAACTTGGGTGGCATCTTCTCCTTCATGATTTGAATAAGCTCCGAGGATTTAGATGTCATCCTCACTTCGCCAAAGTCTTCCAACTTCCTCTTCCTTGATAGAATCTCTTTCAAAAACTTCCCATAGGCGGGCATCCCTAGAATAGCATCAAGGAAAGGGATATTAATGTGTAGTTTATTCATCAAGTCAAAGAACTTACCAAAATGCTTGTCTAGATGTGCTCTGGCCCTTGACTGGGGGAGTGGAAGCGGTGGTTTGTATGCAGGAGGTGGAATATAAACTTCAGTTTTCTCCTCCGCTTTCTGTGGCTCCACCTCGGTTGGCATCTCGGTCGAAGTGTTCTTTGACTGTATCTGGACCGAGGTGGTCTTCGTCTGTACTGGCATCGACCGAGGCACTGGATCTGCAGTCTTCAGTCCGCTTCTCGTCATTATTGCCATGATCTGTCCTTTAGGGTTGCTTTCCATCCTTGCTGGAAGCTTCCCTGGATCTCTTGGCGCTTCATTCGCCTTGTTAAAGAATTGTTGTTCTAAGGCTTTTTGTGCCTTCGAAAATGAAGTCATGGACGTCTCAATAGAGTTGAGCTTGATCAAGAAGGCCTCCAGCACCGCATCTTTCTTTTCCGGCTGGGACGAACTCGATCCTTGCTCCTGGCTCTTCAATGGAGTAGAAAAAGAAGAAGAGAGGAAAGAATTAGAGGAGTCATTCGAATTGGAGTTAGAGTAAGGGTTACCCGAATTTTGGTTGTTTGCACTCCAATTATTGCTGTTGGATCCTCTATTGTTGTTGTAGTTGTTATTCCGGGAACCGTTGTTGTTACGGTATCCATTGTTGTTCCTTGATCCTTGATCTTCCTTCTTGGTTTGAGCAACTAAGAGTTCCTTCAATTGCTTCACATCATTCTTCAAAGAAGTGAGTTGATCATTGTTAGGTGGAGCATCTTGAAAGTTGACTCTTTTAACTCCACCTTCAGCTCCTTGGTGGGAGTACTTTTCCATGTGCAAAGCTTGCTTCTCTATGAACTCCCAAGCTTCATCAATCGGCATGTCCATGAACGTGTCGGCGGATAGTAGTTGAAGGTTGAACTGGTTGTTTCCGTCCAGTCCCTTGTTCTATATCTCCAACAACTCTATCTTTGGAATCCTATGATGTGGGCAATCCAAAAGAATGTCTTTAAATCTCTCCCATGACTTGGACAAGCTCTCCTTGTCCTTCAAGATGAATGCATTAATCTTCCCTCTCATTTCAGCAGTTTTAGAGGGGGGAAAGAATTTAGTTAAGAACTCTGTCGTCATCTCCTCCCAAGTATTTATTTTTCCTGGAGGAAGAGATTGATACTAAGTAAGTGCTCTATCTTTCAAAGAGAAGTAGAAAGGCCTTAGCTTGTAGTTGTTGTTTTCTATTCTTGAAGGACTCAAGGTCTCCATCAAGATCTCATAGTTTTGTAGATGTTGATGCGGAGATTCTCTCTCTAGCCCTCCAAACTGGCATTGGCGAATCATGGAAAGAACTTACGGTCGAAGCTCATAATCATGGTCCGCTGGATCACCTAGGTTGACTCCTGGACGCCTCAGTTGCTGATTGGGGTCCATCCTTTGCCCTAGGGTATGTGGAAGACCTGCAAAAAGAGCATCTCGGACTGGCATGCAAGGTGGAAGTATCTCGGCCGGGGCAGCAGGTACTGGATTCTGCCTCGGTCGAGGATCTGGAGCATGGTCTTGCCTCGGTTGAGGATCGGGGTTCGGTCGAGGTAGATACTGGTCTCGTAAAGCCGCCATATCTGCTTCGATTGCCTCAGTCCTTGTGCGAGTTTCTTCCCTTTCCAGTCTCAGCTCTTCCTTGCTGAGGCGTAGTTGTTCTAACGCCTCCTTCAATTCGGCTTCAAGATCGCGATTATCCTTATTGGCCATCTTCGCTTCTTTCAAGCGTCTTTTGTATGTCTTTTCTGGTTCGGGATCGTAAGGACGATTTCCTTCCTAGTGCGGGTTCTTCGCATAAACCTAAGAAAAAGAACCCGGGAAAGTCACTCAAGTAGAGTGGTTAGTAGAAACAGGGGCAAGCGCCCCGAAAGACAACCGCAACCGGCTCGGTCTAGACCAAGTCCCCGGCAATGGCGCCAAAAACTTGTTCGCTACAAACGGTGTGTGCAATCTTTAAATTTATAAGCCTAGATGTAAGCTTAAAACAAGGATGCGAACCCGTAGTGTACGGGTCAATCGTAGTAAAAAGCAAAAAATTCCAGGGTCGATCACAGGGACATAGTGAAACAAAGCAGGTGTAGGTAGTCTATGTAATTACTAACCACAAAAACGATTAAAGCAATCAAAGATGATAAAAAGTCAATTAAGGAAATATGCAATTCTAGGGATTAAAGCATCTAGTTGTGGTTCCAACTCAAGATCTAAAGATAAGCGGACAAAGCTGAGATTTTGCAAAGGGAAGGTGTTTCTAAAGTGGAATATATCACCGGGTAAGTCTCACTACTCACTAATCCCAAACCATAACTCCTATTACCGGGTAAGTCTCAAGGAATTAAGGAAAAGAACTATAACCTAAAACCAACACACCACCTAAGGGAATAGAATCAACCTTTACCGGGTAAGTCTCAGGCTAACACACAAAGATGGAATGAAAGCACACTCAAACCCTAATAAAGAATAAACCATTATTACCTATACTTATGATCTTGGGTAAACAAACAAAGGAATCACCGGTTAAGTCTCCTCCTAAGCTTGCATTGAACCAGGAAAGGTGTAATAAGAATAGGATTTGGCAAACTCTAACACTTAACTCTCAGTTACGGATCAGAAAGGTCACCTCGGTCAGACGAATTTCACCCCGGCCGAGATGGTCATCGACTGAGCGAGATGTTCTAGGGTTAAGGATAAAGACTCGAGCTTTCAGGGTCCTACTGGAATTTAAGATTATTCTATCATTGTTTTCCCCACAACCTTCAGCCAATCACCCTAGAATCACACAAGGAAATTAGCCACTCATGATCATGAAAGCAAAAATCAAATATAAGGGAAGAAAGTGAATAATTGAACACAAAAACCTTAAGAGAAAGGCTTCAATAACTGAATCAATTATCAAACAAACAAACGTTCCTTGGATCACAATCCAACAAGACAAATCAACATAGAAGGGAATCTAAGAAAGTCTTACAAAACCCTTCACAAAAGCTATAAAAGCTATCAACTTCCTTCCTTCAATCTTCCTTCAACCTTCCAAAAAGGTTCTTCAAATCTCCCCGCCGTAGTGGGTGTTTTCCAGCTGTAAGCGGATGCCGGATTTGTGGAAAATTCAACCCTTTTTATAGGAAAATTATCTCCCAAAGATAAAAGATCTTGAAAAGATATTTTCCCATAAAATAGGTAAAATATATGAGCTGTATTATCTTCTTCCTTCCAGGAATCCAGCCTAAAAATATAATATCCTCTTTCCAAAAAAAATAGATCTCAGCCAAGAATAAAATATATCTCGCCGCGTCCAAGGTGCTCGCCTCGGTCGGGACGCTCCTCTGGATCACCTCGGTCGAGATGGTACTGTAGCTGACCGAGGCGACTCTAAACTAAATGTGAAATCTCTCAAATCTGGTCCAAAGTGAATCTTCAATCCATTTCCATGATTCCTGGATTCTTCCTTAAGCTCCTGAATGTAGCTCCAATGACTCCTTAGCTCCTTTAGCTCCATTTTGATGCAAAACGTGCCATTTTACCTACGATTACAGCGAAACTTGGTGTAGACCTCAATTCCCGCAAAGGTAGATGAAACGACAATATAATCTCATAATATACATCCAAACATGCAGATTATTGAAATAAAACGTCTAAACAGGTCCCAAAATATAGACTATAATTCATGCTATCAAAATACCCCATACTTAGCCCTTGCTTGTCCCCAAGCAAGTTCCAAATCTAAAATACAAGATAGAATGGATTATAAGTCATAACGATCAATGAAAAAGTCTTTCAAAACATTTTAATGGTGTGCTCGAATCATAGATCACTGTAAGAGAATGCTTCATGGAGTTTAAAATCAATACATGCTCAAAACATTTTATAAATATAAGAAAGTTGTTCTTGTTTGCATAAAATCATAGAATGCATAATAAATCATAATCATCGAAATTAATCATGTATAATCCATTTTAAACCACTAAGTCAATCAACAAGCTCGAGGTCTCAAGGGCTTTCCAAATGAAGGTGTAGAAACGTGTGAGGGTGGGATGTATATAGGGAATGTGGTGCTAGAATCCGGGAAAAGGATCTTTACTTCACTTGCTTTGAATTTCAACATCTTCCACCAATAAGCTTTGCTTATTTACTTTTTACTTTACTTTTTGGGATGCATGGACAGAGGTGCACAATAACCAGAGCCTAGGAGATCAACAATCATCAATTTCTCGAGATGCCTCAAACCCTTGATGCACATAACATGACCCGTTAGGAATATCGCTCAATCCCACTTTGGCAAGACACAAATACCCGGCTATGTGAATGGTGCCGAGTTACTCATCATCATGATTGACTTCCCCAAACCTATTTGTTTCTTTCTAACTTTCAGCCAATATCTCAACTTTTCTTTAACTTGCTTTTCACTTGCTTGCTTCCAAATTCCCGGATAGGTAAAGGGAGGCAAATATGCATATGAGGGGCTAGAGCATGATCAAGAAGAAGAAGAGAAGAGAATGAATTGCCTTAATCATCCCAGGAAGAAAGTGAGAGAACTCATCATGTAGTAACAACCTTCAAATTCAACATAATTTTGATAAAAACAAAGTATTAAACATGCCAAAATTTCAAACAAAGCATTTAGCAACTTAAACATATCATTAAACCTTTCAAACAAATAAAGATTTCAAAACCAATCAGCAAACAAAATCATCACTGAGGTCATATCCAGATAAGAAGCACAAAAATCGTTTCAAAAACTGTTCTAGTTAAGCCACCTCGGTCGAGATGTTTTAAGTCAACCGAGGTGAAGTACCTCGTTCGGCCAGAATCACTTCGGTCGAGGTCAAAAAAAATTTTCAAACCAGTTTTTGACGTTTTTCTCAATCAAATAACCTGTATATATGCATGTAATCTCAGATAAGCACATAGAGCATAAATAAAACATAAATATCCATCGAGTCAAGTCATACATCCACATAAGTCATATAAATACATCCAAATACCCCATACTTGGGACACATTGTCCCAATGGGTCAAAATAAGTCTAAAGAAACAAAGTACTCACCGGATAAAGCTGAGTTGCATACTAAATAAATAAAGAAAATCCTACAAGCTCTCAATAATCCCGATCCGGTGGTGGTGGTGGTGGCACGTACGGATACTGAGATGGGTCAAATGGATAGCCCATGATATGCTGAAACTGAATCTCAGCCATCACGTGCTGGTAATGTTGTCTCTCCTGCATCTCTCTAATGTCCAAGGACAGGGCAACATAGGAATCTATCATCTGATCCGTCAGAACATCGATCCGACGGTGAGAAACTGGATCCCTATGCCTACGTACCCTACGCCTGGCTGGACGTGCTGGTGCTGCAACTGGCTCCTCCTCAGTCTCGTCGTCGTCCAGATCAATGACCGGCGCACTAGTCCCAGCTGTATATGTGCCCGTATCCATGGCAGCACCGCCATCCTCATCAACATCCTCCTGCTCCTCCTGAGCCTCATCCTCCTCAGCCGGCCCCTGAGTTGCTGCTGTTGCTGCCTCTCTGGCGTCCTACATCAACATAATCCATGTAGTCTGCCACTAATGCGGATCATACACGGAGAACTGAGCTGACCATGTAATACCCTGGGGTGCAGTCTGCTCCTAGGGCATCGCCACATACGGCGTAGTAAGACCGCGAGGAAGCAGTATCCTCCGAGTGATCATCTCCTGAAGCCCGAGCGGCTTGGCAGCCGCCACCATAGTGCATGCACTCAGATCAAGGTCCATGTAACTCGCGATATGAGTCACAATACCTCCGCAACAGATGTCTCCCTTCACCTTCGCCTTGATCTTGTGCAGATCCTCCGCCAGCATCATCCCAAAGTCCGGAACTCCTCCGGTCACCATGCATTACAGACTCAGCAGCTCACCCTGTTTGATCTTCCGGGGCGTCTCAGTACGCGCCAGAAGAGTCTCACTAAAGATCCTGTGAGCAAGTCTAAAATCCAGGTGAAATATAATCCGCTCCCTGGAATCTCCAAGTCGCCACCTGTCAGCGTGCTCAACCACATGAGCAATTTGTCCCCAGAACTCTCGAGCTACAGCTCGAGAGGGAAAGTCAGCAACAGTAGGGGCCGGGAAGCCAAAGATATCCCGCCAGTGGTCCATGGGAACTAAATAGTTCTGGTTCATCAACCGGTACTTTATGGCGCGCTCGGTGGGCAAGTAGGTGACGGAGCTGACAAACTCCAGGGTCGGCTCAAGGTAGGCCGGAGCTCTAATCTCAGTGAACTGCTCCAACCCAACCGCAGATATCATCCGCCTCAAGTCCTCATCCACATGGAGGCAATCAAAAGCGGAACTCTCCAAAAAACGTGGTGCAACCACTGGACATGCCGTTATGCGGTCATAGTCGACCTGGTGACGCTCGTGAATCACCGGTATAGAGCGGCGTGAAGAGGAAGAAGGAGAAGGAGAGGATCTGTCTCTCAGAACTAACTGCCTGTCAGAACTCATCTCTGTCTATTACTGTCAGGTCACCTCGGTTGCTCTGACAAATCTCAAGAATCACACAAGGATCACACAAGGAAATTAGCCACACAAGGATCTGGTGACGCTCGCGAATCACCTCGGTTGCTTATCTGTCAGAACTCATCTCTGTCTATTACTCTCAGAACTAACTGCCTGTCAGAACTCATTTAGGGTTAAGGATAAAGACTCGAGCTTTCAGGGTCCTACTGGAATTTAAGATTATTCTATCATTGTTTTTCCCACAATCTTCAGCCAATCACCCTAGAATCACACAAGGAAATTAGCCACTCATCATCATGAAAGCAAAAATCAAATATAAGGGAAGAAAGTGAATAGTTGAACACAAAAACCTTAAGAGAAAGGCTTCAATAACTGAATCAATTATCAAACAAACAAGCGTTCCTTGGATCACAATCCAACAAGACAAATCAACAAAGAAGGGAATCTAAGAAAGTCTTACAAAACCCTTCACAAAAGCTATAAAAGCTATCACCTTTCTTCGTTCAATCTTCCTTCAACATTCCAAAAAGGTTCTTCAAATCTCCCCGCTGTAGTGGGTGTTTTCCAGCTGTAAGCGGATGCCGGATTTGTGGAAAATCCAACCCTTTTTATAGGAAAATTATCTCCCAAAGATAAATGATCTTGAACAGATATTTTCCCATAAAATAGGTAAAATATATGAGCTGAATTATCTTCTTCCTTCCAGGAATCCAGCCTAAAAATATAAGATCCTCTTTCCAAAAATAAAAGATCTCAGCCAAGAATAAAATATATCTCGCCGCGTCCAAGGTGCTCGCCTCGGTCGGGACGCTCCTCTGGATCACCTCGGTCGAGATGGTACTGTAGCTGACTGAGGTGACTCTAAACTAAATGTGAAATCTCTCAAATCTGGTCCAAAGTGAATCTTCAATCCATTTCCATGATTCCTGGATTCGTCCTTAAGCTCCTGAATGTAGCTCCAATGACTCCTTAGCTCCTTTAGCTTCATTTTGATGCAAAACGTGCCATTTTACCTACGATTACAGCGAAACTTGGTGTAGACCTCGATTCCCGCAAAGGTAGATGAAATGACAATATAATCACATAATATACATCCAAACATGCAGATTATTGAAGATAAAACGTCTAAACAGGTCCCAAAATATAGACTATAATTCATGCTATCAGAGGCAAACATTTCATTGACGGGTTGAATGAATAAAGAAGAAGAAAAAAAAAATCGAGGTGCCTTAATCATTTAAAAAAGATGCGCAAGAACTTATAATGCGGTTTCAACCTTCAATACTCAATATGATTTTGAATGAAAGCAAATTATCATTCATGCATGAAATTTTAACAAAGTATTCAAATCCCACATATGTCATAAATCAATTCAAGCATATTAAAATCATCATAGCTATTCCACAAAATAATATTAATCATAGAGAACATATCCATCCTAGAAGCACAAAAATTTATAATATTTTTCAAAATTTTTAAAATCAAGAAATGCAAGACATAAAACATGCAAATAGTATTGCAAATACCTCCACCCCATAGTTAAAACTCACATTGTCCCCAATGTGAAGAAAAGAAAAGATGGTAAAGGATACTCACAATGTAAGATGGCGAATCAAGCAAGACGAATCATCAATCGGGCGGTGGTGGTGGAAATCTGTAGAAGCTCAATAGGAAGCTCTTAATACTTCAATTGATGTCAAAGAGCGTTGCAGAATGAAGAAAAGGAAATGTCTCAAGGCCGAAATTTTTTTCTGAATTTTTTTTTCCACGGCCCTGGTTTTGTACGGCCACCTGTGGAATCTGGTTCTTTTATTTTAATTAACTACTAACTGCTTTTCCACGACCCAATTTAGTAAACCACGGCCGTGGTTTCGCCTTTTTGGACGTGGAATCCTCTGTTCTCGCCAAAAATCGAAATTTCGTTGTTCTTTCGGCTTTCTTCACTTCTTTTGGTCCTTTCTCAACCTGACATCCAAAGACACAAACATACCGGAAGGTATCGACGAAAAACAAACAAAAACAACTACACTAATCTAATCTAAGAAAAAGAAAATGGATAAAGGATCAATTACCTTGGGTTACCTCCCAAGAAGCGCTTGGTTTAACGTCGCTAGCTGGACTTATCTCCATACATAGATGACTCAAAGCACCTTGAATATCTTGGATTTCTCTTCAAATCCATCATTAAACTCTTCCAAAAAATCTCCGGTTCGTAATTTCACCGGCAAGTGGTAAGATCTCCCACATACAAGCTTGTACCGTTTGATTCTCACCCGAATCCTCCTAGCTTTCTTGCGTTTTAAAGGAACATAATCTAACCTTGTGTCCCATCCTTTCCTAGATTGAGAAATCAGTTTCTCGAGAATCCTCTTAGCTTCCCCATCTCCAGCTTGGGTATGATGTATTATAATCGTCATGTGAATGACCCCATACTTGAACAAGAAACACTTATTGACATTAGTGTTGAAGCGCTTGCCAAATTTACTCCTTGTAGTCCAAGGAGCATCTTCTTCCATCAATTTCAATGGAGGTTTCATCTTCACCTTAGGAGGTTCTTTTGGAAGAGACCTCCAACTCTCCGGTGCATTCTTGAAAAAATCAGATATTTTAATAGGAATTTCAAAGGAAGTAAGAGAATGTACCTTGTAAAGTTCTTCAAGGCTTTGGACAAGTTTCATGTAGGGATGATGATCCACACATGAAATATCTCCCGACTCAGCTGGATCCTCCTCAACCTTGGCCACGATTTCAGTAATTTGGCCAAGGTTCTCCACTTCTTCCTCTTCTTCAATGAGGACTTCAAGAGGAGCTTCAGATTTGAGCGGAGGAACGCTCGAAACTTGTAATTCTTTCTTGCTAGATGAATGATTTTCCAAGGCTTTTTCAACCTTAGAAATAACCTTTTTTTGCATTTCTAACACTTTTAACTGATATTCATCACAGGCTCTGAAACTTTCTTTGAGCTTGTAAATTTTCTTGATCAATTCATCGAAGATCAATGCCTCCACATCTTTGGGAGGTTTCTTTTTAACCTTCTTTGGGTAGTGTAGCTTATCCCATCTTGCAAATTCATCTTCAATGGCTTGTTCACGTTCTCTTTCGGTGGATACCCATTGGAAGGCGTACTCCTCTGCCAAGTATTCGAAATAATCTGCTCTAGCCGTTTGCCTCGCTACCCATATTGGATCGCATGGAGGCTCAAAAACCCTCAGCGGCCATTGTTCCCTTCAAGGTCGAAAACTCATAGAAATAAAATAGATCTGCAATATCACTAAGGTAGATAGATCAAATGACAAGAGCAAAAGCTCCCAAGCCCGACAACTAAAAACCGAATTTGGCCTAAAACAAATCCCCGGCAACGGCGTCAAAAACTTGTTCGCTCAAAAGTGTGTGCGTCAACGTCTTAAAATTTATAAAACTGAAACTAAGCAAAAGCGAACCCGCAGTGTACGGATCGGTGAACTAAAGCAAGAATTCCATAGTATCGAACTCAAAGATTTGGGGGAAACAAATTCAGTTCACAAATTATTAGGCAAATAAATATAGAAGCTTTGCAAATAATATTGGGAAAACAACAAATCTAAAGATCCAGGTATCCAATTGTGGCAATTGATTCAAGATATTCTATAGATGTAACGACAGAGTCGGGATTGCAAAGGTATATCTAATGTAAGATTATGTACGGTGAAGTTCCAAACCCATATGTCTTACCCAAATGCTCTCTCTATAAAAGTTGTTGAGGTTGTAGTATAGAAAGGATCGAAGGATAAGAATTACTCTCAAATACCCATACCCAAACCAAAGGAATCAAAGAAAAGCCAAAACGGTTAAGGTTGTGACACTCGATACCAAAATAGAGGATGTTGAGTATCACTACTACCTAGAAAAGGTAAGCCAAGGCTAGGTTAAAGCAAATCTTTAAATTGGATCAAAGCAAAAGCAAAGTACGTACGATAGGGGAAACCACGGCTGGATCTTGAAGAACCACAAACGTGGAACTCAAGAACAGGTCGTGGAAAAGGTCGACGACGAGGTTTCTCGCAACTCTCAAGGTCCAATCTGTTTAAGTTCAATCTATCAGCATCTGTGCCAAAACTATCAACCCTTCACCTCAGAATCGGTTAAGGGTTTTAGCCTACAATCATTGTCATTGAATCAATAATTAAGTTTAATTGAGAAAAGGGTAAAATCTCGAAAACTCGATAAAAAACCAAACAATCAATCTCAATTCAATCCAAAGTATATGTGTTCAATGTATGCGAATAGCGAACAGAAAACCTCACAACAATCTCTAGGGACAATGAAGAACGGGATGTCAATCCGCTTCCAAATGTAAACCCTAAGATATTCTCCAAGATATTCTCCAAGTACGCAATCTTGAAATGCATCCTTATAGGAATATTCCATGTACGCAATAAGATCTTCCTAAGCAATCTTCTAAATGCACTCCGTGTAGGATGTATGTAGCGTCCCAACTTCTCCCTAACATCGGGGCTCCCAGTCCGCCCTTCAATGTTGAAGGCTATCGAATATTTGTAGGGATAAATCTAGGGTTTAAAGACAAAATCCTAAATATTTGGGCTGAAAAGAAGTCGAGCCCGCTGATATCAGAAAATACTCTATGCCGCGTCAGACGGTATCATACAATACTTTGGCGCGTCAAACGGTATCAGAAGATACTTTGGCGCGTCCTAGCTTCCTTTTATGATCCTTTTTGTCCCACTTCAACGCTTGATCCTAAAATGTGCCATTTCTGCTCCATAACTCGCCAAATTACCTACAAATGCAATAAAACTCTGTGTAGACCTCTATTCTTGCAAAGTAGGTGAATATAACCATAATTGCTATGAATGTATGTTCATGCATGCAAAATAAAGGGAAATTCTATATTAATACATGCCTAAAAATAGGTCATAATTCATGTCATCAAAATACCCCATACTTGCATCTTGCTTGTTCCCAAGCAAGATTCAAACTCAAATACAAGATGATATGGATTATGAATATGCAAAAATAAAGAAAAACTACAATATAGTTGTGCTTCTATTCATAGATCACCCTCAAAGAATTGCTTCATAGCTAGTAGCGATCATCATATGGTCAAAAGGAATTATGTCATGGAAAAGATAATCACACTTTGCAAGATAATCATAACATGCATCATAACTTGCAATAAATCAAAATCAATCATGAGGAATCCAATTTAGACCACAAAGCCAAACAATAATCCAAAGATCTTAAGGACTTTCAAGCAAATGCCAAGAAATGTGAATAGGTGGGATACATATAAGGTATGTGGTGCAAAAATCCGGAAAAAAGGAACAACACAACACAACTTTTTCTTTAATAACTTGAATCCACCACCATTGAGAGCTTTGCTCTCCCTTTTCAGCACAAAATTCTTTTTCGACTTTACTTTTTTTGAAGTATGGACAGCGATTCACAAAAACCGAAGCCTAGGAAATTGGCGTAACTCAATTTTTGAGATGCCTCAAACCCTTGATGCACATACCATAATCCGTTAGGAATATCGCTCAATCCGACTTTAGCAACACACAAACACCCGACTATGTGAATGGTGCCGAGTTACTCATCATCATGATTGACTTCCCCAAACCTATTTTCTCTATACTTTAAATGCACAATTTTTTCTTTCATGACCCTCCCACATCAAACATGCCAAAATCAACTCTTCCTAATTCTCGGATATGTAAAGCAGGCAAACATTTCATTGAGGGGCTGAATGAATAAAGAAGAAGCAAGAAAATTCGAGGTGCCTTAATCATTTCAAAAAGATGTGCAAGAACTTATAATGCGGTTTCAACCTTCGATACTGAACATGATTTCGAATGAAAGCAAATTATCATTCATGCATGAATTTTAACAAAGCATTCAAATTCCACATATGTCATAAATCAATTCAAGAGTATTAAAATCATCATAGCTATTCCACAAAACAATATTCATCATAGAGAACATATCCATCCTAAAACTCACATTGTCCCCATAGTTAAAACTCACATTGTCCCCAATGTGAAGAAAAGAAAAGATGGAAAAGGATACTCACAATGTAAGATGGCGAATCAGGCAAGACGAATCATCAATCGGGCGGTGGTGGTGGAAATCCTTAGAAGCTCAATAGGAAACTCTGAATACTCCAATTGACGTCAAAGAGCGTTGCTGAATGAAGAAAAGGAAACGTCTCTAGGCCGAAAATTTTTTCTGAAACTTTTTTTCCCACGGCCGTGGTTTTGTACGGCCACCCGTGGAATCTGGTTCTTTTATTTTGATTAGCTACGAGCTGCTTTTCCACGACCCAATTTAGTAAACCACGGCCGTGGTTTTGCCTTTTTGGCCGTGGAATCCTCTGTTCCCGCCAAAAATCGAAATTTCGTTGTTCTTTCGGCTTTCTTCACTTCTTTGGGTCTTTTCAACCTGACATCCAAAGACACAAACTAACCGAAAGGTATCGACGAAAAACAAACAAAAACAACTACTCTAATCTAATCTAAGAAAAGGGAAAAAGGATGCATTACCTTGGGTTGCCTCCCAAGAAGCGCTTGGTTTAACGTCGCTAGCTAGACGTATCTCCATACATAGATGACTCAATGCACCTTGAACATCTTGGATTGCTCTTCAAATCCATCATTAAACTCTTCCAAAAATCTCCGGTTCCTAATTTCACCGGCAAGTGGTAAGATCTCCCACATACAAGCTTGTACAATTTGATTCTCACCGGAATCCTCCTAGCTTTCCTGCGTTTTAAAGGTACATAATCTAACATTGCGTGCCATCCTTTCCTAGATTGAGAAATTAGTTTCTCGAGAATCCTCTTAACTTCGCCATCTCCATCTTGGGCATGATGTATGGTATTCGTCATGTGAATTACACCATACTTGAACAAGAAACACTTATTGGCATTAGCGTTGAAGCGCTTGCCAAATTTACTCCTTGTAGTCCAAGGAGCATCTTCTTCCAGCAATTTCAATGGAGGTTTCATCTTCACCTGAGGAGGTTCTTTTGGAAGAGACCTCCAACTCTCCGGTGCATTCCTGAAAAAATCAGAAATTTTAATAGGAATTTCAAAGGAAGTAAGAGAATGTACCTTGTAAAGTTCTTCAAGGCTTTGGACAAGTTTCATGTTGGGATGATGATCCACACATGAAATATCTCCCAACTCAGCTGGATCCTCCTCAACCTTGGCAACAGTTTCAGTAATTTGTCCAAGGTTCTCCACTTCTTCCATTTCTTCAATGAGGAGTTCAAGAGGAGCTTCAGATTTGAGCGGAGGAACGCTCGAAAATTGTAATTTTTCCTTGCTAGATGAATGACTTTCCAAGACTTTTTCAACCTTAGAAATAACCTTTTTTTGCATCTTCTAACACTTTTAACTGATATTCGTCACGGGCTCTGAGACTTTCTTCGAGCTTGCCCATTTTCTTCATCAATTCATCCAATATCAATACCTCCGCATCTTTGGGAGGTTTCTTTTTTAACCTTCTTTGGGTAGTGCAGCTTAGCCCATCTTGCAAATTCATCTTCAATGGATTGTTCACGTTCTCTTTCGGTGGCAAACCAATGGAAGGCGTACTCCTCTTCCAAGTATTCGAAATAATCTGCTCTAGCCGTTTGCCTCGCTACCCACATTGGATCGTATGGAGGCTTAAAACCTTCAGCAGCCATTGTTCCCTTCAAGGTCAAAAACTCATAGAAAAAAAATAGATCTGCAAAATCACTAAGGTAGATAGATCAAAAGACAAGAGCAAAAGCTCCCAAGCCCGACAACCAAAAACCGAATTTGGCCTAAACCAAATCCCGGCAACGGCGTCAAAAACTTCTTCGCTCAAAAGTGTGTGCGTCAAAGTCTTAAAATTTATAAAACTTAAACTAAGCAAAAGCGAACCCGCAGTGTACGGATCGGCATAGTAAAGCAAGAATTATAGAGTATCGAATCCAAGGATTTGGGGGGGACAAATTCAGTTCACAAATTGTCAGGCAAATAAATATAGAAGCTTTGCAAATAATATTGGGAAAACAACAAATCTAAAGATCCAGGTATCCAATTGTGGCAATTGATTCAAGATATTCTATAGATGTAACGACAGAGTTGGGATTGCAAAGGTATATCTAATGTAAGATTATGTACGGTGAAGTTCCAAACCCATATGTCTTACCCAAATGCTCTCTCTATAAAAGTTGTTGAGGCTGTAGTATAGAAAGGATCGAAGGATAAGAATTACTCTCAAATACCCATACCCAAACCAAAGGAATCAAAGAAAAGCCAAAACGGTTAAGGTTGTGACACTCGATACCAAAATAGAGGATGTTGAGTCTCACTACTACCTAGAAAAGGTAAGCCAAGGCTAGGTTAAAGCAAATCTTCACCTTTGGATCAAAGAAAAAGCAAAGTACGTACGACAGGGGAAACCACGACTGGATCTTGAAGAACCACGTCCGTGGTACTCAAGAACAAGCCGTGGAAAAGGTCGACGACGAGGTTTCTCGCAACTCTCAGGGTTCAATCTGTTTAAGTTCAATCTATCATCATCTATGCCACAACTATCAACCCTTCACCTTAGAATCAGTTAAGGGTTTTAGCCAACAATCATTGTCATTGAATCAATAATTATGTAAAAGAGAAAAAGGGTAAAATCTCAAAAACTCAATAAAAAACCAAACAATCAATCTCAATTCAATCCAAAGTATATGTGTTCAATGTATGCGGAATAGGGAACAGAAAACCTCACAACAATCTCTAGGAACAATGAAGAACGGGATGTCAATCCGCCTTCAAATGTAAACCCTAAGATATTCTCCAAGTACAGAATCTCGAAATGCGTCCTTCTTGGAATATTCCCGGTACGCAATAAGATCTTCTTAAGCAATCTTCAAAATGCACTCCGTGTAGGATGCATGCAGCGTCCCAACTTCTCCCCAACGTCGGGGCTCCAAGTCTTCCCTTCAATGTTGAAGGCTATCGGATATTTTTAGGGATAAATCTAGGGTTTAAAGACACAACCCTAAATATTTGGGCTGAAAAGAAGTCGAGCCCGCTGGTATCAGAAAATACTCTGGGCCACGTCAGACGGTATCAGAGAATACTTTGGCACGTCAGACAGTATCAAAAGATACTTTGGCACGTCCTATCTTCCTTTTATCCTCCTTTTTGTCCCTCTTCAAGGCTTGATCCTAAAATGTGTCATTTCTGCTCCATAATTCGCCAAATTCCCTACAAATGCAATAAAACTCTGTGTAGACCTCTATTCTTGCAAAGTAGGTGAATATAACCATAATTGCTATGAATGTATGTCCATGCATGCAAAATAAAGGGAAAATCTATATAAATACATGTCTAAAAATAGGTTATAATTCATGTCATCAATCACCACATCACAATCACTCACCAAATATGGGAAGGCATAGAAGATAAACAAATATAACAACCCAAAGTCAACCTTGTCTCTTACAAAACTTTAACAAAAGGAACTAAAAACCAAGTTACAAGCAGGGATAGACATATATCATGTCTTTAATCCACCACTAGTCCATTTCCTTGCACTTCAACTGCCGGGATAGACATTTCTCATGCCTTCAATCCACCACAGTTTGGATTATCCTCCTGATAGGTGATGGAATCACTATCATTTAGGATAGTTTTTAGAGTCTTTTTATTACATTTGTGTCGGTTTATGCTACTAACTCCTTGGTCCAGAAGAAGAAGACTCAAAGAAGCTAAGGAAGGAGTTATAAGCACTTAGGAGTGAAGATCGTTCACGAAGCAAAGCTTCTGTTGCCTCACCGCCCCAGCGGAGCCTTGTCACCGCCCCTGCGGGTGACGCCTTACACCGGAGTGCTCCCTGCGCCTTCGCAAGTGCCGGCCATGAAGTGTGTCACCGCCCTTGTGTCACTCCTTGGCGCCCTGGCGGTGACTTGCCCTGAAGAAACGAAGACCAGCTCCCCTGCGCCTTCCACTGCGCCCCTACCTGCGCCTCAACCTGGGAGCTGGAAGACGAAGAGGCTGTGTCACCGCCCCTGCGTTGACATAGGGACGCCCCGGCGGCTTGGCATCAGAAATGTTAGGAAGTTGAAGGGTCAGACATTTGAAGAGCATTAAAGATCCGCCCTTGCGGAATTGCCTAGCCGCTCCTGCGGCCACGAAGAAGATCAAGCGTTTTTGCCTTCACTGCCCCTGCGGAACTGAAGGCCGCCCTTGCGGTTTAACATCAGAAGCATTACTCCGGTTGTTTACACCACCTTTATGGCATTAAAGGTGGCTGTTTTAGGCCGGCCATTTACTCCTATTTGGTGTCTTTTGTAGTATAAATAGTCCTTGGTTGACTGCTAGAATCATCCAACTTGTTAGCCAACAAATTATCCACTTAGATTATCTTGCTACCTTTGTAATGAGTTGCTAACTCCCTTTCTACATTGGGTTGGTTTGAAGCTGCGTTGTTACTTTGGTTGTAAGTTTTCTTTAATATAAGTTTTTATTCAGTAATGCTTTGTGTTTCCTTGATCTCCATTGTCTAAGTGCATGTTTACTATTGCTTGAGATTGATCACCTTAGGTTCTAAAGTGCATACAAATAACTAGGATTAATAGGTTCCGGGTTCGGGTCTTTAATCTAGTAGTAACTTTAAGTAATAACGGGTTATAATTACTTAGAGAAAAGGAACACAAATATAAAGATAAGTTTAACGGTTTTAATCTTTTCTTTATATCCCTTAGTCTTTGTTTGAAAGCTAACTTGTTATTTGTTCTTGTAGGTTTATGGAACACTAACCTATTAAGTTGTGTTTATGCCGGTTGTCTCAACACATATATATGATCGAGACGGGAGATTACTTGAAAACTTGTAAAAGGAACTCACCAAAGTAGCAATTGCATGCTTAGAATCAACCTGGTGTAGATTCACCCATCATTTGTCTCACTTGTCGTATTGATCGTTTTCATAAGTTTTTGTGTGCATCAATTCAACCACCCCCCCCTTTTGTTACTTATTACTATAATCGATAATTGCATCTAATAAAACACCTTAACTCTCTTGGATTTGACCCTTACTTAATCACTATACTTGTTTAAGTGCTAAGTCGGGATTTACTTTTGATTGGGTATAGACGACCATAGATTTACCTTCAGTCACCTCCTCTCTACTCTAAGGATAAATATATAGAATTTCTTCAATCCACCGTTCAACCTCAAAAAAAAACCTCCAAAGCAGTTGATAGCATGTATTATAGTCTATATTTTGGGACTTGTTTAGACGTTTTATCTTCAATAATCTACATGTTTGGATGTATATTATGTGATTATATTGTTGTTTCATCTACCTTTACGGGAATCGAGGTCTACACCAAGTTTCGTTGTAATCGTAGGTAAAATGGCACTTTTTGGATCAAAATGGAGCAAAGGAGCTAAGGAGTCATAAGAGCTACATTTTGGAGTTTAAAGAAGAACTCATGAAGCAAGGAATTAATGAAGAAGATTTACTTTGGACCAGATTTGAGATTTAGCTGAGATTCACCTTGGTCAGCTACAGTGTCACCTCGACCGAGGTGATCTTGAGGAGCATCCTGACCGAGGCGAACACCCTGGCGCCGGCTAGATCATATTTTTTTGCTGAGATCTTTTATTTTTTGGAAAGAAGATATCTTATATTTTTGGACTGGATTTCTGGAAGGAAGATCTATTTTAGAGATATGGATATATTTTATAGGAAATTATCTTTTTAAGATATTTTATCTTTGGAAGATAATTCTCTTATATAAAGGGTTGGATTTTCCACAACACCCGCCTTCGCCTCTTTCCACATAAGTTGAAATCTAGATGGACAGGACCTTACGTTGTGAAACATGTTTTTCCTTTTGGTGCAGTTGAGATTTGGGGAGAAACAAGTGGAAGTTTCAAGGTCAATGGTCATAGGCTTAAGAAATACCAACCGGAAGTCCAGGTTGAGGAGATTGCACCGCTATACCTTGTTTAGGGATGTCGTACGGTCCAGCTAACAACCTTAAATCAAGCGCTTCTTGGGAGGCAACCCAAGGTATTGCTTTTTTTTCCCTTTTTCTAGTTTAGTTTTAGATAGTTTGCTTTTGTTTTGCTTTGTTTTGTTTTTGGCGTCCTAGACAGAAACCAGGTACTCTCTAAGGAAGGATTACAACTCAAGAGCAACACTAAAAGGACAGAAGTTCGAGAAATTCAGAAGACGGAGTTTTATTGAGACACATCTCGGTTGTTGTCACATCACCTCGACCGAGATGATTCTTGAGCAACCGAGGCGACTAGATCTGACAATCCAGTCAGCCACCTCGGTCCGGTCGGGACCACCTCGACCGAGGTGACAGCAGAATCGGCGAGGGGTATAAAAGGAGAACAAATTTCTCTCTTCCCTCCCAACTTCCTTCTCGACCGCGTCTGCCCCTTACCTCATTTCTTTGTTTTTTGATCGTTTTCCACGATTTCTGCTCTGATCTCGCAAGGAAAAGCAAGAGGATCATATTGCAAGCAACGAACTGCATGATAAACGCTTCGAATCGGCCTAATTTGGGGTAAATTATCGAAAACCCTAATTTCCTCTTTCTCTACTGATTTGGGTGATTTTTGGCTTTAGTTGCCACGTTTAATTGCTGAAAAGAATATAAGTACCCCATAGGAAGCAATTGGTAGTGATTTTGAGGGAAAAGAACTGAAAATCAGAGAGAGGAAATCGAACAACACTTCGCCTCCGTCCAGTCGAGTTGTGTCTCAGCCGATGTGTTCTTCAGTTTGTCAGACCGACCGAGGTGATCCTGTCAGCAGATATGAGTTCTCGTTCTGATCGTCAGCTGGGTCTGAGAGATGCTCCCAGCGGTTCTTCTCCTTCTCCTTCTTCTAGACCTTCTATCCCGGTGATCCATGAGCATCACCAGGCAGATTTTGATCGTATTTGCGGGTGCCCCGTCATTGCCCCGCACTTTTTAGATGTTCCAGCCTTCAAGTGCCTTCACGTGGTGGAGGACTTGAAGAAGTTGATTTCCTTTGTGGGACTGGAATGGTTTATGGATATCCGAGCTCCAGCTTACCTTGAGCCGTCCCTGGACTTTTTTGAGTTTTGTCACTCACATGCCTGAGAGGAACAACATCAAGTACCGGTTGCTGAACCGGAATTACATGGTTCCTATGGATCAGTTCAGAGATATTTTTGGCTTCCCGACTCCTAAAGTTCCCGATTTTTCTTCTCGAGCAGTGGCTCGACAATTTTGGGGGCAGATTGCCCATGTGGTTGAGCATGCAGACAGATGGAGACCTGGAGACTCCAGGGAGCGCATCATTTTCCATTTAGCATTCCGTCTGGCCCACCGTATATTTAGTGAGACTCTTTTGGCGCGTATTGAGATGCCCCAGAAGATCAGACAGGGAGAGCTTCTGAGTCTGTTCTGCATGGTTACTGGAGGAGTGCCTGACTTTGGAGGCATGTTAGCTGAGGATTTGCACCGGATCAAGGGCAAGGGAAAGGGAGATATTTGCTGTGGAGGGTTGATGACTCATATCGCTACAGTTATGGGTCTAGACTTGACTACATGTACACTGGTGGCGGCTGCAAAGCTGCTTGGACTTCAAGAGATGATCACGAGGAGGATTCTGGTTCCTCGTGGCCTTACCACACCATACGTAGCGATGCCTTGAGAGCAGACTGCCCCTCACGGTATCCCATGGTCAGATCAGTTTACAGTCTTCGTACCGCAGTACTGGTCTTCCGCTTGGATGCCCTATATAGAGGATGGGAGAGATGTTGCACCGGCGCAGGTGGAGGAGGAGTATGATGATGGTGGAGCTGCAATAGAGACTGGTACAGATACAGCCGGCCCAAGCATGCCAGTTGTCGATTTAGACGACGAGGATACAAAGGAGGAGGCAGTTGCTGCACCATCACGACTTGCCCGGCGTAGAGTCCGCAGACTGAGAGATCTTGTAGCTCACCGACGGATTGATGAGCTGACAGACAAGATGATCGACTCTTACGCCGCCTTGTTACTGGAGATGATGGAGCTTAGGGAGAGCCAGCACTACCAGCAGAGGATGATGGAGATCTAGTTCTAGCATACCATGGGTTATCCGTTTGACCCATCTCAGTATCCCTTCATCCGATATCCACCACCACCACCAACGGATCAGGACTAGAGTAGCAGGATTTTCTTATTTATTTATTTTCGCAACTCAGCTATGTCCGGTGAGTTCTCTTGTTTTAGACTTATTTTGACCCATTGGGACAATGTGTCCCAAGTATGGGGTATTTATGTGTATGATTTGACATTATGTATGCTTGTATGACTCGAGTGGGATATTTATGATTTTCTTTATGCTCTACGTGTTTATCTGAGATTACATGCATGCATACAGGTTATTTGATTGAGAAAAACGTCAAAAACTGGTTTAAGAAAAAAAATTTTATGACCTCAACCAAGATGGTTCTGGCCAAAAGAGGTCAAGTACCTCGGTTGACTTAGAACACCTCGACCGAGACGGTTTAACTGAGAGATCTTTCGAAACGTTTTGTGCTTTTTTTTGTGGATATGACCTCAGTGATGATTCTGTTTCCAGATTGGTTTATAAATCTTTATATGTTTGAAAGGTTTTATGATATGTTTAAGTTGCTAAATGTTTTGTTTGAAGTTTTGACATGTTTAATACTTTGTTTTTATCCAAATTATGTTGAATTTGAAGGTTGACACCACATGATGAGTTCTCTCACTTTTTTCCTGGGATGATTAAGGCAATTCATTCTCCTCTCTTCTTCTTGATCATGCTTTAGCCCCTCATATACGTATTTGCCTTCCTTTACCTATCCGGGAATTTGGATGCAAGCGAAGGAAAGCAAGTGAAAGAAAAGTTGAGGTGTTGGCTGGAAGTTTAGAAAGAAACAAATAGGTTTGGGGAAGTCAATCATGATGATGAGTAACTCGGCACCATTCACATAGCCGAGTGTTTGTGTCTTGCCAAAGTCGGATTGAGTGATATTCCTAACGGGTCATGGTATGTGCATCAAGGGTTTGAGGCATCTCGAGAAATTGATTATTGCTGATCTCCTAGGCTTCGGTTATTGTGTACCTCTGTCCATGCATCCCAAAAAGTAAAGTAAAAATAAGCAAAGCTTATTGGTGGAAGATGTTGAAGTTCAAAGGAAGTGAAGTAAGATCCTTTTCCCGCATTCTAGCACCACATTACCTATATACATCCAATCCTCACACGTTTCTTGACCTCTTTTGAAAAGCCCTTGAGACCTCGAGCTTGTAGATTGACTTGGTGGTTTAAACTAGATTATACATGATTAATTTTGATAATTATGATTTATTATGCATTTTATGATTTTATGCCAAGATGAACAACTTTCTTGTATTTATAAAATGTTTTGATTTTATTTGCCATGAAGCATTCTCTTAGAGTGATCTATGAGTGGAGCACACCACCGAAAATGTTTTGAGTTATTTTTCATTTTTACGATTTATAATTCATTCTATCTTGTACTTAAGATTTGGAACTTACTTGGGGGCAAGCAAGTGACAAGTATGGGGTATTTTGATAGCCTGTATTATAGTCTATATTTTGGGACTTGTTTGGACGTTTTATCTTCAATAATCTACATTTATGGATGTATATTATATGATTATATTGTTGTTTCATCTACCTTTGCGGGAATGGAGGTCTACACCAAGTTTTATTGTAATCGTAGGTAAAATGGCACGTTTTGGATCAAAATGGAGCTAAGGAGTCATAGGAGCTACATTCTGGAGCTTAAAGAAGAACTCAGGAAGCAAGGAATTAATGAAGAAGATTTACTTGGACCAGATTTGAGATTCAGCTGAGATTTACCTCGGTCAGCTACAGTGTCACCTCGACCGAGGTGATCTTGAGGAGCGTCCCGACCGAGGCGAACACCCTGGCGCCGGCGGGATCATATTTTTTGGATGAGATCTTTTATTTTTTGGAAAGAAGATATCTTATATTTTTGGACTGGATTTCTGGAAGGAAGATCTTATATTTGGGAGATCTATTTTAGAGATATGGATATATTTTATAGGAAATTATCTTTTTAAGATATTTTATCTTTGGAAGATAATTCTCCTATATAAAGGGTTAGATTTTCCACAATTCAGCATCATCCACTACACCATATTCTACACGCAACAGTTAGGAAGATTTTCTGGGAGGAAGGATTAAAGATTGAAGGAAGGAAGATTCATAGTTTTGAGATAGCTTTAGAGGGAGTTTGTAAGACTTTCTTGGATTCCTTTTTTGGTTTATTGTCTTGTTCTATTTGTAATCTAAGGAACGCTGATTTGTTATTATTTGATTCAGTTATTGAAGCCTTGTTCTTAAGGTTTTCGTGTTCCAATATTCATTCCCTTCTCAAATATTTGATTATTGTTTTCATGATGATGAGTGGCTAAATTTCTTGTGCGATTCTAGGGTGATTGGTTGAAAGTTGTGGGAAAGACGATGATAGAATAATCTTAATCCCAGTAGGACCCTAAAAGCTCGAGTCTTTAACCTTAACCCTAGAACACCTCGCTCAGTCGATGAACATCTCGGCCGGGGTGGAATTTGACTGAACGAGGTGACCTTTTCTGATCCGAAACTGAGAGTTAAGTGTTCTAGTTTGCCAAATCTTATTCTTATTACACCTTTCCTGGTTCAATGCAAGCTTAGGATGAGACTTACCCGGTGATTCCTTAGTTTGTTTACCCATGATCATAAGTGTAGGTAATAAAGGTTTATCCTTTATTGGGGTTTGAGTGTGCCTTCATTCCATCTTTGTAAGTTAGCCTGAGACTGACCCGGTAAAGGTTGATGCTATTCCCTTAGGTGGAGTGTTGGTGTGAGATTATAGTTCCTTTCCTTAGTACCTTGAGACTTACCCGGTAATAGGAACTTTGGGTTGGGATAGTGAATAGTGAGACTTACCCGGTAATTTATTCCCACTTTAGAAGCACCTTCCCTTTGCAAAATCTCAGCTTTGTCCGCGTTATCTCTAGAGATCTTGAGTTGGAACCACAACTAGATGCTTTAATCCCTAGATTCCGCATTTTCCCTTATTTGAATTTATTATCATCTTTGATTGCTTTAATCGCTTTTGTGGTTATTAGTTGCATTGACAACCTATTCTTGCTTAGTTTCACCTAAGTTCCTGAGATCGACCCCTAGAATTCTTGCTTTTTATTATAATTGATCCGTACATTACGGGTTCGCATCCTTATTTTAAGCATATTTCTTGGGATATAAATTTAAATCTTGCACACACCGTTTGGAGCAAACAACAGGTGAAAATATACTCTACCGCAGGGATAGGCATAAAAATGCCTTCAATAAACCACAAATTCACCTCTGATGCGGGGATAGACATGAACATGTCTTCAATCCACCACTCAGCTATAGCATGTTCAAATTCAATGATTGAAGGCCTGAAACGGAATTATGTAGACATGAAATTGTATAAGTCAAAAAAATCCTTGCCGTTGAAACAAACTCATCCTCAAACATTATTAAGTTTTTGGACTTCCATAGAAAATAGATAGTGCTAATAGTTGCCAACTTCTTCATCTGACTCCGCCAACTTGTACCCTTTCTATATTTTTTCAACCATGCCACCATTTGCACCATTGTTCTAAACCTGACCTTCATGCCAACCCATCTTTGAATGGCATCCCAAACACGCTTTGAATAATCACACTAGAAAAACACATGATCATGATTCTCCTCCTCAGTTTGACACCACCTACAAACTGTATCCAAGTTTAAAAATGAAGCTTGTCACAAGTACTAAGCCTATTCTTAAGTGCCATCCAAGCTATAAAAAAATTCTTAGGTGCTTGTATTGGTTTCCATATTATACTACACCAATTAACCTTATCCTCCTTATCCCTTATATTTTTATAAACTGCAGCAATTGATAGCTTATTCCCATTCTTCCACTTTTCTATCTCATTCAATGTAGTTTGAGTATCTTGGAACGTTTGGAAGACACAATCCCTAGCATACATGAGATGCTTTATTAGCCCGGATTCCCTGCTTTTAGGTTTCCATTCTAACGCAGTTTGATAATTCAGCATCGCACATAACCTAGATAAACTTTGAAAATCATTCAGACATTTCAAGAGGATCTCCACTGAACCCACATCTCCTTTACTAAACAGAATTATGTCATCTGCATATGCCAAATGAGTAATCTTTAATTTACCACATTTTTGGTGATAATTGAAACTTGAGTCAAAGTTGATGCCTTAAGCATTCTCGACAGAAACTCCATACAAATTACAAAAAGAATAGGTGACATTGGGTCTCCCTATCTCAACCATCTTTTTCCCTTACAGAATCCATGAATCCCACTATTAATCTTCAAGGAATACGTGGCACTTTGCACACATTCCATCACCCATGCTACAAATTTGTCAGCAAATCCTAGGGTGTGTAAATCATATTTCAAAAACATCCAAGAAACTGTATATGCTTTAGCTATGTCTATATTCAATAGGCATCTCTTTGGACCCCTATTTATCACATAGGTTCTGACTATCTCCTGTACAAGCATAACTTGGTTTGATAAATGCCTCCAATGAACAAACCTTGCCTGAGCACTATTAATAACTAAAGGTAATATTGTCTTCATTCTACTAACCATAATTCGAGATATAACCTTGTATATGACATTACAATAAGATATAGGCCTGAATTATTCAACTCTAACTGCATTGTCAACCTTAGAAATTAAAGAAAGAGTAGTATGATTCCACTGCTTCAACTACTTTCCTGAAGAAAAGAATTCTTTAACTGCAATACAAAGATCCTACCAGTATAATCCCATGTCTTTTTGAAAAGTTGAGAAGTATACCCATCAAGTCCAGGTGCTCAACTATCACCAATACTCCAGAGTGCTTCCTTAATCTCAACATTAGATACTGGACTGACTAACACATCCCCATCTATAGATGCCAAGCAAGGGCCAACTTGAGCTAAATAAGATGGTGGCTCACTAACCTCAGACTCAGTCCCTAACAACTTCTCATAAAACCTGAGAAAGCTGTCAGCTACTTGCTGCCCATCTGTCGTACAAATATTATTCTAATCCGTCACAAGGCTATATAATCTCTTTTCGGGTTACTTCTCATTAAGCCATGAAAAAATGCAGTAGTCCTTCCACCTTGCAAATCATATTTCACTTTTGCTTGCTGAGCCAAAAATTGATACTCTCACCTCTTATATTGCCTTACCTTATGCCTTGCAATGTTAAAATCATCTCTAATAACACTTAAGTTAGGACTATTAACTCTCTTTACACTCAGCTTATTATATCTCTCTACAACTTCTCTTGCTCTAGAAGAAATGCGAGAAAAATGCCTTCTATTCAATTGCTTCAAATGCACTTTTAAACCTCTAAGCATACGACATAATATGTACTGCTTGGTACCTTGCTCTGAACAACTCCACTCAACTCGAACCACTTGCTCAAAGTGCCCGTGTTCACTACACATATTATAAAATTTGAAATTCATCTTACCAATAAACTGCCTAACCCCATAATTCACAACCATATGCTTATGATCTGATATCTCAAGTTTGTCCAGAAACCGAGCAGTGCATAAAAGTTTAGAAGCCATCCACTCCTCACTTATCATGACTCTATCAATTCTCCGCCAAGTGTTGCCATTTGTCCTTGTAAAATTACTAGCACTAGTTGACTGCACATCTTTCAAGCCAAAATTCTGTCAGCATTCATAAAAACCTTGACATTCATACATTGACATAGGTTCACCATTCACCCTCTCATCAGAACTCAATACATTATTAAAGTCACCTAGCACCATCCATGGTCTGACATGATTTGGTAGAAGAGTAGATAACTCAACACATAAATCTTTCCTCTGTGATACCCTATGCAACCCATATATAGAAGCTAAGCCAAACGGAAAGTATATAGTCTTGCAAACTATCAGACAACCTATACACTGAGGTGTTATCATGACTATCTTCACCTCAAACAATTGTGGGTTCCAAAAGATAACAATTCTACCAAAATCATGCACCTGGAAATTGGAAGCTACTTCCCATCCCGGAAATATTCCTTGCACCACTTGCTGCACATCTACAGTGGCACTATCCATCCTTGTTTCAAAAACATTCACAAAGCTAGCTTTATATCTCTTCATAAGCTGACACAAACCTTTTTGTTTCAAAGGTGTTGCAAAACCCCTTATATTCCATGCAAGGATACTCATTTACTATGCCCAGTATTAGCACATGCTACACTACTCCTAGTCTGATTCCTCCTAGTTGACAGATCACTGTGTCCAGACCTGCTACCCCATTTCTGCTTATTACCAATAAGTGGACTCTTCTGCATATCCACTTTAATAATGCCACTCTTTGCAGCATCATCCTTATCTATCTTCTTTGTATGCACATGTAACACCCTGAATTCTCAGAACTCAGGAAGCTACTGGTTAGGACCTCACAATGGGTCCCGACCTAAGTTTGACAACAATTTTACTAGGATCTTACAACAAGACACAAATAAAGAAACCGAAATTCATTAAACAATCTTTTAAAAGAGATGAATGCAACATAAAGTCTAACAACCAACAATACTTGATTAACATAAAAGTTTATCTGTCTTCATATATATGATAATAGAAATAATAATGTAAAAACCCAAACCCCACTCTAAGGAGTACGGAGACCCGGTTGACCACTGAATCACTCAGTTGTTGCTCTAACCTGTGGTAAATCTAAACAACACAACAAACAACCGTTATCTAGTTATCTAAACATTAGTTAAATGAAAATAGCACACAAACACACAATAGCAAAATTTACCACACATCATGCTTTCAAATAGTCCATTTATTATCTTTACTTAGGTCATTCACACTTTCTAATGATACTTATTTTGTGACACGAGGGATTCCCAAACCTCGCCTCCGTCCCCGTGTAACCATCAGGAATGGATCCGATGCATCTCACCTTGTACCTGTATGGTCCGGGTATAGAGAACCTCCTAGTCTCTTGTCAGAGCTGGGCAGTGATGTCACCCGCCCGTTATACATACACTTGGGCCATAAAATAATAAATGTCGTCCTACGCATGTTATAATTATTATACAATCAACACACACCACTATCATCATTCAGCTAACATCTAGAAACCACCTAAGTAAGCCGCAAGGACTTACCTGAATCAAATCTCAATTCTCAAATCCCGTTATCTCGACTCGGCTTGTAACCGCAGAAATTCAACGCCTGTTATACAAGGCAAGTGGATCAATAATGTATCTCACTTTAATAGAAGTTTCCAACTTCTAAGGTATTCAATTGATCATAAAGAAATTACCAAAAATACCCTTATACGGGTAAATGACCATTTTACCCCTGGTTCCGAAACTCTAGAAAATTCTATAACAAAGTTCTAAAGTCTTCTTTGGAACTCAAAACCACACTCTAACTCTCAAAAGGAAGTTTGTTAAAGATTTAGAAGAACTAATCCCATTCTTTACTCTCATGAAAAAAAAAGTCGCTATAGTCCAACTGTTGCTTAAGATACGAGGCTCGAATAAAAGTATAGAAATTCCACAAAATTATCTAGGTCATCTATGATATGCATGCTACTCATTGGATCAAAGAATTCCCAGAAGCTATCAACAATCACTCCTACACAAATCTCCAAAATATGGTTCCAAAACTAGAAATTCCATACTTAGCCAAATTCTGAATTTTTTCACAAACTACTCAACCAGCCAACTTTGGACTCCTATGGATCCAGATCCGACCGTTGCATCGATCCCAACTTCTGATACATCACGATATACATATTCTTCTATATCATACTAAAAATTGAACGGTGGAGTCTCATTTAAAGGCAACGAAACCTAGGCTCGAAGAGGACTGCACACAGTTTCGGGAAAACAAAAACAACAAGTGCAACTGAACTATGTTCGATTCTTATTGATAACAAATCCTTCATACACTCAACTCCCTCTTAGAATATCGAAACCTACTATCAGCAACCTAAAGTTCTCAACCTAGACATGAACACCGATCAATGTAAGCTTCCTGTAAGATCAAGTGTACAAAAAAAAACTCCCCTACCCTCATGTATATCTATACAACGCAACACAAAGCAAAAAGGGTTTACTTCGACCGTAGCAGGGAGGACTGACTTTGCCGGCGGTTGCAATCCGTGACGTTGGAAACTAGAGGGGGGAGGAAGGAGTACAACTCTCGATTTTGATCCAGGCAGGAGGCGCTCCTTGATACCGGCGGTCACTGCAGGCGGCTAAGGAGGGAGGCTACTCATCTTCAGTTGCTTCTCAGTGAGAGAGAAGAGGTGGTATCATGGTGCTAGTGTGAAGAAAATAAAACCAAACTAGGAGGGTGATGAGAGATTATCACGTGTTGCCTGAAGAAGAGGGCAGCCGGCGAATAGGTAGAGCTCACGACTATGAAAGTGTGAGAATGAATATGAATTCCCCTTAGGGTTTCCGTCATCAGACGGCTCATATTAATAATAAGCAGCGTTTACATAATTACATAAGGGCACCCTATATTTACATATATTTACATAAACTATCATACCCCCGCAGTCGAAACTGGAGGAGGTTGAACAGTGAGACTGGATCTAAAGTCTAAAAATAATTGTCGGGGAAGTCCCTTTGTAAAAATGTCTGCGTATTGAAAAGCTGAAGGTACGTGAAGAACTCTAACGTGACCACGGGCAACTTTGTCGCGGACGAAGTGGATGTCAATCTCAATGTGCTTGGTCCGTTGATGTTGAACTGGGTTGCTGGCAAGATAAGTAGCAGAAATGTTATCTGTGTAGACAATGGAAGCCTTGGCTAGTGGACAGTGTAGCTCAAGCAAGAGATTCCGCAACCAGGAACATTCTGACACCACATTGGCAACTCCTCTATATTCTGCTTCAGCACTGGATCAAGAAACGACAGATTGCCGTTTGGCAGACCACGAGATTAGAGTGTCATTGAAGAAAACACAGTAACCGGAGGTGGAGCGTCGTGTATCAGGACAGCCTGCCCAATCAGCATCTGTATAGGCAATAAGATCAGACTTCGGAGAAGAGGAGATGGTGATACCTAAAGAGGACGTCCCAGAAATGTATCGGATTATGCGCTTGAGAGCTGCAAAGTGGGCTTCCCTAGGGTCGTGCATAAAAAGACACACTTGCTGTACTGCAAAACTGATGTCTGGGCGTGTGAAGGTGAGGTACTGCAATGCTCCAGCTAGGCTCCGGTAAAGAGTCGGATCACTAATAGCAGGACTGGATGACGCACTGAGTTTGACAGACGTTTCAGCCGGGTAGCAGATGGTTTGCAGTTTGACATCTTTGCTCGTTCAACAATCTCACGAGCATATTTATCCTGGGATAGGAATAAGCCAGATGATGTACGACGAACAGAAATGCCCAAGAAATAGGATAGGGGGCCTAAGTCTTTCAAGGCAAATTCCTTACTCAGAAGCTTGATCAGATGCATGCGCAGGGCGTCAGAAGAAGCCGTAAGAACAATGTCATTGACATATGGAAGCAGATAGGCAGTGTCAGATCCTTGAGTATAAATAAAGAGGGAGGAGTCACTCTTACTGCTAATAAACCCAATGCGATGTAGGAAACCGGCAAAGCGTTGGAACCATGCCCGGGGAGCTTGCTTCAGACCATATAGAGATTTCTGCAAAAGACAAATATGATTGGGTTTGGAATGGTCGCGAAATCCTGGTGGTTGAAACATATACACCGTTTCATTTAGATGGCCGTGTAGGAAAGCATTCTGAACATCCAGCTGGTGAATGGGCCAAGAACGGGATACTGCAATGCTAAGAACCATACGGATGGTCACTGGTTTAACAACAGGACTGAAAGTTTCATCACAGTCAACTCCAACCTGCTGAGAACAACCGTTAGCAACTAAGCGAGCTTTGTACCGCTCCAGGGAATCGTCAGACCTGAATTTATGCTTAAAAATCCACATGCATTGCACAATATTAGCATCTACAGGACGAGGTATCAGGACCCACGTCTTATTCCGCATAAGGGCTCGATATTCGTCAAGCATGGCTGCGGTCCAAAACGGATCTTGAAGAGCTACATTGTGGGATTTTGGAATGGGGGATATTGTGGCGGTCGAAACAGATAAGTCAAAAATTGGTTTGGGTTTAACAATTCCGGATTGACTGCGGGTTTGAGGCCGGTTCGGAGGTGGATGGGACGGCTCATTTATATTGTCACCGGTTGGATTGGGTAAGGTGGGTGTGGAATGTGGGACAGGAGGTTGGGTAACAATCATAGGTGAGCGTGGCCGAATGGGAGCTGGGCTAGAGTTGGGCCGAAGGTGAGCAAGCGGCTGTAGTGGGCTGCTCAAATGGGAGGAAGGGGAAGTGGGCCCAATCACAGGGGAGGAAAGGGAAGCGGGCCCAATCACAGGGGAGGAAGAGCTGGTGCTGGGTAGGGCCGGAGCTGGACTGTGGCAGCGGATTGGGCCAGTTGCTGGAAAAGGGTGATGGGCATGTGATGAATCAACAGCAATTAATTTGTTTAATTGTTGCAAATGATACGGTGAAGGATCAACATCAACCGGCTGAGACGTGATAATTTCCGGGGAAAAACGGGACGGAGTAGAAAAGGGAAAAACGGACTCATCAAATGTCACATGACGGGATATTATGATTTTGTGAGTTGCCAAATCTAAACATTTAAAACCCCGATGATGTTTAGGATACCCGAGAAACACGCATGGGCTAGAGCGATGTTGAAGCTTGTGAGAGATGGTGGCACTTTGATTGGGATAACAAAGGCAACCGAAAACCCGGAGGTGAGCTAAGGATGGTGTAGTGAGGTATAACATCTGAGTAGGAGATTTATTTTGAATGGAAGATGACGGGAGAATATTGAGAAGATAACAAGAAATTTCCACGGCATGGGGCCAAAAAGAAATTGAAATGGAAGCATGAAATAATAGCGAACGCATCATGTTGTTGATTGTTCGAATAATTCGTTCAGCTTTACCATTTTGTGAAGATGTGTGGGGACAAGAGAATCGAAAAACGATGCCATTGTCAACAAAGAACTTGTGAAAGAGGGTGTTGTTGAACTCTCCTCCCATGTCACATTGAAAACTTTTTATGGGTAGTTGAAATTGTGTGGTGACAAATTTGTGAAATTGGAGAAAAAGATCAAATACTTGAGACTTGAACTTGATCGGAAAAATCCATAGAAAATGAGAGTAATCGTCAAGAAAAAGTAAATAGTATTTAAATCCTTCTCTACTGGGGATAGGAGATGTCCAAAGATCACTATGAATAATGTCAAAAGGAGCAATTGAACGAGTTGTAGAACGATCAAAAGGTAATCTATGATGTTTTCCTAATTGGCAAGCATGACAAAGAGGAGTCATCGTTGACTTATTACATTTAATGAAAGAGGAAAGTCTAAGAAAATCTAAAACTGGAGCACCGGGATGACCAAGACGGGCATGCCAAAGATTAGACGACTCGACGGAAAAAGCTTGATGGACTCGAGTGGAAGGACGTGTGACAGGATAGAGCTCCCCGGAACTATTACATCTCAGACGTGTTGTCCCCGTGTGTAGATCCTTCACAGAAAAACCAAAAGGGTCAAATTCTACTGAGGCATTGTTATCAGTTGTAAAACGTCTAACAGACACTAAATTTTTGACTATTTGTGGTGCAATAAGGACATTGGATAGGTGTAGAGGTGATTTTGTGGTGGGGATAGTAGTATCTCCAATACCTGTAGATGGAACACGCATACCATTCCCAACAATAATCGAATTTAATGAACCATTATGGGAAAAAGACGAGAGAGAACCTGAATTATTCGTCATGTGAGATGTTGCGCCCGTGTCCATGTACCAATAGTTGTCCGTCGGATTTAACGTCATAGATGCAAACGCGTTATCCACTGTAGTTGGCTGATTATAATCAGCAAAATGGGCCTGCTGAGGAAGCTGAGACAGACCTGGCCCAAGTAAGCTGTTGGCCTGCTGAAATCCAGAATACTAGGGAAAGGGACAAGGCGGACGGGCTGCTGCTGCTGGGCCCATCTGGAATTGTGAAGCTGCTGGGCCCATTGGAAATTGTTGAGCTGCTGGGCCGCCAGAATTGGGCTGGGGAAAGGGATACCATCCCTGGGGTCGCCAGCTATAGCGAATGGAATGCACGCCGCCGCCAGCCTACTGTCCGCCACCGGTCTGCTGGCCGTTGCTGCCGCCGCCAGCCTGGCGTTGTCGGCCTTTCCGTCCACGGCCACGCCGGTTAGAAGAGGGTTCCGGAGAAGCAGTGGATGTGCCGGAATTGGCCTGCGAAGAAGAGCCGGATGAAGACGACCGGGCATCCGTGTGTAAAGCAGTTTGCGAGGAGCCGGAAGCAGTTTGTGATGCCATACGAGTTTCTTCAAGCTGTAATTGAGAACGAGCTTTTGTAAAACTCGGAAGCGGGTCGGATTGTTGAATAAAACTTGCCGCAGCGTTGTACTCAGAAGGTAACCCCGAAATGAGTTGAAGAACAAGACGGGTGTCAGGAACGGGTGAGCCGACTCCTTTGAGTTGATCTGCTAGGGACTTGAGTTGAAGACAATAAGCATTAATCGAAGAAAATCCAGATAACTTACAATTCGAGAACTCATTTTCAAGGTAGACGGCTCGAGTATTTTTGTTATCTTGAAAAATATCTTTTACTCGATTCCATGCCTGAAGCGCGGTATCGTCAGAATCAAGAATTTGCAACAAAATATCCCTTGAGACCGTACTGTAGATCCATTGAAGAACAGCAGTGTCAACTTGGAGCCATAACGAATCATCAATGTCCGTCGGTTTGGGAATCTTGGCATCAATATGATCGAGAACGTTGTGCGCCTTCGCAGTGACGCGAAAAAGAGCAACCCAAGAAGCATATGGGGTGTCATGATCAAGGACTAGGGCAATGTTATTCTTAATATTGGAGATTCCGAGGGCGGAATGGAAGGAAGGTTTCCGTTCTGCAGCCATCAAGGAATGTCGAGAAGGGGAAAACAAGGTAGATCGGCGGTGGGGAAGCCGGCCTAGGGTTTTAGGAAAGAGCGGAAGAGAATTAGAGGAACGAGAAGTCTGATACCAAGGGGAAAAGTTCGTTTGCACAAGGGGAAAAGAGCCTAGCAGTTACCGCTCGTCTGATGTGCGACTCGTCGGCGTGTCTTCTGGGTAGAGCTCTTCCGGGTTGTCTTATAGAGGCTGAAGGAGAAGGGGTAGGGCCTGGGCATACTCGTCGGCATGCACGAGAATGGTCACCCTTCGTGGTCTGCTGCAACTCACCATAGGGGTAGGGCAAGGGCGGTTGCTGGCTGCGGTTAGCGTGCAGAGTGGAGCGTTCCTTGTTGAATGGTGTTGCTGCGTCGTCGTGAGGTCTGTGGAAGGGTGCGCCGTTACGCAAAGAGAAGGGAAGAAGGCGGCCGGTAGTGGTTACGGCAAGGCTTATGAAGATAGGGTTACGTGAAGGGAAAAGGTGAGGATGGGGGAGAGAGACGGCTTACAGCGCATAAGGAAAGACGTACAATTGTGAAGACTCTCTCCTGCTGGGCCCTGATGGCGTGAAAAAGGTAAGCAGTTGTCCATGTGGGAGAAGTATCTGATGGGCCCAACGATTGTAGATGGGCAAGAAAAAGCCTTGTCTTTATGGGCTGATTGTCATATCTAAATGGGTTGGACCCTCTTCTTAAAATTTTAAGAAGCAAAAAAGGGGTAAGGCTATTTTATGTGTATGGGGATCTCATATAAAATGATGGAGTTTTTGTAAACTTATGAGACTATGAGTCCTGAAGAAGGTTAAGCCGGTCAAACTGACCCGGACTAAATCAGAAATTAAATTTTTGGGTATTACATCAGTACCCCCTTAAAATAAGTTTCGTCCCGAAACTTAAAATAAGGAACCTCACTCAGATAACTTTCTATAAAAGAACCGGAAGCTCTCACTATTCCTCTAAAGAGTTTTCAGTCTAACTTTCTAAACATAGAAGTAGCACTCAAAAAAATTCATAGAGAAGCAACAAATGAAAAAGCAAATACTCCATCCAGCAAATAGACAGGTAGGCTACACAGAACAACATCTGAGTACTCACTCGTCAATCCAGAGATACCGGCTAACTCCGCATGGAATTCAAGATAACTACGTTTAAAGCTATGAGCTGACTCTCAGGTAGCTTCATCGGCTCCTTATCTAGATCACGGGATACTCCACAAAAGTATGATCTAGCATACTATCCGACCCTCATACCCGGATCCGGTGTGTACTCTCTCAGCTTAAATATGTAGAACACCGGTGTACACCTCCTAGTATGGTTAAGAGTGTTAGTCGACAAATAATTCCTCAATCCACTTTAAAATATCAATAGTTTCCCTTCTAAACTCACTCCCCACACTCTTAGTTACTCTACCGAAATAACTGTAAAACTTTATTCTTTCCGTTAATTCCCTTGTTTTAGACCTTTCGGAAGATCCCGACTATATATTCCAAAAAAATGCTGAGACCTATCCCAGCACTTTACTAAGTGCCTAATGCTCTTTGAAAGACCACTCACTTGGTCTTGTCTCCCTAATATGACTCAGTCGGACCATCTCTCCATTAATGAATTATCACCTGCCTTAAGTCGGGCTTTATACTTGCTATAACTCAAAAATCACACTCCATGCAGAGATTTTCATATCGATCTATAATTCCTTAGCTTGAAGTCCTACTTGACATAACATTGTGTTTCATGTTATGGGAGTTATGGGTGTTGCGCTACTCTGATCAATTTGTTCCTACCCATTAATCATAATGACGCCTTTCGTGAGTCAGAATAATTTATCAAACTCTCGCCCATAATTTCCCTTATCATAGTGGCAAGGTCCTCTCAAACTGGGTGTCAGTCTATAGATGATTTACTATAGTAAATTGAAAGCTCGTATTCTAAGCGGTGTGAACTGGTTGTCCAAAATATCGAGTTAAACCGTCCATCTTTGTCGAAACTATCGTCATCGAGCCCCATGGAGTTTCACAATTGATTTTGAGAACTCCTCAGCAAAATAACTTACCGGTCACGCCTTCTTGGAAGGATTGACACGTGCGGTATTAAAAAAATTCCCGGAATTCAGTTATGTCTCATCAAACTCTACTTACTACTCGAGACTACTCAATGTGATTACTCTTTCACAATCCCTTTGACCTCCAATGTAGGGTATATCACGTTGACATATAAGTCATTACCTTGGTCTATTTGCGCTCTTGGCATGGAGTTTTCTGTTTAAATGTGCTTCTCGAGGTGCGGTAACAAGTCTAGCTAGAGACAATAATATCAACCACATGATGATCTATCATGCTTATCTTGGGAACTCTTCTACTAGATGACTCATCTTATAACATTTTACTTCTCCGAATCGCTCTCCTACTGTCAATTAACCATTACTTCTCATTCATTGTTGAAACCTCAGTTATGTTTTACTCTTGTATAGATACCATTAAGACACTTTCATCTCAACACTTTATTTAAGTTAGCAAGACCCACCTTTGGGTACATGACTTTTCCTCCTACTAGTTAAGTTATTCGCTTGGTTTACGTTTCATTTATCATAATTTTATTGGCCTGATAATATGACTTTTGTCAAACATCTTCCGCTATCATTCGTAGAGGAACATCATATGTATGTGAATTCCTCTTAAGTTTGATTCCTAACTCATGTCTACTCGGTTACCAATATACTTTTATCACTCTACTATCCTTTAAATCCTGACATCAAGTATGATGTCACATCCCTTTAGGCTTCCTCATACAATCCTTATGGAACACGTTGATGAGATTTACTACTTCCGTCAATTCTTCTCGCATCGGTAGAGAAAAGTCGACAGGGTATATCAATTATACGCGGATCTATAACTACTCATCTATCTACATATTATTGAGTTATCAGGATTAGCTTGAATTTGGAGTACCACCATCTCTCGTTAATTTCTTATATATACATTTTTCTATACTTATCTTATTGGCGTGATATAAGATCCGTATAATAACCTTCAGTCATTCATCATTACTCTTTATCATATTTGTACCAATCAGTATGTACACTTCATCTACAATCACCTCACAACTCGAGGAGACCTTTCATTAAGACACTAAGGCATAAACTCTACGTTTGTGCCATCGCTATAACTTCGGCTATTCCGCGTCACATCTTTAGTCGCAAAGACATCCTTTGTAAATCTAGAAAATTGACCAAACTTTTGCTTGAAGAGCACCATCAGTCCCACTTGTGTGGAATGTTAAGCATCCACTGTCTTGATTAATGTAGAACCTGATCAAAATCATGTGCTTCTTTTTACTCTTGTAGTTCTTTCTTACACAAATCTTGCCATATTAACTCTGATGTGCACCCCTTTTCTTAGCCAGTAGGTAAGAAACTACTCACAACCATTTCCTTTATCTCTTTAATGACCTAAGGAGTGATTTCCGGCCGTCAAAATCTTCTCCAGTAATTTTTAATTAGAATTACTAGCTTGAACTCATTCCATGATACTATCAAGGATACTAGTACTTATATCGATTTAACTTCAAAATCGTCGCCGTTGATCTCTTGTAGAGATCCTTAATGTTGATACAATTCTTTAAAAATCCGTTGTTATTCTTCTTATTTGTCAACTGGTCATCACTAGTCAACTCACACGTGTAAATCCTCAGTTGTTGCTAGTTAGTTTGTAGTTGATCTTCTACTAGATCATATACTTACTTTCCTTCTATCTCTTTCGATGTGGAAATACTGGGTGAAAAGTTGTCCATTTTAGGTTATCCGTTTATACCACTTTAGCTCTTTCCAAAATTTATAGCTATCTTTCTCTTTGTAATATAACTTTACCCGAGTCTAGCTGTATTATATATGTGTCATCTACAGCTTATCAAACTTCCCCGTTAGCTTGCAGACACGTCTTCGCGGTTCTTGTTTCCCAAGTTATTGTCTACTTTTGGCTCTCTATTGTGAACCATTAGTGTGGACAACTTAAGTACCTTGGTGGTTGAGTAGTTATTATGGTCCCTCAAGTCCATCAAGATCATTCCCGCACATTCTTCTTCAGTTGGTGTTGCTTTGTAACATTGCCTCCTTGAAAATCCGTTGTCTCAATGTCAGACTTCTACTCTCTTTGATACTTGTGTCGTGATTTCTTTCAACATTCTCGTGTCTCTAAAAAAGTGAACCCGTTTCCAAGGTTATGAAATTTATTTTAGTTTTGTCTTTAAAATCAAATGTAAATGTATGTCTCTGTACTCCTTTAATCCTTCACATATGGGTCAACACTCTATTTTCTATGTACTCTCATGCTCATACTTGTCTATGGTGACATCTGTTAGCATGAAATATTGCGATATTCTAGGCACTTATTTTGGTTGTTTTTCCCTTATTATTGTGTACATGGATGAAGTTTAGAAGCAATTGTTAGCTTGTTCATCTATTTTGTCGATATGGATGTCTACACTAGCTTTATGTTGATTGTAGGTGAAAAGGAGCTAAATAAGAGCAATTGAGAGAGAAAAGAGAGTAATCGATCATGTTCGAGGATTAGGAACACATCAAGGAAGCTAAGGAAGGAGCTAGGATGAAGAATGTCACGACACAAAGGAAATTGCAAGTATTTTACACTTCCACGCCCTGAATTACGGCCATAGAAGAGTCCACGCTCTAAACCACGGCCGTGGATCTTGGCATAATGAACGTGGAGCATTCCAGTAAGTTACACAGCCTAAAGTACGGTCGTGGAAGTCACAAGACACCGTAACCCTTTTCCACGCTCTAAACCACGGTCGTGGAAACCCTTGAGACCGTGATTTAGGCGATCTTTTAATGTGTCTTTATTTTCCACGTTATTTACGCAATGGGCCTGGACGGTTATTCTTTGTCGTCTTATAAAAAGGTCGGAAAAGAGAGTTTCAGGGAGCCCGGCTTATCCCTGCTTATCGCCGCTTAGACGCCGCATACATCTCACATCCAGTTGGGGATAGACGGCCGCTGATTTTGCTGGGAGCATTTTCGCCTAGGGTTGATTGAAGATCGCCGAAGGGTTAGCCTCTTTCTTAGGTTTTGATATTGAAGACAGATTGACAACATGTTCTTCATACTTACCTTAGATCATTGGAGGTTTTGTGTTATACATTCTGAATCCATTGAATATCACTTCTTGTGTTTCGGATTTGAGAATTGATTTTGAAGTTTATTGAGTATTCGAGGGTTTTTATCTTTCATTCTCTTTAAATTGAATATTGATATTATGACAATGGTTATTGGCTAAAACCCTTTAGCAATTCTAAGGTGAAGGGTGTATAGTTGTGGCTTAGATGATGATAGATCGATCGTAATTTGATTGGACGCTGAGAGTTAGAGAGATCTCGTCGACGAACCTAAATCGCGGCTTGTTCTTGGGTTTCCACGGCCATGTTTCTCAAGATCTACCCGTGATTTACCCTAGTTTACGAACTTTGCTTTTACTTTGATCCAAGGTTAAAGATTAGCTTTAATCTAGGCTTGGTTTGCCCTTTTCTAGGTAGTAGTGAGACTCATCATCCTCTATTTTAATTTTGAGTGTCACAACCTTAATCGTTTTAGTTCATCTTGATCCTTAGGTTACAAGTTTAGGTATTTGAGTTTAATTCTTGTCCATAGATCCTTTCTATACTGCAGCCTCAACAACCTTTATAGAGAGTGTCTTTAGATAAGTTATATAAAGTCTTGGAACTTCACCGTACATTACTTTACTTTAGCATACCTTTGCAACTCTTTACTTTGTCCTTAGTTCTTTAGTATATCTTGAATCGATTGGCACAATTTGATACTTGGATCTTTAGGGTTGTTGTTTTCCCCAATATTTGCAAAGCTTTACATCTTATTTGCTCGATAATCTGAAATTGGATTTTGTTTCACCAAATCCCTGTGATCGATACTCTGGAATGCTTGTTAATCTACGCCGATCCGTACACTGCGGCTTCGCTTGCTTTTATTCTAGTTTTATAAATTTAAGACTTGATTGCACGCACGTTTTAGGGCGAACAAGTTTTTGGCGCCGTTGTCGGGTTTGATATTGAAGACAGATTGACAACATGTTCTTCATACTTACCTTAGATCATTGGAGGTTTTGTGTTATACATTCTGAATCCATTGAATATCACTTCTTGTGTTTCGGATTTGAGAATTGATTTTGAAGTTTATTGAGTATTCGAGGGTTTTTATCTTTCATTCTCTTTAAATTGAATATTGATATTATGACAATGGTTATTGGCTAAAACCCTTTAGCAATTCTAAGGTGAAGGGTGTATAGTTGTGGCTTAGATGATGATAGATCGATCGTAATTTGATTGGACGCTGAGAGTTAGAGAGATCTCGTCGACGAACCTAAATCGCGGCTTGTTCTTGGGTTTCCACGGCCATGGTTCTCAAGATCTACCCGTGATTTACCCTAGTTTACGAACTTTGCTTTTACTTTGATCCAAGGTTAAAGATTAGCTTTAATCTAGGCTTGGTTTGCCCTTTTCTAGGTAGTAGTGAGACTCATCATCCTCTATTTTAATTTTGAGTGTCACAACCTTAATCGTTTTAGTTCATCTTGATCCTTAGGTTACAAGTTTAGGTATTTGAGTTTAATTCTTGTCCATAGATCCTTTCTATACTGCAGCCTCAACAACCTTTATAGAGAGTGTCTTTAGATAAGTTATATAAAGTCTTGCAACTTCACCGTACATTACTTTACTTTAGCATACCTTTGCAACTCTTTACTTTGTCCTTAGTTCTTTAGTATATCTTGAATCGATTGGCACAATTTGATACTTGGATCTTTAGGGTTGTTGTTTTCCCCAATATTTGCAAAGCTTTACATCTTATTTGCTCGATAATCTGAAATTGGATTTTGTTTCACCAAATCCCTGTGATCGATACTCTGGAATGCTTGTTAATCTACGCCGATCCGTACACTGCGGCTTCGCTTGCTTTTATTCTAGTTTTATAAATTTAAGACTTGATTGCACGCACGTTTTAGGGCGAACAAGTTTTTGGCGCCGTTGCCGGGTATTTGTTCAAGACCAAACTTCGGTTTTCGGTTGTCGGGGTTGGGAGCTTTGCTCTTGTTATTTGATATCTCTTGTGAGTGCTATTTGCAGGTTCTCTTAGGTATATGTGCAGGTCTGGATCCAAAAAAGACCTCCTACCTTTTAATCCGGAACTTGAGAAAACTCTTAGGAAGAAAGCCAAGGAAAGAAAGATCGCTGAAAATAAAGAGAGAGATTACCAAGCGGAGTTAGAGGAGTCTCAAGCTCAATATAGGTTGAGTGAGAAAGTTCGTAAGGAAGAAGCGGAGCATCATCAATTCCAAATTGATGAGCTCAAAGCTATGATATTGGACATGAAGTTGGAACAAGGTAGTGCCAAGAAAAAAAGGTCAAGAAGCCAACTAAGTCCATTAGAGTGGAATCATCCGAGGATGAGGAATTCGATCCGGATAGGCCGGAATTAGAGGAGATTGATCCAACGATCAATCCAGTCCGGGTTGATCCATACCAGCCGCCATTCCTCCTGTCCCAACTGGGGGTGCGAGAGCCGCTCGTGTAGATGAAGAGCCAAGAACTCTTGGCCAAAAGATGGATCCGATTCAACAACCACGCCGTCTAGGTGTGAACTTTGATGCTGACAATATTCAGGAGTTTTGCTTTAAGTCACAAGTTATTACCATCGTTCGCCAAAACCAGTTTGGAGGAACAAGTGTTGAATCTCCACATCAAGATTTACAGAATTTTGAGATTTTGATGGAGACAATGAAGCCAAAGAATGCAACCACCAACAATTACAAGATCAAGTCATTCTTCTTCTCCTTGAAAGGGAAGGCTTTATCTTGGTATCAAGCTCTTCCAAATGGAAGACTCAACACATGGGAAGATCTATCTTCGGAGTTCCTAACCAAGTTCTTTCCGCCATCCAATACAGCGGAGTTGAGAGGTAAAATCAATGTTTTTTCTATGAGATCTAATAAAAGTTTGTTTCACTCTTGGGAAAGATTTCAGGATTTATTACTAGATTTCCCACACCATGGCATTTCTAAGTTAGAGTTGTTGGAGATATACTACAAGGGGCTGGATGTGGAAACACAATTCAAGCTCCAATCCCTTTCATGTGGCTCATTCATGGACATGAGGGAAGATGACGCTTGGGACTTCATTGAGAAGCAAGCCCGAGTCATTGAGAAGTACTCTCACCGGAAGGCGGAAGCTAACCGAGTAGAGCAGGGAGCGAAGCTAACACAAGCTGCACAAACTCAAATCTTTTCTCTCAACACCGAGATTAAAGAGTTGAAGGAAGTCATCAAAGCTAGCTTTCAAAAGCCTAAGGAGCAAGATGTTGGTTATTTAGGAAACAACAATAACCATAATGGGAATGAGAACACCAATCACAACAGCCGGAATAACAACCAGAACAATAACAACCGGAACAATAATTGGAACAACAATAGGAATTCAAACAACAACAATTGGCGTTCCAACAAACAACAAAATTCTGGTAATTCTTATCCCAATTCAGGAAATTCACTAACTCCACCATCTTCTTCTTCCATTCCTTTGAAAAGCCAGGGACAAACATCTAATAGTGGAAGCACTTCGGGGAAAGAGAAGCCCGATCCCATGCTGGAAACGATCTTGGGAAAGCTTCAAGGGCTGGAGAATCACATCACTAAGATTGATAAAGCTCAAAAGGTTTTAGAAAGCCAAATGTTCAGCAATGCTGAGGAAGTTCCTAGAAACCAAGGAAAACTTCCAGGATAGACGGAGGATAACCCGAAAGGAAGGGTAATGGCTATAACAACTAGGAGCGGAGCAACAACTACCGACCCGCAACCTAAGTTTGTTGAAGTTCCCGTCGAAAAAGAGAAGGAAAAGGGGAAGGATAAGGAAGACATCTGCATTCCTCCTCCAGCTTACAAACCTCCTCTACCATTCCCACAATCTAGAGCAAGAGCGCGTCTAGACAAGCAATTCGGTAAGTTCATTGAACTCATGAGCAAACTGCATATTAATATACCTTTCATTGATGCAATTGTAGGTATGCCCGCTTATGGGAAGTTCTTGAAGGAGATCCTCTCTAACAAGAGGAAACTGGAAGACTTTGGAGAAGTCAAGATGAGTTTGGAATCGTCGGATCTCATCAAAACGATGAAGGAAAAGATGCCCCCAAAGCTTAAGGATCGGGGGTCATTCTGTGTTCCAATTGGAGTAGGAGATGTCACATATGATGCATTATGTGATTTAGGAGCAAGCGTTAGCATCATTCCGCTTGCCTTATGCAGGAAGATCGGTTTAGGTGAACCTAAATCGGTGAAGATGACGTTATACATGGCGGATCGATCCATAACTCGTCTCGTCGGTATCATTGAAGACGTCCCGGTCAAGCTTGGTAAGTTCTATGTTCCAATAGATTTTGTTGTGCTTGACATTCCTGCAAATAGTCCGGTCCCGATCATACTCGGAAGACCGTTTCTTGCAACTTCCGGTTGTATGGTAGATTGCAAGAATGCTAGACTTGCCTTCGACATAGGAGAAGAGAAGGTAGAGTTTATTCTTTCCACTTTGGTAAAAGAGTCAGCTCTTGGAGAAGATATATTCAATACCTATGACGAAGAGGCATCTAGAGAGGAAGTAAGCTCGATTCTATTCAAGGATCCATTGCAAAGGGTTATCACTATGAGCATTATGGAGAAAGGAGAGGAAGAGGAATGCAATAAGGAAATTGAAGCCTTGGAGCAGCTAAAGGAAGTGCATGAAGAAGAATTTGAAAAACTCTACGATGGGTCAGAGGACGTGAGGAATCACGGTCAGTCGTGCTATTCCACGGCCGTGGTTTCCACCAACATGACCGTAATCAGCTATTCGGAGGACTCTAGAGAGTTACACGGCCAAAACCACGGCCGTGGAACTATCAGTGGTGCCGTAATTGACTTCCACGCCCAAAACCACGGCCGTGGAAGTAACAGTAGTGCCATAATTTTGGGAAATTCCGAGAAAAATTACGTCCTCTCCACCAATGTTCTTGAGTCTTCTTCAACCACTCCTACACCCTTAGAGACTTCTAAGGAAGCATTGTACACTCCTCAAGAGCCATTAGAGACTCCAATAGTGATAGAATTGAAGCCACTTCCTACGCATCTAAGGTACGCATTTTAGGAACTAATTCTACTTTTCCGGTAATTGTTAGTTCCGATCTAAGTGAAGATGAACATAGTAAGCTTATGGTTGTTCTAAGGAAATATAGGAAAGCCTTAGGTTACACTATAGAGGATCTAGTAGGAATTAAGCCTTCATTGTGTATGCATAAGATCCTAATGGAAGAAGACTTTAGACCTTCGCGACAACCTCAAAGACGGTTAAATCCGACCATGAAGGAGGTTGTCAAGAAAGAAATTCTTAAACTACTTGATGCAGGTATCATCTGCCCTATCTCCGATAGCAAGTGGGTGAGTCCCGTACAGGTTGTTCCAAAGAAGGGAGGAATGACGGTTATCACCAATAAGAACAATGAGCTCATTCCTACAAGGACCGTGACTGGATGGAGGATGTGCATTGATTACCGGAAGCTAAACAATGCAACTAGAAAGGATCACTTCCCATTACCCTTCATTGATCAAATGCTTGAAAGGTTAGCATAATACTCTCATTTTTTCTATCTTCACGGTTATAGTGGCTTCTTTCAGATTCCGATTCATCCGGACGATCAAGAGAAGACCACATTCACGTGCCCATGGGGTACGTTTTCTTATAGGAGAATGCTGTTCGGGTTTGCAACGCCCCAGCCACCTTCCAAAGGTGCATGATGGCTATCTTCTCGGAGTACATAGAGGAGATCATGGAGGTTTTCATGGATGACTTTTCTGTTTATTGTTCCTCTTTTGATAATTGTCTCTCTAACCTTTCTCTTGTGATACAAAGGTGTGAAGACACTAACCTAGTTCTTAATTGGGAGAAGTGTCAATTTATGGTGAAGGAAGGCATTTTACTCGGACACTTGATCTCTAGTAGAGGGATTGAGGTAGATAAAGCTAAGATAGAGACCATAGAAAAGCTCCCTCCTCCATCTTCGGTGAAGGGGGATAAGAAGCTTTCTAGGACATGCTAGATTTTATAGACGTTTTATAATGGATTTTTCTAAGATATCAAAACCGCTTACTAATCTATTGATGAAGGATGCAGTTTTTGATTTCTCACAGGATTGTTTAGATGTGTTTCATAAGATTCGGGAAGCTCTAATCTCAGCCCCGATCATCCAACCTCCGGACTGGACTCTTCCATTCGAGGTTATGTGTGATGCAAGTGACGTAGCTATAGGAGCTGTGCTTGGGCAAAAGAAGGAAGGCCGAACCCATGGTATCTATTACGCTAGCAAGATGCTAGATGAAGCGCAGCTTAACTACGCCACTACCGAAAAAGAATTTCTAGCTATTGTTTATGCCTTTGAAAAGTTTCGTTCTTATCTTGTAGGTGCAAAGGTAATTGTATACACGGATCATACTGCGATCCGGTATCTACTTGCAAAGAAGGATGCGAAAACAAGGCTGATTAGATGGATTCTTCTCTTACAAGAATTCGATCTAGAGATCCATGACAAGAAGGGTTCGGAAAATTCTGTTGCGGATCATTTGAGTCGTCTACCACATCTAGAAGACGACAATCTACCTATAGGTGACTCCTTTCTGGACGAGCATTTACACATCATAGAGGAGTGCATCGACAAGATAACTAAAGGTAACGAACCATGGTTTGCTGATTTTGTTAACTATTTGGTTTGTCAGGAAATACCACCCGGACTATCCTATGCACAAAGGAAGAAGTTCTTTAAGGATGTCCGGGAATACTTTTGGAATGAACCTCTACTCTTCAAGAGAGGTCCTGACGGCATCATTTGAAGATGTGTGCCGGAAGACGAGATGCAAAGCGTCATCCGTCATTGTCATTCACTACCTTGTGGAGGACACGCTAGCTCGAACAAGAGTAGTGCTAAGGTATTGCAATCTGGATTTTTTTTTCCTACTTTATTTAAAGATGTGCAAACCTTTATTTCCTGCTGCGATGCTTGTCAAAGAACAGGGAACATATCTAGGAGAAACGAAATGCCTCTTAACAATATTCAGGAGGTAGAGATCTTTGACGTTTGGGAGTAGACTTCATGGGACCTTTCTCATCATCTTGTGGAAACCAATACATACTTCTAGCTGTAGATTATGTTTCGAGATGGGTTGAAGCAATTGCCTCTCCAACTAATGATGCCATGGTTGTGGTTAAGTTCTTTAATAGAACTATATTCCCAAGGTTTGGGACACCACGGACTATCATTAGTGATGGAGGCTCTCACTTCATTGCCCGATGATTCGAAGCTCTACTAGCTAAGTATGGGGTAACTCAGAAGATCGCCACCTCTTACCATCCACAAACGAGTGGACAAGTGGAGATTTTGAATAGAGAGATCAAGGGAATCCTAGAGAAAACAGTTTCGAAGACAAGGAAGGATTGGTCTTTGAAATTAGATGATGCATTGTGAGCATATAGGACTGCATACAAGACTCCCATAGGAACAACACCATACAACCTTGTGTATGGGAAGTCTTGTCACTTACCGGTGGAGCTAGAACATAAAGCGTATTGGGCGGTTAAGTGGTTGAACTTCAGCATGAAGGAAGCGGGCGAGAAGCGCCTTTTAGACCTTAATGAGCTTGAAGAACTTCGCTTAAACGCTTATAAGAACGCCAAGATCTATAAGGAGAGAGCGAAGCGTTGGCATGACAAGCATATCATTCCAAAGGACCTCAAAGAAGGAGATCAAGTTCTCCTCTTCAATTCGAGACTTCGGCTCTTTCCAGGTAAGCTTATATCTCGTTGGACTTGACCTTATCTAATCAAACATGTTCTCTCCCATGGTGTAGTTCAAGTATGAGGGTGAAAAGAGCGGAAGTTTTAAGGTGAACGGTCAACGACTCAAGAAGTATACACCGGAGCTCCAAGCTGAGGAGTTTGCACCTACCACACTCGAATAGATGCAAGTACGGTCTAGCTACGGACCTTAAACAAGCGCTTCTTGGGAGGCAACCCAAGGTATTGCACTTATGCTTTTGTTTTTCACTCTTTGAATAGATTAGTTTAGTCGTTTTTGCTTTGTTTTGCCCTCGATAACTTCCGGTATGTCGTGTTTTTAGAAGTAGGAACAATGGAATAAGCAATGGGAAGAGAAAAAGTTAGAAGGAATTGACGAAACTTGGATTTTGGCACATTATAGAGAGTTTCACGCCCTAAACCACGGTCGTGGAAGTTACAGAGACCGTAATTTGCAAAAATCTAAGAAAAAACACCAAAACCACGGTTTCGTACAAAACCACGGCCGTGGAACACCCCGAGTGACCGTGATTTTCTAAAAAACAACACACAAAACCCTTTCCACGACCCTATTCCACGACCGGCAGCCGAAACCACTCCCAATCTCTCAAATCTTCGTTCGGAACTCATTTCGAACGATTCTTGGTTCTAAAGTGAAGCATTTTCGACCCTCTACAAGATCCAATCAATAATCGGAGTGAACAATCATCCCAGAAGACGGAATTTGGATTTTGAGAATCCAAAAACCTAGGTTTTCTTCTCTTTCTCTACTTTGTCGATTCAGCTAAATTCTTGCAAGATTTTTTAGGATAACTAATTGGAATTGGATTGGAATTAGTCTAGGAATGTGCCTGCTGAATTTGGTGTGATTTGGTTGAGATTTGAGCAAAACAGGGCCGAACCACGGTCTCTGGGCAAACCACGGCCGTGGAATTTGTAGAATAGGCCGTGATTTTCCTTATGTAATGGATTTGTTTAGGAGGAAGTCGACTAGGAACAAGAAGAGGAAAGGTGACACTTCCTCTTCCTCCCAAAACCCCCCTAATGAGCCACCATCACCCCCACCTCCTACGATTCCAACCATCCATGAGGATTACCTCGATACCTTGGAAAAGATCGAGAAGAGAGCGGTCATAGGACCGCGCTACTTAGTGCTTGAGGAGCTAGAGCCATTGAATGTAGTGAATGACTTGACGTGGCTTTTAGATAGAGACGGTTTGATCATCTTCTCCGCTATTAGAGAAGATGTATATGAGGAGATTACTAGGGAGTTTGTGATTTCCTTTGAGAAAAGCGCCATTGATAGGACTGTGTCTTTTCGGTTGATGGACGAGAACTATGAGTTCTCAATCTTGCAGTTTGGAGCCTTCTTTGGGTTCTAAGAGACCTTCAATGGTCGTTTTCCTAGCGGTGTATACGCTAAGGACTTTTGGGAGGAGATAGCTATGATATATGCCAGCGAGGACCGTTGGCAACCAGCTGACACCAAGGCTTAGCTTATCTATCACTTAGCCTTGAAGATAGCCCATGGAGTCCTTTCTAAGTGCCTTTTTCCTAGGACCGAAACCCCTCAGAAGATTAAGATAGATGAGCTTTTCCTTCTCTACTCTATGCTTCATGGTAGACCTGCTGACTATGCTACCCTCCTAGCCTCCACCATGAGTAAGCTCAAGAACAAGAGAGCCGGTAACATAGGATACGGTGGTATGGTTACACACATTGCTAGGCAGCTGGGGATAGATTTTTCTACAGGTACTAGGATTACAGCGAGACCTTTGGGTCTCAACAGCTTGATGACGAGAGGTATCATCTTTCCTAGGCACCGCGGTCCACCTATTGCCGGTATGCCTTGGGAAGAGAGAGGAGGTAGAGGCATCGCGTGGCTCCCTGAGTATTCCATTATGGCCGGACGCCATAATTGGAAGCAGGCCTTCGCTGCTATGCATGCAAATAGGCTAGTGGCACCTCCCTATGTCCCCGATGAGGTTCCAGCTATAGATGTTGAGGAGGAGGTAGGAGGAGGTGATGGTTTTGAGGGAGGAGGTGATAAGCAGGACTTTGGCACTTTCCCGGATCAGTCGGCACACTTCCCTGACCCTCCTAGGCGTTCACCACGACCCGCTGGACCTTTTGGAGCCTCTTCCTCTCGTCGTGCTAGCGTGAGTGAGAGGCCGACATGGATGAACACTCCTCCCGCTTGGTACGGAGCACAGCCGGAGTGGATGGGAGCTCCACCACCTTGGTATAGTCAAGCACCAGCAGCACCAGCAGCACCGACTCCACAAGACGTACCAGTATGGTATGGTCAGCCACCATCTTGGTACCAACAACGACCGGAGTGGGCCACTGACCTTTCTAGATGAGTTGGTGACTTGGAGATCCATAGAGAGGCGCAGGAGACTAGGATCCGGGAACATGACGAGATGATGAGTGATATCTATCGCCAGTAGTTTGGGCGGTACTACAGCCATGACTTCCGCCCATTCCCATCATCGCCGCCTCCGCAGTAATGAGCTATGAGGATTGACAGTTTCAGCCGCCCCACCACCGTTTTAGTGAGTTCATTTTTCTTTTCTTCTTTTCTTTATTTCTTTTTGAACATTGAGGACAATGTATGTTCTAAGTATGGGGTGGGATGTGACTATGTGTTGTAATAACTCTACTACATTTGCTTGCTTCTATCCATAACACTTTGCATGTTCATTTTCATAGTCACACGTTTAATTATTGCATTGCATGAAAAAGTTTGAAAAACCCATAAAAATTTGAAAATTTTGGAAAATTTTGAAAGAGTTCTTGTGCTTCTAAGATTAGAGATGACTTCTATGATAGCTCTCACTTGTGGAATGAATTTTTGATGACAATTGTATGCTTAAACGAAATAATGAATTGAAAAGAAATTGAATGTATTGCTTATCCTTTCTTGCAAGTTTCATAATGTGAAAGTTTGATCTAAATCATATTGAGAAATTGAGGTTGAAATCACATGATGAGTTCCTATACTTCTTTATGAAATGATTAAGGCAATTCGATTTTCTTTCTTCTTTCTTTGACCACTTAGCCCCTCAATAAAAGTAATTGCCTCTCTTACCTATCCGGGAATTTGGAGGAGTTGATATTTGGCATGTTTGATGTGGGAGGGCCATGAAAGCAAAATTTTGCATTCAAAGAATAGAATTAATAGGTTTGGGGAAGTCAATCATGACGATGAGTAACTCGGCACTATTCACATAGCCGGGTGTTTGTGTCTTGCCAAAGTCGGATTGAGCGATATTCCTAACGAATTATGGTATGTGCATCAAGGGTTTGAGGCATCTCGAAATTTGAGAAACGCCAATCTCCTAGGCTTCGGTTTTTGTGCACCTCTGTCCATCTTTCAAAAAGTAAAGTCGAAAAATAATGTGAAAAAGAAGAGAGCAAAGCTCAAAGTTGATGGTGTTGCAATTCAAAGTAAAGAGAAAAAGAGTTGGGTTATTCATTTTCCCGTATTCATGCACCACATCCCTTATAAGTTTCCCTCCCTTCCGCATTCTAGACCTTACTTGAAAGTCCTTAAGATCAAAAGAATGTTATTTAACTTGGTGATCTAAATTGAAGTTTTTTATGCTTGATTTTGACAATGCTTGAAGGTTATGATTTTTTTCTTAAAGTTTAAGCGATTCATGATGTTTCTTTGCTTTACATTCTTTGGTTTATGTATATAAGCGTTTCAAGGATGAATGAAGCAAGGTTTGAGGAGGATCTATTGATTAGAAGCACACTTACCTAAAGGATGTTTTTGTTTTGAGATTGCATGCATATTTCATTCTAACTTGTATTCTAAGCTTTTAAAAACCTTGTTTGGGGACAAGCAAGTGACAAGTATGGGGTATTTTGTTAGCATGAAATATTGCGATATTCTAGGCACTTATTTTGTTTGTTTTTCCCTTATTATTGTGTACATGGATGAAGTTTAGAAGCAATTGTTAGCTTGTTCGTCTATTTTGTCGATATGGATGTCTACACTAGCTTTGTGTTGATTGTAGGTGAAAAGGAGCTAAATAAGAGCAATTGAGAGAGAAAAGAGAGTAATCGATCATGTTCGAGGATTAGGAACACATCAAGGAAACTAAGGAAGGAGTTAGGATGAAGAATGTCACGACACAAAGGAAATTGCAAGTATTTTACACTTCCACGCCCTGAATTACGGCCGTAGAAGAGTACACGCTCTAAACCACGGCCGTGGATCTTGGCATAATGAACGTGGAGCATTCCAGTAAGTTACTCGGCCTAAAGTACGGTCGTGGAAGTCACAAGACACCGTAACCCTTTTCCACGCTCTAAACCACGGTCGTGGAAACCCTTGACCCCGTGATTTAGGCGATCTTTTAACGTGTCTTTATTTTCCACGTTATTTACGCAATGGGCTTGGACGGTTATTCTTTGTCGTCTTATAAAAAGGTCGGAAAAGAGAGTTTCAGGGAGCCCGGCTTATCCCTGCTTATCGCCGCTTAGACGCCGCATACATCTCACATCCACTTGGGGATAGACGGCCGCTAATTTTGCTGGGAGCATTTTTGCCTAGGGTTGATTGAAGATCGCCGAAGGGTTAGCCTCTTTCTTAGGTTTTGATATTGAAGACAGATTGACAAGTTGTTCTTCATACTTACCTTAGATCATTGGAGGTTTTGTGTTATACATTCTGAATCAATTGAATATCGCTTCTTGTGTTTCGGATTTGAGAATTGGTTTTGAAGTTTATTGAGTATTCGAGGGTTTTTATCTTTCATTCTCTTTAAATTGAATATTGATATTATAAAAATGGTTATTGGCTAAAACCCTTTAGCAATTCTAAGGTGAAGGGTTGATAGTTGTGGCTTAGATGATGATAGATCGATCGTAATTTGATTGGACGCTGAGAGTTAGAGAGATCTCGTCGACGAACCTAAATCACGGCTTGTTCTTGGGTTTCCACGGCCGTGGTTCTCAAGATCTACCCGTGATTTACCCTAGTTTACGAACTTTGCTTTTACTTTTATCCAAGGTTAAAGATTAGCTTTAATCTAGGCTTGGTTTGCCCTTTTCTAGGTAGTAGTGAGACTCATCATCCTCTATTTTAATTTTGAGTGTCACAACCTTAATCGTTTTAGTTCATCTTGATCATTGGGTTACTGTTACGCTAGAAACGTGACACGCAAAAGTCTTAAATTTATAACTCGATATATTTTTCCTAACTCCTAGCGAACCCATAGTGTATGGGTCGTTTTGTAGTAAGGATAGTATTCCGAGGTCGAACACAAAGACTAAGGTGAAATTGAGTCAATAATGACTAAGGATAGTGAAGATCTAGACTAAGAAAAGAGAAAGAAATAAAGAAATGAAAATCTCAATGTTTTTGGTTTGGTTTTGAGGTGATCAATCAAAGATCACATATCATGCAAGATTGACAAACAACTAAGCTAGTAACACAAATAAACAAGCAAACACGAGATAGGTAATCAAAAATAGAGAAGCGGATTCTAGGGGTTAGAAATTCCGGTTATGGCATAGGACACAAGCTATCGAGTCATTCTTTGGATAAACTATAGTATGTTAGGAGTGGGTGTTTCTAGATTGGGATCAATTACCGGGTAGGTCTCATGGTCCACTAGTCCGTTCCTAAGGTCTCATCACCGAGTAAGTCTCAAAGAACCTAAGGTTAGGAATTCTACACAAACCGGATTGCTATCTAGGGATCCAACCTCTCCTCACCGGGTAGGTTTCGAGAAGGCAAGTCCTAAACATAAATCCTAGCACACTCAGTCCAATAGCGGCTAGTGAGGGTCACTACTACCTAGAGTTCATCATCTTCGGTACCTAAGAGCAAGAATCACCGGGTAGGTCTCTTCTCACACTTAGTTGCTAACACTAGGTCACCCTAGGATAGATCTAACTCAACAAACACTAGGATTTCAACAATCTAACAACCTAACACTTAGATTTATCAATACAAGCAAGTCAGATAAAATGACGGGTAGTTCCTCACTTCCACGGCCGTGGAACTACTTAGAACAGGTCGTGATTTACACAGAGGCTAGGTTCGAGCAAACAATTCATCCAAAGGTACGTTTAAATCTATTATATCATAGTCCAAGCCATAAACATCATTTCCTTACCCTAGAATCACAGCTATTTAGCCAACAACATGCATCATCTCAATCAAGATCATCAAGCATAAAATCATGAAGTCCATATCAAGAGGATGAAATGAAAGAGATAAGAAGCAAATAGAACAAGAAAAACAAGCTGAATAAATGTTGAAAGAGAGACTTACAACCCTTCAAAAGAAGGTTCGAATCGTTCTTACAACCCTAGAAAATGTTCCCAACAAACTTCACTCTAAAAACTAAGAAACTCTAAGAATGGTATGTTTCTCTCTTCTTCTCCAATGGAAGTCTTTCTTCTCCTCCAAGAGTAGCTCCAATCCAATTCCAAAAATGAGAGAGTATGGGAGAGAATGTGTGTGAGGTAAGGTGTGTAGTGGATCCCCTTTAGAATCAGCCTGCAAGGGTACTTATAGCCTTCACCATTTGCAAGACTCGGTTATGGAGATCGTGGGACAGATGTCCCAGCTGTGCAGAAGGAATCACGGGCAGTTTCCACGGCCGTGGAACTCCCAGTGGCCGTGATTCTTGTGCTTCAGCCTTCTTTTGATCGTTGAGCCATGAGTTGGTGCAAGGCATGCACCAACATGGTCCCATGTGTTCTCCTTTGCTCCTAACTTGCTTTCCAATGAGCTCAGATACGTGTCATCATGAGGAACGATCCTCGGATGTATCGATTGGGCTCTAAAAGCTCCCAAAATACCAACAAAACATGCAAAAGTCCGTGTAGACGTCTATCTCGACAAATATACATGTATTGAATGTAAACGCCACAAACTAATGTTAAACTATGCATGAATAGCGGGAAAAACTATCTAAATGGATGCCTAGACTAACGTCATAAATCGTGTTATCAGTTATAAGTTTGGGTATTTGAGTTTAATTCTTGTCCATAGATCCTTTCTATACTGCAGCCTCAACAACCTTTATAGAGAGTGTCTTTAGATAAGTTATATAAAGTCTTGGAACTTCACCGTACATTACTGTACTTTAGCATACCTTGGCAACTGTTGACTCTGTCCTTAGTTCTTTAGTATATCTTGAATCGATTGCCACAATTTGATACTTGGATCTTTAGGGTTGTTGTTTTCCCCAATATTTGCAAAGCTTTACATCTTATTTGCTCGATAATCTGAAATTGGATTTTGTTTCACCAAATCCCTGTGATCGATACTCTGGAATACTTGCTAATCTACGCCGATCCGTACACTGCGGGTTCGCTTGCTTTTATTCTAGTTTTATAAATTTAAGACTTGATTGCACGCACGTTTTAGGGCAAACAACATCCACCTTGGTTGTAGTGTCCTTTAGCCCGCCAAGTGTAGTTGCGTTTAACCCTGCTTGCTTTGTGGTCTTATGTTGTCATCTTCAATCTTCGCTCTTATTAGTCCTTACATGCTTCCTTGAGTTTCACCTCTCGTCTTCATGCCGCTAAGTTCCTTGAACGGTTTTCTATTACTTCTATTTGATTTGATTGATATTCCTTTCTCATCCGATTATTCTTGTTGTTAACATCGTCTCGTAGTCCTCAACTCCTTGGCCACTCGTTCTTCGAAAAATTGTAGGAACCACCAGGGTGTCCGCCATAATGTAATGTTCTAATGTGGGGTCCGAGTCAACTGTATTCTTATAGATACTCTTTAAGAACTACAAAGGTTTTATCATGAGACGATGATCGCGTCATAATAACTCAACTAAATTATATGAAATATCGTTAAGGGTAATAACATGCTACATATATATATAGATATCTATATAAAATACATACATGTACAATACTATAAGTTCATATACTATTTTCTATCATACCCAGCTGCAGAGATCCACGGAGGTAGTGGTGATCATCCGTACTTTCTATCCCATCCCGACTCATGCATGAATTTGGAAAATAAAAAGTTTCATTGAAAAGTTCAAACCCCTTTCGGGTTTTGTTTATTTACTTATTCAGTCCTTTAGAAGATTTCAAGTGTCATTGTTGTCAACCTAGAGCTCTGATACCATGTTGTAACACCCCGAATTCTCAGAATTCGGGAAGCTACTAGTTAGGACCTCACAATGGGTCCCGATCTCAGTTTGACAACAATTTTACTAGGATCTTGCAACAAGACACAAATAAAGAAACCGAAATTCATAAAACAATCTCTTAAAAGAGATGAATGCAACATAACGTCTAACAGCCAACAGTACTGAATAAACATAAAAGTCTATCTGTCTTCATACGATAATAGAAACAATAATGCAAAAACCCAAACCCCACTCTAAGGAGTACGGAGACCCGGCTGACCACTACTTCCGGATCACTCAGTTGTTGCTCTAACTTGTGGTAAATCTATACAACATAACAAATAACCATTAGCTAGTTATCTAAACGTTAGTTAAATGAAAATAGCACACACACACAATAGGAAAATTAATCACACATCATGCTTTCAAATAGTCCATTTATTATCTTTACTTAGGTCATTCACACTTTCTAATGATACTTATTTTGTGACACGAGGGATTCCCAAACCTCGCCTCCGTTCCCGTGTAACCATCAAGAATGGATCCGATGCATCTCACCTTGTACCTGTATGGTCTGGGTATAGAGAACCTCCCAGTCTCCTGTCAGAGCTGGGCAGTGATGTCACCGCCCGTTATACATATACTTGGGCCATAAAATAATAAAGGTCGTCCTATCCATGTTATAATTATTAGACAATCAACACACACCGCTATCATCATTCTGCTAACATCTAGAAACCAGCTAAGTAAGTCGCAAGGACTTGAATCAAATCTCAAATCTCAAATCCCGTTATCTCGATTCAGCTTGTAACCGCAGAAATTCAACGCCTGTTATACAAGGCAAGTGGATCAATAATGTATCTCACTTTCATAGAAGTTTCCAACTTCTAAGGTATTAAATCAATCATAAAGAAATTACCAAAAATACCCTTATAAGGGTAAATGACCATTTTACCCCTGGTTCCGAAACTCTAGAAAATTCTATAACAAAATTCTAAACTCTTCTTTGGAACTCAAAAACACACTCTAACTCTCAAAAGGAAGTTTGTTAAAGATTTAGAAGAACTAATCCCATTCTTTAGTCTCATAAATAAAAAGTCGTTAAAGTCCAACTTTAGCTAAAGATACGAGGCTCGAATAAAAGTATAGAAATTCCACAAGATTATCTAGGTCATCTATGATATGCATGCTACTCATTGGATCAAAGAATTCCCAGAAGCTATCAACAATCACTCCTACACAAATCTCCGAAGATGGTTCCAAAACCAGAAATTCCATACTTGCCAAATTTTGAATGTTTTCACAAACTACTCAACCAGCCAACTTTGGACTCCTATGGATCCAGATCCGACCGTTGGATCGATCCCAACTTCTGATACATCACAATATATATATTCTTCTATATCATACTAAAAATTGAACGGTGGAGTCTCATTTAAAGGCAACGAAACCTAGGCTCGAAGAGGATTGCACACACAGTTTCGGGAAAAAAAAAACAGCAAGTGCTTCTTGATTCCGGCGGTCAATGCAGGCGGCTAAGGAGGGAGGCTACTCATCTTCAGTTGTTGCTCAGTGAGAGAGAAGAGGTGGTATCATGGCGCTAATGTGAAGAAAAAGAAACCAAACAAGGAGGGTGATGAGAGATTATACTTGTTGCCTGAAGGAGAGGGCAGCTGGTGAATGGGTAGAGCTCACGACTATGAAGGTTTGTTTGGACAGGGGGGAAAAGAGCCTAGCAGCTTCCGCTCGTCTGATGCGCGGTTCGTCGGCGTGTCTTCTAGAGGCTGATGCGCGACTCGTTGGCGTGTCTTCTGGGTAGAGCTCTTCCGGGTTGTCTTCTGGAGGCTGAAGGAGAAGGGGCAGGGCCTGGGCGTACTCGTCGGCGTGCACAAGAATGGTCACCCTTCGTGGTTTGCTGCAACTCACCATAGGGGTAGGGCGAGGGCGGTTGTTGGCTGCGGTTAGCGTGCAGAGTGGAGCGTTCCTTGCTGAATGGCGTTGTTGTGTAGCCGTGAGGTCTGTGAAAGGGTGCGCCGTTACGCAAAGAGAAGGGTAGAAGGCGGCCGGTAGTGATTACGGCAAGGCTTGTGAAGATAGGGTTACGTGAAGGGAAAAGGTGAGGATGGGGGAGAGAGACGGCTTACAGCGCATAAGAAAAGACGTACAGTTGTGAAGACTCTCTCTTGCTGGGCCCTGATGGCGTGAAGAAGGTAAGCAGTTGTCCATGTGGGAGAAGTATCTGATGGGCCCAACGATTGTAGATGGGCAAGAAAAGGCCTTGTCTTTATGGGCTGATTATCATATCTAAATGGGTTGGACCCTCTTTTTAAAATTTTTAGAAGCAAAAGAGGGGGTATGGCTATTTTATGTGAATGGGGATCTCACATAAAATGATGGAGTTTTTGTAAACTTATGAGACTATGAGTCCTGAAGAAGGTTAAGCCGGTCAAACTCCAGTTTGACTCGGACTAAATCAAAAATTAAATTTTTGGGTATTACAGCACATTTTCTTCCTCAACATGCACACTAGCTCCTTCCTCATTAATCCTTGCCTCCTCTACAAGCCCATTATCCTCCACCTCTGTTACTTTACTAACTAACTGCACAACTGACATACTCTGCTGCAAATTCTGATGTATAACTGACATATCAATCTCACAAAATCCAAGCTGCTGCAAACTGTGACCTGCTTCAACATGCAACATATCTCTATCAACATGACTAGATAATTCTTCTATATTTCCTGTATCCACATCACTCTGATCCTTCCATCGATTCTCCTTCTCCCTATGAATGATACCCTTATCAGCTACCACATCCTCATTTAATGATTTCTCAATAGTATGTCCATTGTCAGGTGGTGTATCAGGAGGTTTATTTGACTCCATTTCCACATATGGGCTTTCATTCTACAACTCAGTATTAGCTATAACACTTTCTTACTCATCTGTTACACTAATGACTACCTTCTCCATCCCTTCAGGCTCAATCTGCACTTCATTAGCAATTGTATCATTAGGCTGCACATCTCCTCCAACCTGAGGCTGAATCTTTTCAACTATAGGTTCATCCTTCCCATCATCAGTTCTTTCAGCACCAACCTTCTTTGAGTTAGCATTACCCTCATTCTTAACCATCAATCTAGGACAAACGTCAATCTTGTGCCCAAAACCAAAGCAATGCTTACAAAAGCGAGGCTCATTCTCATACAACACCTCACTATCAAAACACTCCCCATCCTAATATTTAACATTAACAGATCTTAAAACTTCTTTGGCAAAGTTCACTTCCACAAGCACTCGAGCATAAGTACCTCGTTTTCTTTGCTCAGTAATGGGATCAACCCTCAAGAGTTTTGAGTTTTGAAGAAATGATTTTTTGTTTTAGAAATCATGTGCATGAGTCGGGTTTGGGGATAGAATGTACAGGACAACAACTCCTTCCGCGGATCTCGACAACGTAGTTCATTGGATTTTCTCACACACACACATATGTATGTATGTATGTATGTATGTATGTATGTATGTATGTATGTATGTATGTATGTATGTATGTATGTATGTATGTATGTATGTATGTATGTATGCATGCATGCATGCATGTATGTATGTATGTATGTATATATGTATGTATGTATGTATGTATATATATGTATATGTATGTATGTATATACATATATATACATACATATATATATACATACATACATATATATACATATATACATATATATATATATATGTATATATATACATACATACATACATACATATATATGCATATATATGTATATATATATGTATATATATATATATATATATGTATATATGTGTGTATATATATATATATGTATATATATATATGTATATATGTATATATGTATATGTGTATATATGTATATATATATATATGTATATATGTATATATGTATATATGTATATATGTATATATATGTATATATGTAGATGTGTATATGTGGATTGTAGTTGCATGATGGACTTGATATATATGTACAGTTATATATGTGGACTATAGTATGTTTGGACCTTGTTTTGTTCAAGTTGATCTCTTGGATTTGATATGATTGGTAGTGATGTGGACATAGGACTTATATAGTCATGTATGCATATCTTTATTATATATAGTAGCATATGGAGTTTGGGACCTAATAGAAAAGATGATAGTTTGATATCATCACCTTAAGAAGACGTTGCCGGCTTGGGATAACGTTGATACGTGGAGGAGTACGCTCAAGTAGCGAGTTGAGCATTTCGTGCCGATGAACACCATGGTGCTTCTCGGAATCCTTTAAAAGGATGTCGAAGAGGAAGATTAGAGATGACCTAAACGAAGGACAAACAAGTGGAAGGAAAACTCGATACAACTTCAGAAGAATCGAGATGGAGGCAATACAAGTAAAGGGAGCAATATAAAGGTGTAGAGGTGGTTCTAAAGAAACCATGGTTGTACGACAACAAGACCTATAGAGATAACGAGCTTAAGTTCTTCAAGAAGATGTGTGGACAACTAAAGATGTGAATCGAGGAGGAGATGGGTACATTCTAACAAGGTTAAAGGTGGTATTCCATTAAGATGTGAAGATTTCCTGAGACGCTCCTAAGCAATGGAGTCAAGATGAGAAGAGTGAGCAAACTTTGCGAAAGACATAAGATACCGTAAGTTAAGATTACGAGGTACCAATAAGTGAAGTGTCAACATTAAGAGAGTTATGAGAAGAATGGCATGGTGGAGGTTCCCGTGGAGTTGACCGGTTTTCGTTATGACGTTAAGGCTAATAAATACAAAGAGAAAAGAAGTGTGAGTAGACGTGATCCCGAGAAGATAAGTGACGCAACAAGGAGCTTTAGTCATGAAATGACTTAAGACCACAATCAAAAGAAACATGAGCGGCCACTGAGTAACGTTAGAGATTTTGAGGAGACGCGCTTACAACGGCTAATCGGTAAATATATTACAAAATGTAACTAACCCCAATGTAAGGTTAGTCCGAACCACAAACGAAAAGCCGTTTAAAGACATACATCACAACACCATGCACCACTCACCAAACAAAGTGAGGGTCATACCACACACACTCCAAAACAAAACAAACCTCCACATTGAGGCAACCAAACAAAGGAAGGAATAACCAAAGAAAAACATACAGGGATAGACATATACCATGCCTTCAATCCACCACTTGGTCTTCTTCCATAAATCTCTATGCAGGGTAGGCATATAACATGCCTTCAATCCACCACTCGATGTCTTCACTTTATTCACCTCCACACTGCAGAGATATGCCACTTTGCTAGGATAGGCATATATTATGCCTTCAATCCACCGCTCGAGTTTATTCCATGCGCATCACAAAGCTTTCTGCAGGGATAGACATGTTTAATGTCTTCACTCCACCGCTGGCCCCAATCCATGTGCCTCTAATACTGTAGGGATAGACATCATTTCTTCAATCCACCACAATTGTAAGCGCTACGGATTGGGGCCTCACAAAGGGTCCCGGCCCTTAGCTTGACAACAATTTCACCGGATCTTACAACAAGACACAAATAAAGGCAAAACCTCAACCAAGCTCTCAACTCCAAAGACTCGAACATCAGATACATAACAATATACAAGAAACAATACCCAAACACGACTCTAACCAAACCCCTCCTAAAATGTACGGAACCCCGACTGCCCACTCTTCTGGATCTCTCGGCCGCATTCCTAACCTGCAAGACAATCTACAACAATCGGTATAAAACCGTTAGCTAATATTCGAAGCATTAAAGTCAAGGTGAGAGGCACAAACACAAGTAAATCATCATAAACACACATCATATTCCAAAGCACACAAATCTGGTTTATTATCTTTTTATATTAAGTCATATCCCGTTCTAATTCAACTTCTTTTGTGACACGAGAATCTCCCGAAACTCGCCTCTGTCCCCACTTACCGGCATGGAACGGTACGTATGCATCCGACAGTCTAACCAACACGGGCTAGTCGCCAAGAACCTCCTAGCTCTACGCAAGAGCTAGATAGTGATGTCATTGCCCGTTATTATACACTTGGGCCAAATAATATAAAGGTCAATGGTCCTATTTCCGGTTTAATTGTTATAACATAAACAATAAACACACACCACCAAACACACATAGATGCTAATACAAGGAATACGAGCTAAGTAAGTCCGGAGACTTACTTCGTCCCAAACGCTAACTCACGCAACACTCTCGTTTTCCTCGGGAAGAAGTCTATACCTGCTCACAACAAGATATCTATATCAACAACTCGCTCTACTCAAGAAGTCTTAGACTTCTACAGAAATGATCTATGCAAGATCATTTGACTCTCATTCTAGGACAACATCCTAGAATCCCTCATGCTCACATCACACTCAACACAAGCTAGAAGTCCTTAGACTTCTAAACTCTATGATCTCACAAGATCATAACCCAACACATACTAGGATAAACATGCTTAGCCCAAACAAACTCAACGGTAACAATACCATACTAGGATAAGCATATCCTAGCCCATAATCTCAACAACCATATAACCACAACCTCAAGCCTCAGATACTCACAAGATCAACCAAACACTTAACGTCTTACAATAATCGACAATCCTCAAAACTCACCTAAGGCTCAAACCACTACTTGGTATTCACTGTAAGTTATGCTAGATCCAACCTAGCATGATACTAATACTAAACATAACTAAATCGAGTAAGATCATAAGCTCGAGGGAGAGGGTACTCACATGAAGTCCAAGACGGAAGACGATCTAAGGATGTCGAGAAGTGATTCATTTGTAACGCCCGGTTTCGATATTGTCTCCCTTGCGTATTATTATCGATATTCCCTTTTTAATAAATTCCTTTTTGTATTTTAAAAAAAATGTTTTTAAGACGTAAAAATAATAATAAACTCGAGTATGTTTATATTTTTGTTTATTTTTGAGAAAATTCGAAAAATCTTTCCGACTCGAAAATTCCGTTCCGAGCGTTTTGGAATCTAGTCTAGATTCTTTTATTTTATTTTCTTATTCTTCTCTTTCTATTCCTCTTTTCTTTTTTCTTTTTTTTTTTTTTGTCTCTTATGTCTTGTTCCTGTTGCGGCTGGTGAGAGGCCAGTGCAGATCTACAGCCTGGGCCGTAGCACTGTGAGCCGACCCCTTGCTCACCTCCCCGACCTCTCGCTCCAGCCGCTTGCAGCCCACCATTCTTCTCCTTCTGTCTCCTACTGCCTCACCCAACTCTCAAGCCTCTCACTTCTCCCTGCTGCCCATCTCCCAACCCCCTTTTTCCCCTCCCTTGTGACAGGCGAACGAACAGCAAGAACAACCCTTGGTTTTCCCCCCTCCCTTCACGTCATATTGCAATTGTAGGCCTTCTGAACCTTCTTCACCCTCTCAATTTCTAGGAGCATTTGCAGGCAGCCCGAAGACTCTCCACACCGCCTACTGCCGCGCGGGGGACTGCAGCGCCTCGCCGGAGCAGCGGCCCTTTCCGCCTCGCCCTCGCCTCGCCACGCCGGAGACAGAAGGCCGACTCGGCCGCCCGCGTTCCCCTTCCTCCGCCTGCGCAGGCCGCCAGGAGATCTCGCCTTTCCTCTTCTTCTGTCGCGCAACAGAAGGTTGAAGGAGATGAGAGGATTTTCACATTTTGCCCCTCTTTTCCTGTTTATTGTAGTTTTGACCCTTCTTTTTGGTTATTGCAGTTTCGGCCCTGCTAAGTTGTGTAATTGCAGCCTTGACGCTCTATACTATCAATATTTACTGTTTTGCCTTAGGTAATTTTTTTTCAAGCCAAAAACCTTACGGAAAGTCGAGTTTGGTTTTGACCATGTTAATAAATTGTTTGGATTGCCCATAAAAATTGATTTTACGAGTTTTATGCTTATTTTAAAAATGGGTATTCCCTTGGTTCGTTTTATTCGTTAGATCGTTGTTCAAATTTAGCATATAAGATAAATTTGATTAGCTTTGGTGTTTAGGCCCGGAAGCGCCTATTAAAAGACAACGAATCCGTTCTTGACTCCGTAGACCATGCTTCACCTTGGATCTCGTGTGAGTAGCTTCTCCTTCGTTACTTCGGTAATGGTAGTATAACATGCTAGGTGAACTTAGCATAACGTAGAGCAAATGCCAAGTAGTGGCCTTGAACCATAGGTATTGTTGGATATCGAACTCGTTGAATTATCTTCTTTACGATCTTAGGATGATTTTCGAGATTAGAGGTTGGACCTAGCATGCTAGAGATAGGACCTCATATAGATATTGGAGACTAGAAGTCCTAGGACTTCTAGCTTTTTTGTTAGTTATTGATGGTGTGCCTCGTTTGGCCAGGCTTTGAGTGTGTTCCTATAGGAATTAAGAGTGGTTTATTCGAGTTACCTTGAAAGAGGTAAGTCTTCGGACTTACTTAGCTCGTATTTTACATATTAGCATTGATGTGTGTGTAGTGGTGTATGTGTATGTTATTGTTTACATTATAAACAACTAAATCGGTAATAGGATCACCGACTTTATATTATTTTGGCCCAAGTGTATGATAACGGGCGGTGACATCATCTGCTTAGCTCTTGCGAGAGTCTAGGAGGTTCTCGGCGACTAGCCCGTGCTGGTTAGACGGTCGGATGCATCCAAACCGTTCCATGCCGGTAACTAGGGACCGAGGCGGGACCACGGTGGTCTCGTGTCACAAACCTAAGTTGAATTAGAACGGGATACGACTTAATAACTACAAAGATAATAAGCTGGTCTGGTGTGCTTTTATGTATGTTGTATGTTTGTGATGAGATTACTTGTGTATGTGCCTCTCCCATTGATTCGAATGTTTAGAATATAAGCTAACGGTTTTAAACCGTTTGTGTAGACGCCCTGCAGGTTAGGGACGCCGCCGAGTGAGGTGGAGGAGTGGACAACCGAGGGTCTCCGTACATTATAGAACGGGGGCGTTTTTGAGGATTATTCTGTTTATGTTTGGTTTTATGGTATTGGATGCATGGATTCAGATTTTGTGTTTTGAGGTTTGTGTCGTTTTGAGGACTCGGCTGAGTTTTCACCTTGTATCTTTACTTTTGTGTTTCTCGCATACATTATAAACGATTTAAGTTTTTGCCTTTATTTGTGCCATATTGGAAAGGTCCGGTGAAAGTGGTGTCAGGCTAAGGGTCGAGACCCATTGAGAGTTCTCGCCCGTAGCATTCCGATATCCCGTGGATTCGGGGTATTACATCATTGGCCTTTATCGGGCGCTTTGTTCGCCCAAAAGCGTGCGTGCAAATAAGTATTAATTTATAAAACTAGAATAAAAGCAAGCGAACCCGCTGTGTACGGATCATCGTAGATTTGCAAGTATTTCAAAGTATCGAACTCAGGGAATTGGTGAAACAAAATCAGTTTCAAGTAATCGAGCAATCAAAAGTGTAGAAGCTTTGCAAATATTGGGAAAACAACAATCGATTCAAGATATACTATACATATATAAGGACAGAGTTGAGAATTGCAAAGGTATACTAAAGTAAGGTAATGTACGATGAAGTTCCAAAACCCTATATGTCTTACCCAAAGGGTCTCTCTATAAAGGTTGTTGAGGCTGCAGTATAGAAAAGATCTAAAGGTAAGAATTAATCTCAAATACCCATGCCCAAACCCAAGGAATCAAAGATAAGCCAAAACGGATAAAGTTGTGACACTCAAAACCGAAATAGAGGATGTTGAGTCTCACTACTACCTAGGAAAGGCAAGCCACGGCTTGGTTAAAACTAATCTTTAACTTTGGATCAAAGCAAAAGCAAAGTTCGTAAACCAAGGGAAATCACGGTTAGATCTTGAGAATCACGGCCGTGGAAACCAAAAACAACCCGTGATTTAGGGTGTCGACGATGTTTCTCACACTCTCAGGGTCCAATCAAATTACGATCGATCTATCATCATCTAAGCCACAACTATCAACCTTTCACCTTAGAATTGCTAAAGGGTTTTAGCCAATAATCATCATTATGATATCAATAATCAAATTAAGAAGAATGAAAGATGAAAACCCACGAAAACTCAAATAAAACTCAAAGTCAATCTCGAAATCCAAACACAAAGTAGTATGTTTATGAATTTAGAAGAATAGGAATAGAAACCCTCACAAAGATCTAGAGAAGTCACAAAGAACGGGATGTCAATCCGTCCTTCAATGAAAACCCTAAGATATCTCCAAAAGTACACAATCTCCGAAAATACATCCTTCACGAATCTCTAATCCTTAAGGTCGAAATGAAACCCTAAGGCCGTCTCAAAACTCTAACCGGCGCTAAACAACGATAAGCAAGACTAAGCGAGCCTAAGAGAGGATCCCGAAAACTCTCTTCTCAAGCCTTTATATAGGACGAGATAGGGTTACGAGAAAGCCTAATGACATGGCTGACGTGGCAAAATATGACACGTCACAGGATCATCAAAATCACGGTCATGAACAACTTTCCACGACCGTGGTTTAGAGCGTGAAACATGATTACGGCATCATATGATTTCCACGGTCGTGGTTTAGACCGTTTAACTCTCTGTTGTACTCCAAACTCACGTCCACGATCATGTTGTCAAATTCACGGCCGTGGTTTAGAGCGTGGACTTCAAAATCCTCTTCCACGACCGTAATTCAGGGCGTGGTTCTTCTAACTCTTTGTTTTTGCCTTTTTTTTCGTGACATCCTTCATCCATGTTCCTTCCTTACCCCTCCAATGCATCTCCTTGCCATCAAGTATGATCAAACACTCCTTTCCTTCCACATTTTGCTCAAATCCAAGCTTTATTCACCTAATAACAAAACGAAGCTAGTGTAGATCTCTATATCGACAAAGTGGGTGAACTAGATCACAATTGCTTCAAACTCATATCTAATAACACTATAAAGAGGGAAAAACAACTAAAACAAGTGCCTAAAATATAGTCATATTTCATGCTAACAAAATATCCCATACGTGCCACTTGCTTGTCCCCAAGCAAGGTTTTTAAAAGCTTAGAACATAAGGTAGAATGAAATATGAATGGAAAACAAAGCAAAACAATCTTTTTGGTTAATGTGTTTCTAGTCAATAGATCATCCTCAAACCTTGCTTCATTCATCCTTGAAAGCGCTTATATACACAAACCAAAGTATGCAAAGCAAAGAAACTTCATAAGTTGCAAATACTCCAAGACAAACATCATAACCTTCAAGCATTGTCAAAATCAAGCATGTGAAAATTCAATTCAGATCACCAAGTCAAATAACACTCTTATGATCTCAAGGACTTTTAAATAAGGCCAAGAATGCGGAAATGGTGGGAAACTTGTAAAGGAATGTGGTGTATGAATCCGGGAAGAAGGGAAGGGACAACACAAACTCTTTTCTTTTTACCATTTAAACTTCCACCAATTTAGAGCTTTGTTCTAGACTTTTTGCACATAATTTTTTGACTTTACTTTTGGAGTTATGGACAGCGGTGCACAATAACCGAAGCCTAGGAGATTGGCATTTCTCAATTTCGATATGCCTCAAACCCTTGATGCACATACCATAATCCGTTAGGAATATCGCTCAATCCGACTTTGGCAAGACACAAACACCCGGCTATGTGAATGGTGCCGAGTTACTCATCGTCATGATTGACTTCTCCAAACCTAGAATTTTTCTACACTTTGAAAACAATTGCTTTCATGGCCCTCCCACATCAAACATGCCAAAATCAACTCTTCCTAAATCCCGGATAGGTAAAGGAGGCAATTATTTTTCATTGAGGGGCTAAATGATTAAAGAAAGAAGTAAGAAAATCGAGGTGCATTAATCATTTCATAAAGAAGTATAAGAACTCATATTGTGATTTCAACCTTTGTTTCTCAATATGATTTAGATAAAAACCTTCACATTATGAAACTTGCAAGAAAGGATAAACAACATACTCAATCTCTTCACAATTCATGATTCAATTTAAGCATACAATTGTCATCAAAAACTCATTCCACAAGTAGTTTTCATCATAGAATTCATCTATAATCTTAGAAGCACAAAATCTTTTCAAATTTTTATGGGTTTTTCAAAGCCTTTTTTCATGCAATGCAATAATGAAACGTGTGACAATGAAAGGAAACATGCAAGTGTTCATAGTCATGCAAAGCAAAGTGAGTAGAGTTATTACAAATGATAGTCACACCTCACCCCATACTTGAAACATACATTGTCCTCAATGTTCAAAAGAAATAAAGAAAATAAAGAAAAGAAAAAGGAACTCACTAATGGCAGTGTGGTGGCTCAAACCGACGGTCAATCAACGTCATCACTGTGGAGGAGGCGGTGGTGGATATGGAAAGAAATCCGAGCTAAAAGGCCGCCCAAACTACTGGTGGTAGACGTCCCTCAAGATGCGGTCGTTCTCCTAGCTCCGTGCGTCATGAGTCTCCTGTCGGATCTCTAGATCTCCCACTCTCCTGGAAAGTTCGGTGGCCCACTCCGGAAGCTGCGAGTACCAATCCGACGGCCGTCCATACCAAGCTGGAGCGTCCTGAGGTGGAGGAGTCGGTGCCACCGGTGCCTGCTCATACCATGGAGGAGGAGCTCCCATCTATGACGGCTGCTCTCCATACCAAGTTGGTGGAGCCTCCATCCAAGTCGGCCTCTCACTCACGCTAGCCCGGCGTGAAGAAGAGGAACCGGAAGGTCTAGAAGGGCGGGGAGAACGTCTAGGTGGGTCCGGGAAGGCGTCCGGCTGGTCCGGGAATGTACCAAAAGTGTGCTCATCACCTCCTACATCATGGTCATCACCTCCTCTCATCTCCTCATCATCATCCCCAGCTGGGATATCATCCGGCACATACGGAGGAGCTACAAGTCTATTGGCATGCATGGCCACAAAGGTCGCCTTCCAATTATGGCGTCTGGCCATAATGGAGAACTCGGGAAGCCAATGGATACCTCTACCACCTCTCTCCTCCCATGGCATGGCTGCAGTAGGTGGAGCTTGGTGGCGGGGAAAGATAATGCCTCTAGTCATGAGCCCGTTGAGACCCAAAGGTCTCGCCGCTATCCTAGTATAAGCGGAGTAATCTATCCCTAGTTGGTTGGCTATATGAGTCACCATGCCACCATAACCAATGTTCCCGGGTTTCTTGTTCTTCAACTTACTCATGGTGGAGGCAAGGAGGGTGGCACAATCATCGGATCTACCGTAAAGCATGCAATAAAGGAGGAAGAGCTCATCAGTCTTAATTTTTTGTGGGGTCTCGGTCCTAGGGAAGAGACACTCGGAAAGAACCCTATGAGCTATCTTCAAGGCTAAGTGGTAGATGAGCTTAGCCTTGGTGTCGGCCGGTTGCCAACGATCCTCACTAGCATATATCATGGCAATCTCCTCCCAAAGGTCCTTAGGATACACACCACTAGGAAACCTACCATTGAAGCTCTCATGGAACCCAAAGAAGGTTCCAAACTGAACAATGGAGAACTCGTAGTCTTGCTCCATTGGCCTAAAAGAGGCCATTCGGTTCATATGGCTATGCTCAAAGGAGGTGACAAACTCCCTTGTGATCTCCTCATAAGCGTCCTCTCTAATGGCGGAGAAGACGATCAATCCAGCTCTATCCAAGAGCCATGTCAAGTCATTCACAACATTGAGCGTCTCAAGCTCTTCAAGGACTAGGAGAATGTAGAGGTTTCCTCCGGATGATGGGAAAGGTCCCATGAAATCAACTCCCCATACATAAAAAATCTCAACCTCCTAGATATTGTTGAGTGGCATCTCGTTCCTTCTAGATAAGTTCCCTATTCTTTGGCATGCATCTCAAGAAACAACAAACGTTTGCACATCCTTAAATAATGTAGGCCAAAAGAAACCGGAATGTAATACCTTAGTGCATGTTTTGTGAGCGCTAACATGTCCTCCATAAGGAAGCGAGTGGCAATGCCGTATAACACTAGTGACTTCATCTTCCGGAATGCATCGTCGAAGCATCCCATCCGGACCTCTCTTAAACAGTATAGGCTCATCCCAGTAGTAGTGGCGTCATCCTTGAAGAATTTATTCCTTTGAGCATACGTCAATCCGGGCGGTATTTCTTGGCAAACAAGATAATTAACAATGTCAACATACAACTGTAAATGAGTCTTAGAAAAGGGTGTAAGAAGTTTGTTGTTCTCAGTTGACGGCATCTCGCTTGCTGTCTCGGTCGATGCTCGAGGTGGGTGACCGAGATGTTCTTCAGATAAGAACACCTCGCTTGGTCCAGAAAGTGCCTCGGTCGAGGTACTGGAACTAGGACCGAAATTGGAATTTCTCCTCTCCTGGATCAATTTCTCAATTTTAGCTCTTGGATCTTCTTCCAGTGCCTTTAAGCTTTGTATATCTGTATCACAAGAAGCATCTATACCTTCCTTCATTAAGCTAAAACTAATAACTCTTTCAAGAGGGTCATTAATAAGAATGGAGCTCACCAATTCTCTTGATTCTTCTTCATCATAGATGCTAAAGATGTCATCCTCCAGTGGCTCTCCTTTCATTGCAGCAAGCAATGCAAACTCCACGTGATCTCCACCAATGTTGAATTTCAACTTGGCGTTCTTACAATCCATATTGCAACCCGAAGTTGCTAGAAAGTCTGGCTGGGATAATCTGCGGGTATATCAAGTACAACAAAGTCTGGCTGGGACGAACTTGATCCAGGCTTCTGGCTCTTCAATGGAGTAGAAGAAGAAGAAGAGGGGTTAAAAGAATTATTAGAATTTGAATTAGAATAAGGGTTACCCGAATTTTGTTGATTAGATCTCCAATTGTCGTTGTTGGAGCCTCTATTATAGTTGTAATTGTTGTTCCTGGACCCTTGATTGTTGTTTCTCCCTTGATATCCTCCTTCTTCCTTCTTTGTGTGAGCAACCAAAAGGTCTTTCAATTTGCTTCACATCATTCTTGAGGGAGATGAGTTGATTATCATTTGATGGAGCTTCCTGGAAATTAACTCTCTTAACTCCATTTTCGGCTCCTTGGTGGGAGTACTTCTCCATGTGCAAAGCCTGTTTCTCAATGAACTCCTAAGCTTCGTCTATCGGCATGTCCATGAATGTGTCGGCGGAGAGTATTTGAAGATTGAATTGAGTAGCTTCATCCAATCCCTTGAAGTATATCTCCAACAACTCTATCTTTGGAATCCCATGATGTGTGCAATCCAATAGAACATCATTGAATCTTTTCCATGACTTGGACAAACTCTCCTTGTCCTTCATGATGAATGCATTAATCTTTCCTCTCATTTTAGCGGTCTTGGAGGGGGGAAAGAACTTTGTTAGAAACTCCGTCGTCATCTCTTCCCACGTGTTGATCTTTCCAAGGGAAGAGATTGATACCAAGTAAGCGCCCTGTCCTTCAAAGAAAAGTAAAAAGACATTAGCTTGTAATTGTTGTTTTCCAGCCTTGAAGGTCTCAAGGTCTCCATCAGGATCTCATAGTTTTGCAAATGCTGATGCGGAGAGTCCCTCTCTAAACCTCCAAACTGGCATTGGCGGATCATGAATAGAACTTGCGGTCGAAGTTCGTAATCATGCTTCGCCGGATCACCTAGGTTGACTCCTGGACGCCTCACTTGCTGGTTTGGGTCCATCCTCTGTCCTAGGGTTTGTGGAATTCCTACAAAAAGAACATCTCGGACAGGCATTCAAGGTGGATGTATCTCGGCCGTGGCAACTGGGACTGGGTCCTGCCTCGGTCAAGGGTCTGGTCGATGCAGAATTTGGGCTCGTAGATCGGCCATATCTGCTTCAATCTTTGCAGTTCTGGTGAGAGTCTGCTCCCTTTCTCGTTGCAATTCTTCTTTATTGAGGCGCAGCTATTCTAGCGCCTCCTTCAATTCGGCCTCAAGATCGCGATTGTCTTGGTTGGCCATTTTAGCTTCTTTCAAGCGTCGTTTGTATGTCTTTTCTGGTTTGGGATCGTAAGGAACGATTTTCTTCCGAGCACGGGTTCTTCGCATAAACCTAAGAAAAATATCCTGCGAAAGCACTCAAGTAGAGTGGTAAGTAGCAACAAGGGCTATTGCCCCGAAAGACAACCGCAACCGGCTTGGTCTAGACCAAGTCCCCGACAATGGCGCCAAGAACTTGTTCGCTCCAAACGGTGTGTGCAAGCTTTAAATTTATATCCCAAGAAATATGCTTAAAACAAGGATGCGAACCCGCAATGTACGAATCAATTATAGTAAAAAGCAAGAATTCCGGGGTGTCGATCTCAGGGACTTAGGTGAAACTAAGCAAGAATAGGTTGTTAAAGAAACTAATAACCACAAAACGATTAAAGCAATCAAAGACGATAATAAGGTCAAATAAGGGGAAGTGCAAATTCTAGGGATTAAAGCATCTAGTTGTGGTTCCGACTCAAGATCTAAAGATAAAGCGGACAAAGCTGAGGTTTTGCAAAGGGAAGGTGTTTCTAAAGTGGGAATAGATTACCGGGTAAGTCTCACTACTCACTATCCTAAACCAAAGTTCCTATTACCGGGTAAGTCTCAAGGTACTAAGGAAAGGAACTATAATCTCAAACCAATACACCACCTAAGGGAATAGAATCAACCTTTACCGGGTAAGTCTCAGGCTAACTCACAAAGATGGGATGAAGGCACACTCAAACCCCAATAAAGGATAAACCTTTATTACCTACACTTATGATCTTGGGTAAACAAACAAAGGAATCACCGGGTAAGTTTCATCGTATGCTCGCATTGAACAAGGAAAGGTATAATAAGAATAGGATTTGGCAAACTAGAACACTTAACTCTCAGTTTTGAATCTGAAAAGGTCACCTTGGTCAGTCAAGTTCCACCCCGGCCGAGATGTTCATCGACTGAGCGAGATGTTCTAGGGTTAAGGTTAAAGACTCGAGCTTTCAGGGTCCTATTGGGATTAAGATCATTCTATCATCGTCTTTCCCACAACTTTCACTCAATCACCCTAGAATCGCACAAGAAATTTAGCCACTCATCATCATGATAACAATAATCAAATATATGAGAAGAGAATGAATATTTGAACACAAAAACCTTAAGAACAAGGTTTCAATAACTGAATCAAATAATTCACAAATCAGTGTTCCTTAAAGCACAACTCAAACAAGACAATAAACCAAAAGGAATCTAAGAAAATCTTACAAACTCCCTCAAAAGCTATCTCAAAACTATCAATCTTCCTTCCTTCAATCTTCAAAGCTTCCTTCAAACTTCTAAAAAATCTTCTAACTACTGTGTGGAGAATATTGTTGATCCAAAAGATGGCTGAATTGTGGAAAATCCAACCCTTTATATAGGAGAATTATCTTCTAAAGATAACAATATCTTAAAAAGATAATTTCCTATAAAATATATTATATCTCTAAAATAGATCTCCCAAATATATGATCTTCCTTCTAGAAATCCAGCCCAAAAAAAATATAAGATATCTTCCTTCCAAAAATAAAAGATTTCAGCCAAAAGATATGTTCTCGCCGGTGCCAGGGTGTTCGGCTCGGTCGGGACGCTCCTCAAGATCACCTTGGTCGAGGAGACACTGTAGCTGACCGAGGTGAATCTCAAATGAGTGTGAAATCTCTCAAATCTGGTCCAAAGTAAATCTTTTTCATTAATTCCTTGCTTCTTGAGTTCTTCTTTTAAGCTCCAGAATGCAGCTCATATGGCTCCTTAGCTCCTTAGCCTCATTTCAGTCCAAAATGTGTCATTTTACCTACGATTACAACAAAACTTGGTGTAGACCTCGATTCCTGTAAAGGTAGATGAAACAACAATATAATCACATAATATACATCCATACATGCAGATTATTGAAGATAAAACGTCTAAATAAGTCCCAAAATATAGATTATAATACATGCTATCATATGTCTTCCTTCCTTCCTTTCCTTTGGCCTTGGCTTAGTTGATAGCTAGGCTAGTGTGGTTAGGATGAGTTGTATATTAGTTATGTGCCTTAGGCACTCGTGTTGATGTTGAGGTTATGATGTCATGAGCTTGTTATGGTCTTGAGGGTTAGATTGAGGTTGTAGGTTGGTTTTGGTTATGGAGACGTATCTCCTAACCCTTGCAGTGTATGATGTTGTGTGCCTTGCTATTGCAGGCGTTGGTTTCTTCCCCAAGGGGAAGTTGTGACGTGGTATTGGATACGAGTATATGAGGTAAGTCCATAGGACTTACTTAGCGTTCAGTTATGAGTTTGTGTGATTGTGATGGTTGTGTGTGTTCATATGATTATGCATTTATAACCTAAACCGGACTAGGATGACCTTTTATTACATTTATATGGCCCAAGTGTATTATAACGGGCGGTAACCACCGGTCTCCGCTTGCTGGTAGGAGGAGGTGTCCTGAAGATGATCTCACAGGAGGGGACGAGTGATGATCACCCCCATGCAAAACTCCTGTGTTACGTTGGATGGGGCAGGGTTCTTGAGGCTCCTCGTGTTACAAAAGAAGTTGAATTAGTAATGTAATAACGTAATGAAAGATAATAAATGAATGTGCGTATGGCATTGCACGTATGAGATGTTGATGTGTGTTTGTGCTATTACCTTCATACTTATTCATTACTGTAGCTAATGGTGTATACCGTGTTGTAGATGATGTGCAGGTTAGGAAGACTATAGAGTGCGCCAGATGGTGTGACCAGCCGAGGACTTCTGTACATTAGGATGCGTGGGATATGGGATCTTTTGTATCGGATGTTTATGTTGGATGTTTTGTACTCGACTTTGTGTTTGTAAATACTTTTGATGTATCATATACAACTTTTATGTATTTGGTTTTAATCTACCTGTGCCTTGTTGTAAGATCCAGTGAACTTGTTGTCAGGCTAAGGTCGTGATCCATTGTGAGATTCTAGCCCAATGTAGCACTCCGAGTCCCGCGGATTTGGGGTGTTATAGAGTTGGTATCAAAGCCTTAGGTTGACAACAATGGCACTTGCTATCTTCAATAAAGGTAAAGTGGATAAATAAACAGAACCCACATGGGGTCTGACTTTTCAAAGGTTTTGGTTTTAAAGCGAGTATAGATGTTTTGGGATAGTATGTACAAAATCCGTCACCCATCTGAGGATCTCGACAGTATAGATATGTATATATATATATATAGATATCTCTTATGTGACGATGTGTATGCATGTACTATTAAGTATTATACATATACATATATATATATATACATATGGCCTATATAGAGCCTTATACGTTAGGTGTGCATACCCCGCATATGGCTCGGACTAGAGCTACTGCTGCTGCAGGCCGAGGTAGAGGCAGACCACCTCTTCCCCCATGAGGGATAGGACACGGACCAGCTCCCGCTGCAGATCCACTAGTGGTGGAGGAGGCTTCTGAGGAGGTTGTTGAGAGTGTAGTTCCAGCTACGAGGAGTGGTTGGTCCAGGAGATAGCAGGCCCATCCAGGCCAGTCTGATGGCTCATACCGTGTCTCTATGGGTGGACCAGAGTTCAAAGAGTATCTTAGACACTTTGAGGAGGCTATTAGAGCGGGCAAACGAGCCCCAGATCTGCCAGGACATGAGGGATCATCTAAGAGATCCCATGGAGCTACTCATGTGCCAGCTATACCGGCACGTGCTGCTGAGGTTGCTCGAGCTGTACCGGAGACCAGAGGGCCTCAACCAGATACTTGGTTGAAGGCATTCCACCAGCAGGGAGTGCCACACTTCTCCGGGGAGATCGTCTTAGAGACTGAGGTGTGGATTGGGCATGTAGACTCAGCTTTAGAGTCTATTCGCTGCGTAGAGGACAGACGGATAGAGCTAGTACAGTCTCTATTCCGTGACCTGGCACACTAGTGGTGGAGGTCAGTTAGAGCACGAGTTACCACCTATGAGCAGATGAGGACTATGTTGAGGGAGCAATTCTACCCTGCCTCACTGAAGAGGGAGAAGCTGCAGGACTTCGTGGAGGCGGGTTTTGAGGATGTACCTATTACAGATGCTATTCGCCGCTTCCAAACCGAGCTAGCATTGCTGGGTCCAGCTGCACTATTTGAGGACTAGCATGTGTACCTTTTCGCCCGTCGTTTGAGGCAGAGCACACGCTCATACATGGTAGGATTATACTGTGACTCATTGGCAGACTACCAGGATCGGGCCTTTGCCTATGAGAGAGAGAGAGCTAGCCAGAGGAGGACTTCTCAGACAGGACGGTCTGAGAAGACACAACGTACAACATTGACTGGTGTAGGAGCATCTGGATACGGGCGAGGTCAGACTCAAGGCCACTCGAGTGTTCCAGTGTCTGCTTAGACTATTGATAGAGGTCGGCACTGTTACAACTGCGGGGCCTATGGGCATATGAGGGCTGATTGCCCTAGAGCACCATTGACTTGCTTCTCGTGTGGGAAGCCAGGATACAGAGCTACATTTTGCCGTCAGGGAAAGGCGTCATCACAGCAGGGTTCTTCCCCTACAGGTGCAGCAGTAGGTGGGTAGAAACTGCCTCAGCATCAGACACAGGGACAATAGAGAGTCCCAGACATACCTGCTACTCAGGGGTCAGCTCCAGGACTGAGTAGAGGTAGAGAGGTTGGTACCAGTGATGCCCGAGGAGCTCGAGGTAGAGTTTTTTAGCTGAGGAGTGCTGAGGAGCCGCCAGCACCAGTTGCTACAGGTACCATTCTGTTACATGGTTTACCTGTTAGAGTTTCATTTGATACGGGTGTTACGAATTCATTTATTTCTGCTACTTGTGTTGAGCGTTTGAGTTTGTCTACCATAGAGGGGGCACCCTTTACTATAGGGTTACCTGTTGGTAGTAGGGTCAGAGGTACCCAAGATATACGTAGTTGTCCCCTACGCTTAGGGACTCGTGTGTTACTTGTTGACTTCTTAGTCATGCCTCTAATGCATGAAGAATTCATATTAGGTATGGATTGGATGCGTAGACACCGTGCGGTGTTAGATGTAGGTAAGAGAACTATTACAGTCTCTACCGACATAGATCCGATAGAGGTCTTCCGGGGTTGGGACCTTGGGAAGACAGGATCTGTCATCAGTCCAGTACGAGCAGCTAGACTGATTGCACAGGGATGTGATGCCTTCAAGTGCTACGCCATGAAGGATGGAGAGAGTCCGGCTTTGGAGGACATCCCAGTGGTCTGTGAGTTTACAGACGTATTTGCAGAGCCATCTAGCTTGCCACCTCAAAGGAGCGTAGATTTTGGCATGGACTTGGATCCTGGTACGATACCCATCTCGAAGGCCCCATACCGTATGACACCTGTCGAGATGTTGGAGCTGAAAAAGCAACTCGAGGAGTTGGCTGAGAAGGGCTTCATACGCACTAGCATTTCACCATGGGGTGCACCTGTCCTCTTCGTGCGGAAGAAGGACGGATCATTGAGAATGTGTATAGATTACAAAGAGCTGAACAAGGTGACCATCTAGAACAGGTATCCAATACCTCGTATTGATGATCTACTTGATTAGCTTCAGAGAGTGACAGTCTTCTCCCGGATCGACTTGCGTTCAGGATATCACCACCTGAGGGTGAGAGAGCAGGACGTGCACAAGACGTCATTTCGTACCCGTTATGGACACTACGAGTTTGTAGTGATGCCATTTGGGTTGACGAATGCCCCAACAATTTTCATGGAGTTGATGAACAACATCTTCATCGATTTCTTGGATCAGTTACTGGTGGTCTTTATTGATGACATTTTGGTATACTCTCGTAGCAGAGAGGAGCATGCCGGTCATCTGAGGACAGTTTTGCAGATTTTGAGAGATAGAGAGTTGTACGCCAAGCTCTCTAAGTGTGAGTTTTGGATGTCTGAGGTTGCATTTCTTGGACACATCGTCTCCACCGACGGGATTATGGTAGACCCGGCGAAGATCGAGTTTGTTGCTACATGGAGGACACCGACGAACGTCAAGGAAGTGCGTAACTTTCTTGGCTTAGCCGGTTATTACAGATGCTTTGTGGAGGGATTTTCTGTGATTGCCCGTCCACTAACGAGTCTTCTAAGGAACACTACCAGATATGTATGGACTGACTAGTGCACTCAGAGTTTTGAGGAGTTGAAGAGGCGTTTGACTTCTGCTCTTGTCTTGGCACAACCAGAGGGTTCTGATGATTTTGTGGTCTACAGTGATGTTTTCAAGCTGGGCTTAGGATGTGTACTGATGCAGAGAGGTAGAGTGATAGCATATGCGTCTCGACATCTGAAGACGTATGAGGAGAACTACCCGACTCATTATCTTGACTTGGCAGCGGTAGTTCATGCTTTGAAGATCTGGAGACATTACCTGTATGGTGCTACATGTCAGATCTTCAAAGACCATAAGAGTCTGAAGTACATTTTCACGCAACGGGAATTGAATAACCGCCAGCGTCGGTGGCTTGAGTTGATCAAGGACTTTGACCTTAAGATTTTGTATCATCATGGCAAGGAGAATTTGGTAGCTGACGCCTTGAGCAGGAAGACGCCTCGAGAGAAGGCGATTACCAAACTTACTGTACAACCTCAACTTCAAAGAGATCTAGCCTAGCTAGAGATGGAAATCCAGTTTCCTGATGAGGATGCCCAGTTGTTTGTTTTAGAAGTTCTACCTGGTCTATTGGATGAGATCCAACAGAAGCAGGGGACCTGCCCGACCTTGACGAGGATTAGAGAGATGATGTCTCGTGGAGAGGCACCACAGTTCTCTATTGGAGCAGATGGAGTTATGAGGCGCCATGATCGCGTTTGTGTACATGCTGATGTAGAGCTGAGACAGCGGATCTTATAGGAGGCTCATTGTACACCTTACTCAGTACACCCAGGTACGAGTAAGATGTATCATGATGTGAGACGCTCATAATGGTGGGGAGGGCTGAAGCCCGATGTAGCCATATTTGTGGCCCAGTGTGGGACTTGTCAGCAGGTCAAGATAGAGCATTTCAGGCCTGGAGGTGAGCTTCATCCACTGTCAGTGCCGTAGTGGAAGTGGGAGGACGTCTCCATGGATTTTGTGACCGGGTTGAGGACCAGTAGGAGCTTTGATGCCATCTGGGTGATGGTTGACAGACTGAAAAAGACGGCACGTTTCATTCCCATCAGAGAGACGTGGCTAGTGAGCAGATTAGCTAAGGAGTACACTAGACAGATAGTGAGACTCCATGGGGTACCGTTGACGATCGTTTCTGATCGTGATGGACGATTTACTTCAAGATTCTGGTAGCAGATTCAGACTGCTTTGGGAACAAGTCTACACTTCACGACTGCGTTCACCCCCAGACAAATGGTCAGTAAGAGAGGACCATCCAGACCTTAGAGGACATGCTGAGAGCCTATGTGTTGGATTGGGGACAAGGATGGTCTGATTACCTCCCACTTGTCGAGTTCTCATACAACAACAGCTAGCATGCATCTATAGGGATGGCTCCTTATGAGGCCATGTATGGACGTAGATACCGTACACCTTTATGTTGAGATGAGCCTAGCAGTATTAGTGGGATAGCGCCAGAGTAGATTCAGGATGATATGGCTCAAGTAGCGTTGATCAGAGAGAGGATGCTGGCTGCACAGAGTCGCCAGAAGTCGTATGCACATAAGAGGCGTCGACCTCTAGAGTTCAGTGTAGGAGCTCATGTCTAGTTGAGAGTATCTCCGACGCGAGGTGTCAGACGTTTTGGCATAAAGGGGAAGCTGAGTCCTCAATATGTCGGTCCTTTTGAGATACTGGATAGAGTAGGTAGGGCAGCCTACAAATTAGCGTTGCCTCCGAGGTTAGAGGGTGTTCATCTTGTGTTTCATGTGTCTCAATTGAGGGAGTACATACCAGATCCGAGGCACATCGTGAGTTATGATGATCTGGTGGTTGAGCCGGACCACACCTTTGTAGAGCACCCTATTGCAGTCCTAAAGCGAGGTGTGAGACGCTTGCGTTTGAAGGATATTCCTATGCTGAGGATACAATGGTCTAGACGAGGACCTGATGAGACTACCTAGGAGACAGAGGATAGTATCCAGAGGAACTATCCAGTGTTCTATAGTGAGATAGATGCACCAGTAAGATCCACGAGTAGATCTTAGTGCCTTCTTGGTGAGTGCATGTTATGTAATGTGCTTATGTGATATGTGTCCTCTCGTGCTAGCTGTGATATCTGCATATGATCTGTTAGATCTTGTTTGCTAGTACGAAATAGGTATAGTTGGAGATGGTTCTTTCCTCCATGCTAGTGGAGATGGTTTTCTTCCACATAGTGGTGTTATGTGTATGTTTTGGCTGGAGACGGCTTTCCTCCATGCCAGTGTGATGTGGTTAGTGTTTGGATAGAGATGATCTTCCTCTAGGCCTTGTGGAGAGTCGATGATAGTGATTAGAATTATACCTCGGCTTATGGGTCCGAGAGGTTTTGGATTTTGCAAGTTTCGGGACGAAACTTGTTTTTAGGGGGTGTGATGTAAGAGCGTTAGTCTTTGGAGCCTAGGAGTCTTGTTGAGCCTTAACTGAGTCCTTGCTGAGCTTACCTTGATCCTGGCAGCCACACCTGCGCACCCCATGGGCCGCCCCTGCGGCTAGGCGCCCCTGCGGTTTTGTGTGGGTACAACCACTTTTGTTGACTCTTTGACCGTGCTTTGCGGCTGGCTTCCTTTATAAGCCTCCCTTAGCTTCAGATGAGGGGTTTCCTTACCTCCTTTCAGCTCCATCTCCATTCTTATGTTCTTCTTCTCTTTCATCTTCTCCTCTTAATTCCTCTTTGATCTTGTGAGAGAGTTCTTGTGAGTTTGTGTTTGTTAGCATGAAATATTGCGATATTCTAGGCACTTATTTTGGTTGTTTTTCCCTTATTATTGTGTACATGGATGAAGTTTAGAAGCAGTTGTTAGCTTGTTCATCTATTTTATCGATATGGATGTCTACACCAGCTTTGTATTGATTGTAGGTGAAAAGGAGCTAAATAAGAGAAATTGAGAGAGAAAAGAGAGTAATCGATCATGTTCGAGGATTAGGAACACATCAAGGAAGCTAAGGAAGGAGCTAGGACGAAGAATGTCACGACACAAAGGAAACCACAAGCATTTTACACTTCCACGCCCTAAATTACGGGCGTAGAAGAGTCCACGCTCTAAACCACGGCCGTGGATCTTGGCATCATGAGCGTGGAGCACTTCAGTAGGTTACACGGCCTAAAGTACGGTCGTGGAAGTCACAAGGCACCGTTACCCTTTTTCACGCTCTAAACCACGGTCATGGAAAGTCGTGAGACTGTGATTTAGGCGATCTTTTGACGTACAATTATTTGCCACGTTATTTACGTAATGGGCCTGGACGGTTATTCTTTCTCGTCTTATAAAAAGGTCGGAAAAGAGAGTTTCGGGGAGCCCTGCTTATCGCCGCTTAGACGCCGCATACATCTCGCATACACTTCGGGATAGACGGCCGCTTATCTTGCTTGGAGCATTCTTGCCTAGGGTTGATTGAAGATCGCCGAAGGTTTAGCCTCTTTCTTGGGTTTTGATATTGAAGACTGATGACATGAATTATGACCTATTTTTAGGCATGTATTTATATAGATTTTCCCTTTATTTTGCATGCATAGACATACATTCATGGCATTTATGGTTATATTCACCTACTTTGCAAGAATAGAGGTCTACATAGAGTTTTATTGCATTTGTAGGTAATTTGACGAATTATGGAGCGAAATAGCATATTTAAGGATTAAGCCTTGAAGCACGACAAAAAGGAGCAATAAAAGGAAGTTAGGACGCGCCAAAGTATCTTCTGATACCGTCTGACGCGGCCCAAAGTATCTTCTGATACCATCGGACGCGGCCCAAAGTATTTTCTGATACCGTCGGACGCGGCCCAAAGTATTCTCTGATACCGTCTGACGCGCCAGAGTATTGTCTCATACCTTATGATGTGGCCCAGAGTATCTTCTGATACCAGCGGATTCGACTTCTTTCCAACCCAAATATTTAGGGTTTTATCTTTAAACCCTAGATAGATCCCTACATATATTCAGGAGCCTTCAACATTGAAGGTAGGACGGTGACAGCCCCGGGACTTGGAGTCAAATTCTCCAAAGGGAGATTAGGAGGCGGCAGCGGAAAATCTTTACACGTTTGAGAGAGATTGGAGATTCTTGGAGAAAGATTGAAGGACTTTTGCCGGGAAGCCAATCTTGATTCTTGTTTGTGAGATTTCTTTATCCATTGAAGCAATTGTGGTTTTTGAACACGTAATTGAGTTACTTAAGAGATACATTGATCAGTTTTGACGATTATTTACAGATTTGAAGGTTATTGAGTTTTTATTCAAGAATCGGGTTTATTTGCATTATTTCACTCAACCCTTGATTTGATTTGATTATGAAAATGGTTGGCTAAAACCCTTGTGATTCTGGGGAGAATAGTTGATGATTAAGGCTTAGATGATGATAGACTGAACTCATTCAAACATTAGGACCCTGAGAGTTTAGATTTTAGTTTTGCGATAACAGGAAAATCGGACTGTTCTTGGGTAAATCGGCCGATTTTCTTATGAACAGCACGATTTATTCTTCTGACGAACTTTAATTGAATCAATCTTTAGCCAAAACTAATCCTTGCCTAAATCCCAACATTGATTAACCTTTTTAACCTCTAATAGAGTGTATGAAGAGATTTCAAACTTGATTCTACATTTAATAGATTAAGGTTATAAGATTTGGGTAATAAAGAGACTCAACATCCTTTATTAAGATTCTAAATGTGCTTTCTAATCTTTACTTTGGAGAGTCATATTCCGGAGTTTTAGATAGTTAGTTTGAACGTAATTCTTGTCTTTAGATCTTTCTATATTGCAGCCTCAACAACCCTTATAGAGAGAACCTTTAAATAGTTATATAGGTTTTGGACTTCACCGTACGATATCTACCTTTGAACATTAAATCTTGGCAATATAAACTCTGTCCTATATCTATAGAAGTGTCTTGAATCGAAAGCCGAAATCGGATATTTGAATCCTTGGAATCATTTTACCCTTATTTGATCACAAAAGCTTTTCGCATTTTTCGCTAGATAATTGAAATTGAATTTACTCTCACCAAATCCCTGAGTTCGACTCTGGAATTCTTACCTTACTACAGCCGATCCGTACACTGCGGGTTCGCTTTGCTTTGAGTTCTAGATATAAATATTAAGACTTTGACGCACACACCTTTTTGAGCGAATAAGTTTTTGGCGCCGTTGCCGGGGATTTGGTCTAGACCAATTTCGGTTTTCAGTTGTCTGGCTTGGGAGCTTTTGTTTTTGCTTTTAATCTTTTCGGTATGAGTTTTTGAGTTTTCAGGTTCACCAATGGCTGCATGTAGCTATGAACCTGCATTTGATCCAGCCTGGTTTGCATGGCAAGGTGCTAGGCGGACCATTATGAATATTTGGAAGAGAAATACGCCTTCTATTGGTTTGACAGCGAAAGAGAACGTGAACAAACCATTGAATATGAATTTGCAAAATGGGAAAAGCTGCACTACCCAAAGAAGGTTAAGAAGAAACCTCCCAAAGATGCGGAGGACTCGAAATTTGAAGAATTGATGAAGAAATTTGGGATGCTCGAAGAAAGATTCAAAGCCTATGAAGAATATAATCTAAAAGTGATAGAAGACGCAAAAAAGAATATTTCTAAGGTTGAAAAACCCTTGGAAAATCATTCATCTAGCAAGGAAGAATTACAAGTTTCGAGCGTTCCTCCGTTCGAATCTGAAGCTCCTCTAGAAGTTCTCATTGAAGAAGAGGAAGAAGTGGAGAACCTTGGCCAAATTACTAAAACTGTGGACAAGATTGAAAAGGATCCAGCTGACTTGGGAGATATTTCATGTGTGGATCATCATCCCAACATTAAACTTGTCCCAAGCCTTGATGAACTTTACAAGGTACATTCTCTTACTTCTTTTGAAATTCCTATTAAAATTTCTAATTTTTTCAGGAATGCACTGGAGAGTTGGAGGTCTCTTCCAAAAGAACCTCCTAAGGTGAAGATGAAACCTCCATTAAAACTGCTGGAAGTAGATGCTCCTTGGACTACAAGGAGTGGAGTTAGCAAGCACTTCACCGTTAGGGCGATGAAGTGTCTTTTGTTCAAGTATGGGGTCATTCACATGACGAACACCATACATCATCCCCAATCTGGAGATGGGGAAGCTAGGAGGATTCTCGAAAAACTGATTTCTCGATCTAGGAAAGGATGGGACGCAAGGCTGAATAATGTCCCATTAAAGCATATGAAAGCTAGAAGGATTCCGGTGAGAATCAAACCGTACAAGCTTGTACGTGGGAGATCTTACCATTTTCCGGTGAAATTAGGAACCGAAATCTTTTTCGAGGAATTTTATGATGAGTTTGATGAGCAATCCAAGATGTTCAAGGTGCATTGAATCATCTATGGAGATAGGTCCAACTAACGACCTTAAACAAAGCGCTTATTGGGAGGCAACCCAAGGTAATGCATTCATGTTTTTCTTTTTCTTTTTCTTAGGATAGTTTAGTGTAGTTTGCTTTGTTTTTGTTTTTCTCGATGCGCTCTCGGTTTGTTTGTGTCATGGATCGCAGGAACTAGGTATAATCTTGAGGAATTGATGGAAAAAGGCAATACAAATGTGCCTAAGGACGTTTTCAAGGAACAAAAGGCAAGAAATCGACTTACCAAAAGAAGATCGGTCGATTTAGGCTTCAGAACAAGTCGATTTTTGACAACAGAAAGAAAAATCGACCCAGAGATCGACCCCCTCAGGAAAAATCGGGCCGACGAAAAAATCGGGCAGAAAACTCGGCCGATTTTTTGAAAAATAGGTCGATTTTTTCAAAAAAAAAAAATTTTTTTTTTTTTTTTCGGAAAATTTTTGTTCGGCCAAAAGACGTTTCCCCTTCTTCATTCTTCGACACCGATTGGAATATCCGGAGTTCTGTATTGAGCTTATATAGAATCCCACCATCACCACTCAATGAATGATTCGCCATGCCTGATTCGCCATGCCTGATTCGCCATCTTACATTGTGAGTATCCTTTTCTTCCTTTTCTTTTCTTCACATTGGGGACAATGTGAGTTTTAAGTATGGGGTGGAGGTATTTGCAATACCATTTGCATGTTTTATGTCTTGCATCATATGATGTGAAAATTTTGGAAAATTTTAAAAATTTTAAAAATATTTTGTGCTTCTAGGATAGATATGATCTCTATGATGAACATTGTTTTGTGGAATAGCTATGATGATTTTGATATGCTTGAATTGATTTATGACATATGTGGGATTTGAATACTTTGTTAGAATTTCATGCATGTTTTATAATTTGCTTTCATTCTAAATCATGTTGAGTATTGAAGGTTGAAACCGCATGATAAGTTCTTACACTTCTTATTGAAATGATTAAGGCACCTCGATTTTTCTTGCTTCTTTCCTTATTCATTTAGCCCCTCAATAAAACAATTGTCTTCCCTACCAATCCGGGAACTAGGAAGAGTTGAGTTTTGACATGTTTGATGTGGGAGGGCCATGAAAGAAAATGCTTGCATTCACAAACATATGTGGGATTTGAATACTTTGTTAGAATTTCATGCATGTTTTATAATTTGCTTTCATTCTAAATCATGTTGAGTATTGAAGGTTGAAACCGCATGATAAGTTCTTACACTTCTTATTGAAATGATTAAGGCACCTCGATTTTTCTTGCTTCTTTCCTTATTCATTTAGCCCCTCAATAAAATAATTGCCTTCCCTACCAATCCGGGAACTAGGAAGAGTTGAGTTTTGACATGTTTGATGTGGGAGGACCATGAAAGAAAATGCTTGCATTCACAAATATAGAAAATTGTAGGTTTGGGGAAGTCAATCTTGATGATGAGTAACTCGGCACCATTCACATAGCCGGGTGTTTGTGTCTTGCCAAAGTCGGATTGAGCGATATTCCTAACGGATTATGGTATGTGCATCAAGGGTTTGAGGCATCTCAAAATTGAGAAACGCCGATCTCCTAGGCTTCGGTTTTTGTGCACCGCTGTCCATATTTCCAAAAAGTAAAGTCGAAAAAGAATTTTGTGTTGAAAAGGGAGAGCAAAGCTCTCAATAGTGGTTAGTTCAAATAGTAAAAAGAAAAAGAGTTTGTGTTGTTCCTTTTTCCCGAATTCATAGACCACATTCCTTTATAATTTTTCCACCTATTCACGTTTCTTGACTTTTGCTTGAAAGACCTTAAGATCTTTGAGTATGTTGTTTGGCTTTGTAGTCTAAATTGGATTCCTCATGATTGATTTTGATTTATTACAAGTTATGTTGCAAGTTATGATTTTTTTCCAAAGTGTGATTATCCTTTCCATGATATAATTCCTTTTGATCATATGATGATTTTTCATTAGCTATTAAGCAACCATTTGAGAGTGATCTATGAATAGAAGCACAACCAAAATATTGTGATTTTTCTTTATTTTTGCATATTCATAATCCATATCATCTTTTATTTTAAGTTTGAACCTTGCTTGGGGACAAGCAAGAGACAAGTATGGGGTATTTTGATGACATGAATTATGACCTATTTTTAGGCATGTATTTATATAGATTTTCCCTTTATTTTGCACGCATAGACATACATTCATGGCATTTATGGTTATATTCACCTACTTTGCAAGAATAGAGGTCTACATAGAGTTTTATTGCATTTGTAGGTAATTTGGCGAATTATGGAGCGAAATAGCATATTTAAGAATTAAGCCTTGAAGCAGGACAAAAAGGAGCAATAAAAGGAAGTTAGGACGCGCCAAAGTATCTTCTAATACCGTCTGACGCGGCCCAAAGTATCTTCTGATACCATCGGACGCGGCCCAAAGTATTTTCTGATACCGTCGGACGCGGCCCAAAGTATTCTCTGATACCGTCTGACGCGCCAGAGTATTGTCTGATACCTTATGACGCGGCCCAGAGTATCTTCTGATACCAGCGGATTCGACTTCTTTCCAACCCAAATATTTAGGGTTTTATCTTTAAACGCTAGATAGATCCCTACATATATTCGGGAGCCTTCAACATTGAAGGTAGGACGGTGACAGCCCCGGGACTTCGAGTCAAATTCTCCAAAGAAAAGAGAGATTAGGAGGCGGCAGCGGGAAATCTTTACACGTTTGAGAGAGATTGAAGATTCTTGGAGAAAGATTGAAGGACTTTTGCCGGGAAGCCAATCTTGATTCTTGTTTGTGAGATTTCTTTATCCATTGAAGCAATTGTGGTTTTTGAACACGTAATTGAGTTACTTAAGAGATACATTGATCAGTTTTGACGATTATTTACAGATTTGAAGGTTATTGAGTTTTTATTCAAGAATCGGGTTTATTTGCATTATTTCACTCAACCCTTGATTTGATTTGATTATGAAAATGGTTGGCTAAAACCCTTGTGATTCTGGGGAGAATAGTTGATGATTAAGGCTTAGATGATGATAGACTGAACTCATTCAAACATTAGGACCCTGAGAGTTTAGATTTTAGTTTTGCGATAACAGGAAAATCGGACTGTTCTTGGGTAAATCGGCCGATTTCCTTATGAACAACACGATTTATTCTTCTGACGAACTTTAATTGAATCAATCTTTAGCCAAAACTAATCCTTGCCTAAATCCCAACATTGATTAACCTTTTTAACCTCTAATAGAGTGTATGAAGAGATTTCAAACTTGATTCTACATTTAATAGATTAAGGTTATAAGATTTGGGTAATTAAGAGACTCAACATCCTTTATTAAGATTCTAAATGTGCTTTCTAATCTTTACTTTGGAGAGTCATATTCCGAAGTTTTAGATAGTTAGTTTGAACGTAATTCTTGTCTTTAGATCTTTCTATATTGCAGCCTCAACAACCCTTATAGAGAGAACCTTTAAATAGTTATATAGGTTTTGGACTTCACCGTACAATATCTACCTTTGAACATTAAATCTTGGCAATATAAACTCTGTTCTATATCTATAGAAGTGTCTTGAATCGAAAGCCGAAATCGGATATTTGAATCCTTGGAATCATTTTACCCTTATTTGATCACAAAAGCTTTTCGCATTTTTCGCTAGATAATTGAAATTGAATTTACTCTCACCAAATCCCTGAGTTCAACTCTGGAATTCTTACCTTACTACAGCCGATCCGTACACTGCGGGTTCGCTTTGCTTTGAGTTCTAGATATAAATATTAAGACTTTGACGCACACACCTTTTTGAGCGAACAAAGACGGATTGACAACCTGTTCTTCATACTTACCTTAGATCATTGTGAGGTTTTGTGTTATACATTCTGAATCCATTAAACATTGCTTCTTGTGTTTCGGATTTGAGAATTGGTTTTGAAATTTTATTGAGTATTCGAGGGTTTTCATCTTTCATTCTTTTTAATTTGAATATTGATATCATGACAATGGTTATTGGCTAAAACCCTTTAGCAATTCTAAGGTGAAGGGTTGATAGTTGTGGCTTAGTGTTCGCCACTTAGCGTGCTTGCAATCAAGCTTTAAATTTATAAAACTAGAATAAAAGCAAGTGAACCCGCAGTGTACGGATCGGCGTAGATTAGCAAGTATTCCAGAGTATCGAACACATGGATTTGGGGGGAATAAATTCAGTTTGTAAATTGTCAAGCAAGTAAAGGTAATAAGCTTTGCAAATATTGGGGAAAACAACAACCCTAAAGATCCAGGTATCTAATTGTGGCAATCGATTCAAGATATACTAAAGAACTAAGGACAGAGTTAAGAGTTGCAAAGGTATGCTAAGGTAAAGCAATGTACGGTGAAGTTCCAAGGCTTTATATGACTTATCTAGAAGTACTCTCTATAAAGGTTGTTGAGGCTTCAGTATAGAAAGGATCTATGGACAAGAATTAATCTCAAATACCCAAATTTGTAACCCAAGGATCAAGACTAACTAAACCGATTAAGGTTGTGACACTCGAAATCGAAGTAGAGGTTGTTGAGGCTTCACTACTACCTAGAAAAGGCAAGCCAAGACTAAGCTAAAGCAAATCTTTAACTTTGGATTAAAGTAAAAGCAAGATTCGTAAACTAAGGGAAATTACGGGTGGATCTTGAGATTCCACGGCCGTGGAACTCAAGAACACACCGTGATTTTGGTTTGTCGGCGATTCTCTCTAACTCTCAGGGTCCAATCTGTTTACGATCGATCTATCATCATCTAAGCCACAACTATCAACCCTTCACCTTAGAATTGCTAAAGGGTTTTAGCCAACAACAGTCATTATGATATCAAATTTAAGATTTAAAAGAATGAAAGATGAAAACCTTCGAAAACCTTCAATAAACTTTAAATCAATCTCAAATCCACAAACAAGAGCAATGATGTATAACAGATTAGGAATAACACAAACAATCAAAATCCTTGATAAGAACAAAGAACGGGATGTCAATCCGTCTTCTAATCAAACCTAAGGACAAAAGACGTAATCTCCAAATCTCCAAGTCTTCGCAAATCTCCGTTGCGAAATAGCAATCTCCACACGTCCAATTGGAACCCTAGGCACGTGCAAGTAAGCGTAAGCGAAGGTCTAAGCAAAGGTGACGGAATCTCCTTCCTTCCGTCCTTTTATAGGGAAAGATAGAATAAGTGTCCAGCCCATTGTGTAAAAGATCGTGGCTTTAATTTGTACGTTAAATAATCGCCTAAATCACGGTCATAGAGAGTTCCACGCCTGTGGTTTAGAGCGTGGAATTTGATTACGGTGCTTCACAACTTCCACGGCTGTGTAACTTACTGGAATGCTCCACGCTCATGTTGCCAAAGTTCCACGGCCGTGGTTTAGAGCATGGACTTCATTACGGCCGTATTTTAGAGCGTGGAAACATAGGTAGCTTGTAATTCACTTTGTTTTGTGCCATTCTTCATCCTAGCATCTTCCTTAGCTCCTTTATGGTGTCCTCAATCCTTGGATATGCTCAATCCATCTCCATTCTCTCTTATTCCGTTCGGTTTTAGCTCTTATTCGCCTACAATCAACACAAAGCTTATGTAGACCTCTATATCGACAATATAGACAAACTAGCTCACAATTGCTTCAATGCTTTATCAATGAACACCAATATGGACGGAATACATCTAGAAAACGTGCCTAAAATATCACAATATTTCATGCTAACAAATAACCCCATACTTGCCACTTGCTTGTCCCTAAGCAAGGTCTTTCAAAAGCTTTAAAACTCAAGTTAGGATGAAATATGGATACACTCTCAAAAACAAAACTTCTTTTAGATGGATGTGCTTCCTAGTCAATAGATCATTCTCAAACCTTGCTTCATTCGTTCATAAGACTCTCATATACATAATCAAAGAGTAAAGAGTAAAGAAAACTCATGAATTGATCAAACTTCCATGTAAACATCATAACCTTCAAACATTATCAAAATCAGTCATAAGAAACTTCAATTTAGATCACCAAGTCATATATCATTCTCTTGATCTTAAGGACTTTCAAACAACGTCTAGAATGCGGAAAGGGAAGGGAAACTTTAAGGAATGTGGTGCATGAATCCGGGAAAGTGGATAACTAACTCTTTTCGTTTTCTCTTGCGGTTTCCGCAACACTTTCAACTTAGAGCTTTGCTCTCTTCTTTTCAATTCATTTTTTGACTTTACTTTTGGAGTTATGGACAGAGGTGCACAAAAACCGAAGCCTAGGAGATTGGTGGTTCTCAATTTTTGCGAGATGCCTCAAACCCTTGATGCACATACCATAATCCGCTAGGAATATTGCTCAATCCGACTTTGGCAAGACACAAACACCCGGCTATGTGAATGGTGCCGAGTTACTTGATAACACGATTTATGACTTAGTTTTAGGCAATCATTTAGATAGATTTCTCACTCATTCATGCATGGTTTAGCACTAGTTCACGACGTTTGCACTCAATTCACGTACTTTGTCGAGATAGACGTCTACACGGACTTGTGCATTGCTTTGTAGGTATTTTGGGAGATTTAAGAGCTAAAACGATACGTTTGAGGATTGCTCGTCAAGATGACACATCCTCGGACGCATTAGGATGCAAATTAAGGGCTAAGAAGGACTCATGGAACCTTTCCAACACTAATCATGCACCAAATCACAGCTTAATGATCCAAGGCGAAGTTTCTGCACAGAATCACGGTTCTCTGACACTCCACGGCCGTGGAATCACCTGTGGATTTTGCCAGATTCTTGTGACAGCTGTGCCACGACTCTCATGGCCAACTCATGCAAGTTTGTTATAAAAGTGGTCCTTCATTGGCTGTGAGAGGCATCTTGGAGCAGCTCTCCATTATCCATTATCCTCTAACAAAAGTATTCTCTCAACAAGAAGTCTTTCTAGGAAGGAAAGTGTCAAAAAGGAAGAAGAAGAGCTCCATTGAAGAGGAGAAGAAGAACACACATCATTACCACACTTTGATAGTTTTTGTAGTGAAGAATTCCGGATTCTATTTCTAGAGTTGTATGAACCATTTGAACCTTCTTTTGGAAGGATTGTGAGTTACTCTAATTCTACTTTCAGCTTGGTTTTAATTTAAGTTTACTTGTTCATCTCTTTTACTTCATCATCTTGCAAATGGATGTCATGATTTTATGTTTGCTTGTTTCGATTTCTATTATGAATGTTGTAGGCTAAATAGATGCGGTTCTAGGGTAAGGAAAGGATGGTTATGGCTAGGGCTATGATAGGACGTACTTAGATTTATCTTTGGATGACTTGTGTGCATAAACGTAGCCTCTGTTAGAAATCACGGGTGGTTCTTGTCAAACCACGGCCGTGGTTTAGGTAGAACAAGCCGTGATTTTCCCTGGTTTGGTGGATCTAGTCTTAGATTGTTAGAATGTTGAAATCCTAAGTGTTTGTTGAGTTAAATCTATCCTAGGGTGACCTAGTGTTAGCAACTAAGTGTTAGGAGAGACTTACCCGGTAATCCTTACTCTTAGATTCCAAAGATAACAAACCTTAGGTAGTGGTGAGCCTAATAAGCCGCCATTGGATTAAGTGTGCTGGATGGTAGCTTGAGACTAACCCTTCCGAGACTTACCCGGTGAGGATAGGTTGGATCTTTAGATAACAATCCGGTTTGAGTAGAATTCCGTCCCTTAGGTTCTTAGAGACTTACTCGGTAATGAGACCTAGGGAATGGACTAGTGGATCATGAGACCTACCCGGTGATTGATCCCAATTTAGAAACACTTAACCCCAACATAGTTAATCCAAGGAATGAATAGATAGCTTGAGTCCTATGCCATAACCGGAACTTCCAACCCCTAGAATCCGTCTTTTCTTTCTTTGATCTATATCTTGTTTAGTTTGTTTATTTGCGTTGATTCATAGTTTAGTTGATTGATTACTTTGCATGAATTGTGATCTTTGATTGATCACCAAAAACCACCCAAAAATATTTGAAATTTTCATTTCTTTATTTCTTTCTTCTCTTTCAACCTAGGTCTTTACTAATCTCAATCACAAATCGAATCAATTTCACCTTAGTCTTTGTGTTCGACCTCGGAATACTATCCCTACTACAAACGTCCCGTACACTGCGGGTTTCGCTAGGTAGTTTAGGATTTAGTTCGAGTTATAAATTTAAAACCCATTTGCGCATCACGATCTTAGCGTAACAAGTTTTTGGCGCCGTTGCCGGGGACTAGGTCTAGATTGAGTTTATTTTGTGATTGTTTATTAGTGTAGATCTTTCTTGTTGCTTTTGATCTCTCTTTGGTGTATGTTTTTGCTTTTCATGACATCTCTTATTCTCTAGGTGTATGCGAAGATCTCGTGGCAAGGATTTAGCTCCATTCGATCCCGAACCGGAGAAAACCCTTAGATCTAGATCCAAGAATATTAAGAAGGGAAAATAAATGGCCGGAAGAGATCTCCAAGCTGAATTGGATGAAGCCTTAGAGCAAATAAGGCTAAGAGATGAGCTCTTGGAGGAAGAAAGGAGACTTGCCAATGAGAGGCAAGAAGCAACTAGGAGGGAGATTGATGAGATTAGGCAAGCCCTTGTACAAGGGGAGCTTAATCGTCAACAACCTCCACCTCCTCCACCACAACCGCAGCCGGCGGCTAATGTTAGGGTTATACCCATTGCTATTGAGGAGCCACAAACCCTAGGGAGACGTATGGATCCGGCACAAAGAGCACACCGACCGGGTGTGAACTTAGGAGATCCCGCAACCCACAATTATGAGCTCCGCCCTCAAGTTCTACAAATGATCCGGCATAATCAATTTGGAGGGATGGAAGGAGAGTCTCCTCATCAACATTTTATGAATTATGAGATCTTGATGGAAACTCTTAGACCGCCAAGATTGGAGAGCAACAACCATAAGCTTAGGGCCTTTTCCTTCTCTCTTAAGGATAAAGCCTTATCTTGGTATCAATCTATTCCACAAGGGCGAGTTGGTACTTGGGAGGAGATGACAACCGAGTTTTTGACTAAGTTCTTCCCACCTTCCAAGACTACCGAGTTAAGAGGGGAGATCAATGCCTTCGTAATGAAGGATAGAGAGAGTTTATTCAAGTCTTGGGAGAGGTTCAAAGATCTTCTCCTTGATTGTCCACACCATGGCATACCAAAAATTGAGCTATTGGAGATCTACTTCAAAGGACTTGATGAAGATATCCAATTCAAGCTTCAATCTCTTTCCGGTGGGACTTTTATGGAGAAGCATGTAGATGAAGCTTGGGAGTTTGTGGAGAAGCAAGCTCTAGTGATTAAGAAGTACTCCCATAGGAAGAGTGAAGGAAGAAAGGCGGGAGCATATGAGGTGAGTGAAGTCACCATGAGCAATTTCAAGCTTGACGCCATCAACAACAAATTGAAGTCCTTGAGGGAGTTGTGTGCTACAACTTTGAAGAACCAAGCAACTCCTCAAGTGCTTCCACAAGCCAACTTGTCTTCCAAGGAAGAGGATGTGAATTACATAGGAAGGAGCAACTTCAACAATTACCAAGGCCCAAGGAGTTTCAACAACAACCGGCAATTCAACAATTACCGGCCTAACCACAACCATCCCGGATTTTCTTACTCTAACCCGGATGGAGCCTTGAACCCTTCCCCCTCCACAAGCACAACTCCACCACCAAGAGCTTCACAAGAACCTCCACCCGGATTTACTCAACCTCCAAAGGATAGAACCGAAATAATGTTTGAGCAATTGCTTGGGAGGTTGAGTGGTCTTGAGAGCACGGTGACTTCAGTTTCTAAAGCTCAAAAGGTTTTGGAAGCACAAGTGTTCCAAAAGGCGGGTGAAACCCATAGAGATCAGGGAAAGCTTCCCGGAAGAACCGAAGACAACCCAAGAGGCCAAGTGTTGGCTATCACAACAAGGAGTGGGTTGAGTATGAAGGATCCTTTGCCCAAGGACAACACTAAGGGAAAGCAAGTAGTGGTAGAAGAGGGAAAGTTGCAAGAAGATGGAGGCAAGAGCAAGGATGTAGAGCCAACCTATGTGGCACCGCCTCCATACAAGCCACCACTACCGTTCCCACAATCAAGAGCAAGAGCTCGTTTGGACAATCACTTTGGTAAGTTCCTTAAACTAATGTCTAAATTGCATATTAACATTCCGTTCATGGATGCTATTTTAGGAATGCCGGCATATGGCAAGTTTTTGAAAGAGATACTCTCCAACAAAAGGAAGTTGGAGGAGTATGAGGAGATAAGAATGACCAAGAGATCCTCGGAATTGATCCAAACAATGAAGGAGGAGATGCCTCCCAAGCTAAGAGATCCGGGTTCTTTTTGTGTCCCAATAGGAGTGGGAGATGTGAAGTACGAGGCCCTTTGTGATCTTGGGGCGAGTGTAAGCATCATATCGCTTGCACTTTGCAACAAAGTTGGGCTAGGAGAGCCAAAACCGGTCAAGATGACCCTCTATATGGCGGACCGTTCTATCACTCATCCGGTTGGGATTTTAGAGGACATCCCGGTGCAACTAGGAGGATTCTATGTGCCAATTGACTTTGTCGTCTTGGATATTCCGGCGGACTATCCGGTTCCTATCATCTTAGGAAGACCTTTCCTAGCCACTTCCGGATGCCTAGTGGATTGCAAGAACGGGACTCTCTCCTTCAACATTGGAGAAGAGAACATCAAGTTCAAGTTGTCCACAATGATGAAAGGGCCAACCCTTGATGAGGATGTCTTCAACATAGTCGAGCATGAAGAATCTAGAGAAGTTATGAGCTTGATCTTGATCAAGGATCCCTTGGAGAAGGTTCTTACCTTAAGTATGATGGAGGAAGGTGTTGAGGAGGCTTGCAATGAAGAGATCAAGGCCTTGGAAGCACTGGAAGAGGAGCCAAGAGTTGGATTTGAAGGCCACGAAGAGGTGTTGAACAGCTGCAAGTTCCACTGTCGAGATTTATGTTCCACGGCCGTCAAACTTTCTGGACAACTCCGGGAAGCAAGCTTAGCAAGAACCACGGCCGTGGAAGATGAGCAAACCGTGTTTCCAGCCGTGGTTTTCCCTGGATCAGCTCTTGATGATGATCAAGCTTCTAGGAGTCTTGGAGTGTCTTCATTTGCTCTGGATTCATCTCATCCAACATTGTTTGGATCGTCTCCAACCGATAAAGGTCCTCCTAAACTTGAACTCAAACCCCTCCCCTCTCATTTGAAGTATGCTTTTCTTGGTGAAAATTCTTCATATCCGGTGATTGTTAATGCATGCTTAAGTGATGATGAACTTGCTAAGTTGTTGCATGAACTAAGATTGCATAGAAAAGCCATTGGTTATACTATTGATGATTTGGTTGGCATTAAGCCTTCTTTGTGCATGCATAAGATAATGATGGAAGATAATCATAAACCCTCTATTGAACATCAAAGGAGATTGAATCCTATAATGAAAGAGGTAGTCAAAAAGGAAATCATTAAGTTGCTAGATGCGGGAATTATCTACCCTATCTCGGATAGTAAGTGGGTTAGTCCCATTCATGTAGTACCTAAGAAGGGTGGGATGACCGTAGTAACCAATGAGAACAATGAACTAATCCCGACTAGGACGGTTACGGGGTGGAGGATGTGCATTGATTATAGGAAGTTGAACATGGCCTCTAGGAAAGACCACTTCCCTCTCCCCTTCATTGACCAAATGCTAGAAAGGTTAGCTCAACACTCTCATTTTTGCTACCTAGATGGCTATAGTGGATTCTTCCAAATCCCTATCCACCCGATGACCAAGAGAAAACCACCTTTACATGTCCATGGGGTACTTTTGCCTATAGAAGAATGCCATTTGGGTTGTGTAATGCACCCGCCACCTTCCAAAGGTGTATGATGGCTATCTTTTCGGAATATATAGAAAATATCATGGAAGTGTTTATGGATGATTTCTGTGTTTATGGTTCTTCCTTTGATAATTGCTTGGCTAACTTGTCCTTAGTATTGCAAAGATGTGAGGAGACAAATCTTGTCTTGAATTGGGAAAAATTCCACTTCATGGTAAGTGAAGGAATTGTGTTAGGACACTTGGTGTCTAACCGTGGCATTGAGGTTGATAGGGCCAAGATTGAAACAATAGAGAAGTTGTCACCACCTACCTTGGTGAAAGGGGTGAGGAGTTTCTTAGGGCATGTCGGTTTCTACCGGAGGTTTATTCAAGACTTCTCTAAAATTTCTAAGCCTCTCACTAACCTACTAATGAAAGATGTTGATTTTGTCTTTTCCAAAGATTGTCTTGAGGCTTTTTGTAGGTTGAAGAACGCCTTGATCTCCGCACCTATCATGCAACCTCCGGATTGGAGTCTACCATTTGAGATCATGTGTGATGCAAGCGATGTAGCCGTTGGGGCCGTTTTAGGGCAAAGGAAAGAAGGGCGCACTCATGCCATTTACTATGCTAGCAAGACGCTAGATGATGCCCAACTCAATTATGCTACCACCGAGAAGGAGTTGCTAGCGGTTGTGTATGCATTTGAGAAGTTCCGCTCATACCTTGTTGGAGCGAAGGTCATAGTTTATACGGATCATGCTGCAATCCGTTATCTACTTACAAAGAAGGATGCCAAACCAAGGTTGATTCGGTGGATCCTTCTTCTTCAAGAGTTTGATTTAGAAATACGGGACAAGAAGGGATCTGAGAACTCCGTGGCGGATCACCTTAGTAGACTCCCACCATTGGAGCTTGAAAAAGATAACATCCCGATAGATGACTCATTCCGGGATGAGCAATTGCAAATGGTGGAGGAATGCTTGTTCCAAGTGTCTAGAGGAAGTGAGCCATGGTATGCCGACATCGTGAACTACTTAGTATGTGAGGAAGTGCCTCCCGGATTAACATATGCACAAAGGAAGAAGTTCTTCAACGATGTGAGGCACTACTATTGGAGTGAACCACTTCTATTCAAGAGAGGGCCGGATGGAATGTTTAGAAGATGCATACCGGAAGATGAAGTGGAGAGTGTGATCCGGCATTGTCACTCCTTACCATGTGGAGGTCATGCTAGCTCACACAAGACGTGTGCAAAGGTATTGCAATCCGGTTTTTATTGGCCTAACTTGTTTAGAGATGTGCAAGGTTTTGTAGCGGCATGTGATGTTTGCCAAAGGACGGGCAACATCTCAAGGAGGGATGAGATGCCCTTGAACAACATTCAAGAAGTGGAGATTTTTTATGTGTGGGGTGTGGACTTCATGGGACCATTCCCTTCTTCATGTGGCAACCTCTACATCCTATTGGCGGTGGACTATGTGTCAAGATGGGTGGAGGCAATCGCCTCTCCTACGAATGACGCCAAGGTTGTGGTGCGGTTCTTCAACCGGGTGATCTTCCCTAGGTTTGGAACACCAAGGGTGATCATAAGCGATGGAGAAAAGCACTTCACCAATAGGAACTTTGGGGCGCTTTTGGCCAAGTATGGGGTGACTCATAAGGTGACAACACCTTACCATCCCCAAACTAGTGGCCAACTGGAGATCTCCAACCGGGAGATCAAGGCCATCCTTGAGAAGACGGTGTCTAGGACTAGAAAAGATTGGGCTATGAAGCTCAATGACGCATTGTGGGCATATAGAACCGCCTTCAAGACACCAATTGGAACCACTCCTTACAAATTAGTCTATGGCAAGTCTTGCCATCTTCCGGTGGAAATGGAGCATAGAGCTTATTGGGACATTAAGTGGCTAAATTTTGACCTCAAAGAAGCGGGAGAGAAGAGGTTGCTTGATATAAACGCCCTTGAGGAGATCCGGTTAGAAGCTTATGAGAATGCCCGGATCTACAAGGAGAGGACCAAAAGATGGCATGACAAGCGCCTCATCCCGAAGGAGTTGAGTGAAGGCGACCTTGTCCTTCTCTTCAACTCAAGGTTGCGGCTCTTTCCTGGAAAGCTCAAATCAAGATGGACCGGGCCATATGTGGTAAAGAAGATCTATTCCCATGGAGCTATAGAGATAGGAGGGGAGCATTGTGGAAATTTCAAAGTGAATGGGCACCGTTTGAAGAAGTATATTCCGGGAGCTCCGGTAGACATGATTGCCCCACTTCACCTTGAATAGACACTCCCGAGTTTGGTCAAGCTAATGACCTTAAAGAAGCGCTTGGTGGGAGGCAACCCATTGGTAACATTTTTCCTTTTTCGTTTTGTTTTCGTTTTTAGATTTTTCTATCTTTGTGTGTGTTTTGTCTACTTCGTGTGTGTGCTAGAGCATTAGTGGCATTGGAAGCCTTTCTTGGCATGTGAATGATGATGATGAACCCCTCATCAATTATGGGTGGAGCGGACGCGGAACTTGGACGGCTAGCGGTGCCTAGCGCGGGTCCCGAAGCGTTCATGGATGCTTAGAGCTCTCTACCATGGTTGATAGGATCATCCAACATCAATTCACTTGAGAAATCCCAAATACCATAGCAAAACACTTTTACATTGTGAGAACCTTCTTTCACTCTCTTTACTTCATTTACACATTGGGGACAATGTGTTTCTAAGTATTGGGTGGGGTTTGCATGATGAGCATCTAGGATAGCTTAATATTTGCACATGTCTTGCATTGTAGATACATATTTCGAAAATCCCATAAAAATCAGAAAATTTAAAAATTTTTGTGCTTTCTAGGCTTGGATATGATCCTAATGATGAATCTTGTCTTGTGGATTGGCTATGGATGGCCTTGTGTGTTGAATTGATAAATGCATATGTGGACTTGAACTACTTCTCTTAAATTCTATGAATGATTTGTGATCATGATGTTTGCCTAGAATGGATTGAGTATTGAAAGTCGAAATTACGTGATAGTTCTTGCATACCATCTAGGAATGAATAAGGCATTTCATCTTTCTCTACTTCTCATCTTGATCATGATTGCTTGAGCACCTCAATTGATATAAAATAGACCTCTTTTAACCCATCCGGGAATAGGAGCATGCTAGTGTGTTGAAGTGTGTGAAAAGCAAGCGTGGCGTAAAGTTGTTGATGAAAGGAATGTCATGAATGAAATGCTGAAATTATTGTGGAAATGTAGCCAAAAACATAGGTTTGGGGGCGTTGGTTTAAATGACAAGTAACTCGGTACACTTCACATAATCGGGTGTTGGTGCCTTGCCAAAGTCAAATGAACCAATAGCCCTAACGAGCTTTGGTATGTGTGCCCGGTGTGGATGCACCTCGAAAAATAGAAAAAGCCCGAGGATGGCTAATCACCGAGGTTTCGGCTACTGTACACCAATGCTATTGTCTCAAAAATAAGTCAAAGAAAAAGAAAAGAAAGCAAGATAGGGAAAAATATACACTTGAGGGGAATTGATCGAGGACAAGGATGTGGAGTTAGTTCCATTCCCGGATTAGCATCACATAACCAAGAAAATTCACCACCTAATCACAACGTTTCTTGGCCTTTTATGTCACAAGACCTTATGACCTACTTGCATGTTTGTAAGACTTAGTAATCTAGATTGGATATACTCTTGATCTTCTTGACCTCTTCATCTTTACATCTCATGCATGTCTTTGAGTTAAGTACAATTGTCTTTCCATGCCTTCATTTGTTTGATACATAATTGCTTGTCCATTGCCATAAAACATGACTATGAAGGTGATCCAATAGTAGAAGCACAAACCCAAAAAGATTTTGCCATTTTTCTGCATACATAAATCATGCTATCTCGTATTCTATAGTTGAGCATTTGCTCGGGGACGAGCAAACCTTAAGTATGGGGTATTTTGATAACACGATTTATGACTTAGTTTTAGGCAATCATTTAGATAGATTTCTCACTCATTCATGCATGGTTTAGCACTAGTTCACGACGTTTGCACTCAATTCACGTACTTTGTTGAGATAGACGTCTACACGGACTTGTGCGTTGCTTTGTAGGTATTTTGGGAGATTTAAGAGCTAAAACGATACGTTTGAGGATCGTTCGTCAAGATGACACATCCTCGGACGCATTAGGATGCAAATTAAGGGCTAAGAAGGACTCATGGAACCTTGCCAACACTAGCCATGCACCAAATCACAGCTTAATGATCCAAGGCGAAGTTTCTGCACAGAATCACGGTTCTCTGACACTCCACGGCCGTGGAATCACCCGTGGATTTTTCCAGATTCTTGTGACAGCTGTGCCACGACTCTCATGGCCAACTCATGCAAGTTTGTTATAAAAGTGGTCCTTCATTGGCTGTAAGAGGCATCTTGGAGCAGCTCTCCATTATCCATTATCCTCTAACAAAAATATTCTCTCAACAAGAAGTCTTTCTAGGAAGGAAAGTGTCAAAAAGGAAGAAGAAGAGCTCCATTGAAGAGGAGAAGAAGAACACACATCATTACCACACTTTGATAGTTTTTGTAGTGAAGAATTCCGGATTCTATTTCTAGAGTTGTATGAACCATTTGAACCTTCTTTTGGAAGGATTGTGAGTTACTCTAATTCTATTTTCAGATTGGTTTTAATTTAAGTTTACTTGTTCATCTCTTTTCCTTCATCACCTTGCAAATGGATGTCATGATTTTAAGTTTGCTTGTTTCGATTTCTATTATGAATGTTGTAGGCTAAATAGATGTGGTTCTAGGGTAAGGAAAGGATGGTTATGGCTAGGGCTATGATAGGACGTACTTAGATTTATCTTTGGATGACTTGTGTGCATAAACGTAGCCTCTGTTAGAAATCACGGGTGGTTCTTGTCAAACCACGGCCGTGGTTTAGGTAGAACAAGCCGTGATTTTCCCTGGTTCGGTGGATCTAGTCTTAGATTGTTAGAATGTTGAAATCCTAAGTGTTTGTTGAGTTAAATCTATCCTAGGGTGACCTAGTGTTAGCAACTAAGTGTTAGGAGAGACTTACTCGGTAATCCTTACTCTTAGATTCCAAAGATAACAAACCTTAGGTAGTGGTGAGCCTAATAAGCCGCCATTGGATTAAGTGTGCTGGATGGTAGCTTGAGACTAACCCTTCCGAGACTTACCCGGTGAGGATAGGTTGGATCTTTAGATAACAATCCGGTTTGAGTAGAATTCCGTCCCTTAGGTTCTTAGAGACTTACCCGGTAATGAGACCTAGGGAATGGACTAGTGGATCATGAGACCTACCCGGTGATTGATCCCAATTTAGAAACACTTAACCCCAACATAGTTAATCCAAGGAATGAATAGATAGCTTGAGTCCTATGCCATAACCGGAACTTCCAACCCCTAGAATCCGTCTTTTCTTTCTTTGATCTATATCTTGTTTAGTTTGTTTATTTGCGTTGATTCATAGTTTAGTTGATTGATTACTTTGCATGAATTGTGATCTTTGATTGATCACCAAAAACCACCCAAAAATATTTGAAATTTTCATTTCTTTATTTCTTTCTTCTCTTTCAACCTAGGTCTTTACTAATCTCAATCACAAATCGAATCAATTTCACCTTAGTCTTTGTGTTCGACCTCGGAATACTATCCCTACTACAAACGTCCCGTACACTGCGGGTTTCGCTAGGTAGTTTAGGATTTAGTTCGAGTTATAAATTTAAAACCCATTTGCCCCCAAAGCTTAAGGATCCGGGGTCATTTTGTGTTCCAATTGGAGTAGGAGATGTCACATATGATGCATTATGTGGTTTAGGAGCAAGCGTTAGCATCATTCCGCTTGCCTTATACAGGAAGATCTGTTTAGGTGAACCAAAACCGGTGAAGATGACGTTATACATGGCGGATCAATCCATAACTCGTCCCGTCGGTGTCATTGAGGACGTCCCGGTTAAGCTTGGTAAGTTCTATGTTCCAATAGATTTTGTTGTGCTTAACATTCCTGCAGATAGTCCGGTCCCGATCATACTCGGAAGGCCGTTTCTTGCAACATCCGGTTGTATGGTGGATTGCAAGAATGCTAGACTTGCCTTCGACATAGGAGAGGAGAAAGTAGAGTTTGTTTTGTCCACTTTGGTGAAAGAGCCAACTCTTGGAGAAGATATATTCAATACCTATGACGAAGAGGCATCTAGAGAGGAAGTAAGCTCGATTCTATTCAAGGATCCATTGCAAAAGGTTATCACTATGAGCATTATGGAGAAAGGAGGGGAAGAGGATTGCAATGAGGAAACTGAAGCCTTGGAGGAGCTAAAGGAAGTGCATAAAGAAAAGATTGAAAACCTCTACGATGGGTCGGAAAACGTGAGGAATCACGGACAGTCGTGCTATTCCACGGCCGTGGTTTCCACCAACATGATCGTAATTAGCTATTCAGAGGACTTCAGTAAGTTACACGGCCAAGACCACGGCCGTGGAACTATCAAAGGTGCCGTAATTGACTTCCACGCCCTAAACCACGGTCGTGGAAGTAACAGAGGTGCCGTAATTTTGGGAAATTCTGAGAACAATTACGTTCTTTCCACCAATGCTTTTGAGCCTTCTTCAACAACTTCTACATCCTTAGAGACTTCTAAGAAAGCATTGGACACTCCTCAAGAGCCATTAGAGACTCCAATAGTGATGGAATTGAAGCCACTTCCCACACATCTAAGGTACGCATTTTTAGGAACTAATTCTACTTTTCCAATAATTGTTAGTTCTGATTTAAGTGAAGATGAATATAGTAAACTTATGGTTGTTCTAAGGAAACATAGGAAAGCCTTAGGTTACACTATAGAGGATCTAGTAGGAAATAAGCCTTCATTGTGTATGCATAAGATCTTAATGGAAGAAGACTTTAGACCTTCGCGACAACCTCAACGATGGTTAAATCCGATCATGAAGGAGGTTGTCAAGAAGGAAATTCTTAAACTACTTGATGCATGCATCATCTACCCTATCTCCGATAGCAAGTGGGTGAGTTCCGTACAGATTGTTCCAAAGAAGGGAGGAATGACGGTTATGACCAACAAAAACAATGAGCTCATTCCTACAAGAACCGTGACTGGACGGAGGATGTGCATCGATTACCGGAAGTTAAACAATGCAACTAGAAAGGATCACTTCCCATTACCTTTCATTGATCAAATTCTTGAAAGGTTAGCACAACATTCTCATTTTTGCTATCTTGACGGTTATAGTGGCTTCTTTCAGATTCTGATTCATCCGGACGATCAAGAGAAGACCACATTCACGTGCCCATGGGGTACGTTCGTTTATAGGAGAATGCCGTTCGGGCTTTGCAACACCCCAGCCACCTTCCAAGGGTGCATGATGGCTATCTTCTCGGAGTACATAGAGAAGATCAAGGAGGTGTTCATGGATGACTTTTCTGTTTATGGTTCCTCTTTTGATAATTGTCTTTCTAACCTTTTCCTTGTGCTACAAAGGTGAGAAGACACTAACCTAGTTCTTAATTGGGAGAAGTGTCAATTTATGGTGAAGGAAGGCATTGTACTTGGAAACTTGATCTCTAATAGAGGGATTGAGGTAGATAAGGCTAAGATAGAGACCATAGAAAAGCTCCCTCCTCCATTTTCAGTGAAGGGGATAAGAAGCTTTCTAGGACATGCTGGATTTTATAGACGTTTTATAAAAGACTTTTCTAAGATATCAAAACCGCTTACTAATCTATTGATGAAGGATGCAGTTTTTGATTTCTCGCAGGATTGTTTAGATGCGTTTCATAATATTCGGGAAGCTCTAATCTCAGCCCCGATCATCCAACCTCCGGACTGGAATCTTCCATTCGAGGTTATGTGTGATGCAAGTGACGTAGCTATAGGAGTTGTGCTGGGGCAAAAGAAGGAGGGCCGAACCCATGCTATCTATTACGCTAGCAAGACGCTAGATGAAGCGCAGCTTAACTACGCCACTACTGAAAAAGAATTTCTAGCTATTGTTTATGCCTTTGAAAAGTTTCGTTCTTATCTTGTAGGTGCAAAGGTGATTGTATACACGGATCATGCTGCGATCCGGTATCTACTTGCAAAGAAGGATGCCAAACCAAGGCTGATTAGATGGATTCATCTCCTACAAGAATTCGATCTAGAGATCCGTGAAAAGAAGGGTTCGGAAAATTTTGTTGCGGATCATTTGAGTCGTCTACCACATCTAGAAGACGACAATCTACCTATAGATGACTCCTTTCTGGACGAGCATTTACACATCATAGAGGAGTGCATCGACAAGATAACTAAAGGTAACGAACAATGGTTTGCTGATTTTGTTAACTATTTGGTTTGTCAAGAAATACCACCCGGACTATCCTATGCACAAAGGAAGAAGTTCTTTAAGGATGTCCGGGAATACTTTTGGAATGAACCTCTACTCTTCAAGAGAGGTCCTGACGGCATCATTCAAAGATGTGTGCCGGAAGACGAGATGCAAAGCGTCATCCGTCATTGTCATTCACTACCTTGTGGAGGACAGGCTAGCTCAAACAAGACTAGCGCTAAGGTATTACAATCTGGATTTTTTTGGCCTACTTTATTTAAAGATGTGCAAACCTTTGTTTCTTGTTGCGATGCTTGTCAAAGAACAGAGAACATATCTAGAAGAAATGAAATGCCTATTAACAACATTCAGGAGGTAGAGATCTTCGACGTTTGGGGAGTAGACTTCATGGGACCTTTCTCATCATCTTATGGAAACCAATACATACTTCTAGCTGTAGATTATGTTTCGAGATGGGTTGAAGCAATTGCCTCTCCAACTAATGATGCCATGGTTGTGGTTAAGTTATTTAATAGAACTATATTCCCAAGGTTTGGGACACCACGGACTATCATTAGTGACGGAGGCTCTCACTTCATTGCCCGATGATTCGAAGCTCTACTAGCTAAGTATGGGGTGACTCACAAGATCGCCACCCCTTATCATCCACAAACGAGTGGACAAGTGGAGATTTTGAATAGGGAGATCAAGGGAATCCTAGAGAAGACAGCTTCGAAGACAAGAAAGGATTGGTCTTTGAAACTAGATGATGCATTGTGGGCATATAAGACTGCATACAAGACTCCCATAGGAACAACACCTTACAACCTTGTGTATGGGAAGTCTTGTCACTTACCGGTGGAACTGGAACATAAAGCGTATTGGGCGGTTAAGTGGTTGAACTTCAGCATGAAGGAAGCGGGCGAGAAGCGCCTTTTGGACCTTAATGAGCTTGAAGAACTTCGCTTAAATGCTTATGAGAACGCCAAGATCTATAAGGAAAGAGCGAAGCGTTGGCATGATAAGCATATCATTCCAAAGGACCTCAAAGAAGGAGATCAAGTTCTCCTCTTCAATTCGAGACTTCGGCTCTTTCTAGGTAAGCTTAAATCTCGTTGGACAGGACCTTATCAAATCAAACATGTTTTTCCCCATGGTGCAGTTGAAGTATGGGGTGAAAAGAGCGGAAGTTTTAAGGTGAACGGTCAACGATTCAAGAAGTATACACCGGAGCTCCAAGCTGAGGAGTTTGCACCTACCACACTCGAATAGATGCAAGTATGGTCTAGCTATGGACCTAAAACAAGCGCTTATTGGGAGGCAACCCAAGGTAATGCACTTATGTTTTGTTTTTCATTCTTAGAATAGATTAGTTTAGTCGTTTTTGGTTTGTTTTGCCCTCGATACCTCCCGGTATGTCGTGTTTTTGGATGTAGGAACAATGGAATAGGCAATGGGAAGAGAAAAGGTTAGAAGGAATTGACGAAACTTGGATTTTGGCACATTACAGAGAGTTTCACGCCCTAAACCACGGTCGTGGAAGCTACAGAGACCGTAATTTTCCAAAATCTGAGAAAAATCACCAAAACCACGGTTCCGTACAAAACCACGGCCGTGGAACACCCCGAAAGACCGTGATTTTTCAAAAAATTTACGGTCACTATATAAACCACCTTCTTCACAAAAACAACACAAAAAACCCCATTCCACGACCCTATTCCACGACCGGAACGCCGAAACCACTCCCCCTCTCTCAAATCTTCGTTCGGAGTCCGATTCGAACGATTCTTGAGCCTAAAGTGAACAAAATTCAATCATCTACAAGATCCAATCAACAAATCAAGTGAACAATTCCTGCAGAAGACGGAATTTGGATTTTAAGAATCCAAAATCTAGGTTTTATTCTCTTTCTCTACTTTGTCGATTTGGCTCAATTCTTGCAAGATTTTTTAGGAGAACTGATTGGAATTGGATTGGAATTAGTCTAGGACTGTGCCTGCTGAATTTGGTGTGATTTGGTTGAGATTTGAGCAAAACAGAGCCGAACCACGATCCTTGTAGGTTCCACGACCGTGGTTTTTGTAGAACAGACCGTGATTTTCCCTCTACAATGGATTTGTTTAGGAGGAAGTCGAATAGGAACAAGAAGAGGAAAGGAGACACTTCCTCTTCCTCCCAAAACCCCCCTAATGAGCCACCATCACCCCCATCTCCTAGGATTCCAACCATCCATGAGGATTACCTCGATGCCTTGAAAAGGATCGAGAAGAGAGCGGTCATAGGACCGCGCTACTTAGTGCTTGAGGAGCTAGAGCCGCTAAATGTAGTGAATGACTTGACATGGCTCTTAGATAGAGCCGGTTTGATTGTCTTCTCCGCTATTAGAGAAGACGCTTATGAGGAGATTACTAGGGAATTCGTCATCTCTTTTGAGCATAGCACCGTCGATAGGACGGTCTCTTTTAGGTTGATGTAGGAGAACTATGAGTTCTCAATCTTGCAGTTTGGAGCCTTCTTTGGGTTCCAAGAGACCTTCAATGGTCGGTTTCCTAGCGGCGTGTACGCTAAGGACTTTTGGGAGGATATAGCCATGATCTATGCTAGTGAGGACCATTGGCAATCGGCCGACACCAAAGCTAAGCTCATCTACCACTTAGCTTTAAAGATAGCCCATAGGGTCCTTTCCGATTGCCTTTTCCCTAGGACCGAGACCCCTCAGAAGATCAAGATGGATGAGCTTTTCCTTCTTTATTCTATGCTTCATGGTAGACCCACTGACTGTGCTACCCTCATAGCCTCTACCATGAGTAATCTCAAGAACAAGAGAGCCGGTAACATAGGATACGGTGGTATGGTTACACACATTGCTAGGCAGCTAGAGATAGACTTTTCTGCCTGTACTAGGATTGCAGCGAGACCTTTGGGTCTCAATAGCCTGATGACGAGAGGTATCATCTTTCCTAGGCACCGCGGTCCACCTACCGCCGGTATGCCTTGGGAAGAGAGAGGAGGTAGAGGCATCCCGTGGCTCCCTGAGTATTCCATTATGGCCAGACGCCATAATTGGAAGCAGACCTTCAATACTATGCATGCGAATAGGCTAGTGGCACCTCCCTATGTCCCCGATGAGGGTCCGGCTGCAGATGTTGAGGAGGAGGTAGGAGGAGGTGATGGTTATGAGGGAGGAGGTGATGAGCAGGACTTTAGCACTTTCCCAGATCAGCCGGCACACTTCCCTGACCCTCCTAGGCGTTCACCACGACCTGCTGGACCTTCTGGAGCCTCTTCCTCTCGCCGTGCTAGCGTGAGTGAGAGGCCGACCTGGATGGATGCTCCTCCCGCTTGGTATAGGGAGCAACCATCATGGATGGGAGCTCCGCCTCCTTGGTATGATCAGGCACCGGCAGCATCAGCAGCACCGACTCCATAGGACACACCGGCATGGTACGGTCAGCCACCATCATGATACCAGCAGCTACCGGAGTGGGCTACCGACCTTTCTAGGCGAGTTGGTGACTTGGAGATCCATCGGGAGACGCAGGAGACTCGGAGCTTGGAGCATGACGAGATGATGAGTGATATTTACCGCCAGCAATTTGGGCGGTACTACAGCCATGACTTCCGCCCATTCCCACCACCACTGCCTCCGCAGTGATGAGCTATGCCGATTGACAGTTTCAGTCGCCCCACCACCGTTTTAGTGAGTTCATTTTTCTTTTCTTCTTTTCTTTATTTCTTTTCGAACATTGAGGACAATGTATGTTCTAAGTATGGGGTGGGGTGTGACTATTATGTGTAATAACTCTACTACATTTGCTTGCTTCTATCCATAACACTATGCATGTTTCATTTCCATAGTCACACGTTTCATTATTGCATTGCATGAAAAAGTTTGAAAAACCCATAAAAATTTGAAAATTTTGAAAGAGTTCTTGTGCTTCTAAGATTAGAGATGACTTCTATGATAGCTCTCACTTGTGGAATGAGTTTTTGATGACAATTGTATGCTTAAACGGAATAATGAATTGAAAAGAAATTGAATGTGTTGTCTATCCTTTCTTGCAAGTTTCATAATGTGAAAGATTGATCTAAATCATATTGATAAATTGAGGTTGAAATCACATGATGAGTTCTTATACTTCTTTATGAAATGATTAAGGCAATTCGATTTTCTTTCTTCTTTCTTTGATCACTTAGCCCCTCAATAAAAATAATTGCCTCCCTTACCTATCCGAGAATTTGGAGGAGTTGATATTTGGAATGTTTGATGTGGGAGGGCCATGAAAGCAAAATTTTGCATTCAAAGAATAGAATTAATAGGTTTGGGGAAGTCAATCATGACGATGAGTAACTCGGCACCATTCACATAGCCGGGTGTTTGTGTCTTGCCAAAGTCGGATTGAGCGATATTCCTAACGAATTATGGTATGTGCATCAAGGGTTTGAGGCATCTCGAAATTTGAGAAACGCCGATCTCCTAGGCTTCGATTTTTGTGCACCTCTGCCCATCTTTCAAAAAGTAAAGTTGAAAAATAATGTGAAAAAGAAGAGAGCAAAACTCAAAGTTGATGGTGTTGCAATTCAAAGTAAAAAGAAAAAGAGTTGGGTTATTCATTTTCCCGGATTCATGCACCACATCCTTTATAAGTTTCCCTCTCTTCCGCATTCTAGACCTTACTTGAAAGTCCTTAAGATCAAAAGAATGTTATTTGACTTGGTGATCTAAATTGAAGTTTCTTATGCTTGATTTTGACAATACTTGAAGGTTATGATTTTTTTCTTAAAGTTTAAGCGATTCATGATGTTTCTTTGCTTTACATTCTTTGGTTTATGTATATAAGCGTTTCAAGGATGAATGAAGCAAGGTTTGAGGATGATCTATCGACTAGAAGCACACTTACCTAAAGGATAGTTTTGTTTTGAGATTGCATGCATATTTTATTCTAACTTGTATTCTAAGCTTTTAAAAACCTTGCTTGGGGACAAGCAAGTGACAAGTATGGGGTATTTTTTTAGCATGAAATATTGCGATATTCTAGGCACTTATTTTGGTTGTTTTTCCCTTATTATTGTGTACATGGATGAAATTTAGAAGCAATTATTAACTTGTTCGTCTATTTTGTCGATATGGATGTCTACACCAACTTTGTGTTGATTGTTAGTGAAAAGGAGCTAAATAAGAGAAATTGAGAGAGAAAAGAGAGTAATCGATCATGTTCGAGGATTAGGAACACATCAAGGAAGCTAAGGAAGGATCTAGGATGAAGAATGTCACGACACAAAAGAAACCACAAGCATTTTACACTTCCACGCCCTAAATTACGGCCGTAGAAGAGTCCACGCTCTAAACCGCGGCCGTGGATCTTGGCATCATGGGCGTGGAGCACTCTAGTAGGTTATACGGCCTAAAGTACAGTCGTGGAAGTCACAAGGCACCATAACCCTTTTACACGCTCTAAACCACGGTCGTGGAAAGCCCTGAGACCGTGTTTAGGCGATCTTTTGACGTACAATTATTTGCCACGTTATTTACGTAATGGGCCTGGACGGTTATTCTTTCTCGTCTTATAAAAAGGTCGGAAAAGAGAGTTTCGGGGAGCCCTGCTTATCGCCGCTTAGACGCCGCATACATCTCGCATACACTTCGGGATAGACGGCCGCTTATCTTCTTGGATCATTCTTGCCTAGGGTTGATTGAAGATCGCCGAAGGTTTAGCCTCTTTCTTGGGTTTTGATATTGAAGACGGATTGAAAACCTGTTCTTCATACTTACCTTAGATCATTATGAGGTTTTGTGTTATACATTCTGAATCCATTAAACATTACTTCTTGTGTTTCGGATTTGAGAATTGGTTTTGAAATTTTATTGAGTATTCGAGGGTTTTCATCTTTCATTCTTTTTAATTTGAATATTGATATCATGACAATGATTATTGGCTAAAACCCTTTAGCAATTCTAAGGTGAAGGGTTGATAGTTGTGGCTTAGATGATGATAGATCGATCGTAATTTGATTGGACCCTGAGAGTTAGAGAGATATCGTCGACGAACCTAAATCACGGCCTGTTCTTGGATTTCCACGGCCGTGGTTCTCAAGATCTGACCGTGATTCACTTCAGTTTACGAACTTTGCTTTTACTTTGATCCAAGGTTAAAGATTAGCTTTAATCTAGTCTTGGCTTGCCCTTTTCTAGGTAGTAGTGAGACTCAACATCCTTTATTTCGGTTTTGAGTGTCACAACCTTAATCGTTTGAGTTTATCTTGATCCTTGGATTACAAGTTTGGGTATTTGAGATTAATTCTAGTCTTTAGATCCTTTCTATATTGCAGCCTCAACAACCTTTATAGAGAGTTCTTTTGGTTAGACATATAAGTTTTTGGAACTTCACCATACATTACCTTACTTTAGCATACCTTTGTAATTCTCTACTCTGTCCTTATATCTATAGTATGCCTTGAATCGATTGCCACAATTGGATACCTGGATCTTTAGGGTTGCTGTTTTCCCAATATTTGCAAAGCTTTACAACTTATTTGCTTGACAACTTGAAATTGGATTTTGTTTCACCAAATCCATGTGTTCGATACTCTGGAATACTTGATGATCTACGCTGATCCGTACACTGCGGGTTCGCTTGCTTTTGTTCTAGTTTTATAAATATAAAGCTTATTTGCACGCATGTTTTCGGGAGAATAATGTTGGTTTGAAGCTTGGATGATCTTGAGCTTGTGGCTGAGGTTGATGTTGTGTGTTGTTGTTGTTGATGTTCTGAGGTGGTGAGGTGTGTTGTAGCTCCTAGTTGTTGCTTAGGGCTTCTGTGGTAAGTTCTTCAGCCCCATCCTTCTTCTTTCTTCTTTCTTGCTTCTTTCTTCCATTCTAGCTCAGGATCACAAGCTAGACTTGTGTTGGATCATTTCCTGGATGTTTGATGATTATATATGTGTATATATGTGTATATGTTGTTGTGGGGGTGTTGAAGAAGTGAAGAGAGTCGAGAAAGGGATCAAAGAGAAGTCGGGACCAACTCTTTGCACAGTTGGCCCCCCCTGCGCCTGAACCCAGCCGCCCCTGCGCCTGGTGTGTGAGCCGCCCCTACGCCTCACAAGATCAGCCTTGTGTTCCTTGCTTCTATTGGTACATACCTTGTTGGTATGTCTTCCTTCCTCCCTTTCCTTTGGCCTTGGCTTAGTTGATAGCTAGGCTAGTGTGGTTAGGATGAGTTGCATATTAGTTATGTGTCTTAGGCACTCGTGCTGATGTTGAGGTTATGTTGTAGGCATTTGTGAGCTTATTATGGTCTTGAGGGTTAGATTGATGTTGTAGGTTGGTTTTGGTTATGGAGACGAGTCTCATAACCCTTGCAGTGTATGATGTTGTGTGCCTTGCTATTGCAGGCGTTGGTTTCTTCCCCAAGGGGAAGTTGTGACGTGGTATTGGATACGAGTATATGAGGTAAGTCCATAGGACTTACTTAGCGTTCAATTATGAGTTTGTGTGATTGTGATGGTTGTGTGTGTTCATATGATTGTGCATTTATAACCTAAACTGGACTAGGATGACCTTTTATTACATTTATATGGCCCAAGTGTATTATAACGGGCGGTAACCACCGGTCTCCGCCTGCTGGTAGGAGGAGGTGTCCTGAAGATGATCTCACAAGAGGGGATGAGTGATGATCACTCCATGCAAAACTCTTGTGTTACGTTGGATGGGACGGGGTTCTTGAGGCTCCCCGTGTTACAAAAGAAGTTAAATTAGTAATGGAATAACGTAATGAAAGATAATAAATGAATGTGTGTGTGACATTGCATGTATGAGATGTTGATGTGTGTTTGTGCTATTACATTCATACTTATTCATTACTGTAGCTAACGGTGTATACCATGTTGTAGATGATTTGCAGGTTAGGAAGACTGCAGAGTGAGCCAGATGGTGTGACCAGCCGAGGACTTCTGTACATTAGGATGCGTGGGATATGGGATCTTTTGTATCGGATGTTTATGTTGGATGTTTTGTACTCGGCTTTGTGTTTGTAAACACTTTTGATGTATCATATACGGCTTTTATGTATTTGGTTTTAATCTACATGTGCCTTGTTGTAAGATCCAGTGAACTTGTTGTTAGGTTAGGGTCAGGATCCATTGTGAGATCCTAGCCCAATGTAGCACTCCGAGTCCCGCGGATTTGGGGTGTTACACCTTGCAATCAAAGTATATCACAAAGAGCTCAGATCGACATCAAGATCCTTGAAATTGGTTTCAAGGCCTTGAGATTGGTTTTGCCAAAAGTTCTCATACTCTATTCAACCCCTTATAGAGTATCTTTTATCTTTTTTATTCACCTACCGGTTCTTCATTAACATTGTCTCCTATATGCAATTCTTTGTGGTTAATTTTATTAATATGGGCAAATTTGGTTAGTAGGCTGTTTAGAAAAATAGTGATAGTAAGTAGGCTTTTTTGTTTTCTAATTAAGTAAATATACCCCTCTTATTTTTTTTTACCGTCAAACCTTCTCCATCCTCTTGTTTTCTTCTTTCTTCTGAATGCTTTTTAAAAACTGAATTTCTTTTTTTATTTTCTTTTATTAATTTTTTTTGTCTTTTTTATTTTCTTTATTTTTTATTTATTTTCTAGAATGAAGAATTTTTTCACACACCGGAATTATCACATAGCAGAATTTCCACATACCAGAATTTCACATACCGGAATTTTCACATACCGGACCGAAATTTTACATACCGGAATTATCACATACCGGATTTTCACATACTAGAATTTTCACATACCATAATTTTCACATACCGGAATTTCACATACCGGATTTTCACATACCGGAATTATCACATACCGGATTTTCACATACCGGAATTTCACATACCAGAATTTCACATACCGGACATTTACATACCGAATTTTACATACCGGAATGAATTTTTAATTGTCTAATATTTAATTTTGCAAATTTTAGGGGGCTCGTTGTAATTTTGCAATTTTTTTTTATTGTAATTTGCGTATATGATGACGGTTTGCAAAAATGGGTCCACCACCGTCTCTTTTGGTTTCCAAAAGACTTATTCTTTTTCTCAGTTGACAATGACAAATTGACAAGACATGGAGGAGTTGAGCATTATTTGAGTGGAGAATTATATGTTAAAATTCTCTCAAAATAAAAGTATTATGTAAACAAAAATAAATAGCGGACGGAAAGCACAAGGATCAAGTGCTGATTGTGCCGCTAGTTTTAATTCAGAAATTTCTGGAATGAAATTTCTGGTATGAACTTTTCGTATGAAATTTCTGGTATGAAAAATTTTGGTATGAAAAAATTCTAGTATGAAAAAAATTCTGGTATGAAAATTCTGGTATGAACTTTTCGTATGATAATTTCTGGTATGAAATTTCTGGTATGAAATATGAGAATTTCCGGTATGAGAAATTCAGTCCAGAAAATAAAAAGAAAATAAAAAATAAATAAAAAAAGGCAAGAAAAATAATAAAAGAAAAAAAATTCAGTAATTAAAAATTAAAAATTATACTTATATAACAAATAACAAACATCATTTATTCTTTCTTTCGAATAGAAGGGTTAATAATTTTTACCTACTATTAAATGAAAGTGGTAAAAAATTTGGGGTACATTTTCTTAAACAAAAACTAAAAAAGCCTAGTATGTCAAATTCTCCCTATTAATATTTATTATATAAACTTAATTGTGATAATAGTTAATGATAAAAACTCTTGGAGATACATTTATTCTAAAAAAAGATCAAATTAGTTAAGTAAGTCTTTTTTAAGTTCATGGTATACTTATGTTTAGTAAATATACCCTAATCAATCCTCCAATCTTCCAACTTTAATTTAATAGAGGTAATAAAAATTGAAGAGGTATACAAATCTAGGGTGTTATTCAAGTAAGGCCCATTATTCCGGTAAGGCCGTGCGGCCGTCTGTACGGCCGACACGTGTCCCGGAAATTTTTTTTTTTTTTTTCTGAACGAGTTTTTTTTTTTTTTTTTTAAAGAGTAAAAGTAATAGTTCAAAACTTATTATGGAATAGTTCATAACTTATAAAAGGATAGTTCATGAATTATAATAGAATAGTTCATAGTGTAAAATTTATAAAGGATTGAAAGTAATAGTTCAAAACTTATTAAGTAATAGTTCATAACTTCTAAAAGGATAGTTCATGAATTATAATAGAATAATTCATAGTGCAAAATTTATAAATGAGTGAAAGTAATAGTTCAAAACTTATTATGGGATAGTTCATGAATTATAATAGAATAGTTCATGAATTATAATAGAATAGTTTAAAGTGCAAAAATTTATAAAGGAGTGAAAGTAATAGTTCAAAACTTATTATGGGATAGTTCATGAATTATAATAGAATAGTTCATGGATTATATTAAAAAGTAATAGTTCATGGATTATATGGGAATAGTTCAAAGTTTATAGGATAATAGTGCATAAATTATAACATGGTAGTTCAAATAAATTTTCATTAGTTTCCGAAAAAAAAAAAAAAAAAAAAAAAAAAAAAAAAAAAAAAATTCGGGACACGTGTCGCCCTGTCGTACGGCCGTACGACCGTACCGCAATAAAGCAACCGTACCTGAACATTTACCTACAAATCTAATGAAAATAAAAAAATAATCTATTTGACAAAAAAAAATTTAAAAAAAATAAATAATCATTTAATAATAAATATACGAGTTCGTTAAATGAAAAAGACAAATAAGAGAGTTACAAACGCAAGCTTCGTGCAGGCCAGCTCGTATCTTCTCTACTAAACGCCGGTGACCCTGACCGACGACATTGGGCCTCCATTCAATCCGAATAGGATCTTCATGTGAACACCCCACACTTATACTGAAATAAAATATCAATCCTTCTTCCCAAAAAATTGATCAGTCATAGTTTCACGGTCAAACCCCCAAATTCCCAGATAAACACCAATCATCAATTCTCGACGAATCAATCGCATCCATCCGACGATACAATGCGCCAAAGAAGCAGCAGCAAATCCTCATTGGAGGTGTCGAACTCCCCGGTCAACAAGCAGGAATCCGATGTCCCTTCTTCTTCCACTTCTCCGGTTAGGCTTCGTCTTCAGGGTCCCAAGAGGTCTTCCTACGTGATGCTCACATTGTTTCTCCTGGTAATGTACAGTTCATGGAGTGTTCATCGATTCCAGTTCGAGAATTTGCCGGCGCCTCTAACTTCCGAGCAGGCTGGAAAACGAGGGTTTTCTGAGGTTGTGGCTATGAAGCACGTCTTGGCTTTGACCGGCCTGGGCCCCCACCCTGTTGGCTCTGACGCGCTGGATCGTGCTCTCAAGGTCTGGATTTTGCAATTTATTGCTACAATTCACTGCTTCAGTATTCCAATTTTAAGATCCTTTCTTAAGTTTACAACTTCTGGGATATTGGTTTGCTCTTGATTAGGAAACATTGGAATACTTACTGTTTCATTATTTTGCTTGGGACATCAATTAGTACGTTAAAAAAATCCAGAAAAATCCAGCTCCTACTTTTAGAATACTAGAATGCAGTTATTGGAGCATTTATTATTTGGCGACGACCTAATAGGCTAATACAATAGTCTGATATGAGCAAGTTTGGAGTACCAAGTAGTTTTGGGTATTGTATACAGATGTTGATTAACTTTTTTGAACATTGGAACTTAACTGAAGCTTTATGTGGCGTGACTTGTAAGGCGATTGAATAATAGATTTGACACTTGCCAGCTGGAGATATATGATCTTCACTAGTTAAAAATTCTGAAAAGGAGGTGGATGTCGCTAAGCTTCCCTTTGAAGTGTTAGTTACCTTGTAATTATGGTTTGTTAACACATGTTTTGATGCAGTATGTGATGATGGCTGCTGAAATGATAAAAAACACATCTCACTGGGAAGTTGATGTAGAAGTGGAGCATTTCCATGTAAAATCTGGTGCAAATCGTCTTCAGGGAGGCCTTTTTAAAGGAAGAACACTAATTTATGCGGATCTTGATCATGTTATAATAAGATTCTCGCCAAGATATGCACCTGAAGCTAGAGAAAATGCTATTCTAGTATCTTCCCACATTGATACCGTATTTTCAACGTATGCTTCTCTCATACTGATAATGGCTATCTATTCCCCTTTGTTACTGTATCTGCACTTTTATCACCCTATCCTCTGTATTAATGGGATAAACCACATGAAAGAAAGTTTAATATTTAGATTTGACTTCAAGCTTAAATCAGCAAGAGCCAAAGTTAACTTCTTTTTTTTATCTGCAAGGTGACTCCTTAAAATGGAGCGATGTATGATAGTTTTTACGTGTTTTACTGCTTTGGTGTTCTTCCATAGGCTCATTTTGCTGTGCCCTATGTGTTGGGAAACCAGAATCAGTTGATAAATATTGCTACAGAATTCATAGTCCGCCTTAACATTAGTAAAACATCTATCTTGTAGGGGCGGTGCTGGTGACTGCAGCTCGTGTATTGCTGTAATGTTGGAACTTTCCAGGGGGATTTCTCAGTGGGCCCATAGTTTTAAGAATTCTATTATAGTCTTATTCAATACTGGTGAAGAGGAGGGTTTAACTGGTGCCTACAGTTTCATGACCCAGGTTTGAACTTCATCTTGCCTCTTTGATGAGGATCTCTTCATAGCCATGCTTTTGTTGTAAAGTATAGATTGTATTTTGTTCTTTAGTTTATAATGAATGATTTAGTATAAGTTGTAGTATTTTCCGAAGCTGTAACATACTTGTAACGCAGATGCACAGGGACAATGTATTTTGTTTTGACAAAGACAATCTTTCTGTGTGAATCAGCATCCATGGAGTGATACTATCCGCATGGCAATTGATTTGGAGGCCATGGGCATAGGAGGAAAGTCTAGCATATTCCAGGTGCTCCATGACATTAGTTTTATGGTTGATTTCAATCTATTTATTAAAAATGGTAAACCGTATCTTGTTCTATTGTCATCTAGCTCCATATCTATTTTCCCCCCAGAAAGTACATAAATTTGATACTACTGGGCTGCATGCTGATGTAAAAAACATTGACTGACTACAAAACTGTTGATGTAACAAATGATGCTCAGTGTTACTGTGAAGACATGCCAACTTCTAATTGCATGGTTATAACATTTCTGCTTCTACTGGATTGTTCGGCAGACAGGTCCTGATCCCCTGGCCATAGAAAATTTTGCTTTAGCAGCAAAATATCCGTCAGGGCAGATCATAGCACAGGTTTTTTCTCTTGCTTCTGCGCCCTTTTCTTTTCTCTTCATTCTTTTCATGCCTAAACTAGTTTATAGTACTTCGATCGGTATTGCAAACGCATGTGAAAAGCATGCTGCCTGGATCCATGGCACAATAATACTCACCTTAAGCTTGAACTGATGGGCTATTAGTTGATATTATGCTGAAATTTTATCATTATGCAGGATCTCTTTACCGCAGGTGTCATCAAGTCAGCGACAGATTTTCAAGTATACATGGAAGTTGGCGGTATTTCCGGTCTGGACTTCGCATATACAGATAACACTGCAGTTTATCACACCAGGGTATCTTTGATCTGGATTTTTGATTTCTTATTTGGCGTGTTTCCTATATCTATTTTTCTGGACCATCTTATGAATAAGCGATGTTGTTAAGCATTTGTTGTGGAACAAGCTATGCATGATAAGAAGAAACTAATTGCTAAATATTTTTTTGGCTCCAAGAAGTGATGTTCAAAATGAACCTTATATAGTCACTATTATTATATTTAATTAATTGTGTTAGGTCTTTATACATACTCAGACATTTAACTTTCCTTTTGACACTGAATTTGATATACTTTTAACACCATGAATTGTAGAACGACAAAGTGGAGCTTCTAAAACCAGGTTCACTTCAGCATCTTGGGGAGAATATGCTGGCATTTCTGCTTCAGGTAGCATCATCAGAGGATGTTGGAAAAAACAGGCCAGTTCACGGGGATGGGAAATTTGAGCATGACTCTGCCATATATTTTGACATATTGGTATCTCTCTAGCTGTGTTCCTTCATTTATGAATTTGCAGGATGCAAATGCTGAGTAGTGTGTATTTTTTACAGGGGATGTATATGATTGTGTATCGACAGACTTTTGCAACAATGCTTCACAATTCTGTGATTGTGCAGTCTATATTACTATGGTCCATGTCCCTCTTTATGGGTGGTCTTCCAGCTGTAATTGCGTTGTTCTTGTCATGTCTGAGTTTGATACTCATGTGGATACTGTCAGTCAGTTCGTCTCTTCTAGTAGCGCTCATGCTTTCTTACCTATCTTCATCAGCTGTGCCATATATAAGTTACCCATGGTTGGTTGTTGGTTTATTCGGTTCACCTTCTCTTGTTGGTGCAATGGGTGGGCAGTATATAGGTTTTAGGATTCTTCAAACGTACTTGGCAAGTGTTTATTCTAAGGGGAAAAAACAGTTGTCTCCCTCTGCTCAAGCTACTTTGGCCAAATTGGAAGCAGAAAGATGGCTTTATAAATCTGGAATTGTTCAATGGCTTGCTTTGCTGATTGCAGCAAATCATTATAAACTTGGCTCTTCATATATAACACTTGTTTGGCTTGTCTCTCCCACCTTCACGTGTAAGTAAGCTCAAAACCTGGCTAGTGAAATAAAGAATGTGCTTTGGTATAGTTGATTCCACATGGATTTTGTTTTTGAAAATGTCTCAATGAAAAAAGGATTTGTGTTTAAGCATGCCACGGGAATGCATTTTTTATGGGACTAAGAATATTTCAATTCATTTATTCCATTGGTCTTACTTCTGTCTTAGTACTGATTACAGTTTGTTCGATTGCGCAGATGGATTGCTGGAAGCAACATTATCCCCAAATCGATTACCAAAGCCACTGAAGCTTGCAACCCTAATGATGGGCCTGGCTGTTCCAATTGTACTTTCTGGTGGTTCTATTATTCGTATTATGGGGGTGTTAATCGGAACTTCTGTTCGGCTTGATAGGTAGAAGCTCTCGAGGCTGCAATATATCATATTTTTAATTTTTCTTTTGATGGAAGAAAGATTCCAATTAGTCAATGCATTTACTTTGTCCTCACATTATGAACTAATTATATGGCTTTGAATAGTTACAGGAGTTATAACATTTAGTTCTCAGATATTTAGGTTATGGACTTTCATTGCATCCTTGATAAGCAATAGTTTATGATTTTAGTTCTTTTTTTTTCATGAAACAGTTTCTTTTGTAGTTGCTTAAACATAACTTTTACATACACTGCAGAAACCCTGGTGGTCTTCCAGAGTGTCTAGGAAATGTAATTGTTTCGGCTCTCGTGGCAGCTGTTGTGTGTCTGATGCTGGTGTATCTAATTTCATATGTTCACCTTTCAGGTATGAAGGTTACTTTAATCCCTTTCCTCCTTTGGGAAAACAAACTTTACTGCTTAGAAGTATGTAGCGACATCAGAAAGTGAATAAAGACTACCCATATCACTTGGAGGAGGAGTTTGGTATGAGTGACTGGATGAATGAGATTGGAATAAAAATGAATGGTATCTGTCCACCAATTGCTGAAAAAATCTGAGTCTGATGTGGATTTGGGTAGGGAATTGATGAGATGCCAGGGCTGTAAAATTAACCGAGTCATATGTGAAGTGTAACCCATATTGTTATTTCTTATCAGCTCTGTTTGCAAAGTGTGCTCTTAGATGAAAATATATGTTGGGGTACTTACCAACGGCATGCTTGAAACAAATATCAGGTGCGAAAAGATCAATCATTGGAGTGTCGTGTATTCTCTTTGGGGTTTCTCTGGCTGCAGTATTGACTGGCCTTGTTCCACCGTACACGGAAGATTTTGCGAGAGCTGTGAATGTAAGTCTGATTTTGCAGAGGATTTCCTTGCTAATTGAGACTTGTACCTTTTTTCCTATTATGTATTATGGGGCCTGCATTTTTGTTGCATATAGTAACTGAATATGTCTGACTTATTTTGTATAGGTTGTCCATGTCGTGGACACAACAGGAAGTCATGGTGGAGATCAACATCCTAGGTCCTTCATTTCACTGTCATCTCCAACTCCAGGAAAGCTAACAAAGGAGATAGATGAGATCGACGAAGGTTTTGTGTGTGGTAAAAACATGAGTGTTGATTTTGTTACGTTTTCCGTAAAGTATGGTTGCTGGGCTTACGAAAATGATGAAAATGGTTGGAGTGAAGAAGAAATTCCCAGATTCCAAGTAGTAAGTGACGGTAAAACAGAGGAAAGAGTTACCCAAGTTTCACTTGACACAAAAGCTTCCACAAGATGGGCCCTTGCAATCAACAGTCAGGAAATTGATGATTTCGAGTTCCATGGTATCTATCTCTAATGCTCTTTCTTTGGTCTATTCTGTTACTTGTTTCTTCGACATACATAACTACGAAGTCCAACCAATTGTGCAAATATTTGTGTATCTCAGGTGATTTAGAGGAGTTGGTACCCCAGGGGAATAAGGGCAGTGTAGATGGATGGCACATCATTCAGTTTGCTGGAGGAAAGAAGTCTCCAACTAAGTTTACACTTACACTTAATTGGGCCAAAAACTTGTCATCGTCTGGCAAAGGTGACAACGCAGGCAAACGCCCTCTGTTGAAGCTGAGAACCGACGTTAACAGACTGACCCCGAAAGTAAAGAAAGTTCTGACCAAGCTTCCTTCTTGGTGTTCTCTCTTTGGAAAGTCCACGTCTCCTTACAATCTGGCCTTCTTAGCTAGTCTCCCTTTTGATTTTTGATGCTTTTTTCCTCTTTATAGACAGATTATACGCTTCTTTAATAATATGCAGTTGGATGAAATATAGGTTCAGTTCAATTCATGTTCAAGATATGTGCTGTAGTGTCAAATGTTGGTGTAATTTTGTGATGTAGTGAAAATGATTGCATTATCAGTGACCTCTGATTACGTATCTATGCTTATGAAACTTAAATGTGGTTGATCCTTAATCCTTAGGCTTAAGTTTATTTTGTCGATTTTGAATTCAGCATATGGATATGAAAACTGAAGACGGAAGAATGCAACAGAAAGAGAGCAGATGAAAACATCCTCGTGACTTGCTGAATTATTGTTTTCTTGAAAATATCATGAATTTGGAGCCTGCCATTTCAGAAGACTTTGGTTCTGCAACCATGCTTCTTTCTGGATATATGAATCCATGCAAACATAAGAGCATGAAAGCCGATCTTCCTAAAACTCGCCGCAAGTGCAGATGATGTTGAATGGAGTTGGAGACTTCGGCCAAGGTGTTTTATCAGTAGTAGATTCAAGATACTTGGACGAACTTGTCAAGTGCAGATGTATCCAGGGCTCGGAATTCCTTGACAGCAGCAAGAACTGCATGCCCGAGTTTCACAGCATCTTCACGGCTTTGCGCCTGCACTCAAATTTTAATTTAATACCACTGCCGCATGTTTACACGAGAAAACAAGCAATCAGCTCAACCAATTACTTTTACCTCAATATTGAGAGGCAGAACAGGGTCATGTAGTGATAGCCTCAGAAGAAACCACCCATCAAAGCCGGATACGCGCACCTGGTAAATAGTTGCACATATCACAAACTAATGGGACATGAAATGAACTCCGAAATGAGACCTATTATCAGGTCTTATCCAATACGTCACCGACACTGTCTATATCATCATGTTCATCAGACTCAAATTTTGCAATTCTACAGTTTTAGGAACTTACCCCTTCATAGTTGACAGGTGCTTTATGAAGCTTGGGGTCCGAATCCACAATACTTTCCAAGTGTTTTATCACTGCCTCCCCATAATCCCGGAAGGATCTGGAAGCACAGGTGCAAGTGTTAGGCTTGTTAGAATGCAGCTACCAGAATTTAAAAGAAGAAAAATACACACCCTCCATTAAGATCAGCATGACTTGCATCAATCTTCAATCTTAGCTCAACAGCAACACCCGGTTCCTCCAGACCTTCAACCAAACTTGTCAACACTTTGCTGCCACCACCCAGCCCAGATGCGCGGGCAGAAGCAAGTTTATTTAAGAGTTTCACCTATGAAAGAGGCAAAAAATCGCACCAGTCTCAACACGATTAGAACAAAATAACAAAAAATATTTTCCTACCATGAGGTATGCTCCATCATCAAGCCAGTGGTTCTCTTTAAGGGCTCCATGCCCGCTGGTCTCAATGGCCAAATGTGATTCCTCACCTGTGGAGTTCTATCAAAATATTTGCATCAAGTTACTTATGGTGAAAGCGAAGTGGTAGAGAAGTACTGGTGTGAAGCTTAAAATGATTTTAGCTTTTTCGCTTTGATTAGCCCATCAAACATGGCAAAGGTAGACTAAATGTGCCACTTGGGATTTAAAAAGAGAAGTTAGTATCAACAGACGTAACTGGAGGATGCAAGGACAAGAAAGAAGCAAGTGACAATCAAAAAAGAGTTCCGGGAAGGATAGAGGAAGGGCAACAGTTGAATTACAACTTAGAGAGATATTTTAGATTGAAAAAAGCCACCAAAAACAGTGATTGTAGAGAAGGAATTTTCATCTAAATAAATTTCAGAATACCCATTAATAGATGAAGATGGAAGGAAAAACAGTGATTGTAGAGAAGGAATTGCATCATCTCTCAAATGAGATTAACAAGTTGTTTCCCCACAGTGACAAAGAAGAACAAACATTTAAACTTCATAAATTTAAGAAAGTACAGCAAGTCTTTACCAGACGAATTGCTTCATCAATGACATTCTTGTAACCTCTTTTGAAACGGTGGTGCTTTCCTCCTAATTGTGGGGAGAAAAAACAATAATATCACTCATGGGGAACCATAAAGTAAATTTCTATTAAGAAACAGGTCTAAAACAATTAGATACCAAGCTTTTTCTCGATAAATGTGGTCAAACCATCAGAAGTCACACTGTCTGTGACAATAGTTGTTCCAGGGTGCTGGTAGAAGAAGTGAAAGAAATAGGACATTAGTATGAAACGATAGTGCTTTAGTCCAACAAACACAATTAATATGATTGATGAGAGAGATGTTTATCATACTTCTTCAAGAACAATGGCAGACATTAAAGCAATCAGACGGTTCCGGTTGAGCTCTCGGCCATTTGAATCAACAGCAGCAGATCTGGGGAGACGAGCAATTGCAAAAAGAAGCTCTACATGTATGTAAGCTGCACAACATATCAGTGGTGATAACTAATACCTGTCAACATCCGTATCAAAGATGATGCCCAAATCAGCCTTATTATCAAGGACAGCCTGGGTGATAGATTTCATAGCAGTCTTGTCCTCCGGGTTAGGGATATGGTTGGGGAACATTCCTGTACACATAACAACTTTAATCCAAAGACACAAAAAAACAAGCATAGGAAAGGATGAGAATGTTAGATTACCATCTGGTTCCAAGAATTGACTACCATTAGTAATAGCACCTAGTGGCTCAAGTACCTTTGCCTGGAAACCATAGTTCCACGAAGTTAATATGGTAAACTGAATGCTATATTTTCATAACTAGCCAGCTGATGTAGAGTTTTGAAGCAGTGGAAAGGGCTCATTGCTATCAGTTTTCTGTACTATTCTGATTCCTAGAGGATACCTTTTCGCCCCATTGACTTTTACACTTCTTTCATTATATGTTTAAATGATTTTCTTTCACTTGTAAAAGAGACATTTCAATGCAATATCTTTTATGCTAACTGTATCCTAAGGATATGAAAGAATTAAAAGTCATGTCCTTTGTACATCTTCCCTTCCTTTTGCAAGTTGAATTGATCTGACATCGTTTCAGTGGTAATTCTGACCAAGACATCGTGAAAATTCATCATATATAAAGTCAAAAGGCAATTTTAGTGCAGATCCAAATATTGTAACCAAACTATGCTAGACCGTGCTGCTATGCAGGGGAATGTAAATGCATCAAAAAAAGAGAAAATAATAACTTTACAGCGAAAAAGCCGCCTGCTCCATTGCCTGCATCAACAATGATATGAAAACCCTCCAACGGCTTCTCTGAGCATAGAAGATAAAATTAGTGTGAGATGCCACAATTTAGAACTAAAAGTCATGTCCTTTGTACATCTTCCCTTCCTTGTAGTTAGAACGACAAAACAGAAATGAAACAAAAGACACAACATAAAGTAATGGACAAATGGACAAAAGCATTGCAAAGTATCAAAACTTGAACTCTAGACTAAGTTTACCTATGTTTCCCGCAGCTTTACGGACTGCCTGTACAAGATCAGATGTATAGATTGCCATGTAGTCCACTCTTTTAACAGAGGTAGAGGCTAACCTCTGAGACTCTGCCAGTCCTTCAGCTGTAAACTTACTGTATATTTCAGCAGCACGCTCCAATATATCCTTGATGTCCGGTTTACCAAGTCCTCCAGCATTTGTGAAGAACTTGAAGCCGTTTCTATTATATGGGAGATGACTAGCTGTCATAAGAAGCACAATAAGGGCAATGTGAGTCGCACATTGAAGAGAAGGCACCTTCACATCATGGAAATTCATACTATTAATAAATGAAGTAGCTAGTAAATGGAGTATGCCCAATTATAGGTCTTACAATACCTGTTATCATAATGGATCCATCAGCAGGACAGAAAGCCTCTTTGTCTTCTGTGAGAGTGCTATTAAACATTGCTGGTGTTGACGCCAATCTGCACAAAAACGTGTGCCAAAAATAAATGCGTAAACCTAACACCATAGGCATCAATCAAGTCAAGATTTTTCTTTAAAATCAATTGATCCGTGAAGTTTAACACACAGCTTTCTTGCTCCCATAGTCCCTATTTCATTCAAGAAGGTCAAACTATCAGACAATAATGCATACCCATATTGAATAACATCAAACCCAGCATTTGCAAGTCCTCTGGAAACAGCATCCTGGAAGGATAATGAAACAACTCAAAAATAAATTACAGGTATGTGTATGTATTTATGTACGCGAAGTGGTAGGTATCACACATTAACTACCATGATACAAAACTAGTGATATACTGATTATACACTACATAGATGATGCTGTAGAAAAAATGCACGAAATGACTAATTAAAAGGATAGACAAATTTTACTTAGTGAGACCCTTCGAGGTTCGGTTCATTTTGTATGATCCACCTAAAAGTTTCCAAGGAAATAATTTTGTACCTTCATATTTTGGACAAGCACCTTTCATTGCATTACGAATATGTACTCCTTTGACAAAGCAGTTTCACTTGTACATGATAAAATATGCTTATTAACAGGACTCCACATCTCAGGTATCACTGGAGAATCCAATTGAACCTTCTTCCACATTTTTCAATAATTTGGACTCGGAAGTACCTTTCTCATTACCACTCTTTATCAAGACAATTGTATCAACCACCCTTCATCCATGTTTTGTTAGCAATTCAACAACCACATCCATTTTACACCCATTAAAAGAATCTGTGAAGTATCCAATATATCTTGACATGAATATAAACATTAAACAAGCAGTAATAGGAGGTATTGATCATTTCACCAAGTAATATGAATGTGGTTGTTGAATTATAATGCATGGGTATTGAGTAAGAAAATGGAACAGAATAGATTTGTGATCCTTATGATGTTTCTATTTCACCTCAAGAAAGTTATTAAAGAATTGGTAAGAGTTAGTCCAATCATTTACATTTTTTCAATCCTAGTAGAGGGTTCCCATAAGTTTAGCGGCAAATTCACTCCACACCTTTAACAGTTTCATAATGATTATCCTCTGGGGCTCACTTGAGTATAATCTGGAAATTCTTGTGAAATAACAGCATTTTAGGAGTTTCACTAAGCTTCTAGAGAGTAGAGAGAACATAACATTAGAAGAAGCAATTAGCCTTAAAGTAACGGTAAATACTCTAGAGATTGAAGTAAAAAGTTAATAAATGTTGGAGAAGAAAAATAATGAGATCATCTGCAACTTTTGTTGTAATATGGTAATAACTGAACAGAAGCAAATAAAACTACCTGTAGTTTTGATGCTGAAATTCGGGAATCATGACCAACTGAAACTTTCAGACGCCTAGATGGATCAGACTTTTTCTTATCCGACAACCATGCAGCAAAAGCGGCAGCTATAGCTTCTGAAACTGGTTCAGTTAGGGTGACAGGCTCTCCCTCAACACCAGCCACAGCGACTCCTCTGATATCACTGCAATGTAAAATGATGGACAGGACAGCTAAATTAATCAGATAGTATAGTGTTGTTAGGAAGATACAGAACTAAACATCAAACAAATGGTGAAATTTAGGTGAATTTACTTTTTGCCAATTTCTAGCTATTAATTTCCTATCAAAAAATACAAATACTTCGAAAATTTTCTACATTCAACCTTTATCCATGCTTCATCCTTTTACTGAAACCACTCCTCATACATACCTAAAATGCTCATCAGGCCCACTAACACTAGTTTCATAACTTCCACTAGCAAGCAACACTGTCCATATCAATCAAAGGGCCACTAAAGTTGTCTTGCGGGCCTATCGCAATCCATGTCCCCCTTTCAGTGCCTCCCAAAACTGTGTGCTTCCTCTTCTTCCTTACCCAAACGCTTGAATGGCATCCATTTTTCAGCGTTTAAAATGATCTTAAAAGAAGAGGATAGTCATTCATTTAATGTTAAATTAACATAAAAATTAGCTTACCTGCCATTTTGAAGCTTGAGAAAGTCACTCTTTTGAAGAGGTGGGGCAGTAACAGCAGAAGCAGCAGCTGCGATAACAACAATATACAAATTAAAATTGATATTCTCTTCACCAAACTAAAGACAACACTGAAACTGTATTAATAAGGCATATAAATGACACCATGTCCCACATTAACCAAAACGTTCAAAACACTATGAACAAAAGCATCAAAATCAATGTTGACAATCTTGCCATCAGAGTCCAGCTTCGAGAACGAGAAGATACGTTGATGGCCATAATGAAACTAAATGCCTAAAAATAGTTTCAGTACTAAGAGAAGCTAAAAATTTATGATTCCATTTGGTGAAATCCAGAATCATGAGAGTCTAGGACAGACCATTGCAATGGACAGGTCTTCGGAAAACAAAACCAGTCTGGTGAATTGACAAGTTGTGCATTTGCATGGCTAAAATGCCATTCCAAGATGACTTCCTTCCTTGTAAGGGAAGGAAGTTGCACACATTTGTAGTACAAAAGTCGCTTCTGTATTTTGAGAGAAATTGTCTACTCTGTTGGCAGTACTGTGCTATAGTAACATTTTGAACAAGCTTCCCTGATGTTGCTGCATAAAAATTAGATTTCTATTAGATTTATAGTTGACAGATTTCCACCATAAACAATTTGATTTACTTCCATGAGTAAGGAATAAGGCCTCTGGTAGCTCAAAAGCACGTCAGAAACCCAGACAAAGGTGTGAATAGGATGAAATAATAGCCAGACCTTGACAACGTACTAAGATGATGGTTGCAAGAAAACGAAAAAAGGAATTGACTCTACCAAATGTTCAGAAAAAATATTTAGAGTCAAGGAGGAGACATTGAATAAATATTCTGGTTGAGTTGTAAATTTAAAAGGTGAAGTTGGCAATGCAAGCACAGTCTAGCAGAGACTTAGATTGAAATTTAGTTAATGTCCATGCCAGCTATGCACAGTCTAGCAGATTAGAACAGATAACGAAAATTTAGCCGAAGTATTGGTCATTGAGCTCGTGCAAATGATAAAATATGAGTGCATCTCCAAGACATTGTAGTTTGTTTTTTTTTTTCAAAAAAAAAAAAGAAAATCACAATCTTTCCAATCCAGTTAATCACCCAATCCAAATTTCCTCCTATTGACGCTACTGTAATTACTGCCTCACAATCAGCACGGGAGCATACACTCGCTACGAAACTATAATCCTATCAACCGCCGCAACTACAGAAAGATGCATCCCGTGTATATCTCGAAAGTGCAAAAGGTTCAGAATGATGGATTGATTAAGTTTAGGTTTTGTTGATGATCTGGATTGATTGATTGATCGATTGATGTTGCGACCAAATTTGGATCGAGAGTAATTGCAAAGAGGAGAATTCAGCGTTTAACATGAATTAGAAGAAATCGAAGTGAAAACTGCAGCAAACTTACCTGCCATTGGACTATTGGAGACTTGAATCCAATCTCAAATAAGAGAGAATGAGCAGTTGGTGCAGTAGCTACTTGAAGCGCACAAGGAAGCAGAGGTAGATGAAAGCCTGAAGCAAATTTGCTTATTAAACGTTCACAAACTTACCCCTTTCTTCTTTGCCTACCTTTCCCACGTCGATACCAACCATCTCAAATAGCTACAATAAAATATCTGTAGTAAGGACTTGTTTATATATATATATATATATATATATATATATATATATAGAGTATAGATCCGATGGGAACACCCCTAACGTGAGAACATTAGAACAGATTCGTAATTATTATTAGTTTTGTTACGAATGTGCCATAATGTTTAATGTATTATTCGTAGTTATTGTTGGTTGGGTGGATTATTAGTAGTTATTATTATTTTTAATATCTACTCTAAATTTCAACCCTTAATACTCACATCCAACGGTGTACGATTATTCTCATGTTCTCACGTTAGGGGTGTTCTCATGGGAACCACACCCTCTATATATATATATATATATATATATGGCAAGTTAAGCAATTAGGTCCACGTCTATGTATAGGCCAACCTAGCATTGGGCAAAAACTTTAACTTCTGGAGATATCAATCTAGCAGTGGTTTCCATAAATGGTTGATGACATTGATAATCGAGCGATTATCGTACTAAATTTCAATATTATTGGGTTCAATTCTCTAATTTTACTTAAGTCTTCCCTAATCGTGTATACTTCAACATGGAAGAATGATGTGAAGTCACATTATTTCTAGTCAAGGGAAATGGTCAAATCGAATTGAGTTTTGATAGCACTAAGATCTACTTGGTGATCCTATAGGTGCATCTATCTTAACATAAAAATCTGGACAGTCCATCAGGATACTATCCTCAGTCACCCATATAACCTCCTCAGATTCTCATCTTAGTGCTATCTTGGTGAGTGTTGTGATTATGTGCTTATGTGCTTATATGCTTTGATGTATTTATTTTTGTGCAAGTTATAATGTGATATATGATCTTATTAGTTCTTGATGTGCTAGCGCGATTTATGATTATAGCTGGAGATGGTTCTTTCCTCCATGCTATGTGAGTGTGATTAGGATTTAGCTGGAGATGGTTCTTTCCTCCACGCTACCTTGATGGACATAGTTTCGTTGGAGATGTTCTTCCTCCATGCTTTATGGATGAGTATGATCTGGCTAGAGATGTGTTTCCTCTAAGCCCCGTGATATAATTATGGCAAGAGAAGTGTTTCCTCTATGCCTTGTGATGAGATTATAGGTTGGCTAGAGATGGTTTTCCTCTATGCCTTTGGATAGCGTTATGATCTTGTTGGTAGAGTTGGTGATTCCTTCATGCTATGTTTTGAGGTTATAGAGTGTTATAGGTTGATACCTTTGAACGGAGATGTGATACCTCCGATAGTGACATTGTTTATACCTCGGCGTATGGGTCCGAGAGGATTTGGTAATTGTACAAGTTTCGGGACGAAACTTTTTTAAGGGGGTGTGATGTAATAGCTAGGACTTTCAAATTCTAATTAATGTTGATTAATTTAATCATTCATAGTAATTGACCCATAACTCGCGAAGATTGCGTAAGTAATGAGTATGAGTCCCACCGTTATGTTCTTGGCATAATTTTGGAAGTATGGGGAAATTTTCACTTTTTTCCCGGGTAATTATTTTTACCCTCCGGTGTTATTTGGAGCATTTGGGAGCTCAAATTAATAAAAATGTAGTTGAGAGAAATGATCAGGACATCGGATATATCCTAGATATGAAATAACATGGAGAGGCAAAACGGTCAAAAGAGTCGCTATTTCGTTTCTTAACGGCTAAGAAAGACGGCTTTGGAATACACGTTTTCCAAGGCAGTTGTGGAATAATTATCCCTACAATATTCCAGATTTATTATTTCAATCTCGAGAAGTTTGGAGAAGGGGGTTCGAACCGCCTTTGAATCGGTTAAAGGATAATCATCGACATGAGAATGTCCTTCGAACGCAGGCGTCTCATACCTCGCTCTAGGACTGCAATTGGATGCTTAGCAAAGGTGGGGTCCGGCTCAACCACCAAATTATCATAACTGACTATGTGTCTCGGATCTGGTATATACTCCCTCAGCTGAGACACGTGAAACACAAGATGAACACCCTTTAACCTTGGAGCCAAAACTAATATGTAGGCTGCCCTCCCAACTCTATCCAGTATCTCAAAAGGACCGACATATTGGGGACTCAGCTTCCCCTTTATGTCAAATCGTCTGACGCCTCGCGTCGGAGATACTCTCTCCCAAACATGAGCTCCCACCCTGAATTCTAGAGGTCGATGCCTCCTGTCTGCATATGACTTCTAGCGACTCTGTGCAGCCAACATTCTCTCTCAAATCAGCACTCCTCGAGCCATATCATCCTGAATATATGATCTGACGCTATACCACTGATAATGCTAGGCTCATCCCAACATAACGGTGTACGACATCTACGCCCATACAGTGCTTCATATTGAGCCATCCCAATCGATGCATGTCAGCTGTTGTTGTATGAGAACTCAAACAATGGGAGGTAATTTGACCATCCCTGTCCCCAATCAAACACACAAGCTCGCAACATGTCCTCAAGGGTCTGGATGGTCCTCTCTGACTGACCATTGGTCTGGGGGTGAAACGTAGTTATGAAGTGTAGACTCATCCCCAAAGTAGTCTGGATCTGCTGCCAAAACCTCAAGGTAAATCGTCCATCTCGATCTGAGACGATCGTCCTCGGTACACCATGAAGTCTCACTATCTTCCTAGTGTACTCCTCAGCTAATTTGCTCATTAGCCACATCTCTCTAATAGGGGTGAAACGCGCCGTCTTCGTCAGTCTATCAACAACAACCCATATAGCATCAAAACTCCTATTAGTCTCAATCCGGTCACAAAGTCCATGGAGACGTCCTCCCACTTCCACTGTGGTACTCGTAGTGAATGGAGCTCACCTCCAGGTCTGAAATGCTTTATCTTGACCTGTTGGCAGGTCGCACACTGTGCCACAAATCTGGCTACGTCGGGCTTCAGCCCTCCCCACTAATATGATCGTCTCACATCATGGTACATCTTACTCGCACCTAGGTGCACTGAGTAAGGTGTACAGTGAGCCTCTTGTAATATCGTCTTTCTCAACTCCGCATCAGCGGGTACATAGACGCGGTTGCGGCGTCTCATCACCCCATCTGCTCCAAGGGAGAACTGTGGTGCCTCACCATGAGACATCCTATCTCGTATCCTCGTCGACGTCGGTCAGGTCCCCTACTTTTGTTGGATCTCATCCAACACATCAGGTAGAACCTTTAAAGCGTATAGCTGGGTATCCTCATCAGGAAACTTGATATCCAACCCTAGCAAAGTTGGATCCCTCTAAAGCTGAGGCTGAACTATCACTCTCGCAATCGCCTTCTCTCGAGGCGTCTTCCTACTCAGGGCGTCGGCAACAACGTTCGCCTTCCCTGGATGATACAAAATCTCAAGGTCAAAATCCTAGGTTAGCTAAAATCATCTACGTTGGCGGTTATTCAATTCCCGCTACGTAAAACTATACTTCAGACTCTTATGGTATGTGAAGATTTGTCATATAGCACCATATAGGTAATGTCTCCAGATCTTCAAAGCATGAACTACCGTTGCTAACTTCAGATCATGAGTCGGGTAGTTCTCCTCATATGTCTTCAACAGTCGAGACGCATATGCAATAACTCTGCCCCTCTGCATCAACACACATCTTAGCCAAGATTGAAACATCATCATACTACACGAAACCACCAGTGCCCTATGGATGCGCTAACATAGGAGTAGAAGTCCATCTTCCTTCCGCTCCTCAATCATTAAGAACACGGCTCGGACTATACAAATCAAATAGTCTTCTCAACAAACTGATACATGATTGGGCTATCATATAAACTCCTCCACAGACAGCGAGAATATCTGGTTACTCCGAAAAGACTACTTCAAAAAGTAACTAACTTCGTCGACATTCGCCGGTATTGTTCCAACTACAATAGTTATAATCCTTCTCGAATCAATCTAGATTCCTTCAACAGGTCACACGATCTCGAAAGGTCAGGTCACATATTCAAACTCGTACTTAACATACAACTCTTAATCTTACAAGACTCATAAAATATTCTCCAATGTTCTGCGTGTTCCTCTCAACTCTAAGAGTACACTAGGATATCATCTACAAAAACTCACTACAACGAATCCATTAAGTCAATAAAACTTCGTTCCTCACCATATATGTGGCGGCATTTTCGTGAGCCCGAATGACATCACTACAACTCGTAGTGGCCATACCGAGTCTGAAATGCCGTTTTGGGCACATCTCATTCGCTCATTCTCATCCGGTGATATCCAGGTCTCCACTTTTATCTGGAGAACTTAGAAGTTCCTTGCAACAAATCTATCAATTCATCCCTGTGGAGTAGTGAACACTCGTTCTTAATAATCATCTTACTTACTCTTGAAAATTCGCGCACAACCACAACATTCCTTCTTCCATACGAAAACGTGGATATATTCAAAATCATTCAGATGCTCCAGCTCTAACTTGATGCCGGAATCCACGCTCTTCCATACCATAGACTAGATGGTATATCAAACATATTCACAAATCCTCGTATTACCAAGACTCTCGTATTCCTCATTACATACATCAGATGCCTCATAGGCTCACACAATCATCCTCGTTGCTGATAACCGAACACATCCTTCAAGATCTCTATCACAAGAAAGGTCACAATCTAATCCATCATACCAGTGGTCAATATGGTCCATCTATCATAGTTCAAACTTCACTTATAGCGATCTACTCGATCCACTACTTCCTCACGTTCAAAGACATAACAAAGAAGTCCACAAGAGAAAATCACAAGTCTTGATATAACTGGGCTAACACACATCTCGCGGGTACCTCTGACCCTAAAACAACTGAGTAACCCTAAGTAAAGGGTACTCCCTATATCACATCTAAACCCACGTTCAACACATACATCAAAAAGAGGGCATAACACCAGCACCAAAAGAACTCAAAAAGGTAAACCATTACTAAGAATGGTACCAGAAAACAACTAACGTTAACAACTCCACTACACCTCACCGTCCATAACTCGATTATACGCTCTTCAGATATCAATGACGTTATCTTCATGATCTATTCCTCTACTCTATCTACACCGGAAAGAGGAGAGTCCAATTGAGAAGGAACACTGCCTTGCTGACAAAAGGGATCAAAATGGCATAGTTCACCACCTGTGAAGCAAGCTATCGGTGCTAAAGAACACTAAGAGCGCAAATGGCTTGGATCACCACAGTTGAAACATGGTCGTCCCGTCTTCACAACCTGTGGGGCTGAAGGGAAACTCGATCTTCTTCGTTCAGCCTTAGTAACCTTAGCATCGAAAGAAACTTGCTGATGTGGCATCTTATTTTGTCGGTAGAAAATCGCTCGATGTCCTAACTTACCACAAGTATAACACGTCACTAAAGATCTCTTACATTCCGGACGTAGGTGTCCTGGATCCCAAAGTTGAAACAAGATCTCATCTTGCCAGAAGTCTGTTGTTTTTTCTTTGATCCGGAAGCTTCAGTAGGTCCCACTGATGTTGGTAAACCCAAGATAAGTCTATCTGCTCGGTAGGCATATATATATATATTCTCGAAACTTGGGTCTACTAATTATTACAAAGTTTGTATCCACTGGTCCAATCTCTGTTGCAGACAGATCGACGGTGGGAACTTGTCCCTGACCTATCACCACTGAAGGGAGAGGGGGTGTACCCCTACCTCGTCCCACTACAGATGCCACTCTAGTCTGAGCCATGTGTAGGGTATACATACCTAATCTTATAAGTCTATATATATATGCCATAGGTATTGATATATATATATATATAAAACACATCAACATAATCCATAATACATATCTATACTACTAAGATCAATGGCAGAGGTGACGACTTCTCGTACATTCTATCCCAAATCAACAACTTTTAAAACCAAAAACCTTTTGAAAATATCAAACTCCTTTCGGGTTCTGTTTATTTTACATATCAAACTTCATTGCAGGTAGCAAGTGCCATTGTTGTCAACCTAAGGCTCGGATACCAACTATGTAACACCCCAAATCGGCGGGACTCGGGATGCCACATTGGGTTAGGATCTCACAGTGGATCCTGACCCTAGCTTGACAACAAGTTCATTGGACCTTACAACATGACACTGACAGATATAAAATAAATACATAAAATTGTACATCAAAAGGTATAGAAGATCATAGCAGAGTATAAAACATCGTCCTCACACAAGAGGTATCCAAAACATCATCCTCACGCAGGAGGTAAATATCCCCAAAACCATAACCACCTAATGTACGAGAGTCCTCGGCCTGTCACCCTGCCAGATCACTCAACAACTCGCCTATCGTGGAAGGCATCTACAACATGGTATGAAACCATTAGCTAACCATACGTATATAAGATAATGCATAAGTACAAAAACAAATCATGAAAGATAAACACATAATCATGTTGTCACACATTTACCCATTTTATCATCTTTATGTAATAGTCATTCACTCAAATCGTATATATACAGATATATGAAACTATGTGACATGAGGAACTTATCATCTTGCCTCTGGGCCTGCTAGCCGACTGTAGTAGTATTGGTCACACAACCCGTGTACCCTATGGAGTGGATTGCACCCTTCGTGTAAAGCCAGTCTGGCCTGACGTCAGAGAACCTCCCAGACTCCACGGCGGGATGAAAGGGAAATGTTATCTAAGCTACACATACGGGGCAATAAATAAAACATAGGTCGGTAATAATCGACATCACATGCTATCATTTCAAGCATATAACACACACACCACTCATGCAAACACCCAATATAAGGATGATAGCTAAGTAAGTCCTACGGACTTACCTCAACCTCGTACAATCACAACCACGATCAACCTCCGATCCTGAGAGGGACAATGCCTAATAACAAGGCATAAAGAGATATCAATACTCCTATCAATCAAAAAGGTCACACCTTGACCCAAGGGATCCATAAGGATCATACTCAATCTATAAGCCTCACAACCAACTAGGCCTCAATATCTCAACATAACTCACAATTCCTCAAATCTCAAGGTAATATCTAATCAACATTCTTCAATCTCAATTCTAATCCTAATTTAATTAATTAACCTTTAATTAATTAATTAAATTTCGTGAGAATAACGTTTTGCCCGCAGGCAATTTCTAAACCCACCTATCATCAGATTTCATCAACAAATAACCCATAATCACCAGAATAATATAACGACCATAATGGAATTTCTAATTATCCATTTTGACAAGCCTAAATTCAATTTAGGCCAAATCGCAATACGGAAAACGAATAAATTCATAACTTATTTGTTACTAACCCGATTGACGATCTGAAAGAAGATTCGGAATCACAACGACGCAGGCTACACATGGACAACATAAACTTCACCGGAATATGAGCGACGGAACCTGCCTGGTGACATATATGCTCGACCAGCTAATCATCTGCTTGGAAATGCCGAAACTCGGTACCGATATGAAGAGAATGAAGAGAGGAATACAGAAACTCAAATGGAATTGAAATCGGATTAGAAACGGAGAGTAGATCTGAGTTTGAAGGTTGAGAGAAATCAGACCTTTTACGAGGAAACGTGAAAGGAAATGAATTAATAAAGGATTTTCCACTATTTATAGTGAAGACGATAATTATCCTTTAGCGAAGTCGATAATTATCCTTTAACCGATCAAAAGGCGGGTCGAACCCCCTCCTCCAAACTCCTCGAGATTGGAATAATAAATCTGAAATATTGCAGGGATAATTATTCCACAACTGCCTCGGAAAACGTGTATTCCTAAGCCGTTTTTCTTAGCCGTTAAGAAACGAAATAACGACTCTTTTGGCCGTTTTGCCTCTCCATGTTATTTCATATCTAGGACGTATCCGATGTCCTGATCATTTCTCTGAACTGCATTTCTATCAATTAGAGCTCCCAAATAACACCGGAGGGTAAAAATAATTACCCGGGGAAAAAGTGAAAATTTCCCCATACTTCCAAAATTATGTCAGGAAAATAACGGTGGGACTCATACTCATTACTTACGCAATCTTCGCGAGTTATGGGTCAATTATATTACTATCAATGATTAAGTTAATCAACATTAATTAGAATTTGGAAATCCCAGCTATTACACAGTAATGGGAACATGTCCCTGGCCTATCACTGCTATAGGAAGAGGGGGTCTACCACTACCTCGTCCTATTGTAGATGTTGCTCTAGTCCGAGCCATCTACGGGGTATGCACACCTAACTTATAAGGCTATATATATGCCATATGTATGGATATATATATATATATATATATATATATATATATATATATATATATATATATATATATATATATATATAATACTTCAATCCAACACAACATACATACACAACAACACATAATACATACATATATATATATATATATATATATACTATCGAGATCCTCAGAAGGGTGATGGCTTCCCGTACACTCTATCCCAAATCACTCTACACTTTTCAAAACAAAAATCCTTTGGAAAATTTAGACCCCTTTCGGGTTCTGTTTATTTCTATTTGACATTTATCGCAGATTGCAAGTGTCATTGTTGTCAACCTAAGGCTCTGATACCAACTTTGTAACACCCCAAATCCGCAGGACTCGGGGTGCTATTGGGCTAGGATCTCATAGTGGATCCTGACCTTAGCCTGACAACAAGTTCAATGGATCTTATAACAAGGCACATAAAAATATAAAACTAAATCCATAAAACTGTATAAACATACATCAAAGGTTTACAAAAGATACATCTGAGAACAAAACATCAATCACAACTATACATATACAAATTATCTTAAAACCCTCGCACAACCTAGTGTACGGAATCCCTAGCACGGCTGATCACCCATCTTTCTCACTCTGCAGTCCTCCTATCCTATAGAAGATCTACAACACGGTATAAAATCGTTAGCTAACAAAATATGAACAAGAATGAAGCAATAGCACATATAATCACATCAACACATCACAATATGCAATGTCACACACACAACCGTTTATTATCTTCAATTACGTTATTTCATTACTAATTCAACGTATTTTGTGGCATGAGGAGCCTTTAGAACCTCGCCTTTGTCCCCTTTCACACAACTTTTGCATGGGGATCTACCTCCCCCCGGAGTACCGGTTTCAGAGCACCTTCTCCACTCTCGGCGAGCTTTGACAGGTGGTCACGACCAGTTATAATACACTTGGGCCTTTTAATATACATATGTGGTCATCCTAGTCAGGTTTAGTTTATTAATGCAACAATCATATGCACACACACCACCATCACAAACACTCAAATCAACAACTTCTCGCTAAGTAAGTCCAATGGACTTACCTGATACAAACGTAAACTTGTCCACATCACAATTTCCCCTCGAGGAAACGATCAACGCCTACATCAGCAAGGCACACACAATATCAATCGTTGTCAAGGTTAGGAGACTCTTCTCCTACACCCCAAAACCATAACCACACTATAACTCGTATCTAAACCTCGATATCTCAACATACTCACAAATGCCTAAGGCATTACCTCAACATAAACATCAACATCCTTATCACACACCTCACTAGCCTAGCTACTCACTCAAGCTAAGCCAAAAGGGAAAGAAAAGAAGCATACCAATCTTGGTATGTCCTGGACACGCACCTGCGTAAATAAGGAAGCGCAGGAGTGGCGACACACTGCATGGGCGGTGACACTCGGCCGCAGGGGAGGCAAAATTGGCCTGACCGCAGGGGCGGTGGCTCCAATCCTCGGGGGCAGTCGAATAGTAGAGGGGTTCTTTGTGACTTCTCTTCGACCCTTATTTTGACTCTCTTCACTTCTTCATTGCCCCAAAGGCAATCAACAAAGATGGTTGCAGCCGCCTCAGCCGCAGGGGCGGGTCCATGGTGCCGCTGGGGCGGTGCAACGCACCTGCGGCAATGCAGAACCGTAGGGACGGGGTCCATATGAAGGCTATGGATTTTATACCTTTCGTTTTCTTTTTCCTAGTTTTGGAAAAAACATTTAGTTCTAAGTTTTAGGGTATCTTATGTAGTTATTTGTGAAAATGTATAGCTTTCTTGAGAGCAAAATATTCCACCACGTGACCACCAAAATCCTTGATATATAGTTATCAATTTATTTCGTAATTCAAATAAAATATATGACAATATCTTGTTGGTAAGATCGGTCGTTAGAAGGCAATTTTTAACCTTATCATTGGTTAGATTGACCATAGTGAATGGGCACATAAATAAATTTTGTTTGACACTTTCAAATGGATGTTTGTTGAGGGTACGTTGTATAGGTACAATGACTCTTTGTCTCTTGATATTTTCATTTGTAGGAAGACCGTCAATTGACAATTTTCATAGACACGTTTTCACCTTAGGCATGTTATCCGCCTCTCATATCATGAATTTATGTTTGTAGTCATGCCTTTTTTTTATGAATTAGGTTCATTGCTTGATGTAAGCGCATCTTTAGACGTAGCTCAATTTGAAACCATGATTATAGAAACTAGGAGGCAAGGAGTAAAGATCACTCTAAGGAGGAGAAGAGAAGAATAAAGATCACTCAAGACTAAAGAGAATTGAAGAGCATTTTAGAAGAGAAATGGAGACCATTTCTAGGAAATGGAAGCCATCAAGAGTAGAAACGTCCAAGACTTGAGTTAAACTAATCCATTACTCGACACATATAAGCATCGATATCGACATCCAAAGGGCCGAAACTTGTGCCTGAAGTTGGATCAATTAGATCTTATTTTACAGGCTATAATTAACACCTTTAAATTTAATTATGATTTTTACTTTAAATATTGGGTCTTTTTATGTTAATTTTCAGCTCAAGTTTTATTTTATGTTTTTATGTTATTTTAGGTCATCTAATAGAGAACGCTTAAAGATAGATATCATCTAGATGTTATCTTATCTTTGAGATTGATTTTATTATATCTTATTTAGTAGATCTCATCTTATCTTAAGATAGATCTTATAGTTAGAGATAGATTTTAGCTTGTTTAATTTTTCTATTTAAGAGGACTTTAGGATCAATTGTTGGTCACCAATTTTGAACTAAAGATTCTTGTTTGGGCACGTTTTCGTGTGTCTTCTCGGGGAAGAGAGAATGAATGTATTCTCGTTTGACCTTATAGCTTGGACTGTTTTGTGTTGTGTAACCTTGAACCGCCAAGTTGGTGCTCTCAATCATTCACAAGCCTCGTTCTTGTGCTTTAGGGATCATTATTTTTCTTCTTGTGCAAGATTGTAGCATAAGGGTTCTACAATCATTCTTGGTTGTGTGTTAGGGCCTTTCTAGTGTGCTCCAAATTGTTTAATAGGGTTTGACCTTAATCTATCTATCTACCTGATCCATATCATTCATCGAATCATTCACCCATTCCTCCATATATAATTGCCGCCCAACCCCCCCCCTTTTTTATCATCATCCCTACATTTGATCGATTTTTTATAATAAGAATAGATATCTAGTTTCCATTGTTGGTGTTGAAAGATCCGTACGTCTTAAACAAGTTATCCCAGTATCATGACCGATTTAGTAGAGAACTATCAATTTTCACATGGTGTCCAATATAATATATTTAGGATGTTGATGATAAGTAATTGATAGTTATGGATCTCAATCACGAGGCTATGCGGGAGGATTATTGGTCTTATTGTATCATCAATTTTATCGTGATTTCATGTATTTGTCAAATAATTGCTTACTAGTTCATCTTGAACAATTAGGGTTTTATATGTGATTTGGTTTTCAAGTGGTTGAGTAGTCAATCACAGATCATTCCCAAATAGCATAGAAAATAATGACGATTTGGTTTTATTCGCGACTTTGTTAGGACATATATTTCCTACTTTGTGATTCCAGATGTGAGATCCTTTAAGATATTTTTTTCTCAACAACTGTAACCCACATATTGTTTGGTTCAAACATTATTTTCAAAGGAGTTTCAACTTAAGGGCCTTATGCATGTATTCTGCCTTATTGATAGCCACACATCCGGATTGTATTGGTTTATAGATTTTGTGCCAACTAGTGAGGGGTGATGAGGCTAAATGGGAGACCGAGGACAGTTTTCGGAGGAACTATCCGGAGTTTTACGCTGATATAGCGGCGTCTATAGGACCGTCGGGTTAGTCCCGAATTCTTATATGTTTTTGATGGTCTGGGGATAGTTCTTGAGTTGTTACCGAGGCGGTTATGTCTGAGCGTTCGACGTTTAGCAAGTTTTGGGACGAAACTTGTTTTTAGGGGGATCTTATGTAACGCCCGGAATTTTAATTCCGGTTTGTGAGTGGTTTAGCGGCCTTCCGCAGTCGCGACTCAGTCATTTCCGCAGGCACGGCGTGCTGAGTGGGCAAATGTTTTATCCCGTTTCCATCGCAACCTTCCGTTTCCTTCTTTTAACGAGTGACCCCTCGTTCTTTGGCGTAAAGTAACCTTTGGGGGTTGCTGACCCTTTGATTCCCCATAAAATGCAGCTTTCCCTCTTTTCCCCCTTTCTACACTCTATGACGTTAGTTATTTTCCTCTTTTCCTTGCTTCCCTCTTCTCTGCCTTCTCTCTTGGTGTTCTTGCATGTGGGTTGATAGGTGATGGAATCACTATCATTTAGGGTAGTTTTTAGAGTCTTTTTATTGCATTACTGTCGGTTTATGCTACTAACTCCTTGGTCCAGAAGAAGAAGATCAAAAGAAGATAAGGAAGGAGTTATGTTATAAGCACTTAGGAGTAAAGATCGATCAAGAAGCAAATTTTCTGTTGCTCCACCGCCCCCGCGGGCCCTTGCAGCCACCCCAGCGGGTGACACTTCCCACTGAAGCACTCCCAGCACCTTCACCAGCGCCGGCCAAGATGCAGATCACCGCCCCTGCGCCACCCATCGGCGCCTCTGCGGTGACTTGCCCGGAAAAGACGAAGGCCAGCTCCCCTGCGCCTCGCCTTGGGAGCTGGAAGGCGAAGAGTCTGTGTCACCGCCCCTGCGTTGGCCTTGAGGCGCCCCTGCATCTTGACATCAAAAACGCCAGAAAGACGAAAGGTCAGACGTTGAAGTGCATTAAAGATCCGCCCCAGCGGAGCTGTGTAGCCGCCCCAACGGTTATGAAGAAGATCAACCGATTCTGCCTAAACCGCCCCTGCGGGTCCTGAAGGCCGCCCCTGCGGTTTAACGCCAGAAGCTTTACTCCGGCTGTTTACACCACCTTTATGGCATTAAAGGTGGCTGTTTTAGGCCGGCTATTTACTCCTAATTAAGTGTCTTTTGTAGTATAAATAGTCCATGGCTGATTGCTAGAATCATCCATGCTTTTCCACACAAAATCCATTTTTAAGCTTGAGTTTTCCATTGTAATGAATTGCTAACTCTCTTGCTACATTGGGTTGGATTGAAGCTGCTTTGTTACTTTGGTTGTAAGTCCTTTTAATATAAGTTTTTATTCAGTAATGCTTTGTGTTTCCTTGATCTCCATTGTTTAATTGCATGTTAACTATTACGTGAGATTGATCACCTTATGTTCTAAAGTGCATGTAAATAACTAGGATTAATAGGTTCCGGGTTCGGGTCTTTAATCTAGTAGCAACTTTAAGTAATAACGGGTTGTAATTACTTAAAGGAAAGGAACACAAATATAAAGATAAGTTTAACGGTTTTAATCTTCTCTTTATATCCCTTTGTCTTTGTTTGAATGCTAACTTATTATTTGTTCTTGTAGGTTTACGGAACTTTAATAGGTTAAGTTGTGTTGATGCCGGTTGGCTCAACACATATGTATGATCGAGACGGGAGATTACTTAAAAACTTGAAAAAGGAATACACCAAAGTAGCAATTGCATGCTTAGAATCAACCTAGTGTAGATTCACCCATTATTGTCTTACTTGTCGTATTTATCGTTTTCATAAGTTTTTGTGAATCAATTCAACCAAACCCCCCCTTGTGTCACTTGTCATTATAATCAATAATTGCATCTAAAACACCTCAACTCTCTTGGGTTCGACCCTTACTTACTCACTATACTTGTTCTTAGTGCTAAGTCGGGATTTACTTTTGATTGGGTATAGACGACCATAGAAATACCTCTAGTCAAATTTTGGCGCCGTTGCCGGGGAGTTTTTGTGTTTTATTGTTATTATTGATTATTGGTTTGAACCAATTTTATGGTTCAAACCCGTGCTACTAATTCCGTCTTTGCTTCTTTTGATCCAGAAATTGAGAGGACGCACATCTGGCAACGAAGACAACAAAAACTACAACAAGAGATGGCTGACCGTACTCTTCGTCAACTTACGCAGCCCACTTTGGCTCAAAACCCTCTTGCGGTCGCTATACCGGCACTAGGGGAAGGAGTCAACTTTGAGCTCAAACCGGGCCTTATTCACTTACTTCCATCCTTCCATGGGTTAAGTGGTGAAGACCCCATCAAGCACCTTGGGAAGTTCAACACCGTTTGTATGAGTATGAAGCCGGCCAACATTACCGAAGAACAGATCAAGATGAGGGCATTCGGCTTCACACTCAAGGATTCGGCGGATGATTGGTATTACCACCTTCCATCCGGGAGCATTGACACTTGGAAGAACCTTCACAAAGCATTCTTGAAGAAATACTTTCCAGCTAAAAAGACCAATAGCTTGAAGAAAGCTATAAGCAACATCGAGCAAGAGGCAACCGAAACTCTCTATGAGTACTTCGAAAGGTTTGCACGTCTCCGATCCAGCTGTCCTTTCCATGGATACTCAACTCAAGATCTAGTCTTGCACTTGTACAATGGCTTGCTAGACAATGAAAGGAGGATTGTCGATGCAGCTTGCGGAGGTAATATTCTTAACTTTACCCATGACCTTGCTTTGGAAAAGATACAGGAACTAACAGAAGGGACTCGGAATTTCGGAAGGACCCCGGCTAAGAAAGGAGTTCATGCCGTGAGCTCCGAGAAGAGCGAGATTTCCACCGAGCTGGCGAAATTGAAGGAAATGGTGAAAAGGCTAACACTTATGGGAACACCGCAGCAGCTAAAAGCTTGTGGAGTTTGTGTTGACCCATATCATCCAACGGACATGTGTCCATAAGTTCAAGATGACGATGCTGAAGTTAACGCAATGGGTTATGGACAACCACAGCAGCAAAGACCTAGGAACGATCCCTATACACAGAATTTCATGCCAAATTGGCGTGACCAACAGAATTTTCGTTGGAGGGATCAACAAAACCAACAACAACAGCCCCGCCAAGGTAAGTATCACTCAACTGAAGATATGTTGCAGGTTTTGACTAAACACTTTGCTACCCATGTCCAAACAATAGAATCAAGCATCAAGAACCTTGAGAAGCAAGTTGGGCAAATGGCGGAAGCCATTACAAGAATTGAAACTAGGGCCTCCGGAGGATTACCGTCACAAACGGTTATAAACCCAAAAGGCATGCAGGAAGAGGTCCAAACATGGAGAAAGAGTCCTTACGTCGAGCCAACGACGTAAAACAAAGGCTCTAATTCGGGAGGCAACCCGAAGGAATAAGAACAGGAGCTTCTGTCAAGAAAACCGCCCCTGCGGCTCTAAGTTCCGCCCCTGCGGCGACACCCCTAGCCAGCGCCACCCCCGGCGCTGGGCCTGCGTCTGCTCACGTAGGTCACCGCCCCCGCGGTGCCAACCCTACGCCCCTGCGGCGGACACCCTTGACACACACCCTCAGCTCCGCCCCCGGCGTTGAGGCTGCGTGCCCCCTCTCTCTTGTCACCGCCCCCGCGGCGACACACACCGCCCCTGCGGTACAGTTAAGGAAAGAAAAAATACACTTCCCAAAAATAACCTACATCTACCACCTTCCCCACTCCCTCTCCATTCACTCTGCAAAATATAGCCGCTCATCCCCCTACATCCTTGCGCCCTCCAACACCTCATCACCACCACCTCGACGCGCCCCTTGCGCCACCTCCGGCAACCCAACAACGCCACCTATTCTTGCAAACACAAACAATCTCCACCACATACACTCACCCCTTCTCCCCACTCCGCTGTCCCACCTCCGGCAACGTCTGCGACAACAAGGAAGGAATCGGAAAAGCACAATCGCCACCACCTTCGTCGAACGACCAAATCGCCCTTCTGCTCTTCGACCGCCCCTGCGCCTGCAAGCTCCCGCCCCTGCGCCTGTTGCAGCCGCCCCTACGTAAATCACGATAGAAGGTTTGCCCCTTGATCAAATTGCTGAACTTTCTAACTTTTTACTTGATCAATTGCAAGAGATGGAACCACAAAGGAAATACAAGTTGACGGAAGGTGAGAAGGATCGGTACAGGATTTCTCAAAGCCGGGAGGTGCATGCAACCCGGTTCCTTGATGCTTCCACCTTGGAAAATGTAGGGATGTTGGAAAGTATGCAGGAATTTCTTAACAATGCTGGGTTAGGTGATTTTCTGATAAGGAGCGCTCCAACACACCCCGACCTCACCAGACAGTTCATAGCAACATTCAAAATGGAGACGGAAGACCAATTGTGTATAGGAGTTTCATTCAAGTACAACAAGAGGAAGTACACATTGGATTACACTCATATACAAGAGGCATTGGGAGTGACCATAGCAGCTTCCGATGATTGGATGGAACCCATTCCGACACTGGATCTGTTAGAGTTTTGGTAAGCTGCTACTAGGTCAGAGTTTCATGTAGAGGGTGAGTACTCCAACAAATTCACTCACCTCTGTTTAAGGCTCATCTCCAAGGTCTTCATGAGTGTCTTCTGTGGACACAAGGAAGAGAATAAGGTCGCTCTTAAGGACCTTCCACTGCTATATGCTTGTCTCTCCAACGAATTTGTGCCGGATTGGGCATATCTCTTCCTTACCGCTCTTAAGAGGATTAGGAGGAATGAGCCTCGTGACATAGTGGGAGGAGGTATCATTTCACTACTAGCTGCACGGGTGATGGATCTTCCTCCATTGGAAGAAGGTTTGGAGGCACCCTGATACAATGAGAGGTTATTGAGGAGGTGTAGGCTCCTCAAGATAGATGGGGGACATCGTTTCTGGATCTCCCTTGCAGATGGGGGTCATCTTACATATTTGCCCCGCCGACTCCCCTTGGGAGAAGAGCTCTCCGACCTATATGTACCAGCTGACCCTGTCCCTCCGAGACGACCTCAGGTTGATATTATTGGGAGGTACGCAGCCGGCTCTAGCAGGGCCCACCACACTGATGAGGAGATGCCGACGGCGGGACACGACAGTCAAACCATGGAGAGTTTGCAGGCTCAGATGGCTGCTTTGACTATGCAGCACCAGGCATGGCAAACAGAGTATCAGCAGTCCATGCTTGAGTAGCAGCAGGCGTGACAGTCCAGCTTCGCCTCCTCCATGACCTCACACTTCGACCAGAGGCAGAAGGCATGGCAGGCAGCCCAGCAGCAACAGCTGGAGGCTCAGCAGCTGGCTTGACAGGCCTGTTTTGAGACCTCCTTTGGTCGCCGGATGACTGCCCAGCAGGACCGCATCGACGATATCTACCAGCGGCAGGAGCATTTCTTCCGCCACTTCCCTTACCCGCCGGAGGAGGGTCCTGGTGGTCCATCCGGACCACCCCAGTGAGGGGTACATTTCTTTCCCTTCTCCCACATTTATCTTTGACTCATTTTCACTTTGAGGACAAAGTGCACTTCAAGTATGGGGGAGGGATATATATCATTGCTTGTATAGTTTATTAGTTGTTTTTGACATTTTGTTTTGCATTATTGAAATCAGTTTGAAAAAAAAGCCAAAGAAATGAAAGAAAAAGGCATGAAAATCCTTGGATAAACCGAAAACCCGAAAGGGCGGTTTAGGTAAAAAGAAGGTAGTCCGACCAACCTTAGGTTGGTGCAAAAATGGACTTGAGGAATGTGAGCTTAAGAGAGAAAAGAAGAAGAGTGGCAAGGTGAAAACCCGAAAGGGCGCCTTGGCAAGATGAGCGACACCGAGTGTAGGTTTCCCTTCCGGCGTTTTGGCGACATAAGAAGGGGAGTCATAAGGAGGTTGTCCGGGTAGGCCACTCTTGGAGCAATAAGGATGGTAGTACCTTCTTTTTCTCACATTTCCTCTCTTTTTCTTTCTTTCTTTCTTGGTTTTTCTCTTGTTTTCCATTATTTCTCTTTCTTTCCCTTGCTTCCTGAGACCTTGAGTCTAATTGTTGTCATTTGTTTTACTCGGGACAAGTAAAAGGTCTAAGTATGGGGGAGTTTGATAGGTGATGGAATCACTATCATTTAGGGTAGTTTTTAGAGTCTTTTTATTGCATTAGTGTCGGTTTATGCTACTAACTCCTTGGTCCAGAAGAAGAAGATCAAAAGAAGCTAAGGAAGGAGTTATAAGCACTTAAGAGTAAAGATCGATCAAGAAGCAAAGTTTCTGTTGCTCCACCGCCCCCGCGGGCCCTTGCAGCCGCCCCAGCGGGTGACACTTCCCACTGAAGCACTCCCAACACCTTCACCAGTGCCAGCCAAGATGCAGATCACCGCCCCTGCACCACCCATCGGCACCCCTGCGATGACTTGCCCGGACAAGACGAAGGCCAGCTCCCCTGTGCCTCCTACTGCGCCCTACCTACGCCTCGCCTTGGGAGCTGGAAGGCGAAGAGTCTGTGTCACCGCCTATGCGTTGGCCTTGAGGCGCCCCTGCGCCTTGACATCAGAAACGTCAAGAAGGCGAAAGGTCAGACATTGAAGTGCATTAAAGATCCGCCCCATAGGAGCTGTGTAGCCCCCTAGCGGTTATGAAGAAGATCAACCGATTATGCCTAAACCGCCCCTGCGGGTCTTGAAGGTCGCCCCTGCGGTTTAACGCCAGAAGCTTTACTCCGGCTGTTTACACCACCTTTATGGCATTAAAGGTGGCTGTTTTAGGCCGGCTATTTACTCCTAATTAAGTGTCTTTTGTAGTATAAATAGTCCATGGCTGATTGCTAGAATCATTCATGCTTTTCTCCACAAAATCCATTTTTAGACTTGAGTTTTCCATTGTAATGAATTGCTAACTCCCTTTCTACATTGGGTTGGTTTGAAGCTGCTTTGTTACTTTGGTTGTAAGTCCTTTTAATATAAGTTTTTATTCAGTAATGCTTTGTGTTTCCTTGATCTCCATTATTTAATTGCATGTTAACTATTACTTGAGATTGATCACCTTAGGTTCTAAAGTGCATGTAAACAACTAGGATTAATAGGTTCCGGGTTCGGGTCTTTAATCTAGTAGCAACTTTAAGTAATAACGGGTTGTAATTACTTAAAGAAAAGGAACACAAATATAAAGATAAGTTTAACGATTTTAATCTTCTCTTTATATCCCTTTGTCTTTGTTTGAACACAAATAATAACGGGTTCTTGTAGGTTTACGGAACTTTAATAGGTTAAGTTGTGTTGATGCCGGTTGGCTCAACACATATATATGATCGAGACGGGAGATTACTTAAAAACTTGAAAAAGGAATACACCAAAGTAGCAGTTGCATGCTTAGAATCAACCTAGTGTAGATTCACCCATTATTGTCTTACTTGTCGTATTCATCGTTTTCATAAGTTTTTGTGAATCAATTCAACCAAACCCCCCCTTGTGTTACTTGTCATTATAATCTATAATTGCATCTAAAATACCTCAACTCTCTTGGGTTCGACCCTTACTTACTCACTATACTTGTTCTTAGTGTTAAGTCGGGATTTACGTTAGATGGCCTTCTTTTGGTTGCATGTGTTCCTTGCTAGCTTAGGACGTGGAGGAGGGTGTTGATCTTGTGGATGAAGATTGGAGATGACCCAGCCAGAGAAGGAATCCATAGAAGCCCTATTGCTTAATTGAAGAATCGAGGAAATCATTGTTTCTGGAGTTCGACTGAGGGGCGCCTGCACAGAGCCGCGGGGGCGGACCAAGCTAGTTTCAGGGGCTGCGCCAACAGCTAGCCAGCCACAGGGACAACGCTAGGATCCGCAGGGTCAGTGAACTTCCTTCCGTAGTGGCGCCTTCTGAGTCCGCGGCTGCGTTCCTTCAACAGTAGGCCCTATTTCTTTTGTCTTCTTTCCTTCTTTCCTTCCTTCGTATGAGAGGTTGATTCATGCTAGTATCATGCCTAGGATGGACCTAGGATAGTCTTGTGAATGCCACCTAGTGAACATGAACCTAAGAGACCTTAGAGCTTGGATGTGGTCTTGTTGAGCTTGTGTGTGATGACTTTGTGGTATCTCCTAGGCTAGTGGTTCTTACTCCAGCTTGGGGGGGGGGGTGGTATGACATTGTAGGACAGGGGGGCTAGTGTGTATCCTAACATACCTTTGTGAGCATATATGAGCTTGGAGACTAAGAGTGCTATCCTAACATATGTTAGGAGAGTATGGTCTTGTAAAGATCATTAAGGATAGAAGTCTAGAACTTTTAGTATGTGTGAGTGCACGGTTGTTGATTATCGTGCCTTGTTTTGATCAGGCTTTGATAGTATTCCTACGGGAAGTGAGATGTGTTATTCTTGGTTGATCGTTGAGACGAGGTAAGTCCACGGACTTACTTAGCTAGCTTCTGCATATTTGTTGATGCGTGTGGGTGGTGTGTGTTTATAATTGTGTTATAACTATTAACCAGATTAGGATGATTATGAGATTATTATTTTGGCCCAATTGTATGATAACGGGCGGTGACCACTTGTCCAGTTGAAAATGGGGAAACTGGGAGGTGCCTTGCCACCAGTTCAACAAGTGATGCTGATTCGCATCCGGACCAAACCTTTTGGTGAAAGGGTACAAGGGCGAGGTCCTTGTGATTCTCGTGTGAGCATGTTTGTGTGTTGACTTTATTTGTATGTGTTTGTGCCTTCATCCTACTTCTAATATTCGGAATGTAAGCTAACGGTTTTAAACCGGTTGTTGTTGATGCTCTGCAGGTTAGGGTTGTCGCCGAGTGACTCGGAGCAGTTGGGGTCCTCGTACATTATAGGACGGGGATGGGATTCGTATTATTATGTTGTGGACGTATGTACTTTTGTTATGGAGTTATGTTGTCGTTTTGAGGACTCGGCTGAGATACATTCTTCAACCCATCATACAAATTTATTCAAGAAATTAAATTCACGTAATATTGCTAGGGTAAACATCCATTCCACCCGATCATTTTTTTTCATATTGAGCTTTATAGCCACGAAACCTTCTTTTTCCTTTTTGTTTTGAAACCACGAAACATCTCATGCACAATAAAGATTATCATGAATTGTTCTATTTTGGGTAAAAGCTCCTTTGAGCGGATGAATTAGTTTAGGTAGGACTATATTTAGTTTGTTTGTCAAGATTTTTGCTATTATTATATAAATTGTTGAGCAAAGGCTTATTGGTGTATAGTAGTTTGTTGTGGATGAGTCATCGATCTTGTGTATAAGGGAAAAAAGGTGTGTCTGGAGCTGTCAAAAATTGACCCAACTCATGAAACCGACGTGGCCCCGAAAATTTTGAAAAAAAGAGAATATCCTTAACCGACCCGCTTGAAACCGATTTAACTCAAAGTAATAAATGACCCAAAGTAACCCGACTCGAATGACCCGATTGCCCAAATAACCCGACTTCGAAGTAACCTAATAGCCCGACCGGAGTGGCCCGGTGGCCCAAACTAACCCGACCCAAAGTAACCCGGCCCTAAGTAACCCGACCCGAAGTTACCCGATAGCCCAAAGTAACGCGATAGCCCGAAGTATCCCGACCCAAAGTAACCCGATAAGTCTATAATGACATATTCCATACTATGTTAATGTTATAAGTCTATAATAACGTATTACATATTCCATTCTATAAGTTGTACATCTGGATTTGGTTAAAGTTCATTTTGATCATAAATCATCCAAATATTTGCGGATAATTATTCAAACCGACTAAAATTGTTTTCACATAAATACATAATCCATTCTATAATTTTAAAGAATAGACATTTTAAAGATAATTTTTAATTTACTATATTTTCTATATATACATAAATAAATATTACATATTACATAATTCATACTATAATTATAAATCTATAATGACATTTTCAACTCCGACACGATAAATGTAAGGTAACGGTAATTTTAACTCAATAAAATAACTTTTTATTTTAACTTATGGTTTACTAACTACTTATTAAAAATATTTTCTAACTTTAGTTTCCGATTTCCTATACAAAAATTGAAGTATACGTATTACATAATACATAGTATAACTGTATAAGTATATATGATGATGTTTTTAAAGTATTAACTTTTTTTACCTTGTTACTGAAAATATATGTGTTAAAGTGTTAAAAATAAGTTTCTTTAAAAAAACTTGTATCAATTATACATTTTTCACTTTCATTTGGATTAACTTATGTACTAATTGGCTATGATATATTTTATTTTACACTTTATAACAAAGAAAATAGGAAAAAAAACATATATGGGTCAAATGGATCTGTCACATTAGATTAGTCGGATATCCACATCCGGTTGAAGTCATTTTCAATCAAACAGATTAGGCTAAAGTCATTCTTATTAAAACAAATCACCCGATTATTCGCGGATATTTATCCAAACCGACTAAAATCGTTTTCACATACCATATTTTATAATTTGGATCAAATAGATCAACCAAATATCCGCGGATTATTATCTAATTTGGTGAAAAGGGATAAATAATTACATTCGAATAAAGTGTTACTTTCAAATAAAGTGTCAAATAATTTATATTGTGTTTCCCAATAGTTTAAGAAAGTAATAGTTGATTAATATAAAATTAAATCAACGATATGACAGGTTATTGATCATAATCAAATTATTTGATACACGATCCAAACCAGTATTAACCAAAACAATTTATATCTAATCTAAACTGACCCGACCCGAAATAAACCGTTAAAAAGAGATTGTTTTGACTTATCCCGTTTGAACCCGACCCGAAATAAACCGTTAAAAAAGAGAGAGAGATTGTTTTGACCCGACCCGTTTGAACTCGAGCCTGTTTTGGCCGACCAAAACTGACCCGTCGGCCCCGTTTGACACCGCTATCAAGAACCGAGCTAAACCGACCCGTTATGACCCGAGAACCGAGGCTACCCGATAACCCGAACAATCGATACCCGGCCCAAAACCGCCCGACCCGAAACAGTCCGATTATTAACCAAGTATTTTTACCCGACACGTTTCAACCCGAACTTGTTGTGACCCGGCCCGAACCCGACAGGTTGGCCCTGTTTGAGACCTCTAGGTCTGCCTAACTTCTTTTAAAATTATACTAGTTTTATATAAGCTTTTGACGGCTTGAGTTACAATTGGTCCGATTATGTGTTAGAATTTGTTGAAGAAGCCTGCTTGTGTCCATCCGGACCTAGGGATTTGTCACTTCCAATATCGAAAAGTGATATTTATATCATGATTTGAGAAAGGTTTAAGTTAATTTCGTATTTTTCCGCATTAGTCATCTCATTACGGATCACTTCGAGTTGCTTTTTAATTTCACCCATGTTAATAGGTGTTGCCTTCAATCCAGATTCATAATTCATAATGAGCACATCAAATATTTCCTCCTTCGTATAGAGAATGGTACCATTATTTCGATATTATTATTTTTCTAATATATTTCTCACAATAGCTCTTCGGTTATGGCATTTTGTGTTTGTATCACCTATATGATTTGATCAAACTCTCTTGATATACGAAAACGGGGGACACAAGTTCTCTCTAAAATAAAAATGGGAAGTCGAACTCTTTTTGAATTTTGGTTTTTGGATATGAAGAGTAAATTCTTTGGGCCTCTCACTTTGGGAATTCTTCAACTCGAACGAACTATCATCGGAATCTCTCTACGGGGTTCGGACTTTTGGTCCTCAACCTCTCACCTTAAAACCACTTAAGCATCTCACCTACATGTTTAAAACTAAGAATTTCACTTCGTTTTCATTGATGATTTGTGAAATCAAACAAATTTCAAGTTCATTAAACTAGACTCGAATGTTTTTATCTATGAAGAACCGGGTTTATGTTCTGAAGATGAGACACGTTGCTTTGATCCGGGTTTGATGTACAGGCGTGCGGTTCATTAAACTAGACAACGCTGTTTGAGCTTAGAGAAGATATATATAAGGTTAGTTGATGACTCACCTAAAACCCTGATCTCATTCCCACCTCCTCTTTTTTCCTCTTGCCGCTCTCTACTCGAACTTTGTCTTCTGGTGCTCTTGAGCGAATAGCATCATCTCCTCTTGAGGTTATGCTTGTGCTTGAGTGTTCTCCTCCACAAATGAAAGAGAGATCAAGTGCTTGAGCCTTCAACGGATGTTAGCTTGAATGGAAACTTTGAATCACCTTCTGTGTGGGCCAAGAAGAAGATCTTTGGATCTTCAGACTCGTGTGTTGTTCTTGTTCGTTTATATTTTCTTTTCTACTCTTACTTATCTATGTTCTTGGTTTTACACTTGCATATTTATCCTTTGTAACTGTTGTTATAGACTTTGGCTTTACAAAACTATAGTGAATTGGATCGATATTGAGATTCCGGGGACGTACGACTTTGTCCCAAACCTCGTCAACAAATCTTGTGTTCAAATCTTGCTCTTAGAGACAATCGCTCTAGATTGTTCTCCGTATGAGTTTTCTATTTTAGATTTGTTAATATTGTGTTAACAAATTGGTATCAAAGTTTTGTTTATTGAGATATTTTTATATATGAAAGATATTGCCTTCTTGAAAATAAATTGGTGTTAACCGCGTGTTCATTGATCTGAGGTTCAAAACGTTTGCGATTTTTCAAGCCTCAAGGAAAGAAAACTATGATTTGGGGTTCTCAAACTGTATTTTACTTTCAATCCAGCATTACTTACATATCTTGTTTCTGCTTCCCTATTCTTGTGTTTCGAATATTTTGAAAACGGTGTTATCAAAGAAAATTCTTCTTTTATCTTAGACAAAGGGCATAATTGCATAAAACATAAATCTGGGCCATTAAATGTAAACACAAAAGACTGGATCACATTTATAATTAACCATAAAGAGAGGGGTCCCGATTGTAAATATCTTGAAAGGGTTTTTTTTAAACCCTATAGTGACAGCGGCGCCGAGGAAGGGGTACACAGGGCTCCGGAGGCGAGCAAGGGTATCGGTGGCCCTGGTTCTTGTGGTGGCAGAAGGTGGATTCCCTAGTGGCGGTGGCGACTCGGCGATGGAGAGGCGGCGTAGGACCTAGGCGGTGCGTGATAGAGGAGGCTGCAATGGACTCTTCTTTGGCGTCGTCGGGTCGAGGAGAGGTAAGGTTCCAGTCGCCGGTTGCAGCTCCATATCTCCGGTGGTGGTGGCATCCGTTAGCGAGGTTCGACAGAAGAGGCTCCCGGCGGTGATGAGTGGCTTTTATGACTGGAGATCATCGGAACAGAGAATGAAAAGGGGATCGAGAGGAATGAAGAGCTCTAGAAGGAGCTTGTGATGGAGAAGCACAAAGAAGGGAGAATGATTGAGAGTGGAAGACATGAGGTGCTTGACTGCGTGGGAAAGAGGGAGATGAAGAGAGGTAAGGCTGAGTAAAGCAAGACAGAAGGTCCAAGTGAGGGCTGCGGTGAGGTTTGTCGAGATAGCAGGAAAGCAGTGAAGGCGATGAGGCAACCACAAGTCAAGGGTTGTTCGCTCTCAGACGTGTGTGTATGGTGGACGATATAGCCTTAAATTTATAACCTAAAATATAAGCGTGAAACAATATGTGAACCAGCAGTGTACGGATCAATTGTAATAAGCAAATACTCCAGGGTCGAACACAAGGACTATGGTGAAACAAAGATTGATAATTCAGGTTGTCAATTAAAAACAAGCAACAAAGCAAAGATATCAAAGATGATGTAATAATTAGGTAAATAAAATACGGATTCTAGAGGTTAAAGCATCTAGTTGTGGTTCCGACTCAAGATCTCAAAAGATAGCGTGGACAAAGCTGAGGTTTGTAAAGGGAAGATGTTTCTAAGGTGGGAATAGATCACCGGGTAAGTCTCACTACTCACTATCCCAAACCAAAGATCCTCTCACCGGGTAAGTCTCAAGGTACTAAGGAAATGAACTATAATCTCAAACCAACACACCACCCAAGGGGATAAAATCAACCTTTACCGAGTAAGTCTCAGGCTAACTCTCAAAGATGGGATGTAGGCACACTCAAACCCCAATAAAGGATAAACCTTTATTACCTACACTAATGATCTTAGGTATACAAACAAAAGAATCACCGGGTAAGTTTCATCCTAGGCTTGCGTTGAACCATGAAAGGTATAACAAGGATAGAATTTGGCAAACTGAAACCCCAACTCAAATAAGGATCAGGAAAGGTCTCGTCTCGCTTAGTTAGTATCCCATCTCGGTCGAGATGTTCTACGACTGACCGAGGTGTTCGTCGGTTAAGGTAAAGGCTCGAGCTTTCAGGGTCCACTGGGGTAAAGGCTCATTCTTTCATCATCTTTCCCACAACCTTTAGCTAATCACCCTAGAATCACATAAAGAACTTAGCCAACAATCATCATGATGACAATAATCAAATATATAAGAAAGGAATCAATATTCAAACAAAAAAACCTTACACAAAGGTCTGAATAACTCAATCAAACAATCAAACAAACAATCAAACTGCGTTCCTCAATCACAATAAGAAAGACAACAAACCAAGTCAAACTAAGAAAATCTTACAACTTCCTTCAACTAACTTCATTGGATTCTTCAACCTTCCAGACTTCCTTTCAAACTTCCTTCCAAACTTCCTTCAACTTGCTTCCTGATTTGGAGATATGCAGCTCCGAGATATCTCATATCCAGAAAATACACCTCTTTATATAGGAGAATCACCTTCCTAAGATAAAATATCTTCAAAGGCAATTTCCTTCCTGAGAATATCTTCCAAATAAATCTGCCAAAAAAAATATGCTTCCATCTAGAAAATCTATCCTAAAATATAGGAAAATCACTTTCCAAAAATAGAAGATCTCAGCCAAAAATAAAGATCTCGTGGCCGGTGGATTATTTGCCTCGGTCCAGCCCATCCTGAAGATCACCTCGGTCGAGGTGATGCTGTGGCCACCCGAGGTGAATCTCAGCTGCGTGTAAATCTCTCTAATCTGGTCCAAAATCAATCTTCCATCCAACTTCCATGCTTCTTGAGCCTTTCTTGTAGCTCCTCCATGCTCCATAATGTAGCTCCAATGACTCCTTAGCTTCCTTAGCTCCATATCGTTCTAAAACGTGCTATTTTCCCTACAATCACAATGAAACTAGGTGTAGACCTCGATTCTTGCAAAGGTAAACAAAACAACATAATGATCAAATAATATACATCCATACACACAAAATTATGAGGATAAAACGTCCAAACCAATCTCATAACATAGACTATAACACATGCTATCAAAATACCCCATACTTGTCCCTTGCTTGTCCCCAAGCAAGATTCAAATCTTAGATACAAGATAGAATGGATTATAAGTCATTAAAAAGATCAATGAAAAACATTTCAAAACTTTTTGGTGGTGCGCTCTATTCATAGATCACCTTAAGAGGATGCTTCATGACAAATGAAATCAAAATATGATCAAAACAATTTATAAATATAAGAAAGTTGTTCATATTTGCATCTAATGATAAAATGCATAATAAATCATATTTATCGAAATCAATCATGTATAATCCAGTTTAAACCACCAAGTCAATCAACATACTCGAGGTCTCAAGGGCTTCCAAAAGAGGTCAAGAAACGTGTAAGGGTGGGATGTATATAGGGTAAAGTGGTACTAGAATATGGGAATAGGATCTTACTTTCACTTACTTTGAATCACAACATCGTCCACCAATAAGCTTTGCTTATTTTCACTTTACTTTACTTTTTAGGGAACACGGACAAAGGTGCGCAATAACCGAAGCCTAGGAGATCAACAATCATCAATTTCTCAAGATGTCTCAAACCCTTGATGCACATACCATGACCTGTTAGGAGTATCGATCAATCCGACTTTGGCAAGACACAAACATCCGGCTATGTGAATGGTGCCGAGTTACTCATCATCAAGAACAACGTCCCCAAACCTAATTTGTTTCTTTCTAACACTTTCATCCAACATTTGAGCTTCTCTATCTTCTTCATCAATTTCTCCCACTTTTATTCGAGCGAATCTTTAAGAGGTTGCTCATAAACCTTTTTAGTGAAATTCAGCTCATCCCATATCGCAAGCTCCTCTTCAATAGCCTCTTCTCTTTCCCTTTCATCATTAAATTCGATGAACGCAAGTAAGCGCAACAAATATTGATAATGGTCTACTCTAGCAAGTTGTCTTGCTCTCTACACTAGATCAAATGCAGGTTCATAGCTCCTTGCAGCCATTGGAAATCCTGAAAACTACAAAACTCATAGGAAAAGATAAAATGCAAAAGCAAGAGCTTCCAAGCTAGATAACCAAATACCGAACTCGGTCTTGACAAAGTCCCCGACAACGGCGTCAAAAACTTGTTCGCTCTCAAACGTGTGTATATGGTGAATGATATAGCTTTAAATTTATAACATAAAATATAAGCCTGAAACAATATGCGAACCCGCAGTGTACGGATCAATTGTAATAAGTAAATACTCCAAGGTCGAACACAGGGACTATGGTGAAACAAAGATCGGTAATTCAGGTTGTCAATTAAAAACAAGCAACAAAGCAAAGATATCAAAGATGATGTAATAACCAGTTAAAGAAAATGCGGATTCTAGAGATTAAAGCATCTAGTTGTGGTTCCGACTCAAGATCTCAAAAGATAGCGTGCACAAAGCTGAGGTTTGCAAAGGGAAGGTGTTTTTAAGGTGGGAATAGATCACCGGGTAAGTCTCACTACTCACTATCCCAAACCAAAGATCCTCTCACGGGATAAGTCTCAAGGTACTAAGGAAAGGAACTATAATCTCAAACCAACACACCACCCAAGGGGATAGAATCAATCTTTACCGGGTAAGTCTCAGGCTAACTCTCAAAGATGGGATGAAGGCACACTCAAACCCCAATAAAGAATAAACCTTTATTACCTACACTCATGATCTTAGGTATACAAACAAAGGAATCACTGGGTAATCTCATCCTAGGCTTGCGTTGAACCAGGAAAGGTATAACAAGGATATGATTTGGCAAACTGAAACCTCAACTCAAATAAGGATCAGGAAAGGTCTCGCCTCGCTCAGTTAGTATCCCATCTCGATCGAGATATTCTACGACTGACCGAGGTGTTCATTGGTTAAGGTAAAGGCTCGAGCTTTCAGGGTCCACTGGGGTAAAGGCTCATTCTTTCATCGTCTTTCCCACAACCTTCAGCCAATCACCCTAGAATCGCATAAAGAACTTAGCCAACAATCATCATGATAACAATAATCAAATATATAAGAAAGGAATCAATATTCAAACAAGAAAATCTTTACACAAAGGTCTCAATAACTCAATCAAACAATCAAACAAACAATCAAACTGCATTCCTCAATCACAATCCGAAACCCGAACAAACCAAGCCAAACAAAGAAAATCTTACAACTTCCTTCAACTAACTTCCTTGGATTCTTCAACCTTCCAAACTTCCTTTCAAACTTCTTTCCAAACTTCCTTCAACTTGCTTCCTGATCTGGAGATATGCAGCTCCGAGATATCTCATATCCAGAAAATACACCTCTTTATATAGGAGAATCACCTTCCTAAGATAAAATATCTTCAAAGTCAATTTCTTTCCTTAGAATATCTTCCTATCTTTCAAATAAATCAGCCAAAAATTTATGCTTCCATCTAGAAAGTCGAACCTAAAATATAGGAAAATCACTTTCCAAAAATAGAAGATCTCATCCAAAAATAAAGATCTCGTGGCCGGTGGATTATTCGCCTTGGTCTAGCCCATCGTGAAGATCACCTCGATTGAGGTGATGTTGTGGGCACCCGAGGTGAATCTCAGCTGCGTGTAATTCTCTCTAATCTGGTACAAAATTAATCTTCCATCCAACTTCCATGCTTCCTGAGCCTTTCTTGTAGCTCCTCAATGCTTCATAATGTAGCTCCAATGACTCCTTATCTTCCTTAGCTCCATATCGTTCCAAAACGTGCTATTTTCCCTACAATCACAATGAAACTAGGTGTAGACCTTAATTCTTGCAAAGGTAAATAAAACAGCATATTGATCAAATAATATACATCCATACATGCAAATTTATGAGGATAAAACGTCCAAACCAATCCCAAAACATAGACTATAATACATGTTATCAAGGGCCAAGGCTAGGTGTGGGATGTAGGTCGGTTGCGTGCCAACGAGGGGTCGGGTAGGTGTAGGTGCAACATGCATAGGCTGGGCGGCATAACAGGAGGTCGATGCAGATTTGCGAATGAGACAAGGTAGGGAAAAGAAAAGGATAAAAAGAAACAGGAAGAAAATAAAATAAAAATAAACTCGATCGAAACGAACCGGTACGGAACTTTCACATCGGACAAACTTTTCAAACTTTTCCGAAAATAAAATACGGAATATGTCCATATCAAATAATTAATTATACTCTTAAAAATATAACTTACAACGGAAAAATAATCTCAAAAAATTATTTAAGCTAATAAATTATTGATAAAAGTAGAAAAATAAAAATCAAAAATTCACCCAATAAAATGGGCGTTTCAGTTATCTGAAAGCATGTTTGATTATCTAAACCTTGATATTAATACTCATTCTGGCATTCGATCCATCTCTAGAGATGAAAGAGTTATTGTTAAAGGGGCTAAGCATGGTAGTATACATGGGAAACCTAGTGACCGTCAAGGTTGTGAAACCTGTATCATAGGCAAAACTACTAGAGCTGTCTTTGCTAAATCCAAGTACCAAGTCAGTGAACCCTTAAAGTATATCCACTCTAACCTATGGGGGTCTGCTCAAGTTGATATCAACGGAGGTGGAAAGTATTTTATATCCCTCATAGATCACTTTTCTAGAATAGTACTGCTCTATGTTCTTAGAAATAAGAGTGAAGCCCTAGAATGGTATAGCCGAGAGAAAGAGTAGAACTTTCTAGAGAAAGCCAAATGTATGCTTATCCCATATAGTTTGAAACATTCCTTGTGGGGTGAAGCCATTACCACATCTGTCTATTTGATCAATAGGTCCCCTGCTAGTGCCTTAAACCTCAAAACTCCTCAAGAGTTTTGTCTAGTAAACCTCCCAAGCTACCCCACTTTAGTCCCTTTCGGGTACACTACCTATGCCAATTAATAAGAGGGTAAGCTCAATGTTAGGGCTAAAAAATGTGTTATGTTGGGTTAACCTGAAGGTGTTAAAGGATATAAATTGTTAATTTTTTTTAACTTGGTGAATATAAAATGACTCTAAGTAGAGATGTGACTTTTATTTAGAATGAACGTCCTTTTAAAAATGTCATCTAATATTTCTACTAAATGTGATAATAGGGATACATGTGCATATGGATCATTTTATGATCCAAGTGTGGACATTGATTTCACTAAAGAAGATGTTGATAATGGTGTTGCTAGAAAACCAATGCTCACCCACACTTTGTCACAAATATCTCGAGTCACTCTAGTGACTCACCTTCTTATTTTGAAATACTTTCACCTCACCAATTAGGTGGGGCAATAAGCAATTATATTTTCCTTCTCTAAATTCTAATAATGCTAGAAATTTTGAACATGATTTGTCTTCACATGATTATGATGATGATAATGGCAACATGTCTGATGCGCATGAATTTGTTCTTCTCATGCCTGCGTAGCCTTCTTTATTCGATTATTATTTAACTAGTGATAGAGAGCCTAGGCAAAATAAACTCAATCTTAAGTATGTGAATTTAGTTGAGCATGCTGAAAATTGACTTGATCATATTGTTAGATAAGGTGATTTCTATTCCCACGCCTGAATTGTACAAGAATGCTATTAGATTTGTATATTGTAATGAGTGGAAATATGCTATGAATGAAGAAATTGAATATATGCATGTTAGTAAGACTTGGTGTTGTGATTTTTGATAAGTTAATTAGTGGAATAGCGAGAGAAGAGAAAATGTTTGTGGTTTTGCTGCACAAAACTTGTAGCTAAGGTTTTCAATATACTTTCGTGGAATAAAAGAATACAACCCTAAGCCTATATATTTATAACAAAATAGATAGAATCCGTACTGTAGCCCGCACCCCCTTGCCGACCTGGAAAGAGCTCGTCTCGCTTGGTCCTTAGCTCATCATACCAGTATACCTAGATTTATTGTCTTATTATAATACTTGGAATCTTGTATCTAAACCTAAAAATTCTAGATTAATTGGCTTTAAATGGGTGTATAAAGTTAAATAAATTCAAAACCTTGATGATCCACCTAGATTTAAAGCTAGACTAGTTGTTAAGGATTTTACTCAAAGAGGGAAGAGGGAAATTATAATGAGATATTTGCTCCGGTTATGAAGTATAAGACTTTGAGATTACCTATATCCATTGTTGTGGTGTTTGATTCTGAAATTGAATAAATGGATGTTAAAACTACCTTCTTGCATGGTAATATTCACGAGACTATACATGAGACAACCCAAGGGCTACATTGATGTAAAATTTCCCGATCGATCATGCTTGCTTGCTTAAGAAGTCTATATGATTTGAAGCAATCTCCTAGATAGTGGAACAAAAGATTTGATTCATGTATGAACGATCTTGGATTCACTCAATGTTCATACGATTCATGCTTATACTTCAAGTTTTGTAAAACAAATAGCCCTCTATATGCTATGTTGTATGTCGATGACATTCTCATTGTTTCCAAGTCCAAAGTAAAAGTCAATGAGGTGAAAACTTCACTGAAAAGCTCATTTAATATGAAGGACCTTGGTCCTGAACAAAGAACACTTGGTATAAAGATAGTGAGAAACATAAGTAAGAGGAAGATATGGTTGACACATCACGACTATAATATGAAAGTGTTGGACAAGTTCAACATGAACTCTGTTAATCCAACATCTATACCACTTGGTACTCATCTTGATCTCACCAAGACAACTAACAAGACTCCAACTGAGGGTGAAAGTATGTGGTTAATTCCATATGATATGGTTGTAGGTTCCATCATGTATGTTATGATTGGTAACATCCGGAATTTTATTCCGGATGGTTAGCGAGTTACCAACCTTCCCGCAGGCTTGGCTCAGTCCTTTCGCAGGCATGAGGTGCTGAGTGACGGGTTTTATCCCAGAAATCCCGTTCCGACCATTTGGTTTCCACTTTTCCCTTTCCGACCCCTCGGTCTCTTGAGTGAGGAGACATATGGGACATCTGACCCTTGGGTCTCCCCACCCCTTTTTGCAGCTCACTTTTCACTCCCTCTCTCTTCACTCTCCTCTTTCACGTTAGTTCTCTCCTTCACCCTCCCTCTTGTGCTCTTTCCTCTTCTTTCTCCTTGGAAGCTCTTGGCTAGTGATCTACAGTATTGGAGAGCTTTGGTTCAGTTCTGGTAAGCTTCCTTCCTCCCGTCTTCTCCTTTCTTGTTGATTTCCTTTCCCCTTCTTCTCTTCTCCTCCATGGCTATGGAGGAAGCTTGTGAAGAGAGACCTTGTTGAATCCTTTGCATGTGTTTGTTCTTAGCTCGATTAGGTCATGGAGAGGTATCTAAGATCAGTGGTTAGTGTTTGGAGAAGGCCTAACCAAAGAAGGAAGCCATAGAAGCTCAAGTGCATAATCAAAGATCAAAGAAATTGCTGTTTCTGGAGTTCTACCGCGGGGGCGGCATCTGGCGCAGCGGGGGCGAAACCTAGCCAGCCGCAGGGGTGATGATCAGCGCCGCGGGGGCCGTGACCTTCAGCACGTGTTAGCATGAAATATGAATATATTTTAGGCACTTGTTTTAGTTGTTTTCCCCTCTTTATTGTATTTTTAGATATAAGTTTGAAGCAATTGTGAGCTAGTTCACCCACTTTGTCGATATAGAGATCTACACTAGCTTTGTTTTGTTTTTAGGTGAATAAAGACTTGGATTAGAGCAAAATGTGGAAGGAAAGGAGTGTTTGATGCATTGGAGAGGCTAAGGAAGGAGCATGGATGAAGGATGTCACGAAACAAAGGCTAAAACAAGGATTTTGGAGAACCACGCCCTGAATTACGGTCGTGGAAAAGGAATTTGAAGTCCACGCTCGAAATTACGGCCGTGGATTTGGCAACATAATCGTGGAAGTGAGTTTGGAGCACAACATAAAGTTACACGGCCTAAACCACGGCCGTGGAAACTTGGTCATCACCGTGATTTTGGTGATCCTATGACGTGTCATATTTGCCACGTCAGCCATGTCATTGGGCTTTCTCGTAACCCTATTTAGCCCTATAAAAAGGCTTGAGAAAGGAGTTTTCGGGATCCCCGCTCAGACCTCGCTTACAGTTTCACTTGAGAGCTTTAGAGACGGCCTTAGGGTTTCATTCCGACCTTAAGGATTGGAGATTCGTGAAGGACGTAGTTTCGGAGATTGTGTACTTTGGATATTTCAAGGGTTTTCATTTGAGAACGTATTGACATCCCGTTCTTTGTGGTTTCTCTAGATCATTGTGAGGATTTCTATTCCTATTTTTCTGAATTCATAAACATACTTTGTTGTTTGGATTTCGAGATTGACTTTGAGTTATTATTGAGTTTTCGAGGGTTTTCATCTTTCTTTCTTCTTAATTTGATTTTTGATATCATAATGATGATTTTTGGCGAAAACCCTTTAGCAATTCTAAGGTGAAGGGTTGATAGTTGTGGCTTAGATGATGATAGATCGATCGTAAACAGATTGGACCCTGAGAGTGTGAGAAACATCATCGACACCCTAAATCACGGTATGTTCTTGAGTTCCACGGCCATGGTTCTTAAGATCTAGCCGTGATTTTTCCTGTTTTACGAACTTTGCTTTTGTTTTAATCCAAACTTAAAGATTTACTTTAACCTAGCCTTGGCTCGCCTTTCCTAGGTAGTAGTGAGACTCAACATCCTCTATTTCGGTTTCGAGTGTCACAACCTTAACGGTTTTAGTTTATCTTTGATTCCTTGGATTTGAGCATGGGTATTTGAGATTAATTCTTACCTTTAGATCCTTTCATACTGCAGCTTCAACAACCTTTATAGAGAGAGTCTTTGGGTTAGATATATAGGGTTTTGGAACTTCACCGTACATTACCTTACCTTAGTTATACCTTTGCAACCTCAACTCTGTCCTTATACTTATAGAATATCTCGAATCGATTGTTACAATTGGATATCTGGATCTTTAGGGTTGTTGTTTTCCCAATTATTTGCAAAGCTTCTACATTTTGATTGCTCGATTACTTGAAACCGATTTTGTTTCACCAAATCCCTGAGTTCGATACTCTGGAATACTTGTTTAACTACGCCGATCCGTACACTGCGGGTTCGCTTGCTTTTGTTTCAGTTTTATAATTAAAACTTATTTGCATGCATGCTTTGAGGCGAACAGCACGCGGTCGCACCTTTTGTTTCCGCGGCTGCGTTTCTTCAACAATAGGCTCTTCTTCTCCCTTCTTCTTTGTTCCTTCCTTAGTTGTGAGGTTGCTCCATGTTAGTAGCATGCCGAGGGTGGACCTAGGATAGTTGTGAATGCCATCTAGTGGTTTTGGACCTTAGGAGACCTTAGAGTCTCGGTTTTTGCTTAGGATGACTCGAGTGTGATGATCATGTTATACCTCTTAGAATAGTTGCGTTCTAGCTTGGTGATGAGTTATCTTTGTAGAAGAGTGGGCTATTGTAGTGCCTTTATATATGCTTGATGAGTTATGGTCCCTTGGAGCCTAGGAACGTTCCCTAGCTTATGAGTTGTAGGACCTTGTGTTCGTTTTCTAGATTATGAAGTCTAAGGACTTCTAGCCTTTCAGAGTGTTGTTGATGTGTGCCTCGTTTTGATCAGGCCTTGGTTGTATTCCTACGGGAAGTTGAGATCGTTTTTGGTTAGCTTTGAGACGAGGTAAGTCTACGGACTTACTTAGCCGCTTTTACGCATTATTTAAATACATTGTGGTGGTGTGTGTTTATCGCTTTTGAGCATGAAACCAGATTAGGATTACTTGACTAGACATATTGTTTGGCCCATTGTTATTATTATTATTGGGCGGTGACATCACTGCCCAACTCTTGAGGGAGACTGGGAGGATCTCTGCGACCAGGTCATACATGGTATGTGAGTGGGCTTCTTCATTACTCCCTCAGGGTATACGGGTTGAGCGCCGCATCATTTCTGTTGGTTACACGGGGACAGAGGCGAGAGTTATAAGACTCTCGTGTCACACTTTAAACGGATGGAATTAGAAATGGAATAACCTAAAAAGAGAATAAGAACCGGATGTGTATGTATATGAGCATGATGTGTGTTATGTGTGCTTCTGTGTGTGTTTGTGCCATTGTTATCTTTATAATGCCTAGAATGTGAGCTAACGGTTTTATACCGATTGTTGTAGTTGATGTGCAGGTTAGGCGTGGCCGAGTGATCCGGAGGAGTGGGCAGCCAGGGTTGCGTACATCATAGGTCTAGTTTGGGGGTTTGAGTCCGTGTATTGTGTTGTATATTGTTTATTGTTGGCTTTGTTGTATTGATGGCTGATGTCTTTCCTTTCTTGATTTATTTGGGAATCATATCATTGCATTAAAGTTATTTTTGGTTTTGGCCTTTATTTGTGCCTTGTTGGAAAGGTCCGGTGAAATTGTTGTCAGGCTAAGGGTCGGGACCCATTGTGAGGTTCCGCCCGTAGCATTCCGATATCCTGCGGATTCGGGGTGTTACATGATTTGTACTAGTCTTGAAATTCCTTTTGTAGTTAGTGTATTAAGTAGTTACATGTCTAACGTAACCCTTCTAAAAAACATTGGTCTACTATGAAAATTTTTCTACAATACTTAGTTGGTATTTCTTCCCTTGCTTTAGAGTATGTTTCACATTATGACACTAATGATCTTGTGGGATATGTTGACTCAGATTATACAAGCAATAAGGACAATAGAAAGTTCACCACTACTTATGCAGATACTTGGTGTGGAAATTTTATATCATGGAAGTCACAACAACAGTCTATTGTTGCTCTATCATTAACAAAGGATGAGTACATAGTTGCTACCGAAGCAAACAAAAGACGTTGTATGGTTGAATGGGATTCTCAAAGAAATTGAGAAAAAACCTTATACTACTACTCTATACACTATAGTCAATGTGCTCTATTCTTATGCAAGGATCCTGTCTACTATGAAAGAACAAAGCATATAGATGTTCGATACAACTATATCAAACAAAAGTTTTATGGTAAAGAGTTGATTGTATAGAAGATTAAGGGGGAAATTAATCTAGTTGACTTTGGTTCAAAAATTGTTACTAATGATAAGTTTATCTTTTGCAGGAATTATCTTCATCTATCTGAGATCACGTAGAATGTGAAAAAGGTTTGATCAGTGATGCTCGACTAATCTTGTAACACCCCAAATTCTGATAACTCGGGGAGCTACTGGCTAGGACCTCACAATGGGCCCCGACCTTAGTTTGACAACAATTTCACTAGGATCTTACAACAAGGCACAAAAGTATTTAAAACATTTGAAAACTTTAAACAATATATACATGAAGAATATGTATCAGCCTTACAAAGCAAATGTACTAAAACGACGCATATGAAGAACATAAGACATCCCCGTCCCCAACTAAATGAGTACGTGGACCCGGCTAACCATTTCCTCCGGATCTCTCTACAACTGTCGTAACCTGTAAGGCATCTACAAGTGGTATAAAACCGTTAGCTAACATTCTATGCATAAGTATAAAGGTAAAAGCACAAACACACAACATACATAATCAACATGCAACACTCAATCCTTTTATTATCTTTAATTAGATGATATGTCGTTACTAATGATACTTATTTTGTGACACGAGGGATTCCCAAACCTCGCCCCTGTTCCCGTTTACCAACAAGGAATGATACTAATGCATCTGACCGTCTACCTGACTGGGCTGGTCGCAGGGAATCTCCTAGACTCTCGCAAGAGCTAGGCAGATGATGTCACGACCCGTTATCATACACTTGGGTCAATTACGTAATATAATAAAGTCGGCCTAATTCGGTTTCGTTGTTTATCATAACTAACAAACACCACTCATACACATTACACTCATACAAGAAGCCAGCTAAGTAAGTCCGTGGACTCACCATAATCAAATCTCAACTCTCTTAATCACAACTCAATCGGTAGCTGTAGAAACTCGGTTGCCTGTCAAAGGAGGCAAGTGGGTCAACATATTTCTCTAGGTACTTAGAAGTCTAAAACTCCTATGATGTAAAATCCTATTTGAACAGAAACTATTATAGTACTCATTTAAGGTAAAAACTAGAGAAACTACACACTTTTCTATTTCCCGAAAAGTCACTAAGGTCCAACTTCAGCTCCAAATATGAAACTAGATTAAACTTATAAAAATTTCAAAATAATTCTCTAAATTATCAATGATATCCAGTCTACTCGTAGGAGCAAGAATTTTGTAAAACTGTTCAACTATCACTTCTACAAAAATCCTTAAAGTTGGCTACAACACTAAAAATGTCCTTTACTTAGTCAAAATTCACTGCTGGAAAAACAGCTCAACTACTCTACTTTGGGGCCTTATAACTTTTAATCCGACCGTTCATTTCTTCTCAAATTTTAACACAGTAAACTACATATATCCATCTATGATCTATCAAAATTTCAACGGTGGATCTTCAATACAACTCCTTAACATTGGTCTACAATATCGACAATTTCCAACTTCCCAAAACTGAAGAAAACACCATTTATTTACAGCAGATTTGTTTCTACTATTTTTGACACCCTCTTCTAACCCCAACTAATTACTGATCCCAAGGTCCTAAGTTCATCAGCAGCACACAATACACTCTAACTTATTCCATTACCGAAGCTGTGTAATCAAGGGAGGGAGAGGAGATCTAGTTATTCCACACTTCGTAAATTCAGCAAACACTTAACAAATAGCACACTGTCCTAACTTTGAAAAATCATAACTCCTAAACTACTCGCTGGATTTATCACAAATTTTGATATGTTCTACTATAAAATCTTATCTATAATATATCCAAAATTCAGCAGCAAAGGAGGTCAAAAGCCTATTCAAAACCATCTCACAAAACTGCATCACATGTTATTTTCTCAACACTCAGCACACTAATAAAAACAACATGAGGAGTCAACTTTCCAACATCATAACTCTCAAACCGTAAGTCCGATTCTTCTAAAAGTTTAGTATGATTTACTATGCAATACCGTCTATGACATATCCGAAAACCAAGCAAAAATAAGAAGGCTAACTTACCCAAATCTAGACCCGAAGTTGACTGTTTGTCACTTCCGAAATTTCGGAAAACGCATGCATCTTTACTGCTGTCCTACAAAAGTTCTTAGCAGGTTTAGGAGACATCAAAGACACTCATTAGGCATGAATTACATGGACATAAGTGCAAGGAAGAGGAGGGTATCAACCTTACTCGATTCCAAGACTCGAAGGCACGTGAAGGACAGCACCAAGGCTGTTGCGGATCGGATCTGGGCTCCTCGGTATCAATGGTCTGCTGGATCGACAGAAGAGAAACAGCCCGCTGGTGTTGCGTTTGGGGTCGCCAGAAGGAGAAGCAACCAGTTTGGGTCGATAGAAGGAAGAGAGCGGCGCACCTGTGCAGGAGGGAGCGACTAGTTCCTCCTGGCTCGTGTTGTGCGACATATGAAAGGAAAAGAGGTGGTTCAGGTGGAGATGGGTCGATCTGTAAACTGAGTGGAAGGGAAGAGAGATGATGCACTTACTGGTTCGCTCGATGCTCATGTGTAGGTGCCGATCGGTTGGGAAAGGAAGTTGTTGGTCACTGCACCACAACATCGTCTTCAAAAGGCAAGTGTGGCCTGGGATTAAGCGGAATCAATGGGAAGGGAATCTAGCGTGTTGTACGTGCAAGGGTTTGCAACTGAACGTGGACATGTAGGGGAATAAGGGAGAGGAAACATCCGTAACATCTGCTACAACTGGGCTCTTGGGCTGCGAGGCAAGGAAACAGCCGGCCCATCTTCTCCCTGGGCTGCCAGTGCCTGCTCCAGTGACGTGGGCTGTGTTCTGAGCTGGGACAACTGGGTCAGGTGGAGATTGAAGCAATCCGGGCTGGCTGAGCGGGCTGAAGCTGCTAGACGGTTGGGCCTGTAGTAAAGGAAGTGATGGGCTGAAGTTGTCAAGCCTTGTCAAAACCTTGTCAACGGCTTGTCATAGTCATGCATGGCTTTGTCATGAATTTGTCATGGCATCGTCATAACTCGTCTTGGGCTCGTCTTGATCTCGTCACTAGGACGTCATGACTTTGTCAAAGACAAGTCATGATGTACACTAGGTTTGGATTAGGGTTTGCTACTGATAAAATCTTATCATTTTATGTGAAGTGATACTACATAAAATGATAAAATTTTGAGATATAGTGTCCAACTACGTAGACAGCTAAGGATCAAAATATCGAAATCCGGTTTGCTACGGAATTAAAAGGAATAAAAATTCCGGATATTACATCAGTACTCCCTTAAAATAAGTTTCGTCCTGAAACTTAGAACAAGATATTTAATCAAACGACTTCCACAATTAAACTTGTATATCCTAGTCTCACTAAATTTTAATTTCGTTTTCTAAACTCCTGTAACCCTATCAAAGCGTAACGAAAAATCCAGTCGTTACATATCTCACTATAAATTTTTTGTTTTCCAAAATGTTTTTTGAAGCCAGAATTACAAGAGTTAGGAGGGTGAATTGCAAGGCGAATAAACTGGCAAAGTTGTAGGTGAGAACACTCGAACTCGTGACCAAGTGAAAAAACCGAATATGAGTGTTTTTATATATGAAGAATCAGGTTTATGTTATGAAGATGAGATGCATTGCTTTGAAGTGGTTTCAATGTCTAGTCGTGTCGTTTGTTAAACTAGACAACATCGTTTGAGCTTAGAGAAGAGATATATGTGGTTAGCTGATGACTCACCTAAAACCCTGATCTCATTCTCACACCTCTCTTCTCCTCTCGGCTCTCGCTGATCTCTACTCCAACTTTTGCTTCTGGTGTTCTTGAGCGAAGAACATCATCTCCTCTTGAGGTTTTGCTTGTGTTTGAGTGTTGTGCTCCACAACCGAAAGTGAGATCGAGTGCTTGAACCTTCGATGGCTGCTAGCTTGAAAAGGAACTCCGAACCACCTTCTGTGTGGGCCACGAAAAAGATATTTGGATCTTTAGACTCGTGTGTTGTTTTTGTTCATTTACTTTTTCTTTTCTACTCTTACTTATCTTTGTTCTTAGTTTTACACTTGCACGTTTATTCTCTATCCTATGTAACTCTTGTTTTTGGCTTTAGCTTTACAAAACTATAGTGGATTGGATAGATACTGAGATCCCGGGAACGTAAGACTTTGTAAGACTTTGTTCCGAACCTCGTCAACAAATCATGTGTTCAAATCTTGCTCTTAAAGACAGACGCTCTAGATTGTTTTCCGTATGAGTTTATTCGTTTAGATATGTTAATATTGCGTATACAATTACGAATCACTCTCAAGACTTTCTTTTATATAGGAAAAATCAGCCAAATCACTTGGAGAATAAATCAAATAAAAACTTGAGAAATACTTATTGGTCGGAAACTATAAGGCATAAAATTCAAGGGTCTTCGCTTAACTATATTCATGGCAAGGAAACTAAGAATGTGTTGAAATAACAACTCATTTCTGAAGTGTTGTGACATTTCTAGATTAGTAGTCAAAGTAATTAGTAGCTTTTGGGAGCATGATTTGCCGCCTTGCGGGGCATATAAATGTGTGTAATCGATCGAAAGGCTTTCACGTAAAATAGTGAAATGTAAATAGCGATTGTAATTATACAGGAAATGCAGCAGAATTGTTGTATGATGGTGTATAAATATTTGAAACAAAGTAGAGACACCAGAATTGTTGACTAACAGCGAATGACTCGGAGAATCTCGGGCAATCGGAATAGAAGACGGGTTCATGATGAAGAAACTTGAATGAATGAACTAAAAGAGGCGATTATGGATTCATAAATCTTGATTCCCTCAAGGAATACAGTCTCCTCTAGGAACTGCAAGATGAAGGATGTCGAAGCAGTTAAGAAGAGAAACATAAACATTATTATAACTCATAAGAAAGGGGAGATGTGAAACCTCGTTGTGATCATGAAGCAAGATTGGGGTGTTAATCATGGGAGAGAAGCCAAGAGCAGGAATCCCCAACTCTCTTACGAAGCGCGCATCTGTAGTAGATGCCAGAATTTCAGGCTTTGCCAGCTTCCCTCCTGCTGCTGCAATAGCTTCCTCAAAAACAGACCACCAAGGATTGGAGTCATTTGTCAAAGTGATGAGTGGCCTGCCCTTGTAATCTCGCGAGGGTCCACCTTCAGAAATCTGGTATCAATAATTAGATATCCAATATGAATATCAAAATATGGGTACCAAAACAAAACAGAAGGAATAGAGAAGCAAAAATCAAAAAGAATTTCAATTCATCTCCAAATTCAATGAATACTTGAATTCATCTCCAAATTCATTGAATGCAAGTAATACCCACTGCACCTCAAATTATATGACTTACGTGGAAACTTAGGTTCCTAGAAGCAGGTGCCCACTCCTCTTCTATCGTCTTCCTCAGTTTATCTGAATCCACAGTGGGCGGTATCCTAATGTTATACCCTGCTTCTGCCTCCGACGGCTGCATATTCATCACGAATCCCTGCAACACAAATAAAGATCAATCAGAATCATCATTACGAACAGCAACCCATTTGAACCAACCCTAGACGCGATTTACACTTGGAGGGGAAGGAATTCCAGCTTTGAGATAGACAGGATTGACTGAAATCACTTCGGAATTGGCAGCCCAGCCCCTCTTAACCACATCGAATTGACCCTCCCTGAACCTGCTAATCACCTCCGCACTCTTCATCAGATTCTCCATGGCGCTATTATCATACATGGTCGCACCATGTCCAGGGGCTCCCCTCGCTCTAATCACCAAATTCCACGGCGAACGATCTGCGTAGAAAACCCTAAATTCATCGTTCGTCGAAGCCTGCCCTTCGTCCATCATAAACCCTACGTTGAGCTCCTTGAATTCCTCCGACGACACAAAGCGAGCAGCGCCATTGGCTCCACCGATCTCCTCGTCAGGGACGAGGGACACGTGTACAGTCCTGATGGGCTGGAAATTCCGCACTCGGAGGTTGCGGATGGCCTCGAGGTACTGGATTGCGATGCACTTATCATCCTGGGCTCCACGAGCGAAGATCTTGCCGTCGGAGGATCGGACGGCGGAGAAGGGAGGATGGAGCCACTTGTCGGGCTCAGCTGGGACGGAATCGAGGTGGGAGTTGAAGATTACGGAGGGGAGAGAAGGATCAGATCCAGGCCATGTGAGGAGGAGAAGGGGCTTGCCGGGTACGAACTCGATGATTCGGGTTCGTAGGCCGATGGATTGAGCCTCAGCTTGCAGGAAGGCTACGGGTGGGCCGTAGTTTGGGTTGGGGTGGGCCGTGTTGAATCGGAGATATCGCTGGAATCTGGTTGTGGGGTTGTCTTCGGAATCATCATGGGCATGCGATGGAGAGGCAAGCAGGAGGACGATGAGAAGTAGAAAGAGGTTGTGGCGGCGCATGGCGGTGGCTGCAGACTTGTTGGTCGAGGTGCAGAGCTTGCTCATCCGGGAGTAGTAGTGTTAAACTTAAACAATGCAGATATAAGTCCAAAAAAATTGAGATTAGATAGAACATTTCATATTTGTTATATTACACATGATTCTTTGAGAAAGGATGGTTGTACTACTTCCAGTCATTAGAGTCTTGCTTATACATATTTATGTTTGGATCATACAAACATTTCACGACTCGTGTTTGCTTTTAACTTGCATATGGTAAATCTTCGACCCCATTCAGGTCTTGTACATTTGGAATTCTTTTTACGCTGTCACAGGCAGCTATTGTATATGAGCCAGCAATAAGAATTAAGAATGCCTCTGAAAATACAAGTTCTGAGATATCACATATTTTACTTCACACAGAACCTTAAAAATGGAGCTCCTCCAATAGTCCAATCTCAAACACACTCAAATTTATATCTAATCAATTCGAAAAAAAGCGGGAGATACCTATAGCTTTTTAGAGCACTCACACAGCAATTGTAATCTGTAATATATTCTTATACTCAGTCAAATATTTTAGTTAAATTTCATATATTGTTACGGAATATCGCTAATACATATATGTTCTACAAGTATAAATTACAAATACTTGTATGCATAATGACATGATTGATAGGAGAATTATTACTTGATATTTTGTGATAAATTGTACAAGGTGAAGTGTTCACCTTCTTTACCTTCATAATTTTCTATTAGAAAATTCACTTTCACTTGCCTTTAAATAGAGACATTCATCCATTATAACAAGTGCACCAAGAACAAGTAAGAAAACTACTCTTCTTGTTCACTCTTCTCTTCTAGATTCATTCTAAGTGTCTTGAACACACTCCACAAAAGTTTTAAGTAATCAAGGAATTCAAAAGCAATCAAACTACAACACGTTATCAACACGAGTTTCTAACTTCCAACTGAGCATTGTCATGTTTCAAGAGTTCAAGGTACTAATACTAAACTCTTCTTAAGTCCCCTCTAAAATCTAAGAGTTTTAATAATCAAAATCTATTTGAGGATTATGCTTTGTAGTCGCCCATTATGGGATCTTCTACATCAGAAACTCAAAATTTTCATAAGCTAAATATATTTAATAAAAAAATCTTATAATTATCTAAATTTGAAACTTTATACATCATAATTTCGGTTAATCTTTCCTAAATCTAAAGAACTTTTGAAAAAATAAAATTATGATTTTTTGGATTTATGCTAAGATACAAACAAAATTTAGATTTACTTACCTCTTTTGACAAAGCCCTACATTAAATTTCTTGCTTTCACCACTTGGATTATGAATGAAGCTTTCCCACCAAAATAATGATTATGATAATGATGATGATATAAATAAGGACAAGGCAAATGAAAAGCTCGATTAAAAATCGGTTGTTGTTAGCAACAAGCCGATTAGTAATATCATCGTCGGCCATGGATTTTTTCTTTGAGCTTGAATAATGAAAATGGAGTTAAAGAAGAAGGAGATAAGGATGGTGAAAGTGAAAGTGAGAGTAAAATGGATGGATGGAGATTAAAGGGGATAAAAGGAATCGGTTTTTACAACTATTTTCACTAGACTAATTTAACCCTATGATCACAAATTATGATACATAATTAACCATTTTTCGGACTATTGATATGACTTAATGGCTACTCTTCATGGACTATTTATGACTATTGTCAAACTATTACTGTGACTTACACGACATTCTTATCATACCATTGACTATGACTTACATGATTGTACTTGACGCACAAGGACTACTAAGATTGCACGTGACGGACTACTAACACAATTGACTATTGACTTTATATTTGTTTATGTTAATTTATGTCTAACACATTACTAACATGTGACTTACATGTTACTAACACATGACTAACACATACTAACAATTTTTATAATGTTGTCATCTTTTATATAACTAACAAATATGTACTTGTTTTATATATTTGATTTACATTCTTGTGTAGTAATGCCAAACATTGCTAACAGGGAATTTGACGTCCTTGACCTTTCGGGCCAAAAATGCTGAGAGTGGAAGGTTGATGCCTTGACCCATCTTAAGGCAAATGGCCTCGAGAAAACTATCAAGGAGGAAAATAACATCACTCCACAAGAGAAGGTGAAGACAGTCGTATTCCTTCTCCATCACATTCACGAAAGTCTCAAAACTGAGTACTTGTTTGTGGAAGACCCATGGGAGTTGTGGAAAAGCTTGAAAGAACGCTATGGGCATCAAAATGAAGTCTTAGTCCCGCAAGCACTACATGAGTGGAACAACTTGAGGTTCCAGGACTTTAAGTCCATCAGTGAGTATAATAGTGTTGTGCACAGGGTCATGTCCCAGTTGAGACTATGTGGCCATGAGGTCTCCCAAGATGAGATGTTGGAGAGAACTTTATCCACCATGCATGAATCATAAATATTGTTACAGTAACAATACAAAGATAGAGGATTTAAGAGGTACTCTTATGTGTTAAAGGTTCTGTTGGTGGCGGAAAAGAATAATGAGCTTCTAATAAAGAACCATAACATGAGATCAACCGGTTCAACAACAGCCCTGGAAGCCAACGTCACAAACAGGCCGCCAAAGGATGGAAATACTAGAGGAAATTGGCAACATTATAATGGTCGTGGCCAAGGGCGTGGTGGTCGTGGTCGTGGTGGTTATGGTGGTTATGGTAGACGTGGTCCCCAAGATGATCATGGTCGTGGTCGTGGTCAAAACTACAATGAGGGTCGGCTTACCCATGACCAAAGGGGGAATGATAGGCAGAAGGTCCGAACGGGTCATCAAAAAAACCTATAACAAAGATGAAAGTGTATGCTATAGGTGCGGTATGACCGGTCATTGGCAAAGAGCATGCCGTACATCATCACACTTAATAGAAGCATACAAGGCCGAAAGGGAAATGCAAAAGGCTAAGGAGATCAACTTCATTGAGAACGATGGTTTGGGTAATTCTCCGACAAATGTTAGCATGGACGTCGTGATGTGATCCGGGGAACCGATACAAATGGCTTCACTACAATGTAATGTTCTTATCTTCTTATTCTGAAGTCTGTTTGAGGTGATTCAAGATGGTTTAGAACGACAAATTCGATCTCTACAACTAATGTTCTAAGTGTTTCATCTAATGAAAAATTAAACATGCTCAAAATAGAAGTTGTTTAACACATAATACCCCCGAATCCTGTTCAGTAGACCCTTCAATATTTTAGACATAGAGAATGCTACATTTATCTAATGAAGGTCCATAAATACTTGTTGGAAAGCTGATTTAAAGTTCTACAATATTGATGAAGATTACAAGTGCAGATTCGTCCAACAAATGGGTTGTAAATGCAGTTCTTTCAGAAGTCGGATTTATGGACACAATGTGAAGAGTCCAAAACCAATGCCTCATTATGTGGATCTTTAAGGCCTATAATTTATTATGACTTTTGGCCTTGCTTTTGATATTTTAGCTAGCCTTATTTTCCCTATTTAAAGGTTTGCTTGGTTCATAGAAAAATAAGTAAGAGTTGATAATATTTTGAAAAGTGTTTGGTTCCTTGGTTTTTGGTGAGATGCCGAAACCTCCTCCTTGGTTAGATGCCGAGTGAGTTGCCTTTGTGAGATGCGAGGGCGAACGCATTAGTTCTCATAGGTGAGAGACTTGTGAGAGTTGATGCGAGTATTGTAGAGTGGATAGTGAGATGCTTGAAGCTCTAGCAATAAATATCTTGTACTTTATTTTCAATTATCACAAATCCAAAACACATGTGTATGTTTTCTTTAGTTTTTCGTTTGTCTTGCATCTTTGGATCCTTTGGCTGGGGCGTATCATTTGGTATTAGAGCCTTATTCAATGTAAGTCAAAAAGAGGCATCAAGATTCGAGGACGAATCTTTTTAAAAGGCGGAGAGGATGATGTGATCCGGGGAAACGATGCAAATGGCTTCGGTACAATGTAATGTTCTTATCTTCTTATTCCGAAGTCCGTTTGAGGTGATTCAAGATGGTTTAAAACGACAACTTCAATCTCTACAACTAATGTTCCAAGTGTTTCATATAATGAAAAATTAAACATGCTCAAAATAGAAGTTGTTCAACACATAATACCCCCAAATCCTCTTCAGTAGACCCTTTGGTATTTTGGACATAAAGAATGATACATTTATCCAATGAAGGTCCATAAATAGTTGTTGGAAAGCTGATTTAAATGTCTACAATATAAATGAAGATTACAAGTGTAGATTCGTCCAAGAGATGGGTTGTAAATGCAGTTCTTTCAAAAGTCGGATTTATAGACACAATGTGAAGAGTCCAAAACCAATGCATTATTATGTGGATCTTTAAGGCCTATAATTTATTATGAATTTTGGCCTTGTTTTTGATCTTTTAGCTAGCCTTATTTTCCCTATTTAAAGGCTTGCTTGGTTCATAGAAAAATAAGTGAGAGTTGATAATATTTGGAAAACAATTTGGTTACTTGGTTTTTGGTGAGATGCCGAAACCTCCTCCTTGGTGAGATGCCGGGTGGCTTGCCTTTGTGAGATGCGAGGGCGAAGACATTAGTTCTCATAGGTGAGAGACTTGTGAGAGTTGATGCGAGAATTGTAGAGTGGATGGTGAGATGTTTGAAGCTCTAGCAATACATATCTTGTACTTTATTTTCAATTATCACAAATCCAAAACACATGTGTATGTTTTCTTTAGTTTTCCGTTTATCTTGCATCGTTGGATCCTTTGGCTGGGGCGTATCCGTCGAGGATTTTCTTAACTATGAGAATGATGTTGTCCTTGCCTAAAATAAAATGATGTTTAATGAACACCACTCTAATGTATAATATTGTATAATATGATCTAATGTCCTTGCCATTGTATCATAACCTTTCAAAAATGACTTTGTAAAATATGATGATCCTAATGTAATATATGAAGTCTTTTATATATATATATATATATATGTATATATTGAATTTCTCTTGTTGTTTCTAGAAGGCATGAAATCGTATGAAGCAAGATTCAATGGGAAAGAGCGGGGTCTCATAGACAGTGCCACAACGCGCACCATATTGAGAAACAAAGAGCATTTTACACAATTGAAGGCCTTTCATGGCAATGTGAATACAATCTCTGGTGTAGCCAAACTCATCGAAGACTCTAAAAGATCCCTTGTTCTACTCCCAAAAGGAACAAAATTGGTGAGAAATGGCGCATTATATCCGAGTAACTCTTGAAGAAGTTTATTGAGTTTTAAAGATGTGCGTCAAAATGGGTTTCATATGGAAACCATGAATGAAAATGGGAGTGAATATTTGTGCATCATAAAACGTGAATCTGATAAGAAAGAAAATCTTGAGAAAATGATAGCACGGGCCTCCGGATTATACGAGACATATATTTATCCGGTTGAGGCTAATGTGATATCTAAGAAAAGGTTGGATGATCAAGTTGAATTTAAACTTTGGCATGACCGATTGGGTCACCTAGGATCAACGATGATGCACAAAATTATAAGGGGTTCATTTGGACACCCACTAAGGAACATGAAAGTTCCGCCGTCAAATCATATTAATTGTGCGGCTTGCTCACTTGGAAAGCTTATAATTCGACCTTCTAAGAGTAAGGTTACAAGTGAGACTTCTGCATTTTTGGAAAGGATACAAGGAGATATATATGGACAAATTGCTCCATAGTGCGGACCATTTTTATACTTTATGGTATTAATTGATGCATCTACAAGAAGGTCACATGTAAGTCTATTATTGACTAGAAACGCGGCTTTTGCTAAACTCCTTGCTCAAATAATCCGATTGAAAGCTCAATTTCCGGATTATATGATAAAGAAAATCCAGCTTGACAATGCAGGAGATTTTACATCTGATAGCATGAATTATAGTCTATATTTTGGGGTTTGTTTGGACGTTTTATCTTTCATAATCTGCATGTTTGTGTGTATATTATGTGATTATATTACCATTTCATCTACCTTTACGAGAATCGAGGTCTACACCTAGTTTTGTTATAATCGTAGGTAAGATGGCACGTTTTGCATCAAAAAAGAGCAAAAGGAGTTATGAGTCATTGGAGCTACATTGAGGAGCATAAGGAACCATCCAGGAAGCATAGCCATGGATTAAAGATTCACTTTGGACCAGTTTTGAGAGATTTCACATTCAGTTGTGACTCACCTCGGTTGACCAGAGATTCATCTCGACCGAGGTGATCCAGAGAAGCCGACTCGACCGAGGCGAATACCTAGGACGCGGCGAGAATATTTTATTCTTGGCTGAGATCTTTTATCTTTGGAAAGTGATCTTATATTTTTGGGCTTGGCTCCTGGAAGGAAGAAGATCTTATATTTTACCTATTTTTATGGAAAAAGATCTTTCTAAGATATCTTATCTTTGGAGGGTTATTTTCCTATAAAAAGGGTTGGATTTCCACAAATCCAACATCTCGCTTACGGCTGAAGATCCCGCTTACACTGATCAAGGTTTATACACCGCTGCAGCCATACTCCAGTTGGGAGATTTGAAGAACCTTTTTGAAGGTTGAAGGAAGATTGAAGATCATAGCTTTTATAGCTTTTTGAAGGGTTTTTGTAAGATTATCTTAGATTCCTTTCCTTGTTGTCTTGTCTTGTTGGATTGCTATCCAAGGAACGCTTTTGTTGTGATATTTGATTCAGTTATTGAAGTCTTTTCATTAAATTTTTCTTGTTCAAATATTCACCTTCTTCCCATATATTTGATTAATACTTTCATAATGATGATGAGTGGCTAATTTCCTTGTGTGATTCTAGGGTGATTGGCTGAAGGTTGTGGGAAAAACAATGATAGAATGATCTTAATCACAGTAGGACCCTGAAAGTTCGAGTCTTTAACCTTAACCCCAAGCATCTCGCTCAGTCGATGAACATCTCGGCCGGGGTGGAATTTGGCTGACCGAGGTGGCTTATCTGATCCGAAACTGAGAGTTAAGTGTTAGAGTTTGCCAAATCCTATTCTTATTACACCTTTCCTGGTTCAATGCAAGCTTAGGATGAGACTTACCCGGTAATTCCTTAGTTTGTGTACCAACGATCATAAGTGTAGGTAATAAAGGTTTATCCTTTATTGGGGTTTGAGTGTGCTTCTATCCCGTCTTTGTGAGTTAGCCTGAGACTTACCCGGTAAAGGTTGATTCTATTCCCTTAGATGGTGTGTTAGTTTGAGGTTATAGTTCTTTATCTTGATTCCTTGAGACTTACCCGGTAATAGGAGTTACGGTTTAGGATTAGTGAGTAGTGAGACTTACCCGGTGATCTATTCCACTTTAGTAACACCTTCCCTATGCAAAAATCTCAGCTTTGTCCGCTTATCTATAGATCTTGAGTTGGAACCACAACTAGATGCTTTAATCCCTAGAATTGCATGTTTGCTTTATTGGCTTCTTATTCATCTTTGATTGTGTTAATTGCTTTTGTGGTTAGTATTTACGAAGCTTACCGTTATCGACTTTGTTTCACCGAATCCCTGTGATCGACCCTTGGAATTCCTTGCTTTTACTACGATTGACCCGTACACTGCGGGTTCGCATCCTTGTTTTAAGCTTAAGTCTAGGGTTATAAATTTAAAGCTTGCACACACCGTTTGGAGCGAACAAGTTTTTGGCGCCGTTGCCGGGGACTTGGTCTAGACCGAGCCGGTACGGTTTGCTCTTGGGGCACTTGCCCCCGTATCTTCTAACCACTCTACTTGAGTGACTTTTGTAGGTTCTCTCTTAGGTTTATGCGAAGAACCCGCAATGGGAAGGAAATCGTTCCTTACGATCCCGAACCAGAAAAGACATACAAGCGACGCTTAAGAGAAGCGAAGATGGCCCAACAAGACAACCGCGATCTTGAGGCCGAATTGAAAGAGGCGTTAGAGCTGCTAGGCCTCAGCAGGGAAGAACTAAGGCGAGAGAAGGAAGAAACTCGCACCAAAACTGAAGCAATCGAAGCAGAAATGGCCGTCATACGAGACCAGATTCTACTTCGACCGAGGGACGACCCAGTTCCCGATGCTGGACCGAGGCAAGTCCCAGTTGCTGACCCTTGACCGAGGCAGGTCCCAGTACCTGACGCCCCGGCCGAGATACTTCCACCTCGGATGCCAGTCCGAGATGTTCTTCTTGCAGGAATCCCCCAAACCCTAGGACAAAGGATGGACCCCAATCAACAACTGAGGCGTCCAGGAGTCAACCTAGGAGATCCAGCGGACCATGACTACGAACTTCGACCGCAAGTTCTATCCATGATTCACCAATGCCAATTCGGAGGGATGGAGAAGGAATCACCACACCAACATCTCCAAAGCTATGAGATCTTGATGGAAACCTTGAGACCTCCAAGAATTGAAAACAACAACTACAAGCTAAGACCTTTTTACTTTTCTTTAAAGGATAGAGCTCTTACTTGGTATCAATCTCTTCCTCCAGGAAAAATTAGCACGTGGGAGGAAATGTCTACGGAGTTCTTGACCAAATTCTTTCCCCCCTCAAAGACAGCTGAAATGAGAGGGAAGATAAATGCTTTCATTATGAAGGACAAGGAGAGCTTGTCCAAGTCATGGGAGCGGTTCAAGGACATTCTTTTGGATTGCCCACATCATGGGATTCCAAAGTTAGAGTTATTGGAGATTTACTTCAAGGGACTGGACGGAAGCACCCAATTCAATCTCCAACTACTCTCCGCCGGTACCTTTATGGACATGGCGATTGACGAGGCTTGGGACTTTATCGAGAAGCAAGCCTTGCATATGGAGAAGTACACCCACCAAGGAGTTGAAGGTGGAGTTAAAAGAGTTAACTTCCAAGAAACTCAGCCCAACAACAATCAACTCACGTCTTTGAAGAATGGCGTGAAGCAATTGAAGGAACTCTTGGTTGCTCAAACCAAAAAGGAAGAGCAAGGGCAAAGGAACAACAACAACGGGTACCGTAACAACAATAACGGTCCCCGAAACAACAATTACAACAACAACAATAGAGGATCCAATAGCAACAACTAGAGGGCGAACAACCAAAATAACGGTAACAATCATTCAAACTCCAATTCTAACGATTCCTCTAACCCTTTCCTCTCTTCCCCTTCTTCTTCTTCTTCTTCTTCTTCTTCTTCTTCTACTCCATTGAAAAGCCAAGGGCAAGGATCAAGTTCGTCTCAGCCGGAAAAGAAAGACGCAGTTCTGGAGGCTATCTTGATCAAGCTTAGTGCTATGGAGACTTCTATGACTTCATTTTCGAAAGCCCAAAAGGCCTTTGAACAACAACTTGCAAGTAGGGCGAATGAAGCGCCAAGAGATCCAGGGAAGCTTCCAGCAAGGACGGAAAGCAACCCTAAGGGCCAAATCATGGCCATAACTATGAGGAGTGGACTGAAGACTACAGATCCAGTGCCTCGGTCGGTGCTAGTACCGACGAAGACCACCTCGGTCCAGGTGCAGTCGAAGAACACTTCGACCGAGATGCCAACCGAGGTGGAACAACATAAAGCGGAGGGGAAAACTGAAGTCTATATTCCACCTCCTGCATACAAACCACCACTTCCATTCCCCCAGTCAAGGGCCAGAGCACATCTAGACAAGCACTTTGGTAAGTTCCTTGACTTGATGAATAAGCTGCATATTAACATTCCTTTCCTTGATGCCATTCTAGGAATGCCCGCCTATGGGAAGTTCTTAAAGGAGATCCTTTCAAGGAAGAGGAAGCTGGAGGACATTGGTGAAGTTAGGATGACATCTAAATCCTCGGAGCTCATACAAATCATGAAGGAGAAGATGCCACCTAAATTGAGAGATCCCGGCTCATTTTGCATTCCCATTCAAGTTGGGGATGTCACTTGTGAAGCCCTTTGTGATCTAGGAGCCAGCGTGAGCATCATCCCGCTGGAGCTATGTATGAAGATCGGACTTGGAGAGCCCAAGCCGGTCAAGATTCGACTTTATATGGCGGATCACTCCATCACCCATCCCGTGGGCATCTTGGAGGACGTTCCGGTCAAGTTAGGTAACTTCTATCTACCTATAGATTTTTTTGTACTTGACATTCCCGCAGATTATCCTGTTCCTATTATTCTCGGGAGGCCATTTCTAGCAACTTCGGGTTGCAACGTGGATTGCAAGAACGCCAAGTTGAAATTCAACGTTGGCGGCGATGAAGTGGAGTTCGCATTGCTTGAAGCCATGAAAGGGGAGCAGCTAACTGATGATATCTTCAACATCTACGATGAAGAAGAATCAAGAGAATTGGTGAGCTCTATCCTTATTAACGATCCACTCGAAAGAGTTATTAGCTTCAGTTTAATGGAGGAAGGTATAGATGCTTCTTATGATGCAGATATACGGAACCTAAAGGCACTGGAAGAGGATCCAGGAGCAAAAACTGAGAAGCTAATCCAGGAGACGAAGATCTCTAGTTTCGGTTCCAGTTGCAGTACCTCGACCGAGGCACTTCCTGGACTGAGCGAGGCGACTGAAGAACATCTCGGTCAACGCCTCTGCGCCTCGACCGAGGTCGATGGCGAGACGACTTTAACTGAGACTTCCGAAAGTCCAGTTTCTGGATCTACTCCACTGGAAGGAGGAAGCAAGGATCCCCCTCAGAAAACACCCCCAGTTGTGGGGCTTAAACAACTCCCTAGTCACTTGAGGTATGTCTTTCTTGGACCGGATTTTACTTATCCCGTTATTGTTAGTGCTTCCCTTTCCGAATCTGAATTGTCTAAGTTAATGCATGTCCTGAGAACGCATCGAAAGGCTATAGGTTATACCACGGATGATCTTATTGGCATTAACCCTTATTTCTGCATGCATAGAATTCTAATGGAGGACAATCATAAGACTTCACGGAAACCTCAAAGACGGTTAAATCCGATCATGAAAGAGGTTGTGAAGAAGGAAATTCTTAAGTTGTTGGATGCAGGTATTATTTATCCTATCTCGGACAGCAAGTGGGTTAGCCCGGTGCATGTCGTTCCGAAGAAAGGAGGGATGACCGTTGTGACGAATAAGAACAATGAGTTAATCCCAACTAGGACCGTTACGGGCTGGAGGGTTTGCATCGATTATAGGAAGCTGAACACGGCCACACGGAAGAACCATTTTCCACTTCCCTTCATCGATCAGATGCTCGAGCGGTTGGCCCAACATTCACACTTTTGCTACTTAGACGGTTACAGTGGATTCTTCCAGATTCCTATCCATCCGGATGATCAGGAGAAGACCACTTTCACTTGTCCATGGGGGACATTTGCTTATAGGAGGATGCCATTCGGACTGTGTAATGCACCCGCTACCTTCCAACGATGCATGATGGCTATCTTCTCCGAGTACATGAGGAGATCATGGAGGTATTCATGGATGATTTCTCTGTATATGGTTCCTCTTTTGATGATTTCCTATCTAACCTTTCTATAGTGCTTAAAAGATGTGAAGACACTAACCTTGTTCTGAATTGGGAGAAGTGTCATTTTATGGTTAATGAAGGCATTGTACTAGGACACCTCGTTTCTAATCGAGGTATTAAGGTCGATCAAGCTAAGATCGAGACTATTGAGAAACTCCCTCCTCCTTGTTCTGTTAAGGGAGTGAGGAGTTTTCTCGGGCATGCAGGTTTCTACAGGAAATTCATCAAGGACTTCTCTAAGATTTCCAAACCTCTAACTAACCTCTTGAATAAAGATGTTGTTTTTGAGTTTTCGCAGGAGTGTCTTGATGCTTTTTACAGGATTAAGGAAGCGTTGATCTCCGCTCCCATTATCCAACCTCCGGATTGGACCTTGCCCTTTGAGATCATGTGCGATGCTAGTGATGTAGCCGTAGGAGCGGTGCTTGGACAGAAGAAGGATGGACGGACCACCGCCATTTACTATGCTAGCAAGACGCTAGATGTAGCACAACGGAACTACACCACCACCGAGAAAGAGTTATTGGCGGTTGTATATGCTTTCGAGAAGTTTCGTTCCTATTTAGTAGGGGCGAAAGTCATTGTCTACACCGACCATGCAGCCATTCGTTACTTGTTGGCTAAGAAAGATGCCAAGCCACGCCTTATTCGATGGATTCTCTTGCTTCAAGAATTTGATCTAGAGATCCGCGATAAGAAGGGATCCGAAAATTCTGTTGGGGATCACCTCAGCCGGCTACCTGCATCTTCACGTGAGAAGGACGATCCGCCCATAGACGACTCATTCCCCGATGAGCACTTACACTTGTTGGAGCGTTTGATAGATTTACTTACTTCACCCCACGATGGAGGTGAAGTATGGGGTGAGGGTACCTCCCATCTCGTTTGAGACGCATCATGGTCCAGCTAGCGACCTTAAATCAAGCGCTTCTTGGGAGGCAACCCAAGGTATTGCTTTCTTTTCCCTTTTTCTAGTTTAGCTTAGATAGTTTGCTTTTGCTTTGTTTTGTTTGTTTTTGGCGTCCTAGACAGATAACAGGTTACAGCTAAGGAAGGAGAACCAATCAGGAGCATAACTGGAAGAACAGAAGTTTGAGAATTCGAAAAGACGAAGTTTGACTGAGACACCTCGGTCCAATCAAGGCCACCTCGACCGAGTTAATTCTTGAGCAACCGAGGCGACTAGGGTTTCTGCAGAACCACCTCGGTCCGTACCACCTCGGTCCAGTCGAGACCATCTCGACCGAGGTGACAGCAGTTCCAGAAACAGTATAAAAAGGAAAAATTTTTTTTTTACTCTTTACCTATTTCGACTCGACCGCGGCGCTCTCTCACCTCGCTTCTTCGATTCTTGCTTGTTTTCGAAGATTTCCGCTTCCAAACTGCGATTAAGGCATAGAGGATCCCATTGCAAGTACAGATCTGTGAAGAAATCGAACGATTCGGCCGAAATGAGGTAAAAACGAAACCGAACCCTAACTCGTTTATTCGCTTCGATTTGGGCTTTGGTTGCCCTTGCATCTGCTGAGGAAAGGCTTAAGTACCCCATAGGAAGCAGTTGTAGTGATTTTTGGGGGAAAAGAACTGAAATTTTTGAGGAAATTAGATCCAACTCGCCGCCTCGGTCCAGTCGAGTTGTGCCTCGGCCGAGGTGATTCCTGAGAGTTGTTAGTGACCGAGGTGATCTGACAGTAACTGAACTGAAAATGAGTTCTGAACGCCGCCTCGCCCTCAGAGATAGATCCTCACCTTCCCCTTCTTCCTCTTCTTCCCGACCTTACCGCCCGGTGATCCATGAGCGACACAGGGTAGATTATGACCGTATTTCTGGCCGTCCAGTGATTGCACCACGTTTCCTGGACGTGTCCGCTTTTGATTGCCTAGGGGTAGATGGAGACCTTAGGAGGATGATTACTACAGTTGGGCTGGATTAGTTTACTGAGATCCGAGCCCCAGCCTACTTGGAGCCGACCCTAGAGTTCGTTAGCTCCTTCACCTACCTTCCCACAGAGCAGTCTGTGAAGTACCGGTTGATGAACCGGAACTTCTTAGTGCCGCTCGAGTATTGGAGAGATATTTTCGGCTTTCCGCAGCCCACCGCCATTAATTTCCCCTCCCGATCAGTAGCTAGGGAGTTCTGGGGGAAGATTGCCCATGTTGTAGAGCATGCAGATAGATGGCGCCCTGGAGATTCCAGGGAGAAAGTCATCTTCCACCTAGCCTTTAGGTTAGCCCACCGGATATTCAGCGAGACACTTCTGGCGCGTACGGAGACGCCCTAGAAGATCCGACAGGGCGAGCTTTTCAGTTTATACTGCATGGTTACTGGGGGTTTTCCGGACTTTGGCTTGATGTTGACAAAGGATCTGCACAAGATCAAGGCCAAGGCGAAGGGAGACATTTGCTGCGGAGGTCTTGTCACCCACATAGCTGCTTATCAGGACATTGACCTCAGTGCTTGTACGATGGTGGCGGCTGCCAAGCCGCTTGGATTGTAGGAGATGATCACTCGGCGGATTCTCGTTCCCCGAGGTTTGACTACTCCATATGTGGCTATGCCGTGGGAGCTGACTGCGCCACAGGGGATCAGATGGTCTGCCCAGTTCACTGTTTATGACCCACACTATTGGCAGACTGCGTGGACTCCACTGATGGAGGATTTTAGGGAGGCTGCAGCTGCCCCAGCTGAGGAGGAGGAGGCTGATGACGAGGATACAGTGGATGAGAGAGAGGGTGGAGTCCCGATGGATACAGGGACGGATACTGTAGGGTCGAGTGCACCAGTCATAGACCTTGATAATGATGATGATGAGACTGAGCCTGCACCAGCTGATGCACCTGCTACTTCTCCAGTTAGGCCTGCTAGACGCAGGAGGCGCAGAGTGAGGGATCCAGATGCTCACAGACGGATCGATGACCTGACGGATCAGGTTATTGATTCATATGCTGCTTTGTCGCTGGATATCCGCGAGATGCAGGAGCGGCAGCATTATCAGCATATGATGGCCCAGATCCAGTTCGAGCACGTCATGGGCTATCCGTTCGACCCGACCCAGTATCCGTACGTGCCACCACCACCACCACCGGATCGCGACTACTGATGAGCTGCAGGATTTTCTTTATTATATTTTTATGCAGTTCGGCTATTTATCCGGTGAGTACTCTTATCTTTAGACTTATTTTGACCCACTGGACAATGTGTCCCAAGTATGGGGTATTTGATGTACTTATTTGATGACTTTGATGTATGACTCACACTTTATCGGATATTTCATGTTTATGCTTCAGTTTGCTTTTATGTGTTTATCTGAGATTGCATGCATATTTATAGGTTATTTGATTGAGAAAAACGTCGAAACTGAAAAAAAATGGTTTTAAAAAATTTTTTTTTGACCTCGACCGAGTCAGTCTTGGCCAGACGAGGCGTTTCACCTCGGTTGAACCAAGAACACCTCGACTGAGGTGGGTTAACTGAGAGTTTTCGAAAACGATTTTTGTGTTACTTATTTGGATATGATCTCAGTGAAGATCTTGTTACTGATTGGTTTTAAATTCTTTATGTGTTTGAAAGGTTTTATAATATGTTTAAGTTGCTAAATGCTTTGTTTGAAATTATTGGCATGTTTAATACTTTGTTTTTATCTAAATTATGTTGGATTTGAAGGTTGACACCACATTATGAGTTCTCTCACTTTATTCCTGGAAAGACCAAGGCAATTCATTCTTCTCTCTTCTTCTTCTTGATCATGCTTAGCCCCTCATATACATTTTGCCTCCCTTTACCTATCCGGGAATTTGGAAGCAAGCGAAGTGGTGAAAGCAAGTGAAGTTAAAGTTGAGAAGTTGGCTGGAAGTGAAAGTGTTAGAAAGCAATAATAGGTTTGGGGAAGTCAATCATGAAGATGAGTAACTTGGCACCATTCACATAGCCGGGTGTTTGTGTCTTGCCAAAGTCGGATTGAGTGATATTCCTAACGGGTCATGGTATGTGCATCAAGGGTTTGATGCATCTCGAGAAATTGATGATTGCAGATTTCCTAGGCTTCGGTTATTGTGCACCTCTGTCCATGCATCCCAAAAAGTAAAATAAAAAAGAAAAAAGTGTGAAATAAGCAAAGCTTATTGGTGGAAGATGTTGCAAGTCAAAGTGAAGTGAAGTTCATCCTTTTCCCGGATTCTAGCACCACATTACCTTACATACATCCCTACCCTACACGTTTCTTGACCTTTCTTTTGGGAAGCCCTTGAGACCTTGAGCTTGTTGATTGACTTAGTGGTTCAAACTGGATTATACATGATTAATTTTGATAATTATGAATTATTATGCATTCTATGGTTTTATGCAAAGATGAACAACTTTCCTATATTTATAAAATGTTTTGATCACATTGAGTTTTTAAAATTCCATGAAGTATTCTCTTAGAGTGATCTATGATAGTTGCACACCATAAAATGTTTTTGAAAGACTTTTCATTGATTTTCTTGACTTATAATTCATTCTATCTTGTCTTCTATATGCGGAACTTGCTTGGGGACAAGCAAGAGCTAAGTATGGGGTATTTTGATAGCATGAATTATAGTCTATATTTTGGGGTTTGTTTGGACGTTTTATCTTTCATAATCTGCATGTTTGTGTGTATATTATGTGATTATATTACCATTTCATCTACCTTTGCGAGAATCGAGGTCTACACCTAATTTTGTTGTAATCGTAGGTAAGATGGCACGTTTTGCATCAAAAAAGAGCAAAAGGAGTTATGAGTCATTGGAGCTACATTGAGGAGCATAAGGAACCATCCAGGAAGCATAGCCATGGATTAAAGATTCACTTTGGACCAGTTTTGAGAGATTTCACATTCAGTTGTGACTCACCTCGGTTGACCAGAGATTCATCTCGACCGAGGTGATCCAGAGAAGCCGACTCGACCGAGGCGAATACCTATGACGCGGCGAGAATATTTTATTTTTGGCTGAGATCTTTTATCTTTGGAAAGTGATCTTATATTTTTGGGCTTGGCTCCTGGAAGGAAGAAGATCTTATATTTTACCTATTTTTATGGGAAAAGATCTTTCTAAAATATCTTATCTTTGGAGGGTTATTTTCCTATAAAAAGGGTTGGATTTCTACAAATCCAACATCTCGCTTACGGCTGAAGATCCCGCTTACACCGATCAAGGTTTATACACCGCTGCAGCCATACTCCATTTGGGAGATTTGAAGAACCTTTTTGAAGGTTGAAGGAAGATTGAAGATCATAGCTTTTATAGCTTTTTGAAGGGTTTTTGTAAGATTATCTTAGATTCCCTTCCTTGTTGTCTTGTCTTGTTGGATTGCTATCCAAGGAACGCTTTTGTTGTGATATTTGATTCAGTTATTGAAGTCTTTTCATTAAATTCTTCTTGTTCAAATATTCACCTTCTTCCCATATATTTGATTAATACTTTCATAATGATGATGAGTGGCTAAATTCCTTGTGTGATTCTAGGGTGATTGGCTGAAGGTTGTAGGAAAAACAATGATAGAATGATCTTAATCACAGTAGGACCCTGAAAGTTCGAGTCTTTAACCTTAACCCCAAGCATCTCGCTCAGTCGATGAACATCTCGGCCGGGGTGGAATTTGGCTGACCGAGGTGGCTTATCTGATCCGAAACTGAGAGTTAAGTGTTAGAGTTTGCCAAATCCTATTCTTATTACACCTTTCCTGGTTCAATGCAAGCTTAGGATGAGACTTACCCGGTAATTCCTTAGTTTGTGTACCAACGATCATAAGTGTAGGTAATAAAGGTTTATCCTTTATTGGGGTTTGAGTGTGCTTCCATCCCGTCTTTGTGAGTTAGCCTGAGACTTACCCGGTAAAGGTTGATTCTATTCCCTTAGATGGTGTGTTAGTTTGAGGTTATAGTTCTTTATCTTGATTCCTTGAGACTTACCCGGTAATAGGAGTTACGGTTTAGGATTAGTTAGTAGTGAGACTTACCCGGTGATCTATTCCACTTTAGTAACACCTTCCCTATGCAAAAATCTCAGCTTTGTCCGCTTATCTATAGATCTTGAGTTGGAACCACAACTAGATGCTTTAATCCCTAGAATTGCATGTTTGCTTTATTGACTTCTTATTCATCTTTGATTGTGTTAATTGCTTTTGTGGTTAGTATTTACGAAGCTTACCGTTATCGACTTTGTTTCACCGAGTCCCTGTGATCGACCCCTGGAATTCCTTGCTTTTACTACGATTGACCCGTACACTGCGGGTTCGCATCCTTGTTTTAAGCTTAAGTCTAGGGTTATAAATTTAAAGCTTGCACACACCGTTTGAACGAACAACATCCCAAACATTCAATGACTTTTGCATGTTAATTGGGATTGATGTGCAACATCCAATAGCTCATGTTCACACACAAAATGGTCTTGCTGAATCATTGATAAAGAGCTTACAATTAATTGCTAGACCATTATTGATTAAATCTAAATTACCACCATTTGCTTGGGGACATGCGATATTGCATGCTACAACCTTGGTCCAATGAAGACCAAGTGCAAACCATGAACAATCCCCACTACAATTAGTGTTTGGTAAGGAGCCTAATATATCACATCTAAAAATATTTAGATGTGCAGTTTATGTTCCTATTGCTCCACCACAACGTACAAAGATGGATCCACAAAGAAAATTGAGAATATATGTTGGTTTTGAATCCTCCTCGATCATTAGATATCTTGAAGCAACAACGGGTGATTTGTTTACAACGAGATTTGCTGATTGTCATTTTGATGAAAATACATTCCCAATCTTAGGGGAAGAAAAGAAGAAAGTGGACCCAAGTATGAAAGAAATTACATGGAATGCAGAATTGTTATCATACCTTGATCCAAGAATAAAAATGTGTGAACAAGAAGTTCAACGAATCATTCACCTATAAGGTGTTGCAAATCAATTACCAGACGCATTTACAGACACTAAGAAGGTGGTAAAGTCACATGTTCCAGTGGCAATTGCCCCTGCAAGAATTGATGTACCCATTGGAGAACCAAATGTGTCCATTGCAAATGAGTCCACGACACATCGAAAACATGGTAGGCCACTTGGTTCAAAAGATTTAAAACCGAGAAAAACAAGGACCCAAAAGGGTATAGTAGGAGATGTTATGGCGACTTAATCAAATGAGGAACATGAGAAAGAAAAATGCAATGATGATGAGAACATCTCAAAATAAAGATAATATCCTTAATAATGATGAAAGAATCGACAATTATGAAATTCCTATAAATTATGTCGATACAAAGATACAATAAAATAGAAAGGATATCATTGTTGATGATATATTTGCCTATTCTATGGCTAATGGTATCACAATTGAAGATGACAAAATTGAGCCAAAATAGTTGATGAATATCGTCGTAGAAAGGATTCGCCAAGATGGAAAGAAGCAATCCAGTCAAAATTAAAATCACTTGAAAAACGTGAAGTTTTTGGGCCTGTAGTCCATACACAAAAATGTGTAAAACCAGTCGACTTTAAATGAGTTTTCGTAAGAAAACGAAATGAGAAAAACGAAATTTTGAGATATAAGACAAGACTTGTAGCCCAAGGTTTTTCTAAAATTCTAGGAATCGATTATGATGAAACATACTCGCCAGATATAGATGCAACCACATTTAGATTCCTAATTGGCCTGACAGTCTTTGAAAAACTACAGATGCGCCTTATGGATGTCGTGACTACATATTTATACTGGTCACTTGATATCGACATCTACATGAAAGTCCCACAAGGACTAAAATTGCCTGAGGCCAATGTTCGCTCCAAAAGGTGTGTGCGCAAATAAGCTTTAAATTTATATCCAAGAATTAAGCCTAACAATAGCGAACCCGCAGTGTACGGATCAATCGTAGTATGGGCTGATATTCCGGAGTCGATCTCAAGGAATCGAGCAAAGCAATGACCAAAATAAAGAATATAGATGTAAGAATAATTGGGAATGCGGATTCTAAAGATCCAAGTATCCGGTTGTGGCGTTCGATTCAAGATATCTAATGATATGTACAGACAGAGCTGGATAGCAAAGGTATATGTCTAAGGTAGGTATCGTACGGTGAAGTTCCAACACCCTTTTATCTCACCCACAGGATTCCACTTAAGGGATGTTGAGTCTCGTCCAAAAGAGGTTCTAAGGATAGGATTACACTCTTGCTCCAAAAGGTGTGTGCTGTTCGCTCCAAATGGTGTGTGTAAGCTTTAAATTTATAACCCTAGATGCATGCCTAAAACAAGGATACGAACCCGCAGTGTACGGGTCAATCGTAGTAAAAGCAAGAATTCCGGGGTGTCGATCTCAGGGACTTAGGTGAAACAAAGAAAATATAGGTAGTCAATGCAACTAATAACCACAAAAGCAATTAAAGCAATCAAAGATGATAAAAAGTCAATTAAAGGAATATGCAATTCTAGGGATTAAAACATCTAGTTGTGGTTCCAACTCAAGATCTAAAGATAAAGCGGACAAAACTGAGATTTTGCAAAGGGAAGGTGTTTCTAAAGTGGAATAGATCACCGGGTAAGTCTCACTACTCACTAATCCTAAACCGTAACTCCTATTACCGGGTAAGTCTCAAGAAATTAAGGAAAAAACTATAACCTCAAACAACCACACCACCTAAGGGAATAGAATTAAACTTTACCGGGTAAGTCTCAGGCTAACTCACAAAGATGGAATGAAAGCACACTCAAACCCCAATAAAGGATAAACCTTTATTACCTACACTTATGATCATGGGTAAACAAATAAAGGAATTACCGGGTAAGTCTCATCCTAAGCTTGCATTGAACCAGGAAAGGTGTAATAAGAATAGGATTTGGCAAACTCTAACACTTAACTCTCAGTTTCGGATCAGATAAGTGACCTCAGATACACGAATTCCACCCCGGCCGAGATGTTCATCGACTGAACGAGATACTCTAGGGTTAAGGATAAAGACTCGAGCTTTCAGGGTCCTACTGGAATTTGAGATTATTCTATCATTGTTTTTCCCACAACCTTCAGCCAATCACCCTAGAATCACACAAAGAAATTAGCCACTCATCATCATGAAAGCAATAATCAAATATAAGGGAAGAAAGTGAATAATTGAACACAAAAACCTTAATGGTACTGTAGCTGACCGAGGTGGCTCTAAACTGAATGTGAAATCTCTTAAATCTGGTCCAAAGTAAATCTTTAATCCATTTCCATGCTTCCTGGATTCTTCCTTAAGCTCGTGAATGTAGTTTCAATGACTCCTTAGCTTTTTTAGCTCCATTTTGATGCAAAACGTGCCATTTTACCTACGATTACAACGAAACTTGGTGTAGACCTCGATTCCCGTAAAGGTAGATGAAACAACGATATAATCTCATAATATACATCTAAACATGCAGATTATTGAAGATAAAACATCTAAACAGGTCCCAAAATATAAACTATAATTCATGCTATCAAAATACCCCATACCTGTCCCTTGCTTGTCCCCAAGCAAGTTCCAAATCTTAAGTACAAGATAGAATGGATTATAAGTCATAAAGATCAATGAAAAGTATTTCAAAACATTTTTGGTGGTGTGCTCCACTCATAGATCACTCTAAGAGCATGCTTCATGGAATTTAAAATCAAGATATGCTCAAAACATTTTATAAATATAAGAAAGTTGTTCATCTTTGCATAAAATCATAGAATGCATAATAAATCATAATTATCAAAATTAATCATGTATAATCTAGTTTAAACCACTAAGTCAATCAACAAGCTCGAGGTCTCAAGGGCTTTTCAAGAGAAGGTCAAGAAACGCGTGAGGGTGGGATGTATATAGGGAATGTGGTGCTAGAATCCGGGAAAAGGATCTTTATTTCATTTCCTTTGAACTTCAACATCTTCCACCAATAAGCTTTGCTTATTTTAATTTATTTTTTTTACTTTTTGGGATGCATGGACAGAGGTGCACAATAACCGAAGCCTAGGAGATCAGCAATCATCAATTTTTCGAGATGCCTCAAACCCTTGATGCACATACCATGACCCATTAGGAATATCGCTCAATCCGACTTTGGCAAGACACAAACACCCAGCTATGTGAATGGTGCCGAGTTACTCATCATCATGTTTGACTTCCGCAAACCTATTTGTTTCTCTCTAACTTTCAGCCAACATCTCAAATTTTCTTTCACTTGCTTGCTTCCAAATTCCCGGATAGGTAAAGGGAGGCAAATATGTATATGAGGGGCTAAGCATGATCAAGAAGAAGAAGAGAAGAGAGTGAAATGCCTTAATCATCCCAGGAAGAAAGTGAGAGAACTCATCATGTGGTGTCAACCTTTAAATTCAACATAAATTGGATAAAAACAAAGTATTAAACATGCTACGAATTTCAAACAAAGCATTTAGCAACTTAAACATATCATAAAACCTTTCAAACATATAAAGATTTCAAAGCCAGTCAGCAAACGAAATCATCACTGAGGTCATATCTAGATAAGAAGCACAAAAAGCGTTTCGAAAACTGTTCAGTTAAACCACCTCGATCGAGATGTTCTAAGTCAGCCGAGGTATTGTACCTCGATTGGTCAGAGTCACATCGGTCGAGGTAAAATTATTTTTTCTTAAACCAGTTTTTGACGTTTTTCTCAATCAAATAACCTGTATGCATGCATGTAATCTCAGATAAACACATAGAGCAAGATAAAACGATAAATATCCATCATGAGTCATATAAGCGTACACATAAGTCAAATAATACATCCACATACCCCATACTTGGGACACATTGTCCCAATGGGTCAAATAAGTCTAAGGAAACAGAGTACTCACCGAACAATGTTGAGCTGCATAATAAATAAATAAAGAAATCCTGCAAGCTCTAATCCCAATCCGGTGGTGGTAGTGGTGGCACGTACGGGTAGTGAGATGGGTCAAACGAGTAGCCCATGATATGCTGAAATTGAATCTCAGCCATCCTGTACTGGTAGTGCTGTCTCTCCTGCATCTCTCTCATGTTTAGGGATAAGGCGGCGTAGGAATCTATCATCTGATCCGTCAGATCATCGATCCGGCGGTGAGCGACTGGATCCCTCTACCTGCGTACCCTATGCCTGGCAGGGCGTGCTGGTGCTGTAGCTGGCTCCTCCTCTATCTCCTCGTCGTCTAGATCGACGACCGGCACACTAGTCCCAGCTGTATCTGTACCTGTGTCCATGGCATCACCGCCATCCTCATCCTTATCAGCCTCCTCCTCATCAACCTCATCATTCTGCCCCGGAGCTGCTACTGCTGCATCTCTGGCGTCCTCCATAAGCGGAATCCATGCGGTGTGCCAGTAATGCGGTTCATAAATGGAGAACTGAGCTGACCATCTAATACCCTGAGGTGCAGTCTGCTCCCAGGGCATCGCCACATATGGCGTAGTAAGTCCGCGAGGAACCAATATCCTCCTAGTGATCATCTCCTGCAGCCCGAGCGGCTTGGCAGCCTCCACCATAGTACATGCACTCAGATCAAGGTCCATGTAACTCGCAATGTGAGTCACTATACCTCCGCAGCAGATGTCTCCTTTTGCCTTCGCCTTGATCTTGTGCAAATCCTCCCCTAGCATCACTCCAAAATCCGGAACTCCTCCGGTAACCATGCATTAAAGACTCAGCAGCTCACCTTGTCTAATCTTCTGGGGCGTCTCAGTACGCGCCAGAAGAGTCTCGCTAAAAATCCGGTGAGCAAGTCTAAAGGCTAGGTGGAAGATAATCCGCTCGCTGGAGTCTCCAGGTCTCCACCTATCAGCGTGCTCAACTACGTGAGCTATCTGGTCCCAAAACTCTTGAGCTACAGCTCGAGAAGGAAAATCAGCAACTGTGGGGGCTGGGAAGCCAAAGATGTCCCTCCAGTGGTCCATAGGAACTAGATAGTTTCGGTTCATCAACCGGTACTTGATGGCACGCTCAGTAGGCAAATAAGTGATGGAGCTAACAAACTCCAAGGTCAGCTCAAGGTAGGCTGGAGCTCTAATCTCAGTAAACTGCTCCAGCCCCACCATAGATATCATCCGCCTCAGATCATCATCCACGTAGAGGCAGTCGAAAGCAGAAATGTCCAGAAATCGTGGTGCAACAACTGGACGTGCTGCTATACGGTCATAATCTACCTGGTGACGCTCATGGATCACCAATATGGAGCGGCGTGAAGAAAAAGAAGGAGAAGGGGAGGATCTATCTCTCAAAACCAGCTGCTTGTCAGAACTCATTTTTTTCTCTCACTGTCAGACCACCTCGGTCACTCTGACAACTCTCAAGAACACTTCGGCCGAGGCACAGGCCGACTGGACCGAGGCGAGTGCTGCTCGATCGTAACTCTCAAAAATCCAGTGAAGAAGGGAGAGTTAGGGTTCTTGAGAGTTGGGGTACTTAATCCTTTTCCAGCACAATGCAAGGGCAACCAAAGCCCAAATTGATCAAAAACAGTGAAGAAGGGAGAGTTAGGGTTTTTTTTCCGAATTACCCCAGATTTTGTCGATTTGGAGCGTTTTTGTTGCAAATTGTTGCTTGCAAACCGATCCTCTACCCTTTCCTTGCAGTTTGGAAGCGAGAATCGTTGAAAACGAGCGAAAATTAGCGAACGAGGTGATTTGGGGCGTTTCGGTCGAGAGGGTGAGAGAGGGAAGAGAGAGAATTCTCAGCCTCCTTTTATACCCTTTTCTGGAACTGCTGTCACCTCGGTCAAGATGGTCTCGACTGGACCGACGTGGTACGGACCGAGGTAGATCTTCAGTAACCCTAGTCGCCTCGGTTGCTCAAGAATCATCTCGGTCGAGGTGCTGTGACAACAACCGAGATGTGTCTCAGTCAAACTCCGTCTTCTCAAATTCTCGAACTTCTTTCCTTCCAGTGTTGCTCCTGGGTTGTATTCCTTCCTTAGATGTCACCTGTTATCTGTCTAGGACACCAAAAACAAAGCAAAGCAAAGCAAAGCAAAAGCAAACTATCTAAAGCTAGACTAGAAAAAGGGAAAAGAAAGCAATACCTTGGGTTGCCTCCCAAGAAACGCTTGATTTAAGGTCGCTAGTTGGACCGTACGGCCTAAACGTGCTGGGAGGTGTCCTCACCCCATACTTCACCGTCATCATGGGGTGAGATAAGAAAGTCTATCAAACGCTCCAACAAGTGTAAGTGCTCATCGGGGAATGAATCGTCTATGGGTGGTTCGTTCTTCTCACGTGAAGAGGGAGGTAGCCGGCTGAGGTGATCTGCAACAGAATTTTCGGATCCCTTCTTATCACGGATCTCTAGGTCAAACTCTTGAAGCAAGAGAATCCATCGAATAAGACGTGGCTTGGCATCCTTGTTAGCAAGTAAGTAAATCTTTAATCCATTTCCTGCGAAAACTCAAAAACAACATCTTTATTCAAGAGGTTAGTTAGTGGTTTAGAAATCTTCGAGAAGTCCTTGATGAATCTCCTATAGAAACCTGCATGCCCGAGAAAACTCCACACACCCTTAACAGAACAAGGGGGAGGAAGTTTCTCAATAGTCTCGATCTTAGTGCGATCGACCTCAATACCTCGATTAGAAATGAGGTGTCCTAGCACGATGCCTTCATTAACCAAAAAGTGACACTTCTCCCAATTCAAGACGAGATTAGTGTCTTCACATCTTTGTAGCACTAGAGAAAGGTTAGATAGGCAATCATCAAAAGAGGAACCATATACTGAAAAATCATCCATAAATACCTCCATGATCTCCTCTATATACTCGGAATAAATAGCCATCATGCATCGCTGGAAGGTAGCGGGTGCATTGCATAATTCAAATGGCATCCTCCTATAAGCGAATGTCCCCCATAGACAAGTGAAAGTGGTCTTCTCTTGATCATCCGGATGGATTGGAATCTGGAAGAAGCCACTATAGCCATCTAAATAGCAAAAATGTGAATGTTGGGCCAAACGTTCGAGCATTTGATCGATGAAGGGAAGTGGAAAATGGTCCTTCCGAGTGGCCACGTTCAGCTTCCTATTATCGATGCACACCCTCCAGCCCGTGACGGTTCTAGTTGGGATTAACTCGTTATTCTTATTCGTCACAACGTTCATCCCTCCTTTCTTCGGAACTACATGTACTGGGCTCACCCACTTGCTGTCCGAGATAGGAAATATGATACCTGCATCCAACAACTTAAGAATTTCCTTCTTCACAACCTCTTTCATGATCGGATTTAACCGTCTTTGAGGTTCCCGTGAAGTCTTATGATTGTCCTCCATTAGAATTCTATGCATGCAGAAATAAGGGTTAATGCCAATAAGATCATCCGTGGTATAACCTATAGCCTTTCGATGCGTTCTCAGGACATGCATTAACTTAGACAATTCAGATTCGGAAAGGGAAGCACTAACAATAACGGGATAAGTAAAATCCGGTCCAAGAAAGACATACCTCAAGTGACTTGGGAGTTTTTTAAGCTCCACAACTGGGGGTGCTTTCTGAGATGGATCTTTGCTTCCTCCTTCCAGTGGAGTAGATTGAAGAACTGGACTTTCAGAAGTCTCAGTTGACATCATCTCGCTTTCGACCTCGGTCGAGGTCCAGAGAGGGTGACCGAGATGTTCTTCAGTCAAGAACACCTCGCTTGGTCCAGAAAGTCCCTCGGTCGAGGTACTGCAACTGGGACCGAAACTGGAGATCTTCTTCTCTTGGATTAGCTTTTCAAATTTAGCTCTTGGATCTTCTTCCAGCGTCTTTAGGCTCCGTATATCTGCATCACAAGAAACATCTATACCTTCCTCCATTAAGCTAAAACTAATAACTCTCTCAAGTGGATCATTAATAAGGATAGAGCTCACCAATTCTTTTGATTCTTCTTCATCATAGATGTTGAAGATATCATCTCCTAGCTGCTCTCCCTTCATTGCCGCAAGCAATGCAAACTCAACTTGATCATCGCCGATGTTGAATTGCAACTTGGCGTTCTTATAATCCACATTGCAACCCGAAGTTGCTAGAAATGGCCTCCCGAAAATGATAGGAACGGGATAATCTGCGGGAATGTCAAGTACAACAAAGTCTATAGGTAAGTAGAAGTTACCTAACTTAACCGGAACGTCTTCCAAAATGCTCACGGGATGGGTAATAGAGCGGTCCGCCATGTACAACCGTATCTTTACCGGCTTGGGTTCTCCAAGTCCGATCTTCACACATAGCTCCAGCGGAATGATGCTCACGCTGGCTCCTAGATCACACAATGCTTCACAAGTGACATCCCCAACTTGAATGGGAATGCAAAATGAGTCGGGATCTCTCAATTTGGGTGGCATCTTCTCCTTCATGATTTGAATGAGCTCCGAGGATTTAGATGTCATCCTTACTTCACCAAAGTCTTCCAACTTCCTCTTCCTTCATAGAATCTCTTTTAAGAACTTCCCATAGGCGGGCATCCCTAGAATGGCATCAAGGAAAGGGATGCTAATATGTAGTTTATTCATCAAGTCAAGGAACTTACCAAAATGCTTGTCTAGATGTGCTCTGGCCCTTGACTGGGGGAATGGAAGTGGGGGTTTATATGCAGGAGGTGGGACATGAACTTCAGTTTTATCCGACGTTTTCTGTGGCTCAACCTCGGTTGGCACCTCGGCCGAAGTGTTCTTCGACTGTACTCGGACCGAGGTGGTCTTCGTCTGTACTAGCATCGACCGAGGCACTGGATCTGCAGTTTTCAGTCCACTTCTAGTCGTTATTGCCATGATCTGTCCTTTAGGGTTGCTTTCCGTCCTTGCTGGAAGCTTCCCTGGGTCTCTTGGCGCTTCATTCGCCTTGTTAAAGAATTGTTGTTCTAAGACTTTTTGTGCCTTCGAAAATGAAGTCATGGATGTCTCCATAGAGTTGAGCTTGATCAAGATGGCCTCTAGCACCGTATCTTTCTTTTCCGGCTGGGACGAACTAGATCCTTGCTCCTGGCTCTTCAATGGAGTAGAAGAAGAAGAAGAAGAGAGGAAAGGATTAGAGGAGTCATTCGAATTGGAGTTAGAGTAAGGGTTACCCGAATTTTGATTGTTTGTCCTCCAGTTGTTGCTGTTGGATCCTCTATTGTTGTTGTAGTTATTGTTCCGGGAACCGTAGTTGTTGTTCCGGTAACTATTGTTGTTCCTCGAGCTTTGATATCCTTCATCTTCTTTCTTGGTTTGAGCAACCAAAAGTTCTTTCAATTGCCATACATCATTTTTCAAAGAGGTGAGTTGATCATTGTTTGGTGGAGCTTCTTGAAAGTTGACTCTTTTAACTCCACCTTCAGCTCCTTGGTGGGAGTATTTCTCCATGTGCAAAGCTTGTTTCTCTATGAACTCCCAAGCTTCGTCAATCGGCATGTCCATGAACGTGCCGGCGGATAGTAGTTGAAGGTTGAACTGGGTGTTTCCGTCCAGTCCCTTGAAGTATATCTCCAACAACTCTATCTTTGGAATCCCATGATGTGGGCAATCCAAAAGGATGTCTTTAAATCTCTCCCATGACTTGGACAAACTTTCCTTGTCCTTCATGATGAATGTATTGATCTTCCCTCTCATTTCAGCGGTCTTAGAGGGGGGAAAGAAATTAGTCAAGAACTCCGTCGTCATCTCCTCCCAAGTATTGATTTTTCCTGGAGGAAGAGATTGATACCAAGTAAGCGCTCTATCTTTCAAAGAGAAGTAGAAAGTCCTTAGCTTGTAATTGTTATTTTCCAGCCTTGAAGGTCTCAAGGTCTCCATCAAGATCTCATAGTTTTGTAGATGTTGATGCGGAGATTCCCTCTCTAGCCCTCCACAACTGGCATTGGCGAATCATGGAAAGAACTTGCAGTCGAAGCTCATAATCATGGTCCGCTGGATCACCTAGGTTGACTCCTGGACGCCTCAGTTGTTGATTAGGGTCCATCCTCTGCCCTAGGGTCTGCGGAATACTTGCAAAAAGAGCATCTCGGACTGGCATCCGAGGTGGAAGTATCTCGGCCGGGGCAGCAGGTGCTGGGTCCTGCCTCAGTCGAGGAGCTGGAGCTGGTCGAGGTAGATATTGGTCCCATAAAGTCGCCATATCTGCTTCGATCGCTTCCGTCCTTGCGCGAGTTTCTTCTTTTTCCTGTCGTAATTCTTCTTTGCTGAGGCATAGTTGTTCCCCGAAAGACTATCGCAAGATCTCGATTCTCTTGATTGGCCATCTTAGCTTCTTTCAAGCATCTTTTGTATGTCTTTTCTGGTTTGGGATCGTAAGGAACGATTTCCTTCCCAGCGCGGGTTCTTCGCATAAACCTAAGAAAAAGAACCTGCGAAAGTCACTCAAGTAGAGTGGTTAGTAGAAACAGGGGCAAGTTCCCCGAAAGACTATCGCAACCGGCTTGGTCTTTACCAAGTCCCCGGCATCGGCACCAAAAACTTATTCGCTCCAAATGGTGTGTGCAAGCTTTAAATATATAACCCTAGATGTATGCCTAAAACAAGGATGCGAACCCGCAGTGTACGGGTCAATCGTAGTAAAAGCAAGAATTCCGGGGTGTCGATATCATGGACTTAGGTAAAACAAAGCAAATATAGGTAGTCAACGCAACTAATAACCACAAAAGCAATTAAAGCCCTCAAAGATGATAAAAAGTCAATTAAAGGAATATGAAATTCTAGGGATTAAAGCATCTAGTTATGGTTCCAACTCAAGATCTAATTAAAGATAAAGCGGACAAAGCTGAGATTTTGCAAAGGGAAGGTGTTTCTAAAGTGGAATCGATCACCGGGTAAGTCTCACTACTCACTAATCCTAAACCGTAACTCCTATTACCGGGTAAGTCTCAAGGAATTAAGGAAAAGAACTATAACCTCAAACCAACACACCACCTAAGGGAATAGAATTAACCTTTACCGGGTAAGTCTCAGTCTAACTCACAAAGATGGAATGAAAGCACACTCAAACCCCAATAAAGGATAAACCTTTATTACCTACACTTATGATCATGGGTAAACAAACAAAGGATTTACCGGGTAAGTCTCATCCTAAGCTTGCATTGAATGAGGAAAGGTGTAATAAGAATAGGATTTGGCAAACTCTAACACTTAACTCTCAGTTTCGGGTCAGATAAGTCACCTCGGTCAGACGAATTCCACCCCGGCCGAGATGTTCATCGACTGAACGAGATACTCTAGGGTTAAGGATAAAGACTCGAGCTTTCAAGGTCCTACTGAAATTTAAGATTATTCTATCATTGTTTTTCCCACAACCTTCAGCCAATCACCCTAGAATCACACAAAGAAATTAGCCACTCATCATCATGAAAGCAATAATTAAATATAAGGGAAGAAAGTGAATAATTGAACACAAAAACCTTAAGAAAAAGGCTTCAATAACTGAATCAATTATCAAAATAACAAGCGTTCCTTGGATCACAATCCAATAAGACAATCAACAAGAAGGGAATCTAAGAAAACCTTACAAAACCCTTCACAAAAGCTGTAAAAGCTATCAACTTCCTTCCTTCAATCTTCCTTCCTTCAACCACTATAATGATAGCAGGATTTCCGGTGACGCGCCGGTGCTGATTTGTGGAAAATCCAGCCTTTTATATAGGAAAACTATCTTTCAAAGATAAAATATCTTGAAAAGATATTATCCTAATAAAATATATCTATCTCTAATAAATAAACCCCTAAAATATATGATCTTCCTTTCAGAAATCCAGCCTACAAATATAAGATCTCTCCTTCCAAAAATAAAAGATCTCAGCCAAGAATAAAATATATCTCGCCGCGTCCAAGGTGTTCGCCTCGGTCGGGACGCTCCTCGGGATCACCTCGGTCGAGATGGTACTGTAGCTGAGCGAGGTGGCTCAAAACTGAATGTGAAATCTTTTAAATCCGGTCCAAAGTAAATCTTTAATCCATTTCCATGCTTCCTGGATTCTTCCTTAAGCTCCTGAATGTAGATTCAATGACTCCTTAGCCCCTTTAGCTCCATTTTGATGCAAAACGTGCCATTTTACCTACGATTACAACGAAACTTGGTGTAGACCTCGATTCCCGCAAAGGTAGATGAAACGACGATATAATCTCATAATATACATCCATACATGCAGATTATTGAAGATAAAACGTCTAAACAGGTCCCAAAATATAGACTATAATTCATGCTATCAAAATACCCCAAATAAGCTTTAAATTTATATCCAAGAATTAAGCCTAACGATAGTTAACCCGCAGTGTACGGATCAATCGTAGTATGAGCTGATATTCCAAAGTCGATCTCAGGGAATCAATGAGAACAAAGCAGCAAAAGTAATCTAACTTGTGTAGAAGAAAAGCAATGGTTAAAATAAAGAATATAGATGTAAGAATAATTGGGAATGCGGATTCTAAAGATCCAAGTATCCGGTTGCGGCGTTCGATTCAAGATATCTAAGGATATGTACGGACAGAGCTGGATAACAAAGGTATATGTCTAAGGTAGCTATCGTACGGTGAAGTTCTAACACCCTTTTATCTCACCCAAAGGATTCCACTTAACGGATGTTGAGTCTGGTGAAGAAGAGGTTCTAAGGATAGAATTACACTCTCAATACCAAACACCAAACCCAAGGTAGTCAAAGGAAAGACAAAGGTAAAGGCTATGACACTCTCCATCTTAAGAGAGGGTTTTGAATCCCCTATTACCTAGAACTTGTAAACACTCATAACCAAGCGAAGCTAAGGGTTATAAAGGGTTAACAAAGGTAGGATTTAAGCAATCTTTAACTTTGGATAAAGGCAAAAGCAAAACGTGCAAAAAAAGGAAACCACGGGCAGATCTTGGGAAACCACGGTCGTGGTTCCTGAAGAACAGGCCGTGGAAATCCTCGTTTGAGGGTTTCATCTCACAACTCTCAGGATCCGATCAGTTAAGGCTCAATCTATCATTATCTATACCACAACCATCAACCCTTCACCCTAGAATTGCAGGGGGGTATAACCAACAATCATTATCATGTTCAATTCAAGATTAAGAAAGGGAATCAAGAAAGGCATGCAACCAAGAAGAGCACTAAGATGCACAATGATATCTCAAGAATCAATCTTCAAAAATCAATAACTGAATCAAACAATGTATAATCCCAAAATGTGTGTTCTCAAAGACGATAAACAAAACCTAAAAAAATCTCACAAAATCTCCAAGGCGGGATCAAGAAAGCTCTTCAATCTCCCTCTGATGGTGAAACAATCAAAGCTCTAGGGTAGAGGAATCCGAAGTATGGAAGTGAATCCAAATGTGTAACCTTCTTCTAGTGTGTAAAGCGTCATCCTCAAAATGCAGCCATCAACCTCCTTTTATAAAATAAAATTAGGTCTAAGGGCTTCTTTCTTTCTTGCTGACGTGGCAATAACGGAACGCTCTTTTGCGAAGAAAACCACGGGTGACATCATCAAAACCACGGCCGTGGTTCCTCCCGTGGTGACTCTCGACCTTCCTTTCCATGTGTGAAATTCAAAGAATTACCAAAACCTTGGCCGTGGAACTTCCTTCTTGGTCGTGGTTCCTCATTTTCGATGCTTTTCTCCCTTGCTTCACTTCAAACTCCTTCCTACGATGTTCCAATGCTTCCCAATGAACTCCACATCGAGCAATACTTAGTAAATGCTTCCTTTCCACTCCAATTCAGTGCCAATTTGTCTAAAATCAAAACAAAGCTTGTGTAGATCTCGATTCCAAGATAATAGGTGAATATGCTCAATAAGTGCTATGAATGTATGTCCATGCACCCAAAAGAATGGGAAAAACTACCTATATGCACATCTAAACTATGGCATATTTCATGCTATCAAAATGCCCCATACTTGCCTCTTGCTTGCCCCCAAGCAAGGTTCAAATCTAGAATACAAAGATGTATGAAATATGAATGCAAAGACAAGGAAAAACACAATACTTTTGGATTAGTGCTTCTATTCATAGATCGCTTTCTACACTTGTTTCATAGCTTTCCAGAAACTGTTATGCGAGCAAAAAGACTCATGTTTTGAAAAGAACATTCACACCTTGCAAAAGTTTCAAAAGAAGCATCATAACCTGAAGCAAAATCAAAATCAAGCATAGGAAAAATCCAATTTGGAGTACAAAGTCAAACAACAATCTCAAAGATCTCAAGCTCTTTCAAACGAAGGTCAAGAAACGTGTTGGGGTGGGATATGTGTTGCAAAATCCGAGAACGAGGACAATAACATCACAAACTTTTAAAGCGTACTTCAACATCTACCAATGAGAGCTTTGCTCTTCTTTTTCAGTACAAAATTTTTTACTTTACTTTTTGAGATCATGGATAGAGGTGCACAATAACCGAAGCCTAGGAAATTAGCATAAACTCAATTTTTTGAGTTGTCTCAAACCGTAATGCACATACAATGACTCGTTAGGAATATTGCTCAATCCTACTTTGGCAAGACACAAACACCCAGCTATGTGAATGATGCCGAGTTACTCATCATCATGATTGACTTCCTTAAACCTATTTTTTTAACACACTTCACCACTTTCAACTTCAAACTTCACGCTTTTGCGCAATTACATCCTAATTCCCAGATAGGTAAAAAGGGGCAAAATATAAATAGACATGAGGAGCTAAAAGGTGATCAAGAAGAAGAAAGGAATAAAAACGAAGCGCCTTAATCATATCAATAAGAAGTGCAAGATTTTATAAAGCGGTTTCAATCTTCAAATTCTCAACATGATTTAGATCAAATTCCAAATTATCAAACTTGCAAAAAATTTAGCAAAACATTCAAATCCTTTACAATCCACAATTCAGTTCAAACACATAAAAATCATCAAAAATCCAATTCACAAGTAATTTTCTTCATTGAGGTCATCTCCAACCCTAGAAGAACAAATTTTTTTTAAAATTTTCCATTTTTTTTTCCTGATTTTTCAAAGCTATCAAATGGAAAGCAATAACGAAACATGTGACAATGAAAGATGCAAAGTACGATGGACAATCAAGCAAGCAAGTATTAAAAAGTTATTATAGACCAAGGTATTTCAATCACCCCATACTTTAACTACACGTTGTCCCCAACGTGCAATAAAAGTAAAGGAAAAGTACAGAAACTCACAAGTCTAATAAAGCTGCTAAAGAGTGAAACGTCATCATCACAACGGTGGTGGGAATGATGCCATGAGGGGTCATATGCGCGGCCAAACTAAGCATGGTAGAGGCCCCGCATCATCTGTTTCCCCTCCTCCACGGTGTCTAGACGGCTGTCCATGCTATCTATCCGTGATTGCAGTCCTGAAAGCCATGGTGGTTTCTCGTCAAACCATGTGGGGTGCTCGGACGTGCTAGCGCGGCGCTGGGAAGGACTAGCTCGTGGTTGATGGGCGGTGGATCTCCTAGGAGGCTCATGTTGTTCTCCCATAGACGGGAATACAGGTGGTGGCTCCTGAATGCTGCCAAAGTCTCCCTCAGCTCTGTAATCACTAGGACCGGTATTGGTCCTAGTATCCATGTCGTCGTGATCCTGTCCTCTTGCCGCCTCAGCTGCGGCATTGTCCTCCTTTACATTAGGACCTCCCAAATTAGCGCGCATCGGCTTGAATGTCAGCTTTCAACTGTGAGGGTTCCAAATGGAGTATTCCGACCTCCATAGAATCCCTCTCCCGCCTTTTTCCTCCCAGGGCATAGCAGCATGCGGTGGTCCTCTGCTTCGGGGAATCAGAATACCCCTATGAATGAAACGCTCAAGACCAAGAGGCCTAGCCTCTACAACACGCTCACAGGCGGAAAAATCAACTCCTAAGTGATGAGCAATATGAGTCACTATCCCTCCCACGCAAATATCTCCCTTAGCCTTGTTCTTAATCTTCCACAGACTATCAACAAGCAATGTGGCACAGTCAGGAGTAGTGCCGGTGGCCATACATAACAAAATGAAAATCTCATCGTCCTTATGCCGTTGTGGCGTCTCGGACCTAGAAAACAGACATTCGGACATAATCCGATGTGCAATCTTGAAGGAAAGATTACAAATCAAGCTTTGCTTGGAAGCGGCCGGGTGCCACCTATCAGTAGAACTCACCACCATAGAAATGCTCTCCTAAAAGGCACTAGGCCTCGTAGCTCTAGGAAATGTCCCGTGAGTGGTATCTCCAAACCCAAAAATCTGAGAAAACCTCCCAATAGACAACTTAAAGTTCTGGTTCATCATCTGGAACTTAACGGTTCTCTCCCTAGCATCATGGTCAAAGGAGCTACGAAACTCCGTGGTTAACTCTTCATAAGTGTGCTCTCTGATGCCTATGAAGTCTCTAAGCCTAGCATTGTCAACCATCATGTTGAGATCATCCAAAACATTCAGACATTCGAGCTCTAGGTACCTAGAGGCTATGATGATGCAGGGTTAGATGGTGTTGTAGGCTTTCTTATGTTCTTCCAAGATGCGGGGGAGTCTAGGAGGGGGTTGTTGCTGTTGTGGGGGCGGTGGTAGTGGTGGTCGGGAGGAGGAAGAGGATCCCTTGCTTTTCCTGAACAAATTACGGCCACTACGACGCAAACCGTTCATATCTGGCAAAACCACGGTCGGATCTTCCAAAACCACGGCAGTGGAATCCTAAATCTTCCCGTGGTTTGTGTCAATTTTTTAGAAATCGACAACAACAAACAACAAACTCACAATCAACAGTCCTAGGCTATTTATAATTCCAATTTCGTCCAGTTCTCTAACAAATCTTCGGCAAAATCGAAAGAATCGAACCAAGATCGAGTTTGAGAGAAAAAGCTAGATTTTTGGATTGAAAAATCCAAATGCTTGCTGATTTTCTGAATGTTTATGTAGTTTGAACGCAATATCTTCAAAGGAACGTTGAGAGATTCAATTTGGGGAGAAGAATTACGTCAAATGGTTGCCGGGTGGAAGATTTAAGGCCGGGGTTAGGGGTCGGCGATTTCGCGAGCTGGGCGTGGTTTTGGGGCATTTTGTTTCAGTTGTGGAGTGAAGTGTTGCCTTATATCCTCTCGTGGAAATTTGGGTAACAAAGGCCCCCTAGCAAAACCACGGCCGTGGTTTCACCCGTGGCACCTCTCAAATAGCTTTTCCACGGCCAAAAATAGAAAACCACCCTAGTGGAATCCTATTTTAGCTTGTGGAATCCTCAATTACATCCAAAATTTCAAATTTGACGGTGTTTTGCTTTCCTTCACTTCTTTGGAGGATTCTTAGGCTTGACATCCAAAGACACAAACAACCCGGAAAGGTACCAATGAAAAGACAAAAACAAACTAGACTAACCTATTCTAGGAAAAAGGGAAAAGAAAACAATACCTTGGGTTGCCTCCCAAGAAGCGCATTGTTTAAGGTCCATAGCTAGACCATTCCTTTTTGTTGCTTAAGTGAGGAGGATAGGTGCAATCCCCTCAATCTGACTCTCCGGTAGGAACATTTTGAGTCGTTTTGGCCATTGACCTTGAAAGCTCCGCATTGTTCACCCCATACTTCAAATGCACCATGGGGAAAAACATGTTTAATTACAAACTGTCCGGTCCAACGAGATTTCAACTTACCGGGAAATAGACGAAGACGGGAGTTGAAGAGAAGGAAAAGGTCTCCTTGTTTCAATTCCTTAGGAGTCCAATGATTATTGCTCCACTTCTTCCATCTTTCCTTGTAAAATTGCGCTTTTCCGAATGCTTTTGTTCCGGTGTTTTGACCTTTTGAAACATCCTTAGATGCTTATAGGGATGGAGAGGAAGTAAAACAATGTCCAAGAATGTTCTTAAGAAGAGGGAAAGAAGTCTCGGAAGTTACAGATTTTACGGACACTTTGACACTTCCACGGTCGTGGTCTTCTCCGTGGTGGCAATCGACATGTGTTTCACGGGTGATTTAATGCAAACCACACCCGTGGAACCTCGATTTTGACCGTGGTTTCGGCCAGTCTTCGGATCTTTTTGCGTTTCTCTAAGTTCCTTCTTTTGTTCTTTCTTCTCAATGCTCATCCTCTTGACCTTTTGTGTTGGATCGTCGAGTGATATGGAATTCACCGTCTCCCTTGATTCTTATTCTTGGAGTGCAAACTCCATATCTTCCTCTCCTATATTGAAGGACTAATTTAGCATTTTTGCAATCCACCCGGCAACCAGAAGTTGCTAGAAAGGATCTCCCAAGAATGATCGTCGTTGGATAATCTAGAGGAATGTCCAAAACCACAAAATCAATGGGAACGTAAAACTTACCAAGTCTTACGGGAATGTCTTCCAATATGCCGACATGTAAGGTGGTGGATCAATCTGCCATGTGTAGCTTCATCTTTACCGGTTTAGGCTCTCCTAAACCAACCTTCTCACACAATGCAAGCGGGATAATGCTCACGCTTGCCCCAAGATCGCAAAGTGCATTGTACGTGCCTTCTCTAACTCCAATGAGAACGCAAAACGATCCCGGATCCCTCAGCTTGGGTGGCATCTTCTCCGTCATGATTCTTATGAGTTTCGATGACTAGGAAGTCATCTTCACCTCACCAAAATCCTCGAGTTTCCTCTTGTTAGAGAGGATCTCCTTCAAGAACCTTCCGTAAGCCGGCATACCTAAAATTGCATCAATAAAAGTTATGTTAATATGCAGTTTTCTCATGAGTTCAACGAACTTACCAAAGTGTTTATCTAGATGCGCTCTCAGTCTAGATTGTGGAAACGGCAGTGGATGTTTGTAGGCTGGAGGAGGTACGTAGACTTCAACTCTTTCCTTCTCCTTGTCGGCTGAAACATCGACTTCCATGGGTTGCTTGCGCTTGTCAACCGCCTTTGGTGTAGGATCGGTGGTCTTCACACCACTCCTTGTTGTGATCGACATCACTTGCCCCTTCGGTTTATCCTCAGTCTTTCCAGGAAGTCTTCCTTGATCTCTAAGAACTTTTCTAGCCTTAGTAAACAGTTGGTTTCCAAGGCTTTTTTTGCCTTGGAAATGGAAGTGACGGTACTCTCTGATCTATTCATCTTCCCCATCATGGCTTCCATCATTACTTCAAGCTTGTCCTTCGCTCGCTGGCTCGAACTTGATGAAGCTTGTCCCTGACTTCACAAAGTAATAGAGGAAGAATAAGAGAGAAGGGTTAGTGAATTTTCAACATGAGAATAAGGATTACCGGAATTTTGTTGATTGTATCTCCAATTGCTGTAGTTCCGGTTGTTGTTGTTGTTGGTTTTCTAGTTGTTGTTGTTCCTATTCCCTTGTTGATTTCCCCTTTATACATAGCCCACATCCTGCTCCTTGGGATTTTTTTAGATGCGCAGTCAAAAGGTCTTTCAAAGCCTTCATTTCTCTATTTAAAGCGTTAAGCTCCTTGATACTAGAGGTGGTAAGATTCAGCACCGGAGTTCTCGAACTTTGAGTTCCTGTTTCAGCATTCCAGTGGGAGTACTTCTCAATGGTGAGAGCTTGTTTTTATATATTATCCCACGCTTCATCAAGCAGCTTGTCCATGAACGTTCCAACTGAAAGTGATTGAAGTTTGAATTGCGTTTCCGCATCCAAACCCTTGAAATAGACCACTAGTAGATCAATCTTCGGAATGCAATGATGTGGACAATCCAGCGAAAGGTCCTTGAACCTTTCCCATGACTTGAAGAGGCTTTCACCATCCTTCATCACAAATGCATTAATCTTTGCTCTAAACTCTGCCGTCTTTGATGCAGGAAAGAATTTGGTATGAACTCCACGGTTATCTCCTCCCATGTGTTCACTCTTCCGGTGGGAAGTGATTGATACCACGCAAGTGCTTTATCCTTCAAAGAGAAAAAGAAAACACGCAGCTTGTAATTGATATTCTCACATCTAGAAGGTCTCAAAGTCTCCATTAATATCTCATAATTCTGAAGTTGTTGGTGCGGTGACTCTCTCTCACTATTCCTCCAAAGCGATTCTGTTGAATCATAGTAATCACTTGAGGTCTCAACTCGTAGTCACGGTTAGCCGGATCTCCCAAGTGCACGCCCGGACGGCGGGCTTGCTGGACCGGATCCATCCGTTGCCCAAGTGTTTGTGGAACACCCGCAAACCGATCAGCTGGCTCTACTCTTGGTGGAGGTGGTGGTGGCACATAAATTGGTGCTGGTAGTATGTTGACGGGTACTAGTGGAGGTAGATTAATCAGAACTCTGGCATCCCCGTCTCTCTCCTGATTTGCCAGTTCGAACTGTGTTCCTAAGTCGGCCATGTCGGCTCGAAGTTGTTCTTGTAAAGTAACTTGATCAACTCTCTCTTTCCTTAGAGCTTCCTCTTGAGTTCTTACTTGATTTCGATCTGCAACTAGTTCAGCTCTAAGATCCTCTACTTCTTGATTATTGGAAATGGCCATTTTCTTAGCTTCTCTTAACTTCGTCTTGTAAGTCTTTTCCGGTTCAGGATCGTAAGGTACGATTTCTTTATCGGCTCGCGTTCTTCGCATAAACCTAAAGAAACGTCCTACAAGAACACTCAACAAGAGTAATCAATAGCAAAGCAAGAAGCTACCAAGCTAGACAACCGTGCACTGGATTGGTCTCGACTAATTCCCTGGCAACGGCGCCAAAAACTTGTTCGCTCCAAAAGGTGTGTGCGCAAATAAGCTTTAAATTTATATCCAAGAATTAAGCCTAACGATAGTTAACCCGCAGTGTACGGATCAATCGTAGTATGGGCTGATATTCCGGAGTCGATCTCAGGGAATCGGTGAGAACAAAGTAGCAAAAGTAATCTAATTTGTGTAGCAAGCAAATAAATGATCAAAATAAAAAATATAGATGTAAGAATAATTGGGAATGCAGAGTCTAAAGATCCAAGTATCCGGTTGCGGCGTTCGATTCAAGATATCTAAGGATATGTACGGACATAGTTGGATAGCAAAGGTATATGTCTAAGGTAGGTATCGTACGGTGAAGTTCCAACACCCTTTTATCTCACCCAAATGATTCCAATTAACGGATGTTCAGTCTCTTCAAGAAGAGGTTCTAAGGATAAGATTACACTCTCAATACCAAACACCAAACCCAAGGTAGTCAAAGGAAAGACAAAGGTAAAGGCTATGACACTCATAACCAAGCAAAGTTAAGGGTTAGAAAGGGTTAAAAAAGGTAGGATTTAAGCAATATTTAACTTTGGATAAAGGCAAGAGCGAAACGTGCAAAACAGAGGAAACCACGGGCAGATCTTGGGAAACCACGGTCGTGGTCCTGAAGAACAAGCCGTGGAAATCCTCGTTCGAGGGTTTTGTCTCACAACTCTCAAGGTCCGATCTGTTAAGGCTCAATCTATCATCATCTATACCACAACCATCAACCCTGTAACACCCCAAATTCTGAGAACTCGGGGAGCTATTGGTTAGGTCCTCACAATGGGTCCCGACCTTAGTTTGACAACAACTTTACTAGGATCTTACAACAACGCATAAAAGTATATAAAACATTTGAAAACTTTAACAATATATACATGGAGAATATGTACCAGCCTTACAACGCAAAGGTACTAATACGACGCATATGAAGAACAGAAGACATCCCTGTCCCCAACTAAATGTGTACGTGGACCCGGTTGACCATTCTCTCCGGATCTCTCTACAACTGTCTTAACCTGCAAGGCATCTACAAAGCGGTATAACACCGTTAGCTAACATTCTACGCATAAGCATAAAGGTAAAAGCACATACACACACAACTTATACAATCAACATGCAACACTCAAGTCCGCTTATTATCTCCAATTAGGTGATTAGCCGTTACTAATGATACTTATTTTGTGACACGAGGGATTCCCAAACCTCGCCTCTCTCCCCGTTTACCAATGAGGAATGGTACTAATGCATCGGACCGTCAACCTGCCTGGGCTGGTCGTAGGGAACCTCCTAGCTCTCGCAAGAACTAGGCAGTGAAGTTAGGACCCGTTATCATACACTAGGGTCAATTACCTAATATAATAAAGTCGGCCTAATCCGGTTTCGTTGTTTATCATAACTAACAAACACCACTCATACACATTACACTCATACAAGAATCCAGCTAAGTAAGTCCGTGGACTTACCAGTCTCCAAGTGCAACAGATCACCACACTCTCAAGTTCCCTCGGGAAAACACGCAACGCCTGTTCAACACAAGGCACACGGATCAAACAACGCTCTAGTCAACTAGAAGTCCTTAGACTTCTAGGCTCAACATCCTCTCAAGAACAACAACACTCTAGTCAACTAGAAGTCCGTAGACTTCTAGGCTCACCATCCTCACAAGAACAAAAATGTATAAGATAAATCGACACTTAAAACCTAACACAACTCTTCTAAACCAAATTATACTTATACCCAACTTCATAACATCCTAAATCTGGATTAATCCAACGGATCGTTCTCAATGTTTACAACATGCTCTTTTGTATATTCATCAACAACATATCCAAAAATCAAGTCAACAGAGGTCAATAACCCCTCCAAATCTACCTCACAAAACTGCATCACGAGGAGTTTTTCTAACACTTAGAATATTTCAGCAACCATCCAGAAAACTGCTTACAACCTCGACTTTGAAAAATCATAACTCCTAAACTTCTCGATTGAATCCTCTGAAATCTTGATATATTCTACAATGCAATCTTAACTATGACATATCCAAAATTCAAGTCTAACCAAGAAATATAACCCAATCAAATCTATATCACAAAATTGGATCACAAGTAGTTTAAGACAAAATTCAGCACAACCTATAAACTGCTCAGACTCTCTACTTTGGGACGCCATTAGTCTTAAACTGTAACTCTGATTCCTCTCAAATTTCAGTATGTTCTACTATGAAATACCAACTATAACAAATCCGCAAATCAGCCATAAAGGAGGAGTCTAACTTACACAAATCTGGATAACAAAACTAGCAGTTTTTCCATCACTTAGGAAATTCAGCAAGCATTCAAGAAAACTACACACTGTCTCAACTTTGAAAAATCGTAACTCCTAAACCACACACTAGATTTATCCCAAATTTTGATATGTTCTACTATAAAATCGTATCTATAAGATATCCAAAATTCAGCAGAAAAGGAGGAGTATAACTTACTCAAATCTGGACTCGAAGTTGACTGTTCGTCACATCTTGAAACTCAGAAACATAATAGTTGTTCTAGTCATCTTTCATGGCTGCTATGGACGTCTTCCCACCTATACACTAGGTCTTAGCCTCCCTCCAAGGTCTAGCTTCATCACCATACAATCAAGACAACGATAGATCGTTGAACATGGATTCTTGAAGATCTTCTATACAAGCCATAAAAGAGGAAGGAAGAAAGAAGAAGGAAAGAGGGAGCGGAAGAAGCCTTACCCTTGTCACGTCACTGCAGTTCCGGCCTCAAGGAAGATGGATCGACGCTGGAGCAAGCGAGGAGAAGAATGGAGAAGAAGAGAGCAAGAGAGTGATGTTTTGGAAGAGGAAAAACTAAGTAACGTGAATGAAATGAGAGGGAGAGGAGAAGTGGCTGCATAAAGGAGGGGAATGTCAAGGGACCCTCAACCATGAACTCCCCCAACATTAATAAGGTGGGTTATAAAAATAGGAAGGTAAAAGTTTTATAAAAAACGCTAATACCCCGCCCTCGCGTGTCACCGCCCCTGCGGGACTCCTAGCCGCACCTGCAGCCTACTCGACTGCACAACCTAAACCGCAAGGGCGTGAGCCCTTGCGCACGGCTCCCAATACTCCTCTAAAACTATCAAAACGTAACGAAAATTTCGGTCATTACATAAGATCCCTCTCAAAATAAGTTTCGTCCCGAAACTTAAAAGAAGGCAACATAAAGACGAAGTCTATACAAAAAGAAATAAAGTGCCGGAAAAAGTCATAATCGGTCAAGTTCTGATTTGTTTCGGAAATAGTCGGAAGAAAAGTTCCGGGTATTACATCAATCACCCCTTAACAATAAGTTTCGTCCCGAAACTTAGGGTAAGACAATCCTGATCAGCCATTAAGGCACCAAATGGTTTTGTCTGATCACTACACAAAAGTCTCGTCGTTTCCACATCTAAGTATCCCGCACATCAAGGTTACCAAAAGCAGACATCATTGACTAAACACTCAATCATGAAATAAACAAGTAGTCAAACAATATCACACATACAAGGTCAAGCCCTAACTCATCACTCCCGAGGTTACAACTATCGCTACATAGGTCTTTGACAGGTTACGTCTCTTACTATCCCCAATATCTTAGGTAGCCTTATCGGCTTTTCATAAAACCACTGAATCTTAAATCTTTTCAGGTATTTAGATCACAAGCGCCTCCTAACACGTTCTAGAGTGGTTACCGAATATCTCACCGGTATTGTCCGTCTCAACTATCTGATCCTCTAATCTGATGACCTAACTCGTGTCTAGTAGGTATCTCTCCAATAGAAATTCTCAAACTTAGTTCCCAAACTTAGTCTCCGTTGAAAACTGAAGCTACACTCTCCAATAGGGTGAGGAATACTAGTCCATCAGTCAGTTCTAAACCGCTTTAAAACTTCAAATGGTTGCCTTACACAACTCACTTCCAAATCCCTTGATGACCTTACGGAAAATAATCTATTCAAATTTCCTCCCTTCGTTATGACCACTTGCTTCCGGCCTTCTAAAAAGGTTCTGACTATACACTCAGGCCAAAGGTCTTGGACATCCACCAACACTTACGAAGTGCCCAATCCTCTTCGTATCACCACCCACTTGGTCTTGTCTTTTAATATTACTCAGTCATCTTATTCCTCAGGTAGGGAATCGTCACCTTTACCCTTTTCAGGTCTAACACTCGAGACAACTAAAAATCAAATCTAGTGGTCATCCTCTTTGTTCACTTTGCTCAAACTTAGGCTTCTCACGTATTTTCCAAGATCTTAAGTGACCTAGAATATTTCCTGAATGACGGTATTAGATACAAAGTGATCTCCTATCACCGTTATTTGATCATAACTACTCAATAATTGTTAATATACCATCATCAGTGCACTCTTTTATCCACCATGGTTATCAGACCGATAATATCCCTCTGAATCAAAACGCAACTCGGATCCGTTCCGATATAACATTACACGTAAACTCTACCTGAGATTATGCTTCCTTTATGCACGATTAGTGGGTTGTAAGTATACCTCTACCGCTTATTTCCTTATATGTCTTTCGACTCAGTAGGGTAGTTACTCACTTTGAGTTTCCTAGTGTAGACCATGCACAATACTTTTATTATGTAGTCAATTCTTTTCTCAATCCATTGGGAAGACGATTCTATAGTCCTACATTCGGTATTAAATTCCCACACTACTTACCCATGTGAACAAGAATTCTTCTTTTCCAGCGGTAAAGTGAGGACAAATAACTCTGGAGTTAAGCGTGCTCGTGCGGGAGCAACTTTAGGATGGGTGACCTCATGGGAAATTTTCTGCGCGAGCATGATTGGCATGAGGACAGCATCCCTAAGACCTGTCAAGGGTAGCAAACCAACCTTATAAGTGCCACCCCCAGAAAGGGATGGACCAAGGGGCCTTCGTTGACACGTGCTTGACAAAGTTAGAACGTACCGGCATGGTGCTTAGCATGGTTTTGACACCAAAATTTTGACCTTCTCCAAAACTTGTTTCCTCCTGGGCGTTTGGAAGCCCTAACCCTAGAGACAGAATAGCCAAAGGGACGGAGGCAGGCGGGCCTGTCTTCGAGGGTTTGACACAATCAATCTCCTTCAGTGATGGCTTTGTCTTAACGGCATGGTTTACCTTGTCAGCGACAAGACTTGATGGCAAGGCGGCTTCACAATATGAGGACTCCAAAGCGTCGGCCTTGTGCTTATCTCCCTTTTTGGCTGATAAAGATCGATTCTTTGCGCCTTCTTGTCCACGCTCTTGGACCTATTGTGATACTTCATTCATGGATGCCGAGTATGGTTTGTCACCCATGGCATGTGCCGTTGTCAAAGCTTCCTCAGCCTTGTCATTGAATTGGTAGGGCCGGTGTTTCCACCCATACTCCCAACCCTCGGCTTAGCCGGAGAGCGCTTCTTCTTGGCCATGGTGTATGAAAACCAAACCCTAGTTTGCGCAAAGGAGAACTTAAAGAAAACCCCTCAGATTTCAATCAAAACTGCACGGATTCATACACGATAGACTCAATGGATGTTTACTTATGTGAATCAAAGAGAATCACACGAGTTTGAGAAGATCTTGCAGCCTCGTGAGGCCGAAGCCCGACGATGCTTGGAGATCGCAAGAGAGAGAAGGAGCATCCTAGAGAGAGAGCATTACCTTGTGTGCCTTGATAGCGTGATAGCGTTTCTGGGTTGGGATCTAGTATGATCTTGGGGTGTAGAAGGTGGAATCTCTTAGCCTTGATAGCGTTTGATGTTGTGTGTCTTGCTTATGCAGGCACTGATCGTTTCCTCGACGGGAAACCGTGACCATAGTGTATAGCACTACCTTATGACAGGTAAGTCCTTCGGGCTTACTTAGCTAGCGTTTATGAGTTTGAATGATTGTTATAGTGGTGTTTGTGCATATGAATGTTGCATTGATAACCTAAACCGGACTAGGACGACCATATATGTATATTAATTGGCCGAAGTGCATTATAACCGGGTCGTGACAACTTTCCGAAGTTGGGCGAGAGTGAAGGAGGTTCTCTACGACCAGTACACCAGGAAGGGAGGCTTGATCCCCCTATTCCAAACCTGTGTGGTGAAAGATGAGGTTTTGGCTGCTCCTCGTGTCACAAAATATGTTGAATTAGTAATGGTATAACATAATGAAGATAATAAAAGGTTGATATGTGTGAGAATTTCATATGTTGATGTGATTATGTATTTGTATGTGCTATTCCTTTTATTCTTATTAATGAATGTTAGCTAACGGTTTCATACCGTGTTATAGATATTCTACAGGATAGGAAGACTATAGAGTGATCCAGATGGGTGATCAGCCGAGAACTTCCGTACATTAGGATGCGTATGGGTTTTGGGGATGTTTATGTATAAACTTGCGTGATGTTGCTGGTTTTGTAACACTCCAAATCCGTAGGACTCTGGGGGGGGGGGGGTGGGGGGCTACTTGGATAGGATCTCACAATGGATCCTGACCCTAGCCTGACAACAACTTTAATGGATCTTACAACATATAGATATAAAACCAAATTCATAAAACTGTACATCACAAGTCAACTTATACAAAATGCACAGCCGAGTACAAAATGGCAACATCAATACATAGGTGTACAAAACATCCCCAAAACCCAAGCATGACCACTACTAGATAAATGCCTTGTTGTAACCATTAAAATTAGTTATTTAAGGCTTCAAAACTGTTACAATAAGGCTTTCGTAATTGATTATGCTCAGTTACAATAGTCTGTCTTGCAATAGGTATGTAACAACAAAGATGAACTCTATTGTAGCGGTTTGGAAAATCAAGTCCAAAACAATTACAATAGGTGCAACCATTACAAAAAACAAATTATTATTACAATAGATATTACCATTACAATATTGATAGACCTATTACCAAGGGACAAATATTACAAAAAGTAGACAATCGTCACCTTAGAACAATTACCATATGATCTATAATGGTTACCAGAATACCTGATGTGTACAACTAATTACATAATTTATAAATTATACAAATTTAATACAAACTACTAATAATAATCCATAGATAAATATTTTAAATATCAAAATAGATAATTCATTAATTCGTAATGCAACATAGGCATAATAAAATGTACATTATCATCTCCTAAAATAATGCTAAGTTTTTGTCAAAACTATGGCCACATGTTATCTTGTACCAAAAATGAATATAGTCTCCTAATTATATAAATTTTCATATTTGCCCAAACACCTAATGGTTGATCACATAAGCAACCCAAAAATTACTTGCAAAATATAAGCTAGCCATGAATCATGCTTTAACTTCATCCTTCGTTATCTTCGTGCTACAATAGTTCATTCGTGCTACAATAGTTCAAATACCATATCAAACACTATTTCAAAACTATAACAATAACAAGAACTCAACAATAGTAAGCTAACTATATTCTAAACCTAAAACAACAACAACTCAAATTGTCAAACTAATACAAAATCAAAAACTAAAGCAACATCCATAAGTCAAAGTAGAACAAGTTTGTTGTTTTAGCAGAACAACAATAACAATAACTCAATAACAATATACACAACAACCCTAGAACAACGATAACAATAACCATAAGTCAACATCTCTAGAACAACAATAACCATAAGTAAACAATAACAATATACACCAACCCCCTATAACATAAGCAACATCCATAAGTCAACAACCCTAAAAAAACATAACAACCCTATAACTTAAATAACAATAACCACAAGGATGGAGAAAAATCACAACAACCAATTCGATGATTTTTTTAAACCTCAAGAAGAACATCTCAACAACAAAAGGAAAAAAGTTCAGCAACAACAACAACAAAATCTCTACAGATGTAGTAATGAAACGATCTCACAAGAAACTTAAAAGTTTCGGCAACACAAAATTTTATTACATACTTGTGGTGAATGATGAACTCCAACATCGAGCCTAACACAAAAAATGACGTTCATATATCAAAATAAGTCTAAAAATGGTCCATGGATAAACATTCAATATACCACGACATACAACATAATTTTGTACGAAACATCATAACCTTTTCCAACAAGCATCTCGCATCTCAACTCATACTTCAGTCCACAATCTTGACACACAACATTCACGCAATATACACATATAACTTAGGTTACAACCCAAAACAAAAACTCAAAAGATCCTACAAATACAAAATTAATGCACAATACACAAAACATTAAATATGATTCTAAATACATAACACTAATCAAGATCCAATCATAGAAAACCCCAAATCTCAAAAATCTTAACAAACACACCTAAAATATATATTTACAAAAATCTATACACAATTCAACCCTACTTACACAAAAGCCCAAAATCCCCAAATTGAAATCAGGGTTGCTCAATTTCAAATCATACCCAATTGTGTTCAAAAACGGATCAGTAGAAGAGGTAAGATGGTTAGGAAAGCAGCAACGCGGCGGCGGACTTCCAGTATGTTCTAGCACCACCCACGACTTGCAGCAAAGGAAGAAGGAGGAGTCGATCCATCCAAGCACCACCCACGACTCACAGATTTGTAGGGACTCGTCAATGATCGCAGGGACGGTGGTTGACAAACGGCTTGGTGGGAGAAGGATCTTTTGGTTCACTGGAGAAGGTAGGTGATGACATGAATTATATACCATTATAATCATGCATATTGTAGAATTTTACCTCGATTTACCTTGCATTTAGAGAGAATTTGTGTACCTTTTGATCTTATTTCATTTATATTCTGAAAATAGAGGTTTACACGAGTTTTGGTTCAATTATAGGTAAATTCGGTGGATTTGGAAAAAAAGTGGAGCAAGGAGCATATAAGGCTATTAAGGAAGCTTAAGGAGTCTTAGAGGAGTCACAAAGAGCAAAGGAGTTGTGTAAAAGAGTCACAAAAGGGAGGAAGGAAACAAGCCAAGAGACGAGCATTCTCTGTTGAAGAAAATCGTGCCAGTTACTATAAAAATCGGACGATTTATGTACATAAAAATCGATCGGTTTCCTTAATTATTTGACAACACGATTTTCTTAACTTTCGGCCAAAGAAATATCACGACCCAAAGCCCATCACTTTTGGGCTTGAGACGTGTTTTGCCAAGCGGCCCATTAGCAAGGAACTATACATTGGAACCCTAGGAACGAAAATCGGCACCTCGCAGCGGGAAATATTTACACAATTTGGAGAGATTGAAGATTTGGAAGGAGATTGAAGGGAAGTGCCGAGAAGTCAATCTTTACCATTAGTGTGAGATCCTTTGTTTCCCTTTCCGATTCTTGTGGTTTGTGAACACATTATTGAGTGTTTTGAGAGATACATTGATTGGATTTGAGAATTGTTTACAGATTTGGAGATTATTGAGTTTTTATTCAAAGTTCGGGTTTATTTGATTTTATTCATTCAATCTAAATTTTGATTTGATTTTGAAAATGGTTGGCTAAAACCCTTGTGATTCTGGGGAGAATAGTTGATGATTGAGGCTTCGATAATGATAGACTAAACTCATTTAACCAATTGGACCCTGAGAGTTTAGATTTTAACTTTGCGACAAATAGGAAAATCGCCTTGTTCTTGGAAAAAATCGGACGATTTATTCAAAAACAGGTCGATTTATTCTCATGACGATCTTTAATTGATTTATTCTTTAACCAAAGTTAATCCTTGCCAAAATCCCAACCTTTCTTAACCTTTTTAACCTCTATTTAAGTGTGTGAAGAGACTTCATCATTGATTCTACATTTAATAGATTAAGATTACAAGATTTGGGTAATTGAGAGACTAAACATCCTTTATTAAGGTTTAAGTGTGCTTTCTATCTTTACCTTGGAGAGTCATATCCTGGGGTTTTGGGTAGTTAGTTTGAGTGTAATTCTTGTCCTTAGATCTTTCTATATTGCAGCCTCAACAACCCTTGTAGAGAGAACCTTTGGATTGGACAAATAGGTTTTGGAACTTCACCGTACGATACCTACCTTTGAAACACATAACCTTGGCAACATTAACTCTGTCCTTTGATCTTTAGAAGTGTCTTGAATCAAAAGCCGCAGTCGGATACTTGAATCCTTGGAATCATTTACCTACTTTATTAATCACAAAAACTTTTGCACTTTGTTAGATAATTGAAATCGATTTTATTCTCACCAAATCCCTGAGTTCGACTCTGAAATTTCTTGCCTTACTACAGCTGATCCGTACACTGCGGGTTCGCTTTTGCTTAAGTTCTAGATATAAATTTTAAGACTTTGAAGCACACACTTTTGAGCGACCAAGTTTTTGGCGCCGTTGCCGGGGATTTGGTCTAGACCGAATTCGGTTTTCGGTTGTATGGCTTGGGAGCTTTTGCTCTTGTGATTCGATTTGTCTACTTGAGTGATTTTTGCAGATTCTTTAGGTATATGCGAAAGACTAGATATACCAAAGATCTAGTTCCTTTTGATCCCAAATTAGAGAAAACTTTGAGAAGAAAGTTGAAAGAGAAAAAGATGGCTGAAAACAATGAGAGAAACATCCAAGCGGAATTGGATGAAGCTCAACTTCAACTCAAGTTGAGTGAGAAGGCTCATATAGAAGAATTGGAGAGTCATCAATTCCAAATAGAAGAGCTCAAGGCTATGATGCTGGACATGAAGTTAGAGATGAATGATGCTAAGAAGAAGAAGGTCAAGAAACCAAAGTCCATTAGAGTTGAATCATCCGACGATGAGGATGAGGATATGCCGCCACTATAGGACATTGATCCAGAGATCCATCCCGTTCGAAACAACCCTAGACCACCGGTTGTTCCTCACATTCCAGTTGGAGATGTGAGAGTTGCTCATGAAGGGGATGAACCACGGACTCGTGGGTAAAGGATGGATCCAATTCAGCAACCATGCTGTCTAGGTGTGAATTTCGGAGTTGAGGATATCCAGGAATTCAATTTTAGCCCGCAAGTTATCACCATGGTTCGCCAAAGTCGAAGAGGGCTACCAACAACAACTACAAGATCAAACCGTTCTTCTTCTCTTTGAAGGACAAGGCTTTGTCTTGGTATCAAGCTCTTCCAGCTGGAAGACTTAACACATGGGAGGATTTATCTTCGGAGTTCCTCACCAAATTCTTTCCGCCATCCAAGACGGCGGAGTTGAGAGGTAAGATTAATGCATTTTCTATGAAACCTAATGAAAGTTTGTTTCAATCTTGGGAAAGGTTTCAGGATCTCTTAAAGGATTGCCCACACCATGGCATTTCAAAGCTGGAATTATTGGAGATCTACTACAAGGGATTGGATGTGGAAACACAATTCAATCTCCAATCTCTCTCTTGTGGTACATTTATGGACATGAGAGAAGATGACTCTTGGGACTTCATTGAGAATCAATTCCAAGTGATTGAGAAGTATTCCCACCGGAAGGTGGATCCTAACAACCGGAATCAAGGGGATCCGGGAGCTAAGTTGAATCAAGCTACACAAAGGCAAATATTCTCCCTCAATAATGAGATCAAAGAATTGAAGGAAGTCATAAAAACTAGCCTTCAAAAGGTGAAGGAGCAAGAGGCCAACTATATGGGGAGAAATAACAACCAAGGGAATAGGAATGACTACCGGAACAACAACTGGAATAATAACAATAGGAACTCCAATAACAAGAATTGGAGATCCAACCAACAAAATCCAGGTAATCCCTATTCACATGTTGAAAATGCTTTAACATCTCCATCTTCTTCTACTCCTTTGAAAAGCCAGGGGCAAACATCAAATGGTTCAAACAAGACGGAGAAGGAGAAGCACGATCCCATGTTGGAGGCGATCTTAGGAAAGCTACAAGGTTTGGAGCGCTACATAACTTTGGTTGATAAAGCACACAATGCTTTAGAAAACCAAGTATTCAGCAAGGCCGGAGAAGTCCCGAGAGATCAAGGGAAGCTTCCCGGAAAGACGGAGGATAACCCAAAGGGAAGGGTGATGGCGATTACTACTAGAAGTGGTGTAACAACCACCGATCCACAACCCAAAGTAGTTGAGACCTCCGCCGGAAAAGGGAAGGAAAAAGAAAAACAGAAGGAAGATGTCTATGTTCCTCCTCCCGCTTACAAACGACCTCTACATTTCCTCAATCTAGAGCGAGAGCGCGTCTAGATAAACACTTCGGTAAGTTTATTGATCTTATGAGTAAGCTGCATACTAATATACCTTTTATGGATGCAATTTTAGGTATGCCAGCTTATAGGAAGTTCCTAAAGGAGATCCTCTCTAACAAGCGGAAATTAGAAGATATTGGTAAAGTCAAGATGAGCACGGAATCATCCGAACTCATCAAGACTATGACGAAGAACATGCCACCTAAGCTGCGTGATCCAGGATCATTTTGTATACCCATCATCCTAGGAGAGGTCACCTATGATGCACTTTGCGATCTTGGAGCAAGCGTAAGCATCATATTTTTGTGCAAGGCGGTTGGTCTAGGAGAACCTAGACCGGTGAAGATGACACTTTACATGGCCGATCGTTCCATCACTAGGCTTGTTGGGATAATAGAAGACATTCCCGTGAAACTCGGTAAGTTTTACATCCCTATAGATTTTGTCGTTCTTGACATCCCTGCAGATTATCAAGTTCCCATCATTCTTGGGAGACCATGCCTTGCAACTTCCGGATGCATGGTAGATTGCAAGAATGGGTAGTTGTCATTCAATATAGGGGAAGAGAAAGTGGAATTTGTACTCTCCTCTTATTCAAAGAGCCAGCTTTGAGAGAAGATGTTTTTAACATTTTTGATGAAGAAGAGCCTAGAGAAGTGGTGAGTTCAATCTTGATGAAAGATCCACTTCAAAAGGTTCTTAGTATGAGTATCATGAAGAAAGGAGTAGAGTATGATTGTGATGATGAAGTGAAAGCATTGAAAGATGCAGAGGAAGAGCCAGGGGTAGAATTTGAAGAGCTAGAAATAACCCCAGAATCTGTGAAAAAAAATCGACCTACACAAAGAAAATCACACAATTTCTGAAGAGGCATGTCGATTTTTGACAACAGGAAGAAAAATCGCCCCAAAAATCGGACGATTTTCTACAAAGGGGGTCAATTTATCGGTGACTTCTCCGGTTTGTACGAACCTGACTGCAATTGTTCTTAACTCTAATAGCTCACTTCCCTCACCTTCAGAGGGTTCTCCCATGACATGAGATGATAATGAATCATCAATCAAGGCACCTCCTTCATTGGAATTGAAACCACTCCCTACACACTTAAGGTATGCATTCCTTGGGCCTAACTCTACATATCCTGTTATAGTTAGTGCAAATCTGAATGATGAGGAACTTGAGAAGCTTATGAATGTTCTAAGACAATATAGGAAAGCAATAGGCTATACCATTGATGACTTGGTAGGCATTAAACCTTCTCTATGTATGCATAAAATCTTAATGAAAGAGGATTACAAACCTTCACGTCAACTGTTCGCCCCTAAAGGTGTGTGCAAATAAGCTTTAAATTTATAAAACTAGAATCAAGCAGCGAACCCGCAGTGTACGGATCGACGTAGCTAAGCAAGAATTCCAGAGTATCGAACACAGGGATTTGGGTGGGAACGAACTCGATTGCACGTTATCAAGCAAGTAAATATGAGAGTTTTGCAAATATTGGGAAAACAACAATCCTAAAGATCCAAGTATCCAGCTGTGGCAATCGATTCAAGATATACTTAATGATGTAAAGACAGAGTTGAGATATGCAAAGGTATACTAATGTAAGGTAATCGTACGATGAAGTTCCAAAAACCTTATATAACTCACCTACAAGGCACTCTCTATACAGGTTGTTGAGGCTCAATATAGAAAGATTCTATAGATGAGAATTAGTGTCAAATACCCAAACTTGTAACCCAAGAATCAAGACTAACTTAACCGATTGAGGTTGTGACACTCACAATCGAGGTAGAGGTTGTTGAGGCTTCACTACCACCTAGAAAAGACAAGTCTAAACTAAGCTAAAGCAAATCTTTAACTTTAGATTAAAGTAAAAGCAAGTTCGTGGACTTAAAGGAAATCACGGTTAGTTCTTGAGGTTCCACGGCCGTGGACTCAAGAACAGACCGTAATTTAGGGTTGTCGGCGATTCTCTCTAACTCTCAGGGTCTAATCTGTTCGCGATCGATCTATCATCATCTAAGCCACAACTATCAACCCTTCACCTTAGAATTGTTAAGGGTTTTTAGCCAATAACAGTCATGTTGATATCAATTCAAGAATTAGAAGATAAAAAGATGAAAACTTTCAAGAACTTTCAATAATCTCCAAACTAATCTCAAAGTCACAAAGAGAACAAGTATTGTCAAAGGATTCAAAGTAAAGCAAACAATCACAGCCTTAGGAAAGAAGGGAAAACGGGATGTCAATCCGTTTTCCAAATCAAACCTAAACAAGAAGAGAAATCTTCTTGCAAAATCTTCCAAGAACTTCGATCTTCCGCCAATTCAGAGATCTCAACAGCAATCTCCACCAAAAGTGCGAGATTAGGGCAATTCCCCACTACAAACTTCAATCTCCAACGAGATGTCAATGCTTAAACGATCCTAAGCGGTCCTAAGCGATGATGAATGAGGGTAAGCGGGCGTAAGCGGAGATGACGGATTCTTGCTTCGTCCGTCTTTTTATAGGGCAAAGCAAAATGTCGGCCCGGCCCAATCTTTAAAAGATCGTGGCTTCAAAGTGTGGCGAAAAGATTCGCCAAGATCACGATCGTGGAAGTGTTCCACGACCGTAATTTAGAGCGTGGAAACAAATACGGTTTGCACCATATATTCCACGGCCGTAATATCCTCTGGAAGAACATCAATTTCTGACTATGAATCCACGGCCGTAATTCTGAACGTGGTTTGGATTCCGGCCGTATTTTAGGGCGTAATTTAGGGCAAGAACGTGATTCTTCCCTAACCTCGTGCATTCCTCAAGCTAGAACTCCAATTTGCTTCCAAAGAGTGTCCTCAATCTATGGACATATCAACTCAACTCTCCTTTGTTCGATTCCATTCGGAAATAGCTCCAAATCACCTATAATCAACATAGAACTAGTGTAGACATCCATATTGACAATATAGGTAATACTAGCTCACATATGCATAAAGTTCAATCAAAGACTATCAATATGAATCAAATACGTTTAGAAAACGTGCCTAAAATATCACAATATTTCATGCTAACAAATAACCCCATACTTAACACTTGCTTGTCCCTAAGCAAGGTCTTTCAAAAAGCTTTAAACAAGAGTTAGGATGAATTATGTGTACCTTCTTTTGGATGAATGTGACTTCTAAAGAATAGATCATTCTCAAACCTTGCTTCAATCGTTTATCAAACTTTCACACACTCAATCAAAGAGTAAAAGGCAAAGAAAATTCATGAACCAACTTAACTTCTAAACAAGCATTATAACCTTCAAACATTATCAAAATCAATCACAAGAAACTTCAATTTAGATCACCAAGTCATATAACATTCTTTTGATCTTAAGGACTTTCAAAGAAAAGGTCTAGAATACGGAAGGGAAGGGAAAACTTTAAGGGAAAGTGGTGCATAAATCCGGGAAAGTGGACAACTACCTTCTTCTTCTTACGTGGTTCCTGCAACACTTCAACTTAGAGCTTCGCTCTCTTCTTTTCATTTTTCGACTTTACTTTTGGAGTTATGGATAGAGGTGCACAAAAACCGAAGCCTAGGAGATCGGCGTTTCTCAATTTTCCAAGAGATGCCTCAAACCCTTAGCGCACATACCATAATCCGCTAGGAATATCGCTCAATCCGAATTTGGCAAGACACAAACACCCGGCTATGTGAATGGTGCCGAGTTACTCATCGTCATGTTTGACTTCCCCAAACCTACAATTTCTTTCTATTCATTTGATCGCAAATAATTGCTCTCATGGCCCTCCCACATCAAACATGCCTTTTTCTCATTCACTTCTCCAAATTCCCGGATAGGTAAAGGAGGCTAATATTTCAATGAGGAGCTAGATGATCAAAGAAAGAAGGAAGAAAGTATCGAATTGCCTTAATCATTTCAACAAGAAGTATAGGAACTTATAATGTGATTTCAACTTCAATTTCCTAGCATGATTTAGGTAACATTTTCACATTATAAAACTTGCAAAAGAGGTAAAATTCATTCATTCAAGTTCTTCTCAATTCACTATTCTTTTGAGCATGCAATTGTTATCAAACTCAATTCACAAGTAGTGATTATCATGGAAATCATCTCAATTCATTAGGAGCACAAAATTTTTCAAAATTTTTCAATTTTTATGGGTTTTTAAAGTTCTTTTTCATGCAATGCAATAAGGAAACGTGTGACACATAATGAACATGCAACGATAGTCTCAAATGAAGCAAACATAGAGAGTAGAGTTATTACAAACTTTTTAGTACATCCCACCCCATACTTAGGACGAACATTGTCCCTAATGTTCAAAAGAAAGAACAAAAGAAAGAAAAGAAAAAGAAACTCACAAGTGGTGGCGGGAATGTCTAAAACGAATGATCATGCATCAATCACTGCGGCGCCGGCGGAGGTGGGAATGGAGAGAAACTCGGATCATAAAACCGCCCAAACTGCTGGCGGTAGACGTCCCTCATCATGTGGTCAAGGTCGTCTAAGCGTCCGTCTCTAGCATCCGCCCGGATCTCTAGCGCTCCTACTCTCTCTGAAAGTCCGGTAGCCCAATCCGGCATCTGCTCGTACCATCCTGGAGCCTGACTGTACCATGATGGGGCGTCGGAAGGTGCTGGTGGTGGTGGATGTGCTGCTGGCTGCTCCGTGGACCAAGGAGGTGGGGTGGAATACCATGTGGGAGGTGTAGTCATCCACGTGGGCCTCTCACTCACGCTAGCGCGGCGAGATGACGAGCCTGAGGCTCTAGCTGGACGTGTAGAGCGTCGAGGTACATCTGGGGCCGCCTCCGGCTGGTCTGGAAATGTGCCAAACTCATGCTCCGCTCCTCCTCCACTCTCGAACTGATCTCCCATGTCCTCCTCCTCCACAACCGGTGGTGGAACGTAAGGGGGAGCTACTAGCCTGTTCGCGTGCATCGCAGCGAATGTCTCCTTCCAATTGTGGCGTCCTGCCACAATGGAATACTCCGGCAGCCACTCAATACCCTTGTCTGTCCTGTTCTCCCAAGGCATGCCCGCATAAGGCGGACCTCTATGTGTGGGGAAAATGAGTCCCCTAACCATAAATGCATGTAATCCTAAAGGTACGGCCGGTATGCGGGTGCAAGCAGAAAAATCTACACCAAAACTCCTAGCAATGTGGGTAACTATCCCACCATATCCGATGTTCCCCTTCGACTTGCTCTTGAGCTTGCTCATCGTAGCAGCCAAGAGAGTAGCACAATCTGCACGGCGTCCATACAGCATACAATAGAGCAAGAATAGCTCATCCGTCTTGATCTTTTGGGGCATCTCCGTCCTAGGAAAGAGACACTCCGAAAGAACGCGGTGAGCTATCTTCAAGGCTAGATGGTACATCAATCTAGCCTTGGTATCGGCAGGTTGCCAACGGTCCTCGTCGGCGTATATCATCGCAACTTCCTCCCAAAAGTCCTTAGGGTAGATACCACTAGGGAATCGACCATTGTAGGTCTCATGGAACCCGAAAATGGTCCCAAACTCAACAATACTCAAATGGTAGTCTCGTTCCATGAGACGGAAAGAGACGGTCCTATCTACGTGGCTGTGCTCGAAAGACGTCACAACCTCCCGGGTGATCTCCTCATAAGCGTCTTCACGAATGTTCGTGAAGACAATCAATCCGGCTCTATCCAAGAGCCATGTAAGATCATCTACTATGTTGAGAGGATGTAGATCCTCCAACAACAAATGCCTAGGGCCAATCACTGCCCTCTTCTGTATCTTCTCAAATGCAGCAAGGTGGTTCTCGTGTATGGTCGGAATGCTAGGGTGAGGGGGTGAAGATGGAGGTGAAGGAGATGAGGGTGGTGGTGCCCTATAGGTGGAGGGATTGCCCTTTCTTTTCTTATTCTGCTCTCCCTTCTTCTCTTTTATCCTTCCCGACACTCTCCTTACGAAATCCATTTTTCACCAAAATTACGGTCTGTTCTTCAGGTTCCACGGCCGTGGTTTACCCAGAGACCGTGATTCGTCTCAGAATCTCGCGAATCTCAGCGAATTCACCAACAATCACCACAACAAGCAATCCTAATCTAATTCCTTCCAGTCTTTGTCAGTTCTTCCTAAAAATCTATAGCGAAAACGAACCAAATCCGCAAAAATCAAGAAGAAAGAATAAACCTCTTTTTCGGATTGAAAAATCCGAAATGCGCGTTTGTTGATGGATTTCCGCTCAGTTTGTCGCTTGGATCTTGTTCGTGGTTGGATTTGCTGCAGTTTAGGATGAAGAATCGTTGAAAACGATTAGAAAACGAAGAATTGGAGGAGGTCGTGGGGTTTCGGCGTTTAGGGCGTGGAAAGGGGTAAGTTTTTGGGTAATTTTGTGAAGAATGTGGCTTATATAGTCGCAGGCAAAATTTTGAAAATCACGGTCTGTCGGGGTGTTCCACGGCCGTGGAAGTGTACGGACCCGTGGTTTTGGTGATTTTTCAAAGGCCTTTGAGAATTACGGCCACTGTAGCTATGACGACCGTAATTTAGACCGTGGAACCTTCTGTAAAGCTTCAAAGTCCAAATTTCGTCACTCTTCTTCGTCATTATTCTCCCTTTTTCCTTTTCCATCGATCCTACAACCAAAAACACAAACATACCGGAAGAAATCGAGGCAAAACAAAGCGAAAACGTCTATTCTAAGCTAAACTATGAATCGAAAACAAAAAACGAAAATCCAATACCTTGGGTTGCCTCCCAAGAAGCGCTTTGTTTAAGGTCCGTAGCTAGACCAATCTCGCACTTATTCGAGTGCGGTAGGCGCAAACTCCTCAGCTTGGAGTTCCGGCGTATACTTCTTGAGTCGTTGGTCGTTCACCTTAAAACTTCCGCTAGCTTCACCCCATACTTCAACTGCTCCATGGGGGAAAATACGCTTAATTAGAAAAGGTCCGGTCCAACGGGATTTAAGCTTACCTGGAAAGAGGCGAAGTCTTGAATTGAAGAGGAGAACTTGATCTCCTTCTTTGAAGTCCTTTGGAATGATATGCTTATCATGCCAACGCTTTGCCCTTTCCTTGTAGATCTTAGCGTTTTCATAGGCGTTCAAGCGAAGTTCATCCAGCTTGTTGATGTCTAGGAGACGCTTCTCTCCCGCTTCCTTCATGCCGAAATTCAGCCACTTGATAGCCCAAAACGCTTTGTGCTCCAGCTCTACCGGAAAATGACAAGACTTCCCATACACAAGGTTGTATGGTGTGGTTCCTATGGGAGTCTTGTACGCAGTCCGGTACGCCCATAATGCATCATCTAGCTTCAAGGACCAATCCTTCCTGATCCTTGAAACCGTCTTCTCTAGAATTCCTTTGATCTCCCTATTTGAGATCTCAACTTGTCCACTTGTTTGTGGATGGTAAGGGGTAGCGATCTTGTGAGTAACCCCATACTTAGCTAGAAGAGCTTCAAAGCGACGGGCTATGAAGTGAGAACCTCCATCACTAATGATTGTCCTTGGTGTTCCAAATCGCGGAAAGATGGTCTTGTTGAAGAACTTAACCACCACCATGGCATCATTTGTGGGAGAGGCAACTGCTTCCACCCATCTAGAAACGTAGTCTACCGCCAATGGTATGTATTGGTTTCCACAAGATGATGAGAATGGTCCCATGAAATCAACTCCCCAAACGTCGAAAATCTCCACCTCTTGGATGTTGTTGAGGGGCATCTCGTTCCTTCTAGAAATATTGCCTGTTCTTTGACAAGCATCGCAGCAAGAAACAAAGGATTGCACATCTCTAAATAAAGTAGGCCAATAGAATCCAGATTGCAATACCTTTGCGCTAGTCTTGTTCGAACTAGCGTGTCCTCCACAAGGTAGTGAATGACAATGGCGGATGACACTTTGCATCTCATCTTCCGGCACACATCGCCGAATGATGCCATCCGGACCTCTCTTGAAGAGGAGAGGCTCGTTCCAATAGTATTCCCGGACGTCCTTAAAGAACTTCTTCCTTTGTGCGTAGGATAGTCCGGGCGGTATCTCCTAGCAAACCAAATAGTTAACAAAATCAGCAAACCATGGTTTGTTACCTTTGGAGATCTCGTTGATGCACTCCTCTATGATGTGTAGGTGTTCGTCCGGAAAGGAGTCATCAATGGGTAGATGGTCGTCCTCTAGATGTGTGAGGCGACTCAAATGATCCGCAACAGAATTTTCTGAACCTTTCTTGTCGCGGATCTCTAGATCGAATTCTTGTAGGAGAAGAATCCATCTAATCAGCCTTGGTTTCGCGTCTTTCTTCGCAAGGAGGTACCGGATCGCAGCATGATCCGTGTAGACAATCACCTTTGCACCTACAAGATAAGAGCGAAACTTGTCAATAGCATAGACAATGGCTAGAAACTCTTTCTCGGTAGTGGCGTAGTTGAGCTGTGCTTCGTCTAGCGTCTTGCTAGCGTAGTATATGGCATGGATTCGCCCTTCCTTTCGTTGTCCAAGAACAGCTCCAATAGCTACGTCACTAGCATCACACATAATTTCGAAGGGGAGAGTCCAATCCAGAGGTTGGATAATAGGTGCTGAAATTAGAGCTTGCCGGATGGTATTAAACGCGTCCAAACATTCCTGCGAAAACTCAAAAACCGCATCCTTCATCAATAGATTAGTGAGGGGTTTTGATATCTTAGAAAAGTCCTTAATGAAACGTCTATAAAATCCAGCATGTCCTAGGAAACTTCTTATCCCTTTCACCGAAATTGGGGGAGGAAGTTTCTCTATGGTCTCTATCTTAGCCTTGTCTACCTCTATCCCTCTACTAGAGACTAAGTGACCTAATACGATTCCTTCCTTAACCATGAATTGACACTTCTCCCAATTAAGAACTAGGTTAGTGTCTTCACAACGTTGTAAAACGAGAGAAAGGTTAGAAAGGCAATCGTTAAAAGAGGAACCGTATACGGAGAAGTCGTCCATGAAGACTTCCATGATTTCCTCTACGTACTCGGAGAAGATGGCCATCATGCACCGTTGAAAGGTGGCTGGGGCGTTGCAAAGCCCGAACGGCATTCTCCTATAGGCGAACGTACCCCAAGGGCACGTGAATGTGGTCTTCTCTTGATCATCCGGATGTATCGGAATCTGAAAGAAACCACTATAACCGTCAAGGTAGCAAAAATGTGAATGTTGTGCTAACCTTTCAAGCATTTGATCGATGAATGGTAATGGAAAGTGATCCTTCCGCGTTGCGTTGTTGAGCTTGCGGTAGTCTATGCACATTCGCCATCCAGTCACGGTTCGGGTAGGAATGAGTTCGTTGTTCTTGTTGGTGATGACAGTCATCCCTCCCTTCTTCGGAACTACTTGAACTGGACTCACCCACTTGCTATCGGAGATAGGGTAGATGATACCTGCATCAAGAAGTTTAAGAATCTCCTTCTTGACAACCTCCTTCATGGTCGGATTCAACCGCCTTTGAGGTTGTCTTGAAGTTCTAAAGTCCTCCTCCATTAGTATCTTATGCATACATAGGGAGGGTTTGATTCCTACTAAGTCCTCAATAGTGTAGCCTATGGCTTTTCTATGTTTCCTAAGGACAATCATGAGCTGTTCATGTTCATCTATGCTTAATTCGGAGCTAACGATAACCGGAAATGTAGAATTAGATCCAAGAAAAGCGTACCTTAGATGAGTAGGAAGTGGTTTGAGTTCCATCACTTTCGGAGCTTCCAATGATCCTTGAGGAGCGTCCGACGTTTCCTTAGAAGTTTCTAAGGGTGTTGAATGGTTTGGAGAAGAATTAGAAGAAGTTGAAGAAGTTTGCCGGTCACCCTCTTCCACGGTCAGAATTACGGCCTCTCCATGTGTTCCACGGCCGTGTAATCCCCTGGAATGGAGGTCGATTTTGGTTGTGAAATCCACGGTCGTGGAATACAGGGTATGACCGTGGATTCTTACATTCTCAGCCTCATCGTGGAGTTTCTCAAACTCCACTTCATGCATCTCTTCTTGTGCTTCTAAGGCTTCAATTTCCTCTTTGCACTCTTCTTCTTCCCCTACATTGGTTAGACTCATAGTGATAATCTTTTGTAAAGGATCGTTAAAGAGAATCGCACTTACCTCCTCCCTAGACAAACCTTCTTCATCTTGGATATCGTAGATATCCTCGTCAAAGATTGGCTCCTTCACTAGAGTGGAAAGAACGAACTCTACTTTCTCTTCTCCAATATCAAAAGCGAGTCTTCCATTCTTGCAATCGACCATGCAGCCGGAAGTTGCAAGAAACGGTCTTCCGAGTATAATCAGGACCGGACTATCTGCAGGAATGTCAAGCACGACAAAATCAATGGGAACAAAGAATTTACCTAGCTTGACCGGGACGTCTTCTACAATACCGACGGGGCGAGTGATGGATCGATCCGTCATGTATAACGTCATCTTTACCGGTTTAGGATCGCCTAAACCGATCTTCCTACATAGTGCAAGTGGTATGATGCTCACACTTGCTCCTAAGTCACATAAAGCGTCATATGTGACATCTCCCACTCCAATGGGAATGCAAAATGACCCCGGATCCTTCAACTTTGGGGGCATTTTCTCCTTCATGGTCTTGATGAGATCCGAAGAATCCGAACTCATCTTGACCTCTCCGAAATTTCTAGCTTCCTTTTGTTGGAAAGAAGCTCTTTCAAGAACTTGCCGTAAGCCGGCATACCTACAATAGCATCAATGAAGGGTATATTAATATGCAGCTTACTCATGAGTTCTATGAACTTACCGAATTGTTTATCTAGGCGCGCTCGCGCTCTAGATTGAGGGAACGGTAGGGGAGGTTTGTAAGTTGGAGGAGGAACATAGACATCTTCCTTCTCCTTCCCCTTTCCTTTGTCCTTCTCTACGGGGACTTCAACGAACGTAGGCTGCGGATCGGTGGTAGTCACTCCGCTCCTAGTTGTAATCGCCATTACCCTTCCCTTAGGGTTGTCCTCCGTCTTTCCTGGAAGTTTCCCTTGATTTCTAGGGACTTCCTCCGCGTGGTTGAACAATTGGTTTTCCAAAACTTTTTGAGCTTTGTCAACCTTAGAGACTTGATCGTCAACCTTGATGAGGCGGTTCTCCAACCCTTGAAGCTTTCCCAAGATTGTTTCCAACATGGGGTCGGACTTCTCCTTTCCCGTATTGTTTCCTCCATTAGATGATTGCCCCTGGCTTTTCAAAGGAGTAGAGGAAGAGGAAGGTGGAGTTAGCGAATTAGAATTGGAAGGATAGGAGTTACCGGAATTTTGTTGATTGGAGCGCCAATTGTTGTTGTTTGAACCCCTATTGTTGTTCCAATTGATGTTGTTCCGGTTGTTGTTGTTTCCATTCCAATTGTTATTCCGGTTATTGTTCCGGTTATTGTTGTTGCGGTTGGTGTTATCACCGCCATTGTTGTTGCCCAAATAGCCAACATCCTTCTCTTGTTGCTTTGGGAAGTTGGTCTTGATAGTCTCCTTCAACTCTTTGATCTCATTGTTGAGGGAGAAAATCTGATTTTGAGCTTCATGTGTGAGCTTCGCTCCTTGCTCCACACGATTTCCCTCCACTTTCCGGTGGGAATACTTTTCTATGACTCTTGCTTGCTTCTCGATGAAGTCCCAAGCGTCATCTTCTCTCATGTCCATGAACGTTCCACATGAGAGGGATTGGAGGTTGAATTGCGTTCCCACATCCAGCCCCTTGTAGTAGATCTCCAGCAAGGCAAGTTTGGATATGCCATGATGAGGGCAATCCAAGAGCAAGTCCTGAAACCTTTCCCAAGATTGAAACAAACTTTCTTTAGGTCTCATGGAAAAAGCATTAATCTTACCTCTAAGTTCCGCCGTTTTGGAAGGCGGAAAGAATTTGGTGAGAAACTCCGCGGAAAGGTCTTCCCACGTGTCTAGTTTCCTATTAGGAAGAGCTTGGTACCAAGATAACGCTTTCCCTTTCAAGGAGAAAAAGAAAGGTTTGAGCTTATAGCTGTTGGTAGTAGCGTTCTTCGGTCTCATCGTCTCCATCATACACTCAAAGTTTTGCAAGTGTTGGTGTGGAGATTCAGCACTTGTACCGCCAAATTGGCTTTGGCGAACAAGAGTGATAACTTGAGGGTTAAAGCTAAACCCTTGCACATCTTCAGCATCAAAATTCACACCCAAGCGGCGTGGTTGTTGTGTTGGATCCATCCGCTGGCCAAGAGTTCTTGGCTCATTATCCACACGTTCGATCCTCGCATTCCTAGGTGGAATGCGGCGATTAGCAGCTCCTTGTGGATGGAAAGGATTCATATTGATCGTGGGATCAATCTCTTCTAACGGTGGCATGGAAGAGTCACTATCATCAGCGGATGAGTGACTTTTTCTTCTAGACCTTGATCTCCTTCTTGAGGACTTCTTGCTTCCCTTATTCTTAAGGTCGCTCATCTCTACCCTCATCTGGAAGATCATGTCTTGTAGACTATTAACTTGAGATTGGTGACGATCCATCTCATCTTGGCGGAGAGTCTCATTCCATCGGAGTTGAGCTTCTTTCTCCGCCAACTCCGTTTGAAGATTACGTTCGTTTTCTTCAGCCATCTTCTTTTCCTTGCGCTTTTGCCTCAAGGTTTTCTCTAGCTCTTGATCAAGAGGTAAGAGATCTTCGGTGTTCCTAGACCTGCGCATGCACTCAAAGCAAAATCAAACAACGAGAGCAAGCTCCCAAGCTCGACAACCGGCTACCGGATTCGGCCGAAACCAAATCCCCGGCAACGGCGCCAAAAACTTGTTCGCCCCTAAAGGTGTGTGCAAATAAGCTTTAAATTTATAAAACTAGAATCAAGCAGCGAACCCGCAGTTTACGGATCGACGTAGCTAAGCAAGAATTCCAGAGTATCGAACACAGGGATTTGGGTGGGAACGAACTCGATTGCAGGTTATCAAGCAAGTAAATATGAGAGTTTTGCAAATATTGGGAAAACAACAATCCTAAAGATCCAAGTATCCAGCTGTGGCAATCGATTCAAGATATACTTAATGATGTAAAGACAGAGTTGAGATATGCAAAGGTATACTAATGTAAGGTAATCGTACGATGAAGTTCCAAAAACCTTATATAACTCACCTACAAGGCACTCTCTATACAGGTTGTTGAGGCTCAATATAGAAAGATTCTATAGATGAGAATTAGTGTCAAATACCCAAACTTGTAACCCAAGGATCAAGACTAACTTAACCGATTGAGGTTGTGACACTCACAATCGAGGTAGAGGTTGTTGAGGCTTCACTACCACCTAGAAAAGACAAGTCTAAACTAAGCTAAAGCAAATCTTTAACTTTAGATTAAAGTAAAAGCAAGTTCGTGGACTTAAAGGAAATCACGGTTAGTTCTTGAGGTTCCACGGCCGTGGACTCAAGAACAGACCGTAATTTAGGGTTGTCGGCGATTCTCTCTAACTCTCAGGGTCTAATCTGTTCGCGATCGATCTATCATCATCTTAGCCACAACTATCAACCCTTCACCTTAGAATTGTTAAGGGTTTTTAGCCAATAACAGTCATGTTGATATCAATTCAAGAATTAGAAGATAAAAAGATGAAAACTTTCAAGAACTTCCAATAATCTCCAAACTAATCTCAAAGTCACAAAGAGAACAAGTATTGTCAAAGGATTCAAAGTAAAGCAAACAATCACAGCCTTAGGAAAGAAGGGAAAACGGGATGTCAATCCGTTTTCCAAATCAAACCTAAACAAGAAGAGAAATCTTCTTGCAAAATCTTCCAAGAACTTCGATCTTCCGCCAATTCGGAGATCTCAACAACAATCTCCACCAAAAGTGCAAGATTAGGGCAATTCCCCACTACAAACTTCAATCTCCAATGAGATGTCAATGCTTAAGCGATCCTAAGCGGTCCTAAGTGATGATGAATGAGGGTAAGCGGGCGTAAGCGGAGATGACGGATTCTTGCTTCGTCCGTCTTTTTATAGGGCAAGGCAAAATGTCGGCCCGGCCCAATCTTTAAAAGATCGTGGCTTCAAAGTGTGGCGAAAAGATTCGCCAAGATCACGGTCGTGGAAGTGTTCCACGACCGTAATTTAGAGCGTGGAAACAAATACGGTTTGCACCATATATTCCACGGCCGTAATATCCTCTGGAATGAACATCAATTTCTGACTATGAATCGACGGCCGTAATTCTGAACGTGGTTTGGATTCCGGCCGTATTTTAGGGCGTAATTTAGGGCAAGAACGTGATTCTTCCCTAACCTCGTGCATTCCTCAAGCTAGAACTCCAATTTGCTTCCAAAGAGTGTCCTCAATCTATGGACATATCAACTCAACTCTCCTTTGTTCGATTCCGTTCGGAAATAGCTCCAAATCACCTATAATCAACATAGAACTAGTGTAGACATCCATATTGACAATATAGGTAATACTAGCTCACATATGCATAAAGTTCAATCAAAGACTATCAATATGAATCAAATACGTTTAGAAAACGTGCCTAAAATATCACAATATTTCATGCTAACATCAACCTCAAAGACGGTTAAATCCGATCATGAAAGAGGTCGTGAAGAAAGAAATCTTTAAGCTACTTGATGCAGGTATCATCTTCCCTATCTCCGATCGCAAGTGGGTGAGTCCCGTGCAGGTGATACCGAAGAAAGGAGGCATTACCGTTGTTGCAAATAAGAACAGCGAGCTTATTCCCACGAGGACAATTACGGGATGGAGAATGTGCATCAACTACCGTAAGCTGAATGTGGCCACCAGGATGGACCATTTTCCCCTTCCTTTTATTGATCAAATGTTGGAAAGGTTAGCCCAACACTCTTACTTTTGTTATCTAGATGGATATAGCGGTTTCTTTCAGATTCCCATTCACCCGGATGATCAAGAGAAGACGACTTTCACGTGCCCTTGGGGTACGTTTGCCTATAGAAGGATGCCATTCGGCTTATGCAACGCTCCAGCCACCTTTCAAAGGTGTATGATGGCAATATTTTTGGAGTATGTAGAGAACATCATGGAAGTATTCATGGATGATTTTTCGGTATATGGTTCTTCCTTTGATAATTGTCTCTTTAACCTTTCCCTAGTCCTTAAGAGATGTGAAGACACTAACTTAGTTTTAAACTGGGAGAAGTGTCATTCTATGGTCACCGAAGGAATTATGTTAGGTCATTTAATTTCAAATTGAGGAATAGAGGTTAATAAAGCCAAGACAGAAACCATAGAGAAGCTACCTCCTCCATCATCGGTGAAAGGAGTTAGAAGCTTTTTAGGATATGCAGGCTTCTATAGGAAATTCATAAAGGATTTTTGTAAGATTTCAAAACCCTTAACTAATCTTTTGATTAAGGACATAACTTTTGAATTTTGGAAAGAATGTTTAGATGCTTTTTGCAGGATCAAAGAAGCTTTGATTTCAGCACCCATCATCCAACCACCCGATTCAATTGGACTCTTCCTTTCGAGATTATGTGCGACACGAGTGACGTTGCTATAGGAGTTGTACTTGGATAGAAGAAAGATGGTCGTACACATGCCATCTAATATGCTAGCAAGACGCTAGACGAATCCCAATTAAATTATGCTACTCCGGAGAAAGAACTTCTAGCCGTAGTTTATGCTTTTGAAAATTTTTGTTCCTATCTTGTAGGTGCGAAGGTGATAGTCTATACGGATCATTCAGCAATCCGTTACTTGTTCACAAAGAAGGATGCGAATCCAAGGCTTCTAAGATGGATCTTGCTCTTACAAGAGTTCGATCTAGAGATCCGTGACAAGAAGGGCTCGGAAAATTCAGTTGCTGACCACCTTAGTAGTCTTCCACACCTCACTCCCTATCAATGACTCATTCCCTGACGAACAGCTCTACGAGATTGAAGAATGTCTTCAACAAACTCGAAAGGTAATGACCCATGGTTTGCTGACATTGTAAATTATCTTATTTGTCAAGAAATTCCCCCCGGACTTTCGTATGCTCAAAAAAAGAAGTTCTTTAAGGAGGTCCGGCATTTCTATTGGAACAAACCTCTTCTCTTCAAGAGAGGTCCCGATGGCATATATAGGAGATGCATTCCGGAGGATGAGGTGGAAAGTTTCATCCGCCATTGCCATTCTTTACCTTGTGGAGGACATGCTAGTTCCCACAAGACATGTGCTAAGGTACTCTGATCTAGTTTCTTTTGTCCTACCTTATTTAAAGATGTGTAGAAATATGTTGTTGCTTGTGATGCTTGTCAAAGGACAGGTAATATTTCAAGGAGAAATGAGATGCCCCTCAACAACATATAAGAAGTAGAGATATTCGACGTATGGGGTGTGGACTTTATGGGACCATTCCCATCCTCCTGTGGAAACTAATACATACTTCTATCCGTAGACTATGTCTCAAGATGGGTAGAAGCAATCGCTTCTCCTACTAATGATGCAATGGTTGTGGTGAAGTTCTTTACTAGAACGATCTTCCCAAGGTTCGGGACTCCCTGAACCATCATTAGTGATGGAGGAACGCACTTCACAACCCGTCGATTTGAGACTCTATTGGCTAAGTATGGGGTGACCCATAAGATAGCTACGCCATACCATCCGCAAACCAGCGGACAAGTTGAGATATCCAATAGAGAGATCAAAGGAATTCTAGAGAAGATTGTCTCTAGAACACGAAAAGATTGGTCAATGAAGCTTGATGATGCGTTATGGGCATACAAGACCGCCTTTAAGACACCTATAGGTACAACTCCATATAACCTTGTTTATGGAAAATCTTGTCATCTTCCTATAGAGCTAGAACATAAAGCATATTGGGTTGTCAAGTGGCTCAATTTCAACATGAAAGAAGCCGGAGAGAAGCGGCTATTGGATATCAACGAGCTAGAACAGATCCGGCTGAATGCGTATGAGAACGCAAAGATTTACAAGGAAAGAACGAAGCGGTGGCATGATAAGCACATCATTCCAAAGGATTTGAAGGCAGGAGATCAAGTTCGTCTATTCAAATCAAGGCTTCGACTCTTCCCACGTAAGCTTAAATTCCGTTGTACAGGACCTTATGTAATTAAAAGTGTTTTTCCTCATGGTGTAGTTGAAGTATGGGGTGAACAAAGCGGAAGTTTCAAGGTCAATGGCCAACGGTTGAAGAAGTACATTCCAGAAGTTCCGGTTGAGGAGATAGCTCCTATCCTCCTTCATTGAACATCAAAACAATCAACGTCCAACTAAAGACGATAAATCAAGTGCTTCTTGGGAGGCAACCCATGGTAGTATAGTTCTTTTCTTTTCTTTTCACCTTAGAATAGTTTAGTTTAGTTGTTTTGCTTTCTTTAGTTTTCTTTTTGTTTGTTCCTCGATGCACTCTTGGTTTGTTTGTGTCAAAAATCACAAGAACTAGGTCCAAATTTGGAAAATCAATGAAGAAAAAGGACACAAAATAGTTCAACTGCAATCTTCAAAGAAAAGAAGGAAGGAAATCGAGCTACACAAAATAAATCGAACGATTCAGGAATAGAGCAAGACGATTTTTGGCAACAGGGGGAAAAATCGCCTAAAAAATCGACCCTCCCTTAAAAAATCGGACGATTTTTGTACTTGAGCTGAGAAAGTGAAGAAAAATCGGGCCGACAAATAAATCGACCCAATAAATCATCCGATTTTCTTTCCAAAACCTCCGGCCTATATAAAGCCTTCTCCACTCGATTCTTTCATTCCACACTTCTCCATTCCCGATTTCCCTTCGTCCTAAAGAGCCGAAAATCGCCTACCCTCTCATCTCCCCATTTCTTAAATGTTTTGAACGATTCTTGAGCCTAAACTGAAGTATTTTCGACAAAGAACAAGGATCTAGCAACAACAAGCTTGGCAAACTGCTCATTCATCCAGAATTCAGGTTTTTGAATTCGAAGCCTAAGTTTTTTGCTCGATTTCGATTATTGCTAGGAAGTTGTTGTATTACTGAAATTGATTGAGGGATCTGCTTAGAATTACCTCTAGGAGACTGTGTCAGGTGATAGATTGATCAAAGCTTTACAGAATTGTGAGTTGTGTTGAAATCGAGAAAAAAATCGACCCACCCATATAAATCGGACGATTTTTAGGAAGAACAGGGCGATTTTCTTTAGCAGAATGGAGACTTTGAAGAGAATCACTAGGAATGCGGGGAAGAAGAAGGGATCTTCTTCTAAAGCCCCTCCCCCACCACCACCACCTTCCCAAGCTAAACCAAAACTCCCTCCTCCCCTCTCCAAACATAAGAAGAGATACGAACGTCTCTTAGATCGCCCCTTTACCCCTCCTCGATACATTGTCCTAGATGACTTAAATGCTTTATTTGTTCGAGAGGATGTGGATATGATGCTAGATAGAGTGGGACTGAGTCAGTTTGCTTTGATTAGGGAGGAGGCCTACACCGAGATCACTCTAGAATTCTTAAGTACCTTTGAGCATGATCCTAGAGAGAGGACGGTCTATTTCTGTCTCATGAACCAAAACCATGCCATGTCCATTGATGATTTCAAAGACTTGTTTGGCTTTTCCTATTCTTCTCAAGGCACATTCGCAAGAGGAGTGAGTGCTAGTGCCTTTTGGGAAACCATTTTAGTTGGAGAGTATGGAGAAGATAAATGGAGACCCGGGAACTCCAAGGAGATAAGTATGTACAACCTTTCCTTTAAGGTAGTTCATAGGATCCTTAGTGAGAGCTTGTTTGCACGGATGGAAACTCGACAGAAGCTCAAGGCCGATGAGCTCTTTATTCTATACTGTATGACTAGTAGCACCATTCCTGACATCACCTCCATACTTGCTGACTATCTCGGAAAGATAGCCAACAAGGTGAAGGGTGACCTATGTGTTGGAGGCCTTGTCATTCACGAGGCGAAGGCATTGGAGCTAGGGTTTTTGGATTGCACTTTAGTTGAGAGTGCCCAGCCTTTAGGCTCACAGAGATTGGTAGTGAGACAGGTTTTGATTCCTAGAGGTAGAGGAACTCTTCATGTTCCCATGCCGTAGGTAAGGGATCCTTCAAAGAAGCTGTCTGAGATTGTATGGAAGTCCGAATACACCATTCGGAATAAGACGAACTGGAAGAAGACATTTGTACTCATGCTTGAGAAGGTAGCTCCTCCTTCTGGTTATTATGATGATGCAGGTGACACTGAGGACGAGGAGGAGCATGAGGATGGAGCGTAACAAGGGAACATGCTGGAGTTCGAGAGTGACACCTATAGTGGACATGCCACGGATCCCATGGATACCGATACTCATGGTGCTGGTCCTAGCCGGACTAGTCGAGGTACTGAGGAGATGGAGGATGTGATGAAGCCACCCCGTCATTCTTTTACACACACTCCTAGCCACGGTCGAGGACATGGGCGCGGACATAGACTCCCCCGACACTTTGGAGACTTGGTTTCTAGCTTCCAGGGTCTACGCACTGACTACCAGGGTCTTCGCTCAGATTATCAGGCCCTCCACACCGACTACAACACCCTGAACACTCAATTCACGGCGTACCGCTAGGAGACGGATGCTAGAAACTCCTCCTATGATGGTTAGATGAGGGACATGTACTACCATTAGTTTGGCCACTTCTACGATCCCAGCGCACCTAGATATCCATATCTACATCCACCACCGCCACCGACCGAGGATTGAGTTTCCACTCCATTTTACATTGTAATTATTTTTCTCCATCTTGTGCTTGACTTTTCACATTGGGGACAATGTGAAGGTTAAGTATGGGGTGGGGGTACTTACAATCTCTTTTACTTCTTTTTCGCACTTTATGTACTCTGTGTCGCACTTGACGAATTGGCTTGTAATAACTCTTGCACTACTTGCTTTCCATTATGACATTCGCATTTGCATACTTTCACTCGAAATTTATGAGTTTTTCAAAAAAAAAATTGTGCTTCTTATGATGGAAATGACGTTTATGATGAGAATTGTGATGTAGAAAAGGAAAAAAGGTGACATGGTTATGTTGAGATATTAACTATAGCATGAATGAGCTTGCTTTTCTTACTTGAATGCATGAATAATTCATATGATCTTTGATGTCTTGATAAGAGAATGAAATAATGATCGCAGCTATATTATAAGTTCTTTTGCATCATATAGGAATAACCAAGGCAATTCACTTCTTCTCTAGTTCATATCTTGTTCATGCTAGCTCCTCAATGAAATATTTGACCTCCTTTTTCCCATCCGGGAATTAGAATAAGTAATTGTAAAAGGCATGCTTGATGTGGGAGGGCCAATATGAATGTGTTAAGTGAAAGTTTAGCAAAATATAGGTTTGGGGACGTTGAACATGATGATGAGTAACTTGGCACCATTCACATAGCCGGGTGTTTGTGTCTTGCCAAATTCCGATTGAACGACAAGTCCTAACGAAAATATGGTATGTGCATTAAGGGTTTGAGGCATCTTGGATATTGAGAAACGCCGATCTCCTAGGTTTCGTTTATTGTGCACCGCTGTCCATACTCTCAAAAAGTAAAGTACAAAGAAAGCGAAAATTTTACATGCAAAGCATGTGTGGTGAAGTTAAGTTCTTGAAAATATTGTGTTTTTCCTCTTTCCCGGATTAACATCACATTTCCTTAAAAGATTTCCCACCCTTGACACGTGTCTTAGACTTTTTTCTTTGATTGGAAGACCTAGAGACTTTTATGCATATGTTTAAGACTTCATGGCTTAGATTTGTTTGACTTTGATTGTCTCTACATCTTTATCATGTCCTTTATTTGTGTCTTTTAGAAGGAAAAGAGAGTTAGTTCATATTTTGATTATTATTGATACATACTTTGTTTTCCTATGTCTTGAAACATCACTTTGAGGGTGATCCAATAAGAAGAAGCACTTCCTAAACAAAAGGTTTTTGAGTTTTTCATATATATAATCCATGACATCTTGTATTCTAGGTTTGAATCTTGCTTGGGGACAAGCAAGGGGCAAGTATGGGGTATTTTGATGACATGAATTATATACCATTATAATCATGCATATTGTAGAGGTTTACCTTGATTTACCTTGCATTTAGAGAGAATTTGTGTAACTTTTGATCTTATTTCATTTATATTCCGAAAATAGAGGTCTACACGAGTTTTGGTTGAATTATAGGTAAATTCGGTGGATTTGGAAGCAAAAGTGGAGCAAGGAGCATCTAACGCTATTAAGGAAGCTTAAGGAGTGTTAGAGGAGTCACAAAGAACAAAGGAGTTGTGTAAAAGAGTCACAAAAGGGAGGAAGGAAACAAGCGAAGAGACGAGCATTCTCTGTTGAAGAAAATCGTGCCAATTACTATAAAAATCGGACGATTTATGTACATATAAATCGAACAGTTTCCTTCAATTATTTGACAACACGATTTTCTTAACTTTCGGCCAAAGAAATATCACGACCCAAAGCCCATCACTTTTGGGCTTGAGACGTGTTTTGCCAAGCGACCCATTAGCAAGGAACTATACGTTGGAACCCTAGGAACGAAAATCGGCACCTCTCAACGAGAAATATTTACACAATTTGGACAGATTGAAGATTTTTGGAAGGAGATTGAAGGGAAGTGCCAAGAAGTCAATCTTTACCATTAGTGTGAGATCCTTTGTTTCCCTTTCCGATTCTTGTTGTTTGTGAACACATTATTGAGTGTTTTGAGAGATACTTTGATTGGATTTGAGAATTGTTTACAGATTTAGAGATTATTGAGTTTTTATTCAAAGTTCGGGTTTATTTGATTTTATTCATTCAATCTAAATTTTGATTTGATTTTGAAAATGGTTGGCTAAAACCCTTGTGATTCTGGGGAGAATAGTTGATGATTGAGGCTTAGATGATGATAGACTGAACTCATTTAATCAATTGGACCCTGAGAGTTTAGATTTTAACTTTGCAAAAAACAGGAAAATCCCCTTGTTCTTGGAAAAAATTGGACGATTTATTCAAGAACAGGTCGATTTATTCTCTTGACGATCTTTAATTGATTTATTCTTTAACCAAAGTTAATCCTTGCCTAAATCCCAACCTTGCTTATCCTTTTTAACATCTATTTAAGTGTGTGAAGAGACTTCATCATTGATTATACATTTAATAGATTAAGATTACAAGATTTGGGTAATAGAGAGACTCAACATCCTTTATTAAGGTTTAAGTGTGCTTTCTGTCTTTACCTTGGAGAGTCATATCCTGGGTTTTTGGGTAGTTTATTTGAGTGTAATTCTTGTCCTTAGATCTTTCTATATTGCAGCCTCAACAACCCTTATAGAGAAAACCTTTGGATTGACCAAATAGGTTTTGGAACTTCACCGTACGATACCTACCTTTGAAACACAAAACATTGGCAACATTAACTCTGTCCTTTGATCTTTAGAAGTGTCTTGAATCGAAAGCCGTAGTCGGATACTTGAATCCTTGGAGTCATTTACCTCCTTTAGTAATCACAAAAGCTTTTGCACTTTGTTAGATAATTGAAATCAATTTTATTCTCACAAAATCCCTGAGTTCGAGTCTGGAATTTCTTGCCTTACTACAGCTGATCCATAAACTGCGGGTTCACTTTTGCTTAAGTTCTAGATATAAACTTTAAGACTTTGATGCACACACTTTTGAGCGAATAGTAGGCAGCGGAGTCGGCTTCTTTGCCGGAGAAGGTGATGGATTCTGGATTGGTTTTGGCACAAAAGGAAGAATCATGAATGGTTGGGAGCCAGGGAAGGTTTACGGGTCCGGCGGTCTTGCTTGAAGACGGACTTAGGAAGCAGAATGAAGTCGGCGCCCTTCTCTCCTCAACAAGGGTTATGGTTAGAGAAGAAAAAGAATCGGGAGGTAGAAGGCGAGAGAAGAGAAAGGAAGAGAGGGAAGTATATAAGAAAACGGAAAGAAAAAAAAATCGGGGTTATCATTAAATTAGGGGTTAGTTTTGTAGCTTTTTATAACCGTTACACATGACCATTACCATAGCACATCTATAGTAACATAAGGAAACATCCATTACAAGCATGAATTAAAGTAAGTCAATCTTGTAAAACCATTACATAAACCGTTCCCAATTACTTATAGTAACATAATAAAAATTCCGTTACAATAGGTCAATTATCTAGTAGTGGACCTAGTGTACGGAAGTCCTCGACTGATCACCCATTGTTCGCTCCGAATGGTGTGTGCAAGCTTTAAATTTATATCCCAAGAAATATGCCTAAAACAAGGATGCGAACCCGCATTGTGCGGATCAATTATAGTAAAAAGCAAGAATTCCGGAGTGTCGATCTCGGGGACTTTGGTGCAACTTAAGCAAGTAGAGGTTGTCAATGCAACTAATAACCACAAAAAGCGATTAAAGCAATCAAAGATCATAATAAGGTCAAATAAGGAAATATGCAAATTATAGGGATTAAAGCATCTAGTTGTGGTTCCAACTCAAGATCTAAAGATAAAGCGGAGAAAGCTGAGATTTTGCAAAGGGAAGGTGTTTCTAAAGTGGAATAAATTACCGGGTAAGTCTCACTACTCACAATCCCAAACCAAAGTTCCTATTACCGGGTAAGTCTCAAGGTACTAAGGAAAGGAACTATAATCTCAAACCAACACACCAACTAAGGGAATAGAATCAACCTTTACAGGGTAAGTCTCAAGCTAACTCACAAAGATGGAATGAAGGCACACTCAAACCCCAATAAAGGATAAACCTTTATTACCTACACTTATGATCTTGGGTAAACAAACTAAGGAATCACCGGGTAAGTCTCATCCTAGGCTTGCATTGAACCAGGAAAGGTGTAATAAGAATAGGATTTGGCAAACTCTAACGCTTAACTCTCAGTTTCGGATCAGAAAAGGTCACCTCGGTCAGACAAGTTCCACCCCGGCCGAGATGTTCATCGACTGAACGAGATGTTCTAGGGTTAAGGTTAAAGACTTGAGCTTTCAGGGTTCTACTGGGATTAAGATCATTCTATCATCGTCTTTCCCACAACTTTCAACCAAATACCCTAGAATCGCACAAGGAAATTAGTCACCTTATCATCATGATAGCAATAATCAAAAATATGAGAAGGTAATGAATATTTGAACTCAAAAACCTTAAGAATAAGGTTCAATAACTGAATCAAATATCAAACAAATTAGCGTTCCTTGGATCACAAATCCACAAAGACAATAAAACCAAAGGGAATCGAAGAAAGTCTTACAAATCCCCTCAAAAGCTATCTCAAAGCTATCAACTTCCTTCCTTCAATCTTCAAAACTTCCTTCAAACTTCCAAAGATTCTTCCTAACTGTTGTGTATTCTCGGCTTCCAGCCTGCGGTGCTCCTAAATTACGGAAAATCCAGCCATTTTTATAGGAGAATTATCTTCTAAAGACAATAATAATTAAAACGATCATTTCCTATAAAAATATATTATATCTCTTAAAATAAATCTCCCAAATATATGATCTTCCTTCCAGAAATCCAACCAAAAAATATAAGATATCTTCTTTTCATAATTAAAAGATCTCAACCAAAAAATATATCTCGCCGGCGCCAGGGTGTTCGCCTCGGTCGGGACGCTCCTCAAGATCACCTCGGTCGAGGTGAAACTGTAGCTGACCGAGGAGAATCTCAGCTGAATGAGAAATCTCTCAAATCTGGTCCAAAGTAAATCTTCTTTGTTAATTCCATGCTTCTTGAGTAATCTTTTAAGCTCCATAATGTAGCTCCTATGACTCCGTTGCTCCTTAGCTCCACTTCGATCCAAAACGTGCCATTTACCTACGATTATAACGAAACTTGGTGTAGACCTCGATTCCCGTAAAGGTAGATGAAACAACAATATAATCACATAATATACATCTATACATGCAGATTATGTAAGATAAAACATCTAAACAAGTTCCAAAATATAGACTATAATACATGCTATCAAAATACCCCATACTTGTCCCTTGCTTGTCCCCAAGCAAGTTCCAAATCTTAAGTAAAAGACAGAATGGATTATAAGTCATAAAGATCAATGAAAAGTATTTCAAAATATTTTAGTGGTGTGCTCCACTCATAGATCACTCTAAGAGAATGCTTCATGGCAATTAAAATCAAAATATAATCAAAACATTTTATAAATATAAGAAAGTTGTTCATCTTTGCATAAAACCATAGAATGCATAATAAATCATAATTATCGAAATTAATCATGTATAATCCAGTTTAAACCACCACGTCAATCAACAAGCTCGAGGTCTCAAGGGCTTTTCAAAAGAAGGTCAAGAAACGTGTGAGGGTGGGATGTATATAGGGAATGTGGTGCTAGAATCCGGGAAAAGGATCTTCACTTCACTTTGCTTTGAATTTCAACATCTTCCACCAAAAAGCTTTGCTTATTTACATTACTTTTTGGGATGCATGGACAGAGGTGCATAATAACCGAAGCCTAGGAAATCAGTAATCATCAATTTCTCGAGATGTCTCAAACTTTTGATGCACATACCATGGCCCGTTAGGAATATCTCTCAATCCAACTTTGGCAAGACACAAACACCCGGCTATGTGAATGGTGCTGAGTTACTCATCATCATGATTGACTTCCCCAAACCTATTTTCTTTCTTTCTAAAACTTTCAGCCAACATCTCAACTTCACTTTCACTTGCTTTTCACTTGCTTGCTTCCAAATTCCTTGATAGGTAAAGGGAGGCAAATATATATATGAAGGGCTAAAGCATGATCAAGAAGAAGAAGAGAAGAGGGTGAATTGCCTCAATCATCTCAGGAAAAAAGTGAGAGAACTCATCATGTGATGTCAACCTTCAAATTCAACATAATTTGGATAAAAACAAAGTATCAAACATGCCAAAATTTCAAACAAAGCATTTAGCAACTTAAACATATCATAAAACCATTCAAACATATAAAGATTTCAAAACCAATCAGCAAACAAAATCATCACTGAGGTCATATCCAGAAAAGAAGCACAAAAATCGTTTCGAAAACTCTCAGTTAAACCGCCTCAGTCGAGGTGTTCTAAGTCAACCGAGGTACTTGACCTCGTTTGACAAGAATCATCCCGGTCGAGGTCATAAATTTTTTTTTCTTAACCAGTTTTTGACGTTTTTCTCAATCAAATAACCTGTATGCATGCATGTAGTCTCAAATAATCACGTGGAGCCAAATAAGACAATAAGATCATAATATCCAAAAGTCATACAAGTCATACACACATAATGTCAAGTAAGATACATCCAAATACCCCATACTTGGGACACATTGTCCCAATGGGTCAAAATAAGTCTAAAAACAAGAGAACTCACCGGGCATAAGCTAAGCTGCATAATAAATAAAGAAAAGAAATCCCTGCAAGCTCTAATCCTGATTTGCTGGTGGTGTTGGTGGATATGGGACGTAAGGATGCTGGGATGGATTAAAAGGATAACCCATAGTGTGCTGGAACTGCATCTCCATCATCCTGCTGGTAATGCTGGCTCTCTAGCATCTGATGTGTCCAACCCTCAATCTCTCGGCGCTGATCATCAAAACGCTCACAAATGTCAACTGTCAGGGCAGCATAGGCGTCGATCATCTGATCGGTGAGCTCATCAATCCTCTGATGCGCTACTGGGTCTTTGACTCTGCGGCGGCGGGAGCTGCGCTGAGATGGTGGTGGTGCTGCTGCCTCCTCCTCTATCGCCTCGTTGTCTAAGTCGACAACTGGCACACTAGGGCCGGCTGTATTGTTCGCTCCAAATGGTGTATGCAAGCTTTAAATTTATAACCTTAGATCTATGCCTAAAACAAGGATGCCAACCCGTAGTGTACGGGTCAATCGTAGTAAAAGCAAGAATTCCGGGGTGTCGATCTCAGGGACTTAGGTGAAACAAAACCAATATAGGTAGTCAATATTGCAAATAACCACAAAAGAATTAGAGCAATCAAAAGATAATAATATATTCAATTAAGGAAATATGCAAATTCTAGGGATTAAAGCATCTAGTTGTGGTTCCAACTCAAGATCTCAAAATAAGCGGACAAAGCTGAGATTTTGCAAAGGGAAGGTGTTACTAAAGTGGAATACATCACCGGGTAAGTCTCATCCTAAGCTTGCATTGAACTAGGAAAGGTGTAATAAGAATAGGATTTGGCAAACTCTAACACTTAACTCTCAGTTTCGGACCAGAAAGGTCACCTCGGTCAGACGAATTCCACCCCGGCCGAGATGTTCATCGACTGAGCGTGATGTTCTAAAGTTAAGGATAAAGACTCGAGCTTTCAGGGTCCTACTGGAACTTAAGATTTTTCTATCATTGTTTTTCCCACAACTTTCAGCCAATCACCCTAGAATCGCACAAAGAAATTAGCCACTCATCATCATGAAAGCAATAATCAAATATACGGGAAGGAAGTGAATATTTGAACACAAAAACCTTAAGAACAAGGCTTCAATAGCTGAATCAAATATCAAACAAATAAGCGTTCCTTGGATCACAAATCCAACAAGACAAATCAACAAGAAGGGAATCTAAGAAAGTCTTACAAAACCCTTCACAAAAGCTATAACAAGCTATCGATCCTTCCTAGATTGATCTTCAATCTTCCTTCCTTCAAAACTCCGGAGAAAATCCCTTAATTGTTGGATACTATCAGCCCTCTAAGCATGTATAAGCATGGTTGAACTTGTGGAAAATCCAACCCTTTATATAGGAAAACTATCTTCCAAAGATAAAATATCTTGAAAAGTTATTTTTCTAACAAAATTTATCTTATCCCCTAAAATAAATCTCTAAAATATATGATCTTCCTCCCAGAAATCCAGCTCAAAAAAATAAGATCTCTCCTTCCAAATATAAAAGATCTCAGCCAAATAAAATATATCTCGCCACGTCGGGGTATTCGCCTCGGTCGAGACACTCCCTTAGATCACCTCGGTCGAGGTGACTCTGTGGTCAACCGAGGTGACTCTAAACTGAATGTGAAATCTCTCCAATCTGGTCCAAAGTAAATCTTTTTTGTTAATTCCTTGCTTCTTGGATTCTTCCTTAAGCTCCTGAATGTAGCTCCTATGACTCCTTAGCTCCTTTAGCTCCATTTTGATGCAAAACGTGCCATTTTACCTACGATTAATACGAAACTTGGTGTAGACCTCGATTCCCGCAAAGATAGATGAAACGACAATATAATCATATAATATACATTCAAACATGCAGATTATTGAAGATAAAACGTCTAAACAGGCCCCAAAATATAGACTATAATTCATGCTATCAAAATACCCCATACTTGTCCTTTGCTTGTCCCCAAGCAAGTTCCAAATCTTAAGTACAAGATAGAATGGATTATAAGTCATAAAGATCAATGAGAAGTATTTCAAAACATTTTTGGTGGTGTATTCTACTTATAGATCACTCTAAGAGAATGCTTCATGGAATTTAAAATCAAAACATGCTCAAAACATTTTATAAATATAAGAAAGTTGTTCATCTTTGCATAAAATCATAGAATGCATAATAAATCGTAATTATTGAAATTAATCACGTATAATCCAGTTTAAACCACAAAGTCAATCAACAAGCTCGAGGTCTCAAGGGCTTTTCAAGAGAAGGTCAAGAAACGTGTGAGGGTGGGATGTATATAGGGAATGTGGTGCTAGAATCCGGGAAAAGGATCTTTACTTCACTTCCTTTGAGCTTCAACATCTTCCACCAATAAGCTTTGCTTATTTACTTTTTACTTTACTTTTTGGGATGCATGGACAGAGGTGCACAATAACCGAAGCCTAGGAAATCAGCAATCATCAATTTCTCAAGATGCCTCAAACCCTTGATGCACATACCATGACCCGTTAGGAATATCGCTCAATCCGACTTTGGCAAGACACAAACACCCGACTATGTGAATGGTGCCGAGTTACTCATCATCATGATTGACTTCCCCAAACCTATTTGTTTATTTCTAAACTTTCAGCCAACATCTCAACTTTTCTTTCACTTGCTTGCTTCCAAATTCCCGGATAGGTAAAGGGAGGCAAATATGTATATGAGGGGTTAAGCATGATCAAGAAGACGAAGAGAAGAGAATGAATTGCCTTGGTCTTTCCAGGAAGAGAGTGAGAGAACTTATAATGTGGTGTCAACCTTCAAATTCAACATAATTTGGATAAAAACAAAGAATTTAACATGCAACAAATTTCAAACAAAGCATTTAGCAACTTAAACATATTATAAAACCTTTTAAACATATAAAGGTTTCAAAACCAATCTGCAAACAAAATCTTCACTAATGTCATATCCAGATAAGAAGCACAAAAATCATTTCGAAATCTGTTTCAGTTAAGCCACCTCGGTCGAGATGTTCTAAGTCAACCAAGGTACTGCACCTAGATTGGTCAGAATCACTTCGGTCGAGGTCTAAAATTTTTTTAACCAGTTTTTGACGTTTTTCTCAATCAAATAACCTGTATGGATGCATGTAGTCTCAGATAAACACATAGAGCATAATAAAATCATAAATATCCGAATCAAGTCATACAAGTCATACATCAAATGTCAAATACATATCCGCATACCCCCATACTTGGGACACATTGTCCCAATGGGTCAAATAAGTCTAAAGAAACAGGATACTCACCAGACATAAGCTGAGCTGCATAATAAATTAAAGAAAGAAATCCTGCAAGCTCTAATCCCATTCCGGTGGTGGTGGTGGTGGCACGTACGGGTACTGAGAAGGGTCAAACGGGTAGCCCATGACCTGCTGAAACTGAATCTCAGCCATCCTGTGCTGGTAGTGCTGGCTCTCCCGTATCTCCATCATCTCTAGGGATAAGGCGGCGTAGGAGTCAATCATTTGATCCGTCAGATCATCAATCCGGTGGTGAGCGACGAGATCCCTCTGCCTGTGTACTCTACGCTTGGCAGGACGTGTTGGTGTTGCAGCTGACTCATCCTCCGTCTCCTCCTCGTCTAGATCGACGACTTGTATACTGGTACCAGTTGTATCTGTCCCTGTATCCATGGAAGCACCGCTATCATCCTCCTCATCAGCCTACTCCTCATCCTGCTACTAGGCTGCTGCTGCTGCGTCTCTAGCATCCTCAATAAGAGAAATCCATGCAGTGGACCAGTACTGAGGGTCATAAACTGAAAACTGAGATAACCATCTAATACCCTGAGGTGCAATCTGCTCCCAGGGCATCGCCACATATGGCGTAGTAAGTCCACGAGGAACCAGAATCCTCCTCGTGATCATCTCCTGCAGACCAAGCGGCTTGGCAGCCGCCACCATAGTACAAGCACTCAGATCAAGGTCCATCACTGTAGCAAGATGTGTCACTAAGCCGCCACAACAAATATCTCCTTTGCCTTCGCCTTTATCTTGTGACGGTCCTCAGCCAACATCACTCCGAAGTCGGGAACTCCTCCGGTAACTATACAATATAGACTCAGAAGCTTACCCTGTCTAATCTTTTGGGGCATCTCAGTACACGCCAGAAGTGTCTCGCTAAAAATACGGTGAGCCGGTCTGAAGGCGAGGTGGAAGATGATCCGCTCCCTGGAATCTCCAGGTCTCCACCTGTCAGCATGCTCAACTACGTGAGCTATCTGTCCCCAGAACTCTCGAGCCACGGCTCGAGAAGGAAAATAAAAAACTGTGGGGTTCGGGAAGCCGAAGATCTCTCTCCACTGATCCATCGGGACTAAGTAATTTCGATTCAGCAACCGGTACTTGATGGCCTGCTTTGTAGGCAAGTATGTCACGGAGCTCACAAACTCCAAAGTGGGCTCGAGGTAGGTTGGAGCTCTAATCTCCGTAAACTGCTCCAACCCTACCATAGCAATCATCCGCCTCAAATCATCATCCACGTAGAGGTAATCAAACGCATCAACATCTAGAAACCGCGGCACAATCACTAGGCGCGCTGCAATGCTGTCATAATCTACCTTGTGACGCTCATGGATCACCGGTACGGAGCGGCGAGAAGAAGAAGAAGGAGCAGGGGAGGATCTATCCCTCAGAACAAGCTGGCAATCTGAACTCATTTTTTCTCTCACTGTCAGACCACCTCAGTTGGTTGTCAGATCTCAAGAACACCTCGGTCGAGATGCAGGTCGATTTGACCGATGTGATATGCTGTTCGATTCTAACTCTTAGAAATCCAGTTATTTTCCCCCAATATCACTACCAATTGTTCCTATGGGGTACTTAAGCTTTTTTCAACACAATGCAAGGGCAACCAAAGCCCAAATTGACCGAAACAGTGGAAGAAGAGGGAGTTAGGGTTTTTTCCGATTTACCCAGATTCGGTCGAATCGGAGCGTTTTTGTTGCAGATTATCGCTTGCAAACTGATCCTCTACTCTTTCCTTGCAGTTTGGAAGCAAGAATCATCGAAAATGATCGAAAATCAGAGAACGAGATGAATCTGTACGCCGCGGTCGAGAAGGTGAGAGAGGGAAGAGAGAGAATTTGAACCTCCTTTTATACCCTTTTCTGAACCTGTTGTCACCTCGGTCGAGATGGTCTCGACTAGACCGAGGTGATACGGACCGAGGTGGATCGTCATAGACCCTAGTCGCCTTGGTTGCTCAAGAATCATCTCGGTTGAGGTGCTGTGACAGCAACCGAGATGTGTCTCAGTCAGACTCCGTCTTTTCTATTTCTCGAACTTTTGTCCTTCTAGTGTTGTTCCTGGGTTGTATTCCTTCCTTAGAGATTACCTGTTATCTGTCTAGGACGCCAAAAACAAAGCAAAGCAAAGCAAACTATCTAAAGCTAGGCTAGAAAAAAAAAGAAAGAAAGCAATACCTTGGGTTGCCTCCCAAGAAGCGCTTGATTTAAGGTCGCAAGCTGGACCGTACGGTGTCTCTAAACAAGGTATAGTGGTGCAATCTCCTCAACCGGAACTTCCGGTTTGTATTTCTTAAGCTTATGACCATTGACCTTGAATCTTCCACTTGTTTCTCCCCAGATCTCGACTGCACCATAAGGGAAAACATGTTTCACAACATGAGTTCCTGTCCATCTAGACTTTAACTTACCTGGAAAGTGGCGAAGGCGGGAGTTGAAGAGTAGAACTAAATCTCCTTCTTTGAAGTCCTTAGGGATGATACGCTTGTCGTGCCATTTCTTTGTCCTTTCCTTGTAGATCTTGGCATTATCATAAACGTTTAAACGCAACTCCTCCAGCTCATTGATATCCAATAGCCGCTTCTCACCGGCTTCCTTGATGTCGAAGTTCAACCATTTGATTGCCCAATCTACCTTGTGTTCTAACTCAACGGGCAAATGGCAAGACTTCTCATATCCCAAATTATAAGGGGTGGTACCAATGGCAGTCTTGAATGCGGTCCTGTGAGCCCAAAGAGCGTCGTCCAACTTCATGGCCCAATCCTTCCTCGTCCTAGAGACGGTCTTCTCTAAGATTGCTTTAATTTCTCTATTAGAGATCTCGACCTGTCCACTAGTTTGAGGGTGATAAGGGGTTGCTACCTTGTGGGTTATTCCATACTTCGACAGAAGTGCCTTAAACTTTCGGTTGATGAAATGTGTCCCTCCATCGGTGATGATGATGCGTGGATTCCCAAAACGTGGAAAGATAGTCCTATTAAAGAACTTCACAACCACCATGACGTCATTAGTGGGAGAGGCAATGGCTTCAATCCATCTAGAGACGTAGTCGACAGCTAAGAGAATGTAGAGGTTTCCTCCGGATGACGGGAAAGGTCCCATGAAATCTACTCCCCATACATCAAAGATCTCAACCTCTTGTATGTTATTGAGTGGCATCTCGTTCCTCCTGGATAGATTCCCTGTTTTTTGGCATGCATCACAAGAGACAACAAACGTTTGCACATCCTTAATTAATATAGTCCAAAAGAAACCGGAACGTAATACCTTGGCGCACGTTTTGTGAGCGCTAGCATGCCCTCCACAAAGAAGTGAGTGACAATGCCGTATGACACTAGTAACTTCATCTTCTGGAATGCATCTTCGAAGCATCCCATCCGGACCTCTCTTAAATAGTAGAGGTTCATCCCAATACTAATGACGTACATTCTTAAATAATTTCTTCCTTTGAGCGTATGTCAAATCGGGTGGTATTTCTTGGCAAACAAGAATATTAACAATGTCAACATACCAAGGTCCTTTATTATCAGAAGTTTGGTGGAGAAATTCAGAAAAGGGAGTAAGAAGTTTGTTATTCTCAGTTGACATTATCTCGCATTCGACCTCGGTCGAGGTCCAAAGAGGGTGACCGAGATGTTCTTCAGTCAAGAACATCTCGCTTGGTCCAGAAAATGCCTCGGTCTAGGTACTGCAACTGGGACCGAAACTGGAGATCTTCTTCTCCTGGATTAATTTTTCAAATATAGCTCCTCGAACTTCTTCCAGTGCCTTTAAGCTCCGTATATCTGCATCACAAGAAACATCTATACCTTCCTCCATTAAGCTAAAACTAATAACTCTCTCAAGTGGATCATTAATAAGGATAGAGCTAACCAATTCTCTTGATTCTTCTTCATCGTAGATGTTGAAGATATCATCTCCCAGCGGCTCTCCTTTCATTGCCGCAAGCAATGCAAACTCAACTTGATCACCGCCAATGTTGAATTGCAACTTGGCGTTCTTACAATCCACATTGCAAGCCAAAGTTGCTAGAAATGGTCTCCCGAGAATGATAGGAACGGGATAATCTGCGGGAATGTCAAGCACAACAAAGTCTATAGGTTAATAGAAGTTACCTAACTTAACCGGAACGTCTTCCAAAATTCCCATGGGATGGGTAATGGAGCGGTCCGCCATGTACAACCGTATCTTCACCGGCTTGGGCTCTCCAAGTCCGATCCTCACACATAGCTCTAGCAGGATGATGCTCACACTGGCTCTTAGATAACACAACGCCTCACAAGTGACATCCCTAACTTGAATGGGAATGCAAAATGAGCCGGGATCTCTCAACTTGGGTGGCATCTTCTCCTTCATGATTTGAATGAGCTCCGAGGATTTAGATGTCATCCTTACTTCATTGAAGTCTTCCAACTATGGGCATCCATAGAATAACATCAAGGAAAGGGATGGTAATATGTAGTTTATTCATCAAGTCAAAGAACTTACCAAAATGCTTGTCTAGATGTGCTCTAGCCCTTGACTGGGGGAATGGAAGTGGTGGTTTATATGTAGGAGGTGGGACATAAACTTCAGTTTTATCCGACGATCTCTGAGGCTCAACCTCGGTTGGCACCTCGGCCGAAGTGGTCTTCAACTGTGCCTGGACCGAGGTGTTCTTCGACTGTATTGGCATCGACCGAGGCACTGGATCTGCAGTTTTCCAGTCCACTTCTCGTCGTTATTGCCATGATCTGTCCTTTAGGGTTGCTTTCTGTTCTTGCTGGAAGCTTCCCTGGATCTCTTGTCGCTTCATTCGCCTTATTAAAGAATTGTTGTTCTAAGGCTTTTTGTGCCTTCGAAAATGAAGTCATGGACGTCTCCATAGCATTGAGCTTGATCAAGATAGCCTCCAACACTGCATCTTTCTTTTCTGGCTGGGATGAGCTTGATCCAGGCTCTTGGCTCTTCAATGGAGTAGAAGAAGAAGAAGAAGAGAGGAAAGGATTAGAAGAGTTGTTTGAATTGGAGTTAGAGTAAGAGTTACCCGAATTTTGATTGTTTGGCCTCCAATTATTGCTGTTGGATCCTCTATTGTTGTTGTAGTTGTTGTTCCGGAAACCGTTGTTGTTGTTCCGGTAACCGTTGTTGTTCCTTGAGTTTTGATATCCTTAATCTTCTTTCTTGGTTTGAGCAACCAAAAGGTCTTTCAATTGCTTCACATCATTCTTCAAAGAGGTGAGTTGATCATTGTTTGATGGAGCTTCTTGGAAGTTGACTCTTTTAACTCCACCTTCAGCTCCTTGGTGGGAGTATTTCTCCATGTGCAAAGCTTTCTTCTCTATGAACTCCCAAGCTTCGTCAATCGGCATATCCATGAACGTGCCGGTGAATAGTAGTTGAAGGTTGAACTGGGTGTTTCCGTGCAGTCCCTTGAAGTATATCTCCAACAACTCTATCTTTGGAATCCCATGATTTGGGCAATCCAAAAGGATGTCTTTAAATCTCTCCCATGACTTGGACAAACTCTCCTTGTCCTTCATGATGAATGCATTGATTTTCCCTCTCATTTCAGCGGTCTTAGAGGGGGGAAAGAATTTAGTCAAGAACTCCGTCGTCATCTCCTCCCAAGTGCTGATTTTTCCTAGAGGGAGAGATTGATACCAAGTAAGCGCCCTATCTTTCAAAGAGAAGTAGAAAGGCCTTAGCTTGTAATTGTTGTTTTCCAGCCTTGAAGGTCTCAAGGTCTCCATCAAGATCTCATAGTTTTGCAGATGTTGATGCGGAGATTCCCTCTCTAACCCTCCAAACTGGCATTGGCGAATCATGGAAAGAACTTGCGGTTGAAGCTCATAGTCATGGTCCGTTGGATCACCTAGGTTGACTCCTGGATGCCTCAGTTGCTAGTTAAGGTCCATCCTCTGCCCTAGGGTCTGTGGAATACCTGCAAAAAGAACATCTCGGACTAGCATCCGAGGTGGAAGTCTTGGTCCTGCCTCGGTCGAGGGTCTGGAACTGGGTCTTCCCTCGGTCGAGGAGTTGGATCTGGTCGAGGTAGATATTGGTCCCGTAAAGTTGCCATATCTACTTCGATCGCTTCCGTCCTTGCGCGAGTTTCTTCGTTTTCCAGTCGCAGTTCTTTTCTACTTAGGCGTAGTTGTTCCAATGCCTCCTTCAATTCGGCCTCAAGATCGCGATTCTCTTGATTGACCATCTTAGCTTCTTTCAAGCGTCTTTTGTATGTCTTTTCTGGTTCTGGATCATAAGGAATGATTTTCTTCCCAGCGCGGGTTCTTCGCATAAACCTACAAGAAAGAACCTGCGAAAGTCCCTCAAGTAGAGTGGTTAGTAGCAACAGGAGCGAGTGCCCCGAAAGACTACCGCAACCGGCTCGGTCTAGACCAAGTCCCCGGCAACGGCGCCAAAAACTTGTTTGCTCCAAATGGTGTGTGCAAGCTTTAAATTTATAACCCTAGATGTATGCCTAAAACAAGGATGCGAACCCGCAGTGTACGGGTCAATCGTAGTAAAAACAAGAATTCCGGGGTGTCGATCTAAGGGACTTAGGTGAAACAAAACCAATATAGGTAGTCAATATTGCAAATAACCACAAAAGCAATTAGAGCAATCAAAAGATGATAATATAGTCAATTAAGGAAATATGCAAATTCTAGGGATTAAAGCATCTAGTTGTGGTTCCAACTCAAGATCTCAAGATAAGCGGACAAAGCTAAGATTTTGCAAAGGGAAGGTGTTACTAAAGTGGTATAGATCACCGGGTAAGTCTCATCCTAAGCTTTCATTGAACCAGGAAAGGTGTAATAAGAATAAGATTTGGGAAACTCTAACACTTAACTCTAAGTTTCGGATCAGAAAGGTCACCTCGGTCAGACGAATTCCACCCCGGCCGAGATGTTCATCGACTGAGCGAGATGTTCTAGAGTTAAGGATAAAGACTCGAGCTTTCAGGGTCCTACTGGAACTTAAGATTATTCTATCATTATTTTTCCCACAACTTTCAGCCAATCACCCTAGAATCGCACAAAGAAATTAGCCACTCATCATCATGAAAGCAATAATCAAATATACGGGAAGGAAGTGAATATTTGAACACAAAAACCTTAAGAACAAGGCTTCAATAGCTGAATCAAATATCAAACAAATAAGCATTCCTTGGATCACAAATCCAACAAGACAAATCAACAAGAAGGGAATCTAAGAAAGTTTTACAAAACCCTTCACAAAAGCTATAACAAGCTATCAATCCTTCCTAGATTGATCTTCAATCTTCCTTCCTTCAATACTCCGGAAAAAATCCCTTAATTCCTGGATGCTATCAGCCCTCTAAGCATGTATAAGCATGGTTGAACTTGTGGAAAATCCAACCCTTTATATAGGAAAACTATCTTCCAAAGATAATATATCTTGAAAAGATATTTTCCTAATAAAATATATCTTATCCTCTAAAATAAATCTCTAAAATATATGATCTTCCTTCCAGAAATCCAGCCCAAAAATATAAGATCTCTCCTTCCAAAAATAAAAGATCTCAGCCAAATAAAATATATCTCGCCGCGTCAGGGTATTTGCCTCGGTCGAGGCACTCCCTTAGATCACCTCGGTCGAGGTGACTCTGTGGTCAACCGAGGTGATTCTAAACTGAATGTGAAATCTCTCAAATATGGTCCAAAGTAAATCTCTTTTGTTAATTCCTTGCTTCCTGGATTCTTATTTAAGCTCCGGAATGTAGCTCCTATGACTCCTTAGCTCCTTTAGCTCCATTTTGATGCAAAACGTGCCATTTTACCTATGATTACAACGAAACTTGGTGTAGACCTCGATTCTCGCAAAGATAAATGAAACGACAATATAATCATATAATATACATTCAAACATGCATATTATTGAAGATAAAACGTATAAATAGGCCCCAAAATATAGACTATAATTCATGCTATCATTTATCTGTACGTGTCTCCATGGCAACACCGCCATCGTCATACTCCTCCTCCTCAGGTGCAACATCAGAGTCTCAGGCATCCTGAATGTAGGGTAGCCAAGCAGAAGACCAGTATTATGGATCGAAAACTGAGAACTAAGCCGACCACAAGATACCCTGAGGGGCAGTCTGCTCCCAAGGCATAGCCACGTACGGTGTAGTGATTCCACGAAGAACCAGAATCCTCCTTGTGATCATCTCCTGTAGACAAAGCGGCTTTGTAGCCGCCACCAACGTACAAGCACTTAAGTCAAGATCCATGACTGTAGCGATATGAGTCACCAGTCCTCCACAACAAATATCTCCCTTCCCCTTAGCCTTGATCCGATGCAGATCCGCAGCAAACATGGCCCCAAAATTAGGTAATCTTCCAGTCACCATACAAAATAAACTGAGCAACTCTCCTTGTCTAACCTTTTGGGGCGTCTCAGTACGTGCCAAAAGGGTCTCGCTGAAGATCTGGTGGGCAAGATGGAAAGCGAGGTGGAAAATGATGCGCTCCCTGGAGTCTCCAAGTGTCCATTTGTCAGTGTGCTCCACCACTTGAGCAATCTATCCCCAGAACTATCGAGCTACGGCTCGAGAAGGAAAGTCGGGAACAGTAGGAGTCGGGAAGCCAAAAATATCTCCAAACTGGTCCATGGGAACAATGTAGTTCCGGTTCAGTAACCGGTACTTAATGGCTTTCCTCTCAGGTAGGTGAGTAAAAGAACTCACAAACTCTAGGGTAGGCTCAAGGTAGGCTGGAGCTCTGATCTCCATAAACTGCTCCAGCCCAACCATGGAAATCATCTTCTTCAAGTCCTTCACCATGTGGAGGCACTCGAAGGCTGGGACATCTAGGAAACACGGCGCAATGACAGGGCGCGCGCATATACGGTCGAAGTGTGCCTGGTGACGCTCATGGATCACCGGGATGGAAGGTCTAGAGGAAGGGGAAGGAGAAGAACCATTGGGGGTATCTCTCAAGACAAGATGAAGATTGGAATGAGAAGTCATAATTTCTGCTGACAAGGACACCTCATTTGCTCTGACAAGGTTGAAGAACACCTCGGCCGAGGCACAGGTCGACTGGACCGAGGCGAAAAACTGTTCGATTCTAACTCTCTCATTTGCAGTTCTTTTCCCCCAATATCACTACCAATTGTTCCTATGGGGTACTTATACCTTTTCCAACAACAATGGATGGCAACCAAAGCCAAATTCAACTAAAATCGGTAAAAATAGAAGAGTTAGGGTTTTCAAATGGTTTACCCAAAAATACGCAAATTCGAGGCATTTTTGTTGCGGTTTCTCGCTTGCAATCTGATCTTCTTTCCTTTCCTTGTGAGGTCAAAGAAAAGCCGCCTATTGACTCTGGAACTTGAAGGTAGAGATGGAGCCGGTGGATCTATTCCCTGGCCTATATTGGATAAGGAGATCAGAGAAAAAATCATAGAAAACGATCGAAGAACGGAGAAACGAGGTCGGGAGAGCGCTGCGGTCGAGAATGTAAATGGGAGGGAAGAGGGAGAAATTGTTTCCCCTTTTATACCCCTCGCCGATTCTGCTGTCACCTCGGTCGAGGTGGTCCGACTGGACTGAGGTGTCAGGACCGAGGTGGATCTTTGTTAGCCCTAGTCGCCTCGGTTGCTCAAGAATCATCTCGGTCGAGGTGTTGCGACAGCAACCAAGATGTGTCTCAGTCAAACTCCGTCTTCTCGAATTCTCGAACTTCTGTCTTTCCAGTGTTGCTCTTGAGTTGTAATCCTTCCTTAGAAAGGTTTCTGTCTAGTATGCCAAAATCAAAACAAAGCAAATAAAAAGAAAACTATCTAAAGCTAAACTAGAAAAAGAGAAAAGAAAGAAATACCTTGAGTTGCCTCCCAAGAAGCGCTTGATTTAAGGTCACTAGCTGGACCGTACGGCATCCCTAAACAAGATATAGTGGTGCAATCTTTTCAACCTGGGCTTCCGGTTGGTATTTCTTGAGTCTATGTCCATTGACCTTAAAGCTTCCACTTGTTTCTCCCCAAATCTCAACTGCATCATAAGGGAAAACATGTTTCACAACGTAAGGTCCTGTCCACCTAGATTTCAACTTACCTGGAAAGAGGCGAAGGCGGGAGTTGAAGAGTAGAAATAAATCTCCTTCTTTGAACTCCTTAGGAATGATACGCTTGTCATGCCATTTCTTTGTCCTTTCCTTGTAGATCTTGCCATTCTCATAAGCGTTCAAACGCAGCTCTTCCAGCTCATTGATGCCCAATAGCCGCTTCTCACCGGCTTCCTTGATATCAAAATTCAACCATTTGATTGCCCAATACGCCTTGTGTTCTAACTCAACGGGCAGATGGAAAGACTTCCCATATACAAAGTTATAAGGGGTGGTACCAATAGGACTCTTGAATGCGGTCCTATAAGCCCAAAGAGCGTCGTCCAACTTCATGGACCAATCCTTCCTCGTCCTAGAGACGGTCTTCTCCAAGATTGCCTTGATTTCTCTATTCGAGTTCTCGACTTGTCCACTAGTTTGAGGGTAATAAGGAGTTGCTACCTTGTGGGTTACTCCATACTTCGATAGAAGTGCTTTAAACTTCCGGTTGATGAAATGTGTCCCTTTTTTGCTGATGATGATACTAGGTGTCCCAAAATGGGGGAAGATAGTCTGATTGAAGAACTTCACAACCACCATGGCGTCATTAGTGGGGAGGCAATGACTTCCACCCATCTAGAGACGTAGTCAACAGCTAAGAGAATGTAGAGGTTTCCTCCGGATGATGGGAAAGGTCCCATGAAATCAACTCCCCATACATCAAAAATCTCAACCTCTTGGATATTGTTGAGTGGCATCTCATTCCTTCTAGATAAGTTCCCTGTTCTTTGACATGCATCACAAGAAACAACAAACGTTTTCACATCCTTAAATAATGTAGGCCAAAAGAAACTGGATCGTAATAGCTTAGCGCACGTTTTGTGAGCGCTAGCAAGTCCTCCACAAGGAAGCGAGTGACAATGCCGTATGACACTAGTAACTTCATCTTCCGGAATGCATCTTCGAAGCATCCCATCCGGACCTCTCTTAAACAGCAGAGGTTCATCCCAATAGTAGTGACTTATATCTTTAAAGAATTTCTTCCTTTGACCGTATGTCAATCCGGGCGGTATTTCTTGGCAAACAAGATAATTAACAATATCAACATACACACGTTCTTTATTATCAGAAGCTTGGTAGAGTCAGTGCTCCACCAACTGTGAATGAGTTTTAGAAAAGGGAATAAGAAGTTTGTTATTCTCAGGCGGAGGTGTCTCGCTTGTTGTCTCGGTCGGCGCCTGAGGTGGGTGACCGAGATGTTCTTCAAATAAGAACACCTCGCTTGATCCAGAAAGTGCCTCGGTCGAGGTACTGGAACTGGGACCGAAACTGGAGATTCTCCTCTCCTGGATTTGTTTTTCAATCTTAGCTCCTAGATCTTCTTCCGGTGCCTTTAAGCTCTGTATATTTGCATCACAAGAAGCATCTATACCTTCCTCCATTAAGCTAAAACTAATAACTCTTTCAAGAGGGTCATTAATAAGGATAGAGCTCACCAATTCTCTTGATTCTTCTTCATCATAGATGTTGAAGATATCATCCTCCAGCGGCTCTCCTTTCATTGCAGCAAGCAATGCATACTCCACTTGATCTCCGCCAATGTTGAATTTCCACTTGGGGTTCTTACAATCAACATTGCAACCCGAAGTTGGTAGAAATGGTCTCCCGAGAATGATAGGAACAGGATAATCTGCGGGTATATCAAGCACAACATAGACTATAGGTAAATAGAAGTTACCTAACTTAACCGGAACGTCTTCCAAAATGCCCACGGGATGGGTAATGGAGCGGTCCGCCATGTATAACCTTATCTTCACCGGCTTGGGCTCTCAAAGTCCGATCTTCTCACATAGCTCCAGCGGGATGATGCTCACGCTGGCTCCTAGATCAAACAATGCTTCACAAGTCACATACCCAACTTGAATGGGAATGCAAAATGAGCCGGGATCTCTTAATTTGGGTGGCATCTTCTCCTTCATGATTTGAATGAGCTCCGAGGGTTTAGATGTCATCCTTACTTCACCAAAATCTTCTAGCTTCCTTTTCCTTGATAGAATCTCTTTTAAGAACTTCCCATAGGCGGGCATCCCTAGAATAGCATCAAGGAAAGGGATGTTAATATGTTGTTTATTCATCAAGTTAAGAAACTTACCAAAGTGCTTGTCTAGATGTGCTCTAGCTCTTGACTGATGTTCGCCCGAAAACGTGCATGCAAATAAGCTTTATATTTATAAAATTGAAATAAAAGCAAGCGAACCCGCAATGTACGGATTGGTGAGTCAAATTTCAGTCTCAAGTAATCAAGCTAGTAAAAGTGTAAAGCTTTGCAAATATTGCGGAAACAACAACTCTAAAGATCCGGATATCAAATTGTGGCAATCGATTCAAGATATTCTATAAGTATAAGGACAGAGTCGAGAATTGCAAAGATATACTAAAGCAAGGTAATGTACGATGAAGTTCCAAAACCTCATATGTAACACCCCAAATTCTGAGAACTCGGGGAGCTACTGGTTAGGACCTCACAATGGGTCCCGACCTTAGTTTGACAACAATTTTACTAGGATCTTACAACAAGGCACAAAAGTATTAAAAACATTTGAAAACTTTAAACAATATATACATGAAAAATATGTATCAGCCTTACAAATCAAAGGTACTAAAACGACGCATATGAAGTATATAAGACAACCTCGTCCCCAACTAAATGAGTACGTGGACCCGGCTGACCATTTCCTCCGGATCTCTCTACAACTGTCTTAACCTGCAAGGCATCTACAAGTAGTATAAAACCGTTAGCTAACATTCTATGCATAAGTATAAAGGTAAAAGCACAATCACACATCATACACAATCAACATGCAACACTCAATCCTTTTATTATCTTTAATTAGGTGATAGGTCAATACTAATGATACTTATTTTGTGACACGAGGGATTCCCAAACCTCGCCCCTGTCCCCGTTTACCAACGCGGAATGGTACTAATGCATCTGACCGTCTACCGGACTGGGCTGGTCGCAGGAAACCTCCTAGACTCTCGCAATAGCTAGGCAGATGATGTCACGACCCGTTATCATACACTTGGGTCAATTACGTAAATAATAAAGTCGGCCTAATCCGGTTTCATTGTTTATCATAACTAACAAACACCACTCATACACATTACACTCATACTAGAAGCCATCTAAGTATGTCCGTGGACTTACCTAAATCAGATCTCGACTTTCTAATTCTCAAATCGATCTGTACAGTAGGAATTCAGTGTCCTGCCAAAGGAGGCAAGTATGTCAGCACACTTTCTAGGTGATTAGATGTCTAAGACTTCTAAGATAGTAGGTCTTAATAGAACGGAATTGATTACAATGTTAATTTATGGTAAAATGACTATTTTACCCTTGGGTTCGAAACTTCCAAAAATTCATTAATTCATGCCTAAACTCTTATTTGAGACTAAAGAGTCATATTCTAACTCCTAAAGATGAGTTTGGTTACAAACTGACAAATTTACCAATTTCCTTATTTTCGGAAAGATCGTTAAGGTCCAACTTCGGCTTCAAATATAAAATTCGAATAATCTTATAAAAATTTTGAAATAATTCCCTAGATCATCTATGATATCTCATCTACTCCTAGGAGCAAGAATTTCTTAAAACTGTTCAACCATCACTTCTACAAAAATTTCTAAAGTTGGTTACAACACTTAACAAACAACACACTGTCTTAACTTTGAAAAAAATCATAACTCCTAAACTACTCGCTGGATTTATCCTAAATTTTGATATGTTCTACTATAAAATCTTATCTATAATAGATCCAAAATTCAGCCGCAAAGGAGATCAAAATCCTATTTCAAACTATCTCACAAAACCGAATTTCAGCACAACAGAAAAACTGCTTACGACTCAATCTTTGAAAAATCATAAATCCCAAACCACTCGCTGGATTCCTCTCAAATTTTAATATGTTCTACAACAATATGTCAACCATATCATATCCAAAATTCAATCCCAACGGATATCAAGAGCTTATTAAAAACCATCTCACAAAGCAGCATCACTTGCTGTTTTCCCCAACACTCAGCACATATATAAAAAATGCATGAGGCGTCAACTTTGGAACACAATAACTCTAAAACCGTAACTCCGATTCTTCCCAAATTTTAGTATGTTATACTATGTACTACTGTATATGACATATCCGAAAACCAGCCACAAAAGAGGAGTTTAACTTACCCAAATCGTGACTCCAAGTCAACTGTTCGTCACCTCCGAAAACTCAGAAAATTCCCAGCCCTTCTAGCTATCTTCCATGGCTGTTATGAAAGGTTCTAGGATTCAAATGGCTCACATCAGCACATATATATAGAGAGTGCAATGTAGAGAAGGGAGGGGAGATGTTTACCAACAAGAGAGACTCGACAGACACAAATATAAGAGTAGGAAGAGGAAGGACGTTGGTGGTTGTGTTATTGTGTGCAGGAACGCTTGAACGGCTGCTTCAGATCAAGCTTATGTACGTAGGGAGGTGTAAGGAAACATGTAGGCTGAATGGATCTGCTGCATGAATTAAGGAGTCGTTACAACAACTCTCCTTCAATTCAGCATCGGTTACGTTGTGAAGAAAAGGGAGAGGAAGGGCCGGCTGTTACATCCTCCTGGGCTGAGCATGTAGCTGGGCTAGCACGAGCAAGGTTCTGGGCTGAAGCATAGGAGTGGGCTGGCGCTGCACTGGCTGAAGCATAGGAGTGGGCTGGCGCTGCACTGGCTGAAGCATAGGAGAGTGGGCTGCTGTGGGCTGCGAACTGGGCTGTACGGGCTGCAAGAAGGCTACTACTGGGCTCGTAAACAGGCTGGGCTGCTGTGCGAGGATGGCTGGGCGACAGCAGGTCCGTGTGGGCTGGAGGGTTATGGGTAGCTCGGCCATCATAGCAAAGGGATGGGCTGAAAAAACTGCAAGAAGGATGGCTGAAATAATTGTAAGAAAGATGGGCTGAATAGTTTGTCAAAAACTTGTCAAAACTCGTCATGGCCTTGTCAGGCCCATGAATGAGTTTGCCACAGGTTTGTCGGGCTTTGTCATGGTCTCGTCTCAGCTTAGTCATGATCTCGTCACAGCTTGTCATGATCTAGTCTAAAGTCATCGATAAGAATGAATTACAATAACTAGGGTTTGATATAAATCTATCATTTTATATGAATTAAATTCTACATAAAATGATAAATAATTAGAAGAATTAGAGCTTGATATAATTTTATCATTTTATGTGAATTCAATTCTACATAAAATGATAAATTCGTGAAGAAAGAAATACTAGATAGAATGGAAAACCGTCAACGGCTCGAAGTCCGATTTGCTTCGGAATTAAACTGAATAAAAATTCCGGGTATTACATCAGTATCCCCTTAAAATAAGTTTCATCCCGAAACTTAAAAGAAGACAACATAATGTCGGAATCCATACTAAAGAACTAAAGCGCCGAAAACGTCATAATCGGTCAAGTTCTTATTGTTTCGGGACTAGTCGGAAGAAAATTTTCGGGTATTACATCAATTCCCCCTTAACAATAAGTTTCGTCCCAAAACTTAGGGTAAGACAATCCTGATCGGCCTTTAAGGCACTAAACGGGTATATCTGATCACTACTCAAAAGTCTCATCGTTTCCATATCTAAGTATCCCGCACATCAAGGTTACCAAAATCACACATCACTAACGAAGCACTCAATCATGAAATGAACAAGTAGTCAAACAATATCACACATACAAGGTCAAGCCCTAACTCGTCACTCCCGAGGTTACAACTATCGCTACATAGGTCTTTGAAAGGTTACGTCATTTACTATCCCGATATCTTAGGCAGCCTTATCAGCTTTTCCTAAAACCACTGAATCTTAAATCTTTTCAGGTACTTACATCACAAGCGTCTGCCACCACGTTCTAGAGTGGTTACTGGATATCTGACCGGTATCATCCGGCTCAACTGTCTACTCCTCTAATTTGATCACCTAACTCATTTCTGGTAGGTATTTCTCCAACTGAAAATCTCAAACTCAGTTCCCAAACTTAGTCTCTGTGGAAAACTAAAGCTGCACTCTCCAATAGGGTGAGGAGTACTAGTCCATCAGTCACTTTTAAACCGCTTTAAAACTTCTAATGGTTGTCTTACACAACTCACTTCTAGATCCTGTAAGGACCCTACGGAAAATGATCTATTCAACTTTTTCCCTTCGTCATGACCACTTGCTTCCGGCCTTCTGAAAAGGTTCTGACTACACAATCAGGTCCAAGGTGTTGGACATCCACCAACACTTACCAAGTGCTCAATGCTCTTCGTATCACGACCCACTTGGTCTTGTCTTTTAATATTACTCAGTCATCTTATTCCTCATGTAAGGAATCGTCACCTTTACCCTTTTCAGGTCTAACACTCGAGACAAATAAAATCAAATCTAGTGGTCATCCTCTTTCTTCACTTGGCATTGTTATATTATTTATAGATCTCTAATATATCGTTAGCTCTAACCCAGGCTTTCCACGCATTACCCAAGACCTTAAGTGACATAGAATATGTCCGGAATGACGGTATTAGACACAAAGCGATCCTATATCACAATTATTTGATCATAAATGCTCGATACATGCTAACACACTGTCAACATTGAACTCTTGTACCCTCCACTTTTATCGGGCTAGTAATATCCCTTTAACTCAAAATGCAACTAGGCTCTGTTCTGACATAATGTTACACATAAAATCTACTCCGAGATTATGCTTTCTTTAAGCACGGTTACTAGGTTACAAGTATGCTCTTGTCGCTTCTCTTTCTTATGTATCTTTGACTCAGGATGGTAGTTACTCACTTTGAGCTTTCTAGTGCAGGTCATGCACAATACTTTTATTACATCATTAATTCTTTACTAATCCATCCTGAAAACTCACTCTAGAGTATTCCATTAGTATAGAATTCCACACTACTTGTCTGGCAACATGTAACAAAGCCATCAGTCTTCACTCGGATTCATAATAAGGTACCAGTCTCCTTCTATAACCTCTTACATGCACATACTTTCCTGCCTATCTTGACGGTGATAAAATTCTTTCACCAAATTATAGTCGCTTCGCATAGCCCATTTCATGTTTGTTCTCATCAAAACGCATTTCCCCAACTACCATCATCTTGACCTCGACACTTTTTATGCACCATTGCTTCCAGCTCTGTGGGTTAGGTCCCACCACGCTTCCGCTGCGCCACTCTGATAATTCTGTTGTCACTCATTAATCATAAGGACATTTTTTGTGAGTCCCAAGTGATTAACCTCAAACTCTTTCTTCCAATTATACCATAAGTCCTAACCAGATGAAGTACCAAGTACCTTCCTTAATTGCCTTAATGAAACAAAATAACGATTGGAGAACACTTCTTCTGTTAACTTTCTTAATTCTATTAGCACGGATCCAAACTACCAGACTCGACCGGAGTTTGATCTTAACCACCCAAGAAGTAACCCTTAAAACGTTTCTCTTTATCCTTCTTTAGTTCGTCTTCTCTTTCGGTGCACATCACCTACTAGTATTAAACTTTTGGTGCACATCACCTACTAGATTAATCCTTTTATCCTTCTTTAGTTCGTCTTATCTTTCACTCTTCTTCTTCCTTTGGGACAACTTTCTTTCTCAAGTGTCACTGTGCCATTCAACTGACGTTAAAGGTTGTTCCTAACACTCCACGATAGATGGTAAGCGTCTTGTAGTTCCGATGACTTTGAATTACCTCCCAATTGTAGTCCCTTTATAGGGACCGTCTATGTTAATGACCTATTTTCTGTTATAAATGGGGCTTACCTTGGACTCTTTAGTCCACCACACGATTCTCAAAAGCACAGGTTCCTTAATCGGTGTTGTTTGTAATATTTTCGCCAAATCTCTATTGACTATGTTACATGGCTTCGATCCTTTCGATACTGGCGTTGTGATTCCGTTTAGAATTCTTATCTTTAAAGAAGACAAAATGTCTCCAGGCTTGTGAAGTCTACCCATCGCTCTTACATTAAGTTGTATCTTTCCATTCCGTGTAAATTGTGATCTGTCAAAATTTCCTTAGCTAGTAGGTAAACAGTTGCTCACAACAATCCTTTTATATTTCTTTAGTTCGTTCTACCTTCCACCGTTCCGCTTCTTATAGGCTAACTCCATTTCTCTAGTCTGATTGTGTCATTCATCTGGCATAAATAGTCGTTTCAAGTTTTTACGATACCTTGCAAGCGTCTTTGAAATTCTTATGGCCGTAATGTTCATCCTCTTGCGGGTCCTTTTGCATGGACCATCTGTGTTGATGGCTTAGGTCCCGTGATAATTCGGGTTACCCTGGACTCTCGAGTCTAGCATGGCCGTTCTCCCATACAGATTTATTCACTGGAGTTAGTGGTAATATTGCCTTCATGAAACTCCGTTGACCCTGCTACAAGCTTCCATTCTTTGGATATTGGCGTCGCGGTTTCTTTCAAACTACTTATATCTCTGAGGAGGTCAAAATCTCCCCACGCTTGTGGGGTCTGCCTTTTCGCTTTTACACTCAATTGTAGGTCTTCATTCCGTGCACCTTAGATTCTCACACCCGGATTGACACTTTGTCTCTTCTGGTTTCTCATGCCCATAATGGTCTATGGGGCATCTGCCTCGATGGTAATGTCCTTGATTCCGCAATCTTGGTTGTACTCAATTCTACTTGTCTCGTCCCAATATTGTTATCTCTACTCCGCACTCTTGTAGTCTCTTGCATGGTTCACATAATTCATCTCTCGGCTTCATACAACCAAGTCCCTTGTATGACCTTCTATTTCTTCTATCTGAGTTGAATCAGGAATTCTTCTTCATTTGATTGTACTTATGGTCATAATTATCTCTACATCTTTACTTCTTCGCCTATTAGTTCTTTGGATGGTTAACAAGGGTTACTAGGACGCCCACCCGAGTATAAAACTTGATCCAAGGTCCGAGTCCTTTGTCTCGTGTTGAAAACTCTTCAAGCCTGCTACCGATTTATCATGAGGCGATAATCGCTTCATGATATAACAACTAAAGGATATAATATATCCTTTAGGATACTAACATACTACACATACACATATATATAACATACATTAATACTCATCATAATATGTCCATATGCTAACTCATATCGATCCAAGTTGCAAAGATTCACGGAGAGCGATGGTGGTCCAACGTACTACTAACCCAACAACCCGACTATGCGCGCGTGTGAAAACATAAATCCGTTTTGAAAATTTTAAACCCCTTTCGGGTTCTAGTTATTTTATACAATTGGTCTTTCAGAAGATTTCAGTTGCCATTGTTGACAACACAGAGCTCTGATACCATATTGTAACACCCCAAATTCTGAGAACTCGGGGAGCTACTAGTTAGGACCTCACAATGCGTCTTGACCTTAGTTTGACAACAATTTTACTAGGATCTTACAACAAGGCACAAAAGTATTAAAAACATTTGAAAACTTTAAACAATATATACATGAAAAATATGTATCAGCCTTACAAATCAAAGGTACTAAAACGACGCATATGAAGTATATAAGACAACCTCGTCCCTAACTAAAGGAGTACGTGGACCCGGCTGACCATTTCCTCCTGATCTCTCTACAACTGTCTTAACCTGCAAGACATCTACAAGCGGTATAAAACCGTTAGCTAACATTCTATGCATAAGTATAAAGGTAAAAGCACAATTACACATCATACACAATCAACATGCAACACTCAATCCTTTTATTATCTTTAATTAGGTGATAGGTCATTACTAATGATACTTATTCTGTGACACGAGGGATTCCCAAACCTCGCCCCTGTCACCGTTTACCAACGCGGAATGGTACTAATGCATCTGACCGTCCACCGGACTGGGTTGGTCACAGGGACCTCCTAGACTCTCGCAAGAGCTAGGCAGATGATGTCACGACCCGTTATCATACACTTGGGTCAATTACGTAAATAATAAAGTCGGCCTAATCCGGTTTCGTTGTTTATCATAACTAACAAACACCACTCATACACATTACACTCATACTAGAAGCCAGCTAAGTAAGTCCGTGGACTTACCTGAATCAGATCTCGACTTTCTAATTCTCAAATCGATCTGTACAGTAGGAATTCAGTGGCCTGCCAAAGGAGGCAAGTATATCAGCACACTTTCTAGGTGATTAGATGTCTAAGACTTCTAAGATAGTGGGTCTTAATAGAATGGAATTGATTACAATATTAATTTATGGTAAAATGACTATTTTACCCTTGGTCTCGAAACTTCCAAAAAATCCTTAATTCATGCCTAAACTCTTATTTGAGACTAAAGAGTCATATTCTAACTCCTAAAGATGAGTTTGGTTACAAACTGACAATTTACCCATTTCCTTATTTTCGGAAAGATCGTTAAGGTCCAACTTTGGCTTCAAATATAATTCGAATAATCTTATAAAAATTCCGAAATAATTCCCTAGGTCATCTATGATATCTCATCTACTCCTAGGAGCAAGAATTTCTTAAAACTGTTCAACCATCACTTCTACAAAAATTTCTAAAGTTGGTTACAACACTTAACAAACATCACACTGTCTTAACTTTGAAAAAAATCATAACTCCTAAACTACTCGCTGGATTTATCCCAAATTTTGATATGTTCTACTATAAAATATTATCTATAATAGATCCAAAATTCAGCCGCGAAGGAGATCAAAATCCTATTTCAAACTACCTCACAAAACCGAATTTCAGCACAACAGAAAAACTGCTTACGACTCAATCTTTGAAAAATCATAAATCTCAAACCACTCGCTGGATTCCTCTCAAATTTTAATATGTTCTACAACAATATGTCAACCATATCATATCCAAAATTCAAGCCCAGCGGAGATCAAGAGCTTATTCAAAACCATCTCACAAAGCAGCATCACTTGCTGTTTTCCCCAACACTCAGCACATATATAAAAACTGCATGAGGCGTCAACTTTACAACACAATAACTCTCAAACCGTAACTCCGATTCTTCCCAAATTTTAGTATGTTATACTATGTACGACTGTATATGACATATCCGAAAACCAGCCAAAAAAGAGGAGTCTAACTTACCGAAATCGTGACTCCAAGTCAACTGGTCGTCACCTCCGAAAACTCAGAAAGATCCCAGCCCTTCTAGCTATCTTCCATGGCTGTTATGAAAGGTTCTAGGATTCAAATGGCTCACATCATATCATCATGCTCCTGGCTCCGTGTGTCCTGAGTCTCCTGGCGGATCTCTAGGTCTCCCACTTTCCTGGATAGATCGGTGGCCCACGCCGGTAGCTGCTCATACCAAGCTGGTGGCTGTCCGTACCATGCTGGAGCGTCCTGAGGAGTCGGTGCCGCCGGTGCCTGCTCGTACCATGGAGGAGGGGCTCCCATCCATGATGGATGCTCTCCATACCATGATGGAGGGGCATCCATCCAAGTCGGCCTCTAACTCACGCTAGCCCGACGAGAGGAAGAGGAACCGGAAGGTCTAGAAGGATGGGGAGAACGTCTAGGAGGATCGGGAAACTGTACCGGCTGATCCGAAAACGTACCAAAGTCATGCTCATCACCTCCTCCCTCATGATCATCACATCCTCCCATCTCCTCATCAACACCCGCAGCTGGGACCTCATCCGGCACATAAGGAGGGGCTACTAGTCTATTTTCATGCATAGGTGCGAATGTCGGCTTCCAATTATGGCGTCCGGCCATAATGGAGTACTCGGGAAGCCATGGGATACCTATACCACCTCTCTCCTCCCATGGCATGGCTGCGGTAGGTGGAGCTTGGTGGCGGGGAAAGATAAGACCTCTAGTCATGAGACTATTCAGACCCAAGGGTCTCGCTGCTATCCTAGTTCAAGCGGAATAGTCTATCCCGAGATGCGTGGCTAGGTGGGTAACTATTCCTCCATATCCTATGTTCCCGGCCCTCTTGTTTTTCAGTTTGCTAATGGTGGAGGCTAGGAGAGTGGCACAATCGGCGGATCTACCGGTAAGCATGCAATAGAGGAGGAAAAGATCATCGGTCTTGATCTTTTGTGGGTTCTCGGTCCTAGGGAAGAGACACTCGGAAAGAACCCTGTGAGCTATCTTCAAGGCTAGATGGTAAATGAGCTTAGCCTTGGTGTCGGCAGGTAGCCAACGATCCTCACTAGCATATATCATAGCAATATCCTCCCAAAAGTCCTTAGCGTACACTCCGCTTGGAAACCTCCCATTGAAACTCTCATGGAACCCAAAGAAGGCGCCAAAAACTTGTTCGCTCCAAATGGTGTGTGCAAGCTTTAAATTTATATCCCAAGAAATATGCTTAAAACAAGGATGCGAACCCGCAATGTACGGATCAATTATAGTAAAAAGCAAGAATTCCGGGGTGTCGATCTCAGGGACTTAGGTGAAACTTAAGCAAGAATTCCGGGGTGTCAATGCAACTAATAACAACAAAAAAGCAATTAAAGCAATCAATGATGATAATAAGTTCAAAATAAGGAAATATGCAAATTCTAGGGATTAAAGCATCTAGTTGTGGTTCCAACTCAAGATCTAAAGATAAAGCGGACAAAGCTGAGATTTTGCAAAGGGAAGGTGTTTCTAAAGTGGAATAGATTACCGGGTAAGTCTCACTACTCACAATCCCAAACCAAAGTTCCTATTACCGGATAAGTCTCAAGGTACTAAGGAAAGGAACTATAATCTCAAACCAACACACCAACTAAGGGAATAGAATCAACCTTTACCGGGTAAGTCTCAGGCTAACTCACAAAGATGGAATGAAGGCACACTCAAACCCCAATAAAGGATAAACCTTTATTACCTACACTTATGATCTTGGGTAAACAAACTAAGAAATCACCGGGTAAGTCTCATCCTAGGGTTGCATTGAACCAGGAAATGTGTAATAAGAATAGGATTTGGCAAACTCTAACACTTAACTCTCAGTTTTGGATCAGAAAAGGTCACCTCGGTCAGTCAAGTTCCACCCCGGCTGAGATGTTCATCGAATGAACGAGATGTTCTAGGGTTAAGGTTAAAGACTCGAGCTTTCAAGGTCCTACTGGGATTAAGATCATTATATCATCTTCTTTCGCACAAATTTCAGCCAATCACCCTAGAATCGCATAAGGAAATTAGCCACTCATCATCATGATAGGAATAATCAAAAATATGAGAAGGTAATGAATATTTGAACTCAAAAACCTTAAGAATAAGGCTTCAATAACTGAATCAAATATCAAACAAATCAGCGTTTCTTGAATCACAAATCCAACAAGACAATAAAATCAAAGGGAATCTAAGAAAGACTTACAAATCCCCTCAAAACCTATCTCAAAGCTATCAACTTCGTTCCTTCAATCTTCAAAACTTTTTTCAAACTTCCAAAAATTCTTCCTAACTATAGTGTATTCTCGGCTTCCAGCCTGCGGTGCTCCTGAATTATGGAAAATCCAACCCTTTTTATAGGAGAATTATCTTCTAAAGATAATAATATCTTAAAAAGATAATTTCCTATAAAATATATTATATCTCTTAAAATAAATCTCCCAAATATATGATCTTCCTTCCAGAAATCCAACCCAAAAATATAAGATATCTTCTTTCCATAATTAAAAGATCTCAGCCAAAAAATATATCTCGCCGGCGCCAGGGTGTTCGCCTCGGTTGGGACGCTCCTCAAGATCACCTCGGTCGAGGTGAAACTGTAGGTGACCAAGGTGAATATCAGCTGAATGTGAAATCTCTCAAATCTGGTCCAAAATAAGTCTTCTTTGTTAATTCCATGCTTCCTGAGTTCTCTTTTAAGCTCCATAATGTAGCTTCTATGACTCATTTGCTCCTTAGCTCCATTTCAATCCAAATCGTGCCATTTTACCTACGATTACAACAAAACTTGGTGTAGACCTCGATTCCCGTAAAGATAGATGAAACAACAATATAATCACATAATATACATCTATACACGCAGATTATTGAAGATAAAACGTCTAAACAAGTTCCAAAATATAGACTATAATACATGCTATCACCCATCTTGCTCACTCTGTAGATTTCATATCCTACAGAATATATGTAACACAGTATAAAACCGTTAGTCAACAGTTCATGAATAAGAATAATAGTAATAACACATACCAATACAACAACACATCTCAATATGCAATGCTCACATTCGTTTATTAACTTACATTATGTTATACCATTACTAATTCAACTTATTTTTTGTGACACGAGGATCTCCCGAACCTCGCCTTTGTCCTCTTTAACCCCCAGGTTTTGTATAGGGGATCTACCTCCCCCTAGTGGACTTGTCGTAGAGCACCTACAAACTCTCGGGGAGCTACAAACAAGTGGTAACGACCTGTTATAATACACTTGGGCCATTAAAATATACATATATGGTCGTCCTAGATCGGGTTAGGTTATAAATGCAACATTCATATGCACAAGCACCACTATCACAATCATTCAAATCCATAACCTCTAACTAAGTAAGTCCAATGGATTTACCTGTCCGAACGTAAATGTACATCAAGTGGTCATAGTTTCAAATCAGACGCTATCAAGGTTAGGAGATTCCACCTCCTACACCCCATAATCATACCTAAACCATAATTCATATCCAAACCTCGATAATCTAGCATAGCTCCCAAATGCCTAAGGCATTACCTCAACATATATCTCATCAAGTTCATCATGCACATCACTAGCCTATCTATGCACTCAAGCTAAGCCATAAGGAAGAGGAAAGACACATACCACACTTGGTATGTCCTGGACAAACACACCTGCATAAAGAAGAAGGCACAGGAGCGGTGACACACCGTAGGGGCGATTACACTCAACCGCAGGGGCGGTGACACATGCTCAGCCGTAGGGGCGGCGCTGTCAAGGCGCGGGGGCGACTAACACACTAGAGGGCGAACAAATATCGGTTGTATTTCTAAATTGCATGTTTTGGTTTTGTGTTTGTTAAATATGTGCAGTGCCTTGAAAAACATTTCAAACGAAGAATACATGCCTTGAAACTCATTATAAGGGACAAGCAAGGAGACCTTGAAAAGTAGTTCAATGGATAAACACGGAGGCCTTGGAAAGCAATTCAAGGGATAAACGCGGAGGCCATGAAAAGCGATACAAACGAGGATTCAACTGAAGGCTTTTTGAATTCAAGTTTCAAATCTCAACAAACAAATCTACCAAGGATTACAAGAAGATCTTCAAACAAGATTTCGACAGAAGATATCGGCCAACTCAAACAAGAAGATCTCGGCGACAAAAAAGATCTTAACAACCGACGCAAGAGGATTAGAAGATCTTCCCAACGTATCTCACAAAGATCTTGGATCTGAGGAATATCTTTAATTGCCCTCAAGAGAGAAGTCTTCAACTGCTTGGAAGATCTTGGAGCGTGAACTAAGGACTTCAACGACAAGGATCTTCAACGGCTCTTTCAAGGAGAAGATCTCGAAGATGAAGATTCCCAACGTGTGTCAAAGAGAAGGAGTATAAGATAGAAGATCTTACAACAGCTAATTCATCACAACCAAGCCACATTTTCCTTGGGGAAAGAAGAACATCACAACGGTCTTCTTACAACGGCTAGAAGAGTTCTACATAAAAGACTATAATCGAAGATGGCAATTGAAGAGAACCACTACAAGCTTACACGGAAACATCTAAGTTTTCAAGCGGTCGAAAGCATCTTCATTTGTTCAAAGAGATCCTCTTAGCTTACAAAACTTTACAACGTTAGAGAGAGAAAAACACTAGAGCTTCATTAGCATATCTAGAGAGTGTTATACTCGAGTGTGTGTTACTATGCAAAGTAACTAGGCTATTATTGCTAGGTTAGAGTTGGAACTAGATCGTAGCATTGGCCACATTGAGAGAAGAAGGGGAGTTTTCTAGGTAGTATCTAGGACTCTTTGAGCAGATAATAGATAGTTAGATCTTACGGGTAAAGAAACCCTAGGACAGAGACTCAGGCTGTTGGAGCTGAACTTTGTAAACATATCACCGTGTCGATCTTTTCATTCCGCATTTTCTATCACGTAATTGTGACTAATGTTGCTTTGCAGGTTTCAGATTCAAGGCCTTGAAATCCCTTTCAAATCCCTTGAAAACTAGTTTTGTCACTAGACGCAAAGATCGACTTCAAGGTCTTGATATCAGTTTCAAAGCCTTGATATAAGTTTTGCGAAAAGTTCTCATACTCTACTCAACCCCCCATCTAGAGTATTTATATCCTTATTATTCACCTATAAGGTTCTTCAATTGGTAACAGATCTAGACTCACGTATATTTATTTAACCATCAGTGAGACTAATCATGAACTCTCTAGGTGATGGAGGATTCGCTCAAGGAAGATCCAAATCTCGGCCACCACTATTCTGCGATAATAACTTTGCCCATTGGAGAGCACTAATTCAAATTTTTGTTATTGATCAGGACATGGAACTATGGAGCATCATTCAAACTGGACCTACAATCCCAACCACCATGGTTGAAGGAGTCCAAGTCAAAAAGAAAGAAGCTGACTTCACACAAATAGACTTGGATAGTACTTCAAAGAATTACAAGGCCATGAACTTGCTCTATTGTGGATTGGATGCAATTGAACTCAACCATGTCTCATAATGCAAGAGTGCAAAGGAGATATGGGATAAGTTAGTTGTCACGTACGAAGGAACAAGTCAAGTAAAAAACCAAGATAAGAATCTTCCTCAGGCAATACGAGCTATTCAAGATGAACTCAAATGAGTCGGTCAAGGAGATGTTCACACGGTTCACCGAGATTGTGAATAATCTTGGTTCACTTGGAAAGGTGTTCACAAATGAAGAAAAAAGTAAGGAAAGTTCTAAAGAGCTTACCTAAAGCTAGGTGGGGACTAAAAGTGACAACCGTCGAAGAAGCTCAAAATCTCACTACACTTCCTTTGGACGACCTCCTTGGAAAGCTAATCACCCATGAAATGATTCTTGGTGAAGAAGATGGAGAGCTCCCATCAAATTCAAAGAATCTGACTCTAAGATCCAAGAAGGACGACATGCCATCAGAGGATGAAGATAGTGGTGATGAAGATGAGGAAGATCCATTCTTCTGATCTCAAGGGGTATTGTAAAAATTCTTCAAATAAAGAAATAATTCGCAAACAAAAAAGAATATCTGCGATCATCAGGACCTCGAGGTAAGTTTTCTAACTCAAATAAGAAAACTAATGTATTGACTTGTTTTGAATGTGGTGAAACAGTTCATCTCGTAAAGGATTGTCCACAAAAGAAGAGGAACCACTTTAGGAAGAATGATCGAAAGAAGAAGGATATGGTAGCATCATGGAGTGACTCAAATTCAAAAAATGAATCAGAAGACGAGAAAGAACCAGCAAACTTGCGCTTAATGGCCGATCATGAAGAAGATCAAATCACTATGTTGATGTTGTGGTAAGTACGATTATGTCACAATCTAACCTTGAACTCACACAATTTCTTAAAGACATTATCTTATGTGATAAAGAACATAGGTTAAGGATAAGTTCCTTAAGAGAAAAGATTTTCAAACAAGAGAAACGACTAAGTGAGATGTCTCTTAAAATTGAAAATCTTAACACTGAAATGATAGCCCTTGATGACAATATCAAGGCCTTGGAATTGGAAAATGCGATTCGCAAGGGCAATCTCTCTTCTCTTCATCGACACTATATTGATCTAGAGAAAAAGAAGGTTGATCTAAGTGTGCCGTGTCAAGACCATAAGGCTGCACTTATTCAATTCACTCGTTTGAAAGCCAATCTCGAAAGGATGATGGGTGAACAACAATCTTCTCTTAAAAAAATATGGTATAGGTTATCACGTAAGTTTTACTAGAAAATCAACTACCACTTTTGTTAAAGCAAAAGGAAGTAAGTATACACATGCCCACATGTTTTTATTGTTGTAAAAATGGTCACGTAAAATCAACATGTCCATATAGAAGAAATGACCCTTACATCATTAGAGACACTTATCCTCTATGTCTAAGGAAAGTGTGACATCATTGACATTGGTCAAATTGTTTACAATTCATCTAACTTTATTGATAATGTTTATCTTGTTGACGGTATAAAGTATAACTTGCTTAGAATCTCTCAAACATGTGATAAAGGCAACAAGGTGATTTTTTATTTAGACAAATGTGAAGTTCAAGATAATATATCGGGTGATGTTGTGCTTTCTGCTCCTAGATGTAACAATTTTTATTCAATGAGCACTAACCAAGTTTCAAGAACTAAGCTAACGTGTCTCAAGGCCTTCACTGACGATCCAAGGCTTTGGCATAGATGGCTTGGTCATGTAAGCATGCATACGATGAAGAAACTTCTTTCAAAGGATTTGGTACGTGGTTTACCAAACCTAAACTTCAAGGTAGATGAACTATGTAAAGCTTGTACACAAGGTAAACAAACAAGAGGTTCATTCAAGCCAAAGAAGGTTGTAAGTTCTTCTCGACCCATTGAACTTTTACATATGGATTTATGTGGTCCTATGCGTGTCAAATCTCCCAAGGGAAAATAGTACATCCTTGTCATTGTGGATGATTTTTCTCGTTTTACATGGATCTCATTCTTATGGGAAAAATCTGAAGCTTTGTTTGAGTTTTCAAGACTTTGTAAGGAGTTGTAAACTTTGAAAAACCTACCTATCGTCTCTATTAGAAGCGATCATGGTAGAGAATTTGATCAACTAAAGTTTGATTTGTTTTGTGCAAAATATGGTAATTCACACAACTTTTCAGCTCCTATAACACCTCAACAAAACGGGGTTGTGGAACGAAAGAACCGCATCCTAGAGGACATGTCTAGGACTATGCTTTAAGAAAATAGTTTGCCACAAAGTTCTTGGGCTGAAGTTGTTAACACGGCTAATTACATCTTGAAGAGGTGCTAATTCGCCCTATTTTGAAAAAGACTCCAGACAAACTTTTTAAGGGAAGAAAACCTAATATATTTCCTATTTTAAGCCCTTTGGATGTACATGCTTTGTCCATAATAATGGCAAACACAACCTTGGAAAGTTTGATGCATGTAGTGATGAAGCTATCTTCATTGGATATGCTTCAAATAGCAAATCTTATCGTGTTTATAATAGACGTACCAAAATCGTTGAGGAAAGCATTCATCTTATTTTTGATGAAAGCAATGATGGTACTTTGAGTGAATGTTTTGCAGATTTGAATCTTAATCAACATGAGATCATAATTTTGACGGTGAAGAAGATCCTAAAGCTCAAAAAAAGAATATGCAAGAACAAATTCAGGATACCAGAGAACAATCTCAAGACCTTGAAACACATCTTCAAGACCTTGAAACGGCAAACGGCATTACTAGAAGTCAATCAAGGCGTTGCTACCCAACTATCTTCAAGGTCTTGATATAGGATCCAAAGGCAATACTCCAGCGGTACCTTGATCTAGTCGAGCAAATGATCCACAATATTCAGGATTTGTTCCAACATTCAAAAGGAGAAAGTTTCAACATTCTTCATACCATCCACCAGAAAGCGTGATCTCAGATCCAAAAGCTGGAGTTCAAACCCGATCTAGGGTTAATAACATATGTGCTTTATCGGCTTTCGTGTCTCTTATATAGCCAAAAAATTACGTTCAAGCACTTCAAGAACCTGATTGGATCATGGCCATGCAAAATGAGATGAATGAATTCAAGAGAAGCAAATTATGGACCCTCACGTCAAGACCTAAGCATTAATCCGTCATTGGCACAAAATGGATATGTCGAAACAAGTTGGATGATAATGGCAAGGTCATTCGAAACAAAGCATGACTTGTAGCTCAAGGCTATAACCAAGAAGAAGGTATTGATTATGAGGAGACTTTTGCTCCGGTTGCTAGGTTAAAAGTCATACGTATTCTACTTGCTTTTGCATCCTTCATGAACATAACACTTTTTCAAATGGATGTTAAATGTGCTTTTCTACTTAGCTTCTTAGAAGAAGAAGTCTACGTTGCTCAACCTCCTGGTTTTGAAAATGATGAACTTCCGGATCATGTTTTTAAATTGGACAAATCTCTTCATGGTCTTAAGCAAGCTCCTCGACCTTGGTATAAAAGATTGTCAAAGTATCTCCTTGAAAACGATTTCAAAAGAGGTTTAATTGACAAAACTTTGTTTGTCAAAATCAAAGGCAACGATCTTTTAGTAGGATCAATCCAAGGTAGCGAAGACTCATATGATTTCCACACTTTCACTTGATCAAGGCAAGGATGGTAAAAGTATTTTAGAAACGGCGTATCGAGATTTGATCAGTTCGTTGTTATAACTAACCGCTAGTAAACCTAACATTATGTTTAGTGTGTGCATGTGTGCAAGATTTCAAGCTGATCCCAAAGATTCACACTTGATAGCTGTGAAAAGGATATTTCGGGTACTAAGGACTTAGGGTTATCGTATCTACATAAAAAATTGTTTCACCTTGTTGGCTATTTAGATGCTGACTTTGCAGGCTATAATGTCGATACAAAGAGTACTTCTAGATGCTGCCAATTCTTAGGGTCATCCCTAATTAGTTGGCACTCCAAAAAGAAAAACTTTTTCGTCCTATCCACAGCCAAAGCCGAATACATAGCTGTTGGAGCATGTTGTGCACAAATTTTATAAGGTCGATACAAAGAGTAGTTCTAGATGCTGCCAATTCTTAGGGTCATTCCTAATTAGTTGGCACTCCAAGAAGAAAAACTTTTTCGTCCTATCCACAGCCAAAGCCGAATACATAGCTGTTGGAGCATGTTGTGCACAAATTTTATTGATAGCTCAACAAGTTCGTGATCTTGGTTTTGATCTCAAAGGTATACATATTAAATGTGATAATACTAGTGCTATTTCGATTACTAAAATTATTGTGCAACATTAAGGCATCACTGAATACACGATCATGTTGAGAAAGGTGATGTTTCAATATCTTTTATTTCTACTAATTGCAGCTTGCAGACATATTTACTAAGCCTCTACCTGAAAATCGATTCAATTTTATTAGATTAGAGATTGGTATGTTGAACAAGGAAGCATTAATTTAGGGGGCGTAAATCGTTCTATTTCCTCCTTATAATGCAACCCACTTTTACATTTCAAGGCCTTGAAATACAATCTAAGGTCTTTGAAACGGATTTCAAGGGCTATATTGAATATCACGGATCGATTTAATGGTTTATATATTTTTTAATATTTGATCATTAAATTATTTTAAAGAAGAATTTTAAAAATGATTTTAAAAGATTTTTCTTTCAAGTTCAAATCTTTTTGAATAGTGGTTGTGATTTAATAGGAAATCATGCCAACCAATTTCGGTTTTCAAGGTCTTGATTCTCTCAAGATCTTGACAAGCCATAGATTGATTTGACATACCTCCTTTAAATACGATCCTCCCTCTGCCTTTATCTCTTTTCTTCTTCAACGTTTTATAACACTCACATGTTTCACTCTTGTTCTTTCAAAAAATTTCAGTTGCTCTCACAAACTCATCCATGGCTCCAAAGAGAAACACAAAGAGGAACACAAACCCTCTTGCTTCGACTCATAGAGCAACAACCGCCCACATATCCCCTGCATCAAAAGAGCAACAGTTTCCTGAGGATGTTGAGATTTCACCGCACACCGCTCTTCCAACCTCCTAGTTCATCAACATCAAAGCCACTAGAACATTGCTGAACGGATTCCATAATCGCCCCCCTCTACATGTGCGATTTGGTTGACATGGAGTTCTTTGAAACACTTCAGCTTCCATGTGTCTCGATGTTGAAAAATTGCTCCATGTGGAATGCCCTCAACCCAGGAGACACCGCATTCACCAGACTAACAGGGTTATTTTATGTCAACCTCTCAGCCAAAAAGGAAAAGGGAACGCTCACCCTCAAAACAATAGTTAAAGGTAAATTGATTTCTCTCACCCCTACTGTTTTCAGTGAGATTTTAGGGCTTCCCACAAATATTTCCCTCCAACATCCATCCCGATCTGAGAGTGTTAGGCTTGCAAAAGAGCAATTTTTGGTTCCGAACTCCAAATCCCGCCAGCTTACCCATACATCCCTAACCCTAGACGCCAAAATTATATTTATTGTTTTGGTTAGGTGTGTTATTGCTCGTGCTAATTCAAGGGAATTGCTGACTGATCAGACTTTAGAGTTGATTTCTTTGATTGTCTAGATTGAATGTTCACCTGCCTAACCTTATACCGAACCACATGGTCCACACAATAAACTCCACCCGAGCCATTCCCTTACCTTATGGGAACCTTCTGCCTAAGATTTTTTCTCACTTTTCCATTGACACATCCACTGAGGATCGGCAAATATCGATTGGAAAAATTGATGAGAAGTGTTTGGAACGATTAGGGGTAGAAAAGACTCTTTCCTGGAGGTTGGACATTGAAAGGAAAGGTTGTTGCTATGATCCCAACCCCCATAGTTCCCTCAGCTCCATCCATTTTAAAACCAGGCTAGATGGTTTTGAACTAGAATTGTAATCTTAGAATAGCGAAATGTCTGAGTTTCAGTTGGATATGATAAGAAGAATGGATGCAAGTCATGAGGGTATGTCAGTGATGCTTCTTCAGCTCTAACAACTCGATAGGCACCATACAATATGGGGCCTTTGAAATTGGTATCGTCATTGGCTCTAACTCCATGCCGAAATCTACGCTCCACTGAGGCGGCAAACTGGATGGCTTGGCAAACACATCTAGAAACTCACAAATCACGGGGATATACTCTAACAATGGACTCTCTCCCTCCTTCATGGCATAACACCATTACTCCTTACAACCATGTGCAATCAATCGCGCTGCTCGGAGCACACTGATAACCATACCTGACTTACCAAGATCCCAACCTCGGAAAATCTTGATTTCACCCGACTTGGTAGAGACCGTCACGGTCCTCCTACCTACATCCAACACAACACGATGCCTATCCATCCAATCCATACCCAAAATGACTTCCTCATGCACTAACGGCATGACAAAGAAGTCCACTAACAAATCACGGTTTCCTAAATGTATAGGACAACCATGTACATCTCGGGTACCTCTCACCTGACCCCAATCGTGTAACACTATAACAAAAGTGAAAACTCCCCCTTGAGTATATATTTGAATATGTGATGATGGAAGAAATAACACATATAAGTGGCTTTTATACTAACAAAAATATTGATTGTATGTCTAGTTTGCTTGGTTTGTTTTGGTGTTTGTCTAAAATGCATACAGGCCTTTGAAAGCATTTCAAGGGATAGATGGAGGCCTTGAAATCAGATACAAGGGACAAGCGCAGAGTTTGAATAAAGTCAATATGGAGGCCTTGAAAGCCATTTTAAGGGATCAAAAGCTGAAGCCTTGAAACCAAATTCAAAGGACATAACGGCTGGAAGGAATTCCAATCTCTACTAACCAAATCAACCAAGGATTCAGAGAAGATCTTCCAAGAAGATTTGGCTAACAAGATTCGGCCAACAAGAAGATCTAGACCAAGGAAATACGGTCCAACAAAAAGGATCTCACAAAGATCTTCATTCAATAAATTTGAAGATCTCGATGATTAAAAGACACATATCTTCAATAGCGTGAGAAGAAAAATTAACGTGGTTTAAGGAGATGAAGAAGATAAAAAAGATCTACAACGGCTATCTCATCTCAACCAAAAGTGTTTGCCATGGAAAAGAAGAAACATCCACAATGGTCATCTTCCCAATGGCTAGAAGACTTCTCCATCGAAGACTATAAATGAAGATGTCGATTGAAGAAGAAAAACAACAAGCTTACACGGAAATATCCAAAGTCTTCAAGCGATCTAAAGCATCTTCGTTCGATCCAAGAAGTTTTTCTTTCTCTCTTTACAAACGCTTTATTCTTTAGAGAGAGATACACTCAAGAGCTGCATTGGTATATCTAAGGAGTGTTATACTAAAGAGTGTTATACTCTAGTGTGTGTTACTCTTGGAAGTAACTAGGCTATTATAGCTAGGTTTAGCGTTGGAACTAGATCGTAGCATTGGCTACAATGAGAGAAGAAGGAGATTTCTTCTAGGTTATATCTAGGACTCTTTGAAGCTGATAATAGATAGTTAGGTGCTATGGGTATATCTTAGGACGAAGAGTAGGCTATTTAGAAATGATCTTCGTGAACATATCCTTGTATCGATCTTTTCGATTCCGCACCATATCCTGCTTTATTGTGACTAACTTTGTTTTCCAAGTCTACAAAGTCAAGGCCCTTGAAATCACTTTCAACGCCCTTGAAATCAAGTCGTGTCACAAAGAGCTTAGATTGACAACAAGGCCTTTTAAATCAGTTTCAAAGCCTTGAGATAGATTTTTACGAAAAGTTCCCATACTCTATCCAACCCCCCTTCTAGAGTATTTGTATCCTTTATATTCACCTTACGGTTCTTCAATTGGTATAAGAGCTAGACTAACGTATATTGATTTAACCTTCAGTAAGACTAATCATGAACTCTGTAAGTGATGGAGGATTTGCTCAAGGAAGATCCTGATGCGCTCTTCGTTAGTTGAACGCGAGGATCGACCGGTGTTGTTCCTTCCGACCACTTCTTTTTTTTATTGATGGGATATGCCAAGAAAGGATCGTCCAGCCTCACACCTTGGATCTCCTTGGCTCGAGATCTTCTTTCCTCGGAATCTCACTTCGGAAACTAGAATTCCTTTGTCGTCCTAGCCTCTCACCGTAAGGACACCACTCGGCCTCTCACCTTGTGGGTTTTGAAACTATGGCCTCTTACCTTAGTCTCTAGCTTTGTTTTTCTCAAAGTGAAAACACAATTTTTGATCAAAGACTCAACTCTATTTCGTGTCTAAAAGGTTTGTGGGAGAGGCCTTATATAGGCTGAAAATTCAACACCTAACTCCCAACATTAAAGGCTTACATGTTCAAGAGTTGTGACATTAAACAAAGGGCAAACATAGGGATTTTCAACCATCAACTTCAAGCAAATAAATGGCCTAAAAACCATAAGTGTGGCAGGCCAATTAGAGCTCCAAGGGACAAAAATGTGGCTGAGAAATAAATCCCCAAATGTGGTGTTAACCTTCTTTAAAGGTTGGCTTAAGTACTAGTTACCATTTTATTTCACTTGTATTAATCAACCTTCATTATTCCACAATATCATGCATTAGTGGACATCATATCATGAAATGAAATCAAGCATGACCACATAATATAAACAAAAAAGATTACTACTAAGGTTCAAGTTTAAGGTGATCCGGGATCCTCAATCGCCTCAAGCATGTTCACCGAGTGATAATCATGGACGTCCTCAAATGTCGGAGCTCCGAATGGATTGTAGGTCAATGTGGTTTGGCCTAGCATGCGGGCTCTAGCTCGAGTGAGAAGTGGTGTTGACCTCGGTGCTGTCACATCAGTTTCATTGCTTAAGTCCTACGGGCTCACATCAGATCCGCATCTCGACCACCACTCTTTTGTGGGAACAATTTTGCCCACTAGAGATCACTAATGCAAATGTTTGTTATTGATCATGACACGGAACTTTGGAGCATATTCAAAATGGCTATAAAATCCCAACCACCACGGTTGAAGGAGTCTAAGTCGCAAAGAAGGATGCTTACTTCACACAAATCAAATTGGATAGTGTCTTAAAGAACTACAAGGCCATGAACTTGCTCTACTGTGGATTGGACGCAAATGAATTCAACCGTGTAACATCATGCAAGGGTGCCAAAGAAATATGGGACAAACTTGTTGTTACATATCAAGGAACAAGTCAAGTCAAGGAAACAAAGATGAGCATCTTCTCAAACAATATGAGTTATTCAAGATGAACTCAAATGAATCACTCAAACAAATGTTGACAAGATTAACCGAGATCCTAAACTACCTGGACTCGCTTGGAAAAGTCTTCACAAACGAAGAAAAAGTAAGGAAGGTTCTAAGGAGCTTACCTAAAGCCAAGTGGGGACCAAAGGTAACTGCAGTAGAAGAAGCTCAGAATCTCACAACTCTTCCTCTAGACGACCTCCTTGGAAAACCCATTACACACGAGATGCTTCTTGGTGAAGAAGATGGAGAGCTCCCATCCAACACAAAGAACCTGAAACTAAGATCTAAGAAAGATGAGTTACCATCACAAGAGGAAGATAGTGATGATGAAGATGAGGAAGATCCATTTGCTTTGATCTCTAGGGGTCTCGCGAAGATTCTTCAAATGAAGAAACAGTTTGCAAACAACAAAGAATATCTGCGAACATCAAGGCCTCGAGGTAAGTTTTCTAACTCTAACAAGAAAACTAAAGTTCGGAATTTTTTCGAATGTGGTGAAACCGATCATCTCGTAAAAGATTGTCCACAAAAGAAGAGGAACAACTTTAGGAAGAATGATCGAAAAAAGAAAGTTATGGTAGCTTCATTGAGTGATTCAGATTCCTCAAATAAATTCGAAGACGAAAAAGAACAAGCAAACCTTTGTCTTATGGCCGATCATGAAAAAGATCCAGATCACTACGTTGATGATGTGGTAAGTACCATTATGTCCCAACCTAAATATAATCTCACACAATTCATTAAAGACATAAGTTACAAATAACATAGGGTTATGATAAGTTCCTTAAGAGAAAAGCTTCTCAAACAAGAGAAAAGACTAAGAGATATGTCGTTGGACATTGAAAATCGTAACAGTGAAAAGTTAGACCTTGGAATCAGAAAATGAGATTCTCAAGGACAATATCTCTTCTCTCCATCGAGAATTGATAGCATGTGTTATAGTCTATATTTTGGGACTTGTTTAGACATTTTATCTTCAATAATCTGCATGTTTGAATGTATATTATGTGATTATATTGTCATTTCATCTACCTTCACGGGAATCGAGGTCTACACCAAGTTTTGTTGTAATCGTAGGTAAAATGGCATGTTTTGAATCGAAATGGAGCTAAGGAGCAAAGGAGTCATAGGAGCTACATTCAGGGGCTTAAAGGAGAACTCAAGAAGCAAGGAACTAACAAAGAAGATTTACTTTGGACCAGATTTAAGAGATTTTACGTTCAGCTGAGATTCACCTCGGTCAGCTACAATGTCACCTCGACCGAGGTGATCTAGAGGAGCGCCCCGACCGAGGCGAATACCTTGACGCGGCGAGATATATTTTATTTGGCTGAGATCATTTATTTTTGGAAGGATTGATCTTATATTTTTGGGTTGGATTTTTGGAAGGAAGATCATATATTTTGGAGATCTATTTCGGAGATAGATATATTTCATTAGGATATTATCTTTTTAAGATATTATTATCTTTGAAAGATAATTTTCCTATATAAAGGGTTGGATTTTCCACAAATTCAGCATCCGATATACCATACAATATTCTTCCAGCAGCAGTAAGGAAGGATTTCTGGAAGTTTGAAGGAAGTTTTGAAGATTGGAAGGAAGGAAGTTCATAGCTTTGTGATAGCTTTTAAGAGGATTTGTAAGACTTTCTTACATTCCTTTTTGTTTGATTGTCTTGTTGGATTTGTGATCCAAGGAACGCTGATTTGTTTGATATTTGATTTAGTTATTGAAACCTAGTTCTTAATGTTTTTGTGTTCAAATATTGATTCTCTTCCCATTTATTTGATTATTGTTTTCATGATGATGAGTGGCTAATTTCCTTGTGCGATTCTAGGGTGATTGGCTGAAAGTTGTGGAAAAAACATTGATAGAATAATCTCAATCCCAGTAGGACCCTGAAAGTTCGAGTCTTTATCCTTAACCCTAGAGTACTTCGTTCAGTCGATGAACATCTCGGCCGGGGTGGAACTTGACTGACCGAGGTGACCTTTTCTGATCCATAACTGAGAGTTAAGTGTTAGAGCTTGCCAAATCCTATTCTTATTACACCTTTCTTGGTTCAATGCAAGCATAGGATGAGACTTACCCGGTGATTCCTTAGTTTGTTTACCCATGATCATAAGTGTAGGTAATAAAGGTTTATCCTTTATTGGGGTTTGAGTGAGCCTTCATTCCATCTTTGTGAGTCAGACTGAGACTTACCCGGTAAAGGTTGACTCAATTCCCGTAGTTGGTGTGTTGGTTTGTTGTTATAATTCCTTTCCTTAGTACGTTGAGACTTACCCGGCAATAAGAACTTTTGGTTTGGAGTTAGTGAGTAGTGAGACTTACCCGGTGATCTATTCCACTTTAGAAACACCTTCCCTTTGCAAAATCTCAGCTTTGTCCGCTTATCTTGAGATCTTGAGTTGGAACCACAACTAGATGCTTTAATCCCTAGAATTTGCATATTTCCTTTAATTGACCTTATTATCATATCTTTGATTGCTTTAATCGCTTTTGTGGTTATTAGTTGCGTAGACGACCTATACTCGCTTAGGTTTCACCTAAGTCCCTGAGATCGACACCCCGGAATTCTTGCTTTTACTATAATTGATCCGTACATTGCAGGTTCGCATCCTTGTTTAAGCATATTTCCTCGGTTATAAATTTAAAGCTTGCACACACCGTTTGAAGCGAACAAGTTTTTGGCACCGTTGCCGGGGACTTGGTCTAGACCAAGCTGGTTGCGGTAGTCTTTAGGGGTAATTGCCCTTGTTGCTACTAACCACTCTACTTGAGTGACTTTCGCAGGTTCTTCTTCTTAGGTTTATGCGAAGAACCCGTGCTGGGAAGGAAATCGTTCCTTACGATCCCGAACCAGAAAAGACATACAAACGACGCTTGAAAGAAGTGAAAATGGCCAACCGAGACGATCACGATCTTGAGGCCGAGTTGAGGGAGGCGATGGAACAGTTGCGTCTCAATAGGGAAGAACTGTAGCGCGAAAGGGAGCAAAATCGCACCAGAGCTGCAGAGATTGAAGCACATATGGCTGAGATACGAGCTCAGATTCTGCATCGACCAGACCCTCGACCGAGTCAGGGCCCCGCTTTAGTTGCCGCGGCCGAGATACTTCCACCGCGGATGCCTGTCCGAGATGTTCTTTTTGCAGGTATTCCACACACCGTAGGGCAGAGGATGGACCCAAACCAGCAAGTGAGGCGTCCAGGAGTCAACCTAGGTGATCCAGCGGAGCATGATTACGAATTTCGACCGTAAGTTCTTTCCATGATCCGCCAATGCCAGTTTGGAGGTTTAGAGAGGGAGTCTCCGCATCAACATTTGCAAAACTATGAGATTTTGATGGAAACCTTGAGACCTTCAAGGCTGTAAAATAATAATTACAAGCTAACGCCTTTTTACTTTTCTTTGAAAGACAGGGCGCTTACTTGGTATCAGTCTCTTCCTCCCGGAAAGATCAACACTTGGAAGGAGATGACGACAGAGTTCTTAACAAAATTCTTTCCCCCCTCCAAAACCGCTGAAATGAGAGGTAAGATCAATGTATTCATCATGAAGGACAAGGAGAGTTTGTCCAAGTCATGAGAGAGATTTAAAGATGTTCTTTTGGATTGCCCACATCATGGGATTCCAAAGATAAAGTTGATGGAGATTTACTTCAAGGGATTGGATGGAGCTACCCAATTCAACCTTCAACTACTATCCGCCGGCACATTTATGGACATGCTGATTGATGAAGATTGGGAGTTCATTGAGAAACAAGCTTTGCACATGGAGAAATACTCCCACCAATGAGCTGAAAATGGAGTTAAGAGGGTTAATTTCCAGGAAACTCCATCAAAAGATAATCAACTTACCTCCCTCAAGAATGATGTGAAGCAATTGAAGGACCTTTTGGTTTCTCACACAAGAAAGGAAGAAGGAGGATATCAAGGCTCAAGAAACAACAATCAAGGTTCCCGGAACAACAACTACAACAAAAATAGAGGCTCCAACAGCAACAATTGGAGATCTAACAATCAAAATTCGAGTAACCCTTATTCTAATTAAAATTCTAATAATTCTTCTAATCCTTTCTCTTCTTCTTCTACTACTCCATTGAAGAGCCAGGAGCCTGGATCAAGCTCGTCCCAGCCAACAAAGAAAGATGCAATGTTGGAGGCCATCTTGATCAAGCTCAATGCTATGGAGACGTCCATGACTTCATTTTCGAAGGCACAAAAAGCCTTAGAGCAACAATTCTTTAATAAGGCGAATGAAGCGCCAAGAGATCCAGGGAAGCTCCCAGCAAGGACAAAGAGCAACCCAAAAGGACAAATCATGGCAATAACTACGAGAAGTGGATTAAAAACTACAGATCCAGTGCCTCGGTCGATGCCAGTACAGATGAAGAACACCTCGGTCCAGGTACAGACGAATAACACTTCGGTCGAGGTACCATCCGAGGTGGAGTCTCAGAAAGCGTCGGACAAAACTGAAGTTTATGTCCAACCTCCTGCATATAAACCACCACTTCCATTCCCCCAGTCAAGGGTCAGAGCGCATCTAGACAAGCACTTTGGTAAGTTCCTTGACTTGATGAATAAATTACATATTAACATCCATTTCCTTGATGCTATTCTAGGGATGCCCGCTTATGGGAAGTTCTTAAAAGAGATTCTATCAAGAAAGTGGAAGCTAGAAGACTTTGGTGAAGTAAGGATGACATCTAAATCCTCGGAACTCATTCAAATCATGAAGGAGAAGATGCCACCTAAGTTGAGAGATCCCGGCTCATTTTGCATTCCCATTCAAGTTGGGGATGTTACTTGTGAGGCGTTGTGTGATCTAGGAGCCAGCGTGAGCATCATCCTGCTAGATCTATGTGTGAAGATCGGAATTGGAGAGCCCAAGCCGGTGAAGATAAGGCTATACATGGTGGACCGCTCCATTACCCATCCCGTGGGCATTTTGGAAGATGTTCCGGTTAAGTTAGGTAACTTCTATTTACCTATAGACTTTGTTGTGCTTGATATTCCCGCCTATTATCCCGTTCCTATCATTCTCGGGAGACCATTTCTAGCAACTTCGGGTTGCAATGTGGATTGTAAGAACGCAAAATTGAAATTCAACATTGGCGGAGATCAAGTGGAGTTTGCATTGCTTGCTGCAATGAAATGAGAGCCCCTGGAGGATGATATCTTCAACATCTATGATGAAGAAGAATCAAGAGAATTGGTGAGCTCTATCCTTATTAATGATCCACTTGAAAGAGTTATTAGTTTTAGCTTAATGGAGGAAGGTATAAATGCTTCTTGTGATGCAAATATACGGAGCTTAAAGGCGCTGGAAGAAGATCCAGGAGCTAAGATTGAAAAACTAATCCAGGAGAAGAGAATCTCCAGTTTCGGTCCCAGTTGCAGTTGCTCGACCGAGGCACTTCTGGATCAAGCGAGGTGTTCTTGGCTGAAGAACATCTCGGTCACCCACTCTAGACCTCGACCGTGTTCGAAAGCGAGATGATGTCAACTGAGACTTCTGAAATTCTAGTTCTTTGATCTAAATCTACTCCATTGGAAGAAGGAAGCAAGGATCCCCCTAAGAAAGCACCCCCAGTTGTGGATCTTAAACCGCTTCCAAGTCACTTGAGGTATGTTTTCCTTGGACCGGATTCTACTTATCCCGTTATTGTTAGTGCTTCCCTTTCCGAAACTGAATTATCTAAACTGATGCATGTGTTGAGAAAACATCAAAAGGCTTTAGGTTATACTAATGATGATCTTATTGGTATTAATCCCTCTTTTTGCATGCATATAATACTAATGGAGGACGATCATAAGACTTCACGAGAACCTCAATGACGGTTAAATCCGATCATGAAAGAGGTTGTGAAGAAAGAAATTCTTAAGTTGTTAGATGCAGGAATCATATTTCCTATCTTGGATAGCAAGTGGGTGAGCGTAGTGCATGTAGTTCCGAAGAAAGAGGGATGATTGTTGTGACGAATAAGAACAACGAGTTGATCCAAACTAGGACCGTTACGGGCTGGAGGGTGTGCATCGACTATAGGTAGCTGAACGTGGCCACTCGGAAGGACCATTTTCCACTTCCCTTCATCGATCAAATGCTCGAACGGTTAACCCAACATTCACATTTTTTCTATTTAGATGGTTATAGTGGCTTCTTTCAGATTCCTATCCATCCGGATGATCAAGAGAAGACCACTTTCACCTGTCCATGGGGGACATTCGCTTATAGGAGGATGCCATTTGGATTATGTAATGCACCCGCTACCTTCCAACGATGCATGATAGCTATTTTTTCCGAGTATATAGAGGAGATCATGGAGGTATTTATGGATGATTTTTCTGTATATGATTCCTATTTTGATGATTGCCTATCTAACCTTTCTCTATTTCTACAAAGATGTGAAGACACTGATCTCGTTTTTAATTGGGAGAAGTGTCATTTTATGGTTAATGAAGGCATTGTGCTAGGACACCTCGTTTCCAACCGAGGTATTGAAGTCGATCGAGCTAAGATCGAGACTATTGAGAAACTTCCTCCCCCTTGTTCTGTTAAGGGTGTGCGGAGTTTTCTCGGGCATGCAGGCTTCTATAGGAGGTTCATCAAGGATTTCTCGAAGTTTCTAAACCACTAACTAAACTCTTGAATAAGGATGTTGTTTTTGAGTTTTCGCAGGAATGTCTTGATGCATTTTACAGGATTAAGGAAGCGTTGATCTCCGCTCCCATTACCCAACCTCCGGATTGGACCTTACCCTTTGAGATCATGTGTGATGCGAGTGATGTGGCGGTAGAAGTGGTGCTTGGACAAAAGATGGATGGCCAGACCAACGCTATTTATTATGCTAGCAAGACGCTATATGAAGCCCAACTAAACTACGCCACAACCGAAAAAGAGCTTTTGGCGGTTGTATATGCTTTTGAGAAGTTTTGCTCTTACTTGGTGGGAGCGAAAGTTATTGTTTACACTGATCATGCAGCTATTTGTTACTTACTTGCTAAGAAGGATGCTAAGCCACGTCTTATTCGACGGATTCTCTTGCTTCAAGAGTTTGACCTAGAGATCCGCAATAAGAAGGGATCCGAAAATTCTGTTGCGGATCACCTCAGCCGGCTACCTCCCTCTTCACGCGAGAAGGATGAAGCATCCATAGATGATTCATTCCCCAATGAGCACTTGCATTTGCTGGAACGTTTGATAGACTTCTTTATCTCACCCCATGATGAAGGTGAAGTATGGGGTGAGGACACCTTCCAGCATGTTTAGGGATGCCATACTGTCCAGCTAGTGACCTTAAATCAAGCGCTTCTTGGGAGGCAACCCAAGGTATTGCTTTCTTTTCCCATTTTCTAGTCTAGCTTTAGATAGTTTGCTTTTGCTTTGCATTGCTTTGTTTTTGGCGTCCTAGACAGAAATCATGCACTTTCTAAGGAAGGAATACAACCCAAGAGCAACACTGGAATGACAGAAGTTCGAGAAATTAAGAAGACGGAGTTTGACTAAGACACATCTCAGTTGCTATCACAACATCTCGACCGAGATGATTCTTGAGAAACTGAGGCAACTGGGCTGACAACAAGTCACCTCGGTGTAAACACCTCGGTCCAGTTGGGACCACCTCGACTGAGGTGACATCAGAATCGGCGAGGGGTATAAAAGGGGAACAGTTTCTCTCTCTTTCCCTCCCAACTCTCCCTCGACCGCGGCGCATCCCAACCTCGTTTTCTTCGATTCTTGATCATTTTATACGATTCTTGCTCCAGTCTCGCAAGGAAGGGCTAGAGGATCAGTTTGCAAGCGAAAATCTGCAATAAAAACGCCTCAAATTGACTAAATATGGGGTAAACGTTTGAAAACCCTAACTTTCCTCTTCTCGCTGATTTCAGTCCAATTTGGCTTTGGTTGCCATTGATTTTTGTTGAAAAAGGCTTAAGTACCCCTTTGGAACAATCTGTAGTGAAATTGGGGGAAAAGAACTGAAATTCAGAGAGTTGAAATCGAACAGCGATCTACCTCGGTCCAGTCGACCTGCGCCTCGGCCGAGGTGTTCTTGAGATCTGTCAGAGCAACCGAGGTGATCTGTCAGAAAATGAAAATGAGTTCCAGGTCCGATTGCAGTTAGTTCTGAGGGACAGATCCTCACCTTCTTCTTCTTCTTCACGACCTTCCATACTGGTGATAAATGAGCGTCACTAGGCTGACTATGACCGCATCTGTATGCGCCCTGTGATTGCGCCGCGGTTTTTAAATACTGTTGCTTTTGATTGCCTTTATGTTGTTGATGATCTGAGGAGGATGGTCTCAATGGTGGGGCTGGAGCAGTTCATGGAGATTAGAGCTCCAACCTACCTCGAGCCCACATTGGAGTTTGTGAGTTCTGTGACTCACTTGCCTGAGGAGAGAGCCATCAAGTACCGGTTGCTAAACCGGAACTACTTAGTTCCTATGGATCAGTAGAGAGACATCTTCGGCTTCCAGACCCCCACAGTTCCCGACTTCCCTTCTCGAGCCGTAGCTCGATAGTTTTGGGGTCAGATAGCTTATGTCGTAGAGCATGCTGACAGGTGGAGACCTGGAGACTCCAGGGAGAGGATTATCTTCCACCTTGCTTTCAGATTAGCCCACCGGATTTTCAGCGAGACACTTCTGGCGCGTACTGAGACGCCCCAGAAGATTAGACAGGGGAAGCTTCTGATCCTATCTTGTATGGTGACTGGGGGAGTTCCTGATTTCGGAGCGATGCTAGCTGAGGATCTACACCGGATCAAGGCTAAGGGGAAGGGAGATATTTGATGTGACGGCTTAGTGACTTATATAGCGACAATGATGAGGTTGGATTTGAGCGCTTGTACATTGGTGGCGGCTGCCAAGCCGCTAGGTCTACAGGAGATGATCACCATGAGGATTCTAGTTCCTCGTGGACTCACTAGCCGTATGTGGCGATGCCTTGGGAGTAGACTGCCCCTCAAGGTATTAGGTGGTCATCTCAGTTCTCCATCTATGATTCATAGTACTGGTCCACTGCGTGGATACCCTACATAGAGGATGCTAGAGACGCGGCAGCAGCTCAGGTGCAGGAGGAGGATGAGGATGATGATGGCGATGCTGCCATGGAGATAGGGACAGACACAGCCGGTCCCAGTGTACTAGTCATCGATCTAGACGACAAAGCTACAGAGGAGGAGGCCGTTGCGGCACCATCACATCCTGCTCGGCGCAGAGTCCGCATATAGAGGGATCCCATAGCTCACCGACAGATTGACGAGCTGAAGGATTAGATGATCGACTTTTAAGCTGCCCTATCCCTGGACATGTTGGAGATGAGGGAGAGCCAGCACTACTAGCGCCGGATGTTGGAGATACGGTTGGAGCATACTATGGGCTACCCTTTTGATCCATCCCAGCATCCTTACGTCCCGTATCCACCACCACCACCAGCAGATCGGGATTAGAGCTTGCAGGGATTTCTTTTATTTATTTATTATGCAGCTCAGCTTATGTCCGGTGAGTACTCTATTTTCAGACTTATTTCGACCCATTGGGACAATGTGTCCCAAGTATGGGGTATTGATGTATTTTATTTGACCTTATGTGTATGACTCTTGGATATTTATGATCTTGTTATGCTTTACTTAGCTCTATATGCTTATCTGAGATTACATGCAGTCATACAGGTTATTTGATTGAGAAAAATGTCAAAAACTGGTTAAGAAAAAAAAATTTTATGGCCTCGGCCGAAGTGATTCTGACCAATCGAGGTGCATCACCTCGGTTGACTTAGAACATCTCGACCAAGGTGGTTTAACTGAAAGAGTTTTCAAAACGTTTTGTGCTTCTTTTCTGGATATGACCTCAGTGAAGATTTTGTTTGTAGATTGGTTTTGAAATCTTTATATGTTTGAAAGGTTTTATGATATGTTTAAGTTGCAAAATGCTTTGGTTGAAATTTTGGCATGTTTAATACTTTGTTTTTATCAAAATTATGTTGAATTTGAAGGTTGACACCACATGATGAGTTCTATCACTTTTTTCATGGGATGATTAAAGCAATTCACTCTCTTCTCTTCTTCTTCTTGATCATGCTTAGCCCCACATATACATATTTGCCTCTCTTTTCCTATCCGGTATATTGGAAGCAAGCAAAAAGCAAGTGAAAGAAAAGTTGAGATGTTGGCTGGAAGTTAGAAAGAAACAAAAAGGTTTGGGGAAGTCAATCATGATGATGAGTAATTCGGCACCATTCACATCGACGGGTGTTTGTGTCTTGCCAAAGTCGGATTGAGCGATATTCCTAACGGGTCATGGTATGTGCATCAAGGGTTTGAAGCATCTCGAGAAATTGATGATTGCTGATCTCCTAGGCTTCGGTTATTGTGCACCTCCGTCCATGCATCCAAAAAGTAAAGTAAAAAGTGAAAATAAGCAAAGCTTATTGGTGGAAGATGTTGAAGTTCAAAGCAAGTGAAGTGAAGATCCTTTTCCCGGATTCTAGCACCACATTCCCATCATACATACCACCCTCGCACGTTTCTTGACCTTCTTTTGAAAAGCCCTTAAGACCTCGAGCTTGTTGATTGACTTGGTGGCTTAAACTGGATTATACATGATTAATTTCGACAATTATGATTTATTATGCATTCTATGATTTTATGCAAAGATTAACAACTTTCTTATATTTATAAAATGTTTTGATCATGTATTGGTTTTATTTGCCATGAAGCATTTTTTTAGAGTGATCTATGAGTGGAGCACACCACCAAAAATATTTTGAAATACTTTTCATTGATCTTTATGACTTATTATCCATTATATCCTATGCTTAAGATTTGGAACTTGCTTGGGGACAAGCAAGGGACAAGTATGGGGAATTTTGATAGCATGTATTATAGTCTATATTTTGGGACTTGTTTAGACTTTTTATCTTCAATAATCTGCATGTTTGAATGTATATTATGTGATTATATTGTCATTTCATCTACCTTCACGGGAATCGAGGTCTACACCAAGTTTCGTTGTAATCGTAGGTAAAATGGCACGTTTTGAATCGAAATGGAGCTAAGAAGCAAATCAGTCATAGAAGCTACATTCAAGGGGTTAAAGGAGAACTCAAGAAGCAAGGAATTAACAAAGAAGATTTACTTTGGACTAGATTTAAGAGGTTTTACGTTCAGCTGAGATTCACCTCGGTCAGCCACAGTATCACCTCGACCGAGGTGATATAGAGGAGCGCCAGACCGAGGTGAATACCCTGACGCGGCGAGATATATTTTATTTGGCTGAGATCTTTTATTTTTGGAAGGAGAGATCTTATATTTTTTGGCTGGATTTCTAGAAGGAAGATCATATATATGGGAGATCTATTTTGGAGATAGATATATTTTATTAGGATATTATCTTTTTAAGATATTATTATCTTTGGAAGATAATTCTCCTATATAAAGGGTTGGATTTTCCACAAATTAAGCATCTGATATACCATACAATATTCTCCCAGCTGTAGTAAGGAAGGATTTATGGATGTTTGAAGGAAGTTTTGAAGATTGGAAGGAAGAAAGTTCATAGCTTTGTGGTAGCTTTTAAGAGGATTTGTAAGACTTTCTTAGATTCCTTTTTGTTTGATTGTCTTGTTGGATTTGTGATCCAAGGAACGCTGATTTGTTTGATATTTGATTCAGTTATTGAAGCCTTGTTCTTAAGGTTTTTGTGTTCAAATATTCACTCTCTTCCCATATATTTGATTATTGCTTTCATGATGATGAGTGGCTAATTTCCTTGTGCGATTCTAGGGTGATTGGCTGAAAGTTGTGGGAAAAACATTGATAGAATAATCTCAATCCCAGTAGGACCCTGAAAGTTCGAGTCTTTATCCTTAACCCTAGAGTACCTCGTTCAGTCGATGAACATCTCGGCCGGGGTGGAACTTGACTGACCGAGGTGACCTTTTCTGATCCATAACTGAGAGTTAAGTGTTAGAGTTTGGCAAATCCTATTCTTATTACACCTTTCCTGGTTCAATGCAAGCCTAGATGAGACTTACCCGGTGATTCCTTAGTTTGTTTACCCATGATCATAAGTGTAGGTAATAAAGGTTTATCCTTTATTGGGGTTTGAGTGTGCCTTCATTCCATCTTTGTGTGTCAGCTTGAGACTTACACGGTAAAGGTTGACTCTATTCCCTTAGTTGGTGTGTTGGTTTGTGGTTATAATTCCATTCCTTAGTACCTTGAGACTTACCCGGTAATAGGAACTTTTGGTTTTGATTTAGTGAGTAGTGAGACTTACCCGGTGATCTATTCCACTTTAGAAACACCTTCCCTTTGCAAAATCTCAGCTTTTTCCGCTTATCTTGAGATCTAGAGTTGGAACCACAACTAGATGCTTTAATCCCTATAATTTGCATATTTCCTTTAATTGACCTTATTATCATCTCTTTGATTGCTTTAATCGCTTTTGTGGTTATTAGTTGCATAGACGACCTATACTCGCTTAGGTTCACCTAAGTTCCTGAGATCGACACCCCGGAATTCTTGCTTTTACTATAATTGATCCATACACTGCGGGTTCGCATCCTTGTTTAAGCATATTTCCTCGGTTATAAATTTAAAGCTTGCACACACCGTTTGGAGCGAACAAGAATGTATGGATCTAGAGGAAGAAAAGGTTGATCTAACCGTGACATGTCAAGACCTGAAGGCTGCACTTATTCAATTCACTCGTTCGAAACTAACCTCGAAAGGATGATGGGCGGGCAACAATCTTCCCTTAACAAAAATGGTATAGGTTATCATGTCGGTTTTCCTTGAAAAACAACTACCACTTGTGTCAAGGCTAAAGGAAGTATTCATATGCCCACATGTTTCTATTGTTGTAAATAGGTTCATGTAAAATCAACATGTCCATATCAAATAAATGATCCTTACATCATTAGAAACACTTATCCTCTATGTCTAAGGAAACAAGTTAAGAAAATATGGGTTCCTAAAGGTAATGGACCACCAAACATGATTCAACATGAATATTGACCGAAATATGTCATTTGGTCAACCCGGAAAGGTTGAAGTTTTCTATTTTGCACGTATCACCAAGGTCAAGGAGCATAAACGGATATAGTGTAACACCCCGAATCCACGGGACTCAGGATGCCACATTGGGCTATGATTTCACAATGGATCCTGACCCTAGCTTGATAACAAGTTCACTGGACCTTACAAGATTTCACTGACAGATATAAAACAAATAAATAAAACGATATACACAGTATAACCAAAGGTAAAACAACAATATAGCCGAGTATATAAAACGACATCCTCACACAAGAGGTACAAAAGATCGTCCTCACGCAGGAGGGGAACACAACAAACCCAAACCAACCACCTAATGTACGGGAGTCCTCGGCCTGTCACCCTGCCAGATCACTCAGCAGTGCCTAACCTGTAAACATCTACAATACGGTATGAAACTGTTAGCTAACCATACATATATGAGGTAATGCATAAGCACAAACCAAATCATTAAAGATAAACACATCAGCATGCTATCATACATTTACCCATTTTATCATCTTTATATAATGGTCATTCACTCAAATCGTATATATATATATCCATAGATGAAAATATATGACACGAGGGCGGATACATCCTCGCCTCTGAGCCCGCTACCATCTAGAGTGGAATCGGTCACACAACCCGTGTACCCTATGGGAGTGGCGTTATGCCCTCCTCGTATACCAGGTCTGGCCTGACTCAAGAGAACCTCCTAGACTCCACGGCGGAATGAAAAGGAAAGGTTATCACAACCACACATACGGGGCAAACCATATAAAACATAGGTCGGTATAAACGACATCTCACGCTATCATAGCAACACAATAAGCACACACGACTCATGCAAACACCCAAATATAGGGATGGTAGCTAAGTAAGTCCTACAGACTTACCTCAACCCCGTACACAGCTCAACTACCAAAACCTCCAATCCTGAGAGAGGGGCACTGCCTAATAACAAGGCATAAAGATATATCAACCTCTATTCATCAAAGGGGTCACGCCTAGACCCAAAGGGATCCATGAGGATTAAACTCAACCTAACAACCTCAAACAACAACAACCTAAGTCCTTAAATCCGTACAAGGCATAAACCGATCATAACCTCCGTCAAACACATCCTCACACATCTTGCATGATCCTATACACTCATACTAGGAAAGGAGGGAACAAAGACATCCTAAGGAAGGCCTAAAAGCAACATACACCTACAGAACCAAGTGCGACACCAAGCTGGTGCAAGTGGACGCAGGAGCGGCACACTGCTGGCGCAGGGGTGGTCCAGAGATGGCGCAGAGGCGGCTGGTGTGCAGAGATACACCACTTCAGCTCCTTCTTCACTCCTTTCTTCGATTCTCCACTCTTCTTCACTCCAGCAGCAACATACACATATCACATACATATATATACATAAACACAAGCCAAAATGTGGCTGGAACAAGATCCAAACATAAGAATCTAAGCTAAGATAAGGAAAGAGATGAAAAGATGAAGAGAATGGGAAGGAAAGAAGAAAAGCCATGGAAGCTTACCATTGAGCTTCCCAGGAGAATAGCACAACCACCATCAACACCTCAAGCTGGCTCATAAGGCTCAGCAACCTCAAACCACAACAAAGCCAAGCAAAGCTAGGCAAGATCGCTCACAAACTCACAAAACTCAAGCAAGGATCAACAAAGGTAATCCAAGGGAGAAGAGTGGAGAAGAAGAAGAAGAAGAGCGTAGGGAGCTAGAGATGGAGCAGGAAAGAGATTGAGGAAACCCTCAACTCAAGGAAGAAGGGAATATAAGGGGAAGAGGGGTCAAAAGCAAAGCTCGGGTCAAAGAAGACGGCTGCAACCCACCATAAACCGCAGGGGCGGTTGGCTTGGCCGTTGGGGCGGCTCATAGAACCGCAGCGGCGGCGAGCCAGGGGCGCAGGGGCGGCCCACTACAGTTCCAACCAAGGAAAGCAGTTGCGTCTCAGCTGAGGCGTAGGTGCGGGATCTCTCGTAGACTAAGGCTCTTACATCTCACTCACCTAAAAACAAGTTTCGTCCCGAAACTTGCAAAATCCCAAAGTCTCTCGGACACATAAGCCGAGGTACAACTCTCACTCTCTCTATCGGGGGTATCACATCTCCGTTCAAAAGATCACATCCTATAACAATCTATAATCGTCAAACAACAACATGGAGGAATCATCAACTCTAGAAAAAGGGCCATAACGCTACCCAAAGGCGTAGAGGAATCACATCTCTCGTTATACAACATCACAAGGCATAGAGGAAGCACATCTCTAGCGCGACCATATGATAGGCATAGAGGAAATACGTCTCTAGCCAAGCCATAAGTATATATATCGCATGGAGGAATCACATCTCCCCTAAAACTATGTCCATCAAGGTAGCATGGAGGAAAGAACCATCTCCAACCGAATCCTAATAACACTCAATAGCATGGAGGAAAGAACCATCTCCAGCCATAATATAAAACATACTCACATAGCATGGAGGAAATAATCATCTCCAGTTATAACATACATCACGCTAGCACATCAAAACTACTAAGATCATACATCACAACATAGCTAGCATGGCAAAAACACATCAAGGCATATAAGAACATAAGCACAACATTCATCAAAACAACACTACGGTCTACTCGTGCTCCCAGAAGTGGGTCTGTCCCAACATATACTCTGTATAGTTCCTCAGGATACTATCCTCAGTCTCTCACATAGCCTCTTCAGATCCTCATCTTGACCACGATATCCTCAATATGGGAATGTCTTTCGAATGCAAGCGTCTCATATCTCATTCTAAGAATGTAACCGAATGTTGACAAGGTGTCTCGAATCTGGTATATACTTCCTTAGTTGAGACACATGAAACACTGGTTAGATATCCTCTGACCTCAGAGACAAAGCTAAACATCATGCCGCCTTTATAATATTGGTCAGGATCTCAAGTAAACCGACATATTGGAAACTCAGTTTCCTTTCTATATCAACACATCTGACGTCTCATAGCGGAGATACTCTCATCCGAACATGAACTTTCACTTAAGCTTGAGAGGTCAACGCCTCTTGTCTACGTATGATATCTAGCGACTCTATATAGTCAGCATCCTTCTTCTAATCAACAATAATTAAACTACACAATCCTGAATCACATAGAGCCATTCCAAAAGATGCACGTCAAACATTGTCATATAATAACTCGTTGAATGGAGGTAATCTAACCATCCATGCTTGCAATCGAAAAGGCAAGCTTATAATATATTCTGAAGGGTCCAGATGGTCCTCTCTCAGTGACCAAATGTCTGGGGGTGAAATGTAGTCATGAAGTATAGACTCGTCCCCAAAGCAGTCTGTATTTGCTGCCCAAAATCTCAAATAAAAATATCCATCTCGATCAAAGATGATCGTTCTCGTACACTAGGGAGTCTCACTATCTGTCTAGTGTACTCCTCAGCCAATTCATTTTCTGGCCATGTCTTTCTGGTAGGAATGAAACGTGTTGGTTTCATTAATCTGTCATCAACAATTCAGGTACATCAAAACTCCTACCGAGCCTCAATTCCATCACAAGATCCATAGAGATGTCCTCCCCAATTCCACTACTGCACTAGTAATGGATGGAGCTCATCCCTAGGTCAGTAATACTCTATATGGACCTGCTGACAGGTCACACAATGTATCGTAAATCTGGTCACATCGACTTCAATCTTCTACATCGATATAATTGTCTCACCTCAGTGTACACCTTACTTGAACCTGGATGTACTAAATAAGATGTGCAGTGAGTGTACAGTAAGATTCTCTGTCCCCACCTTGCATTAGCAGGTACACGAAAGTGATCATGGCGCTCCATCACTCCATCTACTCCAATGGAGAACTGTGGTGCCTCATTACGAGACATCTTCTCTCTATAACTCATCAAGGTCGGGCAGTTCCCCTGCTTCTGTTGGACCCCATCCAACAGACCAGGTAGAACCTCTTAGGTATAACTGGATAACCTCATGAAGGGAATGATTGTCCAACTCTAGCCAAACTAGATCTCCCTGAACTGAGGCTGAACTGTCAGTCTCACAATTGTCTTCTCTCGAGACGTCTTCCCATCCAAGTGGTCAGTAACAACGTTCAACTTCTCTGAATGATATGAAATCTCCAGATTTAAGTCTTGATCAATTCGAGCCCTCAACGCTAGTGGTTATTCAAATCCCACGGCGTAAAATGCACTTCAGACTCCTATGGTTTGTGGAAACCTAACATGTGATATCATGTAGGTACTATCTTCAAATCTTCAAGGCTTAAAGTACCACTGCTACTCTAGATCATGCATCAAGTAGTTCTTCTCATCCGTCTTTAACATTAACACACATATCAATAACTCTAGTTCTCTGTAGTAATACACATCTCAAAATTAGCTGGGATGTATCACCGTAAGTCACAGGATCCCCTAAATCTTCTGACTATGAAGCAGAGGTCAAGTGTCTCTTCAATTCTTCAAAGCTCTAGTATATTACTTCACAGCACCCAACTGGTGGTCTTTCTCAAAAGACTCGTAAGTAGATACACATTCACAAAAAATCCTTCCTTCAAGCATTGGTAGTAATCGGCTAAGCCGAGAAAACTATGCATTCCTTAATGTTCATTAATATCGTCCATGTTACATCATACTTAATCCTCGCCAGATCAACCATGATCCTACTGGCGGGAACAACATGGCCTAAGAAGGCTACCACTAGTATCCCAACTCGTACATAGAAAGCGTAGCATACAACCCTCTATCTCTCGACATCAGCAAAAATTGTCCTCAGATGATCAGTCTGCTTCTCTCTACTACGAGAGTATACCGAAATGTCATCAATGAAGATCACTACAACCAAATCAAGGAAATCAATGAAGATACTATTCATTCACTCCCTGAAGACTGTCAAGGCATTCATCGGCCCTAAATGGCATCACTACAACTCGTAGTGTCCATAATGGTACAAAAAGTTGTCCTATGTACACCTTGCTCTCTCACCCTCCATTGGTGATATCCTGAGCACAAGGGAATCCTGAAAACACAATTGCTTACTCATCAGGTCGTCAATATGGAACATGGAACATACTAAGGCAACAGAAGCTTGTCTCAGTCAACTCTTCAAGTTGTCACTTACAATATCTCAACAAGCACCATATAATATGGGCCTTCCCACTCAGTCTCTTATCATACTTCAACTCGATAACAATGTCCACACTCTGTTGAGGTGGCCACTAGATGATTCAGTAAAAAGTCCATAAACTCATAAACCACTGGAATATCTTCCAACGTGGAACTATCTTCTTCATGGCATAACATCAGAAAACATCACCTCTTTTGTTATCATCTCCACTGCTCGTATGGCACTAATAACAAAACTCATCTCTCCAAAGGTCGTAGCCTTGGAAAACCTCTATCAAATCGATCTCAGTAGAAACTGTAACAACCTTCCAATTGATATCCAACATGACATGATATCAATTCATCCAAACCATACACATAAAGACTTCCTCATGCCCCTACGTCATGACAAAGAAGTCTACAAGCCATACACAAGTCCTAGAATAAGGGGACAAACACACATCTCGCAGGTGCCTCAGACCCAACTGGTAAACATGTAAAGGAAAGTCTATCTTCACTGTTTCCACAATCCACTATTAACGCATGTATCAAAAGACAAGAAGTGCATAGCACTCACAACAAACAAAACTCCACTAGGTAAACCATTACCAAGAATGGTACCTATACAGCTAACACCAGAAGCTCCACTGCATAACATCATTCAATCTCGGATCCATGCTCCTCAGGTATCAATGAGGTCATTGTCATAGCCTCCACTTCCACTCTTCTTGCACCGGAAAGAGGAAGGTCTTGTTGAGAAGAAACACCACCTTGCTGACAGAAAGGGGCCAGATGGACTAGTTCACCACAGGTGAAGCAAGCTATCGGTGCCAAAGGGCACTCAGAACGCAAATGATATGGATAACCACAGTTGAAACATAATCGTCCCATCCTTGCACCCTGTGCAGCTAAAGGGTATCTCGATCTTCGTCATCCACCTTTCATGATCCTACTCCGGGAGGGAACTAGTAAAGGCAACACCTTTCCCTGTCGATAGAACTTCGCTCTATGCCCTTCTTTACCACACGTAAAGCATATGATGGGCGCCTTTGGGCACACAGCTCGCTAGTATCCAAACTTCGCACAATTAAAACACTATAGTTCCTTGCCAGTCGTCTTCATGGCCATAGGACCACTTGATTTTCCTACTATCTGACTTGGTTCACCATTTATCATCTTTGCTTCTCCACTAATTGATCCAGTCCATTGCTTCTTCTCTGATCCGGAAGCTTCAATTGGTCCCACCGATGTTGGTAAATGTGGTGGAGGTCTACCCGCTATCACATCCTCATAAACTTGCTGCATATATTCTTGAAACTCATATCTTCTCATGGAAACATGATTAGCCTCTTCGAACTCGTTCTCTGCCATAGGCGAACCAACAGCGGAAACTGGTCCCTGACTTGACGTGACTAGAGGAAGAGGGGGTGTACCCCTACCTCGTCCCACTACAGATGCTGCTCTAGTCTGCGCCATCTGTAGGATATACGCACCTAAACTTAGAAGGCTATATATACGCCATATGTATCGATATATATATAATAAATCCACACAATCCATAATACACACACACACACGCATATATATATATATATATATATATATATATATATATATATATATATATATATATATATATATATATATATATATATATATATATATATCTACGCTGCAGATATCCATGGCATAAGTGACGACTTCTCGTACATTCTAACCAAAACCACACTTAAAACCAAAAATGTTTTAAAACATCAAACCCCATGTGGGTTCAGTTTATTTTACCTATCAAACATTATTGCAGGTAACAAGTGTCATTGTTGTCAACCTGGGCTCTGATACCAACTCTGTAACACCCCAAATCCACGGGACTCGGGATGCCACATTGGGTTAGGATCTCACAATGGATCCTGACCCTAGCCTGACAACAAGTTCACTAGACGTTACAACATGGCACTGACAGATATAAAACAAATTCATAAAACGATATAAACTGTATAACCAAAGGTAAAACAACAACATAGCCGAGTATATAAAACGACATCCTCACACAGGAGGTACAAAAGATCATCCTCCCGCAAGAGGGGAACACAACAAACCTAAACCAACCACCTAATGTACGAGAGTCCTCGGCCTGTCACCCTGCCAGATCACTCAGCAGCGCCTAACCTGTAAACATCTACAACATGGTATGAAACCGTTAGCTAACCATACATATATGAGGTAATGCATAAGCACAAACACAATAATGAAAGATAAACACATCACAATGCTATCACACATTTACCCATTTTATCATCTTTATATAATGGTCATTCACCCAAATCGTATATATATATCCATAGATAAAAATATGCGACACGAGGGCGGATACATCCTCGCCTCTGAGCCTGCTAGCCATCTGGAGTGGAATCGGTCACACAACCCGTGTACCCTATGGGAGTGGTGTTGTGCCATCCTTGTATACCAAGTCTGGCCTGATTCAAGAGAACCTCCTAGAATCCACGGTGGGATGAAAGGAAAAGGTTATCACAACCACACATATAGGGCAAACCATATAAAACATAGGTCAGTATAAACGACATCTCTTGCTATCATAGCAACACAATAAGCACACACCACTCATGCAAACACCCAAATATAGGGATGGTAGCTAAGTAAGTCCTACTGACTTACCTCAACCTCGTACACAGCTCAACCACAACAACCTCCAATCCTGAGAGAGGGGCACTGCCTAATAACAAGGCATAAAGAAATATCAACCTCTATTCATCAAAGGGGTCACGTGTAGACCCAAAGGGATCCATGAGGATCATACTCAACCTAACAACCTCAAACAACAACAACCTAAGTCCTTAAATCAGTACAAGGCATAAACCGATCATAACCTCCATTAAACACATCCTCACACATCTAGCATGATCCTATACACACATACTAGGAAAGGAGGGAACAAAGGCATCCTAAGGAAGGCCTAGAAGCAACACACACCTGCGAAACCAAGTGCGACACCAAGCTGGTGCAGGTGGACGCAGGGGCGGCTAGGGTATGGCGCAGGGGCGGCTCACTGCTGGCGCAGGAGCGGTCCAGAGATGGCGGAGGGGCGGCTGGTGTGCATAGATACACCACTTCAACTCCTTCTTCACTCCTTTCTTCGATTCTCCACTCTTCTTCACTCCGGCAGCAACATATACATATCACATACATATATATACATCAACACAAGCCAAAACATGGCTGGAACAAGATCCAAACCTAAGGATCTGAGCTAAGATAAGGAAAGAGATGAAAAGATGAAGACAAAGGGAAGGAAAGAAGAAGATCCATGGTAGCTTACCACTGAGCTTCCCAGGAGAACAACACAACCACCATCAACACCTCAAGCTGGCTCATAAGGCTCAACAACCTCAAACCACAACAAAGCCAAGCAAAGCTAGGCAAGATCTCTCACAAACTCACAAAACTCAAGCAAGGATCAACAAAGGTGATCCAAGGGAGAAGAGTGGAGAAGAAGAAGAGCGTAGGGAGAGAGAGATAGAGCATGAAAGAGATTGAGGAAACCATCATCTGAAGGAAGAAGGGAATATAGGGGGAAGAGGGGTCAAAAGCAAAGCTTGAGTCAAAGAAGACGGCTGCAGCCCACCATAAACCACAGGGGCGGTTGGCCTGGCCGTTAGGGCGGCTCATAGAACCGCAGGGGCGGCCAGCCAGGGGCACAGGGGCGGCCCACTGCAGCTCCAATCAAGGAAAGCAGCTGCGTCTCAGCTGAGGTGCATGTGCCGGATCTCTCGAAGACTAAGGCTCTTACATATAGATAGTTGTTTCTGAAGACATATGAGTGGAAAACGCTCACTGTTTTCAGATTTAAAAGAAACAATCATCTAGAACCATTACGCTTGGTGATAAAGGAAAGTGTGACATCGTTAACATTGGTCAAATTGTTTACAATTCATCTAACTTTATTGATGATGTTTATCTTGTTGACGGTTTAAAGTATAACTTGCTTAGAATCTCTCAAACATGTGATAAAGGAAACAAAGTGTTTTTTTATTCAGACAAATGTGATGTTCAAGATAAAATATCGGGTGATGTTGTGCTTACTGCTCCTAGATGTAACAATGTTTATTCAATGAGCACTAACCAAGTGTCAAGAACAAAGCTAACGTGTCTCAAGGCCTTTACTAACGATCCAAGGCTTTGGCATAGATGACTTGGTCACGTAAGCATGCATACGATGAAGAAACTTCTTTCAAAGGATTTGGTACGTGGTTTACCGAACCTAAACTTCAAGGTAGATGAACTATGTAAAGCTTGTACACAAGGTAAACAAACAAGAGGTTCATTCAAACCAAATGAAGTTATCTTAATTTGAATCAACGTTAAGATCACAATTCTGATGGAGAAGAAGATCCTAAAGCTCAAGAATACAATATGCAAGAAAAGATTCAAGATACCGGAAAACAATCTCAAGACCTTGAAACGCATCTTCATGACCTTGGAACAGAAAACTACAATATGAGAACTCCGTTTCAAGGCCTTGAAACTCAACTTCAAGGCCTTGATATAGGATCCAAGGGCAACACTCCAGCGGTACCTGAATCCAGTCAAGCATATGAGCCCCAATCTTCAATATTTGTTCCATCCTACAAACGAAGGAAATTTTAACATTTTGCATACCATCCACCGCAGAATGTGATATCTGATCCAAACGCAAGAGTTCAAACTCGATCTAGAGTTAACAACCTATGTGCATTATCGGCGTTCGTGTCTCTTATTGAGCCCAAGAATTATGTTCAAGCTCTTTAAGAACCCGACTGGATCATTGCCTTGCAAAATGAGCTAAATGAGTTTGAGAGAAACAAGGTTTGGACTCTTACATCTAAACGAAAGCACCAATCCGTCATTGACACGAAATGGGTTTTTCGAAACAAGTTGGATGAAAATGGAAACGTCATTCGAAATAAATCATGACTTGTTGCTCAAGGCTATAACCAAGAAGAAGGTATTGATTATGAGGAGACCTTTGCTCCGGTTGCCAAGTTAGAAGCCATACGTATGCTACTTGCTTTTGCATCTTTGATGAGCATAAAGTTATTTCAAATGGATGTAAAATGTGCTTTTCTAAACAACATCTTAGAAGAAGAAGTCTATGTTGCTCAACCTCCTGGTTTTGAAAATAATGAATTTCCGCATCATGTTTTTAAATTGGACAAAGCTCTTTATGGTCTTAAGAAAGCTCATTGAGCTTGGTATGAAAGATTGTCCAAGTATCTCCTTGAAAACAATTTCAAAAGAGATTTAATTGACAAAACTTTATTTATGAAAACTAGAGGCAACGATATATTAGTAGTAAAAATCTATGTTGATGATATATTATTCGGTGCTACTAACGATTCTCTAAGCAAGGAATTTTCAGATATTATGTGAAGGGAATTCAAAATGAGTTTAATGGGTGAGATAAATTTCTTTCTTGGACTTCAAGTTACTCAAGCAAATAAAGGAATTTTTCTCAATCAAAGCAAGTATACCAAGGACTTGCTTAAGAAGTATAAGATGGATCAATCAAAGGTCGCAAAAACTCCTATGAGTTCTACACTTTGACTTGACCATGAAAAAGATGGTAAAAGTGTTGTACAAAAGGAGTACAAGTATGATCGGTTCTTTGCTATATCTAACCGCTAGTCGACATGACATTATGTTTAGCGTGTGCATGTGTGAAAGATTTCAAGTTGACCCTAAAGAGTCACACTTGATAGCTGTAAAAAGGATATTTCAGTTTCTCAATGGCACTAAGGATTTAGGGTTATGGCAACAACGTCAAATCTCGTTTCACCTCGTTGGGAATTCAGATGCAGACTTTGCAGGCTATAAGGTCGATAGAAAAAGTACTTCCGGATGTTGTCAATTCTTAGGGGCATCCCTAATTAGTTGGCATTCCAAGAAGCAAAACTCTGTCATGAAAACTCCACCTTGATTAAATAGGTTTTACAGGTGTTGCTGATGGAACTCTTAAACACAAATGAAGTAGTTTGATACACTAACCAATGAATTATTATATCGTATTATTGCTTGGTTTGGTGGTTTGGAATAGTTAAAATGCAGGTTTTGCAAAAGACTTCAAAAGACCTTGGAAGATTCGAGTTCAAAGGCCTTAAAATGAATTCCAAGGGAATGAAGAAGTCAAGGGCATACGTTCCAAAGATTTCAAATCACAAAGAAGATCTTACAAAGATCCTTAACCAAAAAGCACGAAGATTCTCTCCCTTGAATTTGAAGATTGTTACAACAAATATGAAAAGATCAAGGAACTAGAGATCAACGTGTCTTCAGGAGATGAAGATCCACAGCGTCAATCTTATCTAAACCAAAGAGGGATCTTCATGGAGAAGAAGAATGATCTCCAAACGGTCATCTTTCCAACAGCTAGAAGACTTCTCCATAGAAGGGCATAAATGAAGATGGCGTTTGAAGAACAAAGACACAAGCCTGCACGAAAACATCCATACTCTTCAAGTGATCCAAAATCATCTTCATTCGATCAATAGTTTTTCTTTCTCTCTTTTTCTAAAAAGCTTTATCCCCTAGAGAGAGTTAAAACTCGAGAGCTCCATTGGCATATCTCAAGAGTGTTATACTCGAGTGTGTGGTACTCTACGAAGTAACTAGGCTATTATAGCAAGGTGAAGAGTTGGAGCTAGATGGTAGCTATGGCTACAGTGAGAGAAGAAGGGGATTTCTTCTAGTTTATATCTACTCTTTGAAGCTGATAATAGATAGCTAGATCCTAAGTCTATAACCTGGGACGGAGAGTAGGCTATTTAGAGCCGAACTTCGTAAACATATCCTTGTGTCGATCTTTTACATTCCGCACTATATTTTATTTATTGTGACTAACTTTGTTTTGCAGAAGTTCAATGTCAAGGCCCTTGAAAGTTGTTTTAAAGTCCTTGAAATCAAAGTTTCACAAAGAACTGAGATCGACATCAAGGCCCTTGAAATTAATTTCAAGGCCTTAAGATTGGTTTTGCGAAAAGTTCTCATTCTCTATTCAACCCCCCTTCTAGAGTATCTTTATCCTATATATTCACCTAACGGTTCTACAATTGATATCAGAGATAGACTCACGTATATTGATTTAACCATCAGTGAGACTAATCATGAATCCTGTAGGTGATGAAGGATTTGCTCAAGGAAGATCCTCATCTCGACCACAACTCTTCTGTGGCAACAACTTTGCTCATTTGATAACACTCATGCGTATGTTCATTATTGATCATGACATGGATCTATGGAGCATTGTTCAGAATGGCCCTGAAGTCCCTACTATAACTGTTGAATGTGTCTATGTGCCGAAGAAAGAAGCTGACTTCACACAAGGTGACCTGGACAGTGTGTCAAAAAACTACAAAGCAATGAATCTACTCTACTGCAGATTAGATGCCAATGAATTTAACCACATCTCATCATGCAAGAGTGCAAAGGAAATATAGGACAAACTCGTTGTCACTTACGAAGGAACAACTCAAGTCAAGGAAACGAAGATTAGCATCTTCTGCAGACAATACGAGCTATTCAAGATGAAACCAAATGAAACAGTCAAGGAAATGCTCACAAGATTCACTGAGATTGTGAACAACTTGGACTCACTAGGAAAGATCTTCAAAATTGTAGAGTAAGTTAGGAAGGTTCTAAGGAGCTTACCTAAAGCTAACTGGGGACCAAAGATGACTGCTATCGAAGAAGCTCAAAATATCTCAACTCTTCCTCTTGATTATCTCCTTGGAAAACTCATCACACATGAAATGGTTCTTGGTGAAGAAGATGGAGAGCTCCCATCCAATTCCAAGAATTTGGAATTAAAATCAAGAAAAGAGGAATTACCATCAGACGAGGAAGATAGTGATGATGATGATGATGAAGAAGATGCAATTGCCATGATCTCTAAGGGTCTCGCGAGAATTCTCAAGTTAAAGAAACAATCTTCTAACAATAGAGAATATCCACGAACATCAAAACCCCGAGGTATGTTTTCTAACTCTAACAAGAAAACTAGAGTGCTGACTTGTTTTGAATGTGGTGAAATAGATCATCTTGTGAAGGATTGTCCACAAAAGAAGAGGACCAACTTCAAGAAAAATGATCGAAAGAAGAAAGCTATGGTAGCTTCATGGAGTGATTAAGAATCATCAAATGAATTAGAAGATGAAAAAGAACAAGCAAACGTGTGTCTCATGGCCGATAGTGAAGAAGATTCAAATCTATATGTTGACAATGTGGTAAGTACAATTATGTCTCAACCTGAATCTGACCTGAAACAATTTCTTAAAGATATTATCATATGTGACAAGGAACATAGAATAAGCATAAATTCTTTTAAAAAAAAGCTACTTGAACAAGAAAACCAACTAAGTGAGATGTCTCTGAAGATTGAAAATTTTAACATAGAAAAAGTGGACCTTGATGACAATATCAAGGCCTTGGAATCGGAAAATGTGATTCTCAAGGACAACCTCTCCTCTCATCATCGAAACTATATCAATCTAGAGAAATAGAAAGCTGATCTAACTTTGATGTGTCAAGACCAAAAGGCTACACTTGTTAAGTATACTCGTTCAAAAGCTAATCTTGAAAGAATGATGGGTGAACAACAGTCATCCCTTAACAAAAATGGTATAGGTTATCATAGGAGCTTTCCTAGAAAGCCTACTACCACTTTTGTCAAAGGTAAAGAAAGTATTCATATGCCTACTTGCTTTTACTGTTGTAAAAAAGGTCATGTTAAATCTAAATTTCCATATAGAAGAAATGATCCTTATATTATTAGAAACACCGATCCTTTATGTTTAAGGAAACAGGTCAAACAAATCTGGGTTCCTAAAGGTACTAGACCACCAAACATGATCGGACTTGAATATGAAACAAAATATGTCACTTGGTCGAACCGGAAAGGTTGATGTTTGCAGTTTTGCAGGATATCACCAAGGTAAAGGAGCATAAATGGATATTAGATAGTGGTTGCTCAAGACACATGAGTGGAAAAAGCTCTTTATTCTCGGATTTAAAGAAGCAATCATCTAAGAACCATTACGCTTGGTGATAATGGAAAGTGTGACATTATTGGTATTGGTAAAATATGTTATAATTCATCTAAATTCATTGATGATGTAAATTTGGTTGACGGTTTGAAGTATAATCTGCTTAGTATCTCTCAAATATGTGATAAAGGCAACAAAGTTTTGTTTGATTTAGAAAAATGTGAAGTTCAAGACAAAAAGACGGGTGAAGTTGTCCTTACTGCTCCTAGATGTAACAATTTTATTCTATAACCAAGTTTCAAGAACTAAGCTAAAATGTCTAAAGGCCTTGACTGATGATCCAAGGCTTTGGCATAGAAGACTTGGACACGTAAGCATGCACACAATGTAGAAGCTACTTACAAAGGATTTGGTACGTGGTTTGCCAAACCTAAATTTCAAGGTAGATGAACTATGTAAGGCTTGTACACAAGGTAAACAAACAAGAGGTTCATTCAAACCTAAGAAAATTGTAAGTTTTTCTCGACCCATCGAACTCTTACATATGGATCTTTGTGGACCTATGCGTGTCAAATCTTTCAGAGGCAAGCAGTACACCCTTGTTATTGTGGATGATTTCTCTCGTTTCACATGGATTTCTTTTCTACGAGAAAAATCTGAAGCTTTATTTGAGTTTTCAAAATTATTTAAGGAGTTACAAACTTTGAAAAACCTACCAATCGATTCTATAAGAAGTGACCAAGCTAGAGAATTTGATCAACTAAAGTTTGACTTGTTTTGTGCAAAATATGGTATTTCACATAACTTTTCAGCTCTTAGAACGCCTCAACAAAATGGAGTTGTGGAACAAAAGAACCGCACTCTAGATGATATGTCTAGGACAATGCTTTTAGAAAATAGTTTGCCAAAAAGTTTTTGGGCTGAAGCTGTAAACACTGCAAATTATATTTTGAATAGATGTTAGATTTGCCCTATTATGAAAAAGACTCCTTATGAACTCTTTAAAGGGAGAAAACCAAATATTTTATATTTCAAACCCTTTCGATGTACTTGCTTTGTTCATAACAATGGTAAAGATAACCTTGGGAACTTTTATGCACGTAGTGATGAAGCAATATTCATTGGATATGCTTCAAGTAGCAAAGTTTATCGCGTCTATAACAAACGTACCAAAAGTGTTAAGGAAAGTATCCATTTATTTTTGATGAAAGCAATGATGGTACTTTGAGTGAAAGTTTTGCAGATCTAAATCTCAATCAACGAGAATATCACAATTCGGATGAAGATGATGATCATAAAGATTAAGAAAAGAATATGCAAGAAAAGATTCAAGATACCGAAGAAAATCCTTAAAGCTTTGAATCTCACCTTCAAGACTTTGAAACAAAAAACTGTGATTTCAGAACTCCGGTTCAATGACTTGAAACTCAACAAGGCATTGAGATAGGATCCAAGGGCAATACATCAACGGTACCTGAATCTAGTCAAGCATATGAGGATCAACCGTCAGGATCTGCTCCATCTTATGAACGAAGAAAATTTCAACATTCTTCATACCATCCACAAGAGAATGTGATCTCAGATCCAAACGCTGGAGTTCAAACTCGATCTAAAATGAATAAACTATGTGCTTTCTCAGCGATCGTGTCTCTTATCGAGCCAAACAATTATGTTCAAGCTCTTCAAGAACCCGGTTGGATCATTGCCATGCAAAATGTACTGAATGAGTTTGAGAGAAATAAGGTATGGACTCATACTTCAAGACCAACGCATCAATCTGTCATCGGCAGAAAATGGGTCTTTCGAAATAAGTTGGATGAAAGTGGCAAAGTCATACAAAATAAAGCACGACTTGTAGCACAAGGCTATAACCAAGAAGAAGGTATTGATTATGAGGAGACCTTTGCTCCGGTTGAAAGGTTAGAAGGCATACATATGCTACATGCATTTGCATCTTTTATGAGAATAAAACTTTTTCCGGATCATGTTTTTATGTTGGACAAAGATCTTTATGGTCTTAAGCAAGCTCCACGAGCTTGGTATGAAAGATTGTCCAAATATCTTCTTGAAAACAAATTCAAAAGAGGTTTGATTGATAATACTTTATTAATCAAAACCAGAGGCAACGACATTTTAGTAGTACAAATCTATGTTGATGATATATTATTTGGTGCTACTAATGATTCTCTTTGCAAGAAATTTTCAGATATTATGTGTAGGGAATTTGAAATGAGTTTAATGGGTGAGCTAAATTTCTTTCTTGGACTTCAAGTTATACAAGCAAAGAAAGAAAATTTTCTCAATCAAAGCAAGTATACTAAGGACTTGCTTAAGAAGTACAAAATATATCAATCTAAGGTCGCAAAGACTCCTATGAGTTCAACACTTTCGCTTGACCATGACAAGGATGGCAAAAGTGTGGTTCAAAAGGAGTATCGAGGTATGATCGGTTTATTGTTGTATGTAACTGCTAGTCGACCTAACACTATGTTTAGCGTGTGCATGTGTGCAAGATTTCAAGCTGATCCTAAATAGTCACACTTGATAGATGTGAAAAGAATTTTTTGGTATCTCAATGGCACTAAGGATCTAGGGTTATGGTACCCACGTCAAAGCTCGTTTCACCTTGTTGGCTATTCAGATGCAGACTTTGCAGGTTATAAGGTCGATAGGAAGAGCACTTTTGGATGTTTCCAATTCTTAGGGTCATCCCTAATCAGTTGGCACTCCAGGAAGCAAAATTTTGTCGCCCTATCCACAACCGAAGCTGAATATATTGTTGTAGGAGGTTGTTGTACACAAATTCTATGAATCGCTCAACAACTTCGTGACCTTGACTTTGACTTAAATGGTATTTCCATAAAATGTGATAATACTAGTGCTATTTTTATAACCAAAAATCTTGTGCAACATTCAAGGACTAAGCATATTGATGTGAGGCATCACTTCATACGTGATCATGTTTTGAAAGGTGATGTTTCGATCTCTTTTATATCTACTAACTTGCAGCTTGCAGATATCTTTACCAAGCCTCTTCCTGAGGAACAATTTAATTTTATTAGATTGGAGCTTGGTATGCTGAGCAAGGAAGCATTAACGTAGGGGGAGTAAATCATTTTATTTGTTCCTACATATGCAGCCCAATTAATTTTTTCAAGGGCCTTGAAAGACAATTCAAGGGCCTTGGAACATGTTTCAAGGGTAAATTAAAATTTACGGATCTTTTTAAGAATTAATATCTTTCAAATATTTTAATTCTTAAATTGTCTTTATGGATTCTTTTGTTTAAGAATTGAAAAAGATTGGTCGAAGTTTTTTATTGGATTTTAAATTGGTCTTTGAAAGGCTTGATTTTCTCAAAATCTTGTTATTTTTTGCTTTTAAAAAAGGACAAGTTTTTCCTATCTGTTTCATTCTGTCACAGAAACCCTATTCAAAAACCTCTTGCTTTCTCTCTCAAACTTCATCCATGGCACCCAGAAGCAAGAAATTCGCTCCTCAAGCTCCTAAAAAGAAATCTGTTCAGAGCACCTTAATTGCAAAGCAAGAAATACTTTCTGAAGATTTGGACATTTCTCAGACGACTGGTCTTCCGACATTGTGGTTCATCAATTTTCAAGGTTCAGGATCTTGGCTTTGTGGTTTTCACAATCGACCGCTCTGTATGTGTGATCTGGCGGACATTGATTTTCTTGAAACTCTTCCGATTCCGTGCATAAACAAGCTCAAGAGTTCGATTATCTAGAAAGTCCTAAACCCTGGAGATTTTGCTTTTCCACGGCTCACGAGGATACTCTATGTTAATCTCATCATAAAAAGGGACAAAGGATGTATCACTCTTGAATCTTCAGTGAAAGGTACTCCGATTTTACTCACTTCTTCTGTTTTAAGTGAGATCTTTGGAATTCCTACAGATATTGTGTTCAATTATCCTTCAAGATAAGAGAGTGTTCGTATTTCTAAGGAAAATTTCTGGTTCCGAATTCAACCTCACATCAACTTACTCATACCTCTCTAACCTTAGAGGCTAAAATAGGGTTTACCATTCTGGTTTGATGTGTTATTCCTCGTGCAAACTTAAGAGAATTGCTGACTGATCAATCTCTGGAACTAATTCATCTGATTTTGTCTAATCTAGACATAGATGTACCTAATCTTATTCTCAACCATATGATTCATTTTGTCAACTCTAAGTGACTCATTCCTCTTCCTTATGGAAACTTGCTGCCTAAGATCTTTGATTATTTCAAAATTGATACATCCTCTGAAGATCGGCAGTCAATTTCTGGTAAGATTGATGAGAACTACTTAGAAAGATTGGGAGAAGACTCTTGCAGGCACATGGACTTTAAAAGGGAAAGGAACTACTCAAATTCCAACTGAAGAGGCTCAAACATCTCCTAATCCTACTCCAGAAATCAGGTTAGAAGGTTGTGAAAGAGAAATGGTATGTCTGAATTGTAAACTGTCTGATTTTCAGTTTGATACTAAGAGATGAATGGATTCAAATTTTGAGTTGCTATCTACCATAAATGCTAAAGTCAATAAAATGTATTTGATGAATGCTCTTACTCTAACTACTATGGGAAGTATTTTGCCCATGCCTGAAGATGTAGCTCAACATACTCAAGAGAAAGTTGAGAATGTGCTGATGAATTGCAAAAGGCGTGTACAAAATAAATCAATTCTGTATCCAACACATGTTGAACCAACTTTTTTGCTAGTAGTTGAGTATGAGGTTGTTAAGAAACGAAGAGCTGAAGAAAAGAAACGACGTTTAGCAGCTGAAATGGATGATTGGAGCTATAAGAAGTCTTCATCTAAGGGAAAAAGGAAGTTCTATGAGGAAAATTGAGCTTGTTGTTTGAGGAAAACGTTTTATGGTTTTTGTGGAAATACTCTTTGGTCTATAATGTTTTAAAACTCCCTTGCTTTCACGATTTTTCTCCCTGGTTGAAAGACAAAGGGGGAGAAATGAATGTGATCCGACATTCGATATTCTACATTCTGCATTTTAGGTTTTGATATTCATATATATGCATTGCTAACCTTACAAATACAGGTACGTAAAACATTTGTGTTGTCTTCCATCAAGGGGGAGATTGAAAACGCCACCTTGATTATAAAGGTTTTACAGGTGTTGTTGATGGAAGACTTAAACACAACCAATGAATTATTATATTGTATTATTGCTTAGTTTGGTGGTTTTGCAAGAGACTTCATAAGACCTTGGAAGATTGGAGTTCAAAGGCCTTGAAATGAATTCCAAGGGAACGAAGAAGTCAAGGGTGTACGTTCCAAAGATTTCAAATCAAAAAGAAGATCTTCCACGAGAGATTTGCTCAAACAAGATAATTTGAGAAGATATGATCAAGTGAAGATCTCAATAGACCAATAAAGAAGATCTTACAAAGATCGTTAGCCAAAAAGCACGAAGATTCTCTCCTCTGGATTTGAAGATTGTTACAACAAATATGAAAAGATCAAGGAACGAGAGATCAACGTGTCCTCAGGAGATGAAGATCCACAGCGTCAATCTCATCTAAACCAAAGAGGGATCTTCATGGAGAAGAATAATGATCTCCAAACGGTCATCTTTCCAACAGCTGGAATACTTCTCCATAGAAGGGCATAAATGAAGATGGTGTTGGAAGAACAAAGACACAAGCCTGCATGAAAACATCCATACTCTTCAAGTGATCCAAAATCATCTTCATTCGATCAATAGTTTTTCTTTCTCTCTTTTTCGAAAAAGCTTTATCCCCTAGAGAGAGTTAAAACTCGAGAGCTCCATTAGCATATCTAAAGAGTGTTATACTCGAGTGTGTGTTACTCTACGAAGTAACTAGGCTATTATAGCAAGGTGAAGAGTTGGAGCTAGATGGTAGCTATGGCTACAGTGAGAGAAGAAGGGGATTGCTTCTAGTTTATATCTAGGACTCTTTGAAGCTGATAATAGATAGTTAGATCCTAAGTCTATAACTTGGGACGGAGAGTAGGTTATTTAGAGCCGAACTTCGTAAACATATCCTTGTGTCGATCTTTTACATTCCGCACTATATCTTGTTTATTGTGACTAACTTTGTTTTGCAAGAGTTCAAAGTCAAGGCCCTTGAAAGTTGTTTTAAAGTCCTTGAAATCAAAGTTTCACAAAGAACTGAGATCGACATCAATGCCCTTGAAATTGATTTCAAGGCCTTGAGATTGGTTTTGCGAAAAGTTATCATACTCTATTCAACCCCCCTTCTAGAGTATCGTTATCATTTATATTCACCTAACGGTTCTACATGTCGCCCTATCCACAAATGAAGCAGAATACATAGTTGTGGGAGCCTGTTGTGCACCAATTCTATAGATAGCTCAACAACTTCGTGATCTTCGCTTTGATTTTAAAGGGGTCCTGATTAAATGTGATAATACTAGTTCAATTTCGATCACTACGAATCATGTGCAACATTCAAGGACCAAATACATCAATGTAAGGCATCACTTCATACGTGATCATGTTGAGAGAGGTGATGTTTCGATTTCTTTTATATCAATTGACTTGCAGCTTGAAGATATCATTACTAAGCCTGTACCTAAAGATCAATTCAATTTTATTAGATTAGAGCTTGGTATGTTGAACAAGGAAGCATTAACGTAGGGGGAGTAAATTGTTTTATTTTCTCCTTTGTATGCAACCCACTTTTCAATTTTAAGGGTCTTGAATGCAATTCAAGGGCCTTGTAGTGGAATTCAAGGGCAACATTGAATATCACGGATCTATTTAGGGGTTAATATCTTTTAGATATTATGCTCTTTAAATTATTTTAAAGAAGGATTTTTAAAATGATTTCAAAAGTCTTCTCAAAAGAAAGGGAAAAACTACCCATATGCACATCTAAACTAACGTCATATTTCATGGTATAAGTGCGTAACACCCGTATCAAACAAAACTCTAACAGGTAACCATTAATCAAAATGGTACCTGTAGCAGCTGACGTTGGCAGCTCCTCAACGATCCTCAGCTCAAAAACTAGACCTCGAGCTCCTCTGATATCACTAGTACCTCCATCTCGACCACTGCCTCTACTCGGTCTTGGAGAAAAACCCTGAGTAGCAAGATCCTCCGGGACTCTCTACTGTCCCTGCACCTAGTGCTAAGGCGGCCTCTGCCCACCTCCTGCTACACTAGCAGAGGAAGAGCACTGCTGGGGCAATGCCTTGCCCGGACGCAATATGTGGCCCGATGTCCTAGCTTCACGCAAGAGAAGCAAGTCACTAGTGCTCTTGGGCAATCAGACCTCATATGCCCAAATCTTCCGCATTTGTGACATTCGTCCTCTCTCAAAAATTTGTGCAGAAACTGGGTCACTCGAGCGGCCCTGAGTCTTGCCTCGCCCATACCCTAATGCTTCTGCACCAGTCTACCCAGTACGTTGCCTCTTCTCAGAACTTCTTGTCTGAGAAGTCCTCCTTTGGCTAGCCTGCTCACGCTCGTAAGCCGAGGCTCTATCTTAGTAGTCTGTCAAAGACTCGCAATGAAAACCCGCCATATAGAAAAGGGTACTCTCCCTCAGTCGATGGGAGAACAAATACACGTGTTGATCCTTTGGAGGTGCAGCTGGACTCAGTAATGCCAGCTGGACTCAGTAATGCCGGCCTCGACAAAATTCTGCAATTTCTCCCTTCTCAGAGAGGCACGACATAAACTCTCTTCGACAATGCTCTACATGTGATCATAGCTGGTGGCTCGAATCTGCATGTTCCTCCACCACTATTTGGCTAGGTCCCGGAATAGAGTGTGCACTAACTCTATCCGTCTATCCTTTGGACATCTTATAGATTCAAGAGCTGAGTCCACATGCCCAATCCACAACTCAAAGTCCTACCACACCTTCCCAGAGAAAGGGGGTACTCCCATCTAATGAAATGCCTTCAACCAAGTGTTCGGTCGAGGCCCTCTCGACTCCTTTGGAGCTCTAACGACCTCAGTAGCGCGTGTTGGTATGACTGGCACCTAAGTACCTCTCTGGGATATCTTTGACGATCCCACATGTGTTGGCAGATCTGGGGCAGGTCTACCTGCCCTAGCAGCCTCCTCAACTCGTCTGATATGCGCGTGAACTTTGGTCCCTCAATAGAGACATGATCACAGTCATTTGACTAGACTCGGTGAGATCTTTGGATCGTAGCCATACCGCTCCCAGTCTCAGGAATGACGCTCTCAGCAACCTCATGTATATCCTCCGCTGTAGGCGGATCAGCAATAGGAACCTGTTCTTGGCCTACCACGACTAGAAGAAGAGGGGGTCTACCCCTACCTCTCCCTACTTTAGATGTTGTTCTAGTCTAAGCCATTTGCGGGGTATGCACACCTAACCTTATAAGGCTATATATATGTCATATGTATAGATATATATATATATATATATATATATATATATATATATATATATATATATATATATATATATATATATATATATATATATATATATATATAACACTTAAATCCAACATACATGCACAGTTCAACACATAATACATACATACATACATACATACATATATATATATATAGGGTGTGGTTCCCATGAGAACACCCCTAACGTGAGAACATGAGAACAACCGTACACTGTTGGATGTGAGTATTAAGGGTTAAGATTTAGAGTAGATATCAAAAATAATAATAACTACGATAATAATAATTAGGAATCCAACAAAAACTACGAATAATCCACTCAACCAACAATAACTACGAATAATACATTAAACGATATGTCACATTCGTAACAAAACTAATAATAATTACGAATCTGTTCTCATGTTCTCACGTTAGGGGGTGTTCTCATAGGATCTATACTCTATATATATATATATATATATATATATATATATATATATATATATATATATATATATATATATATATATATATATATATATATATATACTATAGAGATCCTTAGAAGGGTGATGGCTTCCCGTACACTCTATCGCAAATCAACTGTAAACTTTTCAAAATCAAAATCCTTTGGAAAAGTCAGACCCATTTGAGGTTCTGTTTATTTATCCGTTCGGCCTTTCTCACAAATTGCAAGTGCCATTATTGTCAACCTAAGGCTCTGATGCCAACTTTGTAACACCCCAAATTCACAAGCCTCGAGGCTCTACTGGGCTAGGATCTCACAATGGATCTTGGGCCTAGCCTGACAACAAATTCACTGGATCTTACTACAAGGGACATATAGATATAAAATCAAATACATAAAACTGTATAATCAATCACAAGTCCGCATACAAAATCCCGAGCCGTGTATAGAACGGCAACATCAATACATAGGTGTACAAAACATCTCCAAAACCCACACATGACCTAGTGTACGGAAGTCCTCGGTTCATCATCCATCTGGCTCACTCCGTATTGTTCCTATCCTACAGAATATCTACAACACGGTATAAAACCATTAGCTAACATTTCATGAATAAGAATAATATTAATAGCAAACACCAACACAACAAAACATCTCAATATGCAATGCTCACATCAAAACCGTTTATTATCTTCATTACATTATACCGTTACTAATTCAACTTATTTTTGTGAGATGAGGATCTCCCGAACCTCTCCTATGTCCCCTTTAACCCCCAAGTTTGGTATAGGGGATCTACCTCCCCCCTAGTGGACTGGTCGCAAAGCACCTCCATACTCTCGGTGAGCAACATGCAAGTGGTCACGACTCGTTATAATACACTTGGTGCATTTATATATACATATATAGTCCGGTTTAGGTTATAAATGCAACATTCATATGGACAAGAACCACTGTCACAATCAATCAAATCCATAACCGCTAACTAAGTAAGTCCACTAGACTTACCTGTCCCAACATAGATTTGTATCAAGTGGTCACAATTTCCCCTCGAGGAAACGATTAGTGTCTGCATTAGCAAGGCACACACAAATCAGACACTATCATGGTTAGGAGATTCCACCTTCTACACCCCATAATCATACCCAAACCATAACTTGTATATAAATCTCGATAAACCAACATAGCTCCCAAATGTGTAAGGCATTACCTCAACATATATCTCATCAAGCTCATCATGCACATCACTAGCCTAGCTACACTCTCAAGCTAGGCCATAAGGAAAAGGAAAGACACATACCACACTTAGAATGTCCGGGACAAACGCACCTGCGGAAAGAAGAAGGCGCAGGAGCGGCGGCACACCGTAGGGGCGGTGACACTTAGCCGCATCGGCGGCGACATAAGTCAAACACAAGCATAAGCTTGTGGGATTCCTAAGCTAAAGAATAAGGAATAAGAGGGAGGAGGAAACTCACCACAATAACTCAGAAATGGGGAGAACGTCACAACTGCTCATCCACATCACAACACACAACCACTCAACCACAACAATTGAATCATCAATGATAGCATGTATTATAGTCTATATTTTGGGACTTGTTTGGACGTTTTATCTTCAATAATCGGCATGTATGGATGTATCTTATGTGATTATATTGTTGTTTCATCTACCTTTACGGGAATCGAGGTCTACACCAAGTTTCGTTGTAATCGTAGGTAAAATGGCACGTTTTGGATCAAAATGGAGCTAAGGAGCTAAGGAGTATTGGAGCTACATTCTGGAGCTTAAAGAAGAACTCGGGAAGCAAGGAATAAGTGACGAAGATTTACTTTGGACCAGATTTGAGAGATTTCACATTCAGCTGAGATTCACCTCGGTCAGCTACAGTGTCACCTCGACCGAAGTGATCTTGAGGAGCGTCCCGACCGAGGCGAACACCCTGGCGCCGGCGAGATCATATTTTTTGGCTGAGATATTTTATTTTTGGAATGAAGATATCTTATATTTTTGGAATGGATTTCTAGAAGGAAGATCTTATATTTGGGACATCTATTTTAGAGATATGGATATATTTAATAGGAAATTATCTTTTTGAAAAATTTTATTTTTGGAAGAAAATTCTCCTATATAAAGGGTTGAATTTTCCACAATTCAGCATGATCCACTACACCATATTCTACACACAACAGTTAGGAAGATTTTCTGGAAGGAAGGATTGAAGATTGAAGGAAGGAAGATTCATAGTTTTGAGATAGCTTTAGAGGGAGTTTGTAAGACTTTCTTAGATTCCTTTTGGTTTATTGTCTTGTTTGATTTGTGATTTAAGGAATGCTGATTTGTGAGTTGTTTGATTCAGTTATTGAAGCCTTGTTCTTAAGGTTTTCGTGTTCAAATATTCATTTCCTTCTCATATATTTGATTATTGTTTTCATGATGATGAGTGGCTAAATTTCTTGTGCGATTCTAGGGTGATTTGCAGAAATTTGTGGGAAAGACGATGATAGAATGATCTTAATCCCAGTAGGAACCTCAAAGCTCGAGTCTTTAACCTTAACCCTAGAACACCTCGCTCAGTTGATGAACATCTCGGCCGGGGTGGAACTTGACTGAACGAGGTGACCTTTTCTTATCCGAAACTGAAAGTTAAGTGTTCTAGTTTGCCAAATCCTATTTTTATTACACATTTCTTGGTTCAATGCAAGCCTAGGATGAGACTTACCTGGTGATTCCTTAGTTTGTTTACCCATGATCATAAGTGTAGGTAATAAAGGTTTATCCTTTATTGGGATTTATGTGTGCCTTCACTCCATCTTTGTGAGATAGCCTGAGACTTACCCGGTAAAGGTTGATTCTATTCCCTTAGGTGGAGTGTTGGTTTGAGATTATAGTTCCTTTCTTTAGTACCTTGAGACTTACCCGGTGATAGGAGCTTTGGTTTGGGATAGTGAGTAGTGAGACTTACACGGTGATAGGAGCTTTGGTTTGGGATAGTGAGTAGTGAGACTTACCCGCTAATCTATTCCCACTTTAGAAACACCTTCCCTTTGCAAAATCTCAGCTTTGTCCGCGTTATCTTTAGAGATCTTGGGTTGGAACCACAACTAGATGCTTTAATCCCTAGAATCCGCATTTTCCCCTTATTTGACCTTATTACCATCTTTGATTGCTTCAATCACTTTTGTGGTTATTAGTTGCATTGACAACCTATTCTTGCTTAGTTTCACCTAAGTCCCTGAGATCGACCCCTGGAATTCTTGTTTTTTACTATAATTGTTACGTACAATGCGGGTTCGCATCCTTGTTTTAAGCATATTTCTTGGGATATAAATTTAAAGCTTGCACACACCGTTTGGAGCGAACAAGTTTTTGGCGCCGTTTCCGGGGACTTGGTCTAGACCAAGCCGGTTACGGTTGTCTTTCGGGGCAATTGCCCTTGTTGCTACTAACCACTCTACTTGAGTGCTTTCGCAGGATCTTTTTCTTAGGTTTATGCGAAGAACCCGTGTTGGGAAGGAAATCGTTCCTTACACTCCCGGACCAAAAAAGACATACAAACGACGCTTGAAAGAAGCTAAGATGGCCAATCAAGACAATCGCGATCTTGAGGCCGAATTGAAGGAGGCGCTGGAATAGCTGCGCCTCAATAAGGAAGAATTGCAACGAGAAAGAGAGCAGACTCGCACCAGAGCTGCAGAGATCGAAGCAGATATGGCGATCTACAGGCCCAGATTCTGCATCGACCAGATCCTCGACCAAGGCAGGACCCAGTTCTAGTTGCCGCGGCCGAGATACATCCACCTCGGATGCCTGTCCGAGATGTTCTTTTTGCATGAATTCCACAAACCCTAGGACAGAGGATGGACCCTAATCAGCAAGTGAGGCGTCCAGGAGTAAACCTAGGCGATCCAGCGGAGCATGATTACGAACTTCGACCGCAAGTTCTATCCATGATCCGCCAATGCTAGTTTGGAGGTTTAGAGAGGGAGTCTCCGCATTAGCGTTTGCAAAACTATTAGATCCTGATGGAGACCTTGAGACCTTCAAGGCTGGAAAACTACAACTACAAGCTAAGGCCTTTTTACTATTCTTTGAAGGACAGGGCGCTTACTTGGTATCAATCTCTTCCACCCGGAAAGATCAACACTTGGGAAGAGATGACGAAGGAGTTTCTAACAAAATTCTTTCCCCCCTCCAAGACCGCTGAAATGAGAGGGAAGATTAATGCATTCATCATGAAGGACAAGGAGAGTTTTCCAAGTCATGGGAGAGATTCAAGGATGTTCTATTGGATTTCCCACATCATGGGATTCCAAAGATAGAGTTGCTGGAGATATACATCAAGGGATTGGATGGAGCTACTCAATTCAATCTTCAACTACTCTCCGCCGGCACATTCATGGGCATGCCTATAGACGAGGCTTGGGAGTTCATTGAGAAACAAGCTTTGCACATAGAGAAATATTTCCATCAAGGAGCCGAAAATGGAGTTAAGAGAGTTAATTTCCAAGAAGCTTCATCAAATGATAATCAACTCATCTCCCTTAAGAACGATGTGAAGCAATTGAAGGACCTTTTGGTTGCTTACACAAAGAAGGAAGAAGGAGGATATCAAGGGAGAAACAACAACCAAGGGCCCAAGAACAACAATTACAACAACAATAGAGGCTCCAACAGCAACAATTGGAGATCTAATCAACAAAATTCAGGTAACCCTTATTCTAATTCAAATTCTAATAATTATTTTAACCCCTCTTCTTCTTCTTCTACTCCATTGAAGAGTCAGGAGCCTGGATCAGGTTCATCCCAGCCAGAGAAGAAAGATGTAGTGCTGGAGGCCATCTTGATCAAGCTCAACGCTATGGAGACCTCCATGACTTCATTTTCGAAGGCACAAAAAGCCTTAGAGCAACAATTCTTTGATAAGGCGAATGAAGCACCAAGAGATCCAAGGAAGCTCCCAGCAAGGACAGAGAGAAACCCCAAAGGACAGATCATGGCAATAACGACGAGAATTGGATTGAAAACTGCAGATCCAGTACCTCGGTCGATGCCAGTACAGACAAAGAACACCTCGATCCAGGTACAGACGAGGAACACTTCGGTCGAGGTGCTACCCGAGGTGGATTCCCAGAAAACAAAGGACAAATATGAAGTTTATGTCCCACCTCCTACATATAAACCACCACTTTGATTCCCTCAGTCAAGGGCTAGAGCACATCTAGAAAAGCACTTTGGTAAGTTCCTTGACTTGATGAATAAACTACGCATTAACATCCCTTTCCTTGATGATATTCTAGGGATGCCCGCCTTTGAGAAGTTCTTAAAAGAGATTCTATCAAGGAAGAGGAAACTGGAAGACTTTGGAGAAGTATGGATGACATATAAATCCTCAGAGCTCATTCAAATCATGAAGGAGAAGATGCCACCCAAGTTAAGAGATCCCGGCTCATTTTGTATTCCCATTCAAGTTGGGGATGTAACTTGTGAGGCGTTGTGTGATCTTGGAGCCAACGTGAGCATCATCCCGCTGGAGCTGTGTGATGATCGGACTTGGAGAGCCCAAGCCGGTGAAGATAAGGATATACATGGCGGACCGCTCCATTACCCATCCCGTGGGCATTTTAGAAGACGTTCCCGTTAAGTTAGGTAACTTCTATTTACCTATAGACTTTGTTGTACTTGATATACCCGCAGATTATCCCGTTCCTATCATTCTCGGGAGACCATTTCTAGCAACTTCGGGTTGCAATGTGGATTGTAAGAACGCCAAGTTGAAATTCAACATTGGCAGGGATCAAGTGGAGTTGGCATTGCTTGCTGCAATGAAAGGAGAGCCATTGGAGGATGACATCTTCAACATCTATGATGAAGAAGAATCAAGAGAATTGGTGAGCTCTATCATTATTAATGACCCTCTTGAAAGATTTATTAGTTTTAGCTTAATGGAGGAAGGTATAGATGCTTCTTGTGGTGCAGATATACGGAGCTTAAAGGCACTGGAAGAAGATCCAGGATCTAAAATTGAGAAACTGATCCAGGAGAGGAGAAATTCCAGTTTCGGTCCTAGTTCCAGTACCTCGACCGAGGCACTTTCTGGACCAAGCGAGGTGTTCTTATCTGAAGAACATCTCGGTCAACTACCTAGGACCTCGACCGAGGTCGCAAGCGAGATGATGTCAACTGAGACTTCTGAAAGTCCAATTCTTCGATCGAAGTCTACTCCACTAGAAGGAGGAAGCAAGGACCCCCCTCAGAAAACACCCTCAGTTTTGGAGCTTAAACCGCTTCCAAGTCACTTGAGGAATGTTTTCCTTGGACCGGATTCTACATATCCCGTTATTGTAAGTGCTTCCCTTTCCAAAACTGAATTGTCTAAACAGATGAATGTCTTGAGAAAACATCAAAAGGCTTTGGGTTATACTATTGATGATCTTATTGGTATTAAGCCTTCTTTCTGCATGCATAGAATACTAATGGAAGACGATCATAAGACTTCACGGGAACCTCAAAGACGGTTAAATCCGATCATGAAAGAGGTTTTGAAGAAGAAGATTCTTAAATTGTTGGATGCAGGTATCATATTTCCCATCTCGGATAGAAAATGGGTGAGCCCGATGCATGTAGTGCCGAAGAAAGGAGGAATGACCGGTGTGACGAATAAGAACAACGAGTTGATTCCAACTAGGACCGTTATGGGCTGGAGGGTGTGCATCGGTTACAGGATGTTGAACGTGGCCACTCGGAAGGACCATTTTCCACTTCCCTTCATCGACCAAATGCTCGAACGGTTAGCTCAACATTCTTATTTCTGCTATTTAGATGGTTATAGTGGCTTCTTTCAGATTCCTATCCATCCGGATGATCAAGAGAAGACCACTTTCACTTGTCCATGGGGGACATTCGCTTATAGGAGGATGCCATTTGGATTATGTAATGCACCCGCTACCTTCCAGTGCTGCATGATGGCTATCTTTTCCGAGTACATAGAGGAGATCTTGGAGGTATTTATGGATGAGTTTTCAGTATATGATTCCTGTTTTGATGATTGCTTATCTAACATATCTCTAGTGCTACAACGATGTGAAGACACTAATCTTGTTTTGAATTGGAAGAATTGTCACTTTATGGTTAATGTAGGAATTGTGCTAGGACACCTCGTTTCCAACCGAGGTATTGAGGTCGATCGAGCTAAGATCAAGACTATTGAGAAACTCCCCCCCACTTGTTCTGTTAAGGGTGTGAGGAGTTTTCTCGGGCATGTAGATTTTTACAGGAAGTTCATCAAGCATTTCTCGAAGATTTCTAAACCACTCACTAAACTCTTGAATAAGGATGTTGTTTTTGAGTTTTCGCATGAATGCCTTGATGCGTTTTACAGGATAAAGGAAGCGTTGATTTCCGCACCCATTATTCAACCTCTGGATTGGACCTTGCCCTTTGAGATCATGTGTGATGCGAGTGATGTGGCCGTAGGAGCGGTGCTTAGAAAAAAAAAGGATGGCCAGACCAACGCCATTTAATATGCTAGCAAGACGCTAGATAAAGCTCAATTAAACTACGCCACCACCGAAAAGGACCTTTTGGCGGTTGTGTATGCTTTTGAGAAACTTCGCTCTTACTTAGTGGGAGCGAAAGTTATTGTTTATACTGACCATGCAGCTATTCGTTACTTGCTTGCTAAGAAGGATGCAAAGCCGCGTCTTATTCGATGGATTCTCTTTCTTTAAGAGTTTGACCTAGAGATTCGCGATAAGAAGGGGTCCGAAAATTCCGTTGCGGACCACCTCAGCCGGCTACCTCCCTCTTCACGCGAGAAGGACGACCCACCCATAGACGATTCATTCCCCGATGAGCACTTGCATTTGCTGGAACGTTTGATAGACTTCTTTATCTAACCCCATGATGAAGGTGAAGTATGGGGTGAGGATACCTTCCAACATGTTTAGGGATGCCGTACGGTCCAGCTAGCGACCTTAAATCAAGCGCTTCTTGGGAGGCAACCCAAGGTATTGCTTTCTTTTCCCTTTTTCTAGTTTAGTTTTAGATAGTTTGCTTTGCTTTGCTTTGTTTTGTTTTTGGCATCCTGGACACAAACCAGCTACTCTCTAAGGACGGTTTACAACTCAGGAGCAACACTAGAAGGACAGAAATTCGAGAAATTGAGAAGACGGAATTTTAAAGAGACACACGGTTGCTGTCACACCACCTCGACCAAGATGATTCTTGAGCAACCGAGGCGACTAGGTCTGACAATCCAGTCAGCCACCTCGGTCCGGTCGGGACCACCTCGACCGAGGTGACAGCAGAATCGGCGAGGGGTATAAAAGGAGAACGGATTTCTCTCTCTTCCCTCCCAACTTCCTTCTCGACCGCGGCTGCCCCTTACCTCGTTTCTTCGTTTTTCGATCGTTTTGCACAATTTCTGCTCCGATCTCGCAAGGAAAAGCAAGAGGATCAGATTTCAAGCAACGAACTGCAGGATAAACGCTTCGAATCGGCCTAATTTGGGGTAAATTATCAAAAACCCTAATTTCCTCTTTCTCTACTGATTTGGGCGATTTTTGGCTTTGGTTGCCACGTTTAATTGCTGAAAAGAATATAAGTACCCCATAGGAAGCAATTGGTAGTGATTTGGGGGGAAAAGAACTGAAAATCAGAGAATGAAATCGAACAGCACTTCGCCTCGGTCTAGTCGAGATGTGTCTCGGCCGAGGTGTTCTTCAGTCTGTCAGACCAACCGAGGTGATCCTGTCAGCAGATATGAGTTCTCGTTCTGATCGTCAGCTAGTTTTGAGAGATGCTCCCACTGGTTCTTCTCCTTCTCCTTCTTCTAGACCTTCTATCCCGGTGATCCATGAGCTTCACCAGGCAGATTTTGATCGTATTTACGGGTGCCCCGTCATTTCCCCGTGTTTTCTGCATGTTCCAGCCTTCGAGTGCCTCCACGTGGTGGAGGACTTGAAGAATATGATTTCCATGGTGGGACTGGAGCGGTTTATGGAGATCCGAGCTCCAGCTTACCTTGAGCCGACCTTGGAGTTTGTGAATTCTGTCACTCACATGCTTGAGAGGAACATCATCAAGTACTGGTTGCTAAACCGGAATTACATGGTTCCTATGGATCAATTCAGAGATATTTTTGGCTTCCCGACTCCTACAGTTCCTGATTTTCCTTCTCGAGTAGTGGCTCGACAGTTCTGGGGGCAGATTGCCCATGTGGTTGAGCATGCAGACAGATGGAGACCTGGAGACTCCAGGGAGCGCATCATTTTCCATTTAGCATTCCGTTTGGCCCACCGTATATTTAGTGAGACTCTTCTGGCGCGTACTGAGACGCCCCAGAAGATTAGACAAGGAGAGCTTTTGAGTATTTTCTGCAAGGTTACTGGAGGAATGCCTGACTTTAGAGGCATGTTAGTTGAGGATCTACACCGGATCAAGGGCAAGGGAAAGGGAGATATTTGTTATGGAGGGCTGGTGACTCATATCGCTACAATTATGGGTCTAGACTTGACTGCATGTACACAGGAAGCGGCTGCAAAGCCACTTGAACTTCAGGAGATGATCACGTGGAGGATTCTGGTTCCTCGTGGCCTTACCACACCATACATAGTGATGCCTTGGGAGTAGACTGCCCCTCAGGGTATCCAATGGTCAGATCAGTTTACAGTCTTCGATCCGCAGTACTGGTCTTCCGCTTGGATGCCCTATATAGAGGATGCGAGAGATGTTGTACCAGCACAAGTGGAGGAGGAGTATGATGATGGCGGAGCTGCCATGAAGACTGGTATAGATACAGCCGGCCCTAGCATGCCAATTGTCGATTTAGACGACGAGGCTACAAAGGAGGAGGCAGCTGCTGCACCATCACGACCTCCCCGGTGTAGAGTCCGTAGACAGAGAGATCCCGTAGCACACCGACGGATCGATGAGCTGACGGACCAAATGATCGACTCCTACGCCGCCTTGTCATTGGAGGTGATGGAGGTTAGCGAGAGCCAGCACTACCAGTAGAGGATGATGGCTATCCAGTTTCAGCACACTATGGGTTATCCGTTTGACCCATCTTAGTATCCCTTCATCCCATATCCACCACCACCACCAGCGGATCACGACTAGAGCAACATGGATTTTCTTATTTATTTATTTTTGCAGCTCAGCTATGTTCGGTGAGTTCTCTTGTTTTAGACTTATTTTGACCCATTGGGACAACGTATCCCAAGTATGGGGTATTTATCTGTATTATTTGAAATTGTGTATGCTTGTATGACACGGTTCGGATATTTATGATTTTCTTTATGCTCTATGTGTTTACTGAGATTAAATGCATGCATACAGGTTAATTGATTGAGAAAAACGTCAAAAACTTGTTTAAGAAAAAAAACTTTATGACCTCGACCGGGATGGTTCTGGCCAGACGAGGTCAAGTACCTCGGTTGAATTAGAACATGATAGGTGATGGAATCACTATCATTTAGGGTAGTTTTTAGAGTCTTTTTATTGCATTAGTGTCGGTTTATGCTACTAACTCCTTGGTCCAGAAGAAAAAGATCAAAAGAAGCTAAGGAAGGAGTTATAAGCACTTAGGAGTGAAGATCGATCAAGAAGCAAAGCTTCTACTGCCTTACCGCCCCTGCGGGGCCTTGCAGCCGCCCCTGCGGTGACTTGCCTTGACGAGACGAAGACCAGCTCCCCTACGCCTCCCACTGCGCCCTGCCTGCGCCTCGCCTTGGGAGCTGGAAGGTGAAGAGTCTATGTCACCGCCCTTGCGTTGGCCTTAAGGCGCCCCTGCGCCTTGACATCAGAAACGTCAAGAAGGCGAAAAGTTAGACGTTGAAGTGCATTAAAGATCCGCCCCAACGGAGTTGTGTAGCCGCCCCAGCGGTTCTGAAGAAGATCAACCGATTCTGCCTAAACCGCCCCTGCGGGTCTTGAAGGCCGCCCCTACGGTTTAACGCCAGAAGCTTTACTCCGGCTGTTAACACCACCTTTATGGCATTAAAGATGGGCTGTTTTAGGCCGGCTATTTACTCCTAATTAATTGTCTTTCGTAGTATAAATAGTCCATGGCTGATTGCTAGAATGATCCATGCTTTTCCTCACAAAAATTCATTTTAGACTTGTGTTTTTTCATTGTAATGAGTTGCTAACTCCCTTGCTACATTGGGTTGGTTTGAAGCTGCTTTGTTACTTTGGTTTGTAAGTTCTTTTAATATAAGTTTTTATTCAGTAATGATTTGTGTTTTCTTGATCTCCATTGTTTAATTGCATGTTAACTATTACTTGAGATTGATCACCTTAGGTTCTATAGTGCATGTAAACAACTAGGATTATTACATTCTGGGTTCGGGTCTTTAATCTAGTAGCAACTTTAAGTACTAACGGGTTGTAATTACTTAAAGAAAAGGAACACAAATATAAAGATAAGTTTAACGGTTTTAATCTTCTCTTTTTATCCCTTAGTCTTTGTTTGAATGCTAACTTGTTATTTGTTCTTGTAGGTTTACGGAACTTTAATAGGTTAAGTTGTGTTGATGCCGGTTGGCTCAACACATTTGTATGATCGAGACGGGATATTACTTAAAAACTTGTAAAAGGAATGCACCAAAGTAGCAATTGCATGCTTAGAATCAACCTAGTGTAGATTCATCTATTATTGTCTTACTTGTCGCGTTAATCGTTTTCATAAGTTTTTGTGCATCAATCCAACCAACCCCCCCCCCTTTGTGCCACTTGTCATTATAATCGATAATTGCATCTAAAATACCTTAACTCTCTTGGGTTCGACCCTTACTTAATAACTATACTTGTTCTTAGTGCTAAGTCGGGATTTACTTTTGATTGGGTATGGACAACCATAGAAATACCTTCGGTCAAATTTTGGCGCCGTTGCCGGGGAGTTTTTGTGTTTTATTGTTATTATTGATTATTGGTTTGAACCATTTTTATGGTTCAAACCCGTGCTACTAATTTCAGCTTTGCTTCTTTTGATCCAAAAATTGAGAGGACACACATCCGACAACGAAGACAACAACAACTACACCAAGAGACGGCTGACCGTACTCTTTGTCAACTTACGCAGCCCACCTTGGCTCAAAACCCTCTTGCGGTCGCTTTACCGACACTTGGGGAAGGAGTCAACTTCGAGCTCAAACCGGGCCTCATTCACTTACTTCCATCCTTCCATGGGCTAAGTGGCGAAGACCCCATCAAACACCTTGGGAAGTTCCACACCGTTTGTATGAGCATGAAGCCGGCCAACATTACCGAAGAACAGATCAAGATGAGGTCATTCGGCTTCACACTCAAAGATTCGGCGGATGATTGGTATTACCACCTTCCATCCGGGAGTATTGACACTTGGGATAACCTTCACAAAGCGTTCTTGGAGAAATACTTTCCAGCTAAAAAGGCCAATAGCTTGAAGAAAGCTATAAGCAACATCGAGCAAGAGGCAACCGAAACTCTTTACAAGTACTTCGAAAGGTTTGCACGCCTCCAATCCAGCTGTCCTTTCCACAGGATATTCAAATCAAGATCTAGTCTTGTACTTGTACAATGGCATGCTAGACAATGAAAGGAGGATCGTCGATGCGGCTTGCGGAGGTAATATTCTTAACTCTACTCCTGACCTTGCTTTGGAAAAGATACAAGAACTAGCGGAAGGAACTCGGAACTTTGGAAGGACCCCGGATAAGAAAGAAGTTCACGCCGTGAGTTCCAGGAAGAGCGAAATTTCCACCGAGCTAGCGGAATTGAAGGAAATGGTGAAGAGGCTAACACTTATGGGAACACCACAACAGCTCAAAGCTTGTGGAGTTTGTGCTGACCCGTATCATCCAACGGACATGTGTCCACAAGTTCAAGATGACGATGCTGAAGTGAACGCAATGGGTTATGGACAACAACAGCAGCAAAGACCTAGGAACGATCCCTATGCACAGAATTTCATGCCAAATTGGCGTGACCAACAGAATGTTCGGTGGAGGGATCAACCAAACCAACAACAGCAGCCCCGCCAAGGTAAGTATCACTCAACTGAAGATATGTTGCAGGTTTTGACTAAACACTTTGCTACTCATGTCCAAACAACAGAATCAAGCATCAAGAACCTTGAGAAGCAGGTTGGTCAAATGGCGGAAGCATTACAAGAATTGAAACTAGGGCCTCCGGAGGATTACCGTCGCAAACGGTTATAAACCCAAAAGGCATGCAGGAAGATGTTCAAACATAGAGGAAGAGTCCTTGCGTCGAGCCAACGACGTAAAACAAAGGCGCTAATTCGGGAGGCAACCCGAAGGAATAAGAAGAGGAGCTTCTGTCAAGAAAACTGCCCCTGCGGCTCTAAATACCCGCCCCAGCGGCGACACCCCTGGCCAACGCCACCCTCGGCGTTGGCCTGCGTCTGCTCACGTAGGTCACCACCCCCGCGGTGCCAATCCTACGCCCCTACGGCGGCCACCCTTGACACTCACCCTCAGCTCCGCCTCCGGCGCTGAGGCTGCGTGCCCTCTCTCTCTTGTCACTGCCCCCGCGGCGACACACACCGCCTCTGCGGTACAGTTAAGGAATGAAAAAAAAATACACTTCCCAAAAATAACCTACATCTACCACCTTCTCCACTCCCTCTCTATTCACTCTGCGAGACCTAGCCGCCTCATCCCCCTACGCCCTTGCGCCCTCCAGCAACTCATCGTCACCACCTTGTCGCGCCCCTGCGTCACCTCCGGCAACCTAGAGGCGCCACCCCCTTACCAACACGAACAACCTCCACCACACACATCCCTTCCACTCTCGCTCGACTGCTCCACCTCCGGCGACAGCTGCAGCAACCAAAGAAAGCGCCGGAAAAGCCCCATCGCCAACACCTTCATCGAAACGATCAAATCGCCTTCTGCTCTTCGCCCGCACCTGCGCCTGCAAGCTCCCGCCCCTGCGTCAAGCCGCCCCTACGCCTGTTGCAGCCTCCCCTACGGATATTACGACAGAAGGTTCGTCTTTTGATCAAATTGATGAACTTTCTAACTCTCTTACTTGATCAATTGTAAGAGATGGAACCATAAAGGAAATACAAGTTGACGGAAGGTGAGAAGGATCGGTATAGGATTGCTCAAATCCGGGAGGTGCATGCAACCCAGTTCCTTGATGTTTCCACCTTGGGAAATCTAGGGATGTTGGAGAGTATGCAGGAATTTCTAAACAATGCCGGGTTGGGTGATTTTCTAATAAAGACCGCTCCAACACACCCCGACCTCAGCAAACAATTTATAGCAACATTCAAAATGGAGACGGTAGACCAAATGTGTGGTTGGCTTTCATTCAAGTACAACAAGAGGAAGTACACATTGGATTACACCCAAATATCGGAGGCTTTAGGGGTGACCATAGGAGCTTCTGATGACTGGTGGGAACCCATTCCGACGCCTGATTTGCTTGAGTTTTAGCAGGCCGCCACTAGGTCGGAGATTCATGCAGGAGGTGAGTACTCCAACAAATTCACCCAACCCTGCTTGAGGCTCATCTCAAAGGTCTTCATGAGTGTCTTCTGTGGACACAAGGAGGAGAATAAGGTCGCTCTCAAGGACCTTCCATTGATATATGCTTGCCTCTCCACGAATAATTGGGTGTCGGTTTGGGCATATCTCTTCTTTACCGCTCTTAAGCGAATTAGGAGGAATGAGCCTCGTGACATCGCTGGAGGAGGTATCATTTCTTTACTAGTTGCACGGGTTATGGATCTTCCTCCATTGGAAGAGGGTTTAGAGACACCCTTATACAATGAAGGGTTATTGAGGAGTTGCCGGCTCCTCAGGAGAGACGGGGAGCATCGGTTCTGGATCTCCCTTGCAAGTGGGAGTCACATCACATATCTTCCCCGTCGACTCCCATTGGGAGAGAGCTCTCCGACCTATATGTACCGGCTGACCCTGTCCCTCCGAGACGGCCTCAGGTTGATATTGTTGGGAGGTACGCAACCGGCTCTAGCAGGGCCCACACCACTGATGAGGAGATGCCGACACGACAGTCAGACCATGGAGAGTCTGCAGGCTCAGATGGCAGCTTTGACTACACAGCACCAGGCATGGCAGACCGAGTATCAGCGGTCCATGCTTGAGTAGCAGCAGGCGTGGCAGTCCAGCTTTGCCTCCTCCATGACCACTCACTTTGACCGCCACCAAGATGCTTGGCAGGCGGCTCATCAACAGCAGTTGGAGACTCAGCAGCTAGCTTGGCAGGCTAGCTATGAGACTTCATTTCGAGAGAGGATGGAGACTCAGGAGGACCGGATTGACACCCTTCACCGCCGGCAGGAGCATTTCTTCCGCCACTTCCCTTACCCGCCGGAGGAGGGTCCTGGTGGTCCATCCGGACCACCCTAGTGAGGGGTACATTTCTTTCCCTTCTCCCACATTTACCTTTGACTCATTTCCACTTTGAGGACAAAGTGTACTTCAAGTATGGGGGAGGGATATATATCATTGCTTGTACAGTTCATTTGGTTGTTTTGTTGCGTTGATTTTTGCATTGTTGAATTCAGTTTTATTCAAAAAAAAAAGAAAATAAAAAAGCCAAAGAAGTGAAAAAAAGGCATGAAAATCCTTGGATAAACCGAAAACCCGAAAGGGCGGTTTAGGTAAAAAGAAGGTAGTCCGACCAACCTTAGGTTGGTGCAAAATTGGACTTGAGGGATGTGAGCTTAAGTGAGAAAAGAAGAAGAGTGGCAAGGTGAAAACCCGAAAGGGCGCCTTGGCAAGATGAGCGACACCGAGTGTAGGTTCCCCTTCCGGCATTTTGGCGACATAAGAAGGGGAGTCATAAGGAGGTTGTCCGGGTTGGCCACTCTTGGAGCGATAAGGATGGTAGTATCTCTTTTTCTCACATTTTTCTATCTCTTTTCCTTCTTTCTTTCTTGGCTTTTCTCTTGTTTTCCATTATTTTTCTTTCTTTCCCTTGCTTCCTGAGACCTTGAGTCTATTGGCTGTCATTTGTTTCACTCAGGATGAGTAAAAGGTCTAAGTATGGGGGAGTTTTATAGGTGATGGAATCACTATCATTTAGGGTAATTTTTAGAGTCTTTTTATTGCATTAGTGTCGGTTTATGCTACTAACTCCTTGGTCCAGAAGAAGAAGATCAAAAGAAGGTAAGGAAGGAGTTATAAGCACTTAGGAGTGAAGATCAATCAAGAAGCAAAGCTTCTGCTGCCTTACCGCCCCTGTGGGGCCTTGCAGCCGCTCCTGCGGTGACTTGTCTTGACGAGACGAAGACCAGCTCCCCTGCACCTCCCACTGCGCCCTGCCTGCGCCTCGCCTTGGGAGCTGGAAGGTGAAGAGTCTATGTCACCGCCCCTGCGTTGGCCTTAAGGCGCCCCTGCGCCTTGACATCAGAAACGTCAAGAAGGCGAAAGGTCAAATGTTGAAGTGCATTAAAGATCCGCCCCAGCGGAGTTGTGTAGCCGCCCCAGCGGTTCTGAAGAAGATCAACCGATTCTGCCTAAGCCGCCCTTGCGGGTCCTGAAGGTCGCCCCTGCGGTTTAACGCCAGAAGCTTTACTCCGGCTGTTTACACCACCTTTATGGCATTAAAGGTGGTTGTTTTAGGCCGGCTATTTACTCCTAATTAAGTGTCTTTCGTAGTATAAATAGTCCATGGCTGATTGCTAGAATGATCCATGCTTTTCCTCACAAAAATCCATTTTAGACTTGAGTTTTTCCATTGTAATGAGTTGCTAACTCCCTTGCTACATTGGGTTGGTTTGAAGCTGCTTTGTTACTTTGGGTTGTAAGTTCTTTTAATATAAGTTTTTATTCAGTAATGCTTTGTGTTTCCTTGATCTCCATTGTTTAATTGCATGTTAACTATTACTTGAGATTGATCACCTTATATTCTAAAGTGCATGTAAACAACTAGGATTATTAGGTTCCGGGTTCGGGTCTTTAATCTAGTAGCAACTTTAAGTAATAACGGGTTGTAATTACTTAAAGAAAAGGAACACAAATATAAAGATAAGTTTAACGGTTTTAATCTTCTCTTTATATCCCTTAGTCCTTGTTTGAATGCTAACTTGTTATTTGTTCTTGTAGGTTTACGGAACTTTAATCGGTTAAGTTGTGTTGATGCCGGTTGGCTCAACACATATGTATGATCGAGACGGGAGATTACTTAAAAACTTGTAAAAGGAATGCACCAAAGTAGCAATTGCATGCTTAGAATCAACGTAGTGTAGATTCATCCATTATTGTCTTACTTCTCGTGTTAATCGTTTTCATAAGTTTTTGTGCATCAATTGAACCAAACCCCTCCCCCCCCTTTGTGCTACTTGTCATTATAATCGATAATTGCATCTAAAACACCTTAACTCTCTTGGGTTCGACCCTTACTTAATCACTATACTTGTTCTTAGTGCTAAGTCGGGATTTACTTTTGATTGGGTATAGACGACCATAGAAATACCTTCGGTCAGAACACCTCGACCGAGGTGGTATGTAACGACCGGATTTTTTTTCGTTACGCTTTGATAGGGTTAGAGGAGTTTAGAAGACGAAATTAAAATTTAGTGAGACTAGGATATACAAGTTTAATTTTGGAAGTCGTTTGATTAAATACCTTGTTCTAAGTTTCGGGACGAAACTTATTTTAAGGGGGTAATGATGTAATACCCGGAAAAATTTAATTCCATTTAAAACCCGAGCGAACCGGATTCCGATCCGTTAACCTTTCTTAATTTTAAACAAAATAAAACAACACTAAATTCTATCATTTTATGTGACCTTAATTCACATAAAGTGATAAATATTGTAACTTGTAATACCCGGAAATTTTATTTCCGGTAAATCCCGAATCATCATAAACCTTGACATATAATGTGAAAAGTTAAGCACATAAAATGTTTTTATCAACTTCTATAATTTTATGTGAGACTTCAATCTTCTTACATAATCCTTAGTTTTATAAATTAAAACATTTTATCATTTCATGTGGAATTTTTACACACATAAAATATTTCTATCTTCCTTAGAGTTTAATTCTTGCAAGACCAATCTAAATAACCTTCTTAACAAGCATGACAAGCCTTTGGACAAGGCCCAGACAAGGTCTTGATGAGGCCCAGACAAGGTCTTGACGAGGCCCAGACAAGGTCTTGACGAGGCCAGACAAGGCTTGACGAGGCCCAGACAAACACGCCCGAGCATGTTGTTGGCCAGCCATCCCTCTTGTGCAGGTTGTGGTACGTGTTGCTTGCTTCTGGGCCAGCTGTGAAGAAGCCCACCCTCACCAGCTTCCATCTCTCCTTCCTGCGTCTTTGCCCTAGCAGCGTCTGTCTCTTCACGTCTCTCCAATCACGCATGACAAAAATGCGCAGCAGCAGCTCCCCTTCGTCTTTGCCTCCATGCCAGCGAGCCGCAAGCGCCTTCGACCGAACAACCTCGCACCCCCTCTGTCGTCGAGCAAGCACGCAGCGTCTCCTCGCTTTTGTCGAGAAAGCACGCAGCCCTCTCCTCGCTTGTGTCGAGCCAGCACAAAACCCTCTCCTCTCTTTTGTCGAGCCAACACACAGCCCTCTCCTCTCTTCTGTCGAGCCAGCACACAACCCTCTCTTCTCTTCTGTCGAGCCAGCACGCAGCAGCAACAATTGGCCTTCAGCCTGTACGTGATCTGTGCACATCTCCCTTCAACGCAGCAGCCTCATACTCCCTCCTTAACCCTAGCTGATCTCTCCAAGAACGCAGCCGACGCATCCAGTCCTTCTCCTGCACGCCTAGATCCGCTCAGCAGCAACCTAGTGCATTCGAGTCGTGGAATCGAGTAAGGCTTGTACCTCTCTCCCCCTTACAGTTCTGTCCACGTATTCCATGCCTCACGATTGCCTGTAATGCCTTATAAACCTATACAGATCATTCGTAGCTGAATAGTAAGGCGGCACACGTTTTCTGTGTTTTTATAAAGTGACGAGCAGTCATCTTCGAGCCCAATTTTAGGTAAGCTAGGCTCTTCCTTTTTGGCTAGTTTTCGGATATGTTATAGATGGTATTGCATAGTAATCAAACTAAAATTTTAGAGGAATCCATGTTATGGTTTGAAAGATATGGGGTTTCAAAGTTGACTCCTCATACAGTTTTTGTAAATGTGTTGAGTTGAGAAAAACAACATGGGATGTCGTTTTGTGAGATAGTTTTTAATAGGCTTTTGATCTCTGTTGGGCTTGAATTTTTGATATGATATAGTTGGCATATTTTTGTAGATCATATTAAAATTTGGGAAGAATCCAGCGAGTGGTTTAGGATTTACGATTTTTTAAAGATTGGGTCGTAAGCAGTTTTTCTGTTGTGCTGAAATCTCTAAGTGTTGAGAAAAAACTTCTTGTGATGTAGTTTTGTGATGTAGGATTGAATAGGTTAATGACCTCTATTGGACTTGAATTTCGGATATGTCTTAGTTAGGCTTACATAGTATAGTAGATCAAAATTTAAGAGGATTTAATCGAGAGGTTTAGAAGTTATGATTTTTCAAAGTTAAGACAATGTGCTGTTTTGTTAAGTGGTTGCTGAATTTCCAGAAACTGTGTTGAACAGTCAAGTTTGAGCATACTTTTTGATGCCTTAGAGATAAGATCCACCGTTCAGTTCTTAAGATGTTGTGTAGTGCCATGCATAGGTTAATATGTTAAAAGTTGGGATGAATCCAACGATGGGATTTAGAATTTTAGAAGCTCAAAGTGGACTTTTTGTACAGTTAGAAAACATACTCAGATTTTGGCTAAGTATAGAATATTTTAAGTGTTGTAACCAACTTTGGAAATTTTCGTATAAGTGATGGTTGAACAGTTTTAAGAAATTCTTGCTCCTAGGAGTAGATGAGATATCATAGATGATCTAGGGAAGTATTTCGGAATTTTTATAAGACTATTCGAATTTCATATTTGAAGCCGAAGTTGGACCTTAACGATCTTTCCGAAAATAAGAAAATGGATAAATTGCATGTTTGTAACCAAACTCATCTTTAGGAGTTAGAATATGACTCTTTAGTCTCAAATAAGAGTTTAGGCATGAATTATGAAATTTTTGGAAGTTTCTGGACCAAGGGTAAAATAGTCAATTTACCATAAATTGGTACTGTATTAAATTCTGTTCTAATAAGATCTATTACCTTAGAAGTCTTAGACTTCTAATTACCTAAAAAGTGTGCTGACAGACTTGCCTCCTTTGACAGGCAACCGAGTTATCCAGTTACAGATTGAGTTGTGATTAAGAAAATCGAGATCTGATTCAGGTAAGTCCACGGACTTACTTAGCTGGCTTCTTGTATGAGTGTAATGTGTATGAGTGGTGTTTGTTAGTTATGATAAACAACGAAACCGGATTAGGCCAACTTTATTATATTATGTAATTGACCCAAGTGTATGATAACGGGTTGTGACATCATCTGCCTAGCTTTTGCGAGAGTCTAGGAGGTTCCCTGCGACCAGTCCAGTCAGGTAGACGGTCAAATGCATTAGTATCATTCCGCGTTGGTAAACGGGGACAGGGGCGAGGTTTCGGAATCCCTCGTGTCACAAAATAAGTATCATTAGTAATAACCTATCACCTAATTAAAGATAATAAAAGGATTGAGTGTTGCATGTTGATTGTGTATGTTGTGTGTTTGTGCTTTTACCTTTATACTTATGCATAGAATGTTAGCTAACGGTTTTATACCGCTTGTAGATGCCTTGCAGGTTAAGACAATTTTAGAGAGATCCGGAGGGAATGGTCAGCCGGGTCCACGCACATATTTAGTTGGGAACGGGGATGTCTTTTGTTCTTCTTATGTGTCGTTTTGGTACCTTTGCTTTGTAAGGCTGATACATTTTCTTCATGTATATATTGTTTAAAGTTTTCAAATGTTTTAAATACTTTTGTTCCTTGTTGTAAGATCCTATTGAAATTGTTGTCAAACTAAGGTCGGGACCCATTGTGAGGTGCTAACCAGTAGTTTCCCGAGTTGTCAGAATTTGGGGTGTTACATGGTTTAACTGAGAGATTTTTCGAAACGTTTTGTGCTTCTTTTCTGGATATGACCTCACTGATGATTTTGTTTGCAGATTGGTTTTGAAATCTTTATATGTTTGAAAGGTTTTATGATATGTTTAAGTTGCAAATTGCTTTGTTTGAAGTTTTGGCATATTAAATACTTTGTTTTTATCCAAATTATGTTGAATTTGAAGGTTGACACCACATGATGAGTTCTCTCACTTTCTTCCTGGGATGATTAAGGCAATTCATTCTCTTCTCTTCTTCTTCTTGATCATGATTTAGCCCCTCATATACATATTTGTCTTCCTTTACCTATCCGGGAATTTGAAAGCAAGCAAAGAAAAGCAAGTGAATGAAAAGTTGAGGTGTTGGTTGGAAGTTTAGAAAGAAACAAATAGGTTTGGGGAAGTCAATCATGATGATGAGTTGAGTTGAGAAAAACAACATGGGATGTCGTTTGGTGAGATAGTTTTTAATAGGCTTTTGATCTCTGTTGGGCTTGAATTTTTGATATGATATAGTTGGCATATTTTTGTAGATCATATTAAAATTTGGGAAGAATCCAGCGAGTGGTTTAGGATTTACGATTTTTTAAAGATTGGGTCGTAAGCAGTTTTTCTGTTGTGCTGAAATCTCTAAGTGTTGAGAAAAAACTTCTTGTGATGTAGTTTTGTGATGTAGGATTGAATAGGTTAATGACCTCTATTGGACTTGAATTTTGGATATGTCTTAGTTAGGCTTACATAGTATAGTAGATCAAAATTTAAGAGGATTTAATCGAGAGGTTTAGAAGTTATGATTTTTCAAAGTTAAGACAATGTGCTGTTTTGTTAAGTGGTTGCTGAATTTCCAGAAACTGTGTTGAACAGTCAAGTTTGAGCATACTTTTTGATGCCTTAGAGATAAGATCCACCGTTCAGTTCTTAAGATGTTGTGTAGTGCCATGCATAGGTTAATATGTTAAAAGTTGGGATGAATCCAACGGTGGGATTTAGAATTTTAGAAGCTCAAAGTGGACTTTTTGTACAGTTAGAAAACATACTCAGATTTTGGCTAAGTATAGAATATTTTAAGTGTTGTAACCAACTTTGGAAATTTTCGTATAAGTGATGGTTGAACAGTTTTAAGAAATTCTTGCTCCTAGGAGTAGATGAGATATCATAGATGATCTAGGGAAGTATTTCGGAATTTTTATAAGACTATTCGAATTTCATATTTGAAGCCGAAGTTGGACCTTAACGATCTTTCCGAAAATAAGAAAATGGATAAATTGCCTGTTTGTAACCAAACTCATCTTTAGGAGTTAGAATATGACTCTTTAGTCTCAAATAAGAGTTTAGGCATGAATTATGAAATTTTTGGAAGTTTCTGGACCAAGGGTAAAATAGTCAATTTACCATAAATTGGTACTGTATTAAATTCTGTTCTAATAAGATCTATTACCTTAGAAGTCTTAGACTTCTAATTACCTAAAAAGTGTGCTGACAGACTTGCCTCCTTTGACAGGCAACCGAGTTATCCAGTTACAGATTGAGTTGTGATTAAGAAAATCGAGATCTGATTCAGGTAAGTCCACGGACTTACTTAGCTGGCTTCTTGTATGAGTGTAATGTGTATGAGTGGTGTTTGTTAGTTATGATAAACAACGAAACCGGATTAGGCCAACTTTATTATATTATGTAATTGACCCAAGTGTATGATAACGGGTTGTGACATCATCTGCCTAGCTTTTGCGAGAGTCTAGGAGGTTCCCTGCGACCAGCCCAGTCAGGTAGACGGTCAAATGCATTAGTATCATTCCGCGTTGGTAAACGGGGACAGGGGCGAGGTTTCGGAATCCCTCGTGTCACAAAATAAGTATCATTAGTAATAACCTATCACCTAATTAAAGATAATAAAAGGATTGAGTGTTGCATGTTGATTGTGTATGTTGTGTGTTTGTGCTTTTACCTTTATACTTATGCATAGAATGTTAGCTAACGGTTTTATACCGCTTGTAGATGCCTTGCAGGTTAAGACAATTTTAGAGAGATCCGGAGGGAATGGTCAGCCGGGTCCACGCACATATTTAGTTGGGAACGGGGATGTCTTTTGTTCTTCTTATGTGTTGTTTTGGTACCTTTGCTTTGTAAGGCTGATACATTTTCTTCATGTATATATTGTTTAAAGTTTTCAAATGTTTTAAATACTTTTGTTCCTTGTTGTAAGATCCTATTGAAATTGTTGTCAAACTAAGGTCGGGACCCATTGTGAGGTGCTAACCAGTAGCTTCCCGAGTTGTCAGAATTTGGGGTGTTACATGGTTTAACTGAGAGATTTTTCGAAACGTTTTGTGCTTCTTTTCTGGATATGACCTCACTGATGATTTTGTTTGCAGATTGGTTTTGAAATCTTTATATGTTTGAAAGGTTTTATGATATGTTTAAGTTGCAAATTGCTTTGTTTGAAGTTTTGGCATATTAAATACTTTGTTTTTATCCAAATTATGTTGAATTTGAAGGTTGACACCACATGATGAGTTCTCTCACTTTCTTCCTGGGATGATTAAGGCAATTCATTCTCTTCTCTTCTTCTTCTTGATCATGATTTAGCCCCTCATATACATATTTGTCTTCCTTTACCTATCCGGGAATTTGAAAGCAAGCAAAGAAAAGCAAGTGAATGAAAAGTTGAGGTGTTGGTTGGAAGTTTAGAAAGAAACAAATAGGTTTGGGGAAGTCAATCATGATGATGAGTAACTCGGCACCATTCACATAGCCGGGTGTTTGTGTCTTGTCAAAGTCGGATTGAGGGATATTCCTAGCGGGTCATGATATGTGTATCAAGGGTTTGAGGCATCTCGAGAAATTGATGATTGTTGATCTCCTAGGCTTCGGTTATTGTGCACCTCTGTCCATGCATCCCAAAAAGTAAAGTAAAAATAAGCAAAGCTTATTGGTGCAAGATGGTAAAGTTCAAAGGAAGTGAAGTAAGATCCTTTTTCCGAATTCTAGCACCACATTCCCTATATACATTCACCCTCATACGTTTCTTGTCCTCTTTTGAAAATCCCTTGAGACCTCAAGCTTGTTGATTGACTTGGTGGTTTAAACTGGATTATACATGATTAATTTTGATTATGATGATTTATTATGCATTCTATGATTTTATGCAAAGATGAACAACTTTCTTATATTTATAAAATGTTTTGATCATGTTTTGATTTTGTTTGCCATGAAGCATTCTCTTAGAGTGATCTATGAGTGGAGCACACCTCAAAAAAATGTTTTGAAATACTTTTCATTGATCTTTATGACCTATAATCCATTCTATCTTGTACTTAAGATTTGGAACTTGCTTGGGGACGAGCGAGGGACAAGTATGGGGTATTTTGATAGCATGTATTATAATCTATATTTTGGGACTTGTTTGGAAATTTTATCTTCAATAATCTACATGTATGGATGTATATTATGTGATTATATTGTTGTTTCATCTACCTTTACGGGAATCGAGGTCTACACCAAGTTTCGTTGTAATTGTAGGTAAAATGGCACGTTTGGGATAAAAATGGAGCTAAGGAGCTAAGGACTCATAGGAGCTACATTCTGGAGCTTAAAGAAGAACTCGGGAAGCAAGAAATTAATGAAGAAGATTTACTTTGGACCACATTTGAGAGATTTCACATTCAGGTGAGATTCACCTCAGTCAGCTATAGTGTCACCTCAACCGAGGTGATCTTGAGGAGCGTCCCGACCGACGGGAACACCCTTGCGCCGGCGAGATCATATTTTTTGGCTGAGATCTTTTATTTTTGGAAAGAAGATATCTTATATTTTTGGACTGGATTTTTGGAAGGAAGATCTTATATTTGGGAGATCTATTTTAGAGATATGGATATATTTTATAGGAAATTATCTTTTTAAGATATTTTATCTTTGGAAGATAATTATCCTATATAAAGGGTTGGATTTTCCACAACTCAGCATGATCCACTACACCATATTCTACACGCAGCAGTTAGAAAAATTTTCTGGAAGGAAGGAAGGAAGATTCATAGTTTTGAGATAGCTTTAGAGGGAGTTTGTAAGACTTTCTTAGATTCACTTTGGTTTATTGTCTTGTTTGATTTGTGATTTAAGGAACGCTGATTTGTGAGTTATTTGATTTAGTTATTGAAGCCTTGTTCTTAAGGTTTTTGTGTTCAAATATTCGTTCCCTTCTCATATATTTGATTATTGTTTTCATGATGATGAGTGGCTAAATTTCTGGTGAGATTCTAGGGCGATTTGTTGAAAATTGTGGGAAAGACGATGATAGAATGATCTTAATCCCAGTAGGACCCTGAAAGCTCGAGTCTTTAACCTTAACCCTAGAATACCTCGCTCAGTTGATGAACATCTCGGCCGGGGTGGAACTTGACTGAACGAGGTGACCTTTTCTGATCCGAAACTGAGAGTTAAGTGTTCTAGTTTGCCAAATCCTATTCTTATTACTCCTTTCCTGGTTCAATGCAAGACTAGAATGAGACTTACCCGGTGATTCCTTAGGTTGTTTACCCATGATCATAAGTGTAGGTAATAAAGGTTTTATCCTTTATTGGGGTTTGAGTGTGCCTTCATTCCATCTTTGTGAGTTAGCTTGAGACTTACCCGGTAAAGGTTGATTCTATTCCCTTAGGTGGAGTGTTGGCTTGAGATTATAGTTCCTTTCCTTAGTACCTTGAGACTTACCCGGTGATAGGAGCTTTGGTTTGGGATAGTGAGTAGTGAGACTTATCCGGTGATAGGAGCTTTGGTTTAGGATAGTGAATAGTGAGACTTGCCCGGTAATCTATTCCCACTTTTGAAACACCTTCCCTATTCAAAATCTCAGCTTTGTTCGCGTTATCTTTAGAGATCTTGAGTTGGAACCACAACTAGATGCTTTAATCCCCAGAATCTGCATTTTCCCCTTATTTGAACTTATTATCATCTTTGATTGCTTCAATCGCTTTTGTGGTTATTAGTTGCATTGACAACCTATGCTTGCTTAGTTTCACCTAAGTCCTTGAGATTGACCCTTGGAATTCTTGCTTTTTACAATAATTGATCCGTACACTGTAGGTTCGCATCCTTGTTTTAAGCATATTTCTTGGGATATAAATTTAAAGCTTGCACACACCGTATGGAGCGAACAATCAACATCATCCAAGCTTCACTTCCAAAGACCAACTCTTGCAAGAAATCCAAAGAAAACACCAAGGAAGAAGAAAAGGGAAGAAGAACGTGAGGAGAGGAAAAAAACTGGACTATTTATACTACAAAAGACACTTAATAGGAGTAAATGGTCGGCCCAAAACAACAAACTTTAATGTCATAAAGGTGGTGCAAATAGCCGGAGTAAAGCTTTTGACGTTAAACCGCAGGGGCAATGAAGGCAAAAACACTTGATCTTCTTCATGGCCGTTGGGGCGGCTAGGCAATTCCGTAGGGGCGGATCTTTAATGCTCTTCAAAACGTCTGACTCTTCGACTTCCTGCCGTTTCTGATGCCAAGCCGCCGGGGCGTCCTAGTGTCGACGCAAGGGCGGTGACACAGCCTCTTCATCTTCCAGCTCCCAGGTTGAGGCGTAGGTAGAGGCGTAGGGGAAGGTGCAGGGGCGTTGGTCTTCGCTTCTTCAGGGCAAGTCACCGTAAGGGCACCAGGGGTTGACGCAGGGGCGGTAAGCATGTCCACGGGTCACGGGTCACCCGTGACCCGGCGGGTTCTGACCCGGAGGGAACCCGGCGGGTCCTGGTTCCTCCGGGTCACGGGTACGGGTAAGGGTCGTCAAATCCTTACCCGTGACCCGCCGGGTTGCCCCGGCGGATCGACCCGTAACGGTCACAAATTCAAAAAAAAAACAATATACTTGAATAAATCTAACCCAAAAACAATTTTATAAATAACCCAAACCCAATTCATTTCATCTCACACCAATTCTCATTCAATCATCTATTCACTCTTTCAATCTCTCCATAATTTCCAACTCTTACATTCAATTACTCTCCTAATCCCATATTCTCATTCTATTATTTTTCATTTTACCACTCTTACTACTACATTCTAATTCTATTATTCAAAAAAAAATGTCTAGCCGAGAAAGACGTTCCGTTAGCGGTGCCGGTCCTTCATCCGGCGAAGGTTTTACCCGAGGACGGCATTCCGTTAGCGGTCCTCCAACCGGTTCGGATTTAAGGCGAGACTTATTAAGTGGAGATCACGAGATCTTCGAGGAGGAGCCGCCGTTGAACAACACTCAACTAACGGCGGCGGTCTTCCGATTTTGGTTTACAAAAGGTGCTCCCGATGCCAACAGAGTTTACTATGCCAAATGCAATTTTTGTGCGGCACAATACAAGCATAAAAAGGGAGAAGGCTACGGGAACTACAAAAGGCATATCCGGAACAAGCATCCCGAAAAAATGGGATTTGCACGAGGGCAAACACAACTTACCGGGTACGCATCTACTTCTAACCAACCTCCTTCTCTAGTTACATATGATCATTCTTCTTCAATGGATGCATTTTCGGAAATATTGGCCGTAGATTCTTTAGCATTTAGTTTTGCACAAAATGTTGGTTTTAATGATTGGATGCAAAGTCATGCTCAACCCGCATATAAACCGATTTCTCGCCAAACCGCTAAAAGAAAAATGATGCATAAATATAAAATTCGTAAAGAAGAATTGATTAAATATTTTATGGACAACGGTGATATTCAAGTTTCTATTTGTAGTGATATTTGGACCGACGGTTTTCAAAAAAAAATCATATATGGGTATTACTTGTCATTTTGTTGATAAATTTTGGATTTTAAACAAAAGAGTTTTAGCATTACGAGTTTTCAACGAACAACACACCGCCCAAAACATTGCCCGTTTGATTGCAAATGTTTTGGAAAAATATAGATTAGTTTCACGAGTTTTTTCAATCGGTTTTGACAACGCCTCCGCTAACACGGCTTCCATTACAGATTTAGCCAACTATTGTAAGCCGACGATTGGAGGTAAATTTTTTCACATTACGTGTGCCGCTCATATTTTAAACTTGTGTGTTCAAGACGGTTTAGCATACGTTGGACATTTAGTACAACCTATTCGAAATATTCTTAATGAACTTTGGTCTAAAAAAAAGTGTACGTACTAAATGGTATGCATATTGTAAACAAAATAACGTTTATCCTAAAAAATTTCCAAATGATGTTTGTACAAGATGGAACTCTACTTACAAAATGATTTACGAATCATATGAATATCGAGAACTTTTAAGTGGTTTTGCCGCACAACATATTGACGGTAATTTTGTTTTCGGTGAATTTTGGATTTCAGCAAAAGATGTAATGGAGGTTTTTAAATATTTTTATGATGCTACTAACACTTTTAGTTATGTTTATACACCAACTTCAAACATATTTTGTTATGTAGCAATTAATATTGCATTTGCAATTCAACAAGGTCTTTTAATTGAAAATATTTCACAAGCTATACTTTCAATGCGAACTAAATGGTTAGATTATTATACAACCATTCCCGATGTTTTTCTTGTTGCATTTGTGTTAGACCCAAGACTTAAATTGGATGGTTTAAAACAATTTTTAGAAAGTTATTATGAATTTTTAGGTTTAGAACAAAATCCCGATTGACATGTTTCTACCATAATTGCTAAAGTTAGAAAATTATTTGATGAATTATTGGTTCAATATCGTGTTTCCGATCGAGGTCAATCTTCTCAACCCCCTTCTCGTCCTTCATCTTCAAGTTCATTTAAATTTAAATCAATTGCTAGAGATTTGTTTGGCTCGAAAAGGGCAAAAACCACGTCGAGTTCCAACTCGGAACTCGACGAATATCTAACCATTTCTTTTGAGTTTTCCAATGATGAAGAAGAGGAGGATTTCAACATATTAAAATGGTGGAGCCGACCGGAGAGAATGAGGTTCCCTACCCTCTCAAGGATCGCGGCACAAATTCTCGCCGTTCCCGCCTCAACGATAGCGGTTGAGCAAACCTTTAGCCGGAGTGGAAAGGTGCTCGATCCGACGAGATCAAACATGTTGCCCGAGACGTTGGAGGCACAAGTCCTCCTAGCCGATTGGAGGAAAGCGGAAATGCGAACATAAAAGAACAACCTCTCGGCGGAGGAAGGCGACGAAGATGACGACGAGCGACAACAAACGCCATCGGATGTATCGGCGGGAGAGTCCGACTAAGGTAAGGGTCAATCAGGGATATAAACAAAGGTAAGAGAACTACGTGGGCTTTGATTCCTCCTCCCCGAGAGGATACGTAGGCAACCGGGATTCCGGTTCAAGCCCAATTCTTCCCTTCTTTTTTTTAAAAAAAAGTTTAAGACTTAAACTTAAAAAAGAAGAAAATAAACTAATAAAAAGAGGACTTAAACTTTAAAAATTGGACTTAAACTTTAAGTCCAATTTTTTTAAGTTTAAGTCCTCCTTTTATTAGTTTATTTTGTTCTTTTTTAAGTTTAAGTCCTATTTTTTATTAGTTTATTTTCTTCTTTTTTAAATTTAAGTCCAATTTTTCTCTTCTATTTATTTTCTTATTTTTTTAAGTTTATTTCCATTTTTTTTTATGGTGAAGTGGCCGACCCGTCGACCCACCGGGTCTGACCCGTGACCCGGCGGGTCGGCCACATATACGGGTCCGGGTCAGCCTCCCCGGACCCCTGACCCGGCGGGTCGGACCCGTCGACCCGGCGGGTCCGACCCGTGGACATGCTTAAGGGGCGGTGACCGTCTTCGTGGTTGGCGCTGGCGAAGGCGCAGGGAGCGCTTCGGAGTAAGGTGTCACCCGCAGGGGTGGTGACAAGGTACCGCTGGGCGGTGAGGCAACAAAAGCTTTGCTTCGTGAACGATCTTTACTCCTAAGTGCTTATAACTCCTTCCTTAGCTTCTTTTAGTCTTCTTCTTCTAGACCAAGGAGTTAGTAGCATAAACCGACACAAATGCAATAAAAAGACTCTAAAAACTATCCTAAATGATAGTGATTTCATCACTTATCAAACTCCCCCATACTTAGACCTTTTACTCGTCCCGAGTAAAACAAATGACAGCAACTAGACTCAAAGGCCTCAAGAAGCATGGGCAAGCAGAAAAGACAATGAAAACAAAAGAAAAGCCAAGAAAGAAATAAAGAAAAGAGAGGAAATGTGAGAAAAAGGTGAGAAACTACCATCCTTATTGCTCCAAGAGTGGCCTACCCGGACAACCTCCTTATGACTCCCCTTCTTATGTCACCAAATGCCGGAAGGGAAACCTACACTCGGTGTCGCTCATTTTGCCAAGTTGCCCTTTCGGGTTTTCACCTTGCCACTCTTCTTCTTTTGATGATCTCACTTTAGTCTCACATCCCTCAAGTCCAATTTTGTACCAACATAAGGTTGGTCGGACTACCTTCTTTTTGCCTAAACCGCCCTTTCGGGTTTTCAATTTATCCAAGGATTTTCATGCCCTTTTTTTCATTTTCTTTGGCTTTTTTTTTATGAATTTCAAACTGAATTCAAATGCAAGACAAATCAAAAACTCGAATGAAACTGTACATGCAAGGATATGTGTTCCCCCATACTTGAAGATCACTTTTCCCTCAAAGTGGAAATGAGTCAAAGATAAATGTGGGAAAGGGAAGAGAAATGTACCCCTCAGTGGGATGGTCCAGATGGACCACCCGGACCCTCCTCCGGTGGGTATGGAAAGTGGCTGAAGAAGTGCTCCTGCCGGCGGTAGATGTCATCATTGCGGTCCTGTTGGGCCTCCATCCGACGTCCAAAAGAGGTCTCAAAGCTGGCCTGCCAAGCCAGCTGCTGAGCCTCCAGCTACTGCTGCTGGGCCGCCTGCCAAACCTCCTGCCTCTGGTCGAAGTAGGAGGTCATGGAGGTGGCAAAACTCGTCTACCAGCTCTGCTGCTGCTCCAGCATAGTCCTCTAGTAGTCAGACTGCCATGTCCAGAGCTGGGTGGTCATAGCCGCCATCTGAGTCTGAAGGCTCGCAAGGGCCGGATCCTCCTTTGGTGCCGCAGTGCTCCTCTTGATGAGCCCGGCTGGAGCTCGCAGCATGCCTCTCCACAATGGCCACTAGCGGTATCCTCGGCACGAAGGGATCTGCCGGAATGTAGAGCTCGGAGAGCTCATCCCCTAATGGTAAAGGCCGAGGGAGATAGGTGAGGTGGCTCCCATCTGCAAGGGAGATCCAAAATAGGTTCTCCCCGTCCCGTCGGAGGAGCTTGCACCTCCTAAGCATCCCCTTAGTGTAAAGAGGAGCCTCCAGCACATCCTCTAGCTTGGACAGGTCCATCACTTGTGAGGCGATCAAGGAGATCACCCCACCGCCGACAATGTCCCTCGGCTCGTTCCTCCTAATCCGCTTCAAAGCGGCAAGGAAGAGGGACGGCCAATCCATCACCTTCTCGCTTATCGGAAGGCAGGAGTAGAGTAGTGGGAGGTCCTTGAGGGCGACCTTGTTTTCCTCTTTGTGTCCACAGAAGACACTCATGAGGATCTTGGAGATGAGCCTCAAGCTAGGGTGAGTGAGTTTGTTGGAGTACTCACCCCCAGCATGGAACTCTGACCCGGTAGCTGTCTGCCACAACTCACACAGGTCCTGGGTCGGGACTGGATCCCACCACTTTGCGGAGGGGTTGAGAGTCACCCCGAAGGCCTCCTGTAGATCGTTGCAATCAAGTGTGTATTTCACCTTGTTGAACTTGAAGGTGAGTCCAATACACACATGATCTTCCTGCTCCATTGTGAAGGTAGAGATGAACTGTCTACTGAGCTCGGGATATGTTGGAGCACTCCTATGTAGGAAGTCTCCAAGCCCAGCATTCACCAAAAAGGATTGCATGCTCTCCATCATGCAAAGCTTCTCCAATATAGGAACGTGCAAGAATCGAGTTGCGTACACAACTCGATCTTGTACGATCCTATACCTCTCTTTCTCAGCTTTGGTCATTTTGTATTTCCTTTGTGGCTCCATTCTGGTATGTAATTTAGCAAAGGAATCAGAAACTTTCAAAAACTTGAGAGAAAATGAACCCTCTATTGTGTTATCCGCAGGGGCGGCTGTAGCAGGCGTAGGGGCGGCTGTAGCAGGCATAGGGGCGGCAAGGCGCAGTTGCAGGCGCTTGTAGGCGCAGGGGGGAGAAGTGCAGAGGGCGAATTTACTGGAGTGACGAAGGTGGTGATGTTGAGGCCGTTCCGGTGACTTCTTGCTGGTGTAAGCGTCGCCGGAGGTGGAGCAGGGGTGGATTTTGGTGGTTGTTGGTGATGAAGTGTGTAGTAAGGTGAGAGAGTTCGGAGGGAGGAAGGTGGAGCTGGTGAGGGTGGCGCAAGGGCGTCGCAAGGGTTTGGCAGTCGTCGGAGGTGGCGCAGGGGCGTCGCAGGGTGGCTTGTGAGTGGCTTTGGTGGGGTGCAGGGGCGTTGCACGGGTTTGAGAGGGTAAAGGCGAGGGAGATGTGGATGGTGAGGAGATAGAGAGTGGGTGGGTGGGGTAGGTGTATGGAATGCTTTTGCGATTTCTATTTTTTTTCTTTTCTGGGTAAAACCGCAGGGGCGGCAGCTTGCGCCGCAAGGGCGGTGACAAGGGAGAGGGGTCACGCAGGCTCAGCGCCGGGGGTGGCGCCGAGGATGTGTGTCAAGGATGGCTGCCGCAGGGGCGTGGGATGTCACCGCGGGGTGGTGACTAGCATGTTTGCAGGCGTAGGCTTAGCGCCGGAGGCGGCGCTGGGCATGGGTGTCACCGCAGGGGCGGGGACGCTGAGCCGCAGGGGCAGTTTTCTTGACAGAGGCTCCTCTTCTTATTCCTTCGTGTTGCCTCCCGAGAAGCGCCTATGTTTTACGTCGTTGGCTCGACGTAAGATCTCTACTTCTCTAACTGTGCTTCCTCTAGTACCATCTCGTCAATCGGATCGTTCTTGACTCCCTCAAGGTAAGGCTTTAGTTGTTGTCCGTTTACCTTGAACACCTTGTGCGTTTGGGATCATAAAGATCCACATATCCGTGAGGGTATACTTCGGCTACCACGAACGGCCCTGTCCATCTCGAACGCAGCTTACTTGCAAAAAGTTTTAAACGTGATTGAAAGAGAAGTACCTTATTATCTACCTTGAAGTCCTTCCGGAAAATGTTTCGGTCATGCCATGCTTTAGTCTTTTCTTTGTATGTGGTGGCATGGTCATATGCATCTAACCTCAGTTCCTCCAACTCTTGCAATTAGAGCTTCCGGAATTCTCCCACTTCCTCTATGTTCATGTTGCACTTCTTTACCGCCCACCAAGCTTTGTGCTCGAGCTCCACCGGTAGTGGCAAGCTTTCCCAAACACGAGCCTAAAAGGGGACATCCCGATAGGAGTTTTGTAGACTGTCCGATATGCCCATAGGGCGTCATTTAACCTTGCACTTCAATCCTTCCGTCCGGGCGAAACTGTCTTTTCAAGGATAAGTTGTTGATACTCGTTGGTGGACGTGGTATTTCTTAAGGAGAGCCGTTATCGTCTTGTTACAGAAATGGGTACCCCTATCACTGATTAAGGCTTTTGGAATTCCAAATCTTGCAAAGATATTTTCCTTAAGAAAAGCTGCAACCACTTTTGAATCATCAGTTTTGGTGGCCTTTGCTTCCGTCCACTTGGAAACATAGTCCACCGCAAGTAAAATATATGTGTGCCCGAATGAAGTAGGAAACGGCCCCATGAAAGCAATTCCCCAAACGTCAAATATTTCGCAAAATATAAGAGAGGATTGGGGCATTTCATGTATCCTTGAAAGATTTCCTACCCTTTGACATTTATCACACACTTTGCAAAACGCAAAAGCGTCTCGAAAAATGTGTGGCCAAAAGAAACCGGCATCCAAAACTTTTCTTGCAGTTTTGTTTGCCCCAAAGTGCCCCCCACATGCTTCGGAATGACAGAAGGTTAGGACAGATTGTACCTCATTGTCCGGAATGCAACGGCGAATTACTTGGTCACTGCAATGCTTCCAAAGGTAAGGATCGTCCCAAACGTAATGTCGAGCTTCAGCTTTTACCTTCTCTCGTTGTGCCTTTGTGAAGTCTGGAGGATATTCTTTCCTGATAATGAAGTTCACATTGTCAGCAAACCAAGGTTTAAAAGACTGGAGCTTAAGACAAACCTCTGTCGACGATTCCGCAGGGGCGCCTAGACTGAGCCGCAGGGGCGGCTGGTGTGAGGCGCGGGGGCAGTCACACAACAGAGAGTTGTGTAAAATGTATCGTCTAGAAAACTTCCAGCTATCTCTCTTCCTTTTCCTGGATCCTCCTCTTCTTTCATTAGTCTGCTCAAATGATCGACCACCAGGTTCTCAGCCCCTTTCTTGTCCCTTATCTCTAGGTTAAACTCACTTAGAAGGAGCACCCATCAAATCAATCGTGGCTTTGCTTCCTTCTTCGCCATGAGGTACCTAAGAGCTGCATGGTCAGTGAAGATAATTACCTTTACCCCAAGTAGGTACTGCCTGAATTTCTCAATGGCAAAAACCACCGCCAACATTTCCTTCTCGGTGGTAGAGTAATTCCTTTGCGCTCCATTGAGTGTCATATATGTATAATGGATTACATGAGAAGCCCGTCCGTCTTTCTGTCCTAATACGGCTCCAACGGCGTAATCACTGGCATCACACATGATTTCAAAAGGTTTCTCCCAATCCGGGGAACGGATGATTGGTGTGGTGGTAAGCCATGCCTTCAAAGTGTCGAAGGCTTTCTTGCAATTCTCATCTACTATGAATGTGACGTCTTTCTTGAGCAATTCACATAACCGTGCTGAGATTTTTGAAAAATCTTTGATGAATGTCGGTAAAAACCTGCATGACCAAGAAAGGAACGGATTTCCCGAACATTAGTAGGATAAGGTAAATTTTGAATTACATCAACTTTTGCCCTATCTACCTCTATCCCTTTTGAGGATATTACATGTCCTAGCACAATTCCTTGTTCGACCATGAAATGACATTTTTCCGAATTTAGAACCAAATTGGTTTCAACATATTTTTCAAGAACAAGTTTCAAATGTCCTAAACATGCGTCAAAACTGTCTCCATGGACGGTAAAATCATCCATGAAGACTTCAATGAAATTTTCTATGTATTCGGAGAAAATACTTATCATGCACCATTGGAAGACGCCGGGTGCGTTGCAAAGTCCAAATGGCATTCTGCGGTATGCAAAAGTGCCAAATGGGCAAGTGAACGTCGTCTTTTCTTGATCTTCTGGTGCGATGGCTATTTGGAAATAGCCCAAATATCAATCAAGGAAACAGTAGTATTGATGACCTGCAAGACGTTCCAACATTTGGTCAATAAAAGGTAATGGGAAATGGTCTTTTCGCGTTACCTTGTTGAGCTTGCGGTAGTCAATGCAAACTCTCCATCCGGTTTGCGTTTTGCTCGGGACCACCTCTCCATGTTAATTTTCCACCATGGCGATGCCTCCTTTCTTTGGAACCACTTGGGTTGGACTAACCCAAGTGCTATCCGAAATAGGAAAGATCATATCTACTTGGAGGAGCTTCAACACTTCCTTCTTGACCACATCCATCATTGGCGGATTCAACCTCCGTTGAGGTTGCCTAGAGGGTTTGGCTTCATCCTCAAGTAAGATCCTATGCATGAAAGTTGAAGGGCTTATCCCTTTGATGTCCGCAATGGTCCATCCAAGGGCCGTCTTGTGCTCTCTTAGCACTTTTACCAGCTTGTCCTCTTGACCGGTAGTCAACTTGATTGAGATGATCACCGGCAAGGTATTGTGTTTTCCAAGGAAAACGTACTTGAGGTGTGACGGAAGTCCTTCATTCTATTTCTGGTGCCTGCACTATAGACGGAACAAACTTCTCGCTTGGGGTTAGTAAAGTGGGCCCAATGGCCAAATTGGAGATAGGTAGCCTTTTATGCCCATCTAATTGGGCTAGGACCTCTTTCATGCTAGATGTTAATACATAATCTACTTTAAACCCATCAATGTCATGCTCAATTACATTTTTCAATTCGTCAACATCAGAGTTATCAAAAACATCTTGCACAAAAGGTTCAATAATGTCAATAGCACATAGGGAATGATCATCACTAGGAAATCTCATTGCATCATAGATGTCAAATTCCACTACTTCACCATCAAACTCCATGGTCAATTTGCCACTAACATAATCAATTTTTGTCCTAGCAGTTTTCAGAAATGGCCTACCTAACAAAATGGGCGCAACATGTGAATCATTTTCCATATCCATTACAAAGAAATCAGCAGGAAATATTAGGTTTTCTACCATTACCAACACATCTTCAATTATCCCTTTCGGGTACACATTAGATCTATCAGCAAGTTGTACTACAATCCTAGTTTCCATTAATGGCCCAAGGTCAAGTGATTTGTAAATCGAATATGGTAAAACATTGATAGAAGCACCAAGATCAAGCATTGCTTTGTCAAAGCGGGTCTCCCCTATAACACAAGGAATGCTTACCATGCCCGGATCGCTGCACTTCTTGGGCATTCTCGTTGGAAAACTACCGACACATGCTCACTTACTTGCACTTTTTGTTTCCCCTTCAGCTTCTGATTCCTCTTGATAGTGCAAAGTTCCTTCAAGAAACGAGCATACTTAGGAATACTTTTCACCAACTTAAGGAGAGGAATGTTTACCTCGCATTTGGAGAAAGTCTCAAAGAGGTCTTTGTCCTCAATGATTCTTCTCTCCTTCAGAGCCTCAGGAAAAGGAGCTGGTGGTTTCTCAAAGTACAGTGGCGGAAAGTTAGGCCGGATGTAAGAATCCTTCTCAGTAGAACTTTCTGTTGTATTTTCCGCAGAGGCATCAGCTTGTATGCGTAGGGGCGGCTCAGGGGTTGTCACCGCAGGGGCGGGGACATCTAGCCGCAGGGGCGTAGTCTGCTCTGTGCTGGGCGCAGTTGCAGCCGCAGGGGCGGTTGTGGGTGCGGTAAAATCGACAGAAGGTTTGCTTTGTGATTCTTTTGCTGGTTTTTGTTGGATTTGCTTCCCACTCCTTAATGTTAGGGTACTAACATTCTCCTTAGGGCTTATAAATGTCTAGGAAGACAATCCTCCGGAAAGTCTAAATTCGGTCCTTGAAATGGCTTCCGCCATTTGCCCAACCTATTTTTCAAGGTTCTTGATGCTGGATTCTATTGTTTGGACATGAGTAGCAAAGTGTTTAGTCAAAACCTCCAACATATCTTCAATTGTTTGATACTTACCTTGTCGGGGCTGTTGTTGTTAGTTTTTTTGATCCCTCCAACGAAAGTTTTGTTGGTCACGCCAATTTGGCATGAAGTTTTGTGCATAGGGATCGTTCCTAGGCCTTTGCTGATGTGGTTGTCCATAACCCATTGCGTTCACCTCAACATCGTCATCCTGGACTTATGGACACATGTCCGTTGGATGGTATGGATCAGCACATACTCCACAAGCTTTGAGCTGCTGTGGGATTCCCATAAGTGTTAGTCTCTTCACCATTTCCTTCAGCTCCACGAGGTCGGTGGAGATCTCACTCTTCCCGGTATTCACAGCATGAACTCCTTTCTTGGCCGGGGTTCTTCCAAAGTTCTGAGTTCCTTCCGCTAGTTCCTGTATCTTTTCCAAAGCAAGGTCAGGAGTTGAGTTAAGAATATTACCTCCGCAAGATGCATCGACGATCCTCCTTTCATTATCTAGCAAGCCATTGTACAAGTACAAGACTAGATCTTGAGTTGAATATCCGTGGAAAGGACAGCTGGATCGGATGCGTGAAAACCTTTTGAAGTACTCATAAAGAGTCTCGTTCGCCTCTTGCTCGATGTTGCTTATAGCTTTCTTCAAGCTGTTTGCCTTCTTGGGTGGGAAGTATTTCTCCAAAAACGCCTTGTGAAGGTTCTCCCAAGTGTCGATGCTCCCGGATGGAAGGTGGTAATACCAATCATCCGCGGAATATTTGAGTGTGAAGTCGAATTCCCTCATCTTGATTTGTTCTTCGGTATTGTTGGCCGGCTTCATGCTCATACACACGGTATGGAACTTCCCAAGGTGTTTGATGGGGTCTTCACCACTTAGCCCATGGAAGGATGGAAGCAAGTGAATGAGACCCGGCTTGAGCTCAAAATTGACTCCTTCCCCTGATGCCAGTATAGTGACCGCAAGGGGGTTTTAAGCCAAGGTGGGTTGCGTAAGTTGACGAAGTGTACGGTCAGCCATCTCTTGTTGGAGTTGTTGTTGTCTTTGTTGTCGGGTGTGCGTCCTCTCAATTTCTGGATCAAAGGTAGCAAGATCGGGGTTAGTAGCACGGGTTTGAACCATAAAAATGGTTCAAACCAATAATCAATAATAACAATAAAACACTAAAATCCCCGGCAACGGCGTCAAAATTTGACTGGAGGTATTTCTATGGTCGTCTACACCCAATCAAAAGTAAATTCCGACTTAGCACTAAAACAAGTATAGTGATTAAGTAAGGGTCTAACCCAAGAGAGTTAAGGTGTTTTATTAGATGAAATTATTGATTATAGAGGCAAGTAACAAAAGGGGGGTTTTAATTGAATTGATGCACACAAAAACTTATAAAAACGAATAACGCTACAAGTAAGACAAAGATGGGTAAATCTACACTAGGTTGATTCTAGGCATGCGATTGCTACTTTGGTGAGTTCCTTTTACAAGTTTTTATGTAAATCCCGTCTCGATCATATATATGTGTTGAGCCAACCGGCATCAACACAACTTTACAGGTTAGTGTTCCGTAAACCTACAAGAACAAATAGCAAGTTAGCTTTCAAACAAAGACTAAGGGATATAAAGAAAAGATTAAAACCATTAAACTTATCTTTATATTTGTGTTCATTTTCTTCAAGTAATTACAACCCGTTATTACTTAAAGTTTACTACTAGATTAAAGACCCGAACCCGGAACCTATTAATCCTAGTTCTTTGCATGCACTTTAGAACCTAAGGTGATCAATCTCAAGTAATAGTAAAACATGCAATTAGACAATGAAGATCAATGAAACACAAAGAGTTACTGAATGAAAACTTATATTAAAAAGAACTTACAACCAAGGTAACAACGCAGCTTCAAACCAACCCAATGTAGCAAGGGAGTTAGCAACTCATTACAAAGGTAGCAAGATAATTTAAAGGGAAAAAGTGGATAATATGTTGGATGATAAGTTGGATAACAAGTTGGCACTAGTACAGAACTGCACATTTAACACGGTTTCGTGTGCATTATTTAACACGATTATGAACCGTTCTAAAACTGCCTGTGGTAAATGTGTTTAACACGGTTGGTCTAGAACCGTGTTAAACGCGTTTACCACGGTTCATGGTTCAACCGTGGTAAAAGTGTTTAACACGGTTCAACGTGAACCGTGGTAAACGTGTTTAGCACAGGCAGTTTTATCACGGTTCGGCGAGAACCGTGTTAAACGTGTTTACAACGGTTCATGGTTCAACCGTGGTAAAAGTGTTTAACACGGTTAAGATGGACCGTGGTAAACATGTTTACCACATGCAGTTTTACCACGGTTCCATCCCAACTGTGTTAAAAGTGTTGTGTCAATCGTGTTTACCGGTTCTCTTCGAACCGTGTTAATCGTGTTTACCACGGTTCTCCTCGAACCGTGTTAATCGTGTTTACCACGGTGCTATAGAACCGTGGTAATAATGTTGATTTTTGGTAATAATACTGAACCGTGGTAAATTAGTAGCGCGTGTTAAATGTGAATTTGACCGTGATAAATGTGTTTATCACGGTTTCATCTACAACCGAAGTAATACTATATATTATTTTTTAAATATGCTATATTGTTGCGCATATATACCATACACCTGTAGTAATCCAACACAATGAACAAGCTAAACTGGTAGGCTAACCGACAAATAATACTAAAAAACAATCATCAACAACACCATGAGGATCGATCAATCAAATATAACCATGTCAATTGACAACAATAATCATTTCGATCATCTCAAAATACTAATCACTAAATATCCATAAGTATTTCATAATACCTAGCTTTTTACTTCAATATCCGTTCTTTCAACTTAATAAAACCAATGCAACTAGTGTACACGTATGAATTGTTGCACATAACTAACCCACTGATCTCGAACCTCATCGATTTGCTTATGCGAATATAACACCGACTTAGCTGACTCCGATAACCACTGTCAATTAAGGGGAAATGATTTAGTGAAAAACATGTCATATATACATGACAACACAAGAAAAGTGAATATAGCTAATGCAAGTCATAAGTATAGTGAACTTCACTAATAATAAATCAATTTTGACAAGTTAATAATTGTAAATGTTTAGAGAAGTAACTATAATTATACACATACCTTCTTAGGAACTTGATCTTGTCCTCCTGCGATAATCTCTTGAATAAATCGAAGGACATAATAACCACAATTTGCATTATCTTTCTTGTGAGGGCACTATAAAATAATCAACATTAATGAATTTAGAGAATAGTCATCACATTTTTTTATAAACTAATAAATTGAAGAGTGAACCAACACATTTCATAACAAACTTTTGTTAGCAATCCACACCTTCATACCCCTATTTACACAAAATTACATTACTACAAGGTAGAATGTTATTGGCTTCTTAGATATATTTATAACATGTTTATACTTACGTTTCAATTATATGCTTGATGTCGCCTACCAATTTTTCTCCCATTGGATTGAGCCAAAAGACTACATTCTTAAATGGATTTATAACACACAACATCTAGTGTCCCCTAGGCAATATTCACATAATTAAATTTCTCAAATAAACCAAATTTAACAAAATAATTGTAATATGAATAACATATCAATATAGTTTCTTGATATCCAATTTAAAAGTAGTGTTCATGAACAACCCAAAAGTAGTTTCTTGATATCCCACACACACACATATATATAGTTTCCTTCCTTTTTTTAATTATTTAATTCTCTCTTTAATTGCAATATTAAACTCATCAAGAAGCTATAAATATACAAAGGTATTAGTGTTTGAAACCGAAGAGAAAATTCGAAGACCCAAGTGATTTACCCTAGTATTTTTCTACTATTATTCCTATTTTTGTTATATGATTGTAGGAGTTAGTTAATTTTATGTTGTCTACCATGAAAGAACCAGCACATCATTGTGATTTGGCATGCTTGAGTTTGTGTACGGTGGTTGGAATGTCGTGAGAATATCTATTTTTCTCCCATGTTTAAGTTACACCTAATAATTTTAATACCAAACAACTAAGATAGAGATGCTAAAAATTAGCAAAAGAGAGGAGCATTTGCAAAAAGGTAGACTAAAAAGACGGCAAGACATATGAACATACCTTAAGTTTTGAAGAAAATGTCCTTGAGCTATAAAATGCAAAAATAACCTCTCTACGATCGATTTCTGCAAAAAAACATATATGTTACTTAGTTTAATAATATCTAATTCGGTAGTTTTCACAATAAGTAGGTAGAAGGCTTCTAAAACACAAAAAAACCCAAGACAATATATATACAAGAAACATAGGCAAACTTAGGAAGGCTTCTAAAATACAAAAAAACCCAAGACAAAACCAAGACAGAACTAGCAAATGCAGAATAAACTTGATACTAGAAATGATATGAAATAGCAAGAAATGCAACCTCAACAACTGTAAACTCAGCAATAGAAATTCAGCAAGACAGATTAAATAAATTCAGCAATAGTTTTCACTAAATTAAAATACTTTTTGACTACCAACAAGACAGAAGCAACCTCAAACAAGACAGAACAAACAAACTCAGCAATAACTCAGCAAGACAGAAGTAGTTTCTTGATAATTTTCTCAAAAAATACATTTTGACTACAAAACACATGTAAATTCAAACACGTGTAAACTCAGCAATAGAAACTCAGCAATAGAATCTCAACAAGACAGAAGCAACCTCAAACACTATAAATTCATCAACAAAAGCTCAACAACAAGAACTCAGCAAGACAGAACAAACAAACTCAGCAATAATTTTCTCAAAAAATACATTTTGACTACAAAACACATGTAAACTCAACAACAAAACTCAACAAGACAGAAGCAACCTCAACAAGCCACTAAACTCAACAATAGTTTTCACAAAAAATACGTTTTGACTAAAAAAACACACGTCTTGACTAAAAATATTAGAAACTCAGCAAGAGAACCAACAAACTAAGCATCAGATTTGGCAAGCTTCCTTGAAAATATATATAGTTTCTTGATATCCAATTTAAAAGTAGTGTTCATGAACAACCCAAAAGTAGTTTTTTGATATCCCACACACACATATATATAGCTTCCTTCCTTTTTTTAATTATTTAATTGTCTCTTTAATTACTTAATTAATCAAGCCAACAGCCCTCAACGTATATAATGAGCCCCCCCCCCCCCCCCCCCACACACACACAAATGAAGCTTATTTTGCTCAAAATCCAATTTCAATATTAAACCCATCAAGAAGCTATAAATATACAAAGGTATTAGTGTTTGAAACCGAAGAGAAAATTCTAAGAGCCAAGTAATTTACCCTAGTATTTTTCTACTATTATTCCTATTTTTGTTATATGATTGTAGGAGTTAGTTAATTTTGTGTTGTCTACCATGAAAGAATCAGCACAGCATTGTGATTTGGCATGCTTGAGTTTGTGTACGGTGGTTGGAATGTCATGAGAATATCTACTTTTCTCACATGTTTAAGTTACACCCAAAAATTTTAATACCAAACAACTAAGATAAAAATGCTAAAAATTAACAAAAGAGAGGAGCATTTGCAAAAAGGTAGACTAAAAAGACGGCAAGACATATGAACATCACAATAATTATCAAATGCAAGTCCTATTTACATTTGAACATTCAAATGTTTGATAGTGCTTAAATCCTAGAATTGACAACATTTTAAGACACAGAAGTCATACCATGTCAAAAATAAAAGCCATGTGCCCAGGAAGAAACATCTCATTTGTTTTGTTAAAGGTTGGAGGTTTGACTAAAATGTATATTAAAATCAAATTCATATTGCAATCTTAGGAGTGAGGGGTCATTGCTTCTAGTGGGGGTATAATACACAAATCCTAGAGTAGTTGTTCTTACTAAGTTTGGTTAATGTATACTGTTAGTTAAAATAGAAATTAAGCCCAAAAAGTATATCAGTGAAAATCTTCAGTTAAATCATATAAAGTAATTATGTGGAACACAAAAATGATAGACCTAGGCTGGAAAGCTATTAAAAAAACAACATTGAGAGGTCCAAGAAAAATCAAATTTTAAATTATATTAGGAACAGAATTAGATTCATGATTCACTTTAAATTTGATTCAGAAATTAACCAAGAAAAAATCCATTTTAAAATGATTTTTTGGTGAAGAATTAGATTCAGAAAGTTGCAACTAAGAAGATGAGAAGAATTTAAAGTAAGGCTGAGATATTGCAACTAAACTACAATCAATATTGTCTCAAGATTTAAAGCAATGTTGAGATGCTCGAACACTTTGAAGCAAGGTTGAGATACTCAGAGGTATTGTCTACTAACCGAATAAGCTTAAATTTTGCCAAATTTTTTGCCAAAATTTTTACCAAAATTTTCAAACTTCTATAGCAATTAACTTCTACAGCAATCAAGCATACACCTAAATATTTTTGCCAAGATTAACTAGCAATGAAGGACAGACATTCGTTGCAACTAAACTACAATCAATCTTTACCAAATCAGACCAAAGGTATGTATAGTATATTGTTTCTATGAAAATGACCAGCTAATTGCAAAATTACATACCATAATCAACCAAATTTTACCAAATCAGACCATAATCAACCAAAATCACATACCATATTCAGCCTATATCACAGACAAAAATCAACCAAAAATTTACCTGTTAAACCTAATGCCCGAACACTTTGAAGTCTTGTGATAGGGGCCGTCGTTGCAACTGAATTGCAATCGATCTTTATCCTCTTTTCTATTTGTGTCGAATTCCTAATTGCAACTGAATTGCAGCCCAGCGAGAATGAATCCCTAATCGCACGGCCAGCGAGAGCGAAGACTTTTGCAGCTTTGATCGAAGACGAAGATCCTTGAGCTTTGATCGAAGACGAAGACGCTTGCAATTTGCCCGAACAAATCGAAGACGAAGATAGGCGCTTGAGAGTTGCAACTGTATCGATCCTTTGGAATTTTGGGAGTTGAATGAAGAACGTATGCTTGTTGCGCAGCTTTGAGTTTAGGGTCTAATTTGCTTTGGTCAATTTTTAGATAGATGTTGCCGCTCCCCTATACATTAATTAAGGTTTGGTTTTGTTATTTAATTATCTAAAGTAAAAGATTATGAGATTTACTTTTAAGAGATTTTTTTAGGGGAGAAATAAAATCCCTAAAGGTATATTTAAAAAATTAAATATTATTGATATATTATATTTCGGGGTAATTTTAAAAATCCTAGAGTTTGTTCGTATTAGAAGGGTTTTTATTAACCCCTAAGAAATTGCGCTCAGTATCCACTAGCCGTATCATATACCTGTCTTCGTACTGAATTGCGCTCAAAGTATCCAAACGAATAGGATAGGATTACCCTGTATTAGTTTTAAAGGAAATCGGAACGAACAAGAAATTAAGCAATAGAATCCAGAAGGAAACCTTAAATCGCCAAAACCAGATTCGACCTGCGTGGAACTGGCGTCGTCGAGGGGTACGGTGAACTAGCGCGGAACCGGGATCGACTTGTGAGACGGAAGGACTCGCTGGAGATAGACTAGAAGTGAACTGGCGTGGAATCGGGATCAACTAGGAGACGGAAGTAATCGGTGGAGAACAAGGGGTTAACGTACTGCGTGTAACCAGAATCGACCTTGAAGGTATTTTGGGCATGAACTAGCGCGCTAGATCTAATTTTTAGGTCAAGTAGAAAATATATATACGTACGGAATATCTTATCTGTAACACGGTTGATCGATGCTTTTTAACACGGGTTTAACGAATTTTATTTTTAATTCCCGGCAAATCCCGCGCTTTCTCAAAAATTTTGAAATTATTTTTATAAAACTATTTAACACGGTTAATTGAAAGACGTGGTAAAGTGTGTTCATAAGCTTATTTAACACGGTTTAGAGGATAACCGTGGTAAATTGTAAACCTTTTTACTACGGTTTCGAAAAGAACCGTGATAAATGATGAACAATTTTAACACGGTTACAAGTAACCGTTATATTATAACAAACCTTTTAACACGGTTCACAGGATAACCGTGTTAAAATGGGCGATTCTATACATTTACCACGGTTATTTGGTGAACCGTGGTAAATTATTAGTATTTTTAACACGGTTTTTGGGGCAACCGTGGTAAAAATGTTGAATTTGCATATTTACCACGCAAAAACACGGAACCGTGTTAAATATACCGTACCCAATGTGCATTTTTGTACTAGTGTGGATAACAAGTTGGATGATTCTAGCAATCAACCCAGGACTATTTATACTACAAAAGACACTTAATAGGAGTAAATGGTCGGCCTAAAACAGCCACTTTTAATGCCATAAAGGTGGTGTAAACAGCCGGAGTAAAGCTTCTGACGTTAAACCGCAGGGGCGGCCTTCAGCTCCACAGGGGCGGTGAAGGAAAAAACGCTTGACTTCTTCATGGCCGCTGGGGCGGCTAGGCAATTCCGCAGGGGCGGATCTTTAATGCTCTTCAAAACGTCTGACTCTTCGACTTCCTTCCGTTTCTGATGCCAAGCCGCCGGGGCGTCCTAGTGTCGACGCAAGGGCGGTGACACAGTCTCTTCATCTTCCAGCTCCCAGGTTGAGGCGCAGGCAGAGGCGCAGGGGAAGGCGCAGGGGCGCTGGTCTTCGCTTCTTCAGAGCAAGTGACCGCAGGGGCGCCAGGGGTTGACGTAGGGGCGGTGACCGTCTTCGTGGCTGGCACTGGCGAAGGCGCAGGGAGCGCTTCGGATTAAGGTGTCATCCGCCCCTGAAAAGGCACCGCTGGGGCGGTGAGGCAAAAAAAGCTTTGCTTCGTGAACGATCTTGACTCCTAAGTGCTTATAACTCCTTCCTTAGCTTCTTTCAGTCTTCTTCTTCTGGACCAAGGAGTTAGTAGCATAAACCGACACAAATGCAATAAAAAGACTCTAAAAACTATCCTAAATGATAGTGATTTCATCACCTATCAGTAAGACTTGGTAACTTCTATTCTAGCTTGTAATGTCTTTTCTTTGGTTTATTCTTCATTATCTAGCCATGACTTGCAAGCATGCTCTATTTGTGAAGTTTGATCTTGATATGTATATTATTGGCTGAATAGTTGTGATTCTAGGGTGAAGGAATGATGTTTATGCTTTGGACTATGATTGTATGGACTTCCATGTTAGCTTAATATTGATTTGTGTTCGAAACCCCAACTCAGTATAGAATCAGGGCCTGTTCTTCATGATTCCACGGCCATGGTTTCTATGATGCACCTGTGATTTTCTCTGTTGTGCTTATATTGATGAATCTGGATTTTAGGGTGTAGATGTGTTGAAATCCTAGTTTTTGTTGAGCCTAATCTAGCTTACGGTGACCTAATGCTAGCAACCTTTTTGAGGGATGAGACTTACCCGGTAAGTCCTCTCTTAGATACATAAGATGATGAACTCTAGGTAGTAGTGAGCCAAAAAAGCCGCTATTGGATGAGTGTGCTAGGATCGTTGCCTAAGACTTACGTTTTCCGAGACTTACCCGGTAAGGAGGGGTTTGACCCTTAGGTAGTGGCCGGTTTGTGTAGAATTTCCGTCCTTCGGTTCCTTGAGACTTACCCGGTAATAGGACTTTAGGTGCGAGACTAGTGGAGCATGAGACTTACCCGGTAATTGCTCCCATTAGAGAAATACTCAACTCCGAACAACCAAAGATTTCCTTTGATCTTTAGAAGTATGAGTCCATTGTCATAATTGGAATTCTGAATCTCTAGAATCCGCTTTCTTACCTCTTATCTCCTATCTTTATGTTTGTGTTGCTTGTTTGTGTTCATATATTTGTGATCCTTGTTTGATCACCAAAAACCATCCATAAGTATTGTGTTTTGCAATTTCTTTATTCCTCATTTCATCTTAGTTTAGATTTTCACTATCTTTGATCATTGAATGACTTGATTTCACCTCAGTTTGTGTTCGACCTCGGAATACTTTCCTTTCTACATAAAAATCCGTACACTAAAGGTTTTGCTAGGTATTCTAGGAGATTAGATCGAGTTTATAAATGTAAAGCTTTTTGTGCTACAATCCTAGCGTAACAAGGAAGAGTTGAGAGATTATGAGCTTCTTCGATGACAGTCATTTTTGGTCCCCACTTAGCTTTAGGTAAGCTCCTTCGGACCTTCTTAACTTTTTCTTCATTTCTGAAGACCTTTCCAAGTGAGTCCAGGTTATTCACAATCTCAGTAAATCTTGTGAACATTTCTTTGACTGGTTCATTTGGGTTCATCTTGAATAGCTCATACTGTCTGAGGAAGATGATAATCTTTGTTTTCTTGACTTGACTTGTTCCTTCGTGTGTGACAACGAGTTTGTCCCATATTTCCTTTGCACTCTTGCATGATGATATGTTGTTAAATTCATTTGTATCTAATCCACAATAAAGAATGTTCATAGCTTTGTAGTTCTTTGACACACTGTCCAAATTAGCTTGTGTGAAGTCAGCTTCCTTCTTTGGGACTTGAACACCTTCAATTGTGGTAGTTGGGACTTTGGGACCATTCTGAATGATGCTCCATAGTTCCATGTCTTGATCAATAATGAACATGCGCATGAGTGTTGTCCAATGGGCAAAGTTGTTACCGCAAAAAAAGTGGTGGTCGAGATGAGGATCTTCCTTGAGCAAATCCTCCATCACCTACAGGATTCATGATTAGTCCCACTGATGGTTAAATCAATATACATGAGTCTAGCTCTTATACCAATTGAAGAACCGTTAGGTGAATATAAAGGATAAAGGATACTCTAGAAGGGGGGTTGAATAGAGTATCGGAACGTTTCGCAAAAACCTATCTCAAGGCTTTGAAACTGATTTCAAAGGCCTTGATGTCGATCTGAGCTCTTTGTGACACACTTTGATTTCAAGGGCTTTGAATTGATTTCAAGGGCCTTGACTTTGTTCACCTGCAAGACAAAGTTAGTCATAATAAAGCAGATAAAGTGCATAATGTAAAAGATCGACACGAGGATATGTTTACGAAGTTCGGCTCTAAATAGCCTACTCTCCATCCCAGGGTATAGCCGTAGGATCTAACTATCTATTATCATCTTCAAAGAGTCCTAGATACAAACTAGAAGAAATCCCCTTCGTCTCTCACTGTAGCCAACACTACGATCTAGCTCCAACTCTTCACCTTGCTATAATAGCATAGTTACTTCGCAGAGTAACACACACTCTAGTATAACACTCTTTAGATATACCAATGAAGCTCTCGAGTTTTATCTCTCTCTAGGAGATAAGGCTTTTTGTAAAAGAGAGAAAGAAAAACTTGTTTGATCAAATGAAGATGCTTTGGATTGCTTGAAGACTTTGAATGTTTCCGTGTAAGCTTGTGTATCTTCTTCTTCAATCGACATCTTCATTTATAGTCTTTGATGGAGAGGTCTTCTAGCCGTTGGGAAGATGACCGTTGAAGATGATTCTTCTTCTCCATGAAAGCCGCTTCTTGGTTGAGATGAGGTAGACGTTGTAGATCTTCTATCGTCTTCATTTCTTTAAAGCATGTTGATCTCCCTTGTCCGTAATCTTCTCAAACTTGTTGTAAAGATATCCAAAATCCATTGAGAGAGGATCTTTGCGCTTTTGGTTGAGGATCTTTGTAAGATCCTGTTTTGAATTCAATCTACTTGGTCGGTTGAGATCTTCTTTGAGCGTGGTTGCTTAAGATCTTCCTTTGAGCGTATCTTCTTGTTGGGCATATCTCCTTAGAATATTTTATTTGATGCTTGGTAGATTTGGTTGTTGGAGTTTTGAAATCCTTCCAGCAGTTTTGATTCTACTTCAAGGATTTGGCTTCTGATCCCTTGAAATAGCTTTCAAGGCCTCCGTGTTGAATGTCTCTAAACTCTTCGTTTGTCCTTGTATTCGATGTCAAGGCCTCCGTCGGTCCTTCAAAATGCGTTTCAAGGCCTGCATACATTCTAGACAAAACACCAAAATAAACCAAGCAACTAGACATATAATCGATAATTTATTAGTATTAAAAACCACTTTATTTGTGTTTAACTCTTCCATCATCACCTATACAAATATATAATCAAGGTGGAGTTTTCAATATGAATACTAGTACTACTAGCTTATGTGTGGCCATCCTCCGGCTAATCTTATACATACACCGACGGCGGGTGAGTTCGGCATCGGTCGGGTGTATGTATACACCTCCATGGTTGGTTCACATTATTTAAATTTATGGTGGTCTAAATAGCAAACCTTAAGTTTTTGTTTTCATTAATGATTCTAATGGTAGAGTATTAGACATAGTGGAGAATTAGGTACCACTACTAAATTTATAATGTAATATATTTGTAATAAAATTATGAGGTATTAGAAGTTGGATTACATGATGAAGTTTGAGTAGAGAGATTATAATAAAGCTTAGTGTGTTATATTATATGTTTTGATTAAGGAAATGAGAAGTTTGTGGTTTGACTATGGGCTATAGGTGATAAGTATTGAAGATAGGGAGAGTTAGTATCCAGTTGTATATGACGATTGTAAGCATGATGGACTTATATGTAAGTTTTATAGGGCACTTGAGCACTCCTATATCTCGCTTTTTTACATGCTTGCTTAATGCTTAAGATTCTGATGTTGATTTGAATGAATAGCCAATTAATTTAATGCATAATTTTGAAATTAATAATTCACTAAATTCCATAGGCGATTGTGGCATATGGTAGGGGCAATATGCTTACAGTAAAGCAGTGAGTCAGATCACATGGCCTCCAATCCCACATGGGAATCTTTATGTTGAATCCGGGGGTAATACAGTAAATTACTCTGGTGATGTAGGACAAAGGAGGGATGGAGCCGTTGGGAAATCACCACCACGCCCACAAAGTCTTTTACCCACTGCACTGCGTATTGTCTCTACTACTTGAATAATTACCCGCCCTTTTTCTTATTTTAATTTAATGCTCCCATGTATCTTCATAATATTAAAAAAGGAATTAAAAATGATTTCCCGCTTACCTAGATTAGATTTGATGCGCACTGCAAACTAACACATATTTAACACAACAAAAATTACATATTCAAACAAAGCATAATAACATCAAAACACTAGGACCATCTGCCTTGTAAAACTCTTAAAAAGAGTTTCGTTATTTCTAAAAAAATTTATTCAAACAATTATCTTACTCACCCCTCTCTCCTCTATTAAATTTAATATAATTTTTAAATTACTAAAAACCTCTTATTTTATATAATTCAGCGATTTTTTTTTTATTATTTTCTTACTCTGCGGGCAAAAACTTGACAAAATTGATTTTTTTGCCGAGAAACCTATTATCACTCATTATATTATATTGATTTCAACACATTATAATATTTATTTTTATTTTTATGTCAAAAAATAGCTACAGATATTCTCAATATCTAGGATGTAGATGCTCGAAAGTCCTAATGTTTTGCACTCGTCCATAGTCCAAACCCAAAAAAGGAGATATTCCACACTTTTTCGGATCCTAGACAATAAAAAACAGGCCTATAAAATCATTGTAAGGTGTCTATTTTCACGTAATTCACTAAACTACATTTTCCTTGAGATGCAGCATAGTATAAAAATCACTTCAACAAACAAACTAGGACCTCTATTATATCAAACGAAGTTTCTTTTTCCAGATTATGGTGGATGAAAATTTTTTGAGTTTTTTTCTACATTCTTGTCCCCATTAGATTACTTTTAGAAATTCTTTATCATATAGAATAATCAAATATAATACAATCTTTAAACCTCATCTAGTACCAAACAGTTGTCGAAATATAATTATCACCTAAACAATCTAAATGAAACTCTTACAATCTAATATCAGACAGGCACTAACATACTAATTTTATGATATATAAAAATATTTTATGATACAAAATTAGAACGAATTTGTCAAATATCATCTCACACCTATATGCATATCTTCACATTTATATAGAAATATTATAGAGTTTGACTTAAAGTGACTGATAACACCCCATTAAAAATAGATATAAAATATATATACTTTCGTAAAAATATCTATTCAATTACCTACTATTTTAGTTCTTTTACAATTATGATAATATTCCTTCTTCAACCTTTTAAAAAATAAATTTTATCATGTGAAAAATATTTAACATACTAAATATATGATATAAAATAAGAAAGAATGTCTATATAACACGAAAAACTAAATATAGGAGTTATATTAGATTTTCATCGGCTAAAAAAATTAAAGGAACATAACGAAAATTTAAAAGGTACTTTTTTATTATTATTATTATGAGAATTAAACTTATAAAAATAACAACAATTATAAATGCAAATATGCAAATGCTCGTCAAAAAATGATGAATTAGATAAATATGAAGGTAAAAATCTCTGTTTTATTGAGGACAAACAAATCATTCTAAAAGAAAAAAGATATAACATCAATTAGGAAAAATCAAAACTTGATTTCATAAGCTAAATTTTGATGGTTTTAAACTGGACTCGGGAGTAACCTCTATGGGCTATGTTATTCGGGATTATAACAAAAAGGTGTTAAGTCTTGACACAGAAAAAAACAACTTTAACTCATTAATCAAAGCTGAAGTGTTTGCCCTCAAATTAGGCCTCCAAGAAGCTAAAAGACTCAGTATAAAAAAAAGATTAAAACTGAAGGTGATAACCTCTATGTTATTAAGGCACTCCAAGGTTGGTGGAGCTGTCCTTGGGAGATCGAGATGATTGTTTCCGACTCCATTTTGGATCTTTGTTTTTTCGACGAAGTCCGGATTAGACATGGTTTCAGAGAAATAAACCTGTGTTGCTAACCGACTAACCACTGAGTGCATCGACCCCCAACACCACTTTTTTTGATGATCTTGACCTTCGTGTTCTGGTTGGTAATGATGCTTTTATATTCAAATAAGAATCATGCACACGTTGCATTATATTATCTGACATAATTTACTATTAAACCTATTAATTAATTACTACTTAGTTGCGGCATATATCACAGATATATGCAGATGCTCACCTAATGTACGAGCAAGCTTGTGGTTGGATCGCCGCGTATTCAAAAAATATATTAGACATATACATTATAAAACAAAGTATAAACAAAATTAAAAATAAATTTGGGGCTGTACGCATAAGGGTTTTCTGACGAAAAAGATTCTGGTTTAATAATTAATTTATTTATCAGTAACTAAGAAGATATCTCGCACCAATTGAATAAGATGTACTTACAGTTTTTTGAAAAATTAAAATTATATCATTTAAACCTTACTATCTGAATTATAATAACCTAAGTTATGTCTAAAAATTACACCCGAACACAAATTCCAGATAAAAGACGTCTTCTTAACTTACTAATAAACTAGTTTATATCCTGTTTTTTATGAATATTTTAATAATATTTTTTTTATGTATATCAATTATATATATAAAATATTATTTTAAGTTATATTTATCGATGGCAATTAGAAGGATATAAGTTAATGTGTGCCGGTCACAAAGCCGCCCATCCACGCACGAAAGCCCACACTAATTACACATGAATAAGTAAGTATCCATTTATTTAAATGTACTTAGGATTTGACGAGTAAGTATTTGTTACAAAACAATGTAGGTAAATTATATTGTAATATAATGTCAGTTATAGCGTCAATAAATAATCAATTTGTTTAAATGTACTTAGGATTTGTTTTCAAACTTAAGAATAAAATGGTTTTATATTTTAAATCTACATTTTTAAGTTTTCATCTATAACTAATATTTAAAATTGGGGCATGTTATATACACGGTGCTCATATGCACAAGGACCAACAAAACTCGCAAGGTGTTGACGTTTAATTTGAACGCTCACGGATGACGTAGGCGTCCAAAAATTTATTTATTTTTCAATCAACGAACCCTCACCCAATTTTTTCGAAACAAAACTGAACGCCTGTTTTAATTTAATTGACCCCTTTATCATTCCAAATTTGTTCTTTATCAATATTTTGGTTTACTATGAAGACACATTTTATTTTTAAAATATAAATAATAGATAATGGTATGCTGTTTTATAAATTTTTTGAAAGCATTAAAAAAAACACTTAACTATAACTTTCTCTATTTTCGGTATAAAATATTGTCCTATTATTTATTCACAAAACTTTAATGTAATTTTTCAGCTTTCAGGAAAAATAATATGAACATACCTGACAAAAAAAATGCGCCGTTTAAAAGAAAATCGAATTATAATTACTCTTATGATTGAATTATTTCTTAATTAATATAACATAATTGCAAGCACACACTAATTAGGCATAAACTAGTTATAACTCGCACCTTGTGCGGATATATTTATATATCTTTTGAGTAATATGTCATAAGTCGTGCGAACTAAAGACATATTTATGAAATATTATAGTAATATTCACCTTTAATTATTCTCAAAACGATAAAACAATCACGAATATATTTAATGCTTATACAATGCATATTTTTTTAAAAAAAAATTATACCACACCCAACTTTGTTAAAGACTTATAAATAAATTACTTTAATATATTGTGATTACGTAAACGGAACATACAAATTTAGTTTTGTAGATAAAAATAATTTGAAACAAAATGTGCACTAAATAATAAAATGAAAAATAAAAGTTTATTTTCTTAAAACATACACAAAAACTGAAATGAAGCTTAAAAATACAAACAAAAACATAAACAAAATAATAAGATGAGCAAAATTTGGAATCTTAAACTTTATTGTTGTAGCGAGACAAATAATATGAAACAAAATACTTAAATAAAAAGAATACATGTATTTTTATGATTAAAAAACAGAATACAAAAACAAAATACAAAGATAAAAAGAATACCGTAAAGGAATATTTTTAAAAAAAAAAACAAACATTTTTAGAAAATTATTTAGATTTAAAAAAAAATCAAAATTTGAAATTTAGTAGATTAAAAGACATTTTATAGATGATTATATTTGTATAAAAAATAAAATGTTACTTTAATTTTGTAAACAATAAACGGAATATGTGTAAGAGCTAGCATTTTAGAATCCTAATTAATGATTAATGTTGATTAACTTAATCATCGTAATTGACACATAACTCGCGAAGAGTGCGTAAGTGATGAGTATGAGTCTCACCGTTATGTCCCTGACGTAATTTTTGACATATGGAGAATTTTTCACTTTTTCCCCCGGGTAATTATTTTTACCATCCGGTGTTATTTGGAGTATTTGGGAGCTTGAATTAATAAAACGGAAGTTGAGAGAAACGATCAATACATCGGACATATCCTAGATATGAAATAACATGGAAAGGCAAAACGGCCAAAAGAGTCACTATTTCGTTTCTTAACGGCTAAAAAGACGGCTTGGGAATACGCGTTTTCCGAGGCAGTTGCGGAATAATTATCCATACAATATTCTAGATTTATTATTCCAATTTTGAGAAGTTTGGAGAAAGGGGTTCAACCCGCCGTCGGATCGGTGAAATGATAATTATTGACTACGTTAAAGGATAATTATCGTCTTCACTGTAAATAGAGGAAAATCGTTTATTAATTCATTTCCTTTCACGTTTCTTCGTAAGAGTCTCAACCTTCAATCTCATATCTACTCTCCGTTTCTAATCCGATTTTAAATCCGTTTGAGTTTTTGGATTCCTCTCTTCATTCTCTTCATTTTGGTATGTATTTTCTGTGTTTCCGAGCAAGTGAAGATTGCTCGAGTATATATGCTACTGGGCCGGTTCCGTTGCTCCGATTCCGGTGAATTTGATAGTGTCCGAGCGTAGCCTGCGTCGTTGTGATTCCGAATCTTCTTTCGGATCGTCAATTGGGTTAGTAATGAATAAGTTATAAATTTATTCATTTTTTGTATTGCGATTGGGCCTAAATTGATCTTAGACTTGACAAAATGGGTGATTGGAAATTCCATTATACTCGTTATATTATTCTGGTGATTATGGGTTATTTGTTTGATGAAATCTGATGATAGGTGGGTTCTGATATTGTGTGCGGACAAAACGTTATTTTGGTGAAAGTTAATTAACTAATTAAAGATTAATTAATTAAATTAGGATTAGAACTAAGATTGAGGAATGTTGATTGGATGATACCTTGAGAGGTTTGAAAAATTGTGAGATGTTGAGTTTATGGATTGATAGTTATGATATTTGAGGATCTATGAGGCTAGAAGTAGAGTCTTCTAGCATAAGTTCCGATGATTGATGTTTATGCCTGGTTTATCAGGCGTGGTGGTTATTCCTACGGGAATTCGAGGTTGATCGATTGTTGTGAATATCTGAATTCAGGTAAGTCCGTAGGACTTACTTAGCTGCATTCCTATATTGGATGTATGCACGAGTGCACGAGTGATGATTGTTATGGGCTTTCTAGCATGCGATATTGATTATTACCGATGTATGATTGACCCCCTTGAAGCGGACGATGATAACCTTTTTCATTTATCCTGAGGGAGTCTGAGAGGTTCTCTGAGGTCAGACCAGAACTGGTATAAGGAGACGGTGCTGCACCACTCTAAATGTATACGGGAGGTACTCTGAACTCCTTCAGATGGCTATAGTACCCAAAGGCGAGAATGATATACTTCTCGTGTCACAATCATAAATATAGTTTTGAGTGCATAACGTTATAAAGATAGTTAAATGGGAAATGTGTGATAGCATGCTTGGTGTTTATTATGATTTTGATGTGTGTATGTGCTTATAGATGATCTTACATATGAATTGTTAGCTAACAGTTTCATACCGTGTTGTAGATGCTTTGCAGGATAGGAGGACTGTAGAGTGATCTCGAGGAGTGATCAACCGAGGTATTCCGTACATCTAGGATGTTGTGGGTTTATGGGATGTGTATATATACAATGATGTTGTTTTACACTCGGTTTTGGGGTTTTGTATATATTACGATACTTGATATTTCTGTTTTATAAAGGTTGTTTTATATTTATTTGTTCCTTATTGTAAGATCCAGTGAACTTGTTGTCAAGCTATGGTCGGGACCGATTGTGAGATCCTAGCCCCGTAACACTCCGAGTCCTATGGATTTGGGGTGTTACAAACATGGTATCAGAGCCTTAGGATGACAACAATGACACTTGCAATCTTTTTGAAAGGCCGAATAGATAAATTAACAAAACCCGATAGGGGTCTGAGTTTTCAAAATAAGTTTTGATTTTAAACCCAGTTCGTAGTCGATTTGGGATAGAATGTACGGGAAGTCATCACTCCTTCCGTGGATCTCAGCAGTTTAGTTATATAGATATATACTAGAATGCGTGTGTTTTTCTGGACTTGCGTCTTTCCTATATATACATATGGTTTTAGCGTGACCTTATACATAGATATGATATTATCGCTGATGGCTCAAATTAGAGCGACATTTGATGTAGGTTGGGGAAGAGGTAGACCACCTCTATCTCCGGTAGTCCTAGGTTGTGGACAAGCTGGTAGACCTCCAATGTCGAGAGGTCGGGGTCGAGTCTCCATTGTTGATCCGTGATAACACGATTTATGACTTAGAATTAGGCACTCATTTAGATAGTTTTTCCGCTCATTCATGCATGGTTTGCACTAGTTCGTGACGATTTGCACTCAATTCATGTATTTTGTCGAGATAGACGTCTACACAGACTTTTGCATGCTTTGTAGGTATTTTGGGAGCTTTAGGAGCTTAATCGATACATTTGAGGATCATTCCTCGAGATGACACACCTTCGGACTCATTGGGAAGCAAGCTAGGAGCTAAGGAGGACACATGGGACCTTGTTGGTGCATGCCTTGCACCAAATTGAGGCTTGATGATCCAAAACAAGCCGAGGCACCAAAACCACGGCCACTGGGATTTCCACGGGCGTGGAAATGGGCCGTGGTTTTCCCCATACAGTTGTGACAGCTGTCCCACGATCTTCATGGCCGACTCTTGCAATTTGTTGAGGATATAAGGTGGTCCTGCAGGCTGTTAAGGACAGACCCCATCACTCCATTCTCTCCCACACTCTCAATAACACATATTCTCTCATTGGAAGATTGGCTTAGAGCTACACTTGGAGGAGAAGAAAGGCTTCCATTGGAGAAGAAGAGAAGAACACACCATTCTCAGTTTTTCATAGTTTTGAGTGAGATTTGTGAAGAGGTTTTGCAAGGATTTGTAAGAAACGAGTGAACCTTCTTTTGAAGGGTTGTAAGTCCTTCTTGAACTCATATTCAGCTTGGATTTCTTGGTTCCACTAGTTTCATCTTTCATTTCATTTCATTTTACTTGCTATGGACTCCATGATTGTATGCTTGATGAGTTTGATTATTGAGATGTATGTTGTTGGCTAAATAGATGCGATTCTAGGGTAAGGAAATAATGGTTATGGCATAGACTATGATAGGATGGACTTAGATATACCTTTGGATGATTCGTTTGCTTGAACCGAGCTACTGTTGGAAACCACGGTTCGTTCTTGCAAGTCCACGGCCGTGGAAAGGGATGAACAACCCGTGGTTCTGACTAACTCACTTGTTTTGATGAATATAAGTGCTAGAATGTTAGATTATTGAAATCCTAGTGTTTGTTGAGCTAAATCTATCCTAGGGTGACCTAGTGTTAGCAACTAAGTGTTAGAAGAGACCTACCCGGTGATTCTTTCTCTTAGATACCGAAGATGACGAACTCTAGGTAGTAGTGAGCCTCACAAGCCGCTATTGGACTACATGTGCTAGGATAAGTGTTTTGGACTTGCCTTCCCGAGACTTACCCGGTAAGGAGAGGTTAGATCCCTAGATAACCATCCGGTTTGTGAAGATATCCCTACCTTAGGCTTCTAGAGACTTACCCGGTAATAGGACCTTAGGAGCGGGATTAGTGGATCATGAGACTTACCCGGTATTTGACCCCATTTGAGAAACGTTCCTTCCCAATATACTATAGTTAACCCAAAGAATGACTAGATAGCTTGAGTGCAATGCCATAACCGGAATTTCCAACCCCTAGAATCCACTTTTCTCTCTTGATTACCTATCTCGTGTTTGTGTTTGTTTGTTTGCCTTGATAGCTTAGTTATTTGTTAGTCTTGCATGATTTGTGATCTTTGATTGATCACCACAAAACCAATCCAAAAACATTGAGATTTTCATTTCTTTATTTCTTTCTCTTTTATTAGCCTAGATCAACACTATCCTTAGTCACTAATCGATTCAATTTTACCTCAGTCTTTGTGTTCAACCTCGGAATACTATCCTTACTACAAAACGTGCCGTACACCGCTTGCACTTTGCAAGTTTTTGGCGCCGTTGCCGGGGACTAGGTCTAGATTGAGTCTTTTTGTGATTGTTTATAGTGTAGGTCTTTCTTGTTGCTTTTGATCTTGTTTGGTTTGTGTCTTTGCATTTTCAGGGCATCTCTCATTCTTTAGGTGCATGCGAAGATCTCGTGGCAAGGATTTAGCTCCATTCGATCCCGAACCGGAGAAAACCCTTAAAGCTAGATCTAAGAGCATTAAGAAGAAGAAAGAGATGGCCGCAAGAGATCTTCAAGCTGAGTTGGATGAGGCTTTAGAGAAAATTAGATTGAGAGATGAGCTCTTGGAGAATAAAAGGAGGCTTGCCAATGAGAGGCAAGAAGCAACTAGGAGGGAGATTGAAGAGATTAGGCAAGCTCTTGTGCAAAGAGAGCTTAATCGTCAACAACCTCCTCCACCACCACCACAACCGCAGCCGGCAGTTAATATTCGGTTTGAACCGATAATGATTGAAGAGCCTCAAACGTTAGGGCAACGTATCGATCCGGCACAAAGGGCACACCGTCCGGGTGTGAACTTAGGAGATCCCGTAGCCCATGATTACGAACTCTGCCCTGAAGTTCTACAAATGATCCGGCATAATCAATTTGGAGGGATGGAAGGAGAGTCTCCTCATCAACACTTGATGAATTATGCGATCTTGATGGAGACTCTAAGGCCGCCTAGATTGGAGAACAACAACCATAAGCTTAGGGCTTTTTCCTTCTCACTTAAGGATAAAACCTTGGCTTGGTACTAATCGATTCCACTAGGGCGTGTGAGTACTTGGGAGGAGATGACAACCGAGTTCTTGACTAAGTTCTTCCCACCTTCTAAGACTACCAAGCTAAGAGGGAAGATTAATGCCTTCGTGATGAAGGATAGAGAAAGCCTATTCAAGTCTTGGGAGAGGTTCAAGGACCTTCTCCTAGATTGTCCACACCATGGTATACTGAAAATTGAGCTATTTGAGATCTACTTCAAGGAACTTGATGAAGATAGCCAATTCAAGCTTCAATCTCTTTCCGGTGGGACTTTCATGGAAAAGAATGTAGATGAAGCTTGGGAGTTTCTAGAGAAACAAGCTTTGCTGATTGAGAAGTACTCCCATAGGAAGAGTGATGGGAGGAAAGCAGGAGCATATGAGGTGAGTGAAGTCACCATGAGTAATTTCAAGCTTGATGCAATTAACAACGAGCTAAAGTCTTTGAGGGAGTTGTGTGCTACAACTTTGAAGAGTCAAGCAAGCCCTCAAGTACAAGTGCAAGAAAACTTGTCTTCCAAGGAGGAAGATGTGAATTACATGGGAAGGGGAAACTACAACAACTATCAAGGCCCAAGGAACTTCAACAACAACCGGCAATTCAACAATTACCGGCCTAACCACAACCATCCCGGGTTTTCCTATTCTAACCCGGACGGAGCCTTGAACCCTCCCGCTTCCACAAGCGCAGCTCCACCACCAAAGGCTTCACAAGAACCTCCACCCGGATTTACTCAACCTCCAAAGGATAGAACCGAGATGATGTTTGAGCAATTGCTTGGAAGGTTGAGCGGTATTGAGAGCACGGTGACTTCCATTTCTAAGGCTCAAAAGGTGTTGGAAGCACAAGTGTTCCTAAAGGCGGGTGAAACTCATAGAGATCCGGGAAAGCTTCCCAGAAGAACCGAAGATAACCCAAGAGGCCAAGTGTTGGCCATCACAACAAGAAGTGGGCTGAGCATGAAGGATCCCTTACCTAAGGGAAATGATAAAGGAAAGCAAGTGGTGATAGAAGAAGAGTCATTGCAAGAAGATGGAGGAAAGAGCAAAGATGATGAGCCAACATATGTGGCACCACCTCCATACAAGCCACCACTACCATTCCCACAATCACGAGCAAGAGCTCACTTGGACAAGCACTTCGGTAAATTCCTTGAACTTATGTCTAAATTGCATATTAACATTCCGTTCATGGATGCTATTCTAGGTATGCCGGCATATAGCAAGTTCTTGAAGGAAATACTCTCCAACAAAAGGAAGTTGGAAGAGTATGGGGAAGTGAGGATGACGAAGAGGTCCTCGGAATTGATCCAAACCATGAAGGAGGAGATGCCTCCTAAGCTAAGAGATCCGGGATCCTTTTGTGTGCCAATTGGAGTGGGAGAAATGAAGTATGAAGCCCTATGTGATCTTGGGGCAAGTGTAAGCATCATACCGCTTGCACTTTGCAACAAGGTTGGGCTAGGAGAGCCAAAGCCGGTCAAGATGACCGTTTACATGGTGGACCGTTCAATCACTCACCCGGTTGGAACCTTGGAGGACATACCGGTGCAACTCGGGAAGTTCTATGTGCCGATTGATTTTGTTATCTTGGACATCCCGACGGACTATCCGGTTCCTATCATCTTGGGGAGACCTTTCCTAGCCACTTCCGGATGTTTGGTGGATTGCAAAAATGGAATTCTCTCCTTCAACATTAGATAAGAGAATATCAAGTTCAAATTATCCACAATGATGAAAGGTCCAGCCCTTGGTGAAGATGTGTTCAACATAGTCGAGCAAGAGGAGTCTAGAGAAGTTGTGAGCTCGATCTTGATCAAGGACCCCTTGGAAAAGGTTCTTAGCTTAAGTTTGATGGAGGAAGGAGTGGAGGAGGTCTGCAATGAAGAAATCAAGGCTTTGGAAGCATTGGAAAAGGAGACAAGAGCTGAATTTGAAGCACACGAAGGTGTGCTGAATTCTTGTAGAAATCACGGCCAGGTAGGGGAAACCACGCCCGTGGAATGTCCCGTGGAACTCTCTGGAATGCTCAAAAAGACTAGCTTTGCAAGTTCCACGGCCGTGGTTGTGCCAGAGCCCGTGATTTTTCCCGTGGTTTCTCTAGAAACTGCATTGGTTGTTGATCAAGCTTCAAGGAGCCTTGGGGAGTCTTCCATGGCTTTGGATTCATCTCAACCAACATTGTATGGAGCGTCTCCAACCGATAAAGGTCCTCCTAAACTTGAACTTAAACCCCTTCCCTCTCATCTTAAGTATGCTTTTCTTGGTGATAATTCTACATATCCGGTGATTGTCAATGCATGCTTGAATGATGATGAGTTGAGTAGATTGTTGCATGAGTTGAGATTGCATAGGAAGGCTATTGGCTATACCATTGATGATTTAGTTGGCATTAAACCTTCTTTGTGCATGCATAAGATCCTAATGGAAGACAATCATAAACCTTTAATTGAACCTCAAAGATGACTAAACCCAATCATGAAAGAAGTAGTCAAGAAAGAGATCCTTCAATTTCTAGATGCGGGAATCATTTTCCCAATTTCGGATAGTAAATGGGTTAGTCCCGTGCATGTGGGTCCTAAGAAGGGTGGGATGACCGTAGTAACCAATGAGAATAATGAACTAATTCCAACTAGAACGGTTACGGGATGGAGGATGTGTATAGACTATAGGAAACTAAATGTTGCCTCTAGGAAAGATCACTTCCCTCTTCCTTTCATTGACCAAATGTTAGAGAGATTAGCTCAGCATTCCCATTTTTGTTACTTAGATGGCTATAGTGGATTCTTCCAAATCCCAATCCACCCCGATGACCAAGAGAAAACTACATTCACATGTCCTTGGGGTACATTTGCATATAGGAGAATGCCATTTGGGTTGTGTAATGCACCCGCCACCTTTCAAAGGTGTATGATGGCTATCTTTTCTGCGTATATTGAAAACATCATAGAAGTGTTTATGGATGATTTCTCTGTTTATGGATCTTCATTTGATGATTGTTTAGCTAACTTGTCCTTGGTGCTTAAGAGATGTGAGGAGACAAATCTAGTCTTGAATTAGGAAAAATGCCACTTCATGGTAAGTGAAGGCATTGTGTTGGGACACTTGGTGTCCAACCGTAGCATTGAGGTTGATAGGGCTAAGATAGAGACGATAGAGAAGTTGTCACCACCCACCTCGGTGAAGGGGGTAAGGAGTTTTTTAGGGCATGCTGGTTTTTACCGGAGATTCATTAAAGATTTCTCTAAGATTTCTAAGCCTCTTACTAACCTACTAATGAAAGATATTGAGTTTGTTTTCTCCAAGGATTGCCTTGAACCTTTTTGTAGGTTGAAGAATGCTTTGATCTCCGCACCCTTCATGCAACCTCCGGATTGGAGTTTACCGTTTGAGATCATGTGTGACGCGAGTGATGTAGCCGTTGGGGTTGTTTTGGGACAAAGGAAAGATGGGCTTACACATGCCATCTATTATGCTAGCAAGACGCTAGATGATGCCCAATTCAATTATGCTACTACCGAGAAGGAGTTGCTAGCGGTTGTGTACGCATTTGAGAAGTTTCGCTCGTATCTTGTTGGAGCGAAGGTCATTGTGTATATGGATCATGCTACGATCTGTTATCTCCTTACAAAGAAGGATGCCAAGCCTCGGTTGATTCTGTGGATCCTTCTTCTTCAAGAGTTTGACTTGGAAATCCGGGATAAGAAAGGGTCCGAAAATTCTGTGGCGGATCACCTTAGTAGACTCCCACCATTGGAGCTTAAGAGAGATGACATCCCAATTGATGACTCATTCCGGGATGAGCAATTGCAAATGGTGGAGGAGTGCTTGTTTCAAGTGTCAAGGGGTAATGAGCCATGGTATGCCGACATTGTGAACTACCTTCTGTGCGAGGAGGTGCCTCCCGGTTTGTCATATGCCCAGTGGAAAAAGTTCTTCAAGGATGTGAGGCATTACTATTGGAGTGAACCACTTTTGTACAAAAGAGGGCCGGATGGAGTCTTTAGGAGATGCATACCGGAGGATGAGGTGGAGAGTGTGATCCGCCATTGTCATTCCTTGCCAAGTGGAGGCCATGCTAGCTCACAAGACATGTGCAAAGGTGTTGCAATCCGGGTTCTATTGGCCAAGTTTGTTCAAGGACGTGCAAAATTTCGTGGTAGCATGTGATGCTTGCCAAAGGACGGGGAACATCTCAAGGAGGAATGAGATGCCCTTGAACAACATACAAGAAGTGGAAATATTTGATGTGTGGGGTGTGGACTTCATGGGACCATTCCCTTCTTCATATGGCAATCTCTACATCCTATTGGCGGTGGACTGTGTGTCGAGATGGGTGGAGTCAATCGCTTCTCCCACAAATGATGCCAAGGTTGTGGTGCGGTTCTTCAACCGAGTGATTTTTTCTAGGTTTGGGACACCAAGGGTGATCATAAGTGATGGAGGAAAGCACTTCACCAATAGGAACTTTGGGACACTTTTGGCTAAGTATGGGGTGACTCATAAGGTGGCAACACCTTACCATCCCCAAACTAGTGGCCAAGTGGAGATCTCCAACCGGGAGATAAAAGGGATCCTTGAGAAGACGGTTTCTAGGACGAGAAAGGATTGGGCTATGAAGCTCGATGATGCCTTGTGGGCATATAGAACCGCTTTCAAGACACCAATTGGCACCACTCCCTACAAGCTAGTCTATGAGAAGTCTTGCCACCTTCCGGTAGAGATGGAGCATAGAGCGTATTGGGCCATTAGATGGCTGAATTTTGACCTCAAGGAGGCCGGAGAGAAGAGATTGCTTGATATGAACGCTCTTGAGGAGATCCGGTTGGAAGCCTATGAAAACACCCGGATCTACAAGGAAAGGACCAAAGGTTGGCATGACAAGCGTCTCATCCCGAAGGAGTTGAGTGAAGGAGACTTGGTCCTTCTCTTCAACTCAAGGCTGCGGTTCTTCCCCGGAAAGCTTAAGTCAAGATGGACGGGTCCTTATGTGGTGAAGAAGATCTTTCCCCATGGAGCGGTTGAGATAGGAGGGGAGCATTGTAGAGATTTTAAGGTGAATGGGCACCGTTTGAAGAAGTATATCCCGGGAGCTCCGGTGGACATGATTGCCCCACTTCACCTCAAATGAGATGCCCCCGAGTTTGGTCAAGCTAATGACCTTAAAGAAGCGCTTGGTGGGAGGCAACCCATTGGTAGACATCTTTCCCTTTTTGTTTTTGTTTTGTTTTCTATTTTTCTGTTTTTGTGTTTTTGTGTGTGTTTGGGGTTTGTGTGCTAGAGTTTAAGTAGCATGGAAGCCTTGCATGACATGTGGATGATGATGATGAACCCCTCATCAATTATGGGTGGAGCGGACGCGGAACTTGGACGGCTAGTGTTAGCATGAAATATTGTGATATTTTAGGCACGTTTTCTAAGTGTATTTGATTCATATTGATAATCTTTGATTGAGCATTGTTACATTTGTGAGCTAGTTTGCCTATATTGTCGATATGGATGTCTACACAAGCTTTATGTTGATTATAGGTGATTGAGAGTCATTTCCGAACGGAATTTAGCAAGGATGAGTTGATTAAGTATGTCCATGGATTGAGGGCATTCTTAGGAGCAAAATGAGTGTCAACTTCAGGAATGCACGAGGCTAGGGAAGAATCACGTTCTTACCCTAAACCACGCTCTAAAATACGGCCGTACTACAAACCACGTTCAGTTCCACGGCCGTGGAACCCTGCAGGAGAAGCGTGGTTCATTCAGAAGCTTTTACGGTCGTGGAATCCATGGTTCAAACCGTGTTGATTTCCACGCTCTAAATTACGGTCGTGGAAGGTTCCACGACCGTGATCTTGGCGATCTTTTTTGCCACATTTTAAGCCACGATCTTTCAGAAGATTGGGCCGGGCCATATTTTATCTTGCCCTATAAAAGGACGGACGAAGAGAGATTCCATCATCTTCGCTTAGACGCACTTTGCGACCTCGTTTTACACTTTTCGCCTACGCCGCGACTTGGAGATTTTTGCGACTCTTGCAAAAGACGTATTCCACGTTACGCTTGGAGTTGCCCTAATCTCGCACTTTTGGTGGAGATTGCTGTTGAGAATTCCGGATTGACCGAAGATCGAAGATTCGGAAGATTGTTGCAAGAAGAATTCTCTTCTTGTTTAGGTTTGATTTAGAAGACGGATTGACATCCCGTTCTTCCTTCTTTCCTAAGATTGTGCTTGTTTGTTTTATTCTGAATCTATTGACGATATTCATTCTTGATTGTGACTTTGAGATTGGTTTGAAGTTTATTGGAAGTTTTCGGAAGTTTTCATCTTTCAATCTTTTAATCTTTGAATTTGATATCATAATGATGATTGTTGGCTAAAAACCCTTAACAATTCTAAGGTGAAGGGTTGATAGTTGTGGCTTAGATGATGATAGATCGATCGTAAACAGATTAGACCCTGAGAGTTAGAGAGAATCGTCGACGAACCCTAAATCACGGTTTGTTCTTGAGTTCCACGACCGTGGAATCTCAAGATCCACCCGTAATTTCCCTTAAGTTTACGAACCTGCTTTTACTTTAATCCAAAGTTAAAGATTTGCTTTAACTTAGTTTAGGCTTGCCTTTTCTAGGTGGTAGTGAAGCCTCAACAACCTCTACCTCGATTGTGAGTGTCACAACCTTAATCGGTTAAGTTAGTCTTGATCCTTGGATTACAAGTTTGGGTATTTGACATTAATTCTTGCCTTTAGAACCTTTCTATATTGAAGCCTCAACAACCTGTATAGAGAGTGTCTTGTAGGTGAGTCATATAAGGTTTTTGGAATTTCACCGTACAATTACCTTACATTAGCATACCTTTGCATATCTCAACTCTGTCTTTATATCATTAAGTATATCTTGAATTGATTGCCACAACTGGATACTTGGATCTTTAGGATTGTTGTTTTCCCAATAATTTGCAAAGCTCTTATATTCACTGGCTTGATAACCTACGATCGAATTTATTCTCCCCAAATCCATGTGTTCGATACTCTGGAATACTTGCTAATCTACGCCGATCCGTACACTGCGGGTTCGCTTGCTTGATTCTAGTTTTATAAATTTAAAGCTTATTTGCACGCACGTTTAGGGGCGAACAGCTAGCGGTGCCTAGCACGGGTCCCGACGCCATAACGAACACCTTGAGCTCTCTACCATCGTTGATAGGATCATCTGCCATCAATCCACTTGAGTAATCCCAAATACCCAAGCAAACCATTTTTTACATTGTGAGAACCCTCTTTCACTCTTCTTTACTTCATTTACACATTGGGGACAATGTGTTTCTAAGTATGGGGTGAGGTTTGTATGATCTTTTGCTTGATTAGCATCTAGGGTAGTTTCTTTTAGTCACATGCTTCATTATGTCTTGCATTGTACATACACATTTCGAAAAATCCAAAAATTTTAGTGCTTCTAAGCTTGTGGAATGACCCTTATGATGAAATTGTCGCGTGGATTGGCTATGGATGGCCTTATGTGTTGAATAGATGAATGCATATGTGGACTTGAAGGTACTTATCTTGAATCCCATGAATGGATTGTAATCATGATGTTTGTCTTGATTGGATTAAGGATTGAAAGTCGAAATTACATGCTAGTTCTTACACATCATCTAGGAGTGATTAAGGCAATTCATCTTTCTCTACTTCTCATCTTGATCATGTAGTTTGAGCACCTCAATTGATATAAATTTGACCTCTTTTGACCCATCCGGGAATAGGAGCATGTTAGTGTGTTGAGTGTGTGAAAAGCAAGTGTGGGGTGAAGTTGTTGATGGATGAATGTTATGAATGAAGTGTTGAATTTGTTGTGAGAAGTGTAGACAAAAATATATGTTTGGGGACGTTGGTTTAAATGACGAGTAACTCGGCACCATTCACATAATCGGGTGTTTGTGCCTTGCCAAAGTCAAATAAACCGATAGTCCTAAGGAGCTTTGGTATGTGTGCCCGGTGTGGATGCACCTCGAAAAATAAAAAAACCCGAGGACGGCTAATCAGCAAGGTTTCGGCTTTTGTACACCAATGCCATTGTCTCAAAAATAAGTGAAAGAAAAAGAAAAGAAAAGAAAGAAAAGATGGAGAAAATATACACTTGTGGGAAGTTGATCAAAGACAAAATTGTGGAGTTAGTTCCATTCCTGGATTAGCATCACATAACCTAGAAAAATCCCCACCTAATCACAATGTTTCTTGGCCTCTCATTTCACAAGCCCTTGTGACCTATTTGCATGTGTGTAAGGCTTAGTGATCTAGATTGAATATGCTCATGATCATCTTGACTTCTTCATTTTTACATTTCATGCATGCTTTTGAGTTAAGTATAATTGTCTTTCCGTGCCTTCGTTTATTTGATACATGATTGCTTGTCCATTACCATGAAACATGACTATGAAGGTGATCCAATATTAGAAGCACAACTCCAAAAAGATTTTGTTGTTTTTCTGCATGCATAAATCATGTCATAGTCTATAGTTGGGACTTGCTCGGGGACGAGCAAACCTTAAGTATGGGGTATTTTTGATAACACGATTTATGACTTAGGATTAGGCACTGATTTAGATAGTTTTTCCGCTCATTCATGCATGGTTTGCATTAGTTCATGACGATTTGCACTCAATTCATGTATTTTGTCGAGATAAACGTCTATACGGACTTTTGCATGCTTTGTAGGTATTTTGGGAGCTTTAGGAGCTTAATCGATACATTTGAGGATCATTCCTCGAGATGACACACCTTCGGACTCATTGGGAAGCAAGCTAGGAGCTAAGGAGGACACATGGGACCTTGTTGGTGCATGCCTTGCACCAAATTGAGGCTTGATGATCCAAAACAAGCTGAGGCACCAAAACCACAGCCATTGGGATTTCCACGGGCGTGGAAATGGGCCGTGGTTTTCCCCATGCAGCTGTGACAGCTGTCCCACGATCTTCATGTCCGACTCTTGCAATTTGTTGAGGATATAAGGTGGTCCTGCAGGCTGTTAAGGACATACCCCATCACTCCATTCTCTCCCACACTCTCAACAACACATATTCTCTCATTAGAAGATTGGATTGGAGCTACACTTGGAGGAGAAGAAAGGCTTCCATTGGAGAAGAAGAGAAGAACACACCATTCTCAGTTTTTCATAGTTTTGAGTGAGATTTGTGAAGAGGTTTTGCAAGGATTTGTAAGAAACGATTGAACCTTCTTTTGAAGGGTTGTAAGTCCTTCTTGAACTCATATTCAGCTTGGATTTCTTGGTTCCACTAGTTTCATCTTTCATTTCATTTCATTTTACTTGCTATGGACTCCATGATTGTATGCTTGATGAGTTTGATTGTTGAGATGTATGTTGTTGGCTAAATAGATGCGATTCTAGGGTAAGGAAATAATGGTTATGGCATAGACTATGATAGGATGGACTTAGATATACCTTTGGACGATTCGTTTGCTTGAACCGAGCTACTGTTGGAAACCACGGTTTGTTCTTGCCAGTCCATGGCCGTGGAAAGGGATGAATAACCCGTGGTTCTGACTAACTCACTTGTTTTGATGAATCTAAGTGCTAGAATGTTAGATTGTTGAAATCCTAGTGTTTGTTGAGCTAAATCTATCCTAGGGTGACCTAGTGTTAGCAACTAAGTGTTAGAAGAGACCTACCCGGTGATTGTTGCTCTTAGATACCGAAGATGACGAACTCTAGGTAGTAGTGAGCCTCACAAGCCGCTATTGGACTTAATGTGCTAGGATAAGTGTTTAGGACTTGTCTTCCCGAGACTTACCAGGTAAGGAGAGGTTAGATCCCTAGATAACCATCCGGTTTGTATAGATATCCCTACCTTAGGCTTCTAGAGACTTACCCGGTAATAGGACCTTAGGAGCGGGATTAGTGGATCATGAGACTTACCCGGTAATTGACCCCATTTGAGAAACGTTCCTTCCCAACATACTATAGTTAACCCAAAGAATGACTAGATAGCTTGAGTCCAATGCCATAACCGGAATTTCCAACCCCTAGAATCCACTTTTCTCTCTTGATTACCTATCTCATGTTTGTGTTTGTTTGTTTGCCTTGATAGCTTAGTTATTTATTAGTCTTGCATAATTTGTGATCTTTGATTGATCACCACAAAACCAATCTAAAAACATTGAGATTTTCATTTCTTTATTTCTTTCTCTTTTCTTAGCCTAGATCAACACTATCCTTAGTCACTAATCGATTCAATTTCACCTCAGTCTTTGTGTTCGACCTCGGAATACTATCCTTACTACAAAACGTCCCGTACACTGCGGGTTTTCTAGGAGGTAGAAAAATATATCGAGTTATAAATTTAAGACTTTTGCGTGTCACGTTCTTAGCATAACAATCCGCCAGAGGCGGAAGATAGAGTTGAGGAAGACGTTGAGAGTGTAGTTCTCGAGATTGTCGACATTGTGAGAACCACAACGGGGAACAAGATGGTTACCCTACCCGGATCACAAAGTATCCGAGTAATAGATTCGAGTTGCACCTCGACGATGCAACGAGCTTGAGAAGACTTCTAGTGTGTAACTGACGTCGCTAAGAAGGGAAGATGCATTCCACACCCTTTGGCATTACCAAATCCGCTGAGGTGTTGTAAAAGGTGATTTCGGTGCTAGTTACACTAGAGAGGATGGCTAATGTTGTTAAGGCTCAATAGAAGCCAAAAGCACATACACTAGATGTACGATTGAAGACTTTCGACCACTAGAGAGTACTGATAAGGATAGGCAGAAACAGAGTTGGAGTTGATCCGTCATCCAAGGGATCCATGGTTTGAGCTAAAGTGGACCTAATTGGAATGGTTGTTCGGTCTAGTGAGCCGGAGAAGTGGTCGAGAGTAGAGTATGCCAATATTATAGTAGGAGTTTCTTGACTATGGACGAGGCCCAATGTAGGAACGAACGGGTTATTCCTTTACAGGACATCTTACTCTGTTGGATCCGATTTAGGGATGAAGTCGTGGTAATGGATGTGTGAATAGTATCGTGAATACTTAAGAAACTCATTCGTGGGCGTTGGAGCTGAGGAGCCGGCAGCGCCAACTACTACAAGTACCATTCAGATTAATGGTTTACCTGTTAGAGTTTTTTTTGATACGGGTGCTATGCACTCGTTTATTTCTGATGCATGCGTTGAGCGTTTGACCGTAGATACGGTAGAAGGGTTACCCTTTATTATAGGGTTACCCGATGGTAGTAGGGTCAGAGGTACCCGCGAGATACGTGATTGTCCTATTTATGTAGGGACTCGTGATTTGCTTGTAGACTTCTTTGTCATTGAAGAACCGAATAGGTGAATAATAAGGATATAAATACTCTAGAAGGGGGGTTGAATAGAGTATGAGAACTTTACGCAATATCGTATATCAAGGCTTTGAAACTAATTTAAAGGCCTTGAAGTCAATATGTGTGCTTAGTGACAAAACTGATTTTCAAGGCTTTGAAAGGGATTTCAAGGCCTTGACATCAAAACCTACAAAATAACGTTAGTCACAATTTAAGAGAATAAAGTGCGGAATGAAAAGATCGATGCTACGATATGTTTACGAAGTTCGGACCTAACAACCTACTCTCCGCTTAGGGTTTCTGGCCCTAGGATTCTAACTATCTATTATCTTCTTTTTGTGAGTCCTAGATACAACCTAGAAGAACTTCCCTTCTTCTCTCTATGTAGCCTCAATGCTACGACCTAGTCAACTCTATTCTAACAATAATAGCCTAGTTACGTCGCAGAGTAACACACTCGAGTATAACACTCTCTAGATATGCCAATGGAGCTCTAGTGTATTTCTTACTCTAAGGATGTAAAAGTTTGTAAGCTAAAGAGAAACAAAAACTTTTGGAACAAATGAAGATGTTTGATCGCTTGAAGACTTGGTTTCTTATCCGTGTAAGCTTGTTATTTTATTCTTCAATCTTCATCTTTATTTATAGTCTTCTATGGAGATCTTCTTAGCCGTTGTAAGATAGCCGTTGCAACGTTCTTCTTTCTCCATGGAATACGCTGCTTGGGTTTAGGTGAAATAGCCGTTGTAAGATCTTAATTTCTTCTAGATCTTCTCTTTTCTAATTCTTCTCTATGATGTTCGTTGAGTATCTTCATCACCGTGATCTTCTCATTGGAAATCCGTTGAAGATTTTTGTTGTTTAAAAATCTGAGATCTGCTCTTTTGGATATGCCATTGGGTGTTGAAGATCTTCTCTTAATATCCAAGATCTTCTTGTTGTAAATGTGTCGAGATCTTCTTGTTGAGCCGTTGCCAAGATCTTCTTTGTTTGGCCAAGATCTTCTCCTGGAAAATCTTCTAACTCCTTCGGTTAAGATCTTGTAATATCTTCTTGTTATGCTATGATCTTCTAAGATCTTGTCATTGTGGTCATATCTTGTAATAGGCCTTCAACCAAAATCTTCCTTTGTAATGCTTTTCAAGGCTTTCACACATATGAACAAACATACCAAGACATGCAATCTAGAAATATAATCGATATTTGTTAGTTTTATAAAACCGCATATAAATGTTAAGTCTTGCATCATTCACATAAGCAATTCATAATCAAGGTGGAGTTATCAATCTCCCCCTTGATGAAAGACAAAACAAATATTGTAGCTGCATTCAATGTTAGATATATGTATGCAATGATAATATCAAAAAAATACAGAATGCAGTAATGTCGGATCAACAAACATTTAATTTCTCCCCCTTTGTCTTTCAACAAGGGAGAAAAAGCAGTACGGGAGTTTTAAAAATGTTACACACCCAAAAGTATTTCCAAAAACAAACACAGAGTTTAAAAACGAGTCCCACAAACGTCGTTCAAGGCCTTGAAATCAAAACCAAGGGGACTTTGAAGTCCATGTCAAGGCCTTGACATCCATTTCAAGACCTTGAAATCAGTTTCAAGACTTTGAAAGTTATTCCTCGTTATCCTCATAAAAATTCTTCTTTAAAAATGATTTAATGATCAATCATCTAAAAAGATGTGGTTTTTGAGTTTTTACAGGAATGTCGAGATGTTTTCCACAGGGTAAAGGAAGCATTCATATCCGCTCCCATCATTCAACCTCTTGATTTGGATTTTATCTTTCAGATTATGTGTGATGCAAGTGACGTGGCAGTAGGAGAAATTCTTGGACAAAAGAAATATGTCCGAACTTACGCCATCTATTATGCTAGCAAGACGCTAGATGAAGCTCAGCTGAATTATGCCACCACCGAAAAAGAGCTCTTGGTGGTCGCTTATGCTTTTGAGAAATTATGTTCTTATCTTGTAGGAGCGAAAGTCATTGTCTACACCGACCACGCAACCATGTGATACTGTCTCACTAATAAGGACGCGAAGCCACATATTATCCGCTAGATTCTCCTACTTCAAGAGTTTGACTTGGAGATTTGCGATACGAAGGGGACTTGGAGATTTACGATACGAAGGGATCCGAAAAGCGAACCAACAGTGTACGGATCTATTATAGTAAGGGCTAATACTCCGGAGTCGATCTCAAGGATTTGGTGAGAATAAACACAGCAAAGCAATCTAACTTGGCAAGCATGCAATAACAATGATCAAAAGCAAAAGACAAGATTATGTAATATGATTGGGGAACGCAGATTCTAAAGAAAATGTATCCAGTTGGTTTCGACTCAAGATCACTTCAAGGATAAACGTGGACAAAACTGAGGTTTGCAAAGGCAAGAAATTTCTACGATGGAATAGATCATCGGGTAAGTCTCACTATCCACTTTTCCAAACCAAAGCTCCTATCACTGGGTAAGTCTCAAGGAACTAAGGAGAGGTACGAGGACTCAAACCAACACACTTACCTAAGGATTCACAACTAACTATCACTGGTTAAGTCTCAGGTTAACTATCAAAGGTAGGGTGAAAGCACACTCAAACCCTAATAAAGGATAAATTCTTATTACCGAACACTCATCATCATTGGTAAACAAGCAAAGGAATCACCGGGTAGGTCTCATCCTTGGCTTGCATGTAAACCAGGAAAGGTGCAACAAGGATAGGGTTTGGCAAACTATAACCTAACCTCAAGATCAGCAAAGTAGTGGATCGTCTCATTCAGTTCTTATCGATCTCGGTCGAGATGACTCCAAGAACAGCCCGAGACGGGTTTCGATTTAGGGTTAACTCAAAATTCCAGGGTCCACTCAGATAAAGGTTCATTCTTTCATTATCTATACCACAACCTTCAATTAATCACCCTAGAATCGCAGGGGGTTTAGCCAACAATCATCATTATCAAGCAATCAAAATATATATCAAGAAAAGTAAACAAAACACTCAACAAAGGTGTTTCAATTATCAAAGAAAATAAACAAACCAACATCGTATCAATAGCGTGTTCCAAAAGAGTGATAAAAACTCACTAACAACTTCCCAAGAAAAATCTCACAATCTCTTCTTCCTTGAATCCTAAGCAATCCTTCCTTAGATCTTTTCCTTCCAATAGCCATTATTCCTTCCGTACGTGATCTTCGGCTCCAGTCTTGCACAGCCGTCTTCCGTGATCTCTCGATACCTTCTGTCGTCTCTAACCTTCAATTCTTATAGAAGAATTTTAGTTCAAAATAATTATTTCTCTTGGGATGCAGGCCGTCGACCTCGATCCAGACCCAGTGGGCCGTCTTGGTCGAGGTGCATGGTTGTGTTAGTCCGAGGTCAGTAGTAAACTACGTGCATGCCGTCGTTTCTTCAACTGAATCCTTCCTTCATCCTTCCAACATAGTTCATGCCTTTCTTCTTGTCCTTCCTAATGTTGCATAATGTAGCTTCATAGCTTCCTTAGACTTCAATGCTCCATTTTTTATCCAAAATACACCTTATTCCCTAGAAATATAATCAAATGTGGTGTAGACCTCGATTCTTGCAAAGTAAACAAATAATGACATAATGATCAAGAATATACATCCATGCATGCAGAATTATGATGATAAAACACCAAAACCATATCCGAAATATAGACAATAATTCATGCTATCAAAATACCCCATACTTGCCTCTTGCTTATCCCCAAGCAAGGTTCAAATCTTAGATACAAGATAGTAGGAATAATTGTCATAAAGCTTAATGAAAACTTTTCAAAAACGTTTTGGTTGTGTTCTTCTATTCATAGATCACCCTTAGAGAATGCTTCATAGCTAGTAAGAATCAATATATGATCGAAACAAGTTATAAACATAGGAAAGCTAATCATACTTCACATGAGACCAAAGAATGTGTAACAAACCATACTCATCAAAATCAATCATGAATAATCTAGTTTAAACCACCAAGTCAAACAACATACTCACGGTCTCAAGGGGTTTCAATCAAAGGTCAAGAAACGTGTTAGAGATGGAATGTATAAAGGATAATGTGGTGCTAAATCCGCGAAAAGGATAAGAACTTCACAACTTTGAACTTCACTTCATCAACGAGATTTCTGACTTCTTTTTAGCATATTTCTTTACTTTTCACTTTTTGTGAACATGGACAGAGGTGCACAATAACCGAAGCCTTGGAGATCAGCTAATCTCAATTTCTCAAGATGCCTTAAACCTTGATGCACATACCATGACCCGTTAGGATTGTCAGTCAATCGGACTTTGGCAAGACACAAACACCCGGCTATGTGAATGGTGCCGAGTTACTCATCCTCATGTCTAACGTCCCCAAACCTATTGTTTTCTAACACTTCTTCACCTCTTCAACATCAACTTTCACTTGCTTTTTCACTTTCTTCCTTCCAAATTCCCGGATAGGTAAAGGAAGGCCAAAATATATCAATGAGGGGCTAAAAACATGATCAAGAAGAGGAAGAGAGAATACGAATTGCCTTAATCATTCCAATAAGGATGTGAGAGAACTTATAACGCAATTCAACCTTCAAATTCAACATGATTTGGATAAAACAACTTACTAAACATGCTAAAATTTTAAACAAAGCAATCATACCTTTAATATATCATAAATCATTTCAATCACATAAAGATTATAAAAACCAATCAGCAAACAATTTTCATCATTGGGGTCATATCCATCCTTGAAGCACAAAATTTTCTAAAATTTGAATTTTTCGAAACCTATCCCGATCTAGGTGCATACGGACAAACGAGTTACTGGACCGAGGTAAGCTCCTATTGTGGTCACCTCGTTTGGCCATAAGCATTTCAGTCAAGACAAAAAAAATTTTCAAACCAGTTTTGTACGTTTTTTTGATAAAAAATTATGATGCAATGCATGTAATGTACAATATAACCTCAAAGCATATAATGGAAGCAATAGAAATAGTCATAAGCGCAATAGTCGGTTATTACAGACCCATAGTATCATAAATCACCCCATACTAGGACACATCGTCCCGATGGCTAAAAGGAGCCTAGAGAAAAACACTTACAATGTTTAATGTAGAACCACAAAATAAGAAGAGAAAAACAATCAACAGCTGCAAGGAAGACTCGATCATGCATCCGGAGGAGGTGGGTGGAACGGGTACAAGGAGGGGTCGAATGGATGGCTCATTAGATGTTGGAATTGCAGCTCCATCATCCGGCCCTGATAGTGATGGCTCTCCTGCATCTCTCGCCTCATGGTCCCAATCTCTCTAGTCTGAGCATCGAGGTGCCTATATACTTCAGTGCCCAGATCACTAAAAGAATCCTCCATTTGATGAGTAAGGTCGTCAATCCTCCTGTGAGCCTCGGGATCGCGGCGGCGTTGATGGCGTGCCTGCTGCTGCGGGAACTGTTGTGGTGGCATTTTTCGCGGCTGATCATCGACAGTCGCTGCATCATCCATGAACTCAATCACCGGAGCACTCAAACCAGCAGTGTCCGTCCCGGTGTCCATAGGAGCGCCTCCCTCATCATCCTCATCGTTTGTCCCATCTTAATAAGTATTGCTGCCTCCTTAACGAGTGGATCCCATATATTATTCCAATTGCGCGGGTCGGAGACCGTAAATTAGGAAGTCCACATGATGCCTCTAGGAGCTTTGGTTTCCCAAGGCATGGCCACGTATGGTGGACCAGAACCTCGAGGAACCAAGATACAGCGAGTGATGAACTTATGTAACCCTAATGGTTTGGCCTAAAGTACAAGCAGAAAGATCAAGGCCGATGGCTTTGGCAATGTGTGTTACCAATCCACCTACACAAATGTCTCCCTTTTTCTTGCTCCTAATCTAGGGTAGATCCTCAGCTAGCATGGTGGTAAAATCTGGGATCTCATCTATAGTCATACACTAAAGTGTAAATAGCTCACCTTGCCATATTTTCTCTGGTGTCTCGGTGCAAGCTAGTAACATCTCACTAAGGATCCGGTGTGCAATTCTGAAAGCAACGTGAAAGATGACTTTTCTTTTGAATCTCCTGGTTGCCAACTATCCATGCTAGTCGGACTGTGGGCAATACGGGTCCAAAATGCTCTAGCATGGTTGTGAGAAGGGAAGTCAGTAGTTGTGGCATTGTACAAACCAAATATAGCTCCAAAGGTCTTTGTAGTGTATTTGTAGGTCTTATTCATCAAGCGGAATTTTACATAGTCCTCATCCGGAACATAAATGATTGAGCTTAGGAACTCATAAGTTGGCTCTACATAAGTTGGTGTTCGGATCGAGACAAATATTTCAAGCCCTACGGTGGAGATCATCCTCTTTAGGTCATCGACTATGTGCAAGCAAGCAAAATCGTTGATGTCGATGTATCAAGGTGCTATGACCGAGCGGGATGTAAGAGCCTTAGTCTTTTAGGAGCTAAGTGTGTTGAGTCTGGCTGAGCCGCCCTTGCGCATGCTGTGAGCCGCCCCTGCGCCATACAGATCCGCCCTTGCGGATTTGTCCGGATGAAGCCACCTTTGTTGACTCTTGACCATGCTTTTAGTTGGCTTCCTTTATAAGCCTCCCTTTGCTTCCTGATGAGGGTTTCTCATCTTCTCCAGCCTTCATTCTACTCCTCAAGTTGATCTTCTTCTCTTCCTCTCTTCCTTTGGATCTTCTTCTTAGATCTCCTTTGATCTTGTGTGAGTTAGAAAGAGTGATGGAGCTTTGAGCTTGGTTGGATGTTGATGATGGTTGATGTTGCTGCTGTGTTGTAGATAGCCAACTGAGGTGGTGTTGATGCTGACCTTCCCTTCTGCTTAGGTTCCAACTGTGGTAAGATCATCTTATTTCTCTTCATCCTCATCCTTTCTTCTTTTGTCTCTTATCTTCCTCTTTAGCTTAGGATTCACAAGCATTAGCTTGTGTGGATCTTTCCTGGACGTTTTGATGTTCATACATGTGTGTATATGTATATGTATGCTTGCTGGTTGATGAAGAGGCAAAGAAGAGCAAGTGAAGGATCGAAGAGAAATCGAGGTTCAGCTTCTGCACACCAGCCGCCCCTGCACCTAAGTTAAGCCGCACCTACGCCTTGGACTGAGCCGCCCCTACGCCAGTGCTGGTCCGCCCCTGCGCTTGACTGGGGCAACGCTCCTGCGTCTCTTGTTTCCGTTGGTGCGTCCAAGACATACCAAGTTGGTATGTTTCCTTCTTTCCTTTCCTTTGACCTTGGCTTTAGATGTAGCTAGGCTAGTATGGTTGAGGATGAGCTTGGTGGGATGTATGATGAGTATGCGCCTTAGGCACTTGTGCATATGTTGAGATTATGCCTTAGGCATTTGTGAGGTATGATATGTTGTTGAGGTTTAGATGCGTGTTATAGGTTGGTTGTGATTATGAGGTTTAGGAGATACGTCTCCTAACCTTTGCAGCGTTTGATATTGTGTGTGCCTTGCTTATGAAGTTGTTGATCGTTTCCCCAAGGGGAATTCTATGACGTGGTACAAGTTTACGAGATTTCAGGTAAGTCCTTGGGACTTACTTAGCGTGCATTTGTGGATTTGAGTATTTGTAATGGTTGTGTGTGTTCATATGATTGTTACATTTATAACCTAAACCGGACTAGGATGACCACCTCATTACATTATATGGCCCAAGTGTATTCTAACCGGGTGGTGACCACTTGCCAAATCTCGCCGAGAGTAGAGTAGGTGCTCGAAAGCTCAGCTGTACAGGGGGCAGGTGGTAAATCCACCCCCACGCAAAACCCTGTGCTTTAAGGGGGAAAAGACGAGGATCTTTAGTTCCCCGTGTCACAAAATAAGTTGAATTAGTAATGGAATAACATAATTAAAGATGATAAACGGATGTGTGTGTGACATTGCATATTGCGATGTGTTGTTGTGTGTATATGCTATTACTTTATTCTTATTAATTTCTGTTAGCTAACGGTTTATACCGTCTTGTAGTTGACCTGCAGGATAGGAAGACTACAGAGTGAGCCAGATGGGTGATCAGCCGAGGGCTTCCGTACACTAGGTTGTCGTGGGATATGGGATATTTTTGTACTCGGATGTTTTTTTCTGTTTTGTACTCGGCTGTGATGTTGTAAACCTTTTGATATATATGTTGTACAGTTTTATGTATTTAGCTTTAATTTATTGGTGCCTTGTTGTAAGATCCAATGAACTTGTTGTTAGGCTAGGGTCATGATCCATTGTGAGATCCTAGCCCATGTGGCATCCCGAGTCCCGCGGATTCAGGGTGTTACATGAGCAAATGCTGTCATATTTTTCTTTGAGGTTAGGGAGGATGATTGGTAGTTGTGGAGGTGGAGGGGGTGGAGGTGAAGGTTGTCTAGCTTCAGCACGGTAACAGAGCACAATATGTCGATTGAATCGACGTAATCCATCCATTTCAGAAGGCTATCTCGGGTTGTTCTTGAGTTCACCTCGCTCGAGATGCCTGGGTTCAACCGAGACGGAACTGGTTTCGATAGAACTCCTAAATCTATAAGTTTCTACCCCAAAATCACTACCAATTGCTTCCTAGGGGGTTCTCCAATGATTTTCAACACAACAACCAAGCAAAAAATCTCCAAAATCGAACGAAATCAACCGAAATCAAGAAAAAGGGGTTTCGAAAGAGGTTACCCAATTTTCTACAGAATGCAGTGGATTGAAGTCTCGATTGATGCTGGAGAAGTCGATATCATGCCTTCCTTGTGGATTTGGAGCCCAAAATCGTTAAAAACGAGCATGAAATGAAGATTTGAGGAATTAGGGCTTGTTTTGGTCGAGACGGCGCCGGGAGAGAGGGAAAAGTGAGGAGAGAGAGTGTTCTTCTCATGCCCGTCAGAAATTTTAATTGCATCTCGGTCGAGATGGTTGTCAGCATCCGAGGTGGTCAACCGAGGTGACTCCCTGTTGCTTTCATCTCGGTTGGCTCAGATGTGTCTCGGTCGAGATGATTTGATGGCTTCCGAGATGGCTTCTAGTTTCCATTCTTTCCAGGCTCTCGAGCTGTAACTCCGTCCATAAGCTTCCCCTTTGTTGTTTCCCTTGAGTAATACCTAGTTCCTGTTATCATGGACACACAAAATGCACAAACTATGCTAAACTATACTAGAAAGTGAGAAAGAAAACAAATACCTTGGGTTGTCTCTCAAGAAGCGCTTGATTTAAGGTCGTTAGCTGGACCCAACCTATTCTCAATCAGACGAGATGTAGTTGTCTAATTTCCTCAACTGGAACTTCCGGTGTATATTTCTTCAGCCGATGACCGTTCACCTAAAAATTTCCTCTACGTTCACCCCATACTTCAACTTAGAGCTGTCAAAAGTTGACCCGACCCGTGAAACCGACCCGACAAACCCTAGCCCAAATCCGACCTGGCCCCGAAAATTTTGAAAAAACAAAATACCCAGAACCGACCCGCTTGATATTGATTTAACTCGAAATAATAAATAACCCGAACGGTCAAACCCGAAAAAGACCCGGACCCGATAAAACCCGAGTAGAAGAACCCGATAACGACCCGACAAGCCGAAGTAACCCGACACGAAATGACCCGATAGCCCGAATAACCCGACCCGAATTGACCCGATAGCCCGAAGTAACCCGACCCGAAATGACCCGATAGCCCGAAGTAACCCGACCTGAAATGACTTGATAACCTGAAGTGACCAAACTTAAAATGACCTGTTAGCCCAAAGTAATCCGACTTGAAATCACCCGTTAGCCCAAAATAACCCGACCCTAGATAACCTTGATAATGTGAAGTAAACTGATGTGATAGTATGAAGTAATTCGAGCCAATATAACATGTTAATTCGGAGTAAATTGATAAAAAAAAAAGTTTACGCAACTAAAACCTAAAATTTTAAATTAATGATCCTCTTACATGTATCATAAGTTCATTACTCTTACATGTATCATAAGTTCTTGATATGTATAGAATATGTTAAGTTTCATCTTTTACTTTTCTCTTACAAAATAAAAAATTATTCAATTTGAATGGGTTTGGCTTCGGTGAAATTTAAAAAAAATTTCACAGTAAAGTTGGAGAGATCTACACCACTAATTTATATCAATGGTTGAGATCTCTTACTAATTAAGTCTAATAACTAGAATATTAATTTTATAAAAATAGATGAAAAGTAATCCTATTAAAATAGGAAAGTTAATATTATTAAATATAGAGTTTCTAAATTTCATTGAACGTATTCTCCTTCCCATCTACCAATTAGTTGTGCAAACTACCTCATCTAGTTAGTGTAGTTATATATGTTCTCTCTTTCTAATGCTATGATTTATTTTTATTAAATTACTTTGATTTTTTAAATTGAGAAAAATATCAAGAATATGGTTGAAAACCTTTTGCATTTTGTTCAAAAAATTAATAAGCCTTTGAGTGACAATTAGTTATATGAGATATGCAATAGAAGATTATGTTTTTTTTAAATTACAAAAAAAAATAAGTATTTGATTAATACACAATTAGATTAGTTAAAAAAATATCACTTAAAAACGTTTATAATGGAGGGAGGTCGATACGTTTGATGAATTTCTATCATTTTATAAATTATTTTTTCTATTTACCTAAAATATTTTGTCGTTTTTGTGTATATTTTTTTTTATATTTTAGAAAAAATAAATAATTAGTTTTTGAATGGTATACCAAATTAATCTAATTGAAATATATTCACATTTCTGTAATTTATTGCACTTTTGTTTCATTGACTTTCCTATTTCATAATTTTTATAAAAGTCATTATCCATAACTAATGAGGAGATCTGGTTTATTATACATATTGCCCTTTTGTCATTTTTTCTATAATTGAAATATATATATCTTTCCTATTTCATAATTTATTGCCCTTTTGTCATTTTTTTAAATTATGTTTTATCATACATATTAAATACTATAAGTTTATATTGAGTCTTTTTAATTCTTATTCTTATAACTCGGATATCCATTTACAAGAATGCGGATATCCATCTAAATTTTACAAATTTATTTTTTTAAATTATATTTTATTATACATATTAATCACTATAAGTTTATATCGAGTCGTTTTAATTCTTATTCTTATAACTACGATATCCATTTATAAGAACTCGGATATCCATTTTAATTTAACAAATTTATTTTTTAACTTATGTTTAATTATACATATTAAATACTATAAGTTTATATCGATTCGTTTTAATTCTTATTCTTATAACTAGTTTGTGTTAAATATAAGACATGTGTAATATATTGAAGTATCAATGATTCAATCATCAATGATAAGTTTATCATTAGTATAAAGAACGATGATTATGAATTTATGATAATGATAATTGTAATGATCACTCGTGTTAAATATCTCCCTGTTTTAAGATTTGGATATCCATTCTGATCCGTATTTGATTGGATATCCGGCATTTTTCTCAAGATCGGATCGGATAATTATCCGGATGTCCTGTTGATCTGGATTCCAAAATATAGTATGCGAAAATGATTTGGTTGGATCGGATCGGATTATTATCCACGGATATCCGGATAATCCGAATGACTTTTGTTTGACTCGATTGATCCGGATATCCTCTTGATCTGAATATGCAAAAATAATTTATCCGGATCCGGATCCGATTGATCTGGATATCTTCTTGATCTGAATATCTGTTTGATTTGGATATGTATTTGCTACTTTGTTTATCACAAAATGTAATGAAAAAACAATTAAAAGGCACAAAACAAAATCAAAGTAAAAATGATAATAATATAGATGATAAAAAAAAGAATATTAAAGTACGTTATAATAAGAAAATAAAATTAAGGTTTTAAAATAATAGATATCTATATATTTACATATTATAATTATATCTGAAAACGAGAGTACGAGACGAACTTATAATTAAAGATTACTTTAGACATTTGTTCATTAAATGAGACCAATTTCTATTAAAAGATTATTATAAAGACCAATGATAATTATATTTATCAATATTTTAAAATCAAACCCAGTTATAATAAAAGATTATTATGAACTTATCAAGTAACCAAATATGCATAAGTTATTAAGTTGTAACAAATTAACATTATAAATTTATTATTTTGCTTAACTCAAATATTTTTCCATTAAATATATATATTTTTAAATATAAATATTAGTACATACAATGTTGATTTATCCTTCCTAAAACAAAACGGGCACTCGGATGCCTAAGACGATCCGATGAGGCGATGAATCCGATGATCCACGGATATTTGGATATCCGATTATCCATGGATAACCGGTAATCCATTGATCCGTGAGTATCTGGATAGGCGGATATCCAGGATTATTCGGATATCCATGATTATTTGGATATCTAGGATTATTCGTTTAATAGCTAGGATTTTCGAATTCTAATTAATGTTGATTAACTTAATCATTGATAGTAATTGACATGCAACTCGCGAAGATTGCGTAAGTGTTGAGTATAAGTCCCACCGTTATGTTCCTGGCGTAATTTTGGGCTTATGGTGAAATTTTTACTTTTTCCCCGGGTAATTATTTTTACCCTCCAGTATTATTTGGAGCATTTTGGAGCTCTAATTAATAAAAATGCAGTTGAGAGAAATGATCCGGACATCGGACATGTCCTAGATATGAAATAACATGGAAAGGCAAAACGGACAAAGGAGTCGCTATTTCGTTTCCTAACGGCTAAGAAAGAAGGCTTAGGAATACACGTTTTCCGAGGCAATTGTGGAATAACTATCCCTACAATATTCAAGATCTATTATTCCAATTTCGAGAAGTTTGGAGAAGGAGGTTCAACCGGCCATTTGATCGATAAAAGGATAATTATCGACTTCGCTAAAGGATAATTATCGACTTCACTATAAATAGCGGAAAATCGTTTATTAATTCATTTCTTTTCACGTTTGCTCGTAAAAGCTCTGATTTCTCTCAAACTTCAAATTCATATCTACTCTCCGTTTCTAATCCGATTTCAATTTCGTTTGAGTTTTTGGATTCCTCTCTTCATTCTCTTCATATCGGTACCGAGTTTATGCATTGCCAAGCAGATGAAGACCTCGTTTAGCATATATGTCACCAGGACAGTTCCGTCGCTCAGATTCTGGTGAATTTGATGTTGTACATGCGTAGCCTGCATCGTTTCAATTCCGAATCTTCTTTCAGATCGTCAATCGGGTTAGTAACGAATAACTTATGAATTTATTCGTTTTTCGTACTGCGATTTGGCCTAAATCGTCCTTAGGCTTTTCAAAATGGATAATTAGAAATTCCATTATGATCATTATATTATTCTGGTGTTTTTGGGTTGTTTGTTGATGAAATCTGATGATAGGTGAGTTTAGAAATGGCCTGCGGGCAAAACGTTATTCTGGTGAAATTTAATTAATTAATTAAAGGTTAATTAATTAAATTAGGATTAAATTTGAGTTTTAGGAATACTGACTAGATGCATGCTAGGTGTCAGAATGGTTTGAGGATCATGATGATGTTATGGATATCGGTTATGGCTTTAAGGATCATATGTGTACGAGTATGATGAGATGTTATGTTGAGGATATGTCTTAGGCATTTATGAATGTGTTGAGGATCCGAGGTTTAGATTTCAGATATAGGTTGGTTGTGGTTAGTGAGACGAGTCTCCTAACCTTTGTAGTATGTGATTGTGTGTGCCTTGCTATTGCAGGCGTTGATTACTTCCCCAAGGGGAAGCTGTGACGTGGTACAGGTTACGAGTATATCAGGTAAGTCCATAGGACTTACTTAGCGTGCAGTTGTGGATTGTATGATTGTGATGGTTGTGTGTGTTCATATGATTGTGCATTTATAACCTAAACCGGACTAGGATGACCATTCATTACATTTATTTGGCCCAAGTGTATTATAACGGGCGGTAACCGCCGGTCTCCGCCTGCTGGTTAGGAGGAGGTGCCCTGAAGATGATCTCACAGGAGGGGACGAGTGAAGGTCATCCCCATGCAAAACTCCTGTGTTACGTTGGATGGGACGGGGTTCTTGAGGCTCCTCGTGTTACAAAAGAAGTTGAATTAGTAATGGAATAACGTAATGAAAGATAATAAATGAATGTGTGTGGCATTGCATGTTTGAGATGTTAATGTGTGGTTGTGCTATTACCTTCATGCTTTTTATTGCTGTAGCTAACGGTTTCATACCGTGTTTTAGTGTTCTGCAGGTTAGGAATACTGCAAAGTGAGCCAGATGGTGTGACAAGCCGAGGACTTCGCTACATTAGGATGTTTGGGATGTGGGATCTTTTGTGGTTGTGGTTTATGTTGTTGTTTTGTACTCGGCTATGAGTTTGTGAACTCTTTTGATGTATCATACTCAGCTTTTATGTATTTGATTTTAATCTACCCGTGCCTTGTTGTAAGATCTAGTGAACTTGTTGTCAGACTAGGGTGAGGATCCATTGTGAGATCCTAGCCCAATGTGACACTCCAAGTCCCACGGGTTTGGGGTGTTACAGAGTTGGTATCAGAGCCTTAGGTTGACAATAATGACACTTGCTATCTACAATAAAGGTAGAGTGGATAAATAAATAGAACCCACATGGTGTCTGACTTTTCAAAAGTTTTTGGTTTTAAGCGAATACTGATGTTTTGAGATAGTATGTACAAAAGTCGTCACCCATCTGAGGATCTCGACAGTGTAGATTTATATATATAGATATCTTTTATGTGCTGATGTGTATGCATGTAATAATGAGTATTATATATATATATATATATATATATATATATATATCGATACATATGACATATATATTGCCTTATAAGTTTAGGGGCGTATATTCAACAGATGGCTCAAACTAGAGCAGTATCTGTAGTGGGACGAGATAGGGGTACACCCCCTCTTCCTTTAGTAGCGCCAAGTCAGGGACCAGTATCCGCTGTTGTGTTGCCTATGACAGAGAACGAGTTTGAAGAGGCTGATCGTGTCTCCATGAGTAGATTTGAGTTTCAAGAGTATATGCAGCAAGTATATGAGGCGGCGATGGCGGGTAGATCTACACCGGAATTACCAACATTTGTGAGATCAACTGAAGCTTTTGGATTAAAGAAGAAACAACGGGTTGAATCAGCAGAAGACAAGGTTGGATATTCGGGTTGCAAACCAAGCCCGACTTGTAGACGTTTGAGTACTTCTCATTTCACACAGACTTCAGGTGAACCGAGGACTTGTTACAATTGTGGGAAGCCTGGACATGTACGACCATAGTGTCCAAGATCGCCAGTGACTTGCTTTACCTGTGGTAGAAAGGGTCATAGAACTGTCTTCTGTAAGCAAACTAGAGTGGCATCACGACATAGTTTTATTTCTGCTAGTGTGATGGGAGGTGGTCAGAAGACACCTCAGCAACAAACACGGGGGCAACAAAGAATCCCAGATCATTCACCTACTCAGGAATCCATTCCCAGGCTGAGTAGAGGTAAGGGTCGTGGTAGGAGTACCACTGATACTAGAAGAGCTCAAGGTAGAGCCTTTGAGCTGGGCAGTGCAGAGGAGCCACTTGTACTAGTGGCAGGGATGAGACGTATATGTCTCAATTATGGTTATCCAGATCATGTGCGCTCTGAGTGCCCCATGGCACCGATAGCTTGCTTCACCTGTGGTGAAGTAGGCCATCTGGCCCCTTTCTGTCAACAAGGTAGTGTTTCTTCTCATCAAGACCTTCCTCTTTCCGATGCAGAAAGAGTGGAAGTGGAGTCTATGGCGATGACCTTAGTGATACCTGAGGAGCATAGGTCTGAGATTGAGTAATGATATGCAGTAGAGCTTTGGGCGTTAGCTGTTACAAGTACCATTCTTGTTAATGGTTTACCTAGTGGAGTTTTGTTTGTTGTGAGTGCTATGCACCTCTTGTCTTTCGATGCATGTGTTAATAGTTAACTGTGGATACAGTAGAAGATAGATCTTCCTTTATAGGATTACGAGTTACGGGTCTTAGGTACCCGCGAGATATGTGGTTGTTCCCTTTGTTCAGGGACTTGTGTATGGCTTGAAGACTTCTTTGTCATGCCTTAGGTGCATGAGAAGGTCTTTATGTGTGTGGTGGACGAATAGATATTATGTTGGTTTAGATAGTAGTATGAGGACTATTATAGTCTCTACTGAGATCGACTAAGTAGAGGTTTTCCGAGGTTATGACCTTTGAGGTGGTGAGTTGTCTTTAGTACCGTATGAGCAGTGAGGTTGATAACACCAGAGGGTGATGTTTTTTTTTAATGTTGTGCCATGAACGAAAGATATAGTTCCACACTGAAGAGTATTCTAGTGGTATATGATCTTATAGACGTGTTACCGAACCGTCTAATCTATTGCCTCAGCGGAATGAGGACTTTGATATTGTGTTGAAGTATGGTACGAGACTGGTTGGGAGAAGGCCTATGAGGTATATGGCTTGTTGAGTTGTTAGAAATTGAAGAAGCAATTTGAAAAGTGGTTTGAGACGGGCTCCGTTCGCCCTAGCACGTTCATTGCTACGTATGGACGACTTGTTGGATCAACTAAGAGAAGCAATTGTGTTTTTAAGATTTCCGTATGCTTAGGATATCATCAGCTAAGGATGATAGAGCAACGTGGGCATAAGACAACATTCCATACCCGTTATGAACATTACGAGTTGTAGTCTTGCCATCTGAGTTGAGGAACGTCCTAGTAGTCGTTATAGGAGTTGATGAACAGTGTCTTCATCTACTTCCTTGATTAGTTGGTGGTAGACCTTATTGATAACGTTTGGTGTACTCTCACAACGGAGAGGAACGTACTGGTTATTTGAGGACGGTTTTGTAGAATCTGAGGGATAAAAGCCAGTGTGCTATGCTCCCTAAATGTGAATTGAGATGCGAGAAGTAACCTTCAAGGTCATGTTGTTCTGCCAGCGAGATCATAGTTGATGTGACGAGGAGTGAGTATGATGCCTTGTGGATGATGATGCTGAACATTAAGGGAATGCGTAGTTCTCGGCCCAGCCGATTGCTACCAACGCTTTGAGGAAGGATTCTATCTGATTGTGCATCCAATTACGAGTATTCTGAGGAAGACCACCATAAGTGTGTGGTTGAAGTAGTATGTCCGAGTTCTGAAGAGTAGATGAAGCATTTGAACTCTGCTTCTATTCGGTGATAATAAGAAGATTTTGGGAATCACGTGACTACGGTGCTGAGAACGTATGAGGAGAACTGCCTGACTCATGATTTTGAGTTAGTAGTGGTAGTTCAAGTGTCTAGATTTGAAGGCAATATCGGTGTGATATTTCATGTTAGATTCCCACCGATCATAAGAGTTTGAAGCATATTTTTATGCAACATAAGCTGAATAACCGCTAGCGTCGTTGACTGGAGTTGATCAAGGAGTTTGATCGTGAAGTTTGGTACCATTCTGGCAAGGAGAATGTGGTAACTGATACCTTGAACTAGAAGACGCCTCGAGAGAAGGCGATTGTTGGAATTGCTGTACAGCCTCGGTTGCAGAATGATCTAGCTTAGTTAGAGTTGGACCTACAATTGTTGATAAGGACGTTTGTTTAATGTTTTAGGGGTTCTACCTGATTTGTTGGATGAGGTCCAACAAAAGAAGGGGACTTGCCTAACCCTGATGGAATTTGATGGAAGGATGTCTCATGGCGAGACACCACAGTTCTTTAACGGAGCAGAAGGAGTATGAGGTGCCGCAACTGCGTCTGTATAACCGCTTATGCAGAGTTGAATGGAGAAGATTACAGTACACCCATAGTACACCTTCTTTAGTACATCCATGCACGAATAAGAGGTACCCTGAAGTAGTAGATCAGGTTAAAGTGTTACTGACCTGGAGATGAGCTCATCCACTACCAGTGTTGTAGTGGAAGTAAGAGGACCTTTTTGTGGACTTGTAATGGGATTGAGACCCAGTAAGAGTTTTGGTGTTATCCAGATTATTGGTAACAGATTTACGAAGTCGACACATTCCATCTCTACTGAGAGACGTGGCCAGTGAATGAAATAACAAAGGAGTACACTAGATAGATGGTGGGACTCCATAAGTGTACCGGGGACGATCGACTATGATTGTAGTAGACGGGTTACTTTGAGGTGTTGATAGCAGATTCAGACTACTTGGGGAATGTGCCTACACTTCATGATTGAGATTTACCTCAGATAGACGGCCAGTCTGAGAGGACCCTCCAGACCATAGAGAACATGTTGTGAGCTTGTGGGATGGATTGGGAACAGGGACGATCTATTTATCTCCCACTTGTTGAATTCTTATACCACGACAATTGGCATGCATCTATAGGGATGGTCCCTATGAGACATTGTGTAGACATAGGTGTCATACACCTTTATGCGGGGATGAGCCTGACAGTACCAGTGAGTTAGTGCCAGAGCAAATTCTTGATGATATAGCTCGAGTAACGTTAATCAGAGAAAGGATGATGGCTGCACAGAGTCGCCAGAAGTCGTATGCAGATTGGAGGCGTCGACCTCTAGAGTTCAGGGTATGAGTTCATGTCTGGTTGAGAGTATCTCAAACGTGAGGCGTCAGACGTTATGGCATAAAGGGAAAGTTGAGTCCCCGATAGGTCGGTCCTTTCGAGATACTAGATAGAGTTGGAAGAGCGCTGCACAGATTGGCTTTGCCATCGAAGTTAGAGGGTGTTCACCCTATGTTTCATGTGTTTCAGCTGAGGAAGTACATACCAGATCTGAGGCACATTGTGAGTCATGATGATCTAGTGGTTGAGCCGGATCACACTTTTGCAAAACAACCTTTTGTGGTTCTAGGCAGAGAGGTGTGAGACGCCTGCATTCGAAGGATATTCCTATGATGAGGCTACGCGGGAGACTGAGGATAGTATCTAGGGGAACTATCCAGATTTTTACGCCGGGACAGATGCACCTGTAGGATCCACGATTAGATTTTGGTGCTATCTTAGTGAGTGTATGTTATGCTATGTGCTTATGTGATATGTTGTGTTTTCGTGCTAGCTGTGAGTTGTGCATATGATCTGTTAGATCTTGTTTGCTAGTACTAGATAGGTATAGCTGGAGATGGTTTTTTCCTCCGTGCTACGGTATATGTGTTAGGATTAGCAGGAGATGGTTCTTTCCTCCATGCTGTCTTTGATGGACATAGTGTGAGTGGAGACGGTTTTCCTCCACATAGTTGTGTTACGAGTACGATTGGCTGGAGACGGCTTTCCTCCATGCCTTGTGACGTGGTTAGTAGTTGGCTAGAGATGATTTTTCCTCTATGCCTTTGGATAGCGTTATGATCTTGTTGCTAGAGTTGGTGATTCCTCCATGCCGTGTTTTGAGGTTATAGAGTGTTGTAGGTTGATACGTTTGAACGGAGATGTGATACCACCGATAGAGAGAGTGTCTATACCTCGGCGTATGGGTCCGAGAGGATTTGGGAATTGTTCAAGTTTCGGGACGGAACTTTTTCTTAAGGGGTGTATGGTGAAATTTTCACTTTTTCCCCCGCGTAATTATTTTTACTCTCCGGTATTATTTGGAGCTTTTGGGAGCTCCAATTAATAAAAATGCAGTTGAGAGAAATGATCAGGACATCGGACATGTCCTAGATATGAAATAACATGGAAAGGCAAAACGGACAAAGGAGTCGCTATTTCGTTTCTTAACGGCTAAGAAAGACGGCTTAGGAATACACGTTTTCCGAGACAATTGTGCAATAATTATCCCTACAATATTCAATATCTATTATTCCAATTTCGAGAAGTTTGGAGAAGGGGGTTCAACCCGCCATTTGATCGATAAAAGGATAATCATCGACTTCGCTAAAGGATAATTATCGACTTCACTATAAATAGCGGAAAATCGTTTATTAATTCATTTCCTTTCACGTTTCCTCGTAAAAGCTCTGATTTCTCTCAAACTTCAAACTCAGATCTACTCTCCGTTTCTAATCCGATTTCAATTCCGTTTGAGTTTTTGGATTCCTCTCTTCATTCTCTTCATATCGGTACCGAGTTTCTGCATTTTCGAGCAGATGAAGACCTGGTCGAGCGTATATGTCACCAGGACAGTTCCGTCGCTCAGATTCCGGTGAATTTGATGTTGTACATGCGTAGCCTGCGTCATTGTGATTCCGAATCTTCATTCAGATCGTCAATCGGGTTAGTAACGAATAAGTTATGAATTTATTCGTTTTCCGTACTGCAATTTGGCCTAAATCGACCTTTGGCTTTTCAAAATGGATAATTAGAAATTCCATTATGATCATTATATTATTCTGGTGTTTATGGGTTGTTTGTTGATGAAATCTTATGATAGGTGGGTTTAGAAATGGCCTGCGGACAAAACGTTATTCTGGTGAAATTTAATTAATTAATTAAAGGTTAATTATTTAAATTATGATTAAATTTGAGTTTTAGGAATACTGACTAGATGCATGCTAGGTGTCAGAATGGTTTGAGGATCATGATGATATTATGGATATCGGTTATGGCTTTAAGGATCATATGTGTACGAGTATGATGAGATGTTATGTTGAGGATATGTCTTAGGCATTTGTGAATGTGTTGAGGATCTGAGGTTTAGATTTGAAATATAGGTTGGTTGTGGTTAGTGAGACGAGTCTCCTAACCTTTGCAATATGTGATTGTGTGTGCCTTGCTATTGCAGGCGTTGATTACTTCCCCAAGGGGAAGTTGTGACGTGGTACAGGTTACGAGTATATCAGGTAAGTCCGTAGGACTTACTTAGCGTGCAGTTGTGGATTGTATGATTGTGATGGTTGTGTGTGTTCATATGATTGTGCATTTATAACCTAAACCGGACTAGGATGACCATTCATTACATTTATTTGGCCCAAGTGTATTATAACGGACGGTAACCGCCAGTCTCCGCCTGCTGGTTAGGAGGAGGTGCCCTGAAGACGATCTCACAGGAGGGGACGAGTGAAGGTCACCCCCATGCAAAACTCCTGTGTTACGTTGGATGGAACGGGGTTCCCGAGGCTCCTCGTGTTACAAAAGAAGTAGAATTAGTAATGGCATAACATAATGAAAGATAATAAATGAATGTGTGTGGCATTGCATGTTTGAGATGCTGATGTGTGGTTGTGCTATTACCTTCATGCTTTTCATTGCTGTAGTTAACGGTTTCATACCGTGTTGTAGTGTTCTGCAGGTTAGGAATACTGCAGAGTGAGCCAGATGATGTGACAAGCCAAGGACTTTTGTACATCAGGATGCGTGGGGTGTGGGATCTTTTGTGGTTGTGGTTTATGTTGTTGTTTTGTACTCGGCTATGAGATTGTGAACTCTTTTGATGTATCATACTCAGCTTTTATGTATTTGATTTTAATCTACCCGTGCCTTGGTTTAAGATCTAGTGAACTTGTTGTCAGGCTAGGGCCAGGATCAATTGTGAGATCCTAGTCCAATGTGACACTCCATGTACCGCGGATTTGGGGTGTTACAATTTGGATATCCGTGGATATTCGGATGCCTAAAATCCTGATCCGTATCCGATCCGGTGATCCAAGAAGATCTCCCTTATCGGATTCGGACCGGCTCAAAACGGGTACTAAAATATAGGGGTTTTTCGGATCGAGTCAACGGATTTTTCGGACCGGATTGGTGGATCAAATTTGTTTTACCACCCATACTAATCATATTGGCGAATAATTATCCGATCCAACTAAATTCATCTGCAGATGCCATATTTTATTAGACCAAAATGTTTACATAACTAGGCAATTTGGATTTAACTCGGGAAATTGCACCATCCAAAACCGACCTCAATCAAGATGTTAGAAAATCATTTCATCTTTGACGCAACTGAACTTGACCCGCCTTGATTGGCACCTCTCGAAACATTAAAAAAACAAAAATAATTTGACCCGAAGTGACCCAAGAACCAACTAAACCGATTTGTTATGGCCCAAGAACCAAGTCTACCCGATGACCCGTTCCAACCCGCACAACTAGTACCCGACCCAAATTGACCCAATCCAAAACAACCAGCTAACAAAAACAAACCTATTTATACCCGACTCGATTCAACCTTACCCCGTTTGACCCGACCCAAACTCGACCCGCCGACCCGACCCGCCAACCCGGTTTGACACCACAACAAGAACCGATCCTACCCGATAACCCGTTTTAACCCGAACAGTTGGTACCCGACCTAAACCGACCCGACCCGACCCGAAACAAACCGTTTAAAAACCAAGCCTACTTTTTACATGACCCAATTCCAACCCGATCTTGTTATAACCCGACTTGAACCCGACCCGTCAACCCCGTTTGACAGCTCTACTTCAACTGCACCATGAGGAAAAATGTGTTTCACAGTATAAGGTCCAGTCCATCTAGATTTCAACGTACCGAGAAAGAGGCGAAGACGGGAATTAAAGAGAAGAACAAGATCTCCTTCTTTGAGCTCCTTCGGAATAATATGCTTGTCATGCCACTTCTTCGTTCTCTCTTGGTAGATCTTAGCATTTTGTAAGCATTCAAGCTTAATACTTCCAACTTGTTGATGTCCAAGATCCGCTTCTCTCCAGCTTCTTTGATATCAAAATTTATCCATTTTATCGCCTAATACGCCTTATGTTCTAGCTCCCCCGGAAGGTGAAAAGATTTCCATAAACCAAGTTGTAAGGTGTGGTTCTTGTGGGAGTCTTGAAAGCTGTCTTATATGCCCATAGAACGCCGTCTAGCTTCATGGAACAATCTCTTCTTGTTCTAGAGACGGTCTTTTCGACAATTCCTTTGATTTCTCGATTTGAAATTTCAACCTGTCCACTAGTTTGAGGGTGATAGGGAGTTGCTGTCTTATATGCCCATCTCGACACGTAGTCAACCGCTAGTAGAATGTATAGACTCCCTCCAAAAGATGGGAATGGTCCCATATGCCCAAAGCGTGGGAATATGGTCCGGTTGAAGAACTTCACAACCACTGTAGCGTCATTGGTGGGAAAAGCAATGGCTTCTACCCATCTCGATACGTAGTCAACCGCTAGTAGAATGTATAGACTCCCTCCAAAAGATGGGAATGGTCCCATAAAGTCAACTCCCCAAACATCGAAGGTTTCGACCTACTGAATATTGTTGAGTGACATCTCGTTCTATCGAGATAAATTTCCTGTTCTTTGGCATGCATCACAACACTACAAAAAATAATTCAATTAGCCACGGATGTTGGCGACGGCAAATAAGCTATTTGCCGACGCCAACCATCAACGGCGACGACTTGGCGACGGCAAAACAGGGCGAAGCCAGAACAGGCGACGCAAATTTTTTCGCCACGGTATGTTGCCGTCGCTAAATATTTTGCGACGGCTATGCGACGGATTATTACCGTCGCAAATATTTCCCGTCGGCAAAAGCCGTCGTCGTCTAATGTGTCGCAAAGTTTAAAATTTGGTGCGAAATTTGAATATTGGCGACGTCAGTAGCCGTCGCAAATCTTAAAGTCGGTGGGAAATTCGGTGGTCCTAGATCTACAAGATTTGTTTGAATATTAAATGCTCAGTAGTCTCAGTAATTCATTTATGTCTTTTCCTCCATTTATAAATTATCAAACAAATTAGAAGCTAATTTGCTATACTAAGGGTATGAAACAAACAAAGGGGATTAAAACCATGTTAATCTTCAAACATTGTTTTCCTATACAAATTTTCTACCACCAAATCTGACAAGCTGATTTTTACTGCTATAGTTTTTACATCTTTCCTCAAACCCTAATTTCCACTTTCTTCAAGAGCTTGTAAAAAGAGTACATGTGCTCATGACTAATAAAACCCATTAACATAAAATTTGAAGCAAATTTGATTTCCCCTATGAACTTCCACCTTCAGATATGCTATTCAAGGAGGGCTTCCATGCTTTTGATTTGTTGTGTTACCATTTGCAGCTTCAACGTCCCTTGATCTCTGTCTTTCTTGTTTATTAGCCTGAATATTCAAGTCAAATTTAGGATTTTATTTCTCCATTTCATCTTATTTTGTAACAATAGATTTACAAGTTAATCACCTCTTGATTCTTGTCAGGCTGAATCTTCTGGTTGTTTACTTAATATCCTTCAAAGCATCCCCTTCATCTGTTAATTCAATCCCATTCTTCTTCACCTTAGCTTGTTTCTTTGCCACCAAACCCTTCATATCCTCTATATTGAACAAAAAACCCAAAAATCAGGATTTCAATCCACCAAACCCTGTGTGCCTAACGCTTTCTTCCCTGTGGGCTCGGGAAGCTCTACCATTCAGTCTCTTTCTTCCCTGGTTGAAGTGACTTTTCTCCTAGCACAAATGCATATAAAATATAGAAGTGAGGTAATGAAATAAACCCTTAATTGCACATCAATCTCAAGGCATTACCAAATTATATACTCATGATCAGCAATTTCAAAACAAAATTCTTTATTCAGAAAAATCAGAATTAAAATTTTGGAAAAATAAATATAATTTTGAGCAGAATCAAAACAATAAAAAAAAAGAAGCTATTTTATTACGTCTTCATGCCTACAACATGTTAACTGCCTCGGATATGACAAATATTAGATGATTCAAATAAATATAATTATAATGAAAGCAATTTTATTTATAAATTTAAACTTATAGTTCTTTGTTCAGTTTAGATGGGAGGAGAACAAGTACTGTTCAACTCAGCTTGATTCTTTAACCACAAAATAAAGACACAACATCACTTGTTATATCACAAATATATATGATGATTCAAATAAACAACTAGGATGAATTTCACATGTACTCAATGTGCTAACTATGAAGTTTGAGACCTAATGTATACTTGGTGTGCTAAGCTAGAACATAGCAAGGTATTTACATCATGTCTCGTAACCATGATAAAAATAAGCTAACTACTATAAAATGCTGTAAATTACTTACATTTCTAGCATCTACATCTTTGATATCTGGATCAGTGGTCACCAAGATGAATTTCACTTTGGTGTTGGTAAGATACCCATACCTAAGCAAGCTAACATCAAATTGGTATAACTAAAAACCCAAGCAAGGAAATTTTACATTCCATAACACTAAGACAATCAAACCAAGTAGAAGAGGGGGACGAGAATGGAGAGACTTACACTTTATAGTTATTTCTGGATAAAGCAGACCAAGAAGTATTTCATTAAGCATAAGTCCAGATTTCTTTGATTATTCACTGAAAAAACACAAAGCAACCAAGTCAATTTCAAAAATTATAAAATTGGGTGTTAATAGATCGACCAAGGATTGCAAAGTACACAATTTTAGCAAACGAAAACAGATAACCGGCCTTTGAATTGCCTGTATCTCTGTGTTTGGGAAACTTGAAATCTTAAATTAGAGACTAAACCAATACCTGGAATCAAATATTGATGTCTAAGCTTTTGAAAATTTTCAGCACTAGTCATCTTCAAATCTGAATTTGTCACAAATGCCAAAGATGTAGCCTGCAAGGACAAAACAATTTGGGTCAGAAACTAAGTAAACAAGCGTGTAACAACCCTTAATAGCATCTATCATGTCATGGACATGATCAACCATTGATTAACATATATCTGTTTCCATGAACTATTTCATTCAATTACAATAATTAGGTTGTTCCAATAAGCCTAAATTTGTATTAACATAACTATTTTGGTAAGAAGCAATAAGATATGCCTCTGTTGAACCATATTCTCAAACTAAAATTATAATGTTTAAACTTCAATAACATTCATCAAAGTAGCAATCACAATACTCAACACAAAAGCAAAACAGATCAAATTTACATTGCAAAACAAAAGCAAAATGCACAAGATTTGCATTGCTAAACATAAGAAAAATACACCGAAATAAAAGCAGGAAAACAAAAGCAACACAATGACTTATGATAGTAACACCAAGTCGGAGAAGGGTCTATTGTCATTCAAAGCAGCTCAACAACTCAACAGCAAGTGTCCACTGTCAAAATCAACAAGAGATGGAAAAGAAATCAGTAAGATACTAACATAAAATCGATTTAGGGTTTACAAGGTAGAAGAGAGGCAAGTCGAGCGGCGGAGAATATACGAGATCGAGCGTGCCACTCACCTGATACTAGATCAAGCGCGACGTGGTATGAGGTTGAGACTCCGAGTCTGAGAATCAGAGTGGGTCTCTGTTTGAGCAAGAGAGAGGCGCAGGAAACAAAAGCAGCACAACGTGGTGAAACTGAGTCGAGAGACAAAGAGTGGGTCTCTGTACGATGAGTGGAAGAAGAGCGCCGGAGCGGGGCGTGCCGCGGTACCGGTGCTGGTAGCGGCGTGGTCTCGCTCTGAGTTTGGGACTCCGAGGGTCGAAGACGAGAGACACTGAGAAATGTGAGAGAGCAAAACGGCGCGGTGATGAATTTGTGCGACGGTGCCTTTAACCCTTTACTGCTATACAATTTATTACATTAGCCATTAGGGTTTGTTTATTTTTAATTAAAAAAAGCACAGAATAAAAACTGAGGGTGAGGGGATTCAAACGTGGGATGTAAAGGAGATGCAAAACTCTGGCTCTCCCACGTACCAACTTGACTATTACTTGAAGTGATATGTTCTGATGAGTAACTTATATAGACCGATAAAGAATATCCGATAAAAAAAAACTCAGATCCATATCTGATACGCATATAACAAATTTTTACGGAACATATACGGATAGTTATTCGCCGGATCGAGTAACGTCGGATATTCACGAACGGATCGTCGGATCGGAATTATTTTGAACACCCCTATATATATGGCCCTATTTTTAACTTAAACTTTACCCTCTCTTCCTTTCTAGTTTTTTACTTTTAATTTTTTAAACTTTAATATTTAAAGGGTTTATAATGGTTTTATCATATTTTACCTAGTAAAAACTTTGAATTTTAAATATTTTTAAGAATTATTTTTTATATTTATATCATTTTCTTATAAAAAAACTTACCGCAATATTTTCGTATGGCGCCAAAAAATTTGGTTTTTGGCGTCGACGACATAAGCCATCGCCAATGATCCCTTCTATTAGCCATGGTAAACGATTAGCCGACGCCAATTACATGACTATTAGCGACGGTTGTACACAACCGACGCCAATAATTGGTATTTTTTGCCACGTTGATGTTGCCGTCGCCAAATAAAGACCAATGGCGACGCCAAGGCATTGCCGTCGCCAACATGCGTGGCTAAATGAATTATTTTTTGTAGTGCAAGAAGCAACAAACGTTTGCACGTTCTTAAATAATGAAGGCCAAAAGAAACCGGAACGTAATACCTTAGCGCACGTCTTTTGAGCGCTAGCATGTCCTTCACATGTCAATGAATGACAATGTCTCATAACACTCTCCGTCTCATCTTCCGGGTGCATCTTAGTAGCATCCCATCTAGACCCCTCTTGAAGAGTAGAGGTTCATTCCAAAAATAGTGACGCACATCTTTAAAGAATTTCTTTCTTTGTGCGTATGATAGTTCGGAAGTATTTTCTAACAAACAAGATAGTTGACAATATCAGCATACCAAGGTTCGTTACCTTCCGAAATCTGGTGAAGCCAATGCTCCATCCATTGTAGTCGCTCATAGGGAAAGGAATCGTCGATGGGCATGTCATCTCCCTTTAAAGCAATGGGAGGTAGCCGGCTGATGTGATCCGCTGCAGAATTTTCTGATCCCTTCTTATTGCGAATCTCCAATTCAAACTCTTAAAGTAGGAGAATCTAGCGAATAAGATGCGGCTTCACGTCTTTCTTAGTGAGCAAGTATCAAATGGTGACATGGTCAGTGTAGACAATGACTTTGGCTCCTACAAGATGAGAACAAAATTTCTCAAAAGCATAAACGACCGCCAAGAGCTCTTTTTCGGTGGTGGCATAATTTAGATGCGCTTCATCTAGCGTCTTGCTAGCATAGTAGATGACATAAGTTCGGCCATCTTTCTTTTGTCCAAGAACTGCTCCTACTGCAATGTCACTTACATCACACATAATCTCAAAGGGCAAATCCCAATCAGGAGGTTGAATGATGGGTACGGATATCAATGCTTCCTTTAACTTGTGGAAAGCATCTAGACATTCCTACGAAAACTCAAAAACCGCATCTTTATTCAACAAATTGGTTAGTGGCTTAGAGATCTGAGAAAAGTCTTTGATGAACCTCTTATAAAAACCTGTGTGTCCTAGAAAACTCAGCACACCTTTAACAAAATAAGGTGGAGGAAGTTTCTCTATGGTCTCAATCTTAACTCAATTGACCTATATACCTCAGTTTGAGATGAGGTGACCTAACACAATTCCCTCACTAAGCATGAAATGGCATTTTTCCCAATTTAAAATGAGATTGGAATCTTCACAATGTTGTAACACAAGGGAAAGGTTAGCTAAGCAATTATCGAAAGAAGAACCATAAATAGAGAAATTATCCATGAATACCTCCATGATCTCTTCGATGTACTCGGAAAAAATAGCCATCATACAACGTTGGAAAGTAGCTGGAGCATTACATAATCCAAATGACATTCTCCGGTAGGCAAACGTACCCCATGAGCACGTGAAAGTGGTCTTCTCTTGATCATCCGGGTTGATAGGACTCTGAAAGAACCCATTATAACCATCCAAATAGCAAAAATGGGAATGTTGTGCTAACCTTTCAAGCATTTGATCAATGAATGGGAGATGGAAGTGATCCTTCCTTGTGGCCACATTCAACTTAGGATAGTCAATGCACATACTCCAGCCGGTCACGGTCCTCATTGGGATCAATTTGTTGTTCTTGTTGGTCACAATGGTCATCCCTCCTTTTTTTGGCACCACATGTACCGGGCTCACCCTTTTGCTATCCGATATAGGGAAAATAATTCCCGCATCAAGTAACTTAAGCACTTCCTTCTTCACAACGTCTTTCATGATCGGATTTAACCGTCTTTGAGTTTCTCGTGAAGGCTTATGATTATCTTCCATTAGTATTTTATGCATGCAAAAAGATGGTTTAATTCCAACTAGATCATCGACATTATATCCAATGGCTTTCCAATGTTATCTCAACACACGCATTAGTTTAGATTGCTCAATCTCAGCAAGATTAGCACTAACTATGACCGGATAAGTGGAGTTTGGTCCAAGAAATGTGTTACGCTAAGATTGTGTAGCACAAAAAGCTTTACATTTATAAACTCGATCTAATCTCCTAAACTACCTAGCGAAACCCGCAGTGTACGGATCGTTATGTAGGAAGGAAAGTATTCCGAGGTCGAACACAAGGACTGAGGCGAAATCAAGTCATTTAATGATCAAAGATAGTGCAAATCTAAACTAAGATGAGATGAGGAATAAAGAAGGTGCAAAACACAATATTTTTGGTTGGTTTTGGGATGATCAAACAAGGATCACAAAATATGCAAATCAAACAAGCAAACAAACACACGAATGCAAGATAGGAGATAAGAAGTAAGATAAGTGGATTCTAGAGATCAAGATTCCCGGTTATGACATTGGACTCAAGCTTCTAGCGATTCTAAGGATAAGGTTGCGGTGTTGGGAAAGGGTGTTTCTCTAATGGAAGCAATTACCGGGTAAGTCTCATGCTTCACTAATCCCGCACTAAACTCCTATTACCGGGTAAGTCTCAAGGAGGTAAAGTTGGGAATTCTACACAAACTGGACACTACTTAAGGGGCAAACCTCTCCTTACCGGGTAAGTCTCGGAAAAGGTAAGTCTCAAGCAACAATCCTAGCACACTCAGTCCAATAGCGGCTTATGAGGCTCACTACTACCTAGAGTTCATCCTAAGCTATATTATGCTCAACAAACACTAGGATTTCAACAATCTAACATCCTAACATACAGATTCATCAATTAAAGAGCAACAGAAGGAAAAATCGGGTGGATCATAGCAAAAATCGGCTGATTTACTCTGAAGAACAAGTCGATTTTTCTCCTCTGGTTTAGGTTTCGGCCACAAAAATAATCCTAAACTAACATGTAAGTCATTTCTATCATCACCCAAGCCATAATCATCAATCCATCACTCCAGAATCACAATAAACTAGCCAACAACATGCATTTCAAGATCTAAAATCATCATACAAGCATACATGAAATCCATAGCAAGGAGATGAAGTAAGGAAATGAAAGCAATGAAACTTAGGTGGATTTGAGTTCAAAACAAGTCTTTCAACACACCAAATGTAGCTCCAAGTCAGATCTTACAACCTTCAACAAGTTTCTTCACAAAAATCACTCAAATCTCACTACGAAGTTAAAATCTACACTAATCTCTCTCAAGAACACCCACAAGGGTGCCTTGAAGAGAGGCTACAATGGAAGAGTCCTTGGGGAAGATGCTAGAGGAGAAGGGTCCAAAAGGAATCAGAAGGATCCTCAAATCAGCCTGCAGGACCACTTAAATACTCCACAAAGAAGCAAGGGCCGGGCAAAGAGATCGTGGGACACGTGGCAAAGCTGTCAAAGGCCAAAAAATCGACCCAGACAGAAAAATCGGCCGATTTTCCTGAGTGTAGGTCGATTTTCTTCAACAGAAACTTGTTATGATCATCTAGCCATGAGTTGCTCCATTGCTTGCACCAACAAGGTTCTTTGTGTCCTTCATTGCTCTAATTATGTTCCTTCAAGGCCTTGGATATGTACCACCATGAGGCTTGGTCCTCGAATGTGTCGATTAATGTCCAAAAGATCCCCGAAATACCTACAAAACCGACAAAAGCTCGTGTAGACGTCTTTTCTAGAAATATGCATGAATTAAGCATAAACGTCATGAACTAATGCCAAACCGTGCATGAATAACGGGAAAAACTATCTAAATGAATGCCTAAACTAACGTCATAAATCACGTTATCAAAATACCCCATACTTAAGATTTGCTCGTCCCTGAGCAAGACCCAACTATAGACTAAGAGATGACATGATTTATGCATGCAGAAAAACAACAAAATCTTTTTGGAATTGTGCTTCTAACATTGGATCACCTTCATAGTCATGCTTCATGGCAATGGACAATCAATCATGCATCAAATGAATGAAGGCATGGAAAGACAATTATACTTAACTAGAAAGCATGCATGAGAGGTGAAAATGAAGAAGTCAAGATGATCATGAGTATATCCAATCTAGATCACTAAGTCTTACACACATGCAATTTAGGTCACAAGGACTTAGAAAAGAAGAAGCTAAGAAACGTTGTGATTAGGTGGGAATTTTTAGGTCATGTGATGCTAATCCGGGAAAGGAACTAACTCCACAATTTCGTTTTTGCTCAACTTCCCAACAAGTGTATAATTTTCTCCATCTTTTCTTTGTTTTCTTTTCCTTTTCACTTATTTTTGAGACAATGGCATTGGTGTACAAAAGCCGAAACCTTGGTGATTAGCCGTCCTCGGTTTTTTTTTTATTTTTCGAGGTGCATCCACACCGGGCACACATACCAAAGCTCGTTAGGACTATCGGTTTATTTGACTTTGGCAAGGCACAAACACCCGATTATGTGAATGGTGCCGAGTTACTCGTCATTTAAACCAACGTCCCCAAACCTATATTTTTTCCTACACTTTTCACAACAAATTCAACACTTCATTCACATCATTCATTCATCAACAACTTCACCCAGACTTGCTTTTCACACACATCAACACACTAGCATGCTCCTATTCCCGGATGGGTCAAAAAAGGTCAAATTTTTCATCAATTGAGGTGCTCAAACAACATGATCAAGATGAGAAGTAGAGAAAAATGAATTGCCTTAATCACTCCTAAATGATGTGCAAGAACTAGCATGTAATTTCGACTTTCAATCCTCAATCCAATCAAGGCAAGCATTCATGATCACAATTCACACATGGGATTCAAGATAAGTACTTTAAGTCCACATATGCATACATCAATTCAACACATAAAGCCATCCATAGCCAATTTACAAAACAATCTCATCATAAGGGTCATTCCCAAGCTTAAAAGCACTAAAATATTTTTTTTTAAATTTTCTGATTTTTTTGGATTTTTCGAAATATATATGTATAATGCAAGACATAATGAAACATGTGACAATATTAAACTATCCTAGATGCTAATCATGCAAGTGATCATGAAAACCCCACCCCATACTTAGAAACACATTGTCTCCAATGTGGAAACTAAATAAAGAAGTGAAAGAGAGTTCTCACAATGTAAAATTGGTGATGCTTTGGTATTTCGGTTCACATCGAATGATGATGGTGGATGATCGATCAAGGATGGTAGAGAGCTCTCGATGTTCATTATGGTGTTGGAACCCGCGCTTGGCACCGCAAGCCGTCCAAGTTCCACGTCCGCTCCACCCATGCTTGATTGGAGATCATCACTTTCCTTGACAGAAAGAAAAATTGGACCAACTACCCAGGAAAATCGGCCGATTTTGTGTGCAAGAACAGTCCGATTTTCCTGGGTGCTTTCTTCCTTGTCCATGTGCTCGGATCTTGTACCTTCAACAGTTCCATGAGGTTTTCACATGCCCTCCAACATCTCATCACACATGACAATCAACAAGATCTAGCACCCAAAAACACAAAAGAAAAACAAAGCACACCAAGAGCAAAATCAAACAAAAACAAGAAAAATGGAAGGGAAAGACATGTACCAATGGGTTGCCTCCCATTAAGCGCTTCTTTAAGGTCATTAGCTTGACCAAACTCCAAGGATGTGTCAATCCACCTCAAATACCATGGTTTGCTTAAGGAGTCCAAGTAACCATCGCTTTCCGGCATCCATGATGACAAGCAAAGGCCACTTGATGCCCAAATAAGCCTTAAGTTCTCTCTTCACCGGTGAGTAGTAGACTCCTTCATCACCGCTCCCTTGATGATAGTATGGAGTTGCAACCATAGATGCCACCCCATACTTAGACAATTGGTACTCCACGGTCACACCGGTGAGATACTTGCCATCCTCATCCTCTATAATCCGAAGAAGGCCGGTTCTTGGAAAGAATTCTTCATTGAGGTGCTTCATAACCATCATGGATCCATCATGCTGGCCTCCATCATTCAACATGGGAGACTCCTTAGGAAAGGGACTCCAATCTTCGTGTGTACTCCGGGCAAGCAAGAAAGGATTGGAAGGAGTTGAAGTTAACTTAGGGCTCTCCTTCGTGAGCTCTTCAAGTGTGGTTCCGGGGTTGATGGCAAGGATGTCCGGGGGTAAGAATACTTCATTGCACTCCTCCAAAGGTGAAGGAGGTGGAGGTAAGCCTTGAAGGATGGTAGGATCTCCTAGCATAAGAGCATGCCTAATCTCCTCCATCTCCCTCCTCATTTGTTCTTCTCTCTCGACATTTAATCTTCTTGCATCCTCCAGGGCCAAATCCCTTAGCCACAATTTCTCCCGAGCTTCATTCAACTCTTCCTCAAGGTCTCTATTGGTTATGGTTGAATCGGGTAATTCTTGGATCTCCTCATGGTGAACCTCCTCTTGTTGAAATACTTCCGCTTCAAGCACCATGTGGGCACTCGAAATGGAAGCTAGGTTGCTCTCCAGATCATCCATCTTCCTCAACATTTCTTCTAGCATTGATTCCACTCAGTCATTGTGAGGTTGATGGTGAGGTTCAACATAAGGCAATGTAGTCATGTGAGCTTGATCATGGGACTCATGATAGGCATTAAACTCCTCCCAATACTCAAACTCATCATGGAGAGGTCCTAGATCTTGGCTTTCCATCCACTCCTCATACTCCATGTTGTCAAGGTCGTCTTGGAAGTACAATCCGTCCATGGAAAACATGAAAAGGCAAAGACAAAAACAACACAAGATCAAAAGTAACAAGAAAGATAAACACTAAAAACGATCAAAAGCAAATGACTCAATCTAGACCTAGTCCCCGGCAACGGCGCCAAAAACTTGTTACGCTAAGATTGTGTAGCACAAAAAGCTTTACATTTATAAACTCGATCTAATCTCCTAAACTACCTAGCGAAACCCGCAGTGTACGGATCGTTATGTAGGAAGGAAAGTATTCCGAGGTCGAACACAAGGACTGAGGCGAAATCAAGTCATTTAATGATCAAAGATAGTGCAAATCTAAACTAAGATGAGATGAGGAATAAAGAAGGTGCAAAACATAATATTTTTGGTTGGTTTTGGGGTGATCAAACAAGGATCACAAAATATGCAAATCAAACAAGCAAACAAACACACGAATGCAAGATAGGAGATAAGAAGTAAGATAAGTGGATTCTAGAGATCAAGATTCCCGGTTATGACATTGGACTCAAGCTTCTAGCGATTCTAACGATAAGGTTGCGGTGTTGGGAAAGGGTGTTTCTCTAATGGAAGCAATTACCGGGTAAGTCTCATGCTTCACTAATCCCGCACCAAACTCCTATTACCGGGTAAGTCTCAAGGAGGTAAAGTTGGGAATTCTACACAATCCGGACACAACATAAGGGGCAAACCTCTCCTTACCGGGTAAGTCTCGGAAAAGGTAAGTCTCAAGCAACAATCCTAGCACACTCAGTCCAATAGCGGCTTATGAGGCTCACTACTACCTAGAGTTCATCATCTTTGGTATCTAAGATCGGAAATCACCTAAGATCGGAAAACACCGGGTAGGTCTCTTTCCTCACTTAGTTTGCTAGCATTAGGTCACCCTAAGCTATATTATGCTCAACAAACACTAGGATTTCAACAATCTAACATCCTAACATACAGATTCATCAATTAAAGTGCAACAGAAGGAAAAATTGGGTGGATCATAGCAAAAATCGGCCGACTTACTCTGAAGAACAGGTCGATTTTTCTCCTCTGGTTTAGGTTTCGGCCACAAAAATAATCCTAAACTAACATGTAAGTCATTTCTATCATCACCCAAGCCATAACCATCAATCCATCACTCCAGAACCACAATAAACTAGCCAACAACATGCATTTCAAGATCTAAAATCATCATACAAGCATACATGGAATCCATAGCAAGAAGATGAAGTAAGGAAATGAAAGCAATGAAACTTAGCTGGATTTGAGTTCAAAACAAGTCTTTCAACACACCAAATGTAGCTCCAAGTCAGATCTTACAACCTTCAACAAGTTTCTTCACAAAAATCACTCAAATATTACTACGAAATTAAAATCTATACTAATCTCTCTCAAGAACACCCACAAGGGTGCCTTGAAGAGAGGCTACAATGGAAGAGTCCTTGGGGAAGATGCTAGAGGAGAAGGGTCCAAAAGGAATCAGAAGGATCCTCAAATCAGCCTGCAGGACCACTTAAATACTCCACAAAGAAGCAAGGGCCAGGCAAAGAGATCGTGGGACACGTGGCAAAAGCTGTCAAAGGCCAAAAAATCGACCCAGACAGAAAAATCGGCCGATTTTCCTGAGTGTAGGTCGATTTTCTTCAACAGAAACTTGTTATGATCATCTAGCCATGAGTTGCCCCATTGCTTGCACCAACAAGGGTCCTTGTGTCCTTCATTGCTCCAATTATGTTCCTTCAAGGCCTTGGATATGTACCATCATGAGGCTTGATCCTCGAATGTATCGATTAATGTCCAAAAGATCCCCGAAATACCTACAAAACCGACAAAAGCTCGTGTAGACGTCTTTTCTAAAAATATGCATGAATTAAGCGTAAACGTCATGAACTAATGCCAAACCGTGCATGAATAACGGGAAAAACTATCTAAATGAATTCCTAAACTAACGTCATAAATCACGTTATCAAAATGCATACCTCAAGTGTTGTGGAAGAGGTTTAAGATCCAAGATAGGAGGTTCTTTAGGTGGTGGTTCCGTTCCTCTAGTGTCATCTTGTGAAGCTTCAGGAGTTTCGGAGGGGATAAGACTAGTATTCGCATCACTTGAAGTCATGGAACAAGGTGGTTCCGAAGGATTAGTGATCTTGTTTGCCTCAGAAGGGTCTCGACCGAGGTCTGGTCCGAGGTGACTACATGTTGTTTTCACCTCGGTTACTCCAAAAGTCGCCTTGGTTGAGGTGGTATGTTCGATGTCGAGACAATTTTTCCTCTCTTCCTCAAATTCTTCAAAGACGTCTTTTGGATCTTCCTCCAAAATTTCCAAGCTTTGTATATCTGCATCACAAGAAAAATCTACACCTTTCTCTATCATACTAAAACTTAAGACTCTTTCAAGAGGATCTTTAATAAGGATAAAGCTAACCAATTTGTCGCGATTCCTCTTTATCATAGATGTTGTAAATGTCCTCCTCAAGGGCTTGACCTTTTATATTTATTTGTGCCTTGTTATAAGATCCAGTGAAATTGTTGTTAGGCAAGGGTCAGGATCCATTGTGAGATCCTATCCTGTAGCGCTCCGAGTCCCGCGGATTCGGGGTGTTACATGCTTAACTTGTTTCCTTAGACAAAGAGGATAAGTGTTTCTAATGATGTAGGGGTCATTTCTTCTATATGTGCAATTTGATTTTACGTGACCCTTTTTACAACAATAGAAACATGTGGGCATATGTGAACTTCCTTTAGCTTTAATAAAAGTAGTAGTTGTTTTTCTAGGAAAATTAATGTGATAACCGATACCACTTTTGTTAAGAGAGGATTGTTGTTCACCCATCATCCTTTCGAGATTTGCTTTCGAAGGAGTGCATTGAATTATTGCAACCTTCTGGTCTCTACACGTCATAATTAGATCAACCTTCTCTTTCTCTAGACTAATATAGTCTTGATGTAGGGAATAAGTGTTGTCCTTAAGAATCGCATTTTCCGATTATAAGGCCTTGATGTTGTCATCAAGGCCTAACTTTTCGGTGTTGAGATTTTAAACTTCCAAAGACAAGTCACTTACTCATTTCTCTTGTTCGAGAAGCGTTTCTCTTAAGGCATTTATCCTTACCATATCTTCTTTATCACATATGATAATATTTTTAAGGAATTGTGTGAGTTATAGTTTAGATTACAACACATTAGTATTTACCACACCATCAACATAGAAGTTTCGATCCTCTTCATGATCAGCCATTAAGAACAACTTTGCTTGATCTTTTTCATCTTCTGACTCATTTGTCGAATCTGAGTCACTCCATGATGCTACCATAGCCTTCTTCTTTTGATCATTCTTCCTAAAGTTGTTCCTCTTCTTTTGTGTACAATCCTTTACGAGATGATCTACTTCACCACATTCAAAACAAGTCAATACTTTAGTTTTCTTATTAGGGTTAGAAATTTTACCTCGAAGTCTTGATGATCGTGGGTATTCTTTGTTGTTTGCGAATTGCTTCTTCATTTGAAGAATTCTTGAAAGACCTCTTGAAATCAAGACGAATGGATCTTCCTCCTCATGATCACTCTCTTCATCATCCGATGGCATGTCATCCTTCTTGGATCTTAGGGCAAGATTCTTTTTGTTTTATGGTAGCTCTCCATCTTCATCACCAAGAACCATTTCATGGGTGATAGGCTTTCCAAAAAGGTCATCGAGAGGTAGTGTTGTGAGATTCTGAGCTTCTTCAACGGAAGTCACTTTTGGTCCTCACTTAGCTTTAGGCAAGCTTGTTTGTACTTTCCTTACTTTCTCTTCATTTGTGAAGACCTTTCCCAGTGAATCGAGATTGTTCACAATCTCAGTGAATTGTGTGAACATTTCTTTGCCTAACTCGTTTGAGTTCATCTTTAATAACTCATATTGTTTGAGGAAGATGCTTATCTTTGTCTCCGTGACTTGACTTCCTTTGTACATAACTACTAGCTTGTCCCATATTTCCTTTGCACTCTTGCATGAAGAGACACGGTTGAATTCATTTGCATTCAATACACAATAGAGCAAGTTCATGGCCTTGCAATTCTTTGATACACTATCCAAGTCCGTTTGAGTGAAGTCGGCTTCCTTCTTTTCGACTTGGACTCCTTCAGGAGTGGTGATTGGGATTTTAGGGCCAGTTTGGATAATGCTCCATATAACCATGTCCTATTTAATGATAAACATTTGCATTAGTGTTCTCCAATGGGAAAAGTTGTTACCACATAAGAGGGGTGGTCGAGATGTGGATCTTCCTTGAGCGAATCCTCCATCACCTATAGAGTTCATCATTAGTCTCATTGATTGTTAAATCAATATACGTGAGTCTAGCTGCGATTCCAATTGAATAACCGAATAGGTGAATAATTAGGATATAAATACTCTAAAAGGGGGGGGGGGGGGGGTCGAATAGAGTATGTGAACTTGTCGCAATATTGTATATCAAGGCTTTGAAACTAATCTCAAGGCCTTGAAGTCGATATGTGCGCTTAGTGACAAAACTGGTTTTCAAGGCTTTGAAAGGGATTTCAAGGCCTTGTCTTTGAAACCTGCAAAATAACGTTAGTCACAATTTAAGCGAATAAAGTACGGAATGAGAAGATCGACGCGACGATATGTTTACGAAGTTCGGCCCTAACAACCTACTCTCCGCCTAGGGTTTCAGGCCCTAGGTTTCTACCTATCTATTATCTACTTTTTGTGAGTCCTTGATACAACCTAGAAGAATTCCCTTCTTCTCTCTATGTAGCCTTAGTGCTATAATCTAGTCAACTCTATTCTAGGAATAATATCCTAGTTACATCGCAGAGTAACACACTCGAGTATAACACTCTCTAGATATGCCAATGAAGCTCTAGTGTTTTTCTTACTCTAAGGATGTAAACGTTTGTAAGTTAAAGAGAAAGAAAAACTTTTGGAACAAATGAAGATGTTTGTTTGCTTGAAGACTTGGTTTCTTATCTGTGTAAGCTTGTTATTTTCTTCTTCAATCTTCATCTTCATTTATAGTTTTCTATGGAGATCTTCTTAGCCGTTGTAAGATAGCCGTTGTAACGTTCTTCTTTCTCCATGGAATACGCTGTTTGGGTTGAGGTGAAGTAGCCGTTGTAAGATCTTCATTTCTTCTAGATCTTCTCTCTTCTACTTCTTCTCTTTGACGTTCGTTAAGGATCTTCATCACCGTGATCTTCTCATTGGAAAGCCGTTGAAGATCTTTGTCGTTTAAAGATCCGGATCTTCTCTTTAGGATATGCCGTTGGTTGTTGAAGATCTTATCTTAAGATCCGTGATCTTCTTGTTGTAAATGTGTCGATATCTTGTTGTTGAGCCGTTGCCAAGATCTTCTTTGTTAAGCCGAGATCTTCTCCAGGAAAATCTTCTAACTCCTTCGGTTAAGATCTTCTTGTTATGTTGAGATCTTGTAAGATTTTGTCGTTGTGGTCGTATCTTGTAATCTTCATGTGTAATGCTTTTCACGGTTCCGTGTTTGTCCTTTGTATTATTTTTGAAGGCCTGAGTTCTTCCAACAAAATTTTTTTCAAGGTCGGTACACATATGAACAAACATACCAAGACATGCGATCTAGAAGTATAATCGATATTTGTTAGATTTATAAAACCGCATATAAATGTTAAGTCTTCGATCATTCATATAAACAATTCATAGTCAAGGTGGAGTTATCAATCACGTCGTTAGAAAATGAGGAAGGCCTTTAGGGATGAATTGGATGGACCGTCATGGTGCGGTTTTAGATATTGGTAGGCGGACCGTGTTGGTAACTACCTCGAGAGGTTAAATTGAGATTTTCCGATATTGGGACCTTGGAAAATCGGCGTAGTCCGAGCAGCGAGGCTGATTCCACAAGGTTGTGAGGCCTTCTGGTGTTATGCCATGAAAGAAGGTAAGAGTCCAGCATTACATGATATTCCCGTCGTGTTTGATTTCACCGACATTTTTGACGAGCCATCCCGCTTACCGCCACAGTGGAGCGTGGATTTTGGTATCGAGTTAGAGACCTGGGATGAGACCGATCTCGAAGGTACCATATCGTATGAAACCTATCGAGTTATTGGAGCTAAAGAGGCCACTCGAGGAGTTGACGAAGAAGGGCTTTATCTGCCCTAGCGTTTCCCCTGGGTTCGCCGGTACTCTTTGTATGGAAGAAGGACAGATCAATGAGGTTGTGCATCAATTAGCGAGAGTTGAATAAGGTGACCATCAAGAACAAGTACCCACTACCCTGTATTGACGACTTGCTGGATTAGCTATAAGGAGCTTTTGTGTTCTACCGTATAGATCTGAAGTCCGGATATCACCAGTTGAGGGTGAGAGAGCAGGATGTGCCCAAGATTGCATTTGGACTCGATATGGCCACTATGAGTTTGTAGTGATGTTATTCGGGCTCACGAATGCGCCCTCCGTCTTTATAGAGTTGATGAATGGCATCTTCATCGACTTCCTGGATCAGTGTTCACAATCAGACGTGTGTGTAATAGTGAACGAAATAACTTTAAATTTATAACCTAAAATAAAAGCCTGAACAATATGCAAACCCACAGTGTACGGATCAATTTTAATAACGGCAAATACTCCAGGGTCGAACATAGGGACTTTGGTGAAATCAATCACGGTAAAAATCAGGTTGTCAATCAAAAGCAAGACAATAAAGCAAAGATAACAAAGATGATGGATAACTCAGATAAGAGAATGCAGATTCTAGAGGTTAAAGCATCCAGTTATGGTTCCGACTCAAGATTTCTAAGGATAACGTGAACAATGCTGAGGTTTGCAAGGGAAGGTATTTCTAAGGTGGGAATAGATCACCGGGTAAGTCTCACTACTCACTATCCCAAACCAAAGATTCTCTCACCGGGTAAGTCTCAAGGAACTAAGGAAAGAAACTATAATCTCAAACCAACACACCACATAAGGGGATAGAACTAACCTTTACCGGGTAAGTCTTAGGTTAACTGACAAAGGTAAGATGAAGGCACACTCAAAACCTAATAAAGGATAAACCTTTATTACCTAACACTCATAATCACAGGTATACAAGAAAAGGAATCACCGGGTAAGTCACATCCTAGGTTTGCGTATGAACGAGGAAAGGTGCAACAAGAATAGGATTTGGCAAACTAAAACCTAAACTCAGGTTTGGTTTGGTTTGGTTTGGATCTGGGAGACGTCTCGCTCAGTTCATATCGATCTCGGTCGAGATGTTCTATGACCCGACCGAGGTGAGGTTTAGTTTGGTTTTGGCTCGAGCTTTCAAGGTCCACTAAGGTAAAGGTTCACTCTTTCATCATCTTTCCCACAACTTTCATCCAATCACCCTAGAATCGCAAGAGAGTTTAGCCAACAATCATCATGATAATAACAATCAAATATATGCTAAAAGAATCAATAAGCAAACAAGAAAACCTTAGCAAAAAGGTCTCAATAATCAACTCAAACAAACAATCAATCCAATCAATCAGCAAACTGTGTTCATCAATAACAAATCAAAAGACAACAATCAAGGTTCCCTAAGAAAACCTTACAACTTCCTTCAAAAGCCTTCAAATTTCACTTCAAAGCTATCTTCCTTCAACTTCCTTCTTCCTTGGAATATCTTCAATCTCCCAAAATAATCAGCTAACAAAGCCTCCTTCCATCCAGAAAATATCTCCAATCTTATAGGAAAATCACTTGCCAAAAAAAAAAAGATTTCATGGGTCATGGGCCGTGCGTCTCGATCCAGACCCAACAAGTCATCTCGGTGAAGGTGATCTTGTAGCCAACCGAGATGATCTTAACTTACATGCAAATCTTCCAAAACTGGTCCAATATCGAATTTCTATCTAAATTCCGTGGTTCCTATGCCTTCCTTGTAGCACCTCAATGCTCCAAAATGCAGCTCCAATGACTCCTTAGATCCCTTGTGATGTGATCGAACTCGATTCGAACACGAGGATCCACCGGCACAAGTTCACACTCGGATTGGAATCGGTGAAACGGAACTCCTTTTTTTTGGATTTTGTATTTTTAGATATGAAGAGCAAATTCCCTCGGCCTCTCACTTTGGGAATCCCTCAACTCGAACGAACTACCCTCGGAATCTCACTTTGGGGTTCGAACCTTCGTTCCTCGGCCTCTTACCTTAGAACCACCTAAGCATCTCACCTAGATGTTTGAAAACTAAGCATCTCACCTAGAATTCGGTTTTTGTTTTTCTCAAAGTGAAAACACAACTTTTGATTGAAGTCAACTCTATTTCATCCTCTAAAAACGTTTGTGGGAGAGGCCTTATATAGGCTGAAAATTCAGCACCTAATCCCAACATTAAAGGCTTACAAGTTCAAGAGTTGTGACATTAAACAAAGAGCAAACATAGGGACTTTCAACCACCTACTTTCTCTCCTACTTTTCCACATACTTTTCTCCACCAACTTTCACATAATTAATACATAAATTCATGCATAATATATGAATAATATGAGGATGATATGCTGCATAAAATATGTATTGGGTGGACGTGCATATGTTTGTATAACCATCTTTCATGCCTCTATGCATGATCTTGCCCAACAATCCATACAAGTACCGTAGTTGCTGCAATGTAGGATCATTTTCACCCTCTTCCTCTTGGAATCTCGACTTTGTGTAAACTAGAAAGTTGTAGATATTGAAAATACCTTTCAAAGTAGTACTCATGGGTATTTTAGTTCCAAGAATTGTCTCAGTTATAGTCATTTTACTGAGAGTGCGCAAACTTGACAGCTTAGCCGGAGAGAGTGAAAATTGGCTTCCATTTGGCATGCTCGGTGCAAGCATTTTCGGTTTCATTTCAATAAGTTTTGGCTCAGTTTTAGGCATGATCTCCAACACATAAGTATTGATTTCGATAGGTGCCGGTTGAGTTTTGACTTGGACGGTTGATGGCAAAACGATTAGTTCCGGCATATTGACGATGATTTCTTCTCCGGTGGGGATCACATCATCCCCCTTCCCTTGAAAAGGATTCGTCCTCGAATCCGTCATGCCATCATTGGGAAATTGATTATCGGATTTATTACCATGGTAACTACTTCTCGCGACTTCGACGCCGTCATGTTGAGATGCTTGAATACGATCCGGGGACCCAAGGGCACGACTATTCAGATTTTGTTCTCGATGGTTGTTGCTTCGTTCATTCCGGTTTGCATGGTTGCTACCTCCTTGTATTTTGTCATGAGGCTTCAAGAGAAGGAGAGGAAACCTTCTCAATATCTCAGCTAGTTGGGCTTCAAGCCTATCCAAACGTTGGTTGATTCGATTACCACCGTTTGCATTGTCGTTGATGATCGTCATCCCCGAAAGCTTGAGGAACTCGCACCGTTGGGCTCTGATACCACTTGATGTGATCGAACTCGATTCGAACACGAGGATCCACCGGCACAAGTTCACACTCGGATTGGAATCGGTGAAACGGAACTCCTTTTTTTTGGATTTTGTATTTTTAGATATGAAGAGCAAATTCCCTCGGCCTCTCACTTTAGGAATCCCTCAACTCGAACGAACTACCCTCGGAATCTCACTTTGGGGTTCGAACCTTCGTTCCTCGGCCTCTCACCTTAGAACCACCTAAGCATCTCACCTAGATGTTTGAAAACTAAGCATCTCACCTAGAATTCGGTTTTTGTTTTTCTCAAAGTGAAAACACAACTTTTGATTGAAGTCAACTCTATTTCATCCTCTAAAAACGTTTGTGGGAGAGGCCTTATATAGGCTGAAAATTCAGCACCTAATCCCAACATTAAAGGCTTACAAGTTCAAGAGTTGTGACATTAAACAAAGAGCAAATATAGGGACTTTCAACCACCTACTTTCTCACCTACTTTTTCACCTACTTTTCTCCACCAACTTTCACATAATTAATACATAAATTCATGCATAATATATGAATAATATGAGGATGATATGCTGCATAAAATATGTATTGGGTGGACGTGCATATGTTTGTATAACCATCTTTCATGCCTCTATGCATGATCTTGCCCAACAATCCATACAAGTACCGTAGTTGCTGCAATGTAGGATCATTTTCACCCTCTTCCTCTTGGAATCTCGACTTTGTGTAAACTAGAAAGTTGTAGATATTGAAAATACCTTTCAAAGTAGTACTCATGTGTATTTTAGTTCCAAGAATTGTCTCAGTTATAGTCGTTTTACTGAGAGTGCGCAAACCTGACAGCTTAGCCGGAGAGAGTGAAAATTGGCTTCCATTTGGCATGCTCGGTGCAAGCATTTTCGGTTTCATTTCAATAAGTTTTGGCTCAGTTTTAGGCATGATCTCCAACACATAAGTATTGATTTCGATAGGTGCCGGTTGAGTTTTGACTTGGACGGTTGGTGGCAAAACAATTAGTTCCGGCATATTGACGATGATTTCTTCTCCGGTGGGGATCACATCATCCCCCTTCCCTTGAAAAGGATTCGTCCTCGAATCCGTCATGCCATCATTGGGAAATTGATTATCGGATTTATTACCATGGTAACTACTTCTCGCGACTTCAAGTCTTGGGAGAGGTTCAAAGACCTTCTCCTAGATTGTCCACACCATGGTATACCGAAAATAGAGCTTTTGGAGATCTACTTCAAGGGACTTGATGAAGATAGCCAATTCAAGCTTTAGTCTCTTTTCGGTGGGACTTTCATGGAAAAGAATGTGGATGAAGCTTGGGAGTTTGTAGAGAAACAAGCTTTGGTGATTGAGAAGTACTCCCATAGGAAGAGTGATGGGAGGAAAGCGGGAGCTTATGAGGTGAGTGAAGTCACCATGAGTAATTTCAAGCTTGATGCAATCAACAATGAGCTTAAATCTTTGAGGGAGTTGTGTGCCACAACTTTGAAGAGTCAAGTAAATCGTCAAGTACAAGTTCAAGCAAATTTATCTTCCAAGGAGGAAGATGTGAACTATATGGGAATGGGAAACTACAACAACTATCAAGGCCTAAGGAAATTCAACAACTACCAGCCTAACCACAACCATCTCGGATTTTCCTATTCTAACCCGGATGGAGCCTTGAACCCTCCCGCTTCCACAAGCGCAGCTCCACCACCAAAGGCTTCACAAGAACCTCCACCGGATTTACTCAACCTCCAAAGGATAGAACCGAGATGATGTTTGAGAAATTGCTTGGAAGGTTGAGTGGTCTTGAGAGCACGGAGACTTCCATTTCTAAAGCTCAAAAGGTTTTGGAAGCACAAGTGTTCCAAAAGGCGGGTGAAGCTCATAGAGATCCGGGAAAGCTTCCCGGAAGAACCGAAGATAACCCAAGAGGCCAAGTGTTGGCCATCACTACAAGGAGTGGGCTGAGCATAAAGGATCCCTTACCTAAGGGAAGTGACAAGGGGAAGCAAGTAGTGGTAGAGGAAGAGACCTTGCAAGAAGGAGGAAAGAACAAGGAAGATGAGCCAACATATGTGGCACCACCTCCATACAAGCCACCACTACCATTCCGACAATCACGAGCAAGAGCTCGCTTGGACAAATACTTCGGTAAATTCCTTGAACTTATGTCTAAATTATAAATTAACATTCCGTTCATGGATGCTATTCTAGGTATGCCGGCCTATGGAAAATTCTTGAAGGAAATAGTTGATAACACGATTTATGACTAGTTTTAGGTAATCATTTAGATAGATTTCTCACTCATTCATGCATAGTTTAGCACTAGTTCACGACGTTTTGCACTCAATTCATGTACTTTGTCGAGATAGACGTCTAGACGGACTTGTGCGTGTTTTATAGGTATTTCGGGAGATTTAGGAGCTAAAACGATACGTTTGAGGATCGTTCATCTAGATGACACACCCTCGGACTCAATGGGACACAAGCTAAGGGCTAAAGAAGACTCATGGAACCTTGCCAACACTAGCCATGCACCAAATCACAGCTTAATGATCCAAGGCGAAGTTTCTGCACAGAATCACGGTTCTCTGACACTCCACGGCCGTGGAATCACCCGTGGATTTTGCCAGATTCTTGTGACAGCTGTGTCACGACTCTCATGGTCAGCTCATGCAAAATTTGTTATAAAAGTGGTCCTTCATTGGCTGAGAAAAGCATCTTGGAGCAGCTCTCCATTATCCATTATCCTCTAACAGAAATATTCTCTCAACAAGAAGTTTTTCTAGGAAGGAAAGTGTCAAAGAGGAAGAAGAAGAGCTCCATTGAAGAGGAGAAGAAGAACACACACCATTGCCACACCTTGATAGTTTTTGTAGTGAAGAATTCCGGATTCTATTTCTAGAGTTGTATGAACCATTTAAACCTTCTTTTGGAAGGATTGTGAGTTGCTCTAATTCTATTTTCAGCTTGGTTTGTTTTAAGTTCACTTGCTCATCTCTTTTCCTTCATCATCTTGCAAATGGATGTCATGATTTTGTGTTTGTTTGTTTCGATTTCTATTATGAACGTTGTAGGCTAAATAGATATGGTTCTAGGGTGAGGAAAGGATGGTTATGGCTAGGGGTATGATAGGACGGACTTAGATTTATCTTTGGATGACTTGTGTGCATGAACGTAGCTGCTGTTAGAAATCACGGGTAGTTCTTGCATAACCACGGCCGTGGTTTAGGTAGAACAAACCGTGATTCTCCCTGGTTCAATGGATCTTGTCTAAGATTGTTAGAATGTTGAAATCCTAAGTGTTTGTTGAGTTAAATCTATCCTAGGGTGACCTAGTGTTAGCAACTAAGTGTTAGGAGAGACTTACCCGGTAATCCTTACTCTTAGATTCCAAAGATAACAAACCTTAGGTAGTGGTGAGCCTAATAAGCCGCCATTGGATTAAGTGTGCTAGGATAGTTGTTTAGGACTTCCCTTTCCAAGACTTACCCGGTAAGGATAGGTTAAGATCTCTAGGTAACAATCCGGTTTGTGTAGAATTCCGTCCCTTAGATTCTTAGAGACCTACCCGGTGATGAGATCTAGGGAATGGATTAGTGGATCATGAGACTTACCCGGTGATTGATCCCGATCTAGAAACACTTAACCCCAACATAGTTAATCCAAGGAATGGATAGAGAGCTTGAGCCCTATGCCATAACCGGAACTTCCAACCCCTAGAATCTGTCTTTTCTTTCTTTGATCTAAATCTTGTTTAGCTTGTTTATTTGTGTTGATTCATAGTTTAGTTGATTGTTTACATTGCATGAATTGTGATCTTTGATTGATCACCAAAAAAACCAACCAAAAACATTGAGATTTTCATTTCTTTATTTCTTTCTTTTCTTTCAACCTAGGTCTTTACTAAACTCAATCACAAATCGAATCAATTTCACCTTAGTCTTTGTGTTCGACCTCGGAGTACTATCCCTACTACAAACGTCCCGTACACTGCGGGTTTCGCTAGGTAGTTTAGGATTTAGTTCGAGTTAAAAATTTAAAGCTTTTTGTGCTACCAATCTTAGCGTGACAAGTTTTTGGCTAGATAGCTTGAGCCCTATGCCATAACCGGAACTTCCAACCCCTAGAATCCGTCTTTTCTTTCTTTGATCTAAATCTTGTTTAGCTTGTTTATTTGTGTTGATTCATAGTTTAGTTGATTGTTTACATTGCATGAATTGTGATCTTTGATTGATCACCAAAAAAACCAACCAAAAACATTGAGATTTTCATTTCTTTATTTCTTTCTTTTCTTTCAACCTAGGTCTTTACTAAACTCAATCACAAATCGAATCAATTTCACCTTAGTCCTTGTGTTCGACCTCGGAGTACTATCCCTACTACAAACGTCCCGTACACTGCGGGTTTCGCTAGGTAGTTTAGGATTTAGTTCGAGTTATAAATTTAAAGCTTTTTGTGCTACCAATCTTAGCGTAACAAGTTTTTGGCGCCGTTGTCGGGGACTAGGTCTAGATTGAGTCTATTTTGTGATTGATTATTAGTGTAGATCTTTCTTGTTGCTTTTGATCTCTTTTTGGTTTGTGTCTTTGCTTTTCAGGACATCTCTTACTCTTTAGGTGTATGCGAAGATCTCGTGGCAAGGATTTAGCTCCATTCGATCCCGAACCGGAGAAAACCCTTAGATCTAGATCCAAGAGCATTAAAAAGGGAAAAGAGATGGCCGGAAGAGATCTCCAAGCTGAGTTGGATGAAGCCTTAGAGCAAATTAGGATAAGGGACGAAGCTTTGGAGAATGAGAGGAGACTTGCCAATGAGAGGCAAGAGGCAACTAGGAGGGAGATAGAGGAGATTAGGCAAGCTCTTGTACAAAGAGAGCTTAACCGTCAACAACCTCCTCCACCTCCACCACAACCGCAGCTGGCGGTCAACATTAGGGTTGTGCCCATTGCTATGGATGAGCCACAAACGTTGGGGCAACGTATGGATCCGGCACAAAGAGCACACCGTCCGGGTGTGAACTTAGGAGATCCCGTAGCCCATGATTACGAGCTCCGCCCTCAAGTTCTACAAATGATCCGGCATAATCAATTTGGAGGGATGGAAGGAGAGTCTCCTCATCAACACTTGATGAATTATGAGATCTTGATGGAGACTCTTAGACCGCCAAGATTGGAGAGCAACAACCATAAGCTTAGGGCTTTTTCCTTCTCTCTTAAGGATAAAGCCTTGGCTTGGTATCAATCTATTCCACAAGGGCGAGTTGGTACTTGAGAGGAGATGACAACCGAGTTTTTGACTAAGTTCTTCCCACCTTCCAAGACTACCGAGTTAAGAGGGAAGATCAATGCCTTCGTGATGAAGGATAGAGAGAGCTTGTTCAAGTCTTGGGAGAGGTTCAAAGATCTTCTCCTTGATTGTCCACACCATGGCATACCAAAAATTGAGCTATTGGAAATCTACTTCAAGGGACTTGATGAAGATAGCCAATTCAAGCTCCAATCTCTTTCCGGTGGGACTTTTATGGAGAAGCATGTAGATGAAGCTTGGGAGTTTGTGGAGAAGCAAGCTCTAGTGATTGAGAAGTACTCCCATAGGAAGAGTGAAGGAAGAAAGGCGGGAGCATATGAGGTGAGTGAAGTCACCATGAGCAATTTCAAGCTTGACGCCATCAACAGCGAGTTGAAGTCCTTGAGGGAGTTGTGTGCTACAACTTTGAAGAACCAAGCAACTCCTCAAGTGCTTCCACAAGCCAACTTATCTTCCAAGGAGGAGGATGTGAATTACATGGGAAGGGGCAATTTCAACAATTATCAAGGCCCAAGGAATTTCAACAACAACCGGCAATTCAACAATTACCGGCCCAACCACAACCATCCCGGATTTTCTTACTCTAACCCGGATGGAGCCTTGAACCCCCCGCTTCCTCAAGCACAACTCCACCACAAAGAGCTTCACAAGAACCTCCACCCGGATTTACTTAACCTCCAAAGGATAGAACCGAAATAATGTTTGAACAATTGCTAGGAAGGTTGAGTGGTCTTGAAAGCACGGTGACTTCAATTTCTAAGGCTCAAAAGGTTTTGGAAGCACAAGTGTTCCAAAAGGCGGGTGAAGCCCATAGAGACCCGGGAAAGCTTCCCAGAAGAACCGAAGACAACCCAAGAGGCCAAGTGTTGGCTATCACAACGAGGAGTGGGTTAAGTATGAAGGATCCTTTGCCCAAGGACAATGCTAAGGGAAAGCAAGTAGTGGTAGAAGAGGGAAAGTTGCAAGAAGATGGAGGCAAGAGCAAGGATGTAGAGCCAACCTATGTGGCACCGCCTCCATACAAGCCACCACTACCGTTCCCACAATCAAGAGCAAGAGCTCGTTTGGACAATCACTTTGGTAAGTTCCTTGAACTAATGTCCAAATTACATATTAATATTCCGTTCATGGATGCCATTTTAGGAATACCGGCATATGGGAAGTTTTTGAAAGAGATACTCTCCAACAAAAGGAAGTTGGAGGAGTATGGGGAGATAAGAATGACCAAGAGATCCTCGGAATTGATCCAAACAATGAAGGAGGAGATGTCTCCCAAGCTAAGAGATCCGGGTTCTTTTTGTGTCCCAATTGGAGTGGGAGATGTGAAGTACGAGGCCCTTTGTGATCTTGGAGCGAGTGTAAGCATCATACCGCTTGCACTTTGCAACAAGGTGGGGCTAGGAGAGCCAAAACCGGTCAAGATGACCCTCTATATGGCGGACCGTTCTATCACTCATCCGGTTGGGATTTTAGAAGACATCCCGGTGCAACTTGGAGGATTCTATGTGCCAATTGACTTTGTCGTCTTGGACATCCCGGCAGATTATCCGGTTCCCATCATCTTAGGAAGACCCTTCCTCGCCACTTCCGGATGCCTAGTGGATTGCAAGAATGGGACTCTCTCCTTCAACATTGGAGAAGAGAACATCAAGTTCAAGTTGTCCACAATGACGAAAGGGCCAGCTCTTGATGAGGATGTCTTCAACATAGTCGAGCAAGAGGAATCTAGGGAAGTTGTAAGCTCGATCTTGATCAAGGATCCCTTGGAGAAGGTTCTTACCTTAAGTATGATGGAAGAAGGAGTTGAGGAGGCTTGCAATGAAGAGATCAAGGCCTTGGAAGCCTTGGAAGAAGAGCCAAGAGTTGGATTTGAAAGCCACGAAGAGGTCTTGAACAGCTGCGAGTTCCACGGTCGAGATTCACGTTCCACGGCCGTCAAACTCTCTGGACAACTCCGAGAAGCAAGCTTGGCAAGAACCACGGCCGTGGAAGTTGAGCAAACCGTGTTTCCAGCCATGATTTTCCCTGGATCAGCTCTTGATGATGATCAAGCTTCTAGGAGCCATGGAAAGTCTTCATTTGCTTTGGACTCATCTCATCCAACCTTATTTGGATCGTCTTCAACCGATAAAGGTCCTCCTTCACTTGAACTTAAACCCCTCCCCTCTCATTTGAAGTATGCATTTCTTGGTGAAAACTCTACATATCCTGTGATTGTTAATGCATGCTTAAGTGATGATGAACTTGCTAAGTTATTGCATGAACTAAGATTGCATAGGAAAGCCATTGGTTATACTATTGATGATTTGGTTGGCATAAAACCTTCTTTGTGCATGCATAAGATAATGATGGAAGATAATCATAAACCCTCTATTGAACATCAAAGGAGATTGAATCCTATAATGAAAGAGGTAGTCAAAAAGGAAATCATTAAGTTGCTAGATGCGGGAATTATCTACCCTATCTCGGATAGTAAGTGGGTTAGTCCCGTTCATGTAGTTCCTAAGAAGGGTGGGATGACCGTAGTGACTAATGAGAACAATGAACTAATCCCGACTAGGACGGTTACGGGGTGGAGAATGTGCATCGATTATAGGAAGTTGAATATGGCCTCTAGGAAAGATCACTTCCCTCTCCCCTTCATTGACCAAATGCTAGAGAGATTAGCTCAACATTCTCATTTTTGCTATCTAGATGGCTATAGTGGATTCTTCCAAATCCTTATCCACCCCGATGACCAAGAGAAAACAACCTTTACATGTCCATGGAGTACTTTTGCATATAGGAGAATGCCATTTGGGTTGTGTAATGCACCCGCCACCTTCCAAAGGTGTATGATGGCTATCTTTTCGGAATACATAGAAAATATCATGGAAGTGTTTATGGATGATTTCTCTGTTTATGGTTCGTCTTTCGATAATTGCTTAGCTAACTTGTCCTTAGTGTTGCAAAGATGTGAGGAGACAAATCTTGTCTTAAATTGGGAAAAATGCCACTTCATGGTAAGTGAAGGAATTGTGTTAGGACACTTGGTATCTAACCGCGGCATTGAGGTTGACAGGGCCAAGATTGAAACGATAGAGAAGTTGCCACCACCTACCTCGGTGAAGGGGGTAAGGAGTTTCTTAGGGCATGCCGGTTTTTACCGGAGGTTTATTCAAGACTTCTCTAAAATTTCTAAGCCCCTCACTAACCTACTAATGAAGGATGCTGATTTTGTCTTTTCCAAAGATTGTCTTGAAGCCTTTTGTAGGTTGAAGAACGCCTTGATCTCCGCGCCTATCATGCAACCTCCGGATTGGAGTTTACCATTTGAGATCATGTGTGATGCAAGCGATGTAGCCGTTGGGGCTGTCTTGGGGCAAAGGAAAGAAGGGCGCACTCATGCCATTTATTATGCTAGCAAGACGCTAGATGATGCCCGACTCAATTATGCTACCACCGAGAAAGAGTTGTTAGCGGTGGTGTATGCATTTGAGAAGTTCAACTCATATCTTGTTGGAGCAAAGGTCATAGTTTATACGGATCATGCTGCGATCCGTTATCTACTTACCAAGAAGGATGCCAAGCCTAGGTTGATTCGGTGGATCCTTCTTCTTCAAGAGTTTGATTTGGAAATACGGGATAAGAAGGGATCCGAGAACTCCGTGGCGGATCACCTTAGTAGACTCCCACCATTAGAGCTTGAAAGAGATGACATCCCAATTGATGACTCATTCCGGGATGAGCAATTACAAATGGTGGAGGAATGCTTGTTCCAAGTGTCTAGAGGAAATGAGCCATGGTATGCCGACATCGTGAACTACTTAGTATGTGAGGAAGTGCCTCCCGGATTGACATATGCACAAAGAAAGAAGTTCTTCAACGATGTGAGGCACTACTATTGGAGTGAACCACTTCTATTCAAGAGAGGGCCGGATGGAATGTTTAGAAGATGCATACCGGAAGATGAAGTGGAGAGTGTGATCCGGCATTGTCACTCCTTACCATGTGGAGGCCATGCTAGCTCACACAAAACGTGTGCGAAGGTATTGCAATCCGGTTTTTATTGGCCTAACTTGTTTAGAGATGTGCAAGGTTTTGTAGCGGCATGTGATGCTTGCCAAAGGACGGGCAACATCTCAAGGAGGAACGAAATGCCCTTGAACAACATCCTAGAAGTCGAAATATTTGATGTGTGGGGTGTGGACTTCATGGGACCATTCCCTTCTTCGTGTGGAAATCTCTACATCCTATTGGCGGTGGACTATGTGTCAAGATGGGTGGAGGCAATCGCCTCTCCTACAAATGATGCCAAGGTGGTGGTGCGGTTCTTCAACCGTGTGATCTTCCCTAGGTTTGGAACACCAAGGGTGATCATTAGTGATGGAGGAAAGCACTTCACCAATAGGAATTTTGGGGCGCTTTTGACCAAGTATGGGGTGACTCATAAGGTGGCAACACCTTACCATCCCCAAACTAGCGGCCAAGTGGAGATATCCAACCGGGAGATCAAGGCCATCCTTGAGAAGACGGTGTCTAAGACTAGAAAGGATTGGGCTATGAAACTCAATGACGCGTTGTGGGCATATAGGACCGCCTTTAAGACACCAATTGGAACCACTCCTTACAAGTTGGTCTATGGAAAGTCTTGCCATCTTCCGGTGGAAATGGAGCATAGAGCTTATTGGGCCATTAAGTGGCTAAATTTTGACCTCAAGGAGGCGGGAGAGAAGAGGTTGCTTGATATAAACGCCCTTGAAGAGATCCGGTTGGAAGCTTATGAGAATGCCCGGATCTACAAGGAAAGAACCAAAAGATGGCATGACAAGAGGATCATCCCCAAGGAGTTGAGTGAAGGAGATCTTGTCCTTCTCTTCAACTCAAGGCTAAGGCTCTTTCCCGGAAAGCTCAAATCAAGATGGACCGGGCCATATGTGGTGAAGAAGATCTTTCCCCATGGAGCTATTGAGATAGGAGGGGAGCATTGTGGGAATTTCAAAGTGAATGGGCACCGGTTGAAGAAGTATATTCCGGGAGCTCCGGTGGACATGATTGCCCCACTTCACCTTGAATAGACGCTCCCGAGTTTGGTCAAGCTAATGACCTTAAAGAAGCGCTTGGTGGGAGGCAACCCATTGGTAACATTTTTTCCTTTTTCGTTTTGTTTTCGTTTTTAGATTTTTCTATCTTTGTGCGTGTTTTGTCTACCATGTGTGTGTGCTAGAACATTAGTGGCATTGGAAGCCTTGCATGGCAAGTGAAGGATGATGATGAACCCATCACCAATTATGGGTGAGCGGACGCGGAACTTGGACGGCTAGCGGTGCCTAGCGCGGGTCCAGAAGCTTTGATGGATGCTTAGAGCTCTCTACCATGGTTGATAGGATCATCAAACATCAATTCACTATTGAGCAATCCCAAATACCATAGCAAACCGTTTTTACATTGTGAGAACCCTCTTTCACTCTTCTTTACTTCATTTACACATTGGGGACAATGTGTTTCTAAGTATGGGGTGGGGTTTGCATGATCCTTTGCATGATGAGCATCTAGGATAGTTTAAAATCTTCACATGTCTTGCATTGTACATACTTAAATCGAAAATACCATAAAAATCAGAAAATTAAAAAAAAAAATTTTGTGCTTTCTAGGCTTGGATATGATCCTAATGATGAATCTTGTCTTGTGAATTGGCTATGGATGGCCTCATGTGTTAGGATTGATGAACGCATATGTGGACTTGAAGTACTTCTCTTGAAATTCTATGAATGATTTGTGATCATGATGTTTGCCTAGAAATGATTGAGTATTGAAGATCAAAATTACATGATAGTTCTTGCATACCATCTAGGAATGAATGAGGCAATTCATCTTTCTCTACTTCTCATCTTAATCATGATTGCTTGAGCACCTCAATTGAGATAAAATTGACCTCTTTTAACCCATCCGAGAATAGGAGCATGCTAGTGTGTTGATGTGTGCGAAAAGCAAATGTGTGGATGAAGTTGTTGATGAAAAGAATATCATGCATAAAATGCTGAATTTGTTGTGAAAGTGTAGCCAAAAAAATTATAGGCTTGGGGGCATTGGTTTAAATGACAAGTAACTCGGTACACTTCACATAATCGGGTGTTGGTGCCTTGCCAAAGTCAAATAAACCAATAGTCCTAAGCGAGCTTTGGTATGTGTGCCCGGTGTGGATGCACCTCGAAAACTAAGAAAAAGCCCGAGGACGGCTAATCACCAAGGTTTCGGCTTTTGTACACCAATGCCATTGTCTCAAAAATAGGTCAAAGAAAAAGAAAAGAAAGAAAAGATAGAGGAAAATATACACTTGAGGGAAGTTGATCGAGGACAAGATTGTGGAGTTAGTTCCGTTCCCGGATTAGCATCACATAGCCTAGAAATCCCCACCCAATCACTACATTTCTTGACCCTTTTATTTCACAAGACCTTATGACCTATTTGCATGTTTGTAAGACTTAGTGATTTAGATTGGACGTACTCTTGATCTTCTTGACTTCTTCATCCTTACATTTCATGCATACTTTTTAGTTAAGTACAATTGTCTTTCCATGTCTTCATTTGTTTGATGCATGATTTGCTTATCCTTTGCCATGAAACATGACTTTGAAGGTGATCCAATAATAGAAGCACAAACCCAAAAAGATTTTGCCATTTTTCTGCATGCATAAATCATGTCATCTCTTAGCCTATAGTTGGGAATTTGCTCGGGGACGAGCAAACCTTAAGTATGGGGTATTTTAATAACACGATTTATGACTAGTTTGAGGTAATCATTTAGATAGATTTCTCACTCATTCATGCATAGTTTAGCACTAGTTCACGACGTTTTGCACTCAATTCATGTACTTTGTCGAGATAGACGTCTACACGGACTTGTGCGTGTTTTATAGGTATTTTGGGAGATTTAGGAGCTAAAACGATACGTTTGAGGATCGTTCATCTAGATGACACACCCTCGGACTCATTGGGACACAAGCTAAGGGCTAAAGAGGACTCATGGAACCTTGCCAACATTAGCCATGCACCAAATCACAGCTTAATGATCCAAGGCGAAGTTTCTGCACAGAATCACGGTTCTCTGACACTCCACGGCCGTGGAATCACCCGTGGATTTTGCCAGATTCTTGTGACAGCTGTGCCACGACTCTCATGGCCAGCTCATGCAAAATTTGTTATAAAAGTGGTCCTTCATTGGCTGAGAAAAGCATCTTGGAGCAGCTCTCCATTATCCATTATCCTCTAACAAAAATATTCTCTCAACAAGAAGTTTTTCTAGGAAGGAAAGTGTAAAAGAGGAAGAAGAAGAGATCCATTGAAGAGGAGAAGAAGAACACACACCATTTCCACACCTTGATAGTTTTTGTAGTGAAGAATTCCGGATTCTATTTCTAGAGTTGTATGAACCATTTAAACCTTCTTTTGGAAGGATTGTGAGTTGCTCTAATTCTATTTTCAGCTTGGTTTGTTTTAAGTTCACTTGCTCATCTCTTTTCCTTCATCATCTTGCAAATGGATGTCATGATTTTGTGTTTGTTTGTTTCGATTTCTATTATGAACGTTGTAGGCTAAATAGATGTGGTTCTAGGGTGAGGAAAGGATGGTTATGGCTAGGGCTATGATAGGACGGACTTAGATTTATCTTTGGATGACTTGTGTGCATGAACGTAGCTGCTGTTAGAAATCACGGGTAGTTCTTGCATAACCACGGCCGTGGTTTAGGTAGAACAAACCGTGATTCTCCCATGTTCAATGGATCTTGTCTAAGATTGTTAGAATGTTGAAATCCTAAGTGTTTGTTGAGTTAAATCTATCCTAGGGTGACCTAGTGTTAGCAACTAAGTGTTAGGAGAGACTTACTCGGTAATCCTTACTCTTAGATTCCAAAGATAACAAACCTTAGGTAATGGTGAGCCTAATAAGCCGCCATTGGATTAAGTGTGCTAGGATAGTTGTTTAGGACTTCCCTTTCCAAGACTTACCCGGTAAGGATAGGTTAAGATCTCTAGGTAACAATCCGGTTTGTGTAGAATTCCGTCCCTTAGATTCTTAGAGACCTACCCGGTGATGAGATCTAGGGAATGGATTAGTTGATCATGAGACTTACCCGGTGATTGATCCCGATCTAGAAACACTTAACCCCAACATAGTTAATCCAAGGAATGGATAGATAGCTTGAGCCCTATGCCATAACCGGAACTTCCAACCCCTAGAATCCGTCTTTTCTTTCTTTGATCTAAATCTTGTTTAGCTTATTTATTTGTGTTGATTCATAGTTTAGTTGATTGTTTACATTGCATGAATTGTGATCTTTGATTGATCACAAAAAAAACCAACCAAAAACATTGAGATTTTCATTTCTTTATTTCTTTCTTTTCTTTCAACCTAGGTCTTTACTAAACTCAATCACAAATCGAATCAATTTCACCTTAGTCCTTGTGTTCGACCTCAGAGTACTATCCCTACTACAAACGTCCCCTACACTGCGGGTTTCGCTAGGTAGTTTAGGATTTAGTTCGAGTTATAAATTTAAAGCTTTTTGTGCTACCAATCTTAGCGTAACAATAGTCTCCAACAAAAGGAAGTTGGAAGAGTATGGGGAAGTGAGGATGACGAAGAGGTCCTCTGAATTGATCCAAACCATGAAGGAGGAGATGCCTCCTAAGCTAAGAGATCCGGGATCCTTTTGTGTGCCAATTGGAGTGGGAGAAGTGGAGTATGAAGCCCTATGTGATCTTGGGGCAAGTGTAAGCATCATACCGCTTGCTTTTTGTAACAAGGTTGGGCTAAGAGAGCCAAAGCCGGTCAAGATGACCCCTTACATGGTGAACCGTTCAATCACTCACCCCGTAGGAATCTTAGAAGACATACCGGTGTAGCTCGGGAAGTTCTATGTGCCCATAGACTTCGTTGTTTTGGACATCCCGGCAGACTATCCGGTTCCCATCATCTTAGGGAGACCTTTCCTAGCCACTTCCGGATGTTTGGTGGATGGTAAAAATGGAATTCTCTCCTTCAACATCGGAGAAGAGAATATCAAGTTCAAATTATCCACAATGATGAAGGGGCCAGCCCTTGGTGAAGATGTGTTCAACATTGTCGAGCAGGAGGAGTCTAGTGAAGTTGTGAGCTCGATCTTGATCAAGGACCCCTTAGAGAAGGTTCTTAGCTTGAGTTTGATGGAGGAAGGAGTTGAGGAGGTTTGCAATGAAAAAATCAAGGCTTTGGATGCATTAGAAAAGGAGACAAGAGCTGAATTTGAAGCACACGAAGGTGTGCTGAATTCCTACAGAAATCACGGCCAGGTAGGGGAAACCACGCCCGTGGAATGTCCCGTGGAACTCTCTGGAATGCTCAAAAAGACAAGCTTTGCAAGTTCCACGGCCGTGGTTGTGCCAGAGCCCGTGATTTTTCCCGTGGTTTCTCTAGAAACTGCATTGGTTGTTGATCAAGCTTCAAGGAGCCTTGGGGAGTCTTCCATGGCTTTGGATTCATTTGAACCAACATTGTATGGAGCGTCTCCAACCGATAAAGGTCCTCCTAAACTTGAACTTAAACCCCTTCCCTCTCATCTTAAGTATGCTTTTCTTGGTGATAATTCTACATATCCGGTGATTGTTAATGCATGCTTGAATGATAATGAACTTGCTAGATTGTTGCAAGAATTGAGATTGCATAGGAAGGCTATTGGCTATGAAATTGATGATTTAGTTGGCATTAAACCTTCTTTGTGCATGCATAAGATCTTAATGGAAGATAATCATAAACCTTCAATTGAACCTCAAAGAAGACTAAACCCCATAATGAAAGAAGTAGTAAAGAAAGAGATTCTTAAATTGCTAGATGCGGGAATCATTTTTTCGATTTTGGATAGTAAGTGGGTTATTCCCGTGCATGTAGTTCCTAAAAAGGGTGGGATGACCGTAGTGACTAATGAAAATAATGAACTAATTCCGACAAGAACGGTTACGGGATGGAGGATGTGTATAGACTATAGGAAACTAAATGTGGCATCTAGGAAAGATCACTCCCCTCTTCCCTTTATTGACCAAATGCTAGAGAGATTAGCTCAACATTCCCATTTTTGCTACTTAGATGGTTATAGTGGATTCTTCCAAATCCCTATCCACCCCGATGACCAAGAGAAAACTACATTCACATGTCCTTGGGGTACATTTGCATATAGGAGAATGCCATTTGGGTTGTGTAATGCACCCGCCACCTTTCAAAGGTGTATGATGTCCATCTTTTCTGAGTATATTGAAAACATCATGGAAGTGTTTATGGATGATTTCTCTATTTATGGATCTTCATTTGATGATTGTTTAGCTAACTTGTCCTTGGTGCTTGAGAGATGTGAGGAGACAAACCTTGTCTTAAATTGGGAAAAATGCCACTTCATGGTAAGTGAAGGCATTGTGTTGGGACACTTGGTGTCCAACCGTGGCATTGAGGTTGATAGAACTAAGATATAGACGATAGAGAAGTTGCCACCACCTACCTCGGTGAAGGGGGTAAGGAGTTTTCTAGGGCATGCCGGTTTTTACCGGAGATTCATTAAAGATTTCTCTAAGATTTCTAAGCCTCTTACTAACCTACTAATGAAAGATGTTGAGTTTGTTTTCTCCAAGGATTGCCTTGAGGCTTTTTGTAGGTTGAAGAATGCTTTGATCTCCGCACCCATCATGCAACCGCCGGATTGGAGTCTACCGTTTGAGATCATGTGTGACGCGAGTGATGTAGCCGTTGGGGCTGTTTTGGGGCAAAGGAAAGATGGGCATACACATGCCATTTATTATGCTAGCAAGACGCTAGATGATGCCCAACTCAATTATGCTACCACCGAGAAGGAGTTGCTAGCGGTTGAGTATGCATTTGAGAAGTTCCGCTCGTATCTTGTTGGAGCGAAGGTCATTGTGTATACGGATCATGCTGTGATCCGTTATCTCCTTACAAAGAAGGATGTCAAGCCTCGGTTGATTCGGTGGATCCTTCTTCTTCAAGAGTTTGACTTGAAAATCCGGGATAAGAAAGGGTCCGAAAATTCTGTGGCGGACCATCTTAGTAGACTCCCACCGTTGGAGATTGAGAAAGATGACATCCCGATTGATGACTCATTCAGGGATGAGCAATTGCCAATGGTGGAGGAGTGCTTGCTTCAAGTGTCCAAGGGAAATGAGCCATGGTATGCCGACATAGTGAACTACCTTGTGTGTGAGGAGGTGCCACCCGGTCTTTCTTATGCCCAAAGGAAGAAGTTCTTCAAAGATGTGAGGCATTACTATTGGAGTGAGCCGCTTTTGTTTAAGAGAGGGCCGGATGGAGTATTTAGGAGATGCATACCGGAGGATGAGGTGGAGAGTGTGATCCGCCATTGTCACTCCTTGCCATGTGGAGGCCATGCTAGCTCACACAAGACATGTGGGAAGGTGTTGCAATCGGGTTTCTTTTGGTCAAGTTTGTTCAAGGATGTGTAGAATTTTGTGGTAGCTTCTGATGCTTGTCAAAGGACGGGCAACATCTCAAGGAGAAATGAGATGCCCTTGAACAACATACAAGAGGTGGAGATATTTGATGTTTGGGGTGTGGACTTCATGGGGTCATTCCCCTCTTCATGTGGCAACCTCTACATCCTATTGGCAGTGGACTATGTGTCGAGATGGGTAGAAGCAATCGCCTCTCCCACAAATGATGCCAAGGTTGTGGTGCGGTTCTTCAACCGAGTGATCTTCCCTAGGTTTGGAACACCAAGGGTGATCATAAGTGATGGAGGGAAGCACTTCATCAATAGGAACTTCGGGACACTTTTGGCTAAGTATGGGGTGACTCATAAGGTGGTAACACCTTACCATCCCCAAACTAGTGGCCAAGTGAAGATTTCCAACCGGGAGATAAAGGGAATTCTTGAGAAGACGGTCTCTAGGACGAGAAAGGATTGGGCTATGAAGCTCGATGATACCTTGTGGGCTTATAGAACCCCTATCAAGACACCGATTGGCACCACTCCCTACAAGCTAGTTTATGGCAAGTCTTGCCACCTCCCAGTAGAGATGGAGCATAGAACGTATTGGGCTATAAGGTGGCTGAATTTTGACCTCAAGAAGGCCGGAGAGAAGAGGTTTCTTGATATGAACGCCCTTGAGGAGATCCGGTTGGATGCCTATAAAAACGCCCGGATCTACAAAGAAAGGACCAAACGATGGCATGACAAACGTCTCATCCCAAAGGAGTTGAGTGAAGGCGACCTTGTCCTTCTCTTCAACTCAAGGTTGCGGCTCTTCCCTGGAAAGCTAAAGTCAAGATGGACGGGTCCTTATGTGGTGAAGAAGATCTTTCCCCATGGAGCGGTTGAGATAGGTAGGGAGCATTGTGGAGATTTTAAGGTGAATGGGCACCGTTTGAAGAAGTATATCCCGGGAGCTCCGGTGGATATGATTGCCCCACTTCACCTTGAGTGAGACGCCCCCGAATTTGGTCAAGCTAATGACCTTAAAGAAGCGCTTAATGGGAGGCAACCCATTGGTAATCGTTTTTCCGTTTTTCGTTTTCGTTTTTTGTTTTGATCTTTCTGTTTTTGTGTGTTTGGTGTGCTTTGTGTGTGTGCTAGAGTCTTGGTAGCATAGAAGCCTTCCATGGCATGTGGATGATGATGATGAGCCCCTCATCAATTATGGGTGGAGCGGACGCGGAACTTGGACGGCTAGCGGTGTCTAGCGCGGGTCTTGACGCCATAATGAACACCTTGAGCTCTCTACCATCGTTGATAGGATCATCCGCCATCAATCCACTTGAGTGAACCCAAATACCGAAGCAAACCATTTTACATTGTAAGGACCCTCTTTTACTCTTCTTTACTTCATTTACACATTGGGGACAATGTGTTTCTAAGTATGGGTGGGGTTTTTATGATCACTTGCATGATTAGCATCTAGGGTAGTTTAATATTGTCACATGTTTCATTATGTCTTGCATTGTACATACATATCTCGAAAAATCCAAAAAAATCAGAAAATTAAAAAAATTTTAGTGCTTCTAAGCTTGGGAATGACCCTTATAATGAAATTGTCTTGTGAATTGGCTATGGATGGCTTTGTGTGTTGAATAGATGAATGCATATGTGGACTTGAAGTACTTATCTTGAATCCCATGAATGACTTGTGATTATGATGCTTGCCTTGATTGGATTGAGGATTTGAAAGTCGAAATTGCATGCTAGTTCTTGCACATCATTTAGGAATGACTAAGGCAATTCATTTTCCTCTACTTCTCATCTTGATCATGTTGCTTGAGCACCTCAATTAATGAAACATTTGACCTCTTTTGACCCATCCGGGAATAGGAGCATGCTAGTGTGTTGATGTGTGTGAAAAGCAAGTGTGGGGTGAAGTTGTCGATGAATGAATGTTGTGAATGAAGTGCTGAAATTGTTGTGAAAGTGTAGACAAAAATATAGGTTTGGGGACGTTGGTTTAAATGACGAGTAACTCGGCACCATTCACATAATCGGGTGTTTGTGCCTTGCCAAAGTCGGATAAACCGATAGTCCTAACGAGCTTTGATATGTGTGCCCGGTGTGGATGCACCTCGAAAAATAAAAAAGCCCGAGGATCGCTAATCACCAAGGTTTCGGCTTTTGTACACCAATGTCATCGTCTCAAAAATAAGTGAAAGAAAAAGAAAAGAAAAGAAAGAAAAGATGGAGAAAATATACACTTGTGGGAAGTTGATCAAAGACAAAATTGTGGAGTTAGTTCCATTCCCGGATTAGCATCACATAGCCTAGAAAAATTCCCACCTAATCACGACGTTTCTTAGCCTCTTATTTCCTAAGTCCTTGTGATCTATTTGCATGTGTGTAAGACTTAGTAATCTAGATTGGATATGCTCATGATCATCTTGACTTCTTCGTTTTACATTTCATGAATGCTTTCGAGTTAAGTATGATTGTTTTTCCGTGCCTTCATTCATTTAGTACATGATTGCTTGTCCATTGCCATGAAACATGACTATCAAGATGATCCAATTTTAGAAGCACAATTCCAAAAATATTTTCAGTTTTTCATGCATCCATAAATCATGTCATCTCTTAGCCTATAGTCGGACTTTGCTCGAGGACGAGCAAACCTTAAGTATGGGGCATTTTTGATAACACGATTTATGACTTAGGTTTAGGCACTCATTTAGATAGTTTTTCCCATTATTCATGCATGGTTTAGCACTAGTTCATGACGTTTGCACTTAATTCACATATTTTGTCGAGATAGACGTCTACACGGACTTTCGCATGTTTTGTAGGTATTTTGGGAGTTTTAGGAGCTTAATCGATACATTCGAGGATCGTTCCTCGTGATGACACGCCTTCGGACTCATTGGGAAGCAAGCTAGGAGCTAAGGAGGACACATGGGACCTTATTAGTGCATGCCTTGCACCAAATTATGGCTTGATGATCCATAGAATGCTGAGACACCAAAACCACGGCCACTGGGACTTCCACGGGCGTGGAAATAGGCCGTGGTTTCCCCTATACAGTTGTGACAGCTGTCCCACGATCTTCATAGCCGACTCTTGCAATTTGATGAGGATATAAGGTGGTCCTGCAGGCTGTTGAGGACAGACCCCATCACTCCATTCTCTCCCACACTTTTACCTCACACATATTCTCTCATTGGAAGATTGGATTGGAGCTACTCTTGGAGGAGAAGAAAGGCTTCCATTGGAGAAGAAAAGAAGAACACACCATTCTTAGTTTTACATAGCTTTTAGAGGGAAGATTGTTGGAAACATTTGCAAGGGTTTGTAAGGAACGATTTGAACCTTCTTTTGAAGGGTTGTAAGTCTTACTTAAAATCATTTTCAGCTTGGATTTCTTGGTTCTACTTGTTTATCTCTACTTCACTTCATTTACTTGCCATGGAAGCCTTGATTGTATGCTTGATGAGTTTGAATGTTATGATGCATGTTGTTGGCTAAATAGATGCGATACTAGGGTAAGGGAAAGATGGTTATGGCTTGGACTATGATAGAATAGACTTAAATGTATCCTTGGACGATTTGCTTGCTCGTACTTAAGTGCTGTTAGAAATCACAGTTTGTTCTAAACAAACCACGGCCGTGGAATGTGATGAACTACCCATGGTTTGCTTCTGTTATGTTTGTATTGATAAATCTGCATGATAGGATGTTAAATTGTTGAAATCCTAGTGTTTGTTAAGCTTGATCTAGATTAGGGTGACCTAACGCTAGCAATCTAAGTGAGGAAAGAGACCTACCCGGTAATTTCCGATCTTAAGTATCAAAGATGATGAACTCTAGGTAGTAGTGAGCCTCATATGCCGCTATTGGATTGAGTGTGCTAGGATTGATGTTTAGGACCTACCTCCCCGAGACTTACCCGGTAAGGAGAGGTTAGATCCCTAGATAGCAATCCGGTTTGTGTAGATTTCCCAGCCCTAGGCTCCTAGAGACTTACCCGGTGATAGGACCTTAGTTGCGGGATTAGTGGATCATGAGACCTACCCGGTGATTGGTTCCATTTGAGAAACACCCTTTCCCAACATACCATAGTTGATCCAAGGAATTACTAGATAGCTTGAGTCCTATGTCATAACCAGAATTTCTAACCCCTAGAATCCGCTTTTCTCTCTTTGATTACCTATCTCGTGTTTGCTTGTTTATTTGTGTTGTTAGCTTAGTTGTTTGTTGATTTCGCATGATTTGTGATCTTTGATTGATCACCTCAAAACCAAACCAAAAACATTGAGATTTTCATTTCTTTATTCCTTTCTATTTTCTTAGCCTAGATCTTCACTATCCCTAGTCACTATTGACTCAATTTCACCTTAGTCTTTGTGTTCGACTTCGGAATACTATCCTTACTACAAAACGACCCATACACTATGGGTTCGCTAGGATTTAGGAAAAATAATTCTAGTTATAAATTTAAGACTTTTGCGTGTCACAATCTTAGCATATCAACTTGGCGTTCTTACAATCAACATTGCATCCAGAAGTTGCAAGAAATAGTCTTCCAAGAATGATGGGAATAGGATAATCTGCAAGAATGTCCAACACAATAAAGTCTATAGGGATATAGAAATTACCTAGCTTGACGGGAACGTCCTCTAGGATTCCAACGGGACGAGTAATGGAACGATCTGCCATGTATAAAGTCATCTTTACGGGCTTGGGATCTCCAAGACCGATCTTCTCACAAAGGGCTAGAGGAATGAGGCTCACACTTGCTCCTAGATCGCAAAGTGCATCGTGAGTGACATCCCTAACTTCGATGGGAATACAAAACGAACCAGGATCTCTTAGCTTTGGTGGCATATTTTCTTTCATGATTTGAATGAGCTCCGAAGATCTAGAGGTTATCCGCTCTTCTCCAAAGTCTTCCATCTTTCTTTTCCTTGACAAAATATCTTTCAGAAACTTCCTATAGGCAGGCATACCTAAGATTGCATCAATGAAAGGGATGTTAATATTTAGATTATTCATCAGGTCAAAAAACTTACCGAAGTGTTTGTGTAGATGTTCCCGTGCCCTAGACTAAGGGGACAGGAGTGGAAACTTGTAAGAAGGTGGTAGAACATAAACATCAGACTTCTCTTTTGATTTATGGGGCTCCACCTCGGTTGGCACCTCGAACGAGGTGTTCTTCGACAAAACATGGTCCGACCGAGGTACTGGATCAATTGTCTTCAATCCACTTCGTGTGGTGATTGTCATGACTTGCCCTTTTGGGTTATTCTCCGTCCTTCCTGGGAGTTTACCCGGATCTCTAGGTGATTCATTAGCCTTGTTGAAAACTTGATGCTCTAGGGCTTTTTGTGCCTTCGAAAATGTGTTCATGGAATTCTTCATAGCATTGAGCTTGGTCATGATTGCTTCCAACACAACATCCGTCTTTTCCTTAGACTGTTGGGATGAGCTTGAGGATGAATCTTGACTCTTCAATGGAATAGAAGAAGAAGATGGGGGAGTTAGAGTACTTTCAACATGAGAATAAGGGTTACCGGAATTTTGTTGATTTAATCTCTAATTGTTGTTAAAATTCTGTTGTTGTTGTAGTTGTTGTTGTTGTAATTGTTATTCCTTGGCCCTTGATAGTTTCCTCTCCCCATGTATCCAACATCTTGTTCCTTGGATGCTCCCTTATTTTGAGCTAATAAAAGCTCCTTCAAAGCTTTGACTTCATTGTTGAGGGTAGTAAGTTGAGCAACGCTCGAAGTGGTAAGATTCAGCTCCAGAGGTCAAACTCGCTTCACTCCAGAAAGTGATTGGAGTTTGAATTGAGTTTCCTCATCCAAACCCTTGAAGTAGATCACTAGCAACTCAATCTTCGTAAGCCCATGGTGAGAGCAATCCAACAAAAGGTCCTTGAACCTATCCCATGACTTGAATAGACTTTCTCTATCCTTCATGAAAAAAGCATTAATCTTACCCCTTGACTCCGCAGTTTTTGATGGGGGAAAGAATTTAGTGAGAAACTCCGTAGTCATTTCTTCCCATGTATTAACTCTTCCAGCTCAAAGGGATTCATACCAAGCAAGGGCCTTATCTTTCAAAGAGAAGTAGAAAGGCCTTAGCTTATAGTTGTTGTTCTCCACCCTTGATGTTCTTAAAGTCTCCATAAGAATCTCATAATTTTGCAAGTGTTGATGTGGAGATTCTCCTTCCATGCCTCCAAATTGACATTGTCGAATCATTATGAGGACTTGAGGTCAAAACTCATAGTCATGCTCAGCTGGATCTCCTAGATAAACTCCGGGATGCCGCACTTGTTGATTGGGGTCCATCCTTTGACCTAGGGTTTGTGATTCTCCAGCGAACAAGTTACCTCGGTCAACCCTAGATGGCAACCGAGGTGGTGGCAGAGGTATCTTGACCGAGGCTGGTAGGTCAGGATTTGGCCTCGGTCCGATGAATGGATTCGGTCGAGGTAGAATCTGAGCCTGTAGTTCGGCCATGTTGGCTCGGATCTCTTTCATTCTTGCACGAGCTTCCTCTATTTCTCTTTGCAAAGCTTCATTACTTAGCCGAAGTTGTTCTAATGCGTCTTTCAATTCAGCTTCAAGATCTCGATTATCTTGTTCAGTCATCTTAGCTTCTTTCAATCTTGTTTTGTATGTCTTTTCTGGTTCGGGATTGTAAGGAACAATTTCTTTCCCAGCATAAGTTCTTCACATAAACCTAAAGAAAGATCCTACGAAATCACTCAACTAAAGTGATTAGTAGCAACAAGGGCAGCAACCCTAAAAGACAACGAGATACCGGACTTGATCTTGACCAAGTCCCCGGAAACGGCGCCAAAAACTTGTTCGCTCTCAGAAGTGTTTGTAATAGTTGTAAGAGCCTAGTTGTTGAGGTGTTGAGAGGTTGAGTTGAGGACCCAGATTCAGCATTTTTTGCCCCTGCGTGACCCTGGATATGCCTCTGCGGTTTGCCTGGGCAGCCCCTGCGGCTCACAGAGTCCGCCCCCGCAGCTCTATGTGTTACAGCCGTCTTCTTTGACCCTTTGACCCGTGCTTTACCCTTTTTACCTCCTTTATATACTTCATCTTCTCACTTTGACGAGGGTTTACCAGTCTCAGCTCCATCTCTCTCTCTCCTTACGTACTTCTTCTTCTCTCTTCTCCCTTGGATCATCTTTGCTTGATCTTCTCTTGAGTTTGTTGAGTTTGTGAGAGATCTTGCCTAGTTTTGCTTGGCTTTGATGTTGATAAGCCCCTGCGCCACCTCCTAGCCGCCCTTGCGGCCACCTGCACCAGCTTGGTGTTGCACTCGGTTCTGGAGGTGTGTGTTTCTTCTAGGCTTATCTTAGGATGCCTTTGATCCCTCCTTTACAAGTGTGAGAGTATAGGATCATGCTAGAGGTGTGATGATATGTTTGGTTGAGGTTATGATCGGTTTATGCCTTTTATGGCTTTGAGGCTCATTAGGTTGTGAGAGTATGTTGAGGATGACTGTTTGCTCCAAATGGTGTGTGCAAGCTTTAAATTTATAACCCAAGATGTATGCTTAAAACAAGGATGCGAACCCACAATGTACGGGTCAATCGTAGTAAAAGCAAGAATTCCGGGGTGTCGATCTCAAGGACTTAGGTGAAACAAAACAAGTATAGGTAGTCAATAATGCAACTAACCACAAAAGCGATTAAAGCAATGAAAGATGACAATATAGTCAATTAAGGAAATACGCAAATTCTAGGGATTAAAGCATCTAGTTGGGGTTCCAACTCAAGATCTCAAGATAAGCGGACAAAGCTGAGATTTTGCAAAGGGAAGGTGTTACTAAAGTGGAATAGATCACCGGGTAAGTCTCACTACTCACAATCCCAACCCAAAGAACCTATCACCGGGTAAGTCTCAAGGTACTAAGGGAAGGAATTATAATCTCAAACCAACACACCAACTAAGGGAATAGAATCAACCTTTACCGGGTAAGTCTCAGGCTAACTCACAAAGATGGGATGAAGGAACACTCAAACCCCAATAAAGGATAAACCTTTATTACCTACACTTATGATCATGGGTAAACAAACAAAGGAATTACCGGGTAAGTCTTATCCTAAGCTTGCATTGAACCAGGAAAGGTGTAATAAGAATAGGATTTGGCAAACTCTAACACTTAACTCTCAGTTACGGATCAGAAAGTCACCTCGGTCAGTCAAATTCCACCCCGGCCGAGATGTTCATCGACTGAGTGAGGTACTCTAGGGTTAAGGATAAAGACTCGAGCTTTCAAGGTCCTACTAGAATTTAAGATTATTCTATCATTGTTTTTCCCACAACCTTCAGCCAATCACCCTAGAATTGCATAAAGAAATTAGCCACTCATCATCATGAAAGCAATAATCAAATATAAGGGAAGGAAGTGAATATTTGAACACAAAAACCTTAAGAACAAGGCTTCAATAACTGAATCAAATATCAAACAAATAAGCGTTCCTTGGATCACAATCCAACAAGATAAATCAACAAGAAGAGAATCTAAGAAAGTCTTATAAAACCCTTGACAAAAGCTATAAAAAGTTATCAACTTCCTTCCTTTAATCTTCCTTCAACCTTCAAAATATAAGATCTCTCCTTCCAAAAATAAAAGATCTCAGCCAAGAATAAGCGATCTCGCCGCGTCAGGGTATTCGCCTCGGTCGCGACGCTCCTCGAGATCACCTCGGTCGAGATGGTATTGTAGCTGACCGAGGTGACTCTCAACTGAAGGTGAAATCTCTCAAATCTGGTCCAAAGTAAATCTCTAATCCATTTCCATGCTTCCTGTACTCTTCCTTAAGCTCCTGAATGTAGCTCCAATGATTCCTTAGCTCCTTTAGCTCCATTTTGATGCAAAACGTGCCATTTTACCTATGATTACAACGAAACTTGGTGTAGACCTCGATACCCACAAAAGTAGATGAAACGACAATATAATCACATAATATACATCCAAACATGCAGATTATTGAAGATAAAACGTCTAAACAAGTCCCAAAATATAGACTATAATTCATGCTATCAAAATACCCCATAATTGTCCCTTTCTTGTCCCCAAGCAAGTTCCAAATCTTAAGTAAAAGATAGAATGGATTATAAGTCATAAAGATCAATGAAAACTATTTCAAAACATTTTTGGTGGTGTGCTCCACTCATAGATCACTCTAAGAGAATGGTTCATGGAATTTAAAATCAAGATATGCTCAAAACATTTTATAAATATAAGAAAGTTGTTAATCTTTGCATAGAATCATAGAATGCATAATAAATCATAATTATCGAAATTAATCATGTATAATCCACTTTAAACCACCAAGTCAATCAACAAGCTCGAGGTCTCAAGGTCTTTTCAAAAGAAGGTCAAGAAACGTGTGAGGGTGGGATTTATATAGGGAGTGTGGTGCTAGAATCCGGGAAAAGGATCTTTTACTTCACTTCCTTTGAACTTCAACATCTTCCACCAATAAGCTTTGCTTATTTACTTTTTACTTTACTTTTTGGGATGCATGGACAGAGGTGCACAATAACCGAAGCCTAGGAGATCAGCAATCATCAATTTCTTGAGATGCATCAAACCCTTGATGCACATACCATGACCCATTAGGAATATCGCTCAATCCGACTTTGGCAAGACACAAACACCCGGCTATGTGAATGGTGTCGAGTTACTCATCATCAGGATTGACTTCCCCAAACCTATTTGTTTCTTTCTAACTTTTAGCCAACATCTCAACTTTTCTTTCACTTGTTTTTCACTTGCTTGCTTCCAAATTCCCGGATAGGTAAAGGGAGGCAAATATGTATATGAGGGGCTAAGCATGATCAAGAAGAAGAATAAGATAAGAGAATGAATTGCCTTGGTCTTTCCAGGAAGAAAGTGAGAGAACTCATCATGTGGTGTTAACCTTCAAATTCAACATAATTTGGATAAAAACAAAGTATTAAACATGCAAAAAATTTTAAACAAGGCATTTAGCAACTTAAACATATCAGAAAACCTTTCAAACATATAAAGATTTCAAAACCATTCAGCAAACAGAATCTTCACTGAGGTCATATCCAGATAAGAAGCACAAAAATCGTTTCGAAAACTGTCTCAGTTAAACCACCTCGGTCGAGATGTTCTAAGTCACATCGGTCGAGGTCATAAAAAAAATTTTCTAAACCAGTTTTTGACGTTTTCTCAATCAAATAACTTGTATGCATGCATGTAGTCTCAGATAAGCAAATAGAGCATAAGAAAATCATAAATATCCGAATCAAGTCATACAAGCATACATCAAATGTCAAATACATATCCGCATACCCTATACTTGGGACACATTGTCCTAATTGGTCAAATAAGTCTAAAGAAACAAGATACTCACCAGACATAAGATGAGTTGCATAATAAATAAAGAAAGAAATCCTGCAACCTCTAATCCTGATCTGCTGGCGGTGGTGGTGGATATGGTATGTACGGATGTTGGGACGGGTCGAATGGATGTCCCATCATATGCTGGAACTGGATCTCCATCATCCGGCGCTAATAGTGTTGGCTCTCCAGTATTTGATGAGTCCGGCTATCCAACTCTCCGTGAAGGCCATCCAAACGTCCGCCTAGATCAACGGTCATGGCTGCATAGGAGTCAATCATCTTATCCGTCAAATCGTTGATCCGGCGGTGAGCTACGGGATCCCTCTGCCTCCAAACTCTACGCCTGGCAGGACGTGCTGGTGCTGCAGTTGGCTCGTCCTCTGTCTCCTCATCGTCTAGATCGACGACTAGCACACTGGTCCCAGCTGTATCTGTCCCTGTATCTATAACGGCACCGCTATCGTCCTCCTCATCATCCTGCCCCTGGGCTGCTGCTGCTGCGTCTCTAGCGTCCTCAATAAGAGGAATCCACACAGTGTACCAGTACTGAGGGTCAAATACTGAGAACTGAGATGGCCATCTAATACCCTGAGGGGCAGTCTGCTCCCAAGGCATCGCCACATATGGCGTAGTAAGTCCGCGAGGAACCAAGATCCTCCTCGTAATCATCTCCTGTAGACCAAGCGGCTTGGCAGTCGCCACCATAGTACCAGCACTCAAATCCAGCCCCATTGCAGTAGCTAAATGAGTCACTAACCCTCCACAGCAGATATCTCCCCTTGCCTTTGCCTTTATCTTGTGCAAATCCTCAGCCAGAATCACTCCGAAGTCAGGAACTCCTCCGGTAACCATACAGTATAGACTTAGAAGCTCACCCTGTCTAATCTGCTGGGCCATCTCAGTACGCGCCAGAAGTGTCTCGCTAAAAACACGGTGAGCCAGTCTGAAGGCAAGGTGGAAGATGATCCGCTCCCTGGAATCTCGAGGTCTCCACCTGTCAGCATGCTCAACTACGTGAGCTATCTGTCCCCAGAACTCGCGAGCTGCAGCTCGAGAGGGGAAATCAGCGACTGTCGGGGTCTGGAACCCGAAGGCCTCTCTCCACTGGTCCATCGGTACTATGTAGTTCCGGTTCAGCAACCGGTACTTGATGGCCTGCTCTGTAGGCAGGTAAGTCACGGAGCTCACAAACTCCAATGTGGGCTCGAGGTAGGCTGGAGCTCTAATCTCCATAAACTGCTCCAGCACTACCATAGCAATCATCCGCCTCAAATCATCATCCACGTAGAGGCAATCAAATGCAGCAACATCTAGAAACCGCGGCGCAATCACTGGGCGCGCCGCAATGCGGTCATAATCTACCCGGTGACGCTCATGGATCACCGGTATGGAGCGGCGAGAAGAAGAAGAAGGAGAAGGGGAGGATCTATCCCTCAGAACAAACTGCCTGTCAGAACTCATTTTCCTCTCACTATCAGACCACCTCGGTTGGTTGTCAGATCTTAAGAACACCTCGGTCGAGACGCAGGTCGACTAGACCGAGGTCGAAGGCTGTTCGATCGTAACTCTCAGAAATCCAATTATTTTCCCCCAATATCACTACCAATTTGTTCCTATGGGGTACTTAAGCCTTTTTTCAACACAATGCAAGGGCAATCAAAGCCTAAATTTGACCGAAACAGTGGAACAAGAGCGAGTTAGGGTTTTTTTCGATTTACCCCAGATTCGGTCGATTCGGAGAGTTTTTGTTGCAGATTGTTGCTTGCAAACTGATCCTCTACTCTTTCCTTGCAGTTTGGAAGCAAGAATCGTTGAAAACGATCAAAAATTGGAGAATGAGATGAATCTTTGCGCCGCGGTCGAGAAGGTGAGAGAGTGAAGAGAGAGAATTCGAACCCCCTTTTATACCCTTTTTTGGAACTACTGTCACCTCGGTCGAGGTGGTCCCGACTGGACCGAGGTGATACGGACCGAGGTGAACTGTCAGAAACCCTAGTCGCCTCGGTTGCTCAAGAATCATCTCGGTCGAGGTGCTGTGACAACAACCGAGATGTGTCTCAGTCAAACTCCGTCTTCTTGATTTTTCGAACTTTTGTCCTTCCAGTGTTGCTCCTGGGTTGTATTCCTTCCTTAGAGATTACCTGTTGTCTGTCTAGGACGCCAAAAACAAAGCAAAGCAAAGCAAAAGCAAACTATCTAAAGCTAAACTAGAAAAAGGGAAAAGAAAGCAATACCTTGGGTTGCCTCCCAAGAAGCGCTTGATTTAAGGTCGCTAGCTGGACCGTACGGTGTCTCTAAACATGTTGGAAGGTGTCCTCACCCCATACTTCATCTTCATCGTGGGGTGAGATAAAGAAGTCTTTCAAATGTTCCAACAAGTGCAAGTGCTCATCGGGGAATGAAACGTCTATGGGTGGTTCGTCCTTCTCGCGTGAAGAGGGAGGTAGCCGGCTGAGGTGATCCGCAACAGAATTTTCGGATCTCTAGGTCAAACTCTTGAAGCAAGAGAATCCATCGAATAAGATGTTGCTTGGCATCCTTCTTAGCAAGCAAGTAACGAATAGTTGCATGGTCAGTGTAAACAATAACTTTCGCCCCTACTAAGTAAGAAAGAAATTTCTCAAAAGCATATACAACCGCCAATAGCTCCTTTTCGGTGGTGGCATAGTTTAGATGGGCTTCATCTAGCGTCTTGCTAGCATAGTAAATGGCGGTGGTCCGGTCATCCTTCTTTTGTCCAAGCACCGCTCCTACTGCCACATCACTCTCATCACACATGATCTCGAAGGGTAAGGTCCAACCCGGAGGCTGGATAATGGAAGCGGAGATCAACGCTTCCTTAATCTTGTAAAATACATCAAGACATTCCTGCGAAAACTCAAAAACAACATCCTTATTCAAAAGTTTAGTTAGTGGTTTAGAAATCTTCGAGGAGTCCTTGATGAATCTCCTATAGAAACCTGCATGCCCGAGAAAACTCCCCACACCCTTAACAGAACAAGGGGGAGGAAGTTTCTCAACAGTCTCGATCTTAGCTCGATCGACCTCAATACCTCGATTGGAAACGAGGTGTCCTAGCACGATGCCTTCATTAACCATAAAGTGACACTTCTCCCAATTTAAGACAAGATTAGTGTCTTCACATCTTTGTAGCACTAGAGAAAGGTTAGATAGGCAATCATCAAAAGAGGAACCATATACTGAAAAATCATCCATAAATACCTCCATGATCTCCTCTATATACTCGGAAAAAATACCCATCATGCATCGCTGGAAGGTAGCGGGTGCATTATATAATCCAAATGGCATCCTCCCATAAGCGAATGTCCCCCATGGACAAGTGAAAGTGGTCTTCTCTTGATCATCCGGATGGATAGGAATCTGAAAGAAGCCACTGTAACCATCTAAATAGCAAAAATGTGAATGTTGGGCTAACTGTTCGAGCATTTGATCGATGAAGGGAAATGGAAAATGGTCCTTCCGAGTGGCCACGTTCAGCTTCCTATAATCGATGCACACCCTCCAGTCCATGACGGTCCTAGTTGGGATTAACTCGTTGTTCTTATTCGTCACAACGGTCATCCCTCCTTTTTTCGGAACCACATGTACTGGGTTCACCCACTTGCTGTACGAGATAGGAAATATGATACCTGCATCCAACAACTTAAGTATTTCTTTCTTCACAACCTCTTTCATGATCGGATTTAACCGTCTTTGAGGTTCCCGTGAAGTCTTATGATCATCCTCCATTAGAATTCTATGCATGCAGAAAGAAGGCTTTATGCCAATAAGATCATCAATAGTATTACCCAAAGGCCTTCGATGCTTTCTCAAGACATGCATCAATTTAGATAATTCAGATTCGGAGAGGGAAGCACTAACGATGATAGGATAAGTAGAATCCGGTTTAAGAAAGATATACCTTAAGTGACTTGGGAGTTGTTTAAGCTCCACAGCTGGGGGCGCTTTCTGAGGGGGATCCTTGCTTTCTCCTTCCAGTGGAGTAGACATAGATCGAAGAACTGGACTTTCAGAAGGCTCAGTTGACATCATCTCGCTTTCGACCTCGGTCGAGGTCCAGATGGGGTGACCGAGATTTTCTTCAGTCAAGAACACCTCGCTTGGTCCAAAAAGTGCCTCGGTCGAGGTATTGCAACTGGGACCGAAACTGGAGATCTTCTTCTCCTGGATTAGTTTTTCAATCTTAGCTCCTGGATCTTCTTCTAGTGCCTTCAAGCTCCGTATATCTACATCACAAGAAACATCTATACCTTCCTCCATTAAGCTAAAACTAATAACTCTTTCAAGTGGATCATTAATAAGGATAGAGCTCACCAATTCTCTTTATTCTTCTTCATCATAGATGTTGAAGATATCATCTTCCAACGGCTCTCCTTTCATTGCCGCAAGAAATGCAAACTCAACTTGATCACCGCCAATGTTGAATTGCAACTTGGCGTTCTTACAATCCACATTGCAACCCGAAGTTGCTAGAAATGGTCTCCCGAGAATGATAGGAACAAGATAATCTGCGGGAATGACAAGCACAACAAAGTCTATAGGTAAATAGAAGTTACCTAACTTAACCGGAACGTCTTCCAAAATGCCCACGGGATGGGTAATGGAGCGGTCCGCCATGTACAATCGTATCTTCACCGGCTTGGGCTCTCCAAGTCCGATCCTCACACATAGCTCCAGCGGGATGATGCTCACGTTGGCTCATAGATCACACAATGCCTCACAAGTGACATCCCCAACTTGAATGGGAATGCAAAATGAGTCGGGATCTCTCAACTTGGGTGGCATCTTTTCCTTCATGATTTGAATGAGCTCCGAGGATTTAGATGTCATCCTTACTTCACCAAAGTCTTCCAACTTCCTCTTCCTTGATAGAATTTCTTTCAAGAACTTCCCATAGGCGGGCATCCCTAGAATAGCATCAAGGAAAGGGATATTAATATGTAGTTTATTCATCAAGTCAAGGAACTTACCAAAATGCTTATCTAGATGTGCTCTGGCCCTTGACTGGGGGAATCGAAGTGGTGGTTTATATGCAGGAGGTGGGACATAAACTCCAGTTTTGTCCTACGCTCTCTGAGGGTCCACCTCGGTTGGCACCTCGGCCGAAGTGTTCTTCGACTGTGCCTGGACCGAGGTGTTCTTCGTCTGTACTGGCATCGACCAAGGCACTGGATCTGCAGTTTTCAGTCCACTTCTCATCGTTATTGCCATGATCTGTCCTTTAGGGTTGCTTTATGTCCTTGCTGGAAGCTTCCCTGGATCTCTTGGCACTTCATTCGCCTTGTTAAAGAATTGTTGCTCTAAGGCTTTTTGTGCCTTTGAAATTGAAGTCATGGACGTCTCCATAACATTGAGCTTGATCAAGATAGCCTCCAGTACTGCATCTTTCTTTTCCGGCTGGGACGAGCTTGATCCAGGCTTCTGGCTCTTAAATGGAGTAGAAGAAGAAGAAGAAGAAGAAGAAGAAGAAGAAGAAGAAGAAGAAGAAGAAGAAGAAGAAGAAGAAGAAGAAGAAGAAGAAGAGAGGAAAGGATTAGAAAAGTTGTTTGAATTGGAGTTAGAGTAAGAGTTACCCGAATTTTGATTGTTTGGCCTCCAATTATTGTTGTTGGATCCTCTATTGTTGTTGTAGTTGTTGTTCCGGGAACCATTGTTGTTGTTCCGGTAACCGTTGTTCCTTGAGTTTTGATATCCTTCCTCTTCTTTCTTGGTTTGAGCAACCAAAAGTTCCTTCAATTGCATCACATCATTCTTTAAAGAGGTGAGTTGATCATTGTTTGATGGAGCTTCTTGGAAGTTGACTCTTTTAACTCCACCTTCAGCTCCTTGGTGGGAGTATTTCTCCATGTGCAAAGCTTGCTTCTCTATGAACTCCCAAGCTTCGTCAATCGGCATGTCCATGAACGTGCCGGCGGATAGTAGTTGAAGGTTGAACTGGGTGTTTCCGTCCAGTCCCTTGAAGTATATCTCCAACAACTATATCTTTGGAATCTCATGATGTGGGCAATCCAAAAGGATGTCTTCAAATCTCTCCCATGACTTGGACAAACTCTCCTTGTCCTTCATGATGAATGCATTGATTTTCCCTCTCATTTCAGCGGTCTTAGAGGGGGGAAAGAATTTAGTCAAGAACTCCGTCGTCACCTCCTCCCAAGTGTTGATTTCCCCGGGAGGGAGAGATTGATACCAAGTAAGCGCCCTATCTTTCAAAGAGAAGTAGAAAGGCCTTAGCTTGTAATTGTTGTTTTCCAGCCTTGAAGGTCTCAAGGTCTCCATCAAGATCTCATAGTTTTGCAGATGTTGATGCGGAGACTCCCTCTCTAGCCCTCCAAACTGGCATTGGCGGATCATGGAAAGAACTTGCGGTCGAAGTTCATAATCATTGTCCGCTGGATCACCTAGGTTGACTCCTGGACGCCTTAGTTGCTGGTTAGGGTCCATCCGCTTCCCTAAGGTCTTTGGAATACCTGCAAAAAGAGCATCTCGGACTGGTATCCGAGGTGGAAGTATCTCGACCGGGGCTACTGGAGCTGGATCCTGCCTCGGTCGAGGAGCTGGAACTGGTCGAGGGAGATATTGGTCCCGTAAAGTCGCCACATCTGCTTCGATGGCTTCCGTCCTTGCGCGAGTTTCTTCCTTTTCCAGTCGCACTTCTTCTTTTCTGGTTCGGGATCGTAAGGAACGATTTCCTTCCCAGCGCGGGTTCTTCGCATAAACCTACAAGAAAGAACCTGCGAAAGTCACTCAAGTAGAGTGGTTAGTAGCAACAGGGGCAAGTGCCCCGAAAGACAACCGCAACCGGCTCGGTCTAGACCAAGTCCCCGGCAACGGCGCCAAAAACTTGTTCGCCCCAAATGGTGTGTGCAAGCTTTAAATTTATAACCCAAGATGTATGCTTAAAACAAGGATGCGAACCCGCAGTGTACGGGTCAATCGTAGTAAAAGCAAGAATTCCGGGGTGTCGATCTCAGGGACTTAGGTGAAACAAAGCAAGTATAGGTAGTCAATAATGAAACTAACCACAAAAGCGATTAAAGCAATCAAAGATGATAATATAGTCAATTAAGGAAATATGCAAATTCTAGGGATTAAAGCTTCTAGTTGTGGATCCAACTCAAGATCTCAAGATAAGCGGACAAAGCTGAGATTTTGCAAAGGGAAGGTGTTACTAAAGTAGAATAGATCACCGGGTAAGTCTCACTACTCACAATCCCAACCCAAAGAACCTATCACCGGGTAAGTCTCAAGGTACTAAGGGAAGGAATTATAATCTCAAACCAACACACCAACTAAGGGAATAAAATCAATCTTTACCGGGTAAGTCTCAGGCTAACTCACAAAGATGGGATGAAGGAACACTCAAACCCCAATAAAGGATAAACCTTTATTACCTACACTTATGATCATGGGTAAACAAATAATGAAGTGAATATTTGAACACAAAAACCTTAAGAACAAGGCTTCAATAACTAAATCAAATATCAAACAAATAAGCGTTCCTTGGATCACAATCCAACAAGACAAATCAACAAGAAGGGAATCTAAGAAAGTCTTACAAAACCCTTCACAAAAGCTATAAAAAGCTATCAACTTCCTTCCTTCAATCTTCCTTCAACCTTCAAAACTCCCAAAAAAATCCTTCAATTGCTGGATCCTATCAGCCCTCTAAGCATGTATAAGCATGGTTGAACTTGTGGAAAATCCAACCCTTTATATATGAAAACTATCTTCCAAAGATAAAATATCTTGAAAAGATATTTTCCTAATAAAATATATCTAAATTTCTAAAATAGATCTCCAAAATATATAATCTTCCTTCCAGAAATCCAGCCCAAAAATATAAGATCTCTCCTTCCAAAAATAAAATATCTCAGCCAAGAATAAACGATCTCGCCGCGTCAGGGTATTCGCCTCGGTCGTGACGCTCCTCGAGATCACCTCGGTCGAGATGGTACTGTAGCTGACCGAGGTGACTCTCAACTAAAGGTGAAATCTCTCAAATCTGGTCCAAAGTAAATCTCTAATCTATTTCCATGCTTCCTGGACTCTTCCTTAAGCTCCTGAATGTAGCTCCATTTTGATGCAAAACGTGCCATTTTACCTATGATTACAACGAAACTTGGTGTAGACCTCGATTCCCGTAAAAGTAGATGAAACGACAATATAATCACATAATATACATCCAAACATGCAGATTATTAAAGATAAAACGTCTAAACAAGTCTCAAAATATAGACTATAATTCATGCTATCAATGACCCTATGGATCCCATTGGGTCTAGGTGTGACCCTTGTGTTGTTAGGAGATTGATATATCTCTTTATGCCTTGTTTATAGGTTGTGTTGTCCCTCCAGTGTAGAGGTGATCGTGGTTGAGTTTGATCGAGGTTAAGGTAAGTCCATAGGACTTACTTAGCTTCCATACTTATATTGGGTGTTTACATGAGTGGTGTGTGATTTGTATGTTTGCTATGATAGCATGAGATGTCGTTTATACCGACCTATGTTTTGTTGATTGCCCCGTATGTGTGGTTGTGATAACCTTTCCCTTTCATCCCGCCGTTGAGTTTGGGAGGTTTTCTGATGTCAGGCCATATTGACTTTACAGGAAGGGCACAATCCACTGTCAAAGGGTACACGGATTGTGTGACCGATACTTGTACAGCTAGCTAGCAAGCTCAGAGGCGAGGATGTAGCGGTCCTCGTGTTACATAGTTTCATATATATATATATATATATATATATATATATATATATATATATATATATATATATATATATATATATATATATACGATTTGAGTGAATGACCATTATATTGAGATGATTAAATGGGTAAATGAGTGAAATCATGGTGATGTGTTTATCTTTCCTTGATTGTGATTATGCTCATGCATTACTCTATATATGTGTATGGTTAGCTAATGACTTGGTACCATGTTGTAGATGCCCCACAGGATAGGCATGCTACTGGGTGATCTAGCAGAGTGGCAGGCCGAGGACGTCTCGTACATAGGTTGTTGTGGGCTTTTGGGTTTGTTTACCTTTCCCTCCTGCGTGAGGATGATCTTTTGTTACCTCCTGCGTGAGGGCGTTGTTGTTTATACTCGGCTATGTTGTTTTACCTTTTGGCTGTACAACTTATACAGTTTTTATGTATTTGTTTTTATATCTGTCAGTGCCCAGTGCCATGTTGTAAGGTACAATGAACTTGTTGTCAGGCTAGGGTCAGGATACATTGTGAGATCCTAGCCCAATGTGGCACTCCAAGTCCCGCGGATTCGGGGTGTTACAGAGTTTGTATCCAAGCCTTAGGTTGACAACAATGGCACTTGCTACCTGCAATAAGGTTTGATAGGTAAAATAAACAGAACCTACATGGGGTCTGACGTTTTCAAAAGGCTTTTGGTTTTAAATGTGGTTTTGGGTTAGATGTACGAGAAGTCGCCACTTCTGCTATGGATCTCTGCAGTGTAGATATGTATATATGTATTATGGTGTATGTATGTGTATGTGTTAAGTATATATATATATATATATATATATATATATACATATGGCCTATATAGAGCCTTATAAGTTAGGTGTGCATACCCCGTAGATGGCTCGGACTAGAGCTACTGCCGCTGTAGGCAGAGGTAGAGGTAGACCACCCCGTCCTCCGGGTGTGGTAGGTGGGGAACCAGTTCCCGCTACTGATCCACCAGTGGTCGAGGAGATACACGAGGAGGTTGCAGAGAGTGTTGTTCCAGAGACGATGAGTGGTGGCCTAGGAGACATCATTCACATCGAGCTCAGTCTGATGACGCTGACCGTGTCTCCATGGGAGGACCAGAGTTTAGAGAGTACGTCAGACGTTTTGAGGAGGACATCAGGGCTGGTAGACGGGCCCTAAATTTACCTATATATGAGGGACCTTTTGAGAGATCTCAGGAAGTGACACAGGTGCCAGTTGCACCTACATGTGTTGCTGAGCCAGTTCAAGCGGTGGAGGAGACTAGACGGCATCGACCAGATGCCTGGTTGAAGGCGTTTCACTAGCAGGGAGTGCCACACTTCTCGGGAGAGATTGGTTTACATATTGAGGTGTGCATAGGGCATGTAGACTCAGCTTTAGAGTCTATCAGATGTCCTGAGGACAGACGGATAGAGCTAGTACAGTCTCTCTTCCATGACCTTGCACACCAGTGGTGGAGGCCTGTATGGACCAGAGCCACCAGTTATGATCATATGAGGAGCATGATTAGGGAGCAGTTCTTCCTTGCCTTATTGAGGAGGGAGAAGCTGCAGGATTTCGTAGAGGCTGGTTTTGAGGACGTGCCTATTGTTGAAGCCATCCGCCGCTTCTAGACTGAGTTAGCTTTGTTGGGTCCAACTGCACCATTTGAGTATCAGCATGTGTATATGTTCTCTCGTCGTCTGAGGGAGAGCACACGTTCATACATGGTGAGATTCCATTGCGAGTCCCTAGCTGATTATCAGGACTAGGCTTCTACTTATTTGAGAGAGTAAGCCTATCATAGGAGATCTTCTCAGACGGGACGGTCTGAGAAGAGGCAGTCCACTGGGCAGACCAGTGGAGTTGGAGGAGCATCTGATTCTAGACAAGACCAGAGACGTCAGAGTTACCCCTCGTCTGCACAAACTACAGATAAGGGACGATAGTGTTACAACTGTGGTGACCCTGGCCATCTGAGGCCAGATTGTCCCAGACCAGTTGTGACTTGCTTTACCTGTGGTAGACTAGGCCACAGAGCTGCCTTTTGTAGGTAGGGTGGAGTTTCATCTCAGTAGGGTTCTTCCCCTGCCAGTGTAGCAGGAGGTGGTCAAAGGACACCTCAACAGCTAACACAGGGACAACGGAGAGTCCCAGAGCGTCCATCTACTTAGGGTTTTGCACCAGGACCGAGTAGAGGCACAGGTAGAGATGTGGGCATGAGTGATGACAAAGGAGCCCGAGGGTGAGCTTTTGAGTTGAGGAGTGTAGAGGATCCACATGCACCGGCTGCTACAGGTACCATTCTGCTTCATGGTTTACCTGTTAGAGTTTTGTTTGATAGTGGTGCTACGCATTCATTTATTTTTGATACATGTGTTGAGCGCCTGAGTTTAGCTACCATAGAGGGGATATTCTTTACTATAGGGTTACCTGATGGTATTGGGTCAGAGGTACCCGTGAGATACGTAGTTGTCCCCTTTGCTTAGGGACTCGTGTTTTACTTGTTGACTTCTTAGTCATGCCATTGATGCATGAAGAATTCATATTAGGTATGGATTGGATGCGTAGACACCGTGCGGTATTGGATGTTGGTAGAAAGACTGTTACAGTCTCTACCGAGGTTGGACAGATTGAGGTCTTCCGAGGTTGGGACCTTGGGAAGACAAGTTCGGGCATCAGCGCCGTACGAGCAACTCGATTGATTGTATAGGGATGTGATGCCTTCTGGTGTTATGCCATGAAGTATGAAGAGAGTCCACCTCTGGAGGACATACCAGTGGTCTGCGAGTGTGCAGATGTATTTGCTGAGCCATCGAGCTTGCCGCCTCAGAGGAATGTGGATTTCAACATAGAGTAAGAGACTGACACGAGACCCATCTCGAAGGCCCCATACCGTATGGAACCTGTCGAGATGTTGGAGCTGAAGAAGCAACTCGAGGAGTTGGCTGAGAAGGGCTTCATACGCCCTAGCATTTCACCATGGGGTGCACTGTTAGCATGAAATATTGTGATATTTTAGGCACGTTTTCTAAGTGTATTTCATCCATATTGGTGATCATTGATAAAGCATTGAAGCAATTGTGAGTTAGTTTATCTATATTGTCGATATAGAGGTCTACATAAGCTTTGTGTTGATTGTAGGCAATTAAGAGCTAAAACCGGACGAATTAAGGGAGAATGGAGATGGATTGAGCATGTCCAAGGATTGAGGACATCACTAGGAGCTAAGGAAGATACTAAGTTGAAGAATGACACAAAATCAAGGAGAATTACGAGCCATCTACGTTCCACGCTCTAAAATACGGCCGTATTAGGATCCACGCTCTAATCCACGGCCGTGGAACTTTGGCAACACAAGCGTGGAGCATTCCAGCAACTTACACGGCCGTGGAGGATTTGAAGCAACCGTGATCAAGTTCCACGCTCTAAATTACGGGCGTGGAACCTTCCACGACCGTGATCTTAGCGATCTTTTACGCAATATTTTAAGCCACGATCTACTACGCACATGGGCCGAAGACACATTTCATCTAGCCCTATAAAAGGACGGAAGGAAAGAGATTCCGTCACCTTCGCTACCTCGCTTACACCTCCGCTTAGGGTTTGCCTACGCTTATTGCACGTGCCTAGGGTTTCAAGTTGGACGTGTGGAGATTTCTATTTCGCAACAGAGATTTGCGAAGAGTTGAAGATTTGGAAGCTACGCTTTATCCTTATGTTTGATTAGAAGACGAATTGACATCCCGTTCTTCGTTCTTATCAAGGATTGTGATTGTTTGTGTTATTCTGAATCTACTTACATCATTGTTCTTGTTTGTGGATTTGAGATTGATTTGAGATTTATTCAAGGTTTTCGAAGGTTTTCATCTTTCATTCTTTTAAATCTTGAATTTGATATCATAATGACTGTTGTTGGCTAAAACCCTTTAGCAATTCTAAGGTGAAGGGTTGATAGTTGTGGCTTAGATGATGATAGATCGATCGTAAATAGATTGGACCCTGAGAGTTAGAGAGAATCGCCGACGAACCCAAAATCATGGTGTGTTCTTGAGTTCCACGGCCGTGGAATCTCAAGATCCAACCGTAATTTCCCTCAGTTTACGAACCTTGCTTTTACTTTAATCCAAAGTTAAAGATTTGCTTTAACTTAGTCTTGGCTTGCCTTTTCTAGGTGGTAGTGAAGCCTCAACAACTTCTACCTCGATTCTGAGTGTCACAACCTTAATCGGTTTAGTTGGTCTTGATCCTTGGATTACAAGTTTGGGTATTTGATATAAATTCTTACCTTTAGATCCTTTCTATACTGAAGCCTCAACAACCTTTATAGAGAGTGTCTTTAGTTGAGTCATATAAAGCCTTGGAACTTCACCGTACATTGCTTTACATTCGTATACCTTTGCAAACCTCAACTCTGTCCTTATATCTTTAGTATATCTTGAATCGATTGCCACAACTAGATTCCTGGATTTTTAGGATTGTTGTTTTCCCAATATTTGCAAAGCTCGTACATTTACTTGCTTGACGATTTATAACTGGATTTAAACCCCCAAATCCCTGTGTTCGATACTTTGGAATACTTGCTAATCTACGCCGATCCGTACACTGCGGGTTCGCTTGCTTTTATTCTAGTTTTATAAATTTAAAGCTTGATTGCACGCACGCTAAGTGGCGAACAATTTTTTGGCGCCGTTGCCGGGGATTTGGTCTAGGCCGAATTCGGTTATCGGTTGTCAAGCTTGGGAGCTTTTCCCTTGTTATTTGATATCTCTTCGAGTGTATGTGCAGGTCTAGGAACAACGAAGACCTCTTACCTCTTGATCAAGAGCTTGAGAGGACTTTGAGGAGAAATCTTAAGGAAAGAAAAATGGCTGAAGAAAGAGAAGTGATTACCAAACGGAGTTAGCGGAAAAAGAAGCTCAACTCCAATGGAGTGAGAAGACTCGTAGGGAAGAGATGGATCGTCATCAAACGAAGGTTGATGATCTATCGGACATGATGTTCCAAATGAGGTTGGAAATAAACAACCTCAAGGAGAAAAAGAGAAGAAGAAGACCGGGAAGATCGGTTAGAGCCAACTCATCCAATGAGGATAGCGACTCCTCCATGCCACCACTAGAGGAAATTGATCCAACGATCAATGTGAATCCATTCTTTCCACGGCCAGCTGCAAATCGCCGTGTTCCACCTAGAGGTGCAAGAGTCGAACGTGTAGATGAGGAGCCAAGAACTCTTGGCCAAAGGATGGATCTAACGCAGCAACCACGCCGTTTAGGTGTGAACTTTGATGTTGATGATGCACAAGGGATTAGCTTCAACCCTCAAGTTATTACCATTGTTCGCCAAAATCAATTTGGGGGAACAAGCGCTGAATCTCCACACCAACATCTACAAAATTTTGAGATCATGATGGAGACAATGAAGCCAAAGAATGCAACTACCAACAGCTATAAACTCAAACCTTTCTTCTTCTCCTTGAAGGGGAAAGTATTGTCTTGGTATCAAGCTCTTCCAAGTGGGAAGCTTGAGACATGGGAGGATCTTTCTTCGGAATTCCTCACTAAATTCTTTCCGCCATCCAAAACGGCGGAGTTAAGAGGTAAGATTAATGCATTTTCTATGAGATCTAACGAAAGTTTATTTCAATCTTGGGAAAGATTTCAGGATTTGCTATTGGATTGCCCTCATCATGGCATATCCAAATTGGCGCTATTGGAGATATACTATAAGGGGCTGGATGTGGAGACACAATTCAAGCTCCAATCCCTTTCATGTGGTACATTCATGGACATGAGAGAAGATGACGCTTGGGACTTCATTGAGAAGCAAGCACGAGTTATAGAGAAGTACTCTCATCGGAAAGTGGAGGCGAATCATGTAGATCAAGGAGCAAAGCTTATCACAAGCAGCTCAAACTCAAATCTTTTCTCTCAACACGGAGATTAAAGAGTTGAAGGAAGCCATCAAAACCAACTTTCCGAAGCAAAAGGAGCAAGATGTGGGTTATTTAGGCAACAACAATAACCACAACGGTAGTGATAACACAAACCGCAACAACCGGAACAACAACCGGAATAATTGGAACAACAACAATAATAACCGGAACAACAATTGGAACAACAATAGGGGTTCAAACAACAACAATTGGCGCCCCAACCAACAAAATTCCGGTAATTCTTATTCTTCCAATTCAGGAAATTCACTAACTCCACCTTCCTCTTCTTCCACTCCTTTGAAAAGCCAGGGGCAAACATCTAATGGTGGAAGTACTTCGGGGAAAGAGAAGCCCGATCCCATGTTGGAAACAATTTTGGGGAAGCTTCAAGGATTGGAGACTCGCATCATCAAGGTTGATGACCACATAACTAAGGTTGATAAAGCCCAAAAGGTTTTAGAAAACCAAATGTTTAGTCATGCGGAGGAAGTCCCTAGGAATCAAGGGAAGCTTCCAGGAAAAACGGAGGACAACCCAAAAGGAAGGGTGATGGCAATCACAACTAGGAGCGGAGTGACAACTACCGACCCGCAGCCTAAGTTTGTAGAAGTCCCCGTTGAGAAAGAGAAGGAAAAGGGGGAAGGAGAAGGAAGATGTCTATGTTCCTCCTCCAGCTTACAAACCTCCCCTACCGTTCCCGCAATCTTGAGCAAGAGCGCATCAAGACAAGCAATTCAGTAAGTTTATTGAACTCATGAGCAAACTGCATATTAATATACCTTTCATTGATGCAACTGTAGGTATGCCGGCTTATGGAAAGTTCTTAAAGGAGATCCTCTCTAACAAGAGGAAGCTAGAGGATTTTGGAGAGGTTAAGATGAGTTCGGATTCTTTGGATCTCATCAAAACCATGAAAGAGAAGATGCCCCCAAAGCTAAAGGATCCGGGGTCATTTTGTATTCCCATAGGAGTGGGAGATGTCACATATGATGCATTATGTGACTTGGGAGCAAGCGTGAGCATCATTCCGCTTGCCTTATGCAGGAAGATCGGTTTAGGCGACCCTAAACCGGTGAAGATGACGTTGTACATGGCGGATCGTTCCATAACTCGCCCCGTCGGTATAGTTGAAGACGTCCCGGTCAAGCTTGGTATGTTCTATGTCCCTATAGACTTTGTTGTGCTTGACATTCCTGCAGATAGTCCGGTCCCGATCATTCTCGGAAGACCATTTCTTGCAACATCCGGCTGCATAGTCGATTGAAAGAATGATAGACTCGCCTTCGACATAGGAGAAGAGAAGGTAGAGTTCGTTCTTTCCACTCTAGTGAAGGAACCAGTTTTTGATGAGGATATATTCAATATCCAAGATGAAGGGCTATCAAGAGAGGAGGTAAGTGCTATTCTCTTCAAAGATCCTTTGCAAAAAGTTATTTCTATGAGCTTAATGGATATAGGGGAAGAAGAGGAGTGCAATGAGGCAATTGAAGCCTTAGAAGTAGAAGAAGAAGTGTGTGAAGAAGAGTTTGAGGAACTCCACGATGAAGCAGAAAACGTGAGGATCCACGGTCAAACGGCCTATTCCACGGCCGTGGATTTCACCAACAAAAGCGTGGAGCACTCCAGAGGGTTACATGGCCGTGGAGGAAGCAGAGCCACCGTATTTACTTTCCACGCCCAAAATCACGGCCGTGGAGAAGGCAGGGGTGCCGTAATTTTGGGTGATTACGAGGGAAATTGTGTTTCTTCCACAACTTTTCTTGACTCTTCTCTAACACCTTCTACGTCCTTAGACACTTCTAAGGAAGCATCGGATGCTCCTCAAGAGCCATTGGAAACTCCGATAGTGATGGAATTGAAACCACTCCCTACACATCTAAGGTACGCATTTCTTGGACCTAATTCTACCTTTCCGGTAATTGTTAGTTACGATTTGAGCATAGATGAACATAGTAAACTTATGGCTGTCCTTAAGAAACATAGGAAAGCCTTAGGATATACTATAGAGGACTTAGTTGGAATCAAACCTTCCCTATGCATGCATAATATCTTAATGGAAGAGGACTTTAGAACTTCGCGACAACCTCAAAGGTGGTTAAATCCGACCATGAAAGAGGTTGTCAAGAAGGAAATCCTTAAGCTACTTGATGCAGGTATCATCTATCCTATCTCCGATAGCAAGTGGGTGAGTCCCGTACAAGTGGTTCCAAAGAAGGGAGGAATGACGGTTATCACCAACAATAACAATGAGCTCATTCCTACACGAACCGTAACAGGATGGCGGATGTGCATAGACTACCGCAAGCTAAACAACGCGACGAGGAAGGACCACTTCCCACTACCCTTCATCAATCAAATGCTTGAAAGGTTAGCACAACATTCGCACTTTTGTTATCTTGACGGTTATAGTGGTTTCTTTCAGATTCCGATACACCCGGATGATCAAGAGAAGACCATGTTCACGTGCCCGTGGGGTACGTTTGCCTATAGGAGGATGCCGTTTGGGCTTTGCAACGCCCCAACCACCTTTCAAAGGTGCATGATGGCCATCTTCTCGGAATATATAGAGGAAATCATGGAGGTTTTTATGCATGACTTCTCCGTTTATGGTTCCTCTTTTGACAATTGTCTTTCTAACCTTGCTCTTGTGTTACAAAGGTGTGAAGACACTAACCTAGTTCTTAATTGGGAAAAGTGTCAATTTATGGTGAAGGAAGGCATTGTATTAGGACACTTAATCTCTAGTAGAGGGATTGAGGTGGATAAAGCTAAAATAGAGACAATAGAAAAGCTTCCTCCCCCAACTTCGGTGAAAGGGATAAGAAGTTTTCTAGGACATGCTAGATTTTATAGGCGTTTCATAAAGGATTTCTCTAAGATATCAAAGCCGCTAACTAATCTATTGATGAAGGATGCAGTTTTTGATTTTTCGCAGGAATGCTTAGATGCGTTTAATATGATTCGGGAAGCTCTAATTTCAGCTCCGATTATCCAACCTCCGGATTGGAATCTTCCCTTTGAGGTTATATGTGTGATGCAAGTGACGTAGCTATAGGAGCTGTTCTTGGACAAAGAAAGGAAGGGCAAACCCATGCTATCTACTACGCTAGCAAGACACTAGATGAAGCGCATCTCAACTACGCCACTACCGAAAAAGAGTTCTTAGCTATTGTATATACAATTGATAAATTTCGCTCTTATCTTGTAGGTGCAAAGGTGATTGTATACACGGATCATGCTGCGATCCGATATCTCCTTGCAAAGAAGGATGTGAAGCCAAGGCTAATTAGATGGATTCTTCTCTTACAAGAATTTGATCTAGAGATCCGCGACAAGAAAGGTTCAGAAAATTCTGTTGCGGATCATTTGAGTAGTCTAACACATCTAGAGGACGACCATCTACCTATAGATGACTCCTTTCCGGACGAGCATTTACACATCATAGAGGAGTGCTTCGATGTGATCACCAAAGGTAACGAACCATGGTTTGCTGATTTTGTTAACTATTTGGTTTGTCAGGAATTACCGCCCGGATTATCCTACGCACAAAGAAAGAAGTTCTTTAAGGATGTTCGGGAATACTTTTGGAATGAACCTCTCCTCTTTAAGAGAGGTCCGGATGGCATTATTCGGCGATGTGTGCCGGAAGATGAGATGCAAAGTGTCATCCGCCATTGTCATTCACTACCTTGTAAAGGACACGCTAGTTCGAACAAGACTAGCGCTAAGGTATTACAATCTGGATTCTTTTGGCCTACTCTATTTAAAGATGTGCAAACCTTTGTTTCCTGCTGCGATGCTTGTCAAAGAACAGGAAATATATCTAGGAGGAATGAGATGCCTCTCAACAACATCCAAGAGGTGGAGATCTTTGACGTTTAGGGAGTAGACTTCATGGGACCTTTCCCATCATCTTGTGGTAACCAATACATACTTTTAGCGGTTGATTATGTTTCAATATGGGTTGAAGTGATTGCCTCTCCCACCAATGATGCCATGGTAGTGGTTAAGTTCTTTAACAAGACCATCTTCCCACGATTTGGGACACCAAGGACTATCATTAGTGATGGAGGTTCTCACTTCATTGCCCGGCGCTTTGAAGCTCTCTTAGCTAAGTATGGGGTGACTCACAAGATCGCCACCCCTTATCATCCACAAACTAGTGGACAAGTGGAGATCTCAAACCGGGAGATCAAAGGAATCCTAGAGAAGACGGTTTCAAGGACTAGGAAGGATTGGTCTTTGAAACTAGATGATGCATTGTGGGCGTACCGGACTGCGTATAAGACTCCTATCGGAACCACACCATACAACCTTGTGTATGGGAAGTCTTGTCACTTACCGGTAGAGTTGGAGCACAAGGCGTTTTGGGCAATCAAGTGGCTAAATTTCAGCATGAAGGAAGCCAGAGAGAAGCGTCTCTTGGACCTAAATGAGCTTGAAGAACTCCTCTTGAACGCTTACGAAAACGCCAAGATCTACAAAGAAAGAGCAAAGCGTTGGCATGATAAGCATATCATCCCAAAGGACCTCAAAGAAGGAGATCAAGTTCTCCTCTTCAATTCAAGGCTTCGTCTCTTTCCAGGTAAGCTTAAATCTCGTTGGACTGGACCTCTTCTAATCAAACGTATTTTTCCCCATGGTGCAGTTGAAGTATGGGGTGAAACGGGCGGAAGCTTTAAAGTGAACGGTCAACGACTCAAGAAGTATACACCGGAACTCCAAGCAGAAGAGTTCGCGCCCACCGCACTCGAATAAGTGAGAATTTGGTCTAGCTACGGACCTTAAACAAAGCGCTTCTTGGGAGGCAACCCAAGGTACTGCACTTACGTTTTTGTTTTTGATTCATAGATTAGTTTAGTTTAGACGTTTTGCTTTGTTTTGCCTTCGATACCTTCCGGTATGTTTGTGTTTTTGGATGTAGGAACAGTGGAAAAGAAAAGGGGAAGGAAAAACTTGATCAAAATTTACGAAACTTGGATTTTGAGACATTACAGAGAGTTCCACGGCCTAAACCACGGTCGTGACAGCTACAGTGACCTTAATTTTCAAAAGCTTGAGAAAAATCACCAAAACCACGGTTCTGTACAATTCCACGGCCGTGGAACCCCCCGACAGACCGTGATTTTCCAAATTTTTTACGGCCACTATATAAACCACGTTTCTTCATAAAACACACCACAAAAACCCATTCCACGCCCAAATCGCCGAATCCACACCCCTTTTCTCAATCCCTCATTCGTTAATCGTTTTTGACGATTCTTTAGCCAAAACTGAAGCAAATCCAATCACCAACAAGATCCAAGCAACGATTCAAGCGGCAAATCACCGGAGAAGCCACAATTCGGATTCCAAAATCCGAAAACCTAGGTTTTTGGTTCTTTCTCTATTTTTGTCAATTCGGCTTCGTTTTTGCTAGTAATATATTTAGGAGAACTGATTGGAATTGGACTGGAATTAGTTTAGGACTGTTTGCTGCTGAGTTTGGTGAATTTTTGTTGAATTTTGAGAAATCACGTGCCGAACCACGGTTCCTGGACATTCCATGGCCGTGGAACCCTTAGAACAGACCGTGATTTTCAGCAGTAATGGATTTTGTAAGGAGAGTGTCTAGTAGAAACAAGGATAAGAACAAAAGGAGGAAAGGCAACGATGCTTCCTCCTCTAGAGCACCACCCACCGAGCCTCCATCACCTCCTTCATCACCATCACCACCTCGCCCTAGGATCCCCACTATCCATGACGATCATCTCGATGCCTTAGAGAGGATCCACAAGAGAGCGGTCATAGGACCTAGATACCTATTGCTTGAGGAGTTAGAGCCTCTACATGTGATAGGAGACCTTACTTGGCTTTTAGATAGAGCCGGTCTAGTCATCTTCTCCGCTATTCGGGAAGATGCTTATGAGGAGATCACTAGGGAGTTTGTGGTTTCCTTCGAGCACAGTCATGTTGACAGGACAGTTTCTTTCCGGCTGATGGAAAGAAACTATGAGTTTTCGATTAAAGAGTTTGGAGCCTTCTTTGGGTTTCAGGAGACCTTCAATGGTCGATTCCCCAGTGGCGTGTACGCCAAGGATTTTTGGGAGGAGATTGCGATGATTTACGCCAGCGAGGACCGTTGGCAGCCAGCTGATACCAAGGCTAGATTGATGTATCCCCTAGCCTTGAAGATTTCTCATAAGGTGCTTTCTGAGTGTCTCTTCCCTAGGACGGAGACGCCTCAGAAAATCAAGACAGACGAGCTTTTCCTTCTCTACTGTATGCTATACGGTAGACCCGCTGACTGCGCCACCCTCTTAGCTGCTACTATGAGCAAGCTAAAGAATAAGAGGGCTGGTAACATTGGATACGGTGGGATGGTCACCCACCTTGCTAGACAGTTAGGGGTAGATTTCTCAGCATGTACACGTATTGCATCCACACCCCTAGGACTACATAGCCTCATGACTAGAGGCATTATTTTCCTACCCATAGAGGTCCACCATATGCTGTTATGCCTTGGGAGAGTAGGACTGGGAGAGGCATTGAGTGGCTCCCTGAGTATTCCATTATGGCTGGACGTCATAACTGGAAGGCGACGTTCGTTGCCATGCATGCGAACAGATTAGTATCCCCTCCTTACGTTCCATCACCACCAGTTGTAGAGGAGGAGGAGATGAGAGGAGGAGATGATTATGAGGGAGGAGGAGCTGATCATGACTTTGGTACATTCCCGGATCAGCCGGATGCAGTTCCCGACATGCCTAGACGTTCTCCCCGTCCCGCTAGAGCTTCAGGACCATCCTCTCGCCGTGCTAGTGTGAGCGAGAGGCCTACATGGATGGTGGATCCTCCTTCATGGTACAGCACTCAGCCGGATTGGATGGGAGCTCCACCGCCTTGGCACGCACAACCGCTACCTGCACCAGCACCTTCAGATGCACCGGCGTGGTACAGCCAGCCGCCTGGTTGGTACGAGCAGCTGCCACAGTGGGCTACCGACCTTTCCGATAGGGTTGGAGCTTTGGAGATTCGTGCTGGTGCTAGGGATGCACGAGCCGATGATCTTGACCACATGATGAGAGATGTCTACCGCCAGCAGTTCGGGCGGCACTATGATTCCAACATCTCCCCGTTTCCACCACCGCCTCCACCTTAGTGATGACGTTTGATGATCGACCATTTTAGCCGCTCCACCACCATTTTGTAAGTTCTTTTTCTTTCTTTCTTTTTCTTCTTTTTCTTTTTGAACATTAGGGACAATGTTTGTTCCAAGTATGGGGTGGGGTGTGACTAATAGTTTGTAATAACTCTTACTCACTTTTATATGCTTCTATCGAGACTACCTTGCATGTTCATTCTATTGTTGCACGTTTCATTATTGCATTGCATGAAAAAGCTTTTGAAAAACCCATAAAAATTTAAAAATTTTGAAAATTTTGTGCTTCTAAGGATAGAGATGATTTCTATGATAATCACCACTTGTGAATTGAGTTTTGATGACAATCACATGCTTAAACAAATAGTGAGTTGAAAAGAAATTGAATGAGTTAATTATTCCTCTTTTGCAAGTTTCATAATGTGATGAATGTTACTTAAATCATATTGAGAAATCAAGATTGAAATCACATGATAAGTTCTTATACTTCTTTTTTAGATGATTAAGACAATTCGATTTTCTTTCTTCTTTCTTTGATCATTTAGCCCCTCATTGAAATAATGGCCTCCTTTACCTATCCGGGAATTTGGAGGAGTTGATATTTGGCATGTTGATGTGGGAGGGCCATGAAAGCAATTATTTGCATTCAAAAGAATAGAAAGAAATTATAGGTTTGGGGAAGTCAATCATGACGATGAGTAACTCGGCACCATTCACATAGCCGGGTGTTTGTGTCTTGCCAAAGTCGGATTGAGCGATATTCCTAGCGGATTATGGTATGTGCATCGAGGGTTTGAGGCATCTTGAAATTGAGAAACACCAATCTCCTAGGCTTCGGTTTTTGTGCACCTCTATCCATAACTCCAAAAGTAAAGTCGAAAAAATGAATTGAAAAGAAGAGAGCGAACCTCTAAGTTGAAAGTGTTGCGGAAACCGCATAAGAAAAAGAAAAGAGTAGTTATCCACTTTCCCGGATTCATGCACCACATTCCTTAAAGTTTTCCCTCCCTTTCTGCATTCTAGACCTTGTTTGAAAGTCCTTAAGATCAAGAGAATGATATATGACTTGGTGATCTAAATTGAAGTTTCTTATGATTGATTTTGATAATTTTTGAAGGTTATGATGTTTACATGGAAGTTTGATCAATTCATGAGCTTTCTTTACTCTTTACTCTTTGATTATGTGTATGAAAGTCTTATAAACGAATGAAGCAAGATTTGAGAATGATCTATTAATTAGAAAGCACATTCATATAAAAGAAGTTTGGTTTTGAGAGTGTACACATATTTCATCCTAACTTGAGTTTTAAAGCTTTTGAAAGACCTTGCTTAGGGACAAGCAAGTGGCAAGTATGGGGTTATTTGTTAGCATGAAATATTGTGATATTTTAGGCACGTTTTCTAAGTGTATTTCATCCATATTGGTGATCATTGATAAAGCATTGAAGCAATTGTGAGTTAGTTTATCTATATTGTCGATATAGAGGTCTACATAAGCTTTGTGTTGATTGTAGGCAATTAAGAGCTAAAACCGGACGAATCAAGGGAGAATGGAGATGGATTGAGCATGTCCAAGGATTGAGGACATCACTAGGAGCTAAGGAAGATACTAAGTTGAAGAATGACACAAAATCAAGGAGAATTACGAGCCATCTACGTTCCACGCTCTAAAATACGGCCGTATTAGGATCCACGCTCTAATCCACGGCCGTGGAACTTTGGCAACACAAGCGTGGAGCATTCCAGCAACTTACACGGCCGTGGAGGATTTGAAGCAACCGTGATCAAGTTCCACGCTCTAAATTACGGGCGTGGAACCTTCCACGACCGTGATCTTAACAATCTTTTACGCAATATTTTAAGCCACGATCTACTACGCACATGGGCCGAAGACACATTTCATCCAGCCCTATAAAAGGACGGAAGGAAAGAGATTCCGTCACCTTCGCTACCTCGCTTACACCTCCGCTTAGGGTTTGCCTACGCTTATTGCACGTGCCTAGGGTTTCAAGTTGGACGTGTGGAGATTTCTATTTCGCAACAGAGATTTGCGAAGAGTTGAAGATTTGGAAGCTACGCTTTATCCTTAGGTTTGATTAGAAGACGGATTGACATCCCGTTCTTCGTTCTTATCAAGGATTGTGATTGTTTGTGTTATTCTGAATCTACTTACATCATTGTTCTTGTTTGTGGATTTGAGATTGATTTGAGATTTATTCAAGGTTTTCGAAGGTTTTCATCTCTCATTATTTTAAAATTTGAATTTGATATCATAATGACTGTTGTTGGCTAAAACCCTTTAGCAATTCTAAGGTGAAGGGTTGATAGTTATGGGTTAGATGATGATAGATCGATCGTAAACAGATTGGACCCTGAGAGTTAGAGAGAATCGCCGACGAACCCAAAATCACGGTGTGTTCTTGAGTTCCACGGCCGTGGAATCTCATGATCCAACCGTAATTTCCCTCAGTTTACGAACCTTGCTTTTACTTTAATCCAAAGTTAAAGATTTGCTTTAACTTAGTCTTGGCTTGCCTTTTCTAGGTGGTAGTGAAGCCTCAACAACCTCTACCTCGATTCTGAGTGTCACAACCTTAATCGGTTTAGTTGGTCTTGATCCTTGGATTACAAGTTTGGGTATTTGATATAAATTCTTACCTTTAGATCCTTTCTATACTGAAGCCTCAACAACCTTTATAGAGAGTGTCTTTAGTTGAATCATATAAAGCCTTGGAACTTCACCGTACATTTCTTTACATTCGTATACCTTTGCAAACCTCAACTCTGTCCTTATATCTTTAGTATATCTTGAATCGATTGCCACAGCTAGATTCCTGGATCTTTAGGATTGTTCTATTCCCAATATTTGCAAAGCTCATACATTTACTTGCTTGACGATTTATAACTGGATTTAATCCCCCAAATCCCTGTGTTCGATACTCTGGAATACTTGCTAATCTACGCCGATCCGTACACTGCGGGTTCACTTGCTTTTATTCTAGTTTTATAAATTTAAAGCTTGATTGCACGCACGCTAAGTGGCGAACATGCACCTGTCCTTTTCGTGTGGAAGAAGGACGGATCTTTGAGGTTATGCATTGATTACAAGGAGCTGAACAAGGTGACCGTCAAGAACATGTATCCATTGCCTTGTACTGATGATCTACTTGATCAGCTTCAGGGAGCTACAGTTTTCTCCAGGATTAACTTGCGCTCAGGATATCACCAACTGAGGGTGAGAGAGCAGGATGTACACACGATGGCATTTTGTACCCGTTATGGACGCTACGAGTTTGTAGTGATGCCATTCGGGTTGACGAATGCCCCAACAGCCTTCATGGAGTTGATGAACAATATATTCATCGATTTCCTTGATCAGTTTTTGGTGGTCTTTATTGATGACATTCTGGTATACTCTCGTAGCAGAGATGAGCATGCCAGTCATCTGAGGACGGTTTTGCAGATTTTAAGGGATAGAGAGTTGTGTGTCAAGCTCTCTAAGTGAGAGGTTTGGATGTCTGAGGTTGCTTTCCTTGGGCATATCGTCTCCGCCGATGAGATTATGGTTGACCCGGTGGAGATTGACTCTGTTGCTGCTTGGACGACACCGACGAACGTCAAGGAAGTGTGTAGCTTTCTTGGCCTAGCCGGTTATTACAGACGCTTTGTGGAGGGATTTTCTGTGATTGCCCGTCCACTGACGAGTCTTCTGAGGAAGACTACCAGGTTTATGTGGACCGACCAGTGTGCCCAGAGTTTTGAGAAGTTGAAGAGACGTTTGACTTCTACTCCTGTCTTGGCACAGCCAGAGGGTTCTGATGATTTTGTGGTCTACAGTAATGCATTCAAGCTAGGCTTGGGATGTGTATTGATGCAGAGATGTAGAGTGATTGCTTATGCGTCTAGACAGCTGAAGACGTATGAGGAGAACTACCCAACTCATGATTTGGAGTTGGCAGCGGTAGTTCATGCTTTGAAGATCTGTAGACATTACCTGTATGGTGCTACATGTCAGATCTTCACAACCCATAAGAGTCTGAAGTATATTTTCACATAGCGGGAGTTGAATAACCGCCAGCGTCGATGGCTTGAGTTGATCAAGGACTTTGACCTTGAGATTTTGTATCATCCTGGAAAGGCGAATGTTGTAGCTGACGCCTTGAGCAAGAAGACGCCTCGTGAGAAGGCGATTGTCAGATTGATAGTACAACCTCAGCTTCAAAGGGATCTAGCTTGGCTAGAGTTGGACATCCAGTTTTCTGATGAGGATGCCCAATTATATGCTTTAGAGGTTTTACCTGGTTTGTTGGATGAGATCCAGCAGAAGCAGGGGACCTGCCCGACCTTGACGAGGATCAAAGAGAGGATGTCTCGTGGAGAGGCACCACAGTTTTCTGTTGGAGCAGATGGAGTGATAAGGCGACATGATCGCATCTGTGTTCCTATTGATGCAGAGTTGAGACAGAGGATCTTACAGGAGGCTCACTGTACACCTTACACTATACATCCAAGTACGAGTAAGATGTACCATGATGTGAGATGCTCATATTGGTGGGGAGGGCTGAAGCCCGATGTAGCCAGATTTGTGGCTCAGTGTGTGACCTGCCAAGACGTCAAGATAGAGCATTGTAGACCTAGAGGTGAGCTCCATCCACTGTCAGTGCCGCAATGGAAGTGGGAGGACGTCTCCATGAACTTTATGACGGGATTGAGGCTCAGTAGGAGTTTTGATGTTATTTGGGTTGTTGTTGACAGATTGACGAAGACGACACGTTTCATTCCTATCAGAGAGACGTGACCAGTTAGTAGGTTGGCTGAGTAAACTAGACAGATAGTGAGACGCCATGGTGCACCGAGGACAATCGTCTCTAATCAAGATGGACTATTTACCTCGAGGTTTTGGCAGCTGATTCAGACTGCTTTGGGGACGAGTCTACACATCACACTGCGTTTCACCCCCAGACCGATGGTCACTCTGGGAGGACCATCCAGACCCTAGAGGATATGCTGCGAGCTTGTGTGTTGGATTGGGGACAAGGATGGTCTGATTACCTCCCACTCGTTGAGTTCTCATACAACAACAGCTGACATGCATCTATTGGGATGGCTACTTATGAGGCATTGTATGGACGTAGGTGTCGTACACCTTTATGTTGGGATGAGCCTAGCAGTATTAGTGGGATAGCGCCAGAGCAGATTCAGGATGATATGACTCGAGTAGCGCTGATTAGAGAGAGGATGTTAGCTGCCCAGAGTCGCCAGAAGTCATATGCAGACAAGAGGCGTTGGCCTCTAGTGTTCAAAGTAGGAGCTCATGTCTGGTTGAGAGTATCTCCGACGCGTGGCGTCAGACGTTTTGGCATAAATGGGAAGTTGAGTCCCCGATATGTCGGTCCTTTTGAGATACTGAATAGAGTTGGGAGGGCAGCCTACATATTAGCTTTGCCTCCGAGGTTAGAGGGCGTTCACCCTGTGTTCCATGTGTCTCAGTTGAGGTAGCCTATAGATGCACCTAGGGTCGATGAGTAGATCTTAGTGCTATCTTGGTGAGTATGTGATTATGTGCTTATGTTCTTACATGCCTTGATGTGTTTACTCCATGCTAGTTATGATGTGCTTTATGATCTTATTAGATCTTGCTATGCTAGCATGATGTATGTTATAGCTGGAGATGATTATTCCCTTCATGCTTTTTGAGTATGATACATGTTTATAGCTAGAGATGGTTCCTTCCTCCATGCTATCTCAGTTGATTAGGATTCAACTGGAGATGGTACTTTCCTCCATGCTACCTTGATGGACATAGTTTCAGTGGAGATGTGATTCTTCCATGCGATGTATATGATTATGTTTGGCTAGAGATGTGCTTCCTCTATGCCTTGTGATGTGGTATGGCGAGAGATGTGATTCCTCTACGCCTTTGGGTAGCGTTATGGCCTTGTTTTCTGGAGTTAAGGATTCCTCCATGGTTGTGTTTGAGGTTATAGATTTGTATAGGTTCTGACCTTCTGAGCGGAGATGTGATACCTCCATAGAGAGAGAGAGAGTTATACCTCGGCTTGTGGGTCCGAGAGGTTTTGGGACCTTGCAAGTTTCGGGACGAAACTTGTTTTTTAGGGGGGTAAGATGTAAGAGCCTAGTTGCTGAGTTGCTGAGAGGGTAAGCTGAGGACCCAAATTCAGCCTATTCCGCCCCTGCGTGACCCTGGATCCGCCCCTGCGGTTTGCCTGGGCCGCCCCTACGGCTCACAGAGTCCGCCCCCACGGCTTTGTGTGTTGCAACCGTCTTCTTTGACCCTTTGACTCGTGCTTTACCCTTTTTACCTCCTTTATATACTTCATCTTCTCCCTTTGATGAGGGTTTACCATTCTCAGCTCCATCTCTCTCTCCTTATGTACATCTTCTTCTCTCTTCTCCCTTGGATCATCTTTGCTTGATCTTCTCTTGAGTTTGTTGAGTTTGTGAGAGATCTTGCCTAGTTTTGCTTGGCTTTGATGTTGATGATGTTGTTGTGCCTTGTGGAGCCAGCTTGAGGTTGTTTTGGTGTGGTGTTGATCTTCTGGAGAGCTCTGCGTTGTGAGTTCCATTGCTTTTCTTCTTCCTTTCTTCCTCTCTTCTTCTTTCCCTCTCTTTCCTTAGCCTAGCTTAGTTCCTTAGGTTTAGATCATGTTTCAACCATGTTTGGCTTGTGTTGATGTATATATATGTATGTTCTATATGTATCTTGTTGTTGGAGTGAAGAAGAGTAAAGAATCGAAGGAAGAAGTGAAGAAAGAGCTAAGGTGGTGTCTTCTGCACACCAGCCGCCCCTGCACCTGTCTTGAGCCACCCCAGTGCCGACAGTGAACCGCCCCTGCGCCACCTCCTAGCCGCCCCTGCGGCCACCTGCACCAGCTTGGTGTTGCACTCGGTTCTGCAGGTTTGTGTTGCTTCTAGGCTTATCTTAGGATGCCTTTGATCTCTCCTTTCCTAGTGTGAGAGTATAAGATCATGCTATAGGTGTGAGGATGTGTTTGGTTGAGGTTATGATCGGTTTATGCCTTTTTTGGCTTTGAGGCTCATTAGGTTGTGAGAGTGTGTTGAGGATGATCCTATGGATCCCATTGGGTCTAGGTGTGACCCTTGTGTTGTTAGGAGATTGATATATCTTTTTATGCCTTGTTTATAGGTTGTGTTGTCCCTCCAGTGTAGAGGTGATCGTGGTTGAGTTTGATCGAGGTTGAGGTAAGTCCGTAGGACTTACTTTGCTGTCATTCTTACATTGGGTGTTTGTATGAGTTGTGTGTGATTTGTATGTTTGCTATGATAGCATGAGATGTCGTTTATACCGACCTATGTTTTGTTGATTGCCCCGTATGTGTGGCTGTGATAACCTTTCCCTTTAATCCCGCCGTGGAGTTTGGGAGGTTCTCTGATGTCAGGCCAGACTGACTTTACAGGAAGGACACAATCCACTCCCACAGGGTACACGGATTGTGTGACCAATACTTGTGCAGTTGGCTAGCAGGCTCAGAGGCGAGGATGTATCGGTCCTCGTGTCACATAGTTTCATACATATATATATATATATATATATATATATATATATATATATATATATATATATATATATATATATATATATACGATTTGAGTGAATGACCATTATATTGACATGATTAAATGGGTAAATGAGTGAAAGCATGCTTATGTGTTTATCTTTCCTTGATTGTGATTGTGCTCATGTATTACTCTATATATATGTATGGTTAGCTAATGGGTTAGTACCATGTTGTAGATGCCCCACAGGATAGGCATGCTACTGGGTGATCTAGCAAAGTGGCAGGCCGAGGACGTCTCGTACATAGGTTGTTGTGGGCTTTTTGGTTTGTTTACCTTTCCCTCTTGCGTGAGGATGATCTTTTGTTACCTCCTGCGTGAGGGCGTTGTTGTTTATACTCGGCTATGTTGTTTTACCTTTTGGTTGTACAATTTATACAGTTTTTATGTATTTGTTTTTATATCTGTCACTGCCATGTTGTAAGGTCCAGTGAACTTGTTGTCAGGCTAGGGTCAGGATCCATTGTGAGATCCTATCCCAATGTGGCACTCCGAGTCCCGCGGATTCGGGGTGCTACAATAGTGAACAAAATAACTTTAAATTTATAACCTAAAATAAAAGCCTGAACAATAGCGAACCCGCAATGTACGGATCAATTGTAATAACGGCAAATACTCTAGGGTCGAACACATGGACTATGGTGAAATCAAGCACGGTAAAATCAGGTTGTCAATCAAAAGCAAGACAATAAAGCAAAGATAACAAAGATGATGGATAACTCGGATAAGAGAATGCAGATTCTAGAGGTCAAAGCATCTAGTTATGGTTCTGACTCAAGATTTCTAACGATAACGTGAACAAAGCTGAGGTTACAAGGGAAGGTATTTCTAACGTAGGAATAGATCACCAGGTAAGTCTCACTACTCACTATCCTAAACCAAAGATCCTCTCACCGGGTAAGTCTCAAGGAACTAGGGAAAGGACTATAATCTCAAACAAACACACCACCTAAGAGGACAGAACTAACCTTTACTGGGTAAGTCTCAGGCTAACTCACAAAGATAGTATGAAGACATACTCAAACCCTAATAAAAGATAAACCCTTATTACCTAACACTCATCATCATAGGTATACAAGCAAAGGAATGACCGGGTAAGTCTCATTCTAGGCTTGCGTATGAACCAGGAAAGGTGCAACAAGGATAGGATTTGACAATCTAACACCTAAACTCAGGTTTGGTTCAGATCCGGGATACGTCTCGCTCAGTTCATATCGATCTCGGTCGAGATGTTCTATGAACCGACCGAGGCGAGGTTCAGTTTGGTTTTGGCTCGAGCTTTCAGGGTCCACTAAGGTAAAGGTTCACTCTTTCATCGTTTTTCCCACAACTTTCAGCCAATCACCCTAGAATCGCAAGAGAGTTTAGCCAACAATCATCATGATAATAACAATCAAATATATGATAAAGGAATCAATAAGCAAACAAGAAAACCTTAACAAAAAGTTCTCAATAATCAACTCAAACAAACAATCAATCCAAACAATCAGCAAATTGTGTTCCTCAATAACAAATCAAAAGACAATAATCAAGCTTCCCTAAGAAAACCTTACAACTTCCTTCAAAAGCCTTCAACTTTCACTTCAAAGCTATCTTCCTTCAACTTCATTCTTCCTTGGAATATCTTCAATCTCCCAAAATAATTAGATAACCAAGCCTCCTTCCATCCAGAAAATATCTCCAATCTTATAGGAAAATAAATCGCCAAAAAAAAAAGATCTCATGGACCATGGGCCGTGCGTCTCGATCCAGACCCAACAAGTCATCTCGGTCGAGGTGATCTTGTAGCTAACCGAGATGATGTTCACTTAAGTGCAAATCTTCAAAAATTGGTCCAATATCGAACTTTTATCGAAGTTTTGTGGTTCCTATGCCTTCCTTGTAGCTCCTCAATGCTCCAAAATGCAGCTCCAATGACTCCTTATATCCCTTGGCTCCATATTGATCTAAAACATGCCATTTTCCCTACAATTACAACAAGACTAGGTGTAGACCTCGATTCTTGCAAATGTAAACAAAACGACATAATCATCAAGAATATACAACCATGCATATAGATTTATGAAGATAAAACGTCCAAACTGATCCCAAAATATAGACTATAATGCATGTAATCAACCAGTTCATGGTGGTCTTCATTGATGACATCCTGGTGTACTCTCGGAGTAGAGAGGAACACGTAGGACCTTTGAGGGCGGTGTTACGAGTCTTGCAGGATAGATAGTTGTATGTCAAGCTCTCTATGTGCAAGTTTTGGATGTCTGAGGTGGCCTTTTTAGGTCACGTGGTTTCTGCCAAAGGGATCAAGGTTGATCCGGCAAAGTTTGAGGCAATTGCAGCATGGAAGACTCCGACAATTGTCAAGGAAGTATGCAGCTTCCTTGGCTTAGCCGGTATTACCGTAGGTTCGTGGAAGGTTTTTCTATGATTGCCCAGCCACTTACCAATCTGTTCAGGAAGACTACCAGATTTGTATGGTCCGAGCTGTGTACTCCGAGGTAGGTTAATCGCCCCACGTAGTGTATAGCGATGCATCCAAGCTTGGTTTGGGATTTGTATTGATGCAGCGAGGTAGAGTAATCGCCTATATGTCTCGACAATTGAAGACGTATGAGAAGAATAACCCGACTCATGCCCTCGAATTAGCTGTAGTGGTTCATGCCTTGAAGATCTGGCGGCATTACTTGTATGGAGTTTCATGCCAAATCTTCACAGACCATAAGAGTTTGAAGTATATTTTCACCAAGCAAGAATTGAATAACCGCTAGAGGGGATGAGTTGAGCTGATCAATGACTTTGACCTTTAGATTTTGTATCATCCAGGGAAGGTGAAGGTAGTCGTCAATGCCCTTAGCAAGAAGACGCCTTGAGAGAAGGCGATAGCAAGATTGATAGTTCAGCCTCAGTTGTACAGAGATCTATTGGCAAGATTTGGACATTCAGTTTCTAGATCTAGACAGTCATCTGTCTACTTTAGAGGTTCCACCTGATATTTTGGAAGAGATCCAACAGAAACAGGAGACTTGTCCAACTTTGAGACGGATCCGAGACAGGATGTCTCGAGGTGAGGCCCTACAGTTCACCATTGGTGTTGATGGATTGATGAGACGCTGCAAGCGCGCCTGTGTACCTTCTGATAGAGATTTGAGGCAGAGGATTCTGCAAGAGGCCCACACCACACCTTACTCAGTGCACGCATGTACGAGTAAGATGTATCTAGATGTAAGGCGCTCATTTTGGTGGGGCGGGCTGAAGCCCGACGTGGCCTAGTGATGTGGGACCATCTTCGACACTTTCCATACAAGGATCCATCACTAGATCAAGAGTTAGAAGGATCCAAGAGAAGACATGTTCAAGGAAGATCAAGGGGAGTTGTAAATGAAGAAATCAATCCACAACATGAAGAAATCGGTCGATTTTCTTATTACAGGAAAATCGAGTCACATGCAAGAAAAATCGGTCGATCTCTTCTTCTGCAAGTCGATATTTCTCCTTTCCAACGTATCTAGAAGATCCGGCCATGATCTTTATCTTTTGACAATTATATCTTGTAATAATTTCTTAAAGGGAGAATTTGATATACTAGGCTTTTTTGAGAATATGATTTAGTAAATGTACCCTAAATTTTTTATCACTTTCATTTAATAGTAGGTAAAAAAATTATTAACCCTTCTATTTAGAAAGAAAAAATAAATGATATTTGTTATTTGTTATATAAGTATAAGTTTTAATTTTTAATTACTGAATTTGTTTTCTTTTATTATTTTCTTGCCTTTTTTTATTATTTTCTTTTTTATTCCTGGACTGAATTTCTCATACCGGATTTTTCATACCAGAAATTTCATACCAGAAATTATCATACGAAAAGTTCATACCAGAAATTTTATACCAGAAATTATCATATTTGAAATTATCATACCAGAAATTTTATACCAGAAATTATCATACTAGAAATTTTACATACCAGAATTTTTTGGAATGAATAATTTTTCACATACCGGAATTTTACATACCAGAATTTTACATACCAGATTTGCATACCAGAATTACATACAAGAATTACATACCGGAAATTACATACCGGAAATTACATACCGGAAATTACATACCGGAAATTTACAAACTAGAAATTTTGATACCATAAATTTCATAGGTCAAAATATTCAAATACACAACTAATTAAGCAAATATTCAAATATTCAAATTAAGCAAATATTCAAATTAAGCTGCAATTCAACATCTGTACAACAGATATTCAAATACACAAGATTACTATGTAGCATATGCCTGTACAGTAGCAAATATGCCCACACATGCAATTCAATTCAAAATAAGTCTCCGATTCTCTACACATGGGTTCAATTTGAAAGAGAAACGCTTTAACTTACTGGCCATCTACTAGCTGAGTTGAGGTTTTATTCTTAAAATATCAAAATGCGGTGTCCTATGATACGAAGAAAATAGAAATCAAGATTTTAATTAATTTTAGACAGAAGGCTAGAAGTTTAGGAGCCTAATTAAGATTGATAATCGTTGGTTTTAAACTTAGAAGCACTTACAAGAAATATATTCCCAAAAAATCCCATTTCTCTGCATATATGAAAGATTAAGGAATAGAGATTTCCAATTTCAATCAGCAGGGATCACAACCAAAGGAGCAATGTTAAGGAAAAAATCTAAATTACCTGTCACATAGATTCTCTTCAATACTCATGCCAAACATTACCATTGACATCTCTTCCCGACTTTTCTGAACCAAGCTCCTTATAACCAGATTCATCAGCGGCCTCCCAATATTTCTCTTCCCACTCAACGGCCTCATCAGCGGTCACACCTCTCACCATGGTCCACCTATAAACCACACCATCAGAACGTCTCTCTACCCCTACATCTCTCCACCACCGCGATCCATCAAAATTTCTCCCTTGAGAAGGCTTTTCATCAATTTGCTTCAAAGCACGAGCTGCTTCTACATCATGCTCTGTGAATTGAACCTCATAGTCCTTCAGCAAGGCAACGTTCTCTGTAATGGTGGTCCAAAATCTCAAGATCAGTGCAATTGAAAAGATCATCCGGGATGACACCGAACATTTCATTTTTGCCAACTGACAAGAATTTAAGATTTGAGAGCTGCCCCAATCCTATTGGGAGGGTCCCTGTCAACTTATTACCATGTAGACCGATCACGAGAATGCTAGTACAATTGATTATGCTAGAGGGCAGGGTGCCAATAAGAAGGTTATTATGCAAAGTGACATTTAACAACTTACTTAGGGAGCCTATATTTGATGGAATCTCATACCGAACTAAATATTCACATACCAGAAAAGAACCTGATGGACTTAGATCTGGATTTTTCTGGTATGAATCCTCGAGAGATTCTGCCTCGGAAATCTGAAGCATAGCTCCCACCACCTCGACAATCTGCCTTCTTAAGAACCTCCCAATATTTCTCTTCTTGAGCCGTTGCCTCTTGACCGGAGTTCAATGTCTTTGTCAAAGTCCTCATCATCAAGGGCAACAAGACTTGAAACCTGTCCATATCAGCAGAGGTGGGAAGGCACTGAATGAAATTAATGGAAACGCTCAAAGCCGCAACTCGAAAATCCGGGTTGGATGAACTGGTCAGGCGCTCAAAACCTGGGGGAATCGGAGGAAACACAATGAAACATAAATGGCAACATCTCAGGCCATCCATTATCGGATAGAATACCAGAAGCTAGCTCCGAGACGATGTCATAAATCTTTTTGGTAATCGATTTAACCTCCTCACACTGAACACCTGAAAGAAGAACCGATTTGAGGGATGATTGTGAAGCTGAAGAAAGACGAGGCCAGATGTTAGAATCATCGCTGGTGAGCAGCTTGTGGAGAAGAATGGCGGACGTAAAAAGTGAATCTCTGCTTGCAGAGATTGTGAGAAAGGGAGAGCTGGAGGAGGTTGCGGCTTGCAAAGAGGAAGACGGAAGGAATAGAATGTTAGGGTTCCACGGTTAAAAATATTTGGGGGTATATTTACTAAACTAAAAACCTAAAAAGGCTTACTTACTAGATGATATTCTAAAAAGGCCTATTAACCAAATTAGCCCTTTCTTAAATCACTCAAACTATCTTAAGGGATTATTTAGATTCTATCTTTTTATATTTTATATTTTATATCTTTTAAAAGATATATTTTCTAGATTATCTTTTCAAAAGATATACTTTATAGATCATATCTTTAAAGATTTTATATTTTATATCTTTTCAAATATATCTTTCCTAGATTATCTTTTCAAAATATATATTTTATAGATCATATCTTTTTAGTTTTTCCTAGTTTTAGTGGGTTTAATCTCCCTTATAAATAGCCTTAGTGGGGGAGATTGTCAAATAGTTGAGTTGTGATTATACTTTCCACATTATTGAGAGATATTTGTGACTTTGCTCACGGGGTTTGCATTTTATCATTCCTATTCAATCAAAAGGAGAGTCTTTGGTTGAAAAGTTGTGAATCTTTGCTAGGTTGTTCTTGTGTGTGTTAATCTTGTTGAAGGTTGGTGCTACAAGTCAAACTAGTCCCTCCTTGTGCTTGTCTTATCTAGAAGGCTTGTGTAAGGTTAAAGAAGGAAGAGTGAAAGGTAATTCTTTGTTATGGGTTTTGATCCATCGTGTTCAAGGTTCTTTGCAAGTCTAATAATAGTCCTATCTTCCTATATTAATCATTTATCATTCCATATTCATCTTCTTTTCTTTCCATATCGTTCACTAATCCGTTTTCTGAGTTTCCAAGAAAATCAACATGTTCTTCATATAAATCGGCCGATTTATCCTATAGAACAGCCAAATTTTTATCCCATTTAAGGACTTTCAATCTAGATCGGGAACTGTGGCTTATCCCCGCATCACCCAGTTTGTGGCCCAGTGTGCAACTTGTCAACAAGTCAAGATAGAGCGCTATAGATCTGAAGGAGAGCTCCATCCAATATCAGTACCGTAGTGGAAGTGGGAGGATATCTCCATGGATTTTGTTACCGGATTGAGGCCGAATAGGAGTTTTGATGTCATCTGGGTTATAGTTGATAGATTGACGAAGACAACACGTTTTATCCCTATTCGGGAAACGTGGCCGGTGAGTCGGTTAGCTGAGGAGTTCACTAGGAATATAGTGAAACTCCATGGAGTACCGAGGACCACTGTGTCCGACAAAGATGGACTTGTGGTTTTAGCAGAAGGTACATATTGCCTTGGATTCGAGCCTTCATTTTCCAACGGCTTTTCATCCTCAGTCAAATGGTCAGTCAGAGAGGACCATACAGACCTTGGAGGATATGTTGAGGGCTTGCATGCTAGACTGGGGACATGTGTGGTCAGATTGCCTCCCGTTGGTTGAGTTTTCGTACAACAATAGTTGGTATGCGTCGATTAGGATGGCCCCTTATGAGGCATTGTATGGGCGGAGATGTTGTACGCATTTGTTCTTGAACAAGCCTAGCAGTATTAGTGGTATAGTTCCTTAGCAGATATGTTCACTCCAAACGGTGTGTGCAAGCTTTAAATTTATAACCCAAGACGTAAGCTTAAAACAAGGATGCGAACCCGCAGTGTACGGGTCAATCGTAGTAAAAGCAAGAAATTCTGGGGTGTCGATCTCAAGGACTTAGGTGAAACCTAAGCAAGTATAGGTAGTCTATGTAATTACTAACCACAAAAGCGATTAAAGCAATCAAAGATGATAAAAAGTCAATTAAAGAAATATGCAATTCTAGGGATTAAAGCATCTAGTTGTGGTTCCAACTCAAGATCTAAAGATAAGCGGACAAAGCTGAGATTTTTGCAAAGGGAAGGTGTTACTAAAGTAGAATAGATCACCGGGTAAGTCTCACTACTCACTAATCCCAAACAGTAACTCCTATTACCGGGTAAGTCTCAAGGAATTAAGGAAAAGAACTATAACCTCAAACCAACACACCACCTAAGGGAATAGAATTAACCTTTACCGGGTAAGTCTCAGGCTAACTCACAAAGATGGGATGAAGGCACACTCAAACCCCAATAAAGGATAAACCTTTATTACCTACACTTATGATCTTGGGTAAACAAACAAAGGAATTACCGGGTAAGTCTCATCCTAAGCTTGCATTGAACCTGGAAAGGTGTAATAAGAATAGGATTTGGCAAACTCTAACACTTAACTCTCACTTTCGGATCAGAAAGGGTCACCTCGGTCAGACGAATTCCACCCCGGCCGAGATGTTCATCGACTGAGCGAGATGTTCTAGGGTTAAGGATAAAGACTCGAGCTTTCAGGGTCCTACTGGAATTTAAGATTATTCTATCATTGTTTTTCCCATAACCTTCAGCCAATTACCCTAGAATCACACAAAGAAATTAGCCAATCATCATCATGAAAGCAATAATCACATATGAGGGAAGAAGGTGAATAATTGAAGACAAAAACCTTAAGAACAAGGCTTCAATAACTGAATCAATTATCAAACAAATAAGCGTTCTTTGGATCACAATCCAACAAGACAATCAACAAGAAGGGAATCTAAGAAAATCTTACAAAAACCTTTCACAAAAGCTATAAAAGCTATCAACTTCCTTCCTTCAATCTTCCAAAAATCCTTCCTAACTGCTGGATGCTCTAAGCATGTATTTTCCGGTGATGTGCCGGTTGTGATTTGTGGAAAATCCAACCATTTATATAGGAAAACTACCCTCCAAAGATAAAATATCTTGAAAAGATATTTTCCTAATAAAATATATCTATCTCTCATAAATAAATCCCCAAAATATATGATCTTTCTTCCAGAAATCCAGCCTAAAAATATAAGATCCTTCCTTCCAAAAATAAAAGATCTCAGCCAAGAATAAAATATATCTCGCCGCGTCCAAGGTATTCGCCTCGGTCGGGACGCTCCTCTGGATCACCTCGGTCGAGATGGTACTGTAGCTGACCGAGGTGGCTCTAAACTGAATGTGAAATATCTCAAATCCGGTCCAAAGTAAATCTTTAATCCATTTCCATGCTTCGTGGATTCTTCCTTAAGCTCCTGAATGTAGCTCCAATGACTCCTTAGCTCCTTTAGCTCCTTTTTGATGCAAAACGTGCCATTTTACCTACGATTACAACGAAACTTGGTGTAGACCTCGATTCCCGCAAAGGTAGATGAAACGACGATATAATCACATAATATACATTCAAACATGCAGATTATTGAAGATAAAACGTCTAAACATGTCCCAAAATATAGACTATAATTCATGCTATCAAGATACAAGAGGATGTTGCCCGAGTGTCAATGTTTTGAAAGAGGATGGTGGCTGCACAGAGTTGCCAAAAGTCGTATGCTGATAAGAGGTAATGACCTCTAGATTTTAGAGTGGGAGCTTATGTATGCTTGAGAGTGTCCCCCGACGTGTTGCGTAAGATGTTTTGGCATAAAGGGAAAGTTGAGTCCCCGTTATGTTGTACCTTTTGAGATTTTGGATCGAGTGGGGTGAGCAACGTACAAAATTGCATTAACCCCGAGGTTAGAGGGTGTTCACCTTGTGTTTCATGTGTCTCAATTGAGAGAGTATATACCTGATCCGAGACACATTGTCAGTTATGAGGATTTAGTGGTAGAGCCGGACCACGCGTTTGTTGAGCATCCAGTAGTTGTCCTAGAGCGGAGTATAGACAGTTGTGCTCGAAGGACATTCCGATAATGAGGATTCCGTGGTCCAGACGAGGAACCGTTGAGGCTACCTAGGAGACAGATGATAGTGTCATGAGGAACTATCCAAAGTTTTTTACTATTTTTCACGGGTATTATTTTTAGCATCCGATATAAGGTATAATGTAATTTTAGATAGAAATATAGTATGTATGTAAATATTTCTAACTTAATAAATCGATTATGATACAACTGACACAACTGCCGCAATATATATATATATATATATTTACGTGGAATAACTTAATACACGAAATGACACAAACATCTATACTCTATACAACCAAGCGTAGACAAAATAATTAAAAGGATAACTTAATAAATTTACAATAAATAAAATATACACGTTTTGTTTACATAACTTATAATAATCTGATCGTAAAATATTATGAAAAAAGTGAAGATCACCTTTACAACTTTGTTGTAGCGTGTAGAAGTTGCTACATATTTTCGTCTTGCAATCATTTTCTTAAATTCATCCAATAAGACAACTGAAAGTTGTTGTCGCTCAGTGGATTGCAATATACTGTCTTGACTGGGCCTTCACAGATATGATTTTCTTATTATGGCTTTTCCTTTAATCCTAATTTCCCACAAAAACGACATTTTCCCACTAATATACAATCGTAACACAGACTTAATTAGTTTATTTCCTTCTTTTCTACTTTTTTTAATAATATTAATTAAATATATCAATACTTTATATTTTTTAGTTAATCTTGATTAAAAGAATAATAATTTGAAAGAATTTCGTCAAATAAGCCATTGTGTACCCTTCAATTTTTACCACTTTTGTTAAATTAAAGTTTGAATATAAGGGGTTTGATTAGGGGTTCATTTACTAAACATATTTATACTATGTGCCTAGTTACTAGAGAGAAATATCAAAAATGCTTATTTAGCTAATTTGGCTATAATATTTAATCTTAGATATTGTAACATTTTAATTATTATTAAGAGCCTATTTGGTTCCAACTCTGGAAACGTATTTAGTCCATATGTATATCCTTATTCTTGAAACTTTATGGAATCATTTCTTGTGGTTTCATGCAAGATGCACTTGTTTTCCCACATTTTGTTTCCCTATAGGGTATAAAAAGTAATCAAATTCTACTCCAATTACTTCAAACCACAAGGAATGATTGCAAAAACTTTCATTAACAAGGGTATACGTATGGACTAGATTCGTTTCCATTCCGTTTCCGATTTCAGAGTTAAAACCAAACGGGCCCTAAATATATTCAATTGTAACAAATTAAAATAGAACTTTATTCTTTTGTTAAAATAAATTAACATGTTTAGCTTTAACCCACTTCATACTCCTCTTTGAAATAAAGATAAATATTTTTAAAAACTGATAAATATAGTATGGCAGGTGGACAATCCATAGACACTCATTTGTAAAAGAAATTGTAGCCAAATACGTATATAAGCTTGTAAGCAAACACATGAGTTAATAGCTCAGAAATTTACATTCAACTCTCTCTTCTTCTCTCTAACTCTATGCTTCACCATTGTTGAATCCATCGTTACATGTTGTAACATGGTATTAGAGCAATGATGGGTTTTCAAGATGATTCACATGCTCCTCTTAACCCTAACAATGGTAGTTCTCTCCATTCACAAGATTCCATTTGACAATTTCTCTCAACACATCACCGATGCAGATTCTCTTGAACAAATGTAGCTCCACCACTCCGATCCACCATCTCTCAAGCTCTCAACGACATTGTTTACTGATACGAACTACAATCGTTGGAGTTCCCAAAACTTGGGGAGTTAGAGAGGAGGATGTGAACTACCTGGCAAGGGGATATTTCAATGGGAACTACCAAGGCCCAAGGAATTTCAACAATAACCAAAACTTCAATAACTACCGCCCCAACCACAACCATCCCGGGTTCTCCTACTCGAACTAGGATAGTGCATTAAACCCTTCCGCCTCTACAAGCCAAGCTCCACCACCTAAGGCTTCACAAGAGCCTCTACCTGGATTTTCTCAACCCCCAAAAGATAGAACCGAGATGATATTCGAACAATTGTTGGGGAGATTGAGTGGACATGAGAGCACCGTCACCTCCATCTTAAAAAGCCCAAAAAGTGATAGAAGCTCAAGTATTCCAAAAGGCGGGTGAGACCCAAAGAGATCCGGGAAAGCTTCTCGGAAGGACTGAGGACAATCCAAGAGGGCAAGTGTTGGCCATCACGACAAGGAGCGGATTGAAGACAAATGAGCCTTTGCCCAAGGGAGTTGACAAGAGGAAACAAGTGGTGGTAGAAGAAGATTCAAAACAAGGTATAGAGGACAAGAGCAAAGATGATGAGCCAACATGTGTACCACCTCCACCATACAAGCCACCACTACCATTTCCACAATCTTGAGTTAGAGCTCGATGGGATAAACATTTCGGTGAATTCTTTGAACTTATGTCTAAATTACATATTAAATTCCGTTCATGGATGCAACTCTAGGTATGCCGGCCTATAGAAATTTTTTGAAGGAGATACACTCTAACAAGAGAAAGTTGGAGGAGTATGGAGAAATGAGAATGACAAAGAGGTCTTCAGAGCTTATACAAATAATGGAGGAGGAAATGCCCCCCTATCTGAGGGATCCAGGGTCGTTTTGTGTCTCCATAAGAGTTAGAGAAGTGCAATATGAAGCCCTATGCGACATTGGAGCTAGTGTAAGCATCATACCGCTTGCACTATGCAAAAAGGTTGTGCTTGGAGAACTAAAGCCGGTCAAGATGACCCTCTATATGACGGATAGGTCCATCATACACCTGGTGGGGATTCTAGAGGATATCCCCGTTCAGCTTGGGAAGTTCTACATGCCGATAGACTTTGTAGTTTCGTACATCCCGGCGGACTACCCGGTTCCTATCATCTTGGGAAGACCCTTCCTAGCCACTTTGGCATGCTTGGTGGATTGTAAAAATGCTACCCTCTAATTCAATATTGGAGAGCAAAACATCAAGTTCAAGCTTTCCCCAATGGTGAAAGGGTCAACCCTTGGTGAGGATGTTTTCAACATCCTTGATGAAGAAGAGTCGAGAGAAATTGTGAGTTCAAATTTAATCAAGGACCCCCTGAGAAGGTCCTACGCATACCATCTCGTTAATTGAGTCAAGAGATCCGTGGTCCACCAATCGGTAATGAACTCAATGACGTCTCTTCCAATAATAGACCAGAATGTTTGGAAAAATTTTGCATGCATACCATCTCGTCCAAAGGCTTTATTAGGATGCATTTGGTGGAGATCATTGAAAATTTTTTCCGTTCTTGGCGCTCTATCAAACTCGGCGTTCATTTATGATGAAACTCGACGAGGCAAACCATCCAACATGGAATCAATAGTTGTTGTCGTCGGCGATGATGTGGTGAACAAGTCTGCAAAAAATGCACGACCACGTCCGTAATTGCATTATGAGAGGTGCAGGTAATACCTTTTGACGAGACAAGCTCACTGATGCGATTAGTTGTGTTCCGCTGTGAGACCTTGTGGTTAATTTATGCGGTGTTGCGGTCACCGTCACGGAGTTCGGATACCCGTGATCTAGTATGCCATTAGAGCTCCTCTAGCTTTTGTAGCTCATCAAGTTGTCTTGATATTTCAGCTCCCCTTGCAAGAGTATCAGTATTTGGGTGCCCAGATTGAAGGTCGCTTAATTATCGTGTAAGAATGTCCATGTGTTGCTTCCTTTCATAGAAAACATCACGTGAACAAGAAGCCAAGGCCCCTACACACGCCTCCACTTTGGCCGGAGCAAGCCCCCAAGTGTTAGCCCATGCACTTTCGACTACCTCTCTACATTCCAGGTGGTTGAGCCACATTGGATCGAAACAAAATGGCTTCGGTTTCTTTTTTTGGCAATGGGAAAGGTGTGGAGGACATTTGGAGGATTATGAGAGAGTGGTCCGACCGGTACCGTGGAAAGTGTGTAATCATCGTGTGTGGTTAAAGTTGGCGCCATTTTGTGCTAGCTAGGAAACGATCGAGTCCCTCTCGAACACACATTGAGGCTGCCAAACCCCGTTCCCATGTCATGCTCGGTCCCTTATTGTATCCTAAATCCAATAGTCCGTAATCATCGATAGCCTCACGGAACATGTCCATAGCTCTTTGTGACCGAGGTTGGCCTCCTTCCTTTTCCTAAGTTTGTAGAATCTCATTGAAGTCGCCGAGGAAAAGAATCGGGTAGCGTGTGTTCGATCTGAGTTCTCACATAAGATTCCAAGTTCAGTGTTTGTTTTGCGCTTCCCGCCAACAATAGATACTTGTTACCGTCCAATTTACATTGTCAGCAAATGTAACGTCTGCGAAAATGTGGTGGTCCAAAAAGGACACTACCAAAAGGGCTATATTTTTCCACCATAATCCCATGCCTCCCGACCTGCCATTTGAAGTCACACATAAGCCTTGCGTAAAGCCACATTTCCGCTTAGTACTTTCCAGATCATTACTAACAACTTTGGTTTCCATCAAAAACACCTAGTCCGGGCAATGTTTCCAAGACCAATCTTGTAGGGCGTGAAATGTTGGGGCATTGCCCATCCCAAAGCAGTACCAGCTGAAGATTTTCATTGTTGTTCGCGGGCGCAGATCTCCGCGCTCGCTACTTGATTGTCTATAATCATCGGAGTGTCAATTGTGAGGACTTGTTGTTCTGTGAGGGCGTTGAGGTACAGATGATTTAAGTTTGCTGCTTGTTGAAGAGGATTGGGTTGATATCCGACACGCGTAAGCCTTGATTCTATCTTTCCGACGTCCCTCTGAATTCCTTGTAGCAGAAAAGACTAGTGTTTGTGATGCGGAGGTACTGGTTGGGTCAGTAGCAGGCTGGGTGGTCAAAATGGGAGGTTGGGGGTTTGCAACCTGTTGGGTAGTTGTGTGGTCAGTTTCCGCGGTCTCCTCTTGACCTGTGCTTGACATTTCAGCAGCAACTTTGTTTTTGTACCGTTCGAACCATACCCTTTCATTGTCCAAAACCTCCTGACGAGGGCGTCCTTTTGGATACTGGTGCTGCTGCGCGGAGTCATGGGCCAAATTGGGAGCCTCCAGATGGAAATGAAGCAACAGGGTCAGTACACGCCATGAGAAAATGTCGATACGGCCGCAAGCAAAGCAAAAAAGCGGTAGGCGCCTATATTGGAATTGTATCGTGGTAGTATTCCCTTGAAGAAGCACCGTTATCTGGCGCCACAAGGGGCGTGTAATATCAATTCGGACTCTGAACCGGAGGACTCCGCTTAAACCAAGGATATCTGACTCATCCCAAGTGATAAAAGATCCCATTCTATTTCCAACAGTCGTGGCTAGCGGTAGAGTGGCACAGTCAAGGGGAATACCTTTTTCCACAACCCAAAATTCAGCATGAATGAAAGACGAAGTCGATGAGCTTGAGTTTGGTGGAGCTTTTTTGAGGATAAGTAGGGCATCGTCGAAGCACCAAGGGCCGTTGTTGAGTGTTCGTTGAAGATCGTCCTTATCAAAGAACAGAAAAACGAAAGTGTTATCATCAATGGTGCATGATGCCAGTCCTGCTTTTGGGCCCAAGCCGTCTTAAAGTTATTCATTAGGGCTTGGCTATTGATCCGATGATGGGCGAGTATTTTCCCCACCAAGCATAGGTTCAACCTATTGAAATCATTCTCCATTCCTTCAACATGTACTGGCGTGCATTTCTCTTACGAGAGTCATAAATTTGCGATATCCAAGCCTAGATCTTCCATTGAAATCAATGATCCACTAGCCTAGGAAGTTGAGCAGTTTCGAGTCCCTTGAAAAAACCTAAAACCAGGAAGAAATTTATTGAGATGGAACCCTAGAGTAGTATTAGGGAAAAGTTGTTTGTGTTAGATGCTTGGTTGTGATGATTGAAGAGATTATGTACTGAAATCGAGGCAGGAGAAAAGAAAACCTAGGAGAGGCTGCGGGGTGAGAGAGACGTTAGAGCGACGATTTTTACTGTTGACACTATTAAGTTAGAAAAAGGTAATCGATCAATTCAAGTCTACTGGGCCGTTGTACTCAATTTTTTATAAAGTATATATAATATTTGTGATCGAGTTATTTATTATTATATGTCAAATAACTCCTATAATTGATGATCCTTTTATTTATTTATTTATATATATATATATAAAAGAATTTACTTTGACCTCGGAAAATTTTAACTATTCTCCGTAAATATTTTTCCGCTCACCAAATTTTTAAACACTAGATCCACCATTACCCCAACTTATTGAAAGATCAAGGAATTGTTTTCACTAAATACAATCATCATTTAGCACAATCAACAACTTAAATATGGATGACTTGTGTAAACACAATCACCAACAAAAAAATATTTATCCTATTAGACTTAACTATTGATTCCAACTCATTTTTAAACATATGTCACACATCAAACCAGTTAGCAAATATATTTTGCTTTTCCGTTAGTCCAAGCCATTTATATAGTTATTTGTAGTGAGATTATATATATATATATATATATATATATATATATATATATATATATATATATATATATATATATATCAAAATCAGTTATCATACACACACAAGATGATGATCCTTGTCATCTTATTGCAAAAATTGTAAGTTCTTGATTTTTAAAAGCAATTTAAAATATAGTAAGAAAAGTACAACAAAATAAAAAATACCACACTCATTTATTTTTTGTACCCAAATTGAAATTAAATTTGCAAAATATCTTTTGGATGATTACCATATACTAATGCATGAATAATGAATCATTATAGGGATAATTAGGTAACTAGGTTGTTTTGAGTTTTTAGTTTAGTAAATAGGCTATTACTATTTTGTTATTAGGTTAATGTACCCCATTTTATTATTTTAACCGTCCAAACCCTACCTTCATCTTCTCCTTCTCTCTCCTCTCTTTTTCCCTTCTATCGTTCCACATTCCAGATCTCACATTCCATATCTGAAAAATCACAACAGATATACCTCCATCTTCTTCTATTGCGCCTTTCTCGAGCCCTTTGTAAATGGAGTGGGATTGTGGGAACCTGTATTAGGCGATCTATCACCGCTCAGTAGGATACGTCATCATCGTCCTTGGTATAGTCAATGTCTTTGAAGGTTTCAACATCTTGCAACCCACAAGCCTGTAGCCACCGGAGTTAGAGATCTAAATCTGGATCTGTATCTTTGTGTTATTGTAGGAATCTGTCAAGTTTGCAACTCGGTGGTGAAATTTCTCCAGTTATTGGGGATTTGCGGAACCTAAAATCTGTAAGAGCCTTAGTCTTTTAGGACTAGTCGCCCCAGCGGCCTTATGAACCACCCCCAGTGGCCTTGTGATCCGCCCCTGCGGGTCAAGGATCCGCCCCTACGGTTTCTTGTGGCTGCAACCGCCTTTGTTGACTCTTGACTCGTGCTTTATATTTGGCTTCAATTATAAGCCTCCTTTCCTTCAGTGAAGGGTTTCCTTCTCTTCTGCAGCTTCATCTTCCTCACTTTCTTCTTTTCTTCCTCTTTCTCCTTTGATCTTCTTCTTGGATTCCCTTTGTTTTGTAAGAGAGTAGTGTTGGATTTGATATTGATGAAGAGGGTTGTTGTTGTTGTGTTGTAGAGAAAGCCAATTGAGTATGTTGTGGATCTTCTCCTCTATTTGATCCAGTTGTAGGTGAATTCTTCCTCTTCTTTCTTCTTTCTTTCTTCTTTTCTTCCTTCCTTCCTTCTCTTTAGCTTAGAAATCCACAAGTTTAATCTTGTGTTGATCTTCATGGACATGTATATATATATATGTATGTATGTATGTGGATGGTTGCTGGATTGTGAAGAGGTGAAGAAGATCGAGTGAAGGATTAAAGAGAAGTCGCAGATTGCTTCTGCATAGTCAGACGCCCCTACGCCTGCTAGAGGTCACCCCTACGCCTTATGTGTTGCCACCCCTGCATGGAAGTGTCGCCATCCCTGCGCCTCCCTGGTGCTTCGCCCCTGCGTCTCCTTATCACGCAGGTGCGTCTTGTCCAGGACATACCTAGTGTGGTGTTCGCTCAAAAGTGTGTGCGTCAAAGTCTTAAATATATATCTAGAACTTATGCAAAAGCGAACCCGCAGTTTACAGATCAGCTGTAGTAAGGAAAGAAATTCCAGAGTCGAACTTAGGGATTTGGTGAGAATAAAATCGATTTCGAATTATCTGGCAAAGTGCAAAAGCTTTTGTAATTAATAAGGAGACAAATTATTCCAAGGATTCAAGTATCCGACTGCGGCTTTCGATTCAAGACACTTCTACGGATCTAAGGAAAGAGTTGGTGTTGCCAAGATTATCTGTTTCGAAAGAAGGTATTGTACGGCGAAGTTCTAAAACTTATATGTCTAACTCAAAGGCTCTCTATATAAGGGTTGTTGAGGCTGCAATATAGAAAGGTCTAAGGATAAGAATAACACTCAAACTAACCACCCAAAACCCAACGATATGACTCTCAAAGGTAAAGATGGAAAGCACACTCAAACCTTAATAGAGGATGTTGAGTCTCTCTATTACCCAAATCTTGTAAACTTTGGCTATCAAGTGAAGAATCAATGATGAAGTCTCTTCTTACACTTGAATAGGGGTTAAAAAGGTTAAGCAAGGTTAGGATTTAGGCAAGGGTTAACTTTGGTTAAAGGATAAATCAATTAAAGATCGTCAGACGAATAAATCGCTCTGTTCTTCACTAAATCGGTCGATTTCCCTTAGAACAGGTCGATTTTCCTGTTGTCGCAAAGTTAAATTTTCAGCTCTCAAGATCCAAATCGTTAAATGAGTTCAGTCTATCATCATCTAAGCCTCAATCATCAACTATTCTTCCCAGAATCACAAGGTTTTTAGCCAACCATTTTCATATTCAAATCAAAATCAAGATTGAATGAATAAAACCAAATAAAACTCGAACTTTGAATAAAAACCAAATAATCTCCGAATCTATAATCAAATCTAAAAACCTTTCAAAGAATCTCTCAAAACACTCAATAATGTGTTCACAAATCACAAGAATCAGAAGGGAAATAAAAGATCTCACAAACTTCTTGAATCTTGACTTCTTGTTTCTTTCCTTCAATCCTCTCTCCAAGAACCTTCAATCCCGCAAAATCCTGTAAATCTCTCACGCTGCAAACCCCTAATTTTCGTTCCTAGGGTTCCAATGTATACTTTCTTGCCAATGGGCCGCTTGGCATATCACTTCTCAGGCCCACGAGTGATGGGCTTTGGATCGTAATATTTTTAGACGAAAGCTAAAGGAAAATCGTTCGATTTAATGCAATAAAAACCGTTCGATTTTTGTGTGGAAAATCTCCGATTTATCTTGTAAATGACTCGATTTTCTTTAATAGAAAGTGCTTGTCTCTTGACTTGTTTCCTTCCTTCCTTCCTTTAGTGACCCTTTTACACACTTCCTTTGCTCTTCATGACTCATCTAAGGTTCCTTAAGCTTCCTTATTGACCATAGATACTCTTTGCTCCACTTTTGCTTCCAATTCCACCGAATTCACGTACAATTCAATCAAAACTCGTGTAGACATTTCCGGAATATAAATGAAATAAACCTTAAAGGTACACAAATCTCTCCAAATACAAGGTAAATTGAGGTAAAACCTCCACAATATGCATGATTATAATAGCATTTAATTCATCTCATGAAAATATCCCATACTTGACTCTTGCTTGTCCCCAAGCAAGGTTCAAACCTAGAATACAAGATGTCATGGATTATATGATGCGAAAAACTCAAAAACCTTTTGAAAGGTGCTTCTTCTTATTGGATCACCCTCAAAGTAATGCTTCAAGACATAGGAAGACAACGTATGCATCAATAATAACCATATAATGAACAAACTATCCTTTCTTTCTCAAAGACACAAATAAAAAACATGATAAAGATGTAAAGATAATCAAATTCAAACAAATCTAAGCCATGAAGTCTTAAACATGTACACAAAGGTCTTAAGGTCTTTCAATCAAGGAAAAGGTCAAAGAAACGTGTTAAGGGTGGGAAATCTTTAAGGTAATGTGATGCTAATCCGGGAAAGAGGAATAACACAATAAAAGCTTTAAGAACACAACTTCACCACACATGCTTTGCATGTAAAATTTTTGCTTTTCTTTTAATTTACTTTTTGAGAGTATGGGCAGCGGTGCACAATAACCGAAACCTAGGAAATCAGCGTTTCTCAATTTTCGAGATGCCTCAAACCATTGATACACATACCATATCCCGTTAGGACTTGTCGTTCAATCGGACTTTGGCAAGACACAAACACCTGGCTATATGAATGGTGCCGAGTTACTCATCCTCATGTTCAACGTCCCCAAACCTATAATTTTTAACACTTTCACAATGGCCCTTCCACATCAAGCATGCCTTTTATAACTACTTATCCTAATTCCCGGATGGTCAAAAGGAGGTCAAATATTTCATTGAGGAGCTAGCATGAACAAGAAAATAAAAGAATTGCCTTGGTCATTCCTATATGATGCAAAAGAACTTATAATATAGCTTCGATCATTATTTCATTCTCCTATCAAGACATCAAGATCATATGAATCATTCATGTATTCAAGCAAGACAATCGCATTCATTCATGCTACAATTAAAACCTCAACATAGCTAAGTCACCTTTTGCCTTTTCCACATCACAATTTTCATCATAGAGGTCATTTCCATCATAAGAAGCACTAAAAGTTTTGAAAAACTCACAAATTTTCGAATGAAAGCATGCAAATGTGAATGTCATAGTGGAAAGCAAATAGTGCAAGAGTTATTACAAACCAAATCATCAAGTGCAACATAAAGTATATGAAGTGCGAAAAAGATGAAAGAGATTGTAAGTACCCCCACCCCATACTTAACCTTCACATTGTCCCCAATGTGAGAAGTCAAGCATAAGATGGAGAAAAATACTTACAATGCAAAATGAAGTGGAATCTCAGTCGTCAGCCGGCGGCGGTGGTGGATATGGGTACCTCGGAGCGATGTGATCATAGAAGGTGCCAAAGGAATGATAATACATGTCCCTCATCTGTTCGTCGTAAGAAGAATGCCGCGCCTCCGTCTCCTGAAGGTACTCCGTGAACTGAGTGTTTAGGGTGGTGTAGTCGGTATGGAGGGCCTGATAATCAGTGTGAAGACCCTGATAGTCAGTGCGTAGACCCCGAATGCCAGAAATCAATGCTCCATCTGTCGGTGGAGCCTAGATCCGCGCCCACATCCTCTACCACGGCTGAGGGCATGTGAAAAGGAATGACGGGGCGGCTGCATCTCATCCTCAGTCTCTTCTAGACCTCTACTCATCCTGCTAGGTCCAGCACCATGGGTGTTAGTGTCCATAGCGTCCGTAGCATGGCCGATGTACGCGTCACTCTCGAACTCTAGCATATATCCCTGGTAAGCTGCAACTCCGTCCTCAAAGTCCTCCTCCTCATCATCATCATCTCCATCCTCATCATCATCATAATTAATAGGTAGAGGGGCCATCTCATCAAACATATGCTCAAAAGTCTCCTTCTAGTTCCTTATTCCGAATAGTGTATTCGGACTTCCACTCAATTTCAGCCGGCTTCCTGGATGGCTTCCTTGCCCATGGCATAGGCACATGCAAGGCTCTCATGCCTCTAGGAATCAGAATCTGCCTCGCCACTAATGTCTGTGAGCCAAGAGGATGGGCGCTCTCCGCTAAGCTGCAATCTGAAAAGTCAAGCTCTAACGCTTTTTTCCACATGATTGACAAGGCCTCCAACACAAAGATCTCCCTTCGACTTGTTGGCTATCTTCCCGAGATAGTCAGCAAGCATAGTAGCGGTGTCCGGAATGGTGCCAGTGGTCATACAGTGGAGAAGATACAGCTCATCCGCCTTCATCTTCTGTGGCGTCTCTGTCTTAGCAAATAAGGATCACTAAGGATCCTGTGGGCAATCTTAAAGGAAAGATTGTAGATACTTACTTCCTTCGAGTTTCCAGGTCTCCACTTATCTCCTCCTGCCTCTCCAACGGAGATACTCTCCCAAAAAGCACTAGCGCTCACACCCCGTGGAAATGTGCCTACAGAGGAAGAAGGAAAGCCAAATAGATCTCCAAAAGCAGGTATAGACATGGCATGGTCCTCATTCATGAGCCGGAAAGTGGCACTCCTATCTCTAGGGTCGTGCTCATATGTACTAAGGAATTCATGGGTAATCTCGGTGTAAGCATCTTCCCGAATGAGCGCAAACTGACTCAACCCTATCCTATCCAGCATCATATCAATGTCTTCCCTCACAAACAGTGTATCCAAGTCATCAAGCACTATGTAAAAAGGAGGTGTGAACGGGCGATCTAAGAGACGTTCATATCTCTTCTTATGTTTGGAAAGGGAAGGAGGAAGGTTTGGCTTAGCTAGGGAAGGTGGTGGTGGTGGGGGAGGTGCCCTAGAAGAAGAACCCTTCTTCTTTCTTGCATTCCTAGTGATTCTCTTCAAAGTCTTCATTATGCATACAAAAATCGACCTGTTCTTGGCAAAAATCGGGCGATTTTTCTAGGTAGGGTCGATTTTTCCCACGATTTCAACACAATTCACAAATCTGTAAAGTTCTGAGCAATTCAACACCACACAAAGCTTCCTAGGGATGTTTCTAACCAAAGCCCTAAATCAAACTCAACAATCTAACAACTTCTAAGCAGGATTCAAGATCGAACGAAATACTTAGGTTTTGGATCGAAAAAACCTGAATTCCGGATGAATGAGTAGTTTGCCAAGCTTGTTGATGCTAGATCCTTGTTCCTTGTTGAAAATGCTTTAGTTTAGGCTCAAGAATCGTTCAAAACGATTACTAATTTGAGATATGGAGGGTAGGCGATTTTTGGCGTTTTGGAGCAAGGGGGAACGATTTTGGTTAAGTGTTGGAATGAGAAAATCGAGTGGAGAAGGGTTTATATAGGCTGACCAAAGTACAAAGAAAATCGACCGATTTTTCTGGGCGATTTATTTGTCGGTCCGATTTTTCTTCCCTTTCATAGCTTAATGAAGAAAATCGACCGATTTGTTCCTGGAGGGTTGATTTTTCAGTCGATTTATCTTTCTGTTGCCAAAAATCGACTTGCTATGTAGCCTGGATCGATTGATTAACTTATGGTAAGTCGATTTACTCCCTTCTTTTTCTTGGAAAGTGTATTTGATCTAATTTATGTCAACTTTCTCCATCAATTCCTCAAGATTTCACCTAGTTCCTACAATCTATGACACAAACAAACCGAGAGCGCATCGAGAAACAAACAAAGCAAAAACAAAAACAAACAAAACTACTAACCTAAGCTATTCTAAGATGAAAAGAAAGGAAAAGAACTACACTACCATGGGTTGCCTCCCAAGAAGCGCTTGATTTAATGTGTTTAGCTGGACGTTGCTTGTTTAGGTGTTCAATGGAGGAGGATAGGAGCGATCTCCTCAACTGGAGCTTCCGGTATGTACTTCATCAATCGTTGGCCATTGACCTTGAAACTTCCGCTTTGTTCACCCCATACTTCAACTACACCATGGGGGAAAACACGTTTAATTACATAAGGTCCTGTCCAAAGGGATTTAAGCTTACCTGGAAAGAGTCGAAGCCTTGAGTTGAATAGAAGAACTTGATCTCCTTCTTTCAAGTCCTTTGGAATAATATGCTTATCATGTCACCGCTTTGTTCTTTCTTTGTAGATCCTTGTGTTCTTGTACGCATTCAGGTGGATCTCTTCGAACTCATTGATGTCTAATAGCCGCTTCTCTCCGGCTTCTTTCATCCTGAAGTTGAGCCACTTGACGGCCCAATATGCTTTATGCTCTAGCTCTACAGGAAGGTGACAAGACTTCTCATACACAAGGTTGTATGGTGTTGTACCTATGGGTTTCTTAAAAGCGGTCATGTACGCCCATAATGCATCATCTAGCTTCATTGCCCAATCCTTTATTGTTCTAGAGACACTCTTCTCTAGAATTCCTTTGATCTCCCTATTGGATATCTCAACTTGTCCGCTTGTTTGCGGATGCTATGGTGTGGCAATCTTATGGTTACCCCATACTTAGATAATAGAGCCTCAAATCGACGGGTTGTGAAGTGCTTTCCTCCATCACTAATGATGGTTCGGGGAGTCCCAAACCCTGGGAAGATCGTTCTATTGAAGAACTTCACCACTACCATTGCATCATTAGTAGGAGAAGCGATTGCTTCTACCCATCTTGAGACATAGTCTACGGCTAGAAGTATGTATTGGTTTCCACAAGACGATGGGAATGGTCCCATGAAGTCCACTCCCCATACGTCGAATATCTCTACTTATTGTATGTTGTTGAGGGGCATCTCATTCCTCCTTGAAATATTACTTGTCCTTTGACAAGCATCACAAGCAACAACATAGTTCTACACATCTTTAAATAAGGTAGGCCAAAAGAAACCAGATTGGAGTACCTTAGCACACGTCTTGTGGGAACTAGCATGTCCTTCACAAGGAAGAGAATGGCAATGGCAGATAATGCTTTCCACCTCATCTTCTGGGACACATCTTCTATACATGCCATCGGGGCCTCTCTTGAAGAGTAGAGGTTCATTCCAATAGAAGTGTCGGACGTCTCTAAAGAACTTCTTCCTTTGAGTATATGAAAGTCTGGGTGGGAGTTCCTGACAAACAAGGTAATTGACAATATCAGCAAACCATGGGTCATTACCTTTCGAGATTGTTGAAGACATTCTTCAATCTCATGTAGATGTTCGTCGGGGAATGAGTCGTTGATAGGGAGCTCATCCGTCTCATCGGTGAGGTATGGAAGACGGCTAAGGTGATCGGCGACTGAATTCTCCGAGCCTTTCTTGTCACGGATCTCTAGATCGAATTCTTGTAGGAGCAAGATCCATAGGTTTTGCATCCTTCTTCGTGAATAGGTAGCGAATTGCTGAATGATCCGTGTAGACTATCACTTTCGCACCTACAAGATAGGAACGAAAATTCTCAAATGCATAAACTACAGCAAGAAGCTCCTTCTCCGTGGTAGCGTAATTCAGTTGAGCTTCGTCTAGTGTCTTGCTAGCATAGTAGATGGCGTGTGTACGACCATATTTCTTCTCTCCGAGTATAGCTCCTATAGCTACATCACTTGCGTCGCACATGATCTCGAAAGGAAGTGTCCAATCGGGTGGTTGGATGATAGGGGCTAAAATCAAAGCTTCCTTGATCCTACAAAAGGCATCTAAACATTCTTTCGAAAACTCTAAAGTTATGTCTTTCATCAAAAGACTAGTCAAAGGTTTTGAAATCTTAGAAAAATCCTTTATGAACCTCCTATAGAAACCTGCATGTCCTAAAAAGCTTCTAACTCCTTTCACCGAAGATGGAGGAGGTAGCTTCTCTATAGTTTCAATCTTTGCTCTATCAACTTCTATTCCTCTATTCGAAATCAAATGACCTAATACAATTCCTTCGGTGACCATAAAATGACACTTCTCCCAGTTTAAGACTAGGTTAGTGTCTTCACATCTCTTAAGAACAAGGGAAAGGTTAGAAAGACAATTATCAAAGGAAGAACCATATACCGAAAAGTCGTCCATGAATACTTCATTGATATTCTCTACATATTCTGAAAAGATTGCCATCATACACCTTTGGAAGGTGGTTGGAGCGTTGCATAAACCGAATGGCATCCTTCTATAGGCGAACGTACCCCAAGGACACGTGAAAGTTGTCTTCTCTTGATCATCCGGGTGAATAGGAATCTGAAAAAAACCGTTATATCCATCTAGATAACAAAAGTAAGAGTGTTGGGCTAACCTTTCCAACATTTGATTTATGAAAGGGAAGGGGAAATGGTCTTTCCTCGTGGCAACATTCAGTTTACAGTAGTCGATGCACATTCTCCATCATGTAACTGTCCTTGTAGGAATAAGCTCGTTGTTCTTGTTTGCAACAACGGTAATGCCTCCTTTCTTTGGAACCACTTGTATGGGGCTCACTCATTTGCTATCAGAAATAGGAAAGATGATATCTGCATCAAGTAGCTTAAGGATTTCTTTCTTCACGACCTCTTTCATGATTGGATTTAACCGTCTTTGAGGTTGGCGTGAAGGTTTGTAATCCTCTTCCATCAAGATCTTATGCATACATAGAGAAGGTTTAATTCCTAATAAATCATCAATGGTATAGCCCAAGTCTTTCCTATTTTGTTTCAAAACACTCATAAGCTTCTCAAGTTCATTATCACTCAAGTTTGCACTAACTATAACAGGATATGTTGAGTTAGGTCCAAGGAATACATACCTTAAATGTGTAGGAAGTGGTTTCAACTCCAATGAGGGTGGTGCCTTGGTTGATGATTCATGATCATCGAGTGTCATTGGAGAAGCCTCTGAAGGTGGAGGAAGTGTGCTATTACAGTTAAGAACAACTGCAATCGAGTTCGTAAAAGTTGGAGAATTTGCCGAAAAATCGACTTCCCCTGACGTAAATTGGTCGATTTTTTGTCCGATTTTTCTTTCTGTTGTTAAAAATCGACTTGCATTATTAGAAATCGAGTGATTTTCTTTGTGTAGGTCGATTTTTTCAACAGATTCCGGGGCTCTTTTCAACTCTTCAAATCTTGCCTCCGGTTCTTCCTTTGCATCTTCCAATTCTCGAATCTCATCATCACAATCATGTTCCACTCCTTCTTCAATGATACTCATGCTAAGAACCTTTTAAAGTGGATCTTTGATCAAGATTGAACTCACCACTTCTCTAGACTCTTCTTCATCAAAGATGTTAAAAACATCTTCTCTCAAAGCTAGCTCTTTGATTAAGGAGGAGAGTACAAATTCCACTTTCTCTTCCCCTAAATGATAGTTGTCCATTCTTGCAATCAACCATACAACCGGAGGTTGCAAGGAATGGTCTCCCAAGTATGATGGGAACTAGATAATCTGCAGGAATATCAAGAACGACAAATTCTATAGGAATGTAAAACTTACCAAGTTTCACGGGAATGTCCTCTATGATTCCAACAAGTCTAGTTATGGAACGATCATCCATGTAAAGTGTCATCTTCACCGGTCTAGGCTCTCCTAGACCAACTGCCTTGCACAAAGCAAGTGGTATGATGCTTACGCTTGCTCCAAGGTCACAAAGTGCATCATATGTGACTTCTCCGAAGGTGATGGGTATGCAAAATGATCCTGGATCACGCCGCTTAGGTGGCATGTTCTCCGTCATAGTCTTGATAAGTTCGGATGAATCCGTACTCATCTTGACTTCACCGATGTCTTCTAGTTTCCTCTTGTTAGAGAGGATCTCCTTTAAGAACTTCCCATAAGCTGGCATACCTAAAATTGCATCCATGAAAGGTATATTAATATGCAGCTTACTCATAAGATCGATGAACTTAGCGAAATGTTTATCTAGACGCGCTCTTGCTCTAGATTGGGGAAAAGGTAGAGGTGGTTTGTAAGCGGGAGGAGGAACATAAACATCTTCCTTCTCTTTTTCCTTTTCCTTTTCAGCGGGGGCTTCAACTCGTTTGGGTTGTGGATCGGTGGTTGTTACACCACTCCTAGTAGTAATCGCCATTACTCGCCCCCTTTGGGTTGTCTTCCGTCTTTCCGGGAAGCTTCTCTTGATCTCTAGGAACTTCTCTGGTCTTGTTGAATACTTGATTCTCTAAGGCTTTTTGTGCCTTATCAATCGAAGTAATACGATTCTCCATTCCTTGGAGCTTCCACAAGATGTTCTCCATCATTACATCAAACTTGTCCTTCTCCGGCTTGCTCGAGCCATTCGATGTTTGACCCTGGCTTTTCAAAGGAGTAGAAGATGGAGATGTTAGTGCATTTTCAGCATGTGAATAGGGATTACCGGGGTTTTGTTGGTTGGATCTCCAATTGTTGTTGTTGGAGTTCCTGTTGTTGTTGTTCCAGTTATTGTTTTGGTAGTTGTTCCTATTGCCTTGGTTATTGTCCCTTCCTAGGTAGCCAACATCTTGCTCTTTCGTCCTTTGAAGGCTAGTTTTTATGACTTCCTTCCTTTTGCGTCCTAGTATCCCCTGCGCAAGAGCATCAAACATACAAGAATTTTATCTCCTATATGCCTATTCCGAGTATTTTTTGATGTTAAGTTGTTTGAATTTTCTGTAATCGTTTGCCTTGCTCTGTTTTGTAGTTGTTTATGTTAAATTGGTGTCACCAGTTGTGTGCCAGCATTCACACCACATGAGTGAGATATAATACATTCCCTGGCTTCCCCATTTTTTCTTCTTGGTACACTATGTATTGCTCCCCCGTAGTATATCTTGCTATATTTATTTTGATTGAGATTCATGGTAATCTATAAAGCTCATCTTATATTCAATATATCATTTGGTGCTAAGCATGTTAATCTGTAAAGCTCTATATGTGTACTAATCGTTGTTTTTAAGTAACAATTTATGCTCTATTTTTCAGTTTTAAGGAACTTGAGGCCAAGATGAAGGAGATAGCCTAGGTTGTTTATGAAAGGAGGAAGCAGCTAACCAAGTTGAGGGTGAAGACCGAGAAGTCCGCGGTTGAGAAGCTTGGCTCCCAGCTTGATGTTCTTGCTGCAGTCAAATATTGATCATTCAAGAGATTGTCTTATGATTTTGTTGTTTAAGTGTAGACAATTTTTCGTTATGTAAATTCCGGTATGTAAATTCTAGTATGTAAATTATAAAAAATAAAAAAAATTAAAAGACAAAAGAAAGCAATAGAACAAAAAAAAACAAAAAAAATTCTGGTATGAGATTCTAGTATGAATTTCATACTAGAAACTCATACTAAGAAATTATAAAAAAAAATGAAAAAGGACAAAAAAAAAAACAAAAAAAAAATATTTTGCTATGAAAAAATCGTGATATGAATTTCTGGTATGAAAATTTCTTGTATGTAAAATTCTGGTATGAGAAATAAAAAAAGAAAATAGTGAAGAAAATGAAAAAAGAAAAAAAATAAAAAGAACAAATTCAGTAATTAAAAATTACACTTACATAACAAATAACAAGTATCAATTATTCTTTTTTTTAATAGAGGAGTTAATGATTTTTACCTACTATTAAATAAAAATGATAAAAATAATAGGTACACTTACTAAACACAAAACTAAAAAAGACATAGTAGGTCAAAATCTTTCATAAATGTAATAGACCCTTTTATAAATGTAATAGACCCAAATAAACTAACATTTTTGAAATTTGACAAAAAAAATATTTACTATAGATAAAAAGAAATATGAGGAGATGCGAGTGGAAGAGTAAAAGAGGAAATGGCATTGCATAGAGTCTATCTTTATGGTTTGTCTTGAAGTGGTTAAACATCTTTTATGAATGTATACTTACCCTTTTACCTAAAATACTAAAGAAATACCTTCCCTTCCAACCCATGAAAACTATAAATAGTTTCCTAACCCTTCTAGGTTTCAAGAAAAGAATGTTCCTTGCGAGCTTAATTAACTTCTAAGACGTGTAACCTTCTACTGTATACTTTACAATAAGTCATCATTTTACAAATGTCACCGCTAATTCATTAATATGGTTGTATATTTTTTTTTAAATTATTGTTACCTTAAATTATGAGTGTATTTATTAAAATAATTAGTTAATTTAAAAAACTATTAAGTAAATGTATACAACTCAAATAACAAATATTAATCCGATATAAATAAGTATTATATTTGAATTGGATCAAAAGGGTTAAAAATGTATAATTTGTTTAATATTTGAGTCCTCTATTTATAAAAGTTCTCAGACTATCACTTGATAGCCAATGTAGGATAGCTAAAATTAAGGAAACTCTCAATTTATACAATTTATTTACTTGATAACCAAAAACTTTCTATTTATACAAGTTTTCAAATTATGAGTCTTACTTGATAACCGATTTAGGATAACAAAATTCATGAAAATATGATGAACTAAAAAGAAGTTGTGGATAACAATCACTTTTAAAAATAAATATGAGGAAAAAAAATATTATACCATAAATATACGTATTTGACTTTGTTAAATTAAATAACAAAGTCACATATGTATTCATATGTTAACAATCTTGTAGAATTATATAGACAATGATCACAAAACAATACGTTGACGACCAACGTATTAGTACGTCAACGGCCCAAATAATTGTTGTTCAACGATCCGCACAACATTGGGTCAACGATAATTGTAGGTCAAGGACTCACATATGTTAGGTCAATGACCCACATTACATATATTAATCCGATATGAATAATAATTATATTTGAATTTTAACAAAAGACAAAGAAATGTATAATTTGTTTATTCTTCAAACCCTCAATTTATACAAGTTCTCAAACTATCTTCCTTACTAGATAACTGAAGTAAGATGACAAAAAATTAAGGAAACTCTTTACTTATACAAAATTTTAAATTGTAAATCTTACTTGATAAATGATTTGGGATAGAAAATGCATGAAAATATGACCGAATTAAGAAAGAGTTGTGGATAACAAATGATTTTAAAAATAATTATGAGAAGAAAAAAAATATTAAATTAAAAATATACATATTTGACTTTATTAAACTAAATAATAAAGTCAAATACATATTCGTATGTCATAATTTTTTAAATATTATATAGATAACGACCCACGTAACAATAGGTCAACGACCCACATATTAGTAGCTCAACGGCTCATATAATTGTAGGTCAACAATTTACATAACATTTGGTTAAGGATCCACATAACAAATATTAATTCAATATGAATAATAATTATACTTGAACTTTGTCAAAAAGCCTTAAAATGTATGATTTGTTTAATCTTCAAATACTCAATTTATACAATTATCACCCTTACTTGATAACCGATATGAGATAACAACAATAAAGGATACTCACTATTTATACAAAATTTTCAAATTATATATCATTCTTACTTGATAACCAATGTGAGATAACAAAATACATAAAAATTTGACCGAATTTAGGTCAACGACTCACATAACATATATTAATTTGATATGAATAATAATTATATTTGAACTTCGTGAAAAAGCCTAAAAACGTACGATTTATTTAATCCTTCAAACACTCAACTTATACAAGTTCTAAAACTATCATCCTTGCTTAATAACCGAGGTGGGATAACAAATAAATTAAGAAAACTCGTTAAAAAAATTAACTAACTTCGGGTGCACAATTACGTAAAAGATAATATATATATATATATATATATATATATATATATATATATATATATATATATTATGGAAAAAAATATTTAATTACTTTAAACAAAACAAAAACTAAATTAAAGTAAGGATTTGTTTAATTAAAATATTGTTACAAAATCAATATATAATTAAAAACAAAGATTTTATGACCTTAATTGTGAGAACTTTGTTTCGAAATATTGTTTACTTTAACGTTAGCGTTAACATATACTGCTTTAGTATATGGAGTATGAGAAGAAGAACAATTAAAAAAAATATACGTATTTGATTTTTTTAATAAAATAACCAAATCAAATACACATCCATAAATTAACGTTTTTTCTAAATAATATAAAATACCCCGCATAACAGTAAGTCAACTTTTTATATAACATAAATTCAACTTTCCATTTATTAGTATGTTAACGACTCACATAACATATATTAATGCGATATAAATAATAATTATACTTGAAATTGATTAAAAGGCCAAAAAAATATATAATTTGTTTAATTTTTAAATCTTATTTATACAAGTTTTCAAAACAATCAGTATTATTTGATAATCGACGTGCGATAGTAAATAATTGAGAAAACTCCTTTAAAAAAAAAGTGATGGCAACATCTTTAGTTTGCTAGTCAAGGTTATTACCTTATTTTTATTGACGGTACCAAACACCTAAACCTAAAAGAACCTCAGAGTACAACACAAATGAACCTAAACTAAAAGAATGAATAGTTTTATCCTAACAGGAACCAGGTGAAATGTCAAATTAATCTAGAGTTTTACCTTAACACAATTAATGCAGTGTCAACCACTTAGCCAGGAAAATATATTTATTTTCAACAGTTGAACTCTACAAATTAAACTAACTTTGCCAAAATCAAGCATTTACATTCCAGATAATACGTAGGTAGAACATTTAAAATCGCATCCGGTCCAATGACTTTCTTTATCCGTTGAAGAATACAAATAATAGTTAGCACTCAGATCGGCTTGATTTTAAGTGACCCAAACCATTGCCATTTTTAATTATAAATCGTATTTTTTGAATTGTTAGTTTTTGTTGGTAAGAAGATGGATTGAAAATCTAAAAAAGTGGATATCCACCGATCCTTCCAGTGGAGTCGTGTTGGAAAAATTGATAGTACTCCGTAATAATTTATTTTTAAAAATAAATAGAGAAAAAAAAGGAAGAGAGAGAAGGGGGGCGAGTCACGTCAATGTCCTGTCCAGCTCATAAATAGACACACCTCTACCTCTGCTCAAAGTGTCCCCCACCTCCTTCCTCATACCCTATTCTCTCTTCCTTCCTGTAGTAGTGTAGTCTACTACAACCTTATCTTCAAAAATCATCAATCTCTCTCTACCTCTATAATACATCACTGGTTGGCTAAGTAATCAGTTGATGACCGGGAAAGATATGGCGGCAGAACAAGGTTCGTTTTCGGCCAAGGACTACCATGACCCTCCTCCGGCGCCGCTCTTCGACCCACTTGAGCTCTCCAAGTGGTCCTTCTACAGGGCTTTGATTGCCGAGTTCATCGCCACCCTCCTCTTCCTCTACATCACCGTCCTCACTGTCATCGGTTACAAAAGCCAGTCCGCCACCGACCACTGTGGCGGTGTCGGTATCCTCGGCATCGCCTGGGCATTCGGCGGCATGATCTTTGTCCTCGTCTACTGCACCGCCGGAATCTCCGGTACCTACTTAAACCTTCATTATTTCTTCTCATTTTTTAAAATTTAATTACTTTTTCTATCAACATTTACCCATAAAACTGTACGTTTTTCTAGAAATTTCTTGACCTAACTTTGGACGTTTACTGATTAACTTGAAGCAACTTTTCTGTAATAATATTAATTTTTAGAGATGCTATTTTAAACACAAAAAAAAGAAGAAGATGAATATATATCTGCCTTTATAAGTACTAAACTGCGTTGCTTACAAGTTAAATAGATTAATAATTGTATTTATGAGTTTAAATGCTCTTTATGAAAAGTGTTGCCAAAAATTTCGGATCCCACTTTTTATTTATTTGTTTATTTATGATACATTACGGCATGAGAAGAAAAATAGAGTGATAAAGTAAGTTACACTTAAACAGGAGGGCACATAAACCCGGCGGTGACGTTCGGGCTGTTCCTGGCGAGGAAGGTGTCGTTGGTGCGGGCTATACTGTACATGGTAGCCCAGTGCCTCGGCGCCATCGCAGGTGTGGGCCTGGTGAAGGCCTTCCAGAGCGCCTACTACGACAGGTACGGCGGTGGAGCCAATGAGCTCTCCGCCGGGTACAGCAGGGGCACCGGCTTGGCCGCTGAAATCATCGGAACTTTCGTCCTCGTCTACACCGTATTCTCCGCCACCGACCCCAAGCGCAGCGCTCGCGACTCCCACGTTCCAGTGAGTTCAACAATCCCTTTTGTTTTTGTTTTTAATTTAAAATTTAAATTAATTACAAGCTGTATTGTTAATTTGGAATGTTTTCCATCAATTTGAAAAAAACATAAAATAATTTGTTGTTTACCTACCTAACTACGATAGCTATGTTTTTTCCACCGAAAAAGAAAGAAAAAAGATGTAAGATATGTTGGTATGTTTAATGGAACACCGCAGAAGCAGCAGCAGCAGCAGCGAGTAGTGAGTAGTGACAAAAGACACGTCATTCTTTCTTTGCACATGCATTTTGGCGTTTAACACATAATAATATATAAATGTTGTGAAGGTGCTGGCGCCTCTACCCATCGGGTTCGCGGTGTTCATGGTCCACCTGGCGACCATCCCCGTCACGGGCACCGGCATCAACCCCGCTAGGAGTCTCGGTGCGGCTGTCATCTACAACAACCACAAGGCTTGGAATGACCACGTAAGTTTCTTTAATTTCTTGTATACATATTTATGTACATGTATAACAGCCCCAAGGCTTATGCAGTGGATATTCTGGGTGGGGCCATTCATCGGAGCAGCCATCGCAGCATTCTACCACCAGTTCGTGTTGAGGGGAGGAGGTGCCAAGGCCTTGGGCTCCTTCAGAAGCAGCTCTGCCTAATTTCACTGCTATATTTTAATTCGTCTCCATCCACTTTACTTTCTTGTCATGACTATGAGACTCTGTTTTTAAATTCCTATCGAATTCCCATACGTATATGTATGCCATTGTCATGTGTATTAGTGTATTGCTTTTCCCGTACGCCCACAATCAACAAATCAAATATCCTACTCAAAGGAACGTATCATGCGTAAAAAGATGGAGGATGCGTCATATTCATCAATGTACTACAAATTAAGATAACATCATACATCATCATAACCACAAACTAAACACCTTTCTCACCTTTCTCTTTCATTTATTTTTTAATTTTTCTGTATCTCTTTTTACTATAACTCCATTTTATTTGGTAAGTCAATAATTAAAGGATTAAGATTATGACAATTAAAATTAAAATTATAAAAATTTAAAATGAAAAATAAAGGAGTCAGATTATGAAAAATAAGAATATTAGATTATGGATATTAATAATATTAGATTATGATAATTTGTAATTATATAAAATTTTAATTATAGGGGATATAAAGGTTATTGAGGTTAAAATGACATTTTAGCCCTCTTTATTATTTTTTTTATAGCTTTTATCTTTAAAATCAATTTAACACGTATTTTTTCGTAGTTTTACCCACAATCATATTTATTTTACTAAGTACTCATTTCACTTATTTTCATACGCACCCTCTTAAACAATTTTACCTACTTACTTAATTCTTCATCTAAGTAATCAAACTCATCTTTATCAACGTAATCTTACGTTACCACACGGGACCCCCTATATTCTTCTCTACTCCCGTAAAACGTTTTCATTTACACATTTCTATTTTTCTTTTCCCATGCTAACGCTTTCAGATGTATATAATGATACAAGTAGAATAATCTAAGTTTTAGGGTTTCAAATCCACACATTTAAGACTTGTTTTTTGCTATTCGTACCACAATAAACATACTACTCATACCGCTTGTACGACTAAGTATTGCGGAGTTGTAGTAAGCGTTTTTTATTTAAATTTAATTAATTTAATTTTTATTTTGAGCGCCGGCGCATGGTGCTGGCGCCCAAAACCATATTTTTTTCCAATGAGATTTTCACGTTTTACACTGAAAAAGACCGGCATTTTAACTTGATTTAGGATTTGAGGGCAGGAGCCAAGAGCCGGCGCTAAAAATAAATTTAAAAAAAACAAGCGTTTACGTCTACGCATGTTAGACGCGTCCTCTGATTAGCCTTAACGCTTCGTGTACGGGGTGCGTAGACGTAAATGTGCTACGCATAACATGAAACGTGTGATACGAATAGCAATCGGATTAAGACTTGCATTATAATATTAGTCCATAACTAAGGTTGTTATCTTGGTAAGTGTTAGCATGAAATATTGCGATATTTTAGACACTTATTTTGGTTGTTTTTTCCTTATTATTGTGTGCATGGATGAAGTTAAGAAGCAATTGTTAGCTTGTTACTCTATTTTATCGATATGGATGTCTACACTAGTTTTGTGTTGATTGTAGGTGAAAAGGAGCTAAATAGGAGCTATTGAGAGAGAAAAGAGAGAAATCGATCATATTCGAGGATTTGGAACACATCAAGGAAGCTAAGGAAGGAGCTAGGATGAAGAATGTCACGACACAAAGGAAACCACAAGTATTCCACACTTCCACGCCCTGAATTACGGCCGTAGAAGAGTCCACGCTCTAAACCACGGCCGTGGATCTTGACATCATGAGCGTGGAGCATTTCAGTAAGTTACACGGCCTAAAGTACGGTCGTGGAAGTCATAAGAGACCGTAACCCCTTTCCACGCCCTAAACCACGGTCGTGGAAACCCCTGAGACCGTGATTTAGGAGATCTTTTGACGAGTCTTTATTTGCTACGTTATTTACGTAATGGACCTGGACGGTTATTCTTTCCCATCTTATAAAAAGGTCGGAAAAGTGAGTTTTGAGGATCCTCGCTTAATCTCGCATCATTTGGCTTTTGATCCCGTTTAGACGTCGATGGACGCTGACAGCCGCTTACGTGGCTTGGAGCATTCTTGCCTAGGGTTGATTGAAGATCGCCGAAGGTTTAGCCTCTTTCTTAGGTTTTGATATTGAAGACAGATTGACAACCTGTTCTTCATACTTACCTTAGATCATTGTGAGGTTTTGTGTTCTATATTCTGAATCCATTGATTATCGCTTCTTGTATTCGGATTTGAGAATTGGTTTTGAAGTTTATTGAGTTTTCAAGGGTTTTCATCTTTCATTCTCTTTAAATTGAATATTGATATTGTGACAATGGTTATTGGCTAAAACCCTTTAGCAATTCTAAGGTGAAGGGTTGATAGTTGTGGCTTAGATGATGATAGATCGATCGTAATTTGATTGGACCCTGAGAGTTAGAGAAATATCGTTGACACCCTAAATCACGGTCTGTTCTTCGTTTCCACGGCCGTGGTTCTCAAGATCTAGCCGTGATTTCCCCTGATTTTACGAACTTTGCTTTTGCTTTGATCCAAAGTTAAAGATTAGCTTTAACCTAGCCTTGGTTTGCCTTTTCTAGGTAGCAGTGAGACTCAACATCCTCTATTTCGGTTTCGAGTGTCACAACCTTAACCGTTTTGGCTTGTCTTTAATTCCTAGGGTTTGGGCATGGGTATTTGAGATTAATTCTTACCTTTAGATCATTTTTATACTGCAGCCTCAACAACCTTTTATAGAGAGAGTCTTTTGGTTAGACATATAGGGTTTTGGAACTTCCCCGTACATTACCTTACTTTAGTATATCTTTGCAATTCTCAACTTTGTCCTTATATATATAGAATATCTTGAATCGATTGCCACAATTTGATATCCGGATCTTTAGGGTTGCTGTTTTCTCCAATATTTGCAAATCTTTACATCTTATTTGCTTGACAATCTGAAATTGGATTTTGTTTCACCAAATCCCTATGTTCGGTACGCTGGAATACTTGCTAATCTACGTCGATCCGTACACTGCGGGTTCACTTGATTTTATTCTAGTTTTATAAATTTAAGACTTGATTGCACGCACGTTTTAGGGCGAACAGTAAGCATCAAAATTGCTAACTTACTATTATAATTCATAATTTAATGTTCCAGTTGGGTGAAAAATCGCACGTTTTAGTACGTTTTTGCTTAAGGAATTCCAATATACTAAACGTTTTTATTTTATTAAAAAAACACTATTTTCAGCCATATTTATAACTAAAAAACGAAAAATAAGTAGAAGAAAAACAAACACATTAACCTTGGATTTTATGAAATTTGAAATAAATAAAACAAAGATAAAATGCTTCCAACCATCCCGGTTTTGAATTAAAACTAATAAACAAAAAGTTGTTTAGTTTTATTAATAAGTTTGTTGGGTTGTTAATTTGATTCTTATTTTCTTTATTTTATTCATTTTAATAAAACAAATCCGCGATTTTGTACGTTACTGCTGTAGCTCTTAGATATTATCCTGTCCGCCTGGTTTAAATCCAATCAATACTTCAAATAATTAATACTTGCCATCTCTACATCGAAAACTGATTTAACTCAAAACAAAAGTAACTTGAATTCGAAATGTCTTCTATTCCAATTATATCATAGTATGTTGGTTCAAAATTAAATGAGAACCAAAAAGAAATAACACTAAATAAAGAAAGAATTGGTGAAATAAGACCCTTAAAATTGACATTTTGTAAAATGGGCCTCTATAGATTAATAAGATAAAATAGGCCTGTAAACTAGAAAGTAGAATACTGGGCCTTCTACTGATTAGATGGTCACTTTTAATAAAAAAAACGAATTACGGTTTAATATTCTGCTTGGAAGATTTCAACCACCACGTTACTATTCTCCTTCTTCGCCTCCTCCTTCCTTGCCTCTGAACCACCAACGACCTTCCTTGCCTCTGAATCACCACCGCCCTCTTCTTCTCCTTCTCTGTTACCGTCGCCCTCTTCTTCTTCCTCCCTTGACCGTCACCCTCTTCTTCTCCCTCTCTTGAAACCGTCGGCCCCTTCTTCTTCCTCCCCTGAAACCGTCGTCGTCTTCTTCCTGCCCTGAAATCGTCGCTCTCTTCTTCCTCCCCTCTGAACAACATTCACCCTCTTCTTCCTCCCATGAAACTGCCTCTCTGTCATTCTCTAAACTCACAAGGTTGAAAAACGCTTGAAAACCTAACCAGAAAAAATACAAAGTTTGAAGAATGGCGAGTCTCCCTTCTGCTCAGATTCCGGCGCCCTCTTTCAGTATAGGGTTTACTCATGCCGTCATTGAGTCATAAGAACGTAGGATGGTCGCCGATTCCGGCGAGGCTACAGTTCGTGAGGAGGCTAAAGTGTTCGAGTCTGCCATTGATGAGGAATTGGTAAGTCGTACTACCCTTGAGTACCATCAAATGAGTGAGCACTTTGGGTATGTATGAGCACTTTGAGTATGTATGAGCCTTTGGGTATGTAATATATATGAGCACTTTGGGTATGCATGAGCACTTTGAGTAATGTGTGAGCACTTTGGGTATGTTTCTTGGGTATGGATTGAGTAATTGATTACTCCCTGAATGTATTTACTGCGTTTTTTGGGTATTGCTTTGAAATGAGTAATGTGTGAGCATTTTGGGTATGTATGAGCACTTTGAGTAATGTGTGAGCTGAGTATGTTTTTTGAGCAATGTTTTTTGAGTAATTTGTGAGCACAGGATTGGAGCCAGCAACCACCAAGCTCCTCGGTCATCTTCTCCCTCGAGAGCCACCAAGCACCATGGTCGCCTCAGTCGTCTTTTCCATCTTACCCAAGTATGCAGGAAGATATTTTGCAGGATAGGTAGGTAAGCTTGCACTGGGTAAGGTTGTTTTTTTGGGTAGAAACTTATGTGAGAATGTTAACACACTTTTGGTTAACAAAATTGGGTTGTTATTTTTTGGTTATGTTATGTACTTATGTGTCATCTTTTTTGTATGTTGTATTACAATTTATGTTTAATTATCCAAAATTTTGATTTCAATATTAGGATATGCACTTACCATGTTCGATGTATTACACTGACAACCATACAAACCACTTACCAAAACATATCAATATCTTACAAAACACTTACTCAATCATATCAAACCTGAGTATGTAGATTTGTATGTATTTTGGGTAATAATTACGTACATACCCCCAAAAAATTACTACATTGACAACCATACAAACAAACCACTTACCCAAACATATCAATATCTTACAAGACACTAACACAATCATATCAAACCTGAGTATGTGAATTTGTATGCATTTTGGGTAATAACTATGTACATACCCAAAAACAATTACAGAAAACCAATATGGGCCAACAATTCCCTCCAAAAATGTCAATCAAATATGTCATCAATCAACCCAATTTCTGCACAGTAGTCAACAGTCATCAATCAGCCACTGTTTGAAAGAATTGAAATAATGGTGCTGCAGGCTTTTTTCAGATGATTTGATGTTCACTTTTTGAGATTACCCAAAAATAGAAACAAACACTACTTACCCACAAATACTACTTACCCACAAATAGAACAGGAAATGTAAACAAACACATTACCCATGAATACATTACCCATAAATACATTACCCAGAAAGTTTGAGATTACCCAGAAATAGAAACAAACACTACTTACTCACAAATAGAATAGGGAAATGTAAACAAACACTGCTTACCCACAAATAGAACAGGAATTTTGAGTGTTTTAGATTCACAAAAACAAGAGATGAGAAGTTTCAGATTATCCAGAAATACATTACCCAAGAAGTTTGAGATTACTCATGGATAGAAACAAACACTGCTTACCCACAAATAGAACAGGGGAATAGAAACACAACTCTTACCGTTGCTTACCCAGAAATAGATTACCCAGAAAGTTTGACATTACCCAAAAACACAACTCTTACCGTTGCTTTCCGTTTTACATGAATATTTTAAAATCTATATATGTAGCAAAGATTTGTCCATAGAAGAAACTATATACTATATTAAATATATGTTGTCCATGTTTTCCAGGCAAGGTAGGTTTATATATCTTGTGCAGCTGGGAGATCCCTCCAACTTGTCTTCGTAAGACGTATAGTAGGAATTAATTGCATGGAAATTCTAAAATTATTAAATAATTGCAACAGATAAGGTTATACTGCTCATTTAATACTCTTCTTCTCTGTCCTTGCATATGTGCCACGCACTAACTCTCACTCTCATGCATGCATATATCACTAAATAAATTAAGTGCCTAACCTTATATATCAAGGAATAATTACATGTAGCTCGTTGGATCTGCTTGTGTTTTTGTGTTTGAAAAATTTAACAAGTGTTTAACGTTTATACTAGTGTTTTGGTAACACTTCTCATATCTAGGCTTTTTTTGGTTTTAAAAGATACTAGTATTTTTAAAATACAAAACACTACAAAAAACAAACCGCTTTTAAAAAAACCCTCAAAAACACATACACTAGTGTTTCTCTACTTCCTAGCAAACATAATCCACAACATAAGTATAATTTTAAGCTTAATATCTAATTTTATAATCTACATTTATGATCAATGGAAGCAATCTATTGTGCAAAGGATATATGTAGATGTGTGACTTGGATCTAATTACAAAGGAAGGAAGAAAAAGGAAAATCTCATATACGACTTCTCTATGTAGTCCACATGAGTCTGGCGTCAAAATCTATTTTGCTTTCAACTACTAGGATCAAGATAGAAAGAGGAACAATCGAATTGCTTCGAATATTACACGGTGGTCCATTGTCTCATACAACCCGTTTGTAACAATCCTGGATTAAATCGTTTAACCCCAATAAATATAGTTAACTTCTAGCAAAACACTACAATACCTAAAACAACCTGATTTTATATCTCAATCAATTATCCGATCTCATATTTAGTCATTTCTTATTAAATTAAAGGACGTATTACTTCAATCTCCCTCTTTTTTTGATGATGGAAACCGGCTCGAAACGATAGACGACACACCGTCTAGTTGAATATAAGATTTATTTGTCTCTTAATGTCTTATTTGAAAATTTGACGACATTCATATCTATTATTGTATATGTACCTTGAACTCTAAGTTTGAATTGTAAATTAAGCGGATGGTTGAAAATAATCCATCTAAGCATGACCATGCATTTTTAGTTCTTGCTCTTCAACTGCATAAACAACATTCTTGTTCAATGCATCAAAATATGCATGAAAATAGGAGGACTTCTCCAATTTTGTATGACTATGACTCCTAGTCAATTTTTGGTGATCCCAACTATTGTCTTTATAGCCCCCTTTTACAAAAAACGATTAACATTGTCAAAGACATACCAATCATCAAGAGAGACCATAACATATTCATGTATGAGAAATCTACTAATCATGATTTTACTTAAAACTATGTATTTCCTTTTCGAGAATCTTAAGGCAGGTTTGTCCTACATGTATCATCCATACACGTATATGTAAATAACTAGATCTCTCCATGTGTCTATATCCCATGAAACTTAGTGTTATAAGTCAACTTGTAATATAGTCGTTAAGTAAATCACTTATGCCCTTATTGAAGATTTCATACTATAGGTGTACGATAGTCCATAACTCTGTTTCACTTAATGTAGTTTCATTCATCAAAATACTTAAGACGATCCCATTTAGTATTCTTGATTAATTCAGACATATAATTGATATCGATCAAAACAACATCTAAATAATCATATATCCTGAAATCATAAAGTTAAACATAAGACTAGTGTCTACAACTCTCTATATAATGTAATACAAAGAAATCTCAAATTCAGTCTCCAATGTGTTGAGAACCTTATCCTAATGTGAATGTTTGGGCCTAGGATAGGCTTGATCAATAAATCTATAATTTTGCCAACTTACGTAACTTACATATCTTAATGTCACCCTTGGTGAAAATGGTTCGAATAAGGTGATACTTTCTCATAACATGTCTAGATATGGAGATCAAACATGATTCCTTGGCTTGGGCTATGACACCAATATTTTTTGTCACAATATATGCCAATAGGAACTAAAATGTTAGGAACAACACCGAGTTCATCCAAGAACTTCCTCATCAAGACTCTCATTCGCCGCTTCACTAACAACAATATCTTTGTTGTAGAATCAAATAATATATCTTTCTCGGATCTCTTCTAACTCACAACTCCTCCATTAATGATGACGTTATATCTTGACTGAGACATAAATCCATCTCGGTCAATTTGAAAGATTACATCAATATAGCCTTGAATGATTAATTAGGCATCACCCCATTAAACTAAGAAATCAGCCTTTGTCTTCTAAGTACTTTAGGATGTTATAATAATGCTAAAGTTTTAATCTTAGGTCTCTCAAGTACTTACAAGACCCATTATAGTGTAAATGGTCGGGATCGAATACAAGAAATCCGGTGTCTCACTTTGATAAATTAATTAAGGAACCACAAAAATACAAAAATGAACTAAACTGAATATGTACACATAATTAATAAGGATCACAAAACAAAACCAAAGACAAAAGACGGTGACCCTAGCTCGGACGACAGAGGGGAAAGCATTTTCGAGACTACAGACTACGTATAGCCCACTAGAAGTTAAATTGGACCACAATCCCTAAAGTAATTGGGGCAGGTCCCCTAACCTCCTCCAGGGAAATCTCCCGATTGCCTCGTAAAATAATTTATAAGATAGAGTAGAAAGAGGGAAGAAAGTTTGGATCGTTAGAACATTTGAAAATAGATTAATAGGAGAGAATCATCAAGAAACAAGTGTCAACACGGATAAAGCATTCAATGATGTCACACATGGTTAGGATATATTACTCGCGGTATATCAATGATGTCACCATGATTGTCATATACCTAAGGGATTGCGGAATCATCATATAAAATGAAGCATGGAGGTGTTAAGACTATACTATTACTGAAAGTCAAGTCACTCTTTATAGAAACCATATAATATATCTAGTATTACCATAACTCATAGACATATACTCAATACATAGAATCAATTAAATATCATAGATCAATGCAATCCGGGATCACCATACCCTATAACACAGAGGGATTGCTCACACATATCTCAGAATGAAAACATAGTGATAACTCCACATTGATTATGAATTGTCTATGTGGATGATGGAAGACTTAACATTATGAGCGGTTTTATAAACTAACAAATATCAATTGTATTTCTATATTGCATGTTTTGGTTTTATGTTTGTTAAATGTGTGCAGGCCTTGAAACTCATTATTAGGGACACACACGGAGATCTTGAAAAGCAGTTCAAGGGATAAACACAGAATCCTTGAAAAGCGATACAAAGGACCATCCGGCTGAAGTCTTTTCAAAATACGAGATTCAAATATCAACAACCAAAACAAGAATATCTACCAAGGATTACAAGAAGATCTTCAAATAAGATTTCAAGAGAAGATCTTGGCCAGCCCCAACAAGAAGATCTTCAACATATTCAAAGAGAAGATCTCGGCTAGCAACAAGAAGATTCTCAACGGATTTAAAACGAAGATCTCGGCCACAACAAAGATCTCACAAAGATCTTAAAAACCGACGCAAGAGGATTAAAGGTCTTTCCAACGAATCTCATAAATATCTTGGATTTGAGGAATATCTTCAACGGCCCTCAAGAGAGAAGTCTTCAACGGCTTGGAAGATCTTGGAGCGTGAACAAATGACTTCAACGACAAAGATCTTCAAGGACTCTTTCATGGAGAAGATCTCGAAGATGAAGATTCTCAACCATGCGTCAAAGAGAAGAAGTAGATGAAGAAGATAGAAGATCTTACAATGGCTACTACATCTCAACCAAGCACCATTTTCCATGGAGAAAGAAGAACATTACAACGTCTCTCTTACAACGGCTAGAAGAGTTATCCATATAAGGCTATAAATGAAGATGATTGTAATATCCGGAATTTTTATTCCATTTAATTCCGAATCAAATCGGACTTCGAGCCGTTGACGGTTTCCCATTCTATCTAGTATTTCTTCCTCCATAAATTTTATCATTTTATGTAGAATTTAATTCACATAAAATGATAGAATTATATCAAACCCTAATTCTTTTAATTGGTGCTTAATGACGACTTGTGACGAGACCGTGACAAAGCTGTGACGAGACCATGACAGAGCTGAGACGAGGTCATGACGAAGCCCGACAACTCTGTGACGAGGTCATGCATGGGCCTGACAAAGCCATGACGAGTTTTTGACAAGTTTTGACAAACTTTCAGCCCATTTAATTCTTGCCTTGTTTCTGCCCATTGTTTCTTAATTGGATTTATTTTTCCAGCCCTTACCTTAACTCTTGCTGGCGGGATTGAAACAACCTCAGCCCACACCCTTGCCCAGCCGCAGCCCAGGAGAGCCTGTTTTACGAGCCTAGTAGCAGCCCCTTCATGCAGGCCGTACAACTCCTCTCCAGCCCAGTTTGCCTTGCTTATGTGATGACCCAGCTACACGTTCAGCCTATGAAGATGGTAACAGCCGGCCTTCCTGTTACGTCTAGGAATAGATGTGATGTGCACGCAATAAGTCTTAAATTTATACTCGTTATATTTATCCTAACTCCTAGCGAACCCGCAGTGTACGGGACGTTTGTAGAAAGGTAAGTATTCCGAGGTCGAACACAAAGACTAAGGTGAAATCGAGTCAAGCAATGATCAAAGATAGTGTGAATCTAGACTAAGATAAGATGAGGAACAAAGAAAATTGGAAAACGCAATGTTTTTGTTGGTTTTTATGGTGATCAAACAAAGAACACAAGTCAAGCAAGGAAATAAAACAACTAACAAATTTAGCTAGCAAACGAGTAAGTAACACAAAGCACAAGTATATGATCAAGAGAGAAAAGTAGATTCTAGAGGTCAAGATTTCCGGTTATGGCATTGGGCTCAAGGTTCTAAGGATTCTAAGGACAAGCTGCGGTGTTGGGAAAGAATATTCACTAATGGAAGCGATTACCGGGTAAGTCTCTCACTTCACTAATCCCGCATCAAACTCCTATTACCGGGTAGGTCTCAAGGGGTTAGAGTAAGGAATTCCGCACAAACTAGATGCTACTTAAGGGTAACCCTCTCCTTACCGGGTAAGTCTCGAAATTGGGAAATCTCAAGCAATATCTAGCACACTCGATCCAATAGCGGCTTATGAGGCTCACTACTACCTAGCATTCATCATCTTAGGTATCTAAGGTCGGAAATCATCGGGTAGATCTCTTCCCTCACTTAGATTGGTAGCATTAGATGATACTAAGCTAAATTAGGCTTAATAAACACTAGGATTTAAACAACCAAACACCCTAGCATGCAGATTTATCATTTAAAGAGCAACAGAAGAATAAATCGGGCTGTTCTACAGATAAATCGGCCGATTTATCTGATGAACAGGTCGATTTTTCCTTCTGTTGTGAGTTTCGTGCATATAAATCATCCTAAACTGACATATAAGCCCATCCTATCATCACCCTAGCCATAACCATCAATCCATCACTCTAAAATCACAAGAAACTAGCCAATAATATGCATATCAAGATCCGAAATCATCAAACAAGCATACATGGTGTTCATAGATGAGTAATGAGAGATGAGTAAGCAAAATCAATAAATCTCAGCCAAATCCAAGTTGTAGCAAGACTTACAAACTCTAAAATGAAGATTCAAAACGTTCTTAACAATCCTTGCAATTAGTTCTTCAATCCAAGACCACAAAATCACTCAAAATCACTCCAAACTCTTAGAATGGTGTTCTTCCTCTTCCTTCAACCTTTGAGAGCTTTTCTTCTCCTCCAATCTTCCTACCAAAATTGATGAGCTGTGAATGAGAGTGTGGGAGAGGAGAGATGCCCAGCAACCACCTGCAGGACCACTTATATTCTCCACCAAGAGCAAGGACGGACAAGAGATCGTGGGACACGTGGCTTAAGCTGTCAAAGGCCCAAAAATCAACCCAGAGGAAAAAATCGGCCGATTTTCCTGGGTGTAGGTCGATTTTCTCCAACAGAAGCATGCTATGATCGTCTAGCCATGAGTTGCTCCATTGCTTGCACCAATAGTGGTCTTTGTGTCCTTTGTTGCTCCAATTATGCTCCTCCAAGGCTTTGGATGTGTACTATCATGAGGCTTGGCCCTCAAATGTATCGATTAACGTCCAATAAATCCCCGAATTACCTACAAAACCGATAAAAGGTAGTGTAGACGTCTTTTCTAGAAATGTGCATGAATTGAGCGAAGACGTCATGAACCAATGCCAAAATGTGCATGAATGAGTGAGAAATCTATCTAATTGATTACCTAATCCTAAGTCATAAATCTTGTTATCACTTCCCCCTCCCTATTCTTCACAACGTAACAGTTGTTGAGTTGAAGGATGACCTCCTATAACGGCTCCTTAAATCACGCGACAAGGAACCATTCAGCCTGAACGTTTCCCTTCTACCTCTATGCGTACAGAAGATCTATCTGAGAGCAACCGGGTCAAACGCCTCTTCACACAGCAAACGAATAGCCCCCTCGTGTTTCAAGCTGCGTTTAGGACTCCATCCGAGTGCACTCAAAAGATAGAAGCTGAGCCGTACTTGGCTGTTCATCCATCTCCAAGACACGACACACCAGTAAGCTCACCATCTCTCTTCCTTCTGATTATATATGCAGAAGAATCTGTCCCTAATCCTTGTTGTTTCCCTCCCTACGCCCTGGATCGCGCCACAGAAGGAGTCTCAGTGCTGCGAGGTACACTAGTCCGTCCAGAAACAACATCGAAGCCTGCTTAAAACAGTAAGTGCAGCCACCTTGGAGAGTATTTTGTGTAGATGTAATTGAAGGGCTGAACTATGATTTTATGTGTGTATCGATTCAATAGGACTCGAAGGGAGGAGTTGTGCTCACCGAATTGTTGGGGGGAAGTAGAGGTTGCAAAGGCTCAAATCTGAGGTGTGTAGGAGACTCCAATAACGCACTAACCAGGTGTGACAATCGCAAATGAGATCCCATGTTGTTTCCTGAATTTTTGTTATTCCAGAAACTATGTTGAGCAATCAAGTTTGAGCATAAATTTCGATGCCTTAGAGATAAATCCACCGTTCAATTTTTTGTATGTTATAGAGTGATATGCATATTGTAACGTATCAAAAATTGGGACTTAACCAACGGTTAGATTTAGATCTGTGAAGGTGCAAAGTGGACTAGTTAGGCTGTTTGTGAAATGATCCAGGAAAAATGCTAAGTATAGAATTTCTGGTTTGGGTGCAAGTTTAGAGATTTTTGTAGAAGTAACGGTCGAACAATTTTAAGAAATTCTTGCTCCTATGAGTAGATTGGACATCATAAATAATTTAGAAATTTATTTTAGAATTTTTATAAGTTTATTTTAATTTCATATTTGAAGCTGTAGTTGGATTCTTAGTGACTTTTCGAGAAATAAAAAGTGGGTAGTTTCTCTAGTTTTTACCTAAAATCATTCTAGGGAGTAGAATGTGGTTAGTTAGTCTCAAGTAAGAATTTAAGTACGTATTACGAGTTTTTGGAAGTCTCGGGACCAAGGGTAATATAGTCCTGTTATCTTAAATAAGCACTGTAATAACTTCTGCAAATACGATCTTACATATTAGGAGTTTTAGACTTCTAAGTACCTAGGGAAATGTGTTGACCCACGTGCCTCCTTTGACAGGCAACTGAGATTCTGCGGTTACCGATTGAGCGGTGGTTAAGAGAGAGTCGAGATTTGATTTTGGTAAGTCCACGGACTTACTTAGCTGGCTTCTTGCATGTGTGTGATGTGTATGAGTGGTGTTTGTTAGTTAAGATAAATAATGAAACCGGAATAGGCCGACTTTAGTATATTATGTAATTGACCCAAGTGTATGATAACAGGTCGTGACATCATCTGCCTAGCTCTTGCGAGAGTCTAGGAGGTTCCCTGCGACCAGCCCAGTCAGGTAAACGGTCAAATGCATTAGTACCATTACGCGTTGGTAAACGGGGACAAGGGCGAGGTTTGGGAATCCCTCGTGTCACAAAAAAAGTATCATTAGTAATGACGTATCACTTAATTAAAGATAACAAAAGGAATGAGTGTTGCCTGCTGATTGTGTATGCTGTGTTTTTGTGCTTTTACCCTTATACTTATGCATAGATTGTTAGCTAACGGTTTTATACCGCTTGTAGATGCCTTGCAGGTTAGGGAGACGATCGAGTGATCCGGCGGTAGTGGGCAACCGGGGTTTCGTGCATTATAGGACAGGACTATTATATTTTATTTCATGACTGTTGAGACTGATGTTGGTATTTTGGTTTTGAGACTTGGCTGTAGTGTTTTCAGAGTTGTACTTTTCCTTTCTCTCATGATATAAAACTCTATGTTTTGCCTTTTTATTTGTGTCGTGTTGTAAGGTCCGATGAAGTTGTTGCCAGGCTAAGGGCCGGGACCCATTGTGAGGTCCCAGCTCGTAGTATTTCGAGTACTCTAGGATTCGGGGTGTTACAATATGGTATCAAAGCCTTAGGTTGACAACAACGACACTCGCTATCTTCAAAAAATCCGAATAAACAAATAAACGGAAACCGCAAGGGTTCCGAACTTTTGAAATGAACTTTGTTTTCGAAACCATGAGCATAAATGGGTTGGGATAGAATGCAAGGACCGCCGCTACCACCGCTGAACTAGAATAGCATAGTTTATTGGACTTTTGTTATAACTTGTAATTTTAGTTACGTTGTGACCTTTAGAAGTGACCTAGAGTAATAAGATAGTATGTCCTTACTAGGATCTAAAGTAGTCTTATATTGATCACGTCTCTACCAGATGGCACGTACGAGAGCGACAACTTACGTTGGACGAGGAGAGGGCCGACCTCCCCTTCCTCCAGGAGCTCAGAGACAGGGACGTGTGGGTAGGCCTCAGAGGGGCCGAGGTCGGGGACGTGTTCCTGTTGTAGATCCGCCAGCTGTGGATGTACCTGCTGAGGAGGTGGCTGAGAGTATTGTTCCAGAGGTTAGGAATGGGACAACTGCTAGGTCCGGAGTACGGAGTGCAGGGCCTGCTGATTCTTGCCGTGTATCGATTGGAGCATCGGAGTATCGAGCTTATATCTAGCAAGTGCAAGAGGCATACAGGGCCGGAGCACCACCTCTAGCACCGCCAGTACCAGCTAGGTCAGCAGAGGTCTCTTAGAGGGTGACTCAGGTGGTAGTTCCACCGGTGGTAGCTGCACTAGTGAGGGTTGTCGAGGATGACCGAGTGAGAGACGAGCTGATGGTACCGAGGCCAGATGAATGGTTGAAGACTTTCAACCATCAACGAGTTCCCACATTTGACGGGAACGTTGGAGCATTGGATTAGCCATGTGGAGTCTGCGCTAGAGGCGATTCGCTGCCTTGAGAGTCGTAAGGTGGAGCTGGTTTAGACCTTGTTTAGGGACCAGGCACATAACTGGTGGAGGACAGTGCGGGGCGGAGTGTCCCGATTTGAGCAGTAGCTGAGTCTCGTGAGGGAGACTTTTTATCCTACCTCGCTGAGAAGGGACCGAGTGCAGGACTTCTTGGAGGCAGGTTTTGAGGATGTTCCGATAGCTGAGGCCATTAGGAGGTTCCAGGAGGAGTTGTCACTGCTTGGTCCTGCTGCACCACCTGTGGACCAACACGTGTATCTGTTCTCCCGGAGACTGAGGGAGGCTACCCGTTCCTATCTAGCAGGGTTCCGTTGTGATTCTTTAGCCGATTACCAGGATTGGGCTTCAGCGTACGAGAGGGACCGACTGGGTCACATAAGAGCTATGCAGTCTGGAGGGTCAGACAAGAGACTGAGGACCGGACCAGTCAGCACTGGAGTAGGAGGTTCGGGTCATAGGCATGGTCAGTCCCAGGACTGTTCTAGTTACCAGGTGGTACCGCCGACATGGTCTAGAGTACGTCAGTGCTACAACCGTGGAGAGCATGGACACATTAAGCCGAAGTGTAGGAGGCCACCAGTTACATGTTTTACTTGCGGCTAACTGGGCCACAGAGCTACCTTCTGCCGACAGGTCAAGGTAACATCACAGTAGGGGTCCTCACCTGTTTGTACCGTAGGAGCAGGACAAAGGCAGTCTTAGTATCAGGCTCGGGGTCAGTAGCAGCGAGCTCTTGGTTAGGCATATTCATAGGGTTCTGCTCAGATTCCAGGTAGAGGTAGAGGGCGTGGTTGAGGCACTTTAGAGACTAGGGGTACTCAGGCTTGAGCCTTTGAGTTAAGGAGCGCTGTAGAGCCTGCAGCGCCCGCAACCACAAGTATTATCACGATTCATGGCTTTCCAGTCCGAGTACTTTTTGATACGGGTGCGACGCACTCTTTCATATCTGATGATTGCATAGATAGGTTGACCTTAGATACAGTAGAGGGGGAACCTTTCCTTATAAGGTTAGCCGATGGGTGTAGGGTTCGCGGTACTCGGGAGATTCACGATTGTCCCATCCGCTTGGGAGGTCGTGACTGGTTAGCCGACTTCCACGTCATGCACTTAGTGAATGAAGAGGTCATACTTGGGATGGACTGGATGCACCGCCATAGAGCTGTTCTGGACGTCAGTAAGAGGACAGTGACGGTCACTACGGAGTCTGGGCAGGAGGAGGTCTTTCGAGGGTGGGACCTCGGAAAGATCGGGACAATCATTAGTGCGGTCCGAGCCGCAAAGCTCATAGGTCAGGGATGCGAGGCCTTCTGGTGTTACGCCATGAAGGAGAAGACGAGTTCATCTTTTGCAGAGACCCCGGTAGCTTGTGAGTTCGAGGATGTCTTTGGCGAGCCGCCTGGCTTACCACCGCAGAGGAGCATAGATTTTGGGATTGAGTTGGAGCCCGGCACGAGGCCGATCTCCAAGGCTCCATACCGCATAACACCAGTCGAGATGCTTGAGCTTAAGAAGCAACTCGAGGATTTGGCAGAGAGGGGATTCATCCGACCCAGTGTGTCTTCCTGGGGTGCACCAATCCTCTTCGTCAGAAAGAAGGACGGATCCATGAGGCTTTGTATCGACTATTGAGAGTTGAACAAAGTCACCGTCAAGAATAAGTACCCGTTCCCGCGTATTGATGATTTGCTGGATTAGTTATAGGGAGTTACGGTGTTTCCACGTATTGACTTGAGGTCAAGATATCATCAGGTGAGAGTACGGGAGGAGGACATACCGAAGACGGTATTTCGGACCAGATACGGTCATTATGAGTTCGTGGTGATGCCTTTCGGGCTCACCAATGCTCCTGCTGTCTTCATGGAGTTGATGAATGGCATCTTCATTGACTTTTTAGACCAGTTTATGGTAGTTTTCATCGACGACATCTTGGTATACTCCCGGAGTAGGGAGGAGCACGCCGGACACCTGAGGACGGTGTTGCGGGTTTTATAGGATAGAGAGCTTTATGCTAAGCTCTCTAAGTGTGAGTATTGGATGCCAGAGGTTGCCTTCCTTGGCCACATTGTCTCCGCCGAGGGGGTCAAGGTGGACCTGGCGAAAATAGAGTCAGTTGCATCATGGCCGCTTCCTAAGACGGTCAAGGAGGTACGCAGTTTTCTAGGTCTGGCCGGATACTACCGCAGGTTCGTGAAGGGTTTTTCTGTGATCGCCAGGCCACTCACTTCCTTGCTAAGGAAGTCCATCAGATATACATGGTCCAAACCTTGTCAACGGAGTTTTGAGGAGCTGAAGGAGATATTGACTTCCGCTCCTGTGTTAGCACAGCCAGAGGGCGTTGAGGACTTCGTCGTTTACAGTGATGCATCCAAGCTAGGCTTGGGATGCATCCTGATACAGAGGGGTAGGGTCATTGCGTATGTGTCTCCACAACTGAAGACGTATAAAGAGAATTACCCTACTCACGACCTTGAAGATCTGGCGTCATTACCTCTACGGGGCCACCTATCAGATCTTCACAGACCACAAGAGTCTGAAGTACATATTCACTCAGCGAGAGTTGAATAACCACCAAAGGAGATGGCTAGAGCTGATTAAGGATTTTCACTTAGAGATCCTTTATCATCCGGGGAAGGCGAATGTGGTTGCTGATGCCCTTGGTAGGAGGACACCTCGCGTGGCTGCGATAGCTAGATTGATTGTTCAGACCCAGTTACAAAGAGATTTGATTTGGTTGGAGGTAGACATCCGGTTTCCGGATACTGACAGTCATTGGTCAGCGTTAGAGGTTTCACTGGATCTGACGGAAGAGATCCGGCAGAAACGAGAGGGTTGTCCAGCATTGACGAGGATCAGAGATAGAATGTCCAGAGGGAAGGCACCACATTTTATGGTGGGTGCAGATGGGATTTTGAGGCACCAAGAGCGCATATGTGTACCCTTTGACAGAGAGTTGAGGCAGCGTATACTGCAAGAGGCCCATTCTACACCTTACTCCGTCCACCCAGGCGCGAGTAAGATATATCAGGATATACGACGATCTTATTGGTGGGGAGGGCTCAAGCCCGACGTGGCTAGATATGTAGCCCAGTGTGCGACCTGTCAGCAGGTCAAGATCGAGCACCATAGGTCCGGAGGAGAGCTCCAACCACTTCCGGTTCCACAATGGAAGTGGGAGGACATTTCCATGGACTTCATTACCGGCTTGAGGTTGAGTAGAGGCTTTGATGCGATATGGGTTGTAGTGGATCGGTTGACAAAGACGGCACGATTTATTCCTATTAAGGAAACGTGGCTGATGTCTCGTTCAGCCGAGGAGTTTATCCGACAGATAGTGAGGTTCCATGGAGTGCCGAGGATGATCATTTCAGATAGGGATGAACATTTTACCTCGAGGTTCTGGCAGCAGGTACACGCCGCCTTAGGCACGAGCTTACAGTTCACCACGGCATACCATCCTCAGACGGACGGGCAGTCTGAGAGGACTATTCAGACTCTTGAGGACATGCTGAGGGCATGTGTGCTTGATTGGGGTCAGGTATGGCCCGACCATCTCCCTTTGGTGGAGTTTTCTTATAACAATAGTTGGCACGCGACTATTGGGATGGCCCCTTACGAGGCACTATATGGACGGAGGTATCGTACACCTTTGTGTTGGGATGAGCCTGGGAGGATGAGTGGTGTGGCGGCCGAGCAGGTGCAGGATGAGATGGCTCAGGTAGCATTGATCCGAGAGCGGATGTTGACCGCACAGAGCCGTCAGAGATCTTATGCTGATAAGAGGCGCAGACCTCTAGATTTCAGGGTTGGCGCCCAGGTATGGTTGAGGGTGTCACCGACGAGGGGTGTTCGACGTTTCGGCATTAAGGGGAAGTTGAGTCCCCGATATGTCGGGCCCTTTGAGATCCTTGAGCGGATAGGAGAGGTGGCCTATAGATTGACATTTCCACCCTAATTGGAGGGAGTCCATCCAATTTTCCATGTGTCTCAGTTGAGAGAGTATGTGCATGACCCGAGACACATAGTGAGCCATGACGACCTAGTGGTCGAACTGGATCATACTTTTGTAGAGCACCCGATAGCAGTTTTGGAGAGAGGTGCGAGACGCCTTCGATCGAAGGTAATACCCATGCTGGGAGTGCAGTGGTCAAGACGAGGGATCGATGAGGCCACTTGAGAGACGGAGGATAGTATCTGGCGGAACTATCCAGAGTTTTATGCGGATCTAGAGACGTCTATAGGACCGTCAGGTAGTTCTACATCCTTGTTTGGTTGCTTTCAGTGATTGTATGTGTGATATGTTTGATGTGCTTGTGTATGAACCATAGGTGGTCTTAATGTAGTAACTTGTTAGTCATAGGGTTTGCTTACGTTTTATGATTTCGGGAACTACCCTAAGTTTTGGTGCGAAACTTATTTTTGAGGGGGATCTGATATAACGACTAGTGTTTTTTCGTTACGCTTTGATAGGGTTAGAGAAGTTTAGAAAATGAAATTAAAGTTTAGTGAGACTAGGATATACCAGTTTATTTATGGAAGTCGTTTAATTAAGTACCTTGTCCTAAGTTTCGTGACGAAACTTATTTTGAGGGGGTACTAATGTAATATCCGGAATTTTTATTCCATTTAATTCCGAATCAAATCGGACTTTGAGCCGTTGACGGTTTTCCATTCTATCTAGTATTTCTTCCTCCATAAATTTTATCATTTTATGTAGAATTTAATTCACAAAAAATGATAGAATTATATCAAACCCTAATTCTTTTAATTGGTGCTTAATGATGACTTGTGACGAGACCGTGATAAAGCTGTGACGAGACCATGACAGTGCTAAGACGAGGTCATGACGAAGCCCAACATCTCTGTGACGAGGTTATGCATGGGCCTGACAAAGCCATGACGAGTTTTTGACAAGTTTTGACAAACTTTCAGCCCATTTAATTCTTGCCTTGTTTCAGCCCATTGTTTCTTAATTGGATTTATTTTTCCAGCCCTTACCTTAACTCTTGCTGGCGGGATTGAAACAACCTCAGCCCACACCCTTGCCCAGCCACAGCCTAGGAGAACCTGGTTTACGAGCCCAGTAGCAGCCCCTTCATGCAGGCCGTACAACTCCTCTCCAGCCCAGTTTGCCTTGCTTATGTGATGGCCCAGCTACACGTTCAACCTATGATGATGGTAACAGCCGGCCTTCCCCCTCCCTATTCTTCACAACATAACAGCTGTTGAGTTGAAGGATGACCTCCTGTAACGGCTCCTTAAATCACGCAGCAAGGAACCATTCAGCCTGCACGTTTCCCTTCTACCTCTATGCGTACAGAAGATCTATCTGAGAGCAACCGGGTCAAACGCCTCTTCACACAACAAACGAATAGCCCCCTCGTGTGTCAAGCTGCGTTTAGGATTCCATCTGAGTGCACTCAGAAGATAGAAGCTGAGCCGTACTTGGCTGTTCAGCCAGCTCCAAGACACGACACACTAGTAAGCTCACCATCTCTCTTCCTTCTGATTATATATGTAGAAGAATCTGACCCTAATCCTTGTTGTTTCCCTCCCTACGCCCTGGATCGCGCCACAGAAGGAGTCTCAGTGCTGCGAGGTACACCAGTCCGTCTAGAAACAACATCGAAGCCTGCTTAAAACAGTAAGTACAGCCACCTTGGAGAGTATTTTGTGTAGATGTAATTGAAGGGCTGAACTATGGTTTTATGTGTCTATCGATTCAATAGGACTCGAAGGGAAGAGTTGTGCTCACCGAATTGTTGGTGGAAGTAGAGGCTGCAAAGGCTCAAACCTGAGGTGTGTAGGAGACTCCAGTAATGCACTAACCAGGTGTGACAATCGCAAATGAGATCCCATGTTGTTTCCTGAATTTTTGTTATTCCAGAAACTATGTTGAGCACTCAAGTTTGAGCATAAATTTCGATTCCTTAGAGAAAGAATCCACCATTCAATTTTTAGTATGTTATAGAGTGATATGCATACTGTAAGATATCAAAAATTGGGACTTAATCAACGGTTAGATTTAGATCTGTGAAGGTGCAAAGTGGGCTAGTTAGGCTGTTTGTGAAATGATCTAGGAAAAATGCTAAGTATAGAATTTCTGGTTTGGGTTCAATTTTAGAGATTTTTGTAGAAGTAATGGTCGAACAATTTTAAGAAATTCTTGCTTCTATGAGTAGGTTGGACATCATAAATAATTTAGAAATTTATTTTAGAATTTTTATAAGTTTATTTTAATTTCATATTTGAAGCTGTAGTTGGATTCTTAGTGACTTTTCGAGAAATAGAAAGTGGGTAGTTTCTCTAGTTTTTACCTAAAATCATTCTAGGGAGTAGAATGTGGTTAGTTAGCCTCAAGTAAGAATTTAAGCACGTATTACGAGTTTTTGGAAGTCTCGGGACCAAGGGTAATATAGTCCGGTTACCTTAAATAAGCATTGTAATAACTTCTGCAAATAGGATCTTACATCTCAGGAGTTTTAGACTTCTAAGTACCTAGGGAAATGTGTTGACCCACGTACCTCCTTTGACAGACAACTGAGTTTCTGTGGTTACCGATTAAGCGGTGGTTAAGAGAGAGTCGAGATTTGATTCTGGTAAGTCCACGGACTTACTTAGCCGGCTTCTTGCATGTGTGTGATGTGTATGAGTGGTGTTTGTTAGTTAAGATAAATAACGAAACTGGAATAGGCCGACTTTAGTATATTGTGTAATTGACCCAAGTGTATGATAACGGGTCGTGACATCATCTGCCTAGCTCTTGGGAGAGTGTAGGAGGTTCCGTGCGACCAGCCCAGTCAGGTAGACGGTCAAATACATTAGTACCATTGCGCGTTGGTAAACGGGGACAGGGGCGAGGTTTGGGAATTCCTCGTGTCACAAAACAAGGGTAAGGAGTTTGATTTGGCTATTTGGTGCAAAAAGATTCGAGAACCAGGATGTCTCAAGTTTCTCGGTTGATTATCTTTGTTACGCTAAGATTGTGTAGCACAAAAGTCTTAAATTTATAACTCGATATATTTTCCTAACTCCTAGCGAACCCACAGTGTATGTGTCGTTTTGTAGCAAGGATAGTATTCCGAGTTCGAACACAAAGACTAAGGTGAAATCGAATCAAATAAATGATTATGGATAGTGCGAATCTAGTCTAAGAAAAGAGAAAGGAATAAAGAAACGAAAATCATAATGTTTTTAGGTTGGTTTTGTGGTGATCCAACAAGATCACAATTGATGCAAGATTATAAAACAAACTAACAAATCTGGCTAGCAACACAAACAAGCAACACAAACACGAGATATGTGATCAAAGAGAGAAAATCGGATTTTAGGGGTTAGGAATTCCGGTTATGGAATTGGACTCAAGCTTCTAATCAACCTTTGACTAGCTATGGTATGTTGGGAATGAATGTTTCTCAAATGGGATCAATCACCGGGTAGGTCTCATGATCCACTAATCCTGCAACTAAGGTCCTATAACCGGGTAAGTCTCTAGGAGCCTAAGGTTGGGAAATCTACACAAACCGGATTGCTATCTAGGGGTCTAACCTCTCCTTACCGGGTAAGTCTCAGGAAGGCAAGTCCTAAACATCACTCCTAGCACATTCAGTCCAATAGCGGCTTGTGAGGCTCACTACTACCTATAGTTCATCATCTTTGGTACCTAAGATCAATATTACCGGGTGGGTCTCTCCTCTCACATAGTTTGCTAGCATTAGGTCACCCTAGGCTAGATTATACTTAACAAACACTAGGATTTCAACAATCTAACATCCTAACATTCAGATTCATCAATACAAGCACAACAGAGAAAATCACGGGCAGTTAATCCTAAACCACGGTTGTGGAAAGGGCAAGAACAAACCGTGATTTGTAACAGAGGTTGGGTTCGAGCAAGCAAATCATCCAAGGGTACATTTAAGTCTATTCTATCATAGTCCAAGCCATAACCATCGTTCCATTACCCTAGAATCACTACTGTTTAACCAACAACAAGCATTTTAACATTCAAACTCAACAAGCAAACATTCATGGCTTCCATAGCAAGAAAATGAAATGAAAGAGAAGAGAAATAAGTAAACACAAGTAAACCAAGCTGAATATATGTTTAAGAAAGACTTACAACCCTTCAAAAGAAGGTCTAAATCGTTCTTTATAAATCCTTGCAAATTGTCTTGAACAGGCTCACTCAAAAACCACTCAAAAAGCTATAAAAACTCTAAAACTAGTGATGTTCTTCTTCTTCTCCAAATGAGAGTGTTTTCTTCCTCCCCAAGATTAGCTTCTAATGGAATGATGTGTTATGAGAGAGTGTGGAGGAGGATCCTCCAGCAACAGCCTGCAGGACCACTTATATTCTCCACCAAGAGCAAGAGTCGGTTATGGAGATCGTGGGCCAGTTGTCACAGCTGTCCAGAGAGAACCACGGCCAAAACCACGGGCGTGGAAATGGCCTCTGGGCCGTGGTTTTGGTGGTTCAGCTTCCTTTGGATCGTTAAGCCACGAGTTGGTGCAAGGCATGAACCAACAAGGTCCTATGTGTTCTCCTTAGCTCCTAGCTTGCTTCTTAATGAGTCCGGAAGTGTGTCATCACGAGGAATGATCCTCGAATGTATCGATTAAGCTCCAAAAGTTCCCCAAAATACCTACAAAACCGACAATAGTTCGTGTAGACGTCTATCTCGACAATATGCATGAATTAAACGTAAACGTCATGACAGAATGCCAAACAATGCATGAATAACGGGAAAAACTATCTAAATGGATGCCTAAACTAACGTCATAAATCGTGTTATCAAAATACCCCATGCTTAAGACTTGCTCGTCCCAGAGCAAGATCCAACTATAGGCTAAGAGATGACATGATTTATGAATGTAGAAAAAAAAACGTAAAATCTTTTTAGAATTGTGCTTCATAAGATGGATCACCTTCATAGTCATGTTTCATGGAAATGGACAAGCAATCATATGCATCAAATGAATGAAGGCATGGAAAGACAATTATACTTAACTCGAAAGCATGCATGAAAGGTAAAAATGAAGAAGTCAAGATGATAATGAGTATGTCCAATCTAGATCACTAAGTCTTACACACATGCAAATAGGTCACAAGGACTTAGGAAAGAAGAGGCCAAGAAACGTTGTGAATAGGTGGGAATTTTCTAGGTCATGTGATGCTAATCCGGCAAAGGAACTAACTCCAGAAATTCATTTTGTGATCAACTTCCCACAAGTGTATATTTTTCTCCATCTTTTCTTTCTTTTCTTTTCTTTTTCATTTTCTTTCACTTATTTTTGAGACAATGGCATTGGTGTACAAAAGCCGAAAACTTGGTGATTAGCGGACCTCAGGATTTTTCCGAGGTGCCTCACACCGGGCACACATACCAAGGCTCGTTAGGACATTCTGTTTATCCGACTTTGGCAAGGCACAAACACCCGATTATGTGAATGGTGCCGAGTTACTCGTCATCAAAACCAAAGTCCCCAAACCTATATTTTTTCTACACTTTTCACAACAAATTCAGCACTTCATTGACAACATCCATTCATCAACAACTTCATCCCACACTTGCTTTTCACACACTCAACACACTAGCATGCTCCTATTCCTGGATGAGTCAAAAGAGGTCAAATTTTTATATCAATTGAGGTGCTCAAACAACATGATCAAGATGAGAAGTAGAGAAATATGAATTGCCTTAGTCATTCCTAGATGATGTGCAAGAACTAGCATGTAATTTCGACCATCAATCCTTAATCCAATCAAGGAAAACATCATAATCACAAATCATACATGGGATTCAAGATAAGTATTTCGAGTCCACATATGCATACATACATTCAACACACAAGGCCATCCATAGCCAATTCACAAGACAATCTCATCATAAGGGTCATATCCAAATTTAGAAGCACTAAATTTTTTTTAAATTTTCTGATTTTTTTGGATTTTTCGAAATATATATGTACAATGCAAAGGCTAATGAAACATGTGACAATATGAAACTATCCTAGATGTAATCATGCAAATGATCATAAAACTATCCTAGATGCAATCATGCAAATGATCATGAAAACCCACCCCATACTTAGAAACACATTGTCCCCAACGTGCAAATCAAGTGAAGAAGGGTGAAAGAGAGTCCTCACAATGTAAAAATGGTGTTGCTTTGGTATTTTGGTTCACTCATGTGGAGTGATGGTGGATGATCAATCAAAGGTGGTAGAGAGCTCTTGATGTTCAATATGGCGTCGGGACCCGCGCTAGGCACCGCTAGCCGTCCAAGTCCCACGTCCGCTCCACCCACGTTTGATGCGGGATCATCATCATCATCCTCATGCCTTGCAAGACTTTCATGTTACTTAGACTCTAGCACATTAATACAAGACACACAAACACACCAAAACAAAGACAAAAGCAAAAGCGAAAACAAAAACAAAAACGGAAAAGGGAAAAATATGTACCAATGTGTTGCCTCCCATTAAGCGCTTCTTTAAGGTCATTAGCTTGACCAAATTCGGGGGCGTTTCACTCAAGGTGAAGTGGGGCAATTATATCCACCGGAGCTTCCGGGATGTACCTCTTCAACCGGTGCCCATTCACCTTAAAATCTCCACAATGCTCCCCACCTATCTCAACCGCTCCATGGGGAAAGACCTTCTTCACCACATAAGGACCCGTCCATCTTGACTTTAGCTTTCCGTGGAAGAGCCGCAACCTTGAGTTGAAGAGAAGGACTAGGTCACCTACACTCAACTCCTTTGGGATAAGATGTTTGTCATGCCATCGCTTGGTCCTTTCCTTGTAAATCCGGGCGTTTTCATAAGCATCCAACCGGATCTCCTCAAGAGCATTAATGTCTAGCAACCTCTTCTCACCGGCTTCCTTGAGGTCAAAATTCAGCCACCTTATGGCCCAAAACGCCCTATGATCCATCTCCACCGGAAGGTGGCAAGACTTGCCATAAACTAGCTTGTAGGGAGTGGTGCCAATCGGTGTCTTGAAGGCGGTTCTATAAGCCCACAAAGCATCATCAAGCTTCATAGCCTAATCTTTTCTTGTCCTAGAAACCGTCTTCTCAAGTATCCCTTTGATCTCCCGACTGGAGATCTCCACTTGGCCACTAGTTTGGGGATGGTAAGGTGTTGCCACCTTATGAGTCACCCCATACTTAGCCAAAAGTGTCCCAAAGTTCCTATTGGTGAAATGCTTCCCTCCATCACTTATGATCACTCTTGGTGTTCCAAACCTAGGGAAGATGACTCGGTTGAAGAACCGCACCACAACTTTGGCATCATTTGTGGGAGAGGCGATTGCCTCCACCCATCTCGACACATAGTCCACCGCCAAGAGAATGTATAGGTTGCCACATGAAGATGGGAGTGGCCCCATGAAGTCCACACCCTAAACATCAAATATCTCAACCTCTTATATGTTGTTCATGGGCATCTCATTCCTCCTTGAGATGTTTCCCGTCCTTTGGCAAGCATCACATGCCACTATAAAATTCTGCACATCCCTAAACAAGTTAGGCCAATAAAAACCGGATTGCAATACCTTTGCACACGTCTTGTGTGAGCTAGCATGGCCTCCATATGGCAAGGAGTGACAATGGCGGATCATACTCTCCACCTCATCCTCCGGAATGCACCTCCTAAAGACTCCATCCGGTCCTCTCTTGAACAAGAGAGGCTTGCTCTAATAGTAATGCCTCACATCCTTGAAGAACTTTTTCCTTTGGGCATATGATAGACCGGGTGACACCTCTTCACACACAAGGTAGTTCACTATATCCGCATACCATGACTCATTCCCTCTAGACACTTGAAGTAAGCACTCCTCCATAGTTTGCAATTGCTCATCCCGGATTGAGTCATCAATCGGGATGTCATCTCTCAATCTCCAATGGGGGTAGCCTACTAAGATGGTCAACCACTGAATTTTCGGAACCCCTCTTGTCCCGAATCTCCAAGTCAAACTCTTGGAGGAGATGGATCCACCGTATAAGGCGAGGTTTGGCATCCTTCTTTGTGAGGAGATAACAGATCGCAACATGATCCGTGTACACAATGACCTTTGCTCCAACAAGATATGACCGGAATTTCTCAAAGGCATACACCACCGTTAGCAACTCCTTCTCGGTTGTGGCATAGTTGAGTTGGGCATCATCTAGCGTCTTGCTAGCATAGTAGATGACGTGTGTAAGCCCATCTTTCCTTTGTCTCAAAACAGCCCCAACGGCCATATCACTTGCATCACACATTATCTCAAACAGAAGGCTCCAATCCGGAGGTTGCATGATAGGAGCGGAGATAAAAGCATCCTTCAACCTACAAAATGATAGGGGCAGAGATCAAAGCATCCTTCAACCTACAGAATGCTTCAAGACAATCCTTGGAGAAAACAAACTCAACATCCTTCATTAGTAGGTTAGTGAGAGGCTTAGAAATTTTAGAGAAATCTTTTATAAACCTCTGGTAAAAACCGGCATGCCCTAAGAAACTCCTTACCCCTTTCACCGAGGTAGGTGGTGGCAACTTCTCTATTGTTTCTATCTTTGCTTTATCAACCTCAATGCCTCGTTGGGAAACCAAGTGTCCCAATACTATGCCTTCACTCACCATGAAGTGGCATTTCTCCCAATTCAACACAAGCTTAGTTTTCTCACATCTCTTCAACACCAAAGACAAGTTAGCTAAGCAATCATCAAATGAAGATCCATACACCGAGAAATCATCCATAAACACTTCTATAATGTTCTCAATATATTCAGAAAAAATTGCCATCATACACCTTTGAAAGGTGGCGGGTGAAATACACAACCCAAATGGCATTCTCCTATATGCAAATGTTCCCCAAGGACATGTAAATGTTATTTTCTCTTGGTCATCCGGGTGAATAAGGATTTGGAAAAACCCACTATAATCATCTAAGTAACAAAAGTGTGAATGTTGAGCTAATATCTCTAGCATTTGGTCAATAAAGGGAAGAGGGAAGTGATCTTTCCTAGAGGCAACATTAAGCTTCCTATAGTCAATACGCATTCTCCACCCCGTAACCGTCCTAGTTGGGATTAGTTCATTGTTCTCATTAGTTACTACGGTCATACCACCCTTCATAGGAACAACATGAACGGGACTAACCTATTTACTATCCGAAATCGGGAAAATGATTCCCGCTTCTAGCAATTTTAGGATCTCTTTCTTGACTACCTCTTTCATGATAGGGTTCAATCTTCTTCGAGGTTCAATTGAAGGTTTATGGTTGTCTTCCATTAAGATTTTATGCATGCACAAGGAAGGTTTAATGCCAACTAAATCATTAATTGTGTAACCTATAGCTCTCCTATGCAATTTCAACTCATTAAACAATCTATCAAGCTTACCATCATTCAAAGATGCATTCACAATAACGGGATAAGTAGAATTCGAACCAAGGAAAGCATACTTCAAATAAGAAGGAAGAGGCTTAAGATCAAGTTTAGGAGGATCTTTATCGGTTAGAGACGATCCATACAATGTAGGTTGAGATGATTCCAAAGCCATGGAAGACTCTCCCTTTATCAAGCTCATCATCATTCAAAGATGCATTCACAATAACGGGATAAGTAGAATTCGAACCAAGGAAAGCATACTTCAAATGAGAAGGGAGAGGCTTAAGATCAAGTTTAGGAGGACCTTTATCGGTTGGAGACGATCCATACAATGTAGGTTGAGATGATTCCAAAGCTATGGAAGACTCTCCAAGACTCCTTGAAGCTTGATCAACAACTAAGGCACCTTCTGGAGAAACCACGGGCAAAACCACTATTACGCTAAGATCGTGTGATGTGCACGCAATAAGCTTTAAATTTATACTCGTTATATTTCTCCTAACTCCTAGCGAACCCGCAGTGTACGGGACGTTTGTAGTAGGGATAGTATTCCGAGGTCGAACACAAAGACTAAGGTGAGATTGATTCGATTTATGATTAAGTTTAGTGAAGATCTAGGTTAAGAAAAGAGGAAGAAATAGAAAAGAAAATCTCAAATGTTTTTGGTTGGTTTTAAGTGATCAATCAAAGATCACAATTCATGCAAGGTAAACAATCAACTAACAAATCAATGCAAACAAACAAGCTAAACACGAGATATGAGTCAAATAGAGAAAAGCAGATTCTAGGGGTTGGAAGTTCCGGTTATGGCATAGGACTCAAGCTACCTAATCATTCCTTGGATTAACTATGATATGTTGGGATTTAGTGTTTCTAGATTGGGATCAATCACCGGGTAGGTCTCATGGTCCACTAGTCCGTCCCTAAGGTCTCATCACCGGGTAAGTCTCTAAGAACCTAAGGGATGGAATTCTACACAAACGGATTGTCACCTAGGGATCTAACCTATCATCACCGGGTAAGTCTCGAAAGGGTTAGTCCTAACAACTATCCTAGCACACTTAGTCCAATGGCGGCTTATGAGGCTCACCACTACCTAGGGTTTGTCATCTTTGAAATCTAAGAGTAGAATCACCGGGTAAGTCTCTTCTAACACTTAGTTGCTAACACTAGGTCACCCTAGGGTAGATTTAACTCAACAAACACTTGGGATTTCAACATTCTAACAATCTAAAACTAGATCCATCGAACCAGGGAGAATCACGGTTTGTTCTATCAAGTCCACGGCCGTGGTTTGACATGAACAATCCGTGGACTTCAACAGAGGCTACGTCCAAGTAAATGACTCATCCAAGGGAAAATCTAAGTCCATCCTATCATAGTCCTAGCCATAACCATCCTTTCCTTACCCTAGAATCACATCTATTTAGCCTACAACATTCATCATAGCAATCGAAATCATCAAACATAATATCATGGTTTCCATTTGTAAGATAATGAAGAGAAAGAGATGAGCAAGTGAAGTAAACAAAACCAAGCTGAAAAATGGAATTAGAATGACTCACAACCCTTCTTAAAGAAGGTTCAATTGGTTCATACAACTCTAGAAATTGATTCCGAAATTCTTCACTACAAAGCTATCCAAGTCTATCAATGGTGTGTTCTTCTTCTTCTCTCCAATGGAGCTCTTCTCCAATGGTGGCTTCCTTCTACCTTCTCCTCCAAAAGAATCTTCTTGTTGAGAGTATTGTTGTGTGTTTAGAGTGATGGGAGAGTACCCAATTGAAAGATGCCCTTCTCAGCCAATGCAGGACCACTTTTATACTACAACTTTCCAAGAGCTAGCCAAGAGATCGTGGAACAACTGTCACGAAAACCTGGCAAGAACCACGGTTGGTTCCACGGCCGTGGACCTTCAGTGAACCGTGGTTTGGTGCTTCAGCTTTGCTTTGATCATTAAGCTTCGATTTGGTGCATGGCTTGTGTTGGCAAGGTTCTATGAGTCCTCCTTAGCCTCTAGTTTACATCCTAATGAGTCCGAGGGTGTGTCATCTTGATGAACGATCCTCAAACGTATCGATTTAGCTCCTAAATCTCCCAAAATACCTACAAAACAATGCACAAGTCCGTGTAGACGTCTATCTCGGCAAAATACGTGAATTGAGTGCAAACGTTGTGAACTAGTGCTATACCATGCATGAATGAGTGACAAATCTATCTAAATGATTACCTAAACCTAAGTCATAAATTGTGTTATCAAAAATACCCCATACTTAAGGTTTGCTCATCCCCGAGCAAATTCTCAACTATAGACTACGAGATGATATGATTTATGTATGCAGAAAAATGGCAAAATCTTTTGGGTTTGTGCTTCTACTATTGGATCACCTTCATAGTCATGTTTTATGGCAACGGACAAGCAATTATGTATTCAAATAAATGAAGGCATGGAAAGACAATTGTACCTAACTCAAAAGCATGCATGAAATGTAAAGATGACGAAGTCAAGATGATCAAGAGCATATCCAATCTAGATTACTAAGTCTTACAAACATGCAAATAGGTCATAAGGTCTTGTGAAATAAAAGGCCAGGAAACGTTGTGATTAGGTGGGGATTTTTCTAGGCTATGTGATGCTAATCCAGGAATGGAACTAACTCCACAATCTTGTCCTCGATCAACTACCCTCAAGTTTATATTTTCTCTATCTTTTCTTTCTTTTCTTTTTCTTTGACTTATTTTTGAGACAATGACATTGGTGTACAAAAGCCGAAACCTTGGTGATTAGCCATCCTCGGGCTTTTTCTATTTTTCGAGGTGCATCCACACCGAGCACACATACCAAAGCTCGTTAGGACTATTGGTTTATTTGACTTTGGCAAGGCACCAACACCCGATTATGTGAAGTGTACCGAGTTACTTGTCATTTAAGCCAACGTCCCCAAACCTATGTTTTCGTCTACACTTTCACAACAAATTCAGCATTTTATTCATGACATTCTTTCATCAACATCTTCACCCCACACTTGCTTTTCACACACATCAACACACTAACATGCTCCTATTCCCGGATGGGTCAAAAGAGGTCAAATTTATATCAATTGAGGTGCTCAAACAATCATGATCAAGATGAAAATTTAGAGGAAGATGAATTGCCTCATTCATTCCTAGATGGTGTGCAAGAACTAGCATGTAATTTCGACCTTCAATGCTCAATCCATTCTAGGCAAACGTCATGATCACAAATCATTCATGGGATTCAAGAGAAGTACTTCAAGTCCACATATGCATTCATCAATTTAACACATAAGGCCATCCATAGCCAATCCATAAGACAAGATTCATCATTAGGGTCATATCCAAGCCTAGAAAGCACAAATTTTTTTTTTTTTTTTTTTTTTTAAATTTTCTGATTTTTATGGGATTTTCGAAATGAATATATACAATGCAAGACATGTGCAAATATTAAACTACCCTAGATGCTCATCATGCAAAGGATCATGCAAACCCCACCCCATACTTAGAAACACATTGTCCCCAATGTGTAAATGAAGTAAAGAAGAGTGAAAGAAGGTTCTCACAATGTAAAAATGGTTTGCTATGGTATTTGGGATTCTCAAGTGGAATTGATGTTGGATGATCCTATCAACCATGGTAGAGAGCTCTAAGTATTCATCAAGGCGTCGGGACCCGCGCTAGGCACCGCTTGCCGTCCAAGTTCCGCGTTCGCTCCACCCATAATTGATGAGGGGTTCATCATCATCATTCACTTGCCAAGCAAGGGTTCCAATGCTACCAAGATTCTAACACACACAAAGCACACACAAAAACAGAAAAATCTAAAACAAAAACAAAATGAGAAAGGGAAAACGTTACCAATGGGTTGCCTCCCACCGAGCGCTCTTTTAAGGTCATTAGCTTGACCAATCTCGGGGGCGTCTCATTCGAGGTGAAGTGTGGCAATCGTATCCACCGGAGCTCCCGGGATATACTTCTTCAACCGGTGCCCATTCACCTTAAAGTTTCCACAATGCTCCCCTCCTATCTCAATAGCTCCATGGGGAAAGATCTTCTTCACCACATATGGCCCGGTCCATCTCGATTTTAGCTTTCCAGGGAAAAGCCGCAGCCTTGAGTTGAAGAGAAGGACAAGGTCGCCTTCACTCAACTCCTTCGGGATGAGGCGCTTGTCATGCCACCGTTTGGTCCTCTCCTTGTAGATCTGGGCATTCTCATAAGCATCCAACCGGATCTCTTCAAGAGCATTTATGTCAAGCAACCTCTTCTCTCCCACCTCCTTGAGGTCAAAATTTAGCCACTTAATGGCCCAATAAGCTCTATGCTCCATCTCTACCGGAAGGTGGCAAGACTTGCCATAGACCAACTTGTAAGGAGTGGTGCCAATTGGTGTCTTGAAAGCGGTCCTATATGCCCACAAGGCATCATCGAGCTTCATAGCCTAATCCTTTCTTGTCCTAGAGACCTTCTTCTCAAGAATTCCCTTTATCTCCCGGTTGGAGATCTCCACTTGGCCACTAGTTTGGGGATGGTAAGGTGTTGCCACCTTATGAGTCACCCCATACTTAGCCAAAAGTGCCCCAAAGTTCCTATTGGTGAAGTGCTTCCCTCCATCACTTATGATCACCCTTGGTGTTCCAAACCTAGGGAAGATCATTCGGTTGAAGAACCGCACCACAACCTTGGCGTCATTTGTAGGAGAGGCGATTGCCTCCACCCATCTCGAAACATAGTCAACCGCCAATAGGATGTAGAGGTTGCCACATGAAGAAGGGAATGGTCCCATGAAGTCTACACCCCACACATCAAATATTTCCACTTCTTGTATGTTGTTCAAGGGCATCTCATTCCTCCTTGAGATGTTGCCTGTCCTTTGGCAAGCATCACAAGCTACCACAAAGCTTTGCACATCCTTGAACAAACTTGGCCAAAAGAAGCCCGACTGCAACACTTTAGCACATGTCTTGTGTGAGCTAGCATGCCCTCCACATGGCAAGGAATGGCAATGGCGGATCACACTCTCCACCTCATCCTCCGGTATGCATCTTCTAAACATTCCATCCGGCCCTCTCTTGAACAAAAGTGGTTCACTCCAATAGTAGTGCCTCACATCCTTGAAGAACTTCTTCCTTTGGGCATATGTCAAACCGGGAGGCACTTCCTCACACACTAAGTAGTTCACAATGTCGGCAAACAATGGCTCACTTCCTCTAGATACTTGGAACAAGCATTCTTCCACCATTTGCAATTGTTCATCCCGGAATGAATCATCAATCGGGATGTCATCTCTTTCAAGCTCCAATGGTGGGAGTCTACTAAGGTGATCCGCCACGGAGTTCTCAGATCCCTTTTTGTCCCGGATTTCTAAATCAAACTCTTGAAGAAGAAGGATCCACCGAATCAACCTAGGCTTGGCATCCTTCTTGGTAAGTAGATAACGGATCGCAGCATGATCCGTATAAACTATGACCTTCGCTCCAATAAGATATGAGCGGAACTTCTCAAATGCATACACAACCGCTAGCAACTCCTTCTCGGTGGTAGCATAATTGAGTTGGGCATCATCTAGCGTCTTGCTAGCATAATAAATGGCATGAGTGCGCCCATCTTTCCTTTGCCCCAAAACAGCCCCAACGGCTACATCGCTTGCATCACACATGATCTCAAACGGTAAACTCCAATCCGGAGGTTGCATGATAGGTGCGGAGATCAAAGCGTTCTTCAACCTACAAAAAGCCTCAAGGCAATCTTTGGAGAAAACAAATTCAACATCCTTCATTAGTAGGTTAGTAAGAGGCTTAGAAATTTTAGAGAAGTCTTGAATAAACCTCCGGTAAAAACCGGCATGCCCTAAGAAACTCCTTACCCCCTTCACCGAAGTAGGTGGTGGCAACTTCTCTATCGTTTCAATCTTGGCCCTATCAACCTCAATGCCACGGTTAGACACAAAGTGTCCTAACACAATACCTTCACTTACCATGAAGTGGCATTTTTCCCAATTCAAGACAAAATTTGTCTCCTCACATCTTTGCAATACTAATGACAAGTTAGCCAAGCAATTATCAAAGGAAGAACCATAAATAGAGAAATCATCCATGAACACTTCCATGATATTTTCAATGTATTCTGAAAAGATAGCCATCATACACCTTTGGAAGGTGGCGGGTGCATTACACAACCCAAATGGCATTCTCCTATATGCAAAAGTACCCCATGGACATGTAAATGTAGTTTTCTCTTGGTCATCGGGGTGGATAGGGATTTGGAAGAATCCACTATAGCCATCTAAATAGCAAAAGTGAGAATGTTGAGCTAACCTCTCTAGCATTTGGTCAATGAAAGGAAGGGGGAAGTGATCTTTCCTAGAGGCCATGCTAAGCTTTCTATAGTCAATGCACATCCTCCATCCCGTAACCGTCCTAGTCGGGATTAGTTCGTTGTTCTCATTAGTCACTACGGTCATCCCACCCTTCTTAGGAACTACATGAACGGGACTAACCCACTTACTATCCGAGATAGGGTAGATGATCCCCGCATCTAGCAACTTAATGATCTCCTTTTTGACTACCTCTTTCATTATAGGATTTAGTCTTCTTTGATGTTCAATAGAGGGTTTATGGTTATCTTCCATCAATATCTTATGCATGCACAAAGAGGGTTTAATGCCAACCAAATCATCAATAGTATAGCCAATGGCTTTCCTATGCAATCTTAGTTCATGCAACAACTTAGCAAGTTCATCATCATTTAAGCATGCATTAACAATCACCGGATATGTTGAATTATCACCAAGAAAAGCATACTTCAAATGAGAGAGGAGGGGTTTAAGTTCAAGTTTAGGAGGACCTTTATCGATTGGAGACGATCCAAATAACGTTGGATGAGATGAGTCCAAAGCAAATGAAGACCGTTCAAGGCTCCTTGAGGCTTGATCATCAATGAGGTCTGATTCTGGGGGAACCACGGTTGGAACCACGGTTGGCTCCACTTCCACGGCCGTGGACCTTGCCTGGCTTGTTTGTTGAGGCTTTACAGAGAGTTCTACGGCCGTGGAACCACTTCCACGCCCGTGGAACTTGCAGCTGTTCAGCATGTCTTCGTGAACTTCAAATCCAACTCTTGTCTCCTTCTTTAGTGCTTCCAAGGCCTTGATTTCTTCATTGCAAGCCTCCTCAACACCTTCCTCCATCATACTTAAGGTAAGAACCTTCTCCAAGGGATCCTTGATCAAGATCGAGCTCACAGCTTCTCTAGATTCCTCTTGCTCGACTATGTTGAAGACATCCTCATCAAGGGTTGGCCCTTTCATCATTGTGGACAACTTGAACTTGATGTTCTCTTCTCCAATGTTGAAGGAGAGAGTCCCATTCTTGCAATCCACTAGGCATCCGGAGGTGGCTAGGAAGGGTCTTCCTAAGATGATGGGAACCGGATAGTCCGCCGGAATATCCAAGACAACAAAATCAATTGGCACATAGAATCCTCCTAGTTGCACCGGGATGTCTTCTAAGATCCCAACCGGATGTGTGATAGAACGGTCCGCCATATAAAGGGTCATCTTGACCGGTTTCGGCTCTCCTAGCCCAACCTTGTTGCAAAGTGCAAGCGGTATGATGCTTACACTTGCTCCAAGATCACAAAGGGCCTCATACTTCACATCTCCCACTCCAATTGGGACACAAAAGGAACCCGAATCTCTTAGCTTGGGAGGCATCTCCTCCTTCATTGTTTGGATCAATTCCGAAGATCTCTTGGTCATTCTTATCTCCCCATACTCCTCCAACTTCCTTTTGTTGGAGAGTATCTCTTTCAAGAACTTGCCATATGCCGGCATTCCTAAAATAGCATCCATGAACGGAATATTAATATGCAATTTAGACATTAGTTCAAGGAATTACCAAAGTGATTGTCCAAGCGAGCTCTTGCTCGTGATTGAGGGAATGGTAGTGGTAGCTTGTATGGAGGCGGTGCCACATATGTTGGCTCAACATCCTTGCTCTTGCCTCCATCTCCTTGCAAAGTCTCTTCCTCTATCACCACTTGTTTCCCTTTAGCATTCTCCTAGGGCAAAGGGTCCTTCATACTCAACCCACTCCTCGTTGTGATGGCCAACACTTGGCCTCTTGGGTTGTCTTCTGTCCTTCCGGGAAGCCTTCCCGGATCTCTATGGGCTTCACCCGCTTTTTGGAACACTTGTGCTTCCAAAACCTTTTGAGCCTTAGAAATGGAAGTCACTGTGCTCTCAAGACCACTCAACCTTCCAAGCAATTGCTCAAACATCATTTCGGTCCTATCCTTTGGAGGTTGAGTAAATCCGGGTGGAGGTTCTTGTGATGCTTTTGGTGGTGGAGTTGTTCTTGTGGAAGCGGGAGGATTCAAGGCTCCATCCGGGTTAGAATAGGAAAACCCGGGATGGTTGTGGTTGGGCCGGTAATTGTTGAATTGCCGGTTGTTGTTGAAGTTTCTTGGGCCTTGATAGTTGTTGTAGTTGCCCCTTCCCATGTAGTTCACATCTTCCTCCTTGGAAGATAGATTAGCTTGCACTTGCACTTGAGGAGTTGCTTGGTTCTTCAAAGTTGTAGCACACAACTCCCTCAAAGACTTTAGCTCGTTGTTGATGGCGTCAAGCTTGAAGTTGCTCATGGTGACTTCACTCACCTCATATGCTCCCGCCTTTCTCCCTTCACTCTTCCTATGGGAGTATTTCTCAATCACTAGAGCTTGTTTCTCTACAAACTCCCAAGCTTCATCTAAATGCTTCTCCATGAAAGTCCCACCGGAAAGAGATTGGAGCTTGAATTGGCTATCTTCATCAAGTCCTTTGAAGTAGATCTCCAATAACTCGATTTTCGGTATACCATGGTGTGGACAATCTAGGAGAAGGTCTTTGAACCTCTCCCAAGACTTGAATAAACTCTCTCTATCCTTCATCATGAAGGCATTGATCTTCCCTCTTAACTCGGTAGTCTTGGAAGTTGGGAAGAACTTAGTCAAAAACTCGGTTGTCATCTCCTCCCAAGTACCAACTCGACCTTGTGGAATAGATTGATACCAAGCCAAGGCTTTATCCTTAAGAGAGAAAGAGAAAGCCCTAAGCTTATGGTTGTTGCTCTCCAATCTAGGCGGTCTAAGAGTCTCCATCAAGATCTCATAGTTCATCAAGTGTTGATGAGGAGACTCTCCTTCCATCCCTCCAAATTGATTATGCCGGATCATTTGTAGAACTTGAGGGCGGAGTTCGTAATCATGGGCTGCGGGATCTCCTAAGTTCACACCCGGACGGTGTGCTCTTTGTGCCGGATCCATACGTTGCCCCAACATTTGTGGCTCTTCCATAGCAATGGGCACAACCCTAATATTCACCGCCGCCGGCTGCGGTTGAGGTGGAGGTGGAGGAGGTTGTTGACGGTTAAGCTCTCTTTGCACAAGAGCTTGCCTAATCTCCTCAATCTCCCTCCTAGTTGCCTCTTGCCTCTCATTGGCAAGTCTCCTTTCATTCTCCAAAGCTTCATCCCTTATCCTAATATGCTCTAAAGCCTCATCCAACTCAGCTTGGAGATCTCTTCCGGCCATCTCTTTTCCCTTTTTAATGCTCTTGGATCTAGATCTAAGGGTTTTCTCCGGTTCGAGATCGAATGGAGCTAAATCCTTGCCATGAGATCTTCGCATACACCTAAAGAGTGAGATGTCCTGAAAAGAAAAGACACAAACCAAAAAGAGATCAAAAGTAACAAGAAAGATCTACACTATAAACAATCACAAAATAGACTCAATCTAGACCTCGATCCCCGGCAACGGCGCCAAAAACTTGTTACGCTAAGATCGTGTGATGTGCACGCAATAAGCTTTAAATTTATACTCGTTATATTTCTCCTAACTCCTAGCGAACCCGCAGTGTACGGGACGTTTGTAGTAGGGATAGTATTCCGAGGTCGAACACAAAGACTAAGGTGAGATTGACTCGATTTATGATTAAGTTTAGTGAAGATCTAGGTTAAGAAAAGAGGAAGAAATAGAAAAGAAAATCTCAAATGTTTTTGGTTGGTTTTTAGGTGATCAATAAAAGATCACAATTCATGCAAGGTAAACAATCAACTAACAAATCAATGCAAACAAACAAGCTAAACACGAGATATGAGTCAAATAGAGAAAAGCGGATTCTAGGGGTTGGAAGTTCCGGTTATGGCATAGGACTCAAGCTACCTAATCATTCCTTGGATTAGCTATGATATGTTGGGATTTAGTGTTTCTAGATTGGGATCAATCACCGGGTAGGTCTCATGGTCCACTAGTCCGTCCCTAAGGTCTCATCACCGGGTAAGTCTCTAAGAACCTAAGGGATGGAATTCTACACAAACCGGATTGTCACCTAGGGATCTAACCTATCATCACCGGGTAAGTCTCGAAAGGGTTAGTCCTAACAACTATCCTAGTACACTTAGTCCAATGGCGGCTTATGAGGCTCACCACTACCTAGGGTTTGTCATCTTTGAAATCTAAGAGTAGAATCACCGGGTAAGTCTCTTCTAACACTTAGTTGCTAACACTAGGTCACCCTAGGGTAGATTTAACTCAACAAACACTTAGGATTTCAACATTCTAACAATCTAAAACTAGATCCATCGAACCAGGGAGAATCACGGTTTGTTCTATCAAGTCCACGGCCGTGGTTTGACATGAACAATCCGTGGACTTCAACAGAGGCTACGTCCAAGTAAATGACTCATCCAAGGGCAAATCTAAGTCCATCCTATCATAGTCCTACCCATAACCATCCTTTCCTTACCCTAGAATCACATCTATTTAGCCTACAACATTCATCATAGCAATCGAAATCATCAAACATAATATCATGGTTTCCATTTGCAAGATAATGAAGAGAAAGAGATGAGCAAGTGAAGTAAACAAAACCAAGCTGAAAAATGGAAATAGAATGACTCACGACCCTTCTTAAAGAAGGTTCAATTGGTTCATACAACTCTAGAAATCGATTCCGAAATTCTTCACTACAAAGCTATCCAAGTCTATCAATGGTGTGTTCTTCTTCTTCTCTCCAATGGAGCTCTTCTCCAATGGTGGCTTCCTTCTACCTTCTCTTCCAAAAGAATCTTCTTGTTGAGAGTATTGTTGTGTGTGTAGAGTGATGGGAGAATACCCAATTGAAAGATGCCCTTCTCAGCCAATGCAGGACCACTTTTATACTACAACTTTGCAAGAGCTGGCCAAGAGATCGTGGCACAGCTGCCACGAAAACCTGGCAAGAACCACGGTTGGTTCCACGGCCGTGGACCTTCAGTGAACCGTGGTTTGGTGCTTCAGCTTTGCTTTGATTATTAAGCTTCGATTTGGTGCATGGCTTGTGTTGGCAAGGTTCCATGAGTCCTCCTTAGCCTCTAGTTTGCATCCTAATGAGTCCGAGGGTGTGTCATCTTGATGAACGATCCTCAAACGTATCGATTTAGCTCCTAAATCTCCCAAAATACCTACAAAACAATGCACAAGTCCGTGTAGACGTCTATCTCGGCAAAATACGTGAATTGAGTGCAAACGTTGTGAACTAGTGCTAAACCATGCATGAACGAGTGACAAATCTCTCTAGATGATTACCTAAACCTAAGTCATAAATCGTGTTATCAACCACGACCTCTGGCACAACCACGGGCGTGGAATTGGAAGAGTTGGCACTTCTGGACATTACAGAGAGTTCCACGGGTGAAACCTCGGTCGTGGAAATTGCCCTTTGTCCGTGGTTCCTACCATGATTCAGCACTACTTCGTGCACTTCAAATTCAGCAGTTGTCTCCTTTTCTAATGCATCCAAAGCTTGGATTTCTTCATTGCAATCATCCTCAACTCCTTCCTTCATCAAACTAAAGCTAAGAACCTTCTCAAGTGGGTCCTTGATCAAGATCGAGCTCACAACTTCTCTAGACTCCTCTTGCTCAACAATGTTGAAGACATCTTCACCAAGGGCCGGCCCCTTCATCATTGTGGACAGCTTGAACTTGATATTCTCTTCTCCTATGTTGAAGGAGAGGATTCCATTTTTACAATCCACTAAACATCCGGATGTGGCTAAGAATGGCCTCCCTAAGATGATAGGAACCGGGTAGTCCGCCGGGATGTCTAAGACAACAAAGTCGATTGGCACATAGAACTTCCCAAGCTGAACCGGTATGTCCTCTAGGATTCCTACGAGGTGAGTGATTGAACGGCCGCCATGTAGAGGGTCATCTTGACCGGCTTTGGCTCTCCTAGCCCAACTTTGTTGCAAAGTGCAAGCGGTATAATGCTTACACTTGCTCCAAGGTCACATAGGGCTTCATATTGCACTTCTCCAACCCCAATTGGCACACAAAAAGATCCCGGATCTCTTAGTTTAGGAGGCATCTCCTCCCTCATAGTGTGAATCAACTCGGAAGATCTCTTTGTCGTTCTCACTTCTCCATACTCCTCCAACTTCCTCTTGTTGGAGAGTATCTCCTTCAAAAACATTCCATAGGCCGGCATACCTAGAATATCATCCATGAACCGAATGTTAATATGCAATTTAGACATGAGTTCAAGGAATTTACCGAAATGTTTGTCCAAACGAGCTCTTGCTCGTGATTGTGGGAATGGTAGTGGTGGCTTGTATGGAGGTGGTGCCACATATGTTGGCTCATCATCCTTGCTCTTGCCTCCTTCTTCTTGCAATGGCTCTTCCACCACTACTACTTGCTTTCCCTTGTCATTCCCCTTAGGTAAGGAATCTTTCATGCTCAGCCCACTCCGTATTGTAGTGGCCAACACTTGGCCTCTTGGGTTGTCCTCGTTCCTGCCGGGAAGCTTTCCCGGATCCCTTTGTGCTTCACCCGCCTTTTGGAACACTTGTGCTTCTAGCACCTTTTGAGCCTTAGAAATGGATGTCACCGTGCTCTCAAGTTCACTCAACCTTCCAAGCAATTGTTCAAACATCATTTTGGTTCTATCCTTTGGAGGTTGAGTAAAACTGGGTGGAGGCTCTTGTGAAGCCTTAGCTGATGGTGCTGCGTTTGTGGAAGCGGGAGGGTTCAAGGCACCATCTGGGTTAGAATAGGAGAACCCGGGATGGTTGTGATTAGACCGGTAATTGTTATATTGTCGGCTGTTGTTGTTGAAGTTCCTAGGGCCTTGATAATTGTTGAAGTTACCCCTTCCCATGTAGTTAACATCCTCCTCTTTGGAAGCCAAATTGGCTTGCACTTGCACTTGAGGACTTGCTTGATTCTTCAAGGTTGTGGCACACAACTCCCTCAAAGACTTAAGCTCATTGTTGATTGCATAGAGTTTGTAGTTGCTCATGGTGACTTCATTGACTTCATATACCCCCGGTTTCCTCCCATCGCTCTTCCTATGGGATTACTTCTCTGTCACCAAGGCTTGCTTCTCTACAAACTCCCAAACCTCATCTACATTCTTCTCCATGAATGTTCCACCGGAAAGTGATTGGAGCTTGAATTAGCTATCCTTATCAAGCCCCTAGAAATAGATCTTGAATAGCTCTATCTTCGGTATCCCATCGTGTGGACAATGTAGTAGCTAGGATTTCCGAATTTTAATTAATGTTGATTAACTTAATCAGTGATAGTAATTGACATATAACTCGCGAAGATTGCGTAAGTGTTGAATATAAGTCCCACCGTTATGTTCCTGGCCTAATTTTGGGCTTATGGTAAATTTTCACTTTTTCCCCCAGGTAATAATTTTTACCCTCCGGTATTATTTGGAGAATTTGGGAGCTCCAATTAATAAAAATGCAGTTGAGAGAAATGATCAGGACATCGGACATGTCTTATATATGAAATAACATGGAAAGACAAAACAAACAAAAGAGTCGCTATTTCGTTTCTTAACAGCTGAGAAAGAGGGCTTAGGAATACACGTTTTCCGAGACAATTGTGGAATAATTATCCCTACAATATTCAAGATCTATTATTCCAATTTCGAAAAAGTTTGGAGAAGGGGGTTCAACCCGCCATTGGATCGATAAAAGGATAATTATCGACTTCGCTAAAGGATAATTATCGACTTCACTATTAATAGCGGAAAATCGTTTATTAATTCATTTGCTTTCACGTTTCCTCGTAAAAGCTCTAATTTCTGTCAAACTTCAAACTCAGATCTACTCTCCGTTTCTAATCCGATTTCAATTCCGTTTGAGTTTTTTGATTCCTCTCTTCATTCTCTTTATATCGGTACCGAGTTTTTTCATTTCCGAGCAGATGAAGACCTGGTCGAGAATATATGTCACCAGGACAGTTCCGTCGCTCAAATTCCGGTGAATTTGATGTTGTACATGCGTAGCCTGCGTCGTTGTGATTCCAAATCTTCTTTCAGTTCGTCAATCGGGTTAGTAACGAATAAGTTGTGAATTTATTCGTTTTCCGTACTGCAATTTGGCCTAAATCGACCTTAGACTTTTCAAAATGGATAATTAGAAATTCCATTATCATCATTATATTATTCTGGTGTTTATGGGTCGTTTGTTGATGAAATCTGATGATAGGTGGGTTTAGAAATGGCCTGCGGGCAAAACGTTATTCTGGTGAAATTTAATTAATTAATTAAAGGTTAATTAATTAAATTAGGATTAAATTTGAGATTTAGGAATACTGATTAGATGCATGCTAGGTGTTAGAATGATTTGAGGATCATGATGATGTTATGGATATCGGTTATGGCTTTAAGGATTAGTATGTGTACGAGTATGATGAGATGTTATGTTGAGGATATGCCTTAGGCATTTATGAATGTGTTGAGGATCTGAGGTTTAGATTTGAGATATAGGTTGGTTGTGGTTAGTGAGACGTGTCTCCTAACCTTTGTAGTATGTGATTGTGTGTGCCTTGCTATTGCAGGCGTTGATTACTTCCCCAAGGGGAAGCTGTGACGTGGTATAGGTTACGAGTATATCAGGTAAGTCCATAGGACTTACTTAGCGTCCAGTTGTGGATTGTATGATTGTGATGGTTGTGTGTGTTCATATGATTGTGCATTTATAACCTAAACCGGACTAGGATGACCATTCATTACATTTATTTGGCCCAAGTGTATTATAACGGGCGGTAACCGCCGGTCTCCGCCTGTTGGTTAGGAGGAGATGCCCTGAAGATGATCTCACAGGAGGGGACGAGTGAAGGTCACCCCCATGCAAAACTCATGTGTTACGTTGGATGGGACGGGGTTCTTGAGGCTCCTCGTGTTACAAAAGAAGTTGAATTAGTAATGGAATAACGTAATGAAAGATAATAAATGAATGTGTGTGGTATTGCATGTTTGAGATGTTGATGTGTGGTTGTGCTATTACCTTCATGCTTTTCATTGCTGTATTCATACCGTGTTGTAGTTTTCTACAGGTTAGGAATACTGCAGAGTGAGCCAGATGGTGTGACAAACCGAGGAGTTCTGTACATTAGGATGCGTGAGATGTGGAATCTTTTGTGGTTGTGGTTTATGTTGTTGTTTTGTACTCGGCTATGAGTTTGTAAACTCTTTTGATGTATCATACTCAACTTTTATGTATTCGATTTTAATCTACCCGTGCCTTGTTGTAAGATCCAATGAACTTGTTGTCAGGCTAGGGTTAGGATCCATTGTGAGATCCTAGACCAGTATCCGTTGCTGTGTTGCCTATGCCAGAGAACGAGTTTGAAGAGGCTGATCGTGTCTCCATGAGTAGATTCGAGTTTCAAGAGTATATGCTGCAAGTATATGAAGCGGCGATAGCGGGTAGATCTACACCGGATTTACCAACATCTGTGAGATCAACTGAAGCTTCTGGATTAAAGAAGAAACAACGGGTTGAATCAACAGAAGACGAGATTGGATATTCGGGTTGCAAACCAAGCCCGACTTGTGGACGTTTGAGTACTTCTTGTTTCACACGGACTTCAGGTGAACCGAGGACTTGTTACAATTGTGGGAAGCCTGGACATGTACGACCATAGTGTCCAAGATCGCTAGTGACTTGCTTTACCTGTGGTAGACAGGGTCATAGAACTGTCTTCTGTAAGCAAACTGGAGTGGCATCACGATAGAGTTTTATTTGTGCTAGTGTGATGGGAGGTGGTCAGAAGACACCTCAACAACAGACGCGGGGGCAACATAGAATCCCAAATTATTCGCCTACTCAAGAATCCGTTCCCAGGCTGATTAGAGGTAAGGGTCGTGGTAGGAGTACCACTGATACTAGAAGAGCTCAAGGTAGAGCCTTTGAGCTGGGCAATGCAGAGGAGCCACCCGTACTAGTGGCAAGGATGAGACGTATATGTCTCAACTGTGGTTATCCAGATCATGTGTGCTCTGAGTGTCGCATGGCACCGATAGCTTGCTTCACCTGTGGTGAACTTGGCCATCTAGCCCCTTTATGTCAACAAGGTAGTGTTTCTTCTCATCAAGACCTTCCTCTTTCCGATGCAGAAAGAGTGGAAGTGGAGGCTATGGCGATGACCTCAATGATACCTGAGGAGCATATGTATGAGATTGAGTAATGATATGCAGTAGAGCTTCGGGCGTTAGCTGTTACAGGTACCATTCTTGTTAATGGTTTACCTAGTGGAGTTTTGTTTGTTATGAGTGCTATGCACCTCTTGTCTTTCGATGCATGTGTTAATAGTTAATTGTGGGTACAGTAGAAGATAAATCTTCCTTTATAGAATTACGAGTTACGGGTCTTAGGTACCCGCGAGATATGTGGTTGTTCCCTTTGTTCAGGGACTTGTGTATGGCTTGAAGACTTCTTTGTCATGCCTTAGGTGCATGAGAAGGTCTTTATGTGTGTGGTGGACGAATAGATATCATGTTGGTTTAGATAGTAGTAGGAGGACTATTATAGTCTCTACTGAGATCGACTAAGTAGAGGTTTTCCGAGGTTATGACCTTTGAGGAGGTGAGTTGTCTTTAGTTCCGTATGAGCAGCGAGGTTGATAACACTAGAGGGTGATGTTTTTTTTAATATTGTGCCATGAAGGAAAGATATAGTTCCACACTGAAGAGTATTCTAGTGGTATATGATCTGATAGACGTGTTACTGAACCGTCTAATCTATCACCTCAACGGAATGAGGACTTCGATATTATGTTGAAGTATGGTACGAGACTGGTTGGGAGAAGGCCTATGAGGTATATGGCTTGTTGAGTTGTTAGAAACTGAAGAAGCAATTTGAAGAGTGGTTTGAGACGGGCTCCGTTCGCCCTAGCACGTTCATTGCTACGTATGGACGACTTGTTGGATCAACTAAGAATAGCAATTGTGTTTTTAAGATTTCCGTATGCTTAGGATATCATCAGCTAAGGATGAGAGAGCATCGTGGGCGTAAGACAACATTCCATACCCGTTATGGACATTATGAGTTGTAGTGTTGTCATCTGAGTTGAGGAACGTCCTAGTAGTCGTTATAGGAGTTGATGAACAGTGTCTTCATCTACTTCCTTGATTAGTTGGTGATAGACCTTATTGATGACGTTTGGTGTACTCTCACAACGGAGAGGAACGTACCGGTTATTTGAGGACGGTTTTGTAGAATCTGAGGGATATAAGCTAGTGTGCTATGCTCCCTAAATGTGAATTGAGATGCCAGAAGTAACCTTCAAGGTCATGTTGTTCTGCCAGCGGGATCATAGTTGATGTGACGAGGAGTGAGTATGTTGCCTTGTGGATGATGTTGTTGAACATTAAGGGAATGCGTAGTTCTCGGCCCAATCGATTGCTACCAACACTTTGAGGAAGGATTCTATGTGATTGTGCATCCAATTACGAGTCTTCTGAGGAAGACCACCATAAGTGTGTGGTTGAAGTAGTAGATCAGGTTAAAGTGTTACTGACCTGGAGATGAGCTCATCCACTACCAGTATTGTAGTGGAAGTGAGAGGACCTTTCTGTGGACTTGTGATGGGATTGAGACCCAATAAGAGTTTTGGTGTTATCCAGATTATTGGTAACAGATTTACAAAGTCGACACGTTCCATCTCCACTGAGAGACGTGGCCAGTGAATGAAATAACAAAGGAGTACAATAGACAGATGGTGGGACTCCATAAGTGTACCGGGGACGATCGACTATGTTTGTAGTAAACGTGTTACTTTGAGGTTTTGATAGCAGATTCAGACTGCTTGGGGAACGCGTCTACACTTCATGATTGAGATTTACCTTAAATAGACGGTCAGTCTGAAAGGACCCTCCAGACCGTAGAGAACATGTTGCGAGCTTGTGGGATGGATTGGGAATATGGACGATCTATTTATCTCCCACTCGTTGAATTCTTATACCACGACCGTTGGCATGCATCTATATGGATGGTCCCTATGAGACATTGTGTAGACATAGGTGTCATACACCTTTATGCGGGGATGAGCCTGGCAGTACTAGTGGGTTAGCGCCAGAGCAAATTCAGGATGATATAGCTCAAGTAACGTTAATCAGAGAAAGGATGATGGGTGCACAGAGTCGCCAGAAGTCGTATGCAGATTGGAGGCGTCGACCTCTAGAGTTCAGGGTAGGAGCTCATGTCTGGTTGAGAGTATCTCCGACGTGAGGCGTCAGACGTTATGGCATAAAGGGAGAGTTGAGTCCCCGATAGGTCGGTCCTTTCGAGATACTGAATAGAGTTGGAAGAGCAGTGCACAGATTGGCTTTGCCATCGAAGTTAGAGGGTGTTCACCCTATGTTTCATGTGTCTCAGCTGAGGAAGTACATACCAGATTTGAGGCACATTGTGAGTCATGATGATCTAGTGGTTGAGCCGGATCACACTTTTGTAGAACAACCTTTTGCGGTTCTAGGCAAAGAGGTGTGAGACGCCTGCATTCGAAGGATATTCCTATGATGAGACTACGCAGGAGACTGAGGATAGTATCCAGGGGAACTATCTAGATTTTTACGCCGGGACAGATGCACCTGTAGGATCCACGATTAGATTTTGGTGCTATCGTAGTGAGTGCATGCTATGCTATGTGCTTATGTGATATGTTGTGTTTTCGTGCTAGTTGTGAGTTGTGCATATGATCTGTTAGATCTTGTTCGCTAGTACGAGATAGGTATAGCTGGAGATGGTTCTTTCCTCCATGCTACGGTGTATGTGTTAGGATTAGCAGAAGATGGTTCTTTCCTCCATGCTATCTTTGATGGACATAGTTTGAGTGGAGATGGTTTTCCTCCACATAGTTGTGTTGCGAGTACGATTGGCTGGAGACGGCTTTCCTCCATGCCTTGTGACGTGGTTAGTAGTTGGCTAGAGATGATTTTTCTTCTATGCCTTTGGATAGCGTTATGATCTTGTTGTTGGAGTTGGTGATTCCTCTATGCCGTATTTTGAGGTTATAGAGTGTTATAGGTTGATACGTTTGAACGGAGATGTGATACCTCCGATAGAGAGAGTGTCTATACCTCGGCGTATGGGTCCGAGAGGATTTGAGAATTGTTCAAGTTTCGGGACGAAACTTTTTCTTAAGGGGTGTGTGATGCAATAGCTAGGATTTTCGAATTCTAATTAATGTTGATTAACTTAATTAGTGATAGTAATTGACATATAACTCGCAAAGATTGCGTAAGTGTTGAGTATAAGTCCCACCGTTATGTTCCTGGCGTAATTTTGGGCTTATGGTGAAATTTTCACTTTTTCCCCCGGGTAATTATTTTTACCCTCCGGTATTATTTGGAGCATTTGGGAGCTCCAATTAATAAAAATGCAGTTGAGAGAAATGATCAGGACATCGGACATGTCCTAGATCTGAAATAACATGGAAAGGCAAAACGGACAAAAGAGTCGCTAGTTCGTTTCTTAACGGCTAAGAAAGACGGCTTAGATATACACGTTTTCCGAAGCAATTGTGAAATAATTATCCCTACAATATTCAAGATCTATTATTCCAATTTCGAGAAGTTTGGAGAAGGGGGTTCAACCCGCCATTGGATCGATAAAAGGATAATTATCGACTTCGCTAAAGGATAATTATCGACTTCACTATAAATAGCGGAAAATCGTTTATTAATTCATTTCCTTTCACGTTTCCTTGTAAAAGCTTTGATTTCTCTCAAACTTCAAACTCAGATCTACTCTCCGTTTCTAATCCGATTTCAATTCCGTTTGAGTTTTTGGATTCCTCTCTTCATTCTCTTCATATCGGTACCGAATTTCTGCATTTCCGAGCAGATGAAGACCTGATCGAGCATATATGTCACCAGGACAGTTCTGTCGCTCAGATTCTGGTGAATTTGATGTTGTACATGCGTAGCCTGCGTCGTTGTGATTCCGAATCTTCTTTCAGATCGTAAATCGTGTTAGTAACGAATAAGTTATGAATATATTCGTTTTCCGTACTACGATTTGGCCTAAATCGACCTTAGGCTTTTCAAAATGGATAATTAGAAATTCCATTATCATCATTATATTATTCTGGTGTTTATGGGTTGTTTGCTGATGAAATCTGATGATAGGTGGGTTTAGAAATGGCCTGCGGGCAAAACGTTATTCTGGTGAAATTTAATTAATTAATTAAAGGTTACTTAATTAAATTAGGATTACATTTGAGATTTAGGAATACTGATTTGATGCATGCTAGGTGTCAGAATGATTTGAGGATCATGATGATGTTATGGATATCGGTTATGACTTTAAGGATTAGTATCTGTACGAGTATGATGAGATGTTATGTTGAGGATATGCCTTAAGCATTTATGAATGTGTTGAGGATCTGAGGTTTAGATTTGAGATATAGGTTGGTTGTGGTTAGTGAGACGAGTCTCCTAACCTTTGTAGTATGTGATTTGTGTGCCTTGCTATTGCAGTCGTTGATTACTTCCCCAAGGGGAAGTTGTGACGTGGTACAGGTTACGAGTATATCAGGTAAGTCCAAAGGACTTACTTAGCGTGCAGTTGTCGATTGTATGATTGTGATGGTTGTCTGTGTTCATTGATTGTGCATTTATAACCTAAACCGGACTAGGATGACCATTCATTACATTTATTTGGCCCAAGTGTATTATAACGGGCGGTAAACGCCGGTCTCCGCCTGCTGGTTAGGAGGAGGTGCCCTGAATATGATCTCACAGGAGGGGACGAGTGAAGGTCACCCCCATGCAAAACTCCTGTGTTACGTTGGATGGGACGGGGTTCTTGAGGCTCCTCGTGTTACAAAAGAAGTTGAATTAGTAATGGAATAACGTAATGAAAGATAATAAATGAATGTGTGTGACATTGCATGTTTGAGATGTTGATGTGTGGTTGTGCTATTACCTTCATGCTTTTCATTGCTGTTGCTAACGGTTTCATACCGTGTTGTAGTTTTCTGCAGGTTAGGAATACTGCAGAGTGAGCCAGATGGTGTGACAAGACGAGGACTTCTGTACATTAGGATGCGTGGGATATGAGATCTTTTGTGGTTGTGGTTTATGTTGTTGTTTTGTACTCGGCTATGAGTTTGTAAACTCTTTTGATGTATCATTCTCAGCTTTTATGTATTTGATTTTAATCTACCTGTGCCTTATTGTAAGATCCAGTGAACTTGTTGTCAGACTAGGGTTAGGATCCATTGTAAGATCCTAGCCCAATGTGACACTCCAAGTCCCGCGGATTTGGGGTGTTACAGACAATCTAGGAGGAGGTCCTTGAACCTCTCCCAAGACTTGAATAGGCTCTCTCTATCCTTCATCACGAAGGCATTGGTCTTCCCTCTTAGTTCAGTTGTCTTGGAAGGTGGGAAGAACTTTGTCAAGAACTCGGTTGTCATCTCCTCCCAAGTACTCACACGTCCTAGTGGAATGGATTGGTACCATGCCAAGGCCTTGTCCTTTAGTGAGAAGGAAAAAGCCCTAAGCTTATGGTTATTGTTCTCCAATCTAGGCGGCCTTAGAGTCTCCATCAAGATCTCATAGTTCATCAAGTGTTGATGAGGAGACTCTCCTTCCATCCCTCCAAATTGATTATGCCGGATCAGTTGTAGCACTTGAGGGCGGAGCTCATAGTCATGGGTTGCGGGATCTCCTAAGTTTACACCCGGACGGTGTACTCTTTGGGCTGGATCCATACGTTGCCCTAGTGTTTGTGGCTCCTCAATGATGATTGGCTCAAACCGAACATTAACCGCCGGCTGCGCTGGTGGTGGTGGTGGAGGTTGTTGACGATTAAGCTCCCTTTGCACAAGAGCTTGCCTAATCTCTTCAATTTCCCTCCTAGTTGCTTCTTGCCTCTCATTGGCAAGTCTCCTCTCATTCTCCAAGGCTTCATCTCTTAGCCTAAGTTGCTCTAAGGCTTCATTTAACTCAGCTTGAAGATCTCTTCCGGCCATCTCCTTCTTCTTCTTAATGCTCTTGGATCTAGTCTTAAGGGTTTTCTCCGGTTCGGGATCGAATGGAGCTAAATCCTTATCACGAGATCTTTGCATGCACCTAAAGAATGAGAGATGTCCTAAAAATTCAAAGATACAAACCAAACAAGATCAAAAGCAACAAGAAAGACCTATACTATAAACAATCACACAAAATGATTCAATCTAGACCTAGTCCCCGGCAACGGCGTCAAAAACTTGTTACGCTAAGATTGTGTAGCACAAAAGTCTTAAATTTATAACTCGATATATTTTCCTAACTCCTGGCGAACCCACAGTGTATGGGTCGTTTTGTAGCAAGGATAGTATTCCGAGGTCGAACACAGAGACTAAGGTAAAATCGAATCAAATAAATGATTATGGATAGTTCAAATTTAGTCTAAGAAAAGAGAAAGGAATAAAGAAATGAAAATCATAATATTTTTGGGTTGGTTTTGTGGTGGTCAAACAAGATCAATTGATGCAAGATTATAAAACAAACTAACAAATCTAGCTAGCAACACAAGCAAGCAACACAAACACGAGATATGTGATAAAAGAGAGAAAAGCGAATTCTAGGGGTTAGGACTTCCGGTTATGGCATTGGACTCAAGCTTCTAATCAACCTTGGACTAGCTATGGTATGTTGGGAAATGGTGTTTCGCAAATGGGATCAATCACCGGGTAGGTCTCATGATCCACTAATCCCGCAACTAAGGTCCTATCACCGGGTAAGTCTCTAGGAGCCTAAGGTTGGGAAATCTACACAAACCGGATTGCTATCTAGGGGTCTAACCTCTCCTTACTAGGTAAGTCTCGGGAAGGAAAGTCCAAAACATCAATCCTAGCACATTCAGTCGAATAGCGGCTTGTGAGGCTCACTACTACCTATAGTTCATCATCTTTGGTACCTAAGATCAAGAATCACCGGGTGGGTCTCTGCTCTCATTTAGTTTGCTAGCATTAGGTCACCCTAGGCTAGATTATACTTAAAAAACACTAGGATTTCAACAATCTAACATCCTAACATTCAAATTCATCAATACAAGCACAACAGAGAAAATCACGGGCAGTTCATCCTAAACCACGGCTGTGGAAAGGGCAAGAACAAACCGTGATTTGTAACAGAGGTTAGGTTCGCGCAAGCAAATCATCCAAGGGTACATTTAAGTCTATTCTATCATAGTCCAAGCCATAACCATCGTTCCATTACCCTAGAATCACTACTGTTTAGCGAACAACAAGCATTTTAACATTCAAACTCAACAAACAATCATTCATGGCTTCCATAGCAAGAAAATGAAATGAAAGAGAAGAGAAACAAGTAAACACAAGTAAACCAAGCTGAATATATGTTTAAGAAAGACTTACAACCCTTCAAAAGAAGGTCTAAATCGTTCCTTATAAATCCTTGCAAATTGTCTTGAACAAGCTCGCTCAAAAACCACTCAAAAAGCTATAAAAACTCTAAAACTAGTGTTGTTCTTCTTCTTCTCCAAATGAGAGTGTTTTCTTCCTCCCCAAGATTAGCTTCTAATAGAATGATGTGTTATGAGAGAGTGTGGAGGAGGATCCTCCAACAACAGCCTGCAGGACCACTTATATTCTCCACCAAGAGCAAGAGTCAATTATAGAGATCGTGGGACAGTTGTCACAACTGTCCAGAGAGAACCACGGCCAAAACCACGGGCGTGGAAATGGCCTCTGGGCTATGGTTTTGGTGGTTCAGCTTCCTTTGGATCGTTAAGCCACGACTTGATGCAAGGCATACACCAACAAGGTCCTATGTGTTCTCCTTAGCTCCTAGCTTGCTTCTTAATGAGTCCAGAAGTGTGTCATCACGAGGAATGATCCTCGAATGTATTGATTAAGCTCCAAAAGTTCCCTAAAATACCTACAAAACCGACAATAGTTCGTGTAGACATCTATCTCAACAATATGCAGGAATTAAACGTAAACGTCATGAACTAATGCCAAACAATGCATGAATAACGGGAAAAACTATCTAAATGGATGCCTAAACTAATGTTATAAATCGTGTTATCAATCTTCATGCAAGCTGGATTTTTTCACTCTTACTCACATCACATTACATTTGTTCATTTTAGCACTTTTGTACTATGTAGAACTTTATCTCTTCATTTCTTCTTTTTCAACTAGATCCACACGGTGCACAATTGGATTTTGCGATTTGACTTTTGTTCCTTTTCTCTTTATGCACTTATACCACAATGATCTTTATACATTGATGTTCTTTACTACACAAAACCCATACTTGAATCTTGCTTTCTTTCTCCAATACATGGTGTCACCTCCTAATTCAACGATGAGTCAAATGAAGCTAAACATGGCTAGGGGTAATTTATGGAGCGATAAAGAAAGGTCAGTACATGCCAATAGAGGCTAACAAGATGGAAAATTGTGCACATGGTAGTCAAAAGGAATAAAAGTCTTAGCAAAGAAATTCCTCAATAATTTTCATTAAGATGTAAGCATAGAAACTAGCATGAAATTTCGAAAGAGAGACTATCATAAGTTCTAGATAGTCAAAGCATATAAAGGAAGAATCATAAAAAAGAATACACAAATATTATGTTTATAAGGCTGGAAGAAAATCACAAAGGTAGTGTCACGAAACAAAGGTTGAAGAGTTTCATAATCTTCGATTTTATCTTTGGAAATCATATATTATGTGTAACCCTAGACTCCGATTTCTCCCCCTATATAAGCATGCCTTAGCCTTATGGTTATATACACTGATTTCAGTATTTTTCTGATTCCCCCTTATTTTAGCCGTCAAGTAGTTATTAGCTTTTCTAGTGAAGTTTCACCTTGTTGAAACCAAACAATTGTGAGTTTTTATCGTGCTTGGTTCAATATATTGTTTTTGCTTTAAATTCTATCATAAATAGCTAAGCTTCCTCCTGATCTAAGGATTGTAAGATTTTGATATTACTTCTTTTCAAAACACTTTATTCCAACCTTTTACTTACCTCCAAAAGAAGTGGCGTTTTTAATTGGTTTAGATATAACAAGTGAAGGGCCAAAACAGGATTTCTATTCATCGTAGAAGTTCCAGTCTTTGTACCTTTTTAAACTGAAGGGCCACAACTAAAGTTTTTCTTAATCTTTTCATGGTTTTCTAAATGCTTCATTGTTTTCCTATACTCGCTGAACCGTTGGATTGAGAGCTACATGAGTTGGAAAGCACGGTCTTGGTTTGTCTATGCCAAAACAAGACTTGCACCAAGACACGAGATGTCTACAATATATTGTTTATAGTGGGGCTTCTTGTTTATAGTGGGGATTCTTGTTTGGTTAGATCGCCTTCCATCCATTGTTGTCTATAATCATAATTTCTCTTGTTACTAATGTGTGGCCTATTGTTTGTGGTTTCACTTAAAATGATTAATTATTAGTGGTATCCAAATCATATACAATAATAGTGAACTCGATACCCGATTATACTACATCTGATCCCGTATCCTTGCAAGGGAGGTTCTTTGTACTTTGGTAAAACATCCACGATCAAGGTTTTGGCACAGTTTTAGGATATTGTTGAAAGAATTTGTTGACATTAATTCTTGGTTATTTTAAGTTGTTGTGTTTGATGAAATTTTTTTTTATTTTATTTTTGATCCTAGGTTAGGTTGTTCAATGCGAAGGATCCGGGAATTCAAGCAAATCTGTCCCTTTAGAAAACGAGACTGAACACACCCTCTGCAAACAAAAATATGCCAAGTAAACTGTTGCTAGTCATACTATGGAGGATCTAGGTGACCAATTCCCCATTGCTAATCCGCAAACTGAAATTGCTAAGCTCAATGTCGTGCTTGCTGTTGAAAGAGCTCGTCACCTTCAAACTCTTGATGCTAGGATGAATCATATAGACAAATGGTGTCCAACCATGCTTTTGTGCTACATGTTCTCGGAGGAAGAAACTTCAACCTCCATACGGACATTATCAAATTAATAAAAAATGATCTATTCTCAAGAGTGTTGAATAAGAACCTGCATCACATTTGCGAAATTTTGAAAATATTATGAATACTTTAAACTATGAGAACATTAACCCCAATTCTTTGAGAATACGGACGTTTATTTTTTCTATGACAAAAAGGCTGCAAACTGGTTGCAAAATCATCCTCTAGGTACTTTTTCTAATGGGAATGATTAGCAAGAACTTTTGCGAACAAGTACTTTCCTCCCAACAAGACTATTGTGACCCGAGAGAAGATCTCTCACTTCTATATGAAAGATGGAGATAACATCCACTCCGCAAAGGAAAGGTTCAGTGAATTACTACATTAATGCCTTCACTATGGATTCAAGAAAGGATCACTTCTCAAATACTTCTATAGTGGATTGAATAATCACATAGTATATTTGCTAGACACCGCCACTTCTCATGGATTCACAAGGATGAATGACGATGAATCTAGGGACTACCTTGTAACCGATACAAGGAAGTCTATTGTTTGCTCAAAGACGGGTGTGAATAATGAACGACTATAATTTTAAATTTATACTTGTAATAAAAGCGTGAATAAATAAGCGAACCCGTAGTGTATGAATCAGTTGTAGCAAAAGCAAATGTGCCAAGGCCGATCTCAAGGACTATGGTGAAATCAATATAAGGGATAGATCAATAATAGAATAGACCGAAACTTAGAATAAAGAACGATTCAAGAAAATCACAAATAAGATGAGTAATATGATAATAAGGGCAATGCAAATTCTAGAGATCAAGGTATCCAGTTGTGATTTTTGATTCAAGACTTCTATAAACTAGGACAAGGTTGGAATCGCTAAGGAGAGATGTTTCTAAGGTGGGAATGATCACGGGGGAGGTCTCTGAAACCACTATCCTAAACAAAAGCACCTATTACTAGGTAAGTCTCAAGGCTCTAAGAAAACGAAATATACTCAATCCAACCACTCTACCTAAGGGTTGGACAAGAACTAACCTTTACCGGATAAGTCTCAGGTTAAGATTACTCAATCAAGAGGTATGGCACACTCAAACCTAATAAAATTTTTGTAATCCTTTATTACATAGAATTCATCGTCTTTGGTAACTAAGAAAAGGAATCACCGGGTAAGTCTCTTCCCAAGCTTAGATGTAAGCCTTAGAGGGATCTAAGGGTATAAAACACTCAATAAAGACTAGGATTTGGAAATCTAAAACCCAAGCAAAAAGATATATCAAACACGGATCAAAAGAAGAAACCACAGGTTGTTCTACGGGAAACCTCGGCCGCGGTTCCTTAAGAACAGACCGAGATTTGTCAGATCGAGGGTTAAACCAACAAGAATCGTCCAATCTAAACTTAAAGGCTCATTCTATCATCATTAGAACCATAAACATCAAGCAATAACCCTAGAATCGTAGGAGTTTTCCAACAACACACATACTCAAATCAAGAAAGATATATGAAGAATTCAATTAAACCATAAACCCAAGAAAACCAAAAGAATGGAAAGAAATACTTAGCAAGGTGTCTTCAATATCCAAAAGCAAAAGAAATCCAATAACAAAGATCCAATCTTTTCAAAAGCAAAGTATCAAGAACCTATGTCTTTCTCTCCAAGAATTCTCTCAAATCTCTCTCAATCGCAAGTGTCGTAGCTAAATCTAAGTGTAATAGCGTGTAATAGATGTTGTTCGATGTGTTACTCGATCTTCTTCGACGTGTTACTCGATGATCATCGACGTCCTCACGATGTTTCCGGCATCCTCAAATTATATAGAGGATAGGGTTTAAGAAGCATGGGTCATGGGCCGAAATAAGAAAAAACCGTGGATCAAGCCTTTACTGATCTCGGGCGTGGTTTTTGCTTCCTTGTCCGGGCCGAGATTTCGTGTCTGCATGTCTTCTCCTTAGTTCTTTTCTTCCATCTTTTTGTGATGTTCCGGCCCTCCTTTTATGTTCCACCATGTTCCAATATGATCCGCCTTGAGGCTTATCCCTCATGTATGCCGCACTGCTCTAAAATCCGCCAAATTGAGTGAAAACGAGATAAGAATCCTAATAGATATCTATTCTAGAATAATATGCAAAGTTAAGATCCAATCCAGGTATTCATGTCCATGCATACAAAACAAAGGAAAAATCTACCTAAATGCAAGACTATACTTAGGACATAATTCATGTTATCAAAATACCCCATACTTGCCTCTTGCTTTTCTCCAAACAAGATTCAAACTCAAGATACAAGATAGCATGGATTATGCATATGCAAAAATAAGCAAAAACAAATATTTTTGGGATTGTGTTTCTACTCATAGATTACCCTCAAACTAATGCTTCATGGCAAAAATAGATTAATACACCTCAAAAACAAATAGGCATAGAAACAATAATCACACTTTACCAGATATCATAACATGCATAACAAAATCCAATCATCTAGATCAATTAGGAGGAATCAAATTAGACCACTAAGCCAAAACAAATGTGCAAGAAGGTAATAAGGACATAAAATGAAGAGGCCAAGAACCTTGTTATTAGTGGGATGCATTTTAGGATATGTGGTGCAATTTCGGGAAAAGGAATAACTCCACAAACAACAACAACTCGCAACATCCACCAAATAAGCACTTTTTACCTTTTTTTTTTAATTTTTTACTTTCACTTGAGAACATGACATTAGTGCACAAAAGCAGAAACCTTGGTGATTAGCGATCCTCAAAATTTTTTCGAGGTGCCTCATACCGGATGCACATACCATGACCCATTATGAATATCGATCAATTAGACTTTGGCAAGATGCAAATACCCAGCTATGTAAATGTAATCGAGTTAGTTATCATCATGATAAACGTCCCCAAACCTATTTTTCTACACAACACACTTCAACTTAAACTTTTTCCACACTTCACCATATTCACCCTACACTTCGCTATTTCACACATCAACACACTAGCATGCTTCCTATTTTTCGGATGAGTAAAGAAAGGCAATTTATACATTTTTTCATTGAGGTGCTAAAGCAAACATGATCAAGATGAAGAAGGAAAAGAAATTGAATTGCATTAGTCATTCCAAAAAGATGTGTAAGAACTTATCATGCGGTTTCAACCATCAATCACTCAACGTGATCTAGACAAAAGTAAATTACCATTCATGCATGAATTTCGGCAAAGTATTCAAATCTCACATACGTCATACATCAATTCAAACATACAAAGACCATCATTGCCAATCCACAAACAAAATCATCATAGGGCTCATATAATTCCTAGACGCACAAAAATTTTCAATTTATTTTTGATTATCAAAAAGTGGAATATATACAATGCAAAACTAAAAAGAAACGTGTGACAAGAAAAAAAAACTATCCTAATTGCAATGCGATCAAAGAAACTTGCAAAATATTGCAAGTACCTCCACCCCATACTTAAAACTCACATTGTCCCCAATGTGAAGAAATAAGTACTAGATGAAGAAAAATACTCACAATGTAAAATGGACAAATGGCGTGGAAATCAAGCAATCACTCTTTTGGCGGTGGTGGTGGCGGGAAACCTGTAGAAGTTTGGACCAAAGGGTGCTCTGAAGAACTAGTCTTAAAGATCGTCCATCATCCTACTATGGACGGAAAGGCGTGCCTGGAAATCGTTGATGTTGTTCTCCATGTGCCTCTTGTCCAACTGGATCCTAGAAATAATTATGTGCATCCTGCCCATCCTCACATCCATCTTTCCAATCATGGTAGGGATCTCATCTACGTCATATCTGTTTCGGGCCGCGCCGATGTGCTTGAGAAACAGAGTGTCTCAGTCTTCTCATGGGTACCTTCCGCCGTCTAAGGTCCATGTCTGCTTCACCAATGATGGAGTCCTCATCCTCCGTCACCTCAACATCATCAGATTATTACTGGGACCAGCAACATCGGTCCCGGTATCCATGGCGTTAGCGCCATCCTCATAATTCTCATCAGACTTAACCTCTGGAACACCTGCCTTCTCCTAAACTAACCTGACATCTCCTCAAATGTATACTTCTAATTATCCTAATCCTGGATGGTGAAAGATCTCTTCCAAGCAAGTCCCCTAGAGTTCTTGTCCTCCCAAGGCATGGCTACGAATAGTGCGCCATGGCCTCGAGAAATAAACTGTTGTAGTCCTAAAGGGAGAGATTTGACAACCAATGTGCAAGCAGAAAAGTCCACTTCTAAAGCCCTAGCGATGTTAGTCACTAGGCCTCCTATACATATGTCCCCCTTGGACTTGTTGCCTACCTTCTTCAAACTATCAGCAAGAAGGGTAGCGGTATCCAGCATAGTGTCGGTAGCCATGCACAACAACAAGAACAACTCACCCACCTTCAGGTTTTATGGGCTCTCTGAACATACAAATAACATCTTGCTCACAGTCCTATGAGCTATCTTGAAGGACAATTTATAAATATTTTTGGATTTGGAATCACCCGTAGTCCATGCATCCGCCCTTCCCTCAACTAATGCAATATTGTCCCAAAAATCCTTCGGTTTAACGGTCCTAAGGAATCATTCCGGCACTAACAGTCGGGAATCTAAACATGTTCCCAATCATCTTGATGGGAAGATTGTGGTGCTTGTTCATCAATCTAAACTTAACCGTCCTCTTTGCCGGATCATGATCAAAGAAACACAAAAATTCCCTCGTCAATTCCTCATATACCGGTTCTCTAATCCCGAGAAACACAACAAGACCTACTCTCTCAATCATCCAGTCTAGGTCCTCTCAATTGTTCAAGCAATCCGGTTCTTCTATAACTAAATATCGAGCAGCAATAATCTAACGGTTTTGAGTTTTTTGGTATCTTGCCTTGTGCTTGTTTTGTATGACCGGCACATTGGGATGTGGTGGTGGTAGACCTTCTGGGGAGAGAAGGAAGATCCTCTCCTTGGAACAATTACCCTTGTGGATTGGTGAACAAAATCCATTACATAGGAGAACTGCAGTCTGTTCTTGAGAAAGCCGTGCCATAGGTTTATGCCTAGAACCCGCTGTTTTACAAATTTGCACGAAGATTGCAAATCTGTAAAGATTGCGCTGAATTGATGCTTCATCTTGCTTCCTTTGCTTCAAATTGATGCCTTACTTCGAACCAAATGACCTTAAACTGAAAGATTGGTGTGGGGATATTTTTCTAGGTTTTTGGATTGGGGAAATCGAATTTATGGCGAATTCAAGAAAATCATAAACCAAAGAAAACCACAAGAATGTAAAGAAATAATTATCAAGGTGTCTTCAATATCAAAAAATAAAAGAAATCCAATAACAAAGATCCAATCTTTTCAAAAGCAATGTAGCAAGAACCTATATCTTTCTCTCTAAGAATTCTCTCAAATCTCTCTCAATCAGAAGTGTTGTAGCTAAATCTAAGTGTTTATAACGTGTAATTGATGCTTTTCGATGTGATATTCGATCTTCTTCGACATGGTACTCGATGATCCTCGACATCCTTAAGATGTTGCCGATATCCTCAACTTATAGGGAAGGTAGGGTTTAAGAAGCATGGGCCATGGGCCAAAATAAGACAAAACCGCGGGTAAGGCCTTTACTGATCTTGGGCGGGGTTTTTCTTCCTTGTCGGGGCCGAGATTTCTATTCTGCACGTCTTCTCCTTAGCTCTTTTCTTCCATATTTTTGTGATGTTCCAACCCTCCTTTTATGATGCACCATGCTTCAATATGATCCGTCTAGAGACTTAGTCCTCATGAATTCCATTCCGCTCCAAAATCCGCCAACTTGCTTGAAAACAAGACAAGAATCCGGGTAGACATCTATTCTTGCATAATATGCAAATTTAAGCTCAAATGTCATTGATTTATGTCTATGCATTCAAAACAAAGGGAAAATATACCTAAATGCAATACTATACTAAGGACATAATTCATGTTATCATATGCCAAGACTCGCACCAAGACACGAGGTGTTTACAATATCAATGAAGTTGATAAGATCAAGAAGCTATATGATAATGTGAGAGCCTTGATGAAGCTTGTTGGTTGTAACTCGACTTCCTCATTTCTAATTTGGATATTAATTGTTAATAACTCCACGATGATTATAATTTGTATATGTGGATGATGGAAGACTTAACATTATAAGCGGTTTTATAAACTAACAAATATCGATTATAATTCTAGATTGCATGGTTCGGTTTTGTGTTTATTCAATGTGTTCAGGCCTTGAAAAGCATTTTGTTCGCTCCAATAGGTGTGTGTTTGTACAAAAACGTCTTAAATTCATATCCTGAAATATATGGCTAACGATAAGCGAATCCGCAGTGTATGGATCAATCGTAGTAAAAGCTAATATTCCTCAGTCGAGCTCATGGATTCGTTGAGAATAAATTCAGCAAAGCAATCTAACTCAACAAGCATGCAATAGCAATGATCAAACGTAAAGACAAGAATATGTAATATGATTGGGGAACGCAGATTCTAGAGATCAAGGTATCGAATTGTTGTTTCGACTCAAGATTTTTCAAGGATAAATGTGGACAAAGCTGAGGTTGCAAAGGGAAGGTATTTCTACGATGGGATAGATCACCGGGTAAGTCTCAATATCCACTTTCCCAAACCAAAGATCCTATTACAGGGTAAGTCTCAAGGAACTAAGGAAAGGTACTATCTCTCAAACTAGCACACTACCTAAGGGCAGAACTAACCATCACCGGGTAAGTCTCAGGTTAACTCTCAAAGGTAGGATGAAGACACACTCAAACCCTAACAAAGGATACACCTTCGTTACCTTATACTCATCATCATAGGTAAACAAGCAAAGGAATCGTTGGGTTAGTCTATTCCTAGGCTTGAATGTAAACTAGGAAAGGTGCAATAAGGATAGGATTTGGCAAACTATACCTAAACTCAAGATCGGGAAATTTAGTGGGAAATTTCATGTAGTTCTTATTAATCTCGGTCCAAATGAATCGAAGAACAACCCGAGACAAGTTTCGGTTTAGGGTAAACTCAAGCTTTCAGGTTCCACTCATGATTAAGGCGCATTCTTTCATCGTCTATACCACAACATTCAACTAATCACCCTAGAATTACAGGGGGTTTTAGCCAATAATCATCATGTTCAAACAATCAAATATTCAATCAAGAATTCGAGATAAGAGAATAAAACAATCAACAAGGTGTCTCAATTATCAAAAGCAAGCAAACCAACAATCGTATCAATATTGAAAGGTATGATAACAACTCACTTATAACTTCCCAAGAAAATCTCACAAATATCTTCTCTTCTTGAATCCTAATCAATCCTTCCTTAGATATCTTCCTTCCAATAGCCGTCAAAGGTCTTTTGACGTTTAGCTGTCTTTCTATTCGTACGTAATCTCCAGGATCCAACCTCTTTTCTTCACATTCACCTTCTATTCTTATAGAAGAACTTTAGGTCAAATAATATCTTATTTCCCTTTGGGTTAGGGTCGTCGACCTCGAGCCAATCCAGTAGGCCATCTCGGTCGATCGACGTGCATGACTGTATCGATCCGAGATCAATGGTGAACTACGTGCATGTCTTCGTATCTTCAACTGAATCCTTCGTTCATCCTTCCAATATGGTTCCTGCCTTTCTCTTTGTCCTTCCTAATGCTCCATAATGTAACTCCTTGGCCTACTTAGACTTCACTACTCCAATTTGATCCAAAATAAGACTTATTCCCTACAATTACAATCAAACGTGGTGTGAACCTCAGCTCTTGCAAAGTAAACGAATAATGACATTATCACAAAGAATATATACTCATGCATGAAGAATAATGATGATAAAAACGTCAAAACCTTATCCGAAATATAGAAAATAATTCATGCATTCAAAATACCATATACTAGCCTCTTGCTTGTCCTCAAGCAAGGTTCAAATCTTAGATACAAGATAGTAGGAATTATTAGTCATTAATGCTCAACGAAAATTTAGAAAACTTTTGGTTGCATGCTTCTATTCATAGATCACCTTTAGAGAATGCTTCCTAGCTAGTAAGAATCAATATATGAGCAAAACAAGTTATAGACATAAGAAAGCTAATCGTACTTCACATGAGATCATAAAATGTGTAGCAAATCATACTCATCAAAATCAATCATGGATAATCTAGTTTGAGCCACAAAGTCAAACAACATGCTCAAGGTCTCACGGACTTTCAATCAAAGGTCAAGAAACGAGTTAGGGGTGGAATGTATAAAGGAGATTGTGGTGCTAGATCCGGGAAAAGGGTAAGAACTTCAAAACTTTGAACTCAACTCCATTAATAAATTTTTCTCACTTCTTTTCTGCATATTTCTTACTTTTCACTTTTTGAGAACATCGACGGAGGTGCACAATAACCGAAGCCTTGGAGATCAGCTAATCTCAATTTCTCGAGATGCCTCAAACCTTGATGCACATTGACCGAAGGTATTTCTATGGTCGTCTATACCCAATCAAAAGTAAATCCCGACTTAGCACTAAGAACAAGTATAGTGATTAAGTAAGGGTCGAACCCAAGAGAGTTACGGTGTTTTAGATGCAATTATCGATTATAATGACAAGTGACACAAAGAGGGGGGGGGGTTGGTTGAATTGATCCACAAAAATTTATGAAAACGATTAATGCGACAAGTAAGACAATAATGGATGAATCTACACTAGGCTGATTCTAAGCATGCAATTGCTACTTTGGTGCATTCCTTTTACAAGTTTTTAAGTAATCTCCCGTCTCGATCATACATATGTGTTGAGCCAACCGGCATCAACACAACTTAACCTATTAAAGTTCCGTAAACCTACAAGAACAAATAGCAAGTTAGCATTCAAACAAAGACTAAGGGATATAAAGAGAAGATTAAAACCGTTAAACTTATCTTTATATTTGTGTTCCTTTTCTTTAAGTAATTACAACCCGTTATTACTTAAAGTTGCTACTAGATTAAAGACCCGAACCCGGAACCTATTTATCCTAGTTGTTTACATGCACTTTAGAACCTAAGGTGATCAATCTCAAGTAATAGTTAACATGCAATTAAACAATGGAGATCAAGGAAACACAAAGCATTACTAAATAAAAACTTATATTAAAAGAATTTACAACCAAAGTAACAAAGCAGCTTCAAACCAACCCAATGTAGCAAGGGAGTTAGCAACTCATTACAATGGAAAAACTCAAGTCTAAAATGGATTTTGTGAGGAAAAGCATGGATAATTCTAGCAATCAGCCATGGACTATTTATACTACAAAAGACACTTAATTAGGAGTAAATAGCCGGCCTAAAACAGCCACCTTTAATACTATAAAGGTGGTGTAAACAGCCGGAGTAAAGCTTCTGGCGTTACACCGCAGGGGCGGCCTTCACGAATTGCAGGGGCGGTTTAGGCAAAATCGGTTGATCTTCTTCAGAACCGCTGGGGCGGCTACACAACTCCGTTGGGGCGGATCTTTAATGCACTTCAACGTCTGACATTTTGCCTTCTTGACGTTTCTGATGTCAAGGCACAGGGGCGCCTTATGGCCAACGCAGGGGCGGTGACACAAACTCTTCACCTTCCAGCTCCCAAGGCGAGGCGCAGACAGGGCGTAGTGGGAGGAGCTGGTCTTCGTCTCGTCAAGGCAAGTAACCGCAGGGGCGGCTGCAAGGACCCACGGGGGCGGTGGAGCAACATAAACTTTGCTTCTTGATCGATCTTCACTCCTAAGTGCTTATAACTCCTTCCTTAGCTTCTTTTGATCTTCTTCTTCTGGACCAAGGAGTTAGTAGCATAAACCGACACTAATGCAATAAAAAGACTCTAAAAACTACCCTAAATGATAGTGATTCCATCACCTATCACACATACCATGACCCGTTAGGACTGTCAATCAATAGGACTTTGGAAAGACACAAACATCCGGGTATGTGAATGGTACCGAGTTACTCATCCTCATGACTAACGTCCCCAAACCTCTTGTTTTCTAACACTTCTCCACTTTCAATCTCATCTTTCACTTTCTTTTCCACTTTCTCGCTTCCAAATTCCCGGATAGGTAAAGGAAGGCCAAAATATATCAATGAGGGGCTAAAAGCATGATCAAGAAGAGGAAGAAAGAAAAATGAATCGCTTTAATCATTCTAATAAGAATGTGAGAGAACTTATAACGTAGTTTCAACTTTCAAATTCAACATGATTTGGATAAATCAACTCACTAAGCATGCTCAAAATTCAAACAAAGCATTCAAAACTTAAATATATCATAAATTATTTCAAACACATAGAGATCATAAAAACCATTCAGCAAACAATTTTCGTCAATGGGATAACATCCGGCCTAGAAGCACTAAAATTTTCGAATATTCCTGTCTTTTCAAACCCATCTCGGTCGGGATACTTATGGGCAACCGAGATGTTTGACCGAGGTAAGCTCCTATTGTGGTCATCTTTGTTGGCCATAAGTATTTCGGTCGAGACAAATTTTATTTTTCAGACCAGTTTTGTATGTTTTTTCGATCAAAAATCCTGATGCAATGCATGTAGTATACCATACAATCCTGAAGCACATAATGGAAACCCTATAAAGAGTCATAAAGCATAAGAATCAATTATTACATACCCGAGTATCACAAAGCACCCTATACTTTGGACACATCGTCCCGACATTTATAAGAAGTCAAGAGAAAATAATACTTAAAAAGTCAAGTGTAGAACCGCAAAATAAGGAGAGAAATAAAATCAACATCTCCGAGGAATCGATCATGTGTGTGGAGCAGGAGGAGGATGGAACGAGTACAAGGAAGGGTCGAAGGGGTAGCCCATCTGCTGCTGGAATTGCACCTCCATCATCTGGCGATGGTAATGATGGCTCTCCTGCATCTCGCGCCTCATAGCGCAATCTCACCGGTCTGTGTGTCGAAGCGGTCTCCCATATCCCTATGTAGAGTACGGAATGACTGCTCCATATGGCGCGTAAGATCTTCAATCCTCCTGTGGGCCTCGGGATCGTGGCAACAGCGGTGGTGGCGCTCCCACTACTGTGGCATCTCCGGTGGTGGCATCTGTGGGGCAGGTTGATCATCCTCCGTCTCCTCATCCTCTTCCACCAACTCGATCACCGGGGAACTCGAACCAACTTTGTCCATCCCGTTATCCATAGGAATACCTACATCCTCCTCGTCACTCTCCGTGCCAAACTCAGCGTCAATCTCCGTATCTCGCACGGAAGATTGCCAAATCCTCGACCATTTGTTTGGGTCGGAGACCGTGAACTGTGAAGACCAAGGGATCCCCTTCGGAGCTCTTGTTTCCCAATGCATGATCACATAAGGTCAACCATGCCCTCGAGGAACCAAGATCCGATGGGTAATAAACTCCTACAACCCTAAGGGTTTGGCCTTAGCGGCCAATGTGGAAGTTGAGAGATCAACCTCCAATACGTTGGTGATATGAGTCACCTACCCTCCGAAACAATTGTCTCCCTTCTTCTCCTGCTTCACTTTGTGCAGCTCTTCCACCAGCATGGTGACGAAGTCCGATATCCCTCTTGTAGTCATAAAAAAGAGAGCAAATAACTCACCCTGGCTTATCTTCATTGGCGTCTCCGTTCGGGCAAACAACATCTCGCTCAAGATCATGTGAGTGATCCTGAATGCAACATAGTAGACGTTCTTTTCCTCAGAGTCACCCGGCTGCCACTGGTTTGCACCAGAGCTGATATGAGCAATGTTGTTCCAAAACGTCCGTGCATCTCGTCTAGATGGAAAGTCGGTGACGGTGGGTGGTGAGAATCAAACAATTCCCCAAAGTTCTCTATGTTCAAAGCATGCCCCTTTGTGTTCCGGAACGTGAGTGACAGAACTGATGAACTCATAAATCGGATCCAGATAAGCCGTGATCGAATGGTCATAAACAACTCTAGATCAACCAATGAGATCACTCTCTGTAAATCCTCGATGACGTGGAGGAAGTTAAAGTCCTCAACATCTACGTATCGCGAAGCTATGACCGGGCAGGAGCGAATCCGCTCGTAATCCTCCTGGAAGCAACCCAGGATCATCGGCACCTGTGGTGGTGTGGGAGGTGAGGGTGAATGGTGTTCAACATCGGGACGGTCACACAACACTAGTTGCATGTTCAAACCACGCATTTTCACAATTTTAGGGTTTGATCTCGGTTTGTTCTTGAGTGTATCTCGGTCGAGATGCCAAGGTTCAACCGAGACAAACAACACTTCGACCGAAATCACTATCAATTGCTTCCTAGGGGGTTCCTCGTTCGATTTAAAAAAAGCAAACAAACAATACTCTCCAAAATTAAGCGAAATCAACCAAAATAAGGAAAAGAGTTTTCGAACGAAATTATGTGATTTCTACAGATTGTGGTAGATTGAAGTGAGGGTTGATGTTGTAGAATTTGATGTCGTGTTTTTCCCGTCGATTTAGAGCCGAAGAATGTCGAGAACGAGCAAGAAACGGATATTTTGAAAATTAGGCTGGGTTTCGGTCGAGGTGGCGTGGGATGAAGAGGAAAAGTGAGGAGGGAGAGTGTTCTTCCCCTTTTTATACCCGTCAGAAAATTCAACTGCATCTCAGTCGAGATGGTTGTCACCGCCCGAGATTCCTGACCAGGGTGACTCCCTGTTACTCTCATCTCGGTTGGCCTAGATGTATCTCGGTCGAGATGCATGATAGTGTAACCTAGTACACATCAAAAGGTTTACAACATCACAACCGAGTACCAAATCGGCAAACCATAAATATCCGAGTACAAAACACCCCAAAAGCCCATGCCCAACCTAGTGTACGCAAGCGCTTGACTGATCACCCATCTGGCTCACTCTGCAGTCCTCCTAACCTGCAGATCATCTACAATACGACATAAAACCGTTAGCTAAAAGAAATGAATAAGAATGAATTAGTAGCACATATAACACACCAACACATCACATCATGCTATGAACACACACATATCTATTTATTTTCTTTACATAAGTTATACCATTACTAATTCATTTCCTTGTGACCCGCGGAGTAAACTCCTAATGCCTCTGTCCCCGTTTCCCCTCGGGTTTGGAATGGTGTCAATCATCACCACCTGGAGGACTAGTCGCAGAGAACCCCCTAGCCACCCAATTTTGAGCTAGGCAAGTTATCACCGCCCGTTATCATACACTTGGGCCAATTAATATGCATGTAGGGTCATCCTAGTCCGGTTAGGTTATAAAAGCAACACACATATGCACACACATAACCACAACACACACTCAAACCCATAACTGCTCGTTAAGTAAGTCCCAAGGACTTACTTGTCTCAATCATCATCATCATCATCATCATCATCATCATCATCATCATCATCATCATCATCATCATCATCATCATCATCATCATCATCATCATCATCATCATCATCATCATCATCATCATCATCATCATCATCATCATCATCATCATCATCATCATCATCATCATCATCATCATCATCATCATCATCATCATCATCATCATCATCATCATCATCATCATCATCATCATCATCATCATCATCATCATCATCATCATCATCATCATCATCATCATCATCATCATCATCATCATCATCATCATCATCATCATCATCATCATCATCATCATCATCATCATCATCATCATCATCATCATCATCATCATCATCATCATCATCATCATCATCATCATCATCATCATCATCATCATCATCATCATCATCATCATCATCATCATCATCATCATCATCATCATCATCATCATCATCATCATCATCATCATCATCATCATCATCATCATCATCATCATCATCATCATCATCATCATCATCATCATCATCATCATTAACAACTCTACTGAAAACTCTGAACAAGATCAAGGAAAACCAAGAAGAAGATCAAATGGAGAAGTGACAAAGAAGAAGAAAAACGCGAGGAGCAGAAGCCTGGAGGAGATGAAGAAACTCTCACCCAGAATAAATGAGGAAGCTTATATAGGAAGCTAATGGTAAAGCGCGGGTAAAAGGTCAACAAAGGTGGCTGCAGCCGCAAAAATCCGTAGGGGCGGATCCCTGAGACGTAGGGGCGGCCAACAGGGCGCTGTGGCGGTCCATAGAGCCCTCAGGGGAGGCTCAGCACTTGCGTCTTAGCTGAGGTGCAGGTACGGGATTCCTAGAAGACTAAGGCTCTTACAGACAACACTTGAGATGGTTTTTAGTTCTCGTCCGACCCTCAGATTCTCGAACCGTAGTTTTGTCCATGTGCATCTCGAGTTATTTTTCTTGAGTGGTACCTAGTTCTTGTTATCATGGACACACAAAATGCAAAAACTACACTAAAATAATCTAGAAAGCATGAAAGAAAGTAATACCTTGGGTTGCCTCCCAAGAAGCGCTTGATATTAGGTCACTAGTTGGACGTATCTACTTATGTTCATGTGAGATGCATAGACGCAATCTCCTTAACCGGAATTTCCGGTACGTACTTCTTCAATCTTCATTTTCCGCAATGTTCACCCTATACTTCAAATGCACCATGAGGGTAAACATGTTTCACAAGATATGGTCCTGTCCAATTTGATTTTGACTTACTGTTAGCATGAAATATTGCGATATTCTAGGCACTTTTTCTAGTTGTTTTTCATCCATTATAGTGTTCATTGACGAGGTATTGCAGCATTTGTTAGCTAGTTTATCTGTATTGTCGATATGGAGGTCTACATTTGCTTTGTGTTGATTATAGGTGAATAAGAGCTAAAACCGAACCAATTGAGAGAGATAGGAGAAGATTTGAGCACATCCAAGGGTTAAGGACACATCAAAGAAGTCAAAGGAGATGCTAGGATGAGGAATGGCACGACACAAAGGAAACCACAAGCAATTTACACTTCCACGCTCTAAAATACGGTCGTAGAGAAGTCCACGCCCAAAACCACGGCCGTGGATCTTGGCAACATGAACGTGGAGTATTCTAGAGAGTTACACGGTATAAAGTACGGTCGAGGAAATCATATGTAACCGTAATCCACTTCCACGCTCTAAACCACGGCCGTGGAACTCCATGAAACCGTGATTTAGGCGATCTTTTGTCGAATAAATTATTGCCACATCATTTACGCACATGGGCCGGACGGTTATTTTATCCTTCCTTATAAAAAGGCTGGAGAGGAGAGACCTTTAGACACGTTCTTAGGGCTGCATTGGACGTCCGGAGATTTTGCACTTGAAAACGGTGATTTACGAGGGTTTGAAGATTTGGAGTTGCTTGCGGCGGAAGTTACGCCTTTTGTCCTTAGGTTTGATTAGAAGACGGATTGACATCCCGTTCTTCGTTCTTATCAAGGATTATTATTAGTTTGTGTTTATTCCAAATCTGATATACATTATTCCCTTGTGTGTGGATTTGAGATTGATTTGAGTTCTATTGAAGGTTTTCGAAGGTTTTCATCTTTTATTCTTCTTAAACTTGATTTTGATATTATAATGGCAGTTATTGGCTAAAACCCTTTAGCAATTCTAAGGTAAAGGGTTGATAGTTGTGGCTTAGATGATGATAGATCGATCGTAAAAGAAGGAAGGACGAACCCACGCTATCTACTACGCTAGCAAGACGCTAGATGAAGCACATCTCAACTACGCCACTACCGAAAAAGAATTTTTAGCAATTGTATATGCATTTGAAAAGTTTCGTTCTTATCTTGTAGGTGCAAAGGTGATTGTATACACGGATCATGCTGCGATCCGGTATCTACTTGCAAAGAAGGATGCAAAACAAAGGCTAATTAGATGGATTCTTCTCCTACAAGAATTCGATCTAGAGATCCGTGACAAGAAGGGTTTGGAAAATTCTGTTACGGATCATTTGATTCGTCTACCACATCTAGAGGACGACAATCTACCCATAGATTACTCCTTTCCGGACGAGCATTTACATATCATAGAGGAGTGCATCGACAAGATCACTAAAGGTAATGAACCATGGTTTGCTGATTTTGTTAACTATTTGGTTTGCCAGGAATTGCCACCTGGATTATCCTATGCACAAAGAAAGAACTTCTTTAAGGATGTCTGGCAATACTTTTGGAACGAACCTCTCCTCTTTAAGAGAGGTCATGACGGCATCATTCGACGATGTGTGCCGGAAGACGAGATGCAAAGTGTCATCCGTCATTGTCATTCACTACCTTGTGGAGGACACGCTAGCTCGAACAAGACTAGCGCTAAGGTATTGCAATCTGGATTCTTTTGGCCTACTTTATTTAAAGATGTGCAAACCTTCGTTTCCTGCTGCGATGCTTGTCAAAGAACAGGGAACATATCTAGGAGAAACGAGATGCCTCTTTACAATATTCAAGAGCTGGAGATCTTTGACGTTTGGGGAGTAGACTTCATGGGACCTTTCCCATCATCTTGTGGAAACCAATACATACTTCTAGCTATAGACTATGTTTCGAGATGGGTTGAAGCAATTGCCTCTCCTACTAATGATGCCATGGTTGTGGTTAAGTTCTTTAACAAGACAATTTTTTCACGATTTGGCACACCACGGACTATCATTAGTGATGGAGGCTCTCACTTCATTGCCCGACGATTCAAAGCTCTACTAGCTAAGTATGGGGTGACTCACAAGATTGCCACCCCTTACCATCCACAAACAAGTGGACAAGTGGAGATTTCAAACCGGGAGATTAAGGGAATCCTAGAGAAGACGGTTTCAAGGACAAGGAAGGATTGGTCCTTGAAGTTCGATGATGCATTGTGGGCATACCGGACTGCATACAAGACTCCCATCAGTACAACACCATACAACCTTGTGTATGGGAAGTCTTGTCACTTGCCGGTAGAGTTGGAACATAAGGCTTATTGGCAATAAAGTGGGGTTGAATTTCAGCATAAAGGAAGCGGGTGAGAAGCGCCTCTTGGACCTTAACGAGCTTGAAGAGCTTCGCTTAAACGCCTACGAAAATGCCAAGATTTATAAAGAAAGAGCGAAGCGTTGGCATGATAAGCATATCATTCCAAAAGACCTCAAAGAAGGAGATCAAGTTCTCCTCTTCAATTCAAGACTTCGTCTCTTTCCAGGTAAGCTTAAATCTCGTTGGACCGGACCTTATCTAATCAAACGTGTTTTTCCCCATGGTGCAGTTGAAGTATGGGGTGAAAAGGCGGAAGTTTCAAGGTAAACGGCCAACGAATCAAGAAGTACTCACCGGAACTCCAAGCTGAAGAATTCGCACCTACCGCACTCGAATAAGTGCAAGTACGGTCTAGCTACGGACCTTAAACAAGCGCTTCTTGGGAGGCAACCCAAGGTATTGCACTTATGCTTTTGTTTGTCATTCATAGATTAGATTAGTTTAGACGTTTTTGTTTTGTTTTGCCTTCGATACCTTCCGGTATGTTCGTGTTTTTGGATGTAGGAGCAATGGAACAGGAAAGGGAGAAGGAAAAGTTGGAGGAAATTGACGAAACTTGGACTTTGGCACATTACAGAGAGTTCCACGCCCAAAACCACGGTCGTGGAACCCTCTGACACCGTAATTTGCAAAAGCCTGAGAAAAATCACCAAAACCACGGTTCCGTACATTTCCACGGCCGTGGAAACCCTTGAGTGACCGTAATTTTCAAAAATTTTTATGGTTACTAAACCACACCAAAACCCTTGAGTGACCGTAATTTTCAAAAAATTTTATGGTTACATTTCCACGGCCGTGGAAACCCTTCACAAAAACCACACCAAAACCCTTCTTCCACGACCCAAACAGCTGTAATTCACCATCCTCTCTCAAATCTTTGTTCGTTAATCATTTTGAACGATTCTTGAGCCCAAAGTGAAGCAAATTCAACCATCTACAAGATCCAAGCAACAATTTGAGTGGACAATCACTGGAGAAGACGGAATTTGGATTTTAAAAATCTAAAACCTAGGTTTTTCCCTCTTTCTTAACTTTGTCGATTTGGCTAAATTTTTGCAAGAATTTTTAGGAGAACTGATTGGAATTGGATAGGAACTAGTCTAGGGCTGTTTTCTGGTGAATTTGGTGTTGATTGGTTGAGTTTTGAGAAATTCAGAGCCGAACCACGGTCTCTAGGTATTCCACGGCCGTGGAATTCAAGAACAGGCCGTAATTTTAGGACTGAAATGGATCTGATTAGGAGAATATCCATTAGGAATAAGAAGAGGAAAGGTGATGCTTCCTCCTCCTCTCAGGTACCCCCTAGTGAGCCACCATCACCGCCACCCCCTAGAATTTCAAAGATCCATGAGGATTACCTCGATGCCTTAGAAAGGATCGAGAAGAGACCGGTCATAGGACCACGTATTTGCTTCTTGAGGATTTAGAGCCACTGAATATGGTGAGTGACCTTACGTAGCTTTTAGATAGAGCCGGCTTGATCATCTTCTCCGCTATTAGGGAAGATGCATATGAGGAGATCACTAGAGAGTTTGTGACCTCTTTTGAGCATAGTCATGTAGAGAGGACAGTTTCTTTTAGGCTAATGGAGGAGAACTACGAGTTCTCGATCTTAGAGTTCAAAGCCTTCTTTTGGTTCCACGAGACCTTCAATGGTCGTTTCCCTAGCGGTGTATACGTAAGGAATTCTGGGAGGACATTGCTATGATCTATGCTAGCGAGGACCGCTGGCAACCTGCTGATACCAAGGCTAAGCTTATCTATCACTTAGCCTTGAAGATAGCCCATAGAGTACTTTCTGAGTGTCTTTTCCCTAGGACCGAGACTCCTCAGAAGATCAAGACGGATGAGTTGTTTCTTTTGTATTGTATGCTGCACGGTAGACCTGCTGACTGTGCTACCCTCTTAGCTTCTACCATGAGTAAGCTCAAGAACAAGAGGGCTGAGAATATTGGATATGGTGGGATAGTCACCCACATTGCTAGACAGTTGGGGATTGATTTTTCTACGTGTACTAGGATAGCAGCTAGACCATTGGGACTAGATGTTTGATCTTTCCTAGGCATAGAGGTCCACCTACCGCAACCATGCCTTGGGAGGATAGAGGAGGTAGAGGTGTTGCATGGCTTCCTGAGTATTCCATTATGACTGGACGCCATAATTGGAAGTAGACATTCGCTGCTATGCATGCGAATAGGTTAGTAGCCCCTCCCTACGTCCCTCTTGAGGTACCAGCTGCAGATGAGGAGAAGATGAGAGGAGGTGATGGTTTTGAGGGAGGAGGTGAGGAGCATGACTTTGGCAGTTTCCCGGATCAGCCGGCGCACTTCCCTAACCCTCCCAGACGTTCACCATGACCAGCTGGACCTTCAGCAGCCTCTTCCTCTCGCCGTGCTAGCGTGAGTGAGAGGCCGACATGGATGGATGCCCCTCCTGATTGGTATAGATCACAACCGGAGTGGATGGGAGCTCCACCGACATGGCATGCACAGCCGCCGTCTGCACCAGCACCACAGGATGCACCAGCTTGCTACAGCCAGGCACCGGGGTGGTACGAGTAGCTCCCAGATTGGACTACCGACCTCTCCAGGAGAGTAGGAGCTTTGGAGGTCCGGCAGGACGCTAGAGATGTCCGAGCTGACGAGCATGACAGGATGATGAGAGACATCTACCGCCAACAGTTTGGGCGGAACTTTGACTCCATCTTCTTCCCGTTCCCACCACCACCAGCACCACAGTGATGATCATGCATGATTGCTAGCATTAGCCACTCCACCGCTGTTTTGTGAGTTCATTTTCTTTCTTTCATTTCTTTATTTCTTTTTGAACATTAGGGACAATGTTTGTCTCAAGTATGGGGTGGGGTGTGACTATCGTTTGTAAAAACTCTACTCACTTTTGCTTGGCTTGGTTGAGAACACTTTGCATGTTTCATTTTATTGTCACACGTTTCATTATTGCATTGCATGAAAAAGTTTTTGAAAAACCATAAAAATTTGAAAAATTTTGAAAATTTTATGCTTCTAAGAATTGAGATGATTCCTATGATAAATCTTACTTGCGGAATGAATCCTTGATGATAATTGCATGCTTGAACGGAATTATGGATTGGAAAGAAATTGAATGAGTTGTTTGTCTTTACTTGCAAATTTCATAATGTGAGAACTTCATCTAAATCAATTTGAGAAATTAAGGTTGAAATTACATATCAAGTTCTTATGCTTCTTTATGAAATGATTAAGGCAATTCGACCTTTCTTCTTCCTTTCTTTGTTCATTTAGCCCCTCAATGAAATAATAGCCTCCCTTACCTATCTGGGAATTGGAGGAGTTGATATTCGGCATGTTTGATGTGGGAGGGCCATGAAAGCAATTGTTTGCATTCAACGAATAGAAAAAAAATAGGTTTGGGGAAGTCAATCATGACGATGAGTAACTCGGCACCATTCACATAGCCGGGTGTTTGTGTCTTGCCAAAGTCGGATTGAGCGAGATTCCTAACGGATTATGGTATGTTCATCAAGGGTTTGAGGCATCTCAAAATTGAGAAACGCCAATCTCCTAGGCTTCGGTTTTTGTGCACTGCTGTCCATAACTCCAAAAGTAAAGTCGAAAAATAATGTGAAAAGAAAAGAGCAAAGCTCTAAGTTGAAAGTGTTGCAAAATCACAAGCGAAAAAGTAAAAGAATTGGAATATTCCCTTTCCCGGATTCATGCATCACATTCCTTATAAGTATCCTTCCTTTCCGCATTCTAGACCTTATTTGAAAGTCCTTAAGATCAAAAGAGTGTTATATGACTTAGTGATCTAAATTGAAGTTTCTTATTCTTGATTTTGATGGTATTTGAAGGTTATGATGTTTGTTTTGAGGATTAAGCAGCTTGTGATGTTTCTTTACTTTACATACTTTAGTTTGTGTTTGTGCGCAATTTCAAGAATGATTGAAGCAAGGTTTGAGGTTGATCTATTGACTTGAAGCACATTTACCTAAAAAGATGTTTTGTTTTTGAGATTGCATGCATATTTCATCCTAACTTAAGTTATAAAGCTTTTGAAAGACCTTGATTGGGGACAAGCAAGTGGCAAGTATGGGGTATTTTGTTAGCATGAAATATTGCGATATTCTAGGCACTTTTTCTAGTTGTTTTTCATCCATTATAGTGTTCATTGATGAGGCATTGCAGCATTTGTTAGCTAGTTTATCTATATTGTCGGTATGGAGGTCTACATTAGCTTTGTGTTGATTATAGGTGAATAAGAGCTAAAACCGAACCAATTGAGAGAGATAGGAGAAGATTTGAGCACATCCAAGGATTAAGGACACATCAAAGAAGTCAAAGGAGATGCTAGGATGAGGAATGGCACGACACAAAGGAAACCACAAGCAATTTACACTTCCACGCTCTAAAATACGGTCGTAGAGAAGTCCACGCCCAAAACTACGGCCGTGGATCTTGGCAACATGAACGTGGAGTATTCTAGAGAGTTACACGGTATAAAGTACGGTCGAGGAAATCATATGTAACCGTAATCCACTTCCACGCTCTAAACCACGGCCGTGGAACTCCATGAAACCGTGATTTAGGCGATCTTTTGTCGAATAAATTATTGCCACATCATTTACGCACATGGGCCGGACGGTTATATTATCCTTCCTTATAAAAAGGCTGGAGAGGAGAGAATTTGAGACACATGCTTAGGGCTGCATTGGACGTCCGGAGATTTTGCACTTGAAAACGGTGATTTACGAGGATTTGAAGATTTGGAGTTGCTTGCGGCGGAAGTTACGCCTTTTGTCCTTAGGTTTGATTAGAAGACGGATTGACATCCCGTTCTTCGTTCTTATCAAGGATTATTATTAGTTTGTGTTTATTCCAAATCTGATATACATTATTCCCTTGTGTGTGGATTTGAGATTGATTTGAGTTCTATTGAAGGTTTTCGAAGGTTTTCATCTTTTATTCTTCTTAAACTTGATTTTGATATTATAATGGCAGTTATTGGCTAAAACCCTTTAGCAATTCTAAGGTGAAGGGTTGATAGTTGTGGCTTAGATGATGATAGATCGATCGTAAACAGACTGGACCTTGAGAATTAGAGAGATTTCGCCGACGAACAAAATCACGGTTTGTTCTTGAGATTCCACGGCTGTGGAACTCAAGATCTGCCCGTAATTTATATCAGTTGACGAACTTTGCTTTTACTTTGATCCAAGGTTAAAGATTAGCTTTAATCTAGTCTAGGTTTGCCCTTTTCTAGGTAGTAGTGAAGCCTCAACGACCTCTACTTCGATTTCGAGTGTCACAACCTTAATCGTTTTAGTTAGTTTTGATCATTGGGTTACAAGTTATGTATGTGATATTAATTCTTATTCATAGATCCCTTCTATACTGAAGCCCCAACAACCTTTATAGAGAGTGTCTTTAGATAAGTCATATAAAGTCTTGGAACTTCACCGTACATTGCTTTACTTTAGCATACCTTTGCAACTCTTAACTCTGTCCTTAGTTCTTAGTATATCTTGAATCAATTGCCACAATTAGATACCTGGATCTTTAGGGTTGCTGTTTTCCCAATATATTTTCAAAGCTTTACCCTTTTTCTTGCTTGACAACTTTACAATTGAATTTGTTCCCCCCAAATCCCTGTGATCGATACTCTGGAATTCTTGCTTTACTACGCTGATCCGTACACTGCGGGTTCACTTGCTTGATTCTAGTTTTATAAATTTAGGGCTTATTTGCACACACGCTAAGTGGCGAACATTTACTTAGAAGGGGGCGAAGGTGGGAATCAAAAAGAAGAGCAAGATCTCCTTCTTTGAGCACTTTTTGAATAATATCCTTGTCTTGCCATTTCTTTGTTCTCTCCTTGTAAATCTTTGAAACTTTTGCAATCATTCTGCAAAGTGGCGGTTTTGTACTCTCAACATCTTTTTGTGAAGCCTCGGAAGCTTGGGATGGGATAAGGCTGGTCTATACATCACTTGAAGTCATAGAATGAGGAGATTTTGATGAATCAGAGATCTCGTTTGCCTCAGAAGTGTCTCGACCGAGGTCTGATCCGAGGTGACTCCCTGTTGCTTTCACCTCGATCACTCCAAAAGTCACCTCGGTTGAGGTGGTGTGCCTGATGCCGTCACAGTTTGTCGATTCCTCTTCAAATTCCTCAAAAGTGGCCTTTGGATCTTCTTAAAGGCTTCCAACCATTGTATATCTGCATCACAAGAAACATATACACCCTTCGCCATCATACTAAAACTCAAAACTCTTTCAAGAGGATATTTAATAAGGATGGAGCTCACCAATTCCTGTGATTCCTCTTCATCATAGATGTCGTAAATGTCTTCCTCAAGGCATTGTCCTTTCATCAAAGCTGACAGCACAAACTCAACACGTTCTTCTCCGATGTTGAAACGGCCTCCTAAGGATAACTGGGACCGGATAATTTGCAGAAATGTGCAACACGACAAAATCTATAGGAATGTAAAACTTACCAAGCTTTACAGGGATGTCTTCCAATATGATAATGGGTCGAGTGATGGATCAATCCGACATATATAATGTAATCTTTACTGGTTTAGGCTCTCCTAAGCCGACCTTCTCGCACAAATCAAGTGGAATGATGCTGACACTTGCACCTAGATCACAAAGTGCATCGTATGTGACCTCTCCAACTCTAGTGGGGATGCAAAACGATCCCGGATCTCGCAACTTGGGTGGCATGTTGTCCCTCAAGATCTTGATGAGTTATGATGATCTAGAAGACATCTTTACTTCACAAAAATCCTCTAGCTTCCTCTTGTTAGACAGAATCTCCTTTAAGAACTTATCATTGGCAGACATATCTATAATTGCATCAATGAAAGGTATGTTAATATGGAGCTTACTCATAAGGTCCAGAAACTTACCTAGGTCTCTAGGAACTTCTTACTTCTCCTCTTTCTCAGCGGGAATCTCGACCGAGACGAGCTGCCTTACAGCGTCGCTCGACGAGGTACTGGGTCGGTGGTCTTCATACCACTCCTCGTGGTAATCGCTATTACTTGGCCCTTAGGGTTATTCTACGTTCTTCCTGGAAGCTTCCCTAGGTCTCTAGGAACTTCTCCGGCCTTGCTAAATACTTGATTCTCCAAGGCATTTTGTTCCTTAGAAATTTATGTAACTGAACTTTCCAATCCATTCATCTTTCTCATCAAAGTTTCCATCATTGCTTCCAACTTATCCTTGGGTGGCTGGCTTGAATATGGTTCCTGACTTTTTAATGGAACAAAAGTAGAAGAAGTAGGAGGAGTTAGGGCATTATCAGCATGGGACAAAGGGTTACCGGAATTATTTTGATTGGATCTCCATTTATTGTAGTTCCGATTGTTGTTGTTGTTGTTGTTGTTGTTGTTGTTGTTGTTGTTGTTGTTATTGTTGTTGTTGTTGTTCCTATTCCTTTGTTAGTTTCGTCTCCCAACATACCCAACATCTTGCTCCTTGGGTTGTTGTGCTTGTGTCTTCAAGAGTGGTGATTTGAGCAATACTTGAGGAGGTAAGGTTCAACTCTTGAGCTCTAGATCTTTGATTTCTACCATCAAAACTTTGATGGAAGTACTTCTCAATAGTAAGAGCTGTTTTTCAACAAACTCCCATGCCTCATCAACGGGTTTATCCATAAAAGTTCCAGCAGATAGAGATTGTAGTTTGAATTGAGTTTCCTCATCCAAACCCTTGAAGTAAATTACTAACAAATCGATCTTGGGAATCTCGTGATGAGGGCAATCCAACAAAAGGTCATTGAACCTTTCCCATGACTTAAAAACACTTTCATTATCCCTCATCACAAATGCATTGATTTTACCTCTCAACTCTGCCATTTTTTATGGAAGAAATAATTTTGTGAGAAACTCCATATTCATCTCATCCCATGTATTAAACATTCCAGATGGAAGCGATTGATACCAAGCAAGTGCTCTATCCTTAAAAGAAAAATAGAAAGGGTGCAATTTATAGTTATCATTCTCCGCTCTTGAAGGTTTCAAATTCTTCATGAGAATTTCATAGTTTTGCAAATGTTGATGTGGAGATTCCCTCTTCAATCCTCCAAACAAAATTTGGCGCATCATAGTAATAACGTGAGGTCGAAACTCATAATCACGATCAATTGGATCAATCATAACGCCCGGACGGCAAGTTTGTTGAACAGGATCCATCCTTTGACCAAGTGTTTGTGGCACATCCACAAAAGGGTCTATTGTCTCAACCCTCACCGGAGGGTGAGGTGCAGGTGGTGGCACGACAACGGGTGCCGGTGGGTTGACTACTACTCTAGCATTTCTCTCTCTTTCTTCATTAATCCGTCGAACGGGTTCTCCTAAATCGGCCATGTCGGCCAGAAGTTGCTCTTGTATAGCAAGCGCTTTCTGCTCTCTCTAATTAGAGCATCATCTCGTAGCTTTAATTGGTCCATAGCATCTTCCAACTCAGCTCTATAATCTCTATCCTCATTGTTATTTGCAGCGGCCATTTTAGCTTCTCTTAATCTCTTCTTGTGTATCTTTTTTGGTTCAGGATCGTAAGGAATGATTTCTTTACCAGCTCGAGTACGTCGTGTACACCTAAAGAAAGGTTTTGCAAGAGCACTCAAGTAGATTGATTAGTAGAAAAAGCAGGAAGCTTCCAAACTAGACAACCGTGCACTGAATTTGGTCTTGACCAAATCCCCGACTACGACATCAAAAACTTGTTCTCTCCAAAAGGTGTGTGTGTGCAAAAAAGTCTTCAATTTAAAACTTATAAATATATGCCTAACGATAAGCGACCCCGCAATGTACATATCTATCGTAGTAAGTGCTAATATTCCGGTGTCGATCTCAAGGATTCGGTGTGAATAAATTCAGCATAGCAATCTAACTCAACAAGAACTGAATATCAATGATCAAACGTAAAGACAAGAATATGTAATATGATTGGGGAACACAGATTCTTGAGATCACGGTATCCAGTTGTGGTTTCGACTCAAGATTTCTCAAGGATAAATTTGGACAAAGTTGAGGTTGCAAAGGGAAGGTATTTCTACGATGGGATAGATCACCGGGTAAGTCTCACTATCAAATTTCCCAAACCAATGATCCTATTATCCGGGTAAGTCTAAAGGAATTAAGGAAAGGTACTATCTCTCAAACTAGCACACTAACTAAGGGAACATAACTAACCATCACCGGGTAAGTCTCAGGATAAGTCTGAAAGGTAAGATAAAGGCACACTCAAAACCTAACAAAGGATACACCTTCGTTACCTAACACTCATCATCATAGGTAAACATGCAAAGGAATCACCGAGTAGGGTTTCGGTTTAGTCTCTTTCCAGTCTCAGGATAAGTCTCTTCCTAGTCTTAAATGTAAACCAGGAAAGGTGCAACAAGGATAGGATTTGACAAACTATACCTAATCTCAAGATCAGGCAATGCAGTGGGCAATCTCTTGTAGTTCTTATCGATCTCGGTCGAGATGACTTCAAGATCAGCCCAAGAAGGGTTTCGGTTTAGGGTAAACTCAAGCTTTCAGTGTCTAATCATGATAAAGGCTCATTCTTTCATCGTCTATACCACAATCTTCAACTAATCACCCTAAAATCGCAGGGGGTTTATCCAACAATCATCATGTTCAAACAATCAAATATTCAATCAAGAATTCGAGAAAAGAGAATAAAAAAATCAACAAGGTGTCTCATTATCAAAAGCAAACAAACCAACATTCGTATCAATATTGTGTTCCAAAAGGTATGATAACAACACACTAATGACTTCCCAAGAAAATCTCAAAAATCTCTTCTCTTCTTGAATACTCAACTATCGTTCCTTAGATATTTTCCTTCGAATAACCGTCAAAGGTCTTTTGACGTTAAACTGTCTTCGCATTCGTACGTAATATCCAAGATCCATCCTCTTTTTCTCACATTCACCTTCCATTCTTATAGAAGAACTTTAGGTCAAATAATATCTTATTTTCCTTGTGTTGTGGGCCGTCGACCTCGAGCCAGGCCCAGTAGGCCATCTCGGCCGAGGATCAATACTGTATCGGTCCGAGATCAATGATGAACTATGTGCATGTCTTCGTATCTTCAACTGAATCCTTCCTTCATCCTTCCAATTTGGTTTTTGCCTTTCTTTTTGTCCTTCCTAATACTCCATAATGTAACTCTATGGCCTTCATAGACTTCAATGCTCCAATTTGATCCAAAATAAGTCTTATTCCCTGTAATTACAATCAAACGTGGTGTAGACCTTGAATCTTGCAAAGTAAACGAATAATGACTTAATCACTAAGAATATATACTCATGCATGAGGAATAATGATGATAAAACGTCGAAACCTTATCCACAATATAGACAATAATTCATGCTATCACATTTCAAAGGATGAAAGCAGGCCCTTAAACCTATTATAAGGGACAAGCATGGAGAAATTGAAAGGTATTTCAAGGGATAAAAGCGGAGGCCTTCATCCTTCCAATTCGGCTGAAGGCTTTTTAAAGATTCAAATCTCAGCAACCAAATCTACCAAGGATAAGAAGAAGATCTTCAAACAGATTTGAAAAGAAGATCTCGAGCAGCCAACAAGAAGATCTTCAAAAGAAGATCTCGGCAAGCCAACAAGGCAATCTTCTAGTGAAGATCTCGATCACAACAACTAAGATCTCAATCGAAGATCTCCAACGGCAACAAAGATCTTCCAAGGAGATTTCACGTAAAGAGGATCTCGGATCTAATGGATATCTTCAACAAACAAGGATCTTCAACAACTTAGAAGATCTTGAAGCGTGAACTAAAGGCTTCAACGATAAAGGTCTTGAATGGCTCTTTCAAGGTGAAGATCTCGAAGACGAAGATTCTCAAGCATGCGTCAAGGAAACGAAGTAGATAAAGACAATAGAAGATCTTATAATGGCTACTTTATCTCAACCAAACACCGTTTTCCATGGAGAAAGAAGAACATCACAACGACCTTCTTACAACAGCTAGAAGAGTTTTACATAGAAGACCATTAATGAAGATGACAATTGAAGAGAAGAATAACAAGCTTACACGGAAACATCTAATTATGCAAGAGATCAAAACATCTTCATTCATTCCAAAAGTTTTTCTTCCTCTTAGCGTACAAAAGTTTACATCCTCAAAGAGTGAAAAATACTAGAGCTCCATTGGAATATCTCGAGAGTGTTATACTCGAGTGTGTGTTACTCTGCGAAGTAACTAGGCAATAATTGCTAGGTTAGAGATGAAAATAGATCGTAGCATTGGATACAATAAGAGAAGAAGGGGATTTCTTATAGGTTGTGTCTAGGACTCTATGAGCAGGTAATAGATAGTTAGATCCTACATGTAAAGATAACCTAGGATGGAGACATAGGTTTTTAGAGTTGAACTTCGTAAACATATAACTGTGTCGATCTTTTAATTCCGCACTATATCTTGCTTAATTGTGACTAACGTTGTTTTGCAGGTTTTCAAAGTCAAGGCCTTGAAATCACTTTCAAATCCCTTGAAAACCAGTTTTGTCGCAAAGAGCTCAAATCGACTACAAGGCATTGAAATTAGTTTCAAAGCCTTGAAATAGGTTTTTGCGAAAAGTTCTCATACTCTATTCAATCCCCTTCTAGAGTATTTATATCCTTTATATTCACCTAAATGGTTCTTCAATTGATATCAAAGCTAGACTCACCTATATTGATTTAACCATTAGTGAGACTAATCAAGAACTCTGTATGTGATGAAGTATTCGCTCAAGAAAGATCCACATCTCGACCACCACTCTTTTGCTGCAACAACTTTTCCCACTGAAGAGCACTAATTAAAAATGTTTGTTATTGATCAGGACATGGAACCATGTACCATCATTCAAATAGGACCTAAAATCCCAACCACCATGGTTGAAGGAGTCCAAGTAGCAAATAAGGAAGCCGACTTTACTCAAACCAACTTGGATAGTGTTTCAAAGAACTATAAGGCCATGAACTTGATCTATTGTGGATTAGATGCAGATGAATTCATCAGTCTCTCATCATGCAAGAGTGCAAAGGAAATACTAGATAAGCTGGTTGTCACATACGAAAGAACGAGTAAAGATAAAGAGACAAAGATAAGCATCTTCCTCACGCAATACGAGCTATTCAAGATGAACTGAAATGAGTTGGTTAAGGAGATGTTCACACGATTCACCGAGATTGTGAATATTCTTGATTCACTTGGAAAGGTCTTCACAAATGAAGGAAAAGTTATGAAGGTTCGAAGGAGATTACCTAAAGCAAAGTGGGGACCAAAAGTAACAGCCGTCAAAGAAGCTAAAACCTCACTACTCCACCTGTAGATGACCTTCTTTGAAAGCTAATCACCCATGAGATGGTTCTTGGTGAAGAAGATGGAGAGCTCCCATCTAACACAAAGAATCTAGCACTAAGATCCAAGAAGGATGACATGCCATTGGAGGAGGAAGATAGTGATGATGAAGATGAGGAAGATCCATTTGCCTTGATCTCAAGGGGTCTTGCAAAAATTCTTCAAATGAAGAAGCAATTCACAAACAACAAGGAATATCCACGATCATGAAGAACTCGAGGTAAGTTTTCTAACCTTGATAAGAAAACTAAATTACTAACTTGTTTTGAATTGGTGAAGCAGATCATCTCGTAAAGGATTGTCCACAAAAGAAGAGTAACAACTTTAGGAAGCATGATCGAAAGAAGAAAGTTATGGTAGCATCATGGTGTGAATCAGATTCTACCATTGAATCAGAAGGCAATGGAGAACAAGAAAACTTGTGCTTAATGGCCGATCACGAAGAAGATCCAATCACTATGTTGATGGTGTGGTAAGTACGATTATGTCACAATCTAACCTTGAACTCACACAATTTCTTAAAGACATTATCATATGTGATAAAGAGCATAGGGTAAGGATAATTTTCTTAAGAGAAAAGCTTCTCAAACAAGAGAAAAGACTAAGTGAGATGTCTCTTGAAATTGAAAATCTTAACACTTAAAAGTTAGACTTTGATGACAATATCAAGGCCTTGGAATCGGAAAATGCGATTCTCAAGGGCAATCTCTCTATTCTCCATCGATACTATATCGATCTTGAAGAACCGGTAGGTGAAATAAAAGGTTAAAAGATACTCTAGAAGGGGGTTGAATAGAGTATGGGAACTTTTCGCAAACCAAATCTCAAGGCCTTGAAACTCCTTTCAAGGGCCTTGATGTCAATCTGTGCTCTTTTTGAAACTTTGATTTCAAGGGCTTTGAAACTCCTTTCAATGGCCTTGACTTCTTGCTCCTGCAAAACAAAGTTGGTCACAATAAAGTATATATGGTGCGGAATTGAAAAGATCGACACGAGGATATGTTCACGAAGTTCGACTCTAAATAGCCTACTCTCCGTCCCAGGGTATAGCCTTAGGATCTAACTATCTATTATCAGCTTCAAAGAGTCCTAGATTTCTTCTTCTCTCACTGTAGTCAGTACTACGATCTAGCTCCAACTCTTAACCTAGCTATAATAGCCTAGTTACTTCGCAGAGTAACACATTCTAGTATAACACTATTTAGATCTTCCAATAGAGCTCTAATGTTTTCTCTCTAAGGGGATAAAGCTTTAGTGTGAATGAGAGAAAGAAAAACAACGAATGAAGATGACCAGGTTGCTTAGTAGATGTAAAGATGTTTTCATGTGTAAGCTTGTGTGTTTATCTTCTTCGACCATCATCTTCATTTATACTCTTCTATGGAGAGGCCTTCTAGCCGTTGTTGAGATGACCGTTCGAAGATGAATCTTATTCTCCATGAAGATCGTTTCTTGTTTTGAGATAAGGTAGACGTTGCAAATCTTCAGCTCCTGTGAACACGTCGAGTCCTTAGCTCCTAGATCTTCTCGTCTTTTGAACCGAGAGAGAGAAGATATTATTTTTCCCGCTTTTTGTTTAGAAAATCTTTTGAAAAGATTCTCTAGTCTTCGGTTGAGATCTTTCTTCGGTTGATGAGATCTTTTTGTTAAAGAATCTTCCTGGAAAATCTTCAGCTCATTTGAATCCTTGTTTCGTGCATCTATAACTCCAAGGTCCTTGAATTCGTCCCTTTGTAAACGCTATTTTCCTTTGTTCTTGAGTTATTCTTCAAGGCCCTTGAAATCCATATCAAGGCCCTTGACATTTAGATAAAACCTGCACTGAATTCAAACCAACCAAATGTCTAGAGAATATAATCAATACATCGTTAGTATATCCAACTACTACATTTGTGTTGAGTCTTCCATCATCAACACCTGTAAAACATTTTAATCAAGGTGGAGTTTTCAATCTCCCCCTTGATTGAAGACAACACAAATGTTTTATCGTACCTGCATTTGTTAGTTTAGCAAGGCATATGAAAATCTCAAAACTAAAAATGTAGAATGTAGTATATCGAAATGTCGGATCATATTTCTCCCCCTTTGTCTTTCAACAAGGGCGAAAAAACAGTAAAAGTAAGGGAGTTTAAAATACGACAGGCAGAGATCTTCAGGTTTCCTTGTACCACTTGGAGGAGCATCCTTTCCCATAATAGTCTCGTAAGCACATATCTCTCCACCGATCGTTAGCATCAGCAAGATGACACTCTTTGAGAGATAAGTCCGTTCCTCTTTGTGCAGAATTCTTGTCATATATCTTGACTACCCCAAACTCTTCAATAGTTAGAATATCTGGGTCTTTTGGCAATGGTTGACGAATGGGTTTATCCTTAACAATCTTATGACATTGATGCATCACCTTTTCAGCATCCTTTTGAGTCTCTTGTCCATCAACCTCTGATATTAGCTTAATACTACTAGCACCTTTTAGAGACAAATCACTTACATGGAATAACTGGTTCATTTTCTAATTGAGAATACCTAGTAAGTCTTGAGTTTTGTCCATCTTATCAGTCACTGAAACTCTAAAATTCACAAAATCAGATCTCAATGAGTTAAATGACTCTTCTCCAAATTCCAACCGCTGCTGTGTAGAAACATTCCATTCAAGCTGCTCCTTTAACACCTATACAATACTAAATCCCACTTTAGTCTTTTGAATTCCTATCGTCTCAAAGAAAGCTTCATCTAATCCTCCATTGTAAATATGCAAATTCTCATCAGAAAAATCAACTGAATAATGCCTGAATATTATGGGAAGCAGATTTTCATAAGGCAGATGATTGGTGCTTGGAGAATTAATAACATTCACCATGTGAGATAAGATAATATCAGGCAGATTGACTTTCAACCCATTCATCACATTGTAAAGTAAAGCCAGCACATCATTGGTTATAATGTCTTTGTTGGCAAACCTTGGGACTATGCATCTGTCTAAAATAGCAAAAATGATTCTTGCTTTCAGGGTTAAACAAGTGATAGTTGGTGGTGATAAAGCATTAGGAAGGAGAAACTATTCTTAGGCAAACCTTATGGTATTAGCAGGGTTAGACCATTTTGAAGCATCATAAAGAGGAATTCCAAAGATATCGGCTAAAATCTCAAAAGTAATGCTAATTTTCTTACCTTTGATGACAGAATCTAGAATCCATTCACCTCTCTCTCGTCTTGCTGTCAAGTTTATGTAGAACAATCTAGTCAGTCGTGGGTATGATGATTCTCCCGGATTTAACATGATCCAGATAGAGCTTGCTTGGAGTACTTCTAATCCTGGCATAGAAGAGCAGGTAAACAGTTCGCAATGGATTGGCTTTGAAGAACTAGTCTTAAAGATCGTCCATCATCCTACTATGGACGGAAAGGCGTGCCTGGAAATCGTTGATGTTGTTCTCCATGCGCCTCTTGTCCAACTAGATCCAAGAAATAGATCTATGCATCTTGCCCATCCTCACATCCATCTTTCCAATCATGGTAGGGATCTCATCTACGTCATATCTGTTTCGGGCCGCGCCGATGTGCTTGAGAAACCGAGTGTCTCAGTCCTCTCATGGGTACCTTCTGTCGTCCAAGGTCCTTGTCTGCTCCAACAATGATGGGGTCCTCATCCTCCGTTACCTCAACATCATCAAATCATTACTGGGACCAGCAACATCGGTCCCGGTTTCAATCATCAAATCATTACCTCCGTTACCTCTCATGGGTCCTCATCCTCCGTCCAAGGTCCATGCCTTCTCCTCAAACTAACCTGACATCTCCTCAAATGTATACTTCCAATTATTCTAATCTTGGATGGTGAAGGATCTCTTCCAAGCAAGTCCCCTAGAGTTCTTGTCCTCCCAAGGCATGGCTACGAATAGTGCGCCATGGCCTCGAAAAATAAACTCTTGTAGTCCTATAGGCGAGATTCGACAACCAATGTGCAAGCAGAAAAGTCCAAATCTAAAGCCCTAGCGATGTTAGTCACTAGGCCTCCTATACATATGTCCCCCTTGGACTTGTTGCCTACCGTCTTCAAACTATCAGCAAGAAGTGTAGCGGTATCCGGTGTAGTGTCGGTAGCCATGCACAACAACAAGAACAACTCACCCACCTTCAGCTTCTATGGGCTCTCTGAACATGCAAATAACATCTTGCTCATAATCCTATGAGCTATCTTGAAGGACAATTTATGAATATTTTTGGCTTTGGAATCACCCGCAGTCCATGCATCTGCCGTTCCCTCAACTAATGCAATATTGTCCCAAAAATCCTTCGGTTTAACGGTCCTAAGGAATCATTCTGGCACTAGCTGCCGGGAATCCAAACATGTTCCCAATCATCTCGATGGGAAGATTGTGGTTCTTGTTCATCAATCTAAACTTAACCGTCCTCTTTGCCGGATCATGATCAAAGAAACACAAAAATTCCCTCGTCAATTCCTCATATACCGGTTCTCTAATCCCGAGAAACACAACAAGACCTACTCTCTCAATCATCCAGTCTAGGTCCTCTCAATTGTTCAAGCAATCCGGTTCTTCTATAACTAAATATCGAGCAGCAATAATCTAACGGTTTTGAGTTTTTTGGTATCTTGCCTTGTGCTTGTTTTGTATGACCGGCACATTGGGATGTGGTGGTGGTAGACCTTCTGGGGAGAGAAGGAAGATCCTCTCCTTGGAACAATTACCCTTGTGGATTGGTGAACAAAATCCATTACATAGGAGAACTGCAGTCTGTTCTTGAGAAAGCCATGCCATAGGTTTATGCCTAGAACCCGCTGTTTTACAAATTTGCACGAAGATTGCAAATCTGTAAAGATTGCGCTGAATTGATGCTTCATCTTGCTTCCTTTGCTTCAAATTGATGCCTTACTTCGAACCAAATGACCTTAAATTGAAAGATTGGTGTGGGGATATTTTTCTAGGTTTTTGGTTAGGGGAAATCTAATTCATGGCAATTTTGTAGCTTTTTGGTTTGGTTTGAGTTGAGAATCAAGTTTGTGGTTGAGAGGGCTTCATTTTTGGAGAAAGAACGAGTTGATTTGGTTAAGAATCAAATATTTGAGGGGTAGGGAGATTTTTCGACCGAGGTCTAGGGTTAAGAGGTTGAAGGTTGAAGAAGAAGTGTGTTCCCGCTTTTATACCCTTGCTTGATTTTGAATAAACCGCGGCTGAGGTTTTGGGTGGCCGAGGTTTTTTTCGGGTTCGCTGTTTCTCATCTGTTCTTCACATTCAAAGAATCATCACAGGGGAGGTCTCTCAAACCAGTATCCTAAATGAAAGAACCTATTACTAGGTAAGTCTCAATGCTCCAAGAAAACGAAATATACTCAAACCAACCACTTGACCTAAGGGACAAGAACTAACGTTTACCGGAAAAGTCTCAGATTAAGCTTACTCAAGCAAGAGGTATAGCACATTCAAACCTAATAAAGGTTTTTAATACCTTTGTAAATAGAACTCATCATCTTTGATAACCAAGAAAATGAATTACCGGGTATGTCTCTTCCCAAGCTTAGATGTAAGCCTATAAAACACTCAACAAAGACTAGAATTTGGGCAATCTAAAACCCAAGAAAAAGTATATATCAAACACGGATCAATAGAAAAAACCTCGGCTTGTTCTAAGGGAAACCTCGGGTTGTTCTAAGGGAAACCTCGGCGGTTCCTCAAGAACAGGCCAAGATTTGTCAAATCAAGGGTTAAACCAACAAGAATCGTCCAATATAAACTTAAAAACTCATTCTATCATCATCTGAACGACAACCATCAACCAATCACCCTAGAATCGTAGGATTTTACCAAACAACACACATATTCAAATCAAGAAAGATATATGAAGAATTGAAGAAAATCATAATCCAAAGAAAACCACAATAATGTAAAGAAATAATTATCAAGGTGTCTTCAATATGAAAAAGCAAAAGAAATCCAATAACAAAGATCCAATCTTTTCAAAAGCAATGTATCAAGAACCTATATATTTCTTTCCAAGAATTCTCTCAAATCTCTCTCAATCAGAAGTGTTGTAGCTAAATCTAAGTGTTTATAGCGTGTAATTGATGTTGTTCGATGTGATACTCGATCTTCTTCGACATGGTACTCGATGATCCTCGACATCCTCAAGATGTTGCTGATATCCTCAACTTATAGGGAAGGTAGGGTTTAAGAAGCATGGGTCATGGGCCAAAATAAGACAAAACCGCGGGTAAGGCCTTTACTGATCTCGGGCGGGGTTTTCTTCCTTGTCGGGGCCGATATTTCTATTCTGCACGTCTTCTCCTTAGTTCTTTTCTTCCATATTTTTGTGATGTTCCAACCCTCCTTTTATGCTGCACCATGCTTAAATATGATCCGCCTAGAGACTTAGTCCTCATGAATTCCATTCCGCTCCAAAATCCGCCAAATTGCTTGAAAACAAGACAAGAATCCGGGTAGACATCTATTCTAGCATAATATGCAAAGTTAAGCTCAGATGTCATGGATTCATGTCTATACATTCAAAACAAAGGGAAAATATACCTAAATGCAATACTATACTAAGGACATAATTCATGTTATCATATGCCAAGACTCGCACCAAGACACGAGGTGTTTACAATATCAATGAAGTTGATAAGATCAAGAAGCTATATGATAATGTGAGAGCCTAGATGAAGCTTGTTGGTTGTAACTCGACTTCCTCAGTTTCTAATTTGGATATTAATTGTTAATAACTCCATCTTGATTATAATTTGTATATGTGGATGATGTAAGACTTAACATTATAAGCGGTTTTATAAACTAACAAATATCGATTATATTTCTAGATTGCATGGTTCGGTTTTGTGTTTGTTCAATGTGTGCAGGCCTTGAAAAGCATTTTGTTCGCTCCAATAGGTGTGCGTGTACAAAAAAGTCTTAAATTTATATCCTGAAATATATGCCTAACGATAAGTGAATCCGCAGTGTATGGATCTATCGTAGTAAAACTTAATATTCCTCAGTCGAGCTTTGGGATTCGTTGAGAATAAATTCAGCAAAGCAATCTAACTCAACAAGCATGCAATAGCAATGATCAAACGTAAAGACAAGAATATGTAATATGATTGGGGAACGCAGATTCTAGAGATCAAGGTATCCAACTGTTGTTTCGACTCAAGATTTCTCAAGGATAAATGTAGACAAAGCTGAGGTTGCAAAGGGAAGGTATTTCTACGATGGGATAGATCACCGGGTAAGTCTCACTATCCACTTTCCCAAACCAAAGATCCTGTTACAAGGTAAGTCTCAAGGAACTAAGGAAAGGTACTATCTCTCAAACTAGCACACTACCTAAGTGCAGAACTAACGATCACCGGGTAAGTCTCACGTTAACTCTCAAAGGTAGGATGAAGACACACTCAAACCCTAACAAAGGATACACCTTCGTTACCTTACACTCATCATCATAGGTAAACAAGCAAAGGAATCGCTGGGTTAGTCTATTCCTAGGCTTGAATGTAAACCAGGAAAGATGCAATAAGGATAGGATTTGGAAAACTATACCTAAACTCAAGATCGGGAAATATAGTGGGAAATTTCGTGTAGTTCTTATTATTCTCGGTCCAGATGACTCCAAGAACAACCCGAGATAGGTTTTGGTTTAGGATAAACTCAAGCTTTCAGGTTCCACTCATGAGAAAGGCGCATTCTTTCATCGTCTATACCACAACATTCAACTAATCACCCTAGAATTACAGGGGGTTTTAGCCAATAATCATCATGCTCAAACAATCAAATATTCAATCAAGAATTCGAGATAAGAGAATAAAACAATCAACAAGGTGTCTCAATTATCAAAAGCAAACAAACCAACAATCGTATCAATATCGAAAGGTATGATAACAACTCACTTATAACTTCCCAAGAAAATCTCATAAATATCTTCTCTTCTTGAATCCTAAGTAATCCTTCCTTTGATCTCTTCCTTCCAATAGCCGTCAAAGGTCTTTTGACGTCTAGCTGTCTTTCTATTCGTACGTAATCTCCAGGATCCAACCTCTTTTCTTCACATTTACCTTCCATTCTTATAGAAGAACTTTAGGTCAAATAATATCTTATTTCCCTTGGGGTTTGGGTCCTCAACCTCGAGCCAATCCCAGTAGGCCATCTCGGTCGAGGTGCATGACTGTATCGGTCCGAGATTAATGGTGAACTACGTGCATGTCTTCGTATCTTCAACTGAAACCTTCGTTATCCTTCCAATATGGTTCCTGCCTTTCTTTTGTCCTTCCTAATGCTCCATAATGTAACTCCTTGGCCTACTTAGACTTCACTGCTCTAACTGGATCCAAAATAAGCCTTATTCCCTACAATTACAATCAAACGTGGTGTGAACCTCGATTTTTGCAAAGTAAAAGAATAATGACATTATCACAAAGAATATATACTCATGCATGAAGAATAATGATGATAAAACGTCAAAACCTTATCCGAAATATAGACAATAATTCATGCTATCAAAATACCTCATACTAGCCTCTTGCTTGTCCTCAAGCAAGGTTCAATTCTCAGATAGAAGATAGTAGGAATTATTAGTCATTAATGCTCAATGTAAATTTAGAAAACTTTTGGTTGCGTTCTTCTATTCATAGATCACCCTTAGAGAATGCTTCGTAGCTAGTAAGAATCAATATATGAACAAAACAAGTTATAGACATAAGAAAGCTAATCGTACTTCACATGAGATCATAAAATGTGTAGCAAATCATACTCTTCAAAATCAATCATGGATAATCTAGTTTGAACAACAAAGTCAAACAAGATGCTCGTCTCACGGACTTTCAATCAAAGGTCAAGAAACGAGTTAGGGGTGGAATGTATAAAGGATATTGTGGTCCTAGATTGGGGAAAAGGATAAGAACTTCAATACTTTGAACTCAACTCCATCAATAAATTTTTCTCACTTCTTTTCCGCATATTTCTTACTTTTCACTTTTTGAGAACATCGACAAAGGTGCACAATAACCGAAGCCTTTGAGATCAGCTAATCTCAATTTCTCGAGTTGCCTCAAACCTTGATGCACATACCATGACCCGTTATGATTGTCAATCAATAGGACTTTGGCAAGACACAAACACCCAGCTATGTGAATGGTGCCGAGTTACTCATCCTCATGACTAACGTCCCCAAACCTATTGTTTTCTAACACTTCTCCACTTTCAATCTCATCTTTCACTTTCTTTTCCACTTTCTCACTTCCAAATTCCCTGATAGGTAAAGGAAGGAAAAAAGATATCAATGAGGGACTAAAAGCATAATCAAGAAGAGGAAGAAAGAAAATGAATCGCTTTAATCATTCCAATAAGAATGTGAGAGAACTAATAACGTAGTTTCAACTTTCAAATTCAACATGATTTGGATAAAACAACTCACTAAGCATGCTCAAAATTCATACAAAATATTCAAACCTTAAATATATCATAAATTATTTCAAACACATAGAGATCATAAACACCATTCAGCAAACAATTTTCGTCATTGGGATAACATCCGGCCTAGAAGCACTAAATGTTTAGAATATTCCCGTCTTTTCAAACCTATATCGGTCGGGATACTTATGGGAAACCGAGATGTTGGACCGAGGTAAGCTCCTATTGTGGTCATCTCGATTGGCCATAAGTATTTCGGTCAAGACAAATTTTATTTTTCAGACCAGTTTTGTACGTTTTTTCGATAATAAATCCTGATGCAATGCATGTAGTATACCATACAATCCTGAAGCACATAATGGAAACCCAAGAAAGAGTCATAAAGCATAAGAATCAATTATTACATATCCGAGTATCACAAAACACCCTATACTTTGGACACATCGTCCCGACGTTTATAAGAAGTCAAGAGAAAATAATACTTAAAATGTCAAGTGCAGAACCGCAAAATAAGGAGAGAAATAAAAGTAGAATCTCCGAGGAATCGATCATGTGTGTGGAGCAGGAGGAGGATGGAACGAGTACAAGGAGGGGTCGAAGGGGTAGCCCATCTACTCCTAGAACTACAGCTCCATCATCCGGCGATGGTAGTGATGGCTCTACTGTATCTCGCGCCGCATAGGGCCAATCTCACCGGTTTGTGTGTCGAGGCGGTCTCCCATATCCATACATAGAGTACGGAATGACGGCTCCATATGGCGCGTAAGATCTTCAATCCTCTTGTGGGCCTCGGGATCGTGGCAATGGCGGTGGTGGCGCTCCCACTACTATGGCATCTCCGGTGGTGGCATTTGTGGGGCAGGCTGATCCTCCCCCGTCTCCTCATCGTCTTCCACCAACTCGATCACCGGGGAACTCGAACCAAATTTGTCCATCCCGGTATCCATAGGAATGGCTACAACCTCCTCGTCACTCTCCGTGCCAAACTCAGCGTCAATCTCCGTATCTCGCACGGAAGATTGCCAAATCCTCGACCAATTGTTTGGGTCAGAGACCGTGAAATGTGAAGACCAAGGGATCCCCTTCGGAGCTCTTGTTTCCCAATGCATGATTACATAAGGTGAACCACGCCCTCAAAGAACCAAGATCCGACGGGTAATAAAATCCTGCAACCCTAAGAGTTTGGCGTCAGAAGCCAATGTGCAAGTTGAGAGTTCAACCTCCAATACGCCAGTGATATGAGTCACCAGCCCTCCGAAACAAATGTCTCCCTTCTTCTTCTACTTCACTTTGTGCTTCCACCAGCATGGTGACGAAGTCCGATATCCCTCTTGTAGTCATACAAAAGAGAGAAAATAGCTCACCCTGGCTTATCTTTACGGACGTCTCCGTGCGAGAAAGCAGCATCTCCCTCAAGATCATGTGAGCGATCCGGAATGCAACATGGTAGATGTTCTTTTCCTCAGAGTCACCCGGCTGCCTGTGGTTTGCACAAGAGGTGATATGAGCAATGCTGTTCCAAAACGTCCATGCATCTCGTCTAGATGGAAAGTCGGTGTTGGTGGGTGGTTAGAATCGAACAATTCCCCAAAGTTCTCTATGTTCAAAGCTTAGCCCTTTGTGTTCCGGCACATGAGTGACGGAACTAATGAACTAATAAGTCGGCTCCAGATAAGTCGTGCTCGAATGGTCATAAACAACTCAAGATCAACCAAGGAGATCACTCTTTGTAAATCCTCGACGACGTGGAGGAAGTTAAAGTCCTTAACATCTACGTATCGGGGAGCTATGGCCGGGCAGGAGCAATCCGCTCGTAATCCTCCTGGAAGCAACCTAGGATCATCGGCACCTGTGGTGGTGTGGGAGGTAAGGGGGAATGGTGTTCAGCATCGGGACGGTCATGGAGCACTAGTAGCCTGTTCAAACTACACATTTTCACAAATTTAGGGTTTGATCTCGGTTTGGTCTTGAGTGTATCTCGGTCGAGAAGTCTGGGTTCAACCAAGACGAACAACACTTCGACCGAAATCACTATTCTGTAAGTTTCTTCCCCCGAACACACTACCTATTGCTTCCTAGGGGGTTCCTCATTCGATTTCAACAAAGCAAACAAACAATACTCTCCAAAATTGAGCGAAATCAACCAAAATAAGGAAAAGGGTTTTCAAACGAAATTACCTGATTTCTACAGATTGTGGTAGATTGAAGTGATGATTGATGTTGTAGAATTTTATGTCGTGTTGTTCTCGTCGATTTAGAGCCGAAGAATGTCGAGAACGAGGAAGAAATTGAGATTTTGAGAATGAGGCTAGGTTTCGGTCGAGGCGGCGTGGGATGAAGAGGAAAAGTGAGGAGAGAGAGTGTTCTTCCCCTTTTTATACTTGTCAGAAATTTCAACTACATCTCCGTCGAGATGGTTGTCACCGCCCGAGATGCTTGACCGAGGTGACTCCCTGTTACTCTCATCTCGGTTGGCCTAGATGTATCTCGGTCGAGATGCATGACAGTGTAACACCCCAAATCCGCGGGACTCGGGGTGCTACTGGGCTATGATCTCACAGTGGATTCTGACCCTAGCTTGACAACAAGTTCACTGGATCTTACAACAAGACACTAATAGATTAAAACCAAATACATAAAACTGTACAATATATATATCAAAAGGTTTACAACATCACAACCGAGTACCAAAACGGCAAACCATAAACATCCGAGTACAAAACACCCCAAAAGCCCATGCACAACCTAATGTACGGAAGCGCTCGACTGATCACCCATCTGGCTCACTCTACAGTCCTCCTAACCAGCAGATCATCTACAACACGACATAAAACCGTTAGATAACAGAAATGAATAAGAATGAATTAGTAGCACATATAACACACCAACACATCACATCATGCTATGAACACGCACATATCTATTTATTAACTTTACATAAGTTATACCATTACTAATTCATTTCCTTGTGACCCGCAGAGTAAACTCCCTAGACACCCAATTTTGGGCTAGGCAAGTTATCACCGCCCATTATCATACACTTGGGCCAATTAATATGCATGTAGGGTCATCCTAGTCCGGTTAGGTTATAAATGCAACACACATATGCACACACACAAGCACAACACACACTCAAACCCATAACTGCTCGCTAAGTAAGTCCCAAGGACTTACCTATCTCAATCACAATCAGTATGAAGTGGTCACGGCTTCCCTTTGGGGAGACAATCAGTGCTTACATCAGCAAAGCACAACAATATCAACATCGTCCCAAGGTTATGAGATTCTACCTCCTAAACCTTATAACCATCCTCAACTCATAACTCGAATCCAAACCTCAAAATCACCTCATAACTCTCATATGCCTAAGGCATTACCTCAAACACATACTAAACCTTAAAGCCATAGACAGCATGTACCACATCATGATCTAGCAACCATAGACATACATAAACACATTAATATATGCATAGGAAGATCAACACAAGATCAACTTGTGGGAACTCATCATCAAGGAAGATGAAAGGAGGAAGAAAGATGAAGAAAGAAAGAAGAAGAAGAAGGAAAAACTTACCACTGCTGCAACTAACAGAGGAGGAGATCACACACAACCTACTCAGGTGGCTCTCCACAACACAACATCAACAAGCAACCATCATCATCATCATCATCATCATCATCATCATCATCATCATCATCATCATCATCATCATCATCATCATCATCATCATCATCATCATTATCATCATCATCGTCGTCGTCATCATCATCATCATCATCATCATCATCATCATCATCATCATCATCATCATCATCATCATCATCATCATCAACAACTCTACTGAAAACTCTAAACAAGATCAAGGAAAACCAAGAAGAAGATCAAAGGGAAAAGAGACAAAGAAGAAGACTGAGGCTCTGGGGCGGTCCTCAGAGCCGAAGGGGCGGCTCAACACTTGCGTCTCAGCCGAGGTGCAGGTGCGGGATTCCTAGAAGACTAAGGCTCTTACAGACAACACTTGAGATGGTTTTTAGTTCTCTTCCGACCCTCAAATACTCGAACCGTAGTTTTTTCCATGTGCATCTCGAGTTATTTTTCTTGAGTGGTACCTAGTTCTTTTTATCATGGACACACAAAACGCAAAAACTACACTAAACTAATCTAGAAATCATGAAAGAAAGTAATACCTTGGGTTGCCTCCAAAGAAGCGCTTGATTTAAGGTCGCTAGTTGGACGTATCTACTTATATTCATGTGAGATGCATAGACGCAATCTCCTTAACCGGAATTTATGGTATGTACTTCTTCAATCTTCATATGCCGACCCTAAATTTTCCACAATGTTCACCCTATACTTCAACTGCACCATGAGGGTAAACATGTTTCACAACATATGGTCCTGTCCAATTTGATTTTGACTTACTTGGAAGGGGGCGATGGTGGGATCGAAAAGAAGAGCAAGATCTCCTTCTTTGAGCACTTTTTGAATAATACCCTTGTCTTTCCATTTTTTGTTCTCTCCTTGTAAATCTTTGCAACTTTTGCAATCATTCTGCAAAGTGGCGGTTTTGTACTCTTAGCATCTTTTTGTGAAGATTCAGAAGCTTGGGATGGGATAAGGCTGGTATATACATCACTTGAAGTCATTAGATGAGGCGATTTTGATGAATCAGAGATCTTGTTTGCCTCAGAAGTGTCTCGACCGAGGTCTAATCCGAGGTGACTCCCTGTTGCTTTCACCTCGATCACTCCAAAAGTCACCTCGGTCGAGGTGGTCTGCCCGATGTCGTAACAGTTTGTCGATTCCTCTTCAAATTCCTCAAAAGTGGCATTTGGATCTTCTTAAATGCTTCCAAGCATTGTATATCTGCATCATAAGAAACATATACACCCTTCTACATGATACTAAAACTCAAAACTCTTTCAAGAGGATATTTATTAAGGATAGAGCTCACCAATTCTCGTGATTCCTCTTCATCATAGATGTCGTAAATGTCTTCCTCAAGGCCTTGTCCTTTCATCAAAGCTGATAGCACGAACTCAACACTTTCTTCTCCGATGTTGAAAGACAATTTGACGTTCTTACAATTCACCAAGCAACCAGAGATTAGAAGAAACGGCCTCCCAAGGATAATTGTGACATGATAATCTATAGAAATGTGCAATAAAACAAAATCTATAGGAATGTAAAACTTATTAAGCTCTACAGGGATGTCTTCAAATATGGCAATGGGTCGAGTGATGGATTGATCCGACATATACAATGTCATCTTTACTTGTTTAGGCTCTCCTAAGCCAACCTTCTTGCACAAAGCAAGTGGAATGATGCTCACACTTGCACCTAGATCACAAAGTGCATCGTATGTGACCTCTCCAACTTCAATGGGGTTGCAAAACGATCCCGGATCTCGCAACTTGGGTGGCATGTTCTCCCTCGTGATCTTGATGAGTTATGATGATCTAGAAGACATCTTTACTTCACCACAATCCTCTAGCTTCCTCTTGTTGGACAGAATCTCCTTTAAGAACTTCTAATAGGCAAGCATACCTATAATTGCATCAATGAAAGGTATGTTAATATGGAGCTTACTCATAAGGTCCAGAAACTTACCGAAATGCTTTTTCTAGACGCACTGTCCCTCTAGACTGCGGGAACGATAGTGGAGGCTTGTAATCCTAAGGAGGTACGTAGACTTCTTAGTTCTCCTCATTCTCAGCGGGAATCTAGACCAAGACGGGCTGCCTTGCAGCGTCGCTCGACCAAGGTACTGGGTCCATGGTCTTCATACCACTCCTTGTGGTAATCGCTATTACTTGGCCCTTAGGATTATTCTACGTTCTTCTTGGAATCTTCCCTAGGTCTCTAGGAACTTCTCTGGCCTTGCTAAATACTTGATTTTCCAAGACTTTTTGTGCCTTAGAAATTGACGTAACTGAACTTTCCAATCCATTCATCTTTCCCATCAAAGTATCCATCATTGCTTCCAACTTATCCTTGGGTGGCTGGCTTGAATATGGTTCCTCACTTTTTAATGGAACAAAAGTAGAAGAAGTAGGAGGAGTTAGGGCATTATTAACATGGGACAAAGGGTTACCGTAATTATTTTGATTGGATCTCCATTTGTTGTAGTTCCGATTGTTGTTGTTGTTGTTGTTCCTATTCCTTTATTTATTTTTATCTCCCAACATATCCAACATCTTGCTCCTTGGGTTGTTGTGCTTGTGTCTTCAAGAGCTCCTTCAAAGCCTTAACCTCATTGTTAAGAGTGGTGATTTGAGCAATACTAGAGGAGATTAGGTTCAACTCTTGACCTCTAGATCTTTGATTTCCACCATCAACACTTCGATGGGAGTACTTATCAATAGTAAGAGCTTGTTTTTCAACAAACTCCCATGACTCATCAACGGGTATATCCATAAAAGTTCCAACAGATAGAGATTGTAGTTTGAATTGAGTTTCCTCATCCAAACCCTTGAAGTAAATTACTAGCAAATCGATCTTGGGAATCCGATGATGAGGGCAATCCTACAAAAGGTCATTGAACCTTTCCCATGACTTTAAAAGACTTTCATTATCCCTCATCACAAATGCGTTGATTTTACCTCTCAACTCTGCCGTTTTTATGGAGGAAATAATTTTTTGAGAAACTCCATATTCATCTCATCCCATGTATTAAACATTCCAGATGGAAGCGATTGATACCCAGCAAGTGCTCTATCCTTCAATCAAAAATAGAAAGGGTGCAATTTATAGTTATCATTCTCGGCTCTTGAAGGTTTCAAATTCTCCATGAGAATCTCATAGTTTTGAAAATGTTGATGTGGAGATTCCCTCTCCAATCCTCCAAACTGACTTTGGCGCATCATAGTAATAACGTGAGGTCGAAACTCATAATCACGATCAGCTGGATCAATCATAACGCCCGGACGGCGGGTTTGTTGAATGGGATCCCTCCTTTGACCAAGTGTTTGTGGCACATCCACAAAAGGGTCTACTCTCTCAACCCTCACCGGAGGGTGAGGTGAAGGTGGTGGCACGACAGTGGGTGCCGGTGGGTTGACTACTAATCTAGCATTTCTCTCTCTTTCTTCATGAATCCATCGAACGGGTTCTCTTAATTCAGCCATGTCGGCCTGAAGTTGCTCTTGGATAGCAAGCGCTTCTGCTCTCTCTCTAATTAGAGCATCATCTTGTAGCTTTAATTGGTCCATAGCATCTTCCAACTCAGCTTTATAATCTCTTTCCTCTTTGTTATTTGCAGCGGCCATTTTAGCTTCTCTTAATCTCTTCTTGTATGTCTTTTTTGGTTCAGGATCGTAAGGAATGATTTCTTTACCAGCTTGAGTCTGTCGCATACACCTAAAGAAAGGTTTTGCAAGAGCACTCAAGTAGAATGATCAGTAGAAAAAGCAGGAAGCTTCCAAGCTAGACAACCGTGTAGTGAATTTCGTCTTGACCAAATCCCCGACAACGGCACCAAAAACTTGTTCTCTCCAAAAGGTGTGTGTGTGCAAAAAAGTCTTCAATTTAAATCTTGTAATATATGCCTAATGATAAGCGAACCCGCAATGTACATATCTATCATAGTAAGGGCTAATATTCCGGTGTCGATCTTAGGGATTCGGTGAGAATAAATTCAGCATAACAATCTAACTCAACAAGCATTGAATATCAATGATCAAACGTAAAGACAAGAATATGTAATATGATTGGGGAACAAAAATTCTAGAGATCACGGTATCCAGTCGTGGTTCCGACTCAAGATTTTTCAAGGATAAATGTGGACAAAGTTGAGGTTGGAATGGGAAGGTATTTTTACGATGGGATAGATCACCGGGTAAGTCTGACTATCCACTTTCCCAAACCAATGATCCTATTATCCGGGTAGTCTAAAGGAACTAAGGAAAGGTACTATCTCTCAAACCAGCACACTACCTAAGGGAACATAACTAACCATCACCGGGTAAGTCTCAGGATAACTCTGAAAGGTAAGATAAAGGCACACTCAAACCCTAACAAAGGATACATCTTCGTTACCTAACACTCATCATCATAGGTAAACATGCAAAGGAATCACCGAGTAAGTCTCTTCTAGGCTTAAATGTAAACCAGCAAAGGTGCAACAAGGATAGGATTGACAAACTATACCTAATCTCAAGATCGGGCAATGTAGTGGGCAATCTCGTGCAGTTCTTATCGATCTCGGTCGAGATGACTTCAAGAATAGCCCCCGAGAAGGGTTTCGGTTTAGGGTAAACTCAAGCTTTTAGTGTCCACTCACAATATAGGCTCATTCTTTCATTGTCTATACCACAATCTTCAACTAATCACCCTAGAATCGCAAGGGGTTTATCCAACAATCATCATGTTCAAACAATCAAATATTCAATCAAGAATTCGAGAAAAGAGAATAAAAAAATCAACAAGGTGTCTCAATTATCAAAAGCAAACAAACCAACAATAGTATCAATATTGTGTTTCCAAAAGGTATGATAACAACACACTAATGACTTCATATGAAAATCTCATAAATCTCCTCTTCTTGAATCCTCAGCAATCGTTCCTTAGATCTCTTCCTTCCAATAACAGTCAAAGGTCTTTCGACGTTCAACCGTCTTCTCGTTCGTACGTGATCTCCAAGATCCAACCTCTTTTTCTCACATTCAACTTCCATTCTTATAGAAGAAATTTAGGTCAAATAATATCTTATTTTCCTTGGGTTGTGGGCCGTCGACCTCGAGCAAGGCCCAGTAGGCCATCTCGTCCGAGGTGCATTACTGTATCGGTCAGAGATCAATCATGAACTACATGCATGTCTTCGTATCTTCAACTGAATCCTTCCTTCATCCTTCCAATTCGGTTTCTGCCTTTCTTTTTGTCCTTCCTAATACTCCATAATGTAACTCTATGGCCTTCATAGACTTCAATGCTCCAATTTGATCCAAAATAAGTCTTATTCGCTACAATTACAATCAAACGTGATGTAGACCTCGAATCTTGCAAAGTAAACGAATAATGACATAATCACCAAGAATATATACTCATGCATGCGGAATAATCATGATAAAACGTCAAAACCTTATCCAAAATATAGACAATAATTCATGCTATCACATTTCAAAGGATGAACGCAGGCCTTGAAACCTATTATATGGGACAAGCATGGAGAAATTGAAAGGTAGTTCAAGGGATAAAAGAGGAGGCCTTGAAAAGCGATACAATGGAGGATTCGGTTGAAGGCTTTTTAACGATTTAAATCTCAACAACCAAATCTACCAAAGATAACAAGAAGATCTTCAAACAGATTTGAAAAGAAGATCTCGATCAGCCAACAAGAAGATCTTCAAAAGAAGATCTCGGCAAGCCAACAAGACAATCTTCTAGTGAAGATCTCGATCACAACAACTAAGATCTCAATCGAAGATCTCCAACAGCAACAAAGATCTTCCAAGGTGATTTCACGCAAAGAGGATCTCGGATCTAAAGGATATCTTCAACAAACAAAGATCTTCAAAAACTTAGAAGATCTTGAAGCGTGAACTAAAGGCTTCAACGATAAAGGTCTTGAACGGCTCTTTCAAGGTGAAGATCTCGAAGACGAAGATTCTCAAACATGCGTCAACGAAAAGAAGTAGATAAAGACAATAGAAGATCTTACAATGGCTACTTCATCTCAACCAAACACCGTTTTCCATGGAGAAAGAAGAACATCACAACGGCCCTCTTACAACGGCTAGAAGAGTTCTCCATAGAAGACTATTAATGAAGATGACGATTGAAGAGAAGAATAACAAGCTTACACGGAAACATCTAATTATTCAAGCGATCAAAACATCTTCATTCATTCCAAAAGTTTTTCTTCCTCTTAGCTTACAAAAGTTTACATCCTCAAACAGTGAAAAACACTAGAGCTCCATTGGAATATCTCGAGAGTGTTATACTCGAGTGTGTGTTACTCTGCAAAGTAACTAGGCAATTATTGCTAGGATAGAGTTGAAAATAGATCGTAAGATTGGATACAATAAGAAAAGAAGGGGATTTATTCTAGGTTGTTTCTAGGACTCTTTGAGCAGATAATAGATAGTTAGATCCTATAGGTAAAGATAACCTAGGACGGAGACGTAGGTTGTTAGAACTAAACTTTGTAAACATATCATCGTGTCGATCTTTTAATTCCGCACTATATCTTGCTTTATTGTGACTAACGTTGTTTTGCAGGTTTTCAAAGACAAATATAAGCATATTCCTCAGCCAATACGAGCTATTCAAGATGAATTGAAATGAGTTGGTTAAGGAGATGTTCATACGATTCACCGAGATTGTGAACATTCTTGATTCACTTGGAAAGGTCTTCACAAATGAAGAAAAAGTTATGAAGGTTCTAAGGAGCTTACCTAAAGCAAAGTGGGGACCAAAAGTGACAGCCGTCGAACAAGCTTAAAACCTCACTACTCCACCTGTAGATGACCTTCTTGGAAAGCTAATCACCCATGAGATGAATCTTGGTGAAGAAGATGGAGAGCCCCCATCTAACACAAAGAATCTAGCACTAAGATCCAAGAAGGATGACATGCCATCAGTGGAGGAAGATAGTGATGATGAAGATGAGGAAGATCCATCTGCCTTGATCTCAAGGGGTCTTGCAGAAATTCTTCAAATGAAGAAGCAATTCACAAACAACAAGGAATATCTGCGATCATGAAGACCTCGAGGTAAGTTTTCTAGCCTTGATAAGAAAATTAAATTACTAACTTGTATTGAATTGGTGAAGCAGATCATCTCGTAAAGGATTGTCCACAAAAGATGAGTAACAACTTTAGGAAGCATGATCGAAAGAAGAAAGTTATGGTAGCATCATGGTGTGAATCAGATTCTACCATTGAATCAGAAGGCAATGGAGAACAAGAAAACTTCTGCTTAATGGCCGATCACGAAGAAGATCCAATCACTATGTTGATGGTGTGGTAAGTACGATTATGTCACAATCTAACCTTGAACTCACACAATTTCTTAAAGACGTTATCATATGTGATAAAGAGCATAGGGTAAGGATAATTTCCTTAAGAGAAAAGCTTCTCAAACAAGAGAAAAGACTAAGTGAGATGTCTCTTGAAATTGAAAATTTTAACACTTAAAAGTTAGACCTTGATGACAATATCAAGGCCTTGGAATCGGAAAATGTGATTCTCAAGGGCAATCCCTCTGCTCTCTATCGAGACTATATCGATCTTTAAGAACCGGTAGGTGAAATAAAAGGTTAAAAGATACTCTAGAAGGGGGGTTGAATAGAGTATGGGAACTTTTCGCAAACCAAATCTCAATGCCTTGAAACTCCTTTCAAGGGCCTTGATGTCAATCGGTGTTCTTTGTGAAACTTTGTGTAACACCCCAAATCCACGGGACTTGGAGTGTCACATTGGGCTAGGATCTAACAATGGATCCTGACCCTAGCCTGACACCAAGTTCATTGGATTTTACAACAAGGCACAGGTAGATTAAAACCAAATACATAAAAGCTGTATATGATACATCAAAAGAGTTTACAAACTCAGAGCCGAGTACAAAACATCAAACCACAACATCTGATACAAAAGATCCCATATCCCGTGCATCCTAATGTACAGAAGTCCTCGGCTGGCCACACCATCTGTCTCACCCTGCAGTCTTCCTAACATGCAGATCATCTACAACACGGTATGAAACCGTTAGCTACAGCAATGAAAAGCATGAAGGTAATAGCACAACCACACATCAACATCTCATACATGCAATGTCACACACATTCATTACGTTATTCCATTACCGATTCAACTTCTTTTGTAACACGAGGAACCTAAAGAACCTCTTCCCATTCCCCGTTAACACATGGGTTTGTATTGGGGGTGATCGTCACTCGTCTGCCCCTGTGTTACTGGCTTCCAAGCACCTCCTCCTAACCAGCAGGCGGAGACCGGTGGTTACCGCCCGTTATAATACACTTGGGACAAATAAATGTAATAAATGGTCATCTTAGTCCGGTTTAGGTTATAAATGCACAATTATATGAACACACAACCATCACAATCATACAATCCACAAGTGCATGCTAAGTAAGTCCTATGGACTTACCTGATATACTCGTAACCTGTACCACGTCACAGCTTCCCCTTGGGGAAGTAATCAACGCCTGCAATAGCAAGGCATAAACAATCACACACTGCAAAGGTTAGGAGACTCGTCTCACTAACCAAAAACAACCTATATCTCAAATCTAAACCTCAGATCCTCAACACATTCATAAATGCCTACGTCATATGCTCAACATAACATCTCATCATACTCGTACACATCCTAAACCTTAAAGCCATAACCGATATCCATAACATCATCATGATCCTCAACTCCCACCTAGCATGCATCTAATCAGTATTCCACAATCTCAAATTTAATCCTAATTTAATTAATTAACCTTTAATTAATTAATTAAATTTCACAAGAAAAACGTTTTGCCCGCATGACATTTCGAAACCCACCTGTCATCAGATTTCATCAAACAAACAACCCATAAACACAAAAATAATATAATGATCATAATGGAATTTCTAATTATCCATTTTGAAAAGCCTAAGGTCAATTTAGGCCAAATCGCAGTACGGAAAACGAATAAATTCATAACTTATTCGTCACTAACCCGATTGACGATCTGAAAGAAGATTCGGAATCACAACGAGCCAGGCTACGCATGTACAACATCAAATTCACCGGAATCTGAGCGACGAAATTGTCCTGGTAACAAATATGCTCGACCAGGTCTTCATCTGCTCGGAAATGCAGAAACTTTGTACCGATATGAAGAGAATGAAGAGAGGAATCCAGAAACTCAAACGGAATTGAAATCGGATTAGAAACGGAGAGTAGATCTGAGTTTGAAGTTTGAGAGAAATCAGAGCTTTTACGAGGAAACGTGAAAGGAAATGAATTAATAAAAGATTTTCCGCTATTTATAGTGAAGTCGATAATTATCCTTTAACGAAGTCGATAATTATACTTTAACCGATCCAATGGCGGGTTGAACCCCCTTCTCCAAACTTCTCGAAATTGGAACAATAAATCTTGAATATTGTAGGGATAATTATTCCACAATTACCTTAGAAAACGTGTATTCCTAAGCCATCTTTCTTAGCCGTTAAGAAACGAAATAGCGACTCTTTTGGCCGTTTTACCTTTTCATGTTATTTCATATCTAGAACATGTCCGATGTCGTGATCATTTCTCTCAACTGCATTTTTATTAATTGGAGCTCCCAAATGCTCCAAATAATACCGGAGGGTAAAAACTAATTACCCGGGGAAAAAGTTAAAATTTCAGCATAAGCCCAAAATTACGCCAAGAACATAACGGTGGGACTTATACTCAACACTTACGCAATCTTCACGAGTTATATGTTAATTACTATCAGTGATTAAGTTAATAACCATTAATTAGAATTCGGAAATCCTAGCTATTACACTTTGATTTCAAGGGCTTTGAAACTCCTTTCAAGGGCCTTGATTTCTTGCTCGTGCAAAACAAATTTAGTCACAGTAAAGTATATATGGTGCGTAATTAAAAAGATCGAGACGAGGATATGTTTACGATGTTTGGCTCTAAATAGCCTACTCTCCGTCCCAAGGTATAGCCTTAGGATCTAACTATTTATTATCAGCTTCAAAGAGTCCTGAATACAAACTAGAAGAAATCCCCTTCTTCTCTCACTGTAGCCAATGCTACGATCTAGCTCCAACTCTTAACCTAGCTATAATAGCCTAGTTACTTCGTAGAGTAACACAAACTCTAGTATAACACTATTTAGATCTTCCAATGGAGCTCTAATGTTTTCTCTCTCTAAGGAGATGATAAAGCTTTAGTGTGAATGAGAGAAAGAAAAACAACGAATGAAGATGATTAGGTTGCTTAGTAGATGTAAAGATGTTTTCCTGTGTAAGCTTGTGTGTTTATCTTCTTCGACCATCATCTTCATTTATACTCTTCTGTGGAGAGGCCTTCTAGCTGTTGTAGAGATGACCATTTGAAGATGAATCTTCTTCTATATGAAGATCGTTTCTTGTTTCGAGATAAGGTAGACGTTGCAAATCATCAGCTCCTGAGAACACGTCGAGTCCTTAGCTCCTTGATCTTCTCTTCTTTTAAATCGAGAGAGAAGATATTATTCTTCCCGCTTTTTGTTTAGAAAATCATTTGAAAAGATTCTCTAATCTTCGATTGAGATCTTTCTTCGGTTGATGAGATCTTTTTGTTAAAGAATCTTCCTTGAAAATCTTCAGCTCATTTGAATCCTTGTTTCGTGCATCTATTACTCCAAGGTCCTTGAATTCGTCCCTTTGTAAACGCTATCTTCCTTTGTCCTTGAGTTATACTTCAAGGCCCTTGAAATCCATATCTAGGCCCTTGACATATTGATAAAACCTAAACTTAATTCAAATCAACCAAATATCTAGAGAATATAATCAATACATTGTTAGTATATCCAACCACTACATTTGTGTTAAGTCTTCCATCATCAAGACCTGTAAAATATTTTAATCAAGGTGGAGTTTTCAGATCTAGAGAAAGAGAAGGTTGATCTAACTGTGACGTGTCAAGACTAGAAGGTTGCACTTATTCAATTCGCTCGTTCGAAAGTCAATCTCGAAAGGATGATGGGTGAGCAACAATTTTCTCTTAACAAGAATGGTATAGGATATCAAATAAGTTTTTCTAGAAAAAAAACTACCACTTTTGGTAAAGCTAAAGGAAGTCTTCATAAGCCCACCTATGAGTGGAAAAAGCTCAGTATTCTCAGATCTAAAGAAGCAATCATCTCGAACCATTACGCTTGGTGATAAAGGAAAGTGTAACATCATTGACATCGGTAAAATTGGTTATAATTCATCTAATTTATTAATGATGTCTATCTTGTTGATGGTTTAAACTATAACTTGTTTAGTATCTCTCAAATATGTGATAAAGACAACAAGGTGATTTTTAATTCAGATAAACGTGAAGTTCAAGAAAAAATATTGGGTGATGTCGTGCTTACTACTCCAAGATGAAACATTGTTTATTCAATGAGCACTAACCAAGTTTCAGGAACTAAGCTAACATGTTTCAAAGCCTTGACTGACGATTCAAGGCTTTGGAATGGACGACTTGGTCACGTAAGCCCGCATACGATGAAGAAACTACTTTCAAAGGATTTGCTACGTGGTTTGCCAAACCTAAACTTCAAGGTAGATAAACTATGTAAGGCTTGTACAGAATGTAAACAAACAAGAGGTTCATTCAAACAAAAGAAGGTTGTAAGTTCTTCTCGACCCATTGAACTTTTACATATGGATTTATGTGCTCCTATGCGTGTCAAATCTCATGAGGAAAAACAGTACATCCTTGTCATTGTGGATGATTTTTCTCGTTTTACATGGATCTCATTCTTACAGGAAAAATCTGTAGCTTTGTTTGAGTTTTCAAAATTTTGTAAGGAGTTGCAAACATTGAAAAACCTACCTATCGTCTCTATTAGAAGCAATCATGATAGAGAATTTGACAAACTCAAGTTTGATTTATTTTGTGCAAAATATTATATTTCACACAACTTTTCAGCTTCTAGAACACCTCAACAAAACGGGGTTTTGGAACGCAAGAACCGCACCCTAGAGGACATGTCTAGGACTGTGCTTTTAGAAAATAGTTTGCCAAAAGGTTTTTGGGCTGAATCCGTTAACACGGCTGATTACATCTTGAATAGATGCTTAATCCGTGCTATTTTGAAAAATACTCTTTATGAACTCTTCAAGGGTTGAAAACCTAATATTTCCTATTTTAAACCCTTTGGATGTACGTGCTTTGTCCATAATAATGACAAAGACAACCTTGGAAAATTTAATGTACGTAGTGACGAAGCTATCTTCATTGGATATGCTTCAAATAACAAAGCTTATCGTGTTTATAATTGACGTACCAAAATCGTTGCGGAAGTATTCATGTTATATTTGATGAACGCAAAGATGGAGCTTCCAATGAATGTTTTGCAGATCTAAATATAAATCAACATGGAGATCATAATTTTGATGGAGAAGAAGACCCTAAAACTCAGGAAACGAATATGCAAGAAAAGATTCAAGATACCGGAGAACAATCTCAAGACCTTGAAACGCATCTTCAAGACCTTGAAACGGAAAACGGCGCTGCTAAAAGTTAGTTTCAAGGCCTTGAAATTCAACTTCAAGGCCTTGATATAGGATCCAAAGGCGCTATTTCAGCGGTACCTGAATCTAGTCAAGCAAATGAGCCACAATCTTCAAGATCTGTTCCATCCTACAAAAGGAGAAAGCTCCAACATTCTTCATACCATCCACCATAGAATGTGATCTCAGATCCAAACAAAGGAGTTCAAACCTGATCTAAGGTTAACTACTTATGTGCTTTCTCGGCGTTAGGATCTCTTATAGAGCCAAAGAACTATGTTCAAGCACTTTAAGAACCTGAATGGGTCATGGCCATGCAAAATAAGCTAAATGTATTCGAGATAAACAAAGTTTGGACACTCATATCTAGACATAAGCAACAATCTATCATCGGTACAAAATGGGTATTTCGAAACAAGTTGGATGAAAGTGGGAAGGTTATTCAAAACAAAGCACGATTTGTAGTTGAAGGCTATAACCAAGAAGAAGATATTGGTTATGAGGAGACTTTTGCTCTGGTTGCCAAGATAGAAGCCATACGTATGCTACCTTCTTTTGCATCCTTCATGAACATAAAGCTCTTTCAAATGGATGTTAAATAAGCTCTCCTAAATGGCTTCTTAGAAGTTGAAGTCTACGCTGCTCAACCTCTTGGTTTTGAAAATGATGAATTTCCGGATAATGTTTTTAAATTGGGCAAACCCCTTAATTGTCTTAAGCAGGCTCCTCGAGTATGGTATGAAAGATTGTCCAAGTATCTCCTTGAAAACGATTGCAGAAGAGGTTTGATTGACAAAACTTTGTTTGTCGAAACTACAGACAACGATTTATCAGTAGTGAAAATCTATGTTGATCATATGTTATTTGGTGCTACTAACGATTCTCTATACAAGGAGTTTTTAGATATTATGTGTAAGGAATTCGAGATAAGCTTAATGGGAGAGTTAAATTTCTTTTTTGGACTTCAAGTTACACAAGAAAAGAAAGGAATTTTCCTAAATCAAAGCAAGTATACCAAGGATTTGCTCAAGAAGAATAAAATGGATCAATCCAAGGTAGCAAAAACTCCTATGAGTTCCACACTTTCACTTGACCAAGACAAGGACTGCAAAAGTTTTATTCAAATGGAGTATTGAGGTATGATCGGTTCTTTGTTATATTTAAGTGCTAGTCGACATGACATTATGTTTAGTGTGTGCATGTGTGCAAGATTTGAAGCTGAACCCAAAGAGTCACACTTGATAGCTGTGAAAAGGATATTTCGGTTTCTAAATGGAACTAAGGATTTAGGGTTATGGTATCCACGTCAAAACTCGTTTCACATCGTTGGCTATTTAGATGCTGCCTTTGCAGGCTATAAGGTCGATAGAAAGAGTACTTCTAGTTGTTGCCAATTCTTAGGGTAATCCCTAATCAGTTGACACTCCAAGAACCAAAACTATGTCGCCCTATCCACAACCGAAGCCGAATATATAGTTGTTGGAACCTGTTATCCACAAATCCTATGGATAGCTCAACAACTTCGTGATCTTTATAATGATCTCAAAAGGTATAACTATTAGATGTGATAATACTAGTGCTATTTCGATTACTAAAAATCTTGTGCAGCATTGTAGAACAAAGCATATCGATGTAAGGCATCACTTCATACGTGATCATGCTGAGAAAGGTGATGTTTTGATTTCTTTTATATCGACTAAATTGCAGCTTGCAGATATATTTACTAAACCTATATTTGAAGATGGATTCAATTTTATTAGATTAGAGCTTGGTATGTTGAACAAGGAAACATTAATTTTAGGGGAGTAAATCATTTTAATTTCCTCCTTACAATGCAGCCCACTTTTCCATTTCAAGGCCTTGAAATGCGAAACGGAATTCAAGGGCTATACTAAATATCGTGGATCGGTTTAATGGCTTATATCTTTTTAGATATTTGATCATTAAACTATTCTAAAGAAGGTTTTTTAAAATAATTTGAAAACAACTTGTATTCAAATTCAAAATCTTTTTTGAAAAGTTGTTGAGATTTAATAGGAAAGCATGCAAACCAATTATGGTTTTCAAGGCCTTGATTCTCTCAAGATTCTGACAAGCCATAAATTGATTTGACTTGACTCCTTTAGGTACCTTCCTCCCTTCTCCTTTATCTCTTTTTTTTTCTTCAATGTTTTACAGTCCACTTGCTTTACTCTTTTAACTTCCGAAAATTCTCTCTTACTCTCACAAACACATCCAAGGCATCCAAACGTCAATCAACCGGTGAAGCCTCATCTACAGTCACAACACGCTCCAAAATAGTTCACATCTCCTCAGATTCGGTTTCACGTGCTCCCCTAGAAGATTTCGAGATATGTTCTCAGACGAGACTGCCTTCCAACTGGTTCCGAAACCATATTGCCGTAGGCACATGGCTCGACGGGATCGGCAATCGCCTCCTCTACATGTGTGACTCTGTTGATCTAGAGTTCTTTCTCTCCCTCGGTCTACCATCTATTTCCTTGCTCCAAGGATGCTCTATTAGGAAGTTTCTCAATCTAAGAGAAATCGGATTTCCAAGATTGACCTGACTATTCTTTGTCAATCTCACGACAAGGAGGGAAAAAGGGAATTAACTCTTGAATCGGTGGTAAAAGGTAAAACTATTACCCTCTCTTCTTCGGTTATTGCTCAAATACTTGGGCTTCCCACCTCCACCTCTTATGCCCACACTCTTAGAGCCAAATTTGTCAAGTTGGCCAAGGAACAATTCCTTTTACCCAACTCCCCTCTACACCCTACTAAAATATCTCTCACCTTAGAAGCTAGAATTATTTTTAGTGTGCTTCTGAGATGTTTCCGAGAACAAAATTTTTGGATTTGCTTCTGGTCAGGATTTTGAGTTACTGTATCACGTCTTGAACGGTTTAGATGTTTACCTTTCTAGCCTCATCCTAAACCACATGCTTCACATGATCAATGCAACTAGAGATACCCCTGTCCCTTTTGCCAATGTGCTTCACATCATCTGAAACGGTTTAGATGATGAGGAATGCTCCAAGAGTTTGGGACTTGAAAAGACTCTCAATGAAGAGTGGATTTTAAAAGAACAGGGTGTAGGTTCATCTTCTACTGCACAGAGATTAGATGCAGTGGAGTTTGATCTGGAAACATTGAGAAAAGACATACCGGATTTTAGGTCAGAAATGACAAATAAACTAGATGCCTCATAAGACTTGCTCGCGATTATGCATTCGAAGGTTAATCAGATGTTCCATCTGAATCCATTCACCTATACATCTGCAGGAAGCATCAAGCCCTTAGCAAAGGAAGGTGCTCAAGCAACAAGGAAACAAGCAGAAGAGGTGATGCTTCAATGTTATAAAACGGTCAAAAATCGTCCTATTCGTCAACCTGTTACTGAGGAACTAGACAATTTGACCATCGTGGAGTTTCGTTGGTAAGAAATACAAAAATCTGAAGGATGATGATAGCATGAAATATGACCATATTTTAGGCACATGTTTTGGTTATTTTTTCCTTTCTTTTGTGTATATGGATATAAGTTTGATGCATTTATGAGCACATTGGCTTATTATGTTGGTATAGAGATCTACACAAGCTTTGTTGTGTTTTTAGGTGAATAATGGCTTGGACTGGAGCATATATGGAGTAAGTAGGAGTAATTGATCATGCTAGGCATCAAGAGGATGCATTGGAGAAGCTAAGGAAGGAGCATGATTAGAAAGCTTTATGAAACAAACGCTTTTACGGAGAATTTAGAGTTTCCACGGCCACATATAAAGAACCACGGCCATTGTTTACTTATTGAGGTCGTGGAAAAGCATGTCGAGAGCAAGGAAGCCATTCCACGGGTGTGGAAAGTTGTTCTCGGCCGTGATTCTTATAAAAGTCGCCACGTGTCATATTTGCCACGTTAGTAGCGGTTATTGGGCTTTTGTAACCCTACTTTTCTGCTATAAGAAGACTGAAGAAAGGAGGAAAATCGATGTCTTGCATCCAGCTACATTTCGAGTCATTACTTAGAGAGATTTACGGAAGATCTTATTGCGTACAGGGAAGATTTAGAGAAGGACGCACTTGAACATTGTGTACTTAGAAAAGATCTTAAGGTTTCTTCTTGAAGGCGGATTGACACCCCGTTCTTTTTTGTTCCTTGAGAATTTTGAGAGATTCTTACCTTATTGCGCATCCATTGAACGCAAGTTGCGATTATTGTGTTTGATTGACATTTGTTTTGAGTTTATTATTAAGGTTTCACGGTTTCACGGTTTTACCTTTTTTCCCTTTCATATTTGATTATGATGATTCTTGGCTAAAACCCTTAAGTGATTCTAAGGTGAAGGGATGATAGTTGTGGCATAGATGATGATAGACTGAACCTAAACAGATTGGACCCTGAGAGTTGCGAGAAACCTCGTCGTCGACCTTTTCCACGGCTTGTTCTTGAGTTCCACGGCCGTGGTTCCTCAAGATCTAGCCATGGTTTCCCCTGTTGTACGTGTTTTGCCTTTGCTTTGATCCAATGTTAAAGATTTGTTTTAACCTAGCCTTGGCTTACCTTTTCTAGGTAGTAGTGAGACTGTTTGCTCCAAAAGGTGTGTGCAAGCTTTAAATTTGTAACCCAAGAAGTATGCTTAAAACAAGGATGCGAACCCACAGTGTACGGGTCAATTGTAATAAAAAGCAAGAATTCCAGGGGTCGATCACAAGGACTTAGGTGAAACCTAAGCAAGTATAGGTCATCTATATTGCAACCAACCTCAAAAGCAATTAAAGCAATCAAAGATGAATATAAAATCAATTAAGGGAAATATGCAATTCTAGGGATTAAAGCATCTAGTTGTGGTTCCAACTCAAGATCTAAAGATAAAGCGGACAAAGCTGAGATTTTGCAAAGGGAAGGTGTTTCTAAGGTGAAATAGATCACCGGGTAAGTCTCACTACTCACTAACTCCAAACTAAAAGCTCCTATTACCGGGTAAGTCTCAAGGTACTAAGGAAAAGAATTATAATCTCAAACCAACACACTAACTAAGGGAATAAAATCAACCTTTACCGGGTAAGTCTCAGGCTAACTCACAAAGATGGGATGAAGGCACACTCAAACCCCAATAAAGGATAAACCTTTATTACCTACACTTATGATCTTGGATAAACAAACTAAGGAATCATCGGGTAAGTCTCATCCTAGGCTTGCATTGAACCAGGAAAGGTGTAATAAGAATAGGATTTGGCAAACTTTAACACTTAACTCTCAATTTCGGATCAGAAAAGGGTCACCTCGGTCAGTCAAGTTCCACCCCGACCGAGATGTTCATCGACTGAACGAGATGTTCTAGGGTTAAGGATAAAGACTCGAGCTTTCAGGGTCCTACTGGAATTAAGATTATTCTATCATTTTTTTCCCACAACTTTCAGCCAATCACCCTAGAATCGCACAAGGAAATTAGCCACTCATCATCATGAAAGCAATAATCAAATATATGGGAAAAGAATGAATATTTGAACACAAAAACCTTAAGAACAAGGATTCAATAACTGAATCAAATATCAAACAAATCAGCGTTCCTTGGACCACAAATCCAATCAAGACAACCAACAAAAAGGAATCTAAGAAAATCTTAGAAACTCCTTCAATAGCAATAACAAAGCTATGAACTTCCATCAATCTTCCTTCAAACTTCCAAAAATCCTTCCTTACTACTGTGTAGAATGTGGTGTAGCGGGGATAGCGGGTTTTGATGATCCGAATATCCGATGATGGTTGAATTGTAAAAAATCCAACCCTTTATATAGGAGAATTATCTTCCAAAGATAAAATATGTTAAAAAGATAATTTCCTAATAATATATATCCATATCTTCTAAAATAAATATCTTCCTTCCAGATATAAGATATTTCTATAAAATATATTCATATCTCCTAAAATAAATATCTTCTTACGATAATTTTATAGGAAATATCTTAAAAGATAATTTCCAATAAAATATATCTAAATAAACCAGTTGAATATCTTATCTTCCTTCCAGAAATCCAGCCCAAAAATATAAGATATCTTCTTTCCAAAAATAAAAGATCTCAGCCCAAACATATATCTCGCCGAGCCAGGGTGTCCGTCTCGGTCGAAACGCTCCTCAAGATCACCTCGGTCGAGATGGAACTGTAGCTGAACGAGGTGAATCTTAACTGAATGTGAAATCTCTTAAATCTGGTCCAAAGTAAATCTTCTTTGTCAATTCCAAGCTTCCTGGGTTCTCTTTTTGAGGGTAATTCTTGTCCTTTGATCCTTTCTATTTTGTGTCCTCAACAACCTTTATAGAGAGAGCGTTTGGGTGAGACATATAGGTTTTGGAACTTTTCCGTACAATTCCCTACCTTAGATATTCCTTTGCAATCCCGACCATGTCCTTATATCTTTAGAATATCTTCAATCGGTTGCCACAATTGGATGCCGAAATCATTAGAATCGTTGTTTTCCTCATCATCTTTATGAAAGCTTTTGTTATTTGCCTGATGATTTGCGAACTGAATTTGTTCCCCCCAAATCCTTGAGTTCGATAGTTTGGAATTCTTGCTTTACTACGCCGATCCGTACACTGCTGGTTCGCTTTTGTTTGATTTCAGTTTTATAAATTTAAGACTTTGACGCACACACTTTGGAATGAACAAGTCTTTGGCGCCGTTCCCGGGAATTTGGTCTAGGCCAAATTAGGTGTTCGGTTGTCGGGCTTGGGAGCTTTTGCTCTTGTTATTTGATCTATCTAATTGAGTGATTTTGCAGAATTTTTTGGTATATGGAAAGGTCTAGATCAGCGAAAGACCTCTTTCCTTTTGATCCTGAACCGGAGAAAACTTTGAAGAAAAAGTTAATAGAGAAAAAGATGGCTGCCCATAATGAAAGGAACAACCAACAAGAGTTGGATGAGACTAGAGCTCAACTCAATACAAGTGAAAGAATGCGTATTGAAGAGAAAGTTGTTGCTCGTGCTGATAGAGAACGATGTCAAGCTCAAATTAAGGAGCTTAAGGAGATGATGATGATATGCTGGAGTTGGATGAAATACCACCATTTATTCCTCAAGCCTATGTCGATCCTTGCATTCCTGCTAGAGATGCGAGAGCTTCTAATGTCGTGGATGAACCACGAACCCTTGGGCAACGAATGGATCCAATTAAGCAACCACGCCATTTAGGTGTGAATCTTGGAGATCCACATGCCAATGATTTCGGATTAAGCCCAAAAGTCATTACTATGATCCGCCAAAGGCAGTTTGGCGGAACGGAAGTTGAATCTCCGCACCAACATTTGCAAAGTTTTTAGATTCTTATGGAGACTATGAAGCCTAAGAGGGCTGTCAACAACAACTATAAGTTAAGGCCGTTCTTCTTCTCTTTGAAGGAGAAAGATTTAGCTTTGTATCAAGCTCTTCCAACTGGAAGACTTAATACATGGGAGGATTTGACTTCGGAATTCATCACCAAGTTCTTTCCGCCATCCAAAACAGCGGAATTGAGAGGTAAGATAAATACTTTTTACATGAAACCTAACGGAAGTTTGTTTAAATCTTGGGAAAGGTTTCAAGATCTTCTATTTGATTGCCCACACCATGGCATTTCAAAGCTGGAATTATAGGAGATCTACTACAAGGGATTAGATGTGGCAACACAATTCAATCTTCAATCCCTTTCTTGTGGAACCTTTATGGGTATGAGGGAAGATTATGATTGGGATTTCATTGAGAAGAAAGCTCAAGTGATTGAGCGATATTCCCATAGGAAAGCTGATGATGGGAATCAAATTCCGGAGATCAAGGTGCAAAATTAAATCCAGCAGCTCAAGCTCAAATCTTCTCCTTGAACAACGAGATTAAGGAGGTGAAAGAAGTCTCAAAATCCACCGTTCAAAAGATGAAGGAGCAGGATGTTGGCTATCTAGGAAGGGAGAACAATGAAGGAAATAGGAACAATTACCGGAACAATAATTAGAACAACAACAACAACAACAACAACAACAGCAGGAACTTTAACAACAATTGGAGATCCAACCAACAAAATCCCGGTAATCCCTATTCACATGTTGGAAATGCACTAACATCACCATCTTCTTCTATACCTTTGAAAAGCGAGGGGCAAACTTCCAATATTTCAAGCAAACTAGAGAAGGATAAACACGATGTTTTGCTGGAGACAATCTTGGGAAAGCTCCAAGGATTGAAGAGTCATATTACTTCGATTGATGAAGCACAAAAAGCGTTAGAGAATCAAGTATTCAGCAAGGCCGGAGAAGTTCCTAGAGACCAAGGGAAATATCCTGGAAAGACGGATGACAATCCGAAAGGAAGGGTGATGGCGATTACAACTAGAAGTGGTGTAACAGCCACCGACCCGCAACCCAAGTTCGTTGAATTCCCCGCTGAAAAAGAGAAAGAAAAGGAAAAGGAGAAGGAAGATGTCTATGTTCCTCCTCCAGCTTATAAACCTCCTTTTCCATTTCCGCAATCTAGAGCAAGAGCGCGGCTGGACAAGCAATTCGGTAAGTTTCTTGATCTTATGCGCAAACTGCATATTAACACACCTTTTATTGATGCGATTTTAGGTATGCCCGCTTATGGGAAGTTCTTGAAAGAGATCCTCTCTAACAAGAGGAATCTAGAAATGATACCCCCTAAGCTGAGAGATCCGGGGTCATTTTGTATACCAATAGGAGTTGGACAACATAAACCGGTGAAGATGACATCATATATGGCGGTGAACCTAAACTGGTGAAGATGACGTTATATATGGCGGAAGTTTGGTTTAGGTGAACCTAAACCGGTTAAGATGACGTTATATATGTCGGATCGATCCATTACTCGACTCGTATGAATCATTGAACACGTCCCGATTAAGCTCGATAAATTTTATATCCCTATAGACTTTGTTGTGCTTGACATTACTATAGATTGTCCGGTCCCGATCATACTCGGGAGACCTTTTCTTGCAAATTCTTGTTGTATGGTTGATTGCAAGAACGCTAGACTAGCCTTCGATATTGGAGAAGAGAAGGTTGAATTTGTCCTCTCAACTTTGACAAAAGAAGCAGCAATGGGGGAGGATATGTTCAACATCTATGATGAAGAAGTATGTAGAGAGAAAGTAAGTTCGATCTTGTTCAAAGATCCGTTGCAAAAGGTCATAACTATGAGCATCATTGAAAGAGGAGAGGAAGAGGATTGCAATGCTGATATTGATGCTTTGGAGGAGCAAAAAGAAGTGCAAGTTGAAGAATTCGAAAAATTGTACGATGGCTCGGAAAACGTCAGAAACCATGGCCAATCGTGCTTTTCCACGGTCGTGGTTTCACCTATTCCACCCGTGGAAAACTATGTCGAGAGTAGAGATTCAATTGACACCTTTCCATGGGCTCCAACACACCTTCCACGGCCATGGAAGTAACAGTGGCACCGTGGTTTTGGAAAATGCTAAGAATAATTCCGTTCTTTCTACAAACACTCTTGATTCTTCTTCCAACACTTCCACAACCTTGGATACTTCCAAGGAAACATCGGACAACCCTCAAGATACCCCAAAGGCATCAACAACTTTGGAATTGAAGCCACTTCCCACACATCTTAGGTATGCATTTCTTGGAACTAATTCTTTATTCCTGTTATTGTTAGTTCCAATTTAAGTGAAGATGAACTTGAAAAGCTTATGATTGTTTTGAAGAAACATAGGAAAGCTTTAGGCTATACCATAGAGGATATTTTAGGAATTAAACCATCTTTTTGTATGCACAAGATTCTAATGGAAGAGGATTATAAGCCTTCACGTCAACCTCAACGACGGTTAAATCCGATCATGAAAGAGGTCGTGAAGAAGGAGATCTTTAAATTGCTTGATGTAGGTATCATCTTTCCTATTTCCAATAACAAGTGGGTGAGCCCTGTTCAAGTTATCCCAAAGAAGGGAGGAATGACCGTTGTAGCCAACAAGAACAACGAGCTCATTCCAACAAGAACCGTGATAGGATGGAGGATGTGCATTGATTATCGCAAGCTGAATAACGCAACGAGGAAGGATCACTCCCGCTGCCCTTCATTGATCAAATGCTTGAGAGGTTAGTACAACACTCTTATTTTTGTTACCTTGACGGTTATAATGGTTTCTTTCAAATTCCGATTCATCTGGATGATCAAGAGAAGACAACATTCACGTGCCCGTGGGTTATGTTTGCTTATAGGAGCATGTCATTCGGACTTTGCAATGCTCCAGCCACCTTTCAAAGGTGTATTGATGGCCATCTTCTCGGAGTACATTGAGGAAATCATGGAGGTTTTTATGGATGATTTTTCTGTTTATGGTTCCTCATTTGATAATTGTCTTGCTAACCTATCTCTTGTTCTACAAAGGTGTGAAGACACGAACCTAGTTCTAAATTGGGAGAAGTGTTACTTTATTGTTAAGGAAGGCATTGTCTTAGGACACTTGATATCTAATAGAGGGATTTAGGTTGATAAGGCTAAGGTTGAGAAAATAGAGAAACTTCCTCCTCCATCTTTGTTGAAGGGTATTAGAAGTTTTCTAGGACATGCTAGATTCTATAGGAGATTCATTAAAGACTTTTCGAAAATCTCTAAACCGCTAACTAATCTATTGATGAAGGATGCTGCTTTTAAATTTTTGAAAGAATGTTTGGATGCTTTTTACAGGATCCGGGAAGCTTTTATGTCATCCCCGCTAATTCAACCTCCGGATTGGAATCTTCCATTCGAGGTCATATGTGATGCAAGTGACGTAGCTGTTGGAACGGTGCTTGGAAAAAAGAAGGATGGACGCACTCATGCCATCTATTACGCTAGAAAAACGCTAGATGAAGCGCATCTCAACTATGCTACAACGGAAAAGGAATTACTTGCAGTTGCTTATGCTTTTGAAAAGTTCTGTTCTTATCTTGTACGGGCGAAGGTGATTGTGTATACAGATCATTCAACAATTCGGTATTTGCTTGCCAAGAAAGATGCAAAGCCAAGACTGATCAGGTGGATTCTCCTCCTTCAAGAGTTCGATCTTGAGATTCGTGACAAGAAAGGATTCGAAAATTCTATTGCGGATCAATTAAGTCGTCTACGACATGCTACTAGTGACAATTTTCCCATTGGTGACTCATTGCCGGACGAACAATTGCATCTAATGGAAGAGTGCATCAATCATACTTCTAGAGGTAACGAACCTTGGTTTGCTGATTTTGTAAATTATTTTGTTTGTCAGGAAATACCTCCCGGACTATCCTACGCACAAAGGAAGAAGTTCTTTAGGGATGCATGTCTGCCAATATTATTGGAATGAACCTCTACTGTTCAAGAGAGGTCCTGATGGCATCATTAGAAGATGCGTCCTTGAAGACGAAATGCAAAGTGTCATTCGTCATTGTCATTTGGTTCCTTGTGGAGGACACGCTAGCTCTCATAAGACTAGCGTTAAGGTATTACAATCCGGATTCTTTTGGCCTACATTATTTAAGGATGTGCAAACCTTTGTTGCTTGTTGCGATACTTGTCAAATAACAGGAATTATTTCTAGGAGGAATGAAATGCCTCTTAACAACATCCAAGAGGTGGAGATCTTTGACGTTTGGGGAGTTGATTTCATGGGACCATTCTCATCATCTTACGGTAACCAATACATACTTCTATCTGTAGATTATATTTCAAGATGGGTTGAAGTGGTTGCCGCTCCAACAAATGATGCAATGGTGGTTATTAAGTTATTTAATCGAACTATTTTCCCAAGGTTTGGGACATCCTGAACCATCATTAGTGACTGAGGATCACACTTCATTGCCCGTCGATTTGAAGCTCTACTAGCTAAGTATGGGGTGACTCACAAGATCGCCACACCCTACCATCTGCAAACGAGTGGACAAGTGGAGATTTCTAATAGGGAGATCAAATGAATTCTAGAGAAGACGGTGTCAAAGACAAGGATGGATTGGTCATTAAAGTTGCATGATGCATTGTGGGGGTATAGAACAGCATACAAGACTCCCATTGGCACAACATCATACAACGTTGTGTATGGGAAGTCTTGTCATCTTCCGGTGGAGCTGGAACATAAGGCGTATTGGGCTGTCAAGTGGCTATGAAGGAGCGGGAGAGAAGCGTCTCTTGGACCTTAATGAACTAGAGGAACTCCGCTTGAGCGCCTATGAGAACGCCAAGATCTACAAGAAAGAGCGAAGCGTTGGCATGATAAGCATATTATTCCAAAGGACTTCAAAGTGGGAGTTCATGTTTGGTTGAGAGTATCTCTGACGCGAGGCGTCAGACGCTTTGGCATAAAGGGGAAGTTGAGTCCCCGATATGTCGGTCCTTTTGAGATACTAGATAGAGTTGGGAGGGAAGCCTACAGATTAGCATTACCTCCGAGGTTAAAGGGTGTTCATCTTGTATTTCATGTGTCTCCGCTGAGAGAGTATATACTAGATCCAAGACATATTGTGAGTTATGATGATTTGGTGGTTGAGCCTGACCACACCTTTGTTAAGCATCTGATTGCAGTCCTAGAGCAAGGTACGAGACGCCTACGTTCGAAGGACATTCCCATGTTGAGGATACAGTGTTCGAGACGAGGACCTGAGGAGGCTACATGGGAGACTGAGGATAGTATAGAGAGGAACTATCCAAAGTTTTATGCTAAGATAGATGCACCTGTAGGATCACCGAGTAGATCATAGTGCTATCTTGGTGAGTATGTGATTATGTGCTTATATGCTTACATGCCTTGATGTGTTTATTTCATGCTAGCTATGATGTGATGTGTGATCTTATTAGATCTTTATGTGCTAGCGTGATATATGATTATAGTAGGAGATGGTTCTTTTCTCCATGCTATCTGAGTTTGATTAGTATTTAGCTAGAGATGGTTCTTTCCTCCACGCTACCTTGATGGACATAGTCCCGCTGGAGATGTTTTTCCTCCATGATTTATGTATGAGTATGTGTTGGCTCGAGCTATGTTTCCTCTAGGCCCTATGATGTGGTATGGCAAGAGATGTGATTCCTCTACGCCTTTGGGTAGCGTTATGACCCTGTTTTCTAGAGTTGATGATTCCTCCATGTTTGCGTTTTGAGGTTATACATTGATATAGGTTATGATCTATTGAACGGGAATGAGATACCTACGATAGAGAGATTTAAACCTCGGCGTATGGGTCCGAGAGGATTTGGGATTTTGCAAGTTTCAAGACGAAACTTGTTTTTAGGGGGATGAGATGTAAGAGCCTTAGTTGCAGAGTTGCTGAGAGTGAGTACTGAGGACCCAGATTATGCCTTATCCGCCCTTGTCTGAGCCAAAGGCCGCCTCTGTGGTTTGTCTGGGCCGCACATGCGCCTCCTTGAGCCGCCCCTGCGGTTTAGGGTGTGTTGCAACCGTCTTTGTTGACTCTTGACCCGTGTTTTACCCCTTTCCTTCCTTTATAAGCTTCCTTCTCTCTCTCTCCTGATGAAGGTTACCTCATTTACAACTTCATCTTCTCCCTCGCGTTCATCTTCTTCTCCTTCCTTCTTTGGATCTCCATCTTGTTCTTCTTTGATTCTTGTTGAGTTAGTGAGAGCTTTTGTGTGGTTTTGCTTGTGGATGATGATGATTGATGTTGTTGTGCTTGTTGATAGCCAGCCTTGAGGTTATGGTGTGGTTCTCCCTCTGTTTAGGTTCAGCTTGGTGAGTTCATCTACCATCTCTTCTTATCTTTCTTCTTTCCTCCTTCTTACCTTCTTTTCTTCATCCCTAGCTTAGGTTCTACAAGTTTGATCTTGTGGCAGCCTTTATAGGCTTCAATTGATGTATATATGTATGTATATGTATGTACTTGGTTGCTGGCTAAAGAAAGTTTGAAGAGAATTAAGTGATGAACAAAAAAGAAGTCGGGAGTGTGCCTTCTATACAACCAGCCACCCCTGCGCCACCTTCCAACCACCCATGCGGCCATCTACACCAGCTTGGCTTTGTTCTTGGTTCTACAGGTGTGTGACTAGAGGTATTTCTACGGTCGTCTATACCCAATCAAAAGTAAATCCCGACTTAGCACTAAAACAAGTATAGTAGTTAAGTAAGGGTCGAACAAAAGAGAGTTAAGGTGTTTTATTAGATGCAATTATTGATTATAGAACAAGTAACAAATGGGGGTTTTTTTTGGTTAATTGATGCACAAAAACTTATGCAAACGAATAACACAACAAGTAAGACAATAATGGGTGAATCTACACTAGGTTGATTCTAAGCATGTAATTGCTACTTTGGTGAGTTCCTTTTACAAGTTTTCAAGTAATCTCCCGTCTTGATCAAATATATGTGTTGAGCCAACCGGCATCAACACAACTTAACAAGTTAATATTCCGTAAACCTACAAGAACAAAATAACAAGTTAGCTTTTAAACAAAGACTAAGGGATATAAAGAAAAGAATAAAACCGTTAAGCTTATCTTTATATTTGTGTTCCTTTTCTTTAAGTAATTACAACCCGTTAATACTTAAAGTTTACTACTAGATTAAAGACCCGAAACCGGAACGTATTAATCCTAGTTATTTGCATGCACTTTAGAACCTAAGGTGATCAATCTCAAGTAATAGTAAAAACATGCAATTAGACAATGGAGATCAAGGAAACACAAAGCATTACTGAATGAAAACTTATATTAAAGAAAACTTACAACCAAAGTAACGCAGCTTCAAACCAACCCAATGTAGCAAGGGAGTTAGCAACTCATTATAATGGAAGTAAAAATTAAATCTAAGTGGAAAATAATGGATAACAAGTTAGATGATTCTAAAAACCAACCAAGAACTATTTATACTACAAAAGACACTAAATAGGAGTAAATGGCTGGCCCAAAACAACCATCTTTAATGCCACAAAGGTGGTGTAAACAGCTGGAGTAAAGCTTCTAACGTGAAACCGCAGGGGCGGCCTTCAGCTCCGCAGGGGCGGTGAAGGCAAAAACGCTTGATCTTCTTCGTGGCCGCCGGGGAGGCTAGGCAATCCCGCAGGGGCGGATCTTCAATGCTCTTCAAACGTCTGACCTTTCAACTTCCTCCTGTTTCTGATGCCAAGCCGCCGGGGCGTCCCTATTTCAACGCAGGGGCGGTGACACAACCTCTTCGTCTTCCAGCTCCCAGGTTGAGGCGCAATGGAAGGCGCAGGGGCGCTGGTCTTCATTTCATCAAGGCAAGTCACCGCAGGGGCGGTGACACATTTCATGGCAGGCGCTGGCGAAGGCGTAGGGAGCGCTCCGGAGTAAGGCGTAACCCGCAGGGGCGGTGACAAGGCTCCGGTGGGGTGGTGAGGCAACAGAAGTTTTGCTTCGTGAACGATCTTCACTCTTAAGTGCTTATAACTCCTTCCTTATCTTCTTTTACTCTTCTTCTTCTGGACCAAGGAGTTAGTAATATAAACCGACACAAATGCAATAAAAAGACTCTAACAACTATCCTAAATGATAGTGATTCCATCACCTATCAAACTCCCCCATACTTAGACCTCTCACTCGTCCCGAGTAAAACAAATGACAACAACTAGACTCATAGGCCTCAGGAAGCATGGGCAAGGAGAAAAGACAATGAAAACAAAAGAAAAGCCAAGAAAGAAAGAAGGAAAAGAGAGGAGATGTGAGAAAAAGGTGGGAAACTACCATCCTTATTGCTCCAAGAGTGGCCTACCCGGACAACTTGCTTATTACTCCCCTTCTTATGTCGCCAAACGCCGGAAGGGAAACCTACACTCGATGTCGCTCATTTTGCCAATGCGCCCTTTCGGGTTTTCACCTTGCCACTCTTCTTCTTTTGATGATCTCACTTGAACTCACATCCATCAAGTCCAATTTTTGTACCAACCTAAGGTTGGTCGGACAACCTTCTTTTTGCCTAAACCGCCCTTTCGGGTTTTCGGTTTATCCAAGGATTTTCATGCCTTTTTTTCATTTTCTTTGGCTTTTTCTTTTCTTTTTTGTTTTTGTGAATTTCAATCTGAATTCAAATGCAAGACAAATCAAAACAAGTCAAAAACTCAAATAAAACTGTACAAGAAATGATAATTCCCTCCCCCATACTTGAAGATCACTTTGCCCTCAAAGTGGAAATGAGTCAAAGATAAATGTGGGAAAGGGAAGAGGAGTACACCACTCAGTGGGGTGATCTAGATGGACCACCCGGACCCTCCTCCGGTGGGTAAGGAAAATGGCGGAAGAAGTGCTCCTGCCGGCGGTAGATGTCATCTATGCGGTCCTGCTGAGCTGTCATTCGACGACCAAAAGAGGCCTCAAAGCTGGCTTGCCAAGCCAATTGCTGAGCCTCCATCTGCTGCTGCTAGGCCGTTTGCCAAGCCTCCTGCCGCTGGTCGAAGTGGGAGGTCATGAAGGCGGCAAAGTTGGTCTGTCAGCTCTGCTGCTGCTCCATCATAGTCTGCTGATAATCGGACTGCCATGTCCGGTGCTGGGTGGTCATAGCCGCCATCTGAGCCTGAAGGCTCGCATGGGCCGGATCCTCCTCTGGTGCCGCAGTGGGCATCTCCTCGTCGTCTGGGATAGGTAGGTGCTCCTCCTGATGAGGCCGGCTGGAGCTCGCAGCATGCCTCTCCACAATGGCCACTAGTGGCCTCCTCGGCACAAAGGGATCTACCGGAATGTAGAGCTCGGAGGGCTCATCCCCTAATGGTAATGGTCGAGGGAGGTAGGTGAGGTGGCTTCCATCTGCAAGGGAGATCCAAAATAGGTTCTCCCCGTCTCGTCAGAGGAGCTTGCACCTCCTAAGCATCCCCTCAGTGTAAAGGGAAGCCTTCTGCCCGTCATCTAGCCCGGACAGGTCCATCACCTGTGAGGAGATCAAGGAGATCACCCCACCGCCGACAATGTCCCTCGGCTCGTTCCTCCTAATCCGCTTCAAAGCGGCAAGGAAGAGGGACGACCAATCCATCACCTTCTCGCTCATCGGAAGGCAAGAGTAGAGTAGTGGGAGGTCCTTGAGGGCGACCTTGTTTTCCTCTTTGTGTCCATAGAAGACACTCATGAGGATCTTTCAGATAAGCCTCAAGCTAGGGTGAGTGAGTTTGTTGGAATACTCACCCCCAATATGGAACTCTGAGCCGGTAGCTATCTGCTAGAACTCACACAGGTCCGGGGTCTGGACTGGAACCCACCAGTTTGCAGAGGGGTTGAGAGTTACCCAAAGGCCTCCTGTAGATCGTTGTAATCAAGTGTGTATTTCACCTTGTTGAACTTGAAGGTGAGGCCGATACACACATGATCTTCCTTCTCCATTGTGAAGGTGGAGATGAACTGTCTGCTGAGCTCGGGATATGTTGGAGCACTCCTCTGTAGGAAGTCTCCGAGCCCAACATTCACCAAAAAGGATTGCATGCTCTCCAGCATGCAAAGCTTCTCCAATGTCGGAACGTGCAAGATCCAAGTTGCGTACACAACTCGATCCTGCACGATCATATACCTCTCTTTCTCGGCTTCGGTCATTTTGTATTTCCTTTGTGGCTCCATTCTGGTATTTTATTTCACAAAGGAATCAGAAATTTCAAAAATTTAGAGAGAAAACGAACCCTCTGTAGTGTTATCCACAGGGGCGGCTGTAGCAGGCACATGGACGGGAAGGCGCAGCTGCGGGGGCTTGTAGGCGCAGGGGCGGGAGAAGTGCAGAGGGCGAATTTTCGGGAGCGACAAAGGTGGTGATGCTGAGGCCGTTCCGGTGGCTTCTTTGCTGGTGTAAGCGTCGCCGGAGGTGGAGCAGGGGTGGGTTTTGGTGGTGGTTGATAACACGATTTATGATCTAGATTTAGACACTCATTTAGATAGATTTTCCGCTCATTCATGCATGGTTTAGCATTAGTTCACGGCGTTTGCACTCAAATCACGTATTTTGTCGAGATAGACGTCTACTCGGACTTTTGCTTGCTTTGTAGGTATTTTGGGAGATTTAAGAGCCTAATCGATACATCCGAGGATCATTCCTCGAGATGACACACTTCCGGACTCATTGGAATGCAAGCTAAGGGCTAAGGAGGACTCATGGAACCTTGCCAACACAAGCCATGCACCAAATCATGGCTTAACGAGCCTAGGAGGAGCTTTTGGACCAAACCACGGTCTGGACCAAGACCACGGCCGTGGACTTGCCCGTGATTCTTGCCAGGACCACATCGACAGCTGGCCACGATCTCTTCCATTTCTCTTGCATCTTAGTGGGTATTTAAAGGATTTTGCAGGCTGTAATTGGGGATCCTTCTCCTCTCTTTTGACCTACCTTTCTTCCCCAAAACATTTGGCCATTGTTGCCTCTCTTCCAAGCACCCATTAGGGGTTTTCTTGGAAGAGATTAGTATAGATTCTCGTTTTAGAGTGAGATTAGAATGGATTTGAGTGAAGCTTTCATTGTTGTCAAGTTGGATTAGCTCTTGGAGCCTTGTAAGAATTTGGTAATTTCTATTCTATGCTTTTAATGTCTTTTCTTTGGATTGTTCTTCATCATTTGACTATGACTTGCAAGCATGCTTTATTTGTGGAGATTGATCTTGAAATGAATGTTGTTGGCTAGATAGATTGCGATTCTAGAGTAAGGAAAGAAGGGCTATGGCTAAGACCATGATAGGATGAACTTAGATTTTTACCCTTGGATGACTTGTGTTCTTGAAATCCTAGTGTTTGTTGAGCTAATTCTATCCTAGGGAGACCTAGTGTTAGTAACTAAGGGTTTAGAAGAGACTTACCCGGTGATTCTTACTCTTAGGTTTAAAAGATGACAAACCTTAGGTAGTGGTGAGCCTCACAAGCCGCCATTGGACTAAGTGTGCTAGGATAGTTGTTTAGGACTTCCCTTTCCAAGACTTACTCGGTAAGGATAGGTTAGATCCCTAGGTAACAATCCGGTTTGTGTAGAATTCCTACCCTTAGGTTCTTAGAGACTTACCCGGTGATGAGACCTTAGGATTGGACTAGTGGACCATGAGATCTACCCGGTAATTGATCCCAATCTAGAAACGCTTAATCCCAACATATCATAGTTAACCCGAAGAATGAATAGATAGCTTGAGTCTATGCCATAACCGGATTTCCAAACTCTAGAATCCGCTTTGTTACTTCCACTCTACTATCTTTTGTGTTGGTGTGTGTTTGTGTTGCTTGATCGTGTTCACATACTTGTGATCTTTGTTTGATCACCCAAAACCCTCCAAAAACATTGTGTTTTCCATTTTCTTTATTCCTCATCTTATCTTAGTCTAGATTCACACTATCTTCGATCATTGAATGACTTAGTTTCACCTCAGTCCTTGTGTTCGACCTCGGAATACTATCCCTACTACAAAACGACCCGTACACTGCGGGTTTCGCTAGGTAGTTTAGGACTTTAGTTCGAGTTTATAAATGTAAAGCTTTTTGTGCTATTTCCTAGCGTAAGAAGTTTTTGGCGCCGTTGCCGGGGACTAGGTTAAGATTAAGTTTATTTGCCTTTGAATGTTTTTAGTGTTTATCTTTCTTGTTACTTTTGATCTTGTGTTGTTTTTGTCTTTGCCTTTTCATGTTTACCATGGACGGATTGTACCTCCAAGACGACCTTGACAACGTGGAGTATGAAGAGTGGATGAAAGGCCAAGATCTAGGACCTCTCCATGATGAGTTTGAGTATTGGGAGGAGTTCAATGTCTATCATGAGTCCCATGATCAAGCTCACATGACTACATTACCTCATGAGGAACCTCACCATCAACCTCATAAAGATCGATTGGAATCAATGCTAGAGAAAATGTTGAGGAAGATGGATGATCTAGAAAGCAACCTTGCTTCCATTTCTAGTTCCCACATGGAGCTTGAAGCGGAAGTATGTCATCAAGAGGAGGTTCACTATGAGGAAATCCAAGGATTGCCCGATTCAACCATAATCAATAGAAGCCTTGAGGAAGAGTTGAATGAAGCTCGGGAGCAATTGAGGCTAAGGGATTTGGCCCTGAAGGAAGAAAGGAGATTGAATACCGAGAAAGAAGAACAAATGAGGAGGGAGATTGAGGAGATTAGGAATGCTCTTATGCTAGGAGATCCTACCATTCTTCAAGGTCCACCTCCATCTCCTTCACCTTTAGAGGAGTGCAATGAAGTATTCTCATCCCCGGACATCCTTGCCATCAACCCCGGAACCATACATGAAGAGCTCACTTGGAACAGATGCAACAGAGTGAACCACGGCCGTGGAGGACAAACCACGACCGTGGAAGACTACAGAGAGAACCACGACCGTGGAGCACAAACCACGACCGTGGAAGGCTCTGTAGTAGTCCGTCCTAAGCCAATCTCAACTCCCTCCGACCCTTTCTTACTTGCCCGGAGTACACACAAAGATTGGAGCCCCTTTCCTAAGGATTCTTCATCATTGAATGATGGAGGCAAGCATGATATATCCATGATGGTTATGAAGTACTTCATTGAAGGATTCTTCCCAAGAATGGGCATTCCTCGGATCATAGAGGATGAGGATGACAAGCGCTTCACCGGTATGACCGCGGAGTACAAATTGCCTAAGTATGGGGTGACACCTATGGTTGCAACTCTATACTATCATCAAGGAAGCGGTGATGAAGGAGTCTACTACTCATCGGTGAAGAGAGGACTTAAGGTTTATTTGGGCATCAAGTGGCCCTTGCTTGTCATCATGGATTCCGGGAAAATATGGTTGGTTGGACTCCTCAAGCAAACCATGGTATTCGAGGTGGATTAACATATCCACGGAGTTTGGTCAAGCTAATGACCTAAAAGAAGCGCTTAATGGTAGGCAACCCATTGGTACAACTCTTTCCCTTTTCTCTTTTGCTTTTTCTTTTCTTTTTGCTTTTGTGTGTTTTTGTGTTTTTTGTGTTTGTGGTAGATTTTAGGTAATGAGGAAGCCTTTCTAGGCGAGTTGATGACGATGATTCCGTTTTCAAACATGGGTGGAGCGGACGTGAGGCTTGGACGGCTTGAGGTGTCTTGTTAGATGGAAGAGCTCCCATCTCACATATACCTTGGCGCGGGTCTCGACGCCGGAATGATTATGAAGTGCTCTCTACCATGCTTGAGCGATCATCCATCACTACCACTCCACACGAGTTCATCCCAAATACCGAAGCAAACCATTTTACATTGTGAGAACCTTCTTTCACTCACTTTACTTGAATACCACATTGGGGACAATGTGTTTCTAAGTATGGGGTGGGGTTTTCATGATCACTTGCATGATTAGCATCTAGGATAGTTTAATTTTGTCACACGTTTCATTATGTCTTACATTGTACATACATATTTCGAAAAATCCAAAAAAATCAGAAAATTTTAAAAAATTTTAGTGCTTCTAAGGCTTGGATATGACCCTAATGATGAACCTTGTCTTGTGGATTGGCTATGGATGGCCTTGTGTGTTTAATTGATGATACATATGTGGACTTGAAATACTTATCTTGAATTCCATGAATGACTTGTGATGATGATGCTTGCCTTGATTTAATTGAGGATTGAAAGTCGAAATTGCATGCTAGTTCTTGCACATCAATCAGGAGTGATTAAGGCAATTCATCTTCCTCTACTTCTCATCTTGATCATGTTGCTTGAGCACCTCAATTGAGATAAATTTGACCTCTTTTGACCCATCCGGGAATAGGAGCATGTTAGTGTGTTGATGTGTGTGAAAAGCAAGTGTAGGGTGAAGTTGTTGATGAAAGGAATGTCATGAATGAAGTGCTGAAATTGTTGTGAAAGTGTAGCCAAAAATATAGGTTTGGGGACATCGGTTTAAATGACAAGTAACTCGGTACACTTCACATAATCGGGTGTTGGTGCCTTGCCAAAGTAAAATAAACCGATAGTCCTAACGAGCTTTGGTATGTGTGCCCGGTGTGGATGCACCTCGAAAAATAGAAAAAGCCCGAGGATGGCTAATCACCAAGGTTTCGGCTTTTGTACACCAATGCCATTGTCTCAAAAATAAAAGAAAAGAAAGAAAAGAAAATGAAGAAAAATACACACTTGAGGGAAGTTGATAAGAAATATGAAGTTGTGGTTGTTTAGTTCCTTTCATGGATTAGCATCACATAGCCTAGAAAATTCCCACCTAATCACAACATTTCTTGGCCTTCTATTTTACAAGTCCTTTTGACCTACTTGCATGTGTGTAAGACTAAGTGATTTAGATTGGATATACTCATGATCATCTTGACTTCTTCATCTTTACATTTCATTGCATGCTATCAAGTTAAGTATAATTGTCTTTCCATGCTTTCATTTATTTGATACATAATTGCTTGTCCATTGCCATGAAACATGACTATGAAGGTGATCCAACATTAGAAGCACAACTCCAAAAACATTTTGCCATTTTTCTGCATACATAAATCATGTTATCTTGTAGTCTATAGTTGGGAATTTGCTCGGGGACGAGCAAACCTTAAGTATGGGGTATTTTGATAACACAATTTATGATCTAGATTTAGACACTCATTTAGATAGATTTTCCGGTCATTCATGCATGGTTTAGCATTAGTTCACGGCGTTTGCACTCAAATCACGTATTTTGTCGAGATAGACGTCTACTCGGACTTTTCCTTACTTTGTAGGTATTTTGGGAGATTTAAGAGCCTAATCGATACATCCGAGGATCATTCCTCGAGATGACACACTTCCGGACTCATTGGAATGCAAGCTAAGGGCTAAGGAGGACTCATGGAACCTTGCCAACACAAGCCATGCACCAAATCATGGCTTAACGAGCCTAGGAGGAGCTTCTGGACCAAACCACGGTCTGGACCAAGACCACGGCCGTGGACTTGCCCGTGATTCTTGCCAGGACCACATCGACAGCTGGCCACGATCTCTTCCATTGCTCTTGCATCTTAGTGGGTATTTAAAGGATTTTGCAGGCTGTAATTGGGGATCCTTCTCCTCTCTTTTGACCTACCTTTCTTCCCCAAAACATTTGGCCATTGTTGCCTCTCTTCCAAGCACCCATTAGCGGTGTTCTTGGAAGAGATTAGTATAGATTCTCGTTTTAGAGTGAGATTAGAGTGGATTTGAGTGAAGCTTTCTGTGTTGTCAAGTTGGATTAGCTCTTGGAGCCTTGTAAGAATTTGGTAATTTCTATTCTATGCTTTTAATGTCTTTTCTTTTGATTGTTCTTCATCATTTGACCATGACTTGCAAGCATGCTTTATTTGTGGAGATTAATCTTGAAATGAATGTTGTTGGCTAGATAGATTGCGATTCTAGAGTAAGGAAAGAAGAGCTATGGCTAAGACCATGATAGGATGAACTTAGATTTTTACCCTTGGATGACTTGTGTTCTTGAAATCCTAGTGTTTGTTGAGCTAATTCTATCCTAGGGAGACCTAGTGTTAGCAACTAAAGGTTTAGAAGAGACTTACCCGGTGATTCTTCCTCTTAGGTTTAAAAGACGACAAACCTTAGGTAGTGGTAAGCCTCACAAGCCACCATTGGACTAAGTGTGCTAGGATAGTTGTTTAGGACTTCTCTTTCCAAGACTTACCCGGTAAGGATAGGTTAGATCCCTAGGTAACAATCCGGGTTGTGTAGAATTCCTACCCTTAGGTTCTTAGAGACTTACCCGGTGATGAGACCTTAGGATTGGACTAGTGGACCATGAGATCTACCCGGTAATTGATCCCAATCTAGAAACGCTTAATCCCAACATATCATAGTTAACCCGAGGAATGAATAGATAGCTTGAGTCTATGCCATAACCGGATTTCCAAACTCTAGAATCCGCTTTGTTACTTCCACTCTACTATCTTTTGTGTTGGTGTGTGTTTGTGTTGCTTGATTGTGTTCACATACTTGTGATCTTTGTTTGATCACCCAAAACCCTCCAAAAACATTGTGTTTTCCATTTTCTTTATTCCTCATCTTATCTTAGTCTAGATTCACACTATCTTCGATCATTGAATGACTTAGTTTCACCTCAGTCCTTGTGTTCGACCTCGAAATACTATCCCTACTACAAAACGACCCGTACACTGCGGGTTTCGCTAGGTAGTTTAGGACTTTAGTTCGAGTTTATAAATGTAAAGCTTTTTGTGCTATTTCCTAGCGTAACAGTGGTTGGTGATGAAGTGTGTAGTAAGGGGAGAGATTTTGGAGGGAGGAAGTGGAGCTTGTGAGGATGGCGCAGTGGCGTCGTAAGGGTTTGGCAGTCGTCGGAGGTGGCGCAGGGGCGTAGCAGGGTTGGCTGGTGAGTGGCTTTGGTGGTGGCGCAGGGGCATTATAGCTTGCGAGAGGTTAAGGCGAGGGAGACGAGGTTGTAGTTGGTGAAGAGGTAGAGAGTGGGTGGGTGGGGTAGGTCTAGGGGGATGTCTTTGTGATTTCTATTTTTTTTTCTGGGTAAACCCGCAGGGGTGGGAGCTTGTCGCCGCGGGGTCGGTGACAAGGGAGAGGGTCACGCAGGCTCAGCGCCGGGGGCGGAGCCGAGGATGTGTGTCAAGGATGGCCGCCACAGGGGCGTAAGGATGTCACCGCGGGGGCGGTGACTGGCATGTTGCAAGCTCAGGCCCAGCGCCGGGGGCGGCGCTGGGCATGGGTGTCGCCGCAGGGGCGGGGACACTAAGCCGCAGGGGCGGTTTTCTTGATAGAGACTCCTCTTCTTATTCCTTCGGGTTGCCTCCCGAGCAGCGCCTTCGTTTTACGTCGTTGGCTCGACGTAAGACTTCTACTTCTCTTGGTGTGCTTCCTCCAGTACCATCTCGTCAATCGGATCGTTCTTGACTCCTTCAAGGTAAGGTTTTAGCCTTTGTCCATTTACCTTGAATACCTTGTGGGTTTGGGGATCATAAAGATCCACAACTCCGTGAGGGTATACTTTGGCTACCATGAACGGCCCTGTCCATCTCGACCGCAGCTTACGTGCAAAGAGTTTCAAACGTGATTGAAAGAGAAGTACCGTATTACCTACCTTGAAGTCCTTTCGGAGAATGTTTCAGTGATGCCATGCTTTAGTCTTTTCTTTGTATGTGGTGGCATGGTCATATGCATCTAACCTCAGTTCCTCCAACTCTTGCAATTGGAGCTTCCGGAATTCTCCCACTTCCTCTATGTTCATGTTGCACTTCTTTAGTGCCCACTAGGCTTTGTGTTCTAGCTCCACCGTTAGGCAAGCTTTCCCAAACAGGAGACATCCCGATAGGAGTTTTATAGGCTGTCCGGTATGCCCATAGACGTCATTTTGCCTTGCACTCCAATCCTTCCGTCCGGGAGAGACCATCTTTTCGAGGATGGTTTTTATTTCCCGGTTAGATACCTCAGCTTGGCCATTTGTTTGTGGATGATAAGCTGTTGACACTCGTTGGTGGGCATGATACTTCTTAAGGAGAGCCGTTATCGTCTTGTTGTAGAAATGGGTACCCCTATCACTGATTAAGGCTTTTGGAATTCCAAATCTTGCAAAGATATTTTCCTTAAGAAAAGCTGCAACCACTTTTAAATCATCAGTTTTGGTAGCCTTTACTTCCACCCACTTGGAAACATAGTCCACCGCAAGCAAAATACATGTGTGCCCGAATGAAGTAGGAAACGGCCCCATGAAATCGATTCCCCAAACGTCAAATATTTCGCAAAATATAAGAGAGGATTGGGGCATTTCATGTCTCCTTGAAAGATTTCCTACCCTTTGGCATCTATCACACACTTTGCAAAACGCAAAAGCGTCTCAAAAAATATACGGCCAAAAGAACCCGGCATCCAAAACTTTTGTTGCAATTTTGTTTGCCCCAAAGTGTCCCCCACATGCTTCAGAATGACAGAAAGTTAGGACGGATTGTACCTCATTATCCGGAATGCAACGTTGGATCACTTGGTCACTACAATGCTTCCAAAGGTAAGGATTGTCCAAAACTTTTGTTGCAGTTTTTCTTCTCTTGTTGTGCCTTGGTGAAGTCTGGAGGATATTTTTTCCTGACAATGAAGTTCACAATGTCAGCAAACCAAGGTTTAAAAGACTGGAGCTTAAGACAAACCTCTATCGATAATTAAGCAGGGGCGCCTAGACTGAGCCGCAGGGGCGGCTGGTGTGAGGCTCGGGGGCGGTCACACAACAGAGAGTTGTGTAAAATGTATCGTCTGGAAAACTTCCGGCTATCTCTCTTTCTTTTCCGGGATCCTCCTCTTCTTTCACTAGTCTGCTCAAATGATCGGCCACCACGTTCTCAGCCCCCTTCTTATCCCTTATCTCTAGGTTAAATTCACTTAGAAGGAGCACCCATCGAATCAATTGTGGCTTTGCTTCCTTCTTCGCCATGAGGTACCTAAGAGCTGCATGGTCAGTGAAGATAATTACCTTTACCCCAAGTAGGTACTGCCTGAATTTCTCAAGGGCAGAAACCACCGCCAACATTTCCTTCTTGGTGGTAGAGTAATTCCTTTGCGCTCCAATGAGTGTCTTAGACGCATAATGGATCACATGGGAAGCCCGTCCGTCTTTCTGTCCTAAGACGGCTCCAACGGCGTAATCACTGGCGTCACACATGATTTCAAAAGGTTTCTCCCAATCCGGAGAACGGATGATTGGTGCGGTGGTAAGACATGCCTTCAAAGTGTCGAAAGCTTTCTTGCAATTCTCATCCACTATGAAGGTGATGTCTTTCTTGAGCAATTCACATCGGGGTGCCGAGATCTTTTAAAAATCTTTGATGAAACGTCGGTAGAAACCTGCATGACCAAGGAAAGATCGGATTTCCCGAACATTAGTAGGATAAGGTAAATTTTGGATTATATCAACTTTTTCCCTATCTACCTCTATCCCTTTTGAGGATATTACATGTCCTAGCACAATTTCTTGTTCGACCATGAAATGACATTTTTCCGAATTAAGAACCAAATTTGTTTCAACACATTTTTCAAGAACAAGTTTCAAATGTCCCAAACATGCGTCAAAACTGTCTCCATGGATGGTAAAATCATCCATGAAGACTTCAATGAAATTTTCTATGTATTCAGAGCAAATACTTATCATGTGTTCGCCCCTAGAGGTGTGTGCAAATAAGTTTTAAATTTATAAAACTAGAATCAAGCAGCGAACCCGCAGTGTACGGATCGACGTAGTTAAGCAAGAATTCCAGAGTATCGAACACAGGGATTTGGGTGGAACGAACTCGGTTGCAGGTTATCAAGCAAGTAAATATAGGAGTTTTGCAAATTATTGGGAAAACAACAATCCTAAAGATCCAGGTATCCAGCTGTGGCAATCGATTCAAGATATACTTAATGATATAAAGACAGAGTTGAGATATGCAAAGGTATACTAATGTAAGGTAATCGTACGGTTGAGGTTCCAAAAACCTTATGTAACTCACCTAAAAGACACTCCCTATACAGGTTGTTGAGGCTCAATATAGAAAGATTCTAAAGACGAGGATTAGTATCAAATACCCAAACTTATAATCTAAAGATCAAGACTAACTTATCCGATTGAGGTTGTTGAGGCTCACAATCGAGGTAGAGGTTGTTGAGGCTTCACTACCACCTAGAAAAGACAAGTCTAAACTAAGTTAAAGCAAATCTTTAACTTTAGATTAAAGTAAAAGCAGGTTCGTAGACTTAAGGGAAATCACGGTTAGTTCTTGAGGTTCCACGGCCGTGGACTCAAGAACAGGCCGTAATTTAGGGTTGTCGGCGACAATTCTCTAACTCTCAGGGTCTAATCTGTTTGCGATCGATCTATCATCACCTATGCCACAACTATCAACCCTTCACCTTAGAATTGTTAAGGGTTTTTAGCCAATAACAGTCATATTGATATCAATTCAAGAATTAAAAGATAAAAGATGGGAACTTTCAAGAACTATCAATAATCTTCAAATGAATCTCAGAATCACAGCCAAGAACAAGTGTTTATCAAAAGATTCAAAACGGAGTAAACAATCACAATCTTAGGAAAGAAAAGAAACGGGATGTCAATCCGATCCTAAATCAAACCTAAGCAAGAAGAGGGATCTTCTTGCAAAACCCTCCAAGAACTTCGATCTTCCACAAACACGAAGATCACAAACAGCAACTCTCCAATACGAACTTTGATCTTCGATGAGATCTCCAAATTACCTCCAAGATGAGGGTTTGTGCGTTGCTAAACGTGGATTATAAGCGTACGTTTGCCGCTAAGCGAGGGTTGAAAAGGTCGTAAGCGAGGTGACGGAATCTTGCTTCATCCGTCTTTTTATAATGCAGGGCAAAGTGTCGGCCCGGCCCAATCTTCAAAAGATCATGGCTTCGAAACATGGCGAAAAGATTCCCCAAGATCACGGTCGTGGAAGATTCCACGACCGTAATTTAGGGCGTGGAAACAATTACGGTTAGTTCCACGGCCGTAGAATCCCCTGGAATGAACATCGAATTTTGACTCTGAATCCACGGCCGTAATTCTGAACGTGGTTTGTGGTACGGCCGTGTTTTAGGGCGTAATTTAGGGCAAGAACGTGATTCTTCCCTAACTCGTGCATTCTTCAATCTAAGACTCCAAATTGCTTCAAAAAGTGTCCTCGATCTATGGACATATCAACTCAACTCTCCTATGCTTGATTCCGTTCGGAAATAGCTCCAAATCACCTATAATCAACATAGAACTCGTGTAGACATCCATATCGACAATATAGGCAATACTAGTTCACATATGCACAAAGCTCAATCAAAGACTATCAATATGAATCAAATACGATTAGAAAACGTGCCTAAAATACCACAATATTTCATGCTAACATCATGCACCGTTGCAAGGTGTCGGGTGCGTTGCAAAGTCCAAATGGCATTCTGCGGTACGCAAAAGTGCCAAATGGGCAAGTGAACGTCATCTTTTCTTGATCTTCTAGTGCGATGGCTATTTGGAAATAGCCCGAATATCCATCCAGGAAATAGTAGTACTGATGACCTACAAGGCGTTCCAACATTTGATCAATAAAAGGTAATGGGAAATGGTCTTTTCGTGTTACCTTGTTGAGCTTGCGGTAGTCAATGCAAACTCTCCATCCGGTTTGTGTTTTGCTCGGGACCATCTCTCCATGTTGATTTTCCACCATGGTGATGCCTCCTTTCTTTGGAACCACTTGGGTTGGACTAACCCAAGTGCTATCTAAGATAGGGAATATCATGTCTGCTTGGAGGAGCTTCAACACTTCCTTCTTGACCACATCCATCATTGGCGGATTCAACCTCCGTTGAGGTTGCCTAAAGGGTTTGGCTTCATCCTCAAGTAAGATCCTATGCATGCAAGTTGAAGGGCTTATCCCTTTGATGTCCGCAATGGTCATTCCAAGGGCCGTCTTGTGCTCACTTAGCACTTTTACCAACTTGTCCTCTTGACCGGTAGTCAACTTGTTGGAGATGATCACCGGCAAGGTATTGTGTTCTTCAAGGAAAACGTACTTGAGGTGTGCCCGAAGGTCCTTCAATTCTATTTCTGGTGCCTGCACTATAGATGGAACAAGCTTCTCGCTTGGGGTTAGTAAAGTGGGCCCAATGGCCAAATTGGAGATAGGTAGCCTTTTATGCCCATCTAATTGCGCTAGGACCTCTTTCATGTTGGATGTTAATACATAATCTGCTTTAAACTCATCAATGTCATGCTCAATTACATTTTTCAATTCATCTACATCAGAGTTATCAAAAACATCTTGCACAAAAGGTTCAACAATGTCAATAGCACAAAAACAATGATCATCACTAGGAAATCTCATTGCATCATAGATGTCAAATTCCACTACTTCTCCATCAAACTCCATGGTCAATTTGCCAGAAACATAATCAATTTTTGTCCTAGCAGTTTTCAGAAATGGCCTACCTAACAGAATGGGCGCAGCATGTGAATCATTTTCCATATCCATTACAAAGAAATCAGCAAGAAATATTAGGTTGTCTACCATTACTAAAACATCTTCAATTATCCCTTTCGGGTACACATTAGATCTATCAGCAAGTTGTACTACAATCCTAGTTTCCATTAATGGCCCAAGGCCAAGCGATTTGTAAATCGAATATGGTTAAACATTGATAGAAGCACCAAGATCAAGCATCGCTTTGTCAAAGCGGGTTTCCCCTATATCACAAGGAATGCTTACCATGCCCGGATCGCTCCACTTCTTGGGCATTCTCCGTTGGAAAACAGCCGACACATGCTCACTTACTTGCACTTTTTGTTTCCCCTTCAACTTCTGATTCCTCTTGATAGTGCAAATTTCCTTCATGAAACGAGCATACTTAGGAATATTTTTCACCAACTTAAGGAGGGGAATGTTTACCTCGCATTTGGGGAAAGTCTCAAAGAGGTCTTTGTCCTCAATGATTCTTCTCTCCTTCAGAGCCTCAGGAAAGGGAGTTGGTGGTTTCTCAGAGTACAGTGGCGGAAAGTTAGGCCGGATGTAAGAATCCTTCTCGGCAGAACCTTCTGTTGTGTTTTCCGCAGGGGCGTCAACTTGTATGCGCAGGGGCGGCTCAGGGGTTGTCACCGCAGGGGCGGGGACATCTAGCCGCAGGGGCGACGTCAGCTTTGTGCTGGGCGCAGTTGCAGCCGTAGGGGCGGATGTGGGTGCGGTAGACTCGACAGAAGGTTTGTTTTGTGATTTCTTTGCTGGTTTTTGTTGGATTTGCTTCCCACTCCTTAATGTTAGGGCACTAACATTCTCCTTAGGGCTTATAAATGTTTGGGAAGGCAATCCTTCGGAAAGTCTAGATTCGGTCCTTGAAATGGCTTCCTCCATTTGACCAACCTGTTTTTCAAGGTTCTTGATGTTGGATAATGTTGTTTGGACATGAGTAGCGAAGTGTTTAGTCAAAACCTGCAACATATCTTCAGTTGATTGATACTTACCTTGACGGGGTTGCTGTTGTTGGTTTTGTTGATCCCTCCAACGAAAGTTCTATTGGTCACGCCAGTTTGGCATGAAATTCTGTGCATAGGGATCGTTCCTAGGCCTTTGTTGTTGTGGTTGTCCATAACCCATTGCATTCATCTCAGCATCATCATCCTGGACTTGTGGACACATGTCTGTTGGATGATATGGGTCAGCACACACTCCACAAGCTTTGAGCTGCTGTGGGGTTCCCATAAGTGTTAGCCTCTTCACCATTTCCTTCAACTCCGCGAGCTCAGTGGAGATCTCACTCTTCCCGGTATTTACAGCATGAACTCCTTTCTTGGACGGGGTCCTTCCAAAGTTCTGAGTTGCTTCCGTTAGTTCCTGTATCTTTTCCAAAGCAAGGTCAGGAGTAGAGTTAAGAATATTACCTCCGCAAGCCACTCGACGATCCTCCTTTCATTGTCTAGCAAGCCATTGTACAAGTACAAGACCAGATCTTGAGTTGAATATCCGTGAAAGGGATAGTTGGATTGGAGGCGTGCAAACCTTTCGAAGTACTCATAAAGAGTTTCGTTCGCCTCTTGCTCGATGTTGCTTATAGCTTTCTTCAAGCTATTGGCCTTCTTGGCTGGGAAGTATTTCTCCAAAAACGCCTTGTGAAGGTTCTCCCAAGTGTCGATGCTTCCGGATGGAAGGTGGTAATACCAATCATCCGTTGAATCCTTGAGTGTGAAGCCGAATGCCCTCATCTTGATTTGCTCTTCGGTAATGTTGGCCGACTTCATGCTCATACACACAATATGGAACTTCCCAAGGTGTTTGATGGGGTCTTCGCCACTTAGCCCATGGAATGATGGAAGCAAGTGAATGAGACCCGGCTTGAGCTCAAAATTGACTCCTTCCCTTAATGCCGGTATAGTGACCGCAAGGAGGTTTTGAGCCAAGGTGGGCTGCGTGAGTTGACGAAGTGTATAGTCAGCCATCTCTTGTTGAAGTTGTTGTTTTCTTCGTTGCCGAATGTGCGTCCTCTCAATTTCTGGATCAAAGGTAGCAAGATCGGGGTTAGTAGCACGGGTTTGAACCATAAAAATGGTTCAAACCAATAATCAATAATAACAATAAAACACTAAATCTCCCCGGCAACGGCGCCAAAATTTGACTAGATTTCTATGGTCGTCTATACCCAATCAAAAGTAAATCCCGACTTAGCACTGAAACAAGTATAGTAGTTAAGTAAGGGTCGAACCCAAGAGAGTTAAGGTGTTTTATTAGATGCAATTATTGATTATAGAACAAGTAACAAAGGGGGGTTTTTTTTGGTTAAATTGATGCACAAAAACTTATGAAAACGAATAACACAACAAGTAAGACAATAATGGGTAAAACTACACTAAGTTGATTCTAAGCATGCAATTGCTACTTTGGTGAGTTCCTTTTACAATTTTTCAAGTAATCTCCCGTCTTGATCATATATATCTGTTGAGCCAACCGGCATCACCACAACTTAACAGGTTAATGTTCCGTAAACCTACAAGAACAAAATAACAAGTTAGCTTTCAAACAAAGACTAAGGGATATAAAGAAAAGATTAAAACCGTTAAGCTTATCTTTATATTTGTGTTCCTTTTTTTTAAGTAATTACAACCCGTTATTACTTAAAGTTTACTACTAGATTAAAGACCCGAACCCGGAACCTATTAGTCCTAGTTATTTACATGCACTTTAGAACCAAAGGTGATCAATCTCAAGTAATAGTAAAAACATGCAATTAGACAATGGAGATCAAGGAAACACAAAGCATTATTGAATGAAAACTTATATTAAAGAAAACTTACGACCAAAGTAACAACGCAGCTTCAAACCAACCAAATGTAGCAAGGGAGTTAGCAACTCATTACAATGGAAGTGAAAATTGAATCTAAGTGGAAAATAATGGATAACAAGTTGGATGATTCTAATAACCAACCAAGGACTATTTATACTACAAAAGACACTAAATAGGAGTAAATGACCAGCCCAAAACAGCCACCTTTATAGCCATAAAGGTGGTGTAAACAGCCGGTGTAAAGCTTCTGACGTTAAACCGTGGGTCGGCCTTCAGCTCAGCAGGGGCGGTGAAGGCAAAAATGCTTGATCTTCTTCATGGCCGCCGGGGCGGCTAGGCAATCCCGCAGGGGCGGATCTTCAATGCTCTTAAAACGTCTGACCTTTCAACTTCCTTCCATTTCTGATGCCAAGCCGCCGGGGCGTCCATATGCCAACGCAGGGGCGGTGACACAGCCTCTTCGTCTTCCAACTCCCAGGTTGAGGCCCAGGCAGAGGCGCAATGGAAGGCGCAGTGGCGTTGGTCTTCGTTTCTTCAGGGCAAGTCACCAGGGGCGCCAAGGAGTGGCGCAGGGGCGGTGACACACTTCATGGCTGGCGCTGGCGAAGGTGCAGGGAGCGCTCCGGAGTAAGGCGTCACGTGCAGGAGCGGTGACAAGGCTCCGCTGGGGCGGTGAGGCAACAGAAGCTTTGCTTCGTGAACGATCTTCACTCCTAAGTGCTTATAACTCCTTCCTTAGCTTCTTTTAGTCTTCTTCTTCTGGACCAAGGAGTTAGTAGCATAAACCGACACAAATGCAATAAAAAGACTCTTAAAACTATCCTAAATAATAGTGATTCCATCACCTATCAGTGTGTCTTGCTTCTAGGCTTGCCTATGGATGGCATTGCCTCTTCCTTTCCTAGTGTGAGTGTGTAGTACCATGCTAGGTATAGATGAGAGTATATGATGATGTTATGATCATGTTATGCCTTATACAGTTTTTGAGGATTTGTGAGTTGTGAGGCTTAGGTTGAGGATGATCCTATGGATCCCTTGGGTCTAGGTGTTACCCCTTTGATTGATAGGAGATTGATAAATCTCTATGCCTTGTTATTAGGCAGTGTCCCTCTCAGGATTGGAGGTTGATCGTGGTTGAGATTTGTACGAGGTTGAGGTAAGTCCATAGGACTTACTTAGCTACCATCCTTATATTGGGTGTCTGCATGAGTCGTGTGTGTGTTATATGCTTAATATGATAGCATTTGATATCGATTATTACCGACCTACATTTTATTTATTGCCCCGTATACGTTGTTGTGATAACCTTTTCCTTTCATCCCGCCGTGGAGTCTGTGAGGTTCTCTGACGTCAAGTCACCTAGTATACTGGAAGGGCGCAATCCACTCCCATAGGGTACACGGGTTGTGTGACCGACACTACTTCCAGATGGCTAGTAGGCCCAGAGGCGAGGATGATACGTTCCTTGTGTCACATAGTTTCAGCCATCTATATATATATGATTTGATTGAATGACTATTATATAAAGATAATAAAATGGGTAAATGTGTGATAGCATGTTGATGTGTTTATCTTTCATGATTGTATTTATGCTTATGCATTCCCTTATATATGTATGGTTAGCTAATGGTTTCATACCATGTTTTAGATGCCTTGTAGGATAGGCGAGCTGCTGAGTGATCTGGCAGGGTGACAGGCCGAGGACTCTCGTATATTAGGGGGTTATGGCTTTTGGGGTTGTTTACGTTTCCCTCCTACGTGAGGATGATGTTTTGTATACCTCTTTTGTGAGGGTTATGTTTGATACTCGGCTATGATCTTGTTTACCTTTTGGTTGTACAGTTTTATACAGTTTATCTATTTGTTTTATATCCCTCAGTGCCATATTGTAAGGTCTAGTGAACTTGTTATCAGGCTAGGGTCAGGATCCACTGTGAGATCCTAGCCCAATGTGGCATTTCAAGTCCTGCGGATTCCGGATGTTACACGCTCCTTGCACCTCATCAACCCCAACGCACCTATGGTAAACTAGGGTACCTCTCCTCGGGACATCCTATCTCGGATCCGCATGAAAACGGGCAACTCTCCTGCTTGTGTTGAATCACTCCCGACAGATCAGGTAGCACCTCTAAAGCGGACAAGTGGGTATCCGAATGTTGAAACCAGATGTCTACCTATAACCTTATCAAGTTCCTCTACAACTGTGACTGAACCGTCAATCGAGTTATCGTCTCCTCTCGAGGCGTCATCCTACTAAGAGCATTGGCGAGCACGTTCTCCTTCCTCTGGTGGTACAAGTAATGTCATCAGATCTTTAGGGAATGGATCATTGCCGCTAGCTCAAGGTCGTGGGTAGGGTAAGTCTCCTTGTACGTCTTCATCTACCGAGATGCGCACGCAATAAAGCTACCCCTCTACATCAAAACGCATCCCTAGACTAGCTTGGATGCGTCGATGTACACTACAAAATCCTCAACGCCCTCAGGTTGTGCTAACACGGCAACGGAGGTCAACCTCTTCTTCATCTCCTCTAAACTGCGTTGGCATGGTTCGGACCATGTAAACCTAATAGACTTTCTCAGCAAGGAAGTTAGTGGCCGGACGATCACAAAGAAACCCTCTACAAACCTGCGGGAGTATCCTGCCAGACCTAGGAAACTACGCACCTCCTTGACCGTCCTAGGAGGCAGCCATGAAGAAACAAACTCTATCTTCTCCAGGTCTAGCTTGACACCCTTGGTGGAAACTATGTGACTAAGGATGGCCACCTCCAACATTCAGACCTCCCACTTAGAGAGCTTAGCGTAAAGCTCTCAATCCTGTTGGACTCGAAGAACCGTCCTCAGGTGTCCCGCATGCTCCTCTCTACTCCGAGAGTATACTAGGATGTCATCAATGAAAATTACTACAAATTGGTACAAGAAGTCGAATAAGATGCCGTTCATCAACTCCATGAAAACGGAGGGCGCACTTGTGAGCCCAAATGGCATTACGACAAACTCATAGTATCCGTAGATGGTCGAAAATGTCGTCTTTGGCACATCCTCCTCTCTCACCCTCAGCTAATGATATCCTCACCTCAAACCAATACGTGAAAACACGGTAGCTGCTTGTAACTGGTCTAGCAAGTCGTCGATATAGAGAAACGGATACTTGTTCTTGATGGTTACCTTGCTAAGCTCTCGATAATCAATGCATAGCCTCATCGACCCGTCCTCACCGGGTAAGTCTCAAGAAGGCAAGTCCTAAACATCAATCCCCGCACACTCAATCCAATAGCGGCTTGTGAGGCTCACTACTACCTAGAGTTCATCATCTTTGGTACCTAAGATCAAGAATTACCAGGTAGGTCTCTTCTCTTACTTAGTTTACTAGCATTAGGTCACCCTAGGCTAGATTATGCTAAACAAACACTAGGATTTCAACAATCTAACATCCTAACATTCAGATTCATCAATACAAGCACAATAGAGAAAACCACGGGCTGATAATCAGGAACCACGGCTGTGGTAGGCAAAAACAGACAGTTGTTTGTAACAGAGGTTAGGTTCGAGCAAGAAAATCATCCAAAGGTACATTTAAGTCTATTCTATCATATTCCAAGTCATAACCATCATTCCATTACCCTAGAATCGCAACTATTTAGCCAACAACATGCATTTTATCATCCAAACTCAACAAACAATCATTTTATAGTTTCCATCACAAGAAAATGAAATGAAAGAGAAAAGAAACAAGTAAACACAAGTAAACCAAGTTGAATATATGTTTAAGAAAGACTTACAACCCTTCAAAAGAAGGTCCAAATCGTTCCTTACATATCCTTGCAAATGTCTTCAACAAGTTCACTCCAAAAATCTCTCAAAAGCTATGAAACTCAAAAATTAGTGTTGCTCTTCTTCTTCCCCCAAAATGAGAGTGTTTTCTTCCTCTCCCAGAGTAGCCTCCAATGGAATGATGTGTTATGAGAGAGTGTGGGAGAGAATCCCCCAGCAACAGTGATAGCATGAATCATAGTCTATATTTTGGGACTTGTAAAGACGTTTTATCCTCAATAATCTGCATGTTTGGATGTATATTATGTGGTTATATTGTTGTCTCATCTACCTTTACGGGAATCGAGGTCTACACCAAGTTTCGCTGTAATCATAGGTAAAATGGCACATTTTGGACTAAAATGGAGCTAAGGAGCTAAGGAGTCGCAGGAGCTACATTCAGGAGCTTAATAGAGAACTCAGGGAGCATGAAATTAACAAAGAATATTTACTTTGGACCAGATTTGAGATTTCACATTTAGCTGAGATTCACCTCGGTCAGCTACAGTGCCACCTCGACCGAGGTGATCTAAAGGAGCGCCCCGACAGAGGCGAACACCCTGGCGCCGGCAAGATATATTTTATTGGCTGAGATCTTTTATTTTTGAAAGGAGAGATCTTATATTTTTGGGCTGGATTTCTGGAAGGAAGATCATATATTTAGGAGATCTATTTTAGAGATATGGATATATTTTATTAGGATATTATCTTTTTAAGATATTATTATGTTTGGAAGATAATTCTCCTATACAAAGGGTTGGATTTTCCACAAATTCAGCAAGCCGCTATCGTCGAAGGCTGAGAACAACCAGCAAGGAGAGGATTTTCTCGAAGTTTTGAAGAAAGGAAGGAAGTTGAAGATCAATCAAGGAAGGATTGATAGTTCGGATATAGCTTTTAAGGGGATTTGTAAGGCTTTCTTAGGTTCTGTTTTGTTTGATTGTCTTGTTGGATTTGTGATCTAAGGAACGCTGATTTGTTTGATATTTGATTCAGTTATTGAAGCCTTGTTCTTAAGGTTTTTGTGTTTAAATATTCATTCCCTTCTCATATATTTGATTATTGCTTTCATGATGATGAGTGGCTAATTTCTTTGTGCGATTCTAGGGTGATTGGCTAAAAGTTGTGGGAAAGACAATGATAGAATGATCTTAATCCCAGTAGGACCCTGAAAGCTCGAGTCTTTAACCTTAACCCTAGAGTTCCTCGCTCAGTCGATGAACATCTCGGCCGGGGTGGAACTTGACTGACCGAGGTGACCTTTTCTGATCCGAAACTGAGAGTTAAGTGTTAGAGTTTGCCAAATCCTATTCTTATTACACCTTTCCTGGTTCAATACAAGCCTAGGATAAGACTTACCCGGTGATTCCTTTGTTTTTTACCCATGATCATAAGTATAGGTAATAAGGGTTTATCCTTTATTGGGGTTTGAGTGTGCCTTCATTCCATCTTTGTGAGTTAGCCTAAGACTTATCCGGTAAAGGTTGATTCTATTCCCTTAGTTGGTGTGTTTGTTTGAGATTATAATTCCTTTCCTTAGTACCTTGAGACTTACCCGGTAATAGGAGCTTTTGGTTTGGAGTTAGTGAGTAGTGAGACTTACCCGGTGATCTATTCCACTTTAGAAACACCTTCCCTTAGCAAAATCTCAGCTTTGTCCGCTTATCTTCAGATCTTGAGTTGGAACCACAACTAGATGCTTTAATCCGTAGAATTTGCATATTTCATTTAATTTACTTTATTATCATCTTTGATTGCTTTAATCGCTTTTGTGGTTATTAGTTAATTTGACAACCTATACGTGCTTTGTTTCACCTAAGTCCCTGAGATCAACACCCCGGAATTCTTGCTGTTACTAGAATTGATCCGTACACTGCGGGTTCGCATCCTTGTTTTAAGCATACTTCTTGGGATATAAATTTAAAGCTTGCACACACCGTTTGGAGCGAACAAGTTTTTGGCTTCCATAGCAAGAAAATGAAATTAAAGAGAAAAGAAGCAAGTAAACACAAGTAAACCAAGCTGAATATATGTTTAAGAAAGACTTACAACCCTTCAAAAGAAGGTCAAAATCGTTCCTTACAAATCCTTGCAAATGTCTTCAACAAGTTCACTCCAAAAATCTCTCAAAAGCTATGAAACTCTAAAATTAGTGTTGCTCTTCTTCTTCCCCCAAAATGAGAGTGTTTTCTTCCTCTCCCAGAGTATCCTCCAATGGAATGATGTGTTGTGAGAGAGTTTGGGAGAGAATCCCCCAACAACAGCCTGCACGACCACTTATATTCTCCACCAAGAGCAAGAGTCGGTTATGGAGATCGTGGGACGGGTTTCTAGACAGAACCAGGGCCAAAATTACGGGCGTGGAATCTGGGTCTGGGCCGTGGTTTTTCAGAAACAGCTCTCTTTTGGTCGTTAAGCGATGAGTTGGTGCAAGGCATGCACCAACAAGGTCCTATGTGTTCTCCTTTGCTCCTAGCTTGCTTCTCAATGAGTCCGGAAGTGTGTCACCACGAGGAATGATCCTCGAATGTATCGATTAAGCTCCAAAAGCTCCCCAAAATACCTACAAAATTGACAAAAGCCCATGTAGGCATCTATCTCGACAATATGCATGAATCAAGCGTAAACGTCATAAACTAATGCCAAAAAATGCATGATTAATGGGAAAAACTATCTAAATGGATGCCTAAACTAGCGTCATAAATCGTGTTATCAAAATACCCCATGCTTAAGATTTTCTCGTACCCGAGCAAGGTGCAACTATAGGCTAAGAGATGACATGATTTATGAATGCAGAAAAACAACATAAAATCTTTTTAGAATTGTGCTTCTTAAGATGGATCACCTTCATAGTCATGTTTCATGGCAATGGACAAGCAATCATGCATCAAATGAATGAAGGCATGGAAAGACAATTATACTTAACTCGAAAGCATGCATAAAAGGTGAAAATGAAGAAGTCAAGATGATCATGAGTATATCCAATCTAGATCACTAAGTCTTGCACAAATACAAATAGGTCACAAGGGCTTAGGAAAGAAGAGGCCAAGAAACGTTGTGATAAGGTGGGAATTTTTCTAGGTTATGTGATGCTAATCCGGCAAAGGAACTAACTCCACAATTTCATTTTTGATCAACTTCCCACAAGTGTATATTTTTCTCCATATTTTCTTTCTTTTCTTTTCTTTTTCATTTTCCTTTTCTTTCACTTATTTTTGAGACAATGGCATTGGTGTACAAAAGCCGAAACCTTGGTGATTAACGGACCTAGGGATTTTTCCAAGGTGCCTCACACCGGGCACACATACCAAGGTGTTAGCATGAAATATTGTGATATTTTAGGCACGTTTTCTAAGTGTATTTCATCTATAATGGTAGTCATTGATAAAGCATTGAAGTAATTGTGAGTTAGTTTATCTATTTTTTTTGATATAGAGGTCTACATAAGCTTTATGTTGATTGTAGGCAATTAAGAGCTAAATCCGAACGGATTGAGAGAGAATGGAGATAGATTGAGCATGTCCAAGGATTAAGGACATCACTAGGAGCTAAGGATGATGCTAGGATGAAGAATGACACGAAAACAAAGGAAATTACGAGCTATGTACATTCCACACTCTAAAGTACGACCGTATTAGAGTCCACGCTCTAATCCACGGCCGTGGAACCTTGGCAAGACAAGCGTGGTGCATTCCAGCAACTTACACGGCCGTGGAGAGTTGTGACAAACCGTGATCCAACTCCACGCTCTAAATTACGGGTGTGGAACCCTCCCACGACCGTGATCTTGACAATCTTTTACGCAATATTTTAATCCACGATCTTCTACGCACATGGGCCGAAGACGCATTTTATCCAGCCCTATAAAAGGACGGAAAGAAAGAGATTCCGTCACCTTCGCTACCGCTGCTTACCCTAGTTTACGCCTTCACTTAGATCGCTGTGGGGAGATTGCGCTTTGCCCTATTGAGATTTCCGGATTGACGGAAAGTTGGAGAAAGAGTGAAGTTTTGGAAGATTGTTCGTAAGGAGATTTCATACTTTGTCTTTAGGTTTGATTAGAAGATGGATTGGCATCCCGTTCTTCGTTTGTGTTATTCTGAATCTACTTGCATCATTGTTCTTGTTGTGGATTTGAGAATTGATTTGGGATTTATTCAAGGTTTTCGGAAGTTTTCATCTTTCATTCTATTAAATCTTGAATTTCATATCAATATGACTGTTGTTGGCTAAAACCCTTTAGCAATTCTAAGGTGAAGGGTTGATAGTTGTGGCTTAGATGATGATAGATCGATCGTAAACAGATTGGACCTTGAGAGTTAGAGAGAATCGCCGACGAACCTAATCCACGGTCTGTTCTTGAGCTTCCACGGCCGTGGAACTCAAGAACTACCCGTAATTTTGTGTCAGTTTACGAACCTTGCTTTTACTTTAATCCAAAGTTAAAGATTTGCTTTAACTTAGTCTTGGCTTGCCTCTTCTACGTGGTAGTGAAGCCTCAACAACCTCTACCTCGATTTCGAGTGTCACAACCTTAATCGGTTAAGTTAGTCTTGATCCTTGGATTACAAGTTTGGGTGTTTGACGTTAATATTTACCTTTAGATTCTTCCTATACTGAAGCCTCAACAACCTTTATAGAGAGTGTCTTTAGGTGAATCATATAAGGTCTTGGAACTTCACCGTACATTGTCTTACATTCGTATACCTTTGCATACCTCAACTCTGTCCTTATATCTTTAGTATATCTTGAATCGATTGCCACAGCTGGATTCCTGGATCTTTAGGATTGTTGTTTTCCCAATAATTTACAAAAGCTCATACATTTACTCGCTTGACAATTCTTAACTGGATTTAACCCCCCAAATCCCTGTGTTCGATACTCTGAAATTCTTGCTTAACTATATCGATCCGTACACTGCGGGTTCGCTTGCTTGATTTCTAGTTTTATAATTAAAGCTTATTTGCACGCACGTTAAGTGGCGAACACAAGGCTCGTTAGGACATTCGGTTTATCCGACTTTAGCAAGGCACAAACACCCGATTATGTGAATGGTGCCGAGTTACTCGTCATCAAAACCAAAGTCCCCAAACCTTTTTTTTCTACACTTTTCACAACAAATTCAGCACTTTATTCACAACATTCATTCATCAACAACTTCACCCCACACTTGCTTTTCACACACTCAACACACTACCATGCTCCTATTCCCGGATGGGTCAAAAGAGGTCAAATCTTTATATCATTTGAGGTGATCAAACAACATGATCAAGATGAGAAGTAGAGAAAGATGAACTGCCTTAGTCATTCCTAGATGATGTGCAAGAACTAGCATGTAATATCGACCATCAATCCTCAATCCAATCAAGACAAACATCATGATCACAATTCATACATAGGATTCAAGAGAAGTACTTCAAGTCCACATATGCAGACATCCATTCAACACATAAGGCCATCCATAGCCAATTCACAAAACAATCTTATCATAAGGGTCATATCCAAACTTAGGAAGCACTAAAAATTTTTTAAATTTTCTGATTTTTTTGGATTTTTCGAAATATATATGTACAATGCGAAAGCTAATGAAACATGTGACAATATGAAACTATCCTAGATGCAATCATGTAAATGATTATGAAAACCCCACCCCATACTTAGAAACAGATTGTCCCCAATGTGCAAATCAAGTAAAGAAGTGAAAGAGAGTCCTCACAATGTAAGAATGGTGTTTTCGGTACTTTGGATCATTCATGTGGAGTGATGGTGGATGATCAGTCAAAGGTGGTAGAGCGCTCTTGATGTTCATTATGGCGTCGGGACCCGCGCTAAGCACCGCTAGCCGTCCAAGTCCCACGTCCGCTCCACCCACGTTTGATGTGGGATCATCATCATCACCTTCATCATGCCTTGGAAGGCTTCCATGCTACCTAGACTCTAGCACACAAACACACCAAAACAAAGACAAACACAAAAAGCGAAAACGAAAACAAAAACGAAAAGCGAAAGACATGTACCAATGGGTTGCCTCCCATTAAGCGCTTCTTTAAGGTCATTAGCTTGACCCAATTCGGGAGTGTTTCACTCAAGGTGAAGTGGGGCAATCATATCCACCGGAGCTTCCGAGATATACTTTTTCAACCAGTGCCCATTCACCTTAAAATCTCTACGATGCTCCCCACCTATCTCAACCACTCTATGGGGAAAGACCTTCCTCACCACATAAGGACCCGTCCATCTTGACTATAGCTTTCCGGGGAAGAGCCGCAGCCTTGAGTTGAAGAGAAGGACTAGGTCACCTTCACTCAACTCCTTTGGGATGAGACATTTCTCATGCCAACGCTTGGTCCTTTCCTTGTAAATCCGGGCGTTTTCATAGGCATCCAACCGGATCTCCTCAAGAGCATTAATGTGTAGCAACCTCTTCTCACCGACTTCCCTGAGGTCCAAATTCAGCCACCTTATGGCCCAATACGCCCTATGCTCCATCTCCACCGGAAGGTGGCAAGACTTGCCATAAACTAGCTTGTAGGGAGTGGTGCCAATCGGTGTCTTGAAGCCAGTTCTATAAGCCCACAAAGCATCATCAAGCTTCATATCCCAATCCTTTCTTGTCCTAGAAACCGTCTTCTCAAGTATCCCCTTTATCTTCCGGTTGGAGATCTCCACTTGACCACTAGTTTGGGGATGGTAAGGTGTTGCCACCTTATGAGTCACCCCATACTTAGCCAAAAGTGTCCCAAAGTTCCTATTGGTGAAATGCTTCCCTCCATCACTTATGATCACTCCTGGTGTTCCAAACCTAGGGAAGATGACTCGGTTGAAGAACCGCACCACAACTTTGGTATCATTTCTGGGAGAGGCAATTGCCTCCAGCCATCTCGACACATAGTCCACCGCCAAGAGAATGTAGAGGTTGCCACATGGAGAGGGGAATGGCCCCATGAAGTCAACACCCCAAACATCAAATATCTCAATCTCTTGTATGTTGTTCAAGGCATCTCATTCCTCCTTGAGATGTTGCGCGTCCATTGGCAAGCATCACATGCCACTACAAAATTTTGCACATCCCTAAACAAGTTAGGCCAATAAAAGCAGGATTGCAATACCTTTTCACATGTCTTGTGTGAGCTAGCATGGCCTCCACATGGCAAGGAGTGACAATGGTGGATCATACTCTTTACCTCATCCTCCGGGATGCACCTCCTAAAGACTTCATCTGGTCCTCTCTTGAACAAGAGAGGCTCGCTCCAATAGTAATGCCTCAGATCCTTGAAGAACTTTTTCCTTTGGGCATACGATAGGCCGGGTGGCACCTCTTCATACACAAGGTAGTTCACTATATCCGCATACCATGGCTTACTCCCTCTAGACACTTGAAGTAAGCACTCCTCCATCATTTGCAATTGCTTATCCCGGAATGAGTAATCAATCGAGATGTCATCTCTCTCAATCTCCAATGGTGGTATCCTACTAAGATGGTCCGCCACTGAATTTTCGGAACCCTTCTTGTCCCGAATTTCCAAATCAAACTCTTGGAGGAGAAGGATCCACCGAATGAGGCGAGGCTTGGCATCCTTCTTTGTGAGGAGATAACGGATTGCAGTATGATCTGTGTACACAATGACCTTTGCTCAACAAGATATGACCAAAACTTCTCAAAGGCATACACTACTGCTAGCAACTCCTTCTCGGTTGTGGCATAGTTGAGTTGGGCATCATCTAGCGTCTTGCTAGCGTAGTAGATGGCATGTGTAAGCCCATCCTTCTTTTGTCCTAAAACAGCCCCAACGGCCACATCACTTGCATCGCACATTATTTCAAATGGAAGGCTCCAATCCGGAGGTTACATGATAGGGGCAGAGATCAAAGCATCCTTCAACCTACAAAACGCTTCAAGGCAATACTTGGAGAAAACAAACTCAACATCCTTCATTAGTAGGTTAGTGAGAGGCTTAGAAATTTTAGAGAAATCTTTTATAAACCTCCGGTAAAAACCGGCATGCCCTAAGAAACTCCTTACCCCTTTCACCGAGGTTGGTGGTGGCAACTTCTCTATCGTTTCTATCTGTGCTCTATCAACCTCAATGCCACGTTGGGAAACTAAGTCTCGCAATACTATGCCTTCACTCACCATGAAGTGGCATTTCTCCCAATTCAAAACAAGGTTAGTTTCCTCACATCTCTTCAACACCAAAGACAAGTTAGCCAAGCAATCATCACATGAAGATCCATATACCGAGAAATCATCCATAAACACTTCCATAATGTTCTCAATATATTCAGAAAAAATAGCCATCATACACCTTTGAAAGGTGGCGGGTGCATTACACAACCCAAATGGCATCCTCCTATATGCAAATGTTCCCCAAGGACATGTAAATGTTGTTTTCTCTTGGTCATCCGGATGAATAGGGATTTGGAAAAACCCACTATAGCCATCTAAGTAGCAAAAATGTGAATGTTGAACTAATCTCTCTAGCATTTGGTCAATGAAGGGAAGAGAAAATGATCTTTCCTAGAGGCCACATTAAGTTTCCTATAGTCAATACACATTCTCCACCCCGTAACCGTCCTAGATGGGATTAGTTCATTGTTCTCATTAGTCAATACGGTGATACCACCCTTCTTAGAAACAACATGTACGGGACTAATCCCGTCTACTATGAGGTTCAATTGAAGGGTTCAGTCTTCTATGAGGTTCAATTGAAGGTTTATGGTTGTCTTCCATTAAGATTTTATGCATGCACTAGGAAGGTTTAATGCCGACTAAATCATCAATAGTGTAACCAATAACTCTCCTATGAAATTTGAATTCATTAAACAATCTACCAAGCTCATCATCATTCAAAGATGCATTCACAATAACGGGATAAGTAGAATACGAACCAAGGAAAGCATACTTCAAATGAGAAGGGAGAGGCTTAAGATCAAGTTTAGGAGGACCTTTATCTGTTGGAGACGATCCATACAATGTAGGTTGAGATGATTCTAAAGCCATGAAAGACTCTCCAAGACTCCTTGAAGCTTGATCAACAACTATGGCACTTCTGGAGAAACCACGGGCACAACCACGACCTCTAGCACAACCACGGGCGTGGAATTGGAAGAGCTGGCACTTTTGGACATTATAGAGAGTTCCACGGGTAAAACCACGGGCGTGGTTCTTGCTCCCTAGCCGTGGTTCCTACAGTGATTCAGCACTACTTCGTGCACTTCAAATTCAGCACTTGTCTCCTTTTCTAATGCATCCAATGCTTGGATTTCTTCATTGCAATCATCCTCAACTCCTTCCTCCATGATACTCAAGCTAAGAACCTTCTCAAGAGGATTCTTTATCAAGATTGAGCTCACAACTTCTCTAGACTCCTCTTGCTCAACAATGTTGAAGACATCTTCACCAAGGGCTGGCCCCTTCATCATTGTGGACAGCTTAAACTTGATATTCTCTTCTCCTATGTTGAAGGAGAGGATCCCATTTTTTCAATCCACTAAACATCCGGATATGGATAAGAAGGGCCTTCCTAAGATGATAGGAACCGGGTAGTCCGCCGGGATGTCCAAAACAACAAAATCAATTGGCACATAGAACTTCCCTAGCTGAACCGGTATGTCCTCTAGGATTCCTACGGGGTAAGTGGTTGAACGGTCCGCCATATAGAGGGTCATCTTGACCGGCTTCGGCTCTCCTAGCCCAACCTTGTTGCAAAGTGCAAGCAGGATAATGCTTACACTTGCTCCAAGATCACATAGGGCTTCATATTGGACTTCTCCAACCCCAATTGGCACACAAAAAGATCCCGGATCTCTTAGCTTAGGAGGCATCTCCTCCTTCATGGTTTGGATCAACTCGGAAGATCTCTTTCTCATCCTCACTTCCCCATACTCCTCCAACTTTCTCTTGTTGGAGAGTATCTCCTTCAAAAATTTCCATAGGCCGGCATACCTAGAATAGCATCCAAGAACGGAATGTTAATATGCAATTTAGACATGAGTTCAAGGAATTTACCGAAATGTTTGTCCAAACGAGCTCTTGCTCGTGATTGTGGGAATGGTAGCGGTGGCTTGTATGGAGGTGGTGCCACATATGTTGGCTCAACATCTTTGCTGTTGCCTCCTTCTTCTTGCAATGGCTCTTCCTCCACTACTACTTGCTTTCCCTTGTCATTCTCCTTAGGTAAAGGATCTTTCATGCTCAGCCCACTCCTTGTGGTAATGGCCAACACTTGGCCTCTTGGATTATCCTCGGTCCTTCCTGGAAGCTTTCCCGGATCCCTTTGTGCTTCACCCGCCTTTTGGAACACTTGTGCTTCTAGCACCTTTTGAGCTTTGGAAATGGAAATCACCGTGCTCTCAAGTCCACTCAATATTCCAAGCAATTGTTCAAACATCATTTCGGTTCTATCCTTTGGAGGTTGAGCAAAACCGGGTGGAGGCTCTTGTGAAGCCTTAGGTAGTGGGGCTGCGCTTGTGGAAGCGGGAGGGTTCAAGGCACCATCCGGGTTAGAATAAGAGAACCCGGGATGGTTGTGATTAGGCCGGTAATTGTTGTATTGCCGGTTGTTGTTGTTGAAGTTCCTAGGGTCTTGATAATTGTTGAAGTTACCCCTTCCCATGTAGTTAATGTCCTCCTCCTTGGAAGCCAAGTTGGCTTGCACTTGCACTTGAGAACTAGCTTGATTCTGCAAGGTTGTGGCACACAACTCCCTCAAAGACTTAAGCTCATTGTTGATTGCATCGAGTTTGTAGTTGCTCATGATGACTTCACTCACTTCATATACTCCCGGTTTCCTCCCATCACTCTTCCTATGGGAGTACTTCTCTATCACCAAGGCTTGCTTCTCTACAAACTCACAAGCCTCATCCACATTCTTCTCCATGAATGTTCCTCCGGAAAGCGATTGGAGCTTAAATTGGCTATCCTCATCAAGCCCCTTGAAATTAATCTCAAATAGCTCCCTCTTCGGTATCCCATGGTGTGGACAATCTAGGAGGACGTCCTTGAACATCTCCCAAGATTTGAATAGGCTCTATCTATCCTTCATCATGAAGGCATTGATCTTCCCTCTTAGCTCAGTTGTCTTGGAAGGTGGGAAGAACTTTGTCAAGAACTCGGTTGTCATCTCCTTCCAAGTACTCACACGTCCTAGTGGAATGAATTGGTAACAAGATAAAGCCTTATCCTTAAGTGAGAAGGAAAAAGCCTTAAGCTTGTGGTTGTTGTTCTCCAATCTAGGCGCCCATAGAGTATCCATCAAGATCTCATAATTCATCAAGTGTTGATGTGGAGACTCTCCTTCCATCCCTCTAAATTGATTGTGCCGAATCATTTGTAGCAGTTGAGGGCAGAGCTCATAGTCATGGGTTGTGGGATCTCCTAAGTTCACACCCGGACGGTGGACTATTTGTGCTGGATCCATACGTTGCCCTAATGTTTGTGGTTCCTCAATGATGATTGGCTCAAAACGAACATTGACCGCCGGCTGCGGTGGTGGTGTGGAGGATGTTGTTGACGATTAAGCTCTCTTTGCACAAGAGCTTGCTTAATCTCTTCAATTTCCCTCCTAGTTGCTTCTTGCCTCTCATTTGCAAGTCTCTTCTCATTCTCCAAGGCTTCATCCCTTAGCCTAATTTGCTCTAAGGCTTCATCCAACTCAGCTTGAAGATCTCTTCCGGCCATCTCCTTTCTTCTTCTTAATGCTCTTAGATCTAGCCTTAAGGGTTTTCTCCGGGTCGGGATCGAATGGAGCTAAATCCTTGCCAAGAGATCTTCGCATGCACCTAAAGAATGAGAAATGTCGTGAAAATTCAAAGACATAAACCAAACAAGATCAAAAGCAATAAGAAAGACCTACACTATAAACAATCACAAACAATTATTCAATCTAGACCTAGTCCCCGGCAACGGCGCCAAAAACTTGTTACGCTAAGAACGTATAGCACAAAAGTCTTAAATTTATAACTCGATATATTTTCCTGACTCCTAGCGAACCCACAGTGTATGGGTCATTTTGTAGCAAGGATAGTATTCCGAGGTCGAACACAAAGACTAAGGTGAAATCGAATCAAATAGGTGATTATGGATAGTGCAAATCTAATCTAAGAAAAGAGCAAGGAATAAGGAAATAAAAATCATAATGTTTTTAGGTTGGTTTTATGGTGATCAAACATGATCACAATTGATGCAAGATTATAAAACAAACTAACAAATCTAGCTAGCAACACAAACAAGCAACACAAACGCGAGATATGTGATGAAAGAGAGAAAAGAGAATTCTAGGGGTTAGGACTTCCGGTTATGGCATTGGACTCAAGCTTCTAATCAACCTTGCACTAGCTATGGTATGTTGGGAAATGGTGTTTCGCAAATTGGATTAATCACCGGGTAGGTCTCATGGTCCACTAATCCCGCACCTAAGGTTCTATCACCGGGTAAGTCTCTAGGAGCCTAAGGTTTGGAATTCTACACAAACCGGATTGTATCTAGGGGTCTAACCTCTCCTCACCGGGTAAGTCTCGGGAACGCAAGTCCTAAACATCAATCCTCGCACACTCAGTCCAATAGCGGCTTGTGAGGCTCACTACTACCTAGAGTTCATCATCTTTGGTACCTAAGATCAAGAATTACCGGGTAGGTCTCTTCTCTTACTTATTTTACTAGCATTAGGTCACCCTAGGCTAGATTATGCTTAACAAACACTAGGATTTCAATAATCTAAAATCCTAACATTCAGATTCATCAATACAAGTACAATAGAGAACAGACCGTGGTTTGTAACAGAGGTTAGGTTCGAGCAAGCAAATCATCCAAAGGTACATTTAAGTCTATTCTATCATAGTCCAAGCCATAACCATCAATCCATTACCGTAGAAACACAACTATTTAGCCAATAACATGCATCTTATCGTTCAAACTCAACAAGCAAATAATCATGGCTTCCATAGCAAGAAAATAAAATGAAGGAGAAAAGAAACAAGTAAACACAAGTAAACCAAGCTGAATATATGTTTAAGAAAGACTTACAACCTTTCAAAAGAAAGTCCAAATCATTCCTTACAAATCCTTGCATATGTCTTCAACAAGTTCACTCCAAAAATCTCTCAAAAGCTATGAAACTCTAAAATTAGTGTTGCTCTTCTTCTTCCACCAAAATGAGAGTGTTTTCTTCCTCTCCCAGAGTACCCTCCAATGGAAAGATGTGTTATGAGAGAGTGTGGGAGAGAATCCCCCAGCAATAGCCTGCAAGACCGCTTATATTCTCCACCAAGAGCAAGAGTCAGTTATGGAGATCGTGGGACAGCTGTCACAGTTGTCCAGAGAGAACCACGGCCAAAATTACGGGCGTGGAATCTGGGTCTGGGCCGTGGTTTTGCATAAACAGCTCTCTTTTGATCCTTAAGCCATAAGTTGGTGCAAGGCATGCACCAACAAGGTCCTATGTGTTCTCCTTTACTCCTAGCTTGCTTCTCAATGAGTCCGGAAGTGTGTCATCACGAGGAATGATCCTTGAATGTATCGATTAAGCTCCAAAAGCTCCCCAAAATACCTACAAAATTAACAAAATGCCCGTGTAGATGTCTATCTCGACAATATGCATGAATTAAGCGTAAACGTCATGAACTAATGCCAAACCATGCATGCATAACGGAAAAAACTATCTAAATGGATGCCTAAACTAACATCATAAATCGTGTTATCAAGCCCCTCTCTGCGAACTTCTCAAGCTGCTTCTTCAGCTCGAGTATCTCAATAGGCGTGATACGGAATGGGACCTTGGAAATTGGCCTTGTGCGGGGCTCCAACTCAATGGGAAAATCTATGCTCCTCTTTGGTGGTAAGCTGGGTTGCACACCGAATACATCCTCAAACTCGCACGCCACGGGAATCTCGTCCAATCAAGGTCCCACCTCCTCCTTCATGGCATTACACTAGAAGGCTTCGTATCCATGCCCGATAAGTCTTGCGGCTCGGACCAGAGTAATGACTATACGGGTCATTCCGAAGTCCCAACCTCCAAAAATCTCCTCATGTCTCACCTCCATGGTGACCGTCACGTTCCTCCTATTAATATCCAACACGGATCGATGGCGGTCCATCCAATCCATCTCCAATATGACGTCTTCATGCGCTAGGTGCATGACATAGAAGTCGGCTAGCCAATCACGGTTTCGCAAATAAATGGGGCAACCGCGAACCTCCCGAGAAGCACTAACCTTACCACCGTCGGGTAACCCTATAATGAAGGGTCTCCCATCTACCGTATCTAAGGCAAGCCTATCTACACATTCATCGAAAATAAAAGAGTGTGTAGCACCCGTATCGAAAATTACTCTGATAGGAAAGCAGTGAATCAAAATAGTACTAGTGGCTACTAGCGCTGCCGGATCGACTTCTCTCCTCAACTCAAATACTCTAGCCTGACTACCTCTAACCTCTGTGGTGCCGCCACCACGTCCTCTACCTCTCCCCTACCCTGGGGTAGAACCTTGAGAATTACTGTGGCCCGGGGCTCAATACTAGTGACTCCGAGTCTGATACTGAGGTGTCTTTGTCCACATTTGACAATGCTACCGGGGGAGAATCCCTGCTACGATGGGATCTTGCCCTGAGGTGGTCTTTGTCCATACTTTGGTCCCTTATCTCGTCACTCTCATACCCGTACTAGACGACCCGGTCCTCTGCGTCTTGTCTGGCCCTGCTACCTGTGTTGGTCTCCTCGGGCCAGGTCTATCCCTCTCATACGCTGAGGCTCGGTCCTAGTAGTCTTCCAAGGAGTCATAGCAAAAACCCACAAGATAAGCATGGGTAGACTCCCTCAATCTCCGTGAGAACAAGTACATGTGTTGATTCTCTAGAGGTATTGTGGGACCCAATAGTGTCAACTCCTCTCTGAACCTCCTGATTGCCTCCACCACCGGAATGTCCTCGAATCCCGCCTCTAAGAAATCCTACACTCGATTCCTCCTTAGCGCTGCAGGACAATAACTCTCCCTAAAAAGACTCAACATCAGCGTGAACCCGGAGACCTTACCACAAACCGTCCTCCACCAGTATTGTGCCTAATCTGAGAATAACGTCTGAGCTAGCTCAAACTGCCGATCGTCTAGGAAACAGATCGACTCTAAAGCGGGCTCCACGTGTCCAATCCAATTTTGCACCTCCAACTGCACCTTCTGGTCGAAGTAGGGTACTCGTAGCTTGTTGAAAGCCTTCAACCATGAATCCAGTCTTGGTAACCTCGGCTCATCTCTCACCCTCTCGCCCTCACCAACAATCACTAGTGCATTTCTCTCTGGCGGGGCTATCACCTAGGTTACCCTCTGGGAAACCTCCGCCGATACACGCGTAATGGCGGTGTTGAAGGTTGTGCTCCAGTCCTAAATTCCTCCTCAACTCACTTAAAGTACTCTTGGTACTCGAACGCTCATATCGATACCCTACTAGACTCGGCCTGTTGTGACCTCCGTACTCCGCCTACAGCGGCCCCATCCCTAGCCTTGGGAATAACGCTCTCCGCAACCTCCTCAACTGGAACCTCAACAGCTGGCAGATCCTCAATGGGGATATGTCCCCGACCTCTCGCTATCGGAGGTGTACCTCTACGTCAACGTTTCAAGACCATATTTCGAAGATTAAGCTCCTTAACATCTATCTCTCATGCTAGAAGTCCTTAGACTTCTGGCTCAAACTGCCTCTACAAGATAATACAACTCACATGCTAGGATAACTCGTTCCTAGTCTTGATGATCTCAACGACCGTAAACCTACGCTATGATACTCACGTCCTAGAGGCTACAACCTCATGTCTCAGATTCTCACAGGATCAACCATACACTCAAAGCCATAAACAACCGCACAAGGTATAAAGACACTCCAATCTTACACAAACATCTCAATCCTCAAATACTCTCGTACGGTTCAAAGCCACTACTTATCATTCCACAAAGCTATCCTAGGTCCATTCTATCATGATACTATCCTACTACACTAACATGATAAGTGAAGGATCAAAAGATAGGAAAAAAGGAACCTATTGGAGGAGTTCCGTGACCGCGCCTCGGTGAAGGCACGGGGGCGGTCGAACAACAGAGTGCGGTTCTAGTAGGGTCTTCGTGTACTTCGATTGTTCCAACTTGATTCCTACGTCCAGTGTTGATTTTACCAATCTTCTACTGCTCAACTTGATCTTCTCAATAGGCCACATACACAAGAAAGGGCATACATGAGTGAGGCTTGACCTAGATTTTAAAAGGAGAAAGGGAAGGAAGAACCACTTACTACACTTCCTTGCTGTCCAGATTTGTGCACATGAAACCACAGACAAGCTCTTCAATTGGAGTTCGGAACAAGAGAAGCACAAGAGGAAGAGAGGGAGGAGAAGGAAGAGAAGGAAGAGAAACTAGAATAAGGAGAGAGAGAGAGAGAGAGAGAGAGAGAGAGAGAGAGAGAGAGAGCTGGGTACTTCAGAAGCAACGAGGAGTCGAGGAAAATAGAGGTCTGAATAAGAATGAGGGGTCGGGGCAAAAGGTCAAATCAAATGGCTATCTGCTTTCGACCCCTCGTTTTCCACACCCACGGAAAATTGTAGCCGCGACCGTGGCGACACAAGGAAGGCGCGCCTACAGCTTTCCAAACTATGGGGGCGGGGCTAATTACAAAGGCCAATCTCAAAGATCCCAAGGGTGGTATCACCAAAACACCTCTCAACCCCACTCTTGACTACCCCTTAAGGAACTCGAATGTCGGATTCCGGATTCGAAAAGTTCGGATCTTACACATTTCTCCGGGAACCTTTCTTTCCTTTGATGCAATCAAACTAGATCTCATGGCATGAATAGAAAATCCTTGCGATGTTTATTAAACTTGGCAGGAACTAATCATCCCTTTCCCTCTAGCTTATTGCATGTCCTTGCATGCAATTCTATACTCAACCTATTTTCCTGCATCAAAATCTACTCGCCCCTCTACAGGCAACGGTATAAGATCAAATGAGGTGAAAGGATTCAACCCATAGACAACACTCAAAAGGCGTTAGGTTAGTAAAAGAATGGATGGTTGATTATATGCAAATTAAATATGAGGCAAGACATCTTCCCAAAAACTGAATTCTCTAGTATAGTGTTAAGGTACAAATCTAGCTCTCATCAATGCTTTCATTTGCTTCTAAGTGTTGATTTCCGGATTTAGTGTTCTTCTCCTTTTTATGACAAGATGAGCCCACCAAACTAAGGCATATCCTTGGAACTCCAACGTAACATGTTGGATCTTTCTTTCCTCACTCAAATTATGGCAAGACCAAATTTGTTTGATTCTGGTCTCCCACTCCATAAAGTCTTCTAGATCACATTTGCCTTTAAAACTTAGAATTTTGACCATCACTTTGCCAATTCCATCATGCTCTTGGTGAGGCCTATAAGATTCCAAGTCGCGACCTCTCCTTAGACGATAGTTACGCCTAAGATAGTCCCTCCACATGCCTTTGTCATCCTCTTCCTTGAATTCCTGAAATTCGTCAACATATTCCGGAATATTAAGTGTATGGAAATTAGGATTTAGATATCTCATATCTCTTGAGAGGTCTTAAAAGTGGATAAGGGGTTGTAGGCATTGGTGGATTGCGTGAGTTTTCGCCCACTAAAGTAGCAAATCTCGGCAGGACTATGAGGAGATTACTTCTTTGGAACCCGTTTTCAGTTTCCCCATTCGTTTAACCAAAATTGATGCTATAGCCATGAGTTGTTCTAGCATGTCTATGGCCTCCAGACCTGGGGATTCAATTTTATGTGACCCACGTGGGTAACCATGCTTAGACATCTACACAAAAATGCAAAGTAACAACAAACTTGTAATGTTAGTGAGAACGAAAGTGTCTTACTTGTTTTCCCTCACACTCACACTCTTTTGTGATATCGCAAGCTAAATTGTTGTAATTGTCTTGGATGGATTAGACTCCGGGTCTCCGGAGTCTCTCATCAACCTTTCTATAATAATATTTCTCAATAACTAGAGCTTTCTTCCTAACAAATCCCCATGCTTTATCAACGGGCTTCTACATAAAGGTCCCTCAAGAAAGGGATTGAAGTTTGCATTGAGTATCCTCATCCAAGCCCTTGAACTTGATCTTAAGCCGCTCAATCTTCGAAATACCATGATGAGGGAAATCTAGTAGAAGGTCCTTGAACCATTCCCATGACTTGAACAAGCTTTCCTTGTCCTTCATCACAAAAGCATTATTTTACCTCTAAGCTCAGTTGTCTTCGATGATGGGAATAATTTAGAGAGGAATTCAGTAGTCATCTCCTCCTAAGTTCTAACTCGTCCATATGGAAAAGACTGATATCAAGCAAGAGCCTTGTCCTTTAAAGAAAAGAAAAATGCCCTCAACTTGTGATTCTTGCTCTCTAGTCATAGGGGCCTCAATGTTTCCATAAATATCTCATCTTTCAGCAAATGTTTGTATGGAGACTCCCCCTCTAATCCTCCAAATTGGTTATGATGGATCATTTGAAGGACTTAAGGATGAAGCTCATAATCATGTGCAGTTGGATCTCCAAGATTTACACACGGACGGTGTACTTGCTAAGCTGGATCCATTCTTTGCCCAAGGGTTTGTGGTTCTCCTACAAACGGGTCAACTCTAACATTCCTCACCGGTGGGTGAGGTGTAGGCGTTGGTGCGACTAGTGAAGGTATTTCTACTCGGACATTGCCTCCTCTTTCGGGGAGTGCTTGCCTCAAATCAGCTCTCATTTCCGCAATCTCTCCTCTAATTGCCTCTTCTCTCTCATGTGATCTTGTTCTTTCTTCTTCCAAGGCTTCATCTCTAAGTTTTATCTGTTTTAAAGCATCTTCTAATTTAGCTTGAAGGTCTCTTTCAGTCATCTTCTCTTTCTTCGCTTCCCTTAATCTTCTATGGAAAATTTTCTCCGGTTCAAGATCGTATGGAACGAGTTCTTTACCGGCACGAGTTCGTCACATAAACCTAAAGAAAATGGGAATTGCTGCAAGTATAAAGACTCAAAGCAAAAAGATTAATTTAAAAAGAAAAATCTAGACTATCGTTGACCGAAATCTCCAATTGATCTAGACTAAGTGCCCGGCAACGACGCCAAAAACTTGCTCTCTCTCAAACGTGTGTGAATAATGAATGAATATAGTCTGAAATTTATACTTGTAATAAAAGCCTGAACAGTTTAGCGAACCTGCAGTGTACGGATCAAATTGTAGTAAAAGAAAATATTCCAAGGTCGATCTCAAGAATTATGATGAAATCAATAGGTGACAAATCAATGATAGAATAGACTAATAATAGTGACAAAAAGCAATAAAGATGAATAATATGATAACCGGATAAATGCAGGTTCTAAAGATCAAAGTATCCAATTGTGGTTTTACATTCAACATTTCTAAAGACTAGGACAAAAGTTGGGATCGTTAAGGAAAGGTGTTTCTAAGGTGGGAATGATCACGGGGGAGATCTCTCAAGCAACTATCCCAAATTAAAGCTCCTATCACCGAGTAAGTCTCAAGGTTCTAAGGAAAGGAACATAAACTCAAACCAACAACTCAACCTCAGGGTCAAGAACTAACCTTTACCGGGTAAGTCTAACGTTAAGTGTAATACCCGGAAAATTTATGCTTCCGTTTAATACCCGATCAAACCGAATTTCGATCCGCTAACCTCTCCTCATTCTTGAGAATGTTTTACATTATAAAAATTTTATCAAAGTTCTATCATTTTATGTAACTTAAGTCACATAAAATGATAAATACGTAAACCGAATAAAAATTCCGTCTGATTAAAACTCGAAGAGTAGTTCCGTACAATTTAATAATTCACTTATTAGTCCATCATATAACTAGATGAGCAGGCCCATCGGATTAGGCCTAATACCCTTGCCGGCCCAGCCTCTACCTTTACCCTAATTGCTGATAGTAAACCTAATCTATTAACTTAACCTAATCTAATAACTTAACCTAAGCAAACACCGTAAAGTCACATACGATCTTCCACTGCACAGCCAAGACGATCCAAAACACTGCACAACCAAGACGATCAAGAACCACCGCAAGCAAGAAGAGAAACGCTCCACCGTGACTGCAAGCCGGAGGTGTTGACGACGACAACCGGCCGACGAGGGCCGATGCTGTTACCAACCGTCTTCAACCGCATCCACCCCGACCTACTGCACACGCCGTTGGGTCTTCTGCATTCTGCACTGCGTTCGGACCTGCTGTAATTCCGACCCACTACACACTCCCATCGAAACGACGTCGGAAAGGAAGGTCTTCTCCAGTCTGCGGTGGATTAGAATTCGGGTTAGAAGCCCTTCCTACGGTCCCACCCTCCTCTCTTCACACGTACAGCAGTAACCATTCCTCTGTTAACCTGATGCAGCCTTATCCAACGTTGGGCTCTACGTTAGGAGATTGACAGCAAACCGGGTCTTCACTGTTGCGGGTGAGTAATTACAACTTCTGAGCCTAGTACCTTTGTGTTGTATAGTGTGTATGTTGTAGTTGATGAGTAATGGATGAGAGCAGTGTAGAGGTTTGTTAGATGAGACATAGAGAAAGCTATAGAAGTTCAATAGGAAGGGAAATTTGAACTTAAGATGGTCCATCATAGTTCATGTATAATTGGGTGTTATGGGTTTCGAACCGGAGACCTCCAAGTAGAAATAAGGGAAGCTTATGTTGTCAGGAGAATCGAAGTTAGGACCTTCTGCACACTTTATATTTCAGCTTTGACCTGCTGACGTTAGGACATTATTTCTATAGCTTAGACCGAGAGTCCACCATTGAATTTTTGATATATTGTAGATTTAATTATGTTGTTTACTGTGTTAAAATATGGGAGAAAGTTAACGGTCGGATTAGAACTTATAAGGACTGAAAGTAGGATAGTTGGGCTGTTTTTACAACAGATGAAAATTGACTAAGTATGGAATTTTTTTAGCTTTCATTCCAACTTTGGAGATTTATGGGAGAGTTATGATTAAGTATTTTTTAGAGATCTTTACCCCTATGTTTAGTATGCATATCATAGAGGATCTAGGATTTTATTTCGGAATTTTTATATCTCTATCCAAGCAGTGTATCTTAACCCAAACTTTTCAATGACAACTAGATTTGGGACATACGTCCTAGAAGAGAATTTAGAACTAAATGATAGACTTTTCCGGAGTTTCGGGATCAGGGGCAAAATAGTCTTTTTAACTTAAGAGAACCTTTTTCCGTAATTTCTCTTCATGAGATTGTACAACTTAGAAGTTATAACTTCTAAGAGTATGGGATGTGATTGTGATAAACCTGCCTTGTTTGACAGGCGTTTGAGTTACCACGAGTACAGACCGAGTTGGGATTTGAGAGAGTGTGATTTGATTCAGGTAAGTCCTTGCAACTTACTTAGCTAGTTTTTGGATGTTAGTGGAATGACAATAGTGGTGTGTGTGTTGTGCGTTTATAATAACAACTTGTTAGGACGACAACTATTATTATTTTAAAGTCCAAGTGTATGTATAACGGGCCGTGACATCACTGCTGTAACACCCCAAATCCACGGGACTTGGGTCTCACATTGGGCTAGGATCTCACAATGGATCCTGACCCTAGCCTAACAACAAGTTCACTGGATCTTACAACAAGGCATAGGTAGATTAAAACCAGTTACATAAAAGTTGTATATAGTACATCAAAAGAGTTTATAGAGCCGAGTACAAAACATCAAACCACAACATCTGATACAAAAGATCCCATATCCCGCGCATCCTAATGTACAGAAGTCCTCGGCTGGCCACACCATCTGTCTCACCCTGCAGTCTTCCTAACCTGCAGATCATCTACAACACGGTATGAAACCGTTAGCTACAGCAATGAAAAGCATGAAGGTAATAGCACAACCACACATCAACATCTCATACATGCAATGTCACACACATTCATTTATTATCTTTCATTACGTTATTCCATTACTAATTCAACTTCTTTTGTAACACAAGGAACCTAAAGAACCTCGTCCCTTTCCCCGTTAATACAGGAGTTTGCATTGGGGCTGATCGTCACTCGTCCCCCCTGTGTTACTAGCTTCCAGGCACCTCCTCCTAACCAGTAGGCGGAGACCGGTGGTTACCGTCCGTTATAATACACTTGGGCCAAATAAATGTAATAAATGGTCATCCTAGTCCGGTTTAGATTATAAATGCACAATCATATGAAGACACACAACCATCACAATCATACAATCCACAACTGCACGCTAAGTAAGTCCTATGGACTTACCTGATATACTCGTAACCTGTACCACGTCACAGCTTCCCCTTGGGGAAATAACCAACGCCTACAATAGCACGGCACATACAATCACATATTGCAAAGGTTAGGAGACTCGTCTCACTAACCACAACCAACCTATATCTCAAATCGAAACCTCAGATCCTCAACACATTCATAAATGCCTAAGGCATATCCTCAACATAATATCTCATCATACTCGTACACATACTAAACCTTAAAGCCATAATAGATATCCATAACATCATTATGATCCTCAACTCATTCTGACACCTAGCATGCATCTAATCAATATTCTTCAATCTCAAATTTAATCCTAATTTAATTAATAAACCTTTAATTAATTAATTAAATTTCACTAGAATAACGTTTTGCCCGCAGGCCATTTCTAAACCCACTTGTCATCAGATTTCATCAAACAAACAACTCATAAACACCAGAATAATATAATGATCATAATGGAATTTCTAATTATTCATTTTGAAAAGGCTAAGGTCAATTTAGGCCAAATCACAATACGGAAAATGAATAAATTCATAACTTAATCATTACTAACCCGATTGACGATCTAAAAGAAGATTCGGAATCACAACGACGCAGGCTACGCATGTACAACATCAAATTCACCGGAATCTGAGGGACGGAACTGTCCTGGTGACATATATGCTCGACCAGGTCTTCATCTGCTCGGAAATGCAGAAAATTGGTACCGATATGAAGAGCATGGAGAGAGGAATCCAGAAACTCAAACGGAATTGAAATCGGATTAGAAACGGAGAGTAGATATGATTTTGAAGTTTGAGAGAAATTAGAGCTTTTACGAGGAAACGTGAAAGGAAATGAATTAATAAACGATTTTCCGCTATTTATGGTGAAGTCGATAATTATCCTTTAGCGTAGTCGATAATTATCATTTAACCGATCCAATGGCGGGTTGAACCCTCTTTCTCTAAACTTCTCTAAATTGGAACAATAAATCTTGAATATTGTAGGGATAATTATTCCACAATTGCATCGAAAAACGTGTATTCCTAAGTCGTCTTTCTTAACATTTAAGAAATGAAATAGCGACTTTTTTGGCCGTTTTGCCTTTCCATGTTATTTCATATCTAGAACATGTCCGATGTCTTGATCATTTCTCTCAACTGCATCTTTATTAATTGGAGCTCCCAAATGCTCCAAATAATACCGGAGGGTAAAAATAATTACCCGGGGGAAAAAGTGAAAATTTCACCTTAAGCCCAAAATTACGCCAAGAACATAACGGTGGGACTTATACTCAACACTTACGCAATCTTCACGAGTTATATGTCAATTACTATCACTGATTAAGTTAATCAACATTAATTAGAATTCGGAAATCCTAGCTATTACATCACACACCCCTTAAGAAAAAGTTTCGTCCCGAAACTTGAACAATTCCCAAATCCTCTCGGACCCATACGCCGAGGTATAGACACTCTCTCTAACGGAGGTATCACATCTCCGTTCAAACGTATCAACCTATAACACTCTATAACCTCAAAACAGAACATGGAGGAATCACCAACTCCAGCAACAAGATCACAACGCTATCCAAAGGCATAGAGGAAAAATCATCTCTAGCCAACTACTAACCACGTCACAAGGCATGGAGGAAAGCCGTCTCCAGCCAATCGTACTCGTAACACAACTATGTGGAGGAAAACCGTCTCCACTCACACTATGTCCATTAATAATAGCATGGAGGAAAGAACCATCTCCAGCTAATCCTAAACATATTACAATAGCATGGAGGAAAGAACCATCTTCAACTATACCTATATCGTGCTAGCAAACAAGATCTAACAGATCAGATGCACATATCAAAGCTAGCACGAAAACACATCATATCACATAAGCACATAGCATACAAGCACTCACCTAAAAGGCACTAAGATCTACTCGTGGATCCTACGGGTGCCTCTAACTCCGCATAGAACTCTTGATAGTTCCTCTAGATACTATCCTTTGTCTCTCAGGTAGCCTCATCCGGTCCTCGTCTCGACCACTGTATCCTCATAATAGGATTATCCTTCGAATGTAGGCGTCTCACACCTCTCTTTCTAGAACTACAAAAGGTTGTTCTGCAAAAGTGTGGTCCGGCTCAACCCCTAGATCATCATACCTCACAATGTGCCCAGGTCTGGTATGTACTCCCTCAGCCGAGACACATGAAACATAGGGTGAACACCCTCTAACTTCGGTGGCAAAACCAATATGTGCACTGCTCTTACAACTCTATCCAGTATCTTAAAAGGACTGACATATCAAAGACTCAGCTTCCCCTTTATGTCATAACGTCTGACGTCTCGCGTCAGAGTTACTCTCAACCAGACATGAGCTCCTACCCTGAACTATAGAGGTCGACGCCTCCTATCTGCATACAACTTATGGCGACTCTGTGCAGCCAGCATCCTCTCACTGATCAGCGTTACTCGAGTCATATCATCCTGAATCTATTTTGGCGCTATCCCACTGGTACTGCTAGGCTCCTCCCAGCATAAAGGTGTATGACACCTATGTCTACACAACGCCACATAGGAGCCATCCTTGTAGATGCATACCAACGGTGGTGGTATAAGAACTCAACGAGTGGGAGATAAACATATCGTCCCTGTTCCCAATCCATCCCACAAGCTCACAACATGTCCTCTACAGTCTGGAGGGGTTTTCTCACACTGACCGTCTGTCTGAGGTAAAACTCAATCATGATATGTGGACGCGTTCCCCAAGCAGTCTTAATCTGCTATAAAAACCTCAAAGTAAACCGTCTACTACAATCATAGTCGATCGTCCTCGGTACACTTATGGAGTCCCACCATCTGTCTAGTGTACTCTTTTGTTACTTCATTCACTAGCCACGTCTCTCTGTAGAGATGGAACATGTCACTTTCGTAAATATGTTACTAATAATCTAGATAACACCAAAACACTTGTTGGGTCTCAATCCCATCACAAGTCCACAGAAAAGTCCTCTCACTTCCACTACAGCACTGGTAGTGGATGAGCTCATCTCCAGGTCAGTAACACTTTAACCTCATTTACTACTTTGTGGTACCTCTTATTCGTACATAGATGTACTAAAGAAGGTGTACTATGAGTGTACTGTAATCTTTTCCACTCGACTCCGCATAAGCGGTTATACTGACGCAGTTGCGGCGCCTCATACTCCTTCTGTTCCATTAAAGAACTGTGGTGCCTCGCCATGAGGCATCCTTCCATCAAGTTCCCTCAGGGTCAGGCAAGTCCCCTATTTTTGTTGGACCTCATCCAACAAACCAGGTAAAATCCCTAAACATGAAACTAACGTCCTTATCAGCAGTTGTAGGTCCAACTCTAACCAAGCTAGATCATTTTGAAACCTAGACTATATAGCAATTCCAACAATCGCCTTCTCTCGAGGCGTCTTCTTATTCAAGGCATCAGTGACCACATTCTCCCTCCCAGAATGGTACAAATCTCAAGGTCAACGTCCTTGATCAACTCAAACCATCGACGCTAGCAGTTATTCAACCTTTATTGCATAAAAATATGCTTCAACCTCCTATGATTTGTGAAACTCTGACACAAAATGTCACACAAGTATTGTCTTCAAATCTTGGAACTTGAACTACCACCACTAACTCAAAATCATGAGTTGGGCAGTTCTCCTCATACGTTCTCAGCACCTTAGTCACGTGATTCCCAGAATCTTCTGATTATCACCGAATAGAAGCAGAGGTCAAATGCTTCCTTTACTCTTCGGAGCTTCGACATACTACTTCAACCACACGATTACGGTGGTCTTCCTCAGAAGACTCGTAAATGGATGCACAATCACATAGAATCCTTCCTCAAAGCGTTGGTAGCAATTGGTTGGGCCGAGAACTACGCATTCCCTTAACGTTCATCAGTATCATCCATAAGACTTCATACTTACTCCTCATCACACCAATCATGATCCTACTGGTGGAACAACATGACCTTGAAGGTTACTTCTGGCATCATAATTCACATTTAGGGAGCATAGAACTCTTGCTTCTTTACCACGGATTCTGCAAAACCGTCCTCAAATAACCGGTACGTTCCTCTCCGTTGTGAGAGTACACCAAACGTCATCAATAAGGTCTATCACTAACTGATCAATGAAGTAGATGAAGACATTGTTCATCAACTCCTATAACGACTACTAAGACGTTCCTCAACTCAAATGACAGCACTACAACTCGTAATGTCCATAACGGGTATGGAATGCTGTCATATGCCCACACTGCTCTCTCATCCTTAGTTGATGATATCCTAAGCATACGGAAATCTTAAAAACACAATTGCTTCTCTTAGTTGATCCAACAAGTTGTCCATACGTAACAATGAACGTGCTAGGGCAAACGGAGCCCGTCTCAAACCACTCTTCAAATTTCTTCTTCAATTTCTAACATTTCAACAGGCCATATACCTCATAGGCCTTCTCCCAACCAGTCTCGTACCTTACTTCAACGCAATATCAAAGTCCTCATTCCACTGAGGCGGTAGATTAGATAGTTCAGTAACACGTCTACAACATCATATACCAATGGAATACTCTTCAGCGTGGAACTATCTCTTTCCTTCATGGCACAACATAAAAAAAACATCACCCTCTGGTGTTATCAACCTCGTTGCTCATACGGCATTAAAGACAACACACCTCCTCAAAGGTCATAACCTCGGAAAACCTCTACTTGGTCCATCTCTGTAGAGACTATAATACTCCTCCTACTACTATCTAAACCAACATGATATCTATTCGTCCACCACACACATAAAGACCTTCTCATGTACCAAAGGCATGACAAAGAAGTCTTCAATCCATACACAAGTCCCTGAACAAAGGGAACAACCACATATCTCGCGGGTACGTAAGACCCGTAACTTGTAATCCTATAAAGGAAGATCTATCTTCTACTGTATCCACAGTTAACTATTAACGCATGCATCGAAAGACAAGAGGTGCATAGCACTCACAACAAACAAAACTCCACTAGGTAAACCATTAACAATAATGGTACCTGTAACAGCTAATGCCTGAAGCTCTACTGCGTATCATTACTCAATCTCACACCTATACTCCTCAGGTATCACTAAGGTCATCGCCATAGCCTCCACTTCCACTCTTTTTGCATCGGAAAGAGGAAGGTCTTGATCAGAAGAAACACTACCTTGTTGACAGAAAGGGGCCAGATGGCCTAGTTCACCACAGGTGAAGCAAGCTATCGGTGCCATGGGGCACTCAGAGCGCACATTATCTAGATAACCACAGTTGAGACATATACGTCTTATCCCTGCCACTAGTACGGGTGGCTCCTCTGCACTGCCCAGCTCAAAGGCTCTACCTTGAGCTCTTCTAGTATCCGTGGTACTCTTACCACGACCCTTACCTCTACTCAGCCTGGGAACGGATTCTTGAGTAGGCGAATGATCTGGGACTCTCTGCTGCCCCCACGTCAGTTGCTGAGGTGTCTTTCGACCACCTCCTGTCACACTAGTAGAAGTAAAACCCTTTCGTGATGCCACTCCAGTTTGCTTATAGAAAACAGCTCTATGACCCTGTTTACCACAGGTAAAGCAAGTCACTGGCGATCTTGGACACTGTGGTCGTACATGTCCAAGCTTCCCACAATTGTAACAAGTCCTAGTTTCACCAGAAGTCTGTGTGAATGAGAAGTACTCAAACGTCCACAAGTTAGGCTCGGTTTGCAACCCGGATATCCAACCTCATCTTTCACTGATTCAACCCGTTGTTTCTTCTCTAATCCAGAAGCTTCAGTCGATCTCACAGATTTTGGTAAATCCGGTGTACATCTACCCGCTATCACCACCTCATATACTTGCTGCATATACTCTTGAAACTCGAATCTACTCATGGTGACACGATCAGCCTCTTCAAACTCGTAATCTTATAAAGGAAGATCTATCTTCTACTGTATCCACAGTTAACTAATAACGCATGCATCGAAAAACAAGAGTTGTATAGCACTCACAACAAACAAAACTCCACTATGTAAACCATTAACAAGAATGGTACCTGTAATAGCTAATGCCCGAAGCTCTACTGCGTATCATTACTTAATCTCAGACCTATGCTCCTCAGGTATCACTGAGGTCATCGCCATAGCCTCCACTTCCACTCTTTTTGCATCGGAAAGAGGAAGGTCTTGATGAGAAGAAACACTACCTTGCTGACAGAAAGGGGCCAGATGGCCTAGTTCACCACAGATGAAGCAAGCTATCGGTGCCATGGGGCACTCAGAGCGCACATGATCTAGATAACCACAATGAGACATATGCGTCTCATCCCTGCCACTAGTACGGGTGGCTCCTCTGCACTGCCCAGCTCAAAGGCTCTACCTTGAGCTCTTCTAGTATCCGTGGTACTCCTACCACGACCCTTACCTCTACTCAGCCTGGGAACGGATTCTTGAGTAGGTGAATGATCTAGGACTCTCTACTTCCCCTGCGTTAGATGTTGAGGTGTCTTCTAACTACCTCTCGTCACACTAGTAGAAGTAAAACCTTGTCGTGATGCCACTCCAGTTTGCTTACAGAAAACAGTTCTATGACCCTGTTAACCACAGTAAAGCAAGTCACTAGCGATCTTTGACACTGTGGTCGTACATGTCCAGGCTTCCCACAATTGTAACAAGTCCTCGTTTCACCAGAAGTCCGTGTGAACGAGAAGTACTCAAACGTCCACAAGTCGGGCTCGGTTTGCAATCCGGATATCCAACCTCATCTTTTACTAATTCAACCCGTTGTTTCTTCTCTAATCCAGAAGCTTCAGTCGATCTCACAGATGTTGGTATATCCGGTGTAGATCTACCCGCTATCACCACCACATATACTTGGTGCATATACTCTTGAAACTCGAATCTACTCATGGAGACACGATCAGCCTCTCCAAACTCGTTCTCTGCCATAGGCAACACAGTAGCGGATACTGGTCCCTGACTTGACGCTACTGGAGGAACAGGGGGTGTACCCCTATCTCGTCCCACTACAGATACTGCTCTAGTGTGAGCCATCTGTAGAATATACGCTCCTAACTTATAAGGCTATATATATGCCATATGTATCGATATATATATATATATAATACTCATTATTACATGCATACACATTAGCACATAAAAGATATATATATATACATACCTACACTATCGAGATCCTCAGATGGGTGACGACTTCTGTATATACTATCCCAAAACATTTGTACTCACTTTAAAACCAAAATCCTTTAAAAAGTCAGACCCCATGTGGGTTCTGTTTATTTATCCACTCTACCTTTTATTGCAGATAGCAAGTTTCATTGTTGTCAACCTAAGGCTTCGATACCAACTATGTAACACCCCAAATCCATGGGACTTGGAGTGTCACATTGGGCTAGGATCTCACAATGGATCCTGACCCTAGCCTGACAACAAGTTCACTGGATCTTACAACGAGGCACAAGTAGATTAAAACCAAATACATAAAAGTTGCATATGATACATGAAAAGAGTTTACAAACTCAGAGCCGAGTACAAAACATCAAACCACAACATCTGATACAAAAGATCCCATATCCCGCGCATCCTAATGTACAGAAGTCCTCAGCTAGCCATACCATCTGTCTCACCCTGCAGTCTTCCTCACCTGCAGATCATCTTCACCACGGTATGAAACCGTTAGCTACAGCAATGAAAAGCATGAAGGTAATAGCACAACCACACATCAACATCTCATACATGCAATGTCAACACATTCATTTACTATCTTTCATTACGTTATTCCTTACTAATTCAACTTCTTTTGTAACACGAGGAACCTAAAGAACCTCGTCCCTTTCCTCGTTAACACAGGGGTTTGCATTGGGGGTGATCGTCACTCGTCCCCCCTGTGTTACTGGCTTCCAAGCACCTTCTCCTAACCAGCAGGCGGAGACCGGTGGTTACCGCCAGTTATAATACACTTGGGCCAAATAAATGTAATAAATGGTCATCCTAGTCCGGTTTAGGTTATAAATGCACAATCATATGAACATACACAACCATCACAATCATACAATCCACAACTGCACGCTAAGTAAGTCCTATGGACTTACCTTATATACTCGTAACATGTACCACGTCACAGCTTCCCCTTGGGGAAGTAATCAACGCCTGCAATAGCAAGGCACACACAATCACATACTGCAAAGGTTAGGAGACTCGTCTCACTAACCACAACCAACCTATATCTCAAATCTAAACCTCAAATCCTCAACACATTCATAAATGCCTAAGGCATATCCTAAATATAACATCTCATCATACTCGACACATACTAAACCTTAAAGCCATAACCGATATCCATAACATCATCATGATCCTCGACTCATTCTGATACCTAGCATGCATCTAATCAGTATTCCTCAATCTCAAATTTAATCCAAATTTAATTAATAATCCTTTAAATAATTAATTAAATTTCACCAGAATAACGTTTTACCCGCAGGTCATTTCTAAACCCACCTGTCATCAGATTTCATCAAACAAACAACCCATAAATACCAAAAAAATATAATGATCATAATGAAATTTCTAATTATCCATTTTGAAAAGCCTAAGGTTAATTTAGGCCAAATCGCAGTACGGAAAACGAATAAATTCATAACTTATTCGTTACTAACCCGATTGACAATCTGAAAGAAGATTCGGAATCACAACGACGCAGGCTACGCATGTACAACATCAAATTCACCGGAATCTGAGCGACGGAACTTTCCTGGTGACATATATGCTCGACCAGGTCTTCATCTGCTCGGAAATGCAGAAACTTGTTACCGATATGAAGAGAATGACGAGAGGAATCCAGAAACTCAAACGGAGTTGAAATCGGATTAGAAACGGAGAGTAGATATGAGTTTGAAGTTTGAGAGAAATCACAGCTTTTACGAGGAAACGTGAAAGGAAATGAATTAATAAACGATTTTTCGCTATTTATAGCGAAGTCGATAATTATCCTTTAACCGATCCAATGGCGGGTTGAACCCCCTTTCTCTAATCTTCTTGAAATTGGAACAATAAATCTTGAATATTGTAGGGATAATTATTCCACAATTGACTCGAAAAACGTGTATTCCTAAGCCGTCTTTCTTAGCATTTAAGAAACGAAATAGCGACTCTTTTGGCCGTTTTGCCTTTCCATGTTATTTCATATCTAGGACATGTCCGATGTCTTGATCATTTCTCTCAACTGCATCATTATTAATTGGAGCTCCCAAATGCTCCAAATAATATCGGAGGGTAAAAATAATTACCCGGGGGAAAAAGTGAAAATTTCACCATAAGCCCAAAATTACGCCAGGAACATAACGGTGGGACTTATACTCAACACTTACGCAATCTTTGCCAGTTATATGTCATTTACTATCACTGATTAAGTTAATCAGCATTAATTAGAATTCGGAAATCCTAGCTATTTCAACTGCCCAGCTCTGACAGGAGACTAGGAGGTTCTCTATACCCAGACCATATAGGTACAAGGTGAGATGCATCGGATTCATTCCTGATTGTTACACGGGGGCGGAGGCGAAGTTTGGGAATCCCTCGTGTCACAAAATAAGTATCATTAGTAAGAGTGAATGAGCTATGTGAAGATAATAAATGAATTGTTTGCAAGCATGATGAGTGTTTACTTTTGTTATGATGTGTGTGTGCTATTCTCACTTGTCTAACGTTTAGAAAGCTAGCTAATGGTTGTTCTGTTATGTTGTTTAGATTCACCGCAGGTTAGAGCAGCAGCTTAGTGATCCAGAAGTAGTGGTCAGCCGGGTCTCCGTACTCCTTAGAGTGGGGTTGGGTGTTTGCTTTGTTGTTTCTTCTTTCGTTTTAAGACAGTTAGACTTTTACATTGTTAAGTAATATGGGTTGTTAGACGTTGTTGCATTCATCTCCGTAAAATTGAGGTCGGGACCCATTGTTGTAAGATCCTAGTAAAGTTGTTGACAAATTAAGGTCGGGACCATTGTGAGGTCCTAACCATTAATGTCCCGAGTTCCGAGAATTAGGGGTGTTACAACATGGTATCAGAGCTCTAGGTTGGCAACAATGGCACTTGAAATCTTCTGTAAGACCGAATTAGTACTTAAGCAGAACCCAAAAAGGGATCTGAGTTTTAAAAGGGACTTTCGGTTTTCAAATGCATGCATAGTCTGGTTGGGGATAGAAAGTACGGCTGACCACCACTACTACCGCGGATCTAAGTATGCTTAGTATGGACTTCATGTTTTTACTGTAGTTGGACTTATTAGCAAGATTATAACTGTAGTTGTTATCACTCGTGCAAATGGTACGTACTAGGGATACACTAGCTATTGGTTGAGGTAAAGGTCGTCCACCTCTCCCTCCAGCTGGACAAGGTAGAGGCGATAGGAATCCTGTGGTTAGAGGGCGCGGCCGTGGAAGTAGACCTCCATTAGTGAGAGATCGAGGTCGAGCTCCTCTAGAGGATCCACCAGCAGTGAGCATGCCAAATGTTGGAGTGGAGGAGGTGGTTGAGAGTGTTGTTCCCAAGGTCGGGAATTAGACCGTTGCTAGGTCTGGAGCACAGGGAGCACGTTCAACTAAGTCAGGATGTGTTTCTATTGGGGCATCTGAGTATAGAGAGTACAGAGTATACGTCCAGGCTATAGAGGAGGCTGCTAGGGCAAAGAGACTTACTTAGGTACCACCGGTACCGGCTAGGTCAGTTCAGGTGACACAGAGTGTGACTCAAGTGCCGGTTGTACCTGAGAGGAGAGTTGAGGCTGACAAAGCTCCTACTGGGTCTAGAGCACCGAGACCGGATGAGTTGTTGAAGGCTTTCAACTACCAAAAAGTTCCCTCATTCAATGGAGAGATAGGATTGGAGGTTGAGCATTGGATAGGACACGTAGAGACTACACTAGAGGCGATACATTGCCTAGAGGATCGACAGGTAGAGTGGTGCAGACCTTGTTCACAAACGATGCTCATTCCTGGTTGCGGACCATTCGTAGCCGCGTCACCAGTTGGGAGCAGATGAGGGGTATTGTTAGAGAGTGGTACTGCCCTACCTCGTTGAGGAGAGAGATGTTTCAGGACTTCATTGAGGCGGGATTCGAGGACATTCCGATTGCTAAGGAAGTCAAGAAGTTTTAGAAAGAGTTGCCCTACTTGGACCAGATGCACCTCCTGAGGAGCAGCATGTGTACCTCTTTTCACGGAGATTGAGAGAGCACTCGTTCTTATCTAGCAGGATTTCGCTACGAGTCTCTATGAGACAAGCAGGATTGGGCTTCTACATATGAGAGAGATAGGCTAACCCCGAGGAGAGCTGCTCAGTCAGATAGGTCGGATAAGCGGTAGAGGACAGGATATGCTAGTGGCAGTATGGGAGTAGCTGGTTTTGGATGGGGACAAACTCAGGGACGACATAGTCACACCGCTATAGTCTAGACTCCAGTTGGGGGTTCATAGTGTCATAACTGTAGTGGCCATGGACACATCCGATCGAACTACACGAAGCCGTTAGTGACCTGCTTTCAGTACGGCAAGGTTGGACATAGAGTTGTATTTTGCCACCAGGGCAAGGCTCCATCTTAGTAGGGTTCTTCCTCTATAGGTCTATCGGGGGTGTACAGAGGCAGCCACAGTACCGAGCTCCGAGTCAGCAGTAGCAGTACCGAGCTCCAAGTCAGCAGCAGCCTTACAGCGCTCCAATATATCCTCCCTCAAAGAGTTCCATGCAGGGATCCGGTCGGGGCAAGGGACGTGGTAGTACAGCTGATACTAGAGGAGCCTCGGCACGGGTGTTTTAGTTGAGGAATGTTGATCAGCTAGAGGCACCGACGGCCACAGGTACGATCCGGATCCATGACTTACCCGTACGAGTTTTGTTTGATACGGGCGCTACGCACTCCTTAATATCTGATGCATGCATAGATAGGTTGTCCTTAGCTATTGTAGAGGGGATACCATTTATGATAGTATTACCTTATGGGAGTAAGGTCTGAGGGACCCGTGAGATCTGTGACTGTCCCATTCGTTTGGGAGATCGAGATTGGTTGGTAAATTTTCTAGTCATCCCCTTAGCACATGAGGATGTGATTTTGGGGATAGATTGGATGAAGAAACATGGAGCAATCTTAGACATTGGTAGGAGGACAGTGATTGTTTCCACTGAGGAGGGTCACAGAGTGATATTCCGAGGTTGAGACCTCAGAAATTCCGGCACAATTATCAACGTAGTGAGAGCAGCGAGACTGATAGTACAGGGTTACGAGGCCTTCTGGTGTTATGCCATGAAGGAACGCAAGAGCCTGACAGTAGAGGACATACTAGTTGCATGCGAGTTTGCAGAGGTATTCAGTGACGACCTGCCAGGACTACCCCCACGGAGGAGCGTTGATTTTAGCATTGAGTTAGAGTCGGGCACGAGACCGATCTCGAAGGCCCCGTACCGTATGACATCAATAGAGCTGCTTGAGTTGAAGAAGCAGTTAGAGGAGTTAGAAGAGAAGGGCTTCATTCGCCCTAGTGTTTCTCCCTGGGGCGCGCAAGTATTATTTGTGACGAAGAAGTACGGATCGATGAGGCTATGCATAGACTACAAAGAGATGAACAAAGTCACTATCAAGAACAAGTATCCACTACCGCACATAGATGATCTATTAGACTAGTTACATGGAGCGTCTGTGTTTTCGAGGATCGACTTGAGATCGGGTTATCACCAGCTGAGGGTGAGTGATCAGGACATACCTAAGATGGCATTCCGGACTAGGTATGGTCATTACGAGTTTGTAGTGATGTCATTCGGGCTCACGAATGCGCCAGTAGTGTTCATGGAGTTGATGAACGGGATTTTCATCGACTTCTTAGACTATTTTGTGATAGTCTTCAGTGACAACATTCTAGTTTACTCTAGGAGTCCAGAGGAGCATGCCGGGCTTTGAGGACAGTGTTGCAGATTCTCTAGGATAGCCAGCTTTATGTTAAGCTGTCCAAGTCTGAGTTTTGGATGTTAGAGGTGGCTTTCCTAGGCCACGTAGTGACTGCTAAGGATATTAAGGTCGATCCGGCGAAGATCGAGTCAGTGTCTTCTTGGCAACCTCCGAAGAATGCTAAGGAGGTTCGCAGCTTTCTAGGTTTGGCACGTTATTACCGCCGGTTTGTGGAAGGGTTTTCCATGATTGCCCGACCACTTACCTGTCTTCTGAGGAAGACTACTCGGTTCGTCTGGTCTGAGTCGTGTCAGCGGAGATTTGAGGAGCTGGAGAGGATATTGACGTCTAATCCGATTTTAGCACAGCCTGAGGGTACAAATGACTTTGTGGTATACAGTGACGCATCCAAGCTAGGCTTGGGTGTGTTTTGATAAGGTAATAACCTATGCGTCTCGACAGTTGAAGACGTATGAGGAGAACTACCCTACACACGATCTAGAGTTAGCTGTAGTAGTCCATGCTCTTAACCTTTATGTCTTATTGTAAAATCCTAGTAAAATTGTTGTCAAACTGAGGTCGGGACCCATTGTGAGGTCCTAACCAGTAATGTCCCGAGTGTCGAGAATTTGGGGTGTTACAACATGGTATCGGAGCTATAGGTTGGCAACAATGGCCCTTGAAATCTTCTGTAAGACCGAATAAGTACTTAAGTAGAACCCGAAACGGGATATGAGTTTTAAAAGGGACTTTCATTTTTCAAATGCATGCATACTCTGGTTGGGGATAGAAAGTACGGCTGACCACCACTACTACCGCGGATCTCAATATGCTTAGTATGGACTTTAGGTTTTTACTTTAGTTGGACTTATTAGCTAAATTATAACTGTAGTTGGTATTACTCGTGCAGATGGCACGTACTAGGGATACACTAGCTACTGGTCGAGGTAGAGATCGTCCACCTCTCCCTCCAGCTAGACAGGGTAGGGACGATAGGACTCCTGTGGTTAGAGGACGCGGCCGTGGAGTAAGACCTCCATTAGTGAGAGGTCGAGTTTGAGCTCTTCGAGAGGATCCACCAATAGTGAGCATGCCAAATGCTGGAGTGGAGGAGGTAGCTGAGAGTGTTGTTCTCGAGGTCGGGAATGAGACAACTACTAGGTCTGGAGCACAGGGAGCATGTTCGACTGAGTCAGGACGCGTTTCTATTGGGGCATCTGAGTATAAAGAGTACAGAGCACGCGTCCAGCGTACGGAGGAGGCTGTCAGGGCAGAGAGACTTACCCAGGTACCACCAGTACCGGCTAGGCCACAGAGGGTGACTTAGGTGCCGGCTGAACCTGAGAGGAGAGTTGAGGCTGACAGAGCTCCTACTGGGTCTAGAGAACCGAGACCGGATGAGTGGTTGAAATCTTTCAACTCCCAGAAAGTTCCCTCATTCAATGGAGAGATAGGATTGGAGGTGGAGCATTGGATAGGACACGTAGAGACTGCACTAGAGGCGATATATTGCCCAGAGGATCGACAGGTAGAGTTGGTGCAGACCTTGTTCACAGAGGATGCTCATTCCTGGTGGCGGACCATTCGTAGCCGCGTCACCGGTTGGGAACAGATGAGGGGTATTGTTAGAGAGAGGTACTGCCCTGCCACGTTGAGGAGAGAGAGGTTTCAGGACTTCATTGAGGCGGGATTCGAGGATATTCCGATTGCCGAGGCAATCAAGAAGTTTAAGAAGGAGTTAACCCTACTTCGACCAGCTACACGTCATCAGGAGCAGCATGTGTACCTATTTTCACGGAGATTGAGAGAGAGCACTCGTTCTTATCTTGCAGGATTTTGCTACGAGTCTCTATCAGACTAGTAGGATAGGGCTTCTTCCTATGAGAGAGATAGGCTAGCTCCGAGGAGAGCTACTCGGTCAGATAGGCCGGATAAGCGGCAGGGACAAGATATGCTAGTGGCAGTATGGGAGTAGCTGGTTTTGGACGGGTACAGACTCAGGGACAACATAGTCACACCGCTACAATCCAGACTCCAACTCGGGGTTCACAGTGTCATAATTGTAGTGGCTATGGACACATCCGATCGAACTACACGAAGCCGTTAGTGACCTGCCTTCAGTGTGGCAAGGTTGGACATAGAGCTGTTATTTGCCACCAGGGCAAGGATCCGTCTCAGCAGAGTTCTTCCTCTATAGTTCTATCAAGGGGTGTACAGAGGCAACCACAGTACCGAGCTCTGAGTCAGCAGTAGCAGTACCAAGCTTCAGGTCAGCAGCAGCCTTACAAGGCTCTAGGATATCCTCCCTCACAGAGTTCCATGCAGGGATCCGGTCGGGGCAGGGGACGTGGTAGTACAGCTGATACCAGAGGAGCCCCGGGACGGGTGTTTGAGTTGAGGAGTGCTGATTAGCCAGAGCCACCGACGGCCACAAGTACGATCCAGATCCATGACTTACCCGTACGAGTTTTGTTTGATACGGCGCTACGCACTCGTTTATATCTGATGCATGTGTAGATAGGTTGTCCTTAGCAACTGTAGAGGGGATACCATTTATGATAGGATTACCTGATGGGAGTAAGGTAAGAGGGACCCGAGAGATCTATGATTGTCCCATTCGTTTGGGAGATCGAGATAGGCTTGTAAATTTTTTAGTCATGCCCTTAGCACATGAGGACATGATTTTGAGGATATATTGGATGAAGAAACATGGAGCAGTTTTAGACATTGGTAGGAGGACAGTACATGTTGCCACTGATGAGGGTCAGAGAGTGATATTTCGAGGTTGGGACCTCAGAAAGTCCGGCACAATTATCAGGGCAGTGAGAGCAGCGAGACAGGTAGCATAGGGTTGCGATGCCTTCTGGTGTTATGCCATGAAGGAACGCAAGAACCTGACAGTAGAGGAGATAGTAGTTGCATGCGAGTTTGTAGAGGTATTTAGTGACGACCTACCAGGACTACCCCCACAGAGGAGCGTTAATTTCAGCATTGATTTAAAGTCGGGCACGAGACCGATCTCGAAGGCCCCGTACCGTATGACACCGATAGAGCTGCTTGAGTTGAAGAAGTAGTTAGAGGAGTTAGCATTGAAGAGCTTCATTCTTCCTAGTGTGTCTCCCTTTGGCGAGCCAGTATTATTTGTGACGAAGAAGGACGGATCGATGAGGCTATGCATAGACTACCGAGAGTTGAACAAAGTCACTATCAAGAACAAGTATTCACTGCCGCACATAGATGATCTATTGGACTAGTTACATGGAGTGTCTATGTTTTCGAGGATCAACTTGAGATCGGTTTATCACCAACTGAGGGTGAGGGATCAGGACATACCTAAGACGGCATTCCGGACTAGGTATGGTCATTACAATTTTGTAGTGATGCTATTCGGGCTCACGAATGCGCCAGCAGTATTCATCGAGTTGATGAACGGGATTTTCATCGACTTCTTAGACCAGTTTGTGGTAGTATTCATTGATGACATTCTAGTTTCCTCTAGGAGTCCAGAGGAGCATGTCGGGCACTTGAGGACAGTGTTACAGATTCTCCAGGATAGCCAGCTTTATGCTAAGGTGTCCATGTGTATGTTTTGGATGTCAGAGGTGGCTTTCCTAAGCCACGTAGAGACTGCTGAGGGTATTAAGGTTGATTCGGCGAAGATCGAGCCAGTGTCTTCTTGGCAACCTCCGAAGAATGTTAAAGAGGTTCGCAGATTTCTAGGTTTGGCAAGTTATTACCGCCGGTTTGTGGCATGGTTTTCCCTGATTGCCCGACCGCTTACCTGTCTTTTGAGGAAGACTATGCGGTTTGTCTGGTCTGAGCCGTGTCAGCGGAGTTTTGAGGAGATGAAGAGGAGATTGACGTCTGCTCCGATTTTAGCACAGCCTGAGGGTACAGATGACTTAGTGTGGTATACAGTGACGCATCCAAGCTAGGCTTGGGGTGTGTTTTGATGCAGAAGGGTAAGGTAATAGCCTATGCGTCTAGACAGTTGAAGACGTATGAGGAGAACTACCCTACACACGATCTAGAGTTAGCTATAGTAGTCCATGCTCTTAAGATCTGGCGTCACTATCTCTATGGGGCGCCATGTCAGATCTTCACAGACCATAAAAGTCTGAAGTACATATTCACTTAGCGGGAGTTGAATAACCGCTAGAGGCGGTGGTTAGAGTTGATCAAGAATTTTGACCTTGAGATTCTCTACCACCCCGGAAAGGCAAATGTAGTAGCTGACACTTTGAGCCGGAAGACGCCTCAGGAGAAGGCGATATCCCGGTTGATTGTACAACCACAGTTGTAGAGAGATTTGGATTGGTTAGAGGTAGAGATTCAGTTTCTAGATACAGCTCGTCAGTTGGCTACTTTGGAGTTACTTCTTGATCTGTTGGAGGAGATCCGACAAAAGCAGGAGACTTTCCCGACTTTGACCAGGATCCGAGACAGGATGTCCCGAGATGAGGCACCCCAGTTCACTATTAGTGTTGACGGAGTGATGAGACGTTAGGACCGCGTTTGTGTGCCATCAGACAGTGAGTTGAGACAGAGGATACTAGGTGAGGCTCATGCTACCCCATACTCAGTACATCCTGGAGCGAGTAAGATGTACAAGGATGTGAGACGGTCCTTCTACTGGGGTGGTTTGAATCCCGATGTGGCTCAGTATGTAGCTCAATGTGCGACCTGTCAGCAGGTAAAGATTGAGCATCGCACGTCCGGAGGAGAGCTCCACCCACTACCAGTACCACAGTGGAAGTGGGAGGATATATCGATGGATTTTGTCACGGGATTGAGACTCAGCAGAGGTTTTGATGCTATTTGGGTGGTAGTAGACCGTCTGACGAAGACTGCACGCTTCATTCCGATTTAGAAAGCATGGTCGGTAAGTCGTCTAGCTGAGGATTTTACCAGATATATTGTGAAACTCCATGGAGTACCGAGGACTTTCGTTTCCGATAGGGATGGACGTTTCACCTCAAGATTTTGGCAGCAGGTGCATACTGCTTTGGGGACGAGTCTCCACTTTACCACTGCTTATCACCCACAGACCGACGGTCAGTCTGAGAGGACTATCTAGACGTTAGAGGACATGATGCGGGCCTGCGTATTGGATTGGGGACAGGTATGGCCAGTTCACCTTCCACTTGTAGAGTTTTCGTATAATAACAGTTGGCACTCGTCTATTGGGATGGCCCCTTGTGAGGCTTTGTATGGGCGGAGATGTCGCACGCCATTGTGCCGGGATGAGCCTAGCAGAGCTGATGGAGTAGCTCCAGATTAGATTCAGCATGACATCGCTCGGATTGCCCTGTTCCGAGAGAGGATGTTAGCAGGTCAAAGTCGCCAGAAATCCTACGCCGACAAAAGGCGTCGACCCTTGGAGTTTAGGGTTGGTGCCCAGGTGTGGTTGAGAGTGTCACCGACGAGAAGAGTCCGGCGTTTTGGCATTAAGGGGAAGATGAGTTCCCAATATGTCGGACCTTTTGAGATTTTGGAGAGAGTCATAGAGGTCACCTACCGATTAGCACTACCACCGAGAGTAGAGGGTGTCCATCCGGTCTTCCATGTATCTCAGTTGAGAGAGTACATCCCGGACCCGAGACACGTCATCAGCCATGAGGATCTGATAGTTGAGCCCGACCATACATTTGTGGAGTACCCAGTAGTTGTCCTGGAGCGTAGTACTAGACATCTGCGGTCCAAGGTGATAGCGATGTTGAAGATCCGGTGGTCTAAACGAGGAGCCGATGAGGTCACTTGGGAGAAAGAGGAGAGTATTAGGCGTAATTATCCCGAGTTCTTTGCGGGGTTAGCTGCTACTCTTGTACCGACGAGTTAGTACTCAGATGTTGTTTTGTGTGACTTTTCAGGTTATTATATTGGATTGAGTGATTATGTTTTATATGATGTGTGCCTAAGTATGATGACTGAGTAGTTGCATGTTAGAAAATGGGACTTAATGAAACCAAGTTATACAAAGAAAGTTGATAGCATGAATTATAGTCTATATTTTGAGGTTTGTTTGGTCGTTTTATCTTTCATAATCTGCATGTTTGTATGTATAATATGTGATTATATTACCATTTCATCTACCTTTGCGGGAATCAAGGTCTACACCTAGTTTTATTGTAATCGTAGGTAAAATGGCACGTTTTGCATCAAAAAGGAGCAAAAGGAGCTATGGAGTCATTGGAGCTACATCCAAGAACATAAGGAACCATCCAGGAAGCATAGCCATGGATTTAGGATTCACTTTGGACCAGATTTGAGAGATTTCACATTCAATTGTGACTCACCTCGGTTGACCACAGATTCACCTCGACCGAGGTGATCCAGAGAAGTCGACTCGACCGAGGTGAACACCTAGGACGCGGCGAGAATATTTTATTCTTGGCTGAGATCTTTTATCTTTGGAAAGAGATCTTATATTTTTGGGCTTGGCTCCTGGAAGGAAGAAGATATACTAGATCATATATTTTACCTATTTTTCTGGGAAGAGATCTTTCTAAGATATCTTATCTTTGGAGAGTTATTTTCCTATAAAAAGGGTCGGATTTTCCACAAATCTGACATCCGCTATCAACGCAAGATCAGGGTTTATACACCGCAGCAGCCATACTCCAATTGGGAGATTTGAAGAACCTTTTTGAACGTTGAAGGAAGATTGAAGATTATAGCTTTTATAACTTTTGAAGGGTTTTGTAAGATTGTCTTAGATTCCCTTCCTTGTTGTCTTGCCTTGTTGGATTTCTATCCAAGGAACGCTTTGGTGTGATATTTGATTCAGTTATTGAAGTCTTTTCATTAAATTCTTCTTGTTCAAATATTCACCTTCTTCCCATATATTTGATTATTGCTTTCATGATGATGAGTGGCTAATTTCCTTGTGTGATTCTAGGGTGATTGGTTGAAGGTTGTGGGAAAAACAATGATAGAATAATCTTAGATTCCAGTAAGACCCTGAAAGTTCGAGTCTTTAACCTTAACCCTAAGCATCTCGCTCAGTCGATGAACATCTCGGCAGGGGTGGAATTTGGCTGACCGAGGTGACTTATCTGATCCGAAACTGAGAGTTAAGTGTTAGAGTTTGCCAAATCGTATTCTTATTACACCTTTCCTGGTTCAATGCAAGCCTAGGATGAGACTTACCCGGTAATTCCTTAGTTTGTTTACCAACGATCATAAGTGTAGGTAATAAAGGTTTATCCTTTATTGGGGTTTGAGTGCGCTTTCATCCCTTCTTTGTGAGTTAGCCTGAGACTTACCCGGTAATAGGAATTACGGTTCTAGATTAGTGAGTAGTGAGACTTACCCGGTGATCTACTCCACTTTAGTAACACCTTCCCTATGCAAAAACCTCAGCTTTGTCCGCTTATCTTTAGATCTTGAGTTGGAACCACAACTAGATGCTTTAATCCCTAGAATTGCATATTTCCTTTATTGACTTTTATCATCTTTGATTGTTTTAATTACTTGTGGTTAGTGATTGCTTAAGCATACCGTAATTGGACTTTGTTTCACTAAGTCCTTGTGATTGACCCTTGAAATTCCTTGCTTTTACTACGATTGACCCGTACACTACGGGTTCGCATCCTTGTTTTAAGCTTACGTCTAGGGTTATAAATTTAAAGCTTGCACACACCGTTTGGAGCGAACAAGTTTTTGGCGCCGTTGCCGGGGACTTGGTCTAGACCGAGCCGGTTACGGTTTGCTCTTGGGGCACTTGCCCCCGTGTCTTCTAACCACTCTACTTGAGTGACTTTTGCAGGTTCTTTCTTAGGTTTATGCGAAGAACCCGCACTGGGAAGGAAATCGTTCCTTACGATCCCGAACCAGAAAAGACATACAAGCGACGCTTAAGAGAAGCGAAGATGGCCCACCAAGACAATCGCGATCTTGAGGCCGAGTTGAAAGAGGCGCTAGAGCTACTACACCTCAGCAGGGAAGAATTGAGGCAAGAAAGAGAAGAAACTCGCACCACGACTAAAGCGATCAAAGCTGATATGGCAGCTTTACGAGACCAGTTTCTACCTCGACCGAGGGAAGATCCTGTTTCAGATCCTCGACCGATCCAGGTCCCAGTCGCTGACCCTCGACCGAGGCAGGTCCCAGTACCTGACGCCCCAGCCGAGGTACTTCCACCTCGGATGCCAGTCCGAGACGCTCTTCTTGTAGGAATCCCACAAACCCTAGGTCAAAGGATGGACCCCAATCAACAACTGAGACGTCCAGGAGTTAACCTAGGAGATCCAGCGGACCATGACTATGAACTTCGACCGCAAGTTCTATCCATGATTCGCCAATGCCAGTTTGGAGGGCTAGAGAAGGAATCACCACATCAACATCTTCAAAACTATGAGATCTTGATGGAGACCTTGAGACCCTCAAGGATTGAAAATAACAACTACAAGCTAAGACCTTTTTACTTTTCTTTAAAAGATAGAGCTCTTACTTGGTATCAATCTCTTCCTCCAGGAAAAATTAGCAAATGGGAGGAGATGATGACGGAATTCTTGACCAAATTCTTTCCCCCCTCAAAGACCGCTGAAATGAGAGGGAAGATCAATGCTTTCATTATGAAGGACAAGGAGAGCTTGTCCAAGTCATGGGAGCGGTTCAAGGACATTCTTTTGGATTGCCCACATCATGGGATTCCAAAGTTAGAGTTATTGGAGATTTACTTCAAGGGACTGGACGGAAGCACCCAGTTCAACCTCCAACTACTCTCCGTCGGTACCTTTATGGACATGGCGATTGACGAAGCTTGGGACTTCATCGAGAAGCAAGCTTTGCATATGGAGAAGTACACCCACCAAGGAGCTGAAGGTGGAGTTAAAAGAGTTAACTTCCAAGAAACTCAGCCCAACAACAATCAACTCGCGTCTTTGAAGAATGACGTGAAGCAATTGAAGGAACTCTTGGTTGCTCAAACCAAGAAGGAAGAGCAAGGACAAAGGAACAACAACAATGGATACCGTAACAACAACAACAACGGTTCCAGGAACAACAACTACAACAACAATAGAGGATCCAATAGCAACAACTGGAGGGCGAACAACCAAAATTCTGGTAACAATCATTCAAACTCCAACTCTAACGATTCCTCTAACCCTTTCCTCTCTCCCCCTTCTTCTTCTTCTACTCCATTAAAGAGCCAGGGGCAAGGATCGAGTTCGTCTCAGCCGGAAAAGAAAGACGCAGTTCTGGAGGCTATCTTGATCAAGCTCAATGCTATGGAGACTTCTATGACTTCATTTTTGAAGGCCCAAAAAGTCTTTGAACAACAACTAGCAAGTAGGGCGAATGAAGCGCCAAGAGATCCAAGGAAGCTTCCAGCAAGGACGGAAAGCAACCCTAACGGCCAGATCATGGCCATAACTATGAGGAGTGGACTGAAAACTGCAGATCCAGTGCCTCGGTCGGTGCCAGTACCGACGAAGACCACCTCGGTCCAGGTGCAGTCGAAGAACACTTCGACCGAGATGCCAACCGAGGTGGAGCCACAGAAAGCGGAGGGGAAAACTAAAGTTTATATTCCACCTCCTGCATACAAACCACCACTTCCATTCCCCCAGTCAAGGGCCAGAGCACATCTAGACAAGCACTTTGGTAAGTTCCTTGACTTGATGAATAAACTGCACATTAACATTCCTTTCCTTGATGCTATTCTAGGAATGCCCGCCTATGGGAAGTTCTTGAAGGAGATCTTATCAAGGAAAAGGAAACTGGAAGATTTTGGTGAAGTTAGGATGACATCTAAATCCTCGGGGCTCATACAAATCATGAAGGAAAATATGCCACCTAAATTGAGAGATCCCGGCTCGTTTTGCATTCCCATTCAAGTTGGGGATGTCACTTGTGAAGCCCTTTGTGATCTAGGAGCCAGTGTGAGCATCATCCCGTTGGAGCTGTGTGTAAAGATCGGACTTGGAGAGCCCAAGCCGGTCAAGATTCGACTCTATATGGCGGATCGCTCCATCACCCATCCCGTGGGCATCTTGGAGGACGTTCCGGTCAAGTTAGGTAACTTCTATTTACCAATAGATTTTGTTGTACTTGACATTCCCACAGATTATCCTGTTCCTATTATTCTCGGGAGACCATTTCTAGCAACTTCGGGTTGCAACGTGGATTGCAAGAACGCCAAGTTGAAATTCAACATTGGCAGCGATGAGGTGGAGTTCGCATTACTTGCAGCCATGAAAGGGGAGCAGCTAAGCGATGATATCTTCAACATCTACGATGAAGAAGAATCAAGAGAATTAGTGAGCTCTATCCTTATTAACGATCCACTCGAAAGAGTCATTAGTTTCAGTTTAATGGAGGAAGGTATAGATGCTTCTTGTGATGCAGATATACGGAGCTTAAAAGCACTGGAAAAAGATCCAGGAGCTAAAACTGAGACGCTAATCCAGGAGACGAAGATCTCCAGTTTCGGTTACAGTTGCAGTACCTCGACCGAGGCACTTTCTGAACTAAGCGAGGCGACTGAAGAACATCTCGGTCAACGCCTCTGTGCCTCGACCGAGGTCGATGGCGAGACGATTTTAACTGAGACTTCCGAAAGTCCAGTTTCTGAATCTACTCCACTGGAAGAAGGAAGCAAGGATCCCCCTTAGAAAGCACCCCCAGTTGTGGAGCTTAAACAACTCCCAAATCACTTGAGGTATGTTTTTCTTGGACCGGATTCCACATATCCCGTTATTGTTAGTGCTTCCCTCTCCGAAACTGAATTGTCTAAACTCATGCATGTCCTGAGAAAGCATCAAAAGGCTTTGGATTATACTATAGATGATCTTATTGGCATTAAGCCCTCTTTCTGCATGCATAGAATTTTAATGGAGGATGATAATAAGACTTCACGGGAACCTCAAAGACGGTTTAATCCGATCATGAAAGAGGTTGTGAAGAAGGAAATTCTTAAGTTGTTGGATGCAGGTATCATATATCCTATCTCGGACGGCAAATGGGTTAGCCCGGTGCATGTAGTTCCGAAGAAAGGAGGGATGACCGTTGTAACGAATAAGAACAACGAGTTAATCCCAACCAGGACCGTTACGGGCTGGAGGGTTTGCATTGATTATAGGAAGCTGAACACGGCCACACGGAAGGACCATTTTCCACTTCCCTTCATCGATCAAATGCTCGAGCGGTTGGCCCAGCATTCACACTTTTGCTACTTAGACGGCTATAGTGGATTCTTCCAGATTCATATCCATCCGGATGATCAGGAGAAGACCACTTTCACTTGTCCATGGGGGACATTTGCTTATAGGAGGATACCATTTGGATTGTGCAATGCACCCGTTACCTTCCAGCGATGCATGATGGCTATCTTTTCCGAGTACATAGAGGAGATCATGGAGGTATTTATGGATGATTTTTCTGTATATGGTTCCTCTTTTGATGATTGCCTATCTAACCTTTCTCTAGTGCTTAAAAGATGTGAAGACACTAATCTTGTTTTGAATTGGGAGAAGTGTCATTTTATGGTTAATGAAGGCATTGTGCTAGGACACCTCGTTTCTAATCGAGGCATTGAGGTCGATCGCACTAAGATCGAGACTATTGAGAAACTCCCTCCCCCTTGTTCTGTTAAAGGTGTGAGTTTTCTCGGGCATGCAGGTTTCTACAGGAGATTCATCAAGGACTTCTCTAAGATTTCTAAACCTCTAACTAACCTCTTGAATAAAGATGTTGTTTTTGAGTTTTCGCAGGAGTGTCTTGATGCTTTTTATAGGATTAAGGAAGCGTTGATCTCCTCTCCCATTATCCAGCCTCCGGATTGGACCTTGCCCTTTGAGATCATGTGCGACGCCAGTGATATAGCGTAGGAGTAGTGCTTGGACAGAAGAAGGATGGACGGACCACCGCCATTTACTATGCTAGCAAGACGCTAGATGTAGCACAACGCAACTACGCTACCACCGAGAAGGAATTATTGGCGGTTGTATATGCTTTCGAGAAGTTTCGTTCCTATTTAGTAGGGGCGAAAGTCATTGTCTACACCGACCATGCAGCCATCCGTTACTTGTTGGCTAAGAAAGATGCCAAACCACGCCTTATTCGATGGATTCTCTTGCTTCAGGAGTTTGATCTAGAGATCCGCGATAAGAAGGGATCCGAAAATTCTGTTGCGGATCACCTCAGCCGGCTACCTGCATCTTCACGCGAGAAGGACGACCCACCCATAGACGATTCATTCCCCGATGAGCATTTACACTTGTTGGAGCGTTTGATAGACTTACTTACTTCACCCCACGATGGAGGTGAAGTATGGGGTGAGGGTACATCCCATCACATTTGAGAGACGCATCATGGTCCAGCTAGCGACCTTAAACCAAGTGCTTCTTGGGAGGCAACCCAAGGTATTGCTTTCTATTCCCTTTTTCTAGTCTAGCTTAGATAGTTTTGCTTTTGCTTTGCTTTGTTTTGTTTTTTGCGTTCTAGACAGATAACAGGTGACATCTAAGGAAGGAGCATAACTGGAAGGACAGAAGATCGAGAATCTGAGAAGACGAAGTTTGACTGAGGCATCTCGGTTGCTATCAGAGCACCTCGACCGAGATGATTCTTGAGCAACCGAGGCGACTAGGGTTTCTGAAGAACCACCTCGGTCCGTACCACCTCGGTCCAGTCGAGACCATCTCGACCGAGGTGACAGCAGTTCCAAAAAGGGTATAAAAGGGGGATTAATTTTCTCTCTCTTCACTTTCACCCTTCCTCGACTGCGGTGACAGTTTGTACCTCGCTCCTTCGAATCTCGCTCGTTTTCGAAGATTTTCGCTTCCAAACTGCGATTAAGGCATAGAGGATCCCAGTGCATCGTCGATCTGCAAGAAAATCGAACCGATTCGGCCGAACGAGGTAAAATAAAACCGAAACCCTACCTCGCTGTTTCGCTTCGATTTGGGCTTTGGTTGCCCTTGCATTTGCTGAGAAAAGGCTTAAGTACCCCATAGGAAGCAGTTGTAGTGATTTTGGGGGAAAAGAACTGAATTTTCAGAAGAAATTAGAATCCAGTTTTCCGCCTCGGTCTAGTCGTTCTGTGCCTCGGCCGAGGTGATTCTTGAGAGTTGTCAGTCGACCGAGGTGATCTGACAGTGTGAAATTTGAGAATGAGTTCTGAGAGACGCCTTGCCCTTAGAGATAGATCCTCACCTTCCCCTTCTTCCTCTTCCTCCCGACCTTATCGCCCGGTGATCCATGAGCGACACCAGGTCGATTATGACCGTATTTCCGGCCGTCCAGTGATTGCACCTCGCTTCCTGGACGTGTCTGCTTTTGACTGTCTCCAGGTAGACGGAGACCTTAGACGGATGATAACTACAGTAGGGCTGGATCAGTTTATTGAGATCCGAGCCCCAGCATATTTGAAGCCCACCTTAGAGTTCATTAGCTCCTTCACCTACCTCTCCACAGAGCGATCTGTGAAGTACCGGTTGATGAACCGGAACTTCTTAGTGCCACTAGAGTACTGGAGAGAGATTTTTGGTTTTCCTGAGCCCATAGCTATTGACTTCCCGTCCCGATCTGTAGCTAGGGAGTTTTGGGGGCAGATTGCCCATATTGTTGAGCATGCATACAGATGGCACCCTGGAGATTCCAGGGAGAAGGTCATCTTCCACTTAGCCTTTAGGTTAGCCCACCGGATCTTCAGTGAGACACTTCTGGCGCGTACTGAGACGCCCCAGAAGATCCGACAGGGGGAGCTTTTCAGTTTATACTACATGGTGACTGGGGGTATCCCGGACTTTGGCTTGATGTTGGTAGAGAATCTGCACAAGATCAAGGCCAAGGCGAAGGGAGACATCTGCTGCGGAGGACTTGTCACCCACATAGCCAGTTATCAGGACATGGATCTCAGCGCTTGCACGATGGTGGCGGTTGCCAAGCCGCTTGGGCTGCAGGAGATGATCACTCGGCGGATTCTGGTTCCCCGAGGTTTGACTACACCGTACGTGGCTATGCCATGGGAGCTGACTACACCACAGGGGATCAGGTGGTCTGCCCAATTTTCTAATTTTGACCCTCACTATTGGCAGACCGCCTGGGCCACACTGATGGAGGATTACAGAGAGGCAGCAGCTGCCCCAGCTGAGGAGGAGGCAGATGATGAGGAGACAGCTGATGACAGAGAGGGTGGAGTCCCGATGGATACAGGGACAGATACTGTAGGGACGAGCGCACCAGTTATAGATCTGGATGATGAGGATACTGAGCCAGCACCTGCTGCATCACCTGCGAGACCCGCTAGGCGTAGGACACGCCGACATAGAGATCCAGAGGCTCATCGTCGGATCGATGATCTGACGGATCAAATGATAGACTCTTATGCTGCCCTTACTATGGACATGCATGAGAGATTTGCTGCCCAGCACCGACAGATTAACAGCTGGACTCATCAGATGTTAGAGGGACAGCACTATCAGCGTAGGATGATGGAGATCCAGTTCCAGTAGACTATGGGCTATCCGTTCGACCCATCCCAGTATCCGTATGTGCCACCACCACCACCACCACCGGATCAGGATTATTGAGAGCTGCAGGATTTTCTTTCTTATTTTTATGCAATTCAGCTTATTATCCGGTGAGTATTTTATTCTCTTAGACTTATTTTGACCCACTGGGACAGTGTGTCCTAAGTATGGGGTGTTTATTGATGTATTTGACTTATGTGATGTATGACTCTATTTGACCGGATATCTATATTTATGCTTCACTTTTGCATCTATGTGTTTATCTGAGACTACATGCATACTTACAGGTTATTTGATTGAGAAAAACGTCGAAACTGAAAGAAAACTGGTTTTAAAAAAAAAAAATTTTTGGACCTCGACCGGGGCAGTTCTGGCCGAACGAGGCGTTTGACCTCGGTTGACCTAAGAACACCTCGACCGAGGTAGGTTAACTGAGAGTTTTCGAAAACGATTTTTGTGCTTCTTATCTGGATATGATCTCAGTGAAGATCTTGTTTACTGACTGGTTTTGAAATTCTTTATGTGTTTGAAAGGTTTTATAATATGTTTAAGTTGCTAAATGCTTTGTTTGAAATTATTGGCATGTTTAATACCTTGTTTTTATCCAAATTATGTTGAATTTGAAGGTTGACACCACATTATGAGTTCTCTCACTTTCTTCCTGGAAAGACCAAGGCAATTCATTCTTCTCTCTTCTTCTTCTTGATCATGCTTAGCCCCTCATATACACTTTGCCTCCCTTTACCTATCCGGGAATTTGGAAGCAAGCGAAGTGGTGAAAGCAAGTGAAGTTAAAGTTGAGAAGTTGGCTGGAAGTGAAAGTGTTAGAAAGTAATAATAGGTTTGGGGAAGTCAATCATAAAGATGAGTAACTCGGCACCATTCACATAGTCGGGTGTTTGTGTCTTGCCAAAGTCGGATTGAGCGATATTCCTAACGGGTCATGGTATGTGCATCAAGGGTTTGATGCATCTCAAGAAATTGATGATTGCTGATTTCCTAGGCTTCGGTTATTGTGCACCTCTGTCCATGCATCCCAAAAAGTAAAGTAAAAAGAAAAAGTGTGAAATAAGCAAAGCTTATTGGTGGAAGATGTTGCAAGTCGAAGTGAAAGTGAAGTTCATCCTTTTCCCGGATTCTAGCACCACATTACCTTACATACATCCCTACCCTACACGTTTCTTGACTGATCTTTTGGGAAGCCCTTGAGACCTTGAGCTTGTTGATTGACTTAGTGGTTTAAACTGGATTATGCATGATTAATTTCGATAATTATGACTTATTATGCATCCTATGATTTTATGCAAAGATGAACTACTTTCTTATATTTATAAAATGTTTTGATCATACATTGATTTTAAATTCCATGAAGTATTCTCTTAGAGTGATCTATGATTGTGTTCGCCCCAAAAGGTGTGTGCAAATAAGCTTTAAATTTATAAAACTAGAATCAAGCAGCGAACCCGCAGTGTACGGATCGACGTAGCTAAGCAAGAATTCCAGAGTATCGAACACAGGGATTTGGGTGGGAACAAATTCGATTGCAGGTTATCAAGTGAGTAAATATGAGAGTTTTGCAAATATTGGGAAAACAACAATCCTAAAGATCCAAGTATCCAGTTGTGGCAATCGATTCAAGATATACTTAATGATATAAAGACAGAGTTGAGATATGCAAAGGTATACTAATGTAAGGTAATCGTACGGTGAAGTTCCAAAAACCTTATATAACTCACCTACAAGGCACTCTCTATACAGGTTGTTGAGACTCAATATAGAAAGATTCTAAAGGTGAGAATTAGTGTCAAATACCCAAACTTGTAACCCAAGGATCAAGACTAACTTAACCGATTGAGGTTGTGACACTCACAATCGAGGTAGAGGTTGTTGAGGCTTCACTACCACCTAGAAAAGACAAGTCTAAACTAAGCTAAAGCAAATCTTTAACTTTGGATTAAAGTAAAAGCAAGTTCGTGGACTTAAGGGAAATCACGGTTAGTTCTTGAGGTTCCACGGCCGTGGACTCAAGAACAGGCCGTAATTTAGGGTTGTCGGCGATTCTCTCTAACTCTCAGGGTCTAATCTGTTTGCGATCGATCTATCATCATCTAAGCCACAACTATCAACCCTTCACCTTAGAATTGTTAAGGGTTTTTAGCCAATTAACAGTCATGTTGATATCAATTCAAGAATTATAAGATAAAAAGATGAAAACTTTCAAGAACTTTCAATAATCTTCAAACCAATCTCAAAGTCACAATCAAGAACGAATGTTGTCAAAAGATTCACAATAAAGTAAACAATCACAACCTTAGGAAAGAAGGGAAAACGGGATGTCAATCCGTTTTCCGAATCAAACCTAAACAAGAAGAGAGATCTTCTTGCAAAAATCTTCCAAAAACTTCGATCTTCCGCCAATCCGGAGATCTCAACAGCAATCTCCACCAAAAGTACGAGATTAGGGCAATTCCCCGATGCGAACTTCAATCTCCAATGAGATGATCAATACTTCCAAGCGAAGGCCAACCGGCGTTGAAATTCTCTAAGTGGAGATGAACGATCCCAAGCGTCGATAAATGCCGCTAAGCGAAGATGGTGGGTGTAAGCGGTGGTAAGCAGTGATGACGGATTCTTGCTTCGTCCGTCTTTTTATAGGGCAAGATAAAATATCGGCCCGGCCCAATCTTCAAAAGATCGTGGCTTCAAAGTGTGGCGAAAAGATTCGCCAAGATCACGGTCGTGGAAGTTTTCACGACCGTAATTTAGGGCGTGGATTAGGTCACGGTTTGTACCATGTATTCCACGGCCGTAATAGTTACTGGAATGCATCACGCCTCTCTTGCAGGGTTCCACGGCCGTGGAACTGAACGTGGTTCGTAGTACGGCCGTATTTTAGAGCGTGGTTTAGGGCAAGAACGTGATTCTTCCCTAGCCTCGTGCATTCCTCAAGCTAAAACTCCAATTTTCTTCCTAAGAATGTCCTCAGTCCTTGGACATATCAAATCAACTCTCCTTTGCTCGATTCCGTTCGGAAATAGCTCCAAATCACCTAAAATCAACATAGAACTAGTGTAGACATCCATATTGACAATATAGGTAATACTAGCTTACATATGCACAAAGTTCAATCAAAGACTATCAATATGAATCAAATACGTTTAGAAAACGTGCCTAAAATATCACAATATTTCATGCTAACAAATAACCCCATACTTAACACTTGCTTGTCCCTAAGCAAGGTCTTTCAAAAAGCTTTTAAACAAGAGTTAGGATGAAATATGTGTACCTTCTTTTTGGGTGAATGTGACTTCTAAAGAATAGATCATTCTCAAACCTTGCTTCAATCGTTCTTCAAACTTTCGCACACTCAATCAAAGAGTAAAAAGCAAAGAAAATTCATGAACCAACTTAACTTCTAAACAAGCATTATAACCTTCAAACATTATCAAAATCAATCACAAGAAATTTCAATGTAGACCACCAAGTCATATAACATTCTTTTGATCTTAAGGACTTTCAAAGAAAAGGTCTAGAATACGGAAGGGAAGGGAAAACTTTAAGGGAAAGTGGTGCATAAATCCGGGAAAGTGGACAACTACCTTATTCTTCTTATGCGGTTCCCGCAACACTTCAACTTAGAGCTTCGCTCTCTTCTTTTCATTTTTCGACTTTACTTTTGGAGTTATGGACAGAGGTGCACAAAAACCGAAGCCTAGGAGATCGGCGTTTCTCAATTTTTATGAGATGCCTCAAACCCTTAGCGCAAATACCATAATCCGCTAGGAATATCGCTCAATCCGACTTTGGCAAGACACAAACACCCGGCTATGTGAATGGTGCCGAGTTACTCATCGTCATGATTGACTTCCCCAAACCTACAATTTCTTTCTATTCATTTGATTGCAAATAATTGCTCTCATGGCCCTCCCAGATCAAACATGCCTTTTTCTCATTCACTTCTCCAAATTCCCGGATAGGTAAAGAAGGCTAATATTTCAATGAGGAGCTAGATGATCAAAGAAAGAAGAAAGAAAGTATCGAATTGCCTTAATCATTTCAACAAGAAGTATAGGAACTTATAATGTGATTTCAACTTCAATTTCCTAGCATGATTTAGGTAACATTTTCACATTATAAAACTTGCAAAAGAGGTAAAATTTATTCATTCAAATTCTTTTCAATTCACAATCCTTTTAAGCATGCAATTGTCATCAAACTCAATTCACAAATAGTGATTATCATGGAAATCATCTCAATTCATTAGGAGCACAAAATTTTCAAAATTTTAAATTTTTATGGGTTTTTCAAGTTATTTTTCATGCAATGCAATAAGGAAACGTGCAACACATAATGAACATGCAACGATAGTCTCAAATGAAAGCGAACATAGTAAGTAGAGTTATTACAAACTTTTTAGTACATCCCGAATAACCCCATACTTAACACTTGCTTGTCCCTAAGCAAGGTCTTTCAAAAAGCTTTTAAACAAGAGTTAGGATGAAATATGTGTACCTTCTTTTTGGGTGAATGTGACTTCTAAAGAATAGATCATTCTCAAACCTTGCTTCAATCGTTCTTCAAACTTTCACACACTCAATCAAAGAGTAAAAAGCAAAGAAAATTCATGAACCAACTTAACTTCTAAACAAGCATTATAACCTTCAAACATTATCAAAATCAATCACAAGAAACTTCAATTTAGACCACCAAGTCATATAACATTCTTTTGATCTTAAGGACTTTCAAAGAAAAGGTCTAGAATACGGAAGGGAAGGGAAAACTTTAAGGGAAAGTGGTGCATAAATCCGGGAAAGTGGACAACTACCTTCTTCTTCTTATGCGGTTCCCGCAACACTTCAACTTAGAGCTTCGCTCTCTTCTTTTCATTTTTCGACTTTACTTTTGGAGTTATGGACAGAGGTGCACAAAAACCGAAGCCTAGGAGATCGGCGTTTCTCAATTTTTAAGATATGCCTCAAACCCTTAGCGCACATACCATAATCCGCTAGGAATATCGCTCAATCCGACTTTGGCAAGACACAAACACCCGGCTATGTGAATGGTGCCGAGTTACTCATCGTCATGATTGACTTCCCCAAACCTACAATTTCTTTCTATTCATTTGATTGCAAATAATTGCTCTCATGGCTCTCCCACATCAAACATGCCTTTTTCTCATTCACTTCTCCAAATTCCAGGATAGGTAAAGGAGGCTAATATTTCAATGAGGAGCTAGATGATCAAAGAAAGAAGAAAGAAAGTATCGAATTGCCTTAATCATTTCAACAAGAAGTATAGGAACTTATAATGTGATTTCAACTTCAATTTCCTAGCATGATTTAGGTAACATTTTCACATTATAAAACTTGCAAAAGAGGTAAAATTTATTCATTCAAATTCTTTTCAATTCACAATCCTTTTAAGCATGCAATTGTCATCAAACTCAATTCACAAGTAGTGATTATCATGGAAATCATCTCAATTCATTAGGAGCATAAAATTTTCAAAATTTTTAAATTTTTATGGGTTTTTCAAGTTATTTTTCATGCAATGCAATAAGGAAACGTGCAACACATAATGAACATGCAACGATAGTCTCAAATGAAAGCGAACATAGTAAGTAGAGTTATTACAAACTTTTTAGTACATCCCACCCCATACTTAGGACGAACATTGTCCCTAATGTTCAAAAGAAAGAAAGAAAAGAAAGAAAAGAAAAAGAAACTCACAAAGTGGTGACGGGAATGTCTAAAACGAACGGTCATGCATCGAATCACTGCGGCGCCGGCGGAGGTGGGAATGGGGAGAAGCTGGAGTCGTAGGGCCGCCCAAACTGCTGGCGGTAGACGTCCCTCATCATGTGGTCGAGGTCGTCGAGGCGTCCGTCTCTAGCGTCTGCCCGGATCTCTAACGCTCCAACTCTCTCTGAAAGTCCGGTAGCCCAATCCGGCATCTGCTCGTACCATCCCGGGGCGTGACTGTACCATGCGGGGGCGTCGGATGGTGCTGGTGCTGGTGGTGGTGCTGCTGGCTGCTCCGTGGACCAAGGAGGGGGAACGCCATACCATGTGGGAGGTGTGGTCATCCACGTGGGCCTCTCACTCACGCTAGCGCGGCGAGATGACAAGCCTGAGGCTCTAGCTGGACGTGGAGAGCGTCTAGGTACATCTAGGGCCGCCTCCGGCTTGTCCGGAAACGTGCCAAACTCCTGCTCCGCTCCTCCTCCACTCTCAAACTGATCTCCCATATCCTCCTCCTCTACAACCGGTGGTGGGACGTAAGGGGGAGCTACTATCCTGTTCGCATGCATCGCAGCGAACGTCTCCTTCCAAATATGGCATCCCGCCATAATGGAATACTACGGCAGCCACTCTATACCCCTGCCTGTCCTAGTCTCCCAAGGCATGCCCGCATAAGGGGGACCTCCATGTGTGGGGAAAATGAGACCCCTAACCATGAATGCATGTAGCCCCAAAGGAACGGCCGGTATGCGGGTACAAGCAGAAAAATCCACACCAAAACTCCTAGCAATGTGGGTAACTATCCCACCATATCCGATGTTTCCCTTCGCCTTATTCTTGAGCTTGCTCATCGTAGTAGCCAAGAGAGTAGCACAATCTGCACGGCGTCCATAAAGCATGTAATAGAGCAAGAATAGCTCATCCGTCTTGATCTTTTGGGGCATCTCCGTCCTAGGAAAGAGACACTCCGAAAGAACGCGGTGAGCTATCTTCAAGGCTAGATGGTACATCAATCTAGCCTTGGTATCGGCGGGTTGCCAACGGTCCTCGTCGGCGTAAATCATTGCAACTTCCTTCCAAAAATCCTTAGGGTAAACACCACTCGGAAATCGACCATTGAAGGTCTCATGGAACCCAAAAATAGTCCCGAACTCAACGATACTCAAATGATAGTCTTTTTCCATGAGACGGAAAGAGACGGTCCTATCTACGTGGTTGTGCTCGAAAGACGTCACAACCTCCCGGGTGATCTCCTCATAGGCGTCTTCTCGGATAGCCGAGAAGATAACTAATCCGGCTCTATCCAAGAGCCAAGTAAGATCGTCAACTATGTTGAGAGGATGTAGATCCTCCAACAACAAATATCTAGGGCCAATCACTGGCCTCTTCGTGATCTTCTCGAAAGCAGCAAGATGGTTCTCATGTATGGTCGGGATTCTAGGGTGAGGAGGTGAGGATGGAGGTGAAGGTGAAGATGGTAGTGAAGGAGATGAGGGTGGTGGTGCCCTAGAGGATGAGGAGGTGGAGGGATTGCCTTTCCTTTTCTTATTCTGCTCTCCCTTCTTCTCTTTTATCCTTCCCGACACTCTCCTTACGAAATCCATTCTGCACCAAAAATTACGGTCTGTTCTTCAGGAATTACGGCCGTGGTTTACCCAAAGGCCGTGATTCGTCTCAGAATTTCACGAATCTCAGCAAATTCACAAGCAATCACCACAACAAGCAGTCCTAGTCTAATTCCTTCCAGTCTTTATCAGTTCTTCCTAAAAATCTATAGTAAAAACGAACCCAATCGGCGAGAATCAAGAAGAAAGAATAAACCTCTTTTTCGGATTGAAAAACCTGAAATGCGCGTTTGTTGATGGATTTCCGTTTGATTCGTCACTTGGATCTTGTTTGTGGTTGAATTTGCTGCAGTTTGGGAAGAAGAATCGTCGAAAACGGTTGGAAAACGAAGATTTGAGAGGAGGGCGTGGAATTCCGGCAATTAGGTCGTGGAAAGAGGGGTTTTTGGGATGAGTTTGTGAAGAATGTGGCTTATATAGTTGCAGGCAAAATTTTGAAAATCACGGTCTGTCGGGGTGTTCCACGGCCGTGGAAATGTACGGAACCGTGGTTTTGGTGATTTTTCAAAGGCGTTTGAGAATTACGGCCACTGTAGCTATGACGACCGTAATTTAGACCGTGGAACCTTCTATAAAGCTTCAAAGTCCAAATTTCGTCACTCCTTTTCGACATCATCTCCTCTTTTCCTTTTCCATCGGTCCTGCAACCAGAAACACGAACATACCGGAAGAAATCGAGGCAAAATAAAGCGAAAAACGTCTATTCTAAGCTAAACTATGAATCGAAAACAAAAACGAAAATGCAATACCTTGGGTTGCCTCCCAAGAAGCGCTTTGTTTAAGGTCCGTAGCTAGACCAATCTCGCACTTATTCGAGTGCGGTAGGCGCGAACTCCTCAGCTTGGAGTTCCGGCGTATACTTCTTGAGTCGTTGGCCGTTCACCTTAAAACTTCCGCTAGCTTCACCCCATACTTCAACTGCACCATGGGGGAAAATACGCTTAATTAGAAAAGGTCCGGTCCAACGGGATTTAAGCTTACCTGGAAAGAGGCGAAGTCTCGAATTGAAGAGGAGAACTTGATCTCCTTCTTTGAAGTCCTTTGGAATGATATGCTTATCATGCCAACGATTTGCTCTTTCCTTGTAGATCTTGGCGTTTTCATAGGCGTTCAAGCGAAGTTCATCCAGCTTATTGATGTCTAGGAGACGCTTCTCTCCCGCTTCCTTCATGCCGAAATTCAGCCACTTGATATCCCAAAACGCTTTGTGCTCCAGCTCCACCGGCAAGTGACAAGACTTCCCATACACAAGGTTGTATGGTGTGGTTCCTATGGGAGTCTTGTACGCAGTCCGGTACGCCCATAATGCATCATCTAGCTTCAAGGATCAATCCTTCCAAGTCCTTGAAACCGTCTTCTCTAGAATTCCTTTGATCTCCCTATTTGAGATCTCAACTTGTCCACTCGTTTGTGGGTGGTAAGGGGTAGCGATCTTGTGAGTAACCCCATACTTAGCTAGAAGAGCTTCAAAGCGACGGGCTATGAAGTGAGAACCTCCATCACTAATGATAGTCCTTGGTGTCCCAAATCGTGGGAAGATGGTCTTGTTGAAGAACTTAACCACCACCATGGCATCATTTGTGGGAGAGGCAATTGCTTCCACCCATCTAGAAACGTAGTCTACTGCCAATAGTATGTATTGGTTTCCACAAGAAGATGGGAATGGTCCCATGAAATCGACTCCCCAAACGTCGAAAATCTCCACCTCTTGGATGTTGTTGAGGGACATCTCGTTCCTTCTAGAAATATTGCCTGTTCTTTGACAAGCATCGCAGCAAGAAACAAAGGATTGCACATCTCTAAACAAAGTAGGTCAATAGAATCCAGATTGCAATACCTTTGCGCTAGTCTTGTTCGAACTAGCGTGTCCTCCACAAGGTAGTGAATGACAATGGCGGATGACACTTTGCATCTCATCTTCCGGCACACATCGCCGGATGATGCCATCCGGACCTCTCTTAAAGAGGAGAGGCTCGTTCCAATAGTATTCCCGGACGTCCTTAAAGAACTTCTTCCTTTGTGCGTAGGATAGTCCGAGCGGTGTCTCCTGGCAAACCAAATAGTTAACAAAATCAGCAAACCACGGTTCGTTACCTTTGGAGATCACGTTGATGCACTCCTCTATGATGTGTAAGTGTTCGTCCGGAAAGGAGTCATCAATGGGTAGATGGTCGTCCCCTAGATGTGTTAGACGACTCAAATGATCCGCAACAGAATTTTTTGAACCTTTCTTGTCGCGGATCTCAAGATCGAATTCTTGTAGGAGAAGAATCCATCTAATTAGCCTTGGCTTCGCGTCTTTCTTCGCAAGGAGGTACCGGATCGCAGCATGATCCGTGTAGACAATCACCTTTGCACCTACAAGATAAGAGCGAAACTTGTCAATAGCGTAGACAATGGCTAGAAACTCTTTCTCTGTAGTGGCGTAGTTGAGCTGCGCTTCGTCTAGCGTCTTGCTAGCATAGTATATGGCATGGGTTCGCCCTTCCTTTCGTTGTCCAAGAACAGCTCCAATAGCTACGTCACTAGCATCGCACATAATCTCGAAGGGGAGAGTCCAATCCGGAGGTTGGATAATAGGTGCTGAAATTAGAGCTTGCCGAATGGTGTTAAACGCATCCAAACATTCCTGCGAAAACTCAAAAACCGCATCTTTCATCAATAGATTAGTGAGAGGTTTTGATATCTTAGAAAAGTCCTTAATGAAACGTCTATAAAATCCAGCATGTCCTAGGAAACTTCTTATCCCTTTCACCGAAATTGGGAGAGGAAGTTTCTCTATGGTCTCTATCTTAGCCTTGTCTACCTCTATCCCTCTACTAGAGACTAAGTGACCTAATACAATTCATTCCTTAACCATGAATTGACACTTCTCCCAATTAAGAACTAGGTTAGTGTCTTCACACCTTTGTAAAACAAGAGAAAGGTTAGAAAGGCAATCGTTAAAAGAGGAACCGTATACGGAGAAGTCGTCCATGAAGACTTCCATGATTTCCTCTACGTATTTGGAGAAGATGGCCATCATGCACCGTTGAAAGGTGGCTGGGGCGTTGCAAAGCCCGAACGGCATTCTCCTATAGGCGAACGTACCCCAAGGGCACATGAATGTGGTCTTCTCTTGATCATCCGGATGTATCGGAATCTGAAAGAAACCACTATAACCGTCAAGGTAGCAAAAATGTGAATTGTTGTACTAACCTTTCAAGCATTTGATCGATGAATGGCAATGGAAAGTGATCCTTCCGCGTTGCGTTGTTGAGCTTGCGGTAGTCGATGCACATTCGCCATCCAGTCACGGTTCGGGTAGGAATAAGTTTGTTGTTCTTGTTGGTGATGACTGTCATTCCTCCCTTCTTAGGAACTACTTGAACTGGACTCACCCACTTGCTATCAGAGATAGGATAGATGATACCTGCATCAAGAAGTTTAAGAATTTCCTTCTTGACAACCTCCTTCATGGTCGGATTCAACCGCCTTTGAGGTTGTCTTGAAGTTCTAAAGTCCTCCTCCATTAGTATCTTATGCATACATAGGGAGGGTTTAATTCCTAGTAAGTCCTCAATAGTATAGCCTATGGCTTTTCTATGTTTCCTAAGGACAATCATGAGCTGCTCATGTTCATCTATGCTTAATTCGGAGCTAACAATAACCGGAAAGGTAGAATTAGATCCAAGAAAAGCGTACCTTAGATGAGTAGGAAGTGGTTTGAGTTCCATCACTTTCGGAGCTTCCAATGATCCTTGAGGAGCATCCGACGTTTCCTTAGAAGTTTCTAAGGGTGTTGAGTGAGTTGGAGAAGAATTAGAAGAAGTTGAAGAAGTATGCCGATCACCCTCTTCCACGGTCGTGTAATCCACTGGAATGGAGGTCGATTTTGGTTGTGAAATCCACGGTCGTGGAATATAAGGTGTGACCGTGGATTCTAACATTCTCAGCCTCATCGTGGAGTTTCTCAAACTCCACTTCATGCATCTCTTCTTGTGCTTCAAAGGCTTCAATTTCCTCTTTGCACTCTTCTTCTTCCCCTACATCTGTTAGACTCATGGTAATGACTTTTTGTAAAGATCGTTAAAGAGAATCGCACTTACCTCTTCCCTAGATAAACCTTCTTCATCTTGGATATCGTAAATATCCTCGTCGAAGATCGGTTCCTTCACTAGAGTGGAAAGAACGAACTCTACTTTCTCTTCTCCAATGTCAAAAGCGAGTCTTCCATTCTTGCAATCGACCATGCAACCGGAAGTTGCAAGAAACGGTCTTCCGAGTATGATCGAGACCGGACTATCTGCAGGAATGTCAAGCACGACAAAATCAATGGGAACAAAGAATTTACCTAGCTTGACGGGGACGTCTTCTACAATACCGACGGGGCGAGTGATGGATCGATCCGCCATGTATAACGTCATCTTCACCGGTTTAGGATTGCCTAAACCGATCTTCCTACATAATGCAAGTGGTATGATGCTCACACTTGCTCCTAAGTCACATAAAGCGTCATATGTGACATCTCCCACTCCAATGGGAATGCAAAATGACCCCGGATCCTTCAATTTTGGGGGCATTTTCTCCTTCATGGTCTTGATGAGATCCGAGGAATCCGAACTCATCTTGACTTCTCCGAAATCTTCTAGCTTCCTCTTGTTAGAGAGAAGCTCCTTCAAGAACTTACCATAAGCCGGCATACCTACAATAGCATCAATGAAGGGTATATTAATATGCAGCTTACTCATGAGTTCTATGAACTTACCGAACTGTTTGTCTAGGTGCGCTCGCGCTCTAGATTGAGGAAATGGTAGGGGAGGTTTGTAAGCTGGAGGAGGAACATAGACATCTTCCTTATCCTTCCCCTTTTCTTTGTCCTTCTCTACGGGGACTTCAACGAACGTAGGCTGCGGATCGGTAGTAGTCACTCCGCTCCTAGTTGTAATCGCCATCACCCTTCCCTTAGGGTTGTCCTCTGTCTTTCCTGGAAGTTTCCCTTGATTTCTAGGAACTTCCTCCGCGTGATTGAACAATTGGTTTTCCAAAACTTTTTGAGCTTTGTCAACCTTAGAAACTTGATCATCAACCTTGATGAGGCGGTTCTCCAACCCTTGAAGCTTTCCCAAAATTGTTTCCAACATGGGATCGGGCTTCTCCTTTCCCGTATTGTTTCCTCCATTAGATGATTGCCCCTGGCTTTTCAAAGGAGTAGAGGAAGAGGAAGGTGGAGTTAGTGAATTAGAATTGGAAGGATAGGAGTTACCGGAATTTTGTTGATTGGAGCGCCAATTGTTGTTGTTTGAACCCCTATTGTTGTTCCAATTGTTGTTCCGGTTGTTGTTGTTTCCATTCCAATTGTTATTCCGGTTGTTGTTCCGGTTATTGTTGTTGCGGTTGGTGTTATCACCGCCATTGTTGTTGCCCAAATAGCCAACATCTTTCTCTTGTTGCTTTGGGAAGTTGGTCTTGATAGCCTCCTTCAACTCCTTGATCTCATTGTTGAGGGAGAAAATCTGATTTTGAGCTTCATGTGTGAGCTTTGCTCCTTGCTCCACACGATTTCCCTCCACTTTCCGGTGGGAATACTTCTCTATGACTCTTGCTTGCTTCTCGATGAAGTCCCAAGCGTCATCTTCTCTCATGTCCATGAACGTTCCACATGAGAGGGATTGGAGGTTGAATTGCGTTCCCGCATCCAGCCCCTTGTAGTAGATCTCCAGTAAGGCAAGCTTGGATATGCCATGATGAGGGCAATCCAAGAGCAAATCCTGAAACCTTTCCCAAGATTGAAACAAACTTTCGTTAGGTCTCATTGAAAAAGCATTAAATTTTACCTCTAAGTTCCGCCGTTTTGGAAGGCGGAAAGAATTTGGTGAGGAACTCCGCGGAAAGGTCTTCCCACGTGTCTAGTTTCCCATTAGGAAGAGCTTGGTACCAAGACAACGCTTTCCCTTTCAAAGAGAAAAAGAAAGGCTTGAACTTATAGCTGTTGGTAGTAGCGTTCTTTGGTCTCATCGTCTCCATCATACACTCAAAGTTTTGCAAGTGTTGGTGCGGAGATTCAGCGCTTGTACCGCCAAATTGGTTTTGGCGAACAAGAGTAATAACTTGAGGGTTAAAGCTAAACCCTTGCACATCTTCAGCATCAAATTTCACGCCCAAGCGGCGTGGTTGTTGTGTTGGATCCATCCACTGGCCAAGAGTTCTTGGCTCATTATCCACACGTTCGATCCTCACATTCCTAGGCGGAATGCGGCGATTAGCAGCTCCTTGTGGATGGAAAGGATTCATATTAATTGTGGGATCAATCTCCTCTAATGGTGGCATGGAAGAGTCACTATCATCAGTGGACGAGTGGCTTCTTCTTCTAGTTCTTGATCCCCTCCTTGAGGATTTCTTGCTTCCTTTATTCTTAAGGTCGCTTAACTCCATCCTCATTTGGAACATCGCATCCTGCAGTTTGCTAACTTCAGATTGATGACGATCCATTTCATCCTGGCGGAGGTTCTCGTTCCACTGGAGTTGAGCTTTCTTTTCTGCCAACTCCGTTTGAAGATCACGTTCGTGTTCTTCAGCCATCTTCTTTTCCTTGCGCTTTTGCCTCAAGGTTTTCTCTAGCTCTTGATCAAGAGGTAAAAGATCTTTGGTGTTCCTAGACATGCGCATGCACTCGAAGAAATATCAAACAACGAGAGCAAGCTCCCAAGCTTGACAACCGGCAGCCGGATTCGGCCGAAACCAAATCCCTGGCAACGGCGCCAAAAACTTGTTCGCCCCTAAAGGTGTGTGCAAATAAGCTTTAAATTTATAAAACTAGAATCAAGCAGCGAACCCGCAGTGTACGGATCGACGTAGCTAAGCAAGAATTCCAGAGTATCGAACACAGGGATTTGGGTGGGAACAAATTCGATTGCAGGTTATCAAGTGAGTAAATATGAGAGTTTTGCAAATATTGGGAAAACAACAATCCTAAAGATCCAAGTATCCAGTTGTGGCAATCGATTCAAGATATACTTAATGATATAAAGACAGAGTTGAGATATGCAAAGGTATACTAATGTAAGGTAATCGTACGGTGAAGTTCCAAAAACCTTATGTAACTCACCTACAAGGCACTCTCTATACAGGTTGTTGAGGCTCAATATAGAAAGATTCTAAAGGTGAGAATTAGTGTCAAATACCCAAACTTGTAACCCAAGGATCAAGACTAACTTAATCGATTGAGGTTGTGACACTCACAATCGAGGTAGAGGTTGTTGAGGCTTCACTACCACCTAGAAAAGACAAGTCTAAACTAAGCTAAAGCAAATCTTTAACTTTGGATTAAAGTAAAAGCAAGTTCGTGGACTTAAGGGAAATCACGGTTAGTTCTTGAGGTTCCACGGCCGTGGACTCAAGAACAGGCCGTAATTTAGGGTTGTCGGCGATTCTCTCTAACTCTCAGGGTCTAATCTGTTTGCGATCGATCTATCATCATCTAAGCCACAACTATCAACCCTTCACCTTAGAATTGTTAAGGGTTTTTAGCCAATAACAGTCATGTTGATATCAATTCAAGAATTAAAAGATAAAAAGATGAAAACTTTCAAGAACTTTCAATAATCTTCAAACCAATCTCAAAGTCACAATCAAGAACGAATGTTGTCAAAAGATTCACAATAAAGTAAACAATCACAACCTTAGGAAAGAAGGGAAAACGGGATGTCAATCCGTTTTCCGAATCAAACCTAAACAAGAAGAGAGATCTTCTTGCAAAATCTTCCAAAAACTTCGATCTTCCGCCAATCCGGAGATCTCAACAGCAATCTCCACCAAAAGTACGAGATTAGGGCAATTCCCCGATGCGAACTTCAATCTCCAATGAGATGATCAATACTTCCAAGAGAAGGCCAACCGGTGTTGAAATTCTCTAAGTGGAGATGAACGATCCCAAGCGTCGATAAATGCCGCTAAGCGAAGATGGTGGGTGTAAGCGGTGGTAAGCAGTGATGACGGATTCTTGCTTCGTCCGTCTTTTTATAGGGCAAGATAAAATATCGGCCCGGCCCAATCTTCAAAAGATCGTGGCTTCAAAGTGTGGCGAAAAGATTCGCCAAGATCACGGTCGTGGAAGTTTTCACGACCGTAATTTAGGGCGTGGATTAGGTCACGGTTTGTACCATGTATTCCACGGCCGTAATAGTTACTGGAATGCATCACGCCTCTCTTGCAGGGTTCCACGGCCGTGGAACTGAACGTGGTTCGTAGTACGGCCGTATTTTAGAGCGTGGTTTAGGGCAAGAACGTGATTCTTCCCTAACCTCGTGCATTCCTCAAGCTAAAACTCCAATTTGCTTCCTAAGAATGTCCTCAATCCTTGGACATATCAAATCAACTCTCCTTTGCTCGATTCCGTTCGAAAATAGCTCCAAATCACCTAAAATCAACATAGAACTAGTGTAGACATCCATATCGACAATATAGGTAATACTAGCTTACATATGCACAAAGTTCAATCAAAGACTATCAATATGAATCAAATACGTTTAGAAAACGTGCCTAAAATATCACAATATTTCATGCTAACAGATTGTTGCACACCATAAAAATGTTTTTGAAAGACTTTTCATTGATTTTATTGACTTATAATCCATTCTATCTTGTCTTTTATATGCGGAACTTGCTTGGGGACAAGCAAGGGCTAAGTATGGGGTATTTTGATAGCATAAATTATAGTCTATATTTTGAGGTTTGTTTGGACGTTTTATCTTTCATAATTTGCATGTTTGTATGTATAATATGTGATTATATTACCATTTCATCTACCTTTGCGGGAATCGAGGTCTACACCTAGTTTTGTTGTAATCGTAGGTAAAATGGCACGTTTTGCATCAAAAAGGAGCAAAAGGAGCTATGGAGTCATTGGAGCTACATCCAGGAACATAAGGAACCATCCAGGAAGCATAGCCATGGATTTAGGATTCACTTTGGACCAGATTTGAGAGATTTCACATTCAGTTGTGACTCACCTTGGTTGACCACAGATTCACCTCGACCGAGGTGATCCAGAGAAGTCGACTCGACCGAGGCGAACACCTGGGACGCGGCGAGAATATTTTATTCTTGGCTGAGATCTTTTATCTTTGGAAAGAGATCTTATATTTTTGGGCTTGGCTCCTGGAAGGAAGAAGATATACTAGATCATATATTTTACCTATTTTTATGGAAAGATATCTTTCTAAGATATCTTATCTTTGGAGAGTTATTTTCCTATAAAAAGGGTCGGATTTCCCACAAATCTGACATCCGCTATCAACGCAAGATCAGGGTTTATACACCGCAACAGCCATACTCCAATTGGGAGATTTGAAGAACCTTTTTGAAGGTTGAAGGAAGATTGAAGATTATAACTTTTATAGCTTTTGAAGGGTTTTGTAAGATTGTCTTAGATTCCCTTCTTTGTTGTCTTGCCTTGTTGGATTTCTATCCAAGGAACGCTTTGTTGTGATATTTGATTCAGTTATTGAAGTCTTTTCATTAAATCTTCTTGTTCAAATATTCACCTTCTTCCCATATATTTGATTATTGCTTTCATGATGATGAGTGGCTAATTTCCTTGTGTGATTCTAGGGTGATTGGCTGAAGGTTGTGGGAAAAACAATGATAGAATAATCTTAGATTCCAGTAGGACCCTGAAAGTTCGAGTCTTTAACCTTAACCCTAAGCATCTCGCTCAGTCGATGAACATCTCGGCCGGGGTGGAATTTGGCTGACCGAGGTGACTTATCTGATCCGAAACTGAGAGTTAAGTGTTAGAGTTTGCCAAATCCTATTCTTATTACACCTTTCCTGGTTCAATGCAAGCCTAGGATGAGACTTACCCGGTAATTCCTTAGTTTGTTTACCAACGATCATAAGTGTAGGTAATAAAGGTTTATCCTTTATTGGGGTTTGAGTGTGCTTTCATCCCTTCTTTGTGAGTTAGCCTGAGACTTACCCGGTAAAGGTTGATTATATTCCCTTAGATGGTGTGTTAGTTTGAGGTTATAGTTCTCTATCTTAATTCCTTGAGACTTACCCGGTAATAGGAATTACGGTTCTGGATTAGTGAGTAGTGAGACTTACCCAGTGATCTACTCCACTTTAGTAACACCTTCCCTATGCAAAAACCTCAGCTTTGTCCGCTTATCTTTAGATCTTGAGTTGGAACCACAACTAGATGCTTTAATCCCTAGAATTGCATATTTCCTTTATTGACTTTTATCATCTTTGATTGTTTTAATTACTTGTGGTTAGTGATTGCTTAAGCATACCGTAATTGGACTTTGTTTCACTAAGTCCCTGTGATCGACCCCTGGAATTCCTTGCTTTTACTACAATTGACCCGTACACTGCAGGTTCGCATCCTTGTTTTAAGCTTACGTCTAGGGTTATAAATTTAAAGCTTGCACACACCGTTTGGAGCGAACAAAAGTCGTTCGATTAGATACATTATTCTAAGTTTCGGGACGAAACTTATTTTAAGGGGGCACTGATGTAATACCCGGAAAATTTATGCTTCCGTTTAATACCCGATCAAACCGGACTTCGATCCGCCAACCTCTCCTCATTCTAGAGAATGTTTTACATTATAAAAAATTTAACAAACTTCTATCATTTTATGTAACATAAGTCACATAAAATGATAAATACGTAAACCGAATAACAATTCCGTATGATTAAAACTCAAAGAGTAGTTCCGTATAATTTAATGATTCACTTATTAGTCCATCATATAACTAGATGAGCAGGCCCATAGGATTAGGCCCAATACCCTTGCCGGCCCAGCCTCTACCTTTACCCTAATTGCTGATAGTAAACCTAATCTATTAACTTAACCTAATCTAATAACTTAACCTAAGCAAACACCGTAACGTCACATACGATCTTCCGCTGCACAGCCAAGACAATCCAAAACGCTGCACAGCCAAGACGATCAAGAACCAACGCAAGCAAGAAGAGAAACGCTCCACCGTGACTGCAAGCCGGAGGTGGTGACGACGACGACCGGACGACGAGGGCCGACGCTGTTACCAACCGTCTTCAACCGCATCCACTCCGACCTACTGCACACGCCGCTGGGTCTTCTGCATTCTGCACTGGGTTCGGACCTGTTGCAATTCCGACCCACTGCACACTCCCATCGAAACAACGCCGGAAAGGAAGGTCTTCTCCAATCTGCGGTGGATTAGAATTCGGGTAAGAAGCCCTTCCTACGGTCCCACCCTCCTCTCTTCAAACGTACAACAGTAACCATTCCTCTGCTAACTTGATGCAGCCTTATCCAACGTTGGGCTCTTTGTTGGGAGATTGACAGCAAACCGGGTCTTCACTGCTGCGGGTGAGTAATTACAACTTTTGAGCCTAGTACCTTTGTGTTGTATAGTGTGTATGTTGTAGTTGATGAGTAATGGATGAGAGCAGTGTAGAGGTTAGTTAGATGAGACATATAGAAAGTTATAGAAGTTCAGTAGGAAGGGAAAATTGAACTTAAGATGGTCCATTATGGTTCATGTATAATTGGGTGTTGTGGGTTTTGAACCGGAGACCTCTAGGTAGAAATAAGGAAAGCTTATGCTATCAAGGAGAATCGAAGTTAGGACCTTCTGCACACCTTATATTTCAGCTTCGACCTGCTGACTTTAGGACCATATTTCTATAGCTTAAATCATGAATCCACCGTTGAATTTTTTATATATTTTAGATTTAATTATGTAGTTTACTGTGTTAAAATTTGGGAGAAAGTTAACGGTCGGATTAGAACTTATAAGGACTCAAAGTAGGATAGTTGGGCTGTTTTTACAGCAGAGGAAAATTGACTAAGTATGGAATTTTTCAGCTTTCATTCCAACTTTGGAGATTTATGGGAGAGTTATGATTAAGTATTTTTGAGAGATCTTTACCCCTATGTTTAGTATGCATTTCATAAAATATCTAGGAATTTTATTTCGGAATTTTTTTATATCTTTATCCAAGCCGTGTATATTAACCCAAAGTCGGACCTTAACGACTTTTGTGTAAACTAAGAATTTTGGGTAACTCTTATAAATCCTTTCCAAACTTTTCAATGAGAACTAGATTTGGGAAATAGGTCCTAGAAGAGTATTTAGAACGAAATGATAGACTTTTCCGGAGTTTCGGGATCAGGGGCAAAATAGTCTTTTTAACTTAAGAGAACATTTTTCCGTAATTTCTCTTTATGAGATTGTACAACTTAGAAGTTATAACTTCTAAGAGTATGGGATGTGATTGTGATCCACCTACCTTGTTTGACAGGCATTTGAGTTACCACAAGTACAGACCGAGTTGGGATTTGAGAGAGTGTGATTTGATTCAGGTAAGTCCTTGCAACTTACTTAGCTAGTTTCTTGATGTTAGTTGAATGACAATAGTGGTGTGTGTGATGTGCGTTTATAATAACAACTTGTTAGGACGACAATTATTATTATTTTAAGGCCCAAGTGTATGTATAACGGGCTATGACATCACTGCCCAGCTCTGACAGGAGATTGGGAGGTTCTCTATACCTAGACCATACAGGTACAAGGTGAGATGTATCGAATTCATTCCTGATGGTTAAACGGGGGCGGAGGCGAGGTTTGGGAATCCCTCGTGTCACAAAATAAGTATCATTAGTAAGAGTGAATGACCTAAGTGAAGATAATAAATGAATTGTTTGCAAGCATGATGAGTGTTTACTTTTGTTATGATGTGTGTGTGCAATTCTCATTTGTCTAACGTTTAGATAGCTAGCTAACGGTTGTTCTGTTATGTTGTTTAGATTTACCACAGGTTAGAGCAGCAGCTGAGTGATCCGGAAGTAGTGATCAGTCGGGTCTCCGTACTCCTTAGAGTGGGGTTGGGTATTTGCTTTATTGTTTCTTCTTTCGTTTTAAGACAGTTAGACTTTTACGTTGTTAAGTACTGTGGGTTGTTAGACGTTGTTGCATTCATCTCCTTAAAATACAATTTTATGAATTTCGGTTTTTCTTATTTGTGTCTTGTTGCAAGATCCTAGTAAAATTATTGTCAAACTGAGGTCGGGACCCATTGTGAGGTCCTAACCAGTAATGTCCCGAGTTTCGAGAATTTGGGGTGTTACATTAAGTTTACTCAGACAAGAAGAAGGCACACTCAAACCTAATAAAGGGTTTTGAATCCTTTATTACCTAGAATGGTCATCTTTGGTAAAAGCAATCTAATAAGAAAGATTCATCACCCTAGACTTGCAAAGGTTTAGCAAACAACACACATATTCAAATCAAGAGAGATATATGAAGAATTCAAGAAATCTATAAAACCAAAAGAACCATAAGAAAAGTAAGAAATACTTAGCAAGGTGTCTTCAATATCCAAAGGCAAAAGCAATCCAATAAGAGAGATCCAATCTTATATCCAAAAGCAATGAAATCAAGAATTATCTTTCTCTCCAAGAATTCTCTTAAAAATCTCTCTCACAAGTGTTGTTGCATAATGATCGATCCTAGCACGTGTAGTAGATGATAAAATGTTAACTTCGAACTCTTGTCTTAACCGTCTCCTTGTTTGTTGCAGCCATCAAGTTTTATTGGAAAAACTAGGGTTTGAAGGCTTGGGGCATGGGTCGTTTTTAACAAAATCTAGGATGACTATGCTAATGATCTTGGCCGAGATTCTTCATTGTCGGGCCGAGATTTCAATTATGTACGTGTCTTCCTTAGCTCTTTCCTTTCATCCTTTGATGATGTGTTATTCTTCCTTTTTATGCTTTATCATGCTCCAATGTGATCCACCTTGATGCCTTATCCTCATATGTTCCATTTTGCTCCAAAATCCGCCAAATTACCTACAAATGCAATAAGAATCCGTGTAGACATCTATTCTAGCAAAGTATGCAAATATAAGCTCAGATGCTATATGGATTCATGTTTATGCATGCAAAAGAAAGGGAAAATCTACCTATATGCAAGGCTATATTAAGGACATAATTCATGTTATCAATGTTTCCGACTTGTAAGGCTGTCACATGTTGTACATTTATGCAAATATAATTTATACTTTCAATGTATTTTATTTACATTTGTGCATTGTTGTAAGATTCTAATAAAATTGTTGTCAAACTATAGTTGGGACTCATTTTGAGGTCCTAACCAGTAGCCCCCGAGTTCTGAGAATCTTGGTTATTACATTGTCAATCTAAAAATTCAACTACTTAATCATGACCTAGAATACCCCATTCGCCTCTCATGACCAAATAATTTACAATCTTCTCTTTGTATTCATTCATGCCCTCTTTCTTGATGGATTACATATTTTTTTTAAAAGCAAGTGCTTGTATAAACTTGATTGTGTACACTCCACAATTTTCTCTGTGCACATACAAAATAAAATGTATTTACCATTTTTATTTATAAATTATTCATGTAGTATAATTTATTTTCTTACCATTGACTTTCCCTTCACAAGGTTGCAATCAAGTATGACCTTGTGTGTTTTGTATTGTTCAATCCTTAAATGATTCTGAAACAACATTTTTATGTTGGTAATGATAATGTGAGCATGAAAATGCTGAAACTTATTTCGAAGGCCAAACTTCATACCAACAAACATAAGGCAAGTGACATACAGTATCTCAACTACATTGTTGTTTACTTTCCTTCAACCAATGAGGTTTATAATAGTATGGATAAGGGGCAGATAAGACGGCTTTCGGATCCGAGATTAATTCTTAGATTCTTTTTCCAATCGAAAAAGTTTTTCTCACTCAATTTTTTTTCTTAACTATTGAGCGGAGGGAAATTTTCATATTATCGTTTGACATTATATCTTCAAAATAAAAGAAAATAACATGCAAATTGATATGTGTTTGAAATACAAATACTTAAAATTATACAATTTTAAAATAAATAAAGAACTAATTAGGGAAATAGGACCCTTTAAAATTATTTTTTGTAAACTAGGCCTCTATATAAAAGAAATAAAAAATAGGTACGGAAACTAGAAAATAGGGACAATAATTTCTTTAATTGAAATGATGGTGATTAGATGTTTACTTTTGGTTTAAATATTTTTTTTACATGTTTACCATTAATTTTCGTTACTGTAGCTAGTTTGATGAAATTTTCAAGTTTTAATTTTTTTGGGTGACATTGTTTTCGTTACCCAAATATGAATTGTAGTATTTTTTCATTATTGGGTATATGTTTATTTTTTTTTGGCATGTTTCTTATTGTTGAGTATGCTTAAAGTGATATTTTTGGATATATTTTATAGTTATTCAAATTGTGTTACAAGGACCAAATGTCATTTGGTATTAATGTTTGGGTACAATATTGATTTGTGTAAATTTTGGTTATGAAAAATTCAAATTGGGTATGCTTTTATACGTATATTGGTTTTGTAGTATATTTCTTATTATTAAGTATATTTAAAGTGATATCGTGGGTATGTTTTATAATTACACAAAATGTTTTATAATGATCAAATGTCAAGCGAATTTTTGGGTAATGACCTAATGTCATTTGATATTGATGTTTGTGTACAATATCGAGTTTTGAAAATTTTGGGTATGACAAATTTAAATTGGGTATGGATTTTGTATTAAGTGATATTTAAATTGTATATAAATATAAAATATTATCCAATTTATGGATATTGTTTTATTTTGATATTTGATTTATTGGGTATGTTGTTTTCGAGTATGTTTATGTACTTTGACATATTTACTTTTGGGTATGATTGTGACATTATTTGGGTAAGCGAATTTTTGAGTAAACGGATTTTTTCTGGGCAGAGGGTTGCGCTTTTTTGGCCTCAAATTTCCTCCAAATGTCGATCAAAAGTGTCACAGTCAGCACTCACATCAGCCATCACTCATTAGTCATCACTTTTGTAAACTTTTTGTCCTATTTATGAATTATTCTAGTAAAGTAGGAGTCTTATTTCTCAATTTATAATTGGTAGGCCCTAAATTTCAACTCTAATGTGTAAAATGTCCTAAATGCCAATTCAGCCCACATTTTATTTAAGTTTCTTATGAACAAAATAATATTACGATTTAATTACAGACAATGCCCAATATCCATTAATTAGAACTTGTAATAGTTGTTTGCCCCATGCCTCGAATCCAAGCTTTGCGTTTTTTGTCTATTCTTGGGTTTGTCAAATTTGGAATTAAGCAGTAACTGATTGGAAGAAGACATTAAATAATGCAAATCTGTGTACGTGGAGCATACGGTGTCATTTGTAGTAAAACTTGCATATTATATATATATATATATATATATATATATATATATATATATATATATATATATATATATATATATATATATATTCTAATTAGTGGGTTGTTTGGGTAGAACCTACCCCGATTAGAGTTGCGTTGGCATGGGGCTCTTCAATAATTATAATTGACCTCGACAACAGCATTGATGTTTAATTTGACTAAACACTACTCCCAATTTTAAACTAATTAATTATTAATTCATACAATTGTGTGCTCTCTTTTTTTTAAGCTCTACACATCATTGCATCGAAAGGATTCTCTTAGTTCCTCCAGCTTAGCCTCACACTTATGCTTAGTTTATAGGTATCTTCTCTACCTACTTTAACAACGGATAAAGAATAAAGGTAAAATTAATTAAAATATCTCAAACTAAGGAGGGTGGTAATTTTCTACCATAAATTAGTAAGAGGAATTAAAATAACTCAATTTTCAGTATACATAGTAATACGGTGCTATAAAATATTACTTTGGTCAAAATTTTGGGAGAAATGGTGAATTGTCATTCTAGTGGCACGTGAGTTAGATTTATTTGAAAATAAAAAAAAACAAAATTAAAAAATATAATGTATTCCTTTTTATAAATGAAATTTGAAATACTCATGCGACAAAATTTCACAAAAAAACCCTAGCCGCTTTCCCTCTTCTTCATACCTTCTCACCTGCTAACCCTTGCGTCATGGCCGTCACGCCTCTCTCTTGGAGGAGCAGTCGAGCCACCAACACCGGCGCTTTCCACCAGCGACTACTTTCTCTGTCCGACTCTCTTCTGAACTGGGTAGGGCTGCTGGGTTGTCGTCTTTCCACGCCAGCAAGGGGCCGTCGTGAGGAGGGAGATTCTTCAGCCGGAATTCGCAACGAGCATCTCCGGCTGTCCTTACCGCCGCCAAACGCTGGAGTCTCGTTTTCTCCGTGGATCCGCTACCGCCGGGATTCCGTCACCACCACGAGACCGACGCTTTGACTTTTCATCTTCAATGCTCCGTCCGCCACCACAGCCACCACCGACTATCATCCGAATGATTTCCCAGTCCGAACCACCATTGTTTTCCAACTGCTTTGTCTGCAGATCCAGATCCGGACTTTTGTATCTCTTGCACAGGACGTTGGTCCTCTAGGAAGACCAAGCTCCTCCATAGGTCGTCTTCTAGGATCCTAAAGGTAAGTCATGAGAGCTTTTGCTCTTGTGAGTGAAAATAATACTCCCTCTTATCCAAATTTTCTGACGTTGAAGGCACTAAAAATTGATCCAAAATTATGACGTTGGAAATTAATTTACTCCCACTAAGTGTTGGGTTGTGCATGCACCTCAATAAAGTTTGTTGGAAATTAATTTACTCCCACTAAGAAATTTGTAATTATCAATGAAGAAGAATATATATGCGTGCATGCATCCCTTCATATCCCTAATTAATGCTAAATTAACAAAACCAACACAAAATCAATAAATAAAAGGTATTCAAAGTGGTTAATTAATTAAAAGAAAAGAGTGAGTTTAAGATAATTACAAATTTCTTAATTGGCGTGCAAGAGCCTTCAACGTCAAAAAATTTGGATCAGAGGGAGTACGTTTTTTGAGAATAACTCATACAAACAAGAACAAAGGAACGAAACCACCGGTGAACCCGGATCAACTATTGGCCATTTTGGCTTTCGACCTATTTGCGCTAAGCAATGGAAAATCCTCAATGTATACACTAATGACGCCATTCTAGTAAGATAGAACCACAAAGCACATGCTGTTTTTGTGTGTTTGATAGATTGTGGTTGTATGCTAGATTAGGTGTTTGTTCTCAATCTCTTTTGACTGAAATTGTAACCTTGTGGTTATCATTGGTTTCTTACCTATGTAACATGAACTTTGAACTTATGGTTTTCTGAATCTTTTAATATGGAAAGAATAACTTTTTGGCTTGCTCTACTAACCAATATGCAGTACTGCCCTATATCCTTGCTATTGTGGACTTGGTCCAAAAATTTCTACAATAGTTTGCTCACAAAACTCTCCAAAAATTCAGAACTAATTTCTACATGAAATTCTCAAGAGTTCTTCTATTGTTTGTGGTCATTGGGTTCCGCCTGGCTATACAGCCGGACTCCGACCACCGCTAACTAGCCCCTCCCTAGCAAACTCTAGATCTTAACTAGTTTGTGATGAAAAAACAAACAAAAAAAACAATTATTTCTATAAAAGTCCATATAGTTGTGATGATAAAAAACAAACAATTGTTCCTATAAAAGTCCACAAAGAACAACTCAAACCTGATCTACTGTGCATTTAAATCGAGAGCTTCATGATTTGGAGCTTTCATGGCCCTCTTCAAGCTCGAACGTGAACAACGTTCCTATTTGAACAAATTATCTCATGAAATCCTTTCAAGAAGATAAAAAAATAGAATGTCCAAAATTCTTCTCCTGAAATCTTTTGCATCTGGTTTGATGAACAACCATGATAGACTTAAAGTCATCCTTATCGACGCTAAGATCGTGAATGACAACGAATAGACATTGACCAAGAGTTATAGCCAAGATTCAATTTTTCTGGCCAAGACTAGCACGATAAGGGTAAAATATTTTCATATCTTTACAACCCATCACAAATCTAACTTCAAAGGAACCAAAATCGATCAACAATAATATCTAAAACTAATTCCTGAACAATAAACTCAAATCCAACTTTACCAAAACATTTGAGAGAGGTCTCGAATCATTTCCAAACTGAGACAAACGGTATAACAATAGATTACTAATGATCATTCATCTCATCTTTGTTTTGAGGAAAAATCATCTTCATCTCTAAGGTGCGAAGATGATAGATGAATAGTTTTCTCCTTTTCTTTGTTTTCCACATGTTTTTATGTCCGATTTGTGATTTTAGGGTTTTAACTTTTTCCTTTTACGATGCCTCCTTATCGGTGTGTTGGACTTTCATATCCTTTTCTTAGTTTTTTTTTTCATCCGTGCGACTCTTTCTCTTCTTCTGTTGAGTCTGCTTTCATTGTCAACTTGTGGTTTTATGAAGATGAAATTTTTACAGTTTTTGTTTTCTATTTTTTAACTACTTTCGGGTTGGTTGTTTATAATAGTGTTTGAGAGAGTTAATCTCCTTCGTTGCTTTTTCTTTTTGTTGACCTTTTTTTTTTTTATTTTTTTTTCCTTAACTTACCTTCTAGTTTGTGTTTTCCTTTCTCTTGTTTCGTTTTTCAAGGTTTATCTTTATTTAAACCTTTTTTTTTACTTAATCTTCGATTCCTTTTTTTGTACCTCTAATCTTCAACCTTGTTTGAAATTTTCCTTAAAACCGAATTAGGTAAGAACAATTGGAACCTAGAATCCTGAACCTTTTATCTTTTCCAAAACCTTATTTTGACCCCAAACAAACTTGTTGAAGGAAATTATCCAACAACATTTAATATTTGAGTAAAGTGAGAGAACAAGAGGAACAAGGGAGAGGGTATGTGGATCTCTCATATTAAATATTTTTCTCTAGCCATTCTCGAATAATCGAATATACTCAATTAACAATATCAAGTAACCAAATATCCTTGAACAACCTTGAGCGGATTATGCTCATATGATCAAACTTAATTTAGTGTAATGCTTTAACGTCTGACTATGTTTGGTATATTTACCTCATAGTGTCTCACCGACTATTCTGGATAAGTTGAGGATAATAGGAGAGGCAAACGCTTGTTTGATGCCCCTCTTTGTCTTGATCTACTTGTGAACAATTTCCTTTTAACAAACCATCATATCTATATCTGAGATCTATCGACCCTATTGATAGTGGTGAAAATTTGTTTCTTCATAGAACTGAAATTTTATTTTCAATCTTTTTGTTGAGAAAAGTTGTTTGAACTTCCGGAAAAATCATGAAGCTTTAGACAAGTATCTCATGGCTTATGAACAACGACTTTGGTCATACCACCTAACTGTTTCTTGACCAATAGTCACAAATTTCGACTATTTTTGGTCTATGGAATTTGATTGGAATAAAATTTTTAACCAAAAACTTATAAATTGGAAATGATTCTCCTTATTTGAACCAATCTTTATAGTTGCGAACTAATTTGAGCAAAAATCTCCTTATGAACAAATTCGTGAGTTTTGTTGAGGTGGACATTAGCATGTTCTTGTTTTCAAGCTCTCCTACAGATTTCGGTGTATGTATAGAGTCGTGTCTGGACTGTGGTCGTGGTAGTGAGCTGTCATGACGGTTTCTTTTGATGGGAGGCTCTTTCCCAAATTCTCTTCTTTCACTTCCCCCAGGAGTTCGTGTCTTGTTGTACATGCATCTGGCGGTGCTATTCTGATAGTGCTTGGCTCGCCCATTACCCGCTTCATCTTTGGAAGATGCTCTACATTTTCGTGCTTTTGCCCTCCTCCGGCTTCAACCTACTTATCCTTGTCTCCATTATGATCTTCTCGGACATCTCCTCCTTGATCTCCGCTTTGATCAGCTTAGTGCTCACCACTTTTCTTGAATTTCAACACCGTAACATATTGACATACGTTGTATGGTTTCGCGTCAGGGGCTAGTGACGAGGTGCTACCGGAAGCTGTTGAAGACCACACCCTTTTGGATGCTTTGGGTGACCGGTCTTTATAGACTGCTCCCTTTTCCTTACCCTTGTATCAATAAATAAATAAATAAATAAATGAAATTTGAAGAAGCAAGCCGTCCATCTATCTTTTTCCCACCTGCATCTTCTTCTCTTTGAAATTCAAACCTCCAAATTATTTTTTTTTTCAAAAAATTAGTGTAAATACCCATCTTCCTCGACCATTTGTCTCTGTATAGACGCTTGGTTGGTTTTTTTTTTCTTCAAGATTATGGTCTTTAAACAGGTTTCAAAATGGGTTCCGAGTCACTTCCCACAACTTTGAAGTCGCCGGTGGAGCCACTGGCGGCGGTGCCTCCTCTGCCGGTGTTTGCTGCAGGAACATTGGCTTTTGTTTTGTCCATCCTCTTCCCCATTGCCTTAGTCTCTTCTCTTACCCTCTTCTTTGTTTTCTAATAATATGAGTTGTTAATCCCACTTCACAAGAATGGATGTTTGCTAGTAGTTCCGGCTATTGGCTTACCCGGTTTGATTTCCACACGCTTCACCCTTTTCTGGTTAATCAACCGGTGAACTCTGAATTTTTCAATTTACAACCCTTCCGATATCCTTCTAATGTCTTATCGATGAGTTTGAGAGGCAAAAACACGAAATCAATCTCTTTCTTCATCGTCTTGTCGTCGTAAGCAACAACCTCGTTGGGATCGCCAACAAGACCACTGAAGCCTTCCATCTCCATGGCTGTTTTCTTTTTCATTGGAAATATGACAAAACCCCCCAATTTTTATGGTTGTTTATGGATGTAGGATGAAGAAATCCCTAAACGATTTACCAATTTGATTTTAAATCGATTGCAAATTATTTTTCTTTTTCTTTTGTTTTTTTTTATTCCAAAAAAGTACAACTCAGATGCCACTAGGATGACAAGTAACCATCTCTGCCGAAAAATGGACGGAGTAAAATTTTATAGCACTGTATTATCACCTATACTAAATATTGGAGTTTTTTATTCATCTTATAAGTTTGTGTATAAGTTTGTGGTATAAAGTTATCCCCTCTTTAGTTTAAGGTATTTTAATAAATTTTTGTCAAGAATAAAAGATGTATACTTCTTCGAATTAATGCATTAACGATGTGAGATACATTATCAAAGCTTTATGTTTTTCATTTCAAATAAATGGATAGAGATGGAGAAATATTTTCGTTTCAATATATTTTGTTCCACTTAATTTGATTTTCGATTCGCAATCAGGAGTTTGAACTGTTCAAATGTCAAACAGAACCTAGATTGGAGTTTAGAAATGCCTTTAGTGATATTAAAGTTATGCACGAGAGATCCTACCTAGTAATGCAAGCAAAACAACAAACCATGTCAACTCCATTCATTACCCAAATCGAATCGACTTGATGAACCGTGGACCAAATCGATTTGTGCCCGGGCCGACTCGACTTGTATGCCTCAAGTCGACTCAATTACTATATGTTATCGACTCTTCCTAATTGACGTGCGACATGACCTAGATTTTTCTTTTCTTTCTTTTTAAATGGGCTTTGGGCCTTTCTAGACCATATATATAACTTAAATATGAACAAAAGTTATAACGATAAGGCGATAAATTTACCAACGTCAACCGTATTCGTAATGCGTAACCACGGTGGTTACGCATTGCCAATGCTGACAGAATAATCACGGTTTCGAAACCCACAACCGCAGTAGTTACAGTTTCCGAAACCGTGATGTTTCTAAACCCTACAAACACGCATCCGGAACGAGTAGCCGCCATCGTATCTCTAATGCAATAAAAAGTCGAACCCAAGGGCGACATCGAAGAAGCGAAAGGGAAAATACTCGAGAACAAAGACGATGGATCTAACGTGGTGACGAAGGACGACCTTTCCGCACGCAGAAACACACGTACTCCGATGGAGGTAACAATTACAAGTTTTACGGTATTTTAGGTCGGAATCGGAAATGAAATGATTTTGTTTAGGTTAATTTGAAATGAGATATTTATGTTAGGTTAGGTTGAGATTGAGTAAATTTTGGTTAGATTAGGTCGGAATCGGAAATAAATGATTAGGAATAAAGCTCGAACGAACGACTCCAATAGCGTTCGTCCGAAGAAAATAAAGTGTGACAACCACAGTTACGAGTTTCATAAGCGTGGTTGCCACTTGCATAGACTTTGTATTTATAAACTTAAATTTCGAAGGAAGTTAATATTAATTTAATGGCAATCTGGTAGATGGTAAAATAGAGATGATGGGTCATGTTTATAAAATGTAGAAAGAAGCGATGCCGTCCATGAACCGAAAGAAGCAAGAATCTTAATATTAATTTAATGGCAATCAGTATTTAAATGAATATTGATACTTGCACGTTATGAGTTGACTGTTTTAAATTATCATCAGATATGGACTTCTCTCTCTGCATATGTATATATGATGATGATGATGATGATGATGATGATGAATAGGTATCAATCGACGAAGGTAGAAGAAGAAGAAGAAGATCTGTTGATGGCGCCGATTGCAAGGAGTATTGGAATGCTCATAGTTTACATCTTGTTTCTATCGAACCCCGAAGCGTACCGCCGGAGGATGCATCATCAACGCAGCACTGCAATGGGGATCTACTCTCCTCTCTTCTTCTAGCTGCTACATGCTCCATCATCATTGTATGAGATACCACCATTCACCTGTAATTCTTATTTCATTACTCATTATACATACCTATCCTCCCTCTCTACAAATAAGCCTACAATTGATGAGGAGTATTTTGGTTTACCGATGTGCTATTCGTTTCTTGTTTTCAATTGGACAAATTCTCAACAAGCCTAACATTTCTCAACTTCTTCAATTCAGATGAAAACTTAGAAAATCCACTATTTGTAAACTTAATATATTTTCACAATATCTTCATGTTTATTTTCTTACCTAGATTATCATAATCAACTATATTACACAAATTTCCTTACATAACCTAATAATCAAAAGGATTTTTTTAACAAAACACCAAATGTATTAACATACACAAATACCCTAATATTTACAAGAATTATTATAATAAATTACATAAATGCACAAGAATTGGTTACCATTGCCACAAATATTTGAATACATATAAGGTTAGGGCACTATCAAGTATTAGTTTTACACTATATTTTGTGATCATAATTACAATAATCAATGTGTGTTTAAATAGGTCCATAATATTTAAATAATAGAAATACTAAAGATAAAAAATATCAGGCATAAAATTATATGGGCCTAAAACAACGGTCCACTATACAACACTTCATGCTTCACAGTCCAACATTTTTAAACTTGATTGTCTTGATGCTCCAGATAAATGTCCAACAATAATAAACAAGGTCCTCTTTCTTATTTACCCGGTAGAGAATAATAATGGATGTGTAGAAGGAGGTTTGGGCCCAGTGTTTTTTATTTCTTCTTGGATTGATTTAATAATTGATCATCCAAATCATAGATGCACAATTAAAAGGTAATTACATTAATTTTCAAACCGAAAACTCCATCCAATTGCTTCATCCAAAGTTTCCAAATGTTAACTTTACTCGTAGTTTGTGATGAGTCCAAAAGCTATGTTTTTTGAGTCATCATATTCATGAATTATTTCATATCTCACTTAGTCTGTTTTGTGTTCACATAGAGCATAAATCCTTCCTATTGCAATTTGTTGTGTCTAATATGGTTTGTTTCGTATTTTAGACATTCGAGGCCAAAAATGTGCAAGAACGATGAAAGAATGCCAGGGTACGAGTTTTTATCCTCCTCGAGGTCAAGCATATCATATAAGACATATATATTGAACGAGGATCGAAGTTCCAAGGTTGATATTTGTTGGAAAAACAAGAGTTGAAGAGCCATGTCAAGATTATTGGTGTTGGAGCGAGATTTATTACTATATATATGAGAGATGCCCACTTTCGACCATCTTCTCTTTAAGTTTGGACAATTGTGTCAACAGAAAGTAGTATAACTTCGAAAGAGCTTCGGAAGTACTACTCATGGGTCTTGTGATTCAAACCAGAGAAGTGGAAAAGTTTGTTTTACTAAGTTGTCAAAGATTAACAATAGACAAATCCGGCCTTGTGTAAAACTGAAAAATGGTTCATGTGTTAATCTTATACGCCATGCAAGCCGTATATTATTTAGCATTAAACCGTATTTCTCCTCTATAAAGTGTACTTGTCTCCTGAGACGCCGAAATCATATTCTATCATATCTTATCTTATGTGTATTGTTCGCTCCAAACGGTGTGTGCAAGCTTTAAATTTATAACCCAAGAAATATGCTTAAAACAAGGATGCGAACCCGCAGTGTAGGGATCAATTATAGTAAAAGCAAGAATTCCGGGGTGTCGATCTCAGGGACTTAGGTGAAACAAAGCAAGTATAGGTCGTCAATGCAACTAATGACCACAAAAGCGATTAAAGTAATCAAAAGATGATAATAAGGTCAATTAAAGGAAATATGCAAATTCTAGTGATTAAAGCATCTAGTTGTGGTTCCAACTCAAGATCTCAAGATAAGTGGACAAAGCTGAGATTTTTGCAAAGGAAAGGTGTTTCTAAAGTGGAATAGATCACCGGATAAGTCTCACTACTCACTAATCCCAAATCAAAAGCTCCTATTACCGGGTAAGTCTCAAGGTACTAAGGAAAGGAATTATAATCTCAAACCAACACACCACCTAAGGGAATAGAATCAACCTTTACCAGGTAAGTCTCAGGCTAACTCACAAAGATGGGATGAAGGCACACTCAAACCCCAATAAAGGATAAACCTTTATTACCTACACTTACGATCTTGGGTAAACAAACTAAGGAATCACCGGGTAAGTCTCATCCTAGGCTTGCATTGAACCAGGAAAGGTGTAATAAGAATAGGATTTGGCAAACTTTAACACTTAACTCTCAGTTACGGATCAGAAAAGGTTACCTCGGCCAGTCAAGTTCCACCCCGGCCGAGATGTTCATCGACTGAACGAGATGTTCTAGGGTTTAGGATAAAGACTCGAGCTTTCAGGGTCCTACTGGGATTAAGATTATTCTATCATTGTTTTCCCACAACTTTCAGCCAATCACCCTAGAATCGCACAAGGAAATTAGCCACTCATCATCATGAAAGCAATAATCAAATAATTGAGAAGGGAATGAATATTTGAACACAAAAACCTTAAGAACAAGGCTTCAATAACTGAATCAAATATCAAACAAATCAACGTTCCTTGGATCACAAATCCAACAAGACAGTCAAACCAAAGGGAATCTAAGAAAGTCTTACAAATCCCCTCAAAAGCTATATCCGAACTATCAATCCTTCCTTGATTGATCTTCAATATTCCTTCCTTTCTTCAAAGCTTTCAGAAAATCCTCTCTTTGTTGGTTATTTTCAGCCTCCAAGCATGGTTGAACTTGTGTAAAATCCAACCCTTTATATAGTAGAATTATCTTCCAAAGATAATAATATCTTACAAAAGATAATATCCTAATAAAATATATCTTATCTCTTAAATAGATCTCTCAAATATATGATCTTCCTTCCAGAAATCCAGCCCAAAAATATAAGATCTCTCCTTCCAAAAATAAAAGATCTCAGCCAAATAAAATATATCTCACCGCGTTAGGGTATTCGCCTCGGTCGGGGCGCTCCTCTAGATCACCTCGGTCGAGGTGACACTGTAGCTGACCGAGGTGAATCTCAGCTGAAGGTGAAATCTCTCAAATCTGGTCCAAAGTAAATCTTCTTTGTTAATTTCTTGCTTCCCGAGTTCTCTTTTAAGCTCCTGAATGTAGCTCCTATGACTCCTTTGCTCCTTAGCTCCATTTCAATGCAAAACGTGCCATTTTACCTACGATTACAACGAAACTTGGTGTACACCTCGATTCCCGTAAAGGTAGATGAAACAACAATATAATCACATAATATACATCCAAACATGCAGATTATTGAAGATAAAACGTCTAAACAAGTCCCAAAATAATAACTATAATACATGCTATCAAAATACCCCATACTTGTCCCTTTCTTGTCCCCAAGCAAGTTCCAAATCTTAAGTACAAGATAGAATGGATTATAAGTCATAAAGATCAATGAAAAGTATTTCAAAATATTTTTGGTGGTGTGCTCCACTCATAGATCACTCTAAGAGAATGCTTCATGGTGTTTAAAATCAAAACACGATCAAAACATTTTATAGATATAAGAAAGTTGTTCATCTTTGCATAAAATCATAGAATGCATAATAAATCATAATTATCGAAATTAATCATGTATAATCTAGTTTAAACCACCAAGTCAATCAACCAGCTCGAGGTCTCAAGGGCTTTTCAAGAGAAGGTCAAAAAACGTGTAAGGGTGGGATGTATATAGGGAATGTGGTGCTAGAATCCGAGAAAAGGATTTTACTTCACTTGCTTTGAACTTCAACATCTTCCACCAATAAGCTTTGCTTATTTACTTTTTACTTTACTTTTTGGGATGCATGGACAGAGGTGCACAATAACCGAAGCCTAGGAGATCAGCAATTATCAATTTCTCGAGATGCCTCAAACCCTTGATGCACATACCATGACCCTTTAGAAATATCTCTCAGTCCGAATTTGGCAAGACACAAACACCCGGCTATGTGAATAGTGCCGAGTTACTCATCATCATGATTGACTTTCCCAAACCTATTTGTTTCTTTCTAACTTCCAGCCAACATCTCAACTTTTCTTTCACTTGCTTCCAAATTCCCGGATAGGTAAAGGGATGCAAATATATATATATATGAGGGGCTAAGCATGATCAAGAAGAAGAAGAGAAGAGAATGATTTGCCTTAATCATCCCAGGAAGAAGGTGAGAGAACTCATCATGTGGTGTCAACCTTCAAATTCAACATAATTTTGATAAAAATAAAGTATTAAACATGCCAAGAATTTCAAACAAAGCATTTAGCAACTTAAACATATCATAAAACCTTTCAAACACATAAAGATTTCAAAACCAATTTGCAAACAAAATCATCACTGAGGTCATATCCAGAAAAGAAGCACAAAAATCGTTTCGAAAATTGTTTCAGTTAATCGCCTCGGTCGAGATGTTTTATGTCAACCGCGGTGAAGTACCTCGTTTGGCAAGAGTCATCCCGGTCGAGGCCATAAAATTTTTTTCTTAACTAGTTTTTGACGTTTTTCTCAATCAGATAACCTGTATGCATGCATGTAATCTTAGATAAGCAAGTAGAGCATAAAGAAAAATCATAAAAAGTCATAAAAGTCATACATAGTGTCAAATAAGATACATCCATACCCCATACTTGGGACACATTGTCCCAATGGGTCAAAATAAGTCTAGAAAATAGAGTACTCACTGGACATAAGCTGAGCTGCATAAATAATAAAGAAAAGAAATCCCTGGAAGCTCTAATCCTTATCTGCTGGTGGTGGTGGTGGATACGGGACGTAAGGATGTTGGGATAGATAAAAAGGGTAGCCCATAGTATGTTGGAACTGTATCTCCAACATCCGGCGCTGGTAGTGCTGGCTCTCCCTCATCTCCAACATGTCCAAGGATAGGGCGGCGTAAGAGTCGATCATCTGATCCGTCAGCTCGTCAATCCGTCGATGAGCTACGGGATCCCTCTGTCTACGGACTCTGCGCATAGCAGGACGTGATAGTGCTGTAGCTGCCTCCTCCTCTATAGCCTCGTCGTCTAAGTCGACAACTGGCACACTAGGGCCCGCTGTATCTGTCCCTGTCTCCATGACAGCACCGCCATCATCGTCCTCATCCTCCTCCTCCTGCACCTGAGCTGCTGCGTCTCTAGCATTCTCAATGTAAGGTATCCACGCGGTAGACCAGTACTGTGGATTGTAGACTGAGAACTGGGCTGACCACCTAATACCCTAAGGGGCAGTCTGCTCCCATGGCATCGCCACATATGGTGTAGTGAGTCCACGAGGAACCAGAATCCTCCTCGTGATCATCTCCTGTAATCCTAGCAGCTTTGCAGCCGCCACCAACGTACATGCACTAAGGTCCAGATCCATGACAGTCGCTTTATGAGTCACTAGGCCGCCATAACAGATATCTCCCTTCCCCTTAGCCTTGATCCTATGCAGATCCTCAGCTAGCATCTCCCCAAAATTAGGCACTCCCCTAGTCACCATATAAAATAAACTCAACAGCTCCCCCTGTCTAATCTTTTGGGGCGTCTCAGTACGCGCCAGAAGGGTCTCACTGAATATACGGTGGGCGAGTCGGAAAGCAAAGTGGAAGATGATACGCTCCCTGGAATCTCCAGGTCTCCACCTGTCAGCATGCTCTACAACGTGAGCAATCTGTCCCCAAACCGGTCGAGCTACGGCTCGAGAGGGGAAGTCGGTAACAGTGGAGTCGGGAAGCCAAAAATATCTCTCCACTGGTCCATGAGAACTAAGTAGTTCCGATTCAGCAACCGGTACTTGGTGGCTCTCTCCTCAGGTAAGTGAGTCACAAAACTCACAAACTCTAATGTGGGCTCGAGGTAGGCTGGAGCTCTAATCTCCATGAACTGATCCAGCCCCACCATAGAAACCATCCTCCTCAGATCATCAGCCACATGGAGGCAGTCAAAAGCAGAAATATCCAAAAACCACGGCGCATTCACAGGGCGCACGCATATGCGGTCGAAATCAGCCTGGTGACGCTCGTGGATTACCGGAATGGAAGGTCGGGAAGAAGAAGAAGAAGAAGGTGAGGATCAATCCCTCATGACTAACTGGCGATCAGATTTGGAACTCATTTTTCTCTCTCTGACAGGTCACCTCGGTTGGTGATAGATGATGGAATCACTATCATTTAGGATAGTTTTTAAGAGTCTTTTTATTGCATTTGTGTCGGTTTATGCTACTAACTCCTTGGTCCAGAAGAAGAAGACTAAAAGAAGCTAAGGAAGGAGTTATAAGAACTTAGGAGTGAAGATCGATCACGAAGCAAAGCTTTTGTTACCTCACCGCCCCAGCGGAGCCTTGCCACCGCCCCTGCGGGTGACGCCTTACACCGGAACGCTCCCTACGACTTCACCAGCGCCGACCATGAAGTGTGTCACCGCCCCTGCGGTGACCTGCCCTGAAGAGACGAAGACCAGCTCCCCTGCGCCTTCCAATGCACCCCTACCTACGCCTCAACATGGGAGCTGGAAGATGAAGAGGTTGTGTCACCGCCCCTGCGTTGACATAGGGACGCCCCGGCGGCTTGGCATCAGAAACGTCAGGAAGTCGAAGGGTCAGACGTTTGAAGAGCATTGAAGATCCGCCCCAGCGGAATTACTTAGCCGCCCCTGCGGCCATGAAGAAGATCAAGCATTTTTGCCTTCACCGCCCCTGCGGACCTGAAGGCCGCCCCTGCGGTTTAACGCCAGAAGCTTTACTCCGGCTGTTTACACCACCTTTATGGCATTAAAGGTGGATGTTTTAGGCCGGCCATTTACTCCTATTTACTGTCTTTTGTAGTATAAATATTCCTTGTTTGATTGCTAGAAAACCATCTTGTTAGCCAACAAATTATCCACTTAGACTATCTTACTTCCTTTATAATGAGTTGCTAACTCCCTTGCTACATTGGGTTGGTTTGAAGCTGCGTTGTTACTTTGGTTGTAAGTTCTTTTTAATATAAGTTTTTATTCAGTAATGCTTTGTGTTTCCTTGATCTCCATTGTCTAATTGCATGTTTACTATTGCTTGAGATTGATCACCTTAGGTTCAAAAGTGCATGCAAACAACTAGGATTAATAGGTTCCGTGTTTGGGTCTTTAATCTAGTAGCAACTTTAAGTAATAACTGTAGTAGCTAGGATTTTCGAATTTTAATTAATGTTGATTAACTTAATCGTTTATAGTAATTGACATATAACTCGCGAAGATTTCTCAAGTGATGAGTATGAGTCCCACCGTTATGTTCCTAGCGTAATTTTGGACGTTTGGGGAAATTTTTACTTTTTCCTCGGGTAATTATTTTTACCCTCCGGTGTTATTTGGAGCATTTGGGAGCTCCAATTAATAAAAATGCAGTTGAGAGAAATGATCAGGACATCGGATATGTCCTAGATATGAAATAACATGGAGAGGCAAAACGGCCAAAAGAGTCGCTATTTCGTTTCTTAACGGCTAAGAAAGACAGCTTAGGAATACACATTTTCCGAGGTAGTTGTGGAATAATTATCCCTACAATATTCCATATTTAATATTCCAATCTCGAGAAGTTTGGAGAAGGAGGTTCGGTCCGCCTTTGGATCGGTTAAAGGATAATTATCGACTTTGCTAAAGGATAATTATCGTCTTCACTATAAATAGCGGAAAATCCTTTATTAATTCATTTCCTTTCACGTTTCCTCGTAAAAGCTCTGATTTCTCTCAACCTTCAAACTCAGATCTACTCTCTGTTTCTAATCCGATTTCAATTCCGTTTGAGTTTCTGGATTCCTCTCTTCATTCTCTTCATATCGGTACCGAGTTTTTGCATTTCCGAGCAGATGAAGGGTTGGTCGAGCATATATGTCACCAGGCAGGTTCCGTCGCTCAGATTCCGGTGAATTTGATGTTGTCCATGCGTAGCTTGCGTCGCTGTGATCCCGATTCTTCTTTGAGATCGTGAATCCGGTTAGTAACGAATAAGTTATGAATTTATTCGTTTTCCGTACTACGATTTGGCCTAAATTGACTTTAGGCTTGTCAAAATGGATAATTAGAAATTCCATTATGGTCGTTATATTATTCTGGTGATTATGAGTTGTTTGTTTGATGAAATCTGATGACAGGGGGTTAGAAATTGCCTGCGGGCAAAATGTTATTCTGGCGAAATCTAATTAATTAATTAAAGGTTAATTAATTAAATTAGGATTCGAATTGAGATTGAGGAATGTTGATTAGATACTACCTTTTAGATTTGAGGAATTGTGAGTTATGCTGAGATATTGAGGTTTAGTTGGTTGCGAGGCTTATAGATTGATTATGATCCTTATGGATCCCTTGGGTCTAGGTGTGACCTTTTTGATTGATAGGAGTATTGATATCTCCTTCTGCCTTGTTATTAGGCAGTGTCCCTTTCAGGATTGGAGGTTGATCGTGGTTGTGATTGTACGAGGTTGAGGTAAGTCCGTAGGACTTAGCTACCATCCCTATATTGGGTGTTTGCATGAGTGGTGTGTGCTTTATATGTTTGCTATGATAGCATGAGTTGTCGTATTTAGCGACCTATGTTCTATTGACTGTCCCACTGCGTGGCTGTGATAACCTTTCCATTTCATCCCGCCGTGGAGTCTGGGAGGTTCTCTAATGTCGGGCCAGACTGGTTTACAGGAAGGGCACAATCCACTCCCATAGGGTACACGGATTGTGTGACCGATACTCGTACAGCTGGACATTGCACTCAGAGGCGGGGATATATCGGTCCTCGTGTCACATACTTTCATCTATCTATATATATACGATTTGAGTGAATGACTATTATATAAAGATGATAAAATGGGTAAATGTGTGATAGCATGCTGATGTGTTTATCTTTCATGATTGTGCTTGTGCTTATGCATTACCTTATATATGTATGGTGAGCTAACGGTTTTATACCGTGTTGTAGATGTTTGCAGGATAGGCGCTGCTGGGTGATCTGACAGGGTGACAGGCCGAGGACTCTCGTACATTAGGTGGTTGGTTTTAGGGTTGTTTATGTTTTCTCTCCCGCGTGAGGGTGATGTCTTGTTTTCCCTCTTGTGTGAGGATGTCGTTTCATACTCGGCTATGTTGTTGTTTACCTTTGGTTATATAGTTTATACGGTTTTATGTATTTGTTTTTATATCTGTCAGTGCCATGTTGTAAGGTCCAGTGAACTTGTTGTCAGGCTAGGGTCAGGATCCATTGTGAGATCCTAGCCCAATGTGGCATTCCGAGTTCCGCTGATTCGGGGTGTTACAGAGTTGGTATCAGAGCCGAGGTTGACAATAATGGCACTTGCTACCTGCAATAAGGTCTGATAGGTAAAATAAACAGAACCCAAAAGGGGTCTGACGTTTTAAAACGTCTTTGGTTTTAAGTGTGGTTTTGGGTTAGAATGTACGAGAAGTCGTCACCTCTGTCATGGATCTCTGCAGCGTAGATATGTATATAAATGTGTATATTATGGATTATGTGGATGTATTATATATATATATATCAATACATATGGCATATATATAGCCTTGTAAGCTTAGGTGCGTATATCCTACAGATGGCTCAGACTAGAGAAGTATCTGTAGTGGGACGAGGTAGGGGTACACCCCCTCTTCCTCCGGTAACGTCAAGATAGGGACCAGTTTCCGCTGTTGTTTCGCCTATGGTAGAGAATGAGTTTGAAGAGAATGATCATGTCTCCATGAGCAGATCCGAGTTTCAAGAATATATGCGCCAAGTATATGAGGCAGTAATAGGGGTTAGACCTACACCGGATCTACCAACATCTGTGGGACCTTCTTCTGCCAATATGATGGGAGGTGGTCAGAAGACCCCTCAGCAGCAGACACAGGGACAACAGAGAATCCCAGATCGTTAGCCTACTCAGGGATCCGTTCTAGACCGAGTAGAGATAGAGGTCGTGGTGGGAGTGCCATAAACACTAGAAGAGCTCAGGGTAGAGCCTTGTAGCTGAGAAGTGTAGAGGAGTCTTCCGTACCAGTTATAGTTGTGAGACGTTTATGTCTCATCTGTGGCTATCCAGATCATTTGCGCTTTGAGTGTCCCTTAGCACCGATAGCTTGCTTCACCTGTGGTGAACTAGGCCATCTGGCCGCTTTTTGTCAGCAAGGTGGTGTTTCTTCTCAGCAAGGCCTTCCTCTTTCCGGTGCAGAAAGAGTGGAAGTAGAGGCTATGGCGATGACCTCTGTGATACCTGAGGAGCATAGACCCAAGATTTAGTGATGATATATAGTGGAGCTTCTGGTGTTAGCTGTACGGGTACCATTCTTGTTAAAGGTTTACGTAGTGGAGTTTTGTTTATTGTGAGTGCTATGCACTTCATGTCTTTCGATGCATGCGTTAATAGTTGACTGTGGAAACATTAGAATATAGACTTTCCTTTACATGATTACTAGTTAGGGGTCTGAGGTACCCGCGAGATTGTGATTGTCCCATTCATTCAAGGACTTGTGTATGGTTTATAGACTTCTTTGTCATGCCTTAGGTGCATGAGGAAGTCACTATGTGTATGGTTTGGATGAATAAATATGATGCCATGTTAGATATCAGTTGGAAGGTTGTTACAATCTCTACCGAGACCGATTAGACAGAGGTCTTCCAAGGTTACGACCTTTGAAGAGATGAGTCTTGTCATTAGTGCCGTATGAGCAGCGAAGTTGATAACACAAGGAGGTGATGTTTTCTGATGTTATGATATGAAGAAGATAGTTCCACGTTGGAGGATATTCCAGTGGTTTATGAGCTTATAGACGTGTTACTGAACCGTCTAGTTGCCACCTTAGCGGAGTGTGGACATTGTTATCAAGTTAAAGTGTGATACGACACTGATTGGGAAGACCCATATCATATGGTGCTTGTTGAGATGTTATAACTGAAGGATTGAAGAGTGGGCCGAGATGAGCTTCCTTCGCCCTAGTGTATCCAATGTCTTGTATTGACGACCTGATGAATCAGCTTCAAGGAGCAATCGTGTTTTTCAGGATTTCCTTGCACTCAGATTACCACCAATTGAGGGTGAGAGAGCAGGATGTGCATAGGATAGTTGTTCATACCCGTTATGGACACTACGAGTATGTAGTGATGTCATTTGGGTTAACGAATGCCTTAGCAGTCTTTATGGAGTTGATGAATAGTATTTTTGTCGACTTCTTTGAACAGTCGGTGGTGGTCTTCATTGATGACATTTTGGTATACTCTCGTAGTAGAGAGAAGCAGACCGATCATCTGAGGACAGTTTTGCTGATGTCGAGAGATAGAGGGTTGTATACTACACTCTCTAAGTACGAGTGGGATGCCAGTGGTAGCCTTCTTAGGCCATGTTGTCTCCGCCAGTGGGATCTTGGTTGATCTGACGAGGATTGAGTATGTTGCAACATGGACGATACTGATGAACATTAAGGGAATGCGTAGTTTTCTCGGCTTAGCTGATTACTACCCACACTTGTGGAAGGGTTTTGTGAATATGTATCCCTTTACGAGTCTTTTGAGAAAGACCTTCAGAATTGCATGGTCAAAGCAATAAGCCAGAACGTTGAAGAGTAGAGGAGACATTTGACCTTTGCTTCCATTTTGTTATAGTTCGAAGGTTCTGGGGATTCCATAAAATACGGTGATATATCCCAACTACGTTTAAGACGCTTATTATTACAGAGGAGTGGAGTTATGGATATGTAGGTCTACAGTTGAAGACGTGTGAGGAGAACTACCTGACGCCTGATTTAGAGTTAGCAGCGGAGTTGAATAACCACCAACGTTAAGGACTCGAGTTAATCAAGACTTTAACCCAGAGATTCCATACTATTCAGAGAAGTTGAACGTTGTCGCCAACAACTTGAACAGAAAGACGGCTCAAGAGATGATAACTGCGAGGCTGACAGTTCAGCCTCAGCTTTAGAGAGATCCAGCTTGGCTAGAGTTGGACAATCAGTTCCTTAATGAGGATATCCAGTTGGACAATCAGTTCCTTAATGAGGATATCCAGTTATGCCTTAAAGGTTCTACCTGGTCTGTTGGATGAGGTCTAACAGAAGTAGGGGACTTGCCCGACCTTGTTGAAGATGGGAGAGATGATGTCTCGTAATGAGGCACCACAATTCTCCATGAGAGTAGATGGAATGATGAAGAGTCATGACCGCTTTTGTGTACCTACTGATGCAGAGTGAGACATACAATTTTACAATACATTCACTGTATATCTTACTCAGTACATTCAGGTACGAGTAAGAGGTACCACGAGGTGAGACGATTATATTGATGGAGAAGATGACAACCGATGTAATCAGATTTGTGACACTATGTGTGACCTATCAGCAGGTCAAGATAGAACATTTCTGACCTAGAGATGAGCTCCATCCACTACCAGTGCAGTAGTGGAAGTGGTAGGACATCTTTATGGACTTTGTGATGGGATTGAGGCCTAGTGGAAATTTTGATGTATCCGGATTGTTGGTGATAGATTAACGGAGCCGGCACGTTTCGTTCCTATTAGAGAGACGTGGCCAGCGAATGCATTGGTTGAGGAGTACACTAGACAGATAATGAGACTCCATGGTGTACCGAGAACGATCATCTCTGATCGAGATGGACGTTTTACCTTGAGATTTTGGGCAGTAGATACATACTGCTTTGAGGGATGAGTTTACACTTTATGACTGCGTTTCACCCCCAAATAGATGGTTAGTCAGAGAGGACCATCCAAACCCTTGAGATATGTTATGAGCTTATGTATTGAATTGGAAACATGGATGGTTAGATTACCTCCATTAATGGATTTATTATGTGATAATGATTGACGCGCATCTTTTGGGATACCCCCTATGAGGTATTATACATATGTAGACGCCGTATACCTTTATGCTAGAATTGACCTAGCAGTATTAGTAGAATAACACCTGATCCGATTTAGGATTTTATACTTCAAGTAACGCTAATTAGAGGAAGAATGTTGGTTGTACATAGTCTCCATATATCATATGTAGACGAGAGGCGTCGACCTCTAAAGTTCAAGTGAGAGTTCATGACCGGCTAAGAGTATCGCTGCTGTGAAATGTTAGATGTGTTGGCATAAAAGGGAAACCGAGTTTCCAATATGTCGGTTTACTTGGGATCTTTCGAGACACGTGGTGAGTTATGATGATCCAGTGGTTAAGTCGAACCACATCCTTGTTGAGCATTTGGTTACATTCTTGGAATGAGATATGAGACGCTTGCATTCGAAAGACTTTTCCATTTTAAAGGACGTAGTGGTCGAGGTGAGGACCTAAAGAGACCACATGAGAGACTGAGGATAGTATCTTGAGGAACTATCAAGAGTTTATGTCGAGACAGGTCCATCTGTGGGAGCACGAGTAGATCTTAGTGCTATCTTGATGAATGTTGTGCTTATGTGCTTATATGACTTGATGTGTTTATTCCATGCTAGCTGTGATGTGATTTATGATCTTAGTAGATCTTGTTGTGCTAGCGTAGTGTATGTCATAGGTGGAGATGATTATTTCCTCCACGCTATCTGAGTATGATTTATATTTATAGCTGCAGATGGTTCTTTCCTCCATGCTATTTGAGTGTGATTAGGATTCAGCTGGTGATGGTTCTTTCCTCCATGCTACCTTGATGGACATAGTTTTAGTGGAGATGTGATTCCTCCATACGATATATATGATTATAGTTTGCTAGAGACGTATTTCCTCTATGCCTGTGATATGTTTGGGCTAGAGATGTGCTTCCTCTATGCCTTGTGATGTGGTATGGCGAGAGATGTGATTCCTCTACGCCTTTGGGTAGCGTTATGACCCTGTTTTCTGGAGTTGATGATTCCTCCATGGTGACATCGAGGTTATAGATTGTTATAGGTGATGACCTTCTGAACGGAGATGTGATACTTCCGATAGAGAGAGTGAGAGTTATACCTCGGCTTATGGGTCCGAGATGACTTTGGGATTTTGCAAGTTTCGGGACGAAACTTTTTTTTAGGGGTATGTGATGTAATAGTTAGGATTTTCGAATTCTAATTAATGTTGATTAACTTAATCGTTTATAGTAATTGACATATAACTCGCGAAGATTTCTCAAGTGATGAGTATGAGTCCCATCGTTATGTTCCTAGCGTAATTTTGGACGTTTGGGGAAATTTTTACTTTTTCCCCCGGGTAATTATTTTTACCCTCCGGTTTTATTTGGAGCATTTGGGAGCTCCAATTAATAAAAATGCAGTTGAGAGAAATGATCAGGACATCGGATATGTCCTAGATATGAAATAACATGGAGAGGCAAAACGGCCAAAAGAGTCGCTATTTCGTTTCTTAACGGCTAAGAAAGACGGCTTAGGAATACACATTTTCCGAGGTAGTTGTGGAATAATTATCCCTACAATATTCCATATTTAATATTCCAATCTCGAGAAGTTTGGAGAAGGATGTTCGACCCGCCTTTGGATCGGTTAAAGGATAATTATCGACTTTGCTAAAGGATAATTATCGTCTTCACTATAAATAGCGGAAAATCCTTTATTAATTCATTTCCTTTCACGTTTCCTCGTAAAAGCTCTGATTTCTCTCAACCTTCAAACTCAGATCTACTCTCTGTTTCTAATCCGATTTCAATTCCGTTTGAGTTTCTGGATTCCTCTCTTCATTCTCTTCATATCGGTACCGAGTTTTTGCATTTCCGAGCAGATGAAGGGTTGGTCGAGCATATATGTCACCAGGCAGGTTCCGTCGCTCAGATTTCGGTGAATTTGATGTTGTCCATGCGTAGCTTGCGTCGCTGTGATTCCGATTCTTCTTTGAGATCGTGAATTGGGTTAGTAACGAATAAGTTATGAATTTATTCGTTTTCCGTACTGCGATTTGGCCTAAATTGACTTTAGGCTTGTCAAAATGGATAATTAGAAATTCCATTATGTCGTTATATTATTCTGGTGATTATGGGTTGTTTGTTTGATGAAATCTAATGACAGGGGGTTAGAAATTGCCTACGGGCAAAAAATTATTCTGGCAAAATCTAATTAATTAATTAAAGGTTAATTAATTAAATTAGGATTCGAATTGAGATTGAGGAATGTTGATTAGATACTACCTTTTAGATTTGAGGAATTGTGAGTTATGCTGAGATATCGAGGTTTAGTTGGTTGCGAGGCTTATAGATTGATTATGATCCTTATGGATCCCTTGGGTCTAGGTGTGACCTTTTTGATTGATAGGAGTATTGATATCTCCTTCTGCCATGTTATTAGGCAATGTCCCTTTCAAGATTGGAGGTTGATCGTGGTTGTGATTGTACGTGGTTGAGGTAAGTCCGTAGGACTTACTTAGCTACCATCCCTATATTGGGTGTTTGCATGAGTGGTGTGTGCTTTATATGTTTGCTATGATAGCATGAGTTGTCGTTTTTAGCGACCTATGTTCTATTGACTGTCCCACTGCGTGGCTGTGATAACCTTTCCTTTTCATCCCGCCGTGGAGTCTGGGAGGTTCTCTGATGTCGGGCCAGACTGGTTTACAGGAAGGGCGCAATCCACTCCCATAGGGTACACGGATTGTGTGACCGATACTCGTACAGCTGGACATTGCACTCAGAGGCGGGGATGTATCGGTCCTCGTGTCACATACTTTCATCTATCTATATATATACGATTTGAGTGAATGACTATTATATAAAGATGATAAAATGGGTAAATGTGTGATAGCATGCTGATGTGTTTATCTTTCATGATTGTGCTTGTTCTTATGGATTACCTTATATATGTATGGTTAGCTAACGGTTTTATACCGTGTTGTAGATGTTTGTAGGATAGGCGCTGCTGGGTGATGTGACAGGGTGACAGGCCGAGGACTCTCGTACATTAGGTGGTTGGTTTTGGAGTTGTTTATGTTTTCCCTCCTGCATGAGGATGATGTCTTGTTTTCCCTCCTGTGTGAGGATGTCGTTTCATACTCGGCTATGTTGTTGTTTACCTTTGGTTATATAGTTTATACGGTTTTATGTATTTGTTTTTATATCTGTCAGTGCCATGTTGTAAGGTCCAGTGAACTTGTTGTCAGGCTAGGGTCAGGATCCATTGTGAGATCCTAGCCCAATGTGGCACTCCGAGTTCCGCGGATTCGGGGTGTTACAATAACGGGTTGTAATTACTTAAAGAAAAGGAACACAAATAAAGAGATAGGTTTAACGGTTTTAATCTTCTCTTTATATCCCTTAGTCTTTGTTTGAAAGCTAACTTGTTCTTTGTTCTTGTAGGTTTAAGGAACACTAACCTGTTAAGTTGTGTTGATGCCGGTTGGCTCAACACATATATATGATCGAGACGGGAGATTACTTGAAAACTTGTAAAAGCAACTCACCAAAGTAGCAATCGCATGCTTAGAATCAACCTAGTGTAGATTCATCCATCATTGTCTTAGTGTTTTATTGTTATTATTGATTATTGGTTTGAACCATTTTTATAGTTCAAACCCGTGCTACTAACTCCGGCTTTGCTTCTTTTGATCCAGAAATTGAGAGGACGCACATCCGGCAACAAAGACATCAACAACTTCAACAAGAGATGATTGACCGTACTCTTCGTCAACTTACGCAGCCCACCTTGGCTCAAAATCCTCTTGCGGTCACTATACCGGCATTAGGGGAAGGAGTCAACTTTGAGCTCAAGCCGGGCCTCATTCGCTTGCTTCCATCCTTCCATGGGCTAAGTGGTGAAGACCCCATCAAGCACCTTTGGAAGTTCCATACTGTGTGTATAAGCATGAAGCTGGCCAATATTACCGAAGAACAAATCAAGATGAGGGCATTCGGCTTCACACTCAAAGATTCCGCGGATGATTGGTATTACCACCTTCCATCCTGGAGTATCGACACTTGGGAGAACCTTCACAAGGCGTTTTTGGAGAAATAATTTTGATAGCATGAATTATAGTCTATATTTTGGGGTTTGTTTGGACGTTTTATCTTCAATAATCTGCATGTTAGCATGTATAATGTGTGATTATATTACCATTTCATCTACCTTTGCGGGAATCGAGGTCTACACCTAGTTTTGCTGTAATTGTAGGTAAAATGGCACGTTTTGCATCAAAAAGGAACAAAAGGAGCTATGGAGTTATTGGAGCTACATTCAAGAACATAAGGAACCATCCAAGAAGCATAGCCATGGATTAAGATTCACTTTGGACCAGTTTTGAGAGATTTCACATTCAGTTATGACTCACCTCGGTTGACCAGAGATTCATCTCGACCGAGGTGATCCAGAGACGCCGACTCGACCGAGGCGAACACCTAGGACGCGGCAAGAATATTTTATTCTTGGCTGAGATCTTTTATCTTTGGAAGGTGATCTTATATTTTTGGGCTTGGCTCCTGGAAGGAAGAAGATCTTATATTTTACCTATTTTTATGGGAAAAGATCTTTCTAAGATATATTATCTTTGGAGGGTTATTTTCCTATAAAAAGGGTTGGATTTCCCACAAATCAAGGATCCGCTAACATATCACATACATCCCGCTTACACCGATCAGGGTTTATAGCACGCAGCAGCCATACTCCAGTTGGGAGTTTCAAAGAACCTTTTTGAAGGTTGAAGGAAGATTGAAGATCATAGCTTTTATAGCTTTTTGGAGGGTTTTGTAAGATTGTCTTTAATTCCCTTCCTTGTTGTCTTGTCTTGTTGGATTTATATCCAAGGAACGCTTTGTTGTGATATTTGATTCAGTTATTGAAGTATTTTCCATTAAATTCTTCTTGTTCAAATATTCACCTTCCTCCCATATATTTAATACTTTCATAATGATGATGAGTGGCTAATTTCCTTGTGTGATTCTAGGGTGATTGGCTGAAGGTTGTGGGAAAAACAATGATAGAATAATCTTAGATCCAGTAGGACCCTGAAAGTTCGAGTCTTTAACCTTAACCCTAAGCATCTCGCTCAGTCGATGAACATCTCGGCCGGGGTGGAATTCGGCTGACCGAGGTGACTTATCTGATCCTAAAACTGAGAGTTAAGTGTTAGAGTTTGCCAAATCCTATTCTTATTACACCTTTCCTGGTTCAAAGCAAGCTTAGGATGAGACTTACCTGGTAATTCCTTAGTTTGTATACCAACGATCATAAGTGTAGGTAATAAAGGTTTATCCTTTATTGGGGTTTGAGTGTGCTTCCATCCCATCTTTGTGAGTTAGCCTGAGACTTACCCGGTAAAGGTTGATTCTATTCCCTTAGATGGTGTGTTAGTTTGAGGTTATAGTTCTTTATCTTCATTCCTTGAGACTTACCCGGTAATAGGAGTTAAGGTTTAGGATTAGTGAGTAGTGAGACTTACCCGGTGATCTACTCCACTTTCGTAACACCTTCCCCATGCAAAAATCTCAGCTTTGTCCGCTTATCTTTAGATCTTGAGTTGGAACCACAACTGGAAGCTTTAATCCCTAGAATTGCATGTTTGCTTTATTGACTTCTTATTCATCTTTGATTGTGTTAATTGCTCTTTGTGGTTAGTATTCACGAAGCTTACCGTTATTGACTTTGTTTCACCGAGTCCCTGTGATCGACCCCTGGAATTTCTTGCTTTTTACTACGATTGACCCGTACACTGCGGGTTCGCATCCTTGTTTTAAGCTTAAGTCTAGGGTTATAAATTTAAAGCTTGCACACACCGTTTGGAGCGACAAGTTTTTGGCGCCGTTGCCGGGGACTTGGTCTAGACCGAGCCGGTACGGTTTGCTCTTGGGGCACTTGCCCCCGTGTCATCTAACCACTCTACTTGAGTGACTTTTGCAGGTTCTTTCTTAGGTATATGCGAAGAACCCGCACTGGGAAGGAAATCGTTCCTTACGATCCCGAACCAGAAAAGACATACAAGCGACGCTTAAGAGAAGCGAAGATGGCCCAACAAGATGTTAGCATGAAATATTGTGATATTTTAGGCACGTTTTCTAAACGTATTTGATTCATATCGATAGTCTTTGATTGAACTTTGTGCATATGTGAGCTAGTATTACCTATATTATCGATATGGATGTCTACACTAGTTCTATGTTGATTATAGGTGATTTGGAGCTATTTCCGAACGGAATCGAGCAAAGGAGAGTTGAGTTGATATGTCCATAGATTGAGGACACTCTTTGGAAGCAAATTGGAGTTTTACTTGAGGAATGCACGAGGTTAGGGAAGAATCACGTTCTTGCCCTAAACCACGCTCTAAAATACGACCGTATCACGTTCCACGTTCGATTCCACGACCGTGGATTTGGAGTCAGAAATTGAAGTTCATTCCAGTGGATTACACGGCCGTGGAACATGTGGTGCAAACCGTATTTATATCCACGCTCTAAATTACGGTCGTGGAAGTGTTCCACGACCGTGATCTTGGCGAATCTTTTCGCCACACTTTGAAGCCACGATCTTTTAAAGATTGGGCCGGACCGACATTTTGCCCTGCACTATAAAAAGACGGACGAAGCAAGAATCCGTCATGCTCGCTTACACATCATCGCTTATCCCCACTTACCCTCGTTTAGCCCTTGCTTGGAAGCATTGACATCTCGTTGGAGATTGAAGTTCGTGTTAGGGAATTGCTCTAATCTCGCACTTTTGGTGGAGATTGCTGTTGAGATCTCCGGATTGGCGGAAGATCGAAGTTTTCGGAAGATTTTGCAAGAAGATCTCTCTTCTTGTTTAGGTTTGATTTGGAAAACGGATTGACATCCCGTTTTCCCTTCTTTCCTAAGGTTGTGATTGTTTGCTTCACTTTGAATCTTTTGACAATACTTGTTCTCTTTGTGACTTTGAGATTAGTTTGGAGATTATTGAAAGTTCTTGAAAGTTTTCATCTTTCTATCTTCTAATTCTTGAATTGATATCAACATGACTGTTATTGGCTAAAAACCCTTAACAATTCTAAGGTGAAGGGTTGATAGTTGTGGCTTAGATGATGATAGATCGATCGCAAACAGATTAAACCCTGAGAGTTAGAGAGAATCGCCGACAACCCTAAATTACGGCCTGTTCTTGAGTCCACGGCCGTGGAACCTCAAGAACTAACCGTAATTTCCCTTAAGTCTACGAACTTGCTTTTACTTTAATCCAAAGTTAAAGATTTGCTTTAACTTAGTTTAGACTTGTCTTTTCTAGGTGGTAGTGAAGCCTCAACAACCTCTACCTCGATTGTGAGTGTCACAACCTCAATCGGTTAAGTTAGTCTTGATCCTTGGGTTACAAGTTTGGGTATTTGACATTAATTCTCATCTTTAGAATCTTTCTATATTGAGCCTCAACAACCTGTATAGAGAGTGCCTTGTAGGTGAGTTATATAAGGTTTTTGGAACTTCACCGTACGTTTACCTTACATTAGTATACCTTTGCATATCTCAACTCTGTCTTTACATCATTAAGTATATCTTGAATCGATTGCCACAGCTGGATACTTGGATCTTTAGGATTGTTGTTTTCCCAATATTTGCAAAACTCTCACATTTACTTGCTTGATAACCTGCAATCGAGTTTGTTCCCACCCAAATCCCTGTGTTCGATACTCTGGAATTCTTGCTTAGCTACGTCGATCCGTACACTGCGGGTTCGCTGCTTGATTCTAGTTTTATAAATTTAAAACTTATTTGCACACACCTCTAGGGGCGAACAAGTTTTTGGCGCCGTTGCCGGGGATTTGGTTTAGGCCAAATTCGGTTTTCGGTTGTCGGGCTTGAGAGCTTTTTGCTTTTAATCTTTTCGGAATGAGTTTTTGAGTTTTTAGGTTCACCAATGGCTGCATGGAGCAATGAACCTGCATTTGATCCAGCCTGGATTGCATGGCAAGGTGCTAGGGCGGACCATTATGAATATTTGGAGGAGAAGTATGCCTATTATTGTGTTAGTGACAAAAAAGAAAGAGAGGAAGCCATTGAGGATGAGCTCGCATATTGGGATGAACTTAATCCCCTTCATACGTTTTATGATCAACCTCCTCAAGTGCAAACTCCACAACAACCATCCGAGGATGGCACACAAATGATGTGGGAAGAGATATTAAAAGTGTTGGACAGGTTGGAAGACAAACTAAAATCTATGTCTGAATCTTATGAAGCCATGGAAAGTTATCCATCCAACAAGGAAGAATTCCAAGTCTTAAGCCTTCCTCCTATCGAACCTGAATTTTCTCTTGAAGTTCCCATTGAAGAAGAGGAAGAAGTGGTGAACCTTGGCCAAATTACTGAAACTGTGGTCAAGGTTGAAGAAGATCCAGCTGAGTTGGGAGATATTTCATGTGTGGATCATCATGCCAACATGAAACTTGTCCCAAGCCTTGAAGAACTTTACAAGGTACATTGTCTTACTTCCTTTGAAATTCCTATCAAAATTTCTAATTTTTTTAGGAATGCACCGGAGAGTTGGAGGTCTCTTCCAAAAGAACCTCCTAAAGTGAAGATGAAGCCTCAATTGAAATTGTTGGAAGAAGATGCTCCTTGGACTACAAGGAGTAAATTTGGCAAGAGCTTCAACGCCAATGCCAATAAGTGTTTTTTGTTCAAGTATGGGGTCATTCACATGACGAAGACCATACATCATCCCCAAGCTGGAGATGGGGAAGCTAAGAGGATTCTCGAGAAACTGATTTCTCGATCTAGGAAGGGATGGGATGCAAGGCTGAATTATGTCCCATTAAAGCATAAGAAAGCTAGGAGGATTCCGGTGAGAATCAAACCGTACAAGCTTGTACGTGGGAGATCTTACCACTTGCCGGTGAAATTAGGAACCGGAGATTTCTTGGAAGAGCTCTATGATGGATTTGAAGAGCAATCCAAGATGTTCAAGGTGCATTGAGTTATCTATGGACATAGGTCTAGCTAGCGACGTTAAACCAAGCGCTTCTTGGGAGGCAACCCAAGGTAATGAATCCTTTTCCCTTTTCTTTCTTAGATTAGAGTAGTTGTTTTTGTTTGTTTTTCTTCGATACCTTCCGGTATGTCTGTGTTTTTGGATGTCAGGAATAAGGAATAAGCAAGAGAAGATGAGAAAAGTCGAAAAGATTGACGAAACTTGGACTCTTGTCGAGAGCAACAGAAAGTTCCACGGCCAAAACCACGGCCAAAACCACGGCCGTGGAAATTCCCGACCCGGAAAAAAAAAAAAAATTTTTTTTTTTTTTTTCAGAAAAATTTTCGGCGAAAAGACCTTCCCCTTCTTCATTCTTAGACGTGGATTAGGATATTCGGAGTTCCCTATTATGCTTCTAAGGATTTTCACCACCACCGCCCGATTGATGATTCGCCTTGCCTGATTCGCCATCTTACATTGTGAGTATCCTTTTCCATCTTTTCTTTTCTTCACATTGGGGATAATGTGAGTTTTAAGTATGGGGTGGAGGTATTTGCAATACCACTTGCATGTTTTATGTCTTGCATCATATGATTATGAAAATTTTGAAAAATTTTAAAAGTTTTGTGCTTCTAGGATGGATATGATCTCTATGATAACATTTATTTTGTGGAATAGCTATGATAATTTTGATATGTTTGAATTGATTTATGACATATGTGGGATTTGAATACTTTGTTAGAATTTCATGCATGTTTGATAATTTGCTTTCATTCTAAATCATGTTGAGTGTTGAAGGTTGAAACCGCATATAAATTCTTACACTTCTTTATGAAATGATTAAGGCAATTCGACCTTTCTTTCTTCTTCTTTATTCATCTAGCCCCTCAATGAAATAATTGCCCCCCTAACCTATCCGGGAATTAGGAGGAGTTGAGTATTTGGCATATTTGATGTGGGAGGGCCATGAAAGCAATTTTTTGCATTCAAAGAATAGAAAAAGTTATAGGTTTGGGGAAGTCAATCATGATGATGAGTAACTCGGCACCATTCACATAGCCGGGTGTTTGTGTCTTGCCAAAGTCGGATTGAGCGATATTCCTAACGGATTATGGTATGTGCATCAAGGGTTTGAGGCATCTCTCAAATTTGAGAAACGCCAATCTCCTAGGCTTCGGTTGTTGTGCACCGCTATCCATATTTCCAAAAGTAAAGTCGAAAAATGAAAAGAAGAGAGCGAAGCTCTAAGTTGAAGTGTTGCGGGAACCGCATAAGAAGAAGAAGGTAGTTGTCCACTTTCCCGGATTTATGCACCACTTTCCCTTAAAGTTTTCCCTTCCCTTCCATACTCTAGACCTTATCTTTGAAAGTCCTTAAGATCAAAAGAATGTTATATGACTTGGTGATCTAAATTGAAGTTTCTTGTGATTGATTTTGATAATGTTTGAAGGTTATAATGCTTGTTTAGAAGTTAAGTTGGTTCATGAATTTTCTTTGCTTTTTACTCTTTGATTGAGTGTGTGAAAGTTTGAAGAACGATTGAAGCAAGGTTTGAGAATGATCTATTCTTTAGAAGTCACATTCACCCAAAAGAAGGTACACATATTTCATCCTAACTCTTGTTTAAAGTTTTTTGAAAGACCTTGCTTAGGGACAAGCAAGTGTTAAGTATGGGGTTATTTGTTAGCATGAAATATTGTGATATTTTAGGCACGTTTTCTAAACATATTTGATTCATATCGATAGTCTTTGATTGAACTTTGTGCATATGTGAGCTAGTATTACCTATATTATCGATATGGATGTCTACACTAGTTCTATGTTGATTATAAGTGATTTGGAGCTATTTCCGAACGGAATCGAGCAAAGGAGAGTTGAGTTGATATGTCCATAGATTGAGGACACTCTTTGGAAGCAAATTGGAGTTTTACTTGAGGAATGCACGAGGTTAGGGAAGAATCACGTTCTTGCCCTAAACCACGCTCTAAAATACGACCGTATCACGTTCCACGTTCGATTCCACGACCGTGGATTTGGAGTCAGAAATTGAAGTTCATTCCAGTGGATTACACGGCCGTGGAACATGTGGTGCAAACCGTATTTATATCCACGCTCTAAATTACGGTCGTGGAACACTTCCACGACCGTGATCTTGGCGAATCTTTTCGCCACACTTTGAAGCCACGATCTTTTAAAGATTGGGCCGGGTCGACATTTTGCCCTGCACTATAAAAAGACGGACGAAGCAAGAATCCGTCACTCTCGCTTACACATCATTGCTTATCCCCACTTACCCTCGTTTAGCCCTTGCTTGGAAGCATTGACATCTCGTTGGAGATTGAAGTTCGTGTTAGGGAATTGCCCTAATCTCGCACTTTTGGTGGAGATTGCTGTTGAGATCTCCGGATTGGCGGAAGATCGAAGTTTTCGGAAGATTTTGCAAGAAGATCTCTCTTCTTGTTTAGGTTTGATTTGGAAAACGGATTGACATCCCGTTTTCCCTTCTTTCCTAAGGTTGTGATTGTTTGCTTCACTTTGAATCTTTTGACAATACTTGTTCTCTTTGTGACTTTGAGATTAGTTTGGAGATTATTGAAAGTTCTTGAAAGTTTTCATCTTTCTATCTTCTAATTCTTGAATTGATATCAACATGACTGTTATTGGCTAAAAACCCTTAACAATTCTAAGGTGAAGGGTTGATAGTTGTGGCTTAGATGATGATAGATCGATCGCAAACAGATTAGACCCTGAGAGTTAGAGAGAATCGCCGACAACCCTAAATTACGGCCTGTTCTTGAGTCCACGGCCGTGGAACCTCAAGAACTAACCGTAATTTCCCTTAAGTCTACGAACTTGCTTTTACTTTAATCCAAAGTTAAAGATTTGCTTTAACTTAGTTTAGACTTGTCTTTTCTAGGTGGTAGTGAAGCCTCAACAACCTCTACCTCGATTGTGAGTGTGACAACCTCAATCGGTTAAGTTAGTCTTGATCCTTGGGTTACAAGTTTGGGTATTTGACATTAATTCTCATCTTTAGAATCTTTCTATATTGAGCCTCAACAACCTGTATAGAGAGTGCCTTGTAGGTGAGTTATATAAGGTTTTTGGAACTTCACCGTACGTTTACCTTACATTAGTATACCTTTGCATATCTCAACTCTGTCTTTACATCATTAAGTATATCTTGAATCGATTGCCACAGCTGGATACTTGGATCTTTAGGATTGTTGTTTTCCCAATATTTGCAAAACTCTCACATTTACTTGCTTGATAACCTGCAATCGAGTTCGTTCCCACCCAAATCCCAGTGTTCGATACTCTGGAATTCTTGCTTAGCTACGTCGATCCGTACACTGCGGGTTCGCTGCTTGATTCTAGTTTTATAAATTTAAAACTTATTTGCACACACCTCTAGGGGCGAACAAGTTTTTGGCGCCGTTGCCGGGGATTTGGTTTAGGCGAAATTCGGTTTTCGGTTGTCGGGCTTTAGAGCTTTTTGCTTTTAATCTTTTCGGAATGAGTTTTTGAGTTTTTAGGTTCACCAATGGCTGCATGGAGCAATGAACCTGCATTTGATCCAGCCTGGATTGCATGGCAAGGTGCTAGGGCGGACCATTATGAATATTTGGAGGAGAAGTATGCCTATTATTGTGTTAGTGACGAAAAAGAAAGAGAGGAAGCCATTGAGGATGAGCTCGCATATTGGGATGAACTTAATCCCCTTCATACGTTTTATGATCAACCTCCTCAAGTGCAAAACTCCACAACAACCATCCGAGGATGGCACACAAATGATGTTGGAAGAGATATTAAAAGTGTTGGACAGGTTGGAAGACAAACTAAAATCTATGTCTGAATCTTATGAAGCCATGGAAAGTTATCCATCCAACAAGGAAGAATTCCAAGTCTTAAGCCTTCCTCCTATCGAACCTGAATTTCCTCTTGAAGTTCCCATTGAAGAAGAGGAAGAAGTGGTGAACCTTGGCCAAATTACTGAAACTGTGGTCAAGGTTGAAGAAGATCCAGCTGAGTTGGGAGATATTTCATGTGTGGATCATCATGCCAACATGAAACTTGTCCCAAGACTTGTAGAACTTTACAAGGTACATTGTCTTACTTCCTTTGAAATTCCTATTAAAATTTCTAATTTTTTTAGGAATGCACCGGAGAGTTGGAGGTCTCTTCCAAAAGAACCTCCTAAAGTGAAGATGAAGCCTCAATTGAAATTGTTGGAAGAAGATGCTCCTTGGACTACAAGGAGTAAATTTGGCAAGAGCTTCAACGCCAATGCCAATAAGTGTTTTTTGTTCAAGTATGGGGTCATTCACATGACGAAGACCATACATCATCCCCAAGCTGGAGATGGGGAAGCTAAGAGGATTCTCGAGAAACTGATTTCTCGATCTAGGAAGGGATGGGATGCAAGGCTGAATTATGTCCCATTAAAGCATAAGAAAGCTAGGAGGATTCCGGTGAGAATCAAACCGTACAAGCTTGTACGTGGGAGATCTTACCACTTGCCGGTGAAATTAGGAACCGGAGATTTCTTGGAAGAGCTCTATGATGGATTTGAAGAGCAATCCAAGATGTTCAAGGTGCATTGAGTTATCTATGGACATAGGTCTAGCTAGCGACGTTAAACCAAGTGCTTCTTGGGAGGCAACCCAAGGTAATGAATCCTTTTCCCTTTTCTTTCTTAGATTAGAGTAGTTGTTTTTGTTTGTTTTTCTTTGATACCTTCCGGTATGTCTGTGTTTTTGGATGTCAGGAATAAGGAATAAGCAAGAGAAGATGAGAAAAGTCGAAAATATTGACGAAACTTGGACTCTTGTCGAGAGCAACAGAAAGTTCCACGGCCAAAACCACGGCCAAAACCACGGCCGTGGAAATTCCCGACCTGGAAAAAAAAAAAAAATTTTTTTTTTTTTTTTCAGAAAAATTTTCGGCGAAAAGACGTTCCCCTTCTTCATTCTTTGACGTGGATTAGGATATTCGGAGTTCCCTATTATGCTTCTAAGGATTTTCACCACCACCGCCCGATTGATGATTCGCCTTGCCTGATTCGCCATCTTACATTGTGAGTATCCTTTTCCATCTTTTCTTTTCTTCACATTGGGGATAATGTGAGTTTTAAGTATGGGGTGGAGGTATTTGCAATACCACTTGCATGTTTTATGTCTTGCATCATATGATTATGAAAATTTTGAAAAATTTTAAAAGTTTTGTGCTTCTAGGATGGATATGATCTCTATGATAACATTTATTTTGTGGAATAGCTATGATAATTTTGATATGTTTGAATTGATTTATGACATATGTGGGATTTGAATACTTTGTTAGAATTTCATGCATGTTTGATAATTTGCTTTCATTCTAAATCATGTCGAGTGTTGAAGGTTGAAATCGCATATAAATTCTTACACTTCTTTATGAAATGATTAAGGCAATTCGACCTTTCTTTCTTCTTCTTTATTCATCTAGCCCCTCAATGAAATAATTGCCCCCCTAACCTATCCGGGAATTAGGAGGAGTTGAGTATTTGGCATATTTGATGTGGGAGGGCCATGAAAGCAATTTTTTGCATTCAAAGAATAGAAAAAGTTATAGGTTTGGGGAAGTCAATCATGATGATGAGTAACTCGGCACCATTCACATAGCCGGGTGTTTGTGTCTTGCCAAAGTCGGATTGAGCGATATTCCTAACGGATTATGGTATGTGCATCAAGGGTTTGAGGCATCTCTCAAATTTGAGAAACGCCAATCTCCTAGGCTTCGGTTGTTGTGCACCGCTATCCATATTTCCAAGAGTAAAGTCGAAAAATGAAAAGAAGAGAGCGAAGCTCTAAGTTGAAGTGTTGCGGGAACCGCATAAGAAGAAGAAGGTAGTTGTCCACTTTCCCGGATTTATGCACCACTTTCCCTTAAAGTTTTCCCTTCCCTTCCATACTCTAGACCTTATCTTTGAAAGTCCTTAAGATCAAAAGAATGTTATATGACTTGGTGATCTAAATTGAAGTTTCTTGTGATTGATTTTGATAATGTTTGAAGGTTATAATGCTTGTTTAGAAGTTAAGTTGGTTCATGAATTTTCTTTGCTTTTTACTCTTTGATTGAGTGTGTGAAAGTTTGAAGAACGATTGAAGCAAGGTTTGAGAATGATCTATTCTTTAGAAGTCACATTCACCCAAAAGAAGGTACACATATTTCATCCTAACTCTTGTTTAAAGTTTTTTGAAAGACCTTGCTTAGGGACAAGCAAGTGTTAAGTATGGGGTTATTTGTTAGCATGAAATATTGTGATATTTTAGGCACGTTTTCTAAACATATTTGATTCATATCGATAGTCTTTGATTGAACTTTGTGCATATGTGAGCTAGTATTACCTATATTATCGATATGGATGTCTACACTAGTTCTATGTTGATTATAGGTGATTTGGAGCTATTTCCGAACGGAATCGAGCAAAGGAGAGTTGAGTTGATATGTCCATAGATTGAGGACACTCTTTGGAAGCAAATTGGAGTTTTACTTGAGGAATGCACGAGGTTAGGGAAGAATCACGTTCTTGCCCTAAACCACGCTCTAAAATACGACCCTATCACGTTCCACGTTCGATTCCACGACCGTGGATTTGGAGTCAGAAATTGAAGTTCATTCCAGTGGATTACACGGCCGTGGAACATTTGGTGCAAACCGTATTTATATCCACGCTCTAAATTACGGTCGTGGAACACTTCCACGACCGTGATCTTGGCGAATCTTTTCGCCACACTTTGAAGCCACGATCTTTTAAAGATTGGGCCGGGCCGACATTTTGCCCTGCACTATAAAAAGACGGACGAAGCAAGAATCCGTCACGCTCGCTTACACATCATCGCTTATCCCCACTTACCCTCGTTTAGCCCTTGCTTGGAAGCATTGACATCTCGTTGGAGATTGAAGTTCGTGTTAGGGAATTGCCCTAATCTCGCACTTTTGGTGGAGATTGCTGTTGAGATCTCCGGATTGGCGGAAGATCGAAGTTTTCGGAAGATTTTGCAAGAAGATCTCTCTTCTTGTTTAGGTTTGATTTGGAAAACGGATTGACATCCCGTTTTCCCTTCTTTCCTAAGGTTGTGATTGTTTGCTTCACTTTGAATCTTTTGACAATACTTGTTCTCTTTGTGACTTTGAGATTAGTTTGGAGATTATTGAAAGTTCTTGAAAGTTTTCATCTTTCTATCTTCTAATTCTTGAATTGATATCAACATGACTGTTATTGGCTAAAAACCCTTAACAATTCTAAGGTGAAGGGTTGATAGTTGTGGCTTAGATGATGATAGATCGATCGCAAACAGATTAGACCCTGAGAGTTAGAGAGAATCGCCGACAACCCTAAATTACGGCCTGTTCTTGAGTCCACGGCCGTGGAACCTCAAGAACTAACCGTAATTTCCCTTAAGTCTACGAACTTGCTTTTACTTTAATCCAAAGTTAAAGATTTGCTTTAACTTAGTTTAGACTTGTCTTTTCTAGGTGGTAGTGAAGCCTCAACAACCTCTACCTCGATTGTGAGTGTCACAACCTCAATCGGTTAAGTTAGTCTTGATCCTTGGGTTACAAGTTTGGGTATTTGACATTAATTCTCATCTTTAGAATCTTTCTATATTGAGCCTCAACAACCTGTATAGAGAGTGCCTTGTAGGTGAGTTATATAAGGTTTTTGGAACTTAACCGTACGTTTACCTTACATTAGTATACCTTTGCATATCTCAACTCTGTCTTTACATCATTAAGTATATCTTGAATCGATTGCCACAGCTGGATACTTGGATCTTTAGGATTGTTGTTTTCCCAATATTTGCAAAACTCTCACATTTACTTGCTTGATAACCTGCAATCGAGTTCGTTCCCACCCAAATCCCTGTGTTCGATACTCTGGAATTCTTGCTTAGCTACGTCGATCCGTACACTGCGGGTTCGCTGCTTGATTCTAGTTTTATAAATTTAAAACTTATTTGCACACACCTCTAGGGGCGAACAAGTTTTTGGCGCCGTTGCCGGGGATTTGGTTTAGGCCAAATTCGGTTTTCGGTTGTCGGGCTTTAGAGCTTTTTGCTTTTAATCTTTTCGGAATGAGTTTTTGAGTTTTTAGGTTCACCAATGGCTGCATGGAGCAATGAACCTGCATTTGATCCAGCCTGGATTGCATGGCAAGGTGCTAGGGCGGACCATTATGAATATTTGGAGGAGAAGTATGCCTATTATTGTGTTAGTGACGAAAAAGAAAGAGAGGAAGCCATTGAGGATGAGCTCGCATATTGGGATGAACTTAATCCCCTTCATACGTTTTATGATCAACCTCCTCAAGTGCAAAACTCCACAACAACCATCCGAGGATGGCACACAAATGATGTTGGAAGAGATATTAAAAGTGTTGGACAGGTTGGAAGACAAACTAAAATCTATGTCTGAATCTTATGAAGCCATGGAAAGTTATCCATCTAACAAGGAAGAATTCCAAGTCTTAAGCCTTCCTCCTATCGAACCTGAATTTCCTCTTGAAGTTCCCATTGAAGAAGAGGAAGAAGTGGTGAACCTTGGCCAAATTACTGAAACTGTGGTCAAGGTTGAAGAAGATCCAGCTGAGTTGGGAGATATTTCATGTGTGGATCATCATGCCAACATGAAACTTGTCCCAAGACTTGTAGAACTTTACAAGGTACATTGTCTTACTTCCTTTGAAATTCCTATTAAAATTTCTAATTTTTTTAGGAATGCACCAGAGAGTTGGAGGTCTCTTCCAAAAGAACCTCCTAAAGTGAAGATGAAGCCTCAATTGAAATTGTTGGAAGAAGATGCTCCTTGTACTACAAGGAGTAAATTTGGCAAGAGCTTCAACGCCAATGCCAATAAGTGTTTTTTGTTCAAGTATGGGGTCATTCACATGACGAAGACCATACATCATCCCCAAGCTGGAGATGGGGAAGCTAAGAGGATTCTCGAGAAACTGATTTCTCGATCTAGGAAGGGATGGGATGCAAGGCTGAATTATGTCCCATTAAAGCATAAGAAAGCTAGGAGGATTCCGGTGAGAATCAAACCGTACAAGCTTGTACGTGGGAGATCTTACCACTTGCCGGTGAAATTAGGAACCGGAGATTTCTTGGAAGAGCTCTATGATGGATTTGAAGAGCAATCCAAGATGTTCAAGGTGCATTGAGTTATCTATGGACATAGGTCTAGCTAGCGACGTTAAACCAAGCGCTTCTTGGGAGGCAACCCAAGGTAATGAATCCTTTTCCCTTTTCTTTCTTAGATTAGAGTAGTTGTTTTTGTTTGTTTTTCTTCGATACCTTCCGGTATGTCTGTGTTTTTGGATGTCAGGAATAAGGAATAAGCAAGAGAAGATGAGAAAAGTCGAAAAGATTGACGAAACTTGGACTCTTGTCGAGAGAAACAGAAAGTTCCACGGCCAAAACCACGGCCAAAACCACGGCCGTGGAAATTCCCGACCCGGAAAAAAAAAAAAATTTTTTTTTTTTTTCAGAAAAATTTTCGGCGAAAAGACGTTCCCCTTCTTCATTCTTTGACGTGGATTAGGATATTCGGAGTTCCCTATTATGCTTCTAAGGATTTTCACCACCACCGCCCGATTGATGATTCGCCTTGCGTGATTCACCATCTTACATTGTGAGTATCCTTTTCCATCTTTTCTTTTCTTCACATTGGGGATAATGTGAGTTTTAAGTATGGGGTGGAGGTATTTGCAATACCACTTGCATGTTTTATGTCTTGCATCATATGATTATGAAAATTTTGAATAATTTTAAAAGTTTTGTGCTTCTAGGATGGATATGATCTCTATGATAACATTTATTTTGTGGAATAGCTATGATAATTTTGATATGTTTGAATTGATTTATGACATATGTGGGATTTGAATACTTTGTTAGAATTTCATGCATGTTTGATAATTTGCTTTCATTCTAAATCATGTTGAGTGTTGAAGGTTGAAACCGCATATAAATTCTTACACTTCTTTATGAAATGATTAAGGCAATTCGACCTTTCTTTCTTCTTCTTTATTCATCTAGCCCCTCAATGAAATAATTGCCCCCCTAACCTATCCGGGAATTAGGAGGAGTTGAGTATTTGGCATATTTGATGTGGGAGGGCCATGAAAGCAATTTTTTGCATTCAAAGAATAGAAAAAGTTATAGGTTTGGGGAAGTCAATCATGATGATGAGTAACTCGGCACCATTCACATAGCCGGGTGTTTGTGTCTTGCCAAAGTCGGATTGAGCGATATTCCTAACGGATTATGGTATGTGCATCAAGGGTTTGAGGCATCTCTCAAATTTGAGAAACGCCAATCTCCTAGGCTTCGGTTGTTGTGCACCGCTATCCATATTTCCAAAAGTAAAGTCGAAAAATGAAAAGAAGAGAGCGAAGCTCTAAGTTGAAGTGTTGCGGGAACCACATAAGAAGAAGAAGGTAGTTGTCCACTTTCCCGGATTTATGCACCATTTTCCCTTAAAGTTTTCCCTTCCCTTCCATACTCTAGACCTTATCTTTGAAAGTCCTTAAGATCAAAAGAATGTTATATGACTTGGTGATCTAAATTGAAGTTTCTTGTGATTGATTTTGATAATGTTTGAAGGTTATAATGCTTGTTTAGAAGTTAAGTTGGTTCATGAATTTTCTTTGCTTTTTACTCTTTGATTGAGTGTGTGAAAGTTTGAAGAACGATTGAAGCAAGGTTTGAGAATGATCTATTCTTTAGAAGTCACATTCACCCAAAAGAAGGTACACATATTTCATCCTAACTCTTGTTTAAAGTTTTTTGAAAGACCTTGCTTAGGGACAAGCAAGTGTTAAGTATGGGGTTATTTGTTAGCATGAAATATTGTGATATTTTAGGCACGTTTTCTAAACGTATTTGATTCATATCGATAGTCTTTGATTGAACTTTGTGCATATGTGAGCTAGTATTACCTATATTATCGATATGGATGTCTACACTAGTTCTATGTTGATTATAGGTGATTTGGAGGTATTTCCGAACGGAATCGAGCAAAGGAGAGTTGAGTTGATATGTCCATAGATTGAGGACACTCTTTGGAAGCAAATTGGAGTTTTACTTGAGGAATGCACGAGGTTAGGGAAGAATCACGTTCTTGCCCTAAACCACGCTCTAAAATACGACCCTATCACGTTCCACGTTCGATTCCACGACCGTGGATTTGGAGTCAGAAATTGAAGTTCATTCCAGTGGATTACACGGCCGTGGAACATTTGGTGCAAACCGTATTTATATCCACGCTCTAAATTACGGTCGTGGAACACTTCCACGACCGTGATCTTGGCGAATCTTTTCGCCACACTTTGAAGCCACGATCTTTTAAAGATTGGGCCGGGCCGACATTTTGCCCTGCACTATAAAAAGACGGACGAAGCAAGAACCCGTCACGCTCGCTTACACATCATCGCTTATCCCCACTTACCCTCGTTTAGCCCTTGCTTGGAAGCATTGACATCTCGTTGGAGAATGAAGTTCGTGTTAGGGAATTGCCCTAATCTCGCACTTTTGGTGGAGATTGCTGTTGAGATCTCCGGATTGGCGGAAGATCGAAGTTTTCGGAAGATTTTGCAAGAAGATCTCTCTTCTTGTTTAGGTTTGATTTGGAAAACGGATTGACATCCCGTTTTCCCTTCTTTCCTAAGGTTGTGATTGTTTGCTTCACTTTGAATCTTTTGACAATACTTGTTCTCTTTGTGACTTTGAGATTAGTTTGGAGATTATTGAAAGTTCTTGAAAGTTTTCATCTTTCTATCTTCTAATTCTTGAATTGATATCAACATGACTGTTATTGGCTAAAAACCCTTAACAATTCTAAGGTGAAGGGTTGATAGTTGTGGCTTAGATGATGATAGATCGATCGCAAACAGATTAGACCCTGAGAGTTAGAGAGAATCGCCGACAACCCTAAATTACGGCCTGTTCTTGAGTCCACGGCCGTGGAACCTCAAGAACTAACCGTAATTTCCCTTAAGTCTACGAACTTGCTTTTACTTTAATCCAAAGTTAAAGATTTGCTTTAACTTAGTTTAGACTTGTCTTTTCTAGGTGGTAGTGAAGCCTCAACAACCTCTACCTCGATTGTGAGTGTCACAACCTCAATCGGTTAAGTTAGTCTTGATCCTTGGGTTACAAGTTTGGGTATTTGACATTAATTCTCATCTTTAGAATCTTTCTATATTGAGCCTCAACAACCTGTATAGAGAGTGCCTTGTAGGTGAGTTATATAAGGTTTTTGGAACTTAACCGTACGTTTACCTTACATTAGTATACCTTTGCATATCTCAACTCTGTCTTTACATCATTAAGTATATCTTGAATCGATTGCCACAGCTGGATACTTGGATCTTTAGGATTGTTGTTTTCCCAATATTTGCAAAACTCTCACATTTACTTGCTTGATAACCTGCAATCGAGTTCGTTCCCACCCAAATCCCTGTGTTCGATACTCTGGAATTCTTGCTTAGCTACGTCGATCCGTACACTGCGGGTTCGCTGCTTGATTCTAGTTTTATAAATTTAAAACTTATTTGCACACACCTCTAGGGGCGAACAAGTTTTTGGCGCCGTTGCCGGGGATTTGGTTTAGGCCAAATTCGGTTTTCGGTTGTCGGGCTTTAGAGCTTTTTGCTTTTAATCTTTTCGGAATGAGTTTTTGAGTTTTTAGGTTCACCAATGGCTGCATGGAGCAATGAACCTGCATTTGATCCAGCCTGGATTGCATGGCAAGGTGCTAGGGCGGACCATTATGAATATTTGGAGGAGAAGTATGCCTATTATTGTGTTAGTGACGAAAAAGAAAGAGAGGAAGCCATTGAGGATGAGCTCGCATATTGGGATGAACTTAATCCCCTTCATACGTTTTATGATCAACCTCCTCAAGTGCAAAACTCCACAACAACCATCCGAGGATGGCACACAAATGATGTTGGAAGAGATATTAAAAGTGTTGGACAGGTTGGAAGACAAACTAAAATCTATGTCTGAATCTTATGAAGCCATGGAAAGTTATCCATCCAACAAGGAAGAATTCCAAGTCTTAAGCCTTCCTCCTATCGAACCTGAATTTCCTCTTGAAGTTCCCATTGAAGAAGAGGAAGAAGTGGTGAACCTTGGCCAAATTACTGAAACTGTGGTCAAGGTTGAAGAAGATCCAGCTGAGTTGGGAGATATTTCATGTGTGGATCATCATGCCAACATGAAACTTGTCCCAAGACTTGTAGAACTTTACAAGGTACATTGTCTTACTTCCTTTGAAATTCCTATTAAAATTTCTAATTTTTTTAGGAATGCACCGGAGAGTTGGAGGTCTCTTCCAAAAGAACCTCCTAAAGTGAAGATGAAGCCTCAACTGAAATTGTTGGAAGAAGATGCTCCTTGTACTACAAGGAGTAAATTTGGCAAGAGCTTCAACGCCAATGCCAATAAGTGTTTTTTGTTCAAGTATGGGGTCATTCACATGACGAAGACCATACATCATCCCCAAGCTGGAGATGGGGAAGCTAAGAGGATTCTCGAGAAACTGATTTCTCGATCTAGGAAGGGATGGGATGCAAGGCTGAATTATGTCCCATTAAAGCATAAGAAAGCTAGGAGGATTCCGGTGAGAATCAAACCGTACAAGCTTGTACGTGGGAGATCTTACCACTTGCCGGTGAAATTAGGAACCGGAGATTTCTTGGAAGAGCTCTATGATGGATTTGAAGAGCAATCCAAGATGTTCAAGGTGCATTGAGTTATCTATGGACATAGGTCTAGCTAGCGACGTTAAACCAAGCGCTTCTTGGGAGGCAACCCAAGGTAATGAATCCTTTTCCCTTTTCTTTCTTAGATTAGAGTAGTTGTTTTTGTTTGTTTTTCTTCGATACCTTCCGGTATGTCTGTGTTTTTGGATGTCAGGAATAAGGAATAAGCAAGAGAAGATGAGAAAAGTCGAAAAGATTGACGAAACTTGGACTCTTGTCGAGAGCAACAGAAAGTTCCACGGCCAAAACCACGGCCAAAACCACGGCCGTGGAAATTCCCGACCCGGAAAAAAAAAAAAATTTTTTTTTTTTTTCAGAAAAATTTTCGGCGAAAAGACGTTCCCCTTCTTCATTCTTTGACGTGGATTAGGATATTCGGAGTTCCCTATTATGCTTCTAAGGATTTTCACCACCACCGCCCGATTGATGATTCGCCTTGCGTGATTCACCATCTTACATTGTGAGTATCCTTTTCCATCTTTTCTTTTCTTCACATTGGGGATAATGTGAGTTTTAAGTATGGGGTGGAGGTATTTGCAATACCACTTGCATGTTTTATGTCTTGCATCATATGATTATGAAAATTTTGAATAATTTTAAAAGTTTTGTGCTTCTAGGATGGATATGATCTCTATGATAACATTTATTTTGTGGAATAGCTATGATAATTTTGATATGTTTGAATTGATTTATGACATATGTGGGATTTGAATACTTTGTTAGAATTTCATGCATGTTTGATAATTTGCTTTCATTCTAAATCATGTTGAGTGTTGAAGGTTGAAACCGCATATAAATTCTTACACTTCTTTATGAAATGATTAAGGCAATTCGACCTTTCTTTCTTCTTCTTTATTCATCTAGCCCCTCAATGAAATAATTGCCCCCCTAACCTATCCGGGAATTAGGAGGAGTTGAGTATTTGGCATATTTGATGTGGGAGGGCCATGAAAGCAATTTTTTGCATTCAAAGAATAGAAAAAGTTATAGGTTTGGGGAAGTCAATCATGATGATGAGTAACTCGGCACCATTCACATAGCCGGGTGTTTGTGTCTTGCCAAAGTCGGATTGAGCGATATTCCTAACGGATTATGGTATGTGCATCAAGGGTTTGAGGCATCTCTCAAATTTGAGAAACGCCAATCTCCTAGGCTTCGGTTGTTGTGCACCGCTATCCATATTTCCAAAAGTAAAGTCGAAAAATGAAAAGAAGAGAGCGAAGCTCTAAGTTGAAGTGTTGCGGGAACCACATAAGAAGAAGAAGGTAGTTGTCCACTTTCCCGGATTTATGCACCATTTTCCCTTAAAGTTTTCCCTTCCCTTCCATACTCTAGACCTTATCTTTGAAAGTCCTTAAGATCAAAAGAATGTTATATGACTTGGTGATCTAAATTGAAGTTTCTTGTGATTGATTTTGATAATGTTTGAAGGTTATAATGCTTGTTTAGAAGTTAAGTTGGTTCATGAATTTTCTTTGCTTTTTACTCTTTGATTGAGTGTGTGAAAGTTTGAAGAACGATTGAAGCAAGGTTTGAGAATGATCTATTCTTTAGAAGTCACATTCACCCAAAAGAAGGTACACATATTTCATCCTAACTCTTGTTTAAAGTTTTTTGAAAGACCTTGCTTAGGGACAAGCAAGTGTTAAGTATGGGGTTATTTGTTAGCATGAAATATTGTGATATTTTAGGCACGTTTTCTAAACGTATTTGATTCATATCGATAGTCTTTGATTGAACTTTGTGCATATGTGAGCTAGTATTACCTATATTATCGATATGGATGTCTACACTAGTTCTATGTTGATTATAGGTGATTTGGAGGTATTTCCGAACGGAATCGAGCAAAGGAGAGTTGAGTTGATATGTCCATAGATTGAGGACACTCTTTGGAAGCAAATTGGAGTTTTACTTGAGGAATGCACGAGGTTAGGGAAGAATCACGTTCTTGCCCTAAACCACGCTCTAAAATACGACCCTATCACGTTCCACGTTCGATTCCACGACCGTGGATTTGGAGTCAGAAATTGAAGTTCATTCCAGTGGATTACACGGCCGTGGAACATTTGGTGCAAACCGTATTTATATCCACGCTCTAAATTACGGTCGTGGAACACTTCCACGACCGTGATCTTGGCGAATCTTTTCGCCACACTTTGAAGCCACGATCTTTTAAAGATTGGGCCGGGCCGACATTTTGCCCTGCACTATAAAAAGACGGACGAAGCAAGAACCCGTCACGCTCGCTTACACATCATCGCTTATCCCCACTTACCCTCGTTTAGCCCTTGCTTGGAAGCATTGACATCTCGTTGGAGAATGAAGTTCGTGTTAGGGAATTGCCCTAATCTCGCACTTTTGGTGGAGATTGCTGTTGAGATCTCCGGATTGGCGGAAGATCGAAGTTTTCGGAAGATTTTGCAAGAAGATCTCTCTTCTTGTTTAGGTTTGATTTGGAAAACGGATTGACATCCCGTTTTCCCTTCTTTCCTAAGGTTGTGATTGTTTGCTTCACTTTGAATCTTTTGACAATACTTGTTCTCTTTGTGACTTTGAGATTAGTTTGGAGATTATTGAAAGTTCTTGAAAGTTTTCATCTTTCTATCTTCTAATTCTTGAATTGATATCAACATGACTGTTATTGGCTAAAAACCCTTAACAATTCTAAGGTGAAGGGTTGATAGTTGTGGCTTAGATGATGATAGATCGATCGCAAACAGATTAGACCCTGAGAGTTAGAGAGAATCGCCGACAACCCTAAATTACGGCCTGTTCTTGAGTCCACGGCCGTGGAACCTCAAGAACTAACCGTAATTTCCCTTAAGTCTACGAACTTGCTTTTACTTTAATCCAAAGTTAAAGATTTGCTTTAACTTAGTTTAGACTTGTCTTTTCTAGGTGGTAGTGAAGCCTCAACAACCTCTACCTCGATTGTGAGTGTCACAACCTCAATCGGTTAAGTTAGTCTTGATCCTTGGGTTACAAGTTTGGGTATTTGACATTAATTCTCATCTTTAGAATCTTTCTATATTGAGCCTCAACAACCTGTATAGAGAGTGCCTTGTAGGTGAGTTATATAAGGTTTTTGGAACTTAACCGTACGTTTACCTTACATTAGTATACCTTTGCATATCTCAACTCTGTCTTTACATCATTAAGTATATCTTGAATCGATTGCCACAGCTGGATACTTGGATCTTTAGGATTGTTGTTTTCCCAATATTTGCAAAACTCTCACATTTACTTGCTTGATAACCTGCAATCGAGTTCGTTCCCACCCAAATCCCTGTGTTCGATACTCTGGAATTCTTGCTTAGCTACGTCGATCCGTACACTGCGGGTTCGCTGCTTGATTCTAGTTTTATAAATTTAAAACTTATTTGCACACACCTCTAGGGGCGAACAAGTTTTTGGCGCCGTTGCCGGGGATTTGGTTTAGGCCAAATTCGGTTTTCGGTTGTCGGGCTTTAGAGCTTTTTGCTTTTAATCTTTTCGGAATGAGTTTTTGAGTTTTTAGGTTCACCAATGGCTGCATGGAGCAATGAACCTGCATTTGATCCAGCCTGGATTGCATGGCAAGGTGCTAGGGCGGACCATTATGAATATTTGGAGGAGAAGTATGCCTATTATTGTGTTAGTGACGAAAAAGAAAGAGAGGAAGCCATTGAGGATGAGCTCGCATATTGGGATGAACTTAATCCCCTTCATACGTTTTATGATCAACCTCCTCAAGTGCAAAACTCCACAACAACCATCCGAGGATGGCACACAAATGATGTTGGAAGAGATATTAAAAGTGTTGGACAGGTTGGAAGACAAACTAAAATCTATGTCTGAATCTTATGAAGCCATGGAAAGTTATCCATCCAACAAGGAAGAATTCCAAGTCTTAAGCCTTCCTCCTATCGAACCTGAATTTCCTCTTGAAGTTCCCATTGAAGAAGAGGAAGAAGTGGTGAACCTTGGCCAAATTACTGAAACTGTGGTCAAGGTTGAAGAAGATCCAGCTGAGTTGGGAGATATTTCATGTGTGGATCATCATGCCAACATGAAACTTGTCCCAAGACTTGTAGAACTTTACAAGGTACATTGTCTTACTTCCTTTGAAATTCCTATTAAAATTTCTAATTTTTTTAGGAATGCACCGGAGAGTTGGAGGTCTCTTCCAAAAGAACCTCCTAAAGTGAAGATGAAGCCTCAACTGAAATTGTTGGAAGAAGATGCTCCTTGTACTACAAGGAGTAAATTTGGCAAGAGCTTCAACGCCAATGCCAATAAGTGTTTTTTGTTCAAGTATGGGGTCATTCACATGACGAAGACCATACATCATCCCCAAGCTGGAGATGGGGAAGCTAAGAGGATTCTCGAGAAACTGATTTCTCGATCTAGGAAGGGATGGGATGCAAGGCTGAATTATGTCCCATTAAAGCATAAGAAAGCTAGGAGGATTCCGGTGAGAATCAAACCGTACAAGCTTGTACGTGGGAGATCTTACCACTTGCCGGTGAAATTAGGAACCGGAGATTTCTTGGAAGAGCTCTATGATGGATTTGAAGAGCAATCCAAGATGTTCAAGGTGCATTGAGTTATCTATGGACATAGGTCTAGCTAGCGACGTTAAACCAAGCGCTTCTTGGGAGGCAACCCAAGGTAATGAATCCTTTTCCCTTTTCTTTCTTAGATTAGAGTAGTTGTTTTTGTTTGTTTTTCTTCGATACCTTCCGGTATGTCTGTGTTTTTGGATGTCAGGAATAAGGAATCAGCAAGAGAAGATGAGAAAAGTCGAAAAGATTGACGAAACTTGGACTCTTGTCGAGAGCAACAGAAAGTTCCACGGCCAAAACCACGGCCAAAACCACGGCCGTGGAAATTCCCGACCCGGAAAAAAAAAAAAAATTTTTTTTTTTTTTTCAGAAAAGTTTTCGGCGAAAAGACGTTCCCCTTATTCATTCTTTGACGTCGATTAGGATATTCGGAGTTCCCTATTATGCTTCTAAGGATTTTCACCACCACCGCCCGATTGATGATTCGCCTTGCCTGATTCGCCATCTTACATTGTGAGTATCCTTTTCCATCTTTTGTTTTCTTCACATTGGGGATAATGTGAGTTTTAAGTATGGGGTGGAGGTATTTGCAATACCACTTGCATGTTTTATGTCTTGCATCATATGATTATGAAAATTTTGAATAATTTTAAAAGTTTTGTGCTTCTAGGATGGATATGATCTCTATGATAACATTTATTTTGTGGAATAGCTATGATAATTTTGATATGCTTGAATTGATTTATGACATATGTGGGATTTGAATACTTTGTTAGAATTTCATGCATGTTTGATAATTTGCTTTCATTCTAAATCATGTTGAGTGTTGAAGGTTGAAACCGCATATAAATTCTTACACTTCTTTATGAAATGATTAAGGCAATTCGACCTTTCTTTCTTCTTCTTTATTCATCTAGCCCCTCAATGAAATAATTGCCCCCCTAACCTATCCGGGAATTAGGAGGAGTTGAGTATTTGGCATATTTGATGTGGGAGGGCCATGAAAGCAATTTTTTGCATTCAAAGAATAGAAAAAGTTATAGGTTTGGGGAAGTCAATCATGATGATGAGTAACTCGGCACCATTCACATAGCCGGGTGTTTGTGTCTTGCCAAAGTCGGATTGAGCGATATTCCTAACGGATTATGGTATGTGCATCAAGGGTTTGAGGCATCTCTCTAATTTGAGAAACGCCAATCTCCTAGGCTTCGGTTGTTGTGCACCGCTATCCATATTTCCAAAAGTAAAGTCGAAAAATGAAAAGAAGAGAGCGAAGGTCTAAGTTGAAGTGTTGCGGGAACCGCATAAGAAGAAGAAGGTAGTTGTCCACTTTCCCGGATTTATGCACCACTTTCCCTTAAAGTTTTCCCTTCCCTTCCATACTCTAGACCTTATCTTTGAAAGTCCTTAAGATCAAAAGAATGTTATATGACTTGGTGATCTAAATTGAAGTTTCTTGTGATTGATTTTGATAATGTTTGAAGGTTATAATGCTTGTTTAGAAGTTAAGTTGGTTCATGAATTTTCTTTGCTTTTTACTCTTTGATTGAGTGTGTGAAAGTTTGAAGAACGATTGAAGCAAGGTTTGAGAATGATCTATTCTTTAGAAGTCACATTCACCCAAAAGAAGGTACACATATTTCATCCTAACTCTTGTTTAAAGTTTTTTGAAAGACCTTGCTTAGGGACAAGCAAGTGTTAAGTATGGGGTTATTTGTTAGCATGAAATATTGTGATATTTTAGGCACGTTTTCTAAACGTATTTGATTCATATCGATAGTCTTTGATTGAACTTTGTGCATATGTGAGCTAGTATTACCTATATTATCGATATGGATGTCTACACTAGTTCTATGTTGATTATAGGTGATTTGGAGCTATTTCCGAACGGAATCGAGCAAAGGAGAGTTGAGTTGATATGTCCATAGATTGAGGACACTCTTTGGAAGCAAATTGGAGTTTTACTTGAGGAATGCACGAGGTTAGGGAAGAATCACGTTCTTGCCCTAAACCACGCTCTAAAATACGACCGTATCACGTTCCACGTTCGATTCCACGACCGTGGATTTGGAGTCAGAAATTGAAGTTCATTCCAGTGGATTACACGGCCGTGGAACATGTGGTGCAAACCGTATTTATATCCACGCTCTAAATTACGGTCGTGGAAGTGTTCCACGACCGTGATCTTGGCGAATCTTTTCGCCACACTTTGAAGCCACGATCTTTTAAAGATTGGGCCGGGCCGACATTTTGCCCTGCACTATAAAAAGACGGACGAAGCAAGACTCCGTCACGCTCGCTTACACATCATCGCTTATCCCCACTTACCCTCGTTTAGCCCTTGCTTGGAAGCATTGACATCTCGTTGGAGATTGAAGTTCGTGTTAGGGAATTGCCCTAATCTCGCACTTTTGGTGGAGATTGCTGTTGAGATCTCCGGATTGGAGGAAGATCAAAGTTTTCGGAAGATTTTGCAAGAAGATCTCTCTTCTTGTTTAGGTTTGATTTGGAAAACGGATTGACATCCCGTTTTCCCTTCTTTCCTAAGGTTGTGATTGTTTGCTTCACTTTGAATCTTTTGACAATACTTGTTCTCTTTGTGACTTTGAGATTAGTTTGGAGATTATTGAAAGTTCTTGAAAGTTTTCATCTTTCTATCTTCTAATTCTTGAACTGATATCAACATGACTGTTATTGGCTAAAAACCCTTAAGAATTCTAAGGTGAAGGGTTGATAGTTGTGGCTTAGATGATGATAGATCGATCGCAAACAGATTAGACCCTGAGAGTTAGAGAGAATCGCGGATAACCCTAAATTACGGCCTGTTCTTGAGTCCACGGCCGTGGAACCTCAAGAACTAACCGTAATTTCCCTTAAGTCTACGAACTTGCTTTTACTTTAATCCAAAGTTAAAGATTTGCTTTAACTTAGTTTAGACTTGTCTTTTCTAGGTGGTAGTGAAGCCTCAACAACCTCTACCTCGATTGTGAGTGTCACAACCTCAATCGGTTAAGTTAGTCTTGATCCTTGGGTTACAAGTTTGGGTATTTGACATTAATTCTCATCTTTAGAATCTTTCTATATTGAGCCTCAACAACCTGTATAGAGAGTGCCTTGTAGGTGAGTTATATAAGGTTTTTGGAACTTCACCGTACGTTTACCTTACATTAGTATACCTTTGCATATCTCAACTCTGTCTTTACATCATTAAGTATATCTTGAATCGATTGCCACAGCTGGATACTTGGATCTTTAGGATTGTTGTTTTCCCAATATTTGCAAAACTCTCACATTTACTTGCTTGATAACCTGCAATCGAGTTTGTTCCCACCCAAATCCCTGTGTTCGATACTCTGGAATTCTTGCTTAGCTACGTCGATCCGTACACTGCGGGTTCGCTGCTTGATTCTAGTTTTATAAATTTAAAACTTATTTGCACACACCTCTAGGGGCGAACACAAGACAACCGCGATCTTGAGGCCGAATTAAAAGAGGCGTTAGAGCTGCTACGCCTCAGCATGGAAGAAATAAGGCGAGAGAAGGAAGAAACTCGCACCAAAACTGAAGCAATCGAAGCAGAAATGGCCGTCATACGAGACCAAATTCTACTTCGACCGAGGGACAACCCAGTTCCCGATGCTGGACCGAGGCACGTTCCAGTTGCTGACCCTCGACCGAGGCAGGTTCCAGTACCAGACGCCCCGGCCGAGATACATCCACCTCGGATGCCAGTCCGAGATGTTCTTCTTGCAGGAATCCCACAAACCCTAGGTCAAAGGATGGACCCTAATCAACAACTGAGGCGTCCAGGAGTCAACCTAGGAGATCCAGCGGACCATGACTACGAACTTCGACCGCAAGTTCTATCCATGATTCGCCAATGCCAATTCGGAGGGATGGAGAAGGAATCACCACATCAACATCTTCAAAACTACGAGATCTTGATGGAAACCTTGCGACCTTCCAGAATTGAAAATAACAACTACAAGCTAAGACCTTTTTACTTTTCTTTAAAAGATAGAGCTCTTACTTGGTATCAATCTCTTCCTCCAGGAAAAATCAGCACATGGGAGGAGATGACTACGGAATTCTTGACCAAATTCTTTCCCCCTTCAAAGACAGCTGAAATGAGAGGGAAGATCAATGCTTTCATTATGAAGGACAAGGAGAGCTTGTCCAAATCATGGGAGCGGTTCAAGGACATCCTTTTGGATTGCCCACATCATGGGATTCCAAAAATCGAGTTGTTGGATATCTACTTCAAAGGACTGGACGGAAGCACCCAGTTCAATCTCCAACTACTCTCCGCCGGTACCTTCATGGACATGGCGATTGACGAGGCTTGGGACTTCATTGAGAAGCAAGCCTTGCACATGGAGAAATATACCCACCAAGGAGCTGAAGGTGGAGTTAAAAGAGTCAACTTTCAAGAGACTCAATCCAACAACAATCAACTTACGTCTTTGAAGAATGACGTGAAGCAATTGAAGAAACTCTTGGTTGCTCAAACCAAGAAGGACGAGCAAGGACAAAGGAACAACAACAATGGATACCGTAACAACAACAACGGTTCCCGGAACAACAACTACAACAACAACAACAATAGAGGGTCCAATAGCAACAATTGGAGGACGAACAATCAAAGCAACCAAAATCCTGGTAACAATTATTCTAACTCCAACTCTAATAATTCCTCTAACCCTTTCCTCTCTTCCCCTTCTTCTTCTTCTACTCCATTGAAGAGCCAGGGGCAAGGATCAAGTTCGTCTCAGCCAGAAAAGAAAGACGCAGTTCTGGAGGCTATCTTGATCAAGCTTAGTGCTATGGAGACTTCTATGACTTGATTTTCGAGGGCCCAAAAGTCCTTCAAACAACAACTTGCAAGTAGGGCGAATGAAGCGCCAAGAGATCCAGGGAAGCTTCCAGCAAAGACGGAAAGCAACCCTAAGGGCCAATGCATGGCCATAACGACGAGGAGTGGACTCAAAACTGCAGATCCAGTACCTCGTTCGACGCAGACCACCTCGGTCCAGATCCAGTCGAAGAACACCTCGACCGAGATACCACCCGAGGCGGAGCAACAGAAAGCGGAGGGAAAAACTGAAACTTATATTCCACCTCCTGCATACAAACCACCGCTTCCATTCCCCCAGTCAAGGGCCAGAGCACATCTAGACAAGCACTTTGGTAAGTTCCTTGACTTGATGAATAAGCTGCATATTAACATTCCTTTCCTTGATGCTATTCTAGGAATGCCCGCCTATGGGAAGTTCTTAAAGGAGATCCTATCAAGGAAAAGGAAATTGGAAGACTTTGGTGAAGTTAGGATGACATCTAAATCCTCGGATCTTATTAAGATCATGAAGGAGAAGACGCCACCTAAATTAAGAGATCCCGGCTCATTTAGCATTCCCATTCAAGTTGGGGATGTCACTTGTGAAGCCCTTTGTGATCTAGGAGCCAGCGTGAGCATCATCCAGCTGGAGCTATGCATGAAGATCGGACTTGGAGAGCCCAAGCCGGTCAAGATTCGACTTTATATGGCGGATCGCTCCATCACCCATCCCGTGGGCATCTTGGAGGACGTTCCGGTCAAGTTAGGTAACTTCTATCTACCTATAGATTTTGTTGTACTTGACATTCCCGCAGATTATCCTGTTCCTATTATTCTCGGGAGGCCATTTCTAGCAACTTCGGGTTGCAATGTGGATTGCAAGAACGCCAAGTTGAAATTCAACATTGGTGGCGATGAGGTGGAGTTCGCACTACTTGCAGCCATGAAAGGGGAGCAGCTAACTGATGATATCTTCAACATCTACGATGAAGAAGAATCAAGAGAATTGGTGAGCTCTATCCTTATTAACGATCCACTCGAAAGAGTTATAAGTTTTAGTTTAATAGAGGAAGGTATAGATGCTTCTTGTGATGCAGATATACGGAGCTTGAAGGCACTGGAAGAAGATCCAGAAGCTAAAACTAAGACACTAATCCAGGAGACGAAGATCTCCAATTTCGGTTCCAGTTGCAGTACCTCGACCGAGGCACTTCCTGGACTGAGCGAGGCGACTGAAGAACATCTCGGTCAACGCCTCTGCGCCTCGACCGAGGTCGATGGCGAGACGACTTCAACTGAGATTTCCGAAGGTCCAGTTTCTGAATCCACTCCACTGGAAGGAGGAAGCAAGGATCCCCCTCAGAAAGCACCCCCAGCTGTGGAGCTTAAACAACTCCCTAGTCACTTGAGGTATGTCTTTCTTGGACCGGATTCTACTTATCCCGTTATTGTTAGTGCTTCCCTTTCCGAATCTGAATTGTCTAAGTTAATGCATGTCCTGAGAAAGCATCGAAAGGCTATAGGTTATACCACGGACGATCTTATTGGCATTAAGCCTTCTTTCTGCATGCATAGAATTCTAATGGAAGATAATCACAAGACTTCACGGGAACCTCAAAGACGGTTAAATCCGATCATGAAAGAGGTTGTGAAGAAGGAAGTTCTTAAGTTGTTGGATGCAGGTATTATTTATCCTATCTCGGACAACAAGTGGGTTAGCCCGGTACATGTAGTTCCGAAGAAAGGAGGGATGACCGTTGTGACGAATAAGAACAACGAGTTGATCCCAACTAGGACCGTTACGGGCTGGAGGGTTTGCATTGATTATAGGAAGCTGAACATGGCAACTCGCAAGGATCATTTTCCACTTCCCTTCATCGATCAAATGCTCGAACGGTTAGCCCAGCATTCACACTTTTGCTACTTGGACGGCTATAGTGGATTCTTCCAGATTCCTATCCATCCGGATGATCAGGAGAAGACCACTTTCACTTGTCCATGGGGGACATTTACCTATCGGAGGATGCCATTTGGATTGTGCAATGCACCCGCCACCTTCCAGCGATGCATGATGGCTATCTTTTCCGAGTACATAGAGGAGATCATGGAGGTATTCATGGATGATTTTTCTGTATATGGTTCCTCTTTTGATGATTGCCTATCTAACCTTTCTCTAGTGCTTAATAGATGTGAAGACACTAACCTTGTTCTGAATTGGGAAAAGTGTCATTTTATGGTTAATGAAGGCATTGTACTAGGACACCTCGTTTCTAATCGAGGTATTGAGGTCGATCGAGCCAAGATCGATACTATTGAGAAACTCCCTCCTCCTTGTTCTGTTAAAGGTGTGAGGAGTTTTCTCGGGCATGCAGGTTTCTACAGGAGATTCATCAAGGACTTTTCTAAGATTTCTAAACCTCTAACTAACCTCTTGAATAAAGATGTTGTTTTTGAGTTTTCGCAGGAGTGTCTTGATGCTTTTTACAGGATTAAGGAAGCATTGATCTCCGCTCCCATCAACCAACCTCCTGATTGGACCTTGCCCTTTGAGGTCATGTGTAAAGCTAGTGATGTAGCCGTAGGAGCGGTGCTTGGCCAGAAGAAGGATGGCCGGACCACCGCTATTTACTATGCTAGCAAGACGCTAGATGTAGCCCAGCGCAACTACGCCACCACTGAGAAGGAGTTGTTGGCGGTCGTATATGCTTTCGAGAAGTTTCGTTCCTATTTAGTAGGGGCGAAAGTCATTGTCTACACCGACCATGCTGCCATCCGTTACTTGCTTGCTAAGAAAGATGCCAAGTCACGCCTTATTCGATGGATTCTCCTGCTTCAAGAGTTTGACTTAGAGATCCGCGATAAGAAGGGATCCGAGAACTCCGTTGCGGATCACCTCAGCCGGCTACCGGAATCTTCCCGCGAGACGGATGACCCACCCATAGACGATTCATTCCCCGATGAGAACTTACACTTGTTGGAGCGTTTGATGGATTTACTTACTTCACCCCACGATGGAGGTGAAGTATGGGGTGAGGGCACCTCCCATCACATATAGAGACGCATCATGGTCCAGCTAGCGACCTTAAACCAAGCGCTTCTTGGGAGGCAACCCAAGGTATTGCTTTCTTTTTCCCGTTTTCTAGTCTAGCTTAGATAGTTTGCTTTTGCTTTGTTTTGTTTGTTTTTGGCGTCCTAGACAGATAACAGGAGACATCTAAGGAAGGAGCATAACTGGAAGTACAGAAGTTCGAGAATTCGAGAAGACGAAGTTTGACTGAGACACCTCGGTCCAGTCGAGGCCACCTCGACCGAGTTGATTCTTGAGCAACCGAGGCGACTAGGGTTTCTGCAGAACCACCTCGGTTCGTACCACCTCGGTCCAGTCGAGAGTATCTCGACCGAGGTGACAGCAGTTCCAGGAACAGTATAAAAAGGGGAAAATTTTCTTTTTCACTTTTTTTTACCTTCTTCGACTCGACCGCGGCGCCTTCTCACCTCGCTTTCTCAAATCTTGCTCGTTTTCGAAAATTTCCGCTTCCAAACTGCGATTGAAGGGTAGAGGATCCCATTGCAAGTACAGATCTGCGAAGAAATCGAACGAATCGACCAAAACGAGGTAAAAACAGTCGAAACCCTAACTCGTTCATTCGTATCGATTTGGGCTTTGGTTGCCCCTGAATCTGCTGAGAAAAGGCTTAAGTACCCCACAGGAAGCAATTGTAGTGATTTTTGGGGGAAAAGAACTGGATTTCTGAGATTTGAATCGCAAACTGTTACGCCTCGGTCCAATCGAACTGCATCTCGACCGAGGTGATTCTTGAGGATTGTCAGTGACCGAGGTGATCTGACAGTAGCTGAGAAAATGAGTTCCGAATGTCGCCTTGCCCTCAGAGATAGATCCTCACCATCCCCTCCTTCCTCTTCTTCCCGACCTTACCGCCCGGTGATCCACGAGAGATGCCGGGTAGATTATGAGCGTATAGCTAGCCGTCCAGTGATTGCACCACGTTTCCTGGATGTGTCAGCTTTTGATTGCCTAGGGGTAGATGGAGACCTTAGGAGGATGATCACTACAGTTGGGCTGGATCAGTTTACTGAGATCCGAGCCCCAGCCTACTTGGAGCCGACCCTAGAGTTCGTTAGCTCCTTTTCCTACCATCCCACAGAGCAGTACGTGAAGTACCGGTTGATGAACCGGAACTTCTTAGTACCGCTCGAGATTTGGAGAGAGATTTTCGGCTTTTCTGAGCCCACCGCCACTGACTTCCCTTCCCTATCTGTAGCTAGGGAGTTCTGGGGGCAGATTGCCCATATTACTGAGCATGCAAATAGATGGCGCCTTGGAAATTCCAGGGAGAAGGTCATCTTCCACCTAACATTTAGGTTAGCCCATAGGATATTCAGCGAAACACTTCTGGCGCGTACTGAGACGCCCCAGAAGATCCGACAGGGCGAGCTTTTCAGTCTGTACTGTATGGTTACGGGGGGTTTCCCGGACTTTGGCTTGATCTTGGCAGAGAACCTGCACAAGATCAAGGCCAAGGCGAAGGGAGACATTTGTTGCGGAGGTCTTGTCACCCACATAGCTGCTTATCATGGCATGGACCTCAGTGCTTGTACGATGGTGGCGGCTCCGAAGCCGCTTGGATTGCAGGAGATGATTACTCGGAGGATTCTAGTTCCCCGAGGTCTGACCACTCCATATGTTGCTATGCCGTGGGAGCTGACTGCGCCACAGGGCATCAGGTGGTCTGCCCAGTTCACCGTTTACGATCCGCATTATTGGCAGACCGCCTGGGCTCCACTGATGGAGGATCATAGGGAGGCAACAGCTGCCCCAGCTGAGGATGAGGAGGAGGAGGCTGACGATGACGAGGATACAGTAGATGAGAGAGATGGTGGAGTCTCGATGGATACAGGGACAGATACTGCAGGGACGAGCGCGCCGCCGATCATAGACTTGGATGATGATGATGAGACTGAGCCTGCACCAGCTGAGACTTCTCCAGTTAGGCCTGCTAGACGCAGGAGGCGCGGAGTGAGAGATCCAGCTGCCCACAGACGGATCGATGACCTGACGGATCAGGTTATTGATTCCTATGCTGCATTGTCGCTAGATATCCGCGAAATGCAGGAGAGGCAGCATTATCAGCATATCATGGCCCAACTTCAGTTCGAGCGCGTCATGGGTTATCCGTTCGACCCGACTCAGTATCCATACGTGCCACCACCACCACCACCACCGGATCGCGACTATTGAGGAGCTACAGGATTTTCTTTATTATATTTTTATGCAGTTCAGCTATTTTTCCGGTGAGTACTCTTATTTCTAGACTTATATTGACCCACTGGGACAGTGTGTCCCAAGTATGGGGTATTTGTTGTACTTATTTGATTGTTGGATTTGATGTACTTATTCGATGACTTCGATGATTACTTTATTGGATATTTCATGTTTGTGCTTCACTTCTGCATTTATATGTTTATCTGAGATCGCATGCATATTTACAATTTATTTGATTGAGAAAAACGTCGAAACTGAAAAAAAAAATGGTTTTTAAAATTTTTTTTGACCTCGACCGAGTCAATCTTGGCCAAACGAGGCGTTTCACCTCGGTTGACCCAAGAACACCTCGACCGAGGTGGGTTAACTGAGGGTTTTCGAAAACGATTTTTGTGTTACTTATCTGGAGATGATCTCAGTGAAGATCTTGTTTACTGACTGGTTTTAAATTCTTTATGTGTTTGAAAGGTTTTATAATATGTTTAAGTTGCGAAATGCTTTGTTTGAAATTATTGGCATGATTAATACTTTATTTTTATCCAAATTATATTGAATTTGAAGGTTGACACCACAAGATAAGTTCTCTCACTTTCTTCCTGGAAAGACCAAGGCAATTCATTCTCTTCTTCTTCTTCTTCTTGATCATGCTTAGCCCCTCATATACATTTTGCCTCCCTTTACCTATCCGGGATTTTGGAAGCAAGCGAAGTGGTGAAAGGGAAAGTGAAGTTAAAGTTGAGAAGTTGGCTGGAAGTGAAAGTGCTAGAAAGTAATTTTAGGTTTGGGGAAGTCAATAATGAAGATGAGTAACTCGGCACCATTCACATAGCCGGGTGTTTGTGTCTTGCCAAAGTCGGATTGAGCGATATTCCTAACAGGTCATGGTATGTGCATCAAGGGTTTAATGCATCTCAAGAAATTGATGATTGCTGATTTCCTAGGCTTCGGTTATTGTGCACCTCTGTCCATGCATCCCAAAAAGTTAAGTAAAAAGAAAAAGTGTGAAATAAGCAAAGCTTATTGGTGGAAGATGTTGCAAGTCAAAGTGAAAGTGAAGTTCATCCTTTTCCCTGATTCTAGCACCACATTACCTTACATACATCCCTACCCTACACGTTTCTTGACCTTTTCTTTTGGGAAGCCCTTGAGACCTTGAGCTAGTTGATTGACTTAGTGGTTTAAACTGGATTATACATGATTAATTTTGATAATTATGACTTATTATGCATTCTATAATTTTATGCAAAGATGAACAACTTTCCTATATTTATAAAATGTTTTGATCATGTTTGATTTTAATTTCCATGAAGTATTCTCTTAGAGTGATCTATGATTGTAACAAACCATAAAAATGTTTTTGAAAAGACTTTTCATTAATTTTTATGACTATTAATCCATTCTATCTTGTCTTCTATATGCGGGACTTGCTTGGGGACAAGCAAGGGCTAAGTATGGGGTATTTTGATAGCATGAATTATAGTCTATATTTTGGGGTTTGTTTGGACGTTTTATCTTCAATAATCTGCATGTTAGCATGTATAATGTGTGATTATATTACCATTTCATCTACCTTTGCGGGAATCGAGGTCTACACCTAGTTTTGCTGTAATTGTAGGTAAAATGGCACGTTTTGCATCGAAAAGGAACAAAAGGAGCTATGGAGTCATTGGAGCTACATTCAAGAACATAAGGAACCATCCAGGAAGCATAGCCATGGATTAAGATTCACTTTGGACCAGTTTTGAGAGATTTCACATTCAGTTATGACTCACCTCGGTTGACCAGAGATTCATCTCGACCGAGGTGATCCAGAGACGCCGACTCGACCGAGGCGAACACCTAGGACGCGCGAGAATATTTTATTCTTGGCTGAGATCTTTTATCTTTGGAAGGTGATCTTATATTTTTGGGCTTGGCTCCTAGAAGGAAGAAGATCTTATATTTTACCTATTTTTATGGGAAAAGATCTTTCTAAGATATATTATCTTTGGAGGGTTATTTTCCTATAAAAAGGGTTGGATTTCCCACAAATCAAGGATCCGCTATCATATCACATACATCCCGCTTACACCGATCAGGGTTTATAGCACGCAGCAGCCATACTCCAGTTGGGAGTTTCGAAGAACCTTTTTGAAGGTTGAAGGAAGATTGAAGATCATAGCTTTTATAGCTTTTTGGAGGGTTTTGTAAGATTGTCTTTAATTCCCTTCCTTGTTGTCTTGTCTTGTTGGATTTATATCCAAGGAACACTTTGTTGTGATATTTGATTCAGTTATTGAAGTCTTTTCCATTAAATTCTTCTTGTTCAAATATTCACCTTCCTCCCATATATTTAATACTTTCATAATGATGATGAGTGGCTAATTTCCTTGTGTGATTCTAGGGTGATTGGCTGAAGGTTGTGGGAAAAACAATGATAGAATAATCTTAGATCCAGTAGGACCCTGAAAGTTCGAGTCTTTAACCTTAACCCTAAGCATCTCGCTCAGTCGATGAACATCTCGGCCGGGGTGGAATTCGGCTGACCGAGGTGACTTATCTGATCCTAAAACTGAGAGTTAAGTGTTAGAGTTTGCCAAATCCTATTCTTATTACACCTTTCCTGGTTCAAAGCAAGCTTAGGATGAGACTTACCCGGTAATTCCTTAGTTTGTATACCAACGATCATAAGTGTAGGTAATAAAGGTTTATCCTTTATTGGGGTTTGAGTGTGCTTCCATCCCATCTTTGTGAGTTTGCCTTAGACTTACCCGGTAAAGGTTGATTCTATTCCCTTAGATGGTGTGTTAGTTTGAGGTTATAGTTCTTTATCTTCATTCCTTGAGACTTACCCGGTAATAGGAGTTAAGGTTTAGGATTAGTGAGTAGTGAGACTTACCCGGTGATCTACTCCACTTTAGTAACACCTTCCCCATGCAAAAATCTCAGCTTTGTCCGCTTATCTTTAGATCTTGAGTTGGAACCACAACCGGAAGCTTTAATCCCTAGAATTGCATGTTTGCTTTATTGACTTCTTATTCATCTTTGATTGTGTTAATTGCTCTTTGTGGTTAGTATTCACGAAGCTTACCGTTATTGACTTTGTTTCACCGAGTCCCTGTGATCGACCCCTGGAATTTCTTGCTTTTTACTACGATTGACCCGTACACTGCGGGTTTGCATCCTTGTTTTAAGCTTAAGTCTAGGGTTATAAATTTAAAGCTTGCACACACCGTTTGGAGCGAACAAGTTTTTCCAGCCAAGAAGGCCAATAGCTTGAAGAAAGCTATAAGCAACATCGAGCAAGAGGCAAACGAAACTCTCTACGAGTACTTCGAGAGGTTTGAACGCCTCCGATCCAGCTGTCTTTTTTATGGATATTCAACTCAAGATCTAGTCTTGTACTTGTACAATGGCTTGCTAGACAATGAAAGGAGGATCGTCGATGCGGCTTGCGGAGGTAATATTCTTTACTCTACTCGTGACCTTGCTTTGGAAAAGATACAAGAACTAGCGGAAGGGACCCGGAACTTTGGAAGGACCCCGGCTAAGAAAGGAGTTCATGTTGTGAGTTCTTGGAAGAGCGAGATTTCCACCGAGCTCGCAGAGTTGAAGGAAATGGTGAAGAGACTAACACTTTTGGGAACCCCACAGCAGCTCAAAGCTTGTGGAGTTTGTGCTGACCCATATCATCCAACGGACATGTGTCCACAAGTCCAGGATGACTATGCTGAGGTGAACGCAATGGGTTATGGACCACCACATCAGCCAAGGCCTAGGAACGATCCCTATGCACAAAATTTCATGCCAAACTGGCGTGACCAACAAAATTTTCGTTGAAGGGATCAATAAAACCAACAACAGCAGCCCCGTCAAGGTAAGTATCAATCAACTAAAGATATGTTGCAGATTTTGACTAAACACTTTGCTACTCATGTCCAAACAACAAAATCTAGCATCAAGAACCTTGAACAACAGGTTAGTCAAATGGCGGAAGCCATATTTCAAGGACCGAATCAAGACTTTCCGGAGGATTGTCTTCCCAGACGTTCATAAACCCCAAGGAGAATGTTAGTGCCCTAACATTAAGGAGTGGGAAGCAGATCCAACAAAAACCAGCAAAAGAATCACAAAGCAAACCTTTTGTCGATTTTACCGCACCCATAGCCGCCCCTGCGGCTGCAACTGCGCCCATCACAAAGCAACCGACGCCCCCATGGCTGGATGTGCCCGCCCCTACGGTGACAACCCCTGAGCCGCCCCTGCGCTTACAAGCTGACGCCCCTGCGGAAAACACAACAAAAGGTTCTGCTGAAAGAGATACTTACGTCCGGCCTAACTTTCCGCCACTGTACTCTTAGAAACCACCAGCTCCTTTTCCCGAGGCTTTGAAGGAGAGAAGAATCATTGAGAACAAGGACCTCTTTCAGACTTTCTCCAAATGCGAGGTAAACATTCCCCTCCTTAAGTTGGTGAAAAGTATTCCTAAGTATGCTCGTTTTTTGAAGGAACTTTGCATTATCAAGAGAAATCAGAAGCTAAAGGGGAAACATAAAGTGCAAGTAAGTGAACATGTGTCGGCAGTTTTCCAACGGAGAATGCCCAAGAAATGCAGCAATCCGGGCATGGTAAGCATTCCTTGTGTTATAGGGGAAACCTGCTTTGACAAAGCAATGCTTGTTCTCGGTGCTTCTATCAATGTTTTACCATATTCGATTTAAAATCACTTGGCCTTGGGCCATTAATGGAAACTAGGATTGTAGTACAACTTGCTGATAGGTCTAATGTGTACCCAAAAGGGATAATTGAGGATGTGTTAGTAATGGTAGACAACCTAATATTTCCTGCTGATTTCTTTGTCATGGATATAGAAAACGATTCACATGCTGCACCCATTCTGTTAGGTAGGCCATTTCTGAAAACTGCTAGGACCAAAATTGATTATGTTAGTGGAAAATTAACCATGGAGTTTGATGGAGAAGTACTGGAATTTGACATCTATGATGCAATGAGATTTACTAGTGATGGTCATTCTTTATGTGCTATTGACATTGTTGAACCTTTTGTGCAAGATGCTTTTGATAACTCTGATGTTGATGAATTGAAAAATATGATTGAGCATGACATTGATGGTTTCAAATCGGATTATGTATTAACATCCAGCATGAAATAGGTCATAGCCCAATTAGATGGGCATAAAAGGCTACCTATCTCCAATTTGGCTATTGGGCCCACTTTACTAACCCCAAGCGAGAAGCTTGTTCCATCTATAGTTCAGCCACCTGAAATAGAATTGAAGGACCTCCCGTCACACCTCAAGTACGTTTTCCTTGGAGAACACAATACCTTATCGGTGATCATCTCCAACAAGTTAACTACCGGTCAAGAAGACAAGTTGGTGAAGGTACTAAAAGAGCACAAGACGGCCCTTGGATGGACCATTGCGGACATCAAAGGGATAAGCCCTTCAACTTGCATGCATAGGATTTTACTTGAGGACGAAGCCAAACCCTCTAGGCAACCTCAAAGGAGGTTGAGTCCGCCAATGATGGATGTGGTCAAAAAGGAAGTGTTGAAGCTCCTCCAAGCGGATATGATCTTTCCTATCTCGGACAACACTTGGGTTAGCCCAACCCAAGTAGTTCCAAAGAAGGGAGGCATTACCATGGTGGAAAATCAACAGGGAGAGATGGTCCCAAGCAAAACACAAACCGGATGGAGAGTTTGCATTGACTACCGCAAGCACAATAAGGTAACACGAAAAGACCATTTTCCATTACCTTTTACTGATCAATGTTGGAACGTCTTGCAGGTCATCAGTACTACTGTTTCCTGGATGGATATTTGGGCTATTTCCAAATCGCCATCGCACCAGAAGATCAGGAAAAGACGACGTTCACTTGCCCATTTGGCACTTTTGCATACCGTAGAATGCCATTTGGACTTTGCAACGCACCCGGCACCTTCCAACGGTGCATGATAAGTATTTTCTCCGAATATATGGAAAATTTCATTGTAGTCTTCATGGATGATTTTACCGTCCATGGAGATAGTTTTGACGCATGTTTAGGACATTTGAAACTTGTTCTTGAAAAATGTGTTGAAACCAATTTGGTTCTTAATTCGGAAAATTTTCATTTCATGGTCGAACAAGGAATTGTGCTAGCACATGTAATATCCTCAAAAGGGATAAAGGTATATAGGGCAAAGGATGATGTAATTCAAAATTTACCTTATTTTACTAATGTTCGGGAAATCCGATCTTTTCTTGGTCATGCCGGTTTCTACCGACGTTTCATCAAAGATTTTTCAAAGATCTCGGCACCCCTATGTGAATTGCTCAAGAAAGAATTCACCTTGATAGTGGACGAGGATTGCAAGAAAGCTTTCGACACTTTGAAGGCATGTCTTACCACCGCACCAATCAGTCGTTCCCCGGATTGGGAGAAACCTTTTGAAATCATGTGAGACGCCAGTGACTACGCCGTTGGAGCTGTCTTAGGACAAAAAGACGGATGGGCTTCCCATGTGATCCATTATGCGTCTATGACACTCAATGGAGCACAAATGAATTACTCTACCACCGAGAAGGAAATGTTGGCGGTGGTTTTTGCCCTTGAGAAATTCAGGTAGTACCTACTTGGGGTAAAGGTAATTATCTTCACTGACCATACAGCTCTTAGGTACCTCATGGAAAAGAAGGAAGCAAAGCCACGATTGATCCGATGGGTGCTCCTTCTAAGTGAATTTAACCTAGAGATAAGGGACAAGAAGGGGGCTGAGAACCTAGTGGCCGATCATTTGAGCAGGCTAGTGCAAGAGGAGGAAGATCCAGGAAACGGAGGAGAGATAGCTGGAAGTTTCCAGACGATACATTTTACACAACTCTTTGTTATGTAACCGCCCCCGCGCCTCACACCAGCCGCCCCTGCGGCCAGCCGCCCCTACGGCTCGGTCTAGGCACCCCTGCAGAATTATCGACAGAGGTTTGTCTTAAGCTCCAATCTTTTAAGCCTTGGTTTGCTGACATTGTGAACTTCATTGTCAGGAAGGAGTATCCTCCAGACTTCACCAAAGCACAATGAGAGAAGGTAAAGGCTGAAGCTCGACACTATGTTTGGGACGATCCTAACCTTTGGAAGCATTGTAGTAACCAAGTGATCCGACATTGCATTCCGGACAATGAGGTACAATCCGTCCTAACTTTCTGTCATTCTGAAGCATGTGGAGGGCACTTTGGGGCAAACAAAACTGCAAGAAAAGTTTTGGATGCCGGATTCTTTTGGCCACACATTTTTCGAGACGCTTTTGCGTTTTGCAAAGTGTGTGATGAATGCCAAAGAGTAGAAAATCTTTCAAGACGACAAGAAATGCCCCAATCCTCTCTTATATTTTGTGAAATATTTGACGTTTGGGGAATTGATTTTATCGGGCCGTTTCCTACTTCATTCGGAAACACATATATTTTGCTTGCGGTTGACTATGTTTCCAAGTGGGTGGAAACAAAGGCCACCAAAACTGATGATTCAAAAGTAGTTGCAACTTTTCTTAAGGAAAATATCTTTGCAAGATTTGGAATTCCAAAATCCTTAATCAGTGATAGGGGTACCCATTTCTGCAACAAGACGATCACGGCTCTCCTTAGGAAGTACCACGTCCATCAAAGAGTATCAACTGCTTATCATCCATAAACAAACGGCCAAGCTGAGGTATCCAACCGGGAAATAAAGACCATCCTTGAAAAGACAGTTTCTCCCGGGCGGAAGGATTGGAGTTCAAAGCTAAATGACGCCCTATGGGCATATCGGATAGCCTACAAAACTCCTGTCGGGATGTGGCCTTTTAGGCTCGTGTTTGGGAAAGCTTGTCACCTACCGGTGGAGCTAGAGCACAAGGCTTGGTGGGCGGTAAAGAAGTGCATCATGAACATAGAGGAAGTGGCAGAATTCCGGAAGCTCCAATTGCAAGAGTTGGAGGAATTGAGGCTAGATGCATATGACCATGCTACCACATACAAAGAAAAGACCAAAGCATGGCATGACCGGAACATTCTCCGGAAGGACTTCAAGGTAGGTAATAAGGTACTTCTCTTTCAGTCATGTTTGAAACTCTTTGCAGGTAAGCTGCATTCGAGATGGACAGGGCCGTTCATAGTAGCCGAAGTATACCCTCACGGAGTTGTGGGTCTCTATGATCCTCAAATGCACAAGGTGTTCAAGGTAAACGGACAAAGGGTAAAGCTTTACCTTGAAGGAGTCAAGAACGATCCGATTAACGAGATGGTGTTGGAGGAAGCATAGTCAGAGAAGTAAAGATCTTACGTCGAGCCAGCGACGTAAAACAAAGGCGCTTCTCGGGAGGCAACTCGAAGGAATAAGAAGAGGAGCCTCTGTCAAGAAACCGCCCCTGCGGCTCTGTATCGCCACCCCTGCGGTGACACTCATGCCCAGTGCCGCCCCCGGCACTGGGACTGCGCCTACGACCTGTTTGTCACTGCCCCCGCGGTGACATCCCTACGCCCCTGCGGCGGCCATCCTTGACACGCATCCTCGGCGCCGCCCCCGGCGCTGAGCCTGCGTGACCCCTCTCCCTTGTCACTGCCCCCACGGCGACAATCACCCGCCCCTGTAGGTTTACTAAGAAAAGAAAAAAAAAGAAGTGGATCTCGAAAATGCCTACACCTACCACACACCATCCACTAACCTTCTTTACCAAACACACGAACCCTCCAAACCCTACTCCCTCACAACACACTCACACTCCTGCGCCCCTTTGCTCACCAACCACCTCGTCGACGCCCCTGCGCCGCCTCCGACAACCAGCCACCAAACGCGACGCCCCTGCGCCACCCTCTCCTACTAACTCCTTACTCTCTCACATTCCTACAACCTTCATCCTCACCCACTTCAAACATTCCACTCCAACTACACCGTCGGCGACGACTAAACCACCAAGGAAGTCACCGGAGCGGCCTCAGCAACACCACCTCCATCACTCCCCAGAAGTCGCCTCTGCACTTCGCCCGCCCCTGCGCCTGCAAGCACCCGCACCTGCGCCTTACCGCCCCTATGCCTGCACAGCCGCCCCTGTGGAAATCACACCAGAAAGGTCGTTTTCTTTTCCCCGTTTCGACATTTACTAATCTTTTGCTTCAATCATCTTCAAGAATGGAAGCACCAAGGAAATACAAGATGACCGAAGCAAAGAAGGAGCGTTACAGGATTGTGCAGGATCGAGTTGTGTATGCAACTCGATTTTTGCATATTCCTACTTTGGATAAACTAGGCATGCTGGAGAGAATGCAAGCCTTTTTGGCGAATGCTGGGCTCGGAGACTTCCTACAAAAAAGTCCTCCAACATATCCCGAGCTCAGCACACAATTCATCTCCACTTTCTCAATGGAGAAGGAAGATCATGTGTGTATCGGCCTCACCTTTAAGTTCAACAAGGTGAAATACACACTTGATTTCGCCGATCTACAGGAGGCCATTGGGGTGACTCTAAACCCCTCTGCAAACTGGTGGGATCCAGTCCCGACCCCGGACCTGTGTGAGTTTTGGCAAGCAGTTACCGGGTCAGAATTCCATGTTGGGGATGAGTACTCCAACAAACTCACTCACCCCAGCTTGAGGTCATCTCCAAGATCCTCATGAGTGTCTTCTGTGGACACAAAGAGGAAAATAAGGTCGCCCTCAAGGACCTCCCACTTCTCTACTCCTGCCTTCCACAGAGCGAGAAGGTGATGGATTGACCGTCCTTTTTCCTTGCCGCTTTGAAGCGGATTAGGAGGGACGTGCCAAGGGACATTGTCGGCGGTGGGGTGATCTCCTTGATCGCCTCACAGGTGATGGACCTCTCCGAGCTAGAGGACGGGCTGGAGGCTCCTCTATACACTGAGGGGATGCTCAGGAGGTGTAAGCTCCTCCGGCGGGACGGGGAGAATCTATTTTGGATCTCCCTTGCAGATGGGAGCCACCTCACCTATCTCCCTCGGCCTCTACAACTAGGAGATGAGCTCTCCAAGCTATACATTCCGGCAGACCCCTTCATACCGAGGAGGCCACTAGTGGCCATTGTGGAGAGGCATGCAGCTAGCTCTAGCCGGGCACATCAAGAGGAGCACCTGCCCATCCCAGATGACGAGGAGATGCCCACTACGGAACAAGAGGAGGATCCGGCCCTTGCGAGCCTTCATGCTCAAATGGAGGCTATAACGACCCAACACCGGACATGGCAGTCCGATTACCAACGGACTATGTTGGAGCAGCAGCGGAGCTGGCAGACCAGCTTTGCCACCTCCATGACCTCCCACTTCGACCAGAGGCAGGAGGCTTGGCAAGCAGCCCAACAGTAGCAGCTGGAGGCTCAGCAACTGGCTTGGTAGGCCATTTTTTAGTCCTCTTTTGGCCGCCGGATGACGGCTCAGCAGGACCGCATAGATGACATGTACCGCCGGCAGAAGCACTTCTTCCACCATTTTCCTTACCCACCGGAGGAGGGTCCTGGTGGTCCATCCAGAACATCCCACTGAGGGGTACATTTCTCTTCCCTTCTACCACATTTATCTTTGCCTCATTTCCACTTTGAGGCCAAAGTGTACTTCCAGTATGGGGGAGGGACTTATCATTGCTTGTACAGTTCATTTGAGTTGTTTTGTTTTGCATTTTTAATTCAGATTGAAATTCACAAAAAAAAAGAAAAAGAAAAAGCCAAAGAAAATGAAAAGAGGCATAAAAAAATCCTTGGATAAACCGAAAACCCAAAAGGGAGGTTTAGGAAAAATGAAGGTAGTCCGACCAACCTTAAGTTGGTGCAAAATTGGACGTGAGGGATGTGAGTTAAAGTGAGATCATTAAAAGAAGAAGAGTGGCAAGGCGAAAACCCGAAAGGGCGCCTTGGCAAAATGAGCAACACCGAGTGTAGGTTTCCCTTCCGGAGTTTGGCGACATAAGAAGGGGAGTCATAAGGAGGTTGTCCGGGTAGGCCATTCTTGGAGCCATAAGGATGGTAGTTTCTCCCTTTTTCTCACATTTTCTCTCTTTTCCTTCTTTCTTTCTTGGCTTTTCTCTTGTTTTCATTGTCTTTCTTTCTTACTCATGCTTCCTGAGGCCTTTGAGTCTAATTGCTGTCATTTGTTTTACTCGGGTCGAGTAAAAGGTCTAAGTATCGGGGAGTTTGATAGGTGATGGAATCACTATCATTTAGAATAGTTTTTAGAGTCTTTTTATTGCATTTGTGTTTGTTTATGCTACTAACTCCTTGGTCCAGAAGAAGAAGACTAAAAGAAGCTAAGGAAGGAGTTATAAGCACTTACGAGCCGAGGGACATTATCGGCGGTGGGGTGATCTCCTTGATCGCCTCACAGGTGATGGACCTGTCAGAGCTAGTGGACGGGCTGGAGGCTCCTCTTGACACTGAGGGGATGCTCAAGATGTGCAAGCTCCTCCGGCGGGACGGGGAGAACCTATTTTGGATCTCCCTTGCAGATGGGAGCCACCTCACCTATCTCCCTCGCCCTCTATCACTAGGAGATGAGCTCTCCGAGCTCTACATTCCGGAAGAAACCTTGGTGCCGAGGAGGCCATTAGTGGCTATTGTGAAGAGGTATGCCGCTAGCTCTAGCCGGTCATATCAGGAGGAGCACCTGCCCATCCCAGATGAAGAAGAGATGCCCACTGCGGAACCAGAGGAGGATCCGGCCCTTGCGAGCCTTCAGGCTCAGATGGCGACTATAACGACCCAGCACCGGACATGACAGTCCGATTACCAGCGGACTATGCTGGAGCAGCAGCAGAGCTGGCAAACCAGCATTTCCACCTCCATGACCTCCCACTTCGACCAGAGGCAGGAGGCTTGGCAGGTAGCCCAGCAGCAGCAGCTGGAGGCTCAACAACTGGCTTGGTAGGCCAGTTTTGAGTCCTCTTTTGGCCGCCGGATGATGGCTCAGCAGGACTGCATAGATGACATCTACCGCCGGCAGGAGCACTTCTTCCGCCATTTTCCTTACCCACTGGAGGAGGGTCCTGGTGGTCCATCCGGACCATCCCACTGCGGGGTACATTTCTCTTCCCTTCTCCCATATTTATCGTTGCCTCATTTCCAGTTTGAGGCCAAAGTGTACTTCAAGTATGGGGGAGGGACATATCATTGCTTGTACAGTTCATTTGAGTTGTTTTGTTTTGCATTTTTTAATTCAGATTGAAATTCACAAAAAAAAATAGAAAAAGCCAAAGAAAATGAAAAGAGGCATAAAAAAAATCCTTGGATAAACCGAAATCCCGAAAGGGAGGTTTAGGCAAAAAGAAGGTAGTCCGACCAACCTTAGGTTGGTGCAAAATTGAACTTGAGGGATGTTAGTTAAAGTGAGATCATCAAAAGAAGAAGAGTGGCAAGGTGAAAACCCGAATGGCGCCTTGGCAAAATGAGCGATACCGAGTGTAGGTTTCCCTTCCGGAGTTTGGCGACATAAGAATGGAAGTCATAAGGAGGTTGTCCGGGTAGGCCACTCTTGGAGCCATAAGGATGGTAGTTTCTCCCTTTTTTCTCACATTTCCTCTCTTTTCCTTCTTTCTTTTTTGGCTTTTGTTTTGTTTTCATTGTCTTTCTTGCTTACCCATTCTTCCTGAGGCCTTTGAGTCTAATTGTTGTCATTTGTTTTACTCGGGACGAGTAAAAGGTCTAAGTATGTGGGAGTTTGATAGGTGATGGAATCACTATCATTTAGGATAGTTTTTAGAGTCTTTTTATTGCATTTGTGTCGGTTTATGCTACTAACTCCTTGGTCCAGAAGAAGAAGACTAAAAGAAGCTAAGGAAAGAGTTATAAGCACTTAGGAGTGAAGATCGTTCACGAAGCAAAGCTTCTGTTGCCTCACCGCCCCAGCGGAGCCTTGTCACCGCTCCTGCACGTGACGCCTTACTCCGGAGCGCTCCCTGCGCCTTCGCCAGCGCCAGCCATGAAGTGTGTCACCGCCCCTGCGCCACTCCTTGGCGCCCCTGCGGTGACCTGCCCTGAAGAGACGAAGACCAGCTCCGTTGCGCCTTCCACTGTACCCCTGCCTGCGCCTCAACGTGGGAGCTGGAAGACGAAGAGGCTGTGTTACCGCCCCTGCGTTGATATAGGGACGCCCCGACGGCTTGGCATCAAAACGTCAAGAAGTCAAAGGGTCAGACGTTTGAAGAGCATTGAAGATCCGCTCAGGCGGAATTACTTAGCCTCCCCCTGCGGCTATGAAGAAGATCAAGCATTTTTGCCTTCACCGCCCCTGCGGACCTGAAGGCCGCCCCTGCGGTTTAACGTCAGAAGCTTTACTCCGACTGTTTACACCACCTTTATGGCATTAAAGGTTGTTGTTTTAGGCCGGCCATTTACTCATATTTACTGTCTTTTGTAGTATAAATAGTCCTTGTTTGATTGCTAGAAAACCATCTTGTTAGCCAAAAATTTATCCACTTTGATTATCTTACTTCCTTTGTAATGAGTTGCTAACTCCCTTGCTACATTGGGTTGGTTTGAAGCTGCGTTGTTACTTTGGTTGTAAGTTCTTTTTAATATAAGTTTTTATTCAGTAATGCTTTGTGTTTCCTTGATCTCCATTGTCTAATTGCATGTTTACTATTGCTTGAGATTGATCACCTTAGGTTCTAAAGTGCATGCAAACAACTAGGATTAATAGGTTCCGGGTTCGAGTCTTTAATCTAGTAGCAACTTTAAGTAATAACGGGTTGTAATTACTTAAAGAAAAGGAACACAAATATAAAGATAAGTTTAACGGTTTTAATCTTCTCTTTATATCCCTTAGTCTTTGTTTGAAAGCTAACTTGTTCTTTGTTCTTGTAGGTTTACGGAACACTAACCTGTTAAGTTGTGTTGATGCCGGTTGGCTCAACACATATATATGATCGAGACGGGAGATTACTTGAAAACTTGTAAAAGGAACTCACCAAAGTAGCAATCGCATGCTTAGAATCAACCTAGTGTAGATTCATCCATCATTGTCTTACTTGTCGCATTAATCGTTTTCATAAGTTTTTGTACGCATCAATTCAACCAACCCCCCCTTTGTTACTTGTCACTATAATCGATAATTGCATCTAAAACACCTTAACTCTCTGGGGTTCGACCCTTACTTAACCACTATACTTGTTTTTAGTGCTAAGTTGGGATTTACTTTTGATGGGGTATAGACGACCATAGAATACCATCGGTCAGTTGCTCTGACAGGTCTCAAGAATCACCTCGGCCGAGGCGCAGGTCGACTGGACCGAGGTAAATCACTGTTTGATTTCAACTCTCTGAATTCCAGTTCTTTTCCCCCAATTTCAAACTAGTTGTTCCTAAGGGGTACTTAAGCCTTTTTCAACATAAATGATTGGCAACCAAAGCCAATTACGTCTGAAAATAGTAAGAAGAAGAGAAGTTAGGGTTTTCGACTTTTTACCCCAGATTCGGTCGATTGGAAGCGTTTTTGTTGCAGTTTCTCGCTTGCAATCTGTTCCTCTAGCCTTTCCTCGCGAGATCAGGGCAAGAATCATAGAAAACGATCGAGAAACGGGGAAGAGAGGTGATTTGGGTGCCGCGGTCGAGAGAGAGGTGGAAGGGAAAGAGAGAGAAATTGTTCCCCTTTTATACCCCTCGCCGATTCTGCTGTCACCTCGGTCAAGATGGTCCCGACTGGACCGAGGTGTCTGGACCGAGGTGGATCGTTGTCAGCCCTAGTCGCCTCGGTTGCTCAAGAATCATCTCGGTCGAGGAGCTGTGACAGCAACCGAGATGTGTCTCAATCAAACTTCGTCTTCTCAATTTCTCGAACTTCTGTCCTTCTAGTGTTGCTCCTGGGTTGTAATCCTTCCTTACAAAGTACCTGGTTTCTGTCTAGGACGCCAAAAACAAAGCAAAGCAAAGCAAAAGCAAACTATCTAAAGCTAGACTAGAAAAAGGAAAAAGAAAGCAATACCTTGGGTTGCCTCCCAAGAAGCGCTTGATTTAACGTCGCTAGTTGGACCGTACGGCATCCCTAAACAAGATATAGTGGTGCAATCTCCTCAACCTGGACTTCCGGTTGGTATTTCTTAAGTCTATGACCATTGACCTTGAAGCTTCCACTTGTTTCTCCCCAAATCTCAACTGCACCATAAGGGAAAACATGTTTCACAACGTAAGGTCCTGTCCATCTAGATTTCAACTTACCTGGAAAGAGGCGAAGGCGGGAGTTGAAAAGTAGAACTAAATCTCCTTCTTTGAACTCTTTAGGAATGATACGCTTGTCATGCCATTTCTTTGTCCTTTCCTTTTAGATCTTGGCATTCTCATAAGCGTTCAAACGCAGCTCTTCCAGCTCATTGATGTCCAATAGCCGCTTCTCACCGGCTTCCTTAATATCAAAATTCAACCATTTGATTGCCCAATACGCCTTGTGTTCTAACCCAACGGGCAAGTGGCAAGACTTTCCATATACCAAATTATAAGGGGTGGTACCAATGGGAGTCTTGAATGCGGTCCTGTAAGCCCAAAGAGTGTCGTCCAACTTCATGGAACAATCCTTCCTCGTCCTAGAGACGGTCTTTTCCAAGATTGCTTTAATTTCTCTATTCGATATCTCGACCTGTCCACTAGTTCGAGGGTGATAAGGGGTTGCTACCTTGTGGGTTACCCCATACTTCGATAGAACTGCCTTAAACTTCCGGTTGATAAAATGTGTCCTTCCATCGCTGATGATGATGCGTGGAGTCCCAAAACGTGGAAAGACAGTCTGATTGAAGAACTTCACAACCACCATGGCGTCATTAGTGGGAGAGGCGATGGCTTCCACCCATCTAGAGACGTAATCGACAGCTAGGAAAATGTAGAGGTTTCCTCCAGATGCTGGGAAAGGTCTCATGAAATCAACTCCCCATACATCAAAAATCTCAACTTCTTGGATGTTGTTGAGTGGCATCTCGTTCCTCATAGATAAGTTCCCTGTTCTTTGGCATGCATCACGAGAAATAACAAACGTTTGCACATCCTTAAATAATGTAGGCCAAAAGAAACCAAAACGTAATACCTTAGCGCACGTTTTATGAGCGCTAGCATGTCCTCCACAAGAAAGCGAGTGGCAATGCCGTATGACACTAGTAACTTCATCTTCCGGAATGCATCTTCAAAGCATCCAATCCGGACCTCTCTTAAACAATAGAGGTTCATCCCAGTAGTAGTGGCGTACATCTTTAAAGAATTTCTTCCTTTGAGCGTACGTCAATCCGGGTGGTATTTCCTGGCAAACAAGATAATTAACAATGTCAGCATACCAAGGTTCTTTATTATCAAAAGCTTGGTGGAGAAAGTGCTCCACCAACTATGAATGAGTTTTAGAAAAGGGAGTAAGAAGCTTGTTATTCTCAGTTGGAGGCATCTCGTTTGTTGTCTCGGTCGGGGCCCGAGGTGGGTGACCGAGATGTTCTTTAGATAAGAATACCTCGCTTGGTCCAGAAAGTGTCTCGGTCGAGGTACTGGAACTGGGACCAAAACTGGAGATTCTCTTCTCCTGGATTAGTCTTTCAATCTTGGCTCCTTGATGTTATTCTAGTGCCTTTATGCTCCGTATATCTGCATCACAAGAAGCATCTATACCTTCCTCCATTAAGCTAAAACTAATAACTCTTTCAAGAGGATATTTAATAAGGATAGAGCTCACCAATTCTCTTGATTCTTCTTCATCATAGATGTTGAAGATATCATCCTCCAGCGGCTCTCCTTTCATTGCAGCAAGCAATGCAAACTCCACTTGATCACCGCCAATGTTGAATTTCAACTTGGCGTTCTTACAATCCACATTGCAACCCGAAGTTGCTAGAAATGGTCTCCCGAGAATGATAGGGACGGGATAATCTGCGGGAATATCAAGTGCAACAAAGTCTATAGGTAAGTAGAAGTTACCTAACTTAACCGGAACATCTTCCAAAATGCCCAGGGGATGGGTAATGGAGCGGTCCGCCATGTATAGCCTTATCTTCACTGGCTTGGGTTCTCCAAGTCCGATCTTCACACATAGCTCCAACGGGATAATGCTCACTAATAGCATGAATTATAGTCTTTATTTTGGGGTTTGTTTGGACGTTTTATCTTTCATAATCTGCATGTTTGTATGTATATTGTGTGATTATATTACCATTTCATCTACCTTTGCGAGAATCGAGGTCTACACCTAGTTTTGTTGTAATCGTAGGTAAAATGGCACGTTTTGCATAAAAAAGGAGCAATAGGAGCTATGGAGTCATTGGAGCTACATTGAGGAACATAAGGAACCATCCAGGAAGCATAGCCATGGATTAAAGATTCACTTTGGACCAGTTTTGAGAGATTTCACATTCAATTGTGACTCACCTCGGTTGACCACAGATTCATCTCGACCGAGGTGATCCAGGGAAGTCGACTCGACCGAGGCGAATACCTAGGACGCGGCGAGAATATTTTATTCTTGGCTGAGATCTTTTATATTTGGAAAGTGATCTTATATTTTTGGGCTTGGCTCCTAGAAGGAAGAAGATATACTAGATGATATATTTTACCTATTTTTGTGGGAAGAGATCTTTTCTAAAATATCTTATCTTTGGAGGGTTATTTTCCTATAAAAAGGGTTGGATTTCCACAAATCCAAGAGGGTGCTATACCATCGATCAGGGTTTATACGCAGCAGCAGCCATACTCCAGTTGGGAGATTTGAAGAACCTTTTTGAAGGTTGAAGGAAGATTGAAAATTGTAGCTTCTATAGCTTTTGGAGGTTTTCTTGTAAGATTACCTTAGATTCTCTTCCTTGTTGTCTTCTCTTGTTGGATTTCTATCCAAGGAACGCTTTTGTTGTGATATTTGATTCAGTTATTGAAGTCTTTTCATTAAATTCTTCTTGTTCAAATATTCACCTTCTTCCCATATATTTGATTAATACTTTCATGATGATGATAAGTGGCTAATTTCCTTGTATGATTCTAGGGTGATTGGCTGAAGGTTGTGGGAAAAACAATGATAGAATAATCTTAGATTCCAGTAGGACCCTGAAAGTTCGAGTCTTTAACCTTAACCCTAAGCATCTCGCTCAGTCGATGAACATCTCGGCCGGGGTGAAATTCTTCTGACCGAGGTGACTTATCTGATCCTAAACTGAGAGTTAAGTGTTAGAGTTTGCCAAATCCTATTCTTATTACACCGTTCCTGGTTCAATGCAAGGCTAGGATGAGACTTACCCGGTAATTCCTTAGTTTGTGTACCAATGATCATAAGTGTAGGTAATAAAGGTTTATCCTTTATTGGGGTTTGAGTGTGCTTTCATCCCATCTTTGTGAGTTAGCCTGAGACTTACCTAGTAAAGGTTGATTCTATTCCCTTAGATGGTGTGTTAGTTTGAGGTTATAGTTCTTTATCTTAATTCCTTGAGACTTACCCGGTGATAGGAGTTACGGTTTAGGATTAGTGAGTAGTGAGACTTACCCGGTGATCTATTCCACTTTAGTAACGCTTTCCCCATGCAAAAACCTCAGCTTTGTCCGCTTATCTTTAGATCTTGAGTTGGAACTACAACTAGATGCTTTAATCCCTAGAATTGCATGTTTCCTTTATTGACTTCTTATTCATCTTTGATTGTGTTAATTGCTCTTGTGGTTAGTATTTACATAAGCATACCGTGATTGGACTTTGTTTCACTAAGTCCCTGTGATCGACCCCTGGAATTCTTTGCTTTTTACTACGATTGACCCGTACACTGCGGGTTCGCATCCTTGTTTTAAGCCTACATCTAGGGTTATAAATTTAAAGCTTGCACACACCGTTTGGAGCGAACAAGTTTTTGGCGCCGTTGCCGGGGACTTGGTCTAGACCGAGCCGGTTACGGTTTACTCTTGGGGCACTTGCCCCCGTGTCTATTAACCACTCTACTTGAGTGACTTTTGCAGGTTCTTTCTTAGGTATATGCGAAGAACCCGCACTAGGAAGGAAATCGTTCCTTACGATCCCGAACCAGAAAAGACATACAAGCGACGCTTAAGAGAAGCGAAGATCGCCCAACAAGACAACCGCGATCTTGAGGCCGAGTTGAAAGAGGCGTTAGAGCTGCTACGCATCAGCAGGGAAGAACTAAGGCGAGAGAAGGAAGAAACTCGCACCAAAACTGAAGCAATCGAAGCAGAGATGGCCGTCATACGAGACCAGATTCTACTTCGACCGAGGGAAGACCCAATTCCCGATGCTGGACCGAGGCAGGTCCCAGTTGCTGACCCTCGACCGAGGCAGGTCCCAGTACCTGACACCCCGGCCGAGGTACTTCCACCTCGGATGCCAGTCCGAGATGTTCTTCTTGCAGGAATCCCACGAACCCTAGGTCAAAGGATGGACCCTAATCAACAACTGAGGCGTCCACGAGTTAACCTAGGAGATCCAGCGGACCATGACTACGAACTTCGACTGCAAGTTCTATCCATGATTCGCCAATGCCAGTTCGGAGGGATGGAGAAGGAATCACCACATCAACATCTTCAAAACTATGAGATCTTGATGGAAACCTTGAGACCTTCAAGGATTGAAAATAACAACTACAAGCTAAGACCTTTTTACTTTTCTTTAAAAGATAGAGCTCTTACTTGGTATCAATCTCTTCCTCCACGAAAAATTAGCACATGGGAGGAGATGACAACGGAATTCTTGACCAAATTCTTCCCCCCCTCAAAGACAGCTGAAATGAGAGGGAAGATCAACGCTTTCATTATGAAGGACAAGGAGAGCTTGTCCAAGTCATGGGAGCGGTTCAAGGACATTCTTTTGGATTGCCCACATCTTGGGATTCCAAAGTTAGAGTTATTGGAGATATACTTCAAAGGACTGGACGGAAGCACCCAGTTCAATCTGTAACTGCTCTCCGCCGGTACCTTCATGGACATGGCGATTGACGAGGCTTGGGACTTCATCGAGAAGCAAGCCTTGCATATGGAGAAGTACACCCACCAAGGAGCTGAAGGTGGAGTTAAAAGAGTTAATTTCCAAGAAACTCAGCCCAACAACAATCAACTCACGTCTTTGAAGAATGACGTGAAGTAATTAAAGGAAGAGCAAGGGCAAAGGAACAACAACAACGGATACCGTACAACAACAACGGTTCCCGGAACAACAACTACAACAACAATAATAGAGGATCCAATAGCAACAACTGAAGGGCGAACAACCAAAATTCTGGTAACAACCATTCAAACTCCAACTCTAACGATTCCTCTAACCCTTTCCTCTCTTCCCCTTCTTCTTCTTCTTCTACTCCATTAAAAAGCCAGGGGCAAGGATCAAGTTCGTCTCAGCCGGAAAAGAAAGACGCAGTTCTGGAGGCTATCTTGATCAAGCTCAACGCTATGGAGACTTCTATGACTTCATTTTCGAAGGCCCAAAAAGCCTTTGAACAACAACTTGCAAGTAGGGCGAATGAAGCGCCAAGAGATCCAGGGAAGCTTCCAGCAAGGACGGAAAGCAACCCTAAGGGCCAGATCATGGCCATAACTACGAGGAGTGGACTGAAAACTGCAGATCCAGTGCCTCGGTCGGTGCCAGTACCGACGAAGACCACCTCGGTCCAGGTGCAGTCGAAGAACACTTCGGCCGAGATGCCAACCGAGGTGGAGCCACAAAAGGCGGAGGGGAAAACTGAAGTTTATGTTCCAACTCCTGCATACAAACCACCACTTCCATTCCCCCAGTCAAGGGCCAGAGCACATCTAGACAAGCACTTTGGTAAGTTCCTTGACTTGATGAATAAGCTGCATATTAACATTCCTTTCCTTGATGCTATTCTAGGAATGCCCGCCTATGGGAAGTTCTTGAAGGAGATCCTATCAAGGAAAAGGAAACTGGAAGACTTTGGTGAAGTTAGGATGACATCTAAATCCTCAGAGTTCATACAAATCATGAAGGAGAAGATGCCACCTAAATTGAGAGATCCTGGCTCATTTTGCATTCCCATTCAAGTTGGAGATGTCACTCGTGAAGCCCTTTGTGATCTAGGAGCCAGCGTGAGCATCATCCCGCTGGAGCTATGTGTGAAGATCGGACATGGAGAGCCCAAGCCGGTCAAGATTCGACTTTATATGGCGGATCGCTCCATCACCCATCCCGTGGGCATCTTAGAGGACGTTCCGGTCAAGTTAGGTAACTTCTATCTACCTATAGATTTTGTTGTACTTGACATTCCCGCAGATTATCCTGTCCCTATTATTCTCAGGAGGCCATTTCTAGCAACTTCGGGTTGCAACGTGGATTGCAAGAACGCCAAGTTGAAATTCAACATTGGTGGCAATGAGGTGGAGTTCGCACTACTTGCAGCCATGAAAGGGGAGCAGCTAAGCGATGATATCTTCAACATCTAAGATGAAGAAGAATCAAGAGAATTGGTGAGCTCTATCCGTATTAACGATCCACTCGAAAGAGTTATTAGCTTCAGTTTAATGGAGGAAGGTATAGATGCTTCTTGTGATGCAGATATACGGAGCTTAAAAGCACTGGAAGAGGATCCAGGAGCTAAAACTGAGAAGCTAACCCAGGAGACGAAGATCTCCAATTTCGGTTCCAGTTGCAGTACCTCGACCGAGGCACTTTCTGGACTGAGCGAGGCAACTGAAGAACATCTCGGTCAACGCCTCTGCGCCTCGACCGAGGTCGATGGCGAGACGATTTCAACTGAGACTTCCGAAAGTCCAGTTTCTGAATCCATTCCACTGGAAGGAGGAAGCAAGGATCCCCCTCAGAAAACACCCCCAGTTGTGGAGCTTAAACAACTCCCTAGTCACTTGAGGTATGTCTTTCTTGGACCGGATTCTACTTATCCCGTTATTGTTAGTGCTTCCCTTTCCGAATCTGAATTGTCTAAGTTAATGCATGTCCTGAGAAAGCATCAAAAGGCTATAGGTTATACCACGGATGATCTTATTGGCATTAAGCCTTCTTTCTGCATGCATAAAATTCTAATGGAGGAAATCATATGACTTCACGGGAACCTCAAAGACGGTTAAATCCGATCATGAAAGAGGTTGTGAAGAAGGAAATTCTTAAGTTGTTGGATGCAGGTATCATTTATCCTATCTCGGACAGCAAGTGGGTTAGCCCGGTGCATGTAGTTCCGAAGAAAGGAGGGATGACCGTTGTGACAAATAAGAACAACGAGTTGATCCCAACTAGGACCGTTACAGGTTGGAGGGTTTGCATCGATTATAGGAAGCTGAACACGGCCACACGGAAGGACCACTTTCCACTTCCCTTCATCGATCAAATGCTCGAGCGGTTGGCCCAGCATTCACACTTTTGCTACTTAGACGGTTATAGTGGATTCTTCCAGATTCCTATCCATCCGGATGATCAGGAGAAGACCACTTTCACCTGTCCATGGGGGACATTTGCTTATAGGAGGATGCCATTTGGATTGTGCAATGCACCCGCTACCTTCCAGCGATGCATGATGGCTATCTTTTCCGAGTACATAGAGGAGATCATGGAGGTATTCATGGATGATTTTTCTGTATATGGTTCCTCTTTTGATGATTGCCTATCTAACCTTTCGCTAGTGCTTAAAAGATGTGAAGACACACTAATCTCGTTTTGAATTGGGAGAAGTGTCATTTTATGGTTAGTGAAGGCATTGTGCTGGGACACCTCGTTTCTAATCGAGGCATTGAGGTCGATCGCGCTAAGATCGAGACTATTGAGAAACTCCCTCCACCTTGTTCTGTTAAAGGTGTGAGGAGTTTTCTCGGGCATGCAGGTTTATACAGGAGATTCATCAAGGACTTCTCTAAGATTTCTAAACCTCTAACTAACCTCTTGAATAAAGATGTTGTTTTTGAGTTTTCGCAGGAGTGTCTTGATGCTTTTTACAGGATTAAGGAAGCGTTGATCTCCACTCCTATTATCCAACCTCCTGATTTGACCTTGCCCTTTGAGATCATGTGCGATGCTAGTGATGTAGCCGTAGGAGTTGTGCTTGGACAAAAGAAGGATGGGCGGACCACCGCCATTTACTATGCTAGCAAGACGCTAGATGTAGCACAACGCAACTACGCTACCACCGAGAAGGAGTTATTGGCGGTTGTATATGCTTTCGAGAAGTTTCATTCCTATTTAGTAGGGGCAAAAGTCATTGTCTACACCGACCATGCAGCCATTTGTTACTTGTTGGCTAAGAAAGATGCCAAGCCACGCCTTATTCGATGGATTCTCTTGCTTCAATAGTTTGACCTAGAGATCCGCGATAAGAAGGGATCCGAGAATTCTGTTGCTGATCACCTCAGCCGGCTACCTGCATCTTCACGTGAGAAGGACGACCCGCCCATAGACGATTCATTCCCCGATGAACACTTACACTTGTTGGAGCGTTTGATAGATTTACTTACTTCACCCCACGATGGAGGTGAAGTATGGGGTGAGGGCACCTCCCATCACATTTGAGACGCATCATGGTCCAGCTAGCGACCTTAAACCAAGCGCTTCTTGGGAAGCAACACAAGGTATTGCTTTCTTTTCCCTTTTTCTAGTCTAGCTTAGATAGTTTTTGCTTTTGCTTTGCTTTGTTTTGTTTTTGGCGTTCTAGACAGATAACAGGAGACATCTAAGGAAGGAGCATAACTGGAAGGACAAAAGTTCGAGAATTTGAGAAGACGGAGTTTGACTGAGGCATCTCGGTTGCTATCAGAGCACCTCGACCGAGATGATTCTGGAGCAACCGAGGCGACTAGGGTTTTCTGAAGAACCACCTCGGTCCGTACCACCTCGGTCCAGTCAAGACCATCTCGACCGAGGTGACAGCAGTCCAGAAAAGGGTATAAAATGCGGAAGATTTCTCTCTCCTCACTTTACTCTTTCTCCTCGACCGCGGCGACAGTTCACCTCGCCTCTCCGATTTCTTGCTCGTTTTCAACGATTTCTGTCTCCAAACTGCGATTAAGACTGAGAGGATCCCAGTGCAACATCAATCTGCAGGAGAATCGAACCGATTCGGCCGAACGAGGTAAAAACGAAACCAAAACCCTACCTCGCTTTTTCGCTTCGATTTGGGCTTTGGTTGCCCTTGCATTTGTTGAGGAAAGGCTTAAGTACCCCATAGGAAGCAGTTGTAGTGATTTTGGGGGAAAAGAACTGAATTTTCAGAAGGAATTAGAATCCAGTTTTTCGCCTCGGTCCAGTCGAGCTGTGCCTCGGCCGAGGTGATTCTTGAGTGTTCTCAGTTGACCGAGGTGACCTGACAGTGACTGAATTGAAAGTGAGTTCTGACCGACGCCTTGTCCTTAGGGATAGATCCTCATCTTCCCCTTCTTCCTCTTCTTCTCGACCCTATCGGCCGGTGATCCATGAGAGACACCAGGTCGATTATGACCGTATTTCTGGCCGTCCAGTGATTGCACCTCGCTTCTTGGACGTGTCCGCTTTTGATTGCCTCCAGGTAGACGGAGACCTTAGGAGGATGATTTCTACAGTTGGGCTGGATCAGTTTACTGAGATCCGAGCCCCAACCTACTTGGAGCCGACCCTAGAGTTCGTTAGCTCCTTCACCTACCTTCCCACAGAGAGCAGTCTGTGAAGTACCGGTTGATGAACCGGAACTTCTTAGTGCCACTTGAGTACTGGAGAGATATTTTTGGCTTTCCGAAGCCCACCGCTGTTGACTTCCCATCCCGATCAGTAGCTAGGGAGTTCTGAGGGCAGATTGCCCATATTGTTGAGCATGCAGATAGATGGCGCCCTGGAGATTCCAGGGAGAAGGTCATCTTCCATTTAGCCTTTAGGTTAGCCCACCGGATATTTAGCAAGATACTTCTGGCGCGTACTGAGACGCCCCAGAAGATCCGACAGGGAGAGCTTTTCAGTTTATACTGCATGGTTACTGGAGGTATCCCGGACTTTGGCTTGATGTTGGCACAGGATCTGCACAAGATCAAAGCCAAGGCAAAGGGAGACATCTGCTGCGGAGGGCTTGTCACCCATATAGCTAGCTATCAGGACATGGATCTCAGTGCTTGTACGATGGTGGCGGCTGCCAAGCCGCTTGGATTGCAGGAGATGATCACTCGGCGGATTCTAGTTCCCCGAGGTCTGACTACTCCGTACGTGGCTATGCCGTGGGAGCTGACTGCGCCACAGGGGATCAGGTAGTCTGCCCAGTTTTCTGTTTATGACCCTCACTATTGGCAGACCGCTTGGACTCCACCGATGGAGGATTATAGAGAGGCAGCAGCTGCCCCAACTGAGGAGGAGGAGGCTGATAATGAGGAGACAGTTGATGAGAGAGAGGGTGGAGTCCCGATGGATATAGGGACGGATACTGCAGGGACGAGCGCACCAGTTATAGATCTGGATGATGAGGATACTGAGCCTACACCTGCTGCATCACCTGCTAGACCTGCTAGGCGTAGGACACGCCGTCATAGAGATTCAGAGGCTCATCGTCGGATCGATGTTCTGACGGATCAGATGATAGACTCGTATGTTGCCCTTACTGTGGACATGCATGAGAGATTTGCTGCCCAGCACCGACAGATTGACAGCTGGACTCATCAGATGTTAGAGGGGATGCACTATCAGCGCAGGATGATGGAGATACAGTTCCAGCAGACTATGGGTTATCTATTTGACCCATCCCAGTATCCGTATGTGCCACCACCACCACCACCACCGGATCAGGATTATTGAGAGCTGCAGGATTTTTCTTTCTTATTTTTTATGCAGTTCAGCTTATTATCTGGTGAGTACTTTTATCCTTTAGACTTATTTTGACCCACTGGGACAGTGTGTCCCAAGTATGGGGTATTTGATGTATTGTTTGACTTTGATGTATGACTCTATTGAACGGATATTGATATTTATGCTTCACTTTTGCATCTATATATTTATTTGAGATTGCATGCATACTTACAGGTTATTTGATTAAGAAAAACGTCGAAACTGAAAGAAAAATGGTTTAAAAAAATTTTTTTTTGGACCTCGACCGGGGCAGTTCTGGCCGAACGATTTTTGTGTTACTTATCTGGATATGATCTCAGTGAAGATCTTGCTTACTGACTGGTTTTAAATTCTTTATGTGTTTGAAAGTTTTATAATATGTTTAAGTTGCTAAATGCTTTGTTTGAAATTTTTGGCATGTTTAATACTTTATTTTTATCTAAATTATGTTGAATTTGAAGGTTGACACCACGTTATGAGTTCTCTCACTTTCTTCCTGGAAAGACCAAGGCAATTCATTCTTCTCTCTTCTTCTTCTTGATCATGCTTAGCCCCTCATATACATTTTGCCTCCCTTTACCTATCCGGGAATTTGGAAGCAAGCAAGTGGTGAAAGCAAGTGAAGTAAAGTTGAGAAGTTGACTGGAAGTGAAAGTGTTAGAAAGTAATCATAGGTTTGGGGAAGTCAATCATGAAGATGAGTAACTCGGCACCATTCACATAGCCGGGTGTTTGTGTCTTGCCAAAGTCAGATTGAGCGATATTCCTAACGGGTCATGGTATATGCATCAAGGGTTTGATGCATCTCAAGAAATTGATGATTGCTGATTTCCTAGGCTTCGGTTATTGTGCACCTCTGTCCATGCATCCCAAAAAGTAAAGTAAAAAGAAAAAGTGTGAAATAAGCAAAGCTTATTGGTGGAAGATGTTGCAAGTCAAAGTGAAAGTGAAGTTCATCCTTTTCCCGGATTCTAGCACCACATTACCTTACATACATCCCTACCCTACACGTTTCTTGACCTTTCTTTTGGGAAGCCCTTGAGACCTTGAGCTTGTTGATTGACTTAGTGGTTTAAACTGGATTGTACATGATTAATTTTGATAATTATGACTTATTATGCATTCTATGATTTTATGCAAAGATGAACAACTTTCCTATATTTAAAAAATGTTTTGATCATATTTGGATTTTAAATTCCATGAAGTATTCTCTTAGAGTGATCTATGATAGTTGCACACCATAAAAATGTTTTTGAAAGACTTTTCATTGATTTTCATGACTTATAATCCATTCTATCTTGTCTTTTATATGCGGAACTTGCTTGGGGACAAGCAAGGGCTAAGTATGGGGTATTTTGATAGCATGAATTATAGTCTATATTTTGGGGTTTGTTTGGACGTTTTATCTTTCATAATCTGCATGTTTGTATGTATATTGTGTGATTATATTACCATTTCATCTACCTTTGCGAGAATCGAAGTCTACACCTAGTTTTGTTGTAATCGTAGGTAAAATGGCACGTTTTGCATAAAAAAGGAGCAATAGGAGCTATGGAGTCATTGGAGCTACATTGAGGAACATAAGGAACCATCCAGGAAGCATAGCCATGGATTAAAGATTCACTTTGGACCAGTTTTGAGAGATTTCACATTCAGTTGTGACTCACCTCGGTTGACCACAGATTCATCTCGACCGAGGTGATCCAGGGAAGTCGACTCGACCGAGGCGAATACCTAGGACGCGGCGAGAATATTTTATTCTTGGTTGAGATCTTCTATATTTGGAAATTGATCTTATATTTTTGGGCTTGGCTCCTGGAAGGAAGAAGATATACTAGATGATATATTTTACACATTTTTGTGGGAAGAGATCTTTTCTAAGATATCTTATCTTTGGAGGGTTATTTTCCTATAAAAAGGGTTGGTTTTCCACAAATCCAAGAGGGTGCTATACCATCGATCAGGGTTTATACGCAGCAGCAGCCATACTCCAGTTGGGAGATTTGAAGAACCTTTTTGAAGGTTGAAGGAAGATTGAAGATTGTAGCTTCTATAGCTTTTGGAGGTTTTCTTGTAAGATTACCTTAGATTCTCTTCCTTGTTGTCTACTCTTGTTGGATTTCTATCCAAAGAACGCTTTTGTTGTGATATTTGATTCAGTTATTGAAGTTTTTTCATTAAATTCTTCTTGTTCAAATATTCACCTTCTTCCCATATATTTGATTAATACTTTCATGATGATGATGAGTGGCTAATTTCCTTGTGTGATTCTAGGGTGATTGGCTGAAGGTTATGGGAAAAACAATGATAGAATAATCTTAGATTCCAGTAGGACCCTGAAAGTTCGAGTCTTTAACCTTAACCCTAAGCATCTCGCTCAGTCGATGAACATCTCGGCCGGGGTGGAATTCTTCTGACCGAGGTGACTTATCTGATCCTAAACTGAGAGTTAAGTGTTAGAGTTTGCCAAATCCTATTCTAATTACACCTTTCCTGGTTCAATGCAAGCCTAGGATGAGACTTACCCGGTAATTCCTTAGTTTGGGTACCAATGATCATAAGTGTAGGTAATAAAGGTTTATCCTTTATTGGGGTTTGAGTGTGCTTTCATCCCATCTTTGTGAGTTAGCCTGAGACTTACCCGGTAAAGGTTGATTCTATTCCCTTAGATGGTGTGTTAGTTTGAGGTTATAGTTCTTTATCTTAATTCCTTGAGACTTACCCGGTGATAGGAGTTACGGTTTAGGATTAGTGAGTAGTGAGACTTACCCGGTGATCTATTCCACTTTAGTAACGCTTTCCCCATGCAAAAACCTCAGCTTTGTCCGCTTATCTTTAGATCTTGAGTTGGAACCACAACTAGATGCTTTAATCCCTAGAATTGCATGTTTCCTTTATTGACTTCTTATTCATCTTTAATTGTGTTAATTGCTCTTGTGGTTAGTATTTACATAAGCATACCGTGATTGGACTTTGTTTCACTAAGTCCCTGTGATCGACCCCTGGAATTCCTTGCTTTTTACTACGATTGACCCCTACACTGCGGGTTCGCATCCTTGTTTTAAGCCTACATCTAGGGTTATAAATTTAAAGCTTGCACACACCGTTTGGAGCGAACACTCACGCTGGCTCCTAGATCACACAATGCTTCACAAGTCACATCCCCAACTTGAATGAGAATGCAAAATGAGCCGGGATCTCTCAACTTAGGTGGCATCTTCTCCTTCATGATTTGAATGAGCTCCGAGGATTTAGATGTTATCCTTACTTCACCAAAGTCTTCCAGCTTCCTCTTCCTTGATAGAATTTCTTTTAAGAACTTCCCATAGGCGGGCATCCCTAGAATAGCATCAAGGAATGGGATGTTAATATGTAATTTATTCATCAAGTCAAGGAACTTACCAAAGTTCTTGTCTATATGTTCTCTAGCCCTTGACTAGGGGAATGGAAGTGGTGGTTTATATGCAGGAGGTGGGACATAAACTTCAGTTTTGTCCGTCGTTTTCTGAGACTCCACCTCGGATGGTACCTCGAACGAAGTGTTCTTCGTCTGTACCTGGACCGAGGTGTTCTTCGTCTGCACTGGCATCGACCGAGGCATTGGATCTGCAGTTTTCAGTCCACTTCTTGTCCTTATTGCCATGATCTGTCCTTTTGGGTTGCTCTCTGTCCTTGCTGGGAGCTTCCCTGGATCTCTTGGCGCTTCATTTGCCTTATTAAAGAATTGTTGCTCTAAGGCTTTTTGTGCCTTCGAAAATGAAGTCATGGACGTCTCCATAGCGTTGAGCTTGATCAAGATGGCCTCCAGCACTGCATATTTCTTTTCAAGCTGGGACGAACTTGATCTAGGCACTTGGCTCTTTAATGGAGTAGAAGAAGAAGAGAAAGGATTAGAGGAATTATTAGAATTTGAATTAGAATATGGGTTACCCGAATTTTTATTGTTGGATCTCCAATTGTTGATGTTGGAGCCTCTATTGTTGTTGTAGTTGTTGTTCCGGGAACCATGATTGTTGTTCCTTGAGCCTTGATATCCTCCCTCCTCCTTTTTGGTGTGAGCAACCAAAAGATCCTTCAATTGCTTCACATCATTCTTGAGGGAGATGAGTTGATTATCATTTGATGGAACTTCCTGGAAGTTAACTCTCTTCATTCCATTTTCATCTCCTTGGTGGGAGTATTTCTCCATGTGCAGAGCTTGTTTCTCAATGAACTCCGAAGCTTCATCAATCGGCATGTCCATGAATGTGCCGGCAGATAGTAGTTGAAGGTTGAATTGGGTAGCTCCATCCAATCCCTTGAAGTATATCTCCAACAACTCTATCTTTGGAATCCCATGATGTGGGCAATCCAAAAGAACATCTTTAAACCTCTCCCATGACTTAGACAAACTCTCCTTGTCCTTCATGATAAATGGATTGATTTGCCCTCTCATTTCAGCGGTTTTGGAGGGGGAAAAGAATATTGTTAAGAACTTTGTCGTCATCTCCTCCCAAGTGTTGATCTTTACAGGAGGAAGAAACTGATACCAAGTAAGCACCTTGTCCTTCAAAGAAAAGTAAAAAGGCCTTAGCTTGTAATTATTATTTTCCAGCCTTGAAGGTCTCAAGGTCTCCATCAAAATCTCATAGTTTTGCAAATGTTGATGCGGAGACTCCCTCTCTAAACCTCCAAACTGGCATTGGCGGATCATGGAAAGAACTTGCGGTCGAAGTTCATAATCACGCTCCGCTGGATCACCTAGGTTGACTCCTGGACGCCTCACTTGTTGGTTTGGGTCCATCCCTTGTCCTAGGGTCTGTGGAATACCTGCAAAAAGAACATCTCGGACAGGCATTTGAGGTGGAAGTATCTCGGCCGCGGCAGCTGGAGCGGGATCTTGCCTCGGTCGAGGGTCTGGTCGATGCAGAATCTGAGCTCGTAGCTCAGCCATATCTGCTTGAATCTCTGAAGCTTTGGTGCGAGTTTGCTCCCTCTCGCGCTGCAGTTCTTCCCTATTGAGGCGCAGCTGTTCCATCGCCTCCTTCAATTCGGCCTCAAGATCGCGATTGTCTTGGTTGGCCATTTTCGCTTCTTTCAAGCGTCTTTTGTATGTCTTTTCTGGTTCGGGATCGTAAGGAACGATTTCCTTCCCAGCACGGGTTCTTCGCGTAAACCTAAAAGAAAGAACCTGCGAAAGTCACTCAAGTAGAGTGGTTAGTAGCAACAGGGGCAATTGCCCCGAAAGACGACCGCAACTGACTCGCTCAAGACCAAGTCCCCGGCAACGGCGCCAAAAACTTGTTCGCTCCAAACGGTGTGTGCAAGCTTTAAATTTATAACCCAAGAAATATTCTTAAAACAAGGATGCGAACCCGCAGTGTACGGATCAATTATAGTAAAAGCAAGAATTCCGGGGTGTCGATCTTTGGGACTTAGGTGAAACAAAGCAAGTATAGGTCGTCAATGCAACTAATAACCACAAAAGCGATTAAAGCAATCAAAAGATGATAATAAGGTCAATTAAAGGAAATATGCAAATTTTAGGGATTAAAGTATCTAGTTGTGGTTCCAACTCAAGATCTCAAGATAAGCGGACAAAGCTGAGATTTTTGCAAAGGGAAGGTGTTTCTAAAGTGGAATAGATCACCGGGTAAGTCTCACCACTCACTAATCCCAAACCAAAAGCTCCTATTACCGGGTAAGTCTCAAGGTACTAAGGAACGGAATTATAATCTTAAACCATCACACCACCTAAGGGAATAGAATCTACCTTTACCGGGTAAGTCTCAGGCTAACTCACAAAGATGGGATGAAGGCACACTCAATCCCCAATAAAGGATAAACCTTTATTACCTACACTTATGATCTTGGGTAAACAAACTAAGGAATCAACGGGTAAGCCTCTTCCTAGGCTTGCATTGAACCAGGAAAGGTGTAATAAGAGTAGGATTTGTCAAACTTTAACACTTAACTCTGAGTTACGGATCAGAAAAGGTCACCTCGGTCTGTCAAGTTCCACCCCAGCCGAGATGTTCATCGACTGAACGAGATGTTCTAGGGTTAAGGATAAAGACTCGAGCTTTCAAGGTCCTACTGGGATTAAGATTATTCTATCATTGTTTTTCCCACAACTTTCAGCCAATCACCCTAGAATCGCACAAGGAAATTTGCCACTCATCATCATGAAAGCAATAATCAAAAAATTGAGAAGGGAATGAATATTTGAACATAAAAACCTTAATAACAAGGTTTCAATAACTGAATCAAATATCAAACAAATCAGCGTTCCTTGGATCACAAATCCAACAAGACAATCAAACAAAAGGGAATCTAAGAAAGTCTTACAAATCCCCTCAAAAGCTATATCCGAACTATCAATCCTTCCTTGATTGATCTTCAATCTTCCTTCTTTCCTTCAAAGCTTTCAGAAAATCCTCTCTTTGTTGGTTATTCTCAGCCTACAAGCATGGTTGAACTTGTGGAAAATCCAACCCTTTATATAGGAGAATTATCTTCCAAAGATAATAATATCTAAAAAAGATAATATCCTAATAAAATATATCTTATCTCTTAAATAGATCTCTCAAATATATGATCTTCCTTCCAGAAATCCAACCCAAAAATATAAGATCTATCCTTCCAAAAATAAAAGATCTCAGCAAAATAAAATATATCTCGCCGCGTCAGGGTATTCGCCTCGGTCGGGGCGCTGCTCTAGATCACCTTGGTCGAGGTGACACTGTAGCTGACCGAGGTGAATCTCAGCTGAAGGTGAAATCTCTCAAATCTGGTCCAAAGTAAATCTTCTTTGTTAATTTCTTGCTTCCTGAGTTCTCTTTTAAGCTCCTGAATGTAGCTCCTATGACTCATTTGTTCCTTAGCTCCATTTCAATGCAAAACGTGCCATTTTATCTACGATTACAACAAAACTTGGTGTAGACCTTGATTCCCGTAAAGGTAGATGAAACAACAATATAATCACATAATATACATCCAAACATGCAGATTATTGAAGATAAAACGTCTAAACAAGTCCCAAAATAATAACTATAATACATGCTATCATGTATGGGATGAGCTTCTTATTTTTCCATAGGGTTTGGTCTAAACATCATAAATAGACATTTCTAGGTCAGATTAGAGGGTGTTCGATACACCCCAGCCAAAGGAACCAGCGATGCAAGATAAACGAAAAACTAAAGAAAACATACACATGTGTTTTGGATTTGTGATAATTGAAAATAAAGTACAAGATATGTATTACTAGAGCTTCAAGCATCTCACTATCTACTCTACAATACTCGCATCAACTCTCACAAGCCTCTCACCTATGAGAACTAATGCCTTCGCCCTTGCATCTCATAAAGGCAATGTAAGAGCCTTAGTCTTTAGAGCCTAGGAGCCTTGCTGAGCCTTAGTTGAGCCCTTGCTGGACCCTGTCAGCCGCCCTTGTGGATCCTGTGAGTCGCCCCTGTGATAGCATGAAATATGACTATATTTTATGCACTTGTTTTGATTTTTTTCCCTTTTAGATGCGTACATGGATATGAGTTTGAAGCATTTATGAGCACATTCACCTACTTGTTGATATAGAGATCTACACAAGCTTTGTTATGTTTATAGGTGAATAAAGGCTTGAATTGGAGCATATGCGAAGGAATAGGAGTATTAGATCATGTAGATGTCAAAGGGATTACTTTGGAGAAGCTAAGGAAGGAGCATGATTAGAGTACTTTACGAAACAAAGGCTTTCACAAAGGCTTTTGAGTTTCCACGACCTAAACCACAACCGTGGTTATGCATTGAGTTCGTGGAAAGTGATTTCGAAGAGTAACAGAAAGTTCCACGCCCTAAACCACGGCCATGGAATGCTACACCAGACCGTGACTTCCATGACGTTGCCACGTGTCATATTGGCCACGTCAGCAATAGTTATCAGGCTTTCTCATTACCCTATTTTTTCCTATAAGAAGGCTGAAGGAGGGAGAAAAAGGGGACGCTTGCATTGACGGCCGCTTAAACCCGAAGAGAGAGATTTTGGATCATTGCTTGAGAAGATTCCGAGAAGGACGCGATTTGGAGATTGCGTACTTAGAGATTATCTTAGGGTTTACATTTGGAGACGGATTGACATCCCGTTCTTCATTGTTTATCAAGATTGTTGTGAGGATTTATGTTCCCTTTTTCCGCATTCATTAAACACATACATTGGTTGTTTGGATTTGAGATTGATTATTCGAATATTATTGAGTTTTTGAGGATTTTACCTTTTTCTCTTTTAAACTTGATTATTGGCTAAAACCCTTTAGCAATTCTAAGATGAATGGTTGATAGTTGTGGCTTAGATGATGATAGATTGATCGTAAACAGATCGGACCTTGAGAGTTGCGAGAAACTTTGTCGACAGCCTTTTCCACGGTCTGTTCTTAAAAACCACGGCCGTGGTTCTTCAAGATCTAGCCGTGGTTTCCTCTGTCGTATGACCTTTGCTTTTGCATTTGATCCAAAGTTAAAGATTTGCTTTAACCTAGCTTTGGCTTGCCTTTCCTAGGTAGTAGTGAGACTTTACATCCTCTATTTCGATTTCCAGTGTCACAACCTTAACCGTTTTGGCTTGTCTTTGATTCCTTGGGTTTGGGCATGGGTATTTGAGAATAATTCTTGTCCTTAGATCCTTTCTATACTGCAGCCTCAACAACCTTTATAGAGAGAGCCTTTGGGTAAGACATATAGGGTTTTGGAACTTCACCGTACACAACCTTACATTAGATATACCATTGCAATCCCGACTCTGTCCTTACATACATCAATAGAATATCTTCAATCGATTGCCACAATTGGATACCTGGATCTTTAGGATTGCTGTTTTACCAATATTTGCAAAGCTTCTATATTTTAATTGCTCGACGATTTGTGAACTGAATTTGATACCCTAAATCCCTGAGTTCGATACTTTGGAATTCTTGCTTTACTACGCCGATCCGTACACTACGAGTTCGCTTTGCTTAATTTCAGTTTTATAAATTTAAGACTGTCACGCTAGGAAATAGCACAAAAAGCTTTACATTTATAAACTCGATCTAATCTCCTAAACTACCTAGCGAAACCCGCAGTGTACGGGACGTTTGTAGAAAGGTAAGTATTCCGAGGTCGAACACAAAGACTAAGGTGAAATCGAGTCAAGCAATGATCAAAAATAGTGTAAATCTAGACTAAGATAAGGTGAGGAACAAAGAAAATGGAAAACACAATGTTTTTGTTGGTTTTTGTGGTGATTAAACAAAGATCACAAGTCAAGCAAAGTAATAAAACAACTAACAAAGTAAGCTAGCAAACGAGTAAGTAACACAAAGCACAAGAATATGATCAAGAGAGAAAAGTAGATTTTAGAGGTCAAGATTTCCGATTATGGCATTGGACTCAAGGTTCTAAGGATTCTAAGGACAAGCTGCGGTGTTGGGAAAGGTTGTTTCGCTAATGGAAGCAATTACCGGGTAGGTCTCTCACTTCACTAATCCCGCATCAAACTCCTATTACCGGGTAAGTCTCTAGGGGTTAGAGTAAGGAATTCCAAACAAACTAGATACTACTTAAGGGTAACCCTCTCCTTACCGGGTAAGTCTCGGAATAGGGAAATCTCAAGCAATAATCCTAGCACACTCAATCCAATAGCGGCTTATGAGGCTCACTACTACCTAGCATTCATCATCTTAGGTATCTAAGATCGGAAATCATCGGGTAGATCTCTTCCCTCACTTAGGTTGGTAGCATTAGGTGATCCTAAGCTAAGTTAGGCTTAATAAACACTAGGATTTAAACAACCAAGGACCCCAACATGCAGATTCATCAATTAAAGAGCAACAGAGAAGAAAATCGGGTGGATCATACAAAAAATCGGACGATCTAGATGAAGAACAGGTCGATTTTTGTCTCTGAAATGGGTTTCGTGCATACAAATCATCCTAAACTAACATATAAGTCCATCCTATCATCACCCAAGCCATAACCATCAATCCATCACTCTAAAATCACAAGAAACTAGCCAATAATATGCATATCAAGATCCGAAATCATCAAGCAAGCATACATGGTGTTCATAGATGAGTAATGAAAGATGAGTAAGCAAAATCAATAAATCTCAGCCAAATCCAAGTTGTAGCAAGACTTACAAACTCTAAAATGAAGATGCAAAACGTTCTTAACAATCCTTGCAATTAGTTCTTCAATCCAAGTCTACAAAATCACTCCAAATCACTCTTAGAATGGTCTTCTTGTTCTTCCTTCAATCCTTGGGAGCTTTTCTTCTTCTCCAATCTTCTTACCAAATTGATGAGCTGTGAATGAGAGTGTGGGAGAGGAGAGATGCTCAGCAACCACCTGAGGGACCACTTATATTCTCCACCAAGAGCAAGGACGGGCAAGAGATCGTGGGACACGTGGCTTTAAGCTGTCAAAGGCCTAAAAATCGACCCAGAGCAATAAATCGGCCGATTTAGCTGCTTGCTGGTCCGATTTTCTTCAGCAGAAAGGTGTTATGCTCGTTTAGCCATGAGTTGATCCATTGCTCGCACCAATAGTGGTCTTTGTGTCCTTTGTTGCTCCAATTATGCTCCTCCTTAGCCTTGGATGTGTACCATCATGAGGCTTGGTCCTCAAATGTATCGGTTAATGTCCAAAAGACCCCCGAAATACCTACAAAGCAACGCACAAGTCCGTGTAGACGTCTATCTCGACAAAATATGTGAATTGAGTGCAATCGTCGCGAATTTGTGCTAAACCATGCATGAATGAGTGATGAATCTATCTAAATGATTACCTAATCCTAAGTCATAAATCTTGTTATCAAAAATACCCCATACTTAAGATTTGCTCGTCCCCGAGCAAATTCCCAACTATAGACTAAGAGATGACATGATTTATGTATGTAGAAAAATTGTCAAAATCTTTTGGAGTTGTGCTTCTAATATTGGATCACCTTCATAGTCATGTTTCATGGCAATGGACAAGCAATTATGCATCAAATAAATGAAAGCATGGAAAGACAATTACACTTAACTTGATAGCATGCAATGAAATGTAAAGATGAAGAAGTCAAGATGATCATGAGCATGTCCAATCTAAATCACTTAGTCTTACACACATGCAAGTAGGTCATAAGGACTTGTGAAATAGAAGGCCAAGAAACGTCGTGATTAGGCGGGAATTTTCTAGGCTATGTGATGCTAATCCGGGAAAGGAACTAAACAACCACAACTTCAAATTTTCTTATCAACTTCCCTCAAGTGTATATTTTTCTTCATTTTCTTTTCTTTCTTTTATTTTTGAGACAATGGCATTGGTGTGCAAAAGCCGAAACCTTGGTGATTAGCCATTCTCGGGCTTTTTCTATTTTTCGAGATGCATCCACACCGGGCACACATACCAAAGCTCGTTAGAACTATCGGTTTATTTGACTTTGGCAAGGCACCAACACCCGATTATGTGAAGTGTACCGAGTTACTTATCATTTAAACCAACGTCCCCAAACCTATATTTTTGTCTACACTTTCACAACAAATTCAGCATTCTATTCATGGCATTCTTTCATCAACACCTTCACCCCACACTTGCTTTTCACACACATCAACACACTAGCATGCTCCTATTCCCGGATGGGTCAAAAGAGGTCAATTTATATCAATTGAGGTGCTCAAACAACATGATCAAGATGAGAAGTAGAGGAAAATGAATTGCCTTAATCACTCCTAATTGATGTGCAAGAACTAGCATGAAATTTCGACTTTCAATACTCAATTCAATCAAGGCAAACATTCATGATCACAAATCATTCATGGTTTCAAGAGAAGTACTTCAAGTCTACATATACATTCATCAATTTAATACATAAGGCCATCCATAGCCAATCCACAAGACAAGGTTCATCATTAGGGTCATATCCAAGCCTTAGAAGCACTAAAATTTTTAAAATTTTCTGAATTTTTTGGATTTTTCGAAATATGTATGTTCAATGCAAGACATAATGAAACATGTGACAAAATTAAACTATCCTAGATGCTAATCATGCAAGTGATCATGAAAACCCCACCCCATACTTAGAAACACATTGTCCCCAATGTGGAAACTAAATAAAGAAGTGAAAGAGAGTCCTCACAATGTAAAATTGGTGATGCTTTGGTATTTCGGTTCACTTTGAATGATGATGGTGGATGATCGATCAAGGATGGTAGAGAGCTCTTGATGTTCGTTATGATGTCGGAACCCGCGCTTGGCATCGCAAGCCGTCCAAGTTCCACGTCCGCTCCACCCATGCTTGATTGTACAGAGGAAAAATCGCCCCATAGCCCAGGAAAATCGGCCGATTTATTGATGAACAGGCCGATTTTTCTGGGTGCTTTCCTCTTCGTCCATGTGCTTGGATCTTGTTCTTTCAACTGGTCCATGAGGCTTCCACATGACCTCCAACATCCCATAACTCATGATAATCAACAAGATCTAGCACCCAAAAACACAAAAGAAAAACAAAGCACACCAAGAGTGAGATTAAACAAAAGCAAGAAAAACACAAGGAAAAATATATACCAATGGGTTGCCTCCCATTAAGCGCTTCTTTAAGGTCATTAGCTTGACCAAATTCAGGAGCGTTTCAATCAAGGTGAAGCGGGGCAATCACTTCCACCGGGGCTTCCGGGATGTACTTCTTCAATCGATGCCCATTCACTTTGAAATCACCACAATGATCTCCTCCTATCTCTACCGCTCCATGAGGAAAGATCTTCTTCACCACATATGGCCCGGTCCATCTTGATTTGAGCTTTCCGGGGAAGAGCCGCAGCCTCGAGTTGAAGAGAAGGACAAGGTCGCCTTCACTCAACTCCTTCGGGATGAGGCGCTTGTCATGCCACCGTTTAGTCCTCTCCTTGTAGATCCGGGCATTCTCATAAGCATCCAACCGGATCTCTTCAAGAGCGTTTATGTCAAGCAACCTCTTCTCTCCCGCCTCCTTGAGATCAAAATTTAGCCACTTAATGGCCCAATAAGCTCTATGCTCCATCTCAACCGGAAGGTGGCACGACTTTCCATAGACCAACTTGTAAGGAGTGGTGCCAATTGGTGTTTTGAAGGCGGTCCTATATGCCCACAAGGCATCATCGAGCTTCATAGCCCAATCTTTTCTCGTCCTTGATACCGTCTTCTCAAGAATGGCCTTGATCTCCCGGTTGGAGATCTCCACTTGGCCACTAGTTTGGGGATGGTAAGGTGTTGCCACCTTATGAGTCACCCCATACTTGGCCAAAAGTGCTCCAAAATTCCTATTGGTGAAGTGCTTCCCTCCATCGCTTATGATCACCCTAGGTGTTCCAAACCTAGGAAAGATCACTCGGTTGAAGAACCGCACCACTACCTTGGCGTCATTTGTAGGAGAGGCGATTGCCTCCACCCATCTCGAAACATAGTCAACCGCCAATAGGATGTAGAGGTTGCCACATGAAGAAGGGAATGGCCCCATGAAGTCCACACCCCACACATCAAAAATCTCAACTTCTTGGATGTTGTTCAAGGGCATCTCATTTCTCCTTGAGATGTTGCCCGTCCTTTGGCAAGCATCACAAGCTACCACAAAGCCTTGCACGTCCTTGAACAAATTTGGCCAAAAGAAGCCCGATTGTAGCACTTTCGCACATGTCTTGTGTGCACTAGCATGCCCTCCACATGGCAAGGAATGACAATGGCGGATCACACTCTCCACCTCATCCTCCGGTATGCATCTTCTAAACATCCCATCCGGCCCTCTTTTGAACAAAAGTGGCTCGCTCCAATAGTAATGCCTCACATCTTTGAAGAACTTCTTCCTTTGGGCATATGTCAAACCGGGAGGCACTTCCTCACACACTAGGTAGTTCACAATGTCGGCAAACCATGGCTTGCTTCCTCTAGACACTTGGAACAAGCACTCCTCTACCATTTGCAATTGCTCATCCCGGAACGAGTCATCAATCGGGATGTCCTCTCTTTCAAGCTCCAATGGTGGGAGTCTACTAAGGTGATCCGCCACGGAGTTCTCGGATCCCTTCTTGTCCCGGATCTCCAAATCAAACTCTTGAAGAAGAAGGATCCATCGAATCAATCTAGGCTTTGCATCCTTCTTGGTAAGGAGATAACGGATCGCAACATGATCCGTATACACTATGACTTTCGCTCCAACGAGGTATGACCGAAACTTCTCAAAGGCATACACTACCGCTAGCAACTCTTTCTCGGTTGTGGCATAGTTAAGTTGGGCATCATCTAGCGTCTTGCTAGCATAATAAATAGCATGAGTTTTCCCATCTTTCCTTTGCCCCAAAACAGCCCCAACGGCTACATCGCTTGCATCACACATGATCTCAAACGGTAAACTCCAATCCGGAGGTTGCATGATAGGTGCGGAGATCAAGGCGTTCTTCAACCTACAAAAAGCTTCAAAGCAATCTTTGGAGAAGACAAAATCAACATCCTTCATTAGTAGGTTAGTGAGAAGCTTAGAAATTTTAGAGAAATCTTGAATGAACCTCCGGTAAAAACCGGCATGCCCTAAAAAGCTCCTTACCCCCTTCACCGAGGTAGGTGGCGGCAACTTCTCTATCGTTTCGATTTTCGCTCTATCAACCTCAATGCCACGGTTAGACACCAAGTGTCCTAACACAATACCTTCACTTACCATGAAGTGGCATTTTTCCCAATTTAAGACAAGATTTGTCTCCTCACATCTTTGTAATACTAAGGACAAGTTAGCCAAGCAATCATCGAAAGAAGAACCATAAACAGAGAAATCATCCATAAACACTTCCATGATATTTTCTATGTATTCCGAAAAGATAGCCATCATACACCTTTGGAAGGTGGCGGGTGCATTACACAACCCAAATGGCATTCTCCTATATGCAAAAGTACCCCATGGACATGTAAAGGTTGTTTTCTCTTGGTCATCGGGGTGGATAGGGATTTGGAAGAATCCACTATAGCCATCTAGGTAGCAAAAATGAGAGTGTTGAGCTAATCTCTCTAGCATTTGGTCAATGAAAGGGAGAGGGAAGTGATCTTTCCTAGAGGCCATGTTCAACTTCCTATAATCAATGCACATCCTCCATCCCGTAACCGTTCTAGTGGGAATTAGTTCATTGTTCTCATTGGTTACTACGGTCATCCCACCCTTCTTAGGTACTACATGAACGGGACTAACCCACTTACTATCCGAGATAGGGTAGATAATTCCCGCATCTAGCAACTTAATGATTTCCTTCTTAACTACCTCTTTCATTATAGGATTTAACCTTCTTTGATGTTCAATAGAGGGTTTATGATTATCTTCCATCATTATCCTATGCATGCACAAAGATGGCTTGATGCCAACAAGATCATCAATGGTGTATCCTATTGCCTTTCTATGCAGTTTCAATTCATTCAACAATCTATTAAGCTCATCATCATTCAAAGATGCATTCACAATCACCGGATAAGTAGAATTTGAACCAAGGAAAGCATACTTTAAATGAGAAGGAAGAGGTTTAAGATCAAGTTGAGGGGGACCTTTTTTGGTTGGAGACGATCCATACAATGTAGGTTGAGATGATTGCAAAGCCATGGAAGCCTCCTTGAAGTCCCTTGATGATTGCTCATACTCAAGTGGTTGATGCTGAAAAGACTCAGGAAAATCGACCCAGGAAGAAAAATCGGTCGATTTTTCTGAAGGGGGGTCGATCTGAGTTTCTGTTTTGGCAAAACTGGCTGAAATTTCAGCATAAGTACAAAAATCGGCCGATTTTTGGCAGGCAGTCCGATTTTTCTGCCAGTTTCTCTCTTCTTCTAGCACTTCAAATCCCACACTTGGTAGCTCGTCCAATGCATTCAAGGCCTTGATTACTTCATTGCTACTCTCCTCAACTCCTTCTTCCATCAAGCTTGAGCTAAGAACCCTCTCAAGTGGATCCTTGAGCAAGATTGAGCTCACAACCTCCCTAGATTCCTCTTCTTCAACTATGTTGAATACATCCTCATCAAGGGTTGGCCCTTTCATCATTGTGGATAGCTTAAACTTGATGTTCTCTTCTCCAATGTTGAAAGAGAGAGTTCCATTCTTGCAATCCACTAGACATCCGGAAGTAGCTAGGAAAGGTCTCCCCAAGATGATAGGAACCGGATAGTCCGCCGGGATGTCTAAAACAACGAAGTCTATGGGCACATAGAACTTCCCTAATTGCACCGGGATGTCTTCCAAGATCCCAACCGGATGAGTGATTGAGCGGTCCGCCATGTAAAGGGTCATCTTGACCGGCTTTGGCTCTCCTAGCCCAACCTTGTTGCAAAGTGCAAGCGGGATGATGCTTACACTTGCCCCAAGATCACATAGGGCATCATACTTCACATCTCCTACTCCGATTGGCACACAAAAGGATCCCGGATCCCTTAGCTTAGGAGGCATCTCCTCCTTCATCGTTTGAATCAACTCCGAGGATCTCTTAGTCATCCTTATCTCCCCATACTCCTCCAACTTCCTTTTGTTGGAGAGTATTTCCTTCAAGAACTTGCCATATGCCGGCATCCCTAAAATAGCATCCATGAACGGAATGTTAATATGCAATTTAGACATTAGTTCAAGGAACTTACCAAAGTGATTGTCCAAGCGAGCTCTTGCTCGTGATTGAGGGAACGGTAGTGGTGGCTTGTATGGAGGCGGTGCCACACATCTTGGCTCTACATCCTTGCTCTTGCCTCCATCTCCTTGCGAAGTCTCTTCTTCATTCACCACTTGCTTCCCTTTAGCATTCTCCTTAGGCAAAGGATCTTTCATGCTTAACCCACTTCTTGTTGTGATGGCCAACACTTGTCCCTTTGGGTTTTCTTCGGTCCTTCCGGGAAGCTTCCCCGGATCTCTATGTGCTTCACCCGCCTTTTGGAACACTTGTGCTTCCAACACTTTTTGAGCCTTGGAAATGGAAGTCACCGTGCTCTCAAGACCGCTCAACCTTCCTAGCAATTGCTCAAACATCATTTCCGTTCTATCCTTTGGCGGTTGAGTGAATCCGGGTGGAGGTTCTTGTGAAGCTCTTGGTAGTGGAGTTGTGCTTGTAGAAGCGGGAGGGTTCAAGGCTCCATCCGGGTTAGAGTAAGAAAACCCGGGATGGTTATGGTTGGGCCGGTAATTGTTGAATTGCCGGTTGTTGTTGAAGTTCCTTGGGCCTTGGTAGTTGTTGTAGTTGCCCCTTCCCATATAGTTCACATCCTCCTCTTTGGAAGATAGGTTGGCTTGTGGAAGCACTTGAGGGGTTGCTTGGTTCTTCAAAGTTGTAGCACACAACTCCCTCAAGGACTTTAGCTCGTTGTTGATGGCGTCGAGCTTGAAGTTGCTCATGGTGACCTCACTCACCTCATATGCTCCCGCCTTTCTCCCTTCACTCTTCCTATGGGAGTACTTCTCAATCACTAGAGCTTGCTTCTCCACAAACTCCCAAGCATCATCTACATGCTTCTCCATGAAAGTCCCACCGGAAAGGGATTGAAGCTTGAATTGGCTATCTTCATCAAGTCCTTTGAAGTAGATCTCCAATAGCTCAATTTTCGGTATGCCATGGTGTGGACAATCTAGGAGAAGGTCTTTGAATCTCTCCCAAGACTTGAACAAACTCTCTCTATCCTTCATCACGAAGGCATTGATCTTCCCTCTTAATTCGGTAGTCTTGGAAGGTGGGAAGAACTTAGTCAAAAACTCGGTTGTCATTTCCTCCCAAGTACCAACTCGCCCTTGTGGAATAGATTGATACCAAGCTAAGGCCTTGTCCTTAAGAGAGAAGGAGAAAGCCCTTAGCTTATGGTTATTGCTCTCCAATCTCGGCGGTCTAAGAGTCTCCATCAAAATCTCGTAGTTCATCAAATGTTGGTGAGGAGACTCTCCTTCCATCCCTCCAAATTGGTTATGCCGGATCATTTGTAGAACTTGAGGGCGGAGCTCGTAATCATGGGCTGCGGGATCTCCTAAGTTCACACCCGGGCGGTGTGCTCTTTGTGCCGGATCCATACGTTGCCCCAACGTTTGTGGCTCATCCATAGCAATGGGCACAACCCTAACGTTCACCGCCGGCTGCGGTTGTGGTGGAGGTGGAGGAGGTTGTTGACGGTTAAGCTCCCTTTGCACAAGTGCTTGCCTAATCTCCTCAATCTCCCTCCTAGTTGCCTCTTGCCTCTCATTGGCAAGTCTCCTTTCTTCCTCCAAGAGCTCATCTCTTAGCCTAATTTGCTCTAAGGCTTCATCCAACTCGGCTTGGAGGTTCCTACCGGCCATCTCTTTCTCTTTTCGAATGCTCTTGGATCTAGATCTAAGGGTTTTCTCCGGTTCGGGATCGAATGGAGCTAAATCCTTGCCACGAGATCTTCGCATACACCTAAAGAGTAAGAGATGTCCTGAAAAGCAAAGACACACACCAAAGAGAGATCAAAAGCAACAAGAAAGATCTACACTATAAACAATCACGAAATGACTCAATCTAGACCTAGTCCCCGGCAACGGCGCCAAAAACTTGTCACGCTAGGAAATAGCACAAAAAGCTTTACATTTATAAACTCGATCTAATCTCCTAAACTACCTAGCGAAACCCGCAGTGTACGAGACGTTTGTAGAAAGGTAAGTATTCCGAGGTCGAACACAAAGACTAAGGTGAAATCGAGTCAAGCAATGATCAAAAATAGTGTAAATCTAGACTAAGATAAGGTGAGGAACAAAGAAAATGGAAAACACAATGTTTTTGTTGGTTTTTGTGGTGATTAAACAAAGATCACAAGTCAAGCAAAGTAATAAAACAACTAACAAAGTAAGCTAGCAAACGAGTAAGTAACACAAAGCACAAGAATATGATCAAGAGAGAAAAGTAGATTTTAGAGGTCAAGATTTCCGATTATGGCATTGGACTCAAGGTTCTAAGGATTCTAAGGACAAGCTGCGGTGTTGGGAAAGGGTGTTTCGCTAATGGAAGCAATTACCGGGTAGGTCTCTCACTTCACTAATCCCGCATCAAACTCCTATTACCGGGTAAGTCTCTAGGGGTTAGAGTAAGGAATTCCAAACAAACTAGATACTACTTAAGGGTAACCCTCTCCTTACCGGGTAAGTCTCGGAATAGGGAAATCTCAAGCAATAATCCTAGCACACTCAATCCAATAGCGGCTTATGAGGCTCACTACTACCTAGCATTCATCATCTTAGGTATCTAAGATCGGAAATCATCGGGTAGATCTCTTCCCTCACTTAGGTTGGTAGCATTAGGTGATCCTAAGCTAAGTTAGGCTTAATAAACACTAGGATTTAAACAACCAAGGACCCCCAACATGCAGATTCATCAATTAAAGAGCAACAGAGAAGAAAATCGGGTGGATCATACAAAAAATCGGACGATCTAGATGAAGAACAGGTCGATTTTTGTCTCTGAAATGGGTTTCGTGCATACAAATCATCCTAAACTAACATATAAGTCCATCCTATCATCACCCAAGCCATAACCATCAATCCATCACTCTAAAATCACAAGAAACTAGCCAATAATATGCATATCAAGATCCGAAATCATCAAGCAAGCATACATGGTGTTCATAGATGAGTAATGAAAGATGAGTAAGCAAAATCAATAAATCTCAGCCAAATCCAAGTTGTAGCAAGACTTACAAACTCTAAAATGAAGATGCAAAACGTTCTTAACAATCCTTGCAATTAGTTCTTCAATCCAAGTCTACAAAATCACTCCAAATCACTCTTAGAATGGTCTTCTTGTTCTTCCTTCAATCCTTGGGAGCTTTTCTTCTTCTCCAATCTTCTTACCAAATTGATGAGCTGTGAATGAGAGTGTGGGAGAGGAGAGATGCTCAGCAACCACCTGAGGGACCACTTATATTCTCCACCAAGAGCAAGGACGGGCAAGAGATCGTGGGACACGTGGCTTTAAGCTGTCAAAGGCCTAAAAATCGACCCAGAGCAATAAATCGGCCGATTTAGCTGCTTGCTGGTCCGATTTTCTTCAGCAGAAAGGTGTTATGCTCGTTTAGCCATGAGTTGATCCATTGCTCGCACCAATAGTGGTCTTTGTGTCCTTTGTTGCTCCAATTATGCTCCTCCTTAGCCTTGGATGTGTACCATCATGAGGCTTGGTCCTCAAATGTATCGGTTAATGTCCAAAAGACCCCCGAAATACCTACAAAGCAACGCACAAGTCCGTGTAGACGTCTATCTCGACAAAATATGTGAATTGAGTACAATCGTCGCGAATTTGTGCTAAACCATGCATGAATGAGTGATGAATCTATCTAAATGATTACCTAATCCTAAGTCATAAATCTTGTTATCAAAGACTTTGTGATGCACACTTTTGATCGAACAAGTTTATGGCGCCGTTGCCGGGGATTTGGTATAGACCAAATTCGGCTCTCGGTTGTCGAGCTTGGGAGCTTTTGCTCTTGTGATTTGATTTGTCTTTTTGAGTGATTTTGGCAGATTCTTTAGGTATATGCGAAGGACTAGATCTACCAAATATCTCATTCCTTTTGATCCCGAACTTGAGAAAACTTTGAGAAGAAAACTGAAAGAGAAAAAGATGGCTGAAAATACTGAGAGGAACATCCAAGAGGAGTTGGATGAAATTCGAACTCAACTCCAATTGAGTGAGAAGGCTCGCTAGGAGGAAAAGGAATGTAATCAGTTTCAAATAGATGAGCTTCGAGCAATGATTCTAGACATGAAACTAGAGAGGAATGATGCTAAGAAGAAGAAGAAGAAGAAGAAAGCTAAGGAATCTATTGCTGAATCATCCGACGATGATGACATGCCGGAACTAGAGGATATTGCACCAATAATCCATTGAGTTCGTGACAATCCTAGATCACATGTTGATCCTCGGATTCCCGTTGGAGATGTGAGAGTCGCTGACGGCGGGGATGAACCACAAACCCTTGGGCAACGGATGAATCCAATTCAGCAACCACGCCGTTTAGGTGTGAATTTCGGAGGTGAAGACATCCAGGATTTAGGGTTTAGCCCGCAAGTTATTACCATGGTTCGCCAAAGTCAATTTGGTGGAAAGAATGCTGAATCTCAACACCAACACTTACAGAATTTCGAGATTCTTACGAAGATATTGAATCCGAAGAGGGCTGTCAACAACAACTACAAGATAAAACCGTTCTTCTTTTCTTTACAGGACAAGGTTTGTCTTGGTATCAAGCTCTTCCGGCTGGAAGACTTAACACATGGGAGGATTTGACTTCGGAGTTCCTCACCAAGTTCTTTTCGCCATCCAAGACGGCGGAGTGGAAAGGTAAGATTAATTATTTTTCTATGAAACCTAGTGAAAGTTTGTTTCAATCTTGGGAAAGGTTTCAGTATCTTCTATTAGATTGCCCACACCATGGCATTTCAAAGCTGAAATTATTGGAGATGTACTACAAGGGATTGGCTGTGGAGACACAATTCAAACTCCAATCTCTTTCTTATGGTACATTCATGGACATGAGAGAAGATGACGCTTGGGACTTCATAGAGAAGCAAGCCCAAGTGATTGAGAAGTATTCCCATCGGAAGGTGGATGCTAGTAATCGGAACCAAGGAGATCCGGGAGCTAAGTTGACTCAAGCTGCACAAGCTCAAATATTTTCCCTCAACAATGAGATCAAGGAGTTGAAAGAAGTCATAAGAGCTGGCCTTCAAAAGACGAAGGAGCAAGAAGCTGGCTACGTAGGGAGGGATAATAACCATGGCATTAGGAACAACTACCGGAACAATATTTGGAACAACAACAACAAGAACTCCAACAACAACAATTGGATATCAAACTAACAAAACTTTGGTAATTTCTATTCACAAAATGAAAATTCTCTAACACCTCCATCTTCTTCTACTTCTTTGAAAAGCCAAGGTCAAACATTGAATGGCTCAGGAAAGCCGGAGAAGGCTAAGCATGATGCTATGATGGAGACAATCTTGGGAAGGGTCCAAGGACTAGAGAATCACATCACTTCGGTTGATAAGGCACAAAAGGCCTTAGAAAATCAAGTGTTCAGCAAGGCCGGAGAAGTTCCTAGAGACCAAGGGAAGCTTCCCGGAAAGACGGAGGACAATCCGAAAGGAAGGGTGATGGCGATTACTACTAGTAGTAGTGTAACAACCACCGATCCGCAACCCAAGTTTGTAGAAGTCCCCATTGAGAAAGGAAAAGATAAGGAGAAGGAAGATGTGTATGTTCCTCCTCCAGCTTACAAACCTCCTCTACCGTTCCTTCAATCTAGAGCAAGACCGCGTCTAGACAAGCAATTCGGTAAGTTCATTGATCTAATGAGCAAACTACATATTAACATACCTTTTATTGACGCAATTGTAGGTATGCCCGCTTAGGAGAAGTTCTTGAAAGAGATCCTCTCTAACAAGAGGAAGCTGGAAGACTTTGGAGAAGTCAAAATGAGTTCGGAATCTTCGGAACTCATCAAAACAATGACGGAGAAGATGCCCCCAAAGTTGAGAGATCCGGGGTCATTTTGTATTCCAATAGGAGTTGGCGAAGTCACATATGATGCTCTTTATGACTTAGCAGCAAGCATAAGCATCATCTCGCTTGCTTTGTGTAGGAAAGTCGGTTTAGGTGAACCTAAACCGGTGAAGATGACGTTGTATATGGCGGATCGATCCATAACTCGACCCGTAGGTATCATTGAAGACGTCCCAGGCAAGCACGGTAAGTTCTATATTCCTATAGATTTTGCTGTGCTTGATGTTATTGCAGATTGTCCGGTCCCGATTATACTCGGGAGACCATTTCTTGCAACCTCCGGTTTTATGGTGGATTGCAAGAACGTTAGACTAGCCTTTCATATAGGAGAAGAGAAGGTTGAATTTGTTCTCTCAACCTTGGTGAAAGAGCCTGCACTTGGGGAGGATATGTTCAACATCTATGACGAAGAGGCATCTAGAGAGGAAGTAAGTTCGATCTTGTTTAAAGATCCATTGCAAAAGGTCATAACCATGAGCATCATGGAAAAGGGAGAAGAAGAGGATTGCAATGCTGAGGTTAAAGACTTAGAAGAGCTAAAAGAGGTACAAGATGAAGAGTTCAAGAAATTTTATGATGGCTCGGAAAAAAGAAGAAGCCAGAGCCAGTCGTGCTATTCCACAGCCGTGGTTCCACCAATTCAACCCGTAGAGTGTTATTTCGAGAACATCAGAGACTTCCACGCCATAAACCCCGGCCGTGGAAGTAACAAGTGTGCCGTGGTTTTGGAAAATGGTGAGAACAATTCCGTCTTTCCTACAACCACTCTTGAGTCTTCTTCCACTACTCCCACATCCTTAGAGACTTCTAAGGAAGCATCGACGACACCTCAAGATACATCAAAGGCATCAATTGCTTTAGAATTGAAGCCGCTTCCCACACATCTTCGCTATGCATTTCTTGGAACTAATTCTATCTTTTCCGTTATTGTTAGTTCCGATTTAAATGAAGATGAACATGAGAAACTTATGGATGTTAATAGAAAACATAGGAAACCTTTAGGCTATACCATAGAGGATCTTGTAGGAATTAAACCATCTTTATGTATGCACAAGATTCTAATGGAGGAGGATTACAAGCCTTCTCGACAACCTCAAAGACGGTTAAACCCGATAATGAAAGAGGTCATGAAGAAGGAAATCCTTAAATTACTTGACGCATGTATCATCTATCCTATCTCTGATAGAAAGTGGGTGAGCCCCGTTCAAGTCGTCCCAAAGAAGGGAGGAATGACCATTGTGACCAACAAGAACAACGAACTCATTCCAACGAGAACCGTGACGGGTTGGAGGATGTGCATTGACTACCGCAAGCTGAACAATGCAACTAGGAAGGATTACTTCCCGCTACCATTCATCGATCAAATGCTTGAAAGGTTAGCACAACACTCCTACTTTTGTTACCTTGACGGTTATAGTGGTTTCTTTCGGATTCCGATTCACCCGGACGATCAAGAGAAGACCACATTTACGTGCCCATGGGGTACATTTGCTTATAGGAGGATGCCATTCGGACTTCGTAACGCTCCAGCCACCTTTCAAAGGTGTATGATGGCCATCTTCTCGGAATATATTGAGGAAATCATGGAGGTTGTTATGGACGATTTTTCAGTTTATGGTTCCTCATTTGACAATTGTCTTGCTAACCTTTCTCTTGTTTTGCAAAGATGCGAAGACACTAACCTTGTTCTAAATTGGGAAAAGTGTCAATTCATGGTTAAGAAAGGCATTTTGCTGGGACATTTTATTTCTTATAGAGGGATCGAAGTTGACAAGACAAAGATAGAGACGATAGAGAAGGTTTCTCCTCCATTTTCGGTGAAGGGTATAAGAAGTCTCCTAGGACATGCAAGGTTTTATAGGAGATTCATCAAAGACTTCTCGAAAATTTCGAAACCTCTAACTAATCTATTGATGAAGGATGTTGTTTTTGATTTTTCACAAGAATCTTTAGATGCCTTCTATAAGATTCGAGAAGCTCTCATCTCAGCCCCGATAATCCATCCTCCGGATTGGAATCTTCCATTCGAGGTTATGTGTGATCCGAGTGACATGGTTGTTGGAGCGGTGCTTGGACAAAAGAGGGAAGGCTACACTCATGCCATCTACTATTTTATCAAGACTCTAGATGAAGCGCAGCTCAACTATGCCACGACGGAAAAAGAATTTTTAGCCTTTGTATATGCTTTTGAAGAGTTTCGTTCTTATCTTGTAGGAGCGAAGGTGATTGTATACACGGACCATTCAGCAATACGGTATTTGCTCACCAAGAAGGATGCAAAGCCAAGGCTGATTAGATGGATCCTTCTTCTTCTTCTTCAAGAATTCGATCTAGAGATTTGTGACAAGAAGGGTTCAAAAAATTCTGTTGCGGATCACCTAAGTCGTCTACCACATACCGAAGGCGAGGACCTACCCATCGATTACTCCTTCCCGGATGAGCACTTACACATAATGGAAGAATACATCGATAAGATTTCTAGAGGTAACGAACCTTGGTTTGCTAATTTTTTAAATTACTTGGTTTGTCAAGAAATACCTCCCGGACTATCCTATGCACAAAGAAAGAAGTTCTTTAGGGATGTCTGCCAGTACTATTGGAATGAACCTCTACTCTTCAAGAGAGGTCCCGACGGCATCATTAGAAGATGTGTGTCGGAAGACGAAATGCAAAGTGTCATTCGTCAATGTCATTCACTTCCTTGTGGAGGGCACGCTAGTTCCTATAAAACTAGCGCTAAGGTATTGCAATCCGGATTCTTTTGGCCTACTTTATTTAAGGATGTGCAAACTTTTGTTGCTTGCTGCGATGCTTGTCAAAGAGCAGGAAATATCTCTAGGAGAAACGAGATGCCTCTCAACAACATTCAAGAGGTGGAAATCTTTGACGTTTGGGGAATTGATTTCATGGGACCATTCCCATCATCTTGCGGAAACCAGTACATACTTCTCGCTGTAGATTATGTTTTGAGATGGGTTGAAGCTATTGCCTCTCCAACTAACGATGCTATGGTGGTTGTCAAGTTCTTTAATAGAACTATTTTCCCAAGGTTTGGGACACCACGAACCATCATTAGTGACGGATGTTCACACTTCATAGCCCGACGATTCGAAGCTCTACTAGCTAAGTATGGGGTGACTCACAAGATCGTCACTCCCTACCATCCGCAAACAAGTTGACAAGTGGAGATTTCAAATAGAGAGACCAAAGGTATCCTTCAGAAGACGGTGTCAAAAACAAGGAACAATTGGTTTTTAAAGCTAGACGAAGCATTATGGGCGTATAGGATAGCATACAAGACTCCCATAAGTACAACACCATACAACCTTGTGTGCATGAGAAGTCTTTTCATCTCCCGGTAGAGCTGGAACACAAAGCGTATTGGGTTGTGAAGTGGTTGAACTTCAGCATGAAAGAAGCAGGCGAGAAGCGCTTCTTAAACCTTAACGAGCTAGAAGAAATCCGCTTCAACGCCTATGAGAACGCCAAGATTTACAAAGAAAGGGCGAAGCTTTGGCATGATAAGCATATAATTCCGAAAGACCTCAAAGAAGGAGATCAAGTTCTCCTCTTTAATTCTAGACTTCGACATTTTCCAGGTAAGCTTAAATCTCGTTGGACCGGACCTTATATGATTAAACGTGTTTTCCCCATAACGCAGTTGAAGTATGGGGTGAGAAGTGCGAAAGTTTTTAGGTGAACGACAAATGACTCAAGAAATACTCACCGGAGCTCCAAGCTGAGGAAATCGCTCCGATTGTCCTCATTTGAACATACGAACGGTCTAGCTATGGACCCAAAACAAAGCGTTTCTTGGGAGGCAACTCAAGGTATTGCATTGTCGTTTTTGTTTTTCTTTCTTTCTTAGATTAGTTTAGTTTAGTTGTTTTTGTTTGTTTCCCCTCGTTTCCTTCCGGTAAGTTGTGTTTTTGGATGCGATGAATAAGGAATGAGCAAAGGAAGGGAGGAAGAGCCGAAAGATTGACGAAACTTGGATTTTTGGCACATATCAAAGAGTTCCACGGGTGTCCATACAAAACCACGGCCGTGGAACACCCCGACTGTTTAGTTTAGTTGTTTTCCAAATTTTTACGGCCACTATATATTTCCCTCTCCTTCAAAAAAACTCATTCTTCTTCTCAACCACGCCCCAAACCACGCTCTATGTAACACCCCAAATCCACAGGACTTGGAATGCTACATTGGGCTAGGATCTCACAATGGATCCTGACCCTAGCCTGACAACAAGTTCACTGGATCTTACAACAAGACACAAGTAGAGTAAAACCAAATACATAAAAGCTGTAGATAATACATCAAAACTGTTTATAAACACAAATCCGAGTACAAAAAATTTAACATAAACATCTCATACAAAAGATCCCAACCCACGCATCCTAATGTACAAAAGTCCTCGGCTGGTCACACCATCTGGCTCACTCTGTAGTCTTCCTAACGTGTAGATCATCTACAACAAGGTATACACCGTTAGCTACAATAATAGATAAGCGTGAAGGTAATAGCACAAACACACATCAACATCTCATACATGCAATGCCACACATATTCATTTATTATCTTTCATTTACGTTATTCCATTACTAATTCAACTTCTTCAGTAACACGAGAAGCCTCAAGAACCCCGTCCCATCCAACGTAACACAGGAGTTTTGCATGGGGGTGATCATCACTCGTCCCCTCCTGTGATATCATCTTCAAGGCACCTCCTCCTAACCCGTAGGCGGAGACCGGTGGTTACTGCCAGTTATAATACACTTGGGGAATTTTAAATGTAATAAATGGTCATCCTAGTCCGGTTTAAGTTATAAATGCACAATAATATGAACACACACAACCATCACAATCATACAAATCGATAACTGAACGCTAAGTAAGTCCTATGGACTTACCTCATTCACTCGTATCCAATACACGTCACAGCTTCCCCTTGGGGAAGAAACCAACGCCTACAATAGCAAGGCTCACAACATCATACACTACAAGGCTTAGGAGACTCATCTCCATAACCATAACCAACCTACAACCTCCATCTAAACCTCAAGATCACAACAAGCTCATATATGCTTACAACATAACCTCAACATCAACACAAGTGCCTAAGGCATATCTCTATCATACAACTCCTCCTAACCAAGCTAGCCTAGCTATCAACTAAGCCAAGGCCAAAGGAAAGAAAGGAAGGAAAACATACCAACCAAGTATGCACCAACAGAAGCAAGGAACTCGAAGCTGAGCCAGTGAGGCGCAGGGGCGGCTCACACCAGGCGCAGGGGCGGTCCACAGCAGGCGTAGGGGCGGCTGGGTTCAGGCGCAGAGGCGGCCAACTGTGCAGAGAGTTGGTCCCGACTTCTCTTTGACCCTTTCTCGATTCTCTTCATTTCACAGTAGCCCTAAGCAACAACTAGGAGCACACAACATATCTACAACCTCAACACAACAACAGCAACCCTCAGCAACAACATCAAGATCATCCACAACTCAAAACCACACCAAACTCTTAAGAACTCTCTCACAAGATCAAGAGAAAGCAAAGATGAAAAGATGAAGGAGAAGAAGAACGTAAGGATGAAGATGGAGCTGAAAAGAGGTAAGGAAACCCCTCATCTAAAGCTAATGCAAGACATATAAGAGAAGCCAGCCGCAAAGCACAAGTCAAGAGTCAACGAAAGCGGCTGCACCATCATAGAACCGCAAGGGCGGCTAGCCCAAGGCGCAGAGGCGCCTATACGCTGGGGCGGCCCAGGTGGTGCACAGGGGCGGCTAACAGGGGTCAAGGTAGAACTCACCAAAGCTCAAATAGCTCCAAGGACTAGGGCTCTTACATCACACCCCCTAAAAACAAGTTTCGTTCCGAAACTTGCAAGATCCCAAAACCTCTCGGACCAATAAGCCGAGGTATAACTCTAAACACTATCATCTACTCTCAACAAGGCCTAGAGGAAGATCATGTCTAGCGAAACACTAACCACATCCCACTGACATGGAGGAAAGCCATCTCCAGCCACAACGTACACATAACACTAATATGTGGATGAAAACCATCTCCATTCACATTATGTCCATCAAAGGTAGCATGGAAGAAAGAACTATCTCCAGCTACTCCTAACACACCTACCATAGCATGGAGGAAAGAACCATCACCAGCTATATCTATCTCGTACTAGCAAGCAAGATCTAACAAATCATATGGACATATCACAGCTAGCACAAAAACACAGCATATCACATAAGCACATAACATGCACTTACCAAGAAGGCACTAAGATCTACTCGTGGATCCTACTGGTGCATCTAGCTCAGCATAGAACTCTGGATAGTTCCTCTGGATACTATCCTTTGTCTCCCAGGTAGCCTCATCAGGTCCTCGTCTAGACCACTGTATCCTCATCATAGGAATGTCCTTCGAATGCAAGCGTCTCACACGTCGCTCTAGGACTGCAATAGGGTGCTCTGCAAAGGTGTGGTCCGGCTCAACCACCAAATCATCATAACTCACTATGTGCCTCGGATCTGGTATATACTCCCTCAACTAAGACACATGAAATACAACATGAACACCCTCAACTTTTCCTTTATGCCAAAACGTCTGACGCCTCGCGTCGGAGATACTCTCAATCAAATATGAGCTCCTACCCTGAACTCTAGAGGTCGACGCCTCTTGTCTGCATACGACTTCTAGTGACTCTGTGCAACCATCATCCTCTCCCTGATCAGCGCTACTCGAGCCATATCATCCTGAATCTGCTCTGGTGTCATCCCATTGATATTGTCAGGCTCATCCTAGTATAAAGGTGTACGGCATCTACGTCCATACAATGCCTCATAAGGAGCCATCCCTATAGATGCATGCCATCTGTTGTTGTATGAGAACCCAACGAGTGGGAGGTAATCAGACCATCCATGTCCTCAATCCAACACATAGGCTCGCAGCATGTCCTCTAAGGTCTGAATGATCCTCTTTGACTGACCATCAGTCTAGGGGTGAAACGCAGTCGTGAAGTGTAGACTCGTCCCCAAAGCAGTCTGAATCTGCTACTAGAATCGCGACGTAAACCGTCCATCACGATCAGAAACGATCGTCTTCGGTACTCCATGTAGTCTCACTATCTGTCTAGTGTACTCCTCAGCTAATCTGCTCACTAGCCACGTCTCTCTGATGGGAATGAAACGTGCCATCTTTGTAAATCTATCAACGATCACCCAGATGGCATCGAAGCTCCTACTGACCCTCCACCCAGTCACAAAATCCATGGAGACTTCCTCCCACTTCCACTGCGGTACTAGCAGTGGTTGGAGCTTACCTCCTGGCCCGAAATTCTCTATCTTGACCTGTTGACAGGTCGCACACTAAGCCACAAATCTGGCTACGTCGGGCTTCAGCCCTCCCCACCAATATGAGCGTCTCACATCATGGTACATCTTACTGGTACCAGGGTGTATTGAGTAAGGTGTATAATGAGCCTCTTGTAATATCCGTTGTCTCGGTTCTGCATCGGCCGGTACACAAATGCGATCATAGTGCCTCATAACTCCATCTGCTCTAATAGCGATATATGGTGCCTCTCCACGAGACCTCCTCTCTCTAATCCTCGTTAGGGTTGGGCATGTCCCCTCCTTCTGTTGGATCTCATCCAACAGACCAGGTAGAAGCTCTAATGCAAACAACTAGGCATCCTCATCAGGAAACTTGATGTCCATCTCTAGCCAGGCTAGATATCTATGAAGCTGAGGCTGTATAGTAATTCTGGCAATCACCTTCTCTCAAGGCGTCTTCCTACTCAAGGCGTCGGCTACTACATTCGCCTTGTCAGGATGATACAAAATCTCAAGGTCAAAGTCCTTGATCAACTCAAGCCATCGACGTTGGCGGTCATTCAATTCCCGCTGCGTGAAAATGTACTTCAGACTCTTATGGTTTGTGAAGATCTGACATGTAACACCATACAGGTAATGTCTCCATATGTTCAAAGCATGAACTACCGCTTCCAACTCCAGATTATGAGTCAAGTAGTTCTTCTCATACGTCTTCAACTGTCGAGACGCATACGCAATCACCCTACCTCTCTACATCAGCACACATCCCAAACCTAGCTTGGATGCATCACTATAGACCACAAAATCATCAGAACCCTCTAGTTGTGCCAAGACAGGAGCAGAAGTCAAACGCCTCTTTAACTACTCAAAACTCTGAGCGCACTGGCCAGTGCGTACAAATCTGGTAGTCTTCCTCAGAAGACTCGTCAGTGGACGGGCAATCACAAAAAATCCCTCCACAAAGCGTCTGTAATAACTAGCTAAGCCAAGAAAGCTACACACTTCCTTGACGTTGGTCGGTGTCGTCCATGCAACAACAAACTCGATCTTCGCCGGGTTTACCATAATCCCATAGGAGGAGACGATATGTTTAAGGAAAGCAACCTCAGACATCCAGAACTCACACTTAGAGAGCTTGGCATACAACTCTCTATCTCTCAAAATCTATAAAACTGTCCACAAGTGTCCACCATGCTCCTCTCTGCTACGAGAGTACAGCAGAATGTCATCAATGAAGACCACCACAAACTGATCTAGGAAGTCGATGAAGATACTGTTCATCAACTCAACGAAAACTGTTGGGGCATTTGTCAGCCCGAATGGCATCACTACAAACTCGTTGTTCGCTCCAATTCGGTGTGTGCAAGCTTTAAATTTATAACCCTAGACGTAAGCTTAAAACAAGGATGCGAACCCGCAGTGTACGGGTCAATCGTAGTAAAAAGCAAGGAATTCCAGGGGTCGGTCACAGGGACTTAATGAAACAAAGTCCAATCACGGTATGCTTATGTAAATACTAACCACAAGAGAAATTAAAACAATCAAAGATGAATAAGAAGTCAATAAAGGAAATATGCAATTCTAGGGATTAAAGCATCTAGTTGTGGTTCCAACTCAAGATCTAAAGATAAGCGGACAAAGCTGAGGTTTTTGCATGGGAAAGGTGTTACTAAAGTGGAATAGATCACCGGGTAAGTCTCACTACTCACTAATCCTAAACCGTAACTCCTATTACCGGGTAAGTCTCAAGGAATCAAGATAAAGAACTATAATCTCAAACTAACACACCATCTAAGGGGATAGAATCAACCTTTACCGGGTAAGTCTCAGGCTAACTCACAAAGATGGGATGGAAGCACACTCAAACCCCAATAAAGGATAAACCTTTATTACCTACACTTATGATCGTTGGTACACAAACTAAGGAATTACCTGGTAAGTCTCATCCTAGGCTTGCTTTGAACCAGGAAAGGTGTAATAAGAATAGGATTTGGCAAACTCTAACACTTAACTTTCAGTTTAGGATCAGATAAGTCACCTCGGTCAGACGAATTTCACCCCGGCCGAGATGTTCATCGACCGAACGAGATGCTTAGGGTTAAGGTTAAAGACTCGAACTTTCAGGGTCCTACTGGAATCTAAGATTATTCTATCATTGTTTTTCCCACAACCTTCAGCCAATCACCCTAGAATCACACAAGGAAATTAGCCACTCATCATCATCATGAAAGTATTAATCAAATATATGGGAAGAAGGTGAATATTTGAACAAGAAGATTTTAATGAAAAGACTTCAATAACTGAATCAAATATCACAACAAAAGCGTTCCTTGGATATAAATCCAACAAGCAAGACAACAAGGAAGAGAATCTAAGGTAATCTTACAAGAAAACCTCCAAAAGCTATAAAAGCTACAATCTTCAATCTTCCTTCAACCTTCAAAAAGGTTCTTCAAATCTCCCAACTGGAGTATGGCTGTTGCTGCGTAATAGGTGATAGCGGATCTTTCGGTGTAAGCGGGATTTCCAACTGTATGCGGATGTCGGATTTGTGGGAAATCCGACCCTTTTTATAGGAAAACTAGTTTAGCGCCCGTGCCGTGCACGGGTATTTGAAAATATATTTCTTACCGTTTTTTTTGTATGAGTAATTTTTTATAGATTTATTTTTCTTATTATATTTTGTTGATTTGATTACGAATGTTTATGTTAAATAGTATACGCATATAAGAAAATTAATAACAACATAGTTGTTGACCCGGTTCGGGGCATACCAAGCCAGGAGTGTCCACTATCTCTGTATTATAAAAATCACAATATTAATAATGTCAAAAAACAGTTAAAATTGTGTACATTTAATATAATAGAAATCACGATGATAACCTTTGACGTGAAACCTCGAGCACATGCGCGACAGTCCGATCCTGAAAAAGAGAAGAAGATAAACTTTATATAAGTGTAAGCTCAAGGACGGGTTATGATCGCTTGATATTATTGATTGAAAACGAAATAAAATGAAGAAGAAATTCTAACGTACCTTAAATTATGTTGCGAAAAACTTCGTCAAATACAACATTAGTTGTAGTATCTTGAACCTTGCCCTTAGGGTCACATATCATAATCCTTAATCCATCCCTGCTCGTCACTCTTGAGATAGCGACATATAAATGGCCGTGACTGAAGACCGGTCTAGGCAAATATATTCCAACTTGTGCAAGGGACTGACCTTGACTTTTATTTATAGTCATAGCAAAACATACCATAACTTGTCTCCTTCGAAATTTAACAGGAATTTTCAAGTCTGTGGGTGTAAGAATTGTTCGCGGAATGAAGACCTTATGACCTATATTGTTCCCAGATATTATTTCTGCCTCGATGATTTGTTTTTCAAGTCTCCTAACTATCAGTCTGGTTCCGTTACACAACCCTGCAGACTGATCAATGTTTCTCATCAACATAATTGGAATTCTAACTTTCAGTCTCAAGACATGGTTCGGAAACCCAGAACACTTGATGCAGTTCAAGAACTCGCTCGAGTAAAAACCATCATCAAGAGAACCTTCTCTTGGACATATACTATCCGAACTCAAGTACTCTGTCACGTCTCCGGGTATCAATGATAGAATATAGTCATTAACCTTCTCAACAATCTCATTGGTAGAGGCGAGAATAGCTCTTTCTTGAAAGTAGGTCGGTGGATCCTGAATATTGTAACTCAAAGGATATACATGGTCAACAATAGTTGCAATCGGGTCACCTGTAGATGCAAGTAGGAGATCTTTGGGGATAGTAATCTGAGCTTCTCCATTAACACTTTCACCTTCCGTGCCATCTCCAATGCCCAATATCCAATCTGAAAACTCCTTAGCCTTTCGAGCTTCTAATTCAGTAACTCCACGTATAACCCTCATGTTTTGAGTTAATCTAAGCACCGTGTAGTGATCCCACAAATATGACGCATTGATTGCAGCAAAGACAATATCATGTCTACTTCCATGACTTACAACAAGCAATATTTGTCTAAAATCACCACCAAAAACGACAACCTTACCACCAAACGGGAGAAGTGAGCAGTCTGGATTATAAGATCGCATGACGTCCCTTAAAATTCTATCGAGCGCTTCAAAACAACATTTGTTAACCATGGGTGCTTCATCCCATATTATCATCTTTGTCTTTGACACTAACTCAGCCAGATCCGTACCTAAACATATAAGATTAAAACATTAATATATTGTTCACTGTAATATGAACAATATATTAAAAAGAAGTTTTAATAATTGAATAATAAGGTTTATACCTGCACGAATGTTGCATGTTGAACTTTCGTCAACATTTATTGGGATGCCAAACCTCGAATGAGTGGTTCTACCGCCTGGAAGCAAAAGAGCTGCATTACCACTCGAAACAACTGTTAGAACGATCTCACCTTTACTTCTCAAACCAGCCAAAAGGGATCTCCATATAAAAGTCTTTCCTGTTCCACCGTATCCATAAAGAAAAAAACACCCCCCCCCTTATCAGCAGACACATCACACATAATCTGATCATACACTCCCCTCTGCTCATCTGTAACACCCCAAATCCTGAGAACTCGGGGAGCTACTGGTTAGGACCTCACAATGGGTCCCGACCTTAGTTTGACAACAATTTAACTTGGATCTTACAACAAGGCACAAAAGTATTTAAAACATTTGAAAACTTTAAACAATATATACATTAAGAATATGTATCAGCCTTACAAAGCAAAGGTACCAAAACGACATATATGAAGAACATAAGACATTCCCGTCCCCAACTAAATGAGTACGTGGACCCGGCTGACCATTCCCTCCGGATCTCTCTACAACTGTTTTAACCAGCAAGACATCTACAAGCGGTATAAAACCGTTAGCTAACATTCTATGCATAAGTATAAAGGTAAAAGCACAAACACACAACATACACAATCAACATGCAACACTCAATCCTTTTATTATCTTTAATTAGGTGATAGTTTATTACTAATGATACTTATTTTGTGACACGAGGGATTCCCAAACCTCGCCCCTGTCCCCGTTTACCAACGCGGAATGGTACTAATGCATTTGACCGTCTACCGGACTGGGCTGGTCGCAGGGAACCTCCTAGACTCTCGCAAGAGCTAGACAGATGATGTCACGACCCGTTATCATACACTTGGATCAATTACGTAAATAATAAAGTCGGCCTAATCCGGTTTCGTTGTTTATCATAACTAACAAACACCACTCATACACATTACACTCATACAAGAAGCCCGCTAAGTAAGTCCGTGGACTTACCTGAATCAGATCTTGACTTTCTAATTCGCAAATCGATCTGTACAGTAGGAATTCAGTGGCCTGTCAAAGGAGGCAAGTGTGTCAGCAAACTTTCTAGGTGATTAGAAGTCTAAGACTTCTAAGATAGTAGGTCTTAATAGAACGGAATTGATTACAGTATTAATTTATGGTAAAATGACTATTTTACCCTTGGTCTCGAAACTTCCAAAAATTCTCTAATTCATGCCTAAACTCTTATTTGATACTAAAGAGTCATATTCTAACTCCTAAAGATGAGTTTGGTTACAAATTGGCAATTTACCCATTTCCCTATTTTCGGAAAGATCGTTAAGGTCTAACTTTGGCTTCAAATATAAAATTCGAATAATCTTATAAAAATTCCAAAATAATTCCCTAGATCATCTATGATATCCCATCTACTCCTAGGAGCAAGAATTTCTTAAAACTGTTCAACCATCACTTCTACAAAAATTTCCAGAGTTGGTTACAACACTTAACAAACAACACATTGTCTTAACTTTGAAAAATCATAACTCCTAAACTACTAGCTGGATTTATCCCAAATTTTGATACGTTCTACTATAAAATCTTATCTATAATATATCCAAAATTCAGCCGCAAAGGAGATCAAAATCCTATTTAAAACTATCTCACAAAACCGAATTTCAGCACAACAGAAAAACTGCTTATGACTAAATCTTTGAAAAATCATAAATCCCAAACCACTCGCTGGATACTTCTCAAATTTTAATATGTTCTACAACAATATGTCAACTATATCATATCCAAAATTCAAGCCTAACGGAGATCAATAACTTATTCAAAACCATCTCACAAAACAGCATCACTTGCTGTTTTCCTCAACACTCAGCACATATATACAAACTGCATGAGGCGTCAACTTTGGAACAAATTAACTCTCAAACCGTAGCTTCGATTCCTTTCAAATTTTAGTATGTTATACTATACAATATCGACTAAAACATATCCCAAAATCAGAAGTAAAGGTGGAGTCTAACCTACCCAAAACTGGACCGACGTTGACTGATTGTCACTTCCGCAAATTCAGAAAATGCCTCAGCTTTTCAAGCTATCTTCCGAGGCTGTTGGGTACGGCTTGGAGACACAACGGGGTTCGCATCAGCATATAAATATTAAGGTTAAAGCTAGAGAAAGACCAAGAAAGGATGGGTATGGATCTTACTCGATTCTAGGGTTGATTGTATGCAAAACCAAGTCCTGAGACGAATAGCCAGTGCAGAAGAGATTCCTGGAGGCTAGCAAGGAGGCGTTCTGTGTGCTGCACCAGGAGGCGATGCCAAGGCCTCCCTTGCTGCTCGTGTGCCATCAAAGAGAAGCGTTTTGCGTGCTGCACCAGGAGGAGAAAGCTTGGACATTGTCTTCAGGAAGCGCAGCCGGTTTGAAGGAGGTCGTCCTTGTCGGATCTAGGCGCTGGTGCACGCGACACAGATGAGGCGGCTGCAGCATGAGTCTCCGTTGCTGTTGTCGATCCAGTGCAGAAGAGAGAGAAGGTCCATGGTTGCTGCTTGGTGGATGAAGGAGGAGAGACGTGAAGAGACTTGGCGTGCAGCTGTTCACAAGGGCGCTAGGGCAAGACGTCTCTCACAGTTGGGCCGAGTAGCAGCAGGTACGTGGGCTGGCGCTGGAGCTGAGCAGGGATGGGCTTGAGTTCGGGCTGCTTCTGGCTGCAGCAGAGGAAGAGTGCGCTGCGAACTGGGCTGAAAACAAGGTAGGGATAGTGGGCTGAAAGAGTTGTCTTGGCTTTGTCACAGCCTTGTCAAAATGTGTCCTAACCTTGTCATGGTCTTGTCTCAGCCTTGTCGAAATCTCGTCTCAGCCTTGTCATGATCTCGTCTAAAGTCATCGTTACGAATTAATTATAAGAATTAGGGTTTGATATAATTCTATGATTTTATGTGAATTAAATTCTACATAAAATGATAAATAATTATAAGAATTAGGATTTGATATAATTCTATCATTTTATGTGAAATAAATTCTACATAAAATGATAAATAATTATAAGAATTAGGGTTTGATATAATTCTATCATTTTATGTGAATTAAATTCTACATAAAATGATAAAATTTGTGAAGGAAGAAATACTCGATAGAATAGGAAACCGACAACGGCTCGAAGTCCAATTTGATTTGGAATTAAACGGAATAAAAATTCCGGATATTACATCAGTACCCCCTTAAAATAAGTTTCGTCCCGAAACTTAGAACAAGGTACTTAATAAAACGACTTCCATAAATAAATTGGTATGTCCTAGTCTCACTAAATTTTTATTTGTTTCCTAAACTTCTTTAACCCTATCAAAGCGTAACGAAAAAAAAAAAACTGGTCGTTACATCAGATCCCCCTCGAAATAAGTTTCGTCCCGAAACTTAGGGTAAGACAATCCTGATCGGCCTTTAAGACACCAAATGGGTGTGTTTGATCACTACACAAAACTCTCGTCGTTTCCACATCTAAGTATCCCGCACATCAAGGTTACCAAAAGAACACATCACTGACTAAACACTAAGTCATGAAATAAACAAGCAATCAAACAATATCACACATACAAGGTCAAGCCCTAACTAGTCACTCCCGAGGTTACAACTATCGCTACATGGGTCTTTGAAAGGTTACGTCTCTTACTATCTCCAATCTTAGGTAGCCTTATCGGATTTTCATAAAACTACTAAATCTTAAATCCTTTCAGGTACTTAGATCACAAGCGTATGTTACCACGTTCTAGAGTGGTTACCGGATGTCTCACCGGTATCATCCGGCTCAACTGTCTAATCCTCTAATTTGATGACCTAACTCGTGTCTGGTAGGTATCTCTCCAACTGAAATTCTCAAACTCAGTTCCCAAACTTAGTCTCCATGGAAAACTGAAGTTCTAGATCCTTTGATGACCCTACGGAAAATGATCTATTCAACTTTCTTCCCTTCGTTATGACCATATGCTTACGGCCTTCTGAAGAGGTTCTGACTACCCACTCAGGTCAAAGGTCTTTGACATCCACCAACACTTACCAAATTCCCCATGCTCTTCGTATCACGACCCACATGGTCTTGTCTTTTAATATTACTCAGTCATCATGTTCCTCAGGTACGGAATTGTCACCCTTACCCTTTTCAGGTCTAATACTCAAGACAATTAAAAATCAAATCTAGTGGTTATCCTCTTTGTTCACTTGGCTTTATTATATTATTTATAGATCTCTAATATATTGTTTGCTCCAACTTAGGCTTCTCACACATTTTCTAAGATCTTAAATGAAATAGAATAAGTCCGAAATGACGGTATTAGACACAAAGTGATCTCATATCACCTGTATTTGTTAATAACTACTCAATAAATGTTAACATATCATCAGCAGTGCTCTCTTTTATCCACCATTGTTACCAGCCCGATAGTATCCCCCTAACTAAAAACGCAACTAGGCTCTGTTTCGACATAACATTACACGTAAAATCTACTCCGAGATTATGCTTTCTTTAAGCACTGTTACTAGGTTGCAAGTATGCTCCTGTCGCTTCTCTTTCTTATGTATCTTCGACTCAGGATAGCAGTTACTCACTTGGAGCTTTCTAGTGCAGGACATGCACAATACTTTTATTACCTCATTAATTCTTTCCTAATCCATCCCGAAAACTCACTCTAGAGTATTCCATTCGTATGAAATTCCAAAACTACTTGTCTGGCAACCTGTAGCAAAGCAGTCACTCTTCACTCGGATCCATAATAGGGTACCAGTCTCCTTCTATTACCTCTACCTGCACATAAGTTTCCGTACAACAATTTGAGTAACTCCACATAGCCTATCTCACGTTCCTTCCAACTAGAATGCATTTCACAAACTATCACCATCTTAAACTCGACACGACATCCCTCAACACCCTTGAGCTTCTTGCTTTGTGGGTTAGGACCCACCACGCTTCCGCTGCGCCATTCTGATTATTTTCTTGTTTCCTGTAATCATAAGGACGTGTTCTGTCAGTCCAAAATGATTAACCGGATGAAGTACAAAGTACTTTCCTTACTTTGTCTTCTTGAAATAAAGTCGTGATTGGAAAACAACCATCTTCCGTTTACTTCCTTAATTCTTTTAAAACGGATCCAAACTACTAGACTCGACCGGAGTTTGATCTTAACCAGCCAAGAAGTAACCTCTAATACAATTCTCTATACCCTTAGTTGTCTAAGAAGATTGTTGTTGCGTATTTGAGGAAATCATTCCAGGCGTCGGTAAAGTTACTCCATAGATCCACAATCACAAATATCTCTTCGTAACGGCGCATAACTCGTCAATATCAAACAATACTTGCACGTCCTTGGTTGACATAGGCCAGTCTATAATTGACTTATCTCAATTTCATACCTCTACTGGTATTAAACTTTTGGTCCACATCACCTACTAGATTTATCCTTTTATCCTTCTTTAATTCGTCTTATCTTTCACTCTTCTGCTTCCTTTGGGACAAATCTCTTTCTCAAGTCTCACTGTGCCATTCACTTGACGTCAAAAGTCGTTTCTAACACTCCACGATAGATGGTAAGCGTCTTGTAGTTCCGATGACTTTTAATTACAACCCAATTGTAGTCCCTTTACAGGGACCGTCTATGTTGATGACCTATGTTCTGTTATAAATGGGGTTACCTTGGACTCTTTAGTCCACTACACAATTCTCACAAGTACAGGTTCCTTAATCGGCGTTGTTTGTAATATTTCCTTCCAAATCTCTATTGACTATGTTACCGGGCTTCGATCCTTTCGATACTGGCGTTGTGATTCTTCTTAGAATTCTTATCTTGAAAGAAGACAAAACGTCTCCTGGCTTGTGAATTCTATCTTTCGCTCTTACATTAAGTTGTAAGTCTCCAGTCCATGTTAATTGTGATCTGTCAAAATTTCCTTAGCTAGTAGGTAAACAGTTGCTCACAATAACCCTTTTATACTTCTTTAGTTCGTTCTACCTTCCACCCTTCGGCTTCTTATAGCTAACTCCATTTCTCTAGTCCGATTATGTCATTCATCTGGCATAAATAGTCGTTTCAAGTTTGCACGATAGCTTGCAACCGTCTTTGAAATTATTATGGCCGAAATGATCATCCACTTGCAGACCTTTTGCATGGATCATCTGTGTTGGTGGCTTAGGTCCCGTGATAATTCGGGTTACCCTGGACTCTCGAGTCTAGCAAGGTCGTTCTCCCATACAGATTTCTTTACTCGTGTTGGTGGTAATATCGCCTTCCTGAACCTCCGTTGACCCTGCTACAGGCTTCCATTCTTTGGATATTGGCGTCGCGGTTTCTTTCAAACTTCTTATATCTCTGAGGAGGTCAAAACCTCCCCACGCTTGTGGGGTCTGCCTTTTCGCTTTTACACTCAATTGTAGGTCTTCATTCCGTGCACCTTAGATTCTCACACCCGGATTGACACTTTGTCTCTTCTGGTTTCTCATGCCCCTAATGGTCTATGGGGCATCCGCCTCGATTATAATGTCCTTGATTCCGTAATCTTGGTTATACTCAATTCTACTTGTCTTGTTCCAATATTGTTATCTCTACTCCACACTCTTGTAGTCTCTTCCATGGTTCTTCTAGTTCCGTCTTTTGGCCTCGTATGCATGAGTTCCTTGTACAACCTTCTATTCCTTCTATCTGAGTTTACTCGGGAATTCTTCCTCATTTGATTGTACTTATGGTCAAAATTAACTCCACATGTTTACTTCTTCGCCTATTAGTTCTTTGGATGGTTAACAAGGGTTACTAGGACGCTCATCCGAGTATAATATTTGATACAAGGTCCGAGTCCTTTTTCTCGTGTTGAAAACTCTTCAAGTCTGCTACCGATTTATCATGAGGCGATAATCGCTTCAAGATATCACAACTAAAGGATATAATATATCCTTTAGGATACTAACATATTACACATAATCAAAGATTCTGATTATGATTTAGTAAAAATTACGAATTATCAGTAGGTCACAAACGACCCACAAATCAGTAGATGTATATATGTATAATTAGTATATTGATAAAATAAAAATTACGAATTTAATAGTTCAACGGTCCACAAATTAGTAGGTCACAAACGACCCACAAATCAGTAGGTCACAAACGACCCACAAATCAGTAGGTCACAAACGAACCACAAATCAGTAGGTCACAACGAAATTAGTAGATCACAATGACCCCCACAAATTAGTAGATCACAACTCATAACGACTCACAAATCAGTAGGTCACAACGACCCACAAATAAGTAGGTCACAACGATTCAAAAATCAGTAGCTCAGTAGGTCACAAACGACCCATATAAAAATAGGTCACAAACAACACACAAATTAATAGGTTATAACAACCCACAAATTAATAGGTCACAAGGACCCACAAATTATTAGATCACAAGGACCGACAAATCATTAGGTCACAAGGACACAAGCATCAATAGGTCACAACGACCCACAAGGTATTAGATTAAAACGACCCACAAATCATTAGGTTAAAATGACCTACGAATTAGTAGGTAACAACAATCCACATTCAAATACAAATCCGGTATGAATAAGTATTATACTTGATTCTGACCAAAAGGTCCAAAAATGTATGCTTTGTATAATCTTCAAACCTTATAGATCTATTTATAAATGTTGTCAAACTATCATATTTCTCTAATAACCGATGTGGGATAACAAAATTTATATTTTACAAAATAATTATGGTTTAGTAAAACAAGGATTTATTAGCTTAATTCGTGATTTAGTAAAAACTTTAATCCGAGAAAAAACGTGGGGCGCTACGTCAGAATTAATGTCTTTGGTTTTAATAAATTATAATGATGTATATTTAGTATATTGATAAAATAAGAATTACGAATTTAATAGTTCAACGATCCACAAATCAGTAGGTCACAAACGACCACAAATCAGTAGGTTATACTGACCCACAAATCAGTAGGTCACAACGACCCACAAATCAGTAGGTCACAACAACCCACGAATCAATAGGTCACAACGACCCACAAATTCATAGGTCACAACTTACCTCAAATTCATAGGTCACAACGACCCACAAATTCATAGGTCACAACGACCCACAAATCAGTGCGTCACAACGACCCACAAATTATTAGATCGAATCGACCCACAAATCATTAGGTTAAGACAAACTATAAATCAGTAGGTTACAACGATCCAAAAATCAGCAGGTTACAACGACTCAAAAGGTCTAGAAATGTATGATTTGTATAATCTTCAAACCTTGTAGATCTATTTATACATGTTGTCAAAGTGTCATTCTTCTTTGATAACCGATGTGGGATAACAAAAATCATATTATACAAAATAATTAAGGTTTAGTAAAAAAAAGTTATTGGCTTAATTCGTGATTTAGTAAAAGATTTAATCCAATAAAAATGTGGAGCGCCACATCAGCATTAGTATCTTCTGTTTTATTAAAGTATATAGATAGGTAGGAAGTTAAGCTTACGGGTATCAGATAGGCGTATGAACAATATCTTTTAATTTTAAATATTTGGAAAAAAATTAAAAGAAGAGGAAATGTTATCGTAATCGGAATTAGTTAGTAATCCAAATAAAATACTTTAAAATTGGAACTAACTAAAAAAGATTTAGGCTAATTATGGTTTAGTAAAAAAGGATTTATTAGCTTAATTCTTGATTTAATAAAAAGTTTAATTAGAGAAAAAACGTGGGGTGGCACGTCAAGAATTAGTGTTTTTTGTTTTAGTAAAGTATATAGATGTATATTTATTATATTGATAAAATAAGAATTACGAATTTAATAGTTCAACGGTCCACAAATTAGTAGGTCACAAACAACCCACAAATCAGTAGATTTTAAGGACCCACAAATTAGTAGGTCACAAGGACCCACGAATCAGTAGGTTACAACGACCCATGAATCAGTAGGTCACAACAACCCACAAATTAGTAGCTCACAACGACCCACGAATCAATAGGTCACAATGACACACAAATCTGTGTGTCACAATGACACACAAATCTGTGGGTCACAATGACACACAACATATTGGGCCATAACGACCCACGAATTATTGGGTCACAACGACCCACAAATTAGTGGGTCACAATGACCCACATATTATTAGGTCAAATCGACCCAAAAATCTATAGGTCAAAACGATCCAAAAATCTGTAGATCAAAACGATCCAAAAATCATTAGATCAAAACGACCCAAAAATCATTAGATCAAAAGGACCTACGAATTAGTAGGTCACAACAATCCACTCCACATACAAATGCTAATCCGGTATAATAAGTATTATACTTGATTCTGACCAAAAGGTCCGAAAATGTATAATTTGTATAATCTTCAAACATTTGAGGTCTATTTATACATGTTGTCAAAGTGTCATCCTTCTCTGATATCCGATGTGGGATAACAAAATTCATATTTTACAAAATAATTAAGGTTTAGTAAAAAAAAGTTATTGGCTTCATTCGAGATTTAGTAAAAAAATTTAATCCGATAAAAATATGGAGTCTTAATTTTTTTTTTACAAAATAATCAAAGATTCTGATTATGATTTAGTAAAAAAAGGATTTATTAGCTTAATTCGTGATTTAATAAAAAGTTTAATTAGAGAAAAAACGTGGGGTGGCACGTCAAGAATTAGTGTTTTTTGTTTTAGTAAGGTATATAGATGTATATTTATTATATTGATAAAATAAGAATTACGAATTTAATAGTTCAACGGTCCACAAATTAGTAGGTCACAAACAACCCACAAATCAGTAGATTTTAAGGACCCACTAATTAGTAGGTCACAAGGACCCATAAACTATTAGGTCACAACGACCCACGAATCAGTAGGTTACAACGACTCATGAATCAGTAGGTCACAACAACCAAAAAATTAGTAGCTCACAACGACCCACGAATCAATAGGTTACAATGACACACAAATCAATGGGTCACAACGACCCACAAATTATTATGTCAAATTGACTCAAAAATGGAGTCTTAATTTTTATTTTACAAAATAATCAAAGATTCTGATTATGATTTAGTAAAAAAAGGATTTATTAGCTTAATTCGTGATTTAATAAAAAGTTTAATTAGAGAAAAAAACGTGGGGCCCGTCAAGAATTAGTGTTTTTTGTTTTAGTAAAGTATATAGATGTATTTTATTATATTGATAAAATAAAAATTATGAATTTAATAGTTCAACGGTCCACAAATTAGTAGGTTACAAACAACCCACAAATCAGTAGATTTTAAGGACCCACAAATTAGTAGGTCACAAGGACCCATAAACTATTAGGTTACAACGACCCATGAATCAGTAGGTCACAACAACCCACAAATTAGTAGCTTACAACGACCCACGAATCAATAGGTCACAATGACACACAAATCTGTGTGTCACAATGACACACAAATCAGTGGGTCATAACGACCCACAACATATTGGGTCACAACGACCCACAAATTATTGGGTCACAACGACCCACAAATCAGTGGGTCACAACGACCCACAAATTATTAGGTCAAATCGACCCAAAAATCTATAGGTCAAAACGATCCAAAAATCTGTAGATCAAAACGATCCAAAAATCATTAGATCAAAATGACCCAAAAATCATTAGATCAAAAGGACCTACGAATTAGTAGGTCACAACAATCCACTCCACATACAAATGCTAATCCGGTATAATAAGTATTATACTTGATTCTGACCGAAAGGTCCAAAAATGTATGATTTGTATAATCTTCAAACATTTGAGGTCTATTTATACATGTTGTCAAAGTGTCATCCTTCTCTGATAACCGATGTGGGATAACAAAATTCATATTTTACAAAATAATTAAGGTTTAGTAAAAAAAAGTTATTGGCTTCATTCGAGATTTAGTAAAAAAATTTAATCCGATAAAAATATGGAGTCTTAATTTTTATTTTACAAAATAATCAAAGATTCTAATTATGATTTAGTAAAAAAAGGATTTATTAGCCTAATTCGTGATTTAATAAAAAGTTTAATTAGAGAAAAAACGTGGGGTGGCACGTCAAGAATTAGTGTTTTTTGTTTTAGTAAAGTATATAGATGTATATTTATTATATTGATAAAATAAGAATTACGAATTTAATAGTTCAACGGTCCACAAATTAGTAGGTTACAAACAACCTACAAATCAGTAGATTTTAAGGACCCACAAATTAGTAGGTCAGAAGGACCCATAAACTATTAGGTTACAACGACCCACGAATCAGTAGGTTACAACCACCCATGAATCAGTAGGTCACAACAACCCATAAATTAGTAGCTCACAACGACCCACAAATCAATAGGTCACAACGATCCACAAATCAGTGGGTGACAATGACACACAAATTAGTGGGTCATAACGACCCACAAATCAGTGGGTCATAACAACCCATAACATATTGGGTCACAACGACCCACAAATTATTGGGTCACAACGACCCATAAATCAGTGGGTCACAACGACCCACAAATCAGTGGGTCACAACGACCCACAAATTATTAGGTCAAAACGATTCAAAAATCTGTAGGTCAAAACGATCCAAAAATCATTAGATCAAAAGGACCTAGGAATTAGTAGGTCACAACAATCCACTCCACATACAAATGCTAATCCGGTATAATAAGTATTATACTTGATTCTGACCAAAAGGTCCAAAAATGTATGATTTGTATAATTTTCAAACATTTGAGGTCTATTTATAAATGTTGTCAAAGTATCATCCTTCTCTGATAACCGATGTGGGATAACAAAATTCATATTTTACAAAATAATTAAGGTTTAGTAAAAAAAAGTTATTAGCTTCATTCGAGATTTAGTAAAAAAATTTAATCCGATAAAAATATGGAGTCTTAATTTTTATTTTACAAAATAATCAAAGATTCTGATTATGATTTAGTAAAAAAAGGATTTATTAGCTTAATTCGTGACTTAATAAAAAGTTTAATTAGAGAAAAAACGTGGGGTGGCACGTCAAGAATTAGTGTTTTTTGTTTTAGTAAGATATATAGATGTATATTTATTATATTGATAAAATAAGAATTACGAATTTAATAGTTTCAACGGTCCACAAATTAGTAGGTTGCAAACAACCCACAAATCAGTAGATTTTAAGGACCCACAAATTAGTAGGTAACAAGGACCCATAAACTATTAGGTCACAACGACCTACGAATCAGTAGGTTACAACGACCCATGAATCAGTAGGTCACAACAACCCACAAATTAGTAGCTCACAACGATCCACGAATCAATAGGTCACAATGACACACAAATCTGTGTGTCACAATGACACACAAATCTGTGGGTCACAATGACACACAACATATTGGGCCATAACGACACACGAATTATTGGGTCACAACGACCCACAAATCAGTGGGTCACAACGACCCACATATTATTAGGTCAAATCGACCCAAAAATCTATAGGTCAAAACGATCCAAAAATCTGTAGATCAAAACGATCCAAAAATCATTAGATCAAAACGACCCAAAAATCATTAGATCAAAAGAACCTACGAATTAGTAGGTCACAACAATCCACTCCACATACAAATGCTAATCCGGTATAATAAGTATTATACTTGATTCTGACCAAAAGGTCCAAAAAAGTTACGTACAATTTTGAATAATTAAGGTTTAGTAAAAAAAGTTATTGGCTTATAAGCAATAAAAATAAAAAGGAGATTTGACTATAACCTATAAAATATTGGAAAATCTCAACAAAAAAAAAAGTTACGTACAATTTTGAATAGAAGTTTGTTAGGTTAGTAGAAAAAGCTTTCCTCCCACAAAAAATAAAGATTTATTGGCCTATAAAATCTTGGAGAATCTCTAACAAAAAAAAGTTACGTATAATTTTGAATAGCAGTGTGTTAGTTTAGGAAAAAAAGATTTTATGGCTTAAAAAATAAAGATTTATTGGCCAAAAAATTGTTTAGGAAAAAAAGATTTTATGGCTTAAAATATAAAGATTTATTGGCCAAAAAATTGTGGGAGCTCCATTTGAATGCTACTTCCACAGCGCGCCATGTCATCAAATCATGTACTCTGTTTTAGTATGTATAATAGATAATCCTCCAAAGATAAGATATCTTAGAAAGATCTCTTCCCATAAAAATAGGTAAAATATATCATCTAGTATATCTTCTTCCTTCCAGGAGCCAAGCCCAAAAATATAAGATCACTTTCCAAAGATAAAAGATCTCAGCCAAGAATAAAATATTCTCGCCGCGTCCTAGGTATTCGCCTCGGTCGAGTCGACTTCCCTGGATCACCTCGGTCGAGATGAATTTGTGGTCAACCGAGGTGAGTCACAACTGAATGTGAAATTTCTCAAAACTGGTCCAAAGTGAATCTCTAATCCATGGCTATGCTTCCTGGATGGTTCCTTATGTTCCTCAATGTAGCTCCAATGACTCCATAGGTCATTTTGCTCCTTTTTGATGCAAAACGTGCCATTTTACCTACGATTACAACAAAACTAGGTGTAGACCTCGATTCCCGCAAAGGTAGATGAAATGGTAATATAATCACATAATATATATACAAACATGCAGATTATGAAAGATAAAACGTCCAAACAAACCCCAAAATATAGACTATAATTCATGCTATCAAAATACCCCATACTTAGCCCTTGCTTGTCCCCAAGCAAGTTCCGCATATAAAAGACAAGATAGAATGGATTATAAGTCAAGAAAATCAATGAAAAGTTTTCCAAAAACATTTTTATGGTGTGCAACAATCATAGATCACTCTAAGAGAATACTTCATGGAAATTAAAATCTAAATATGATCAAAACATTTTATAAATATAGAAAAGTTGTTCATCTTTGCATAAAATCATAGAATGTATAATAAGTCATAATTATCAAAATTAATCATGTATAATCCAGTTTAAACCACTAAGTCAATCAACAAGCTCAAGCTCTCAAGGGCTTCCCAAAAGAAAAGTCAAGAAACGTGTAGGGTAGGGATGTATGTTAGGTAATGTGGTGCTAGAATCCGGGAAAAGGATGAACTTCACTTTCACTTTGACTTGCAACATCTTCCACCAATAAGCTTTGCTTATTTCACACTTTTTCTTTTTGCTTTACTTTTTTGGGATGCATGGACAGAGGTGCACAATAACCGAAGCCTAAGAAATCAGCAATAATCAATTTCTTGAGATGCATCAAACCCTTGATGCACATACCATGACCCGTTAGGAATATCGCTCAATCCGACTTTGGCAAGACACAAACACCCGGCTATGTGAATGGTGCCGAGTTACTCATCTTCATGATTGACTTCCCCAAACCTAAGATTACTTCCTAACACTTTCACTTCCAGCCAACTTCTCAACTTTAACTTCACTTGCTTCCAAATTCCCGGATAGGTAAAGGGAGGCAAAATGTATATGTGATAGCATGAATTATAGTCTATATTTTGGGGTTTGTTTGGACGTTTTATCTTTCATAATCTGCATCTTTGTATGTATATTGTGTGATTATATTACCATTTCATCTACCTTTGCGAGAATCGAGGTCTACACCTAGTTTTGTTATAATCGTAGGTAAAATGGCACGTTTTGCATAAAAAGGAGCAATAGGAGCTATGGAGTCATTGGAGCTACATTGAGGAACATAAGGAACCATCCAGGAAGCATAGCCATGGATTAAAGATTCACTTTGGACCAGTTTTGATAGATTTCACATTCAGTTGTGACTCACCTCAGTTGACCACAAATTCATCTCGACCGAGGTGATCCAGGGAAGTCGACTCGACCGAGGCGAATACCTAGGACGCGGCGATAATATTTTATTCTTGGCTGAGATCTTTTATATTTGGAAAGTGATCTTATATTTTTGGGCTTGACTCCTGGAAGGAAGAAGATATACTAGATGATATATTTTACCTATTTTTGTGGGAAGAGATCTTTTATAAGATATCTTATCTTTGGAGGGTTATTTTCCTATAAAAAGGGTTGGATTTCCACAAATCCAAGATCGTGCTATACCATCGATGAGGGTTTATACGCAGCAACAGCCATACTCCAGTTGGGAGATTTGAAGAACCTTTTTGAAGGTTGAAGGAAGATTGAAGATTGTAGCTTCTATAGCTTTTGGAGGTTTTCTTGTAAGATTACCTTAGATTCTCTTCCTTGTTGTCTTCTCTTGTTGGATTTCTATCCAAGGAACGCTTTTGTTGTGGTATTTGATTCAGTTATTGAAGTCTTTTCATTAAATTCTTCTTGTTCAAATATTCACCTTCTTCCCATATATTTGATTAATACTTTCATGATGATGATGAGTGGCTAATTTCCTTGTGTGATTCTAGGGTGATTGGCTGAAGGTTGTGGGAAAAACAATGATAGAATAATCTTAGATTCCAGTAGGACCCTGAAAGTTCGAGTCTTTAACCTTAACCCTAAGTATCTCGTTCACTCGATGAACATCTCGGCCGGGGTGGAATTTGGCTGACCGAGGTGACTTATCTGATCCGAAACTGAGAGTTAAGTGTTAGAGTTTGCCAAATCCTATTCTTATTACACCTTTCCTGGTTCAATGCAAGCTTAGGATGAGACTTACCCGGTAATTCCTTAGTTTGTGTACCTAAGATCATAAGTGTAGGTAATAAAGGTTTATCCTTTATTGGGGTTTGAGTGTGCTTTCATCCCATCTTTGTGAGTTAGCCTGAGACTTACCCGGTAAAGGTTGATTCTATTCCCTTAGATGGTGTGTTAGTTTGAGGTTATAGTTCTTTATCTTAATTCTTTGAGACTTACCCGGTGATAGGAGTTACGGTTTAGGATTAGTGAGTAGTGAGACTTACCCGGTGATCTATTCCACTTTAGTAACGCTTTCCCCATGCAAAAACCTCATCTTTGTCCTCTTATCTTTAGATCTTGAGTTGGAACCACAACTAGATGCTTTAATCCCTAGAATTGCATGTTTCCTTTATTGACTTCTTATTCATCTTTGATTGTGTTAATTGCTCTTGTGGTTAGTATTTGCATAAGCATACCGTGATTGGACTTTGTTTCACTAAGTCCCTGTGATCGACCCCTGGAATTCCTTGCTTTTTACTACGATTGACCCGTACACTGCGGGTTCGCATCCTTGTTTTAAGCCTACGTCTAGGGTTATAAATTTAAAGCTTACACACACCGTTTGGAGCGAACAAGTTTTTGGCGCCGTTGCCGGGGACTTGGTCTAGACCGAGCCGGTTACGGTTTACTCTTGGGGGACTTGCCCCCGTGTCTACTAACCACTCTACTTGAGTGACTTTTACAGGTTCTTTCTTAGGTTTATGCGAAGAACCCGCACTGGGAAGGAAATCGTTCCTTACGATCCCGAACCAAAAAAGACATACAAGCGACGCTTGAGAGAAGAGAAGATGGCCTAACAAGACAACCGCGATCTTGAGGCCGAATTGAAAGAGGCGTTAGAGCTGCTACGCCTCAGCAGGGAAGAACTAAGGCGAGAGAAGGAAGAAACTCGCACCAAAACTGAAGCAATCGAAGCAGAGATGGCCGTCATACGAGACCAGATTCTACTTCGACCGAGGGAAGACCCAATTCCCGATGCTGGACCGAGGTAGGTCCCAGTTGCTGACCCTCGACCGAGGCAGGTCCCGGTACCTGACGCCCCGGCCGAGGTACTTCCACCTCGGATGTCAGTCCGAGATGTTCTTCTTGCAGGAATCCCACGAACCCTAGGTCAAAGGATGGACCCTAATCAACAACTGAGGCGTCCAGGAGTCAACCTAGGAGATCCAGCGGACCATGACTACGAACTTCGACCGCAAGTTCTATCCATGATTCGCCAATGCCAGTTTGGAGGGATGGAGAAGGAATCACCACATCAACATCTTCAAAACTATGAGATCTTGATGGAAACCTTGAGACCTTCAAGGATTGAAAATAACAACTACAAGCTAAGACCTTTTTACTTTTCTTTAAAAGATAGAGCTCTTACATGGTATCAATCTCTTCCTCCAGGAAAAATTAGCACATGGGAGGAGATGACAACGGAATTCTTGACCAAATTCTTCCCCCCCCCCTCAAAGACCGCTGAAATGAGAGGGAAGATCAACGCTTTCATTATGAAGGACAAGGAGAGCTTGTCCAAGTCATGGGAGCGGTTCAAGGACATTCTTTTGGATTGCCCACATCACGGGATTCCAAAGTTAGAGTTATTGGAGATATACTTCAAAGGACTGGACGGAAGCACCCAGTTCAATCTCCAACTACTCTCCGCTGGTACCTTCATGGACATGGCGATTGACGAGGCTTGGGACTTCATCGAGAAGCAAGCCTTGCATATGGAGAAGTACACCCACCAAGGAGCTGAAGGTGGAGTTAAAAGAGTTAATTTCCAAGAAACTCAGCCCAACAACAATCAACTCACGTCTTTGAAGAAAGACGTGAAGCAATTGAAGGAACTCTTGGTTGCACAAACCAAGAAGGAAGAGCAAGGGCAAAGGAACAACAACAACGGATACCATAACAACAACAACGGTTCCCAGAACAACAACTACAACAATAACAATAGAGGATCCAATAGCAACAACTGGAGGGCGAACAACCAAAATTCTGGTAACAACCATTCAAACTCCAACTCTAACGATTCCTCTAACCCTTTCCTCTCTTCCCCTTCTTCTTCTTCTACTCCATTAAAAAGCCAGGGGCAAGGATCAAGTTCGTCTCAGCCGGAAAAGAAAGACACAGTTCTGGAGGCTATCTTGATCAAGCTCAACGCTATGGAGACTTCTATGACTTTATTTTGGAAGGCCCAAAAAGCCTTTGAACAACAACTTGCAAGTAGGGCGAATGAAGCGCCAAGAGATCCAGGGAAGCTTCCAGCAAGGACGGAAAGCAACCCTAAGGGCCAGATCTTGGCCATAACTACGAGGAGTGGACTGAAAACTGCAGATCCAGTGCCTCGGTCGGTGCCAGTACCGACGAAGACCACCTCGGTCCAGGTGCAGTCGAAGAACACTTCGGCCGAGATGCCAACCGAGGTGGAGCCACAGAAGGCGGAGGGGAAAACTGAAGTTTATGTTCCACCTCCTGCATACAAACCACCACTTCCATTCCCCCAGTCAAGGGCCAAAGCACATCTAGACAAACACTTTGGTAAGTTCTTTGACTTGATGAATAAGCTGCATATTAACATTCCTTTCCTTGATGCTATTCTAGGAATTCCCGCCTATGGGAAGTTCTTAAAAGAGATCCTATCAAGGAAAAGGAAACTGGAAGACTTTGGTAAAGTTAGGATGACATCTAAATCCTCGGAACTCATACAAATCATGAAGGAGAAGATGCCTCCTAAATTGAGAGATCCCGGCTCATTTTGCATTCCCATTCAAGTTGGGGATGTCACTTGTGAAGCCCTTTGTGATCTGGGAGCCAGCGTGAGCATCATCCCGCTGGAGCTATGTGTGAAGATCGGACTTGGAGAGCCCAAGCCGGTCAAGATTCGACTTTATATGGCGGATCGCTCCATCACCCATCCCGTGGGCATCTTGGAGGACGTTCCGGTCAAGTTAGGTAACTTCTGTTTACCTATTGATTTTGTTGTACTTGACATTCCCGCAGATTATCCTGTCCCTATTATTCTCGGGAGGCCATTTCTAGCAACTTCGGGTTGCAACGTGGATTGCAAGAACGCCAAGTTGAAATTCAACATTGGTGGCGATGAGGTGGAGTTCGCACTACTTGCGGCCATGAAAGGGGAGCAGCTAAGCGATGATATCTTCAACATCTATGATGAAGAAGAATCAAGAGAATTGGTGAGCTCTATCCTTATTAACGATCCACTCGAAAGAGTTATTAGCTTCAGTTTAATGGAGGAAGGTATAGATGCTTCTTGTGATGCAGATATACGGAGCTTAAAAGCACTGGAAGAGGATCCAGGAGCTAAAACTGAGAAGCTAACCCAGGAGACGAAGATCTCCAGTTTCGGTTCCAGTTGCAGTACCTCGACCGAGGCACTTTCTGGACTGAGCGAGGCGACTGAAGAACATCTCGGTCAACGCCTCTGCGCCTCGACCGAGGTCGATGGCGAGACGATTTCAACTGAGACTTCCGAAAGTCTAGTTTCTGAATCCATTCCACTAGAAGGAGGAAGCAAGGATCCCCCTCAGAAAACACCCCCAGTTGTGGAGCTTAAACAACTCCCTAGTCACTTGAGGTATGTCTTTCTTGGACCGGATTCTACTTATCCCGTTATTGTTAGTGCTTCCCTTTCCGAATCCGAATTGTCTAAGTTAATGCATGTCCTGAGAAAGCATCAAAAGGCTATAGGTTATACCACGGATGATCTTATTGGCATTAAGCCTTCTTTCTGCATGCATAGAATTTTAATGGAGGACAATCATAAGACTTCACGGGAACCTCAAAGACGGTTAAATCCGATCATGAAAGAGGTTGTGAAGAAGGAAATTCTTAAGTTGTTGGATGCAGGTATCATTTATCCTATCTCGGACAGCAAGTGGGTTAGCCCGGTGCATGTAGTTCCGAAGAAAGGAGGGATGACCGTTGTGACAAATAAGAACAACGAGTTGATCCCAACTAGGACCATTACGGGCTGGAGGGTTTGCATCGATTATAGGAAGCTGCACACGGCCACACGGAAGGACCACTTTCCACTTCCCTTTATCGATCAAATGCTCGAGCGGTTGGCCCAGCATTCACACTTTTGCTACTTAGACGGTTGTAGTGGATTCTTCCAGATTCCTATCCATCCGGATGATCAGGAGAAGACCACTTTCACCTGTCCATGGGGGACATTTGCTTATAGGAGGATGCCATTTGGATTGTGCAATGCACCCGCTACCTTCCAGCGATGCATGATGGCTATCTTTTCCGAGTACATAGAGGAGATCATGGAGGTATTTATGGATGATTTTTCTGTATATGGTTCCTCTTTTGATGATTGCCTATCTAACCTTTCGCTAGTGCTTAAAAGATGTGAAGACACTAATCTCGTTTTGAATTGGGAGAAGTGTCATTTTATGGTTAGTGAAGGCATTGTGCTGGGACACCTCGTTTCTAATCGAGGCATTGAGGTCTATCGCGCTAAGATCGAGACTATTGAGAAACTCTCTCCACCTTGTTCTGTTAAAGGTGTGAGGAGTTTTCTCGGGCATGCAGGTTTATACAGGAGATTCATCAAGGACTTCTCTAAGATTTCTAAACCTCTAACTAACCTCTTGAATAAAGATGTTGTTTTTGAGTTTTCTCAGGAGTGTCTTGATGCTTTTTACAGGATTAAGGAAGCGTTGATCTCCGCTCCTATTATCCAACCTCCTGATTGGACCTTGCCCTTTGAGATCATGTGCGATGCTAGTGATGTAGCCGTAGGAGCGGTGCTTGGATAGAAGAAGGATGGGCGGACCACCGCCATTTACTATGCTAGCAAGACGCTAGATGTAGCACAACGCAACTACGCTACCACCGAGAAGGAGTTATTGGCGGTTGTATATGCTTTCGAGAAGTTTCGTTCCTATTTAGTAGGGGCGAAAGTCATTGTCTACACCGACCATGCAGCCATTCGTTACTTGTTGGCTAAGAAAGATGCCAAGCCACGCCTTATTCGATGGATTCTCTTGATTCAAGAGTTTGACCTAGAGATCCGCGATAAGAAGGGATCCGAGAATTCTGTTGCGGATCACCTCAGCCGGCTACCTGCATCTTCACGTGAGAAGGACGACCCGCCCATAAACGATTCATTCCCCGATGAGCACTTACACTTGTTGGAGCGTTTGATAGATTTACTTACTTCACCCCACGATGGAGGTGAATTATGGGCTGAGGGCACCTCCCATCACATTTGAGACGCATCATGGTCCAGCTAGCGACCTTAAACCAAGCGCTTCTTAGGAGGCAACCCAAGGTATTGCTTTCTTTTCCCTTTTTTCTAGTCTAGCTTAGATAGTTTTTGCTTTTGCTTTGCTTTGTTTGGTTTTTGGCGTTCTAGACAGATAACAGGAGACATCTAAGGAAGGAGCATAACTGGAAGGACAGAGGTTCGAGAATTTGAGAAGACGGAGTTTGACTGAGGCATCTCGGTTGCTATCAAAGCACCTCGACCGAGATGATTCTGGAGCAACCGAGGCGACTAGGGTTTTCTGAAGAACCACCTCGGTCCGTACCACCTCGGTCCAGTCGAGACCATCTCGACCGAGGTGACAGCAGTCCAGAAAAGGGTATAAAAGGCGGAAGATTTCTCTCTCCTCACTTTACTCTTTCTCCTCGACCGCGGCGACAGTTCACCTCGCCTCTCCGATTTCTTGCTCGTTTTCAACGATTTCTGTCTCCAAACTGCGATTAAGACTGAGAGGATCCCAATGCAACATCGATCTGCAGGAGAATCGAACCGATTCGGCCGAACGAGGTAAAAACGAAACCGAAACCCTACCTCGCTTTTTCGCTTCGATTTGGGCTTTGGTTGCCCTTGCATTTATTGAGGAAAGACTTAAGTACCCCATAGGAAGCAGTTGTAGTGATTTTGGGGGAAAAGAACTGAATTTTCAGAAGGAATTAGAATCCAGTTTTTCGCCTCGGTCCAGTCGAGCTGTGCCTCGGCCGAGGTGATTCTTGAGTGTTGTCAGTTGACCGAGGTGACCTGACAGTGACTGAATTGAAAGTGAGTTCTGACCGACGCCTTGTCCTTAGGGATAGATCCTCACCTTCCCCTTCTTCCTCTTCTTCCCGACCCTATCGGCCGGTGATCCATGAGAGACACCAGGTCGATTATGACCGTATTTCTGGCCGTCCAGTGATTGCACCTCGCTTCCTGGACGTGTCCGCTTTTGATTGCCTCCAGGTAGACGGAGACCTTAGGAGGATGATTTCTACAGTTGGGGTGGATCAGTTTACTGAGATCCGAGCCCCAGCCTACTTGGAGCCGACCCTAGAGTTCGTTAGCTCCTTCACCTACCTTCCCACAAAGCAGTCTGTGAAGTACCGGTTGATGAACCGGAACTTCTTAGTGCCACTTGAGTACTGGAGAGATATTTTTGGCTTTCCGAAGCCCACCGCTATTGACTTCCCATCCCGATCAGTAGCTAGGGAGTTCTGGGGGCAGATTTCCCATATTGTTGAGCATCCAGATAGATGGCGCCCTGGAGATTCCAGGGAGAAGGTCATCTTCCATTTAGCCTTTAGGTTAGCCCACCGGATATTCAGCGAGACACTTCTGGCGCGTACTGAGACGCCCCAGAAGATCCGACAGGGAGAGCTTTTCAATTTATACTGCATGGTTACTGGAGGTATCCCGGACTTTGGCTTGATGTTGGCAGAGGATCTGCACAAGATCAAGGCCAAGGCGAAGGGAGACATCTGCTGCGGAGGGCTTGTCACCCATATAGCTAGCTATCAGGACATGGATCTCAGTGCTTGTATGATGGTGGCGGCTGCCAAGCCGCTTGGATTGCAGGAGATGATCACTCGGCGGATTCTAGTTCCCCGAGGTCTGACTACTCCGTACGTGGCTATGCCGTGGGAGCTGACTGCGCCACAGGGGATCAGGTGGTCTGCCCAATTTTTTGTTTATGACCGTCACTATTGGCAGACCGCTTGGACTCCACTGATGGAGGATTATAGAGAGGCAGCAGCTGCCCCAGTTGAGGAGGAGGAGGCTGATAATGAGGAGACAGTTGATGAGAGAGAGGGTGGAGTCCCGATGGATACAGGGACGGATACTGCAGGGACGACCACACCAGTTATAGATCTAGATGATGAGGATACTGAGCCTGCACCTGCTGCATCACCTGCTAGACCTGCTAGGCGTAGGACACGCCGTCATAGAGATTCAGAGGCTCATCGTCGGATCGATGATCTGACGGATCAGATGATAGACTCGTATGTTGCCCTTATTGTGGACATGCATGAGAGATTTGCTGCCCAGCACCGACAGATTGACAGCTGGACTCATCAGATGTTAGAGGGGCAGCACTATCAGCGCAGGATGATGGAGATACAGTTCCAGCAGACTATGGGTTATCCATTTGACCCATCCTAGTATCCGTATGTGCCACCACCACCACCACCACCACCGGATCAGGATTATTGAGAGTTGCAAGATTTTTCTTTCTTATTTTTTATGCAGTTCAGCTTATTATCCGGTGAGTACTTTTATCCTTTAGACTTATTTTGACCCACTAGGACATTGTGTCCCAAGTATGGGGTATTTGATGTATTGTTTGACTTTGATGTATGACTCTATTGACCGGATATTGATATTTATGCTTCACTTTTGCATCTATATGTTTATCTGAGATTGCATGCATACTTACAGGTTATTTGATTAAGAAAAACGTCGAAACTGAAAGAAAAATGGTTTTAAAAAATTTTTTTTGGACCTAGATCGGGGCAGTTCTGGCCGAACGAGGTGTTTCACCTCGGTTGACCTAAGAACACCTCGACCGAGGTGGGTTAACTGAGAGTTTTCGAAAACGATTTTTGTGTTACTTATCTAGATATGATCTCAGTGAAGATCTTGCTTACTGACTGGTTTTAAATTCTTTATGTGTTTGAAAGGTTTTATAATATGTTTAAGTTGCTAAATGCTTTGTTTGAAATTTTTGGCATGTTTAATACTTTATTTTTATCTAAATTATGTTGAATTTGAAGGTTGACACCACATTATGAGTTCTCTCACTTTCTTCCTGGAAAGACCAAGGCAATTCATTCTTCTCTCTTCTTCTTCTTGATCATGCTTAGCCCCTCATATACATTTTGCCTCCCTTTACCTATCCGGGAATTTGGAAGCAAGCAAGTGGTGAAAGCAAGTGAAGTAAAGTTGAGAAGTTGGCTGGAAGTGAAAGTGTTAGAAAGTAATCTTAGGTTTGGGGAAGTCAATCATGAAGATGAGTAACTCGGCACCATTCACATAGCCGGGTGTTTGTGTCTTGCCAAAGTCGGATTGAGCGATATTCCTAACGGGTCATGGTATGTGCATCAAGGGTTTGATGCATCTCAAGAAATTGATGATTGCTGATTTCCTAGGCTTCGGTTATTGTGCACCTCTGTCCATGCATCCCAAAAAGTAAAGTAAAAAGAAAAAGTGTGAAATAAGCAAAGCTTATTGGTGGAAGATGTTGCAAGTCAAAGTGAAAGTGAAGTTCATCCTTTTCCCGGATTCTAGCACCACATTACCTTACATACATCCCTACCCTACACGTTTCTTGACCTTTCTTTTGGGAAGCCCTTGAGACCTTGAGCTTGTTGATTGACTTAGTGGTTTAAACTGGATTGTACATGATTAATTTTGATAATTATGACTTATTATGCATTCTATGATTTTATGCAAAGATGAACAACTTTCCTATATTTATAAAATGTTTTGATCATATTTGGATTTTAAATTTCATGAAGTATTCTCTTAGAGTGATCTATGATAGTTGCACACCATAAAAATGTTTTTGAAAGACTTTTCATTGATTTTCATGACTTATAATCCATTCTATCTTGTCTTTTATATGCGGAACTTGCTTGGGGACAAGCAAGGACTAAGTATGGGGTATTTTGATAGCATGAATTATAGTCTATATTTTGGGGTTTGTTTGGATGTTTTATCTTTCATAATCTGCATGTTTGTATGTATATTGTGTGATTATATTACCATTTCATCTACCTTTGCGAGAATCGAGGTCTACACCTAGTTTTGTTGTAATCGTAGGTAAAATGGCACGTTTTGCATCAAAAAGGAGCAATAGGAGCTATGGAGTCATTGGAGCTACATTGAGGAACATAAGGAACCATCCAAGAAGCATAGCCATGGATTAAAGATTCACTTTGGACCAGTTTTGAGAGATTTCACATTCAGTTGTGACTCACCTCGGTTGACCACAGATTCATCTCGACCGAGGTGATCCAGGGAAGTCGACTCGACCGAGGCGAATACCTAGGACGCGGCGAGAATATTTTATTCTTGGCTGAGATCTTTTATCTTTGGAAAGTGATCTTATATTTTTGGGCTTGGCTCCTGGAAGGAAGAAGATATACTAGATGATATATTTTACCTATTTTTGTGGGAAGAGATCTTTTCTAAGATATCTTATCTTTGGAGGCTTTTTTCCTATAAAAAGGGTTGGATTTCCACAAATCCAAGATCGTGCTATACCATCGATCAGGGTTTATACGCAGCAGCAGCCATACTCCAGTTGGGAGATTTGAAGAACCTTTTTGAAGGTTGAAGGAAGATTGAAGATTGTAGCTTCTATAGCTTTTGAAGGTTTTCTTGTAAGATTACCTTAAATTCTCTTCCTTGTTGTCTTCTCTTGTTGGATTTCTATCCAAGGAACGCTTTTGTTGTGATATTTGATTCAGTTATTGAAGTCTTTTCATTAAATTCTTCTTGTTCAAATATTCACCTTCTTCCCATATATTTGATTAATACTTTCATGATGATGATGATGAGTGGCTAATTTCCTTGTGTGATTCTAGGGTGATTGGCTGAAGGTTGTGGGAAAAACAATGATAGAATAATCTTAGATTCCAGTAGGACCCTGAAAGTTCGAGTCTTTAACCTTAACCCTAAGTATCTCGTTCACTCGATGAACATCTCGGCCGGGGTGGAATTAGGCTGACCGAGGTCACTTATCTGATCCGAAACTGAGAGTTAAGTGTTAGAGTTTGCCAAATCCTATTCTTATTACACCTTTCCTGGTTCAATGCAAGCTTAGGATGAGACTTACCCGGTAATTCCTTAGTTTATGTACCTAAGATCATAAATGTAGGTAATAAAGGTTTATCCTTTATTGAGGTTTGAGTGTGCTTTCATCCTATCTTTGTGAGTTAGCTTGAGTCTTACCCGGTAAAGGTTGATTCTATTCCCTTAGATGGTGTGTTAGTTTGAGGTTATAGTTCTTTATCTTAATTCCTTGAGACTTACCCGGTGATAGGAGTTACGGTTTAGGATTAGTGAGTAGTGAGACTTACCCGGTGATCTATTCCACTTTAGTAACGCTTTCCCCATGCAAAAACCTCAGCTTTGTCCGCTTATCTTTAGATCTTGAGTTGGAAGCACAACTAGATGCTTTAATCCCTAGAATTGCATGTTTCCTTTATTGACTTCTTATTCATCTTTGATTGTGTTAATTGCTCTTGTGGTTAGTATTTACATAAGCATACCGTGATTGGACTTTGTTTCACTAAGTCCCTGTGATCGACCCCTGGAATTCCTTGCTTTTTACTACGATTGACCCGTACACTGCGGGTTCGCATCCTTGTTTTAAGCCTACATCTAGGGTTATAAATTTAAAGCTTGCACACACCGTTTGGAGCGAACAATATGAGGGGCTAAGCATGATCAAGAAGAAGAAGAGAGAAGAATGAATTGCCTTGGTCTTTCCAGGAAGAAAGTGAGAGAACTCATAATGTGGTGTCAACCTTCAAATTCAACATAATTTAGATAAAAACAAAGTATTAAACATTCCAATAATTTCAAACAAAGCATTTAGCAACTTAAACATATTATAAAACCTTTCAAACACATAAAGAATTTAAAACTAGTCAGTAAGCAAGATCTTCACTGAGATCATATCCAGATAAGAAGCACAAAAATCGTTTTCGAAAACTTTCAGTTAACCCACCTCGGTCGAGGTGTTCTTAGGTTAACCGAGGTGAAACACCTCGTTCGGCCAGAACTGCCCCGGTCGAGGTCCAAAAATTTTTTTTAAAACCATTTTTCTTTCAGTTTCGACGTTTTTCTCAATCAAATAACTTGTAAGTATGCATGCAATCTCCGATAAACGTATAGAAGCAAAAGTGAAGCATAAAATATCAATATCCGGTCACGTAGAGTCATACATCAATGTCAAATAATACATCACATAAACACCCCATACTTGGGACACACTGTCCTAGTGGGTCAAAATAAGTCTAAAGGATAAAAATACTCACCGGATAATAAGCTGAACTACATAAAAATAATAAAGAAAATCCTGCAGCTCTCAGTAGTCACGATCCGGTGGTGGTGGTGGTGGCACGTACGGATACTGGGTCGGGTCGAACGGATAGCCCATGATGTGCTCGAACTGAATCTGGGCCATCATGTGCTGGTAATGCTGCCGCTCCTGCATCTCTCGAATATGTAGTGACAAAGCAGCATATGAATCAATAACCTAATCCGTCAGGTCATCGATCCGTCTGTGAGCATTTGGATCCCTGTGTCGGCGTGTCCTACGCCTAGCAGGTCTCACTAGAGAAGTAGCAGGTGCAGGCTCAGTGTCCTCCTCATCCAGATCTATAACCGGTGCGCTCGTCCCTGCAGTATCCGTCCCTGTATCCATCAGGACTCCACCCTCTCTCTCGTCAACCGTCTCCTCATCATCTGCCTCCTCCTCAGCTGGGGCGGCTGCTGCCTCTCTGTAATCCTCCATCAGTGGAGCCCAAGCGGTCTGCCAATAGTGAGGGTCATAAACAGAAAATTGGGCAGACCACCTGATCCCCTGTGGCGCAGTCAGCTCCCATGGCATAGCCACGTACGGAGTAGTCAGACCTCGGGGAACTAGAATCTGCCGAGTGATCATCTCCTGCAGCCCAAGCGGCTTGGCAGCCGCCACCATCGTGCAAGCACTGAGATCCATGTCCTAATAGCTAGCTATATGAGTGACAAGCCCTCCGCAGCAGATGTCTCCCTTCGCTTTGGCCTTGATCTTGTGCAGATCCTCTGCCAACATCAAGCCAAAGTCCGGGATAGCTCTAGTAACCATGCAGTACAAACTGAAAAGCTCTCCCTGTCGGATCTTCTGGGGCGTCTCAGTACGCGCCAGAAGTGTCTCACTGAATATCCGGTGGGCTAACCTAATGGCTAAATGGAAGATGACCTTCTCCCTGGAATCTCTAGGGCGCCATCTATCTGCATGCTCAACAATATGGGCAATCTGCCCCCAAACCTCCCTAGCTACTGATCGGGACGGAAAGTCAACAGCTGTGGGCTTCGGAAAGCCAAAAATATCTCTCCAGTACTCGAGTGGCACTAAGAAGTTCCGGTTCATCAACCGGTACTTCACAGACTGCTCTGTGGGAAGGTAGGTGAAGGAGCTAACGAACTCTAAGGTCGGCTCCAAATAGGCTGGGGCTCGGATCTCAGTAAACTGATCCAGCCCAACTGTAGAAATCATCCTCCTAAGGTCTCCGTCTACCTGGAGGCAATCAAAAGCAGACACGTCCAGGAAGCGAGGTGCAATCACTGGACGGCCGGAAATACGGTCATAATCGACCTAGTGTCGCTCATGGATCACCGGTCGATAGGGTCGGGAAGAAGAGGAAGAAGGGGAAGGTGAGGATCTATCCCTAAAGACAAGGCGTCGGTCAGAACTCATTTTCAGTTCAGTCACTGTCAGGTCACCTCGGTCAATTGACAACACTCAAGAACAAGGCCGGTCCGAGGCACAGCTCGACTGGACCGAGGCGAAAAACTGGATTCTAATTCCTTCTGAAAATTCAGTTCTTTTTCCCCAAAATCACTACAATTGCTTCCTTTGGGGTACTTAAGCCTTTCCTCAACAAATGCAAGGGCAACCAAAGCCCAAATCGAAACGAAATCGGAGAGGTAGGGTTTCGGTTCTATTTTTACCTCGTTCGGCCAAATCGGTTCGATTCTCTTGCAGATCGATGTTGCACTGGGATCCTATGAGTCTTAATCGCAGTTTGGAGACAGAAATCGTCGAAAACGAGCGAGAATCGGAGAAACGAGGTGAACTGTCGCCGGGGTCGAGGGAGAAGAGTAAAGTGAGGAGAGAGAAATCTTCAGCCTTTTATACCCTTTTCTGGACTGCTGTCACCTCGGTCGAGATGGTCTCGACTGGACCGAGGTGGTACGGACTGAGGTGGTTCTTAAGAAAACCCTAGTCGCCTCGGTTGTTCAAGAATCATCTCGGTCGAGGTGCTCTGATAGCAACCGAGATGCCTCAGTCAAACTCCGTCATCTTAAATTCTCGAACTTCTGTACTTCCAGTTATGCTCCTTCCTTAAATGTCTCCTGTTATCTGTCTAGAACGCCAAAAACAAAACAAAGCAAAGGCAAAAATTATCTAAGCTAGACTAGGAAAAGGGAAAAGAAAGCAATACCTTGGATTGCCTCCCAAGAAGCGCTTGGTTTAAGGTCGCTAGCTGGACGATAATGCTTCTCAAATGTGATGGGAGGTGCCCTCACCCCATACTTCACCTCCATCGTGGGGTGAAGTAAGTAAATCTATCAAACGCTCCAACAAGTGTAAGTGCTCATCGGAGAATGAATCGTCTATGGACGGGTGGTCCTTCTCACGTGAAGATGCAGGTAGCCGGCTGAGGTGATCCGCAACAGAATTCTCGGATCCCTTCTTATCGCGGATCTCTAGATCAAACTCTTGAAGCAAGAGAATCCATCGAATAAGGCATGGCTTGGCATCTTTCTTAGCCAACAAGTAACGAATGGCTGCATGGTCGTTGTAGACAATGACTTTCGCCCCTACTAAATAGGAACGAAACTTCTCGAAAGCATATACAACCACCAATAACTCCTTCTCGGTGGTAGCGTAGTTGCGTTGTGCTACATCTAGCGTCTTGCTAGCATAGTAAATGGTGGTGGTCCGTCCATCCTTCTTCTGTCCAAGTACCGCTCCTACGGCTACATCACTAGCATCGCACATGATCTCAAAGGGTAAGGTCCAATCCGGAGGTTGGATAATGGGAGCGGAGATCAACGCTTCTTTAATCCTGTAAAAGGCATCAAGACACTCCTGCGAAAACTCAAAAACAACATCTTTATTCAAGAGGTTAGTTAGAGGTTTAGAAATCTTAGAGAAGTCTTTGATGAATCTCCTGTAGAAACCTGCATGCCCGAGAAAACTCCTCACACCTTTAACAGAACAAGGGGGAGGGAGTTTCTCAATAGTCTCGGTCTTAGCGCGATCGACCTCAATGCCTCGATTAGAAACGAGGTGGCCTAGCACAATGCCTTCACTAACCATAAAATGACACTTCTCCCAATTCAAAACGAGATTAGTGTATTCACATCTTTTAAGCACTAGCGAAAGGTTAGATAAGCAATCGTCAAAAGAGGAACCATATATAGAAAAATCATCCATAAATACCTCCATGATCTCCTCTATGTACTCAGAAAAGATAGCCATCATGCATCGCTGGAAGGTAGCGGATGCATTGCACAATCCAAATGGCATCCTCCTATAAGCAAATGTCCCCCATGGACAAGTGAAAGTGGTCTTCTCCTGATCATCCGGATGGATAGGAATCTGGAAGAATCCACTCTAACCGTCTAAGTAGCAAAAGTGTGAATGCTGGGCCAACCGCTCGAGCATTTGATCAATGAAGGGAAGTGGAAAATGTTCCTTTCGTGTGGCCGTGTTCAAGTTCCTATAATCGATGCAAACCCTCCAGCCCGTAACGGTCCTAGTTGGGATCAACTTGTTGTTCTTATTCGTCACAACGGTCATCCCTCCTTTCTTCGGAACTACATGCACCGGGCTAACCCACTTGCTGTCCGAGATAGGATAAATAATACCTGCATCCAACAACTTAAGAATTTCCTTCTTCACAACCTCTTTCATGATCGGATTTAACCGTCTTTGAGGTTCCCGTGAAGTCTTATGATCATCCTCCATTAAAATTCTATGCATGCAGAAAGAGGGCTTAATGCCAATAAGATCATCTATAGTATAACCCAGAGCCTTTTGATGCTTTCTCAGGACATGCATTAGTTTAGATAATTCAGTTTTGGAAAGGGAAGCACTAACAATAACGGGATAAGTGGAATCCGGTCCAAGAAAGACATACCTTAAGTGATTTGGGAGTTGTTTAAGCTCCACAACTGGGGGTGCTTTTTGAGGGGGATCCTTGCTTCCTCCTTCCAGTGGAGTAGATCTAGAAACTGGACTTTAGGAAGTCTCAGTTGAAGTTGTCTCGCCATCGACCTCGGTCGAGGCGCGGAGACGTTGACCGAGATGTTCTTCAGTCGCCTCGCTCAGTCCAGAAAGTGCCTCGGTCGAGGTACTGCAACTGGAACCGAAATTGGAGATCTTTGTCTCCTTGGTTAGCTTCTCAGTTTTAGCTCCTGGATCCTCTTCCAGTGCTTTTAACCTCCGTATATCTGCATCACAAGAAGCATCTATACCTTCCTCCATTAAACTGAAGCTAATAACTCTTTCGAGTGGATCGTTAGTAAGGATAGAGCTCACCAATTCTCTTGATTCTTCTTCATCATAGATGTTGAAGATATCATCAGTTAGCTGCTCCCCTTTCATGGCTGCAAGTAGTGCGAACTCCACCTCATCGCCGCCAATGTTGAATTTCAACATGGCGTTCTTGCAATTCACGTTGCAACCCGAAGTTGCTAGAAATGGCCTCCCGAGAATAATAGGAACAGGATAATCTGCGGGAATGTCAAGTACAACAAAATCTGTAGGTAAACAGAAGTTACCTAACTTGACCGGAACGTCCTCCAAGATTCCCACGGGATTGGTGATGGAGCGATCCGCCATATAAAGTCGAATCTTGACCGGCTTGGGCTCTCCAAGTCCGATCTTCACACATAGCTCCAGCGGGATGATGCTCATGTTGGCTCCTAGATCACATAGGGCTTCACAAGTGACATCCCCAACTCGAATGGGAATGCAAAATGAGCCGGGATCTCTCAATTTAGGTGGCATCTTCTCCTTCATGATTTGTATGAGCTCCGAGGATTTAGATGTCATCCTAACTTCACCAAAGTCTTCCAGTTTCCTTTTCCTTGATAGGATCTCCTTCAAGAACTTCCCATAGGCGGGCATTCCTAGAATAGCATCAAGGAAAGGAATGTTAATATGCAGCTTATTCATCAAGTCAAGGAACTTACCGAAGTGCTTGTCTAGATGTGCTTTGGCCCTTGACTGGGGGAATGGAAGTGGTGGTTTGTATGCAGGAGGTGGAACATAAACTTCAGTTTTCCCCTCCTCTTTCTGTGGCTCCACCTCGGTTGGCATCTCGGTCGAAGTGTTCTTCAACTATACCTGGACCGAGGTGGTCTTCGTCGGTACTGGCATCGACCGAGGCATTGGATCTGCAGTTTTTAGTCCACTCCTCGTAGTTATGGCCATGATCTGGCCCTTAGGGTTGCTTTCCGTCCTTGCTGGAAGCTTCCCTAGATATCTTGGCGCTTCATTCGCCCTACTTGCAAGTTGTTGTTCGAAGGCTTTTTGGGCCTTCGAAAATGAAGTCATAGAAGTCTCCATAGCGTTGAGCTTGATCAAGATAGCCTCCAGAACTGCGTCTTTCTTTTCTGGCTGAGACGAACTTGATCCTTGCCCCTGCCTTTTTAATGGAGTAGAAGAAGAAGAAGGGGAAGAGAGGAAAGGGTTAGAGGAATCGTTAGAGTTGGAGTTTGAATGATTGTTACCAGAATTTTGGTTGTTCGCCCTCCAGTTGTTGCTATTGGATCCTCTATTGTTGTTGTTGTAATTGTTGTTCCGGGAACCGTTGTTGTTGTTACGGTATCCGTTGTTGTTGTTCCATTGCCCTTGCTCTTCCTTCTTGGTTTGAGCAACCAAGAGTTCCTTCAATTGCTTCACGTCATTCTTCAAAGACGTGAGTTGATTGTTGTTGGGCTGAGTTTCTTGGAAGTTAACTCTTTTAACTCCTCCTTCAGCTCCTTGGTGGGTGTACTTCTCCATATGCAAGGCTTGCTTCTCGATGAAGTCCCAAGCCTCGTCAATCGCCATGTCCATGAAGCTACCGGCGGAGAGTAGCTGGAGATTGAACTGGGTGCTTCCGTCCAGTCCCTTGAAGTATATCTCCAATAACTCTAACTTTGGAATCCCATGATGTGGGCAATCCAAAAGAATGTCCTTGAACCGCTCCCATGACTTGGACAAGCTCTCCTTGTCCTTCATAATGAAAGCATTGATCTTCCCTCTCATTTCAGCGGTCTTTGAGGGGGGAAAGAATTTGGTCAAGAATTTCGTTGTCATCTCCTCCCATGTGCTGATTTTTCCTGGAGGAAGAGATTGATACCAAATAAGAGCTCTATCTTTTAAAGAAAAGTAAAAAGGTCTTAGCTTGTAGTTGTTATTTTCGATCCTTGAAGGTCTCAAGGTTTCCATCAAGATCTCATAGTTTTGAAGATGTTGATGTGGTGATTCCTTCTCCAACCCTCCGAACTGGCATTGGCGAATCTTGGATAGAACTTGCGGTCGAAGTTCATAGTCATGGTCCGCTGGATCTCCTAGGTTAACTCCTGGACGCCTCAGTTGTTGATTAGGGTCCATCCTTTGACCTAGGGTTCGTGGGATTCCTGCAAGAAGAAAATCTCGGACTGGCATCCGAGGTGGAAGTACCTCGGCCGGGGCGTCAGGTACTGGGACCTGCCTCGGTCGAGGGTCAGCAACTGGGACCTGCCTCGGTCCAGCATCGGGAACTGGGTCTTCCCTCGGTCGAAGTAGAATCTAGTCTCGTATGACGGCCATCTCTGCTTCGATTGCTTCAGTTTTAGTGCGAGTTTCTTCCTTCTCTCGCCTTAGTTCTTCCCTACTGAGGTGTAGCAGCTCTAACGCCTCTTTCAATTCGGCCTCAAGATCGCGGTTGTCTTGTTGGGCCATCTTCGCTTCTCTTAAGCGTCACTTGTGTGTCTTTTCTGGTTCGGGATCGTAAGGAACGATTTCCTTCCCAGCGCGGGTTCTTCGCATATACCTAAGAAAGAACCTGCAAAAGTCACTCAAGTAGAGTGGTTAATAGACACGGGGGCAAGTGCCCCAATTGCAAACCGTAACCGGCTCGGTCTAGACCAAGTCCCCGGCAACGGCGCCAAAAAACTTGTTCGCTCCAATACGGTGTGTGCAAGCTTTAAATTTATAACCCTAGACGTAAGCTTAAAACAAGGATGCGAACCCGCAGTGTACGGGTCAATCGTAGTAAAAAGCAAGGAATTCCAGGGGTCGATCACAGGGACTTAGTGAAACAAAGTCCAATCACGGTATGCTTATGTAAATACTAACCACAAGAGAAATTAAAACAATCAAAGATGAATAAGAAGTCACTAAAGGAAATATGCAATTCTAGGGATTAAAGCATCTAGTTGGGGTTCCAACTCAAGATCTAAAGATAAGCGTACAAAGCTGAGGTTTTTGCATGGGAAAGGTGTTACTAAAGTGGAATAGATCACCGGGTAAGTCTCACTACTCACTAATCCTAAACCGTAACTCCTATTACCGGGTAAGTCTCAAGGAATCAAGATAAGGAACTATAATCTCAAACTAACACACCATCTAAGGGGATAGAATCAACCTTTACCGGGTAAGTCTCAGGCTAACTCACAAAGATGGGATGGAAGCACACTCAAACCCCAATAAAGGATAAACCTTTATTACCTACACTTATGATCGTTGGTACACAAACTAAGGAATTACCGGGTAACTCTCATCCTAGGCTTGCTTTGAACCAGGAAAGGTGTAATAAGAATAGGATTTGGCAAACTCTAACACTTAACTCTCAGTTTAGGATCAGATAAGTCACCTCGGTCAGACGAATTCCACCCCGGCCGAGATGTTCATCGACCGAACGAGATGCTTAGGGTTAAGGTTAAAGACTCGAACTTTCAGGGTCCTACTGGAATCTAAGATTATTCTATCATTGTTTTTCCCACAACCTTCAGCCAATCACCCTAGAATCACACAAGGAAATTAGCCACTCATCATCATCATGAAAGTATTAATCAAATATATGGGAAGAAGGTGAATATTTGAACAAGAAGAATTTAATGAAAAGACTTCAATAACTGAATCAAATATCACAACAAAAGCGTTCCTTGGATATAAATCCAACAAGCAAGACAACAAAGAAGAGAATCTAAGGTAATCTTACAAGAAAACCTCCAAAAGCTATAAAAGCTACAATCTTCAATCTTCCTTCAACCTTCAAAAAGGTTCTTCAAATCTCCCAACTGGAGTATGGATGCTGCTGTGTAATAGGTGATAGCGGATCTTTCGGTGTAAGCGGGATTTCCAACTGTATGTGGATGTCGGATTTGTGGGAAATCCGACCCTTTTTATAGGAAATTAACCCTCCAAAGATAAGATATCTTAGAAAGATCTCTTCCCATAAAAATAGGTAAAATATATCATCTAGTATATCTTCTTCCTTCCAAGAGCCAAGCCCAAAAATATAAGATCACTTTCCAAAGATAAAAGATCTCTGCCAAGAATAAAATATTCTCGCCGCGTCCTAGGTATTCGCCTCGGTCGAGTCGACTTCCCTGGATCACCTCGGTCGAGATGAATCTGTTGTCAACCGAGGTGAGTCACAACTGAATGTGAAATTTCTCAAAACTGGTCCAAAGTGAATCTCTAATCCATGGTTATGCTTCCTGGATGGTTCCTTATGTTCCTCAATGTAGCTCCAATGACTCCATAGCTCCTTTTGCTCATTTTTTATGCAAAACGTGCCATTTTACATACGATTACAACAAAACTAGGTGTAGACCTCGATTCCCGCAAAGGTAGATGAAATGGTAATATAATCACATAATATACATACAAACATGCAGATTATGAAAGATAAAACGTCCAAACAAACCCTAAAATATAGACTATAATTCATGCTATCACTCGTAGTGTCCTTAACGGGTACGAAATGCCGTCTTGTGCACGTCCTGATCTCTCACCCTCAGCTGGTGATATCCACAACGCAAGTCGATCCAGGAGAAGACTGTCGCTCCCAAAAGTTGATCAAGTAGATCATCAATACGAGGAAATGGATACCTGTTCTTGATGGTCACCTTGATCATCTCTCTATAATCTATACACAGTCTCAACGATCCGTCCTTCTTCCGCACGAAGAGGACAGGTGCACCCCATGGTGAAACGCTAGGGCGTATGAAGCCCTTCTCAGCCAACTCCTCGAGTTGCTTCTTCAGCTCCAACATCTCGACAGGCGCCATACGGTATGGGGCCTTCGAGGTGGGTCTCGTGCCAGGTTCCAAGTCAATACCAAAATCTACGCTCCTCTGAGGTGGCAAACTAGACGGCTCTGCAAATACGTCTGTAAACTCACAGACCACTGGTATGTCCTCCAAAGCCGGACTCTCTCCATCCTTCACGGTGTAGTACCAGAAGGCATCACATCCTTGTGCAATCAGTCTAGCTGCTCGTACTGCACTGATGATAGATCTTATCTTCCCAAGGTCCCAACCCCAGAAGACCTCTGTCGGACCTAAGTCGGTAGAGACTGTAACTGTCCTCTTACCCACATCTAACACCGCACGGTGTCTACACATCCTGTCCATACCTAATATGACTTCTTCATGCGTCAGAGGCATGACTAAGAAGTCTACAAGTAATACACGTGTCCCTAAGCGTGGGGACAACTACATATCTCCTGGGTACCTCTGACCCAACTACCATCAAGTAACCCTATAGTAAAGGGTGCCCCCTCTATGGTAGACAAACTCAAACGCTTAACATAAGCAGCAGAAATAAATGAATGCGTAGAACCCGTATCAAACAAAACTCTAACGGGTAAACCATGTAATAGAATGGTATGTGTAGTAGTTGTTGCTGGAGGCTCCTCAACACTCCTCAGCTCAAAAATTCTACCCCGAGCTCCTCGGCCATCATTGGTACTAGCCTCTCTACCTCTACCTCTACTCAGTCTTGGAGCTGACCCCTGAGTAGCAGGTGTATCTGGGACTCTTTGTTGTCTCTGTGGCTGATGCTGAGGCGGTCTCTGCCCATCTCCCACTACACCTACAGGGGAAGAACCCTGTTGTGATGACTCCTTGCCCTGACGGAAAAACGTAGCTATATGTCCTGGCTTCCCACACGAGAAGCAAGTCAGTGGTGCTCTAGGGCAATCAGCCCTCCTATGCCCATAGGCCCCATAATTATAACATTACCGGCCTCTCTCAGCTGTCTGTGTAGACATTGGAACACTCGAGCGGCCCTGAGTCTGACCTCGCCCATATCCAGATGCTCCTGCACCAGTCGGTGTGGTACGCTGCCTCTTCTCAGACCGTCTTGTATGAGAAGTCCTCCTCTAGCTAGCTCTCTCCCTCTCATAGGTAGAGTCCCATTCCTAGTAGTCTGCAAATGAGTCACAGTGAAACCGTGTCATGTATGAGCGTGTGCTCTACCTCAGGTGACGGGCGAAAAGGTACACATGTAGGTCCTCAGATGGTGCAACTGGACCCGGAAATGCTAGCTCAGTCTATAAGTGGCGAATAGCGTTTGTAATGGGTACGCCCTCAAAACCCGCCTCCACGAAGTCCTACAGCTTCTCCCTCCTCAGTGAGGCAGGGTAGAACTGCTCCCTCAACATAGTCCTCATTTGCTCATAGGTAGTAACTCGTGCTCTAACTGTCCTCCACCACTGGTATGCCAGGTCACGGAATAGAGACTGTACTAGCTCTACCCGTCTATCCTCAAGTCATCGAATAGACTCTAAAGTTGAGTCTACATGCCCAATCCACACCTCAGTCTCTAGGCCGATCTCTCCAGAGAAGTGTGGTACTCCCTACTGATGAAATGCCTTCAACCAAGTATCTGGTCGAGGCCCTCTTGTCTCCTCCACAACTCGAGCAACCTCGACAGCACGTACGGGCATAGCTGGCACCTGAGTAGCTCCATGGGATCTCTCAGATGATCCCTTATGCCCTGACAGATCTAGGGCTCTTCTTCCCACTCTAATGGCTTCCTCAAATGCCCGAGATACTCTCTGAACTCTGATCCACCTATAGAGACACGGTCTGAGCCATCAGACTGGCATGGATGGGCCGGCTGTCTCCTGGACCCACCACTCCTCGTAGCCGGAACTACACTCTCAGTAACCTGCTAAGGAGCCTCCTCCAACATTGGTGTATCTATAGTGGGAGCTGGTCCCTGTCCTATCCCTCCTGGAGGAAGAGGTGGTCTACCTCTACCTCGACCTACAGCAGCAGTAGCTCTAGTCCGAGCCATATGAAGGGTACACATACCAACGTATAAGGCTCTATATAGGCCATATGTATATATATATATATATATATATATATATATACATATATAATACTTAATAGTACATGCATACTCATCATCACATAAGAGATATCTATATATATATATACATATATATATATATATATATATATATATATATATATATATATATATATATATATATATATATATATATATATATATATATATATATATATATCTATACTGTCGAGATCTCAGATGGGTGACGGCTTCTGTACATACTATCCAAAAACATCTGTACTCGCTTTAAAACCAAAATCTTTTGAAAAGTCAGACCCCATATGGGTTTTGTTTAGTTATCCACTCTACCTTTATTGTAGATAGCAAGTGCCATTGTTGTCAACCAAAGGCTTTGATACCAACTCTGTAACACCCCAAATCCACACGACTTGGAATGCTACATTGGGCTAGGATCTCACAATGGATCCTGACCCTAGCCTGACAACAAGTTCACTGGATCTTACAACAAGGCACAAGTAGAGTAAAACCAAATACATAAAAGTTGTACATGATACATCAAAAGTGTTTACAAACACAAAGCCGAGTACAAAACATCAAACATAAAAATCTGATACAAAAGATCCCAACCCATGCATCCTAATGTAGAGAAGTCCTCGGCTGGTCACACCATCTGGCTCACTCTGCAGTCTTCCTAACCTACAGATCATCTACAACACGGTATACACCGTTAGCTACAACAATAGAAAAGCATGAAGGTAATAGCACAACCACACATCAACATCTCATACATGCAATGCCACATACATTCATTTATTATCTTTCATTTACGTTATTCCATTACTAATTCAACTTCTTTTGTAACACGAGGAGCCTCAACAACCCCGTCCCATCCAACATAACACAGGAGTTTTGCATGGCGGTGATCATCACTCGTCCCCTCCTATGAGATCATCTTCAAGGCACCTCCTCCTAACTCGCAAGTGGAGACCGGTAGTTACCGCCCGTTGTAATACACTTGGGCCATTTTAAATGTAATAAATGATCATCCTAGTCCAGTTTAAGTTATAAATGCACAATCATATGAACACACACAACCATCACAATCACACAAATCCATAACTGAACGCTAAGTAAGTCCTATGGACTTACCTCATACACTCGTATCCAATACCACATCATAACTCCCCCTTGGGGAAGAAACCAATGCCTGCAATAGCACGGCTGACAACATCATACACTGCAAGGGTTAGGAGTCTCGTCTCCATAACCATAACCAACTTACAACCTCCATCTAAACCTCAAGATCACAACAAGCTCACATATGCTTACAACATAACCTTAACATCAACACAAGTGCCTAAGGCACATCTCTATCATACAACTCCTCCTAACCAAGCAAGCCTAGCTATCAACTAAGCCAAGGCCAAAGGAAAGAAAGGAAGGAAGACATACCAACTAGGTATGCACCAACATAAGCAAGGAACTCCAAGCTGACCAAGTGAGGCACAGGGGTGGCTCACACGAGGCGCAGAGGCAGTCCACAGCAGGCGTAGGGGCGGCTATGTTTAGGCACAGGGGCGGCCAACTGTGCAGAGAGTTGGTCTCGACTTCTCTTCGATTCCTTTCTCGACTCTCTTCACTTCACAACAACCCTCAGCAGCAACTAGGAGCACACAGCACATCTACAACCTCAACACAACAGCAACAACCCTCAACAACAACCTCAAGATCATCCACAACTCAAAACCACAACAAACTCTTAAGAACTCTCTCACAAGATCAAGAGAAAGCAAAGATGAAAAGAGGAAGAAGAAGAAGAACGTAAGGATGAAGATGGAGCTGAAAAGAGGTAAGGAAACCCCTCATCTGAAGCTATGGCAAGGCTTATAAGAGAAGCCAGCCATAAAGCAGAAGTCAAGAGTCAACGAAAGCGGCTGCACCATCATATAACCGCAGGGGCGGCTAGCCCAAGGCGTAGGGGTGCTTAGCCGCTAGGGCGGCCCAGGTGGTGTGGAGGGGCGGCTAACAAGGGTCAAGGTAGAACTCACCAAAGATCAACTAGGCTCCTAGGCTCCAAGGACTAGGGATCTTACACTCTAAACGCTAGAATTTGCCCCTTTCTCGTGATCCCTCATCCGGAGACCGATTCGAACAATTCTTCAACCAAAAGTGAGGCAAATCGAATCCTCTACAAGATTCCATCAACAAACTGAGCAAACAATCAACAATTGGGAATGATTTTGGATTTTTTCAAATCCAAACCCTAGGTTTTCTCTCTGTCTCTTCTTGGTTGATTTGGTTCGTTTTTCTTGCAAGTTTATGGGAGAATTGAACGAAATTGGAATTAAAAGTAGTTTAGGGCTGTGATTGCTGAGTTTGATGTGCATTTGCTGAGTTTTTGAGGAATTTCAAACAATTCCACGGGTGCCGTACAAAACCACGGCCGTGGTTTTTGAAAAACATACCGTGGTTTTTTCCGTTTTGAGCGAAAATGTTTGGAAAGAGGAAATCAAATAGAAATAAGAAGCAAAATGGTGATGGGTCTTGTTCTTCCCAACCCCCTCCCAATGACCACCATCACCACTATCCCCTAGAATCCCTACAATCCATGAAGACTATATTAGAGCCATGGATAAGATTTCTAAGAGGAATGTGATAGGACCTAGGTACATTGCCTTGGAGGACCTCGAAGAGCTTAATGTGGTTAATGATTTGACTTGGCTATTAGATAGAGCTGGATTGATCATATTCTCCGCCACTAGGGAGGATGCGTATGAAGAGATTACAAGGGAGTTCATAACTTCCTTCGAGCATAGTGCCGTTAGCCGAACAATATCCTTTAGGTTGATGGAGCCTAACTACGAGTTCTTCATTGTGTAGTTTGGAACCATGTTTGGGTTTCATGAGACCTTCAATGGAAGGTTTCCTAGGGGAGTGAACGCTAAAGATTTTTGGAGAGAGATAGCCATGATATATGCTTCAGAGGACCGTTGGCACCGGCCGATTCTAAGGCCAAGCTTATCTACCATTTAGCTATCAAGATAGCTCATAGGATCCTATCGGAATGTCTTTTCCCTAGAACCGAAACACCCCAAATGATCAAAGCCGATGAGCTCTTCATTCTCTATTGCATGCTTTCGGGTTATCCCGCGGATTGTGCCACTTTGCTTGCATCCACCCTTAGTAAAGTGAAGAAAAAATCAGTCGGGAACATAGGATTTGGAGGTATGGTGACACATATTGCCAACCAGTTGGTTCTTGATTATTCCTCTTGTACTAGGATAGCTGCGAGACCTTTGGGTCTCAATGGGCTAATGACTAGAGGACTTATCTTCCCTCGCCACCGTGGTCCACCTACCGCAGCCATGCCTTGGGAGGAAAGATGTGGTAGAGGCATTCCATGGCTCCTGGAGTATTCTCTTATGCTTGGCCGCCATAACTGGAAGGAGACCTTTGTTCCGATGCATGCTAACAAGTTAGTAGCACCTCCTTATGTTCCCGATGAGGTTCCAGTTGAGGCTGTAGTTGATGATGAGGAGGAGATGGGAGGACGAGACTATCCGGATGCAAGAGGGGATGAGTAGGACTTTGGATCATTCCCGGAGCAGCCAGCTGACATCCCGGAGCCACCTAGGACATCCCCCCACCAGTAGAGGCCTTCCGGTTCATCTTCCTTACGCCGAGCTAGTGTTAGTGAGCGCCCGACATGGATGGATGCCCCGCCTTCTTGGTATGGACATCAACCATCTTGGATGGGAGCTCAACCTCCTTGGTATGATCAGCCACCAATTACACCGACGCCTCCTCAGCAGCAGCAGCCTCCAGCATGGTATGGACAACATCGGGCATGGGCGAGTGACCTTTCCAGGAGGGTGGCAAACATAGAGATACGCCAGCAGGACCATGATGTGTAGAGGCAAGAGAACGTGAGGATCCTCCGCGATGTCTACCGCCAGCATTTTGGGCGACCCTCCAGTTCTGACTTCTTTCCATACCCGCCACCTCCTTCACAGCGATTGACGATGGATGTTCGAGCTACTCTACCACCATTAGTGATATCTCTTTGTTTCTTTTCTTTTCTTTATTTTTCTTGAATATTGAGGACAATGTGTATGTTAAGTATGGGGTGGGATGTGACTCTCGTTTGTAATAACTCGATACACTTGCTTGCTTTAATTCCATGAACAGTTTCATCTTTATTTTATTTGTCACACGTTTCTATATTGCATTGTATTGAAAAGCTTTGAAAAACCCATAAAAATTTTGAAAATTATTGTGCTTCTAAGATTAGAGATGATTTCTATGATGAATCTACTTGTGGAATGTGTTTTTGATGACAATTGTATGCTTGAATTGAATTATGAATTGTGAAGAAATTGAGTATGTTGTTTAACCTTTCTTGCAAGTTTCATAATGTGAAAGTTTTATCTAAATCATATTGAGGAATGAAGGTTGAAATCACAATATAAGTGCTTACACTTCTTTATGAAATGATTAAGGCACCTCGATTTGCTTGCTTCTTTCTTTGATCATTTAGCCCCTCACTGAAAATATTTGCCCACTTTACCTATCCGGGATTTAGGAAGAGTTGAATTTGGCATGTTTGATGTGGGAGGGCCATGAAAGCAATTGTTTGAATTCAAAGTGTAGGAAAAATAGGTTTGGGGAAGTCAATCATGATGATGAGTAACTCGGCACCATTCACATAGTCGGGTGTTTGTGTCTTGCCAAAGTCGGATTGAACGATATTCCTAACGGATTATGGTATGTGCATCAAGGGTTTGAGGCATTTCGAAATTGAGAAACACCAATCTCCTAGGCTTCGGTTTTTTGTGCACCGCTGTCCATATTTCCAAAAGTAAAGTCGAAAAATTTTGTGCAAAAAGTAAAGAGCAAAGCTCTAAGTTGGTGGCTAGTTCAATTGGTGAAAAGAAAAGAGTTTGTGTTATTCCTTTTTCCCGGATTCATACATCACATTCCTTTACAAGTTTCCCACCCTTTTTCATATTCTTGACCTTACTTGAAAGTCCTTGAGATCATAAGAATGTTGTTTGACTTGGTGATCTAAATTGAAGTTTCCCATGTTTGAGTTTAACACACCTTGAAGGTTATGATGTTTGTCTTGAAGTTTATGCAATTTATGATGTTTCCTTTGCTTTACATATTTTGCTTTATGTAGGTGAACGTTTTCAAGGAGGCATGAAGCAAGATTTGAGGATGATCTATTGATTAGAAGCACACTATTAGCATGAAATATTGCGATATTCTAGGCCTGTTTTCTAGTTGTTTTTCATCCATTATAGTGTTCATTGATAAGGCATTGAAGCAAATGTTAGCTAGTTTGTCTATATTTTTGATATGGAGGTCTACATTAGCTATATGTTGATTGTAGGTGAATAAGAGCTAGAACCGAACCAATTGAGAGAGATAGGAGAAGAATTGAGCACATCCAAGGATTAAGGACACATCAAAGAAGTCAAGGGAGATGCTAGGATGAGGAATGACACGACACAAAGGAAACCACAAGCAATTTACACTTCCACGCTCTAAAATACGGTCGTAGAGAAGTCAACTGTTACGCTTAGGATATGTGACACGCAATAAGCCTTAAATTTATACTCGTTATATTTCTCCTAAATCCTAGCGAACCCGCAGTGTACGGGACGTTTTGTAGTAGGAATAGCATTCCGAGGTCGAACACAAAGACTGAGGTGAGATTGAATCGATTAGTGATTAAGTTTAGTTAAGATCTAGGCTAAGTAAGGATAAAGAAATAAAGAAATGAAAATCTCAATGTTTTTGGTTGGGTTTTTAGGTGATCAATCAAGGATCACAAATCTTGCGAAATAAACAATCTACTAAGCTAACAAATCAACACAAACAAACAAGTTAAACACGAGATACGAGATTAAAGAGAGAAAAGCGGATTCTAGGGATTGGAAATATCGGTTATGGCATAGGACTCAATCTATCTAATCATTCCTTGGATTAACTATAATATGTTGGGAGTGAGTGTTTCTAGATTGGGATCAATCACCGGGTAGGTCTCATGGTCCACTAGTCTGCACCTAAGGTCTCATCACCGGGTAAGTCTCAAAGAGCCCTAGGAATGGAATTCTACACAAACCGGATTTGTCACCTAGGGATCTAACCTATCCTCACCGGGTAAGTCTCGGAAGGGTAAGTCCTAAACAACTATCCTAGCACACTTAGTCCAATGGCGGCTTATGAGGCTCACCACTACCTAGGGTTTATCATCTTTGAAATGTAAGAGTAAGAATCACCGGGTAGGTCTCTTCTAACACTTAGTTGCTAACACTAGGTCACCCTAGGATAGAATTAGCTCAACAAACACTTGGGTTTCAACATCTTAACATTCTAGAACTTAGACTTATCAAATCAAACAAATCAGACAAACCACGGGCTGTTCTACACTTCCACGGCCGTGGACTGGGAGGAACAAACCGTGGACTTCAACAGAGGTTTCGTTCTAGTAAATGAATCATCCATAGGCAAATCTAAGTCCATCCTATCATAGTCCAAGCCATAACCATCCTTTCCTTACCCTAGAATCGCATCTATTTAGCCTTCAACATACATCATAACAATCGAAATCATCGAACATAGAATCATGGCTTCCATTTGCAAGATAATGAAGAGAAAGAGATGAACAAGTGAAGCAAATAAAACCAAGCTGAAAGTAAGATTAGAAAGACTCACAACCCTTCAAAGGATGGTTTAATCGATTCTTACAACTCTAGAAATCGATTCCGAAAATCGTCACTACAAAAACTTATCAAAGACTAGCTATGGTGTGTTCTTCTCTTCTTCTCCAATGGAGCTTTCCTCTTCCTCCAATGGTAGCTTCCTCCAAGCTCCCCTTGAGAGAATCTTCTTGTTTAGAGTATGTGAGAGAATGTGGATTTGATTGGATGATAGGGGATGTCCTTCTCTCAGCCTTGCAGGACCACTTTTATACTACAACCTTGCTAGAGTCGGCCATGAGATCGTGGCACAACTGTCACAACCGTCTGGCAAAAACCACGGTCCATTTCCACGGCCGTGGAAGTGTGTGTGACCGTGGTTTGGTGCTTCAGCTTTGCCTTGGATCATTAAGCTTCGATTTGGTGCATGGCTTGTGTTGACAAGGTTCCATGAGTCCTCCTTAGCCCTTAGCTTGCATTCCAATGAGTCCGAAAGTGTGTCATCTCGAGGAGGGACCCTCGAATGTACCGATTAAGTTCCTAAATCTCCCAAAATGCCTATAAAGCAAACAAAAGTCCGCGTAGACGTCTATTTGGACAAAATACATGATTTGAGTGCAAACGTCGTGAACTAATGCTAGACCATGCATGAATGAGTGGAAAATCTATCTAAATGAGTGTCTAATCCTAAGTCATAAATCGTGTTATCAAAAATACCCCATACTTAAGGTTTGCTCGTCCCTGAGCAATTTCCCAACTATAGACTAAGAGATGACATGATTTATGCATGCAGAAAAATGACAAAATCTTTTTGGATTTGTTCTTCTAATATTGGATCACCTTCATAGTCATGTTTCATGGAAAATGGACAAGCAATTATGTATCAAATAAATGAAGGCACGGAAAGACAATTGTACTTAACTCGAAGGCATGCATGAAATGTAAAAAATGAAGAAGTCGAGATGATCAAGAGCATATTCAATCTAGATCACTAAGTCTTACACACATGCAAATAGGTCACAAGGGCTTGTGAAATAAAAGGCCAAGAAACGTTGTGATTAGGTGGGGATTTTTCTAGGCTATGTGATGCTAATCCGGGAATGGAACTAACTCCACAATTTTGTCCTTGATCAACTTCCCACAAGTGTATATTTTCTCCATCTTTTCTTTCCTTTCTTTTTCTTTCACTTATTTTTGAGACAATGGCATTGGTGTACAAAAGCCAAAACCTTGGTGATTAGCCGTCCTCGGGTTTTTTCTATTTTTCGAGGTGCATCCACACCGGGCACACATACCAAAGCTCGTTAGGACTATTGGTTTATTTGACTATGGCAAGGCACAAACACCCGATTATGTGAATGGTGCCGAGTTACTCGTCATTTAAACCAACGTCCCCAAACCTATATTTTTGTCTACACTTTCACAACAAATTCAGCATTTCATTCATAGCATTCATCCATCAACAACTTCACCCCACACTTGCTTTTCACACACATCAACACACTAGCATGCTCCTATTCCCGGATGGGTCAAAAGAGGTCAAATTTATATCAATTGAGGTGCTCAAACAACATGATAAAGATGAGAAGTAGAGAAAGATGAATTGCCTTAATCACTCCTAGATGATGTGCAAGAACTAGCATGTAATTTCGACTTTCAATACTCAATCCAATCAAGGCAAACATCATGATCACAATTCATTCATGGGATTCAATATAAGTACTTCAAGTCCACATATGCATTCATCAATTTAACACATAAGGCCATCCATAGCTAATCCACAAGACAAGATTCATCATTAGGGTCATATCCAAGCCTAGAAAGCACAAAATTTTTTAAATTTTCTGATTTTTTTTTTTTCGAAATGAGTATATACAATGCAAGACATGTGATAATATTAAACTATCCTAGATGCTAATCATGCAAAAGATCATGCAAACCCCACCCCATACTTAGAAACACATTGTCCCCAATGTGTAAATTAAGTAAAGAAGAGTGAAAGAGGGTTCTCAGAATGTAAAAATGGTTTGCTTCGGTATTTGGAATTTCTCAAGTGGATTGAAGGTGGATGATCCTATCAACAATGGTAGAGAGCTCTAAGTGTTTATCAAGGCGTCGGGACCCGCGCTAGGCACCGCTAGCCGTCCAAGTTCCGCTTCCGCTCCACCCACAATTGATGAGGGATTCATCATCATCATTCACATGCTATGCAAGACTTCCATTGCTACCAAGACTCTAGCACACGCACAAAGCACACCAAACACACAAAAACAGAAAAATCAAAAATAAAAATAAAAACGAAAAGGGAAAAACGTTACCAATGGGTTGCCTCCCATCAAGCGCTCTTTTAAGGTCATTAGCTTAACCAAAGCTCGGGGGCGTCTCATCTAGGTGAAGTGGGGCAATCATATCCACCGGAGCTCCCGGGATATACTTCTTCAACCGGTGCCCATTCACCTTAAAATTTCCACAATGCTCCCCTCCTATCTCAATAGCTCCATGGGGAAAGATCTTCTTCACCACATAAGGACCGGTCCACCTCGACTTTAGCTTTCCGGGGAAGAGCCGCAGCCTTGAGTTGAAGAGAAGGACAAGGTCGCCTTCACTCAACTCCTTCGGGATGAGGCGCTTGTCATGCCAACGTTTGGTCCTTTCCTTGTAGATCCAGACATTTTCGTAAGCATCCAAACGGATCTCCTCAAGAGCATTCATATCAAGCAATCTCTTCTCACCGGCCTCCTTGAGGTCAAAGTTTAGCCACTTAATGGCCCAATAAGCTCTATGCTCTATTTCTACCGGAAGGTGGCAAGACTTGCCATAGACTAACTTGTAAGGAGTGGTGCCAATCGGTGTCTTGAAAGCGGTTCTATATGCCCACAAGGCGTCATCGAGCTTCATAGCCCAATCCTTTCTCGTTCTAGAGACCGTCTTCTCAAGAATTCCCTTTATCTCCCGGTTGGAGATCTCCACTTGGCCACTAGTTTGGGGATGGTAAGGTGTTGCCACCTTATGAGTCACCCCATACTTAGCCAAAAGTGCCCCAAAGTTCCTATTAGTGAAGTGCTTCCCTCCATCACTTATGATCACCCTTGGTGTTCCAAACCTAGGAAAGATCACTCGGTTGAAGAACCGCACCACAACCTTGGCATCATTTGTAGGAGAGGCGATTGCCTCCACCCATCTCGAAACATAGTCTACCGCCAATAGGATGTAGAGGTTGCCACATGAGGAGGGGAATGGTCCCATGAAGTCCACACCAAACACATCAAATATCTCCACCTCTTATATGTTGTTCAAGGGCATCTCATTCCTCCTTGAGATGTTGCCCGTCCTTTGGCAAGCATCACAAGCTACCACAAAGCTTTGCACATCCTTGAACAAACTTGGCCAAAAGAAGCCCGATTGCAACACCTTCGCACATGTTTTGTGTGAGCTAGTGTGTCCCCCACATGGAAAGGAATGACAATGGTGGATCACACTCTCCACCTCATCCTCCGGTATGCATCTTCTAAATACTCCATCCGGCCCTCTCTTGAACAAAAGTGGTTCACTCCAATAGTAGTGCCTCACATCCTTGAAGAACTTCTTCCTTTGGGCATATGACAAACCGAGAGGCACTTCCTCACACACGAGATAGTTCACAATGTCGGCATACCATGGCTCACTTCCTCTAGACACTTGGAACAAGCACTCCTCCACCATTTGCAATTGCTCATCCCGGAATGAGTCATCAATCGGGATGTCATCTCTCTCAAGCTCTAATGGTGGGAGTCTACTAAGGTGATCCGCCACAAAATTCTCGGACCCCTTCTTGTCCCGGATTTCCAAATCAAATTCTTGAAGAAGAAGGATCCACCGAATCAACCTAGGCTTGGCATCCTTCTTTGTAAGGAGATAACGGATCGCAGCATGATCCGTATACACAACGACCTTTGCTCCAACAAGATATGAGCGGAACTTCTCAAATGCATACACAACCGCTAGTAACTCCTTCTCGGTGGTAGCATAATTTTGTTGGGCATCATCTAGCGTCTTGCTAGCATAATAAATGGCATGTGTGCGCCCATCCTTCCTTTGTCCCAAAACAGCCCCAACGGCTACATCACTTGCATCACACATGATCTCAAACGGTAAACTCCAATCCGGAGGTTGAATGATAGGTGCGGAGATCAAAGCGTTCTTCAACCTACAAAAAGCCTCAAGGCAATCCTTGGAGAAAACAAACTCAACATCTTTCATTAGTATGTTAGTAAGAGGCTTAGAAATTTTAGAGAATTCTTTAATAAACCTCCGGTAAAAACCGGCAAGCCCTAAGAAACTCCTTACCCCCTTCACCGAGGTAGGTGGTGGCAACTTCTCTATCGTTTCAATCTTGGCCCTATCAACCTCAATGCCACGGTTGGACACCAAGTGTCCCAACACAATACCTTCACTTACCATGAAGTGGCATTTTTCCCAATTCAAGACAAGATTTGTCTCCTCACATCTTTTAAGTACTAATGACAAGTTAGCTAGTCAATCATCAAAGGAAGATCCATAAACAGAAAAATCATCCATAAACACTTCCATGATATTCTCAATGTACTCAGAAAATATAGCCATCATACACCTTTGGAAGGTGGTGGGTGCATTACACAACCCAAATGGCATTCTCCTATATGCAAAAGTTCTCCATGGACATGTAAATGTGGTTTTCTCTTGGTCAACGGGGTAGATAGGGATTTGGAAGAATCCACTATTGCCATCTAAATAGCAAAAATGAGAATGTTGAGCTAACCTCTCTAGCATTTGGTCAATGAAAGGAAGAGGGAAGTGATCTTTCCTAGAGGCCATGTTCAATTTCCTATAGTCAATACACATCCTCCATCCCGTAACCGTCCTAGTTGGGATTAGTTCATTGTTCTCATTAGTCACTACGGTCATCCCACCCTTCTTAGGAACTACATGAACGGGACTAACCCACTTACTATCTGAAATAGGGTAGATGATTCCCGCATCTAGCAACTTAATGATCACTTTCTTGACCACCTCTTTCATTATAGGATTCAATCTTCTTTGATGTTCAATAGAGGGTTTATGGTTATCTTCCATCAATATCTTATGCATGCACAAAGAAGGTTTTATGCCAACTAAATCATCAATAGTATAACCAATGGCTTTCCTATGCAATCTTAGCTCATGCAACAACTTAGCAAGTTCATCATCATTCAAGCATGCATTCACAATCACAGGATATGTAGAATTATCACCAAGAAAAGCATACTTCAAGTGAGAGGGGAGGGGTTTGAGTTCAAGTTTAGGAGGAACTTTATCGAGTGGAGACGATCCAAACAACGTTGGTTGAGATGAATCCAAAGCAAATGAAGGCTCTCCAAGGCTCCTTGAAGCTTGATCAACAACAAGGGCTGCTTCTGGGGAAACCACGGTTGGCTCCACAGATCCTGGCACATCCACGGCCGTGGACCTTGCTAAGCTTGCTCTTCGGAGCTTTCCAGAGAGTTCTACGGCCGTGGAACACCCTCCACGACCGTGGTTCCTACAAGAAATCAGCATGTTCTCGTGTACTTCAAGTTCAGCTCTTGTCTCCTTTTCTAATGCTTCCAAGGCCTTTATTTCTTCATTGCAAGCCTCCTCAACACCTTCCTCCATCAAACTTAAGCTAAGAACCTTCTCCAAGGGGTCCTTGATCAAGATCGAGCTCACAACTTCTCTAGACTCCTCTTGCTCGACAATGTTGAATACATCTTCATCAAGGGTTGGCCCTTTCATCATTGTGGACAGCTTGAACTTGATGTTCTCTTCTCAAATGTTGAAGGAGAGAATTCCATTTTTACAATCCACCAAGCATCCGGAAGTGGCTAGGAAAGGTCTCCCTAAGATGATGGGAACCGGATAGTCTGCCGGGATATCCAAGACAACAAAATCAATTGGCACATAGAACTTCCCGAGTTGCACCGGAATGTCCTCCAAGATTCCAACCGGGTGAGTGATAGAACGGTCCGCCATGTAGAGGGTCATCTTGACCAGTTTTGGCTCTCCTAGCCCAACTTTGTTGCATAGTGCAAGCGGTATGATGCTTACACTTGCCCCAAGATCACAAAGGGCTTCATACTTCACTTCTCCCACTCCGATTGGCACACAAAAGGATCCCGGATCTCTTCGCTTAGGAGGCATTTCCTCCTTCATGGTTTGGATCAATTTCGAGGACCTCTTAGTCATCCTTACTTCCCCATACTCCTCCAACTTCCTTTTGTTGGAGAGTATTTCCTTCAAGAACTTGCCATATGCCGGCATACCTAAGATAGCATCCATGAACGGAATGTTAATATGCAATTTAGACATAAGTTCAAGGAATTTACCAAAGTGTTTGTCCAAGCGAGCTCTTGCTCGTGATTGAGGGAATGGTAGCGGTGGCTTGTATGGAGGCGGTGCCACATATATTGGCTCAACATCCTTGCTCTTGCCTCCATCTTCTTGCAATATCTCTTCTTCTACCGCTACTTGCTTTCCCTTAGCATTTTCCTTTGGCAAGGGATCCTTCATACTCAACCCACTCCTCGTTGTAATGGCCAACACTTGGCCTCTTGGGTTGTCTTCGGTTCTTCCGGGAAGCTTTCCCGGATCTCTATGTCCTTCACCCGCCTTTTGGAACACTTGTGCTTCCAACACCTTTTGAGCCTTAGAAATGGAAGTCACCGTGCTCTCAAGACCACTCAACCTCCCAAGCAATTGCTCAAACATCATCTCGGTTCTATCCTTTGGAGGTTGAGTAAATCCGGGTGGAGGTTCTTGTGAAGCTTTTGGTGGTGGAGCTGCGCTTGTGGAAGCGGGAGGGTTCAAGGCTCCATCCAGGTTAGAATAGGAAAACCCGGGATGATTATGGTTTGGCCGGTAATTGTTGAATTGCTGGTTGTTGTTGAAATTCCTTGGGCCTTGATAGTTGCTATAGTTGCCCCTTCCCATGTAGTTCACATCTTCCTCCTTGGAAGACAAGTTTTCTTGCACTTGCACTTGAGGAGTTGCTTGATTCTTCAAAGTTGTAGCACACAACTCCCTCAAGGACTTTAGCTCGTTGTTGATGGTGTCAAGCTTGAAATTGCTCATGGTGACTTCACTCACCACATATGCTCCCGCCTTTCTCCTATCACTCTTCCTATGGGAGTATTTCTCAATCACTAAAGCTTGTTTCTCTACAAACTCCCAAGCTTCATCCACATGCTTTTCCATGAAAGTCCCACCGGAAAGAGATTGGAGCTTGAATTGGCTATTTTCATCAAGTCCCTTGAAGTAGATCTCCAATAGCTCAATTTTTGGTATATCATGGTGTGGACAATCTAGGAGAAGGTCTTTGAACCTCTCCCAAGACTTGAACAAACTCTCCCTATCCTTCATCACGAAGGCATTGATCTTCCCTCTTAACTCGGTAGTCTTGGAAGGTGGGAAGAACTTAGTCAAAAACTCGGTTGTCATCTCCTCCCAAGTACTCACTCGCCCTTGTGGGATAGATTAATACCAAGCCAAGGCTTTATCCTTAAGTGAGAAGGAAAAAGCCCTAAGCTTATGGTTGTTGTTCTCCAATCTAGGCGGTCTAAGAGTCTCCATCAAGATTTCATAGTTCATCAAGTGTTGATGAGGAGACTCTCCTTCCATCCCTCCAAATTGATTATGCCGGATCATTTGTAGAACTTCAGGGCGGAGCTCGTAATCATGGGTTGCGGGATCTCCTAAGTTCACACCCGGACGGTGTGCTCTTTGTGCCGGATCCATACGTTGCCCCAACGTTTGTGGCTCTTCCATAGCAATGGGCACAACCCGAATATTAACCGCCGCCGGATGCGGTTGTGGTGGAGGTGGAGGAGGTTGTTGACGATTAAGCTCTCTTTGCACAAGAGCTTGCCTAATCTCCTCAATCTCCCTCCTAGTTGCCTCTTGCCTCTCATTGGCAAGTCTCCTTTCATTCTCCAAAGCTTCATCCCTTTATCCTAATTTGCTCTAAAGCCTCATCCAATTCAGCTTGGAGATCTCTTCCGGCCATCTCTTTTCCCTTTTTAATGCTCTTGGATCTAGATCTAAGGGTTTTCTCAGGTTCGGGATCGAATGGAGCTAAATCCTTGCCACGAGATCTTCGCATACACCTAAAGAGTAAGAGATGTCCTGAAAAGCAAAGACACAAACCAAAAAGAGATCAAAATAACAAGAAAGACCTACACTATAAACGACCACAAATAACGACTCAATCTAGACCTAGTCCCCGGCAACGGTGCCAAAAACTTGTTACGCTTAGGATATGTGACACGCAATAAGCCTTAAATTTATACTCGTTATATTTCTCCTAACTCCTAGCGAACCCGCAGTGTACGGGACGTTTTGTGGTAGGGATAGTATTCCGAGGTCGAACACAAAGACTGAGGTGAGATTGAATCGATTAGTGATTAAGTTTAGTGAAGATCTAGGCTAAGTAAGGATAAAGAAATAAAGAAATGAAAATCTCAATGTTTTTGGTTGGGTTTTTAGGTGATCAATCAAGGATCAAAAATCATGCGAAATAAATAATCTACTAAGCTAAAAATTCAACACAAACAAACAGGCTAAACACGAGATACGAGATTAAAGAGAGAAAAGCGGATTCTAGGGGTTGGAAATTTTGGTTATGGCATAGGACTCAAGCTATCTAATCATTCCTTGGATTAACTATGATATGTTGGGAGTGAGTGTTTCTAGATTGGGATCAATCACCGGGTAGGTCTCATGGTCCACTAGTCCGCACCTAAGGTCTCATCACCGGGTAAGTCTCAAAGAGCCCTAGGAATGGAATTCTACACAAACCGGATTTGTCACCTAGGGATCTAACCTATCCTCACCGGGTAAGTCTCGGAAGGGTAACTCCTAAACAACTATCCTAGCACACTTAGTCCAATGGCGGCTTATGAGGCTCAGCACTACCTAGGGTTTATCATCTTTGAAATCTAAGAGTAAGAATCACCGGGTAGGTCTCTTCTAATACTTAGTTGCTAACACTAGGTCACCCTAGGATATAATTAGCTCAACAAACACTAGGGTTTCAACATCTTAACATTCTAGAACTTAGACTCATCAAATCAAACAAATCAGACAAACCACGGGCTGTTGTACACTTCCACGGCCGTGGACTGGGAGGAACAAACCGTGGACTTCAACAGAAGTTTCGTTCTAGTAAATTGATCATCCATAGGCAAATCTAAGTCCATCCTATCACAACCACGGCGGGATGAAAGGGAAAGGTTATCACAACCACGCATACAGGAAATCAATAAAACATGGATCGGTATATACGACATCTCAAGCTATCATAGCAATCATAATAAGAACACACCACTCATGTAACACCGAGTATAAGGATGGCAGAAGTTCGAGAAATTGAGTGGACGAAGCTTGACTGAGACACAACTCGGTTACTGTCACAGCACCTCGACCGAGATGTTCTTGGGCAACCGAGGTGACTAGGTCTGACATCCAGTCAGACACCTTGGTCTTGTCGGGACCATCTTGACCGAGGTGAAATCAAAATCATCAAGGGGTATAAAAGGCGAGACGGTTTTCTCTCTCCTCACTTTTTCCCTCCCAAGCGCACCTCGACTGCGGCGGTTCCAAGCCCTTAAATCTTCTATTATTGCCCATTTTCCATGATTTTTGGCTCGATTACACCGGAGGAAGCAAGAGGATCAGTTTACAAGCATCAAACAGCAAGGAAAACGCTCCAAATCTGCAAAATCTGGGTATTTCGTTCCAAAACCCGAACCTCTTCTTCTTTTACTGATTTCACACAAATACGGCTTTGGTTGCCGCTGTTTGTTGTTAAAAAAGATATAAGTACCCCTTAGGAAGCCTTTGGTAGTGATTTGGGGGAAAAGAACTTACAAATACAGATAGAGTATACGAACAGCGCTTCGCCTCGGTCCAGTCGGCTGTGTCTCGGCCGAGGTGTTCTTAGGGAAATCGAAGTGTTCTTCATCCAGAAACATGAGTAGCAGATATGATCATCAGTTGGTCTTAAGAGACAGACGTAGTAGTTCCCACCAGTCCTCCCCTTCTTCTACATCTCAGTTCTCAATTCGGGTGATCCACGAGCGACACCAGATGGACTACGATCGTATTTGCGGGCGTCCTATCGTTGCCCCGCGTTTTCTTGACATTGCTACCTTCGAGTGCCTCCATCTGGTGGAGGACTTGAGGAAGATGATCTACATGGTAGGGCTGGAGGAGTTCATGGAGGTTAGAGCGCCGGCTTATCTGGAGCCGACTTTGGAGTTTGTGAGCTCGGTAACGTACGTGCCGGAGCGTCAGGGGATCAAGTACCGGTTGTTGAACCGGAATTATGTCGTGCCCATCGATCAGTTTAGGGAGATTTTCGGCTTCCCTACCCCGACAGTTTCTAATTTTCCTTCCCGAGCTGTAGCTCGAGATTTCTGGGGCGAGATAGCCCACGTGACTGATTACAATGACAGGTGGAGACCCGGAGATTCCCAGTAGCGCATCATATTCCACCTTGCCTTCCGCCTTGCTCACATGATTTTTAGTGAGACTCTTCAAGCGCGTACTGAGACGCCCCAGAAAGTCCGACATGGGGAGCTTTTGAGTCTGTTTTGTATGGTCACAGGAGGAGTTCCTGATTTTGCTGGTATGCTAGCGGAGGACTTGCACAAGATCAAGGGCAAGTCGAAGGGAGATATCTGTTATGGAGGGTTGGTGACCCACATTGCCACTGCTATGGGTCTGGATCTTTCTTCGTTTACATTGGTTGCGGCTGCGAAGCCACAGGGATTGCAGGAGATGATCACCAGACGTATTCTCGTTCGTCGAGGTCTTTGCATGCCTTACGTTGCCATGCCTTTGGAGACGACTGCACCTCGTGGCATTTTTGTGTCATCTTAGTTCTCTATCTTTAACCGTCAGTAGTGGTTTGCTGCTTGGTTTCCCTACATGCAGGATGCCACAGACGCTGCTACTGCTGATGATGATGAGGGTTATGATGGAGGAGCTACCATGGAGACCGGTACTGATACCGGCGGCCCTAGTGTTTCCGTTGTCGATCTAGATGATGAGGCAACGGAGAAGGAGACAACGGCACCACCACCACCACCTCAACCCAGATCCCGCTGCAGGTTCAGAGATCCCGAGGCCCATCAAAGGATTGACGATCTCACCGACCAGATGATCGACGCCTACGCAACCCTCACAGTCGACATGTCCAAGCGCTTTGCTGACCAACGCCGAGAGATTGAGGGCTGGACGCATCAGATGTTGGAGAGCAAGCATTATCAGCGTCAGATGATGGATATCTATCATCAGCAGATTATGGGCTATCCATTTGACCTGTCCTAGCACCATTACATTCCACATCCACCACCGCCAACTGACGAGGATTAGAGCTTTATGGATTTCTTTCTTCATTTATTATGCAGTTTAGCTAGGTCTGGTGAGTATCCTGTTCTTTGGACTTATATTTGACCCATTGGGACAATGTGTCCCAAGTATTGGGTATTTGGATGTATTTGCTTGACTTATGTGTATGCTTGTATGACTTCCTCGGATATTTATTCTTTTTACTTGGCTCTATGTGTTTATCTGTCATTAAATGCATACATATATGCTTTTGTTTGTGAAAAACTTCGAAAACTGGTTTGGAAACAAAAAATTTATGACCTCGACCGGGACGTTCATGGCCGATCGAGGATGAACACCTCCGATGACGCCAGAACACCTTGACCGAGGTGGGTTCTTAATTGAGAGTTTTTTCGAAACATTTTGTACTTCTTCTCTGGATATGACCTCAATAATTATTCTTTTTGCAGATTGGTTTTGAAATCTTTATATGCTCGAAAGGTTTTAGGATATGTACCCTAGAATCGCATCTATTTAGCCTTCAACATACATCATAACAATCGAAATCATCGAACATAGAATCATGGCTTCCATTTGCAAGATAATGAAGAGAAAGAGATGAACAAGTGAAGCAAATAAAACCAAGCTGAAAGTAAGATTAGAAAGACTCACAACCCTTCAAAGGAAGGTTTAATCGATTCTTACAACTTTAGAAATCGATTCCGAAAATCTTCACTACAAAAACTTATCAAAGACTAGCTATGGTGTGTTCTTCTCTTCTTCTCCAATGGAGCTTTCCTCCTCCTCCAATGGTAGCTTCCTCCAAGCTCCCCTTGAGAGAATCTTCTTGTTGAGAGTATGTGAGAGAATGTGGATTTGATTGGATGATAGGGGATGTCCTTCTCTCAGCCTTGCAGGACCACTTTTATACTATAACCTTGCTAGAGTCGGCCATGAGATCGTGGCACAGCTGTCACAACCGTCTGGCAAAAACCACGGTCCATTTCCACGGCCGTGGAAGTGTGTGTGACCGTGGTTTGGTGCTTCAGCTTTGCCTTGGATCATTAAGCTTCGATTTGGTGCATGGCTTGTGTTGACAAGGTTCCATGAGTCCTCCTTAGCCCTTAGCTTGCATTCCAATGAGTCCGAAAGTGTGTCATCTCGAGGAGGGACCCTCGAATGCACCGATTAAGTTCCTAAATCTCCCAAAATGCCTATAAAGCAAACAAAAGTCCGCGTAGACGTCTATCTCGACAAAATACATGATTTGAGTGCAAACGTCGTGAACTAATGCTAGACCATGCATGAATGAGTGGAAAATCTATCTAAATGAGTGTCTAATCCTAAGTCATAAATCGTGTTATCATCAACGCCCAAAACCACGGCCGTGGATCTTGGCAACATGAATGTGGAGTGTTCCAGAGAGTTACACGGTATAAAGTACGGTCGTGGAAATTCTATGAAACCCTAATCCACTTCCACGCTCTAAACCACGGCCGTGGAACTCCATGAAACCGTGATTTAGGCGATATTTTGTCGAATTTATTATTGCCACATCATTTACGCACATGGGCCGGATGGTTATTTTATCCTTCCTTATAAAAAGGCTGGAGATGAGAGAATTAGGGACACGTGCTTAGGGATGCATTGGACGTCCGGAGATTTTGCATTGGCAAACGGTGATTCGCGAGGGTTTGAAGATTTGGAGTTACTTGCGGCGGAAGTTACGCCTTTTGTACCTAGGCTTGATTAGAAGACGGATTGACATCCCGTTCTTCGTTCTTATCAAGGATTATTATTAGTTTGTGTTTATTCCAAATCTGATATATATTATTCCCTTGTGTGTGGATTTGAGATTGAATTGAGTTCTATTGAAGGTTTTCGAAGGTTTTCATCTTTCATTCTTCTTAAACTTGATTTTGATACTATAATGACAGTTATTGGCTAAAACCCTTTAGCAATTCAAAAGTGAAGAGTTTATAGTTGTGGCTTAGATGATGATAGATCGATCGTAATTAGATTGGACCCTGAGAGTTAGAGAGATTTCGCCGACGAACAAAATCACGATTTGTTCTTGACATTCCACGGCCGTGGAACTCAAGATCTGCCCGTAATTTATACCAGTTTACGAACTTTGCTTTTACTTTGATCCAAGGTTAAAGATTAGCTTTAACCTAGTCTAGGTTTTCCCTTTTCTAGGTAGTAGTGAAGCCTCAACAACCTCTACTTCGATTTCGAGTGTCACAACCTTAATCGGTGTAGTTAGTCTTGATCCTTGGGTTACAAGTTTGGGTATTTGAGATTAATTCTTGTCTTTAGATCCTTTCTATACTGAAGCCTCAACAACCTTTATAGAGAGTGTCTTTAGATAAATCATATAAAGCCTTGGAACTTCACCGTACATTGCTTTACTTTAGCATACCTTTGCAACTCTTAACTTTAGCATACTTTAGCATATCTTGAATCAATTGCCACAATTAGACACCTGGATCTTTAGGGTTGCTGTTTTCCTAATATATTTCCAAAGCTTTACCCTTTTACTTGTTTGACAACTTTACAACTGAATTTGTTCCCCCCAAATCCCTGTGTTCGATACTTTGGAATTCTTGCTTTACTACGCCGATCCGTACACTGCGGGTTCGCTTGCTTGATTCTAGTTTTATAAATTAAAGCTTATTTGAACGCACGCTAAGTGGCGAACAAGTTTTTGGCGCCGTTGCTGGGGATTTGGTTTAGGCCGAATTCGGTTACCGGTTGTCAAGCTTGGGAGCTTGGTCTTGTTATTTGATATCTCCTTTGAGTGATATTTGCAGGTTACCTTAGGTATATGCGCAGGTCTAGGAACAACAAGGACCTCTTACCTCTTGATCAAGAACTTGAGAAGACTTTGAGGAAGAAGCTCAAAGAAAGAAAGATGGCTGAAGACAAGGAACGGGATCTTCAAGCAGAGTTAGCAGAATCCGAAGCTCAACTTAGATGGAGCGAGAAGACTCGCAAGGAAGAATCGGACCGTCATCAATTGAAAATTGATGAGCTAAGGGATATGATGTTTCAAATGAGGCTGGAATTAAGCGATTCCAAGAAGAAGAAGAGGATAAAGCCGGCAAGATCGGTTAGAGCCAACTCATCCGATGAGGATAGCGACTCTTCCATGCCATCACTTGAGGACATTAATCCGACGGTTAACATGAATCAATTTAATCCAAGACCGGCTGTCAACTATCGTGTCCCGGCTGGGGGTGCGAGAGCCGCTCGTGTAGATGAAGAGCCAAGAACTCTTGGCCAAAGGATGGATCCAATTCAGCAACCACGCCGTCTAGGCGTGAACTTTGATGCTGATGATATGCAAGGGTTTAGCTTCAACCCACAAGTCATTACCATCGTTCGCCAAAGTCAGTTTGGAGGAACGAGTAGCGAATCTCCACATCAACATTTACAGAATTTTAAGATCTTGATGGAGACAATGAAGCCAAAGAATGCAACCACCAACAACTACAAGATCAAGCCATTCTTCTTCTCTTTAAAAGGGAAAGCTTTATCTTGGTATCAAGCTCTTCCAAATGGAAAACTCAACACATGGGAGTATCTTTCTTCAGAGTTCCTCACCAAATTCTTTCCGCCATCTAAAACGGCGGAGTTGAGAGGTAAGATTAATACATTTTCTATGAGATATAACGAAAGTTTGTTTCAATCTTGGGAAAGATTTCAGGATTTACTATTGGATTGCCCACATCATGGCATTTCCAAATTGGAGCTATTGGAGATATACTATAAGGGGCTGGATATGGAAACACTATTCAAGCTTCAATCCCTTTCATGTGGTACATTCATGGACATGAGGGAAGATCACGCTTGGGACTTCATTGAGAAGCAAGCCCGAGTCACTGAGAATTATTCTCACCGGAAAGTAGAAGCAAATCGAATGGAGAATGGAGAAAAGCTAACACAAGCCGCTCAAACTCAAATCTTTTCTCTCAACTCCGAGATTAAAAAATTGCAGGAAGTCATCAAGGCTAGCTTTCCAAATCAAAAGGAGCAAGATGTTGGTTATTTAGGGAACAACAATAACCACAATGGGAATGAGAACACAAATCGCAACAACCGGAACAACAACCGGAACAATTGGAACAACAACAACAACCGGAATAACAATTAGAACAACAATAGGGGTTCAAACAACAACAATTGGTGTTCCAACCAACAACACAATTCCGGTAATTCTTATCCCAATTCTGGAAATTCACTAACTTCACCTTCTTCTTCTTCTTCCATTCCTTTGAAAAGTCAGGAACAAGCATCTAATAGTGGAAGCACTTCGGGGAAAGAGAAGCCTGATCCCATGTTGGAAACAATTTTGGGAAAGCTTCAAGGATTGGAGAGTCACATCACCAAAGTTGATAATCACATTACTAAGGTTGATAAATCCCAAAAGGTTTTAGAAAATCAAATGTTTAGCAATGCTAAGGAAGTTCCTAGGAATCAATGAAAACTTCCAGGAAAGACGGAGGATAACCCAAAAGGAAGGGTGATGGCTATCACAACTAGGAGCGGAGCAACAACCACTGACCCACAGCCTAAGTTTGTGGAAGTTCCCGTCGAGAAAGAGAAAGAGAAGGGGAAGGAGAAGGAAGACATCTACATTCCTCCTCCAACTTACAAACCTCCCCTACCATTCCAGCAATCTAGAGCAAGAGCGCGTCTAGACAAACAATTCGGTAAGTTTATTGAACTCATGAGTAAACTGCATATTAATATACCTTTCATTGATGCAATTGTAGGTATGCCAGCTTATGGAAAGTTCTGAAAAGAGATCCTCTCTAACAAGATGAAATTAGAGGATTTTGGAGAGGTCAAAATGAGTTCGGATTCGTCGGATCTCATTAAGACAATGAAGGAAAAGATGCCCCCAAAGCTGAAGGATCCGGGGTCGTTTTGTGTTCCCATAGGAGTGGGAGATATCACATATGATGCATTATGTGATTTAGGAGCAAGCGTGAGCATCATTCCGCTTGCCTTATGTAGGAAAATCGGTTTAGGCGAACCTAAATCGGTGAAGATGACGTTATACATGGCGGATCGATCCATAACTCGTCCCGTCGGCATAGTTGAAGACGTCCCGGTCAAGCTTGGTAAGTTCTATGTTCCTATAGATTTTGTTGTGCTTGACATTCCTACAGATAGTCCGGTCCCGATTATACTCGGAAGACCGTTTCTTGCAAGAATGCTAGACTCGCCTTCGACATAGGGGAGGAAAAGGTAGAGTTCGTTCTTTCTACTTTGGTGAAGGAACCAGCTTTTGAAGAGGATATATTCAACATCCATGACGAAGAGCTATCTAGAGAGGAAGTAAGTTCGATTATCTTCAAAGATCCCTTGCAAAAGGTGATCACTATGAGCGTTATGGACATAGGGGATGAAGAGGAATGCAATGAGGAAATTGAAGCTTTGGAGAAGCAAAAGGAAGTGTATGAAGAAGAATTTGAGAAACTCTACGATGGGTCAGAGAACGTGAGGAATCACGGCCAGTCGTGCTATTCCACGGCCGTGATTTCCACCAACATGACCGTAATCAGCTATTCAGAGGACTCCAGTAAGTTACACGGTCAAAACCACGGCCGTGGAACAAGCAGAGGCACCGTAATTGACTTCCACGCCCAAAACCACGGTCGTGGAGGAAACAGGGGAGCCGTAATTTTGGGTGAATCAGAAGACAATTGTATTCTTTCTACCACTTCTTTTGATTCTTCTCCAACAACTTCTACACCCTTAGAAACTTCTAAGGAAGCATTGGACACTCCTCAAAAGCCATTAGAGAGCCCTATAGTGATGGAATTGAAGCCACTTCCCGTACATCTAAGGTACGCATTTCTAGGACCTAATTCTACCTTTCCAGTAATTGTTAGTTCCGATCTAAGTATGGATGAACATAGTAAGCTTATGGTTGTTCTTAAAAAACATAGGAAAGCCTTAGGGTATACTATAGAGGATCTAGTAGGAATCAAACCTTCACTATGCATGCATAAGATTCTAATGGAAGAAGATTTTAGAACTTCGCGACAACCTCAAAGGCGGTTAAATTCGACCATGAAGGAGGTTGTCAAGAAGGAAATTCTTAAACTACTTGATGCATGTATCATCTACCCTATCTCCGATAGCAAGTGGGTGAGTCCCGTACAGGTGGTTCCAAAGAAAGGAGGAATGACGGTCATCACCAACAAGAACAACGAGCTCATTCCTACACGAACCGTGACGGGATGGAGAATGTGCATAGACTACCGCAAGCTAATCAACACAACGAGGAAGGATCACTTCCCACTACCATTCATCGACCAAATGCTTAAGAGGTTATCACAACACTCACATTTTTGCTATCTTGACGGTTATAGTGGTTTCTTTCAGATCCCGATACATCCGGACGATCAAGAGAAGACCACATTCACGTGCCCGTGGGGTAGGTTTGCTTATTGGAGAATGTCGTTTGGGCTTTGCAATGCCCCAGCCACCTTTCAAAGGTGCATGATGGCTATCTTCTCGGAGTACATAGAGGAAATCATGGAGGTTTTCATGGATGACTTTTCTGTTTATGGTTCCTCTTTCGATAATTGTGTTTCTAACCTTGCTCTTGTGCTACAAAGGTGTGAAGACACTAACCTAGTTCTTAATTGGGAGAAGTGTCAATTTATGGTGAAAGAAGGCATTGTATTAAGACACTTGATCTCTAGTAGAGGGATTGAAGTGGATAAGGCTAAGATAGAGACTGTAGAAAAGCTTCCTCCTCCAAATTCGGTGAAAGGGATAAGAAGATTTCTAGGACATGGTGGGTTTTATAGACGCTTTATAAAGGACTTCTCTAAGATATCAAAGCCCCTTACTAATCTATTGATGAAAGATGCAGTTTTTGATTTCTCGCACGAATGTTTAGATGCGTTTAATAAGATTCGGGAAGCTCTAATCTCAGCCCCGATTATTCAACCTCCGGATTGGAATCTTCCATTCGAGGTTATGTGTGACGCAAGTGACGTAGCTATAGGAGCTGTGCTTGGGCAAAAGAAGGAAGGACGAACCCACACTATCTACTACGCTAGCAAGACGCTAGATGAAGCGCAGCTCAACTACGCCACTACCGAGAAAGAATTTTTAGCAATTGTATATGCATTTGAAAATTTTCGTTCTTATCTTGTAGGTGCAAAGGTGATTGTATACACGGATCATGCTGCGATCCGGTATTTACTTGCAAAGAAGGATGCGAAGCCAAGGCTAATTAGATGGATTCTTCTCTTACAAGAATTCGATCTAGAGATCCGTGACAAGAAGGGTTCGGAAAATTCTGTTGCGGATCATTTGAGTCGTCTACCACATCTAGAGGACGACAATATACCCATAGATGACTCCTTTCCGGACGAGCATTTACATATCATAGAGGAGTGCATCGACAAGATTAGTAAAGGTAATGAGCCATGGTTTGCTGATTTTGTTAACTATTTGGTTTGCCAGGAATTACCACCCGGATTATCCTATGCACAAAGAAAGAAGTTTTTTAAGGATGTTCGGGAATACTTTTGGAATGAACCTCTCCTGTTTAAGAGAGGTCTTGACGGCATCATTCGACGATGTGTGCCAGAAGACGAGATGCAAAGTGTCATCCGTCATTGTCATTCACTACCTTGTGGAGGACACGCTAGTTCGAACAAGACTAGCGTTAAGGTATTGCAATCTGGATTCTTTTGGTCTACTTTATTTAAAGATGTGCAAACCTTTGTTTCTTGCTGCGATGCTTGTCAAAGAACAGGGAACATATCTAGGAGAAACGAGATGCCTCTTAACAACATTCAAGAGGTAGAGATCTTTGACGTTTGGGGAGTAGACTTCATGGGACCTTTCCCATCATCTTGTGGAAACTAATACATACTTCTAGCTGTAGATTATGTTTCGAGATGGGTTGAAGCAATTGCCTCTCCTACTAATGATGCCATGGTTGTGGTTAAGTTCTTTAACAAGACCATTTTCCCTCGATTTGGGACACCACGGACTATCATTAGTGATGGAGGCTCTCACTTCATTGCCTGACGATTCGAATCTCTACTAGCTAAGTATGGGGTGACTCATAAGATCGCAACCCCTTACCATCCACAAACAAGTGGACAAGTGGAGATTTCAAACCGGGAGATTAAAGGAATCCTAGAGAAGACGGTTTCAAGGACAAGGAAGGATTGGTCTTTGAAGCTAGATGATGCATTATGGGCATACCGGACTGCATATAAGACTCCCATGGGTACGACACCATACAACCTTGTGTATGGGAAGTCTTGTCACTTGCCGGTAGAGCTAGAACATAAGGCATATTAGGCAATAAAGTGGTTGAACTTCAGCATAAAGGAAGCGGGTGAGAAGCGCCTCTTGGACCTTAACGAGCTTGAAGGACTTCGCTTAAACGCCTACGAAAACGCCAAGATCTATAAAGAGAGAGCAAAGCGTTGGCACGATAAGCATATAATTCCAAAAGACCTCAAAGAAGGAGATCAAGTTCTCTTCTTCAATTCAAGACTTCGTCTCTTTCCAGGTAAGCTTAAATCTCGTTGGACCGGACCTTATCTAATCAAACGTGTTTTTCCCCATGGTGTAGTTGAAGTATGGGGTGAAAAGGGCGGAAGTTTCAAGGTGAACGGCCAACGACTCAAGAAGTACTCACCGGAACTCCAAGCTGAAGAGTTCGCGCCTACTGCACTCGAATAAGTGCAAGTATGGTCTAGCTACGGACCTTAAACAAGCGCTTCTTGGGAGGCAACCCAAGGTATTGCACTTATGTTTTTGTTTTTCATTCGTAGATTAGAGTAGTTTAGACGTTTTTTTGTTTTGTTTTGCCTTCGATACCTTCCGGTATGTTCGTGTTTTTGGATGTAGGAGCAATGGAATAGGCAAGGGAGAAGGAAAAGTTGGAGGAAATTGACGAAACTTGGACTTTGGCATATTACAGAGAGTTCCACGCCCAACACCACGGTCGTGGAACCCTCTGACACTGTAATTTGTAAAAGTCTGAGAAAAATCACCAAAACCACGGTTCTATACATTTCCACGGCCGTGGAAACCCTCGAGTGACCGTAATTTTCCAAAACTTTTACGGTCACTATATAAACCACCTTCTTCACAAAAACCACACAAAAACCCCTCTTCCACGACCCTAACAACCGTAATTCGTCCCCCTCTCTCAAATCTTGTTCGTTAATCGTTTCGAACGATTCTTACGCCCAAAGTGAAGCAAATTCAACCATCTACAAGATCCAAGAAACAAATCGAGTGGACAATCGCTAGAGAAGACGGAATTTGGATTTTAAAAATCCAAAACCTAGGTTTTTCCCTCTTTCTTTACTTTGTCGATTTGGCTAAATTTTCGCAAGAATTTTTAGGAGAACTGATTGGAATTGGATTGGAATTAGTCTAGGGTTGTTGTCTGGTGAATTTGGTGTTGATTGATTGAGTTTTGAGAAATTCAAAGCCGAACCACGGTCACTAGGTATTCCACGGCCGTGGAATTGAAAAACAGGCCGTAACTTTGCTTCTGAAATGGATTTGATTAGGAGAATGTCCACTAGGAATATGAAGAGGAAAGGTGATGCTTCCTCCTCCTCCCAGGTACCCCCTAGTCAGCCACCATCACCCCCACCCCCTAGAATTCCAAAGATCCATGATGATTACCTCGATGCCTTAGAAAGGATCGCGAAGAGACCGGTCATAGGACCACGTTATTTGCTTCTTGAGGAGTTAGAGCCACTGAATATGGTGAGTGACCTTACATGGCTTTTAGATAGAGCCGGCTTGATCATCTTCTCCGCTATTAGGGAAGATGCATATGAGGAGATTACTAGAGAGTTTGTGATCTCTTTTGAGCATAGTCATGTGGAGCGGACAGTTTCTTTTAGGCTGATGGAGGAGAACTACGAGTTCTCGATCTTAGAGTTCGGAGCCTTCTTTGGGTTCCATGAGACCTTCAATGGTCGTTTTCCTAGCGGTGTATACGTTAAGGATATATGGGAAGACATTGCCATGATCTATGCTAGCGAGGACCGCTGGCAACCTGCTGATACCAAGGCTAAGCTCATCTATCACTTAGCCTTGAAGATAGCCCATAGAGTACTTTCTAAGTTTCTTTTCCCTTGGACCAAGACTCCTCAGAAGATCAAGACGGATGAGCTGTTTCTTTTGTATTGTATGCTGCACGGTAGACCTGCTGACTATGCTACCCTCTTAGCTTCCACCATGAGTACGCTCAAGAACAAGAGGGCTGGGAATATAGGATATGGTGGGATAGTCACCCACATTGCTAGACAGTTGGGGATTGATTTTTCTACGTGTACTAGGATAGCAACTAGACCATCGGGACTCCAGAGCCTCATGACTAGAGGTTTGATCTTTCCTAGGCATAGAGGTCCACCCGCCGCTGCCATGCCTTGAGAGGATAGAGGAGGTAGAGGTGTTGCATGGCTCCCCGAGTATTCCATTATGGCTGGACGCCATAATTGGAAGCAGACATTCGTTGCTATGCATGCGAATAGGTTAGTAGCCCCTCCTTACGTTCCCCCTGAGGTACCAGCTGTAGATGAGGAGGAGATGAGAGGAGGTGATAGTTTTGAGGGAGGAGGTGAGGAGCATGACTTTGGCACTTTCCCGGATCATCCAGCACATTTACCTGACCCTCCCAGACATTCACCACGACAAACTTGACCTTCAGCAGCCTCTTCCTCCCGTCGTGCTAGCGTGAGTGAGAGGCCGACATAGATGGATGCCCCTCCTGATTGGTATAGATAAAAACTGGAGTGGATGGGAGCTCCACCGACATGGTATGCACAGCCGCCGTCTGCACCAGCACCACCGGATGCACCAGCTTGGTACAACCAGGCGCCGGGGTGGTACAAGCAGCTTCCAGATTGGGCTACCGACCTCTCCAGGAGAGTAGGAGCTTTGGAGGTCCGACAGGACGCTAGAGATGTCCGAGCTGACGAGCATGACAGGATGATGAGAGACATCTACCGCCAGTAGTTTGGGCGGAACATTGACTCCAGCTTCTTCCCGTTTCCACCACCACCAGCACCACAGTGATGACCATGGATGATTGTTAGCATTAGCGGCTCCATCGCCGTTTTGTGAGTTCATTTTCTTTCTTTTTTTTCTTTATTTCTTTTTGAACATTAGGGACAATGTTTGTCTCAAGTATGGGGTGGGGTGTGACTATCGTTTGTAATAACTCTACTCACTTTTGCTTGCCTTGATTGAGAACACTTTGCATGTTTCATTCCATTGTCACACGTTTCATTATTGTATTGCATGAAAAAGTTTTTGAAAAACCATAAAAATTTGAAAAATTTCGAAAATTTTGTGCTTCTAGGAATTGAGATGATTCCTATGATATATCTTACTTGCGGAATGAATCCTTGATGATAATTGCATGCTGGAACGGAATTATGAATTGGAAAGAAATTGAATGAGTTGTTTATCTTGCAAATTTTGTAATGTGAGAACTTCATCTTAATCAATTTGAGAAATTCAGGTTGAAATTACATAATAAGTTCTTATGCTTCTTTATGAAATGATCAAGGCAATTCGACCTTTCTTCTTCCTTTCTTTGTTCATTTAGCCCCTCAATGAAATAGTTGCCTCCCTTACCTATCTGGGAATTTGGAAGAGTTGAGTGTTTGGAATGTTTGATGTGGGAGGGCCATGAAAGCAAAATTTTACATTCAAAAAATATAAAAAAATAGGTTTGGGGAAGTCAATCATGACGATGAGTAACTCGGCACCATTCACATAGCCGGGTGTTTGTGTCTTGCCAAAGTCGGATTGAGCGATATTCCTAACGGATTATGGTATGTGCATCAAGGGTTTGAGGCATCTCGAAATTGAGAAACGCCAATCTCTTAGGCTTCGGTTTTTGTGCACCTCTGTCCATAACTCCAAAAGTAAAGTCGAAAAATGATGTGAAAAGAAAAGAGCAAAGCTCTAAGTTGAAAGTGTTGCAAGATCACGGGAGAAAAAGAAAAGAGTTAGTTATCCACTTTCCCGGATTCATGCCCCACATTCCTTATAGTTTCCCCTTCCTTTCCGCATTCTAGACCTTATTTGAAAGTCCTTAAGATCAAAAGAGTGTTATATGACTTAGTGATCTAAATTGAAGTTTCTTATTCTTGATTTTGATGGTATTTGAAGGTTATGATGTTTGTTTTGAGGATTAAGCAGCTTGTGATATTTCTTTACTTTACATACTTTGGTTTGTGTATGTGAGCGTTTTCAAGGACGATTGAAGCAAGGTTTGAGGTTGATCTATTGACTAGAAGGACATTTACCAAAAAATTGTTTTGTTTTTGAGATTGCATGCATATTTTATCCTAACTTAAGTTCTAAAGCTTTTGAAAGACCTTGCTTGGGGACAAGCAAGTGGCAAGTATGGGGTATTTTGTTAGCATGAAATATTGCGATATTCTAGGCACGTTTTCTAGTTGTTTTTCATCCATTATAGTGTTCATTGATAAGGCATTGAAGCAATTGTTAGCTAGTTTGCCTATATTTTCGATATGGAGGTTTACATTAGCTTTATGTTGGTTGTAGGTGAATAAGCGCTAGAACCAAACCAATTGAGAGAGATAGGAGAAGAATTGAGCACATCCAAGGATTAAGGACACATCAAAGAAGTCAAGGGAGATGCTAGGATGAGGAATGGCACGACACAAAGGAAACCACAAGCAATTTACACTTCCACGCTCTAAAATACGGTCATAGAGAAGTCCACGCCCAAAACCACGGCCGTGGATCTTGGCAACATGAACGTGGAGTATTCCAGAGAGTTACACGGTATAAAGTACGGTCGTGGAAATGCTATGAAACCGTAATCCACTTCCACGCTCTAAACCACGGCCGTGGAACTCCATGAAACCGTGATTTAGGCGATCTTTTGTCAAATTAATTATTGTCACATCATTTACGCACATGGGCCAGACGGTTATTTTATCCTTCCTTATAAAAAGGCTGGAGAGGAGAGAATTTGGGACACGTTCTTAGGGCTGCATTGGACGTCCGGAGATTTTGCATTGGCAAACGGTGATTCGCGAGGGTTTGAAAATTTGGAGTTTCTTGCTGCGGAAGTTACGCCTTTTGTCCTTAGGTTTGATTAGAAGACGGATTGACATCCCGTTCTTCGTTCTTATCAAGGATTATTATTAGTTTGTGTTTATTCTAAATTTGATATATATTATTCCCTTGTGTGTGGATTTGAGATTGAATTGAGTTCTATTGAAGGTTTTCGAAGGTTTTCATCTTTCATTCTTCTCAAACTTGATTTTGATACTATAATGACAGTTATTGGCTAAAACCCTTTAGCAATTCTAAGGTGAAGGGTTTATAGTTGTGGCTTAGATGATGATAGATCGATCGTAATTAGATTGGACCCTGAGAGTTAGAGAGATTTCGCCGACGAACAAAATCGCGGTTTGTTCTTGAGGTTCCACGGCCGTAGAACTCAAGATCTGCCCGTAATTTATACCAGTTTATGAACTTTGCTTTTACTTTGATCCAAGGTTAAAGATTATCTTTAACCTAGTCTAGGTTTGCCCTTTTCTAGGTAGTAGTGATGCCTCAATAACCTCTACTTCGATTTCCAGTGTCACAACCTTAATCGGTTTAGTTAGTCTTGATCCTTGGGTTACAAGTTTGGGTATTTGAAATTAATTCTTGTCTTTAGATCCTTTCTATACTGAAGCCTCAACAACCTTTATAGAGAGTGTCTTTAGATAAGTCATATAAAGTCTTGGAACTTCACCGTACATTGATTTACTTTAGCATACCTTTGCAACTCTTAACTATGTCCTTAGTTCTTTAGTATATCTTGAATCGATTGCCACAATTAGACACCTCGATCTTTAGGGTTGCTGTTTTCCCAATATATTTCCAAAGCTTTACCCTTTTACTTGTTTGACAACTTTACAACTGAATTTGTTCCCCCCAAATCCCTGTGTTCGATACTCTGGAATTCTTGCTTTACTACGTCGATCCGTACACTGCGGGTTCGCTTGCTTGATTCTAGTTTTATAAATTTTAAGCTTATTTGCACGCACGCTAAGTGGCAAACACACACTATCAAAAAGATTGTTTTTCTTTTGTTTTGCATTCATATTTCATGCTAGATGTGTACATGGATATCAGTTTGAAGCATTTATGAGTACATTCACCTACTTTGTCGATATAGAGATCTGCACAAGCTTTGTTATGTTTATAGGTGAATAAAGGCTTGAATTGGAGCATATGCGATGGAATAGGAGTATTAGATCATGCTAGATGTCAAAGGTATTGCTTTGGAGAAGCTAAGGAAGGAGCATGATTCGAGTACTTTGCGAAACAAAGGCTTTCACAAAGGCTTTTGAGTTTCCACGACCTAAACCACAACCGTGGTTATGCATTGCGTTCGTGGAAAGTGATGTCGAAGAGCAACAAAAAGTTTCACGCCCTAAACCAGGGCCGTGGAATGCTACACTAGACCGTGATTTCCATGACGTTGCCACGTGTCATATTGGCCACGTCAACAATAGTTATCGGGCTTTCTCGTAACCCTATTTTTCCCTATAAGAAGGCTGAAGGAGGGAGAAAAAGGGGACGCTTGCATTGACAGCCGCTTACACTTGAAAAGGGAGATTTTGGATCATTGCTTGAGAAGATTCTGAGAAGGACGCGATTTGGAGATTGCGTTCTTAGAGAGATTAACTTAGGGTTTACATTTGGAGACGGATTGGCATCCCGTTCTTCATTGTTTCTCATGATTGTTGTGAGGGTTTTTGTTCCCTTTTTCCGCATTCATTAAACACATACATTGTTTGTTTGGATTTGAGATTGATTATTCGAATATTATTGAGTTTTCGAGGATTTTACCTTTTTCTCTTTTAAACTTGATTATTGATTCAATGATGATGGTTGTTGGCTAAAACCCTTTAGCGATTCTAAGGTGAAGGGTTGATAGTTGTGGCTTAGATGATGATAGATTGATCGTAAATAGATCGGACCCTGAGAGTTGCGAGAAACCTCGTCAACAGCTTTTCCACGGTCTATTCTAGAAAACCACGGCCGTGGTTTTTCAAGATCTAGCCGTGGTTTCCTCTGTCATATAACCTTTGCTTTTGCTTTTGATCCAAAGTTAAAGATTTGCTTTAACCTAGCTTTGGCTTGCCTTTCCTGGTAGTAGTGAGACTCAACATCCTCTATTTTGGTTTCGAGTGTCACAACCTTAACCGTTTTGGCTTGTCTTTGATTCCATTGGTTTGGGCATGGGTATCTAGAATAATTCTTGTCCTTAGATCCTTTCTATACTGCAGCCTAAACAACCTTTATAGAGAGAGCCTTTGGGTAAGACATATAGGGTTTTGGAACTTCACCGTAGCCAACCTTACATTAGATATACCTTTGCAATCCCGACTCTGTCCTTACATACATCTATAGAATATGTTGAATCGATTGCCACAATTGGATACCTGGATCTTTAGGATTGTTGTTTTCCCAATATTTGCAAAGCTTCTATATTATAATTGCTCGACGATTTGTGAACTGAATTTGATCCCCCAAATCCCTAAGTTCGATAATCTAAAATTCTTGCTTTACTACGCCCATCCGTACACTGCGGGTTCGCTTTTCTTAATTTCAGTTTTATAAGTTTAAGACTTTGTGACACACACTTTTGAGAGAACACCCTGCGCCTCAGGAGGGCGGGCCCCTGCGCCCTGCCTGATCCGCCCTTGCGGGATTGTGCTGCTGCAGCCACCTTTGTTGACCTCTTGACTTTGCTTTTGGTTAGCTTCTTATATAAGCTTCCAATCCTTCATATGAGGGGTTTCATTACCTTATTCCAGCTTCTTCATCCCTCTTACGTTCTTCTACTCCTTCCTCCTCTATTCTTTGGTCTTCTTGATCTTGTGAGAGAGCTTTTGAGAGTTGGTATTGGTTTTGGCTTTGGAAGATCTTGAGCTTGTTGCTGAGAGCTGTTGTTGTAGTGTTGAGGTTCTATAGGAGGATGATGGTGTGGACCTCCATGGCTGCTTAGCTTTCTATTTGTGGAAAGCCAGCTCTTTTCTTTCCTTTCTTTCCTTCTGCTTCCTTGTTTCTTTCTTCCTTTCCTAGCTTAGGATCACAGAGTAGACTTGTGTTGGATCCTTTCCTGGCTATTTTGATGTTCCTAAATATGTTTATGTGTATGTGTGTTGATGTGGTGTGGTGAAGAAGTGAAGAGAGTCGAGAAAGGGATCAAAGAGAAATCGGGGCCAAGCTTCTACACAGACAGCCGCCCCTACGCCTGCACCAGGCCGCCCCTGCGCCTATCTGTGGCCGCCACTGCGCCTTGGGTGAGCCGCCCCGGTGTCTCACTCGGTCAGCTTGGAGTTCCTTGCTTTTGTTGGTACATTTAGGGCATACCTTGCTGGTATGTTTCCTTCCTTCCTTTCCTTTGGCCTTGGCTTAGATGTTGGCTAGGCTTGCTTCGTTAGGATGAGTGGTATGATAGAGATGTGCCTTAGGCACTTGTGTTTATGTTGAGGTTACACCTTAGGCATTTGTGAGCATGTTGTGATCTTGAGGTTTCGATTGAGGTTGTAGGTTCGTTATGGTTATGGAGACAAGTCTCCTAATCCTTGCAGTATGTGATGTTTTGTTCTTTGCTATTGCAAGCGTTGGTTTATTCCCCAAGGGGGACCTGTGACGTGGTATTGGATACGAGTGTTACAAGTAAGTCCATAGGACTTACTTAGCGTATGGTTGTTGATTTGTATGATTGTGATGGTTGTGTGTGTTCATATGATTGTGCATTTATAACCTAAACCGGACTAGGATGACCTTTTATTATATTAAATGGCCCAAGAGTATTAGAACGGGTCGTGACCACTTGCCTCCACCTACGGGTAGGAGGAGGTGCCGTGAAGATGATCTCAAAGGAGGGGACGAGTGATGATCACCCCCATGCAAAACTCATGTGTTACGTTGGATGGGACGGGGTTCTTGAGGCTCCGCGTGTTACAAAAGAAGTTGAATTAGTAATGGAATAACGTAATGAAAGATAATAAATGAATGTGTGTGTGACATTGCATGTATGAGATGTTGATGTGTGTTTGTGCTATTACCTTCATACTTATTCATTGTTGTAGCTAACGGTGTACACCGTATTGTAGATGATCTGTAGGTTAGGAAGACTGCAGAGTGAGCCATATGGTGTGACCAGCCGAGGATTCTATACATTAGGATGCGTGGGATATGGGATCTTTTGTATCAAATGTTTATGGTTGATGTTTTGGTACTCGGCTTTGTGTTAGTAAACTCTGTTGATGTATTATATGCAGCTTTCATGTATTTGGTTTTAATCTACTTGTGCCTTATTGTAAGATCCAGTGAACTTGTTGTCAGGCTAGGGTCAGAGTTGGTATCAGAGCCTTAGGTTGACAACAATGACACTTGCTATCTGCAATAAAGGTAGAGTGGATAAATAAACAGAACCCACATGGGGTCTGACTTTTCAAAAGGTTTTGGTTTTAAAGCGAGTACAGATGCTTTGGGATAGTATTTACAGAAGCCGTCACCCATTTGAGGATCTGGATAGTATAGATATATATATATATATATATATATATATATATATATATATATATATATATATATATATATATATATATATATCTATTGTCTCCTTGTCCATACCCCGCAGATGGCTCGGACTAGAGCTACTGTTGTAGACAGAGGTAGAGGTAGACCACCTCTTCCTCTAGGAGGGATAAGACAGGGACCAACTCCCGCTGCAGATCCACCAGGGGTGGAGGAGGCTGCTGAGGAGGTTGTTGAGAGTGCAGTCCGAGCTACGAGGAGTGGTGGGTCAAGGAGACAACAGACCCATCCAGTCCAGTCTGATGGCTCAAACTGTGTCTCCATGAGTGGACGAGAGTTCAGAGATTACCTCAGACATTTTGAGGAGGCCATTAGAGTAGGCAGACGAGCCTCATATCTACAAGGGCATGAGGGATCATCTAAGAGATCCCATGGAGCTACTCAGGTGCCAACTATGCCGGCACGTGCTGCTGAGGTTGCTCGAGTTGTAGAGGAGACTAGAGGGCCTCGACCAGATGCCTGGTTGAAGGCATTTCATCAGCAGGGAGTACCCCACTTCTTAGGAGAGATTGGGTTGCAGACTGAGGTTTGGATTGGGCATGTAGACCCGGCTTTAGAGTCTATTCGATGCCGTGAGGACAGACGGATAGAGCTAGTACAATCTCTATTCCGTGACTTGGCACACTAATGGTGGAGGATAGTCAAAGAACGAGTTACCAGCTATCAGAAGATGAGGACTTTGTTGAGGTAGCAGTTATGCCCTGCCTAATTGAGGAAGGAGAAGTTGCAGGACTTCGTGAAGGCGGACTTTGAGGACGTACCCATTACGGATGCTATTCACCGCTTCCAGACTGAGTTGGCACTGTTGGGTCCAGTTGCACCATTTGAGGACCAGCATGTGTATCTGTTCTCCCGTCGCCTGAGAGAGAGTACACGTTCATACATGGCAGAATTTCACTGTGAGTCCTTGACAAACTATCATGACCGGGCCTCTACCTATGAGAGGGAGAGAGCTAGCCAGAAAAAGACTTCTCAGACATGACAGTCTGAAAAGAGACAACACACAACACAGACTGGTCCAGGAGCATGTGGATACGGGCGAGGTCAGACTCAGGGCCGCTTGAGTGTTCCAGTGTCTGCACGGACTACTGATAGAGGCCGGGAGTGTTATAATTGCGGGGCCTATGTACATATGAGGGCTGATTGCCCGAGAGCACCGCTGACTTGCTTCTCATGTGGGAAGGCAGGACACAGAGCTACGTTTTGCCGTCAGGGCAAGGCGTCATCACAACAGGGTTCTTTCCCTACAGGTGCAGTAGGAGGTGGACAGATACCGCCTCAGCATCAGACATAGGGACAACAGAGAGTCCCAAACACACCTGCTACTCAGGGGTCAGCTCCAAGTTTGAGTAGAGGTAGAGGTAGAGAGGCGGGTACCAGTGATGCCCGAGGAGCTCGAGGACGTGTTTTTGAGCTGAGGAGTGTTGAGGATCCGCCATCACAAGTTGTTGCAGGTACCATTTTGTTACATGGTTTACATATTAGAGTTTTATTTGATACGGGTGCTACACATTCATTTATTTCTGCTGCATGTGTTGAGCGTTTGAGTTTGTCTACCATAGAGGGGACCCCCTTTACTATAGGGTGACCCGATGGTAGTAGGGTGAGAGGTACCCAGGAGATACGTAGTTGTCCCCTATGCTTGAGAACTCGTGTGTTACTTGTTGACTTCTTAGTCATGCCTCTGATGCATGTAGAAGTCATATTAGGTATGGATTGGATGCGTAGACACCATGCGGTGTTAGATGTGGGTCATAGAACTGTTACAGTCTCTAGCGACATAGGCCCGATAGAGGTCTTCCGGGGTTTAGACCTCGGGAAGATGGGATCAGTTATCAGTGGTGTACGAGCAGCTAGACTGATTGCACAGGGATGTGATGCCTTCTGGTGCTATGCCATGAAAGATGGAGAGAGTCCAGCTTTAGAGGACATACTAGTGGTCTGTGAGTTTACAGACGTGTTGGCAAAGCCGTCTAGCTTGCCACCTCATATGAGCGTAGATTTTGGCATTGACTTGGAGCCTGGCACGACACCTATCTCGAAGGCCCCATACCGTATGGCACCTGTCGAGATGTTGAAGCTGAAGAAGCAACTCGAGGAGTTGGCTGAGAAGGGCTTCATACGCCCTAGCATTTCACGATGGGGTGCTCCTGTCCTCTTCGTGCGGAAGAAGGACGAATCGTTGGGATTGTGTATAGACTACAGAGAGCTGAACAAGGTGACCATAAAGAGCAGGTATCCATTGCCTCGTATTGATGATCTACTTGATCAGCTTCAGGGAGTGACAATTTTCTCCCGGATTGACTTGCGTTCAGGATATCACCATCTGAGGGTGAGAGAGAAGGACGTGCATAAGATGGCATTTTGTACCCGTTATGGACACTACGATTTTGTAGTGATGCCATTTGGGCTGACGAATGCTCCATCAATCTTCATGGAGTTGATAAACAATATCTTCATCGACTTCCTGGAACAGTATGTGGTGGTCATCATTGATGACATTCTAGTGTACTCTCGTAGCAGAGAGGAGCATGTTGGACACTTCAGGATAATTTTGCAGATTTTGAGGGATAGAGAGTTGTATGCCAAGCTATCTAAGTGCGAGTTTTGGATGTCTGAGGTTGCATTTCTTGGACACATCGTCTCCGCCTACGGAATTATGGTTGATCCGGCGAAGATCGAGTCTGTTGCTGCATGGACGACACCGACGAACGTCAAGGAAATGCGTAGCTTTCTTGGCCTAGCCGGTTACTACAGACGCTTTGTGGAGGGATTTTCTGTGATCGCCCGTCAACTGACGAGTCTTCTAAGGAAGACTACCAGATTTGTGTGGACCGACCAGTGTGCTCAGAGTTTTGAGGAGTTGAAGAGGCATTTATCTTCTGCTCCTGTCTTGGCACAGCCAGAGGGTTCTGATGATTTTGCGGTCTATAGTGATGCATCCAAGATGGGCTTGGGATGTGTACTGATATCGAGAGGCAGAGTGATTGCATATGCATCTCGACAGCTGAAGACGTAGTAGGATAACTACCCGACTCATGATCTGGAGTTGGCAGCGGTAGTTCATGCTTTGAAGATCTGGAGACATTACTTGTATGGTGCTACATGTCAGATCTTCACAGACCATAAGAGTCTGAAGTCCATTTTTACGCAGCGGGAATTGAATAACCGCCGGCGTCGGTGGCTTGAGTAAATCAAGGACTTTGACCTTGAGATTTTGTTGCATCTTGGCAATGCGAATGTTGTAGGTGACGCCTTGAACAGGAAGATGCCTCGAGAGAAGGCGATTGCCAAACTTACTGTACAGTCTTAGCTTCAGAGGGATCTAGCCTGGCTAGAGATGGACATCCAGTTTCTTGATGAGGATGCCTAGTTGTTTGCTTTAGAGGTCTTACCTGGTCTGTTGGATGAGATCCAACGGAAGCAGGACCTGCCCGACCCAGATGAGGATTGGAGAGAGGATATCTCGTGGAGAGGCATCACATTTTCCATTGGAGCTGATGGAGTGATGAGACGACATGATCACATCTGTGTTCCTATTGATGCAGAGTTGAGACAGAGGATCTTACAAGAGGCTCACTGTACACCTTACTCTGTACATCCAGGTATGAGGAAGATGTACCATGATGTGAGACGTTCATACTGGTGGGGAGGGCTGAAGCCCGACGTAGCCAGATTTGTAGCTCAGTGTGCGACTTGTCAACACGTCAAGATAAAGCATTTCAGACTTGGAGGTGAGCTTCATCCACTACCAGTGCCGCAGTGGAAGTGGGAGGACGTCTCCATGGATTTTGTGATCGGGTTAAGGACCAATAGGAGCTTTGATGCCATTTGGGTGATCGTTGACAAACTGACGAAGACACCACGTTTCATTCCCATCAGAGAGACGTGGCGAGTGAGCAGATTAGCTGAGGAATACACTAGACAAATAGTGAGACTCCATGGTGTACCGAGGACGATCATATCTGATCATGATGGACGATTTACATCGAGGTTCTAGCAACAGATTCAGACTGCTTTGGGACGAGTCTAAACTTTACGACTGCGTTTCACCCCCAGACAGATGGTCAGTCGGAAAGGACCATCCAGACCTTAGAGGACATGCTACGAGCCTGTGTGTTGGATTGCGGACATGGATGGTTTGATTACCTCCCACTCATTGAGTTCTCATACAACAACAGCTGGCAAGCATCTATTAGGATGACTCCTTATGAGGCATTATATGGACGTAGGTGCCGCACACCTTTATGTTGGGATGAGCCTAGCAGTATCAGTGGGATAGCGCCAGAGCAGATTCAGGATTATATGGCTCGAGTAGCACTGATCAGGGAGATGATGTTGGTTGCACAGAGTCGCCAAAAGTCGTATGCAGATAGGAGGCGTCGACCTCTAGAGTTCAGGGTAGGAGCTCATGTCTGGTTGAGAGAATCTCCGACGCGAGGCGTTAGACGTTTTGGCATAAAGGGGAAGTTGAGTCCCTAATATGTCGGTCCTTTTGAGATACTAGATAGAGTCGGGAGGGCAGCCTATAGATTAGCATTGCCTCTGAGGTTAGATGGTGTTCATCTTGTGTTTCATGTGTCTCAGCTGACGGAGTATATACCAGATCCAAAGCACATCGTGAGTTATGATGATCTGGTAGTTGAGCCGGACCACACGTTTGCAGAGCACCTTATTGCAGTCCTAGAGCGAGGTGTGAGACACCTGCGTTCGAAGGACATTCCTATGCTGAGGATACAGTGGTCTAGACGAGGACCTCATGAGGCTACCTGGGAGACAAAGGATAGTATCCAGAGGAACTATCCAGAGTTCTACGCCAAGATAGATGTACCAGTAGGATCCACGAGTAGATCTTAGTGCCTTCTTGGTGAGTGCATGTTATGCTATGTGCTTATGTGATATGTTGTGCTTTTCGTGCTAGTTGTGTGTGCATATGATCCGCTAGATCTTGTTTGCTAGCACGAGATAGGTATAGTTGGAGATGGTTATTTCCTCCATGTTATGGTGTGTGTGTTAGAAATAGATGGAGATGGTTCTTTTCTCCATGCTATCGTTGATGGACATAGTGTGAGTGGAGACGGTTTTCCTCCACGTAGTTGTGATATGTGTACGTTTTGGCTGGAGACGGTTTTCCTCCATGCCAGTGTGATGTGGTTAGTGTTTGGCTAGAGATGATCTTCCTCCAGGCCTTGTTGAGAGTTGATGATAGTGCTCAGAGTTATACCTCGGCTTATGGGTCCGAGAGGTTTGGTATCTTGCAAGTTTCAAGACGAAACTTGTTTTTAGGGGGGTGTGATTGAGGTCGTAGGTTTTTTATGGTTATGGAGACGAGTCTCCTAACCCTTGCAGTATGTGATGTTGTGTGCCTTGCTATTGCAGGCATTGGTTTATTCCCCAAGGGGGGGCTGTGACGTGGTATTAGATACGAGTGTTACAGGTAAGTCCATAGGACTCACTTAGCGCACGATTGTGGATTTGTATGATTGTGATGGTTGTGTGTGTTCATATGATTGTGCATTTATAACCTAAACCGGACTAGGATGAACTTTTATTATATTAAATGGCCCAAGTGTATTATAACGGGTCGTGACCACTTGCCTCCGGCTGCGGGTAGGAGGAGGTGCCGTGAAGATGATCTCAAAGGAGGGGACGAGTGATGATCACCCCCATGCAAAACTCATGTGTTACGTTGGATGGGACGGGGTTCTTGAGGCTCCTCGTGTTACAAAAGAAGTTGAATTAGTAATGGAATAACGTAATGAAAGATAATAAATGAATGTGTGTGTGGCATTAAATGTATGAGATGTTAATGTGTGTTTGTGATATTACCTTCATACTTATTCATTGTTGTAGCTAACGGTGTATACCGTGTTGTAGATGATCTACAGGTTAGGAAGACTGCAGAGTGAGCCATATGGTGTGACCAGCCGAGGACTTCTGTACATTAGGATGCGTGGTATATGGGATCTTTTGTATCAGATGTTTATGGTTGATGTTTTGGTACTCGGCTTTGTGTTAGTAAACTCTGATGATGTATTATATACAACCTTCATGTATTTGGTTTTAATCTACTTGTGCCTTATTGTAAGATCCAGTGAACTTGTTGTCAGGCTAGGGTCAGGATCCATTGTGAGATCCTAGCCCAATGTCGCACTACGGGTCCCGAGGATTTGGGGTGTTATAGGCAACCCACCCGGCATCTTACTAAGGAGGAGGTTTCAACATCTCACCAAAAATAAAGGACACAAAAACTTTTCCAATTATTATCAACTCTCACTTATTTTTCTATGAACCAAGCAAGCCTTTAAATAGGAAAAATAATGGTAGCTAAAATATCAAAAACAAGGCCAAAAGTCAAAATAAATTATAGGCCTTAAAGATCCACATAATGAGGCATTGGTTTTGGACTCTTCACATTGTGTCCATAAATCCAACTGCTGAAAGAACTGCATTTACGACCCATCTCTTGGACGCATATGTTGTTGTAATCTTCATAAATATTTTATCCATTTAAATCAGCTTTCAAACAAGTATCTAGGGATCTTCATTGGATAAATGAAGCATTCTTTATGTCCAAAATACTAAAGGGTCTACTGAAGAGGATTCGGGGTATTATGTGTTGAACAACTTCTATTTTGAGCATATTTAACTTTTCATTAGATGAAACACTTACAACATTAGTTGTAGAGATTGAAGTTGTCGTTCTAAACCATCTTGAATCGCCTCAAATAGACTTCGAAATAAGAAGATAAGAACATTACATTGTAGTTAAGCCATTTGCATCGGTTCCCCATATCACATCATCCTCTCCACCTTTTAAAATGGTTTTTCCTCAAATCTTCATGCCTCTTATTGACTTACATCGAATAAGGATCTGATATGAAATGATACGCCCCAGCCAAAGGATCCAACGATGCAAGATAAACGAAAAACTAAAGAAAACATACACATGTGTTTTGGATTGTGATAATTGAAAATAAAGTACAAGATATGTATTGCTAGAACTTCAAGCATCTCACCATCCACTCTACAATACTCGCATCAACTCTCACAAGCCTCTCACCTATGAGAACTAATGTCTTCTGCCTCGCATCTCACAAGGGAACCCAGCCGGCATCTCACTAAGGAGGAGGGTTCGGCATCTCACCAAAAATAAAGGACACAAAAACTTTTCCAAATATTATCAACTCTCACTTATTTTTCTATGAACCAAGCAAGCCTTTAAATAGGAAAAATAATGGTAGCTAAAATATCAAAAACAAGGCCAAAAGTCAAAATAAATTATAGGCCTTAAAGATCCACATAATGAGGCATTGGTTTTCGACTCTTCACATTGTGTCCATAAATCCAACTGCTGAAAGAACTGCATTTACGACCCATCTCTTGGACACATATGTTCTTCTAATCTTCATAAATATTGTAGCCATTTAAATCAGCTTTCCAACAAGTATTTAGGGATCTTCATTGGATAAATTTAGCATTCTTTATGTCCAAAATACTAAAGGGTCTACTGAAGAGGATTCGGGGTATTATGTGTTGAACAACTTCTATTTTGAGCATGTCTAATTTTTCATTAGATGAACCACTTAAAACATTAGTTGTAGAGATTGAAGTTGTCGTTCTAAACTATCTTGAGTCGCCTCAAATGGACTTCAAAATAAGAATTGTGGAAAATCCAACCCTTTATATAGGAAAACTATCTTCCAAAGATAAAATATATTGAAAAGATATTATCCTAATATAATATATCTTAATTCTAAAATAGATATCCAAAATATATAATCTTCCTTCCAGAAATCCAGCCCAAAAATATAAGATCTCTCCTTCCAAAAATAAAAGATCTCAGCCAAGAATAAACGATCTCGCCGCGTCAGAGTATTCGCCTCGGTCGAGACGCTCCTCTAGATCACCTCGGTCGAGATGACACTGTCGTCAACCGAGGTGACTCTCAACTGAATGTGAAATCTCTTAAATCTGGTCCAAAGTGAATCTTTAATCCAATTCCATGCTTCTTGGATTCTTCCTTAAGCTCCTGAATGTAGCTCTAATGACTCCTTAGCTCCTTTAGCTCCATTTTGATGCAAAACGTGCTATTTCACCTACGATTACAACGAAACTTGGTGTAGACCTCAATTCCCGCAAAGGTAGATGAAACGACGATATAATCACATAATATACATTCAAACATGCAGATTATTGAAGATAAAACGTCTAAACAGGTCCCAAAATATAGACTATAATTCATGCTATCAAAATACCCCATACTTGTCTCTTGCTTGTCCCCAAGCAAGTTCCAAATCTTAGATACCAGATAGAATGGATTATAAGTCATAAAGATCAATGAAAAGTATTTCAAAAGATTTTAGTGGTGTGCTCCACTCATGGATCACTGTAAGAGAATGCTTCGTGGCAATTAAAATCAAAATATGATCAAAACATTTTATAAATATAAGAAAGTTGTTCATCTTTGCATAAAATCATAAAATGCAAAATAAATCATAATTATCGAAATTAATCATGTATAATCTAGTTTAAACCACCAAGTCAATCAACAAGCTCGAGGTCTCAAGGGCTTTTCAAGACAAGGTCAAGAAACGTGTGAGGGTGGGATGTATATAGGGAATGTGGTGCTAGAATCCGGGAAAAGGGATCTTGACTTCACTTCCTTTTGAACTTCAACATCTTCCACCAATAAGCTTTGCTTATTTTTACTTTTTTACTTTTTGGGATGCATGGACAGAGATGCATAATATCCGAAGCCTATGAGATCAGCAATCTTTAAATTTATAACCCTAGATTCCAAATAAAATATATCTCAGCCAAATAAAATATATCTCTACGCGTCAGGGTATTCGCCTCGGTCGAGACGCTCCTCTAGATCACCTCGGTCGAGATGACACTGTGGTCAACCGAGATGATTCTCAACTGAATGTGAAATCTCTTAAATCTGGTCCACAGTGAAGCTTTAATCCAATTCCATGCTTCCTGGATTCTTCCTTAAGCTCTAGAATGTAGCTCCAATGACTCCTTAGCTCCTTTAGCTCCATTTTGATGCAAAACGTGCTATTTCACCTACAATTACAACGAAACTTGGTGTAGACCTCGATCCCCGCAAAGGTAGATAAAACGACGATATAATCACATAATATACATTCAAACATGCAGATTATTGAAGATAAAACGTCTAAACTGGTTCCAAAATATAGACTATAATTCATGCTATCAAAATACCCCATACTTGTCCCTTGCTTGTCCCCAAGCAAGTTCCAAATCTTAAGTACAAGATAGAATGAATTATAAGTCATAAAGATCAATGAAAAGTATTTCAAAACATTTTTGGTGGTGTGCTCCAATCATAGATCACTCTAAGAGAATGCTTCATGGAAATTAAAATCAAAATATGATCAAAACATTTTATAAATATAAGAAAGTTGCTCATCTTTGCATAAAATCATAGAATACATAATAAATCATAATTATCGAAATTAATCATGTATAATCCAGTTTAAACCATCAAGTCAATCTACAAGCTCGAGGTCTCAAGGGCTTTCCAAAAGAGAAGTCAAGAAACGTGTGAGGGTGGGATGTATATAGGGAATGTGGTGCTAGAATCCGGGAAAAGGATCTTTACTTCACTTCCTTTGAACTTCAACATCTTCCACCAATAAGCTTTGCTTATTTTTACTTTTTACTTTACTTTTTGGGATGCATGGACAGAGGTGCACAATAACCGAAGCCTAGGAGATAAGCAATCATTAATTTCTCGAGATGCCTCAAACCCTTGATACACATACCATGACCCGTTAGGAATATCGCTCAATCCGACTTTGGCATGACACAAACACCCGTCTATGTGAATGGTGCCGAGTTACTCATCATCATGATTGACTTCCCCAAACCTATTTGTTTCTTTCTAACTTCCAACCAACATCTCAACTTTTATTTTACTTGCTTGCTTCCAAATTCCCGGATAGGTAAAGGGAGGCAAATATGTATATGAGGGGCTAAGCATGATCAAGAAGAAGAAGAAGAGAAGAGAATGAATTGCCTTAATCATCCCAGGAAGAAAGTGATAGAACTCATCATGTGGTGTCAACCTTCAAATTCAACATAATTTTGATAGAAACAAAGTATTAAACATGCCAAAATTTCAAACAAAGCATTTTGCAACTTAAATATATCATAAAACCTTTCAAACATATAAAGATTTCAAAACCAGTCAGCAAACAAAATCATCACTGAGGTCATATCTAGATAAGAAGCACAAAAATCGTTTCGAAAACTTTCAGTTAAACCACCTCGGTCGAGATGTTCTAAGTCAACCGAGGTACTGCACCTCGATTTGTCAGAGTCACTGCGGTCGAGGTCAAAAAAAATTTTTCTTAAACCAGTTTTTGACGTTTTTCTCAAACAAATAACCTGTATGCATGCATGTAGTCTCAGATAAGCATATAGAGCAGGATAAAATCATAAATATCCATCAAGAGTCATACAATCATCCACATAAGTCAAATAATACATATCCGCATACCCCATACTTGGGACACATTGTCCCAATGGGTCAACATAAGTCTAAAGAAACAGAGTACTCACCGGACAACGCTGAGCTGCATAATAAATAAATAAAGAAATCCTGCAAGCCCTAATCCCAATCCGGTGGTGGTGGTGGTGGCACGTACGGGTACTAAGATGGGCCAAACGGGTAGCCCATGACCTGTTGAAACTGAATCTCAGCCATCCTGCGCTGGTAGTGTTGGCTCTCCCGTATCTCCCTCATCTCTAGGGATAAGGCGGCATAGGAGTCTATCATCTGATCCGTCAAATCATCAATCCGGCGGTGAGTGACTGGATCCCTCTGCCTGCGTCACTCCGAAGTCAAGAACTCCTCCAGTAACCATACAATATAGACTCATCAATTCCCCTGTCTAATCTTCTGGGGCGTCTTAGTACGCGCCAGAAGTGTCTCGCTAAAGATCCGGTGGGCTAATCTGAAGGCGAGGTGGAAGATAATCTGCTCCATGGAATCTCCAGGTCTCCACCTATCAGCATGCTCAACCACGTGAGTTATCTGTCTCTAAAACTCTCGAGCCACGGCTCGATAAGGAAAGTCAGAAACTGTAGGGTCCGGGAAGCCGAAGATGTCCCTCCAATGGTCCATCGGAACTAAGTAGTTCCGGTTCATCAACCGGTACTTGATGGACCGCTCTGTAGGCAGGTAGGTCACGGAGCTCACAAACTCCAAGGTGGGCTCGAGGTAGGCTGGAGCTCTAATCTCACTAAACTGCTCCAATCCCACCATAGCTATCATCCGCCTCAGATTATCATCCACGTAGAGGCAGTCGAATGCAGAAATATCTAAAAATCGTGGTGCAACCACTGGACGTGCACAATACGGTCATAACCGACCTGGTGACGCTCGTGGATCACCGGTATGGATCGACGAGAAGAAGAAGAAGGAGAGGGAGAGGATCTATCTCTCAGAACCAGCTGTCTGTCAGAACTCATCTTTCTCTCTCTCTGTCAGACCACCTCGGTTGCCCTGGCAACTCTCAAGAACACCTCGGCCGAGGCACAGGTCTGTTGTTCGATCGAAACTCTTAGAAATCCAGTTCTTTTCCCCCGATATCACTACCAATGGTTCCTATGGGGTACTTAATCCTTTTCCAGCACAATGCAATGGCAACCAAAGCCCAAATTGATCGAAAATAGTGGAAGAAGAGGGAGTTAGGGTTTTTTTTGAATTACCCCAGATTTGGCCGATTTGGAGCGTTTTTGTTGCAGATTGTCGCTTGCAAACCGATCCTCTACCCTTTCCTTGCAGTTTGGAAGCAAGAATCGTTGAAAATGATCGAAGATTGGAGAATGAGGTGATTTGGGGTGCCGTGGTCGAGAAGGTGAGAGAGGGAAGAGAGATAAATCTCAGCCCCCTTTTATACCCTTTTCTAGAACTACTGTCACCTCGGTCGAGATGGTCTCGACTGGACCGAGGTGGTACTGACCGAGGTGGATCTTCAGTGACCCTAGTCGCCTCGGTTGCTCAAGAATCATCTCGGTCGAGGTGTTGTGACAACAACCGAGATGTGTCTCAGTCTAACTCCGTCTTCTCAAATTCTCGAACTTTTGTCCTTCCAGTGTTACTCCTGGGTTGTATTCCTTCCTTAGATGTCACCTGTTGTCTGTCCAAGACGCCAAAAACAAAGCAAAGCAAAAGCAAACTATCTAAAGCTAGACTAGAAAAAGGGAAAAGAAAGCAATACCTTGGGTTGCCTCCCAAGAAGCGCTTGATTTAAGGTCGCTAGCTGGACCGTACGGTGTCCTCAAACATGTTGGGAGGTATCTTCACCCCATACTTCACCTTCATCATGGGGTGAGATAACGAAGTCTATCAAACGTTCCAGCAAGTGCAAGTGCTCATCGGGGAATGAATCATCTATGGGTGGTTCGTTCTTCTCGCGTGAAGATGGAGGTAGCCGGCTAAGGTGATCCGCAACATAGTTTTCGGATCCCTTCTTATCGCGGATCTCTAGGTCAAACTCTTGAAGCAAGAGAATCCATCGAATAAGACGTGGCTTGGCATCCTTCTTAGCAAGCAAGTAACGAATAGTTGCATGGTTAGTGTAAACAATAACTTTCGCCCCCACTAAGTAGGACCGAAATTTCTCAAAAGCATATACAACTGCCAATAGCTCCTTTTCGGTGGTGGCGTAGTTTCGTTGGGCTTCCTCCAACGTCTTACTAGCATAGTAAATGGAGGTGGTCCGGCCATCCTTCTTTTGTCCAAGCACCGCTCCTACTGCCACATCACTCGCATCGCACATGATCTCAAAGGGCAAGGTCCAATCCGGAGGTTGGATAATGGGAGCGGAGATCAACGCTTCCTTAATCCTGTAGAATGCATCGAGACACTCCTGCGAAAACTCAAAAACAACATCTTTATTCAAGAGGTTAGTTAGTGGTTTAGAGATCTTCGAGAAGTCCTTGATGAATCTACTATAGAACCCTGCATGTCGGAGAAAACTCCGCACTCCCTTAACAAAACAAGGGGGAGGAAGTTTCTCAATAGTCTCAATAGCTCGATCGACTTCAATACCTCGATTAGATACGAGGTGTCCTAGCATGATGCCTTCATTAACCATAAAGTAACACTTCTCCCAATTTAAGACAAGATTAGTGTCTTCATATCTTTGTAGCACTGGAGAAAGGTTAGATAGGCAATCATTAAAAGAAGAACCATATACTGAAAAATCATCCATAAATACCTCCATGATTTCCTCTATATACTCGGAAAAGATAGCCATCATGCATCGCTGGAAGGTAGCGGGTGCATTACATAATTCAAATGGCATCCTCCTATAAACGAATGTCTCCCATGTACAAGTGAAAGTGGTCTTCTCTTGATCTTCCGGATGGATAGGAATCTAAAAGAAGCCACTATAGCCATCTAAATAGCAAAAATTTGAATGTTGGGCCAACCGTTCGAGCATTTGATCGATGAAGGGAAGTGGAAAATCGTCCTTCCGAGTGGCCACGTTCAGCTTCCTATAGTCGATGCACACCCTTCAGCCCGTGACGGTCCTAGTTGGGATTAACTCGTTGTTCTTATTCGTCACAACGGTCATCCCTCCTTTCTTCAGAACCACATGCACCGGACTCACCCACTTGTTGTCCGAGATAGGAAATATGATACCTGCATCCAACAACTTAAGAATTTTTTTCTTCACAACCTCTTTCATGATCGGATTTAGCAGTCTTTGAGGTTCCCGTGAAGTCTTATGATCGTCCTCCATTAGTATTCTATGCATGCAGAAAGAAGGCTTAATGCCAATAAGATCATTGATAGTATAACCCAAAGCCTTTTGATGCTTCCTCAGGACATGCATTAGTTTAGATAATTCAGATTCGGAGAGGGAAGAATTAACGATGACGGGATAAGTGGAATCCGGTCCAAGAAAAGCATACCTCAAGTGACTTGGGAGTTGTTTAAGCTCCACAACTGGGGGTGCTTTCTGAGGTGGATCTTTGCTTCCTCCTTCCAGTGGAGTAGATCGAAGAATTGGACTTCCAGAAGTCTCAGTTGACATCATCTCGCTTTCGACCTCGGTCGAGGTCCAGAGAGGGTGACCAAGATGTTCTTCAGTCAAGAACACCTCGCTTGGTCCAGAAGGTGCCTCGGTCGAGGTACTGCAACTGGGACCGAAACTGGAGATTTTCTTCTCCTGGATTAGCCCTTCAAATTTAGCTCCTGGATCTTCTTCCAGCGCCTTTAAGCTCCGTATATCTGCATCACAAGAAACATCTATACCTTCCTCCATTAAGCTAAAACTAATAACTCTCTCAAGTGGATCATTAATAAGGATAGAGCTCACCAATTCTCTTGATTCTTCTTCATCATAGATGTTGAAGATATCATCTTCTAGCTGCTCTCCCTCCATTGCCGCAAGCAATGCAAACTCAAATTGATCACCGCCAATGTTGAATTGCAACTTGGCGTTCTTACAATCCACATTGCAACCCGAAGTTGCTAGAAATGGTCTCCCGAGAATGATAGGAACGGGGTAATCTGCGGGAATATCAAGCACAACAAAGTCTATAGGTAAATAGAAGTTACCTAACTAAACCGGAACGTCTTCCAAAATGCCCACGGGATGGGTAATGGAGCGGTCCGCCATGTACAACCGTATCTTCACCGGCTTGGGCTCTCCAAGTCCGATCCTAACACATAGCTCCAGCGGGATGATGCTCACGCTGGCTCCTAGATCACACAATGCCTCACAAGTGACATCCCCGACTTGAATGGGAATGCAAAATGAGCCGGGATCTCTTAATTTGGGCGGCATCTTCTCCTTCATGATTTGAATAAGCTCCGAGGATTTAGATGTCATCCTTACTTCACCAAAATCTTCCACCTTCCTCTTCCTCGATAGAATCTCTTTTAATAACTTTCCATATGCGGGCATCCCTAGAATAGCATCAAGGAAAGGGATATTAATATGTAGTTTATTCATCAAGTCAAGGAACTTACCAAAATGCTTGTCTAGATGTGCTTTGGCCCTTGACTGGGGGAATGGAAGTGGTGGTTTATATGCAGGAGGTGGAGCATAAACTTCAGTTTTGTCCGACGCTCTCTGAGGTTCGACCTCGGTTGGCATCTCGGCCGAAGTTTTCTTCGACTGTGCCTGGACCGAGGTGTTCTTCGTTTGTATTGGCATCGACCGAGGCACTGGATCTGCAGTTTTCAGTCCACTTCTCGTCGTTATTGCCATGATTTGTCCCTTGGGGTTGCTTTCCATCCTTGCTGGAAGCTTTCCTGGATCTCTTGGCGCTTCATTCGCCTTTGTGCCTTCGAAAATGAAGTCATGGATGTCTCCATAGAGTTGAGCTTGATCAAGATGGCCTCTAGCACCGCATCTTTCTTTTCTGATTGGGACGAACTTGATCCAGGCTCCTGGCTCTTCAATGGAGTAGAAGAAGAAGAAGAAGAAGAAGAAGAAGAGAGGAAAGGATTAGAGGAGTTATTCGAATTGGAGTTAGAGTAAGGGTTACCCGAATTTTGGTTGTTTGTCCTCCAATTGTTGTTGTTGGATCCTCTATTGTTGTTGTAGTTGTTGTTCTGGGAACCGTTGTTGTTGTTCCTTGAACCTTGATATCCTTCATCTTCTTTCTTGGTTTGAGCAACCAAAAGTTCCTTCAATTATTTCACATCATTCTTCAAAGAGGTGAGTTGATCATTGTTTGGTGGAGCTTCTTGAATGTTAACTGTTTTAACTCCACCTTCAGCTCCTTGGTGGGAGTATTTCTCCATGTGCAAAGCTTGTTTCTCTACGAAATCCCAAGCTTCGTCAATCGGCATGTCCATGAACGTGCCGGTGGATAGTAGTTGGAGGTTGAACTGGGTGTTTCCGTCCAGTCCCTTGAAGTATATCTCCAACAACTCTATCTTTGGAATCCCATGATGTGGGCAATCCAAAAGGATGTCTTTAAATCTCTCCCATGACTTGGGCAAACTCTCCTTGTCCTTCATGATGAATGCATTGATTTTCCCTCTCATTTCAGCGGTCTTTGAGGGGGGAAAGAATTTAGTCAGGAACTCTGTCGTCATCTCCTCCCAAGTGTTAATTTTTCCTGGAGGGAGAGATTGATACCATGTAAGCGCCCTATCTTTCAAAGAGAAGTAGAAAGGCCTTAGCTTGTAATTGTTGTTTTCCAGCTTTGAAGGTCTCAAGGTCTCTATCAAGATCTCATAGTTTTCTAGATGTTGATGCGGAGACTCCCTCTCTAGCCCTCCAAACTGGCATTGGCGAATCATGGAAAGAACTTGCGGTCGAAGCTCATAATCATGGTCCGCTGGATCACCTAGGTTGACTCCTGGACGCCTCAGTTGCTGGTTGGGGTCCATCCTCTGCCCTAAGGTCTGTGGAATGCCTGCAAAAAGAGCATCTCGGACTGGCATCCGAGGTGGAAGTATCTCGGCCGGGGCAGCAGGAACTAGGTCCTGCCTCGGTCAAGGAGCTAGAGCTGGTCGATGTAGATATTGGTCCCGTAAAGTCGTCATATCTGCTTCGATTGCTTCCGTCCTTGCGTGAGTTTCCTCCTTTTCCAGTCGTAATTCTTCTTTGCTGAGGCGTATTTGTTCCAATGCCTCCTTCATTTCGGCCTCAAGATTGCTATTCTCTTGATTGATGTTCGCCACTTAGCGTGCGTGCAAATAAGCTTTAAATTTATAAAACTAGAATCAAGCAAGTGAACCCACAGTGTACGGATTGACGTAGTTAAGCAAGAATTCCAGAGTATCGAACACAGGGATTTGGGGGAATAAATTCAATTGTAAAGTTGTCAAGCAAGTAAAAGAGTAAAGCTTTGCAAATATATTGGGAAAACAGCAACCTTAAAGATCCAGGTATCTAATTGTGGCAATCGATTCAAGATATACTAAAGAGTTAAGGACAGAGTTAAGAGTTGCAAAGGTATGCTAAGGTAAAGTAATGTACGGTGAAATTCCAAGACTTTATATGACTTATCTAAAGACACTCTCTATAAAGGTTGTTGAGGCTTTAGTATAGAAAGGATCTAAAAACAAGAATTAATCTCAAATACCCAAACTTGTAACCCAGGGATCAAGACTAACTAAACCGATTAAGGTTGTGACACTCGAAATCGAAGTAGAGGTTATTGAGGCTTCACTACTACTTAGAAAAGGCAAATCAAGACTAAGTTAAAGCTAATCTTTAACTTTGGATCAAAGTAAAAGCAAAGTTCGTAAACTAGGGTAAATCACGGGCAAATCTTGAGTTCCACGGCCGTGGAAGCTCAAGAACAGACCGTGATCTTGGTTCGTCGGCGAAATCTCTCTAACTCTCAGGGTCCAATCAAATTACGATCGATCTATCATCATCTAAGCCACAACTATCAACCCTTCACCTTAGAATTGCTAAAGGGTTTTAGCCAATAATCTTCATTGTAAAATCAAATATCAAATATGAAAGGGAGAAAAGGTAAAACCTTGAAATCTCAATAACAAACACAAAACCAATGTCAAATAAGGATAGAATAATAATCTCTCACAAATCTCAATGAACAAAGAAGAACGGGATGTCAATCCGCCTTCAAATGAAACCCTAAAATCTTCCAACTTCGCAAAAAGGGAAGTGCGTCTTTCCCAAAGCTTCCTTCAAAATCTCTTCCTTTCGTAGGGCGTCCCCAGCGTCCAAGTCTTGTAGTCTCCCTTTGGAGAACTTGACTCCTTCTAGTCTCCCTTTGGAGAAATTGACTCCTTCTAGTCTCCCTTTGGAAAAATTGACTCCTTTTGGTCTCCCTTTGGAGAAATTGACTCCCCTTCAATGAAGGCTCTCGAATATTTGTAGGGATAAAACTAGGGTTTAACGATGAAACCCTAAATATTTGGGTTGAAAACAAGTCGAGCCGCTGGTATTAGAAAATACTCTGGGCCGCGTCAGACGGTTTCAGAGAATACTTTGGCGCGTCTGACGATATCAGAAGATACTTTGGGCTCGTCTGACGGTATCAGAAGATACTTTGGGCTCGTATGACGGTATCAGAAGATACTTTGGGCTCGTCCTAACTTCTTTTTATTGCTCCATTTTGTCTTGCTTTAAGACTTAATCCTTAAATATGTTATTTTGCTCCATAATTCGCCAAATTGTCTACAAATGCAATAAAACTCTGTGTGGACCTCTATTCTTGCAAAGTAGGTAAATATAACCATAAATGCCACGAATATATGTCTATGCATGCAAAATCAAGGAAAAATCTATATAAATACATGCCTAAAAATAGGTCATAATTCATGTCATCAAAATACCCCATACTTGCCTCTTGCTTGTCGCCAAGCAAGGTTCAAACTTAACATACAAGATGATATGGATTATGAATATGCAAAAATAAAGAAAAACCACAATATTTTGGTTGTGCTTCTATTCATAGATCACCCTCAAATGGTTGCTTCATAGCTAATGAAGATCATCATATGATCAAAAAGAATTATATCATGAAAAGGATAATCACACTTTGCAAGAAAATCATAACATGCATCATAACTTGCAATATATCAAAATCAATCATGAGGAATTCAATTTAGACCACAAAGCCAAACAACATACTCAAAGATCTTAAAGATCTTTCAAACAAAGGTCTAGAATGCGGAAAGGAGGGAAACTTATAAGGGATGTGGTGCATGAATCCGGGAAAAGGAATAACCCAACTCTTTTACTTTTTCTTTCAATTATGCAACAACATCAACTTAGATCTTTGCTCTTTTCTTTTTCGCAATATTTTTTTTTTGACTTTACTTTTGGAAATATGGACAGCGGTGCACAAAAACCGAAGCCTAGGAGATTGGCGTTTCTCAATTTCGAGATGCCTCAAACCCTTGATGCACATACCATAATCCGTTAGGAATATCGCTCAATCCGACTTTGGTAAAACATAAACACCCGGCTATGTGAATGGTGCCGAGTTACTCATCATCATGATTGACTTCCCCAAACCTAGAATTTCTATTCTTTGAATGCAAAATTTTGCTTTCATGGCCCTCCCACATCAAACATGCCAAATACCAACTCCTCCAAATTCCCGGATAGATAAGGGAGGCAATTACTTTTATTGAGGGGCTAAATGAATAAGGAAAGAAGTAAGAAAAATCGAGGTGCCTTAATCATTTCAATAAGAAGTGTAAGAACTTATATGCGGTTTCAACCTTCAACACTCAACATGATTTAGAATGAAAGCGAATTATCAAACATGCATGAAATTCTAACAAAGTATTCAAATCCCACATATATCATAAATCAATTCAAACATATAAGAATCATCATAGTTATTCCACTAAACAAATGTTATCATAGAGATCATATCCATCCTAGAAGCACAAAACTTTTAAAAATTTTCAAAATCATATGATGCAAGACATAAAACATGCAACTGGTATTGCAAATACCTCCACCTCATACTTAAAACTCACATTGTCCCCAATGTGAACAAAAGAAAAGATGGAAAAGGATACTCACAATGTAAGATGGCGACTTAGGCAAGGCGAATCATCAATCTGGCGGCGGTGATGGGAATCTATAGAAGCTCAATAGGAAATTCCAAATACTCCAATCGACGTCAAAGAATGAACAAGGGGAACGTCTTTCCGCCGAAAATTTTTCGGAAAAAGTGAAAAAAAAAAAAATTCGGTCGGGAATTTCCACGGCCGTGGTTTTGGCCGTGGAACTTTCTATTGCTCTCCAAAATCACTTTCCACGGTCGTGGTTTAGGTCGTGGAACTCTCTGATTGTGCCAAAAATCCAAGTTTCGTCATTCTTTTCGACTTTTCTCATCTTCTCTTGCTTATTCCTTATTCCTAACATCCAAAAACACAAACATACCGGAAGGTATCGAAGAAAAACAAACAAAAACAACTACTCTAATCTAATTTAAGAAAAGAAAAGGGGGAAGGATGCATTACCTTGGGTTGCCTCCCAAGAAGCGCTTGGTTTAACGTCGCTAGTTGGACCTATGTCCATAGATGACTCAATGCACCTTGAACATCTTGGATTGCTCTTCAAATCCATCATAGAGCTCTTCCAAGAAATCTCCAGTTCCTAATTTCACCGGCAAATGGTAAGATCTCCCACGTACAAGCTTGTACGGGTTGATTTTCACCGGCATCCTCCTAGCTTTTATGCGTTCTAATGGGACATAATTCAACCTTGTGTTCGCTCCAAACGGTGTGTGCAAGCTTTAAATTTATAACCCTAGACTTAAGCTTAAAACAAGGATGCGAACCCGCAGTGTACGGGTCAATCGTAGTAAAAGCAAGAAAATTCCAGGGGTCGATCACAGGGACTCGGTGAAACAAAGTCAATACGGTGTGCTTATGTCAATACTAACCACAAGAGCAATTAACACAATCAAAGATGAATAAGAAGTCAATAAAGCAAACATGCAATTCTAGGGATTAAAGCATCTAGTTGTGGTTCCAACTCAAGATCTATAGATAAGCGGACAAAGCTGAGATTTTTGCGTGAGGAAGGTGTTTCTAAGGTGGAGTAGATCACCGGGTAAGTCTCACTACACACTAATCCTAAACCATAACTCCTATTACCGGGTAAGTCTAAGGGAATCAAGATAAAGAATTATAACCTCAAACTAACATACCATCTAAGGGAATAGAATCAACCTTTACCGGGTAAGTCTCAGGCTAACTCACAAAGATGGGATGGAAGCACACTCAAACCCCAATAAAGGATAAACCTTTATTACCTACACTTATGATCGTTGGTAAACAAACTAAGGAATTACCGGGTAAGTCTCATCCTAAGCGTGCATTGAACCAGGAAGGTGTAATAAGAATAGGATTTAGCAAACTCTAACACTTAACTTTCTGTTTTAGGTCGGATAAGTCACCTCGATCAGAAGAATTCCACCCCGGCCGAGATGTTCATCAACCGAACGAGATGCTTAGGGTTAAGGTTAAAGACTCGAACTTTCAGGATCCTACTGGAATCTAAGATTATTCTATCATTGTTTTTCCCACAACCTTCAGCCAATCACCCTAGAATCACACAAGGAAATTAGCCACTCATCATCATTATGAAAGTATTAAATATATGGGAAGAAGGTGAATAAAAAATTTGAACAAAGAAGAATTTAAGGACAAGACTTCAATAACTGAATCAAATATCACAACAAAAGCGTTCCTTGGATAGCAATCCAACAAGACAAGACAACAAGTGAGGGAATTGAAGACAATCTTACAAAACCCTCCAAAAAGCTATAAAAGCTATAGACTTCTATCTTCCTTCAACCTTCAAAAAGATTCTTCGAAACTCCCAACTGGAGTATGCCACTGCTGCTGCGTATTTTTCGGTGTAAGCGGCCTTTTCGATTTGTGGAAATCCAACCCTTTTTATAGGAAAATAACCCTCCAAAGACAATAAATCTTAGAAAGATATTTTCCCATAAATATAGGTAAAATATATGATTCTGCATATCTCCTTCCTTCCACGAGCCAAGCCCAAAAATATAAGATCACTTTCCAATTTTAAAAGATCTTATCCATGAATAAAATATTCTCGCCGCGTCCTAGGTGTTCGCCTCGGTCGAGTCGGCGTCTCTGGATCACCTCGGTCGAGATGAATCTCTGTTCAACCGAGGTGAGTCACAACTGAATGCGAAATCTCTCAAAACTGGTCCAAAGTAAATCTTTAATCCATGGCTATGCTCCCTGGATGTAGCTCCAAATGACTTATGACTCCTTTTGCTCCTTTTTGATGCAAAACGTACCAAATTACCTGCAATTACAACAAAACTAGGTGTAGACCTCGATCCTCGCAAAGGTAGATGAAATGGTAGTAAAATCACATAATGCACATACAAACAGGCAGATTATGAAAGATAAAACGTCCAAACAAACCCCAAAATATAGACTATAATTCATGCTATCAAAATACCCCATACTTAGCCCTTGCTTGTCCCCAAGCAAGTTCCGCATATAGAAGACAAGATAGAATGGATTATAGGTCATAAAAATTAATGAAAAAGTCTTTCAAAAACATTTTATGGTGTGCAACTACCATAGATCACTCTAAGAGAGTACTTCCTGGAATTTAAAAACTCAACATGATCAAAACATTTTATAAATATAGGAAAGTTGTTCATCTTTGCATAAAATCATAGAATGCATAATAAATCATAATTATCAAAATTAATCATGTATAATCCGATTTAAACCGCTAAGTCAATCAACAAGCTCAAGGTCTCAAGGGCTTCCCAAAAGAAAGGTCAAGAAACGTGTAGGGTAGGGATGTATGTAAGGTAATGTGGTGCTAGAATCCGGGAAAAGGATGAACTTCACTTTCACTTTGACTTGCGACATCTTCCACCAATAAGCTTTGCTTATTTAACACTTTTTCTTTTACTTTACTTTTTGGGATGCATGGACAGAGGTGCACAATAACCGAAGCCTAGGAAATCTGCAATCATCAATTTCTCGAGATGCATCAAACCCTTGATGCACATACCATGACCCGTTAGGAATATCGCTCAATCCGACTTTGGTAAGACACAAACACCCGGCTATGTGAATGGTGCCGAGTTACTCATCTTCATGATTGACTTCCCCAAACCTATTATTGCTTTCTAACACTTTCACTTCCAGCCACTTCTCAACTTTAACTCCACTTGCTTTCACCACTTCGCTTGCTTCCAAATTCCCGGATAGGTAAAGGGAGGCAAAATGCATATGAGGGGCTAAGCATGATCAAGAAGAAGAAGAAGAAGAGAATGAATTGCCTTGGTCTTTCCAAGAAGAAAGTGAGAGAACTTAACCTGCGGTGTCAACCTTCAAATTCAACGTAATTTGGATAAAAACAAAGTATTAAACATGCCAATAATTTCAAACAAAGCATTTAGCAACTTAAACATATTATAAAACCTTTCAAACACATAAAGAATTTAAAACCAGTAGGTAAACAGAATCTTCACTGAGATCATATCCAGATAAGTAACACAAAAAATCGTTTTCGAAAACTCTCAGTAACCCACCTCGGTCGAGATGTTCTTGGTTCAACCGAGGTGAAATGCCTCGTTTGGCCAGAATCTCCCCGGTCGAGGTCAAAAAAATTTTTAAAACCATTTTCGGTTTCGACGTTTTTTCTCAATCAAATAACCTGTAGTTATGCATGTAATATCAGATAATCATATAAAGGCAACTGAAGCATAAATATGAAAATATCCGATAAATAAAGTGTCATACATCAAAAGGTAGTCGAATAAATACATCACGTAGTCAGATAAGTACAAACACCCCATACTTGGGATACACTGTCCCAGTGGGTCAAATAAAAAGTCTAAAAATGAGAGTACTCACGGGATAAATGGCCGAACTGCATAAAATAAAATAAAGAAAATCCTGCAGCTCCTCAGTAGTCCTGATCCGGCGGTGGTGGTGGTGGTACGTAGGGATACTGAGTCGGATCGAACGGATAGCCCATAGTCTGCTGGAACTGTAGCTCCATCATCCTACGCTGATAGTGATGCCCCTCCAACATCTGCTGAGTCCAGCTGTCAAGGTGTCGGTGCTGGGCGGCAAATCTCTCATGCATGTCCACTGTAAGGGCAGCATAAGAATCTATCATCTGCTCTGTCAAGTCGTCGATCCGACGATGAGCCTCTGCATCTCTATGACGGCGTGTCCGACGTCTAGCAGATCTAGCGGGAGGTGCAGCAGGTGCAGGCTCAGTATCCTCCTCGTCGTCCAAGTCTATAATCGGTGGCGCGCTCGTCCCTGCAGTATCTGTCCCTGTATCCATCGGGACACCACCCTCTCTCTCATCCAACGTCTCCTCGTCGTCGTCATCCTCCTCAGCAGGGGCAGCTGCTGCCTCTCTGTGATCCTCCATCAGTGGAGCCCATGCTGTCTGCCAATAATGCGGATCAAAGACTGTGAACTGAGCAGACCAGCGGATCCCCTGAGGTGCAGTCCGCTCCCAAGGCATGGTGACGTATGGCGTGGTCAAACCACGGGGAACCAGAATCCTCCGTGTGATCATCTCCTGTAATCCCAGCGGCTTCGGAGCCGCCGCCATCGTGCAAACACTGAGGTCCATCCCGTGGTAGGTAGCGATATGGGTGACTAGACCTCCGCAGCAAATGTCTCCCTTCGCCTTGGCCTTGATCCTGTGCAGATCCTCTGCCAAGAGCAAGCCAAAGTCTGGGAAACCTCCTGTAACCATGCAGTAGAAGCTGAAGAGCTCGCCCTGTCTGATCTTCTGGGGCGTCTCAGTACGCGCCAGAAGTGTCTCGCTGAAAATCCTGTGGGCTAGTCTGAAGGCCGGATGAAAGATGACCTTCTCCCTGGAATCTCCAAGGCGCCATCTGTCTGCGTGCTCGGTAATATGGGCAATCTGCCCCCAGAACTCCCTAGCTACGGATCGGGAGGGGAAATCAGTGGCGGTGGGCTCAGAGAAACCAAAAATCTCTCTCCAAACCTCTAAGGGAACTATGAAATTCCGGTTCATCAACCGGTACTTCACAGACTGGTCTGTGGGGAGGTAGGAGAAGGAGCTAACAAACTCTAAGGTCGGCTCCAAGTAAGCTGGGGCTCGGATCTCAGTAAACTGATCCAGCCCGACAATAGCAATCATCCTCCTAAGGTCAGCATCTAACCCTAGGCAATCAAAAGCCGACACGTCCAGAAATCGTGGTGCGATAACTAGACGGCTAGCTATCCGCTCATAGTCTACCCGGCATCTCTCGTGGATGACCGGGCGGTAAGGACGGGAAGAAGAGGAAGAAGGGGAGGGTGAGGATCTGTCTCTCAGGGCTAGGCGGCGATCGGAACTCATTTTCACTTCACACTGTCAGACCACCTCGGTTGCTGGCAAGACTCAAGAACACCTCGGTCGAGATGCAGTTCGACCGGACCGAGGCGTAGCAGTTACGATTCCAATTCTCAGAAATTCAGTTCTTTTCCCCCTATAATCACTACAATTGCTTCCTAAGGGGTACTTAAGCCTTTCCTCAGCAAAATCAGGGGCAACCAAAGCCCAAATCGAAACGAATGAACGAGTTAGGGTTTCGACTTATTTTACCTCGTTTCGGTCGATTCGTTTGATTTTCTTGCAGATCTGTTGTTGCAATCAGTTCCTCTACCCTTCAATCTCAGTTTCGAAGCAGAAATCGGCGAAAACGAGCAAGATCTGAGAGGGAGCGAAGTGGAAGTCGCCGCGGTCGAGGTGGGTAAAGTAAAAAGTGAAAAAATAAAAAAATTTTCCTTTTTATACTGTTCCTGGATCTGCTGTCACCTCGGTCGAGATGGTCTCGACTGGACCGAGGTGGTACGGACCGAGGTGGTTCTGCAGAAACCCTAGTCGCCTCGGTTGCTCAAGAATCAACTCGGTCGAGGTGCTCTGACAGTAACCGAGGTGCTTCTATCTTCTCAGAATCTCGAACTTCCGTCCTTCCAGTTATGTTCCTTCCTTAGATATTCCCTGTTGTTTGTCCAGAACGCCAAAAACAAAGCAAAGCAAAACAAAAACAAAAACTATCTAAGCTAGACTAGAAAACGGGAAAAGAAAGCAATACCTTAGGTTGCCTCCCAAGAAGCGCTTGATTTAAGGTCGCTAGCTGGACCATACTGCGTCTCAAACGAGGTGGGAGGTGCCCTCACCCCATACTTCACCTCCATCGTGGGGTGAAGTAAGTAGATCCATCAACCGCTCCAACAAGTGTAAGTGCTCATCGGGGAATGAATCGTCTATGGGTGGGTTATCCGTCTCGCGGGAGGATTCCGGTAGCCGGCTGAGGTGATCCGCAACTGAGTTCTCGGATCCTTTCTTATCGCGGATCTCTAGGTCAAACTCTTGGAGCAGGAGAATCCATCGAATAAGGTGCGGCTTGGCATCTTTCTTAGCCAACAAGTAACGAATGGCTGCGTGGTCGGTGTAGACAATGACTTTCGCTCCTACTAGATAGGAACGAAACTTCTCGAAAGCATATACAACCGCCAATAACTCCTTCTCGGTGGTAGCGTAGTTGCGTTGTGCTTCATATAGCGTTTTGCTAGCATAATAAATGGCGGTGGTCCGTCCATCTTTCTTCTGTCCAAGCACTGCTCCTACGGCTACATCACTAGCGTCACACATGACCTCAAAGGGCAAGGTCCAATCAGGAGGTTGGATAATAGGAGCGGAGATCAACGCTTCCTTAATCCTGTAAAAAGCATCAAGACACTCCTGCGAAAACTCAAAAACAACATCTTTATTCAAGAGGTTAGTTAGAGGTTTAGAAATCTTAGAGAAGTCCTTGATGAATCTCCTGTAGAAACCTGCATGCCCGAGAAAACTCCTCACACCTTTAACAGAACAAGGAGGAGGGAGTTTCTCAATAGTTTCGATCTTAGCTCGATCGACCTCAATACCTCGATTAGAAACGAGGTGTCCTAGCACAATGCCTTCATTAACCATAAAATGACACTTCTCCCAATTTAAAACAAGGTTAGTGTCTTCACATCTTTTAAGCACTAGAGAAAGGTTAGATAGGCAATCATCAAAAGAAGAACCATATACAGAAAAGTCATCCATGAATACCTCCATGATCTCCTCTATGTACTCGGAAAAGATAGCCATCATGCATCGCTGGAAGGTAGCGGGTGCATTGCACAATCCAAATGGCATCCTCCGATAGGCAAACGTCCCCCAAGGACAAGTGAAAGTGGTCTTCTCCTGATTATCCGGATGGATAGGAATCTGGAAGAACCCACTATAGCCGTCCAAGTAGCAAAAGTGTGAATGCTGGGCCAACCGTTCGAGCATTTGATCGATGAAGGGAAGCGGAAAATGATCCTTCCGAGTTGCCGTGTTCAGCTTCCTATAATCGATGCAAACTCTCCAGCCCGTAACGGTCCTCGTTGGGATCAACTCGTTGTTCTTATTCGTCACAACGGTCATCCCTCCTTTCTTCGGAACGACATGCACCGGGCTAACCCACTTGCTGTCCGAGATAGGATAAATAATACCTGCATCCAACAACTTAAGAACTTCCTTCTTCACAACCTCTTTCATGATCGGATTTAACCGTCTTTGAGGTTCCCGTGAAGTCTTATGATTATCTTCCATTAGAATTCTATGCATGCAGAAAGAAGGTTTAATGCCAATAAGATCATCCGTGGTGTAACCTATAGCTTTTCGATGCTTTCTCAGGACATGCATTAACTTAGACAATTCATAATCGGAGAGGGAAGCACTAGCAATAACGGGATAAGTAGAATCCGGCCCAAGAAAGATATACCTCAAGTGACTGGGAGTTGTTTAAGCTCCACAACTGGGGGTGCTTTCTGAGAGGGATCTCTACTTCCTCCTTCCAGTGGAGTGGTGTCAGAAACTGGACTCGATGCAGTCTCAGTTAGAATCGTCTCGCCATCGACCTCGGTCGAGGCGCAGAGGCGTTGACCGATGTGTTCTTCAGTCACCTCGCTCAGTCCAGAAAGTGCCTCGGTCGAGGTACTGCTACTGGATCCGGGACTGGAGATCTTCGTCTCCTGGATTAGCTTCTCAGTTTTAGCTCCTGAATCCTCTTCCAGTGCCTTCAAGCTCCGTATATCTGCATCACAAGAAGCATCTATACCTTCCTCCATTAAACTGAAGCTAATAACTTTTTCGAGTGGGTCGTTAATAAGGATAGAGCTCACCAATTCTCTTGATTCTTCTTCATCGTAGATGTTGAAGATATCGTCAGTTAGCTGCTCCCCTTTCATGGCTGCAAGTAGTGCGAACTCCACCTCATCGCCACCAACGTTGAATTTCAACTTGGCGTTCTTGCAATCCACGTTGCAACCCGAAGTTGCTAGAAATGGCCTCCCGAGAATAATAGGTACAGGATAATCTGCGGGAATGTCAAGTACGACAAAATCTATAGGTAGATAGAAGTTACCTAACTTGACCGGAACGTCCTCCAAGATGCCCACGGGATGGATAATGGAGCGGTCCGCCATGTAAAGTCGAATCTTGACCGGCTTGGGCTCTCCAAGACCGATCTTCGTGCATAGCTCCAGCGGGATGATGCTCACGCTGGCTCCTAGATCACAAAGGGCTTCACAAGTGACATCCCCAACTTGAATGGGAATACAAAATGAGCCGGGATCTCTCAACTTAGGTGGCATCTTTTCCTTCATGATTTTGATAAGCTCCGAAGATTTAGATGTCATCCTAACTTCACCAACATCCTCCAGCTTCCTCTTCCTTGATAAGATTTCTTTTAAGAACTTCCCATAGGCGGGCATACCTAAAATAGCATCAAGGAAAGGAATATTAATATGTAGCTTATTCATCAAGTCAAGAAACTTACCAAAGTGCTTGTCTAGATGTGCTCTGGCTCTGGACTGAGGGAATGGAAGTGGTGGTTTGTATGCAGGAGGTGGAGTATAAGTTTCTGTCGTCCCTCCTGCTTTCTGTTGCTCCGCCTCGGTTGGCATTTCGGTCGAGGTGTTCTTCGACTGGATCTGGACCGAGGTGGTCTGCGTCGAGCGAGGTACTGGATCTGCAGTTTTGAGTCCACTCCTCGTCGTTATGGCCATGCATTGGTCCTTAGGGTTAGTTTCCGTCTTTGCTTGAAGCTTCCCTGGATCTCTTGGCGCTTCATTCGCCCTATTAGCAAGTTGTTGTTCGAAGGACTTTTGGGGCCTCGAAAATGAAGTCATAGAATTCTCCATAGCGCTAAGCTTGATCAAGATTGCCTCCAGAACTGCGTCTTTCTTTTCTGGCTGAGACGAACTTGATCCTTGCCCTTGGCTTTTCAATGGAGTAGAAGAAGAAGAAGGGGAAGAGAGGAAAGTGTTAGAGGAATCATTAGAGTTGGAGTTTGAATGATTGTTACCGTAGTTTTGGTTATTCGCCCTCCAGTTGTTGCTATTGGATCCTCTATTGTTGTTGTTGTAGTTGTTGTTTCGGCGACCGTTGTTGTTGTTACGGTACCCGTTATTGTTGGTGTTCCTTTGCCCTTGCTCTTCCTTCTTAGTTTGAGCCATCAAGAGCTCCTTCAATTGCTTCACGTCATTCTTCAACGACGTGAGTTGATTGTTGTTGGATTGAGTCTCTTGAAAGTTGACTCTTTTAACTCCACCTTCAGCTCCTTGGTGGGTATATTTCTCCATGTTCAAGGCTTGCTTCTCAATGAAGTCCCAAGCCTCATCAATCGCCATGTCCATGAAGGTACCGGCGGAGAGTAGTTGGAGATTGAACTGGGTGCTTCCGTCCAGCCCTTTGAAGTAGATCTCCAACAACTCGATCTTTGGAATCCCATGATGTGGGCAATCCAAAAGGATATCCTTGAACCGCTCCCAAGATTTGGACAAGCTCTCCTTGTCCTTCATAATGAAAGCATTGATCTTCCCTCTCATTTCAGCGGTCTTTGAGGGGGAAAGAATTTGGTCAAGAATTCCGTGGTCATCTCCTCCCATGTGCTGATTTTTCCTGGAGGAAGAGATTGATACCAAGTAAGAGCTCTATCTTTTAAAGAAAAGTAAAAAGGTCTTAGCTTGTAGTTGTTATTCTCAATTCTGGAAGGTCGCAAGGTTTCCATCAAGATCTCGTAGTTTTGAAGATGTTGATGCGGTGACTCCTTCTCTAGCCCTCCGAATTGGCATTGGCGAATCATGGATAGAAGTTGCGGTCGAAGTTCGTAGTCATGATCCGCTGGATCTCCTAGGTTCACCCCTGGACGCCTCAGCTGTTGATTAGGGTCCATCCTTTGACCCAGGGTTTGTGGGATTCCTGCAAGAAGAACATCTCGGACTGGCATCCGAGGTGGAAGTACATCGGCCGGGGCGTCAGGTACTGGAATCTGCCTCGGTCGCGGGTCAACTACTGGATCCTGCATCGGTCGAGGATCAACAAGAGGATCTTCCCTCGGTCGAAGTAGAATCTGGTCTCGTATGACTGCTATCTCAGCTTCGATTGCTGCAGTCTTGGTGCGATTCTCTTCTTTCTCTTGCCTGAGTTCTTCCTTGCTGAGGCGTAGCAGCTCTAGCGCCTCTTTCAATTGGGCCGCAAGATCACGATGGTCTTATTGGGCCATCTTCGCTTCTCTTAAGCGTCGCTTGTACGTCTTTTCTGGTTCGGGATCGTAAGGAACGATTTCCTTCCCAGCGCGGGTTCTTCGCATATACCTAAGAAAGAACCTGCAAAAGTCACTCAAGTAGAGTGGTTAGATGAAACGGGGCAATCGCCCCAAGAGCAAACCGTACCGGATCGATCTAGACCAAGTCCCCGGCAACGGCGCCAAAAACTTGTTCGCTCCAAACGGTGTGTGCAAGCTTTAAATTTATAACCCTAGACTTAAGCTTAAAACAAGGATGCGAACCCGCAGTGTACGGGTCAATCGTAGTAAAAGCAAGAAAATTCCAGGGGTCGATCACAGGGACTCGGTGAAACAAAGTCAATACGGTGTGCTTATGTCAATACTAACCACAAGAGCGATTAACACAATCAAAGATGAATAAGAAGTCAATAAAGCAAACATGCAATTCTAGGGATTAAAGCATCTAGTTGTGGTTCCAACTCAAGATCTATAGATAAGCGGACAAAGCTGAGATTTTTGCGTGAGGAAGGTGTTTCTAAGGTGGAGTAGATCACCGGGTAAGTCTCACTACACACTAATCCTAAACCATAACTCCTATTACCGGGTAAGTCTCAAGGAATCAAGATAAAGAATTATAACCTCAAACTAACATACCATCTAAGGGAATAGAATCAACCTTTACCGGATAAGTCTCAGGCTAACTCACAAAGATGGGATGGAAGCACACTCAAACCCCAATAAAGGATAAACCTTTATTACCTACACTTATGATCGTTGGTAAACAAACTAAGGAATTACCGGGTAAGTCTCATCCTAAGCGTGCATTGAACTAGGAAGGTGTAATAAGAATAGGATTTAGCAAACTCTAACACTTAACTTTCTGTTTTAGGTCGGATAAGTCACCTCGATCAGAAGAATTCCACCCCGGCCGAGATGTTCATCAACCGAACGAGATGCTTAGGGTTAAGGTTAAAGACTCGAACTTTCAGGATCCTACTGGAATCTAAGATTATTCTATCATTGTTTTTCCCACAACCTTCAGCCAATCACCCTAGAATCACACAAGGAAATTAGCCACTCATCATCATTATGAAAGTATTAAATATATGGGAAGAAGGTGAATATTTGAACAAAGAAGAATTTAAGGAAAAGACTTCAATAACTGAATCAAATATCACAACAAAAGCGTTCCTTGGATAGCAATCCAACAAGACAAGACAACAAGTGAGGGAATTGAAGACAATCTTACAAAACCCTCCAAAAAGCTATAAAAGCTATAGACTTCTATCTTCCTTCAACCTTCAAAAAGGTTCTTCGAAACACCCAACTGGAGTATGCCACTGCTGCTGCGTATTTTTCGGTGTAAGCGGCCTTCTCGATTTGTGGAAATCCAACCCTTTTTATAGGAAAATAACCCTTCAAAGACAATAAATCTTAGAAAGATATTTTCCCATAAATATAGGTAAAATATATGATTCTGCATATCTCCTTCCTTCCAGGAGCCAAGCCCAAAAATATAAGATCACTTTCCAATTTTAAAAGATCTTATCCATGAATAAAATATTCTCGCCGCGTCCTAGGTGTTCGCCTCGGTCGAGTCGGCGTCTCTGGATCACCTCGGTCGAGATGAATCTCTGTTCAACCGAGGTGAGTCACAACTGAATGCGAAATCTCTCAAAACTGGTCCAAAGTAAATCTCTAATCCATGGCTATGCTCCTTGGATGTAGCTCCAAATGACTTATGACTTCTTTTGCTCCTTTTTGATGCAAAACGTACCAAATTACCTGCAATTACAACAAAACTAGGTGTAGACCTCGATCCTCGCAAAGGTAGATGAAATGGTAGTAAAATCACATAATGCACATACAAACATGCAGATTATGAAAGATAAAACGTCCAAACAAACCCCAAAATATAGACTATAATTCATGCTATCACCTTGCGTCACATTCTTTCCTAGATCGAGAAATCAGCTTCTTGAGAATCCTCCTAGCTTCCCCATCTCCAGCTTGGGGATGATGTATGGTCTTCATTATGTGAATGACCACATACTTGAACAAAAAACACTTATTGGCATTGGCGTTGAAGCGCTTGCCAAATTTACTCCTTGTACTCTAAGGAACATCTTCTTCCAGCAATTTCAATGGAGGTTTCATCTTCACCTTAGGAGTTTCTTTTGGAAGAGACCTCCAACTCTCCGGTGCATTCCTGAAAAAATTAGAAATTTTAATAGGAATTTCAAAAGAAGTAAGAAAATGTACCTTGTAAAGTTCTTCAAGGCTTGGGACAAGTTTCATATTGGAATGATGATCCACACATGAAATATCTCCCAACTCAGTTGGATCATCTTCAACCTTGACCACAGTTTCAGTAATTTGGCCAAGGTTCTCCACTACTTCCTCTTTATCCAGAACAACCGACTCTTCTTCAATCTCGACCACAATATTAGTAATTGGGTCTAGGTGTTCCACTTCTTCCTCCAGTCGAGCAATTTCAGCAAGGATTAATTTTCTTTCAAGGTCTTCGAGATCCTTCATTGATTGCTTGATCTTTGATTCAAGTAGATCTTCAAGAGGTTGTTCATATACCTCGCGAGCGGTATAGAGCTCCTTCCAGATTTCAAGCTCCTCTTTAATAGCTTCCTCTATTTCATTTTTTTCACTGAAAAAAAAATGAAAAATAATCCAGCAAATATCTATACTCCTTCCATTTAGCTACCTCTTTCTTTCTCCATCTCTCTCTTTCCAAGGATTTGTTCCTAACTCTATGTTGCTCCAAAGATTCGTTAAGTTCAACTCTGAAGCTCCATATTTCATTCCTCGTCGTTACAAAACTCCTTCCATCCATTGGAAAATCTGAAAACTCAAAAACTCATACCAAAAGATTAAAAGAAAAAGCAAAAGCTCTCAAGCCCGACAACCGAAAACCGAATTCGGCCTAAACCAAATCCCCGGCAACGGCACCAAACACTTGTTCGCCACTTAGCGTGCGTGCAAATAATCTTTAAATTTATAAAACTAGAATCAAGCAAGCGAACCCGTAGTGTACGGATCGACGTAGTTAAGCAAAAATTCCAGAGTATCGAACACAAGGATTTGGGGGGAACAAATTCAGTTGTAAAGTTGTCAAGTAAGTAAAAGAGTAAAGCTTTGCAAATATATTGGAAAAACAGCAACCTAAAGATCCAGGTATCTAATTGTGGCAATCGATTCAAGATATACTAAAGAGTTAAGGACAGAGTTAAGAGTTGCAAAGGTATGCTAAGGTAAAGTAATGTACGGTGTAATTCCAAGACTTTATATGACTTATCTAAAGACACTCTCTATAAAGGTTGTTGAGGCTTCAGTATAGAAAGGATCTAAAAACAAGAATTAATCTCAAATACCCAAACTTGTAACCCAAGGATCAAGACTAACTAAACCGATTAAGGTTGTGACACTCGAAATCGAAGTAGAGGTTGTTGAGGCTTCACTACTACTTAGAAAAGGCAAGCCAAGACTAAGTTAAACCTAATTTTTAACTTTGGATCAAAGTAAAAGCAAAGTTCGTAAACTAGGGTAAATCACGGGCAGATCTTGAGTTCCACGGCCGTGGAAGCTCAAGAACAGACCGTGATCTTGGTTCGTCGGCGAAATCTCTCTAACTCTCAGGGTCCAATCAAATTACGATCGATCTACATCATCTAAGCCACGACTATCAACCCTTCACCTTAGAATTCCTAAAAGGTTTTAGCCAATAAGCTTCATTGTAAAATCAAATATCAAATATGAAAGGGAGAAAAGGTAAAACCTTGAAATCTCAATAACAAACATAAAATCAATGTCAAATAAGGATAGAATAATAATCTCTCACAAATCTCAAGGAACAAAGAAGAACGGGATGTCAATCCGCCTTCAAATGAAACCCTAAAATCTTCCAACTTCGCAAAAAGGGAAGATCGTCTTTCCCAAACCTTCCTTCAAAATCTCTTCCTTTCGTAGGGCGTCCCCAGCGTCCAAGTCTTCTAGTCTCCCTTTGGAGAAATCGACTCCTAGTCTCCCTTTGGAGAAATTGACTCCCCTTCAATGTTGAAAGCTCTCGAATATTTGTAGGGATAAAACTAGGGTTTAACGATGAAACCCTAAATATTTGGGCTGAAAAGAAGTCGAGCCGCTGGTATCAGAAAATACTCTTGGCCGCCAGACGGTATCAGAGAATAGTTTGGCGCGTCAGGCGGTATGAAAACATACTTTGGGCCGCCAGACGTTATCAGAAAATACTTTGGCGCATATGACAGTATCAAAAGATACTTTGGCGCGTCTGACGGTATCAGAAGATACTTTGGGCTCGTCTGGCGGTATCACAAGATACTTTGGGCTCGTATGACGGTATCAAAAGATACTTTGGGCTCGTCCTAACTTCTTTTTATTGCTCCTTCTTGTCCCGCTTTAAGACTTAATCCTTAAATATGCTATTATGCTCCATAATTCGCCAAATTACCTACAAATGCAATAAAACTCTGTGTATACCTCTATTCATGCAAAGTAGGTAAATATAACCATAAATGCCATGAATATATGTCTATGCATGCAAAATAAAGGGAAAATCTATATAAACACATGCCTAAAAATAGGTCATAATTCATGTCATCAATTGGCCATCTTAGCTTCTTTCAAGCGTCTTTTGTATGTCTTTTCTGGTTCGGAATCGTAAGGAACGATTTCCTTCCCAACGCGGGTTCTTCGCATAAACCTACAAGAAAGAACCTGCGAAAGTCACTCAAGTATAGTGGTTAGTAGAAACAGGGGCAAGTGCCCCGAAAGACTACCGCAACCGGCTCGGTCTAGACCAAGTCCCCAGCAACGGCGCCAAAAACTTGTTCGCTCCAAACGGTGTGTGCAAGCTTTTAAATTTATAACCCTAGATGTATGCCTAAAACAAGGATGTGAACCCGCAGTGTACGGTTCAATCGTAGTAAAAGCAAGAATTCCGGGGTGTCGATCTCAGGGACTTAGGTGAAACAAAACCAATATAGGTAGTCAATACTGCAACTAACCACAAAAGCAGTTAAAGCAATCAAAGATGATAAAAAGTCAATTAAAGGAATATGCAATTCTAGGGATTTAAGCATCTAGTTGTGGTTCCAACTCAAGATCTCAAGATAAGCGGACAAAGCTGAGATTTTGCAAAGGGAAGGTGTTTCTAAAGTGGAATAGATCACCGGGTAAGTCTCACTACTCGCAATCCCAAGCCAAAGAACCTATCACCGGGTAAGTCTCAAGGTACTAAGGAAAGGAACTATAATCTCAAACTAACACTCCAACTAAGGGAATAGAATCAACCTTTACCGGGTAAGTCTCAGGCTAACTCACAAAGATAAAATGAAGGCACACTCAAACCCCAATAAAGGATAAACCTTTATTACCCACACTTATGATCTTGGGTAAACAAGCAAAGGAATTACCGGGTAAGTCTCATCCTAGGCTTGCATTAAACCAGGAAAGGTGTAATAAGAATAGGATTTGACAAACTCTATCACTTAACTCTCATTTTCGGATCAGAAAGGTCACCTCGGTCACATGAATTCCACCCCGTCCGAGATGTTCATCGACTGAACGAGATGTTCCAGGGTTAAGGATAAAGACTCGAGCTTTCAGGGTCCTACTGGAATTTAAGATTATTCTATCATTGTTTTTCCCACAACCTTCAGCCAATCACCCTAGAATCACACAAAGATATTAGCCACTCGTCATCATGAAAGCAATAATCAAATATAAGGGAAGAGAATGAATATTTGAAGACAATAACCATAAGAACAAGGCTTCAATAACTGAATCAAATATCACAAATAAGCGTTCCTTGGATCACAAATCCAACAAGAAAAATCAACAAGAAGGGAATCTAAGAAAGTCTTACAAAACCCTTCACAAAAGCTATAAAAGCTATTAACTTCCTTCCTTCAACCTTCCTAAAATCCTTCCTAATTGTAGCTTCTTCAATCCCCGGCTGTTATGATGGTAGCGAGTTTTTCGGTGATGCGCCGATGCTGAATTGTGGAAAATCCAACCCTTTATATAGGAAAACTATCTTCCAAAGATAAAATATCTTGAAAAGATATTATCCAAATAAAATATATCTTAATCTCTAAAATAGATCTCCAAAATATATAATCTTCCTTCCAAAAATCCAGCCCAAAAATATAAGTTCTCTTCTTCCAAAAATAAAAGATCTCGGCCAAATAAAATATATCTCGCCGCGTCAGGGTATTCACCTCGGTCGAGACGCTCCTCTAGATCACCTCGGTCGAGATAACATTGTGGTCAACCGAGGTGATTCTCAACTGAATGTGAAATCTCTTAAATCTGGTTCAAAGTGAATCTTTAATCCAATTTCATGCTTCCTGGATTCTTCCGTAAGCTCTATAATGTAGCTCCAATGACTCCTTAGCTCCTTTACCTCCATTTTGATGCAAAACGTGCTATTTTACCTACGATTACAACGAAACTTGATGTAGACCTCGATTCCCACAAAGGTAGATGAAACGACGATATAATCACATAATATACATTCAAACATGCAAATTATTGAAAATAAAACGTCTAAACAGGTCCAAAAATATAGTCAATAATTCATGCTATCAATACTGATGGATGTCGTGTCAAGTTTAAGATGGTGATAGTTGGTGAAATGCATTCTAGTTGGAAGAAACGTGAGATAGGCTATGTGAGTGACTGGAAATGTTGTACGGAAACTTATGTGCATGTAGAGGTAATGGAAGGAGACTGGTACCCTATTATGGACCCGAGTGAAAAGTGATGGCTTTGTTACATGTTACCAAACAAGTAGTTTTGGAATTCTATACCTAACGGAGTACGTTAGAGTGAGTTTTCTTGATGGATTGAGAAAAGAATTAACGATGTAATTAAATTATTGTGCATGGTCTGCACTAGAAAGCTTAAAGTAAGTAACTACCATTCTGAGTCAAAGATACATAAGAAAGAGAAGCGACAGGAGTATACTTATAACCAAGTAACCATGCGTAAAGAAAGCAAAATCACGGAGTAGATTTTATGTGTAATGTTATATCGGAACGGACCGAGTTGCGCTTTGAGTTAAAGGGATACTATCGCGCTGGTAACAATGGTGGATAAAAGAGCGCACTTCTAATGGTATGTCAACATTTATTGAATAGTTATTATCAAATAACGGTGATATGAGATCACTTTGTGTCTAATGTCTTCATTTAGGACAAATTCTATTTTACTTAAGATCTTGGAAAATGCGTGAGAAGCCTAAGTTTGAGCTAACGATATATTAGAGATCTATAAATAGTATAATAATGCCAAGTGAACAAAGAGGATGACCACTAGATTTGATTCGTAGTTGCCCCGAGTGTTAGACCAGAAAAGGGTAAAGGTGACGATTCCTTACCGGAGGATTAAGATGACTGAGTAATATTAAAAGACAAGACCAAGTGGGCCGTGATGCGAAGAGCATTGGGTACTTGGTAAGTGTTGGTGGATGTCCAAGACCTTTGGCCTGAGTGTGTAGTCAGAACCTTTTCAGAAGGCCGGAAGCAAGTGGTCATAACGAAGGGAAGAAAGTTGAATAGATTATTTTCCGTAGGGTCATCAAAGGATCTAGAAGTGAGTTGTGTAATGCAACCATTGGAAGCTTTAAAGCGGTTTAAAAGTGATTGATGGACTAGTATTCCTCACCCTATTGGAGAGTACAGCTTCAGTTTTCCACGGAGACTAAGTTTTGGAACTGAGTTTGAGATTTTCAGTTGGAAAAATACCTACTAGACACGAGTTAGGTCATCAGATTAGAGGATCAGACAGTTGAGCCGGATAATACCGTTGAGATATCCGGTAACCACTCTAGAACGTGGTAGCAGGCGCTTGTGATCTAAGTACCTGAAAAGATTTAAGATTTAGTGGTTTTATGAGAAGCCGATAAGGCTACCTAAGATATGGGTGATAGTAAAAGACGTAACCTTTCAAAGACATATGTAGCGATAGTTGTAACCTCGGGAGTGACGAGTTAGGGCTTGACCTTGTATGTGTGATATTGTTTGACTACTTGTTTATTTCATGATTGAGTGCTTAGTCAGTGATGTGTGCTTTTGATAACCTTGATGTGCGGGATACTTAGATGTGGAAACGATGAGACTTTTGTGTAGTGATCAGATACACCCGTTTGGTGCCTTAAAGGCCGATCAAGATTGTCTTACCCTAAGTTTCGGGACGAAACTTATTGTTAAGGGGGGATTGATGTAATACCCGGAAATTTTCTTCCGACTATTTTTGAAACAAATCAAAACTTGACCGATTATGACTTTTTCGGCGCTTTAGTTATTTAGTATGGATTCCGACATTATGTTCTCTTCTTTTAAGTTTCGGTACGAAACTTATTTTTAGGGGGTACTAATGTAATACCCAGAAATTTAATTTCCGGTAAATCCCGAGTCAACTAAAATCTTGTCATTTTATGTGAAGAGTTAATCACATAAAATATTCTTTTACCAACTTCTATGATTTTATGTGAAACTTAATCATATAAAATTATTCCTAAAACACTCTTGCAAGCCTTATAGTAATTGACCCATTTGACAAACCCATGACTAAGTTATGACAAGGCCATCCGGGCCCATTTTGACAAGATCACTTCAGCCCAAAGACAAGGCCAACCTTCTTGCTTCAACCGTGTAATTTCTCTCCTTCCCTACCAAACCCTAACAACCTTTCTACCTTCACGTAAATAGTAGCCTGCGGCACACACGACAGCCTACATCTGGGCGCACACGACAGCATGCACTGTCTTCCTCGCGGGTGAGCCCTCTCGTCTCCTCCGTCTTCGTGCACCGAGCAGCAACCAGGACTGTCCCTCTAGCCTCTGCACACCAACGACAACGACGCCAGTGCTGCAACGTTCGCCCTCTCCCTTTTGACTGCTCCGGACAGACATCAGCAACGAAGACTCCCTCCGTGTCTCCTCTGCACGCAAGCTGTTGTTGTCGCCCATGGTTTCCCTTCTCTTGCACAGTGGACCGGACTCTCCTTCTCGAGCCAAGAACCACCGCTATAGACGCTCCTTTTCGAGCCCATCCAACCTATGCAGACCTCTAGCTCGACCTTCAGGAGAGCAATGCGGATTCACAAACTGTACGCCAGATCAACATGTGCGCTGAAGCAGATCCGTAGAGGAACCCTAATAGCAGTGGGTCACAACCCTTCTTTTGCCCTCGTTCACGCAGCAATGTCATGTCTGGCTGGGTTGGTAAGAACGGCAACCCTCTTCTCTGTGTTACCCTCTTTGTGTATATGTTGATTAGAGTACCAATTGATGTCTTTAGATCCTCCAAAACAGCCATGGAAGATGACTGGAAGAGTTGTCACATTGCTATATTTTTTGAGTTGACGAGCAATCAACTTCAGGTTCGATTTTGGGTAAGCTAGACTCCTTCTTTTTGGTTGGTTTTCGGATATGTCATAGACGGTATTGCATAGTAAATCATACTAAAATTTTAGAGGAATCCATGTTACAGTTTGAGAGTTATGATGTTTCAAAGTTGACTCTTCCCACAGTTTTTATAACTGTGTTTAGTGTTGGGAAAAACAACATGTGATGTTGTTTTGTGAGATAGTTTTGAATAGGCTTTTGATCTCTGTTTGACTTGAATTTTGGATATGATAAATTTGACATATTATAATACAACATATAAAAATTTGGGCTAAATCCGGTGAGTGGTTTAGGATTTGTGATTTTTCAAAGTTAAGACATGTGCTGTTTTGTTAAGTGTTTGCTGAATTTTCAGAAACTGTGTTGATCAGCCAAGTTTTAGCATACCTTTTGATGCCATAGAGATAAGATCCACCGTTCCATTTTTGAGCTGTTGTTTAGTGCCATGCATAGTTTAATATGTCAAAAGTTGGGATGAATTTAACGGTGGGATTTAGAGTTATAGAGGCTCAAAGTGGATTTGTTGTACAGTTAGAAAACATACTCAGATTTTGGCTAAGTATAGAAAATTTCAAGTGTTGTAACCAACTTTGGAAATTTTTGTAGTGATGGTTGAACATTTTTAAGAAATTCTTGCTCCTAAGAGTAGATGGGGTATCATAGATGATCTAGAGAATTATTTCGGAATTTTTATAAGTTTATTAGAATTTCATATTTAAAGCCAAAGTTGGATCCTAGTGACCTATTTAGAAGGTTAAAGAAAACATGTAATGTTCTAGTCTTGACCTAAACTCAACTTTAAGAGTTAGAACATTATATTTAGTCTCAAGTAAGAATTTAAGTACATATTACGAGATTTTTAGAAGATTTGGGACCAAGGGTAAAATGGTCATTTTACCTTAGACGTGTATTTTAGTATTTTTCTCTTCCGATAGGATCTTATATCTTAGAAGTCTTAGACTTCTAAGTATATTGGATATGTGTTGATCCACTTGCCTCCTTTGACACGCAATCGAGTTATACAGTTACAGATTGAGTTGTGATTAAGAGAGTCGAGATCTGATTCAGGTAAGTCCACGGACTTACTTAGTTGGCTTCTTGTATGAGTGTAATGTCTATGAGTGGTGTTTGGTAATTATTATAAACAACGAAACCGGATTAGGCCGACTTTATTATTTACGTAATTGACCCAAGTGTATGATAACGGGTCGTGACGTCATCTGCCTAGCTCTTGCGAGAGTCTAAGAGGTTCCTTGCGACCAGCCCAGTCAGGTAGACGGTTAGATACATTAGTACCATTCCTCGTTGGTAAACGGGGACAGAGGCGAGGTTTGGGAATCTTTGGTGTCACAAAATAAGTATCATTAGTAATAACCTATCACCTAATTAAAGATAATAAAAGGATTGATTGTTGCATGTTGATTGTGTACGTTGTGTGTTTGTGCTTTTACCTTTATACTTATGCATAGAATGTTAGCTAACGGTTTTATACCGCTTGTAGATGCTTTGTAGGTTAAGACAGTTGTAGAGAGATCCGGAGGGAATGGTCAGCCGGGTCCACGTACACTTTTAGTTGGGGACGGGGATGTCTTCTATTCTTCATATGCATCGTTTTAGTACCTTTGCTTTGTAAGGTTGATACATATTCTTTATGTATACATTGTGTAAAGTTTTCAAATGTATTCAATACTTATGTGCCTTGTTGTAAGATCCTAGTAAAATTGTTGTCAAACTAAGGTCGGGACCCATTGTGAGGTCCTAACCAGTAACTCCCCGAGTTCTCAGAACTTGGGGTGTTACAATATGGTATCAGAACCCTAGGTTGGCAACAATGGCACTTGAAATCTTCTGAAAGACCGAATGTATAAAATAACTAGAACCCAAAAGGGGTCTAAATTTTCAAAACTGATTTATGTTTTTACACGCACGCATAGTCGGGATGTTGGGTTTGTAATACGTCAGACCACCATCGCTCTCCGTGGATCTCTACAACTTGGATCGATAGGAGTTAGCTTATAGACTTTTTATGATGTTTATTATAATATGTTATATACATGTGTATGCTTAGCTTGTTAGTATCCTAAAAGATATGTTATACCTTTTAGTCTTGATATAACGAAGCGATTATCGCCTCATGATAAATCAGCAAGGGCATTGAAGAGTCACCAACACGAGGCAATGGAATCGGACCTTGAATTGAGTATTATAATTGGGTGGGTTGCTTGGTGATCCTTACAAATCATCCAAAGAACAAGTGAGCAGGGGAGTAAAGTTGTGAATATTATTTTTACCACAAGCACAATCAGATGAGGACGAAATCCCTGAGTCAGTTCAGTTAGAAGGAATAGAAGGTCGTACAAGGAACTCGGGCATACGAGGCCGAGAGACGGAATTAGAAGAACCATGCAAGAGACTACAAGAGTGCGGAGTAGAGATAACAATATTGGAACGGGACAAGTAGAATTGAGTACAACCAAGATTGCGGAATCAAGGACATTATAATCGAGGCGGATGCCCCATAGACCATTATGGGCATGAGAAACCAGAAGAGACAAAGTGTCAATCCAGGTGTGAGAATCTAAGGTGCACGGAATGAAGACCTACAATTGAGTGTAAAAGCGAAAAGACAGACCCCACAAGCGTGGGAAGGTTTTGACCTCCTCAGAGATATAAGAAGTTTGAAAGAAACCGCGACGCCAATATCCAAAGGATGGAAGCCTGTAGCAGGGTCAACGGAGTTTCAGGAAGGCGATATTACCACCAACACCAGTGAAGAAATTTGTATGGGAGAATGGCCTTTCTAGACTCAAGAGTCCAGGGTAACCCGAATTATCACGGGACCTAAGCCATCAGCACAGATGGTCCATGCAAAAGGAACTACAAGTGGATGGTCATTACGGCCATAAGAATTGCAAAGACGCTTGCAAGCTATCCAGGAAAACTTGAAATGGCTATTTATGTCAAATGAATAACACAATCGAACTAGAGAAATGGAGTTAGCCCATAAGAAGCGGAAGGGTTAAAGGTGGAACGAACTAAAGAAGTATAAAAGGATTGTTGTGAGCAACTATTTACCTACTAGCTAAGGAAATTTTAACAGATCACAATTAACACGGAATGGATACTTACAACTTAATGTAAGAGCGAAAGGTAGACTTCACAAGCCTGGAGACATTTTGTCTTCTTTAAAGATAAGAACTCTAAAAGGAATCACAACGCCAATATCGAAAGGATCGAAGCCATGTAACATAGTCAATAGAGATTTGGAAGGAAATATTACAAACAACACCGATTAAGGAACTTGTGCTTGTGAGAATCGTGTGGTGGACTCAAGAGTCCAGGGTAACCCCCATTTATAACAAAATATAGGTCATCAATATAGACGGTCCTTGTAAAGGGACTACAATTGGAGGTAATTAAAATTCATCGGAACTACAAGACGCTTACCATCTATCGTTGAGTGTTAGGAACGACTTTTAACGTCAAGCGAATGGCACAGTGAGACTTGAGAAGGAGAGTTGTCCTAAAGGGAGCAGAAGAGTGAAAGATAAGACGAACTAAATAAAGATATAAGGATTAATCTAGTAGGCGATGTACACCAAAAAATTAATACTAGTAGAGGTATGAAATTGAGATAAGTCAATTATAGACTGACCGATGTCAACCAAGGGTGTGCAAGTATTGTTGGGTATTGACGAGTTATGTGCCGTTAAGAAGAGATATTTGTGACTGTGGATCTATGGAGTAGCTTTACCGACGCCTTAGAGGATTCCCTCAAGTAGGCAACTACAACCTTCTTGGATGAATTAAAGGTATAAAGAGAAACGTTTTAAGGGTTACTTCGTTTTAAGGTCGCTAGTTGGACCATGTCATTGCTTGATTTATATGAGATGCAACGGTGCAATCTCCTCAACCGGAACTTCCGGTGTATACTTCTTCACACGATGACCGTTCACCTTAAAGCTTCCGCTACGTTCACCGCATACTTCAACTGCACCATGAGGAAAAAAGTGTTTCATAGTAAAAGGTCCAGTCCATCTAGATTTCGGCTTACCGGGAAAAAGGCGGAGTCGGGAATTGAAGAAGAGGATGATATCTCCTTCTTTGAACTCTTTTGGGATGATATGCTTGTCATGCCACTTCTTCGTTCTCTCCTTGTAGATCTTAGCATTCTCGTAAGAATTAAATCAAAATTCTTCGAGCTCGTTCATGTCTAAGAGCCTTTTCTCCCCAGCTTCCTTGATATCAAAATTGAGCCATTTGATCGCCCAATACGCCTTATGTTCTAGCTCCACCGGAAGGTGAAAGGACTTCCCATAAACCAAGTTGTAGGGTGCGGTTCCAATGGGAGTTTTGAAAGTTGTCCTTTATGCCCATAGAGCGTCATCCAGTTTCATGGACCAATCCTTCCTCGTTCTAGAGACAGTCTTCTCCAATATTCCCTTAATTTCTCTATTTGAAATTTCAACCTTCCACTAGTTTGAGGGTGATAGGGACTCTTTAAGGGTAGAAAACCTAACATTTCCTATTTTAAACCCTTTGGATGTACATGTTTTGTCCATAACAATGGCAAAGATAACCTTGGTAAATTTGATGCACGTAGTGACGAAGCAATATTCATTGGATATGCTTCAAATAACAAAGCTTATCGTGTTTATAATAAACGTACAAAGATCGTTGAGGAAAGTATTCATGTCATATTTGATGAAAGCAATGATGGTACTTTGAGTGAAAGTTTTGCAAATCTTAGTCTGAATCAACGTGAAGATCACAATTCTGATGGAGAAGAAGATCCTAAAGCTCAAGAAAAGAATATGCAAGAAAAGATTCAAGATACCGGAGAACAATCTCACGACCTTGAAACACATCTTCAAGACCTTGAAAAAGAAAACTTCAATGTCAGAACTCCGTTTCAAGGCCTTGAAACTCAACTTCAAGGCCTTAATATAGGATTCAAGGGCAATACTCCAGCGGTACCTGAATCCAGTCAAGCATATGAGCCCCAATCTTCAGGATTTGTTTCGTCCTACAAACGAAGGAAGTTTCAACATTCTTCATACCATCCATAAAAGAATGTGATCTCAGATCCAAACGCAAGAGTTCAAACTCGATCCAGTTAACAACTTATGTGCATTCTCGGTGTTCGTGTCTCTTATTGAGCCCAAGAATTATATTCAAAGTCTTCAAGAACCAGACTGGATCATTTCCATGCAAAATAAACTAAATGAGTTTGAGAGAAACAATGTTTGGACTCTCACATCGAGACCGAAGAACCAATCCGTCATTGGCATGAAATGGGTTTTTGAAACAAGTTGGATGAAAATGGTAAAGTCATTTGAAATAAAGCACGACTTGAGCTCAAGGCTATAACCAAGAGGAAGGTATTGATTATAATGAGACTTTTGCTCCGGTTGTCAGGTTAGAAGTCATACGTATGCTACTTGCTTTTGCATCTTTCATGAGCATAAAGTTATTTCAAATGGATGTGAAATGTGCTTTTCTAATCAGCTTCTTAGAAGAAGAGTTCTATGTTGCTCAACCACCTGGTTTTAAAAATGATGAATTTACGGATCATGTTTTCGAATTGGACAAAGCTCTTTATGGTCTTAAGCAAGCTCATCGAACTTGGTATGAAAGATTGTCCAAGTATCTTCTTGAAAACAATTTCAAAAGAGGTTTGATTGACAAAACTTTATTTATCAAAACGAGAGGCAACGATATATTAGTAGTGCAAATCTATGTTGATGATATATTATTCGGTGCTACTAACGATTCTTTATGCAAGGAATTTTAAGATATTATGTGTAGGGAATTCAAAATGAGCTTAATGGGAGAGTTAAATTTTTTCCTTGGACTTCAAGTTACACAAGCAAAGAAAGGAATTTTTTTCAATCAAAGCAAGTATACCAAGGTTTTCCTTAAGAAGTATAAGATGGATCAATCCAAGGTTGCAAAAACTCCTATGAGCTCTACACTCTCACTTGACCATGACAAAGATGGTAAAAGTGTTGTGCAAAAGGAGTATCGAAGTATGATCGGTTCTTTGTTATATCTAACCGCTAGTCGACCTGACATTATGTTTAGTGTGTGCATGTGTGCAAGATTTCAAGTTGATCCTAAAAAGTGACACTTAATAGCTGTGAAAAGGATATTTTGGTATCTCAATGGTACTAAGGATTTAGGGTTATGGTACCCATGTCAAAGCTCGTTTCACCTCGTTGGTTATTCAGATGCAGACTTTGCATGCTATAAGGTCGATAGAAAAAGTACTTCTGGATGTTGTCAATTCTTAGGGTCATCCCTAATCAGTTGGCACTCCAAGAAGCAAAGCTTTGTTGCCCTATCCACAGCTGAAGCAGAATACATAGTTGTGGGAGCCTGTTGCGCACAAATTCTATGGATAGCTCAACAACTTCGTGATTTTGGCTTTGATTTAAAAGGTATCCCGATTTAATGTGATAATACTAGTGCTATTTCGATTACAAAAAATCTTGTGCAGCATTCAAGGAAAAAGCATATTAATGTAAGGCATCACTTCATACGTGATCATGTTGAGAAAGGTGATGTTTCCATTTCTTTTATATCAACTGACTTGCAGCTTGCAGATATATTTACTAAGCCTCTACCTAAAGAACAATTCAATTTTATTATATTAGAGCTTGGTATGTTGAACAAGGAAACATTAACGTAGGGGAGTAAATCGTTTTATTTTCTCCTTCGTATGCAGCTCATTCTTACATTTCAAGGGCCTTGAAATCCAATTCAAGGGCCTTGAAATAGAATTCAAGAGCAAAATTGAATATCACGGATCTATTTAGGGTTAATATCTTTTAAATATCTTGATCTCTAAATTATTTTAAAGAAGGGTTTTTAAAATGATTTCAAAAGTCCTTATCTTCGGATTCAAAGAATTGGTTTGAAAATGGTTGTTGAGATTAAATTGGAAAGAATTTAAACAATTTTTTGTATTTCAAGACCTTGATTTTCTCAAGATCTTGTTAAAATCATAAATTGTTTTCTTTTCCCCTTTTAAAGGCTTAAACCCTCTTCCTTCCCTATTCAACGTTTTTATAGAACCAAAAACACCTCTTTCAAAACCCTTGATTTTTTCTCTCACAAATCCAATTATGGCCCCAAGAAGCAAGAAATCTGCTCACCATCAAGCTTCGACTTTCAAGAAGGAATCGGCTCACATTTCCTCAGCTACAGAAGATGAGAAATTTTCTGAAGGTATTGAGATTTCACAGAGCACTAGCCTTCCAACTTCCTTGTTCGTCAATTTTCAAGCTGCGGGATCTTGGCTTGATGGGTTTCACAATCGTCCTCTCTGTATGTGTGGCATGGTAGATATTGAGTTTCTGAAAACTCTTCAGATTCCTTACATTGAAAAGCTTAAAACCTCCACAATTTGGAAGATCTTAAACCCTAGAGATTCTGCTTTTCCAAGGCTCACAAGATTGTTCTATGTCAACCTCGTCACAAAACGGGAAAAGGAAATTATCAACCTTGAAACATTTGTTAAAGGCACTCCAATTCTTCTCACTCCTATTGTTTTATGTGAGATTTTAGGATTCCCTACAGATCTTTCACTCACACACCCCTCCCAGAAAGAAAGTGTTCGCTTTGCCAAAGAGAAATTTATCGTTCCTAACTCTACATCCCGTCAACTCACTCACACTTCCCTAACCCTAGATGCTAAAAATAGTGCTTACCATTTTAGTCAGATGTGTTATCCCTCGTGCAAATTAAGAGAATTGTTGACATATCAATCTTTGGAATTGATTCATCTCATCATGCCTGGATTGGATATTGATGTTCCTAACCTCATCGTCAATCATATGGTCCATATTGTTACCTCCAAACGAGCTATCCGTTTTCCTTATGGAAACTTATTGCCCAATATCTTTGATCATTTTTCAATTGACACATCTACTGAAGATCGACAGTTGACCTCTAGCAAAATCGATGAATCTTGCTTGGAAAGATTAGGGATAGAGAAAACCCTTGCAGGGGCTTGGACATTGAAGGGAAAAGAGGCTATTCCAACTCCTTCCCCGTCAGCTTCTTCTTCTGGTCTAGAAATCAGGTTAGATGGATATGAGAAGGAATTGAGTTCTCTGAATCGTGAATTCTCTGATTTTCAGTTTGACACAAAAAGGAGAATGGATGCAAATCATGAGATGTTGTCTATTATGTATGCCAAGATAAATGCAATGTATCTTATGAATGCTCTTACTCTTACCACCATGGGAAGAATATTACCTATGACTGAAGATGCATCTCAACACACCCAGGAAAAGGTAGAAAATGTTCTAATGAACTGTAAACGAAGAGTACAAAACAAATTCATCCTTTATCCTACTCATGTTGAGTCAACCATTCTGACGGTGGAAGAATACGAAGTTGTCAAGGAAAGACAATCTGAAGAGAAGAGAGGACGCTTAGCAAAATGGATGTTAGGAGTCACATGATTGCTTCATCCAGGGGACAACGACAGTTTTATGAGGATGATCAAGACTAAGCACATGATGTTTGTGGGCCTTTTGTTTTAAACTCTCCATGTGGTTTTTGAAATACTCTTTTCTGGGTTTGTAATTGGTTTTAAAACTCCCGTGCTTTAACTATTTATCTCCCTTGTCGAAAGACAAATGGGGAGAAAATATGATCTGACATATCGATATTTTTGCATTCTGCATTTAAGTTTGTTTGATATTATTACATATGCATCGCTAACTCTAAAATGTAGGTACGATATTTGTATTGTCTTCCATCAAGGGGGAGATTGAAAACTCCACCTTGAGTATATAATTGAATATGTGATGATGGAAGACTTAACACAAATAAGCGGTTTTTATACTAACAAAATATTGATTGTATTTCTAGTTTGCTTGGTTGTTTTGGTGTTTGTCTAAATGTATGCAGGCCTTGGAAAGCATTTCAAGGGATGGCTGGAGGCCTTGAAATTGAATACAAGGGACAAGCGCAGAGTTTGAAGATGTTCAACACGGAGACCTTGAAATCCATTTCAAGGGATCAAAAATTGAAGCCTTGAAACAAGATTCAAAGGACATAACGGCTGAAAGGAATTCAAATCTCTAACAAAATCAATCAAGGATCTAGAGAAGACCTTCCGAGAAGATCTCGACCAAGGAGATACGGTCCAACAAAATAGGATCATGAAAAGATCCCCAACAAAGCGAAAGAATTCTTCTCAACGGATTTCATAAGATCTTTAAAGATCTTCATCCAACGAATCTCAACAAACTTGAAGATCTCGATGCTTGAAAGACAAATACGTCAACAGCGTGAGAAGATTATGGAGAAGATAAATCAACATGCTTTAAGGAGATGAAGAAGATAAGGAATATCTACAACGGCTATCTCATCTCAACCAAGAAGCGTTTTGCATAAAGAAGAAAAAACATCCACAACGATCATCTTTCCAACGGCTAGAAGACTTCTCCATCGAAGACTATAAATGAAGATGTTGATCACTAAAGAAGTACAACAAGCTTACTCGGAAATATCTAAAGTCTTCAAGAGATCCAAAGCATCTTCATTCGATCCAAGAAATTTTTCTTTCTCTCTTTATATAAAAGCTTATTTCTTAGAGAGAGATAAACTCGAGAACTTCATTGGTATATCTAAAGAGTGTTATACTAGAGTGTGTGTTACTCTGTGAAGTAACTACGCTAGGTTAAGAGTTGGAACTAGGTCGTAGCATTGACTACAGTGAAAGAAGAAGGGGATTTCTTCTAGACTATATCTAGGACTCTTTGAAGCTGATAATAGATAGTTAGATCTTACGGGTATACCCTAGTATGGAGAGTAGGTTGTTAGAGCCGAACTTCGTAAACATATCACCGTGTTGATCTTTTCATTTCCGCACCATATCCTGCTTTACTGTGACTAACGTTGCTTTGTAGGTTCACCAAGTCAAGGCCCTTGAAATCACTTTCAAAGCCCTTAAAAACAAGTTGTGTCACAAAGAGCTCAAATCGACATCAAGGCCTTTGAAATTAGTTTCAAAGTCTTGAGATAGGTTTTTGTGAAAATATCACATACTCTATTCAACCCCCCTTCTAGAGTATTTATATCCTTTATATTCACCCTACGGTTCTTCAGTCAGTTTGGGTTCGGTTAAGGTTTTTGACCGAAAGAGACCTAAAAAGTAATTGCTAATATAATTATATGAATCAACCCTTTTTTTTTAATAAAAATTTTGTTATTTCGGTTTACCCGTTTTACGGTTTTTTACTGAAACCTAATTTTTAAAATAAAATGCGGACCTAAGACCAAACCTAAATTGTCGGTTTTTTGTTCGGCTTAGGTTTTTGACCAAAACAGGCCTAAGAAGTAATTGCTAATATAATTATATGAATCGGCCCTTGATTTTTAATACTAATTTTGTTTTCTTGGTTTACCGTCGGTTTTACGGCCTTTTAACCAAAACTTAATTTTTAAAAAACGCAGACCTAAGACCGAACCTAAATTATCAGTTTTTTATTCGGTTTGGACCGAAACTATTTGGTTCGGTTTACCACCGAACTCACTTGTTCACCCCTACTTACTAATTCATATGTATATTTTGGAGATAAAGAGATGAAGAATGAAATCACATTTATTCCAAGACTAGTTGTGTCGCGCGTGTGTAGCACGCGCGTCGTGAATTTATATCATGTTTGTAGTTGTGTTTTAATAATAGTGAACGATTCGTTAATAATAGTGAACGATTCGTTCATGAACAAGTGACTGAAAGTTACAAATCTGATTAAAATTTGAAATTAATAACACGCATCGGCTAGTCAGTATCTACTTACTAAAGCTCGGAAATAATAACTTTGTATATTATTATGTGAATATTACATCAGTGAATAAAAGCTCTTGCACAATGTAATTGTAGTATAGCAAATAAATGTCATTCGAGATGGTTTTGGTGGAAAGTTGGTCTGGGTTCCTTGAGATTCCACCTATTTACTCGCCAATATAGATCACAGTTAAAAAACATCGTTCAACTTAGGTTGTGGATGAACATCCTTGTGAATAATATATTATAGAAAGAATTGGCGATATAGGACCCTTGAAATTTACTTTTTGTAAAAGGGGCTCCTATGTAAAATGGAAAAAAAAAACTAGCCTTGCAAGTTGCAACTAGAAGAGTAAGGATACTATTGAGGTTATTTTGAATTGAAATGATGGGGATGTAGAAAATTTAAATGCCAATTTAGCCTCTTTTTTTTTAAACCTAGCCACATCCTTCTCCTTCTTTCTTCTCTTGCTCATCTGCCGGACCTTCACTTCCCTACCTTCTTGTAGTCTTTCTTCTTAGTCTCTCATCCACCTTCCGTCTCACACAAAAAGCGGAACCTGCTCTCTTGGTCGTCTCCTATTTCAGCCCATCGAGGACCGACACTGTGTGCCTTCAATCTTCTTCCCCAACCCGTTGAGGCTTCTGGCAAGTCTTCCCCCTCATCCTTTCTCGTTCTATGCCTCTCTCCGCCTCTTCCCCTACCCTTCTCTGCACCACCAGACAAAAGAAAGCACAGTCGGTGCCTTCCATCGCTACCGATTGGCCGCTAGGGGTTTAGAGTGCCGCAGACGGTGACATTGCAATCGGTGCCTTCGACGTACAAGAAGAAGTAGTCGACGAGCCTTCCCTCGCTACAGGATACTGCCAGTTTGGGTATTCATTTGTTGAGTATGCATTTTTTTGGGTATGCACTTTTTGGGTATTGCTTATTAAGTGATTGATATGCATTTTTTGGGTATTCCTTATTGAGTATATGTGTGTGCAATTTGGGTATGCATTTTTGAGTATATGTGGGTGCAGTTTTGAGTATTGCTAATTGAGTGATTGATATGCATTTTTTTGGTTATGCATTTGTGGATATTGTTTATTGAGTGATTGATATGCATTTTTTGGGTATTGCTTATTGAGTATATGTGTGTGCAGTTTCGGTATGCATTATTGAAGATAGGCTGCTTACCCAGAAACAAACAGACAAACGTTCTTCATGGAATATTTTGGGCTCTCTTCTTGATGGAGTTTTTTTGGGGCAGAGGGTTGTGTTTTTTGGGCCAAAATTTTCCTCTAAAATGTCAATCAGCAGTGTCACAATCAGCAGTTCAGCACTCAGAAGTGTCACAATCAACAAGAGGAGGATTGCGTTTTTTGTACTTTTTCTGCATTTTTTGTACTATTTCTGCGTTTTTTATACTATGTCTGAATTACTATAGGAAAGTATGAGCCCATCTTCTCAATTTGTTATTGTAGGGGCCCTAAATTCCAACTCTATAGTGTAAAAGGTCCATAATACCAATTCAGCCTATATTATATTATAAATAAGGTTGCATTTCGGGGGTTAAATGGAGAAGAGAAACGCAGAAGGGATGCAATGTGATAGAAAGGTTAGAGGTGACGTCCCAGAGGATGAAGAATGAAGAAGACCCTGGAACAGCAAAAAGGGTGGTGCAAGTTACACATGCCAAAACAAAACAATACCATGCGCAACTTCACCTTCTGCAAAGTTTGATCGAGAACAAAAGAAGTAGAGAAGTGGTTATTTAAGTAACAGGCCCCTTGCACTCTCCTTAGGAGCTGGAGTCGGTTCCCTACACAAACACATGCATACATACATCCAAGATTTCATGCAACATATACAAGCTATGACCTTTGCTAGCTGAGGAAGGAGTCGGTTCCCTACACAAACACATGCATACATACATCCAAGATTTCATGCAACATATACAAGCTATGACCTTTGCTAGCTGAGGAAGCCGTTGTCCATGAAAATTGATCAAAATTGAGCACCTCGGTAAATTAAAAAATCATCTCATATGTCATAACACATAACTACACTTGATGGGATAGAAGATTGATCAAGAGAAAAAACAACCCAAAAAAGATAAAACCAACGTTGTATAGAAGATAAGACTAAAACTCATATGTTAATACTTTGTTGGTAATCAATTCGTTATGTAATAATTAAACTCGTAAAAAATATGGTATTATTATTTTTAAAAATTGCTAAATTTTATTTTTATAAATTACTAGGCAAACCGTGCGTGATTTAATTTGTTATGTGTGCGAGTTTAATTGTACCCGTGTATTGATGAGTTCTTAAAGTGAGTTATGGTTGAAAGGGAGTGCTAATTTAGTTTTATTGAATTATTATGTGCGAGGAATTTAATTATTTTGTGAGAGTAAATTACAATTAAAAACTATTTTTCTCGATTTTATTTAATTGTAGCGTAGAAGTAGCAATTTATTTTGTTCTAGTGAAAAACAATTCGATTAATTTTTAAAAATGTTGCAATGTTATACAACAATAGAGGTTGAAATGGTTTATTCTATTATAAATGGACAAAAGTGAGCTATGATTAATTTATTTTGTTGGAGTGAAAAACAATTTGATTATTATAACATGTTAGGTGAATAATGAATAAAGTAGAGCAACTACTAAGAATGGTATGAGAGAGAAGCAATTAGGTGTGAGTGACATAATTAAAGATGAAGCCCTCAACCATGTTGAGTTGATATGGTGTGCTATTGTGGTTTTTGTTAGAGGTGAATGGTGATGCCTACAACCACACAAACAATGTATTTAAAGAGGCAAGTATCCACTGAATACTCCATTTGTGGCTTCGTTTATACGACCTACTCTGGCCTCTTATGGCTTGCTTTCTTCCTTAGGGATAAGCTTCCCAGACCAGCCGGCTGCTACTCTCACAAATTCAATCCGTAAACCCAGAAATCGCTCACTGTTTTTTTTTAATTTGATTTTTGGGGCGGACTCTTTTGATTTGAATTTTAGGGTAAGGCAGTCCGCCCCAAAGAACGAATGAGCCCAAAGCCCACTACTCTTCCAAACCCCAACAACTTTAGTAGTCGGACGAAAACAAAAACAAGGGTTTCAGAAAAGCAAAGGAGATGGATCCCACTGCTACGGCTCTATTCTGTTTGCTACCTAAATTTGACCTTTACTTCCCATGCTTTCTTTCATTGGCTTATCGGTGACCACCACCAAATCATCATTATTCACAAATTACTCCATCACTTGGAAGCCACAGAGCAAGTAAGGATGCATATATGGCCTTCAATCAAGGTAAGAGATTCCTTCAAGATTGCTTACCTCAACAACCTCCAATGGAATCTACACAGAATGAAAAGGGACACCCATCGGAATTCCCAACCTCTGCTCAACAGATCAGGTCATGATGATCATCATGATGCTACTTCGACTTGGGCTTGGGCTAGGGTTTTCTCCAGAGATGTTTTCTGGATTTTGACTTGTTGCTTCTGCTTTGGAGGTAAAACCAAATTATCCCCTATTTTCTGTTTTCTGTATGTTCATTATCATAGAATTCAGGACAACTCTGTGTAATTTCTTAGGATCAACAATCTCTATTCATCCAAACTTTCTTTCTTTCTTTTTTTTTCAGTATGTGAAGATGTTGAAGACCTCATATAGAAGACAATTATACAAAACTATTTGTAGTTGGAGCATTGCAATGGAAACAAAATGGTATCCGGTAAGTGTAAGGAAAGGAAATAGAAATGGAATTGATAGGTTTACTTGTGTTAAAATACCTACGTAGGTTTTTATTGATTCGGGGTCATTCCGTTACTCTAAGCTTTGTCAAGGCCAATTCAATAGTCATTCATTATATGAATGTGGAATATAAGTAATTTGGGTATCCACCCTTTCAAAAGGGTTCTCCGATAACACATCAGTCAAATAATGGTTAATTAAGATAAATGTATACCCGTTGGATCTCGGTAAACTAGGGTTTCGGGTACTAAAACGAAGACGGATGAGTTTAGCCGGGTTCACAATGAACATAACCGAGCTTGGGTCGGACCAAGTTTTTGGATGCTCACTTATTCTGATTGGATTATGTTGTTGTGGGCTGGTAGCACTCAAATTAGCGTCTTTTTCCACCTTCATTCTACTTCATTTCCTTCTTCTTTGGGTGTAATTGCATAGTTTTTTAACTAATTATTTCCTTCTTGTTTTTGTTTTGGAGATTCACCGGTCAATTTATCTAATTGCATGTATTCTAGTTCATCTTGAATCATAAATTGAGTTACTCTATGAAGAATGTTTGTTACACACTAAGGATCAACATTCAATCAAGGAAGTCAAGGTCAAAATTGAATTGATCGAGATTCGAGAGTGAAGAAGTAAAGACATCTCGAGCATTATGTGTGAAGACAGTCGATTTACCTCCGTAATCCGAGTGATCTGGACTTTCATGTAAACTACAAAGTTGTAGAGTTTCGAATTACCACGAAATTAGTACTTGTAGGTTTTCGAATTCCAATAACAACAACAACAACAACAAAATCGAGTTTTGTTGAAGTGTCACAATACTGTCAAGGTGTTATTTTTCTGGATTGAGCCGATTGCCTGGGCCCTAGCATGCCGATCAAGAGGTCCCACGACCTTGCGTTTTGGCATCTATCTTTCTTCTTTAATTCCCTTTTTATTTTGGGCAATGTTCCACTTTGACGCTTTTTTATTTTTAGTTATCCGTTAGGAATGGATCATATCTTATTAGAAGATAAGATTTGTTTTTTGATAAGATCTTAGTAGATCTTAGGGTACATGTTAGATTGTCATCCTATAAATAAGGTATTCCATCATTAGGTTTATTTATGCAATTGTCGGCCGATTAATATTGAAACCTGAATAATTAGCACATAAACATAAAAGAAAAAACATATCGATCGGCCGATCGACATGCACTTGCCGTCCAACTAGAGTGAAAGCAAAAGAAACAAAAAGGAAAATGTAGAACTCACAAAGAGAAGAAAGATATTCACAAGTTGCTGGTTAATTCATAGATGTGTGGAAAAAATGTCTACTCTCATGTTCAAATATGATTTCAGCTACAAAGCTCAAATACGAATCAGATGAGCACCTCCCCTGGAGCTACATCACTCCAAACATCACGAAAAGAACAACATAAATACAAAACAACTAGTGGCGAACATCAACAAGCCATATGAACGTCTACTAAACTCTATGAACAACGTCCCCTATATAGTCAGGAAAGGCCTGATGTAAAAGCCTAAAAATATGAATCTTTATCAGGCGAATCATCACTTCCTCAGGGATTTTATTGTTCTCAAAGATGAGAGAATTACACTCATGCCAAACGTAATATGTCGTCGTCACCAAAGCAAAACGCATAGTTGATGTCTTCCGATGCTTAGAAGAAAGATATACAAGTTGGCCAATTGGTAGGTATTGGTCGGCTGGCTATTAGAGAATGACAAAATATACCATTTTTCTAGCAATAAGAAAGAGGAAAGTCGCTACTTGATCCAAAATCATTAATATCGGAAGTAAACAAGTTTGCATGTATCAAAGACAACTAAAAGAATTCAAAGCCAAAAATCACCACAACATACATTTCAAATAGAAATCGATAATAAACAATCCAACATAGAATTTAAATCATGTTATGTAGACAGACACGGATTTAGGGGTACAACCCGCCCCATATTTTAATAAAACAAAATAAAGTGTGTACATGAAATCATATGTAGCACAGTGGCACCCAAATTTGAGAGATATGAATAGCATTCGATTAGTCCCACGTTTGTACCGTGTCACTGGTTTTTAGTTTGAACATTTTTTTGTTTGAAAATTCAATGGTCCAATGTATCTTTTATGATATCGTTTGTTTTTTTGGTTCTCACTTCTTACTATTTTGCATACAGATATGACATAATTCATAACAAGTAACAAAAGTTTCACTTTGTTTTCTTTTTTATTATTAATTCTAAAGTATCATAATGAATATACATATATTATATGATAATGACTTCGAGTTATAAAGCAACATATTATTTTATAATTTATTTTATTATTTTAATATAGTAGAAATTGGACACTAATTTTTCAAATACACGACAACGGATGGAAAAAATCAAAATTATATATACATCTAGCCTACCTAAACTCTGGATTCTGGATCCGTCCTTGTATGCGGTGAACAATTTTGTTCGGCACTTGCATGTTGTCACTAACACCTAAAAGAACAAATAGTGACAAAGTGATTTCATGTTTGGCTCTTGTTTTTTTTTTTTATAGAAAATCCAAAACTACCATCTCTCCATATATATATATATATATATGAAAAGATCATTATCAATATCACAAATTCTCTATGTAGTCAGGCTATTCAAACCCTAGAACAAAAGAATTGAACAAGGCATACCTCATTGCAAATTCACAACTTTATTAATCATAATAAAAGGATCAATCGGCCGACTGACGGGGTTTGGTCGGTTGATCGACATTGTAAGATAAAACTTGTCTTTGAAACTTGAGAAATGAAATTTGGATAAAATACTAGTGGTGGAAACACCCTATTTATAGGAGGATTTCTAAACTCGTCATCCTATGACTTGCTTATCTAAACCTACCGTACTATATCTTAACACTAAAAATGTAAAAAGGTCCAACTGGACAGGGTAAAAGATATCCTAATATAAAAAGGATCAAAGGAAGAGATAAAATGTATACAAGATCCATTGTTGGACCGGTTAGTCGATCGGTGGGGCCAGCCGACCGAACACCTCAAAATGAATCGGATCAATTTGCTCTAGAGTAGTGGTCCAGTGTCCGTACAACTGATAAAAGTCGGCCATTCGACATGCATTGGTTAGTCGATTGCTTGCAATACTTGGAGCAATTCTTCATATTTCACTCTCTTTTCTCAACCAATTTCGTTATGACTTTGATTTCCTTGACAGTACTAGAGGATGGGTGTGTTGGGTGTGTGGTTAAAATTGAGGATGTCTTTTTGGATCCTCTCAATCTCATGTATTATGCCATTGTTGAGCTTTATGTGACAGCATGCGAATCCAAATGGCGTTCAATTTCCGGTTGCTTTTTTAATTAAACCCAAAGCTTTTCAATACCAGACGTCTCTTCTGAAAACCCGATGCAGCGTTGCCCAAGAGGACAAATGAGACAGTACGGGGAGATAAGATTTCTGAACAAGTCATTGGGTTGGCACTATCAAGTCTCTAGTGGCTTGCCTATTCAGTCAAACCGCACAACTTGAACCATCCATTCAAAACAATTTTTGTGAAAACCCTAATTCCAATTCAAAACCCAAGTCATAAGAACTTCGTAAATCAAATCTAATAGCTCGAAACCCTAATTAGATCAACCATTTGTCTTGGGGAGTCCAAGGATGGTTTGTCGGGGCAATGGGCCAGAAATTTTCAACACAAAGAGAACAAGAGCAAAAGAGGGATTCAAGTATGGACTCGAACCAATATCAACACAAAAGGCTATTATCACGCATTACATCTCTCTTTTATTTCCATCCTCCTAGCAAGTTGGTACTTCCACAATTGCCCCTTGCAACACTACTAATCACTAATAAGAGTAAGATCAGAGGGTTCGTTCCATCACATTTCATACAATATCCAATATATAGCTATCAATTGAATCGGCAAAGTGAAAGCAATCCTACAAAACAAATCTTGTGGATTTGAGAAGCAAATTCATGCTTATACCACCAGCAAGCAAACATACGAAATCATTCTAAAAACAACCAAGGCGTACATAATCACTTTTGTCCAACTCTCCTCTTTCTTCATAGTTACACACTGTAATATTATTGTTTAATAAAACAGGCTTACAAATCGGTTGCCTTCAAATTCCACTGTCGATGTACTACTTTCATAGGGAAATCCCCGCTGCCTCAAGCTTTGGCGTAGACAAAGGCTCCTGCGTACTAGAATTAATCGGGAACATCTGACACTGAGCATAATCCGCCATCAACTGATCCACAAGCACCAGAGCTACCATGGCTTCAACCATTGGAACAGCTGCACCACCATTTTATTATATATTAATAAACACTTAATAGTCTGTGGTTTGGTTACCAAAACTTATAGTACAACATTAGTAAAACCCATACCTCGCGGGACAACACAAGGATCATGGCGACCTCTTGCAATAAGCTCAGTCTCTTGTTTATCTCTTGTCACGGTGTTTTGTTTCTTCTGCAAAAGAGAAGAAATTTGTCAACACATCTTTCCATTATGCCTTTAGTTGCTTTACCGGCAGTTAGACAGATCACTGTCTACAGTTGATCACAAGTCAGAAAAAAGATGTACATGGATCAAGAAAAAAACTTGCTTGCATTTCAAGTATGCTTTTAAAACTGTGCTCGTATCATGAGACTGTGGGTTGCCTCGTATGCAAATAGTTTCTCCATTGCTTTTAACTATAATGATCATATCTGAATTTTCCTCAGAATTCCTCTTCGTTAATCATGGTTCCACATGAAGCCATCTATAGGGCATATACACATAATTGATGGCTGGGACTGAGAGCTTACCCCAATAGTAGAAGTAGGCTTGAAAGCTACTCTCATGTGAATGATTTCTCCGTTGGATATTCCACCCTATTCAATAAAAATAGATAATATAAATGATTACAACAATCACAGAAGCATGTCATCTGCACACATGAGAGATCCTTTTAAGTTTTAATTCATTGATTGGACTGACTTGTATCCCGCCTGAACGGTTTGTTCTTGTCCTAATTCTTCCATGTTCATCTGTGTAAAACTCATCATTGTGTTCACTTCCAGTCATGAATGTACCTGAAATTATGTAAGCAAAAAATTTTTTGTCATGAATGTTTAGAGTATTTTAAATGAATAATCACCTAAGTATATTAGGCATATCTATTGCAAGAGGTTCAAATGATACCAAGGACTTACCAGCAAAGCCGCTGCCGATCTCAAAACCCTTTGTAGCAGGTAAAGACATGAGAGCTTTAGCAAACTCGGCTTCAAGTTTGTCAAATACAGGAGTACCTAGTCCCTGATGAGAACATAATTTCAGTACCAGAATGACTGATTAATGAAAAAAAAATACCATAACTGAATTTACTATGACTTTCGCTGATTAAGAAGGCTATCTAGTTTTTGTAATGATGATGCATAAGGACCATATCTGCATTAACTAAAGCAATATCTTACACGTGGAACATTTCTGACAATACATGTGACAACACCTCCGACAGAATCTCCCCTTACTCGGACAGCATCAATAGCAGCAATCATCTTATCTGCGTATTCTGGATCAGGGCACCTTGCAATATTGCTCTCAATCTGGAAGAGTTACCCATGAGGGGAAGTCACATTCACAAGAAACTAGAATAGCTGATATCATGTACGAAAATATGATAAACAAAGCAGTCGATAGAATAGTACCTGCTCAAGTGTCAAAGTTTCATAATCTACCAATCCTTCAGGTAGCACAACTTGGTGAGCTTGAGAAACAAATGCAAAAACCTGGCAGGCACCACAAATTACAACAAACCAATGTCAGTCACGCCCTTACGATAAATGTAATAAGAGATATGAATTGCAAATCCTTGAGAAGCAGAACTTGCTGCAAATTTATTTCGTCACTGCAGAAATGCAGAATCTCTAGAACTCCTAGAAATGAGATATGGCAAGGCCAACACTATCACCATAAGATAACGAGTGCATGCCAGCCATAAAACAGAGAGAAAAAATGACAAAGAAACAAACCTCAGTTCCAGCATATGCCTTTAAGATTTTCTTAGCAACAGCTCCAGCTGCAACTCTTCCAATTGTTTCTCTTGCAGAAGATCTTCCACCACCCTATTAATATAATATTCTAGATATATAAGCACGTGCAATTTCTAAATGGAGAACTTTTCAACATTTCAAAATGCAAGGCACGAGTGATCTTCACCTGCACGGATCGGACACCATATTTGAAGTCGTAAGTTGCATCTGCATGAGAAGGCCTGTAGGCTATGGACATTTCACTATAATCCTAAGAATGCAAACAAAGAAATAAGATCTTTTAGACATATAGGTGAAGTGAAACCAGAACGATGGGAGAGGTTAAGTATCAGGAAGCAAAATAAGACATCCAGAAGCATAATTAGATCCACAAAATTCTATTTGACCTTAATCATTCATGCATATACATTATACCAAATGACTCATCACAATTTAGTAATAAATTACCATTATTGATTCAATGTTTACCAAGTCAATTACATGAAGGGAAGAAAAAGGTGTAATTGAATGTACTCATTTTGAATTCCATTGACAAAACAAAGGGTGTTAATGGTAAACGTATAGACATCTTAACTGTCAAGATCAAGGTAAGACAGTGGCATGTGAAATCAGAATAGTAGAATCTTAGAAGGTCCATTTAATATGAAAGGAAAACCGAGGAATCATTTTAGCTTTATCATCATACGATACTCATATTTTATCCACATAATACATGATAACTCATCACTCATCTTCCTAGACTGACAATCACAATAGTACCAACACTCTTTACTTACATGTCCTCTCTGATCGGTATTGGGAACATTGACCATGATGGGTGTTCCAGTAGTCATACCTGCACACAATGAATGATGCATCAGGGAAGATCCAAAACAATATTGTTAGTATCTTACCTCAAAGGGTGGATACTAACTAAGGTTAAAAAGGGGTCACAGCAAACAAACCTTCAGCAATTCCAGAGTATATCTTGCAAGTATCTGTCTCTTTCCTGGGAGTAGTAATTCGGCTTTGACCAGGACGTCTGGAAGCATCAATGCATGGAATGAATTTTCAAATAGATTGTGCTTAAAGAACTACATCTGGATACCAATGTGGAAAACTTAAATAGGACAAGAACAAATCAATAACATAAGCGCCACAAGAGGAGTTTCTCTACCTATATATCTCAAGAAGGTGAAAGAGAAATTCATATGTGTCAAGAGCAATCATTACCTTCTATCAAGATCAGTTTGCAAGTCTTCTTCAGAGAGCTGAAGTCTAGGTGGACACCCATCAATAACACAACCAACACCTCCACCGTGAGATTCTCCATAAGTTGTCACGCGGAAATGAGTACCAAATGTACTTCCAGCTGCCTGTACAACTGTCACTCGACATGGCACATCAAGGTCTCGTAAGTTTGCTGACTACTAAAATCCAGGTTATGTTTAGAGATGACAAGAAATATGAAGGTAAAAGTAAAATCAGATCACATATGAAAATTGTAAGATGACGAATAAATGGGCTGTGGTGCCCTGAGTTATAGTCTTGAAATTCATCAATTGTAACAGGAAGGTACAATAACTTGAATGCAATTTCTTAATTACCAGAATCCTATCGCAGCAAGTAAAGTATTGTTTGCTAGTAACTAGATCGAGCTGATTACGTCGAAATAATATTCATGGGATAAATACCTATCGGTTATCCCATATTTGATTGAATAAATCGTCACAGCACACCAATTCAAACAAAGCAAATTCAATCAGGAAGCGAGTGATGAAAACTCGAAAAATAAACAATTGGCCATTACAAATACAAGAATAATAAGGAAGTGCGTATGAGGCAGCAACAAACCTATAAAAACGAGAAAAGGAATGCATGAGAAACATACCGAGTTTAGGAGAAGTACGGCGGAGGGGAAGGCGAAGGGAAGGGGAAGAGAGCTTGGAAAGGCTGGAATTGGTAGATCCGAGGGTTGAGCCGAGGAAAGGTTTGGTGGATAGGGAAGAGGCCATTTGTGTGGTCGGAGCAACCTATAAAATTACAGGGTACAGCTGCTGCAACAAAGGGGGAGAGTTTTATTGAATCAAATCTCAATCTCAACCTCAACTGTGAAATAAAGAATTGAATTTATGAGATGATGATCAGACATGGGTTGGTGGCGATGGTGGGTAGGTAAACCCTGGCTAGGGGTAGTTGGAGGTGAGAGGTCCGAAACGTTTCCTTTTTTTTCCTCTGACATTTAAGTGTGTTTAGGTAAATTGATTCAAGATAACGTTGCATAAACAGACAATACAAATTCCTTTCCATTTTTTCTTACAAAACAATTACTATGTACATTTTCTGTCTGTTAGAGATGCAGAAGTTAGTTCGTAAGTACACATAACCAAGCCCGTTCTTAACCTTGTATCATGGTCCCGGGACAAATAACAATTAGAGCTATATACATATATGAATGCGGGTTTTTAACTTGCAGCCCAAAATATAGGAAAAGTAAGAAATGATGAGAATTAGATTATTAGGAGAAATATTTCACAAGGCTATTCCATACACAATAAATCAAAATATGATGAATGATTTGTATTTGGACGGTTCATTCTTAGTTTTATACCTTTGCACTTGGCTTGACATTTTGTGAATGAGGATAATACCTTCGGGTCTTGGTTTTGAAGGCGAAGTACAATAGACTTTGTACCAACCATATCACAATCCATTAGTGGTTTGGAGAAGCAATGATATAGGAGTCTGAAAGATCCTACTAGGGGGACCAAATGGGTTGCCGGTGATGGTTATATGATTATGTTTTGGCTAGATAACTGATTAGGGACACATCTCTATTAGAGATAGTACTAGAGTATGTTCTAAAGGTTGAAAGATATATAGTGGACGGTCGGTGAATATTGGGAAGTTGGCCACGGTTGAAATAAGTGAATTTTGCTAGGTTAATTCCCACAGCCACACTAGTGTAGCTTACAACAGTGGCATTAACTAGCTCACTTATGCCAAGATTAGGGGCATGAATGATGAGTCGTTGATAGATGTGTCGCAAAGTCTGGTAGTTAAAAGGGCAAGAAAGAGGCAAATATTTTGTTTGAAGGATTCTTGCAAGAGGTTTATTGACAATGGTGGAGAGGGTCATGAGATATTTAACTAATTATTTGGTGTGTACAATATGTGAGATTGCAAGGACATTGTATGTCTTTGGAAGGACTTAGGGTGCAAGGATGTTGACAAATGTGTCGTAAAGTGTCTGAGTTATTTGTTTAGGGACTACAAGGACATTGTATGTCTTTGGAAGGATTTGGGGTGCATATAAGTCAATCCGACTTCACAACAACGGGACTTATTAGGATCGAATACAAGAGAGTGTGGGAAGGAAGGATGGAATGATAAGAGGACATAACACTCAGGGTAGAGCATATACGATAGGATACCCTAAATGTGAGATGGATGAAGATCAATATGAATGGCACTATACATAGGAAAAGGCACGCCGTAACCAATGACGGATTTAAGGGGTGGGCTGATAGGGTCATGGCCCACCCCAACTCAATTTTTTTATACAATTTTTTTATACAGCAACCCATTTGTACTATAAGAAGAAATCAAGACAACAAATTTATTTATTATTGTTTTCAAAAGCTGCATAGTCTGTATTGGTCAGGGTGATATTTTGTCTATGGATTGATGTGACTTGTCTCAACAAATTATCTCTCTTTACAACAACACATTAGTCTAGTTTACAAATTAGAAAAATAAAACACGTGTTTAAAATGTTGTATTCATGTAAGACAAACAAATAAATAAAAATATAATTATACATTACATTATTGATGTTGATGATTTTATTATTTTTATTTAATTTTTTTTATGTATTAACGATTAAGTATTTGAATGATTTTTATAATCACAATTTATTAGAATTTAAAAATATTAGAATTTGTTTAGTTTTCGCTAATCCATGAAAAATTCTTGGCTCCGTCCCTAGCCGCAACAACGAGAGTGATTAGGAATATTATGGGTGAGTAACAACGAAGCTTTGTGGCAAACCTGGGATTTTGTATGGTTCCCAAGGATGAGGTTTGGAAAGTGCTACATGACATGAAGTTGGCTTGAGAGTGTGGGTACATGCAAGTAATCATGGAAACGGATTCTCAATTGATATTTACATTCTTGAATAAAGATATGATGCGGTGTCATCCACTCGCGAGTTGGTGCAACAATGCCAAGGGCATCTTGTAAGATACTAGAATATATATATATATATATATATATATATATATATATATATATATATCCAATTTTGTCATGTGTTTCATGAAGTGATGTCACGGACCACTTAGCTAGCATAACTTTTGGTTATAACATAGCTTTGATAGTATTGATTGATCCGCCGAAGGGTGATTTGAACTTTTTAGATCATGATGTGAGGGGTTAGGCTATCCCCCGTGTGATTATTACTTTGCCTCTTTTGTTATATTAATAAAGCAGATTTAGAAGTGCGGAAGATACTAGACCTCCTTCTACCAAAAAAGAAGACAAATCACCGACAACGTTGGGGTGACCCACAATATCATGCATAACATGAAGGACAAAACCAGTGATAGAATAAATGGTTTCAAGTTGAATGAGAAATAAATTCCAAAGTTGGGTATATAAATACACATTCGATAAAATAAGAAGGATATATCCTCAATGTCAAGACTATATTAGAAGAGACTAGACTATATATCTAGTTTCATCATGTGGCTCATGTATTGAATAGTGTCGCGAACCACTTAGCTAGTTTAACTTTTGGTTATAGCATAGGTTTGATTGTATTGCTTGAGCCGCCGGTGTGTGTTTTGAATTGTTTGAACCATGCTGTGAGGGGGTCAGGTTATCTCCATGTGATCACTACTTGACTTCTTTTGTCATATTAATAAAGCGGATTTAGAAGCACTTAGGATACCAAATCTCCTTTTACCAAAAAAAGAGGCAAATCACCGAAAACATTGGGGTGATCCAAAATATCATGCATAACACGATGGAGAAAACTAGTGACATAATAAATGTTTTTTGGCTGAATGAAAAAATAAAAGTCCAAAGTTGGGTATATAATATACACATTGGATAAAATAAGAAGGATATAGAGTCAATGTCCAGGCTATCTTAGAAGATACTAGACTATATATCCAGTTTCATCATGTGATTCATGAAGTGAATAGCACCGCGGACCACTTAGCTAGTTTGAGAAAGTATACAATCTTTTGAGATAGGAAATTCATAAAAGACATTATTTGTGAGTTGTGATTGTTTCATGAGTTGATTGAAGTAATCACACTAGTACAAATTCTAAGTTTCTCAGGTGTTAAAAAAATTCCATAAAAATTAAAACTCTAGGTACTTAATTTAAAAACTCCATTAAAAAGAATTATGAAATTATTTTTTTTTAAAATAAGCTAATCTCTCGAGAGTTTTATATCAACTCCCTAGAATCATTTAACCGCTCTAGGGATTTTTTTAAAAAAGTCCTAAGAAAACTTCAAATGTTAATTTGCTCTCGCTACAACGCGCCTTCTGCCAAAACAAATATTGGGAGCATTGCTCTCGGGAGTTATTTCGTAAAAAAAAATCGTAGAGACAAAACCTAACCTAAATTGCCCCAATTTCTCTGAGATACTCGATACTCATTGTCGTCTCCCCAAAAAACTGTTGAGAGCCGAGTATGATGAAGGTTGGAATACGCTAATTCTTCCGTCTACAGGTTCTCAGGCCCCGACCCATACACTATGAGTTCGCTAGGAGTTAGGAGAATATATCGAGTTATAAATTGTAAGACTTTTGCGTGGTACGCTTCCTAACCCAAACAAGTTTTTGGCGCCGTTGCCGGGGACTAGGTCTAGATTGAATCATTGTGTGTGATTATTTATAGTGTAGGTCTTTTTTTGCTTTTGATCTTGTTTGGTTTGTGTCTTTGATTTTTCAGGAGCTCTCCTATTTTTAGGTGCATGCGAAGGTCTCGTGGCAAGGATTTAGCTCCATTTGATCCCGAACCGAAGAAAACTCTTAAGACTAGATCCAAGGGTACTAAGAAGAAGAAGGAGATGGCCGGAAGAGATCTTCAAGCTGAGTTGAATGACGCCTTAGAGCAACTTAGGCAAAGGGATGAAGCCTTGTAAAATGAAAGGAGACTTGCAAATGAGAGGCATGAAGAAACTAGGAGGGAAATTGAAGAGATTAGGCAAGCTCTTGTTCAAAGGGAGCTAAAATTCGTCAAAAACCACCCCCCACCACCACAACCGGCGGTATATGTACGGCAAGAGCCGATTATTATTGAGGAGCCACAAACGCTTGGCCAATGTATGAATCCAGCCCAATGAGTGCACCGTCCCAGTGTCAACTTAGGAGATCCCGCAGCTCATGACTACGAGCTCCGACCGGAAGTGCTAGAAATGATCCGGCACAATCAATTTGGAGGGATGAAAGGAGAGTCTCCTCATCAACACTTGATGAATTATGAGATCTTAATGGAGACTCTAAGGCCACCTAGATTGGAGAGCAATAACCACAAGCTTATGGCTTTCTCCTTCTCACTTAAGGATAAGGCCTTGGCTTGGTATCAATCCATTCCCCTAGGACGTGTGGGTACTTGGGAGGAGATGACAACCGAGTTTCTTACAAAGTTCTTTCCACCTTCCAAGACAACCAAGATAAGAGGGAAGATTAATGCCTTCGTGATGAAGAGCCTATTTAAATCTTGGGAGAGGTTTAAAGACCTCCTCCTAGATTGTCCAAACCATGGGATACTGAAGATAGAGCTATTGGAGATTTATTTCAAGGGACTTGATGAGGATAGTCAATTCAAGATCCAATCACTTTCCGGAGGCACATTCATGGAGAAGAATGTGGATGAGGCTTGGGAGTTTGTAGAGAAGCAAGCCTTGGTGATTGAGAAGTACTCCTATAGGAAGAGTGATGGGAGGAAACCGGGAGCATATGAAGTAAGTGAAGTCACCATGATCAACGACAAACTTGATACAATCAACAATGAGCTTAAGTACTTGAGGGAGTTGTGTGCTACAACCTTGAAGAGTCAAGCGAGTCCTCAAGTGCAAGTGCAAGCCAATTTGGCTTCCAAGGAAGAGGATGTTAACTACATGAGAAGGGGTAGCTTCAACAACTACCAAGGCCCTAGGAACTTTAACAATAATAGCCGGACCTTCAACAATTACCGACCTAATCAAAACCATCTCGGGTTCTCTTACTCTTACCCGGATGGTGCCTTAAACCCTCCCACTTCAACAAGCCAAGCACCACCACCAATGACTTCATAAGAGCCTCCATCCGGTTTTACTCAACCACCAAAAGATAGAACCGAGATGTTGATTGAACAATTGATATGAAAGGTGAACGAATTTGAGAGCGCCATCACATCAATTACCAAGGCTCAAAAGGTGCTAGAAACACAAGTATTCCAAAAGACAGGTGAGACACAAAGGGATCCGGGGAAGCTTCCTGGAAGGACCGAGAATAATCCAAGAGGCCAAGTGTTGGTCATTACCACAAGGAGTGAATTGAACATGAAAGATCCCTTACCCAAGGAGAATGACAAGGGAAAACAAGTAGTGGTGGAGGAAGAACCATTGCAAGAAGAAGGAGCCTAGAGCAAAGATGATGAGCCAACATATGTGGCACCTCCTCCATACAAGCCACCACTACCTTTTCCACAATCAAGAGCAAGAGCTCATTTGGACAAACATTTTGGTAAATTCCTTGAACTTATGTCTAGATTACATATAAACATTCCGTTCATGGATGCAATATTAGGTATGCCGGCCTATGGAAAGTTTTTGAAGGAGATACTCTCCAACAAGAGGAAGTTGGAGGAGTATAGAGAAGTTAGGATGACAAAAAGGTCCTCCGAGTTGATACAAATCATGAAGGAGGAGATCCTTCCTAAGCTGTGGGATCCGGGGTCATTTTGTGTGCCCATAGGAGTTATAGAAGTGCAATATGAGGCCCTATGTGACCTTGGAGCTAGTGTAAGCATTATTCCGCTTGTACTTTGCAAAAAGGTTGGGCTAGGAGAACCGAAGCCGGTCAAGATGACCCTCTACATGGCGGACCGATCCATCACTCACCCGGTGGGGATCCTAGAGGGCATACCAGTTCAGTTAGGGAAGTTCTATGTGCCAATCGATTTTGTAGTTTTGGATATCCCGGCGGACTACCCGATTCCTATCATTTTGGGAAGAACATTCTTAGCCACTTCAGGATGCTTAGTGGACTGTAAAAATGCAACCCTCTCATTCAACATTGGAGAGGAGAACATCAAGTTTAATCTATCCATAATGGTGAAGGGGCCAACCCTAGGTGAAGATGTCTTCAACATTATTGAGGAAGAAGAGTCTAGAGAATTTATGAGCTCGATCTTGATCAAGGATCCACTCGAGAAGGTTCTTAGCTTGAGTTTGATGGAAGAAGGAGTTGAGGAGAGTTGAAATAAAGAAATCAAGGCTTTGGATGCATTGGAAGAACTACCAAGTGTTAGATTTGAAGTGCTAGAAGGAAGGACAAATTCCTGTAGAAAAATCGGATCACAAGAGCCAAAATCGGTCGATTTGGGCATTAATTCTGAAATTTCATCCGATTTTGCAAGTGTCGTAGCTGAAATCGACTAAAAAATCGACCGATTTCCTTCACAAGGGGTCGATTTTCCTGAGTATTTAGAGGATCATCCAAGTGCTTTTGAGGGAACTTCAAGGAATTTTGGTGAGGCTTCCATGGCTTTATAATCATCTCAACCTACATTGTATAGATCATGTCCAACCAATAAAGGTCCTCCTAAACTTGATTTAAAACCTCTGCCTTCTCATTTAAAGTATGCTCTCCTTGGTTCAAATTCTACATATCCGGTGATTGTGAATGCATCTTTGAATGATGATGAGCGAGATAGATTGTTGGCTGAATTGAAACTGCATAGGAAGGCTATAGGATACACCATTGATGACCTTGTTGGTATTAAGCCCTCCTTGTGCATGCATAAAATATTGATGGAAGATGACCATAAACCCTGTATTGAACATCAAAGAAGATTGAACCCTATAATGAAATAGGTATTAAAGAAAGAGATCCTTAAATTACTAGATGCGGTAATCAGTTTCCCAATTTCGGATAGTAAATAGATTAGTCTCGTTCATGTTGTTCCTAAGAAGGGTGGAATAACCGAGTAACTAATGAGAACAATGAACTAATCCCAACTAAGACGGTTACGGGGTGAAGAATATGTATTGACTATAGGAAGCTTAATGTGGCCTCTAGGAAAGATCACTTCCCCTCCCCTTTATTGACCAAATGCTAGAAAGGTTAGCTCAACATTCACATTTTTGTTATCTTGGTGGTTATAGCGGGTTCTTTCAAATCCCGATTTACCCGGATGACCAAGAGAAAACTACATTTACTTGTCCTTGAGGAACATTTGCATATAGGAGGATGCCATTAGGGTTGTGTAATGCACCCGCCACCTTTCAAAGGTGTATGATGGCTATCTTTTCTGAATATATTGAGAATATTATGGAAGTGTTTATGAATGATTTCTCGGCTTATGACTCTTCATTTAATAATTGTCTTGCTAACTTGAGCTTGGTGTTGAAGAGTTGTGAGGAAATAAATCTCGTTTTAAATTGAGAGAAATGCCACTTCATGGTTAGTGAAGGCATAGTGTTGGGACACATGGTTTCCCACTGAGGCATTGAGGTTGATAGAGCCAAGATAGAGAAAATAGACAAGTTGCCACCACCTACCTCGGTGAAAGGGGTAAGGAGTTTCTTGGGGCATGCCGGTTTTTACCGGAGGTTTATCAAAGATTTCTCTAAAATTTCTAAACCTCTCACTAACCTTTTAATGAAGGATGTTCAGTTTGTTTTCTCCAAGAATTGTCTTGAAGCATTTTGTAGGTTGAAGGATGCTCTGATCTCCGCCCCGATTATGCAACCTCCGGATTAGAGCTTACCATTTGAAGTGATGTGTGATGCAAGTGACGTGGTTGTTGGTGCTGTTCTAGGAAAAACGAAGGATGGGCTTACACATGCCATCTACTATGCTAACAAGACACTAGATGAAGTCCAACTCAACTATGCAACAACCGAGAAAGAGTTGCTAGCGATGGTGTATGCATTTGAGAAGTTCCGCTCATATCTTGTGGGAGCGAAGGTTATTGTGTACACGGATCATGCTGCGATCCGGTATCTCCTCACAAAGAATGATTTCAAGCCTCGCCTCATTCGGGGGATCCTTCTCCTCCAAGAATTCGACTTGGAGATTCGTGAAAAAAAAAGGTTCCGAAAATTCAGTAGCGGACCACCTTAGTAGGCTACCACCATTGGAGATTGAGAGAGATGAGATCCCGATTGATGACTCATTCCGGGATGAGCAATTGCAAGTGATGGAGGAGTGCTTACTTCAAGTGTCTAGAGGGAGTGAGCCATGGTATGCAAATATAGTGAATTATCTTGTGTGTTAAGAGGTGCTACCCGGTTTGTCATATGCCCAAAGGAAAAAGTTTTTGAAAGATGTAAGGCATTTTTATTGGAGTGAGCCTCTCTTGTTCAAGAGAGAACCGGATGGGGTATTCCGGAGGTGCATTCCGGAGGATGGGATGGAGAGTGTGATCCGAAATTGCCACTCCTTGCCATGTGGAGGCCATGCTAGCTCACCCAAAATGTGTGCAAAGGTATTGCAATCTGGTTTTTATTGGCCTAACTTGTTTAAAGATGTGTAGAGTTTTGTAGTAGCATGTGACGCTTGCCAAAGGACGGGCATCATCTCAAGAAGGAACGAGATGCCATTGAACAATATTCAAGAGTTCGAGATCTTTGATGTTTGGGGTGTGGGCTTCATGGGGCCATTCCCCTCTTCATGTGGCAACCTCTACATTCTCTTGGCGGTGGATCACTGGATTATGTGTCAAGGTGGGTGGAAGCAATCCCCTCTCCCACAAATGATGCCAAAGTAGAGGTGCGGTTCTTCAACCGAGTCATCTTCCCTAGGTTTGGAATACCAAGAGTAATCATAAGCGATGGAGGGAAGCATTTCACCGTTAGGAATTTTGGGGCACTTTTGGCTAAGTATGGGGTAATTCATAAGGTGGCTACTGTAACACCCCAAATCCGCGGAACTCAGGGCACTACAGGGCTAGGATCTCACAATGGATCCTGACCCTAGCGTGACAACAACTTCATTGAATCTTACAACAAGGAACAAATAGATTAAAATCAAATACATAAAACTGTACAAAAGATACATCATAAGGTTTACAAAATCACAACCGAGTACAAAATAGCAACATCATATCCATACAAGGATAAAACACCCCAATACCCTCGTATATCCTAGTGTACATAAGCCCTCGACTGATCACCCTGTCTGGCTCACTCTTCAGTTCTCCTATCCTGCAGAATATCTACAACACGATATAAACCGTTAGCTAACAAAAATGAATAAGAATGAAGTAATAGCACGTACACACACCAACACATCACAATATGCAATGCCACACACACATCCGTTTATTATCTTTACTTAAGTTATTCCATTACTAATTCAATGTGGCACGAGGAGCCTAAAGAACCTCGTCTCTTCCCCCGTTAACACAGGGTTTTGCGTGGGGGTGGAATTACCACCCCCATGTGCTACTGGCTTCCGAGCTCCTCCTCCACTCTCGGCGAGCTTTGACAGGTGGTCACCGCCCGGTTATAATACACTTGGGCCATATAAGGTAATGATGTGGTCATCCTAGTCCGGTTTAGGTTATAAATGCGACAATCATATACACACACACACAACCATTACAAACACGCAAATCCACAACTACTCGCTAAGTAAGTCCTATGGACTTACCTGAAGTACTCGTAATCCCGTACCACGACACAACGTCCCCTCGAAGAAACGATCAGTGCCTGCATGAGCAAGGCACACAATCAAACAATGGAAAGGTTAGGAGACGCGTCTCCTACACCTCATAACCATAACCAACTATAACTAGCATCTAAACCTCATATAATCAACATAACTCACAATTCCTCAAATCTCAAGGTAGCATCTAATCAACATTCCTTAATCTCAATGCTAATCCTTAATTAATTAATTAACCTTTAATTAATTAATTAAATTTCACCAGAATAACGTTTTGCCCGCATGCAATTTCTAAACCCACATGCCATCAGATTTCAACCAACAAACAACCCATAAACACCAGAATAATATAACGACCATAATGGAATTTCTAATTATCCATTTTGACAAGACTAAGGTCAATCTAGGCTAAACCGCAGTACGAAAAAACGAATAAATTCATAACTTATTCGTTACTAACCCGATTGACGATCTGAAAGAAGATTCGGAATCACAACGATGTAGGCTACGCATGGACATCATCAAATTCACCGGAAATTGAGCGACGGAACCGTCCTGGTGAAATATATGCTCGACCAGGTCTTCATATGTTCGGAAATGCAGAAACTCGGTACTAATATGAAGAGAATGAAGAGAGGAATCCAGAAATTCAAACGAAATTGAAATCGAATTAGAAACGGAGAGTAGATCTGAGTTTGAAGGTTGAGAGAAATCATAACTTTTACGAGGAAACGTGAAAGGAAATGAATTAATAAACGATTTTCCGCTATTTATAGTGAAGACGATAATTATCCTTTAGCGAAGTCGATAATTATCATTTAACCGATCCAAAGACGGGTTGAACCCCCTTCTCCAAACTTCTAGAAATCGAAATAATAAATTTGGAATATTGTAGGGATAATTATTCCACAACTGTCTCGAAAAACGTGTATTCCTAAGCCGTCTTTCTTAACCATTAAGAAACGAAATAACGACTCTTTTGGCCATTTTGCATTTCCATGTTATTTCATATCTAGGACATGTCCGATGTCCTGATCAACGTTTTTATTAATTGGAGCTCCCAAATGCTCCAAATAACACTGGAGGGTAAAAATAATTTCCAGGGGAAAAAGTGAAAATTTCATCATAAGTCCAAAATTACGCGAGGAACATAATGTGAGACTCATACTTGTCACTTACAAAATCTTCGCGAGTTATATGTCAATACATATCAATGATTAAGTTAATCAATATTAATTAGAATTCGAAAATTCTAGCTATTACATCACACACCCCTTAAGAAAAAGTTTCATCCCGAAACTTGAACAATTCCCAAATCCTCTCGGACCCATACGCCGAGGTATAAACACTCTCTCTATTGTAGGTATCACATCTCCGTTCAAAGGTATCAACCTATAACACTCTATAACCTCAAAACACAACATGGAAGAATCACCAACTCCAACAACAAGATCATAAACGATATCCAAAGGCATAGACGAAAACCATCTCTAGCTAACCTATAACCACGTCACAAGGTATGAAAATCGCACTCGTAACACAACCACATGGAGGAAATCCGTCTCCACTCAAACTATGTCCATAAACAATAAATAGCATGGAGGAATAACCATCTCCAGCTAAACCCTAATCACAACACCATAGCATGGAGGAAGAACCATCTCCAGCTGTAAACACAACTCGTGCTAGCAAACAAGATCTAATAAGATCGTATGCATACATCACAGCTAGCATGAAAACACATCAAAGCACATAAGCATATAATCATAACACTCACCAAAATAGCACTAATATCTACTCATCGATCCTACAAGTGCATCTATCTCGGCATAGAACTCTGGATAGTTCCTCTGGATACCGTCCTTTGTCTCCCATGTGGCCTCATCAGGTTCTCATCTCGACCACTATATCCTCAATATAGGAATGTCCTTCGAACGTAGGCATCTCACACCATGTTCTAGGACTGCAATCGGGTGCTCAACAAAAGTGTGGTCCGGCTTAACCACTAAGTCATCATAGTTGACGATGTGTCTCGGATCTGATATGTATTCCCTCAGCTGAGACACATGAAACACTAGGTGAACACCCTCTAATCTCGGTGGTAAAGCCAATCTGTATGCTGCTCTCCCAACTCTGTCCAGTATCTCAAAAGGACCGACATATCGGGGACTCAGCTTCCCCTTATTCCAAAACGTCTGACGCCTCGCGTCGGAGATACTCTCAACCAGACATGAGCTTCTACCTTGAACTCTAGAGGTCGACGCCTCTTGTCTACATACGATTTCTAGCAATTCTGTGCAACCATCATCCTCTCTCTGATCAGCGCTACTCGAGCCATATAATCCCGAATCTGCTCTGCCGCTATACCACTGACACTACTAGGCTCATCCAAGCATAACGGTGTACGACATCTACACCCATACAGTGCCTCATATGCGGCCATCCCAATCGATGCATGCCAGCTAGTGTTGTACAAGAACTCAACCCGTGGAAGGTGATTTGACCATCCTTGGCCCCAGTCCAACACACAAGCTCACAACATATCCTCCAGCATTTGGAAGGTCCTCTCCAGACCATCTGTCTAAGGATGAAACACATTTGTAAAGTATAAACTCGTTCCCTGGGCAGTTTGAATATGCTGCCAAAACCTCGAGGTGAATCGTCCATATCGATATAAGACGATCGTCTTCGATACACCATGGAGTCTCACTATGTGCGTAGTGAACTCCTCAACTAATCTGCTCACTGGCCACGTCTGTCAACTACAACCCCAATAGCATAAAAACTCTAGCTTGGCCTCAATCCCGTCACAAAGTTCATGGAGACGTCCTCCCACTTTCATTGCGGTACTGGTAGTCGGCGGATTTCTCCTCCTGGTCTGCAATGCTCTATCTTGACCTGTTGACAGGTAGCACACTGAGCCATAAAACGGACCACATCGGGCTTCAACCCTCCCCACCAGTATGAACGTCTCACATCCTGATACATCTTACTCGCACCTGGGTGCACTGAGTAAGGTGTGGAGTGACCCTCCTGTAAGATCCTCTGTCTGAGATTCGCATCAGCGGGTACACAAACACGGTCGCGGCGTCTCATCACTCCATCTGCTCCTATGGAGAACTGCGGTGCCTCACCACGGGACATCCTATCACAAATCCTCATCAGCGTCGGGCATGTCCCCTACTTCTGTTGGATCTCACCCAAAAAATCAGGTAGAATCTCTAAAGTACATAGTTGGGCTTCCTCATCAGGACACTGGTTGTCCATCTCTAGCCATGCTAGATCTCTCTACAACTGAGGCTGAATTGTAAGTTGCGCAATCGCGTTCTCTCGAGGCGTCTTCTTGCTCAGGGCGTCGGCGACAACATTTGCCTTCCCTGGATGGTACAAAATCTCAAGGTCAAAGTCCTTGATCAACTCAAGCCATCTACGTTGGCGGTTATTCAATTCCCATTGCGTGAAAATATACTTCAGACTCTTATGGTCTGTGAAGATCTGACATGTAGCGCCATACAAGTAATGTCTCTAGATCTTCATGGCATGAACTACCGTTGCCAACTCTTGATAATGAGTCGGGTAGTTCTCCTCATATGTCTTTAGCTGTCTAAACGCATAAGCAATCACTCTGCCACACTGCATCAGAACACATCCCAAGCTTAGCTTGGATGCGTCACTGTAGACTACAAAGTCCTTTGTGCCCTCCGGCTACGCTAAGATGGGAGCGGAACATTTGATTCAAATCCAGATGTAACACATCCGGATTATATAAGTGATCAAATGACCGGATTATATGAAACGTATATAATCCGGAGGAACATTTGATTCAAATCCGGATTATTTTCCCTATTTCATAATTCATTCTATTTTTCTGTTATACCACCTGTAACATTTGTTTCAAATCCAATAATTGGTTTTTCACACATTTGAATTATACCAAAATATAATAAACTTGCTCATTAATTATCATAAACTAAAACGTGCCATGAAAACATGTTTACATCCATTGCTAAACTTTAAATTATACCCCTAAACAAACGTAACTAGAAAAACTTAGTATATGAGTTATAAGATTCAAATAACATTATTGATATGAGTAATTCAAGTACACTTCTGCTTGATGATAATACCAGAACTATGACAGCAATACACTTTTGCTTACTTCGTAAACCAATACAACGCAAGCCAATAAGTCCATCTTGGCTCCAATCAGCTGACTCCACATTGACATATATGCTCTTTTGCCTCAACCTTGGAAACTTTCTGCCTATCCCCAAATCCACCCACGCTGACCTACCGCCCTTCAATCTTTGAGAAAGCCTCCAATCTTCCTTTGACAAAAGAGGAGGTGGTAACCTAGGATTCAAATTGACATGAGAATAATAGCATTGAAAATAAGCAGGATCAGATCTTAACTCGTCCTTCTAGTTTAAAATAATTAATCAAGCCAAGGAACATACACAGAAGTACATAACTACAGAAACAAACGACTTTTCTAGACCCTCGTTGTTTCCCCATCTAAACCGAACCTAATATCTCATTTCCTGGTGCATAGATCATCTGATTGTTACAAGAGTAATAGTATTTTGAGGAAAATAAAGAAAATAGGCAAGAATGTTAAGATCTTGATAAAAAAACACACACATCTAAAATCAAACCAAATAGACAAAGAATGAAGTACTCCATCTTCATGCATGTCACAAGGCTTAAAACAAATTAATCTTCAGATAGGGAAAAATACATTCTATTATCAAACATATCAACTTGCTGTCAATTTCAATAACGGAATGTTGCACAAATGAAAGCACAAGATAGCATGAACCAAAGTAGGAAAGGTTGAATTTAAAAGATATATTATGTTGCCCACAATGCATTTGAAATAAGAAGCCAAATTTATTGTAAGCATCCACTTCATCTCATGATTAGGATAGTGGCTTGCGTTGTTAGAGTTGCTTAATATTACCCTCTAACAATGCCCAAAATCCAAGCTTTCATTTCTTTTATTTGTTGCCCGCCCCTTAGCCCATTTCAATTTTTTTATAATGGTTTGTATACTTACACTAGGGGCACCAACTAAGCACACTTACACTAGGGGCACTACTTGCTCATATAACTACTGTCAAAGGTTAAATACGTTAATATAACTACTGTCAAAGGATCAAATGTAACTAATGTATTTGTCATCCTTGCAAGACCTTTTGGTGGTGTCTGAATGACTCGCCAAAGGGATTGCCTTTTCCAACACTATCTATTATGTTTCTCTCAAACAATATTGAATCAATAAAGAGAACAATGCTAACCAAAAATAAATAAAGAACAAAATTTGAAGAACAGAACAGAACAGAACGGAGATGAACAACATCAACAAAAGCATTAATTTCATCAAATGGGCTTTGCTGCACAAATTCATTTCAAGTAATCAACACAACAATGCAGTGGATTTCAGGAAAGGCAAGAACTAAGAATGGGCCACTGACACAACAAAAGTCCCTTACTATAGAAGGAGTAGCAAGCCATTGATGAAGGAAGTTTACAGAAGGGTAAGCATTAACTTTGGCCATCCTCTTTTGCCATCCAACAAAATACATTAAATACGTTAATTGCAAACTTGGGTTGATTATTGATGTATATAAAGAAGAAATTGAGACAATTTCTTTTGTTTTCTACTTGTTAATATAACTATTGTCAAAGGATCAAAGCTAAAATCGAACACACAAACAAGCACAATGACAAAAACCAGGGAAAAATATGGATTTTATAGTCCAGGAAGAAACTGAGACAATACTCAATATTTTTGGAAGCATGTAATAAGGTGTGTTTTACCCACACGACATTAGGTTGGATCATAAAGAGGGTAAAAGTAGATATTGGAAATCCTACAATGTTTGATGCAAGCTAATTTCAATGTCTAAAATTAGCACACTAATATTGAACTATCAGTGTCACTTAATATCACTATCAGAAGCTTTACACACTACTATTGAACCATCAGGGTAAAAGTAGAGATTGAAAATCCGGACATGAATCTTCAGTTTACAGTTTATATATACTTTGTATATAGTAAGCAAGGGAGAAGGAAGAGAGAGACGAAGATAAAACCAAATCAATACAACAGTTAGGCAAAAAAATGGATCAGCAAGATTTAGGCGCATTACAGATCTGGGTGCGCGTCTGACCACAAACTATGTATGCTATCTCATCACGAAATCATACAATAACAAGAAGAAGAAAGAATGAAATCGATAAACATACCGAAGAGAGATCTGCGAATCACTTCTCAAGTTTCTGCCCCAACGAATTGAAAGAACCCTAAACTCGACAAAGCTAGGGCACGCAAGGGAAAAGAAAGCGGGAGAGGTTTTTTTTTTGAGATCGGGAGATAAAGTAATCCGCTCCTATTCTGACTATATATAATCCGGTTGGAAAATATATATATTTATATCTTTATAATCCGGTTGCCACAAAACCGGGTTATTTGGGTTATCAAATAATCCGGGCGTTCATATTATGGTGTATTTGTACCGTGCATCACATGATTTAGCGAAGTTTATATTCCGAATAGTAATCAAATCCGGATTATAATTATTTATTCATCCTATTTCTCATTTTATAATCCATATATTACACGCCCGGATTATATGTTATGGAATATAAACCTAATTTTGTAGTAGTGTAACAAGACACAGAAATATATCAACCTCTATTCATCAAAGGGGTCACACCTTGACCCAAGGGATCCATAGGGATCATACGCAACCCCAAAACCTCAATCAACATCAACCTAAGTCCTTAAATTCGTATAAGGCATATATCGATCATAACCTCATCAAAACACATCCTCACCCATCTAGCATGATCCTATACACTCACACTAAGAAAGGAGGGAACAAAGACATCCTAAAGCAAACCTAGAAGCAACACACACCTGCAGAACCAAGTGCAGAACCTAGCTGATGCATGTGGCCGCAAGGGCGGATCACAGGTGGCGCAGGGGCGGCTCTGGCCGGCGCTGGGGCGGCTGCAAGGTGGCGCAGGGGCGGCTTGTCAGCAGAAGACACCACTTCATCCCTTTCTTCACTTGTTCCTTCGATTCCTTCACTCCTTCTTCACCCCAACACAATACATACATAAATATACATATATATACATCACTACAAGCCAATCATGGCTGGAGCAAGATCCAAACCTAAGGAATCTAAGCTAGACTAAGGAAAGATAGGAAAAGAGGTAAGAAGATGAAAGAATGAAGAAAGAAAGGATGAAAGCCATGAAAGCTTACCAAGCTGAACCTCTAGAAGATCAACACAACACCACCACAACCTCAAGCTGGCTCAACATGGCACAACAACATCAGCTAGCAACAAGCCAATCATAAAAGTTCTCAAACTCACACCAAACTCGAGAAAAGATTAAGGATGATCCAAAGAGAGGTAAGAGGAGAAGAAGAACATAGGGAGAGAGAGATGGAGCTGAAGGTGATGAACCCTCATCAAAAGGAAAGAGAAGAAGGTTATAAAGGGGTGAAAAGGGTATAGCACGGGTCAAAAGGTCAAAGAAGACGGCTGCAGCCACACAGAGCCGCAGGGGCGGACCCTGTGAGGCGCAGGTGCGGCCCAGGCAAACCGTAGGGGCGGCCACTGGGTCACGCAGGGATGGATCAAGCCTAATCTGGGTCCGCAGCTCACACTCCCAGCAACTCAGCAACTAGGCTCTTACATCTCATCCCCCTAAAAACAAGTTTCGTCCCGAAACTTGCAAAATCCCAAATCATCTTGGACCCATAAGCCGAGGTATAACTCTCTCTCTCTCTCTATCGGAGGTATCACATATCCGCTCAGAAGGTTATAACCTTTAACAATCTATAACCTCAAACATGAACATGGAGGAATCATCAACTCCAGCAAACAAGGTCATAATGCTACCCAAAGGCGTAGAGGAATCACATCTCTCGCCGTACCACATCACAAGGCATAGAGCAAGCACATCTTTAGCCAAATCATAATCGTATACAACACATGGAGGAATAACATCTCCAATGAACTATGTCCATCAAGGTAGCATGGAGGTAAGAACCATCTCCAGCTGAATCCTAATCATACTCAGATAGCATGGAGGAAGGAACCATCTCCAGCTATAATCATACATCATGCTAGCACATCAAGATCTAATAAGATCATAAAACACATCATAGCTAGTATGGAATAAGCACATCAAGGCATATAAGCACATAAGCACATAATCACATACTTACCAAGATAGCACTAAGATCTACTCCTCGACCCTAGGTGCATCTATCTCAGCATAAAACTCTGGATAGTTCATGTGGATACTATCCTCAGTCTCCCATGTAGCCTCCTCAGGTCCATGTCTAGACCACTGTATCCTCAACATAGGAATGCCCTTTGAACGCAAACGTCTCACACCTCGTTCTAAGACTGCAATAGGATGCTCAGCAAAGGTGTGGTCTGGCTCAACCATCAAATCATCATAACTCACAATGTGCCTCGGATCTAGTATGTACTCCCTCAGTTGAGACACATGGAACACAGGGTGAACACTCTCTATCCTAGGATGCAATGCTAATCTGTAGGCTGCCCTCCCAACTCTATCCAGTATCTCGAAAAGACCGACATATCAGGGACTCAACTTCCCCTTTATGCCAAAACATCTGACGCCACGTGTCGGAGATACTATCAACCAGACATGAGCTCCTCCCTGAACTCTAGAGGTCTACGCCTCTTGTCTGCATATGACTTATGGCGACTCTGTGCAGCCAACATCCTCTCTCTAATCAGCGCTACTCGAGCCATATCATCCTGAACCTACTCTGGCGCTATCCCACTAATATTTCTAGGCTCATCCCAGCATAAAGGTGTACGACACCTACGTCCATACAATGCCTCATAAGGAGCCATCCCAATAGATGCATGCCAACTGTAGTTGTATGAGAGCTTAACTACTGGGAGGTAGTCAGACCATCCTTGTCCCCAATCCAACACACAAGCTCATAGTATATCCTACAGGGTCTGGATGGTCCTCTCAGACTGACCATCTGACTGGGGGTGAAACGCAGTCGTGAAGTGTAGACTCGTCCCCAAAGCAGTCTGAATCTGCTGCCAAAACCTCGAGGTAAACTGTCAATCTCGATCAGAGACGATCGTCCTCGGTACACCATGGAGTCTCACTATCTGTCTAGTGTACTCCTCAGCCAATCTGCTCACTGGCCATGTCTTTTTGATAGGAATGAAACGTTCCATCTTCGTCAGTCTGTCAACAACAACCCAGATAGCATCAAAACTCCTACTAGGCCTCAATCCGGTCACGAAGTCCATGGAGACGTCCTCCCACTTCCACTGCAGTACTGGCAGTGGATGAAACTCACCTCCAAATCTACAATGCTCTATCTTAACCTCTTGACAGGTCGCACACTAGGCCACAAATCTGGCTACATCGGGCTTCAGCCCTCCCCACCAATACGAGCGTCTCACATCATGGTACATGTTACTCGTACCTGGATGTACTGAGTAAGGCGTACAATGAGCCTCCTGTAAGATCCTCTGTCTCAACTCTGCATTAGCAGGTACACTAATACGGTCATGTCGCCTCATCACTCCATCTGTTCGAATGGAGAATTGTGGTGCCTCTCCACGAGACATCCTCTCTCTGATCCTCATTAAGGTCGGGCAAGTCCCTTGCTTCTGTTGGATCTCATCCAACATACCAGGTAAAACCTCTAAAGCATATAACTGAGTATCCTTATCAGGAAACTAAATGTCCAGCTCTAGCAAAGCTAGATCCCTCTGAAGCTGAGACTGTACTGTCAATCTGGCAATCGCCTTCTCTCGAGGCGTCTTCTTCCTCAAGCGTCAACTACAACATTCACCTTCCCAGGATGATACAAAATCTCAAGGTCAAAGTCCTTGATCAATTCAAGCCATCGACGCTGGCGGTTATTCAACTCCCGCTATGTAAAAATATACTTTAGACTCTTATGGTCTGTGAAGATGTGACAAGTGGCACCATACATGTAATGTCTCTAGATCTTCAAAGCATGAACTACCGCTGCTAACTCCAAATCATGAGTCGGGTAGTTCTCCTTATACGTCTTCAACTGTTTAGTAACATAAGCAATCACTCTGCCTCTTTGGATCAATACACATCCCAAGCCTAGCTTGAATGCATCACTGTAGACAACAAAATCATCAGAACCTCTGGCTGTGCCAAGACAGGAGCAAAATTCAAACGCCTCTTCAACTCCTCGAAACTCTGGGCACACTGATCCGCCCATACAAATCTGGTAGTCTTCCTCAGAAGACTCTTCAGTGGACGGGCAATCACAGAAAAACCCTCCACAAAGCGTCTGTAATATCCGGCTAGGCCAAGAATGCTACGTACTTCCTAACGTTCGTCAGTGTCGTCCATGCAGCAATAGACTTGATCTTTGCCAGATCTACCATAATCCCATCGGCGGAGACGATGTGTTCAAGAAAAGCAACCTCAGACATCTAGAACTCGCACTTAGAGAGCTTCACGTACAACTCTCTATCCATCAATATCTGAAAAACTGTCCTCAGATGACCGGCATGCTCCTCTCTGCTACGAGAGTATACTAAAGTGTCATCAATAAAGACCACCACAAACTGATCAAGGAAGTCGATGAAGATACTGTTCATCAACTCCATGAAAACTGTTGGGGCATTTGTCAGCCCGAATGGCATCACTACAAACCCGTAGTGTCAATAACGGGTACGGAATGCCGTCCTGTGCACATCCTACTCCCTCACCCTCAACTGGTGATATCGCGAGCGTAAATCAATCGGGGAGAAAACTATCGCTCCCTTAAGCTGATCAAGTAGATAATCAATACGAGGCAGTGGATACCTGTTCTTGATGGTCACCTTGTTCAGCTCTCTATAATCTATGCACAGTCTCAACGATCCGTCCTTCTTCCGCACGAAGAGGACATGTGTACCCCATGGTGAAACGCTAGGCGTATGAAGCCCTTCTCAGCCAACTCCTCGAGTTGCTTCTTCAGCTCCAACATCTCGAAAGGCGCCATACGATATGGGGCCTTCGAGATGGGTCTCGTACGAGGCTCCAACTCGATACTGAAATCTACACTCCTTTGAGGCGGCAAGCTCGACGGCTCAGCAGATACGTCTGCAAACTCGCAGACCACTGGTATGTCCTCCAAAGCTAGACTCTCTACATCCTTCATGGCATAGCACCATAAGGCATCACATCCCTGTGCTATCAGTCTAGCTGCTCGTATGACACTGATGACCGAGCCTGTCTTCCCAAGGTCCCAACCCCTGGAAGTCCTCAATCTGACCAAACGCGGTAGAGACTGTAACAGTCCTCCTACCAACATCTAAAACTGCATGGTGTCTACGCATCCAGTCCATACCTAATATGACTTTTTTATGCATCAATGACATGTCTAAGAAGTCAACAAGCAAAACACGAGTCCCTAAACGTAGGGGACAACTACGTATCTCACGGGTACCTCTGACCCGACTACCATCAGGTAACCCTATAGTAAAGAGTATCCCCTCTATAGTTGCTAAACTCAGACGCTCCACACATGAATCATAAATAGAGGAATGCGTAGCAACAATATCAAACAAAATTCTAACAGGTAAACCATGAAGCAGAATGGAACCTGTAGCAGCCGGTGCAGGTGGATCCTCTGCACTCCTTAGCTCAAAAGCTCTACCTTGAGCTCCTCTGATGTCAGTGGCACTCCCACCACGACCTCTACCTCTACTCGGCCCGGGAGTAGATCCCTGAGTAGAAGGACGATCTGGGACTCTTTGCTGCTGAGGTGTCCTCTGACCACCTCTTACTACACTATCAGGGGAAGAATCCTACTGAGATGCAACTCTACCCTGCCTATAGAAAGCAGCTCGATGTCCTGGTCTACCGCAGGTGAAGCAAGTCACAACTGGCCTGGTACAATCTGGCTTCAAATGGCCAGGATCACCACAGTTGTAACATTGTCGTCCCTTATCTACAGTTAGTGCAGACAAGGGGTAACTCTGACGTCTCTGGTCTCGTCTAGACCTAGATGCTCCTCCAACTCCACTGGTCTGCCCAATGCACTGCCTCTTATTAGACCGTCCCGTATGAGAAGCCCTCCTCTGATTGGCTCGCTCACTCTCATAAGCAGAAGCCCGGTCCTGATAATTAGCTAGGGACTCGCAATGGAATCCCGCCATGTATGAGCGTGTGCTCTCCCTCAAACGACGGGAGAACAAGTACACATGTTGGTCCTCAGATGGTGCAGCTGGACAGAACAAAGCTAACTCATTCTGGAAGCGGCGGATGGCATCTGCAATAGGTACATCCTCAAAACCGGCCTCCACAAAATCCTGCTTTTTCTCCCTCCTCAGTGAGGCAGGGCAAAACTGCTCTCTAATCATACTCCTCATGCGGTCATAGCTGGTGGCTCTAGCTCGTACAATCCTCTACCACTGATGTGATAGGTCATAGAATAGAGACTGAACTAGCTCTATCCGTCTGTCCTCAAGACATCTAATAGACTCTAAAGCTGAGTCTACATGTCCTATCCATACCTCAGTCTCCAAACCAATCTGCCTTGAGAAGGGTGGTACTCTCTACTGATGAAACGCCTTCAACCAAGTATCTGGTCGAGGCCCTCTTATCTCCTCTATAGCTCGAGCAGTCTCAGCTGCACGTGCCGGCAGAGCTGCCACTTGTGTGGCTCCCTGATACATCTCAAATGATCCCTCATGGGCTGGTAGATTTAGGGCCCGTCTGCCAGCCTCCTCAACACGTCGTATGTACTCTCTAAACTCTGGCCCCCTCATGGAGACACGAACTGAGTCATAAGACTGGACTTGGTGTGAATGATGTCTCCTCGATCCACCACTCCTCGTCTCTGGGACGACACTCTCAACGACCTCCTCCTGTACCTCCTCCACCACTGGTGGATCAGCAACGGGAACTGGTGCCTCTCCTATCACGCCCGGAAAAAGAGGTGGTCTACCTCTACCTTGGCCTACAACAACAGTAGCTCTAGTCTGAGCCATCTACGGGGTATGCACACCTAACTTATAAGGCTCTATATAGGTCATATGTATAGGTATATGTATATATAACACATATACAAACATAATCCACAATACATATATACATATCTATACTGCAGAGATCCATAGTAGAGGTGGCGACTTCTCGTACATTCTAACCCAAAACCACACTTAAAACCAAAATCCTTTTGGAAACGTCAAACCCCTTTCGGGTTCTATTTATTTTACCTATCAAACCTCATTGCAGGTAGCAAGTGCCATTGTTGTCAACCTAAGGCTCCGATACCAACTCTGTAACACCCCAAATCCGTGGGACTCGGAATGCTACATTGGGCTAGGATCTCGCAATGGATCCTGACTCTAGCGTGACAACAAGTTCACTAGACCATACAACATGACACTGACATATATAAAAACAAATGCATAAAATTGTATAAATTGTACAGCCAAAAGGTAAAACATCATAGCCAAGTATAAACCACAACATCCTCACACAGGAGGTAACAAAAGATCATCCTCACGCAGGAGGGAAAAGTAAACTCCCCAAAAGACCACAACCATCCTATGTACGAGAGGTCCTCGGCCTGTCACTCTGCTAGATCACCCAGCGGCATGCCTATCCTGTAGGGCATCTACAACATGGTAATAAACCATTAATGCATAAGCACATACACAATCATAAAAGGATAAACACATCAACATGATATCACACATTTAACCATTTATCATCTTTATATAATAGTCATTCACTCAAATTACATATATATAGATAGATGAAAGTATGTGACACGAGGACCAATACATCCTTGCCTTTGAGCCTGATAGCCAGCTGTACGAGTATCGGTCACACAATCCGTGTACCCTATGGGAGTGGATTGCGCGCTTCTTGTAAACCAGTCTAGCCTGACACCAGAGAACCTCCTAGACTCCACGGCGGGATGAAAGGGAAAGGTTATCACAACCACGCAACGGGGCAGTCAATAAAACACAAGTTGGTATAAACGATATCTCATGCTATCATAACAAACATATAACACACACACCACTCATGCAAACACCCACTATAAGGATGGTAGCTAAGTAAATCCTACGGACTTATCTCAACCTCGTATACAACTTAACCTGAATCAACCTCCAATCTTGAGAGAGGGGCACTGCCTAATAACAAGGCATAGAAAGATATCAACCTCTATTCATCAAAGGGGTCACACCTAGACCCAAGGGATCCATAGGGATCATACACACCCTCAAAACCTCAACCAACATCAACCTAAGTCCTTAAATCCGTACAAGGCATATATCGATCATAACTTCATCAAAACACATCCTTACCTATCTAGCATGATCCTATACACTCACACTAGGAAAGGAGGGAACAAAGACATCCTAAAGCAAACCTAGAAGCAACACACACCGGCAGAACCAAGTGTAGAACCTAGCTGATGCAGGTGGCCATAGGGGCGGATCACAGGTGGAGCAGGGGCGGCTCTGGCCGGTGCTGGGGCGGTTGGAAGGTGGCGCAGGGGCGGTTGGTCAGCAGAAGACACCACTTCAACCCTTTCTTCACTTCTTCCTTCAATTCCTTCACTCCTTCACTCCAACACCATACATACATAAACATACATATATATACATCAACACAAGCCAATCATGGTTAGAGCAAGATCCAAACCTAAGGAATCTAAGCTAGACTAAGAAAGAGAGGAAAAGAGGTAAGAAGATGAAAGAATGAAGAAAGAAAGGATGGAAGCCATGAAAGCTTACCAAGTTGAATCTCCAGAAGATCAACACAACACCACCACAACCTCAAGCTGGCTCAACAAGGCACATCAACATCAGCTAGCAACAAGCCAAGCATAAAAGTTCTCAAACTCACAACAAACTCAAGAAAAGATTATGGATGATCCAAAGAGAGGTAAGAGGAGAAGAAGAACGTAGGGAGAGAGAGATGGAGCTGAAGATGATGAACCCTCATTAGAAGGAAAGAGAACAAGGTTATAAAGGGGTGAAATGGGTAAAGCACGGGTCAAAGGGTCAAAGAAGACGGCTGCAACCAGACAAAGCCGCACGGGCGGACCCTGTGAGGCGCAGGTACACCCAGGCAAACCGCAGGGGCGGCCACTGGGTCACGCAGGGGCAGATCAGGCATAATTTGGGTCCTCAGCTCACACTCTTAACAACTCAGCAACTAGGCTCTTACAGCGGGTACCTCTAACCCTACTATCATCAGGTAACCCTATAAAAAAGAGTATCCCTTCTATCGTATCTGTGGTAGCTGGCGATGTCGGCTCTTCAGCTCCAATGCTCACAAGTGAATTTCTTAGGTATTCGCGATACTATTCACATGTCTATTAACACGACTTCGTCTCGGTACAGGATCCCACGAAGGAAGATATCATATACTGGAATAACCCGTTCCTTTCTCTATCGAACCTCATCATGATCATAAGTTCCACTTTTAATATTGGTATACTCTAATCTATGCCACTTCTTTGGCTTATTAGACCGAACAACCCCTCCAATCAGGTTGACCTCAGCTCTATCATACATCTGGTGTTGGTGTTCCTGGCTTCTCTTGAGCCTTAACAACCTTATCCATCCTCTATGGTGTAACTAAAAACGAAATCACCTTTTACGATACCTCAGCGAATCTAGTGATGCCGAAGGATATCAAACGCGTCTTTCTTTCTACGCCACTTCTATTACACGCTAGACGTCTTCTCAAGCTCGTTGCTTCATCGAGGTATGATAGGTGACGGAATCACTATCAATTAGGATAATTTTTAGCGTGTTTTATTGTCTTAGAGTCGGTTTTGTGTTGCTAACATCTTAATCTAGAAGAAGAAGTCTAAAAGAAGCAAAAGAGATGTTAGAAGCACTTGGGAGTTGAAGATCATTCACGAAGACAAGCTTCTGGTGCCACACCGCCCCCACGGAGTAGTGTCACCGCCCCTGCGGGTGGCACTACACTACAGAACACAGCCTGCGCCTTCTCCAACGCCCGGAACAAAGCATGTTACCGCCCCTCCGGCCACCTCTGGACGCCCCTGTGGTGACTTACCCTGAAGAAGCGAAGTCGGCACCCCTGTGCCTCTGCCTGCGGACCAACCTGCGGAGCTGTGAAGCCGAATAGCTAGTGTCACCGCCCCTGCGGTGACATTGGGCCACCCCTGCGGCTCGACATCAAAAGAGACAGAAAGATGAAGAGTTAGACGTTTGAAGAGCATTAAAGGCCCGCCCCTGCGGGATTGCCAGGCCGCCCCTGCGGCCAAGAAGAACACCAAGCGTTTTGGCCTAAACCACCTCTGCGGCCCTGAAGCCCGCCCCCGCGGTTTAGCACCAGAGGACTTCACTCTGGCTGTTTGCACCACCTTTATGGCATTAAATGTGGCTGTTTAGGACGGCCATTTACTCCCTTTTACTGCCAATTCTAGTATAAATAGGGTCATGGCTGATTGCTAGAATCATCCATCATTTTCCCCACTTTAGCTCTATTTCCCTTACTTCCAAGTGTAATGAGTTTCTAAGTTCCTTGCTACATTGGGTTGTTTTGAAGCTGCATTGCTACTTTGATTGCAAGTCTTTATCAATATAAGTATTATTCAATTATATGTGTTATATTCTTTGAGCTCTAAACTTATGTTTGCATGTTCCTTACCACTTAGATTGATCACCTTAAGTGTCTAATTTCATGCAAAGAACTAGGATTAGTTGACTCCGGGTTCGGGTCCTTAATCTAGTAGTAACCCCTTAGGTGAAAGCTGGTTGTAATCTCTTAAAGGAAAAGGAATATAACTATAAAGAAAGTCTAACGGTCTTTATGCTTTCTTTGTATCTCTTTGTCTTTGTTAAAATGCTAACTTGTGTTTTGATTTTGTAGGTTTACGGATCACTAAACTCGTTAAGTTGTGTTGATGCCGGTTGGCTCAACACATATTTAAGATCAAGATGAGACATTAATGAATAACTTATAAAAAGAACCAACCAAAGTAGTGTGCATGCTAAGACTCAACCTAGTGTAGTTCTTTTATCCATTCTATCACATCTTTACTTGTTTTCGTTGTGTTCTTGTCTTGTTTCGTTACAATCCAAACCCCCCATTTGGTTACATTTATCGATAATTGAACTTAATTCTTACTTGGCAAAACTCTCTAGGGATCGACCCTTTCTTACACTATACAAACCAACTAGTGTAACGTTAGGCAATTACATTTGACTTAAGCTAAAAGACAACAACCTAGGATTTTAGCCTCGTCAAATTTGGTGCCGTTGCTGGGGAATTCTTGTTTTTGTATTGATTTATCTCAATTATTGATTATTGGTATGGGCCATTTTCACGGTTCAAACCCGTGCTACTAACTCCGATTTTGCTACTTTTGATCCAGAAATTGAGAGAATGCACAATCGACTTCGTATGCAACAACGAACCCGAGAAGAGATGGCTAACCAAACTCTTCGTCAACTCACGCAGCCGGACTTGACTCAACACCCTCTTGCGGTTACCATACCGACAATTGGGGAAGGATTCAACTTTGAGCTCAAGCCGGGGCTGATCCACTTGCTCCCATCCTTCCATGGGTTAAGTGGTGAAGACCCCATCAAGCACCTTGGGAAATTCCTTACCATTTGTATGAGCATGAAGCCGGCCAATGTCACCGAGGAACAAATCAAGATGAGAGAATTTGGCTTCACTCTCAAGGATGGAGCGGATGATTGGTACTACCACCTTCCATCCGGTAGCATCGACACATTGGAGAATCTCCACAAGGCATTTTTGAAGAAGTACTTCCCCGCTAAGAAGGCGAACAATTTGAAGAAGGCCATACGTAATATAGAGCAAGAAGCGGACGAAACTCTTTATGAGTACTTCGAGCACTTTGTCAAACTGAGGTCAAGATGCCCCTTTCACGGCTACTTCACGCAGGACTTAGTGCTCTATTTGTACAATGGTTCGTTGGACAATGAAAAAGGATAGTGGATGCCGTTTGCGGAGGTAACATTCTTAACTCTACTCTTGAAGTTACTATGGAAAAAATGCAGGAAATGGCGGAAGGCACATGGAACTTCGGAAGATCCTCTACCAAGAGAGGAGTCCATTCCATTATTCCCAGCCGTCCAAAAATTGTGAAAGAGATAGTTGAACTGAAGGAGATGGTTAAGAGGTTGACTTTGATGGGAACTCCACAATAGCTCAAGGCTTGTGGAGTTTGTGCTGATCCGTTCCACCCTACGGACTTGTGTCCACAAGTCCAAGATGATGCTACAGAGGTAAATTTTCTAGGCTATGGTTAACAACAACAACAACGTCCAAGGAATGATCCATATGCACAAAACTATGTGCCCAATTGGCGTGATCAACAAAATTATCGATAGAGGGATCTACAAAACTAGTAGCAACATCCCCGCCAAGGTAAGTCTCAATCAACTGAGGATATGCTGCAGGTTTTAACTAACATTTTGCTACCCATGTCCAAACTAAAGAGTCTAGCATCAAGAACCGCGAAAAACAGGTTGAAAAAATGGCGGAGGCCATTACAAGGATCGAAGCTCGATCCTCCGGAAACTTGCCCTCCCAGACGGTTGTCAACCGTAAAGATAATGTTAGTGCTCTAACATTAAGGAGTGGGAAGTAAGTCCAACAAAAGCCAACAACAAAAGTAAAATAAAAAACCCTCTAACGAGTTTGACGCCCCCATAGCTGCCCTTGCGGTTGCAACTGCGTCAGCCCCTGTGCAAATGCCGCCCCTGCGGCTGGATGTCGCCGCCCTTGCGGTGACAACCCCAGAGCCGCCCCTGCGCCTGCAAGCTTCCGCCCCTGCGGAAAAGACGACAGAGGGTTCTTCTGAGGAGGATTCTTACATCCGTCCTAGTTTTCCCCCTCTATATGTTGAGAAACCACCGGATCCCTTTCTTGAGGCACTAAAGGAGCGAAGAGTGATTGAGGATAAGGATCTCATTGAGACCTTTTCCAAATGAATGGTAAATATCCCCTTCCTTAAACTTGTGAAGAGTATTGCTAAGTATGCTCGTTTTTTGAAGGAACTTTCCACCATCAAGAGGAACCAAAAGATGAAGGGCAAGCAAAAGGTGCTAGTTAATGAGCACGTGTCCGCCGTCTTCCAACGTTGAATGCCCAAAAAGTGTAGTGATCCAGGCATGGTAAGCATTCCTTGCGTTATTGGGGAAACCCGTTTTGATAAGGCAATGCTTGATCTAGGTGGGTCTATCAATGTTCTTCCTTATTCCATCTATAAATCTCTTGGCCTTGGGACACTCATTGAAACTCGGATTGTAGTCCAACTTGCTGATAAATCTAATGTTTACCCGAAAGGGATTATTGAAGATGTATTAGTAATGGTAGATAATCTGATTTTTTCTGCTGATTTCTTTGTGATGGATATGGAAAACGACTCACATGCTGCACCTATATTGTTGGGAAGACCTTTTCTAAAGACACCTAGGACAAAAACTGATTATGTTAGTGGCAAATTAACTATGGAATTCGATGGGGAGGTATTTGAGCTTAACATTTATAATGCAATGAAACACCCTATTGATGATCATTCTCTTTGTGCCATTGATGTTATTGATCCTATTATTCAAGATGTTTTTGACATATCTGACATGGATGAATTGGAAAACATAATTGAGCATGACATTGACATTCATACTTCGGAATATGCCTTAACATCTAGCATGCAGGAAGTCCTAGATCAATTGGGTGGGCACAAAAGGCTCCCTATCTCCACTTTGGCCATTGGGCCCACATTACTAACTCCAAGTGAGAAGCTTGTTCCGTCTATAGTGCAGGCACTGATAGCATGAAATTTGACTATATTTTAGGCACTTGTTTTGATTGTTTTTCCCTTTTATATTTGTACATGGATATGAGTTTGAAGCATTTATGAGCACATTCACCTATTTTGTCGATATAGAGATCTACACTAGCTTTGTTATGTTTATAGGTAAATAAAGGCTTGAATTGGAGCATATGCAAAGGGATAGGAGTCTTTGATCATGCTAGATGTCAAGAAGATGCATTGGAGAAGCTAAGGAAGGAGCATGATTAGAGAACTTTACGAAACAAAGGCTTTTGAGTTTCCACGGCCAAACCAAGAGAACCCCGACTCTGTCCTTACATCTATAGAATATCTTGAATCGATTGCCACAATTTGATACTTGGATCTTTAGAATTTCTGTTTTCCCAATATTTGCAAAGCTTCTATATTTTACTTGCTCGACGATTTGTGATCTGAATTTTATTCTCACCAAATCCCTGAGTTTGACTATGGAGTTTCTTGGCTTACTACGCCGATCCGTACACTGCGGGTTCGCTTTTGCATAACTTCTAGATATAAATTTAAGACTTTGTGACACACACACTTTGAGGCAAACAAGTTTTTGGCCGTTGCCGGGGATTTGGTCTAGACCAAATTCGGCTCTTGCTTGTCGAGCTTGGGAGCTTTTGCTCTTGTTATTTGATTTTTCTTTTTGAGTGATTTTTGCAGATTGTTTAGGTATATGCGAAGGATTAGATCTACCAAAGATCTCGTTCCTTTTGATCCCGAACTTGAGAAAACTTTGAGAAGAAAACTGAGAAAAAGATGTGATGGCATGTATTATAGTCTATATTTTGGGACTTGTTTAGACGTTTTATCTTCAATAATCTGCATGTATGGGTGTATATTATGTGATTTTATTGTTATTTCATCTACCTTTATGGGAATCGAGGTCTACACCAAGTTTCGTTGTAATCGTAGGTAAAATGGCACATTTTGGACTGAAATGGAGCTATGGAACTAAGGAGTCATAAAAGCTACATTCTGGAGCTTAAAGAAGAACTCAAGAAGCCTGGAATTAATGAAGAAGATTTACTTTGGACCACATTAGAGAGATTTCACATTCAGCTGAGATTTACCTCGGTCATCTACAGTGTCACCTCGACCTAGATGATCTTGAGGAGCGTCCCGCCCAAGGTGAACACCCTGCCGCCGGCGAGATCATATTTTTTGGCTGAGATATTTTAATTATGGAAAGAAGATATCTTATATTTTTGGGCTGGATTTCTGGAAGGAAGATCTTATTTTAGGGAGATCTACTTTTGAGATATGGATATATTTTATAGGAAATTATCTTTTTAAGATATTATTATCTTTGGAAGATAATTATCCTATATAAAGGGTTAAAATTTCCACAATTCAGCCATCATCGGATCTTTTATCCTCTACACCATATTCTACACACAATAGTTAGGAGATTTTCTGGAAGCTTGAAGGAAGATTAAAGATCAAGGAAGGAAGTTTAATAATTTGGAGATTAGATTAAGAGGGAGTTTGTAAGACTTTCTTCGATTCCCTTTGGTTTATTGTCTTATTCGATTTGTGATTTGAGGAACGCTGATTTGTTATTTATTCAATTTAGTTATTGAGGCCTTTTTCTTAAGGTTTACTTGTTCGAATATTCATTCCTTTCCCTTTTATTCGATTATTAATTTCATGATGATGAGTGGCTAAATTTCTTGTGCGATTCTAGGGTGATTGGCTAAAAGTTGTGGGAAAGACGATGATAGAATAATCTTAATCCCAGCAGGACCCTGAAAGCTCGAGTCTTTAACCTTAACCTTTGAGTACCTCACTCAATCGATGAACATCTCGGCCGGGGTGGAATTTGACTGAACGAGGTGACCTTTTCTGATCCGAAACTGAGAGTTAAGAGTTCTAGTTTGCCAAATCCTATTCTTATTACACCTTTCCTGGTTCGGTGCAAGCCTAGGATGAGACTGACCCGGTGATTCCTTTGTTTGTTTACCCATGATCATAAGTGTAGGTAATGAAGATTTATCCTTTATTGGGGTTTGAGTGTGCCTTCATCCCACCTTTGTGAGTTAGCCTGAGACTTACCCGGTAAAGGTTAATTCTATTCCCTTAAGTGGTGTGTTGGTTTGAGATTATAGTTCCTTTCCTTAGTACCTTGAGACTTACCAGGTAATAGGAGCTTTGGATTGGGATAGTGAGTAGTGAGACTTACTCGGTAATCTATTCCACTTTAGAAACACCTTCCCTTTGCAAAACCTCAGCTTTGTCCGCATTATCCTTTGTGATCTTGAGTCGGAACCACAACTAGATGCTTTAATCCTAGAATCCGCATTTCCCCTTATTTGACCTTACTATCATCTTTGATTGCTTTAATCGCTTTTGTGGTTATTAGTTACATTGACAACCTGTTCTTGCTTAGTTTCACCTAAGTCCCTGAGTTCGACCCTTGGAATTCTTGCATTTTATTACAATTGATCCGTACACTGCGGGTTCGCATCCTTGTTTTAAGCATACTTCTTGGGATATAAATTTAAAGCTTGCACACACCGTTTGGAGCGAACAAGTTTTTGGCGCCGTTGACGGGGACTTGGTCTAGACCAAGCCGGTTTCGGTTGTCTTTCGGGTATTGCCCTTGTTGCATTTGACTACTCTTTCTATGAGTTTTGTAGTTTTCAGGATTTCCGATGGCTACATTTGATCCAGCCTGGATAGCAAGACAAAGTGCTAGGGCGGACCATTATGAATACTCGGAAGAGAAATACACCTTCATTTGGTTTGACAGTGAAAGAGAAAGCAAAAAGGCTATTGAGGAGGAGCTTGCGATATGGGATAAGCTGAATGTCCCTAGGAAGTATTATGAGCAACCTCTTGAAGATTCGCTTGAATCAAAATGGGAGAAGTTGATGAAGAAGATGGAGGAGCTCAAGGAAAGCACCCTATCCTATGCTAAGCCGAAAGAGGAGCATAAGGAAGTACTACAAGTCTCAAGCATTCCTCCAATCAAACCGGAAGTTTCTCTTGAAGCTCTTGAAGAAGAGGAGGAAGTGGAAGATCTCGACCCAACTGTTGAAACTTCGGCCGAGGTTGAAGAGATATCGGCCGAGGTGGAAGAGAGATCGGCCGAGGTTGAAGAGAATCCAGCTGAGTTGGGAAAGATTTCATGTGTGGATTATCACCCTAACATGAAACTTGTCCCACTATTTGAAGAACTTTATAAGGTACTTGCCCCTACTCCCTTTAAAGTTCTAGATTTCTTCAGGGATGCACCGAAGAGTTGGAGGTCTCTTCTGAAAGAACCTCCCAAGATCAAGATGAAACCTCCCTTGAATTTGCTGAAAGTAAATGCTCCTTGGACTGAAAGGAGTGGAGTTAACAAGCGCTTCACCGTTAAGGCAACGAAGTGTTATTTGTTCAAGTATGGGGTCACTCACGTGACAAAGACCTTGTACTATCCCCAAGCTGGAGATGGGGAAGCAAAGAGGATTTATGAGAAGCTGATTTCCCGATCCAAGAAAGGATGGGATGCAAAACTGATTTATGTCCCACGGAAGCATAGGAAGACCGGTAGGATTGCAGTGAGAACTAAACCATGCAAGCTTGTACGTGGAAGATCCTACCATTTGTCGGTGAAATTAGGAACCGGAACCTTCTTGAAAGAATTTTATGATGGATGTGATGAGCACTCCAAGATATTCGAGGTACATTGAGTAATTCCATGGAGAAAGGTCCAGCTAGCGACCTTAAACCAAGCGCTTATTGGGAGGAAACCCAAGGTATTGGTTTCTTTTCCCTTTTTTTCTAGTTTAGTTTTAGATAGTTTACTTTGCTTTGTTTTTGGCGTCCTCTAGACAGAAACCAGATACTCTCTAAGGAAGGATTACAACTCAGGAGCTACACGGGAAGGACGGAAGTTCGAGAAATTGAGAGGACGGAGCTTGACTAAGACACATCTCGGGTGCAGTCACAGGACCTCGACCGAGATGTTCTTCGCCAACCGAGATGTATTATCTGGGAGTTGTTTCTTATTTCTTTATGCAATTCAGCTAGGTCCGGTGAGTACTCTGTTCTCTGAATTATCTTGACCCATTGGGACAATGTGTCCCAAGTATGAGGTATGTGGATGTACTTATTTGACTATGTGTGTATGTTTGTATGACTCTTGATGGATATTTATGATCTTATTTATGCTCTATGTGCTTATCTGAGATTACATGCATGCATACAGGTTTTTGTTTGAGAAAAACGTCGAAAACTGGTTTAAAAAAAAAATTTGTATGACCTCGACCGGGATGATTCTGGCCAAACGAGGTCAAGTATCTCGGATGACTTAGAACACCTCGACCGAGGCGGTTTAAATGAGAGATTTTTCGAAACGTTTTGTGCTTCTTTTCTGGATATGACCTCAGTGATTATTTTGTTTGCAGATTGGTTTTGAAATCTTTATATGCTTGAAAGGTTTTATGATATGTTTAAGTTGCAAAATGCTTTATTTGAAAATTTGGCATGTTTAATACTTTGTTTTTATCAAAATTATGTTTAATTTGAAGGTTGACACCACATGATGAGTTCTCTCACTTTCTTCCTGGGATGAATAAGGCAATTCATTCTCTTCTCTTCTTCTTCTTGATCATGCTTTAACCCCTCCTATACATATTTGCCTCCCTTTACCTATCCGGGAATTTGGAAGCAAGCAAAGAAAAGCAAGGGAAAGGAAAGTTGAGATGTTGGCTGGAAGTTTTAGAAAGAAACAAATAGGTTTGGGGAAGTCAATCATGATGATGAGTAACTCGGCACCATTCACATAGCCGGGTGTTTGTGTTTTGCCAAAGTCGGATTGAGCGATATTCCTAACGAGTCATGGTATGTGCATCAAGGGTTTGAGGCATCTCGAGAAATTGATGATTGCTGATTTCCTAGGCTTCGGTTATTGTGCACCTCTGTCCATGCATCCCAAAAAAAATGTGAAGTAAAATAAGCAAAGTTTATTGGTGGAAGATGTTGAAGTTCAAAGCAAGTGAAGTAAGATCCTTTTCCCGGATTCTAGAACCACATTCCCTATATACATCCCACCCTCATACGTTTCTTGACCTCTTTTGAAAGCCTTTGAGACCTCGAGCTTGTTGATTGACTTGGTGGTTTAAACTGGATTATACATGGTTAATTTCGATAATTATGATTTACTATGCATTGTATGATTTTATGCAAAGATGAACAACTTTTTTATATTTATAAAATGTTTTGATCATGTTTTGATTTTATTTGCCATGAAGCATTCTCTTAGAGTGATCTATGAGTGGAGCACACCACTGAAAATATTTTGAAATACTTTTCATTGATCTTTCTGACCTATAATCCATTCTATCTTGTACTTAAGATTTGGAAGTTGCTTGGGGACAAGCAAGGGATAAGTATGGGGTATTTTGATAGCATGTATTACAGTCTATATTTTGGGACTTGTTTAGACGTTTTATCTTTAATAATCTGCATGTATGGGTGTATATTATGTGATTTTATTGTTATTTCATCTACCTTTATGAGAATCGAGGTCTACACCAAGTTTCGTTGTAATCGTAGGTAAAATGGCACATTTTGGATTTAAATGGAGCTATGGAACTAAGGAGTCATAGGAGCTACATTTTGGAGCTTAAAGAAGAACTCAGGAAGCCTGAAATTAATGAAGAAGATTTACTTTGGACCAGATTTGAGAGATTTTACATTCAGCTGAGATTTACCTCGGTCAGCTACAGTGTCACCTCGACCGAGGTGATCTTGAGGAGCGTCCCACACTAGGCGAACACCGTGCCGCCGGCGAGATTATATTTTTTGGCCGAGATCTTTTAATTATGGAAAGAAGATATCTTATATTTTTGGGCTGGATTTCTGGAAGGAAGATCTTATTTAAGGGAGATCTATTTTAGAAATATGGATATATTTTATAGAAAATTATCTTTTTAAGATATTATTATCTTTGGAAGATAATTCTCCTATATAAAGGGTTGAATTTTCCACAATTTAGCTATCATCGGATCTTTTATCCTCTACACAATATTCTACACACAACAGTTAGGAGATTTTGTGGAAGTTTGAAGGAAGATTGAAGATCAAGGAAGGAAGTTTGATAATTTGGAGATTAGCTTAAGAGGGAGTTTGTAAGACTTTCTTAGATTCCCTTTGGTTTATTGTCTTATTCAATTTGTGATTTGAGGAACGCTGATTTGTTGTTTATTCAATTCAGTTATTGAGGCCTTTTTCTTAACGTTTACTTGTTCGAATATTCATTCCTTTCCCTTTTATTCGATTATTGTTTTCATGATGATGAGTGGCTAAATTTCTTGTGCGATTCTAGGGTGTTTGGCTGAAAGTTGTGGGAAAAATGATGATAGAATGATCTTAATCCCAGTAGGACCCTGAAAGCTCGAGTCTTTAACCTTAACCTTAGAGTACCTCGCTCAGTCGATGAACATCTCGGCCGGGGTGGAATTTGACTGAACGAGGTGACCTTTTCTTATCTGAAACTGAGAGTTAAGAGTTCTAGTTTGCCAAATCCTATTCTTATTACACCTTTCCTGGTTCAATGCAAGCCTAGGATGAGACTTACCCGGTAATTCCTTTGTTTGTTTACCCATGATCATAAGTGTAGGTAATGAAGGTTTATCCTTTATTGGGGTTTGAGTGTGCCTTCATCCCACCTTTGTGAGTTAGCCTTAGACTCACCCGGAGCAGCTAGCGGATATCATGGAGCCAACTAGGAGGTCCGGTCCACTTACCAGCCGAGGCCTTCCGCTTCTTCCTCTTCCCACCGAGCTATTGTTAGTGAGCGCCCCACATGGATGGTAAGAGCGCCGGATTGGTACGGCCAACAGCCGGATTGGATGGGAGCTCCTCATGCTTGGACTCAGCAGCCTCCTGCATGGTACCAGCAGCCGCCAGCTTGGGCACAACAGCCCCCTTTTTGGTATGGAGAACAGCCGGCATGGGCGGGTGACCTTTCTAGGAGGGTGGACAACATAGAGGCTCGTCAACAACAGGATGATGCTGAGAGGCAAGAGAACGCAAGGATCCTCCGTGACATCTATCGCCAACAGTTTGGGCGATTTTTCAACTCCGACTTCTTTCCTTACCCACCGCCACCACCTCCGTAGTGATTGATGATGGATGTTTCATGCTACTACACCACCTTAGTGAGTTTTCTTTGTTTATTTTCTTTTCTTTATTTTTCTTGAACATTGAGGACAATGTTTATGTTAAGTATGGGGTGCGGTGTGACTCTCGTTTGTAATAACTCATTACACTTGGTTGCTTTAATTCCATGAACACTTGCATATTTCTTTTATTTGTCACACGTTTCTATATTGCATTACACTAAAAAGCTTTGAAAAACCAATAAAAATTTTGAAAATTTTGAAAATTATTGTGCTTCTAAGATTGGAGATGATTTCTATGATGAATCTACTTGTGGAATAAGTTTTCGATGACATTTGTATGCTTAAATTCAATTATGAATTGTGAAGAAATTGAGTATGTTGTTTAACCTTCCTTGCAAGTTTCATAATGTGAAAGTTTTATCTAAATCATATTGAGGAATGAAGGTTGAAATCACAATATAAGTTCTTACACTTCTTTATGAGATGATTGTTCGCTCAAAAGTGTGTGCGTCAAAGTCTTAAATTTATATCTAGAACTTAAAGCAAAGCGAATCCGCAGTGTACAGATCAACCATAGTAAGGCAAGAAATTCCAGAGTCGAACTCAGGGATTTGGTGAGAATAAAATCGGTTTGAAATATCTGACAAAGTGCAAAAGCTTTTGTGATTAGTAAAGGGACAAATGATTCCAAGGATTCAAGTATCCGACTGCGGCTTTTGATTCTAGAAACTTCTAAAGATCAAAGGACAGAGTTGATGTTGCCAAGGTTATGTGTTTCAAACGCAGGTATCGTACGGCGAAGTTCCAAAACCTATATGTCTAATCCAAAGATTCTCTCTATATGGGTTATTGAGGATGCAATATAGAAAGGTCTAGGGATAATAATTACACTCAAACTAACCACCTAAAACCCCAGGATATGACTCTCAAAGGTAAAGATGGAAAGCACACTTAAACCTTAATAAAGGATGTTGAGTCTCTCTATTACCCAAATCTTGTAATCTTTATCTATTAAATGTAGAATCAATGATGAAGTCTCTTTACACACTTAAATAGAGGTTAAAAAGGTTAAGCAAGGTTAGGATTCAGGCAAGGATTAACTTTGGTTAAAGAATAAATCAATTGAAGATCGTCCGGGGAATAAATCGTGCTGTTCATAGATAATTCGAACGATTTTCTCAAGAACAGGTCGATTTTCCTGTTGTCGCAAAGTTAAATCTCAACTCTCAGGGTCCAAATGGTTAAATGAGTTCAGTCTATCATCATCTAAGCCTTAATCATCAACTATTTTTCCCAGAATCACAAGGTTTTTAGCCAACCATTTTCATAATCAAATCAAAATTAAGATTGAATGAATAAAATCAAATAAACCCGAACATTGAATAAAAACCAAATAATCTCCGAATCTATAATCAAATCTCAATCCAATCAAAGAATCTCTCAAAACACTCAATAATGTGTTCACAAACTACAAGAATAGGAAAGGGAAACAAAAGATCTCACAACAATGGTGTAGATTGACTTCTTGGCACTTTCCTTCAATCTCCTCTCCAAGAACCTTCAATCTCTCCAAATCGTGTAAATATTTCCCGCTGTGAACCCCCGATTTTCGTTCCTAGGGTTCCAATGTATAGTTCCTTGCTAATGAGCCGCTTGGCAAAACACGTCTTAAGCCCACAAGTGATGGGCTTTGGGTCGTGATATTTCTTTGGCCGAAAGCTGTAGAAAATCGTGTTGTCAAAACAAAGAAGAAAACCGTTCAATTTTCAGGGATAAAAATCGTCCGATTTTCTTGGTGAATGGCACGATTTTCTTTAACAGAGAATGCTCGTCTCTTGGCTTGTTTTCTTCCTCCCTTTTGTGACTCTTTTATACACCTCCTTTGCTCTTTGTGACTCCTCTAAGACTCCTTATGCTTCCTTATTGGCCTTAGATGCTCCTTGCTCCACTTTTGCTTCCAAATCCACCGAATTTACCTATAATTAACCAAAACTCGTGTAGACCTTTATTTTCGGAATATAGATGAAATAAGCCTAAAAGGTACACAAATTCTCTCCCAATGCAACTTATATTGAGGTAAACCTCTACAATATGCATGATTATAATAGTATATAATTCATGTCATCAAAATACCCCATACTTGCCCCTTGCTTGTCCCCAAGCAAGATTCAAACCTAGAATACAAGATGTCATGGATTATATAATGAAAAACTCAAAAACCTTTTGTTTTAGAAGTGCTTCTTCTTATTGGATCACCCTCAAAGTGATGTTTCAAGACATAGGAAGACAAAGCATGTATCATAAGTAATCACAATATGAACTAACTATCTTTTCCTTCTCAAAGACACAAATAAAGGACATGAGAAAGTTGTAAAGACAATTAAAGTCAAACAAATCTAAGCCATGAAGTCTTAAACATGTGCATAAAAGTCTCAAGGTCTTCCAATCAAAGAAGAAGGTCTAAGAAACATGTCGAGGGTGGGAAATCTTTTAAGGAAATGTCATGCTAGTCCGGAAAAGAGGAACAACACAATACTTTCAAGAACCAAACTTCACCACACATGCTTTGCATGCAAAATTTTCGCTTTCTTTGTAGTTTACTTTTTGAGAGTATGGACAGCGGTGCACAATAACCGAAGCCTAGGAGATCGGCGGATCTCAATTTCCGAGATGCCTTAAACCCTTAATGCACATACCATATCCCGTTAGGACTTGTCGTTCAATCGAACTTTGGCAAGACACAAACACCCGGCTATGTGAATGGTGCCGAGTTACTCATCCTCATGTTCAACGTCCCCAAACCTATAATTTGCTAAACTTTCACTTAACACTTTCATATTGGCCCTCCCACATCAAGCATACGTTTTACAATTACTTATCCTAATTCCCGGATGGTAAAAAGGAGGTCAAATATTTCATTGAGGAGCTAGCATGAACAAAATATGAACTAGAAAAGAAGTGAATTGCCTTGGTTATTCCTATATGATGCAAAATAATTTATAATATAGCTTCGATCATTATTTCATTCTCTTATCAAGACATCAAGATCATATGAACTATTCATGCATTCAAGTAAGAAAAACAAGCTCATTCATGCTCTAATTTATATCTCAACATAACTAAGTCATCTTTTTGCCTTTTCCACATCACAATTCTCATCATAGAGGTCATTTCCATCATAAGAAGCACACAAATTTTTGAAAAACTCATAAATTTCGAATGAAAGCATGGAAATGCGAATGTCATAGTGGAAAGCAAGTAGTGCAAGAGTTATTACAAACCAATTCCTCAAGTGCGACACAAAGTACATATAGTGCGAAAAAAGGTAAAAGAGATTGTAAGTACCCCCACCCCATACTTAACCTTCACATTGTCCCCAATGTGAAAAATTAAGCATAAGATGGAGAAAAATACTTACAATGTAAAATGGAGAGGAAACACAAATCTCAGTCGGTGGCGGTGGTGGTGGCGGATATGGATATCTCGGTGCGCTGGGATCATAGAAGTGGCCAAACTGATGATAGTACATGTCCCTCATCTGGCCATCGTAAGAGGAGTGTCTAGCATCCGTCTCTTGGCGGTACACCGTGAACTGAGTGTTCAGGGCGGTGTAGTCGGTGTGGAGGGCCTTATAATCTGCGCGAAGACCATAGTAGTCGGTACGTAGGCCCTGGAAGCTAGAAACCGATGCTCCAATATGTCGGGGAAGCCTATGTCTGCTCCCACGTCCTCGACCATGGTAAGAGTATGTGCAAAAGAATGACGGGGTGGCTGCATCTCATCCTCCGTCTCCTCAGTACCTCGACTAGTCCGGCTAGGTCCAACACCATGAGTATCGGTATCCATGGCATCCGTAGCATGTCCACTATAGGTATCACTCTCAAACTCTAGCATTTTCCCCTGGTACGCTCCATCCTCATGGTCCTCCTCGTCCTCTGTGTCACCTACATCATCATAATAACCAGATAGAGGGGCTACCTCCTCAAGCATAAGTACAAAAGTCTCCTTCCGGTTCCTCTTATTCCGAATAGTGTATTCGGACTTCCATACTATCTCAGACAGCTTATTGGATGCATCCTTTGCCCACAGCATGGGCACATGCAAAGTTCATCTACCTCGAGGAATCAAAACCTGTCTCGCTACCAATCTCTGTGAACCTAGAGGCTGGGCACTCTCAGCTAAGGTGCAATCTGAAAAGTCTAGCTCTAATGCCTTTGCCACGTGGGTGACAAGGCCTCTAGCACATAGGTCACCCTTTGCCTTGTTGGTTATCTTTCCAAGATAGTCAGCAAGTATGGAGGTGATGTCGGGGATAGTACTACTAGTCATGCAATATAGTAAGAAGAGCTCATCTGCCTTGAGCTTCTGCAAAGTCTCCGTTCGTGCAAACAAACACTCACTAAGGATCCTATGAACTACCTTAAAGGAAAGGTTGTACATACTCGTCTCCTTGGAGTTCTCGGGTCTCCACTTATCTCCTCTATATTCTCCAACTGAAATGCTTTCCCAAAAGGCATTAGCACTCACCCCTCTTGCGAATGTGCCTACGGAAGAATAGGGAAAGCCAAACAAATCTCCGAAATCATCAATGGGCATAGCATGGTTTTGGTTCATGAGACGGAAGGTGACCGTCCTCTCTCTACGATCATGCTCAAATGTACTCAAGAACTCTAGAGTGATCTCGGTGTAGGCATCCTCTCTAATCAAAGCAAACTGACTCAGTCCCACTCTATCTAGCATCATATCCACATCCTCTCGAACAAACAAAGCATCTAAGTCATTTATGACAATGTATCGAGGAGGGGCAAAGGGACGGTCTAAGAGACGTTCATATCTCCTTTTATGTTTGGAAAGGGGAGGAGGAAGTTTTGGTTTAGCTTGGGAGGGTGGTGGTGGTGGTGGGGGAGGTGCTTTGGAAGAATATCCCTTCTTCTTCCCTGCATTCCTAGTGATTCTCGTCAAAGTCTCCATTCTGCTAAAGCAAAATCGTCATGTTCTTCCTAAAAATCGGACGATTTTTCTGGAAGGGTCGATTTTTCTATCGATTTCAACACAACTCATAATTCTGTAAAGCTTTGATCAAACTATCACCTCACACAGTCTCCTAGAGGTATTTCTAAGCAGATCCCTCTATCAATCTCAGCATGACAACAACTTCAATGCAATAATCGAAATCGAGCGAAAAACTTAGGTTTCAAATTGAAAAACCTAAATTCCGGACGAGTGAGCAGTTTGTTGAGCTTGTTGTGCTAGATCCTTGTTTCTTGTCGAAAGTACTTTAGTTTAGGCTCAAGAATCGTTCAAAACGATTAAGAATTTGGGAGATGGGAGGGTAGGCGATTTTTGGCTCTTTGGAACGAAGGAAAATCGAGAATGGTAAAGTGTGGAATGAAGGAATCGAGTGGAAAAGGCTTTATATAGGCCGGAGGTTTTGCAAAGAAAATCGGATGATTTATTGGGTCGATTTATTTGTCGGCCCGATTTTTCTTCACTTTCTCAGCTCAAGACTAAAAATCGGACAATTTATTCAAGGGGGGACGATTTTTGGGACGATTTTTCCCCCTGTTGCCAAAAATCGTCTTGCTCTATTCTTGAATCGTTCGATTTAATCTTTGTAGGTCGATTCTTTTCCTTCTTTTCCTTGAAGATTGCATTTGAACCATTTTATGTCTCCTTTCTTCATTGATTCCCCAAAGTTTGACCTAATTACTGCGATTTTTGACACAAACAAACCAAGAGTGCATCGAGGAACAAACAAAAATAAAAATAAAGAAAGCAAACAACTAAACTAAACTACTCTAAAATGAAAAGAAAAGAGAAAGAACTATACTACCATGGGTTGCCTCCCAAAAAGCGCTTGATTTATTGTCTTTTGCTGGACGTTGTTTGTTTTGATGTTCAATGGAGGAGGATAGGAGTTCTCTCCTCAACCAGAACTTCCGGTATGTACTTCTTCAACCGTTGGCCATTGAACTTGAAACTTCCTCTTTGTTCACCCCATACTTCAACTGCACCATGGGGAAAAACACGTGTAATTACGTAAGGTTCTGTCCAACGGGATTTAAGCTTACCTGGGAAGAGTCGAAGCCTTGAGTTGAATAGAAGAACTTGATCTTCTTCTTTCATGTACTTTGGAATGATATGCTTATCATGCCACCACTTCGTTCTTTCCTTGTAGATCTTTGCGTTCTCGTACGCATTCAGCCGGATCTCTTCTAGCTCGTTGATGTCCAATAGCCGCTTCTCTCCGGCTTCTTTCATGTTGAAGTTGAGCCACTTGATGGCCCAATATGCTTTATGCTCTAGCTCTATAGGAAGATGACAAGATTTTCCATAAACAAGGTTATATGGAGTTGTACCTATAGGTGTCTTAAAAGCGGTCCTGTACGCCCATAACACATCATCTAGCTTAATTGACCAATCCTTTCGTGTTCTAGAGACAGTCTTCTCTAGAATTCCCTTGATCTCTCTATTGGATATCTCAACTTGTCCGCTGGTTTTCGGATGGTATGGCGTGGCTATCTTATGGGTTACCCCATACTTAGCCAATAGAGTCTAAAATCGACGGGCTGTGAAGTGCGTTCTTCCATCTCTAATGATGGTTCGGGGAGTCCCGAACCTTGGGAAGATCGTTCTATTAAAGAACTTCACCACCACCATTGGATCATTAGTAGGAGAAGCAATTGCTTCTACCCATCTTGATACATAGTCTACGGTTAGAAGTATGTATTGGTTTCCACAAGAAGATGGGAATGGTCCCATAATGTCTACTCCCCATACATCGAATATCTCTACTTCTTGTATGTTGTTGAGGGGCATCTCGTTCCTCCTTGAAATATTACCTGTCCTTTGACAAGCATCACAAGCAACAACATAGTTCTACACATCTTTAAATAAGGTAGGCCAAAAAAAAATCGGATCGGAGTACCTTAGCACATGTCTTGTGGGAACTAGCATGTCCTCCACAAGGTAAGGAATGTCAATGACGGATGACACTTTCCACCTTATCCTCCGGAATACATCTCCTGTATATGCCATCGGGACCTCTGTTGAAGAGAAGAGGTTCGTTCCAATAGAAATGCCGGACGTCCTTAAAGAACTTCTTTCTTTGAGCATACGGAAGTCCGGGGCGAATTTCCTGACAAACAAGGTAATTTACAATATCAGCAAACCATGGGTCATTACCTTTTGAGATTTGTTGAAGACATTCTTCAATCTCGTGGATCTGTTCGTCAGGGAACGAGTCGTCGATAGGGAGCTCATCCGCCTCATTGGTGAGGTGTGGAAGACGACTAAGGTGGTCAACAAGTGAATTTTCCGAGCCCTTCTTGTCACGGATCTCTAGATCAAACCCTTGTAAGAGCAAGATCCATCTTAGAAGCCTAGGCTTCGCATCCTTCTTTGTGAACAAGTAACGGTCACAAAGTGCATCATAAGTGACCTCTCCTAGGGTGATGGGTATGCAAAACGATCCTAGATCACACAACTTAGGTGGCATGTTCTCTGTCATGGTCTTGATGAGTTCGGATGACTCCGTGCTCATCTTGACTTCACCAATATCTTCTAATTTCCTCTTGTTAGAGAGGATCTCCTTTAGGAACTTCCCATAAGCTGGCATACCTAAAATTGCATCCATAAAAGGTATGTTAATATGCAGCTTCTCATAAGATCAATGAACTTACCGAAGTGTTTATGTAGACGCGCTCTTGCTCTAGATTGGGGAAAGGTAGAGGTGGTTTGAAAGCGGGAGGAGGAACATAAACATCTTCCTTCTCTTTTTCCTTTTCCTTTCCTTTTTCAGCGGAAGTATCAACTACTTTGGGTTACGGATCGGTGGTTGTTACACCACTTCTAGTAGTAATCGCCATCACCCTTCCTTTTGGGTTGTCCTCCGTCTTTCCGGGAAGCTTCCCTTGATTTCTCGGAACTTCTCCGGCTTTGCTGAACACTTGGTTTTCTAAGGCTTTTTGTGCCTTGTCAACCGAAGTGATGTGATTCTCTAATCCTTGGAGCTTTCCTAAGATTGTCTCCATCATGGCGTCATGCTTACCTTGACTTTTCAAAGGACTAGAAGAAGATGGAGGTGTTAAAGCATTTTCAGCATGTGAATAGGGATTACCTGGATTTTGTTGGTTGGATCTCCGATTGTTGTTGTTGGAGTTCCTACTGTTGTTATTCCAGTTGTTGCTCCGGTTATTGTTCCGGTAGTCATTCCTATTGCCTTGGTTGTTATCTCTCCCTAGATAGTTGGCCTCTTGCTCCTTCGCCTTTTGAAGGCTAGTTTTTATGACTTCCTTCAACTCTTTGATCTCATTATTGAGGGAGAATATTTGAGTTTGTGCAGCTTGAGTCAACTTAGCTCCCGGATCCCCTTGATTCCGGTTATTCGGATCCACCTTCCGGTGGGAGTACTTCTCAATCACTTGGGCTTGCTTCTCAATGAAGTCCCAAGCGTCATCTTCTCTCATGCCCATAAATGTACCACAAGAAAGAGATTGGAGATTGAATTATGATTCCATATCCAGCCCTTTGTAGTAGATCTCCAATGATTCCAGCTTTGAAATGCCATGGTGTGAGCAATCCAATAAGAGATCCTGAAACCGTTCCCAAGATTGAAACAAACTTTCATTAGGTTTCATAGAAAATGCATTAATCTTACCTCTCAACTCCGCCGTTTTGGATGGCGGAAAGAACTTGGTGAGGATTTCCGTAGATAAATCCTCCCAAGTGTTAAGTCTTCCAGCTGGAAGAGCTTGATACCAAGACAAAGCCTTGTCATTCAAATAAAAGAAAAACAGTTTGATCTTGTAGTTGTTGATAGCCCTCTTCGGCTTTATTGTCTCCATCATAATCTCGAAATTCTGCAAGTATTGGTGTGGAGATTCAGCATTCGTTCCACCAACTGACTTTGGCGAACCATGGTAATAACTTGCAGGCTAAACCCGAAATCCTGGACGTCTTCAACTCCGAAATTCACACCTAAACGGCACGGTTGCTGAATTGGATCCATCCTTTGTCCAAGGGTTCGTGGTTCATCCCCTCCATCAGCAACTCTCACATCTCTAACGGGAATGCGAGGGTTAACTTGTGGTCTAGGATTATCATGAACTGGACCGACTAGTGGTGTAATATCCTCTAGGTCCGGCATTTCATCATCGTCGGATGATTCAACTCTAATGGACTTAGGTTTCTTGACTTTCTTCTTCTTAGCATCCTTCATCTCCAACTTCATGTCTAGCATCATAACCTTGAGCTCATCTATTTCGAATTGATGACGCTCTAATTCTTCCATACGAGCCTTCTCACTCAATTTGAGTTGAGCTTGAGCTTCATCCAACTCCGCTTGGATGTTTCTCTCATTGTTTTCAGCCATCTTTTTCTCTTTCAACTTTCTTCTCAAGGTTTTCTCCAATTAAGGATCAAAAGGAACTAGATCTTTGGTAGATCTAGTCTTTCGCATATACCTAAAGAATCTGCAAAAATTACTCAAGTAGACAAATCAAATCACAAGATCAAAAGCTCCCAAGCCAGACAACCGAAAACCGGATTTGATCTAGACCAATTCCCCGGAAACGGCGCCAAAAACTTGTTCGCTCAAAAGTGTGTCCGTCAAAGTCTTAAATTTATATCTAGAACTTAAAGTAAAGCGAACCCGTAGTGTACGGATCAGCCGTAGTAAGGCAAGAAATTCTAGAGTCGAACTCAGGGATTTGGTGAGAATAAAATCGGTTTCAAATATCTGACAAAGTGCAAAAGCTTTTGTGATTAATAAAGAGACAAATGATTCCAAGGATTCCAGTATCCGACTGCGGCTTTCGATTCAAGACACTTCTAAAGATCAAAGGACGGAGTTGATGTTGCCAAGGTTATGTGTTTCAAAAGCAGGTATCATACGGCGAAGTTCCAAAACCTATATGTCTAATCCAAAGATTCTCTCTATAAGGGTTGTTGAGGCTGCAATATAGAAAGGTCTAGGGATAAGAATTACACTCAAACTAACCACCTAAAACCCGAGAATATGACTCTCAAAGGTAAAGATGGAAAGCACACTTAAACCTTAATAAAGGATGTTGAGTCTCTCTATTACCCAAATCTTGTAATCTTGATCTATTAAATGTAGAATCAATGATGAAGTCTCTTCACACACTTAAATAGAGGTTAAAAAGGTTAAGCAAGGTTGGGATTAAGGCAAGGATTAACTTTGGTAAAAGAATAAATCAATTAAAGATCGTTAGGGGAATAAATCGTGCTGTTCATAGATAAATCTGACAATTTTCTCAAGAGCAGGTCGATTTTCCTGTTGTCGCAAAGTTAAATCTCAACTCTAAGGGTCCAAATGGTTAAATGAGTTCAGTCTATCATCATCTAAGCCTCAATCATCAACTATTCTCTCTAGAATCACAAGGTTTTTAGCCAACCATTTTCATAATCAAATCAAAATTAAGATTGAATGAATAAAATCAAATAAACCCGAACTTTGAATAAAAACCAAATAATCTCCGAATCTGTAATCAAATCTCAAATTCAATCAAAGAATCTCTTAAAACACTCAATAATGTGTTCACAAACCACAAGAATGGGAAAGGGAAACAAAAGATCTCACAACAATGGTGTAAATTGAGTTCTTGGCACTTTCCTTCAATCTACTCTCCACAAACCTTCAATCTCTCCAAATCGTGTAAATATTTCCCGCTGCGAACCCCCGATTTTTGTTCCTAGGGTTCCAATGTATAGTTCCTTGCTAATGGGCCGCTTGGCAAAACACGTCTCAAGCCCACAAGTGATGGGCTTTGGGTCGTGATACTTCTTTGGCCGAAAGCTGTAGTAAATCGTGCTGTCAAAACAAAGAAGAAAACGGTTCGATTTTCAGGGATAAAAATCGTCCGATTTTCTTGGTGAATGGCACGATTTTCTTCAACAGAGAATGCTCGTCTCTTGGCTTGTTTCCTTCGTCCCTTTGGTGACTCTTTTATACACCTCCTTTTCTCTTTGTGACTCCTCTAAGACTCCGTATGCTTCCTTACTAGCCTTAGATGCTCCTTGCTCCACTTTTGCTTCCAAATCCACCGAATTTACCTATAATTCATGATGACATGATTTATGACGTTAGTTTAGACATTCATTTAGATAGTTTTTCCCGTTATTCATCCATGGTGTGGAATTAGTTCGTGACGTTTACGCTTAATTCATCCATATTGTTGAAATAGACGTCTACACGAGCTTTTGTTGGTGTTGTAGGTATTTTGGGGAGTTTTAGGACTTAATTGATACATTCGAGGATCATTCCTCTTGATGGCACACTCCCGGACCCTTTAAGGAGCAAGCTAGGAGCAAAGGAGAACACAAAAGACCTTATTGGTGCATGTCTTGCACCAATTCGTGACTAGGTGATCCAAGGAGAGCTTTGTGATGGAAACCACGGCCCAGAGGCCATTTCCACGCCCGTGGTTTTTGCCCGTGGTTTCTTCTGGACAGCTTTGACACTTGTCACACGATTTCTTTGCCCGACCTTTGCTTTTCTTGGTTGAGTGTGTACTTGGTTGAGACTGCAAGTTGGCTTTTGGGAGAGTCTCTCATCATCCATGGTGGAGAGAAGAAAAAAACAACAAAAACACTCTCATTTGGAGAGAAGAACAACATCACAAACATAGATCTAGAGTTAGAATTTGAAGGATTATTAGTGACTTTTGTTGAGGAGCATTTGGAAGCATTGTAAGGAACGTTTTGGAGCTGTGTTTGAAGGGTTGTAAGTCTTGTTTAATATCATATTCAGCTGAGATTACTTGCTTCTATTTACTCTTATTTCACTTTCTTGCTATGGAAACCATGAATGCTTGCATGATGAACTTAATCCTTGAAATGCATGTTATTGACTAAATAGTTGTGGTTCTAGGGTGATGGAATGAAAGTTATGGCTTTGAATATGATAGAATAGACTTGAATGTACCTTTGGATAACTCAATGCTCGAAACCTAACCCCCGACTAAAACCACGGTTTGTTCATCCTAAACCACGGCCGTGGTTGTTATGATCAGCCCGTGGTTTGTTCTGTTGTGCTTGTATTGATGAATCTGAATGTTAGGATGTTAGATTGTTGAAATCCTAGTGTTTGTTAAGCCTTATCTAGCTTAGGGTGACCTAATGCTAGCGAACTAAGTGAGGGAAGAGACTTACCCGGTAATTCCCGATCTTAGATACCAAAGATGATGAACTCTAGGTAGTAGTGAGCCTCACAAGCCGCTATTGGAATGAGTATGCTAGGAATGTTGCTTAGGACTTGCCTTCCCGAGACTTACCCGGTAAGGAGAGGTTTGACCACTAGATAGCAATCCGGTTTGTGTAGAATTCCCAACCTTCGGTTCCTAGAGACTTACCCGGTAATAGGACCTTAGGTGCAGGATTAGTGGACCATGAGACCTACCCGGTGATTGATCCCATTGGAGAAACACCCTTTCCTAACATACCGCAGCTTGTCCAAGGTTGATTAGAAGCTTGAGTCCAATGCCATAACCGGAAGTCCCAATCCCTAGAATCCGCTTTTCTTAATTTGATCTCACATCTTGTCTTTGTGTTGCTAGTTTGAGTTGTTTGTTTGATTTATAATCTTTCATGATTTCTAATCTTTGTTTGATCACCATAAAAACCCAACCAAGAATATTATGATTTTCATTTCTTTATTTCTTTCTCTTTTCTTAGACTAGATTTGCACTATCTATGATCACTTGTTTGATTTGATTTCACCTTAGTCTTCGTGTTCGACCCCGGAGTACTGTCCTTACTACGTACAAAATGACCCATACATTGTGGGTTCGCTAGGAGTTAGGAGAATATATCGAGTTATAAATTGTAAGACTTTTGTGCTAAACGTTTATAGCGCGAACAAGTTTTTGGCGCTGTTGCCTGGGACTAGGTCTAGATTGAATCATTGTGTGTGATTGCTTATAGTGAGGTCTTTCTTGTTGCTTTTGATCTTGTTTGGTTTGTGTCTTTGATTTTTCAAGACATCTCTCACTCTTTAGGTGCATGCGAAGATCTCGTGGCAAGGATTTAGCTCATTCGATCCCGAACCGGAGAAAACCCTTAATACTAGATCCAAGGGCACTAGGAAGAAGAAGGAGATGGCCGGAAGAGATCTTCAAGCTGAGTTGAATGATGCCTTAGAGAAAATTAGGCTAAGGGATGAAGCCTTGGAGAATGAGAGGAGACTTGCAAATGAGAGGCAAGAAGCAACTAGGAGGGATATTGAAGAGATTAGGCAAGCTCTTGTGCAAAGAGAGCTTAATCTTCGTCAACAACCTCCACCACCACCACCGCAGCTGACGGCTAATGTTCGGTTTGAGCCGATTATTGTTGAGGAACCACAAATGCTAGGGCAACATATGGATCCAGCCCAAAGAGTGCACCGTCCGAGTGTCAACTTAGGAGATCTCGGAGCCCATGATTACGAGCTCCGCCCTCAAGTGCTACAAATGATCCGGCACAATCAATTTGGAGGAATGGAAGGAGAGTCTCCTCATCAACACTTGATGAATTATGGGATCTTGATGGAGACTCTAAGGCCACCTAGATTGGAGAGGAACAACCACAAGCTTAGGGCTTTTTCCTTCTCACTTAAGGATAAAGCCTTGGCTTGGTACCAATCCATTCCACTAGGACGTGTTGGTACTTGGGAGGAGATAACAACCAAATATCTTACAAAGTTCTTCCCACCTTCCAAGACAACCGAGCTAAGAGGGAAGATCAATGCCTTCGTAATAAAGGATAAGGAGAGCCTATTCAAATCTTGGGAGAGGTTCAAAGACCTCCTCCTAGATTGTCCACACCATGGGATACCGAAGATAGACCTATTGGAGATTTATTTCAAGGGGATTGATGAGGATAGTCACTTCACGTTCCAATCACTTTCCGGAGGAATGTTCATGGAGAAGAATGTGGATGAGGCTTGGGATTTTGTAGACAAGCAAGCCTTGGTGATAGAGAAGTACTCCCATAGGAAGAGTAATGGGAGGAAACCGGGAGCATATGAAGTAAGTGAAGTCACCATGAGCAACTACAAACTTGATACAATCAACAACGAGCTTAAGTCCTTGAGGGAGTTGTGTGCCACAACCTTGAAGAGTCAAGCAAGTCCTCAAGTGCAAGTGCAAGACAATTTGGCTTCCAAAGAGGAGGATGTTAACTACATGGGAAGGGGCAATTTCAACAACTACCAAGGCCCTAGGAACTTCAACAACAACAACCGGCATTACAACAATTACTGGCCTAATCACAACCATCCCGGGTTCTCCTATTCTAACCCGGATGGTGCCTTAAACCCTCCCGCTTCAACAAGCGCAGCCTCACCACCTAAGGCTTCACAAGAGCCTCCACCCGGTTTTGCTCAACCTCCAAAGGATAGGACCGAAATGATGTTTGACCAATTGCTTGGAAGGTTGAGTGGACTTGAGAGCACAATGACGTCCATTTCCAAGGCTCAAAAGGTGCTAGAAGCACAAGTGTTCCAAAAGGCGGGTGTACCACAAAGAGATCCAGGAAAGCTTCCCGGAAGGACCGAGGACAATCCAAGAGGCCAAGTGTTGACCATTACCACAAGGAGTGGGCTGAGCATGAAAGATCCCTCACCAAGGGAGAATGACAAGGGGAAGCAAGTAGTGGTGGAAGAAGAACCATTGCAAGAAGAAGGAGGAAAGAGCAAAGATGATGAGCCAACATATGTGGCACCACCTCCATACAAGCCACCACTACCATTCCCACAATCACGAGCAAGAGCTCGCTTGGACAAGCATTTCGGTAAATTCCTTGAACTCATGTCTAAATTGTATATTAACATTCCGTTCATGGATGCTATTCTAGGTATGCCGACCTATGGAAAGTTTTTGAAGGAGATACTATCCAACAAGAGGAAGTTGGAAGAGTATGGAGAAGTGAGGATGACAAAGAGATCTTCCGAGTTGATTCAAACTATGAGGGAGGAGATGCCTCCTAAGCTGCGAGATCCGGGATCTTTTTGTGTGCCAATTGGAGATGGAGAAGTGCAATATGAAGCCCTATGTGATCTTAGAGCTAGTGTAAGCATTATCCCGCTTGCAATTTGCAACAAGGTTGGGCTAGAAGAACCAAAGCCGGTCAAGATGACCCTCTACATGGCGGACCGTTCAATCACTCACCCCGTGGGAATCCTAGAGGACATACCGGTTCAGCTTGGGAAGTTTTATGTGCCAATCGACTTTGTTGTTTTGGACATCCCGACAGACTACCTGGTTCCTATCATCTTAGGGAGGCCATTCTTAGCCACATCTAGGTGCTTAGTGGATTGTAAAAATGGGATCCTCTCCTTCAACATAGGAGAAGAGAATATTAAGTTCAAGCTATCCACAATGATGAAGGGGCCAGTCCTTGGTGAAGATGTCTTCAACATTGTTGAGGAAGAGGAGTCTAGAGAAGTTGTGAGCTCGATCTTGATCACGGACCCACTTGAGAGGGTTCTTAGCTTGAGTTTGATGGAGGAATGAGTTGAAGATGATTGCAATGAAGAAATCCAAGATTTAGATGCATTAGAAAAGGAGACAAGTGTTGAAATTGAAGTGCACAAAGGAGTGTTGAAGAACAGAGAGAACCACGGCAGAGAGCAAGAACCACGCCCGTGATTTCACCCGTGGAACTCTCTGTAATGTCCAGAAGTGCTAGTTTCTCCAATTCCACGCCCGTGGTTGTGCCAGAGGTCGTGGTTTTACCCGTGGTTTCTCCAAAAAGTGCCTTAGTTGTTGATCAAGCTTCAAGGAGTCTTGGAGAGTCTTCCATGGCTTTGGAATCATCTCAACCTACCATATTTGGATCACATCCAACCGATAAAGGTCCTCCTAAACTTGATGTCAAACCTCTCCCTTCTCATTTAAAGTATGCTTTCCTTGATTCAAATTCTACTTATCCCGTGATTGTGAATACATCTTTGAATGATGATGAGCTTGATAGATTGTTGAATGAATTGAAATTGCATAGGAGAGCTATTGGTTACACCATTGATGACTTAGTTGGCATTAAACCATCCTTGTGCATCAATAAAATCTTGATGGAAGACAACCATAAACCTTCAATTGAACCTCAAAGAAGATTGAACCCTATTATGAAAGAGGTAGTCAAGAAATAGATCTTAAAATTGCTAGATGCGGGAATCATTTTCCCGATTTCAGTTAGTAAATGGGTTAGTCCCGTACATGTTGTTCCTAAGAAGGGTAGTATGACTATAGTAACTAATGAGAACAATGAACTAATCCCAACTAGGACGGTTACGGAGTGGAGAATGTGTATTGACTATAGGAAACTTAATGTGGCCTCTAGGAAAGATTACTTCCCTCTTCCGTTTATTGACCAAATGCTAGAAAGGTTAGCTCAACATTCACACTTTTGTTACTTGATGGTTATAGTGGGGTTTTCCAAATTCCTATTCACCAGGATGACCAAGAGAAAACAACATTTACTTGTCCTTGGGGAACATTTGCATATAGGAGGATGCAATTTGGGTTGTGTAATACACCCGCCACCTTTCAAAGGTGTATGATGGCTATTTTTTCTGAATATATTGAGAATATTATGGAAGTGTTTATGGATGATTTCTCGGTGTATGGCTCTTCATTTGATAATTGCTTGGCTAATCTATCTTTGGTGTTGAAGAGATGTGAGGAAAATAATCTTGTGTTGAATTGGGAGAAATGCCACTTCATGGTGAGTGAAGACATAGTATTGGGACACTTGGTATCCCACCGAGGCATTGAGGTTGATAGAGCAAAGATAGAAACAATAGAGAAGTTGCCACCACCTACCTCGGTGAAGGGGTAAGGAGTTTCTTAGGGCATGCCGGTTTTTACCGGAGGTTTATAAAAGATTTTTGTAAAATTTCTAAGCCTCTAACTAACCTACTAATGAAGGATGATGAGTTTGTTTTCTCCAAGGATTGTCTTGAAGCATTTTGTAGGTTGAAGGATGCCTTGATCTCCGCCCCTATCATGCAACCTCGGGATTGGAGCTTACCGTTTGAAATAATGTGTGATGCAAGTGATGTGGCCGTTGGGGCAGTTTTAAGACAAAAGAAAGATAAGCTTACACATGCCAGCTACTACGCTAGCAAGACGCTAGATGATGCCCAACTCAACTATGCCACACCCGAGAAGGAGTTGCTAGTGGTAGTGGACGCCTTTGAGAAGTTCCGGTCATATCTTGTTGGAGCAAATGTTATTGTGTACACGGATCATGCTGCGATCCGTTATCTCCTCACAAAGAAGGATGCCAAGCCTCGCCTCATTCTGTGGATCCTTCTCCTCCAAGAATTTTACTTGGAGATTCGGGACAAGAAGGGTTCCGAAATTCAGTAGCGGACCACCTTAGTAGGCTACCACCATTGGAGATTGAGAGAGATGACATCCCGATTGATGACTCATTCCGGGATGAGCAATTGTAAATGATGCAGGAGTGCTTACTTCAAGTGTCTAGAGGGAGTGACCCATGGTATGTGGATATAGTGAACTACCTTGTGTGTGAAGAGGTGCCACCCGGTTTGTCATATGCCCAAAGGAAAAAGTTTTTCAAATATGTGAGGCATTATTATTGGAGTGTGCCTCTCTTGTTTAAAAGAGGACCGGATGGGGTCTTTAGGAGGTGCATTCTGGAGGACGAGATGGAGAGTGTGATCCGTCATTGCCACTCCTTGCCATGTGGAGGCCATGCTAGCTCACACAAAGCGTGTGCAAAGGTATTGCAATCCGGTTTTTATTGGCCTAACTTGTTTAAGGATGTGCAGAATTTTGTAGTAGCTTGTGACGCTTGCCAAAGGACGGGAAACATCTCAAGAAGGAATGAGATGCCCTTGAACAACATACAATAGGTTGAGATCTTTGACGTTTGGGGTGTGGACTTCATGGGGCCATTCCCCTCTTCATGTCTCAACCTCTACATTCTATTGGCGGTGGATTATGTGTCAAGGTGGGTGGAAGCAATCGCCTCTCCCACAAATGATGCCAAAGTAGTGGTGTGGTTCTTCAACAGAGTCATCTTCCCTAGGTTTGGAACACCAAGAGTTATCATAAGTGATTGAGGGAAGCATTTCACCAATAAGAACTTTGGGACACTTTTGGCTAAGTATGGGGTGACTCATAAGGTGGCCACACCTTACCATCCCCAAACTAGTGGCCAAGTGGAGATCTCCAACCGGGAGATAAATGGGATACTTGAGAAGACGGTTTCTAGGACAAGAAAAGATTGGGCCATGAAGCTTGATGATGCTTTGTGGGCATATAGAACCGCTTTCAAAACAACGATTGGCACCACTCCCTACAAGCTAGTCTATGACAAGTCTTGCCACCTTCCGGTGGAGATGGAGCATAGGGCATATTGGGCCATAAGGTGGCTGAATTTTGACCTCAAGAAAGCCGGTGAGAAGTGGTTGCTAGCCATGAATGCTCTTGAGGAGATCCGGTTGGATGTTTATGAAAACGCCCGGATTTACAAGGAAAGGACCAAGCGTTGGCATGACAAACGTCTAATCCCAAAGGAGTTGAGTGAAGGTGACTTAGTCCTTCTCTTCATTTCAAGGTTGCGGCTCTTCCACGGAAAGCTCAAGTCAAGATGGACGGGTCCTTATGTGGTGAGGAAGATTTTCCCCAATGGAGCGGTTGAGATAGGTGGGGAGCATTGTGGAGATTTCAAGGTGAATGGGCACCGTTTGAAGAAGTACATCCCGGAAGCTCCGGTGGATATGATTGCCCCACTTCACCTTGAGTCAAACGCTCCCGGTTTGGTCAAGCTAATGACCTTAAAGAAGAGCTTAATGGGAGGCAACCCATTGGTACATATCTTTCTCTTTTCGTTTTTTGTTTTTGTTTTTGTTTTTTTTGCTTTTCTTTTTTGTTTTGGTGTGTTTGTGTGTGTCTTGTGTTTGTGTGCTAGAGTCTAGGTAACAAAGAAGTCTTCCTAGGCATGGAGGTGATGATGATGATCACGCATCGAATGTGGGTGGAGCGGACGTGGGACTTGGACGGCTTGCGGTGCTTAGCGCGGGTCCCGACGCCATAATAAACATCAAGAGCTCTCTACCATCTCTGAATGATCATCCACCATCACTCCACATGAGTGAACCAAAATACCAAAAACACCATTTTTTACATTGTGAGCATCTTCTTTCACTTCCTTATTTAATTTGCACATTGGGGACAATGTGGTTTTAAGTATGGGGTGGGGTACTCACAATATCTTTGCATGATTCCATCTAGGATAGTTTCATATCATTGTCACATGTTTCATTAGTTTTTGCATTGTACATATTTATCTCAAAAATTCCAAAAAAATCAGAAATTTAAAAAAAAAAAAAATTGTGCTTCCTAGTTTGGATATGATCCTTATGATGAGTTTGTTTTGTGAATTGGCTATGGATGACCTTGTGTGTTGAATGAATTTATGCATTGTGGACTGGAATACTTCTTTTGAATTCCATGTATGAATTGTGATGAAGATTGTTGTCTAGGTTGGATTGAGAATTGATTATCGAAATCGCATGCTAGTTCTTACACATCATCTAGGAATGATTAAGGCATTCATTTCTCTCTTCTTCTCATCTTGATCATGTTGTTTGAAGCACCTCAATTGATAAAAAATTTTGGCCTCTTTTGACCCATCCGGGAATAGGAGTATGCTAGTGTGTTGAGTGTGTGAAAAGACAAGTGTGGGGTGAAGTTGTTGATGAATGAATGTTGTGAATCAAGTGCTGAATTTGTTATGAAAGTGTAGAAAAAAATATAGGTTTGGGGACGTTGGTTTTGATGACGAGTAACTCGGCACCATTCACATAATCGGGTGTTTGTGTCTTGCCAAAGTCGGATTAACCGATAGTCCTAACGAGCCTTGGTATGTGTGCCCGGTGTGAGGCACCTCGGAAAAAATCCCGAGGTCCGCTAATCACCAAGGTTTCAACTTTTGTATACCAATGCCATTGTCTCAAAAATAAATGAAAGAAAAAAGAAGAAAAGAAAAGAAAAAAAAAAGAAAAAGATGGAGAAAAATATACACTTATGGTGGAGTTGAACAAAAATGAAGTTGGGGAGTTAGTTCCTTTCCCGGATTAGCATCACATAACCTAAAATTCCCACCTTTAACAAAGTTTCTTGGCCTCTTCTTTTCAAAGTCCTTAAGACCTCTATACACATGTGTTTTGACTTAAGTGATTTATATTTGAAATCTTCATGATCATCTAGACATTCTCGATTTACTTTGCATATATGATTTCAAGCCAAGTGTGATTGTCTTTCCATGCATTTATTCTCTTGATACACATTTCCTCATCCTTTGCCATGAACATCACTATGAAGGTGATCTATGACTAGAAGCACAATTGCAAAAATATTTTCCGTTTTTCTGCATGCATAACTCATGCGATCTGGTAGCTTAGGTTTGAACCTTGCTTGGGGACAAGCAAATGACAAGTATGGGGTATTTCGATGACACAATTTATGACGTTAGTTTAGACATTCATTTAGATAGTTTTTCCCGTTATTCATGCATGGTGTGGCATTAGTTCGTGACGTTTACGCTTAATTCATCCATATTGTCGAAATAGACGTCTACATGAGCTTTTGTTGGTGTTGTAGGTATTTTGGGGAGCTTTAGGACTTAATCGATACATTCGAGGATCATTCCCCTTGATGGCACACTCCCGGACCCTTTAAGGAGCAAGCTAGGAGCAAAGGAGAACACAAATGACCTTATTGGTGCATGTCTTGCACCAATTCGTGACTAGGTGATCCAAGGAGAGATTTGTGATGGAAACCACGGCCCACAGGCCATTTCCACGCCCGTGGTTTTGCCCGTGGTTTCTTCTGGACAGCTTTGACACTTGTCACACGATTTCTTTGCCCGACCTTTGCTTTTCTTGCCTGAGTGTGGACTTGGTTGAGTCTGCAGGCTGGCTTTTGGGAGAGTCTCTCATCATCCATGGTGGAGAGAAGAAAAGAACAACAAAAACACTCTCATTTGGAGAGAAGAACAACAACACAAACATAGATCTACAGTTAGACTTTGAAGGATTTTTAGTTACTTTTATTGAGGAGCTTTTGGAAGCATTGTAAGGAACGTTTTGGAGCTGTGTTTGAAGGGTTGTAAGTCTTGTTTAATATCATATTCAGTTGAGATTACTTGCTTCTATTTACTCTTATTTCACTTTCTTGCTATGGAAACCATGAATGCTTGCATGATGAACTTAATCCTTAAAATGCATGTTATTGGCTAAATAGTTGTGGTTCTAGGGTGATGGAATGAAGGTTATGGCTTGGACTATGATAGAATAGACTTGAATGTACCTTTGGATAACTCAATGCTCGAAACCTAACCCCCGACTAAAACCACGGTTTGCTCATCCTAAACCACGGCCGTGGTTGTTATGATCAACCCGTGGTTTGTTCTGTCGTGCTTGTATTGATGAATTTGAATGTTAGGATGTGAGATTGTTGAAATCCTAGTGTTTGTTAAGTCTTATCTAGCTTAGGGTGACCTAATGCTAGCAAACTAAGTGAGGGAAGAGACTTGCCCGGTAATTCCCGATCTTAGATACCAAAGATGATGAACTCTAGGTAGTAGTGAGCCTCACAAGCCGCTATTGGACTGAGTGTGCTAGGAATGTTGCTTAGGACTTGCCTACCTGAGACTTACCCGGTAAGGAGAGGTTTGACCCCTAGATAGCAATCCGGTTTGTGTAGAATTCACAACCTTAGGTTCCTAGAGACTTACCCGGTAATAGGACCTTAGGTGCGGGATTAGTGGACCATGAGACTTACCCGGTGATTGATCCCATTGGAGAAACACCGCTTCCTAACATACCGCAGCTTGTCCAAGTTTGATTAGAAGCTTGATTCCAATGCCATAACCGGAAGTCCCAATCCCTAGAATCCTCTTTTCTTAATTTGATCTCACATCTTGCGTTTGTGCTGCTTGTTTGTGTTGCTAGTTTGAGTTGTTTGTTTGATTTATAATCTTGAATGATTTGTGATCTTTGCTTGATCACCACAAAAACCCAACCAAAAATATCATAATTTTCATTTCTTTCTCTTTTCTTAGACTAGATTTGCCCTATCCATGATCACTTATTTGATTTGATTTCTCCTTAGTCTATGTTCGACCTCGGAATACTATCCTTGCTACAAAACGACCCATACACTGTGGGTTCGCTAGGAGTTAGGAGAATATATCGAGTTATAAATTGTAAGACTTTTGTGCTAAATGTTTCTAGCGCAAACAATTCAGCCAAAACTCGTGTAGACCTCTATTTTCGGAATATAGATGAAATAAGCCTAAAAGGTACACAAATTTTCTCTAAATGAAAGGTAAATTGAGGTAAGCCTCTACAATATGCATGATTATAATGGTATATAATTCATGTCATCAAAATATCCCATACTTGCCCCTTTCTTGTCCCCAAGCAAGATTCAAACCTAGAATACAAGATGTCATGGATTATATAATGAAAAACTCAAAAACCTTTTGTTTTGGAAGTGCTTCTTCTTATTGGATCACCCTCAAAGTGATGTTTCAAGACATAGGAAAACAAAGTATGTATCAATAGTAATCACAATATGAACTAAATATCTTTTCCTTTTCAAAGACACAAATAAAGGACATGATAAATATGTAAAGACAATCAAAGTCAAACAAATCTAAGCCATGAAGTCTCAAAAATGTGCATAAAAGTCTCAAGGTCTTCCAATCAAAGAAGAAGGTCTAAGAAACGTGTCGAGGGTGGGAAATCTTTTAAGGAAATGTGATGCTAGTCCGGGGAAGAGGAACAACACAATACTTTCAAGAACCAAACTTCACCACACATGCTTTGCATGTAAAATTTTCGCTTTTTTTGTACTTTACTTTTTGAGAGTATGGACAGTGGTGCACAATAACCGAAGCCTAGGAGATCGGCGTTTCTCAATTTCCGAGATGCCTCAAACCCTTAATGGACAAACCATATCCCGTTAGGACTTGTCGTTCAATCGGACTTTGGCAAGACACAAACACCCGGCTATGTGAATGGTGACGAGTTACTCATCCTCATGTTCAACGCCCCCAAACCTATAATTTGCTAAACCTTCACTTAACACTTTCATATTGGCCCTTCCACATCAAGCATGCCTTTTACAATTACTTATCATAATTCTCGGATGGTAAAAAAGAGGTCAAATATTTCATTGAGGAGCTAGCATGAACAAGATATGAACTAGAAAAGAAGTGAATTGCCTTGGTCATTCCTATATGATGCAAAAGAACTTAAAATATAGCTTCGATCATTATTTCATTCTCTTATCAAGACATCAAGATCATATGAACTATTCATTCATTCAAGTAAGAAAAGCAAGCTTATTCATGCTCTAATTAATATCTCAACATAACTAAGTCATCTTTTTGCCTTTTCCACATCACAATTCTCATCATAGAGGTCATTTCCATCATAAGAAGCACAAAGGAGGAGAACAAGGTCGCTCAGCCGCCCATGCGCCTCACCGCCCATGCAGATCTCTCAGCCGCCCCTGCGGAAAACACAATAGAGGGTTCGTCTTCTTTCTCTATTTTTGGGAATCCTAATTTCTTTGCTTCAAATCTTTACAAGAATGGAACCACAAAGAAAATACAGGATGTTTGAGGTGGAGAAGACCCGTTACGGGATTGTGCAAGATTGGGTTGTGTATGCAACTCGGTTTTTGCACATTCCAACTTTGGAGAAGCTGAGCATATTGGAGAGCATGCAATCTTTCCTTGACAATGTTGGGCTCGGTGACTTTCTGAAGAAGAGTGCTCCCACATACCCCGACATCTTCAACATGGAGAAGGAGGATCATGTGTGTGTCGGCCTCACCTTCAAGTACAACAAACAGATGTACACGGTCGATTTCTCACAACTGCAGGAGGCCTTTGGGGTGACTCTTAACCCCTATATCAAATGGTTGGAGCCCATCCCAACGCCGTACTTGGTCGAGTTTTGGCAAGCAACTATAGGTTCCGAGTTTCATGCCGGGGTGAGTGTAGCAACAAACTCACTCACCCCTGCTTGAGACTCATCTCCAAGATCATCATGTGTGTCTTTTGTGGACACAAGGAGGAGAACAAGGTCGCTCTCAAGGACCTTCCACTGTTGTACTCTTGCCTCCCGCTCAGTGACACGGTGCCGGATTGGCCCTATCTCTTCCTTACCGCTTTGAAGCGGATTAGGAAGAACGAGCCCTGAGATATTGTTGGAGGAGGGGTTATTTATTTGATAGATGAGCAGGTGATAGAATTGTCCGAGCTAGAGGATGGGATGGCGATCCCATTCTACACTAAGGGTCTCCTCCGACGGTGCAAGATCCTCCGGGGGGATGGGGAGAATTTTGTTTGGCCTTCTTTTGTAGATGGGAGCCACATCACCTACCTTCCACGCCCTCTACTATTCAGAGATGAGCTCTCCGAGCTTTACATTCCGGCTGATCCGTTTGTGCCGAGACGGCCTCAGGTGGCCATTGTTGAGAGGCATGCGGCGAGCTCCATCCGGGCTCCTTATGAGGACCACATGCCCATCCCGGATGATGAGGAGATGCCTACAACAACGGGAGATGATGGCCCCGCCCTTGAGAGCCTCCAGGCCCAAATGACTGCCTTGACCACTCAGCACCAGGCGTGGCAGACAAAGTACCAACGTACCATGCTGGAGCAGTCCCAGACCTGACAGTCCAGCTTTTAGACGAGCATGACTACCCACTTTGACCGGCGCCAAGATGCTTGGAAGACGGCTCAGTAGCAGTAGCTGGAGGCTCAGCAGTTGGCTTGACAAGCCAACTTTGAGACCACCATTGGCGGCCGGATGGATGCTCAGCAGTCCCGCCTCGATGAGATTTACCGCCGACAGGAGCACTTTTTCAGCCACTTCCCTTATCCACCAGAGCAGGGTCCGGATGGTCCAGCCGGACCATCCCATTAGTGGGTATCATCTTTTTCCCTTCTTCACCGTTTGTTCTTTGCTTTCATTATCACTTTGAGGGCAAAGTGTTCTTCAAGTATGGGGGAGGGAATACTATCTTGCATGTAGAGTAATTTGAGTTTATCGTTTGACTTTGTTTTGAGATTTTATAGTTTGTAATAAGTTGTTGAATTTCACTTAAAAAAAGAGAAAAAGCCAAAGAAACTGAGAAAAAGGCAAGAAATCCTTGGATAAACCGAAAACCCGAAAGGGCAGTTCAATTAAAAAGAAGGTAGTCCGACCAACTCTAGGTTGGTGCAAAAATGGACTTGAGGGATGCGAGGAATTTGTGAGATCATTAAGAAAAGAAGAACAGTGGCAAGGTGAAAACCCGAAAGGGCGCCTTGGCAAAACGAGCGGCACCTAGTGTAGGTTCTCCTTCCGACGTTTGGAGGCATAAGAAGGGGAGTCATAAGGAGGTTGTCCGGTTAGGTCACTCTTGGAGCGATAAGGGATGGTAGTTCTTACTTTCTTCTCATTTTCTCTTTTCTTTCTTTCTTTCTTGGTTTTTGTCTTGATTCCTTTACCTTATCTTCTGCACCATGCTTCCTGAGGCTTTTTGTTGTTGAGCTGTTGTCATATATGTTACCCAGGACGAGTAAAAGGTCTAAGTATGGGGGAGTTTGATAGGTGATGGAATCACTATCAGTTAGGATAATTTTTAGCGTCTTTTATTATCTTAGAGTTGGTTTTGTGTTGCTAACATTTTAATCCAAAAGAAGAAGTCTAAAAGAAGCAAAAGAGATGTTAGAAGCACTTGGGATTTGAAGATCATTCACGAAGACAAGCTTCTAGTTCCACACTGCCCCCGCGGAGCAGTGTCACCGCCCCTGCGGGTGGAACTACATTCCGGAACGTAGTGTGCGCCTTCGCCAGTGCCCAAAACAAAGCATGTCACCGCCCCTGCGGCCACCTCTGGACGCCCCTGCGGTGACTTACCTAGAAGAAGCGAAGCTGGCGCCCCTGCGCCTCTGCCTGCGGACCAACGTGCGAAGCTGTGAAGCCGAAGAGCCAGTGTCACTGCCCCTGTAGTGACATTGGGCCGCCCCTGTGGCTCGACATCAGAAGCGACAGAAAGATGAAGAGTCAGATGTTTAAAGAACATTACACATCCGCCCTTGCGGGATTGCCAGGCCGCCCCTGCGGCCAAGAAGAACACCAAGCGTTTTGGCCTAAACCGCCCCTGCAGCCCTGAAGCCCGCCCTTGCAGTTTAGCGCCAGAGGACTTCACTCCGGCTGTTTGCACCACCTTTATGGCATTAAAGGTGGTTGTTTAGGATGGGCATTTACTCCCTTTACTGCCAATTCTAGTATAAATAGGGTCATGGCTGATTGCTAGAATCATCCATCATTTTCCCCACTTTAGCTCTATTTCCCTTACTTCCAAGTGTCATGAGTTTCTAAGTTCCTTGCCACATTGAGTTGTTTTGAAGTTGCATTGCTTTTTTGGTTGTAAGTCTTTATCAATATAAGTATTATTCAGTTATATGTATTATATTCCTTGAGCTCTAAACTTATGTTTGCATGTTTCTTACCATTTAGATTGATCACCTTAAGTGTCTAATTTCATGCAAAGAACTAGGATTATCTGACTCCGGGTTCGGGTCCTTAATCTAGTGGTAAACCTTTAGGTGAAAGCTGGTTGTAATCTCTTAAAGAAAAAGGAATATAACTATAAAGAAAGTCTCAACGGTGTTTATGCTTTCTTTGTATCTCTTTGTCTTTGTTAAAATGCTAACTTATGTTTTGATCTTGTAGGTTTACGGATCACTACACCCTTTAAGTTGTGTTGATGTCGGTTGACTCAACACATATTTAAGATCAAGACGAGACATTAATGAATAACTTATAAAAAGAACCAACCAAAGTAGTGTGCATGCTAAGACTCAACCTAGTGTAGTTCTCTTCTTCATTCTATCACATCTTTACTTGTTTTCGTTGTGTTTTTGTCTTGTTTCATTACAATCCAACCCCCTCCCCCCATTTGGTTACATTTATCGATAATTGAACTTAATCCTTACTTGGAAAAACTCTCGTGGGATCGACCCTTTCTTACACTATACAAACCAACTAGGGTAATGTTAGGCAATTACATTTGACTTAAGCTAAAAGACAACGACCTAGGATTTTAGCCTCGTCAAGGTGCATCTTGAATCATCCACTTGGTTACTCCATAATCTAAGTAGGGTAACTATCTCGTTCCTTAATGCGATCCACACATCGCCGACAACCTTAGAAATTACATTCTCAACGTCTTTCATAACTTGGTCTTCCGCCTCTGGCGAATTTAGCAATGGGGACTTGATCCCGACCTCTCGCGACTGGAGGTCCACCAACTTGTTCACAACTTACAATTACCGGAGATAGAGGTGGTCTACCTCTTCCCCGCCTATAGAAGTTGTTGCTCTAGTCTGAGCTATCAATGATAATATCATAGCTACGTAAAAGACTATATAATGCCATATATATAGATATATATATATATATATATATATATATATATATATAATACTTAAGGTAACATGCAAACACATCAGATCATCATAGGTATATATATATATAGTATAGATCATATGAGAATAGGCTTATCGTGTAATCATGAGAACCGATTCGTAATTATTATTAGTTTTGTTACGAAGGTGCCATATCGTTTAATGTATTATTCGTAGTTATTGTTGGTTGAATGGATTATTCCTAATTATTATTATTATTCATAGTTATTATTAATTATGATATCTACTCTAAATCTCGACCCTTATACTCCCCATCCGACGGTCTAAGATGGTTCTCATGATTGCACGATAAGCCTGTTCTCATAGGAACCGCACCCTATATATATATATATATATATGTATATTGTCGAGATATTCAGAAGGTTGATGACTTTTTGTACACACTATCCCAAAACATATGTACTCGTTTAAAAACCAAAATCCTTTACAAAAATCAAACCCCTTTCGGGTTCTGTTTATTTATCTACTCCACCTTTATTGAAGATTGCAAGTGCCATTGTTGTCAACCTAAGACTCTAATACCAACTTTGTAACACCCCAAATCCGCGGGACTCGGGGCGCTACTAGGCTAGGATCTCACAATGGATCCGGACCCTAACCTGACAACAACTTCACTAGATCTTACAACAAGGCACAAATAGATTAAAACCAAATACATAAAACTGTACAAAAGATACATCATAAGGTTTACAAAATCACAACCGAGTACAAAACAACAACATCATATCCATACAAAGATAAAACACCCCAAAACCCTCGCATATCCTAGTGTACAGAAGCCCTCGGCTGATCACTCTGTCTGGCTCACTCTGCAGTCCTCCTATCTTGCATAATATCTACAACACTGTATAAACCGTTAGCTAACACAAATGAATAAGAATGAAGTAATAGCACATACACACACCAACACATCACAATATGCAATGCCACACACACATCTGTTTTTTATCTTTACTTAAGTTATTCCATTACTAATTCAACTTCTTTTGTGGCGCGAGGAGCCTAAAAAACCTCGTCTCTTCCCCCGTTAACACAGGGTGTTGCGTGGGGGTGGAATTACCACCTCCCCCCTATGCTACTGGCTTCCGAGCACCTCCTCTACTCTCGGAGAGCTTTGACAGGTGGTCACCGCCTAATTATAATACACTTGGGCCATATAAGGTAATAAAGTGGTCATCCTAGTCCAGTTTAGGTTATAAATGCGACAATCATATGCACACACACACAACCATTACAAACACTCAAATTCACAACTGCTCGCTAAGTAAGTCCTATGGACTTACTTGAAATACTCGTTATTCTGTACCACGTCACAGTTTCCCCTCGAAGAAACAATCAGTGTCTGCATGAGCAAGGCACGCAATCAAACACTGCAAAGGTTCACCTCATAACCATAACCAACTATAACTAGCATCTAAACCTCAGATCCTCAACATAGCTCACAATTCCTCAAATCTCAAGGTTGCATCTAATCAACATTCCTCAATCTCAATTACAATCCTAATTTAATTAATTAAACTTTAATTAATTAATTAACTAATTTCACTAAAATAAAGTTTTGCCCGTAGGCGATTTCTAAACCCACATGTCATCATATTTCAACCAACAAACAACCCATAAACACCAGAATAATATAACGACCATAATGGAATTTCTAATTATCCATTTTGACAAGATTAAGGTCAATCTAGGCCAAATCGCAGTACAGAAAACGAATAAGTTCATAACTTATTCGTTACTATTCCGATTGACGATAAAAGAAGATTCGAAATCACAACGACACGGGCTACGCATGGACAACATCAAATTCACCGGAATCTAAGCGACGGAACCGTCCTAGTGACATATATGCTCGAGCAGGTCTTCATATGCTCGGAAATGCAGAAACTCGGTACCGATATAAAGAGAATGAAGAGAGGAATCCAAAAACTCAAACGAAATTGAAATCGGATTAGAAACGGACAGTAAATCTGACTTTGAAGATTGAGAGAAATCAGAACTTTTACGAGGAAACGTGAAAGGAAATGAATTAATAAACGATTTTCCGCTATTTATAGTGAAGACGATAATTATCCTTTAGCGAAGTCAATAATTATCTTTTAACCGATCCAAAGGCGGGTTGAACTCCCTTCTCCAAACTCGTCAAAATTGGAATAATAAATCTGGAATATTGTAGGGATAACTATTCCACAACTGTCTCGGAAAACGTGTACTCCTAAGCCGTCTTTCTTAACCATTAAGAAACGAAATAGCGACTCTTTTGGCCATTTTGCCTTTCCATGTTATTTCATATCTAGGACATGTCCGATATTCTGATTAGCATTTTTATTAATTGGAGCTCCCAAATGCTTCAAATTACACCGGAGGGTAAAAATAATTACCCGGGGAAAAAAGTGAAAATTTCACCATAAGTCCAAAATTACGCAAGGAACATAACGGTGGGACTCATACTCGTCAGTTACAAAATCTTCGCGAGTTATATGTCATTACTATAAAAGATTAAGTTAATCAACAATAATTAGAATACGGAAATCCTAGCTATTACAGCTACACCTTACCACCCCTAAACTAGTGGCCAAGTGGAGATCTCCAACCGGGAGATCAAAGGGATTCTTGAGAAGATGGTTTCTGGGACAAGAAAAGATTGGGCTATGAAACTTGATGATGCTCTATGGGCATATATAACTGCCTTTAAGACACCAATTGGCACCACTCCCCACAAGCTAGTTTATGGCAAGTCTTGCCACCTTCCGGTAGAAATGGAGCATAGGGCATATTGGGCCATAAGGTGGCTGAATTTCGACCTCAAAGATGCCGGTGAGAAGAGGTTGCCAGACATGAATGCACTTGAAGAGATTCGGCTAGATGCTTATGAAAATGCCCGGATTTACAAAGAGAGGACCAAGCGTTGGCATGACAAACGCCTCATCCCGAAGGAGTTGAGTAAAGGTGACTTAGTCCTTCTCTTCAACTCAAGTTTGTGTCTCTTCCACGGAAAGCTCAAGTCAAGATGGACAAGTCCTTATGTGGTGAGGAAGATCTTTCCTCATGGAGCGGTGGAGATAGGAGGAGATCATTGTGGTAACTTTAAGGTGAATGGGCACCGTTTGAAGAAGTACATCCGGAAAGCTCCAACGGAAGTGATTACCCTGCTTCATCTTCAGTAAAACGCTCCTGGATTTTGGTCAAGCTAGTGACCTTAAAGAAGCGCTTCTTGGGAGGGAAACCAAGGGTGCATATCTTTCCCTTTTATTTTTCTTGTTTTTGTTTGATTTTGTTCTTGGTGTGCTTTGTTTTTCTTTTGTGTTTTAGGATGCTAGGATCTTGATGTTGTCATGTGTGATTTGATGTTGGAGGTCATGTGAGAACCTCATGAAATTGTTTGGAAGAAGGTGCAAGATCCGAGCACATGGACAAGGAAGAAAGCGCCTAGAAAAATCGGCCTGTTCATAGCCAAAATCGGCCGATTTTCCTGGGTAGATGATCCGATTTTTTCTTCTAATGAGCAAGGTGATGATATCAAATCAAACGTGGGTGGAGCGGGCATGGGACTTGGACGGCTTGCGGTTCTTAGCGCGGGTCCCGACGGCATAGTAAACATCAAGAGCTCTCTACCATCTTTGATTGATCATCCACCACCACTGTGCATGAGTGAACCGAAATACCGAAGCACTACCATTTTACATTGTGAGATCTTCTTTCACTCTTTCTTTGACTCTCACATTGGGGAAAATGTGGTTTTAAGTATGGAGTGGGGTTTTCATAATCATTTGCATGATCGCATCTAGGATAGTTACATATTATTGTCACATGTTTCATCTTATTTTGCATTGTACATATATATCTCAAAAATTCCAAAAAAATCAAAAACATTAAAAAAAAATGTTGTGCTTCTAAGACTTGATATGAACCTTATGATGATTTTTGTTTTGTGAATTGGCTATGGATGGCCTTGTTTGCTGAATGAATTTATGCATATGTGGACTTGGATACTTCTCTTGAATCCCATGTATGAATTGTGATGAAGATTGTTGTCTATATTTGATTGATAAATGATAATAGAAATTGCATGATAGGTTATTACACATCATTTAGGAATGATTAAGGCATTCATTTCTCTCTTCTTCTCATCTTGATCATGATTGTTTGAAGCACCTCACTTGATTAAAAATATACCTCTTTTGACCCATCCGGAACTTAGGAGCATGTTAGTGTGTTGAGTGCGTGAAAAGCAAGTTTGGGGGGATGTTGGAGGTGAATGAATGTTGTGAATGAAGTGATGAATGTGTTGTGAAAGTGTAGAAAAAATTATAGGTTTTGGACGTTGGTTTTGATGACGAATAACTTGGCACCATTCACATAATTTGGTGTTTGTGTCTTGCCAAAGTCGGATTAATCGATTGTCCTAACTAGACTTGGTATGTGCATCCGGTGTGAGGCCCCTTGGAAAACCCCGAGGACCGCTAATCACCAAGGTTTCGGCTTAGGTGCACCAATGCCATTTTCTCAAAGTGAATAAAAATGAAAGAAAAAAAAAGAAAAAGAAAAGAAACAAAAGAAAAAATGGAGAAAAATTATACACTTATGGGGGATGTTGAACAAAAATGAAGTTGTGGAGTTAGTTCCTTTCCCGGATTAGCATCACAGACCTAAACATTCCCACCTTTGACACGTTTCTTGGCCTCTTCTTTCATAAGTCCTTAAGACCTCTATGCACATGTGTTTTGACTTAGTGATTTAGATTTGATATCTTCATGATCATCTAGACATTCTCGATTTACTTTGCATATATGATTTCAAGTTAAGTGTGATTGTCTTTCCGTGCCTTTGTTCTCTTGATACACATTTGCTCATACTTTGCCATGAAACATCAATATGAAGTTGATCTATGACTAGAAGCCCATTTGCAAAAACATTTCCGTTTTTCCGCATTCATAACTCATACCATCTTGTAGCTTAGGTTTGAACCTTGGTTGGGGACAAGTGGCAAGTATGGGGTATTTTGATGACATGATTTATGATACTAGTTTAGGCATTTATTTAGGTAATTTTTCCCTTCATTCATGCATGATTTGGTGTTAGTTTGTGACATTTATGCTTAATTGAGTCATATTGCTAGAAAAGACGTGATAGCATGAATTATTGTCTGTATTTCGGACATGGTTTTGTTGTTTTCTCATCATAATTTTGCATGCATGTATACGTATTTGTAGTGTTTATGTCATTATTCGGTTACTTTGCAAGAATCGAGGTCTACGCCATATTTTATTGTAATTGTAGGAAATATGGCACGTTTTGGGTGAAAATGGAACATAAAGAGCTAAGGAAGCTATGGAGCTACATCTAGGAGCATTAGGAAGACAAGAAGAAGGACAAGAACCATGCTGGAAGGAAGGAAGGAAGAAAGATCCAGACGAAGATATGATTTCCTGCACGTAGATCACTACTGATCTCGGATGGACATAGCCATGCATATTGACCGAGATGGCCCACTAGGTCTGAATCGAGGTCGACGTCCAACAAGCCAAGGAGATAAAATATATTTTTGACCTAAAAATTCTTCTATAAGAATGGAAGGTGAACATGAAGTTAAGGAGGCTGGACGTTGGAGATTGAGACGTCATAAAGGTTTTCTTTGGAGGATTGATTTGAAGGATTGAAGGAAGAATTACTTTGGGTTTGAGTAACCCTAGATTGTGAGGATTTCTTTGGGGATTGCTAGTGAGTTGTTATCATTCCTTTTTGGAACACATTATTGATACTTTTGATTGGTTTGTTTGCTTTGATAACTGAGATACCTTTGTTGCTTGATTTATTCCCTTTTCTTGATATTCTTGATATAATTGATTTTGCATTGATGATGATGATTGTTGGCTAAACATCCTTGCGATTCTAGGGTGCTTAGTTGAAGGTTGTGGTATAGACGATGAAAGAATAGACCTTTATCCTTGTGGACCCTGAAAGCTTGAGTTAACCCTAATCCGAAACCCATCTCAGGTTGTTCGTTGAGAATCTCGACCGAGATCGATATAGAACAAAACGAGATCGCCCACTTCATTGCCTATTCCGAGTTTAGGTTTTAGTTTGCGAGATCCTATCATTGTTGCATCTTTCTTGGCTTATACGCAAGCCTAGGATGAGACTTACCCGGTGATTCCTTTGCTTGTATACCTATGATGATGAGTATTAGGTAATAAAGGTTTATCCTTTATTAGGGTTTGAATGTGCCTTCATCCTACCTTTGAGAGTTAAATTGAGACTTACCCGGTGATGGTTTGTTCTGTACCGTCAGGTGAGAGATGTTGGTTTGAGCGCCTTTACCTTTCCTTAGTTCCTTTAGACTTACCCGCTGATAGGAGCCTTGGTTTGAGAAAGTGAGTAGTGAGACTTACCCGGTGATCTATCTCATAGTAGCAACACCTTCCCTCAACAACTCTCAGCTTTCTCCACGTTATCCGAAGAGATCTTGAGTCGAAACCACAATTGGATACTATGGTCTTTAGAATCTGCATTTCTCCATCTTGTTATACATCTTGTCTTTTGCTTTTGATCAATATTATTTCATGCTTCTAAGTTGGATTGCTTTGCTGTGATTATACTCACCGATTCCCTGAGATCAATTCCGGAATATAAGCCCTTCCTACGATTGATCCATACACACCGGGTTCGCTTATCATTAGGTTTATTATTCGGAATATAAATTTAAAGATTTGTCTGCACACATCTTTTGGAACGAACAATTTTTTGGCGCCGTTGATAGGGAATCGGTCAAGACCAATCTAGTGTACGGTTGTCCATACTTGGAAGCTTCTTGCTTTACTACTGATCTTTTGGCTTGAGTGTTTTTGCAGGACCTTTTCTTAGGTTTATGCGAAGAATTAGAATTGGTAAAGAAATCGTTCTTTACGAACCTGAACCGAATATGACCTACAAGAAAAGGTTGAAAGAAGCTAAGAAAATGGCTGTTGCCAATGATAAGGAAGTAGAGGATCTTAGAGCTGAATTAGCTGTAGCTCGAGATCAAATAAGGCTCCAAGAAGAAGCTCTAAGGAAAAAGATAGCCGACCAACTTACTCAACAGGAGCAAGTTCAGGTCAATTTGGCCGCAATGAGAGAGTAGATGCGACAAATGCATATGGAAGCGGAGAGAGGTGCTAGGGTTGTGATTGTCCCACCTCCACCCGCCTATGTACCACCATCTCCACCAAGGGTGGAGCTAGTTGATCCATTTGTGGGCATTTCACAAACACTAGGTCAACGTATGGATCCCGTTCAGCAAGCACGCCGTCCCGACGTCAACCTAGGAGATCCAGCTAACAGGGATTATGAGTTTAGACCTCAAGTCATCACAATGATTCAACAAAATCATTTTGGAGGAGGAATGGAGAGAGAATCACCACACCAACACTTGAAATCTATGACATTTTGATGGAAACTTTGAGACCTTCTAGGTGTGATAATAATGACTATAAACTACGTGTTTTCTTTTTCTCTTTGAAGGATAAAGCACTTGTATGGTATCATTCCCTTCCAACTGGAAGTGTGAACACATGGGAGGAGATGACCACAGAGTTTCTCACCAAATTATTCCCGCCATAAAAAATGGTGGAGTTGAGAACCAAAATAAATGCTTTTGTGATAAAGAATGGTGAAAGCCTCTTCAAGTCATGGGAAAGGTTTAAGTTCCTTTTGTAGAATTGCCCACACCATGGGATTCCAAAAATTGATTTGTTGGTGATATATTTCAAGGGTTTGGATGCTGAAGCGTAGTTCAAGTTATACTCAACTGGGATGCTCATGGACAAACTAGTTGATGAAGCGTGGGTTTTTTTTGAGAAGCAAACTCTCACTATGGAGAAATACTCCCACCGAAGTACGGAGATGGGAGGTCAAACTTCTAGACCTCATGAGTTGAACCTCACCTCCTCTAGTGTGGAACAAATCAACGCCCTCATCAATGAGATGAAGGCTTTGAAGGAACTCATAAAGTCGAAAACCCTACAAACCAAAGAGCAAGATGTTGCGTATGTTGGAAGAGGAAACTACCAAGGGAACAGGAACAATAATTACAACAATAACCGGAAATACAACAATGGGAGATCCGATTAAAATAATTCCGGTAATCCTTATTCCCATGCTGAAAATGCTCTAATAGCACCTTCTTCTTCTTCTACTCAATTTAAGAGCCAAGAACCATCATCAAGCTTGAGCCAACCACCAAGTTCTAAGTTAGAAGTTATGATTGAAGCGCTGGGTGGAATGATGATTGGATTAGAGAGCACCATTACTTCGATTTTTAAGGCACAAAAAGCCCTGGAAAATCAATTGTTTAGCAAGGCTAGAGAAGTTCCTAGGGATCAAGGGAAACTTCCAGGGCGTACAGAGAACAACCAAAAAGGCCAAATCATGTCAATTACAACAAGGAGTGGCGTGAAGACCGCTGACCTACAACCTCGATCGAATGAAGCTGTGAAGCAGAACACCTCGACCGAGGGGAAATCTAGGCCAACCGAGGAGACCCCAACAGGTAGTCACCTCGGAAAAGACCTCGACCAAAATGCTTATGGGTCAACCGAAACGAAAGAGAAAGAAGAAATTTACGTGCCGCCTCCTGCGTACAAACCGCCACTACCATTCCCGTAGTCTAGAGAGAGAGCACGCCTAGACAAGCACTTCGGTAAGTTTCTAGACCTCATGAGTAAGCTCCATATTAACATACCTTTCATTGATGCCATTCTAGGTATGCCCGCATACGGGAAGTTCTTAAAGGAAATACTCTCTAACAAGAGGAAGCTGAAAGACTTTAGTGAAGTGAAGATGTCCTCAAGGTCATCGGCACTCATCAAGATCATGAGGGAGAAGATGCCACCCAAACTAAAAGATTCGAGATCATTCTACATCCCCATCGGAGTTAGAAACATCAAATATGATGCATTGTGTGACTTAGGAGCAAGTGTGAGCATCATTCTACTTGCATTATGTGAGAATGTTGGTTTAGGGGAACCTAAACCAGTTAAGATGACACTTTATATGGCGGATCGATCAATCACTTGACCCGTAGGCGTTTCGAAAGACATTCTTATAAGACTAGGTAAATTCTATATCCCCATAGACTTTGTGGTATTGGATATTCCTGTAGATTATCCGGTTCCTACTATCCTTGGGAGACCATTTCTTGCAACATCCGGTTGCTATGTGGATTGCAAGAATGCCAAGTTGTCTTTCAACATTGGAGAAGAGCAAGTTGAATTCATATTGTCAGTCTTGATGCAAGGCCAAGGATTGGAAGAAGACATCTACAACATCTTTGATTAAGAGGAATCTCGCAAATTGGTTAGCTCTATCCTTACTAAAGATCCTCTTGAAAGAGTTCTAAGATTTAGTATGATAGAGAAAGGTGTAGATGTTTCATGTGATGCAAATACATAACTTGGAGGCTTTGGAGGAAGATCTGTCACCTGTGTTTGAGAAATTTGAAGAAGGACCAACAAACTGCCTCGACAGAGGACAAACCATCTCGACCGAAGCAACTATTGGACTGGTTGAGGTGAAGGCAACAAGGACTCACCTCGGACCAGACCTCGGTCGAGGTGCTTATGAAGCAACCGAGGAGATCACAACAAGGAGTTACCTCGGACCGTATCTCGGTCGAGGTACATCTAAAGTAAACGAAGTCGTCGATACGTTAGCCCCAATTGATGAAAACACTAGCCAGGACTCCTCCAAGACTTCACAAGATGTTGCTAAAGACATGGAACCACCACCTAAGGAACCCCCCCATCCTGGAACTCAAACCTCTCCCACAACACTTGAGGTATGCATATCTTGGTCCAACATCATCCTATCTTGTCATTCTCAGTGCTAACCTTACTGAAATTGAGTTATCCAAATTGATGGATGTGTTGAGAAAACATAGAAAGGTTATTGGCTATGCTGTTGATGATTTGGTGGGTATTAAACTATCCTTGTGTATGCATAAAATCTTGATGGAAGATAATCATAAACCTTCACGGGAACCTCAAAGACGGTTGAATCCGATCATGAAAGAGGTAGTGAAGAAGGAAGTGCTTAAGTTTCTTGATGCATATATTATTTTCCCTATCTCGGATAGCAAATGGGTGATCCCGGTACATGTCGTACCAAAGAAGGGTGGGATGACCGTTGTCACCAACAAGAACAATGAGTTGATTCCAACAAGAACCGTGACTGGTTGTACGATGTGCATTGATTATCGGAAGTTGAATGTAGCAATAAGAAAAGATCACTTCCCCTTTCCATTCATTAATCAAATGCTTGAAATGTTAGCACAACACTCCCATTTCAGTTATTTGGGTAATTATAGTGGTTTCTTTCAGATCCCCATTTGTAACACCCCGATTCCGCGGGACTCGGGATGCTACATTGGGCTAGGATCTCAAAATGGATCCTGACCCTAGCCTGACAACAAGTTCATTGGATCTTACAACAAGGCACAAGTAGAGTAAAACCAAATACATAAAGGTTGTATACGATACATCAAAAGAATTTGCAAACTCAAAGTGAGTTCAAAACAACAACAACACAAACATCTGATACAAAAGATCCCAACCTACGCATCCTAATGTACAGAAGTCCTCATTGGATCTTACAACAAGGCACAAGTAGAGTAAAACCAAATACATAAAGGATGTATACGATACATCAAAAGAGTTTGCAAACTCAAAGCGAGTTCAAAACAACAACACAAACATCTGATACAAAAGATCCCAACCTACGCATCCTAATGTACAGAAGTCCTCAGCTGGTCACACCATCTGGCTCACTCTACAGTCTTCCTAACCTGAAGATCATCTACAACACGGTATATACCGTTAGCTACATCAATAGATAAGCATGAAGGTAACCGCACAAACACACACATCAACATCTCATACATGTAATGTCACACACATTCATTTATTATCTTTTGTTATTATCTTTCTTGACCTTTCTTTTGGGAATACTTCATGGAATTTAAAATCCAAACATGATCAAAACATTTTATAAATATAGGAAAGTTGTTCATCTTTGCATAAAATCATAGAATGCATAATAAGTCATAATTATCAAAATTAATCATGTATAATCCAGTTTAAACCACTAAGTCAATCAACAAGCTCAAGGTCTCAAGGGCTTCCCAAAAGAAAGGTCAAGAAACGTGTAGGGTAGGGATGTATGTAAGGTAATGTGGTGCTAGAATCCGGGAAAAGGATGAACTTCACTTTCACTTTGACTTGCAACATCTTCCACCAATAAGCTTTGCTTATTTCACACTTTTTCTTTTTACTTTACTTTTTGGGATGCATGGACAGAGGTGCACAATAACCGAAGCCTAGGAAATCAGCAATCATCAATTTCTTGAGATGCATCAAACCCTTGATGCACATACCATGACCCGTTAGGAATATCGCTTAATCCGACTTTGGCAAGACACAAACACCCGGCTATTTGAATGGTGCCGAGTTACTCATCTTCATGATTGACTTCCCCAAACCTAAAATTACTTTCTAGCACTTTTACTTCCAGCCAACTTCTCAACTTTAACTTCACTTGCTTTCACCACTTCGCTTGCTTCCAAATTCCCGGATAGGTAAAGGGAGGCAAAATGTATATGAGGGGCTAAGCATGATCAAGAGAAAGAAGAAGAAGAGAATGAATTGCCTTGGTCTTTCCAGGAAGAAAGTGAGAGAACTTATCTTGTGGTGTCAACCTTCAAATTCAACATAATTTGGATAAAAACAAAGTATTAAACATGCCAATAATTTCAAACAAAGCATTTAGCAACTTAAACATATTATAAAACCCTTCAAACACATAAAGAATTTAAAACCAGTCAGTAAACAAGATCTTCACTGAGATCATATCCAGATAAGCAACACGAAAATCGTTTTCGAAAACTCTCAGTTAACCCACCACGGTCGAGGTGTTCTTGGTTCAACCGAGGTGAAACACCTCGTTTGGCCAAGACTGACTCGGTCGAGGTCAAAAAAAAAAAATTTTAAACCATTTTTTTTTCCAGTTTCGACGTTTTTCTCAATCAAATAACCTGTAAATATGCATGTAATATCAGATAATCATATAAAGGCAACTGAAGCATAAATATGAAATATCCGATCAAATGTGCATCATACATCAAAGTCATCAAATAAATACAAACACCTCATACTTGGGACACACTGTCCCAGTGGGTCAATATAAGTCTAGCGACAAGAGTACTCACCGGATAAATAGCTGAACTGCATAAAAAATATAATAAAGAAGATCCTGCAGCTCCTCAATAGTCCTGATCCGGTGGTGGTGGTGGTGGCATGTACGGATACTGAGTCGGGTCGAACGGATAGCCCATAGTCTGCTGGAACTGTAGCTCCATCATCCTGCGCTGATAGTGCTGCCCCTCTAACATCTGATGAGTCCAGCTGTCAATCTGTCGGTGTTGGGCAGCAAATCTCTCATGCATGTCCACAGTAAGGGCAGCATAAGAATCTATCATCTGATCTATCAGATCGTCGATCCGACGATGAGCCTCTGAATCTCTATGACGGCGTGTCCGACGCCTAGCAGATCTAGCAGGTGGTGCAGCAGGTGCAGGCTCAGTATCCTCCTCATCCAGATCTATGATCGGCGGCGCGCTCGTCCCTACAGTATCTGTCCCTGTATCCATCGGGACTCCACCATCTCTCTCATCTACTGTCTCCTCGTCATCGTCAGCCTCCTCCTCCTCATCCTCAACTGGGGCAGCTGCTGCCTCCCTATGATCCTCCATCAGTGGAGCCCAAGCTGTCTGCCAATAATGCGGGTCATAAACGGTGAACTGGGTAGACCAATGGATCCCCTGTGGCGCAGTCCGCTCCCACGGCATAGCAACATATGGAGTGGTCAGACCTCGGGGAACTAGAATCCTCCGAGTGATCATCTCCTGCAATCCAAGCGGCTTCGGAGCCGCCACCATCGTACAAGCACTGAGGTTCATCCCATGAAAAGCAGCTATGTGGGTGACTAGACCTCCGCAGCAGATATCTCCCTTTGCTTTGGCCTTGATCTTGTGTAGGTCCTCTGCCAAGATTAAGCCAAAGTCCGGGAAACCCCCCGTAACCATACAGTAAAGACTGAAAAGCTCGCCCTGTCGGATCTTCTGGGGCGTCTCAGTACGCGCCAGAAGTGTCTCGCTGAATATCCTATGGGCTAATCTGAAGGCTAGGTGGAAGATGACCTTCTCCCTGGAATCTCCAGGGCGCCATCTATCTGTATGCTCAGTAATATGGGCAATCTGCCCCCAGAACTCCCTAGCTACAGATCGGGAAGGGAAGTCAGTGGCGGTGGGCTCAAGAAAGCCGAAAATCTCTCTCCAAACCTCTAAGGGAACTATGAAGTTCCGGCTCATCAACCGGTACTTCACAGAATGCTCTGTGGGAAGGTAGGAAAAGGAGCTAACGAACTCTAGGGTCGCTCCAAGTGAGCTGGGGCTCGGATCTCAGTAAACTGATCCAGCCCAACTGTGGTGATCATCCGCCTAAGGTCTCCATCTACCCCTAGGCAATCAAAAGCTGACACGTCCAGGAAACGTGGTGCAATCATTGGACGGTTAGCTATACGCTCATAATCTACCCGGCATCTCTCGTGGATCACCGGGCGGTAAGGTCGGGAAGAAGAGGAAGGAGGGGAGGGTGAGGATCTATCTCTGAGGGCAAGGCGACGTTCAGAACTCATTTTTTTTAGCTACTGTCAGATCACCTCGGTCGCTGACAATCCTCAAGAATCACCTCGGGCGAGGCGTAACAGTTTGCGATTCAAATCTCAGAAATCCAGTTCTTTTCCCCCAAAAATCACTACAATTGCTTCCTATGGGGTACTTAAGCCTTTTCTCAGCAGATTCAGGGGCAACCAAAGCCTAAATCGAAACGAACGAACAAGTTAGGGTTTCGACTGTTTTTACCTCGTTTCGGTCGATTCGTTCGATTTCTTCGCAGATCTGTACTTGCAATGGGATCCTCTACCCTTCAATCGCAGTTTGGAAGCGGAAATCTTCGAAAACGAGCAAGATTTGAGGAAGCGAGGTGAGAAAGCGCCGCGGTCGAGTCGAAGAAGGTAAAAAGTGAAAACAGAATTTTTTTCCCCTTTTATACTGTTCCTGGAACTGCTGTCACCTCGGTCGAGATGGCCTCGACTGGACCGAGGTGGTACGGACCGAGGTGGTTCTGCAGAAACCCTAGTTGCCTCGGTTGCTCAAGAATCAACTCGGTCGAGGTGGCCTCGACTGGACCGAGGTGTCTCAGTCAAACTTCGTCTTCTCGAATTCTCGAACTTCTAAACTTCCAGTTATGCTCCTTCCTTAGATGTCTCCTGTTATCTGTCTAGGACGCCAAAAACAAACAAAACAAAGCAAAAGCAAACTATCTAAGCTAGACTAGAAAACGGGAAAAGAAAGCAATACCTTGGGTTGCCTCCCAAGAAGCGCTTGGTTTAAGGTCGCTAGCTGGACCATGATGTGTCTCAAATGTGATGGGAGGTGCCCTCACCCCATACTTCACCTCCATCGTGGGGTGAAGTAAGTAAATCCATCAAACGCTCCAACAAGTGTAAGTGCTCATCGGGGAATGAATCGTCTATGGGTGGGTCATCCGTCTCGCGGGAAGATTCCGGTAGCCGGCTGAGGTGATCCGCAACGGAGTTCTCGGATCCCTTATTATCGCGGATCTCTAGGTCAAACTCTTGAAGCAAGAGAATCCATCGAATAAGGCGTGGCTTGGCATCTTTCTTAGCCAACAAGTAACGAATGGCTGCATGGTCGGTGTAGACAATGACTTTCGCCCCAACTAAGTAGGAACGAAACTTCTCGAAAGCGTATACAACCGCCAGCAACTCCTTCTCAGTGGTAGCGTAGTTGCGCTGGGCTACATCTAGCGTCTTGCTAGCATAGTAAATGGCGGTGGTCCGGCCATCCTTCTTCTGTCCAAGCACCGCTCCTACGGCTACATCACTAGCGTCACACATGACCTCAAAGGGCAAGGTCCAGTCAGGAGGTTGGATGATGGGAGCGGAGATCAACGCTTCCTTAATCCTGTAAAAAGCATCAAGATACTCCTGCGAAAACTCAAAAACAACATCTTTATTCAAGAGGTTAGTTAGAGGTTTAGAAATCTTAGAGAAGTCCTTGATGAATCTCCTGTAGAAACCTGCATGCCCGAGAAAACTCCTCACACCTTTAACAGAACAAGGAGGAGGGAGTTTTTCAATAGTCTCGATCTTAGCGCGATCGACCTCAATGCCTCGATTAGAAACGAGGTGTCCTAGCACAATGCCTTCATTAACCATAAAATGACACTTCTCCCAATTCAAGACGAGATTAGTGTCTTCACATCTTTTAAGCACTAGCGAAAGATTAGATAGGCAATCATCAAAAGAGGAACCATATACAGAAAAATCATCCATGAATACCTCTATGATCTCCTCTATATACTCGGAAAAGATAGCCATCATGCATCGCTGGAAGGTAGCGGGTGCATTGCACAATCCAAATGGCATCCTCCGATAGGCAAATGTTCCCCATGGACAAGTGAAAGTGGTCTTCTCCTGATCATCCGGATGGATAGGAATCTGGAAGAATCCACTATAGCCGTCCAAGTAGCAAAAGTGTGAATGCTGGGCCAACCGCTCGAGCGTCTGATCGATGAAGGGAAGTGGGAAATGGTCCTTCCGTGTGGCCGTGTTCAGTTTCTTGTAATCGATGCAAACCCTCCAGCCCGTAACGGTCCTGGTTGGGATCAACTCGTTGTTCTTATTCGTCACAACGGTCATCCCTCCTTTCTTCGGAACGACATGCACCGGGCTAACCCACTTGTTGTCCGAGATAGGATAAATAATACCTGCATCCAACAACTTAAGAACTTCCTTCTTCACAACCTCTTTCATGATCGGATTTAACCGTCTTTGAGGTTCCCGTGAAGTCTTATGATTATCTTCCATTAGAATTCTATGCATGCAGAAAGAAGGCTTAATGCCAATAAGATCGTCCGTGGTATAACCTATAGCCTTTCGATGCTTTCTCAGGACATGCATTAACTTAGACAATTCAGATTCGGAAAGGGAAGCGCTAACAATAACGGGATAAGTAGAATCCGGTCCAAGAAAGACATACCTCAAGTGACTAGGGAGCTGTTTAAGCTCCACGACTGGGGGTGCTTTCTGAGGGGATCCTTGCTTCCTCCTTCCAGTGGAGTGGATTCAGAAACTGGACCTTCGGAAATCTCAGTTGAAGTCTTCTCGCCATCGACCTCGGTCGAGGCGCAGAGGCGTTGACCGAGATGTTCTTCAGTCGCCTCGCTCAGTCCAGGAAGTGCCTCGGTCGAGGTACTGCAACTGGAACCGAAACTGGAGATCTTCGTCTCCTGGATTAGCTTCTCAGTTTTAGCTTCTGGATCTTCTTCCAGTGCCTTCAAGCTCCGTATATCTGCATCACAAGAAGCATCTATACCTTCCTCTATTAAACTAAAACTAATAACTCTTTCGAGTGGATCGTTAATAAGGATAGAGCTCACCAATTCTCTTGATTCTTCTTCATCGTAGATGTTGAAGATATCATCAGTTAGCTGCTCCCCTTTCATGGCTGCAAGAAGTGCGAACTCCACCTCATCGCCTCCAATGTTGAATTTCAACTTGGCGTTCTTGCAATCCACATTGCAACCCGAAGTTGCTAGAAATGGCCTCCCGAGAATAATAGGAACAGGATAATCTGCGGGAATGTCAAGTACAACAAAATCTATAGGTAGATAGAAGTTACCTAACTTGACCGGAACGTCCTCCAAGATGCCCACGGGATGGGTGATGGAGCGATCCACCATATAAAGTCGAATCTTGACCGGCTTGGGCTCTCCAAGTCCGATCTTCGTACATAGCTCCAGCGGGATGATGCTCACGCTGGCTCCTAGATCACAAAGGGCTTCACAAGTGACATCCCCAACTTGAATGGGAATGCTAAATGAGCCGGGATCTCTTAATTTAGGTGGCATCTTCTCCTTCATGATCTTAATAAGCTCCGAGGATTTAGATGTCATCCTAACTTCACCAAAGTCTTCCAATTTCCTTTTCCTTGATAAGATTTCCTTTAAGAACTTCCCATAGGTGGGCATTCCTAGAATAGCATCAAGGAAAGGAATGTTAGTATGCAGCTTATTCATCAAGTCAAGGAACTTACCAAAGTGCTTGTCTAGATGTGCTCTGGCCCTTGACTGGGGGAATGGAAGCGGTGGTTTGTATGCAGGAGGTGGAACATAAACTTCAGTTTTCCCTTCCGCTTTCTGTTGCTCCGCCTCGGTTGGCATCTCAGTCGAGGTGTTCTTCGACTGGATCTGGACCGAGGTGGTCTGCGTAGAACGAGGTACTGGATCTGCAGTTTTAAGTCCACTCCTCGTCGTTATGGCCATGCACTGGCCCTTAGGGTTGCTTTCCGTCTTTGCTGGAAGCTTCCCTGGGTCTCTTGGCGCTTCATTCGCCCTACTTGCAAGTTGTTGTTCGAAGGACTTTTGGGCCCTCGAAAATGAAGTCATAGAATTCTCCATAGCGCTAAGCTTGATCAAGATAGCCTCCAGAACTGCGTCTTTCTTTTCCGGCTGAGACGAACTTGATCCTTGCCCCTGGCTCTTCAATGGAGTAGAAGAAGAAGAAGGGGAAGAGAGGAAAGGGTTAGAGGAATTATTAGAGTTGGAGTTAGAATAATTGTTACAGGATTCTGGTTGCTTTGATTGTTCGTCCTCCAATTGTTACTATTGGACCCTCTATTGTTGTTGTTGTTGTAGTTGTTGTTCTAGGAACCGTTGTTGTTGTTACGGTATCCATTGTTGTTGTTCCTTTGTCCTTGCTCTTCCTTCTTGGTTTGAGCAACCAAGAGTTCCTTCAATTGCTTCACGTCATTTTTCAAAGACGTGAGTTGATTGTTGTTGGATTGAGTCTCTTAAAAGTTGACTCTTTTAACTCCACCTTCAGCTCCTTGGTGGGTATATTTCTCCATGTGCAAGGCTTGCTTCTCAATGAAGTCCCAAGCCTCGTCAATCGCCATGTCCATGAAGGTACCGGCGGAGAGTAATTGGAGATTGAACTGGGTGCTTCCGTCCAGTCCTTTGAAGTAGATCTCCAACAACTCGATATTTGGAATCCCATGATGTGGGCAATCCAAAAGGATGTCCTTGAACCGCTCCCATGACTTGGACAAGCTCTCCTTGTCCTTCATAATGAAAGCATTTATCTTCCCTCTCATTTCAGCGGTCTTTGAGGGGGGAAAGAATTTGGTCAAGAATTCCGTAGTCATCTCCTCCCATGTGCTAATTTTTCCTGGAGGAAGAGATTGATACCAAGTAAGAGCTCTATCTTTTAAAGAAAAGTAAAAAGGTCTTAGCTTGTAGTTGTTATTTTCAATTCTGGAAGGTCGCAAGGTTTCCATCAAGATCTCATAGTTTTGAAGATGTTGATGTGGTGATTCCTTCTCCATCCCTCCGAATTGGCATTGGCGAATCATGGATAGAACTTGCGGTCGAAGTTCATAGTCATGGTCCGCTGGATCTCCTAGGTTGACTCCTGGACGCCTCAGTTGTTGATTAGGGTCCATCCTTTGACCTAGGGTTTGTGGGATTCCTGCAAGAAGAACATCTCGGACTGGCATCCGAGGTGGATGTATCTCGGCCGGGGCATCTGGTACTGGGACCTGCCTCGGTCGAGGGTCAGCAACTGGAACCTGCCTCGGTCCAGCATCGGGAACTGGGTCGTCCCTCGGTCGAAGTAGAATCTGGTCTCGTATGACGGCCATTTCTGCTTCGATTGCTTCTGTCTTGGTGCGAGTTTCTTCCTTCTCTCGTTGTAGCTCTTCCTGGCTGAGGCGTAGCAGCTCTAACGCCTCCTTCAATTCGGCCTCAAGATCGCGATTGTCTTGTTGGGCCATATTCGCTTCTCTTAAGCGTCGCTTGTATGTCTTTTCTGGTTCGGGATCGTAAGGAACGATTTCCTTCCCAGTGCGGGTTCTTCGCATATACCTAAGAAAGAACCTGCAAAAGTCACTCAAGTAGAGTGGTTAGATGACACGGGGGCAAGTGCCCCAAGAGCAAACCGTACCGGCTCGGTCTAGACCAAGTCCCCGGCAACGGCGCCAAAAACTTGTTCGCTCCAAACGGTGTGTGCAAGCTTTAAATTTATAACCCTAGACTTAAGCTTAAAACAAGGTTGCGAACCCACAGTGTACGGGTCAATCGTAGTAAAAAGCACGAAATTCCAGGGGTCGATCACAGGGACTCGGTGAAACAAAGTCAATAACGGTAAGCTTCGTGAATACTAACCACAAGAGCAATTAACACAATCAAAGATGAATAAGAAGTCAATAAAGCAAACATGCAATTCTAGGGATTTAAGCGTCTAGTTGTGGTTCCAACTCAAGATCTAAAGATAAGCGGACAAAGCTGAGATTTTTGCAAGGGGAAGGTGTTACTAAAGTGGACTAGATCACCGGGTAAGTCTCACTACTCACTAATCCTAAACCTTAACTCCTATTACCGGGTAAGTCTCAAGGAATTAAGATAAAGAACTATAACCTCAAACTAACACACCATCTAAGGGAATAGAATCAACCTTTACCGGGTAAGTCTCAGGCTAACTCACAAAGATGGGATGGAAGCACACTCAAACCCCAATAAAGGATAAACCTTTATTACCTACACTTATGATCGTTGGTACACAAACTAAGGAATTACCGGGTAAGTCTCATCCTAAGCTTGCTTTGAACCAGGAAAGGTGTAATAAGGGTAGGATTTGGCAAACTCTAACACTTAACTCTCAGAAAAGGATCAGATAAGCCACCTCGGTCAGCCAGATTCCACCCCGGCCGAGATGTTCATCGACTGAACGAGATCCTTAGGGTTAAGGTTAAAGACTCGAACTTTCAGGATCCTACTGGAATCTAAGATTATTCTATCATTGTTTTTTCCACAACCTTCAGCCAATCACCCTAGAATCACACAAGGAAATTAGCCACTCATCATCATTATGGAAGTATTAAATATATGGGAAGAAGGTGAATATTTGAACAAGAAGAATTTAATGGAAAAGACTTCAATAACTGAATCAAATATCACAACAAAAGCGTTCCTTGGATATAAATCCAACAAGACAAGACAACAAGGAAGGGAATTAAAGACAATCTTACAAAACCCTTCAAAGGCTATAAAAGCTATGATCTTCAATCTTCCTTCAACCTTCAAAAAGGTTCTTCGAAACTCCCAACTGGAGTATGGCTGCCGTGATGTATGCTGGTTCTCGCAGCCTTCAATGGTGTATAACGTGCTAAGCGGGATAATAGCGAGATCTTTCGGTGTAAGCGGGATTGATAGCGGATCTTTCGGTGTAAGCGGGATAATAGCGAGATGTCGGATTTGTGGAAATCCAACCCTTTTTATAGGAAAATAACCCTCCAAAGATAATAAATCGTAGAAAGATATTTTCCCATAAATATAGGTAAAATATATGATTCTGCATATCTTCTTCCTTCCAGGAGCCAAGCCTAAAAATATAAGATCACCTTCCAAAGATAAAAGATCTCAGCCAAGAATAAAATATTCTCGCCGCGTCCTAGGTGTTCGCCTCGGTCGAGTCGGCGTCTCTGGATCACCTCGGTCGAGATGAATCTCTGGTCAACCGAGGTGAGTCATAACTGAATGTGAAATCTCTCAAAACTGGTCCAAAGTGAATCTTTAATCCATGGATATGCTCCCTGGATGTAGCTCCAAATGACTCATGACTCCTTTTGCTCCTTTTTGATGCAAAACGTGCCATTTTTCCTACAATTACAGCAAAACTAGGTGTAGACCTCGATTCCCGCAAAGGTAGATGAAATGGTAATATAATCACATATTATACATGCTAACATGCAGATTATTGAAGATAAAACGTCCAAACAAACCCCAAAATATAGACTATAATTCATGCTATCAACTACCATTTTACATTGTGAGATCTTCTTTCACTCTTTCTTTAACTCTCACATTGGGGAAAATGTGGTTTTAAGTATGGAGTGGGGTTTTCATAATCATTTGCATGATCGCATCTGGGATAGTTACATATTATTGTCACATGTTTCATCTTATTTTGATTTGTACATATATATCTCAAAAATTCCAAAAAAATCAAAAACATTAAAAAAAAATGTTGTGCTTCTAAGACTTGATATGAACCTTATGATGATTTTTGTTTTGTGAATTGGCTATGGATGGCCTTGTTTGCTGAATGAATTTATGCATATATGGACTTGGATACTTCTCTTGAATCCCATGTATGAATTGTGATGACGATTGTTGTCTATATTTGATTGATAAATGATAATAGAAATTGCATGATAGGTTCTTACACATCATTTAGGAATGATTAAGGCATTCATTTCTCTCTTCTTCTCATCTTGATCATGATTGTTTGAAGCACCTCACTTGATTAAAAATATACCTCTTTTGACCCATCCGGAACTTAGGAGCATGTTAGTGTGTTGAGTGCGTGAAAAGCAAGTTTGGGGGGATGTTGGAGGTGAATGAATGTTGTGAATGAAGTGATGAATGTGTTGTGAAAGTGTAGAAAAAATTATAGGTTTTGGACGTTGGTTTTGATGACGAATAACTTGGCACCATTCACAAAATTTGGTGTTTGTGTCTTGCCAAAGTCGGATTAATCGATTGTCCTAACTAGACTTGGTATGTGCATCCGGTGTGAGGCACCTTGGAAAACCCCGAGGACCGCTAATCACCAAGCTTTCGGCTTTGGTGCACCAATGCCATTTTCTCAAAGTGAATAAAAATGAAAGAAAAAAAAGAAAAAGAAAAGAAAGAAAAGAAAAAATGGAGAAAAATTATACACTTATGGGGGATGTTGAACAAAAATGAAGTTGTGGAGTTAGTTCCTTTCCCGGATTAGCATCACAGACCTAAACATTCCCACCTTTGACACGTTTCTTGGCCTCTTCTTTCATAAGTCCTTAAGACCTCTATGCACATGTGTTTTGACTTAGTGATTTAGATTTGATATCTTCGTGATCATCTAGACATTCTCGATTTACTTTGCATATATGATTTCAAGTTAAGTGTGATTGTCTTTCCGTGCCTTTGTTCTCTTGATACACATTTGCTCATACTTTGCCATGAAACATCAATATGAAGTTGATCTATGACTAGAAGCCCATTTGCAAAAAGATTTCTGTTTTTCCGCATTCATAACTCATACCATCTTGTAGCTTAGGTTTGAACCTTGGTTGGGGACAAGTGGCAAGTATGGGGTATTTTGATGACATGATTTATGATACTAGTTTAGGCATTCATTTAGGTAGTTTTTCCCTTCATTCATGCATGATTTGGTGTTAGTTTGTGACATTTATGCTTAATTGAGTCATATTGCTAGAAAAGACGTGATAGCATGAATTATTGTCTGTATTTCGGACATGTTTTTGTTGTTTTCTCATCATAATTTTGCATGCATGTATATGTATTTTTTTAGTGTTTATGTCATTATTCGGTTACTTTGCAAGAATCGAGGTCTACGCCACATTTTATTGTAATTGTAGGAAATATGACACGTTTTGGGTGAAAATGGAACATAAAGAGCTAAGGAAGCTATGGAGCTACATCTAGGAGCATTAGGAAGACAAGAAAAAGGACAAGAATCATGCTGGAAGGAAGGAAGGAAGAAAGATCCAGACGAAGATATGATTTCCTGCACGTAGATCACTACTGATCTCGGATGGACATAGCCATGCATATTGACCGAGATGGCCCACTAGGCCTGAATCGAGGTCGACGTCCAACAAGCCAAGGAGATAAAGTATATTTTTGACCTAAAATTCTTCTATAAGAATGGAAGGTGAACATGAAGTTAAGGAGGCTGGACGTTGGAGATTGAGACGTCATAAAGGTTTTCTTTGGAGGATTGATTTGAAGGATTGAAGGAAGGATTACTTAGGGTTTGAGTAACCCTAGATTGTGAGGATTTCTTTGGGGATTGCTAGTGAGTTGTTATCATCCCTTTTTGGAACACATTATTGATACTTTTGATTGGTTTGTTTGCTTTGATAACTGAGATACCTTTGTTGCTTGATTTATTCCCTTTTCTTGATATTCTTGATATAATTGATTTTGCATTGATGATGATGATTGTTGGCTAAACATCCTTGCGATTCTAGGGTGCTTAGTTGAAGGTTGTGGTATAGACGATGAAAGAATAGACCTTTATCCTTGTGGACCCTGAAAGCTTGAGTTAACCCTAATCCGAAACCCATCTCAGGTTGTTCGTTGAGAATCTCGACCGAGATCGATATAGAACAAAACGAGATCGCCCACTTCATTGCCTATTCCGAGTTTAGGTTTTAGTTTGCGAGATCCTATCATTGTTGCATCTTTCTTGGCTTATACGCAAGCCTAGGATGAGACTTACCCGGTGATTCCTTTGCTTGTATACCTATGATGATGAGTATTAGGTAATAAAGGTTTATCCTTTATTAGGGTTTGAATGTGCCTTCATCCTACCTTTGAGAGTTAAACTGAGACTTACCCGGTGATGGTTTGTTCTGTACCGTCAGGTGAGAGATGTTGGTTTGAGCGCCTTTACCTTTCCTTAGTTCCTTTAGACTTACCCGCTGATAGGAGCCTTGGTTTGAGAAAGTGAGTAGTGAGACTTACCCGGTGATCTATCCCATAGTAGCAACACCTTCCCTCAACAACTCTCAGCTTTCTCCACGTTATCCGAAGAGATCTTGAGTCGAAACCACAATTGGATACTATGGTCTTTAGAATCTGCATTTCTCCATCTTGTTATACATCTTGTCTTTTTCTTTTGATCAATATTATTGCATGCTTCTAAGTTGGATTGCTTTGCTGTGATTATACTCACCGATTCCCTGAGACCAATTCCGGAATATAAGCCCTTCCTACGATTGATCCATACACAGCGGGTTCGCTTATCATTAAGTTTATTATTCGGAATATAAATTTAAAGATTTGTCTGCACATATCTTTTGGAACGAACAATTTTTTGGCGCCGTTGATAGGGAATCGGTCAAGACCAATCTAGTGTACGGTTGTCCATACTTGGAAGCTTCTTGCTTTACTACTGATCTTTTGGCTTGAGTGTTTTTGCAGGACCTTTTCTTAGGTTTATGCGAAGAATTAGAATTGGTAAAGAAATCGTTCTTTACGAACCTGAACCGAATATGACCTACAAGAAAAGGTTGAAAGAAGCTAAGAAAATGGCTGTTGCCAATGATAAGGAAGTAGAGGATCTTAGAGCTGAATTAGCTGTAGCTCGAGATCAAATAAGGCTCCAAGAAGAAGCTCTAAGGAAAGAGATAGCCGACCAACTTACTCAACAAGAGCAAGTTCAGGTCAATTTGGCCGCAATGAGAGAGTAGATGCGACAAATGCATATGGAAGCGGAGAGAGGTGCTAGGGTTGTGATTGTCCCACCTCCACCCGCCTATGTACCACCATCTCCACCAAGGGTGGAGCTAGTTGATCCATTTGTGGGCATTTCACAAACACTAGGTCAACGTATGGATCCCGTTCAGCAAACACGCCGTCCCGGCGTCAACCTAGGAGATCCAACTAACAGAGATTATGAGTTTAGACCTCAAGTCATCACAATGATTCAACAAAATCATTTTGGAGGAGGAATGGAGAGAGAATCACCACACCAACACTTGAAATCTATGACATTTTGATGGAAACTTTGAGACCTTCTAGGTGTGATAATAATGACTATAAACTACGTGTTTTCTTTTTCTCTTTGAAGGATAAAGCACTTGTATGGTATCATTCCCTTCCAACTGGAAGTGTGAACACATGGGAGGAGATGACCACAGAGTTTCTCACCAAATTATTCCCGCCATAAAAAATGGTGGAGTTGAGAACCAAAATAAATGCTTTTGTGATAAAGAATGGTGAAAGTCTCTTCAAGTCATGGGAAAGGTTTAAGTTCCTTTTGTAGAATTGCCCACACCATGGGATTCCAAAAATTGATTTCTTGGTGATATATTTCAAGGGTTTGGATGTTGAAGCGTAGTTCAAGTTATACTCAGCTGGGACGCTCATGGACAAACTAGTTGATGAAGCGTGGGTTTTTTTTTGAGAAGCAAACTCTCACTATGGAGAAATACTCCCACCGAAGTACGGAGACGGGAGGTCAAACTTCTAGACCTCATGAATTGAACCTCACCTCCTCTAGTGTGGAACAAATCAACGCCCTCATCAATGAGATGAAGGCTTTGAAGGAACTCATAAAGTCGAAAACCCTACAAACGAAAGAGCAAGATGTTGCGTATGTTGGAAGAGGAAACTACCAAGGGAATAGGAACAATAATTACAACAATAACCGGAAATACAACAATTGGAGATCCGATTAAAATAATTCCGGTAATCCTTATTCCCATGCTGAAAATGCTCTAATAGCACCTTTTTCTTCTTCTTCTACTCAATTTAAGAGCCAAGAACCATCATCAAGCTTGATCCAACCACCAAGTTCTAAGTTAGAAGTTATGATTGAAGCGCTGGGTGGAATGATGATTGGATTAGAGAGCACCATTACTTTGATTTTTAAGGCACAAAAAACCTTGGAAAATCAATTGTTTAGCAAGGCCAGAGAAGTTCCTAGGGATCAAGGGAAACTTCCAGGGCGTACAGAGAACAACCAAAAAGGCCAAATCATGTCAATTACAACAAGGAGTGGCGTGAAGACCGCTGACCCACAACCTCGATCGAATGAAGCTGTGAAGCAGAACACCTCGACCGAGGGGAAATCTGGGCCAACCAAGGAGACCCCAACAGGTAGTCACCTCGGAAAAGACCTCGACCAAAATGCTTATGGGTCAACCGAAACGAAAGAGAAAGAAGAAATTTACGTGCCGCCTCCTGCGTACAAACCGCCACTACCATTCCCGTAGTCTAGAGAGAGAGCACGCCTAGACAAGCACTTCGGTAAGTTTCTAGACCTCATGAGTAAGCTCCATATTAACATACCTTTCATTGATGCCATTCTAGGTATGCCCGCATACGGGAAGTTCTTAAAGGAAATACTCTCTAACAAGAGGAAGCTGGAAGACTTTAGTGAAGTGAAGATGTCCTCAAGGTCATCGGCACTCATCAAGATCATGAGGGAGAAGATGCCACCCAAACTAAGAGATTCGGGATCATTCTACATCCCCATCGGAGTTAGAAGCATCAAATATGATGCATTGTGTGACTTAGGAGCAAGTGTGAGCATCATTCTACTTGCATTATGTGAGAATGTTTGTTTAGGGGAACCTAAACCAGTTAAGATGACACTTTACATGGCGGATCGATCAATCACTCGACCTGTAGGCATTTCGAAAGACATTCTTGTAAGACTAGGTAAATTCTATATCCCCATAGACTTTGTGGTATTGGATATTCCTGCAGATTATCCGGTTCCTATTATCCTTGGGAGACCATTTCTTGCAACATCCGGTTGCTATGTGGATTGCAAGAATGCCAAGTTGTCTTTCAACATTGGAGAAGAGCAAGTTGAATTCATATTGTCAGTCTTGATGCAAGGCCAAGGACTGGAAGAAGACATCTACAACATCTTTGATTAAGAGGAATCTCGCAAATTGGTTAGCTCTATCCTTACTAAAGATCCTCTTGAAAGAGTTCTAAGATTTAGTATGATAGAGAAAGGTGTAGATGTTTCATGTGATGCAAATACATAACTTGGAGGCTTTGGAGGAAGATTTGTCACCTGTGTTCGAGAATTTGAAGAAGGACCAACAAACTGCCTCGACAGAGGACAAACCATCTCGACCAAAGCAACTATTGGACTGGTTGAGGTGAAGGCAACAAGGACTCACCTCGGACCAGACCTCGGTCGAGGTGCTTCTAAAGCAACCGAGGAGATCACAACAAGGAGTTACCTCGGACCGTATCTCGGTCGAGGTGCATCTAAAGCAAACGAAGTCGTCGATACGTTAGCCCCAATTGATGAAAACACTAGCCAGGACTCCTCCAAGACTTCACAAGATGTTGCTAAAGACATGGAACCACCACCTAAGGAACCCCCCCCCCATCCTGGAACTCAAACCTCTCCCACAACACTTGAGGTATGCATATCTTGGTCCAACATCATCCTATCTTGTCATTCTCAGTGCTAACCTTACTAAAATTGAGTTATCCAAATTGATGGATGTGTTGAGAAAACATAGAAAGGTTATTGGCTATACTGTTGATGATTTGGTGGGTATTAAACTATCCTTGTGTATGCATAAAATCTTGATGGAAGATAATCATAAAGCTTCACGGGAACCTCAGAGACGGTTGAATCCGATCATGAAAGAGGTAGTGAAGAAGGAAGTGCTTAAGTTTCTTGATGCATATATTATTTTCCCTATCTCGGATAGCAAATGGGTGATCCCGGTACATGTCGTACCAAAGAAGGGTGGGATGACCGTTGTCACCAACAAGAACAATGAGTTGATTCCAACAAGAACCGTGACTGGTTGTACGATGTGCATTGATTATCGGAAGTTGAATGTAGCAATAAGAAAAGATCACTTCCCCTTTCCATTCATTAATCAAATGCTTGAAATGTTAGCACAACACTCCCATTTCAGTTATTTGGGTAATTATAGTGGTTTCTTTCAGATCCCCATTTGTAACACCCCGATTCCGCGGGACTCGGGATGCTACATTGGGCTAGGATCTCACAATGGATCCTGACCCTAGCCTGACAACAAGTTCATTGGATCTTACAACAAGGCACAAGTAGAGTAAAACCAAATATATAAAGGCTGTATACGATACATCAAAAGAATTTGCAAACTCAAAGTGAGTTCAAAACAACAACAACACAAACATCTGATACAAAAGATCCCAACCTACGCATCCTAATGTACAGAAGTCCTCATTGGATCTTACAACAAGGCACAAGTAGAGTAAAACCAAATACATAAAGGATGTATACGATACATCAAAAGAGTTTGCAAACTCAAAGCGAGTTCAAAACAACAACACAAAAATCTGATACAAAAGATCCCAACCTACGCATCCTAATGTACAGAAGTCCTCAGCTGGTCACACCATCTGGCTCACTCTACAGTCTTCCTAACCTGAAGATCATCTACAACACGGTATACACCGTTAGCTACATCAATAGATAAGCATGAAGGTAACCGCACAAACACACACATCAACATCTCATACATGTAATGTCACACACATTCATTTATTATCTTTTGTTATGTTATTCCATTACTAATTCAACTTTTTTTGTAACACGAGGAGCCTAAAGAACCCCGTCGCTTCACCCCTTAACCCAGGTGTTGCATGCGGATCTACCTCCCCCCTGAGCTACTGGCTTCCGAGCACCTCCTTCCACTCTCGGCGAGCTTCTGGCAAGTGGTTACCGCCCGTTATAATACACTTGGGCCATTTAAATGTAATAAATGGTCAACCTAGTTTGGTTTAGGTTATAAACGCACAATCATATGAACATACACAAACCATCACAATCATACAAATTCATAACTGAATGCTAAGTAAGTCCTATGGACTTAACTGTCACACTCGTATCCAATACCACGTCACAACTTCCCCTTGGAGAAGGAATCAGCGCCTGCAATAGCAAGGCACACAACATCATAACCTGAAAGGGTTAGGAGACTCGTCTCCATAACCAGAACCAACCTACAACCTCGATCTAAACCTCAAGATCACAACAAGCTCACATATGCCTATAGCATGACCTCAACATAACCACAAGTGCCTAAGGAACAACTTTATCATGCTCCTCAACAAACTCATTCTAACCAAGCTAGCCTAGCTCTACAACTAAAGCCAAGGCCAAAGGAGAAGAAGAAGGAAACATACCAACAAGGTATGCTCTGGATGCACCAGTGAAAACAAAGGACTCAAGGGCGTTGAACCAGTCAGGCGCAGGGGCAGATGGCTTAGGGCGCAGGGGCGGCTCACATACCAGGCGCAGGTGCTGCTTAGGACAGGCGCAGGGGCGGCTGTTTATGCAGAAAGTTGGTTCCGTCTTCTCTTTGACCTCTTTCTCGACTCTCTTCACGTCTTCAACATACCACAGCAGCATATACACATATATACACATATGTGATCATCAAAAGGCTAGGAAAGGGTCCACATAATCTCAGCTTGTGATCCTAAGCTAGAAAGAAGAAGAAAGAAGCAAGAAAGAAGGAAGGAAGAGAGATGAAGAAGAAGAAGAGCTTACTACACAAGCCCTAGGCTACAATTATGGAGCATCAGCACGTCTATCACCTTAACACAACATCAACAACCTTCACCAACATCCTCAAGAGCAACCACAACCAAAACCATACTCAAACTCTCAAGAACACTCTCACAAAAGCAAGAAGAGATCAAAGAAGATCAAAGAAGAAGACAGGAGTAGATGAAGGATGTATAGGGGATGAAGAAGCTGGAAAGAAGTGGAAAACCCTCTCATCTGAAGGATAGGGAAACTTATAGGAGAAGACAGCCGCAAAGCACGAGTCAAGGATTCAACGAATGCGGCTGCTCAAGCACAGAGCCGCAGGGGCGGCTAGCCAGGGCGCAGGGGCGCCTAGCCGCTGGGGCGGCCCAGATGGTGCGCAGGGGTGGTTAGCAGGGTCAAGATAAGGCACACAAAAGCTCAACTAGACTCCAAAGACTAAGGCTCTTACACCATTCACCTGGATGATCAAGAGAAAACAACCTTCACATGTCTATTGGGGTACATTCACCTATCGAAGAGAAACTGCTTACCACACAAGCCCTAGGCTGCAACTATGGAGCATCAGCACGTCTATCACCTCAACACAACATCAACAACCTTCAACAACATCCTTAAGAGTAACCACAACCAAAACCATACTCAAACTCTCAAGAACACTCTCACAAAAGCAAGAAGAGATCAAAGAAGGAGAGAGGAGAAGATGAAGGACGTAGAAGGGATGAAGAAGTTGGAAAGAAGTGGAAAACCCTCTCATTTGAAGGATAGGGACACTTATAGGAGAAGACAGCCGCAAAGCACGAGTCAAGGAGTCAACGAATGCGGCTGCTCAAGCACAGAGCCGCGGGGGCGACTAGCCAGGGCGCAGGGGCGCCTAGCCGCTGGGGCGGCCCAGATGGTGTGCAGGGGCGGTCAGCGGGGTCAAGATAAGGCACACAAAAGCTCAACTAGGCTCCAATGACTAAGTCTCTTACATCTCACCCCCTAAAAACAAGTTTCGTCCCGAAACTTGCAAAATCCCAAAGCCTCTCAGACCCATAAGCCGAGGTAAACACTCTCCTCAAGAACGTCAGGTCACAACCTATAACATTCAATATCCTCAACACATCATGGAGGAAACACAAATCCAGCATAACAACTCTACACAAGGCCTAGAGGAAGATCATCTCTAGCCAAACACTAACCACATCACACTGGCATGGAGGCAAGATGTCTCCAGCCACAACGTACACATATCACTACTATATGGAGGAACTATCTCCACTCACACTATGTCCATCAAAGGTAGCATGGAGGAAAGAACCATCTCCAACTATACCTATCTCGTAGTAGCAACCAGATCTAACAGATCATATGCATATATCACAGCTAGCACAAAAACACAACATATCACATAAGCATATAACATGCACTCACCAAGAAGGCACTAAGATATACTCGTGGATCCTATGGGTGCATCTAGCTAAGTATAGAACTCTCGATAGTTCCTCTGGATACTATCCTTTGTCTCCCAAGTAGCCTCATCAGGTCCTCGTCTCGACCACTATATCCTCAGCATAGGAATGTCCTTCGAACACAGGCGTCTCACACCTCGCTCTAGGACTGCAATAGGGTGCTCTGCAAACGTGTGGTCCGGCTCAACAACCAGATCATCATAACTCACGATGTGCCTCGGATCTGGTATGTACTCCCTCAACTGAGACACATGAAATACAGGATTAACCCCCTCTAGCCTCGGAGGCAAAGCTAATCTGTAAGCTGCTCGCCCAACTCTATCCAGTATCTCGAAAGGACCGACATATCGGGGACCCAACTTCCCCTTTATGCCAAAATGTCTAACACCTCGCGTCGGAGATACTCTCAACCAGACATGAGCTCCTACCCTGAACTCTAGAGGTCGACGCCTCTTGTCTGCATACGACTTCTGGCGACTTTGTGCAGCCAGCATCCTCTCTATGATCAGCACTACTCAAGCCATATCATCCTGAATCTGCTCTGGCGCTATCCCACTAATACTACTAGGCTCATCCCATCATAAAGGTGTACGGCATCTACGTCCGTACAGTTCCTCATAAGGAGTCATCCCTATAGATGCATGCCAATTGTTGTTGTATGAGAACTCAACGAGTGGGAGGTAATCAGACCATCTCTGTCCCCAATCAAACACACAGGCTCGCAACATGTCCTCTAAGGTCTGGATGGTCCTCTCGGACTGACCATCTATCTGGGGGTGAAACGCATTCGTGAAGTGTAGACTCGTCCTCAAAGTAGTCTGAATCTGCTGCCAAAATCTCGATGTGAATCGTCCATCACGATTAGAAACAATCGTCCTCGGTACTCCATGGAGTCTCACTATCTGTCTAGTGTACTCCTCAGCTAATCTGCTCACGGGCCACGTCTCTCTGATGGGAATGAAACGTGGCGTCTTCGTCAATTTGTCAATGATCACCTAGATAGCATCAAAGCTCCTACTGGTCCCCAACCTAGTAACAAAATCCATGGAGACGTCCTCCCACTTCCACTGCGGCACTGGCAGGGGATGGAGCTCACCTCCAGGCCTAAAATGCTCTATCTTAACCTGCTGACAGGTCGCACACTGAGTCATAAATCTGGCTACATCGGGCTTCAGCCCTCCCCACCAAAATGAGCGTCTCATATCATGGTACATCTTACTCGTACCAGGGTGCACTGAGGAAGGTGTACAGTGAGCCTCCTGTAGTATCTGCTGTCTCAGCTCTGCATTTGCAGGAACACAGATACGATCATGTCGCCTCATAACTGCATCTGCCCCAATAGTAAACTGGGGTGCCTCTCCACGAGACATCCTATCTCTGATCCTCATCAAGGTCGGGCAGGTCCCCTACTTCTGTTAGATCTCATCCAACAGACTAGGTAGAACCTCTAAAGGAAACAGTTGGGCATCCTCATCAGGAAATTGGATGTTCATCTCTAGCCAGGCTAGAACCCTCTGAAGTTGAGGTTGTACTGTAAGTCTGGCAATTGCCTTCTCTCGAGGCGTCTTCCTGCTCAAGGCGTCAGCTACCATATACGCTTTGCCAGGATGATACAAAATCTCAAGGTCAAAGTCCTTGATCAACTCAAGACATCGACACTGGCGGTTATTCAATTCCCGCTGCGTGAAAATATACTTCAGACTCTTATGGTCTGTGAAGATCTGACATGTAGCACCATACAGGTAATGTCTCCAGATCTTCAAAGCATGAACTACCGCGGCCAACTCCGGATCATGAGTCGGGTAGTTCTCCTCATACGTCTTTAGCTGTCGAGACACATATGCAATCACTATGCCCCTCTACATCAGCACACATCTCAAGCCTAGCTTGGATGCATCACTATAGACCACAAAATCATCAGAACCCTCTGGTTGTGCCAAAACAAGAACAGAAGTCAAACGCCTCTTCAACTCCTCAAAACTTTGAGCGCACTGGTCAGTCCATACAAATCTGGTAGTCTTCCTTAGAAGACTCGTCAATGGACGGGCAATCACAGAAAATCTCTGCACAGAGCGTCTGTAATAACCGGCTAAGCCAAGAAAGCTACGCACTTCCTTGACGTTCGTCGGTGTCGTCCATGCAGCAACATACTCAATCTTCGCCGGGTCAACCATGATCCCATCAGCAGAGACTATGTGTCCAAGAAATGCAACCTCAGACATCCAAAACTCACACTTAGAGAGCTTGGCCTACAGCTCTCTATCCCTCAAAATCTGCAGAATTGTCCTCAAGTGTCCAGCATGCTCCTTTCTACTACGAGAGTACACCAAAATGTCATCAATGAAGACCACCAGAAACTGATCCAATAAGTCGATGAAGATGTTATTTATCAACTCCGTGAATATTGTTGGGGCATTCGTCAGCCCAAATGACATCACTACAAACTCGTAGTGTCCATAACGGGTACGAAATGCCGCCCTGTGCACATCCTGCTCTCTCTCCCTCAACTGGTGATATCCAGAACGCAAGTAGATCGTGGAGAAGACTGTCGCTCCCTGCAGCTAATCAAGTAGATCATCAATACGAGGTAGTGGATACTTGTTCTTGATGGTCACCTTGTTCAGCTCTTTGTAATCTATACATAGTCTCAATGATCCGTCCTTCTTCCGTTCGAAGAGGACAGGTGCACCTCATGGTGAAACGCTAGGGCATATGAAGCCCTTCTCAGCCAACTCATCGAGTTGCTTCTTCAGCTCCAACATCTCGACAGGTGCCATACGGTATGGGGCCTTCGAGATGGGTCTCATGTCAGGCTCCAAGTCAATGCCAAAATCTACGCTCCTCTGAGGTGGCAGACTAGATGGCTCTGCAAAAATGTCTGTGAACTCACAGACCACTGGTATGTCCTCCAAAGTTGAACTCTCTTCATCCTTCATGGCGTAGCACCAGAAGGCGTCACATCCTTGTGCAATCAGTCTAGCTGCTCGTACAACACTGATGACAGACCTTGTCTTCCCAAGGTCCCAACCCCAGAAGACTTCTATCGGACCTAAGTCGGTAGAGAGTGTAATAGTCCTCTTACCCACATCTAACTCCGCACGGTGTCTACGCATCCAATCCATACCTAATATGACTTCTTCATGCATCAAAGGCATGACTAAGAAGTCAACAAGTAGTACACGAGTCCCTAAGCGTAGGGGACAATTGCGTATCTCTTGGGTACCTCTGACCCTACTACCATCAAATAACCCTTTACTATAGTAAAGGGCCCCCCTCTATGGTAGACAAACTCAAACGCTCAACACAAGCAGCAGAAATAAATGAATGTGTAGCATCCGTATCAAACAAAACTCTAACAAGTAAACCATGTAACAGAATGGTACCTGTAGCAGCTAGTGCTGGCGGCTCCTCAACACTCCTCAGCTCAAAAACTCTACCTCGAGCTCCTCGGCTATCACTCATACCAGCCTCTCTCCCTCTACCTCTACTCGGCCCTAGAGCTGACCCCTGAGTAGCAGGCGTGCCTGAGACTCAATGTTGTCCCTATGTCTGATGCTGAGGCGGTCTCTGCCCACCTCTTGCTGCACTCGCAGGGGAAGAACCCTGCTGTGATGACGCCTTGCCCTATCGACAAAATGTAGCTCTATGTTCAGGCTTCCCACACGAGAAGCAAGTCAACAGTGCTCTAGGACAATCAGTCCTCACATGCCCATAGGCCTCGTAGTTGTAACACTTCCGGCCTCTCTCAACTGTCTATGCAGACACTGGAACACTCCAACAGCCCTGAGTTTGACCACGCCCGTATCCAGATGCTCCTCCACCAGTAGGTGTGGTACGCTGTCTCTTCTCGGACCGTCCTGTTTGAGAAGTCCTCCTCTAGCTAGCACTCTCTCTCTCATAGGAAGAGGCCCGATCCTGGTAGTCTACCAATGAGTCACAGTGAAATCCCGCCATGTATGAGCGTGTGCTCTCCCTCAGACGACGGGCGAAAAGATACACATGCTGGTCCTCAGATGGTGCAGTTGGACCCAACAATGCTAGCTCATTCTAGAAGCGGCGAATGGCGTCTGTAATAGGTTTGTCCTCAAAACCCGCCTCCACGAAATCCTGCAGCTTCTCCCTCCTCAGTGAGGCAGGGCAGAACTGCCCTCTCAACATAGTCCTCATCTACTCATAGGTGGTGACTCGTGCTCTAACTGTCCTCCACCACTGATGTGCCAGGTCGCGGAATAGAGACTGTACTAGCTTTATCCGTCTGTCCTCTGGGCAGCAAATAGACTCTAAAGATGAGTCTACATGCACAATCCACATCTCAGTCTCTAGGCCAATCTCCCCAGAGAAGTGTGGTACTCCCTGCTGATGGAATGCCTTCAACTAGGTATCTGGTCGAGGCCCTCTGGTATCCTCCACAACTCGAGGTGGCTCAACAACACGAACCGGTGCAATTGGCACCTGAGTAGCTCCATGGGATTTCTCAGATGATCCCTCATTCCCGGGTAGATCTGGGGCTTGTCTGCCCACTCTGATCGCCTCTTAAAAATGCCTGAGATACTCTTTGAACTCTAATCCACCCATAGAGACACGGTTTGAACCATCGGACTAGCCTGGATGGGTTGGCTGTCTCCTGGACCCACCACTCCTCGTAGCTGGAACTACGCTCTCAACCACCTCCTCAAGAGACTCCTCCACCACTAGTGGATCTGCAGCGGGAGCTGGTCCCTGTCCTATCCCTCTTGGAGGAAGAGGTGGTCTACCTCTACCTCTACCTGTAGCAGCTATAGCTCTAGTCCGAGCCATCTGCGGGTATGCACACCTAACGTATAAGGCTCTATATAGGCCATATATATAGATATATATATATATATATATATATAATACTTAATAATACAGGCATACACATCATCACATAAAAGATATATATATATATATATTGTCGAGATCCTCAGATGGGTGATGGCTTCTATACATACTATCCCAAAACATCTATACTCGCTTTGAAACCAAAACCTTTTAAAAAGTCAGACCCCATGTGGGTTCTGTTTAATTATCCACTCTACCTTTATTGCAGATAGCAAGTGCCATTCTTGTCAACCTAAGGCTCTGATACCAACTCTGTAACACCCCGATTCCGCGGGACTCGGGATGCTACTTTGGGCTAGGATCTCATAATGGATTCTGACCCTAGCCTGACAACAAGTTCACTGGATCTTACAACAAGGCACAAGTAGAGTAAAACCAAATACATAAAAGTTGTAAAAGATACATCAAAAGAGTTTACAAATTCAAAGCCGAGTACAAAACAACAACAACACAAACATCTGATACAAAAGATCCCAACCCACGCATCCTAATGTACAGAAGTCCTTGGCTGGTCACACCATTTGGCTCACTCTGCAGTCTTCCTAACATGCAGATCATCTACAACACGGTATACACCGTTAGCTACAACAATAGATAAGCATGAAGGTAATAGCACAAACAAACACATCAACATCTCATACATGCAATGTCACACACATTCATTTATTATCTTTTATTACGTCATTCCATTACTAATTCAACTTCTTTTATAACACGAGGAGCCCAAAGAACCCCGTCCGTCTCTTCCCCCTTTAACCCAGGTGTTGCATGGGGATCTACCTCCCCTCTGAGCTACTGGCATCCGAGCACCTCCTTCCACTCTCAGCGAGCTTCTGGAAAGTGGTTACCGCCCGTTATAATACACTTGGGCCATTTAAATGTAATAAATGGTCATCCTCGTATCCAATACCACATCACAGTTTCCCCTTGGGGATGGAATCAACGCCTGCAATAGCAAGGCACACAACATCATAACCTGAAAGGGTTAGGAGACTCGTCTCCATAACCAGAACCAACCTACAACCTCTATCTAAACCTCAAGATCAAAACAAGCTCACATATGCCTATAGCATGACCTCAACATAACCACAAGTGCCTAAGGCACAACTCTATCATGCTCCTCAACGAACTCATTCTACCAAGCTATCCTAGCTCTACAACTAAAGCCAAGGCCAAAGGAAAGGAAGAAGGAAACATACCTACAAGGTATGCTCTAGACGCACCAGCGGAAACAAAGGACGCAAGGGCACTGAACCAGTCAGGCGCAAGGGCGGATGGCTCAAGGTGCAGGGGCGTCTCACACACCAGGCGCAGGTGCGGCTCAGGACAGGCGCAGGGGCGGCTGTTGTTACGTCTAGGAATTGATGCACGCAAAAGTCTTAAATTTATACTCGATATATTTCTCCTAACTCCTAGCGAACCCGCAGTGTACGGGACGTTTTGTAGTAGGGATAGTATTCCGAGGTCGAACATAAAGACTGAGGTGAAATTGAATCGATTAGTGACTAAGGATAGTGTTGATCTACTAGGCTAAGAAAAGAGAAAGAAACAAATAAATGAAAATCTCAATGTTTTTGGATTGGTTTTGTGTGGTGATCAATCAAGGATCTCAATGATATAATTTGGCAAAACAAACTAAGGAGTCAAGCTAAAACACAAATAAACAAAGCAAACATGAAATATGTAATCGAAGAGAGAAAAGCGGATTCTAGGGGTTGGAAATTCCGGTTATGGCATAGGACTCAAGCTTCTAATCAACCCTTAGATAAACTATGGTATGTTGGGAAGGAATGTTTCTCAAGTGGGGTCAATCACCGGGTAGGTCTCATGATCCACTAATCCCGCTCCTAAGGTCCTATCACCGGGTAAGTCTCTAGGAGCCTAAGGTAGGGATATCTACACAAACCGGATGGTTATCTAGGGATCTAACCTCTCCTTACCGGGTAAGTCTCGGGAAGGCAAGTCCTAAACACATATCCTAGCACACTCAGTCCAATAGCGGCTTGTGAGGCTCACTACTACCTAGAGCTCGTCATCTTCGGTATCTAAGAGCAAGAATCACCGGGTAGGTCTCTTCTAACACTTAGTTGCTAACACTAGGTCACCCTAGGATAGATTTAGCTCAACAAACACTAGGATTTCAACAATCTAACCTTCTAGCACTTAGATTCATCAAATCAAACGATTTAGTCAGAATCACGGGTTGTTCATCCCTTTCCACGGCCGTGGAGTGGCAAGAACGAACCGTGGTTTCCAACAGTAGCTCGGTTCAAGCAAACGAAACATCCTAAGGTACATCTAAGTCCATCCTATCAAAGTCCAAGCGATAACCATCACCTCCTTACCCTAGAATCACATCTATCTAGCCAACAACAAGCATCTCAACAATCAAACTCAACAAGCATACATTCATGGCTTTCATATCAAGTAGATGAAGTGAAATAGAGATGAACAAGTAGAACAAAGAAAACCAAGCTGAATGTATGATAAGAAAGACTTACAACCCTTCAAAAGAAGATTCAATCTCGTTCCTTACAAAACCGTGCAAATCGTCTTCACAAAACTCACTCAAAATCACTCAAAACTATGAAGAACTAAGAACGGTGTGTTCTTCTCTTCTTCTCCAATGGAATCCTTTCTTCTCCTCCAAGTGTAGCTCCATCCAATCTTCTAATGAGAGAATATGTGTTGTTGAGAGTGTGGGAGAGAATGGAGTGATGGGGTCTGTCATAACAACCTGCAGGACCACCTTATATCCTCAACAAATTACAAGAGTCGGCCATGAAGATCGTGGGACAGCTGTCACAACTGTCTGGGGAAAACCACGGCCTATTTCCATGGGCGTGGTTCTTCCAGTGACCATGGTTTTGATGCTTCTGCACTATATGGATCATCAAGCCACAATTTGGTGCATGGCATACACCAATAAGGTCCCATGTGTCCTCCTTAGCTCCTAGCTTGCTTCCCAATGAGTCTGAAGGTGTGTTATCTCGAGGAACGATCCTCGAATGTATCGATTAAGCTCTTAAAGCTCCCAAAATACCTACAAAGCATGCAAAGTCCGTGTAGACGTCTATCTCGACATAATACATGAATTGAGTGCAAATCGTCATGAACTAGTGCAACCCATGCATGAATGAGCGGAAAAACTATCTAAATGAGTGCCTAAACCTAAGTCATAAATCGTGTTATCAGCTATCTATGCAGAAAGTTGGTTTCGTCTTCTCTTCGACCTCTTTCTCGACTCTCTTCACGTCTTCAACATACCACAACAGCATATACACTTATATACACATATATGATCATCAAAAGGCTAGGAAAGGGTCCACACAAGCTCAGCTTGTGATCCTAAGCTAGAAAGAAGAAGAAAGAACCAAGAAAGAAGGAAGGAAGAGAGATGAAGAAGAAGAAGAGCTTACCACACAAGCCCTAGGCTACAATTATGGAGCATCAGCACGTCTATCACCTTAACACAACATCAACAACCTTCACCAACATCCTCAAGAGCAACCACAACCAAAACCATACTCAAACTCTCAAGAACACTCTCACAAAAGCAAGAAGAGATCAAAGAAGATCAAAGAAGAAGACAGGAGTAGATGAAGGATGTATAGGGGATGAAGAAGCTGGAAAGAAGTGGAAAACCCTCTCATCTGAAGGATAGGGAAACTTATAGGAGAAGACAGCCGCAAAGCACGAGTCAAGGATTCAACGAATGCGGCTGCTCAAGCACAGAGCCGCAGGGGCGGCTAGCCAGGGCGCAGGGGCGCCTAGCCGCTGGGGCGGCCCAGATGGTGCGCAGGGGTGGTTAGCAGGGTCAAGATAAGGCACACAAAAGCTCAACTAGGCTCCAAAGAGTAAGGCTCTTACACCATTCACCTGGATGATCAAGAGAAAACAACCTTCACATGTCTATTGGGGTACATTCACCTATCGAAGGATGTCATTCGGATTATGTAACGCTCCAGCCCCTTTCCAACATTGTATGATGGCTATTTTCTCCGAGTATATCGAAGAGATCATGGAGGTATTCATGGATGACTTATCTTTTTATGGCTCCTCTTTCGTTAATTATTTAGCTCCCATTGCTTTAGAAGGAGATGACATGCCCATCGACGACTCATTTCCCGATGAATAACTTCAATGGATGGAGCATTGTCATCCTTTCCCGATGACATGCCCATCGACGACACCAAATTATGGAGGGTAACGAACCTTGGTATGCTGATATTGTCAATTATCTTGTTTGTCAGGAAATACCTCCCGGGTTGTCATACACACAAAGGAAGCATTTCTTTAAAGACGTGCGTCATTATTTATAGAATAAACCTCTACTCTTCAAGAGAGGTCCAGATGGGATGTTGAGGAGATGCATTCCGGAAGATGAGACGGGGAGTGTCATGAGGCATTGTCATTCTTTACCATGTGGAGGACATGCTAGTGCTCACAAAATGTGCGGTAAGGTATTACGTTCCGGTTTCTTTTGGCCTACATTATTAAAGGATGTGCAAACGTTTGTTTCTTCTTGTAATGCATGTCAAAGAAAAAGGTAAATTGTCTAGACGGAACAAAATTCCACTCAACAACATTCAAGAAGTCAAGATCTTCGATGTTTGGGGAGAGGACTTTATGGGATCATTCCCATCTTCAGGAGAGAATCTATACATTCTGCTGGCAGTAGACTACGTGTCTAGATGGGTAGAGGCCATCGCCTCCCCCACCAATGACGCTACCGTGGTCGTGAAGTTCTTCAACGGAACGATATTCCCACGCTTTGGGAGACCTAGAATAATCATAAGTGACGGTGATAACGCACTTCATAACCCGGAAGTTTGAAGCACTTCTATCAAAGTATGGGGTAACACACAAGGTAGATACTCCCTATCACCCTTAAACTAGTGGACAGGTTGAAATTTCAAATAGATAAATCAAGGGAATACAAACGAGGAAGAATTGGTCCATGAAACTGGACAACGCTCTATGGGCATATAAGACGGCTTTCAAGACTCCCATTGGAACCACACCCTACAACTTGGTTTATGGGAAGTCTTGTCACCTTCCGGTGGAAATAGCACACAAGGCATATTGCGCAATCAAATGGCTTAATTTTGATATCAAGGAAGCTGGGGAGAAGAGGCTCTTGGACATCAATGAGCTGGAAGAACTGCACTTGAATGCTTACGAGAATGCTAAGATCTACATGGAGAGAACGAAGAAGTGGCATGACAAGCATATCATCCTAAAAGAATTCAAAGAAAGAGATCTCGTCCTCCTTTTCAATTCTTGCCTCCAACTTTTTCCCGGTAAACTGAAATCTAGATGGACTAAACATTTTACTGTGAAACACTTTTTCCCTCATGGTGAAGTTGAAGTATGTGGTGAGCGTAGTGGAAGCTTTAAGGTGAACGGTCACCATCTGAAGAAGTATATACCGGAAGTTCCAGTTGAGGAGATTGCACCGCTGTGTCTCATATAAATCAAGGAATGACATGGTCCAGCTAGCAACATTAACACAAGCGCTTCTTGGGAGGCAACCCAAGGTATTGCTTTCTTTCTTGCTTTCTATTTTAGATTTGTGTAGTTTGCGTTTTTTTGCCCATGATAAGAGGACCTAGGTACAATCCCAGGAATATAAACCAAGGAGCAAAATGAGCAACTTTGCAATTCGAGAAACTGGAAGGAAAACGGAAATAGGAGGTTGTCTCGGAAGCTATCTCGACCGAAATGAATTTTCAAGCAACCGAGATGTAGGCAACAAGGAGTCACCTCGGTTGATCACCTCGGTCAGTGACACCCATTTAGACCGATATGCAGTGCAGATTTCTGAAGGGTATAAAATGGGATCAGGTTTCTCTCTCCTCTCCACCCTCTTCTCCCAACGCTGTCTCGATCAAAATGAACCCTAAACTCTCAAATCCCCGTTCCTTGCTTGTTTTCAACGATTCTAGAATCAAACTCGACAAGGACGATAGAGACTTCCTCAACACCAATCGATACTTCAAACAACCACAATCAGAAGAAAATTGGGTAATCTCGTTCGAAACACCCTTTTTCTTGATTTCGATTGATTTTGTCGGATTTTGGGAGATTTCTGTTGCTTGTTGTGTTGAGAATAACTGAAGAACCCTAGGAAGCAATTGGTAGTGATTTTGGGGGCAGAAAGTTACGGAATTGTGAGTTCGATCGAAGCATTGTTCGCTTCGGTTGAAACCCAGTCATCTCGGCCAAAATCCCCCTTTGAACTACCCGGGATAGCTTGCTGATATGGATGGTCTACGTCGCTCCAGTCGCCAAATTGTTCTCCGCGACCGTGCTGGGGCTAGGGAACCTTCCCCACCACCTCCCCCACCTCCACAAATCCCTATCATCCTCCCGAACCTCAAAGAAAAATATGACCGTATATACTCCACAAATCCCTACCAGAGGAGGATTAGGTGATGTTCCGTTTGGTGAAAAGACCTACAAGTATTTAATGCAGAAATTTGGAGCTATCTTTGGTTTCTTTGATGCCATGGCCACTGAATTTCCCTCCCGTAACCATGCTAGGACATTTTGGGCCCGTATTGCTCATATCCCAACTAGTGCTGATAGTTGGCAGCCTAGAGATTCAAAAGAGAAGTGCATTTTTCATGTAGCTTTTAAGATTGCTCATCGGATTCTTAGTGAGATGTTGTCACCCCGCACCGAGACACCACACAAAATCCGGCAGAGCAAGCTATTCATGTAACACCCCGAATCCGCGGGACTCGGAGTGTCACATTAGGCTAGGATCTCACAATGGATCTTGACCCTAGCCTGACAACAAGTTCACTGAATCTTACAATAAGGCACAAGTAGATTAAAACCAAAATACATAAAGCTGTATAAGATACATCAAAAGGGTTTTACAACATCAAGTTGAGTACAAAAACAACATCCAAAGCATCAGATACAAAAGATATCCCATATCCCACGCAACCCTAATGTATACAAGTCCTCGGCTGGTCACCCCATCTCGCTCACTCTGCAGTCTTCCTAAACTGCAGATCATCTACAACAAGATATACACCGCTAGCTATAGTAATGAATAAGTATGAAGGTAATAGCACAAACACATATGCACACAACGTACATGCAATGCCACACACACTCATTTATTATCTTTAATTACGTTATTCCATTACTAATTCAACTTATTTTGTAACACGATGAGCCTAAAGAACCTCGTCCCTTCCACCGTAACACAAGGGTTTTGCATGGGGGCAATCGTAACTCGTCCCCACCTGTGAGATCAGCTTCCGGGCACCTCCTCCTACCCTCGAGCGGAGGCAAGTGGTCACGACCCATTATAATACACTAGGGCCAATTAATGTAATAAATGGTCATCCTAGTCCGGTTTAGGTTATAAATGCACAATCATATGAACACACACAACCATTACAATCACACAAACCCACAACTGAATGCTAAGTAAGTCCTATGGACTTACCTGATATACTCATAACTTGTACCACGTCACAACTTCCCCTTGGGGAAGTCGTCAACGCCTGTAATAGCAAGGCACATATCATCACATATTGTAAGGGTTAGGAGACTCGTCTCCATAACCATAACCAACCTACAACCTCCATCTAAACCTCGAGATCATATCATGCTCATAGATGCCTAAGGCATAACCTCAACATAAACACAATTTCCTAAGGCACATCTCTATCATGCAACTCATCAAACTCATCCTAACCATACTAGCCTAGCCAACATCTAAGAAAAGGGCAAAGGAAAGGAAAGAATGAATCATACCAACAAGGTATGCCCTGGATACACCAGCGGAAACAAAGGACGCAGGGGCTGAACCAGTGAGGCGTAGGGGCGGCTCACAGCAGGCGTAGGGGTGGTTCACAACAAGGCTCAGGGGCGGCCTAGTTCAGGCACAGGGGCGGCCATTAGTGCAGAAGGTTGGCCCCAACTTCTCTTTGATCGCTTTCTCGAATCTCTTCACTTCTCCATCACACAACAATAACATACATACATATATACACATGTATGAACATCAAACGTCCAGGAAAGGCTTCACACAAGCTCAGCTTATGATCCTAAGCTAAAGAAGAAAGAAAGAAGCAAGGAAAGAAGAAGGAAAGAAGATGAAGATGGAGATCTTACCACAGCAGAACCCTAAGCAGCAAGAAGAGCAACCACACCACCTCACACCCTTAGCACATCAGCAACAACACTCAACCACAAGCTCATGATCATCCCAAAGCCAAAACCACAACAAAACTCTCAAAACTCTCTCACAAGATCAAAGGAAGATCAAAGAAGATCAAGCAAGAGCAGAGGAAAAAGAAGAGAGTACAGAGGGAGATGGGGCTGAAGGAGATCAGGAAAACCCTCATACAGAAGCAATGGATAGCTTATAAAGGAAGCCAGCCGCAAATCACGGGTCAAGGGTCAATGAAAACGGTTGCAGCCACACAAAGCCGCAGGGGTGGACTTTGGGAGGCGCAGGGGCGGCCATCCGTAGGTGCGGCCATTTGGGTCCGCATGGGCAGCTGCCAGGTTAGCACAAAGCTCAGCGGCTCCAAGGCTCCTAAGACTAAGGCTCTTACATCACACTCCCCTAAAAACAAGTTTCTTCCCGAAACTTGCAACATCCCAAATCCTCTCGGACCCATTAGCTAAGGTATAACTCTCCCTCTCAGAAGTATCATATCACGACCTATGACATTCTACATCCTCAAAACACGGCATGGATGAATCAACACTCCAGCACACCATCACCAACTCTAAACAAAGCCTAGAGGAAGATCATCTCTAGCCGAAGACTACATCACACTGGCATGGAGGAAAGCCGTCTCCAGCTAAAACGTACACGTAACACCACTTCATGGAGGAAAACCATCTCTACTCACACTATGTCCATCAATGATAGTATGGAGGAAAGAACCATCTCCTGCTAATCCTAACACACACACACCATAGCATGGAGGAAAGAACCATCTCCAGCTATACCTATCTCGTGCTAGCAAAAAAGATCTAAAAGATCATATGCGCATATCACAGCTAGCACGAAAACACAGCATATCACATAACACATAGCGTAACATGCACTCACCAAGATGGCACTAAGATCTACTCGTGGATCCTACTGGTGCATCTATCTCGGGCGTAGAACTCTGGATAGTTCATCTGGATACTATCCTCAGTCTCCCATGTAGCCTCATCAGGTCCTTGTCTAGACCATTGTATCCTCAGCATAGGAATGTCCTTCAAACTTAGGCGTCTCACACCTCGTTCTAGGACTGCAATAGGGAGCTCTACAAAAGTGTGGTCCGGCTCAACCACCAAATCATCATAGCTTACAATGTGCCTCAGATCTGGTATGTACTCCCTCAGTTGAGACACATGAAACACAGGGTGAATACCCTCTAACCTCGGACACAAAGCTAATTTGTAGGCTGCCCTGCCGACTCTATAAAATATCTCGAAAGGACCGACATAACGGGGACTCAGCTTCCCCTTTATGCCAAAACGTAAGACGCCATGCGTCTGAGATACTCTCAACCAAACATGAGCTCCTACCCTAAACTCTAGAGGTCGACGCCTCATGTCTGCATATGAGTTCTGGTGACTCTGTGTAGCCAGCATCCTCTCTTTGATCAGCGCTACTCGAGCCATATCATCTTGTACCTACTCGGGCGCTATCCCACTGATACTACTAGGCTCATCCCAATATAAAGGTGTACGGAACCTACATCCATACAGTGCCTCATAAGGATCCATCCCAATGGATGCATACCAGCTGTTGTTGTATGAGAACTCAACAAGTGAGAGGTAATCACACCATCCCTGTCCCCAATCCAACACACAAGCTCGCAGCATGTCCACTAAGGTCTAGATGCTCCTCTTTAACTGACCATCTGTCTGGGGGTGAAACGCAGTCATGAAGTGTAAACTCGTCTCCAAAGCAGTCTGAATCTACTGCCAAAACCTCGAGGTAACCCGTCCATCTCAATCAGAGACGATCGTCCTCGGTACACCATGGAGTCTTACTATCTGTCTGGTGTACTCCTCAGCCAATCTGCTCACCGGCCACGTCTCTTTGATAGGAGTGAAACGTGTCGTCTTCGTCAGTCTGTCAACAACAACCCAGATAGCATAAAAGCTCCTACTGGCCCTCAATCCGGTCACAAAATCCATGGAGACGTCCTCCCACTTCCACTGCGGTACTGGCAGTGGAAGGAGCTCACCTCTAGGTTTGAAATGCTCTATCTTGACCTGCTGACCGGTCTCACACTGAGCCACAAATCTGGCTACGTCGGGCTTCAGTCCTACCCACCAATATGAGCGTCTCACATCATGGTACATCTTATTCGTACCTAGATGTACTGAGTAAGGTGTACAATGATCCTCCTGTAAGATCCGCTGTCTCAGCTCCACATCAGCAGGTACACAAACGCGGTCGCGGCGTCTCATAACTCCATCTGCTCCAATGGAGAACTATGGTGCCTCTCCACGAGACATCATCTCTTTGATCCTCGTCAAGGTCGGGCAGGTCCGCTGCTTCTGCTGGATCTCACCCAACAGACCAGGTAGAACCTCTAAAGCAAACAACTAGGCATCCTCATCAGGAAACTGGATGTCCATCTCTAGCCACACTAGATCTCTCTAAAGCTGAGGTTGTACAGTCAATCTGGCAATTGCCTTCTCTCGAGGCGTCTTCCTGCTCAAGGCGTCAGCTACAATATTCGCCTTTCCTGGATGATACAAAATCTCAAGGTCAAAGTCCTTGATCAACTCCACCCATCGACGCTGGTGGTTATTCAATTCCCGCTGCATGAAAATGTACTTCAGACTCTTATGGTTTATGAAGATCTGACAGGTGGCACCATACAGGTAATGTCTCCAAATCTTCAAAGCATGAACTACCGCTGCCAACTCCAGATCATGAGTCGGGTAGTTCTCCTCATACGTCTTCAACTGTCGAGATACATATGCAATCACTCTGCCTCTCTGAATCAGTACACATCCCAAGCCTAGCTTGGATGCATCACTGTAAACCACGAAATCATCAGAACCGTCTGGTTGTGCTAGGACAGGAGCAAGAATTCAAATGCCTATTCAACTCCTTAAAACTCTGAGCACACTGGTCGGTCCATACAAATCTGGTAGTCTTCCTCAAAAGACTCGTCAGTGGACGGCCAATCACAGAAAATCCCTCCACAAAGCATCTGTAATAACCGGTTAGGTCAAGGAAGTTACGCACTTCCTTGACGTTTGTCGGTGTCATACATGCAACAACAGACTCAATCTTTGTCGGGTCAACCATAATCCCGTCGGCGGAGACGATGTGTCCAAGAAAAGCAACCTCAAACATCCAGAACTCGCACTTAGAGAGCTTGGCATACAGCTTTCTATCCCTAAAAATCTGCAAAACTGTCCTCAGATGACCGGCATGCTCCTCTCTACTACGAGAGTGTACCAGAATGTCATCTATAAAGACCACCACAAACTGATCCAGGAAGTCGATAAAGATACTGTTCATCAACTCCATGAAAATTGTTGGGCATTTATCAGCCCAAATGGCATCACTACCAACTCGTAGTGTCCATAACGGGTACGAAATGCCGTCCTGTGCACGTCCTGCTCTCTCACCCTCAACTGGTGATATTTTGAGCGCAAGTCGATCCGGGAGAACATTGTCGCTCCCTGAAGCTGATCAAGCAGATCATCAATACGAGGCAGTGGATACTTGTTCTTGATGTTCACCTTGTTCAGCTCTCTCTAGTCTATACATAATCTCAATGATCCGTCCTTCTTCCGCACAAAGAGGACAGGTGCACCCCATGGTTATACGCTAGGGCGGATGAAGCCCTTCTCAGCCAACTCCTCGAGTTGCTTCTTCAGCTCCAACATCTCGACAGGCGTCATACGATATGGGGCCTTCGAGATCGGTATCGTGCTAGGCTCCAACTCTATGCCGAAGTCTACACTCCTCTGAGGCGGAAAACTAGACGGCTCTACAAACATGTTTGTGAACTCGCACACCAGTAGTATGTCCTCCAAAGTTGGGTTGTCTCCCTCCTTCATGGCATAACACCATAAGGCATCGCATCCCTGTACAATCAGTCTAGATGCTTGTACGACACTGATAACAGACTCTGTCTTCCCAAGGTCCCAACCTCAAAAGACCTCTATTGGACCTATGTCGGTAGAGATTGTAAGAGTTCTCTTACCTACATATAACACCACACGGTGTCTACGCATCCAATCCATACATAATATGACTTCATGCATCAAAGGCATGACTAAGAAGTCAACAAGTAACACACGAGTCCCTAAGCGAAGGGGACAACTACGTATCTCACGGGCACCTCTGACCCTGCTACAATCAGGTAACCCTATAGTAAAGGGTGTCCCCTCTGTGGTAGATAAACTCATACGCTCAACACATACATCAGAAATAAAGGAATGCGTAGCACTCGTATTAAATAAAACTCTAACAGGTAAACCATGTAATAGAATGGTACCTGTAGCAACTGGTGCTGGCGGCTCCTCAACACTCCTCGTCTCAAAAACACGGCCTTGAGCTCCTCGGGTATCACTAGTACCAGCATCTCTACCTCTACCTCTACTCGGTTCTAGAGCTGAACCTTGAGTAGCAGGTGTGTTTGGGACTCTTTGTTGTCCCTGTTCCTGATGCTAAGGCGGTCTTTGCCCACCTCCTACTACACCTGTAGGGGAAGAACCCTGTTGTGATGACGCCTTGCCTTGACGGCAAAGCGTAGCTCTATGTCCTGGCTTCCCACACGAGAAGCAAGTCAGTGGTTCTCTTAGGCACTCAGCCCTCAAATGTCCATAGGCCCCGCAATTATAACATTGCCGGTCTTTCTCAGTCGCCTGTGCAGACACCGGACCACCCAAGCAGCCCGGAGACTAGCCTCACCCGTATCCAGATGCTCTTGCACTAGTCTATCCTGTGCGTTGTCTCTTCTCAGACCGTCCCGTCTGAGAAGTCCTCCTCTGGCTGACTCTCTCTCGCTCATATGTAGAGACCCGATCCTGATAATCTGCTAAGGACTCACAGTAGAATCCCGCCATATACGAACGTGTGCTCTCCCTCAGACGACGGGAGAACAAATACACATGCTGGTACTCAGATGGTGTAGTTGGACCTAACAAAGCTAACTCTGTCTAGAAGCGGTGGATGGCATCTACAATAGGTACATCCTAAAAACTGGCCTCCATAAAATCCTGCAGCTTCTCCCTCCTCAGTGAGGCAGGGCAAAACTACTCTCTGATCATACTCCTCATGCGGTCATAACTAGTGGATCTGGCTCGTACTGTCCTCCACCACTGATGTGCAAGGTCACGGATTAGAGACTGAAATAGCTCTATCCGTCTGTCCTCGGGACATCTAATAGACTCTAAAGCTGAGTCTACATGTCTTATCCATACCTCAGTCTCTAACCCAATCTGCCTTGAGAAGGGTGGAACGCCCTACTGATGGAATGCCTTCAACCAGGTATCTGGTCGAGGCCCACTAATCTCCTCTACAACTCGAGCAGTCTCAGTAGCACGTGCCGGCATAGTTGGCACCTATGTGGCTCCTTGAGACATCTCAAAAGATCCCTCATGCCCTGGTAGATTTGGGGCCCGTCTGTACGCTCTAACAGCCTCCTCTAAACGTCTGAGGTACTCTCTAAACTCTTGTCCCCCCATGGAGACACGATCTGAGTCATTTGACTGGACTCGATGTGCATGCTGTCTCCTGGATCCACCACTCCTCGTCTCTAGGACGACACTCTCAACAACCTCCTCAGGAGCCTCCTCCACCACTGGTGGATCAGCAGCGGGAACTGGTCCCTGTCCTATCCCTCCTAGAGGAAGAGGTGGTCTACCTCTACCTTGGCCTACAACAGCAATAGCTCTAGTCCGAGCCATCTGCGGGGTATGCACACCTAACTTATAAGGCTCTATATAGGCCATACGTATAGATATATATATAATACTTAATATTACATGTATACACATCAGCACAAAGAATATATATATATATATAGAGAGAGAGAGTATAGATCCTATGAGAACATCCCCTAACGTGAGAACGTGAGAACAGATTCGTAATTATTATTAGTTTTGTTACGAATGTGTCGTATCGTTTAATGTATTATTCGTATTTATTGTTGGTTGAGTGGATTATTCGTAGTTATTGTTGGATTCCTAATTATTATTATTCGTAGTTATTATTATTTTTGATATCTATTCTAAATCTCAACCCTTAATACTCACATCCAACGGTGTACGATTGTTCTCTTGTTCTCACGTTAGGGGTGTTCTCATGGGAACCACACCCTATATATTTATATATATATATATATATATATATATATATATATATATATATATATATATATATATATATATATATATATTGTCGAGGTCCTCAGAAGGGTGACGACTTCTGTACATACTATCCCAAAACATCTATACTCGCTTTAAAACCAAAATCTTTTCAAAAGTCAGACCCCTTTCGGGTTCTATTTATTTATCCACTCTACCTTTATTGTAGATAGCAAGTGTCATTGTTGTCAACCAAAGGCTCTAATACCAACTCTGTAACACCCCGAATCCGCAGGACTCAGAGTGTCATATTGGGCAAGGATCTCACAATGGATCCTAACCCTAGTCTGACAACAAGTTCACTAGATCTCACAACAAGGCACAGGTAGATTAAAACCAAAATACATAAAGCTGTATAAGATACATCAAAAGGATTTTACAACATCAAGCCGAGTACAAAAACAAAATCCACAACATCAAACACAACAGATATCCCATATCCCACGCAACCCTAATGTACAAAAGTCCTCGCCTGGTCACCCCATCTGGCTCACTTTGCAGTCTTCCTAACCTGCAGATCATCTACAACACGGTATACACCGTTAGCTATAGTAATGAATAAGTATGAAGGTAATAGCACAAATACATATCCACACATCACACATGCAATGCCACACACACTGATTTATTATCTTTAATTATGTTATTCCATTACTAATTCAACTTATTTTGTAACACGGGGAGCCTCAAGAACCTCGTCTCTTCCACCGTAACACAAGGGTTTTGCATGGGGGTGATCGTCACTCGTCCCCCCTGTGAGATCAGCTTCCGGGCACCTCCTCCTACCCTCGAGCGGGGGCAAGTGGTCACAACCCGTTATAATACACTTGGGCCATATAATGTAATAAATCCGGTTTAGGTTATAAATGCACAATCATATGAACACACACAACCATTACAATCACACAAACCCACAACTGAATGCTAAGTAAGTCCTATGGACTTACCTGATATACTCGTAACCTGTACCACGTAACAGCTTCCCCTTGGGGAAGTAATCAATGCATGCAATAGCAAGGCACACATCATCACATACTGTAAGGTTTAGGAGATTCGTCTCCATAACCATAACCAACCTACAACCTCCATCTAAACCTCGAGATCATATCATGCTCACAGATGCCTAAGGCATAATCTCAACATAAACACAAGTGCCTAATGCACATCTCTATCATGCAACTCATCCTAACCATACTAGCCTAGCCAACATATAAGCCAAGGCCAAAGGAAAGGAAAGAAGGAATCATACCAACAAGGTATGCCCTGGATGCACTAGCGGAAACAAAGGACACAGAGTCTAAACCAGTGAGGCGCAAGGGCGGCTCACAGCAAGCGCAGGGGCAGTTCACAGCAAGGCGCAGGGGCGGCCTGGTTCAGGCGCAGGGGCAGCCATCTGTGCAGAAGGTTCGCCCCGACTTCTCTTCGATCCGTTTCTCGACTCTCTTCACTTCTGCATCACACATCAACATCACACATACATATATACACATGTATGAACATCAAACGTCTAGGAAAGGATCCACAAAAGCTCAACTTGTGATCCTAAGCTAAAGAAGAAAGACATAATCAAGGAAAGAAGATGGAGATGGAGATCTTACCACAACAGAACCCTAAGCAGCAACAAAAGCAACCACACCACCTCACACCCTTAGCACATCAGCAACAACACTTAGCCACAAGCTCATGATCATCCCAAGTCAAAACCACAACCAAACTCTCAAAACTCTCTCACAAGATCAAAGGAAGATCAAATCAGATCAAGAAAGAGGAGAGGAAAAAGAAGAGCGTATAGAGGGAGATGAGGATGAAGGAAATGAGGAAAATCCTCATACAGAAGCAATGGATGGCTTATAAAGGAAACCAGCCGCAAAGCACGGGTCAAGGGTCAACGAAAGCGGTTGTAGCCACACAGAGACGCAGGGGCAGACTTTGGGAGGCGCAGGGGCGGCCAGCCGCAGGTGCGGCCATCTAGGTCCGCAGGGGCGGTTGCCAGGTCAGCACAGAGCTCAGCAAGGCTCCAAGGCTCCTAAGACTAAGGCTCTTACAATTCACACTTTGGTGTATGACCGCGGTTCAAGTTCCGGATTTCATTGTCATGTTAGCTGAAGATTTACCGAAGATACGAAGCATGAAAAAAGGGGATATTTGCGTAGGGGGATTTGTCACACACATTGCCAACCTCATTGGCCTCGATCTTTTCGGTTGCACTTTTGCCGCTGAGGCCAAACCATTGGGTTTACATGAGTTCATTACCCGCCGCATCTTGGTTCCTATAGGAAACCTCAAGACCCTACTTGGCTTCAATAGCTCTTTTAACAAGAACATAGGAAATATATGAATATCACTCAACTTTTATTTACAAATACTTGTTTAATAACATGTACAAACTTCGTAGAGTTGGAATCCATCCTAAAAAGGAAAAAATGCATCCATACAAACGAACACATTACCTCAACAAAATGACACACCATCATTAATATACTCGGTGCAAAATATCACTATATTTTTACCCAAAGGAAAACCCAAGTCCCGACACTGACACAACACAAACACTATTGGGGTTGCTTACCACCTCTAAACTAGTCATCAATATCACACGAAAGAGGATAAATACCTAAAAACAATGTGGTTTGAAATTGTTAGCTAACTTTCAAATCGAGATATTATCATATCTTGCAAGTATAACTCAAAGAAGTTGAATATGATGCGGCCTATTGATGAAATCCAGTTGTGCATTGTTTTCATGTGAATTTGCATCAATATTCCATCCATTTAGGGTGGATTTGTAGGATTTTAGGGTAGAAATCATCTATATTGTTATATGGATGTCTATACTAATTAACCTTCTGGGCTGCACAAGTCATAAGGGTTACAGATCTGATCATTATTCGGAATCAAAATAAAAGAAAGTATGTGAATATGATGATTATTCTATACGAAAATACTAAACTATATGAGTACAAGTGAATATCGGGAATGTTATACATATATTATAACGTAGTAGATGCGGTGACATAAATGCATTTAGGTAGAGTTGAAAAAGTAAAACCAGTGTGTGTATGCATGAGTTGACTCCAATTGAGAATGAATGAATGAAAATGGCACATTAGTGGTGGTGTGTTTGCAGTGGAAGTTGGTTTGACAGGAGATGGGCATACGCGTATAAGTAAATAGTAATAAATATTTGATCATTTTCGAGAGAGCAGTCAAATTTGCATATGCATATTTACTACCCCTCCAGAATGCAGATGGGCTGCATTTACTCACTCCTCCTCCTTTCCCTATTTAACCCGAACCGTAAAAAAAACCTACTCATCAGTCTAACATCACTACATACATTACCACGTTACAATACATGGCCTCTAACAACAATGCAGTTGCGGTGCTTCTGTGGGCGGCCCTGTTGGTGCTGCTTTCCGGACAGGCCGCCAGCAAAGAGATGGTCCCGGCCATGTTCATATTCGGAGACTCGCTGGTCGACAACGGAAACAACAACAACCTGCCCTCCTTTGCCAAGGCCAACTACTTCCCCTACGGCATCGACTTCCAAGTTGGTCCCACCGGCCGTTTCTCCAATGGATTCACCATGGTCGATCAAATAGGTTCTCACTAATATCCATGCATATATTACTCCAATAATTATTATTTAACTTGTTAAAAAAGATAGATCGAGATGACATTTAATATGACATTATTTTAGTTTGGAATAACGACATTATCTGTATTAGATATAAACTATTCAAAATTATAATGATAGAACGAGTGATCTAATTACTTAGAATAATATATTGTAATTAAAATACTACAGCAAATGTTTTCATTTTATTTATATATTGTTATGAAAGAAAATTATACAATAAATTTATAATTTGCAAATACATGAGAAAGATTAAGTTGTATACAGTTCCATGCATTTATAAGGCTTTATGTTAAAAACAAGAGGGAACAGTATGCATCAGAAATGTCTTCCATTATATAATACACTAAACGTACATTACTTATAATTATGCCGAAATAACAGTAGACATTGAGTATAAATTAATTTTAATACTATACATTGAATTTCTTTTCAAATATTCACTAATAGTTAAATTCATTTAGCATAATTATATATGTGGGAAGTATTCAATATTTATTTAAATTTGTGTTTACAAAATTATTAATTATTAAGATCATGCTATGTATATCATTGAATCAATACATAACATGATGGTCAAAAGTTCAAAGTTGGAGATTTAGAAGAGAGCGAGCCGTATGATAATTGTTCGATCTGTTCATGTATAAAATAGATAACACTTTATTTTGCTTTAATTTATTATGATTATAAGTTATTTGATGAATGTTCACGGATCAACAAATTCTAATTATGTATTTTTATAAGTCTAGAATTGCATTTTAGATTTATTTTTTCTTCTTCTCATTAAAACTGCTCACTTTACTAGATCCTAAAACAATGTTAATTTTTGTTTCACAAGACCAAATGACAACTTAAAAAAGAAGAAGAAAGAATTGGGTTAACTAGGTATTTTTTCATTAAAAATATTAATAAGTACCTTGTGTGAATATTTTTTTTTATAAAAAACTCCATTATAAAAGGTGCATTTTGAAAGTATTAATTATTTTACTTAGAAAAATGTCTTTTCTATTTGTGTCTCTAGTACATTAGTCAAGAAGTTTGATTTGTAAAAAGACCCTAAAAAAAGGATAAATTCTACTAAAATAAATAAGTTTGTTTTTCAGAAATATAGTTATAAAGCCTATGTTATTAAGAGACGAATTAAAAAATGGTGACTAAATTATACGTTGTAATATTGGAAAACATGCAGCGGAGCAATTAGGGCTACCATTGATAGCTGCATTCTCAGAAGCATCAGGGGAGCAAATGATGCATGGCGTCAATTACGCATCTGCTGCTTCTGGAATCCTTGATATAACAGGCCGCAACTTTGTGAGTTTTTTTATTTACATTTCTACCTTCCTCTGTAAAATGAATTTACGCAGTTGGCACTTGATTGTAATTTGTAAATAAATGGTTGATCGATGCAGATAACAAGAATACCGTTCAGCCAGCAAATAAGCAACTTCGAGAGCACACTGGACCAGATAACGGACAATCTAGGCGCTGATGACGTGGCAGGAGCCCTAGCCAAGTGCCTGTTTTTCGTAGGGATGGGAAGCAATGACTATTTGAACAACTACCTGATGCCCAACTACGAGACTCGCAACCAGTACGATCCCCAGCAGTACGCGTCGCTCCTCGTCCACCAGTATCGAGAAGACCTTCAGAAACTGTACAATCTAGGAGCAAGGAAGTTTGTGGTGGCGGGGCTAGGGTTGATGGGTTGCATCCCAAGCCTTCTAGCTCAGAGCCCCAACGGGCAATGCTCGGAATCAGTGAACCGGCTGGTGATCCCGTTCAACACGAACGTGAAGGCCATGCTGGCCGGCCTCAACCAAGACCTTCCGGGAGCAAAGTTCATATACATCGACATTGCCAGGATGTTCTCCGATATTCTCACCCGTCCAGCTACCTATGGTGCGTTCTTGCATATACTGCTATACTACTGCTACTACTCGTTATTATTGATGACGAGGGTTGTGATTGTTGGTGCAGGGTTTAAGGTTGCGAACAAAGGCTGCTGCGGAATAGGGAGGAACAGAGGGCAAATTACATGCCTTCCCTTCCAAACTCCATGTCCAAACCGAGACGAGTACGTTTTCTGGGACGCATTCCACCCCACATCCAAAGTAAACATCATAATGGGGAGCATGGCTTTCAGTGGCGGTCGCGACATTGTTTATCCTATCAACATTCAGCAGCTTGCCAATCTTCGTCTCGATGATCCCAACAGCAATAACAACAACAACAACAACTAGTTCTTAGGTGGCGACATTACCCAACTAGGACCTTTATACCTACATATGGATGACTATTATTTATTCCTAGGTACTTACGTACTGTGCACGGCATTTTCATATCTGCTTTGTCTAGCTATATATCAACAACATCTACATTACTCAATTCCATTGTATGCCATAATGTTTCGCACGCATATGCCATAATAAATAGGCAAGGACGGAGCAAAATTATAAATCATTTTGAAAAAAATGGACTAAAATAAGCAAAAATCCGTGTGCAAAAAGGCTAGAACGTACATCTACTTTACTCTTTTGGACGGGTTACGATTCCAACTCTACAAGGGGTCGGGGTCAGACCTTTACCAATAACCCAAATGCATGCCTTGCCTGTCAACTTTGCTCCAAACCCGAACACTAACCTTCTCGTGAGAATTTTAATTCGAAATATTGCCTCAATTATAGGCGTTTTGCTAAGAGCGTGTAAACTTGACAACTTAGCTGGAGCGAGCAGAAGTTGACGTGACTTGGACATGCTTGGAGTGAGCATTGTCGGCTTGGTTTCAATAATTGTCGACTTAGTTTCGGGCATGAACGCCAAGACATATGGACTCTCATTCTCACCAATCTAAATTGCATTCCGAGACGAGATTGGTTTAAAAATAGGCAATTGAATTGAGAAGGTTTTCCGCTTCGAATCTCCTTTATTTGTGCCCTATAACCCTGACACGTAGAGATTCTTTTTCGTCGAGCGAGGCAGACCTTAAGTGAAATTAGGGGAGGATAACTCGGATGCGGTTCGTCCCCTTTCTCCAGCCCTTCCAGCGCTTCTAGATGACCCTTCGTATCCGTATTCATATTTCTACCTCCGCGGTTGCTCCCCTTGACGTATCTCATGGTCTAGAGTGGGCCATGGGTACTTTCGGGTCGGGTGAATTCAAGAATAGACGCATGTTGGCATTCTAGCCTCCCTTCTCCTTTCGGGGCCTATCCAAAAGAGAATCTAGTACTTCTTGGTCGTGAATATCTGAATGATTAAGACGAGCGGCCACATGGAGACTTTGCTTATGAACAAAACAATTCGGTCAACCCAAATGTGTGAGACAGGACGGACGATCAGAGGCCGTAACGGGACTACCATAGGACTCCACCCCCTCAAGAGCAGGTGCCGGCCGAGATGGAGCTGGGAGCGAGAAGCAAATTTTTGTGTGGAGGAATCAATATCACAGCAAAAGCCAAGAGGAGATCTTGTGCCACTTCACTTGTTCGATCTTTCTTGCCGGTGTCTAGATTCCTTCTGTTTTCGTGCGTCCCGAGGCTTTCAGCCTTACCCAACCAAATAGGGGGTGGCAACCCTCTTGTACACGTCCTCGAGGGCAACATTCATGGCAATCATCAGTACTTTTTTTCAAGGACATGGCCTCCGTGCATGGGTTCCTTTTTCAAGTACAAGTAGTTGCTTTCTTGCGTGCAACTGTCAATGGATTTTGTGATCGAATGCCACTAGACAAAATTTCTCAATATGAGAAAACCAATGAAAGTGCAATGAATATTGATTGCCGCAAATCATATGTTTCAAGTGAGACTTCTTATGGTTTATTATCCAATGTGTCTTGGCCAACCTTAATCATTTCGACTTGCAGGGTTGATGGCAAAGTGTTCAGTTCCGGGATATGATGACGATATTTTCTTTTTCAGGGAGGCTCACATCACATCCTCTTGATCAGTCGATTGACTTTTGCTTTTTCTAATTGTTGTATGTTTAGTTATTTTGGTTTTACGATATGTCAAATCATTACTTTGTATTCCTAATGTTCGATTTTGATCCTTTTACTACAAGAGGGTCTTGTATTATGTGCGAGATCTAAGGCTCACGTTTTAACCCTAATCACTCATATTCCTATTCAGATTACTTAGTTAATTTAGGTAGAGATTTCTGAACTAAAGTCTTGTTTATTTCATTGATCAAATATTGCTTACATATACAAATATAAATGGGCAAAACGGTAAACTAACAAATAAGAGATAAGTCCAAGATATGACCCAATATACTAGGTGTATACTGTAACACAAAAGGAGAAGAAACAACTCCAAGCTTGCAAATCAAGAAGTTGAATCTAGCAGAGCCAAGAGATTGTTGGTGATATGAATAGCGGATTGATTATCCAAAAGAGGCGCATGAGGGCCTTATTCGAAAATCTGAGTGACTAAAGTAGAGAGAAAAGCCAACGAAGCTCACATGTAGTAGTTGCCATAACACTTTATTCAGCCTTGTTTAGAAGACCTAGATACGATAGTCTATTTCTTAGATTTCCATGAAATGGGTGAGGTACCGAGTAAAATGAAGTAGCCTATCTCATAACGTATAGTGTTAGGGTAAGCTGCATAATCCGAGTCACATAAAGCACAAATGTAGAGAACACTATAACAGGATAAGAAAATACCCTAAGCAATTGTTGACTTTACGTAACAACGAACCTTCAAGGCAGCATCCCTGATGTAGGACCATCCTTGATAACACCTACATTACACTGAACCATCACTGAATCAAGAGCGGAAAACACTCAAGGCGAGGTTTTTTGAAAGATGCAAAGATGGGAGGATCCGAGAGAATGGAGAATTGCATGAAAGATGCAAAATCTCGGTCAACTCACTGAAATCTCGGCCGATATTTATGTCCAGAGACCGATATTCTTCTCCGTTGCATGCTATCGAGTAGAACTCGATCAGAGGATTATTATCGTCCACTTATCTTTTATTATTTTAATACCCTTAAGCTCTCAAACTATCTAAATGTATTTGTTGGTTTTTGATCCTATCTTTTAGGATTATTTTTAGATTATCTTTTAGAGGAATCTTTCTTATAAATAGCCTTAGATGATGACATTCATAGGACGGTTAGATTTGAAGTTGATTTCCACAGAATTGTGAGACACTTGCGACTTTGTTCACGGAGTTTGCATTTTATCATTTCTATTCAATCAAAAGGAGAGTTTTTGGCAGAATCATTGTGAATCCTTGCTAGGTTGTTCTTGTGTGTTAATCCTATTGAAGATTGGTGCTACTAGTCAAACTAGTCCTTCCTTGTGCTTGTCTTATTTAGAAGAGTTGTTTAAGGTTAAAGAAGGAAGCGTGAAAGGTATTTCTTGTTTAGGGTTTTGACACATAATTGGTCAAGATTCTTTGTGAGTCTTATAATAGTCCGATATTCCTATACATATCATATTGCATTCCATTAAACATCTTTTTATCTTCCATTATCATCCATAATTCTGCATTATGAGTTTCACAAAACTCGACCTGTTCATCTAGAAATCTCGCCCGAGATTTCATTTATTTCGACCGAGATTTGTCTCTGTTATTCGATTTGAGGACTTTCAATCTAGATCGGGAACTACGGCATCAACCCTGCATCAATCCCATTGTCCACAGCACGAGTAGGCATGAATTGGGAATATGAACTGAATATGCAAGTTCAGGGCGAGTGATGGACAAGTAGATGAGACGTCCAACCAAACAGCAATATTTCTCAAGATCATTAAGCAGGACGGACAAATCTGATTGAAGACCGTGATCAACAAACATCGGAAACGATGCAAGTTTACAACCTAGAAGACCATAATCAACCATAATGTCAAGGGTGTATTTCTGTTGGTTAAACCATTAACTAGACAGAGTGCGAACAATTTAATGCCCAAGAAGAATTGAAAGGGTCCAAGTTCCTTCATGTGAAAGCATGTATAAAGATAATCCTCACTAGTGTTTCCCTCTTATGATTCTCTAGTTGTTGCTTGTAGACTTATTGGTGAATTGCCTTGAGAAGATCAAAATTTCAAGTGAGATCAATGTCTTAAGCACCAATAAACAATATATATGCCACTGCAGGGGGGCTGTTTCACATGTCAACTTGCTGACATGAACAAGATATATAGACACAAAACAAGAAGAAGTACTCAACTAAGAACAAGAATAATCAATTGAGACTCAAACTAGAATGAATGAACTAGACTAGGAAATTTCGGCAATCACACTAGTACAATTCAAACATTACAGCAAGAACACAACTAAGTTTAAGAAGGAATATAAAGACTCGAGAAGGAATCAAAGAAGAGAAGAAGTGAAACTAGGTAAGAGAAGAATCAAAGAAGCCTTAAGAGAGACCTTACTTATCACAACTTGTGTCAATGGAGATGGGTATAAGATGAGTATCTTGCTCTTGAATTGTTACACTTAATAACTTTTAGCTTGTCTTGGAACTTCTTTCTTTCAAGACCATACAATAGCATAAAGTACAACTAGAATGCAAATGAAATAATTATTTCTTGCTTGCTTGTTTTTCTTTTCTTTTCTTTTGCTTTTTTTCTTTTTCGTAAAGATGACAAATAAAATGAGAGTTAATGAAGAGAGTAACTAAGAGAGGTAAAATATTAAATAAGATAAATAAAAAGCTAAAATTAACCCTCAAAAGTTGATTTGAACTAGTCTTGAGTGGCTGCCTTGATTCTAGGGATGTGGGATATTCTTTTTCACTCAGATTTGAGGAGGCTGGAAGAAAAACACGTATTTCTCCCACTTTCTTCAAGCAAGACGTTTTTTTTTTTATGCATCCTTCAATGAAGATGGTGAAAGGTAGGTGTTTTGTCATTTTAATGGCTAAAATATCCAATCAACACAAGTTAGAAGCAAAATGACTCTATTCAAGACAACAAGACTCTAAACTCAAGAAAAATAAGACTCAACAAGATTGGACTGACTGAAACAAAAATGAAGACAAACCTTGGAGTTGAAGATGGAAGATGTTCGTTGTCGTCTAGCTCTGATACCAATTGATACGGGGAAGATCCGTATTTCTTCAATCTAGACAATGAAACCTATTGACACACTTGGAACACAAAATCAGCCGTGAGATAGGTTTGGAAAAGACGCAAAATTGATAAGAGAGTAAAGGAATCGAAGTAGATGAAGGTAGAAAAGATAGAACCCTTGAGAAGACAATTGAAAGAACCTTTGATCTAGGAATCAAAGACCTAAACAATGCAGCTACAACCATGCCTTATAAAACTTCACATAACTCAACAATGAAGGTTGAGAAGCACGAAGAGGATGCCCAATGGAGCTTGTGAGCACCAATCTTAGAGAAGATTGACACAATGCAAGACAACTTAAGCTTCAAAACAACAATGGTGTTTACTCTCTAGATAACATCTATTTGGATTGCTTTCACGTAAATCTCAGAAATTTAACAGTGGTTAATCTAATCTGATACCTAATCTAGAGAGAGATTTTATATGTCCTAGAAGCTCTCTAAAATAAAAAGGAAACTAATTTTGACAAATATAAAATAGTTAGTGTCTTAATAGCCAAAATTATCTTTATAAGGCTTTCTACATCTATAAGACAAAAAAAATATATTAAAATATCTTATAATCCAACTACTATTTGAGAATGACTTATAAGGTTAATACATTCTCATTTGCTAGCAAAATACTCGCATAAGAGTGAAAGGGATCAAGTTTGCATGGGATTGCATGGGGTATGTCTCACATGAGCTATCTTCCTTAGGCTCATCCTCACATCCTTCCATATGGGTGAGATGGTCACAAGGGTCCTCATGGATGCATCTAAGGTCATGGTTGACTCCTTAGATGCAAACACTAACATCATGGCATCTAGCTCCTTATCTCTTGTGACTCTTCCTTCGACAATGTTCTCCTTAACTCTTGCTCTTGTGTTTGATGATGGTGGCGATGTTGAAGGTGATGGTCTCCCATCAGGGTAAAATAGTAAACTAATAAATAATCCATAAACCCAATATACGACACAATATACTAGACCTATGCTCTAACAATTTAATCCTATTTTTGATAGGTGTATACATTTCATTTTGTTGAATCTTTTTCCTTATATGTTTATATAAATAGAGGCATTCTCCTATAGTAATTATACTATTGATGTTGATTAATATAAGTAGAGGCATCCTCCTAATGCCATTTTGTTTTTAATGAGTTATTCATTGTCTTGTTCTTATTGTGTTCAACTTGGTGGTTAATTGGCTTGAACCATCTTTGCATAGAGAGTGATGTGGGACCATCCTTGATATCTCCTACTAAATATGGAAGAGTCACTCAAGGAGAGGTTGCTAACAAGAGTCAAACATGGGAGGATCCCGTGGAACGGAGAGTTGCATGGCAAGAACAAATTGGTCAATGTTCTTTGCATTGCAAGAATACCGTGGTTCATAACTTTCTATATTTCCATTATTCAACCCACATTCATCTTCTTATTTGTCCATTATCAACCCATCAAACTCACGTTCTTTGTGTTCGAATTTAAACAAATCTTGCCGAAAATTCCTAACCAAGAACTGCTATGTTGTCGTGTTCGTGAACTTCAGTCTAGATTGGAAAACTGCAACATCAACCCCGCATCAAAGTGTTATCAGAGCTAACTGATTGAATTTCAACTCAACCATACACCAAAGGTTCGAGTATTTTTTATTTGAGTCTTCTTTGAGTCACAAAAAAATTGAGTCTTTTGTGTTTTCATATCTTTCGAGATTATTTGAGCTTAATGTGTGTTGTCTTGTGACTACTAGTAAAGAGAGAACAAACATAACCAAACACAAGCCAACCATAACTCTAAACAGTGAAATCTCAATTCGAGATTCCACTACAGAAGACAAATCTCGATCCCGATGCAAAAATCTCTCTTGAAATTTTGCGAGATTCACCCGAGATTTTGTTATAACGGAAAGATCGAGATTTCCTCTCCAAATACAATCAGATCCAGATTTATATTTGGAAAATATCTTCAGAGAGATATCTTATCAAGCTACAATAAAGAAGGAAAGATATATACGAAATATCTTAGTATTGAGATGTTATCATATCTACAAATCTTAACAAAATATCTCCTCATTTTCAGCCATATCTATTATCCAAGAGCCTTATCCATCCCCAACCGTGGATACACGTTCATATCATATCAAAGGTCCTCTCTTGACTTCATGATGACATGAATGATATACCATTATAATCATGTATATTGTAGAGGTTTACCTCGATTTACCTTTCATTTAGAGAGAATTTGTGTACCTTTTGAGCTTATTTCATTTATATTCCGAAAATAGAGGTCTACACGAGTTTTGGTTGAACTGTAGGTAAATTCGGTGGATTTGGAAGCAAAAGTGGAGCAAGGAGCATCTAAGGCTATTATGGAAGCTTAAGGAGTCTTAGAGGATTCACAAAGAGCAAAGGAGTTGTCTAAAAGAGTCACAAAAGGGAGGAAGGAAACAAGCCAAGAGACGAGCATTCTCCGTTGAAAAAAATCGTGCCAATTTACATATAAATCGGACGATTTTTATATATAAAAATCGAACGGTTTCCTTCACTAAATTGACAACACGATTTTTCATAGCTTTCGGCCCAAGAAATATCACAACTCAAAGCCCATCACTTGTGGACTTGAGATGTATTTTGCCAAGCAGTCCATTAGCAAGGAACTATACATTGGAACCCTAGGAACGAAAATCGGGAGCTCGCAGCGGGACATATTTACACAATTGGAAGAGATTGAAGATTCTTGGAAGGAGATTGAAGGGAAGCGCCGAGAAGTCAATCTTTACCATTAATGTGAGATCCTTTGTTTCCCTTTCCGATTCTTGTGATTTGTGAACACATTGCTGAGTGTTTTGAGAGATACTTTATTGGATTTGAGAATTGTTTACAGATTTGGATATTATTGAGTTTTTATTCAAAATTCGGGTTTATTTGATTTTATTCATTCAATCTCAAATTTGATTTGATTTTGAAAATGGTTGGCTAAAACCCTTGTGATTCTGGGGAGAATAGTTGATGATTGAGGTTTAGATGATGATAGACTGAACTCATTTAACCATTTGGACCCTGAGAGTTTAGATTTTAACTTTGCGACAAACAGGTAAATTGCCCTGTTCTTGAAAAAATCGGACGATTTATCTATGAACAGGTCAATTTATTCCCCTGACGATCTTTAATTGGTTCATTCTTTAACCAAAGTTAATCCTTGCCTAAATCCCAACCTTGCTTAACCTTTTTAACCTCTATTTAAGTGTGTGAAGAGACTTCATCATTGATTCTACATTTAATAGATTAAGATTACAAGATTTGGGTAATAGAGAGACTCAACATCCTTTATTAAGGTTTAAGTGTGCTTTCTATCTTTACCTTGGAGAGTCATATCCTGGGGTTTTGGGTAGTTAGTTTGAGTGTAATTCTTGTCCTTAGATCTTTCTATATTGCAGCCTCAACAACCCTTATAGAGAGAGCTTTTGGATTAGATATATAGGTTTGGAACTTCACCGTACGATACCTACCTTTGAAACACATAACCTTGGTAATAAGCTCTATCCTTTGATCTTTAGAAGTGTCTTGAATCGAAAGCCGCAGTCGGATACTTGAATCCTTGGAATCATTTGTCTCTTTATTAATCACAAAATCTTTTACACTTTGTTAGATAATTGAAATCGATTTTATTCTCACCAAATCCCTGAGTTCGACTCTGGAATTTCTTGCCTTACTACAGTTGATCCGTACACTGCGGGTTCGCTTTTGCTTAAGTTCTAGATATAAATTTAAGACTTTGACGCACACACTTTTGAGCGAACACTTCACCTATATTTATATCATTGATTATAGCCCAAAGTTTTGGTAAAGTTATTCGAACAAGAGTTACTGCGATCCAAGTGTGTGAATATAAAGAAGACATCCATGAAGAATCTTACCGTGAGCCCCAACCAGTTTCCATCACAAAAACCTTGCCTTTGACAAATCTCTCCCTTTGACCAAATCTCGCTCGAGTCTTTGATCTTATACCGTTACCTTTAGTGGAGCGAGTAAAGTTGATTCTAGGAAAGCAAGAGGACATTGTCAAGAAGATACATAAGGAATCATTCAAGAAGCTATAGGGAAAATGGAGACTAGTTGCGGTCAAGGCTCATAAAGTTCGCAATGAAATGCCATTTGAACGAGGAGATCCAGTTTAGTTGCACCTAGAAGAAGGAAATCTCCACGAATATATCTAGTTTTCATCATCAAAGACAAGATATAGACCTACAGTGAAAATCTAGGCCCCATCCAGGAAATATCGCCCGAGATTTATGTATCGAGACCGAGATTCGCTACTCTTACATGTTATGGTGAATTTTTCAAGGCTAGAGTGTTACACGGTTCGTGAGACCTTCGAGGAGAGTCAAGGAACTCACAGTCTTCACCCACCAGGATATTTGAGTTCGTTTACATCTAGTAATGTACATACTAATGTGCATACCACGAGAGAATGACTAAGGAAGGAGAAGTTGATGTCTTCATTTCATAGAGTTGATCTAGTCTAGAAGAACCAATACTTGAGTCATTATGAGACTACTGATGAGCAAGGCTATGATTCGAGGTCGAATCATTTTCAAGAAGGGAAGGATGATGTTGGATCATCCTTGATATCTCCTACTAAACATGGAGCCATCACTAGATCAAGGACAAGATTCACTCAAGGAGAGGTTGCTAGAAAGATTCCAACATGGGAGGATCCTGTAGAATGGAGAATTATATGGCAGGAATGAATATCGGCCCATCCTGAAAATCTCACCCGAGATTTGGCTTAGATGACCGAGATTTCTACTTTTGCGTGTTATCGAGTAGAATCTCAACTTGAGGATTATTATCCACTAGTTATCTTTTATTATTTTAATACTTTTAAGTTCTCAAACATTCTAAAGGTATTTGTTGGTTTTGATAATATCTTTTAGGATTATTTTAGTATTTATCTTTTAGGAGAATCTCTCCTATAAATAGCCTTAGAGGACGAGATTATTAGGTAGATTGATTTGATTATTATTTCCACAATATTAGGAGATCGATACTCGCTGCTTCACTTACGAAGTTTGTGTTTTATTTATTTCATATAATCAAAAAGAGAGCCTTTGATTGAATCGTTGTGAGTCCTTCCTAGGTTATTTTTATGTGTGTGAATCTTATTGAAGATTGGTGTTACTAGTCAAACTAGTCCATCGTTATGCTTGTCTTAGTTAGAAGGCTTGCGTAAGGTTAAATAAGAGAGGGTTAAAGTAATCTCTTTGTTAAGGGGTTTTGATCCAATTGATCAAGGTTTTTTGCAAGAATACCTTGGTTCATAACTTATTATATTTCCATTAATCATCTCATATTCATCTTCTTATCTGTCCATTATCAATCCATCAAAGTCACGTTCTTTGTGTTCAAGTTACACAAATCTCGGTCACATCCAGAAATCTCGCCCGAGATTCTTAACCGAAATTTGCTTTGTTGTTGTGTTCGTGAACTTCAGTGTAGATCAGGAAATTGCAGTATCAACCCCGTATCATAAGATGTTTGTCTCCATACAAGAGCTATTCTCAAGAAAATTCATATTGGAATAAACAATAAACAATAAAACGTGTGACGTGTTGATGATCGATGCGTAGATTTTGTCTCCTTCGGTGCGTAGATTTTGTCCTTCATCCTACACGTGATTCAATAGGATTATACCAGTCTAAGGAACATTGACTCAATATCCTTGTATGTAAATTATTACATCATAACAATAATAACTAAAACGTGTGACGTGTTGATGATCGATGGAAAAGAAGAGCAATTTGTTCATTGATGAACAAAACATTGATATTGGAATAAACAATAAATAAAGGATGCGTAGCGGTAGGTGATCATAAATGGAAGTGGGTTTGGTCAAAGCAGTGTCAACTGCTTAATGTTGATGGGATGAGCATAGGACTTAGACTTGGCGCCGTTGTAAGCTCTGTTTGCCAGAAGAATGTTGGCAGCTTCGGTGGGGTGGAAGGCATCCCAGAAGAGATACTCCTTTCGGTTATCGCAGGGGCTTTGCAGAGGCAGACAAGTTATCTGGCCGTTGTTCTTTCCCACGCCGCAGCATCCCTTGTCCACCACCTTGAACCCTACACGTACGTACAGATGTACATCATAATATATATATATATATTGTTATAATTAATTAACGGAAGTTAGTAAATGCACGACGATGAAATTCACAAACGCACGGCGAATCTAAAACGCACGGCGAATCTAAAACATGTAACTTGACCGCACCATCCCTTTGTGTTTTCACGGTTTCAAAACGTGTAACCGTGACGGTTATGGGTTTTGAATGCGCTGTGCATTTGTGAATTCCAATGAACCGTCTTAATTATTTACCATAGGCTGCTCCATTGGATGCAAGATCCTGGGTGCTCCTGTAAGAGTCGAGGAAGACGAAAGTGGCCCCGGGAAGCTGGCCTCCGTTGAAGCGATCCACCATTCTTCGAAGGCCAACATTGAAGAGGTTGATAGCCGAGTTGATCCCTTCATTGCAAGGATCTTGGCTAGTTTTATTGTCGTATCTGGCCAGCTGGTAAGGTATGCATCCAATCTTCCCAACGCCCGTCACCACCACTTTGCGGGCGCCCAGCTGGTACAAGAACTGTCCGACACATGTTGATATATGAGTACGTATTTAATTAGTGGAGATCGATGAAGTAGGTAAGTAGTTAGTTAAAGATGTAGGTATGTACCATGAGTTGGCGTGAGTAGTCCTGGAGAAGGGAGGAAGCGTAGGCCTGAGGAGTGAAGTGAGAGGAAGTGGAGTAGTAGTCTGTCATGAAGTAGTTGTTGAGGTAATCGTTACTCCCCATCCCTGAGTAAAATATGCACTTGCTCAAGTGTGCTCCCAACGCAGCTTCATCTCCTCTAAAGTATCTCCTCATTTGCGCTACCGCTCTTGCAAAGTTGTTCACTTGTTGGTTCATTGACATGTGCTCTCCCAGGTTGTTGCCGGTTTCCTCTCGGATCCCAGAGGCTCCTGATGCAAAGTTAACTCCCCTAACGATGGAAGGCCCTCTTGCGCTCGAATATGCCGGGATGTAGTCCGTGAATCCCAGCAGTTCCGCTGCATGGAATGCATGTACATATTATAATTACGTACGTGCCTTGTTCAATGTAAATGACAATATATGTAATATACCGAGGGCGTCAACGAAAGTGCGACCGTTGGTGAAGCGTCCGGTGACGCCTTGCGGAAAGTCAATGCCGTAAGGGTAGTAGTTGGCTCGAGCGAGTGTGAGGATGCCATTGTTGTTACCATTGTCAACAAGAGAGTCACCGAAGATGAAGAAGCCAGGCACTTGGAGCTGCCAACCTTGGGAACAAACCACAGTAACACTCAACAACAACCCTAGAAGTAACCCTATTTTAAAAAGCACACTTTCCATTTCTGGCAACACACTATCAATTATGGTTCACTTGTTTTCTTCCTATCTTTGGCTAGCTTCCACCAAATTTATAGGTGAATTCAAGACAGATTCATGGGTTGCTTGTGCTTTCCATATTTTACCCAACGGTGAAGAGATGGAAACGAGTCGTTTCCCGTGACTTCAAGGCCTGGATAACGGTGATATAACTATTCTTTATTTATTTATTTAAGAGTAACGTGTTTTGAGTCGGTACGAAGAAGTTACCATTATCTCAGTCACTAAAATATACATTTAAGTTTGTTAGTTTTAACCATCATCATAATCAACAGGAAAAAAAAATAAAACTATGTTAACCAAGTGCACGGGATCTTCGGAATATAGATATTCATAGTAAGTGTGGCGGGTTCGGAGATGAGAGGAGTAGAAGTGCCATATATTGCAGTCAAGTGGTTCCGTGGCCATCTTGACCTTATCTAGAAACTCAAAGAGCATACTTATTTTGATGGAGAACACAAGTTGTGACGGGAGCAAGTAATGGACACCACAAGGAGGTAGTTGAGTTTTTGTAGATCAATCCTGCCAAACTCATACCAGAGTAGGGTCATCAAATGCGTTAGAATGGCATGTGAATGTCATCAACCTAGAGTAAGCGGTCATCCTTAAAGACAAACAATGGATGCGTAAAGTGGTAGCTACATTAACCATCGTGGGATAGGCACATTACATATATTTCATTGCAAGTCTCGGGGCTTGTTTAAAGCCATAGAGTGAGTGACTTCTGTAATAGGCTATACGTCGGAAGGTGATGCGGGGTAAAAGTCGCAGTTTTCCGATCTAGATTGAAAGTCATCGACATAAGGAAATCTTGGCCGATATTTAATGAAGAACAATTCGAGATTTATGAAAACTCGTAATGCGGAATAATGAATGATATGGAAATATAAGAAGATGATAATGTGGAATGATAAATGATAAATATAGGAAAATAGGACTATTAAGACTTGCAAAGAACCTTGACCAATTATGTGTCAAAACTCGATACAAAGAATTACTTTTCACCCTTTCTTCTTTAACATTACACAAGCCTTCTTGATAAGACAAGCACAAGGAGGGACCGATTTTACTTGTAGCACCAACCTTCAAAAATATTAACACACACAAGAACAACTTAGCAAAGACTCACAACTTTTCAATCAAAAACTCTCTTTTTGATTGAATAGAAATGATAAAATGCAAACCCCATGAGCGAAGTCACAAGTATCTCACAAAAATGTGGAATTCAATAATCACAACTAAGCTATCAAAAAATCTCCCCCTCTAAGGCTATTTATAAGGGATACCTTCTATCTAAACTAAGAAAAGATATCTTCTAAAAGATATTATTAAAAGATATAAAAATAACAATCCCAAAAATAGGATAGAAAACTAACAACTTCCTTAAGATTGTTTGAGAGCTTTAAGGAAATAAAAAATAAAAGATAATTGCCAAGATTAAAATATCTTAATCGGATCTTCAAGGGTGTGTCAAAGACCAAATCTCGGTCCATAATCTCGGCCGAGTTTCCTGAGGCTCATCCGAGATTTCTTATCTACAACTAGTTCTTGAGCTTCTTTGTTGGTCGTTCCTCTTGGATCCTTTTAGCCCTCGGTCTTATGATTGTCCCTTGTATGAGTGGTGTCGAGGATGATCCCATATCATACTCCCCTTCTTGGAAAAGATTCGACCTCAAATCTTCACCTTGCTCGTTACTCATCATCTCGGAACTTAAATCCCTTTGGGGTACAGACTGCAGTGTATACTCTCCTAGAGGATCCCTTGAGGTTTGTAAAACTCGTGCCTTGAAGACGAGTCGTGCAACACTAACAGTAGTGAATCTGATCATCAAACATAAATCTTGGGCAAGATTTTCCTTCAAAAATGGGCGAGATATCTACTAAGTATCCGTACCCCACTGTTAGTGATGCTAACTGAGAGTGGACTGCAATTCCATCCTCTCATGGTGGTGATTCCTTAAGATCTCCGGGATCAAGCTGCAAATTCATGTACATTTTTCGTCTTTGTTCCCTACTAACTTTCCGGCAATAAAACTTACTCGCTTCTCGAAAGACCACGATATAAGATCAAAAGAAGTTAAGGAAAACAACTTAACTGTATAGTCATTACAACGGGAAGATAAAGAAGAGTGATAAATCCTAGCTTTCTTAAGCACACACCGCTCAATTAATTCAATCAAATACAAGAATGATATGGGCTTTAAGAACAAGCCGAGATTCTTCACTGGAATCATCCTTGATCGCTTCTTTGTCCAATTCTCGATACTTGCCTTCTTTCTTCTTCTTCTCATAGATCTCAATGATTTATAAAGGAGTCATGGTCTTTAATTCATCTTTTTACCATTGAATGTGAGCATGTACTTGTTGATACGACCATCATGCTCCACTTCCCGATCATATTGCCATAGGCGACCTAGCAAAATATGACAAGCCTGCATAGGTACTACATCACACAAAATTTCATCAGTATAATGGCCTAGTGTGATAGTCACCTTAACTTCCTTGTTGACCTTTAAAGTACCACAATCATTCATACATGATAGTTTATAGGGTTGAGGGTGATAAAAAGTAGGAATTTGCAATTTAGTAACCATTTCAACACTAGCAATATAACAACAACTACCTCCATCAATGATCATATTGCACACCTTTCCCTTAACAAGGCATCTAGTATGAAAGAGATTTTCTCGTTGGGTATTTTTACTAAGAGAAAAATTAACATGCAAGGTCCTTCTAGCAATCAAAGATTTTCCATACTCAAATCCACAACTCTCATCACTTTCACTACCACTTTTATGGTCTTCTTTACTTTCATAATCCCCTTGTTGATTAATGAATAAGCCTTGTTATTAGGACAATCCTTTTTATAATGACCTCTACCTTGACATTTAAAACACACAATGTCTCAAGAATGTTAAGTAGAGTTAGAAGTACTCCCTGTAGGATCCTTTGAAGGCTCATTCAAAGGTTTAGAATGTGGAGGATTAGATGATGAAGCTCTCAATACTCATTGGCTTTCGTTCCTACTTCGAGGCTCTCTCTGAGAGAAATCTCGGTCAAAATCTCGGCCGATATTTTCTTGTCTGGCCCGAGACTTGTTCTGGTGCCATGAGTTCGTCTCTTGGTTTTGTCCTTGGAGCTTCTTTTCCACCTTAATAGCCAAATGCAGTAAGTTAGTCATATTATCATAAAGTTATAGATCAACTTCATTAGCTAATGATGGATGCAAAATTCTTAAAAATCGAGCCATAATAGACTCCTCATCCCCGTAGACAGTGGCCTTAATCATCGCCATTTGCATGGTGGTGTAGGCTTCTTCTACGTTGTGGCTGCCTTGCTGGAAGTTCTCCAACCTTTGTCTTGCTTCCCTAGCGTAGTATGGAGGTATGAATCTTGCTCTCATTAATGTCTTCATGTGCTCCCAAGTATGGATCTCCGGCTCTAGGGTTCGTCTCCTTTTTTGAAGAGGTGATCGCACCAAACTAGGACGTATCCTTGGAATTCCAACGCAGCAAGTTGGACCTTCCTTTGATCACTAAAAGTATAGCAAGATCAAATTTGTTCAATTTTAGTCTCCCATTCCATGTAAACGTCTAGATCTACTTTGCCCTCAAAACTCGGAATCTTGACCTTCACTTCACCCATGCCATCATTGTCTTGGTAAAGTCGATAGGGTTCCAGTCCTGACCTCTCCTAGGCCGAGGGTTACGCCTAGGGTAACCTCTCACCCCGTCGTCATCATTCTACTCCTCCAATTCCTGAAATTCATAAACAACATTTGTAGTGTTAGGGCCATGGACATTCGGATTCGGATTATGCGTACCTGACCCTTGAGGGTGTCTTGGATCTGGGGAAGGAGGTACGGGAGGGTTTTGTGAGCTTTCACCCATTCCAAAGGAGAATCTCAGATGAAATCTCGGGTTGGGGTCGAGATTATGTGTAGGAATATGTTCTCTAGGATGAGTTTCCAACCGGTCCATCCGTTCAGCTATTCCCGAGACCATCTTCATGAGTTGGGAAAATTGGTCATTGACCCTTGTGGACTTTTAGACATCCTACACAAACATAAAAATTAACAACAAACGCGTGAAGTAGTGAAAACGAGGGTTTCTTACTTGTTTTCTCTCGCACTCACACTCTGTTGTGATATTGCAAGCCGGTTTGACGTAGTTGCCTTGGATGGAATAATGCTTCTTTACTAATCGATGCACTAGCTTCCCTCAGAACTTCCTTGGATGCCTCAAGTAGTCAACTTGTGTTCGGAAGAAAGGTTCTTGTGTTGTAGATAGTGAAAGGATTCCTACTGCAGGTCTCTTCACACAATGGTTCAAGATAGAAAGAATATTGCAAGTATGACACAACTAGTATGATAGAAAGTATAGATACTAACTAATACACTCAAAGAATTTGACTCAATGTGTTTAGAGTAGATAAGAGGCTTAAGAAAAGCACACAAGAGAATAAGAAGAGAGAAAGAACGTACCTTGAGTTTGTGTAGTTAGAAAGAGAGATAGTTGGGATTGGTTTTGGGTATGTCTAGGACTCTTTAACTATTTCACGACGAGTACAAAAAATCTTCCTTTGTTGTCCTCTTGCACAGGGTGTACTTGGATTCTTCAGATTAGGCCTCAAAATTTTCCTGCAAACAAGCAACAGTAGCAAAAGTCGGATGAAATCTCGGCCGAGATTCCTGAGGGTTGGCCGTGATTTGTTGAAAAAAATCGACGCTTTGTGTCGACGTTCAACAATCACCTTTGGGGTTGCTACTCCTTGGTTGCCTTGTGGTCTTTAATTGTTGGAGAAGTGTTTATAATGTTGCTTCGACAAGAATGGAAAAGATCATAACTACTAGAAAAGATCTTAACTTTAAGCACAACTTTGTTCGCTCTTTCTGTATGGTTGGGCGAGGTTTTCAAGGTCAACGGTTGGCTTGTGTTTGGCCGTGGCATTTCTCTCTTCCAAAACATACACAAAGCAACGCACGTTAATCTCAAATAATCTCACAAAGATGGCGAACAAGAAAAGATTCAACTTTTATACGACTCAAAGAAGACTAAAAAAATTGACTTAAACGTGATATGGACTTCAATCGCTTAATTCTGTTACCACTTTGATGCGGGGTGAAAGCTGTAGTTTCCCGATCTAGATTGAAAGTCCTTGAAAGAAAAAAAAAATCTCGGATGAATCAAGGAAATCTCGGTCGAGATTTAATGAAGAATAGTCCGAGATTTATGAAATCTTAGAATGCGGAATAATGAATGATATGAAAAGATAAGAAGATAATAATGTGGAATGATAAATGATAAATATAGGAAGATAGTACAATTTTAAGACTTGTAAAGAAGCTTGACCAATTATGTGTCAAAATCTGATACAAAGAATTACCTTTCACCCTCCCTTCTTTAACCTTACACAAGCCTTCTAGATAAGACAAGCATCAGGAGGGACCAACTTGACTTGTAGCACCAACCTTCAAAAAGATTAAGGTTTTGAAGATGATGAATGTGTATATGGATAAATCAAGTTCGAACTCTATGAAACAACTTGGAGCACACTAGGGAAACTAAGGTCTTAACACACAACCAATAATGATTGTAGAACCCTTTTGCTTCAATCTTACACAAGTGGGAAAACGATGGTCCCTAAAGCACAAGAAGAAGAATGGCGCGAATGATTGAGAACACCAACTTGTCAATTCAAGGTGACACAACACAAAACAATACAAGCTATAAGTTTGAATGAGATTTCACTCGTCACTCTTTACAAAGGTAGAAACCAACACACGAAGGTGTCAAGGAAATTCAATATATTCAAAGGTGACATCAATGATGCTTCTAAGGCTGCATTTAACGTGATTTTTATGGTTGGTAAATTAGATTAGAACCCTCTCTAATCGAGGATAAAGTAACCTAAAAGAATTAAAATAACGATGGGCTTAAAATGACCAAAAATTAAAACATAACTCAATAGTCATGAAAGAGTAATCGGACTGAAATTAATATAATTTATAGGATGTAAAATACATCCATGAGCCACGCTTTTCCTTCCTCTTTGGCGTTCAATTTGATGATTATACTTATCCAGTTTGACCGGATTGGTTTGACTCGAGTCTTGGACATTTCTTCTACCCTTGATGCTTTTCATCTCCTTGAAATGGTCTTCATTTCTCTTCTAGAAATAATCTTTATTTCCCTTTATCTCGAGTGATCATAATTATTCCTCTTTTATTCTTTAGATTGATCTTCACTTCTTACCTTCTAACTTCCGTAATCATGTTTTTCAATCGAGCTAGGTTCAAAGACGTTCCTACATCACTAAGTGTTTAAAGTTTATTGTTTTCAAGATTTTAGAACTGCGTGAATATATACCTTTGATGTAGTTGAGTTATGACTTGATATTTATGGTTATGCATATTGTGGTGATTTTTCTACACTAAAATATTTACCACTTTTGTTATCTCTTGATGACTCTTTTACTTTGTTTTGTATTGACTACTTTTGACCAAACATAACTTTTTTTTTTTCTCTTGATTGACATATGAGTTGAGATTTATGGCTTATTGTTACTTACGTCGTCAAGTCACTCCGACTTTTAAGTTTTTGTCTCAATTGATTCAACTTTGTGCATTATTATTGTCTTTTATCTCTTTCGGCCTTACATTTACTACACGAATCATTAAGGTTCTACTCCCTCTGTTCGATCATAAGTTTATACTATAACTGGTTTTTATATTAATGTGTAGATTTGAGGCTTTTTAGACCTTATCACGAACCCAAGTAGAAGCAAAAACTTGCTTTTAATAGGTTATCAAAATATTAGACATAATTTAGAATTTGTACACTGATTTTGAAATTGTTTTGGTAATCTGATTATACTTCCAAATATTACAATTTTAAAGACAAAATCTTTTATTCTCTTCAATGTATAATTATCTAAAATATTAAGCTTTTCCCTCGTGGAAAACTTTGTCGGTACCCTAAAAACCGAGGTGCCTATTTTTTCGGAAAAGCAAAGGTTCACATTTAAGGTTTTTACTAGTGATGACAATCTCACCCGCATCCGATGAGTTTCTGAAAATCCATCCCATTAACGGATGAAAACCAATTAACAAGCGGGTGAAACTCTGATGCAGCGGTGATGTGGCGGTTTAGTTAAGGGTGAGGAACGCAGGACCACCACCCGCCCTCATCACCTATTATATTATTAATAATTTTTCATAATTTTTCTATTGTATACTATTAGACCAATGTATTTTTAATATAAATATTTTTTATACATATACAATATATAACATTACATTAAAATGTCATTAACTTTAGAATTCCTAATCTTTTGTAGTCTTATTTGCTTTAAACCTTGTCGGTATTGTTGACTTCCAAAGTTTTATGACATTTAGGGTATATATACAATGTAAAATTCTTCAGTTTGTAAATCGAAATAAAAAATTTACTGTATTCTTCATAAAAAATTTCTCCTTTACCATAGAGAGGCTCAATTTTGAAATTTTGATGGGAGTTGAAGAGAAAATTTTGAAATACCACATCGTTAAATGATTTTGATTTTGTTAGTTTTTTATTATTTAATATTTTGGAACTACAAAAGAGATTTCAGACTTATATTTTCGTTCAGATCATGTTAGGGGTAAATGATTTTACCGAATTGAATCATATATTTAATTTTTGCTTGCACAATCTTACTTTTTAAAAACTTTGGTTCAACAATAGCTTACAAAAAAGTTTAAATTTCAAAAAAAATCCGATTTATCGGTCCATGTGAGGGATACAAGTGCCAAAAGCTATGATAAGGGTGCAAATTTAGGTGATGGGTAGGGTGATTAAAGTGATATATCTACTCATCACCCGAACCATTATCGTACTTAGTCGTCGTTACTCCTACGTCACTTAGATTTCACATATATAAAATAACATGTTAGAGATGTATCGATGATCTAACACCAACATCCAGCCCAATAACTAATCACAACAATTCTTGCATGATTTTTGAAAATGAAAGTTTAGCATCATACTCGGAGGTCTAACCAAAGAGGACAAATTGTTGCATGATTTCCGACTCCAAATTTTGTTTAATGGTGTCCTTCGTACGTGGTGTAGTTGATCACTCTAAACTGAAGCTCCTTTATGTGATGATCTCAAATATGTTCTCTAATGGTGGCCATTAATGGCCTCATTGGATACTAATAGATTTCACATTGTAAACAGAGTAAAATAGAGGGCACCCTATGTAATTATTATAAATACGTTTGTTATTAATACAACTCATCTGTCGATGGAAACCCTAAGGGGAATATTATTCACAATCTCACATGGTATCAGACTACTACGTTCTCTAAACCCTTTTTCCGCTTCCTCTCCACCGACGGCCGTCCGTTGAGGTTCTTCCCTCGCCTCCGGCTTCACCGTCTACTCTCTCGTCCAGCCATCTCGAGTTCCTCGATGGCTTCCGACAAGAAACCCTCCTTTCACTCCGCTCTCGGAATCTCGAACATCAAGAACAACATCGCTCTTGGGTTACTCTATTTCGCGTTACTGCGAAGGCCCATAATATTCTAGATCACATTGATGAAGCAGCTCCAAGACCTACGGACATCGACAACTCCTTATGGCTTCAAGTTGATGCAACTGTTCTCCAATGGATTTACAGTACAGTCTCTCGCGACATTCTTCTTCAAATTCTAGATTCTGATGACACTGCGCTCCAGGCATGGAATCGAGTTAAGGATTTTTTCAGGACAATAAGAATACTCGTGTAGTATATCTTGAACACGAGTTTTCCAATTGTAAGTTATCCGGCTTCTCTTCCGTTAATGCTTTTTGTCAGCACCTAAAATCATTGGCCGATCAACTCAAGGGTGTCGGATCTCCGGTTACGGCCACTCGACTAGTTCTTCAATTGATATCCGGTTTGGCGGCAGAATACAACGCAGTGGCGAGTTTTATTCAGCCAACTGATCCTCTCCCGAGTTTTGTTAAAACTCGATCTCAACTTCTTCTTGAAGAAACGAGGCTAGCAGTACAATCCGGCAATCCCGCAACAGCCCTAACTGCCGGATCTCGCTCCTCCGATGTTGCGTCTGCTGCGTCATCCATAGCAGCTTCAGCCGAACAGCCCATCAAATCCAGGGCCCATAACAAGAAAAATAGAGGCCGGACCAATGCTTCTAATCAGGCCTAGACAAGATATGTCTATAGGCCCAATTTCGGATGGGTGTTAGCTAACACTCAGGCCCAACAGTGGCCGGCCCATTATCCATTTCCTCCTCCTCCCAACAGCGGTGCGCCGTCTCCTTCAGGACAACAATGGCCGGCCCATTTCTCTGCAAGCCCACATCGTGGCCAACCCAGTCATTTCCCATCTCAGCAGGCCGGCCTCCTTGGATCTGGGCCACCACAGACACAAGCACACTACGTGCAGGAGCAACCCACAACTCTCGATCAATCTTTCGCTACAATATCGTTCAATCCAGTGGATAATTTATGGTATATGGACACAAGAGCAACATCACACATGACGAATGATCCAGGTTCTCTCTCGTTTTTTTTGTATAATGGTAAATTAAATTCGATAATTGTTGGAAATGGTATGCAAATTCCATCTACAGGTCTTGGTGATGCCGTTCTTCCCACCTCAAAACAACCTCTTCGCCTTTCCAATGTCCTTCTCACACAAAAAATTGTCAAAAACCTAGTCTATGTTAGACGTTTTACCACTGATAACCGTGCCTCTGTAAAGTTTGACCCTTTTGGTTTTTCTGTGAAGGATCTGCAAACGGGGACAATACGCATGAGGTGTAATAGTTCCGGAGACCTCTACCTAGTCACAAGTCCACCTACCGGTCCACATCATGCACTTTCCGCTGAGTCTTCGAGTATATGGCACGCCCGCTTAGGTCATCTCGGCATGCCGGTGTTTGATTTTCTTCGAAATTTATCTTTTTTTCAATGCAATAAGACAAAATTACATTCTCTTTGTCATGCTTGTTGTTAGCATGAAATATTGTGATATTTTAGGCACGTTTTCTAAGTGTATTTGATTCATATTGATAGTCATTGATTGAGCATTGATGCATTTGTGAGCTAGTTTGTCTATAATGTCGATATAGAGATCTACACAAGCTTTATGTTGATTATAGGTGATTGAGAGCTATTTCCGAACGGAATCGAGCAAGGATGAAGTTGTTGAGCAATGTCCATGGATTGAAGGCATTTTTAGGAGCAAAAGGAGTGTCAACTTGGGGAATCCAAGAGGCTAGGGAAGAATCACGTTCTTTCCCTAAACCACGCTCTAAAATACGGCCGTACCACTTTCCACGTTCTGTTCCACGGCCGTGGAACCATGGCTAGGGAAGCGTGGTTCATTCCAGCAACTTCTACGGCCGTGGAGAAGATGGTTCAAACCGTGTTGATTTCCACGCTCTAAATTATGGTCGTGGAACCTTCCACGACCGTGATCTTGGCGATCTTTTTCGCCATACTTTAAGTCACGATCTTTTAAAAGATTGGGCCGGGCCGAAAGTTTATCTTACGCTATAAAAGGACGGACGAAGGGAGATTCCGTCACCTCCGCTTAGAGATCTTGCGACCTTCGCTTACACCTCGCTTTAGGCTTACACCTCTGCTTAGACGCACTTTTGTCTACGCTTACACTTGGAATTGCCCTAATTTTGCATTTGGCGAAGATTGTGTTTGAGAGATTTGCGCGTTGCTATTGTGATTTCCGGATTGACGGAAGATCAAAGATTCGGAAGATTGTTCGCAAGGAGATTTTGCTTCTTGCTTAGGTTTGATTTAGAAGACGGATTGACATCCCGTTCTTCGTTCTTATCTAAGATTTGTGTTTGTTTGTTCTATTCCGAATCTAGTGACGATATTTGTTCTTGATTGTGACTTTGAGATTGGTTTGAAGTTTATTGAAGGTTTTCGGAAGTTTTCATCTTTCAATCTTTTAATTCTTGAATTTGATATCAATATGACTATTGTTGGCTAAAAACCCTTAACAATTCTAAGGTGAAGGGTTGATTGTTGTGGCTTAGATGATGATAGATCGATCGTAAAGAGATTGGACCCTGAGAGTTAGAGAGAATCGCCGACGAACCCTAAATTACGGTCAGTTCTTGAGTCCACGACCGTGGAACCTCAAGATCCAACCGTGATTTCCCTTAAGTTTACGAACTTGCTTTTACTTTAATCCAAAGTTAAAGATTTGCTTTAACTTAGTCTTGGCTTGCCTTTTCTAGGTGGTAGTGAAGCCTCAACAACCTCTACCTCGATCGTGAGTGTCATAACCTCAATCGGTTAAGTTAGTCTTGATCCTTGGATTATAAGTTTGGGTATTTGACATTAATTCTCATCTTTAGAACCTTCCTATACTGAAGCCTCAACAACCTTTATAGAGAGTGCCTTGTAGGTGAGTCATATAAGGTTTTTGGAACTTCACCTTACGATTACCTTACATTAACATACCTTTGCATATCTTAACTCTGTCCTTATATCATTAGTATATCTTGAATCGATAGCCACAGCTGGATACTTGGATCTTTAGGATTGTTGTTTTCCCAATATTCGAAAAGCTTCTTATAATTACTTGCTTGATAACTTGCAACTGAATTTGTTCCCCCCAAATCCCTGTGTTCGATACTCTGGAATTCTTGCTTAACTATATCGATCCGTACACTGCGGGTTCGCTTGCTTGATTCTAGTTTTATAAATTTAAAGCTTATTTGCACGCACGCTAAGTGGCGAACACTTGTCAATTAGGAAAACATCATAAATTATCTTTTGATCGTTCACATACTAGTTCCATTGCACCTTTTGATATTATTCATAGTGATCTTTGGACCTCCCCGATTCAAAGTAAGGAAGGTTACAAATATTACTTGTTATTTCTTGATGATTTTTCCCATTTCTTATGGATTTATCCCATTAAATTCAAATCACAAGTCTTTTAATTATTTGTGCAACTTCATCAACTAGTAAAAACACAATTTCAAGCCAATATCAAGAGTTTTCAATGTGACATGGGACGTGAATTTAACAACTCCGAGTTCCACAATTTTTTTTGCACTCATGGCATTATTTTTCGCTTCTCTTGTCCTCACACTTCTCCCCAAAATGGGAAAGTCGAACGGGTCATTCGAACGATCAATAACATGATGCGTTCTCTCCTCTTTCATGCTTCTATTCCCGTCTCTTTTTGGCCTTTTGCTTTGGAGACATCTTGCTATTTGTTGAACATTCTTCCTTCAACCACCATTCAAAATAGGTCTCTCTCTCAAGTGTTGTATCTTACAACACCGTCTTTTAGTCATCTCCGCGTCTTCGGGTGTCTTTGTTATCCTAATCAAAGCGCCACCGTGTCTCACAAGCTCCAACCTCGATCTTCTCCATGTGTTTTCCTTGGTTACCCACCACACCATAGAGGATATCGATGTCTAGATCTAGCAACACAAAAATTCTTTGTCTCTCGTCATGTGACTTTTGACGAATTAATTTTTCCGCTTACTAATCACCCCTCTTTCAACCCGGAACATTACAGCTCATTGTGTGATGATAGTGGATTTTCCAGCTACCATAAAGCCCAGCTAGAAAATTTGCTCCCTGTAGCAACCCAGGCCCAACCGGCCCCTCCCACTTCACCCATGACCTCCAGCCCAGTTTCTACACTCGGCCCACCTTCCTCTTGTCATGTTTCCGGCCCGTCTTCCTCCAGCAGACCATCCGACCCATCTTCTGCCCCTGATGTCATCCAACCCGGCCAGACCTCTACCCAGGCCCACCTCCGTGCCTTGCCATCCATCCAGGCCCAAATCCAGTGCCACAGGCCGACCCATCCTCCAATCCAGGCCCAGCCGTTGTCCCACATTCCTCAGCGACAACAGCAACTCCCATTGCCCAACCTTTAATTCCGGATGCTTCTGCGGCCAACCGACCCCGGACTCGGAGCTGCTCCGGTATTGTCAAGCCTAAACCAATATTCGACCTCTCCGTTCCCACTACACCATCATCCCAACTTATCTCGCCTATCCCCAAATCCCACAATTTAGCCCTCCATGACCCGAACTGGAATCATGCCATGCTCGACGAATATCGAGCCCTTATGCGAAATAAGACTTGGCTATTGGTTCCTCGTCCCCCTGATGCTAATATTGTCCGATGTATGTGGATTTTTCGCCATAAGTACAGGTCTGATGGTTCTCTTGAACGTTATAAGGCTCGTTTGGTTGTCAATGGATGCTCACAGCAAGTTGGCATTGACTGCGATGAAACTTTCAACCCAGTTATGAAACCGGCCACTATCAGGACAGTTCTCAGCCTTGCAGTTTCTCGTTCTTGGTCCATCCATCAACTAGATGTTCAAAATGCCTTCCTACATGGCCATTTGAAGGAGACGGTTTATATGTTTCAACCTCCTAGTTTTTGTTATTCTTCTAAACCTAATCATGTATGTTTACTGCAGAAGTCCCTCTATGGTCTTAAGTAGGCACCCAGAGCTTGGTTTTAACATTTTGCAGGATTTTTGCTTAAACTCGGATTCATCGGAAGCAAGAGCGATTCCTCCCTCTTCATTTACCGTCATGGATCCCACATCGCCTACCTGCTTCTTTATGTTGATGACATCATCCTTACTGCATCTTTTGATGAGTTGCGTACCAATCTGATCATCCTTATGGGTAAGGAATTTGACCTTAAGGATCTCGGAGAGTTATCTTACTTCTTGGGCATTTCCATTCGTCGGAGTTCTTTGGGCTTATTCTTATCACATGATAAGTATGCCAACATGACAAATTGCAAACCTTCTGCTACACCTGCTGAGACCTCTGTAAAACTCAATGTTTCTTCTGGTCCCGCTGTCAGTGACCCTACATTGTACAGAAGTCTAGCTGGGGCGCTTCAATATCTGACTTTCACACGTCCCGACATCAGTTATGCAGTACAACAAGTTTTCCTTTTCATGCACGATCCCAGAGAAGCTCACTTTGCTGCCTTTAAGCGCATCATTCACTACATTTCGGGCACCTCATCATTAGATATCACCATTTCTCCTTCTCCGAAGTCAGATCTTATTGTTTATACAGATGCCGACTGGGCTGAATGTCCTGATACTCGCCGCTCTACCTCCGGTTATTGTGTCTTCTTCAATGACACTTTAATCTCATGGTCTGCCAAACGCCCATCTGTGATGTCCTGCTCTAGCGGCGAGGCAGAATATAGAGGGGTTGCCAATGTTGTGTCGGAGTGTTCCTGGCTTCGCAACTTAGTGCTTGAGCTTCATTGCCCCCTTACTAAAGCCTCTGTGGTCTACACTGATAACATCTCCACAACATACCTTGCCAGCAACCCGGTTCAACACCAACGAACCAAGCATATCGAGATTGACATTCACTTCGTCAGAGATAAGGTTGCCCGCGGTCATGTCCGTGTTCTCCACATCCCATCGGCCTTTCACTATGCAGACATTTTTACAAAGGGTCTCCCTAGACAATTGTTTCTAGACTTTAGATCCAGTCTTATTGTAATACCTCCTCCAGTTTCGACTGCGGAGGTATGATAGAATTCATATTGTAAATAGAGTAAAATAGAGAGCACCCTATGTAATTATTGTAAATACGTTTATTATTAATACAACTCATCTGTCGATGGTAACCCTAAGGGGAATATTATTTATAATCTCACAGATACATCTAATGATTCTCTTTGAATAGGTCAAATTGACATGCACACATATTCCTCATATAACACTTAAGGCATTTCTGACTTGTTCATATCAACCAAACTAAGGATTTAAAGTAATTTATTAAATGTAAGTGCATGAAATATAATCTTTATTCCGTATAGAGGGAGATCATTCATGAGATTGTAGGTTTGGTCCACATTTAAGTTACACCAAGACAGAGAAACAACAAGGAAAGAAGTGAGGATGAAACCAAAAGGAAGACTATACAGACATCACAAGCTCTGACATCATTCTGTCCAACCACACACCACACTCACCTGCATGCTGTAAGGGCCCTCTCGATGAGTCGCTTTTGCCCAGTTTGGGTCCTCTTCATGCACTTTATGCCATCAAATAATGCCTCTAATTTTATCATTTAATTTCAACCAACCTCGTCTTTCATACTAAAATTGTGTAATAATTAGGTGATTAAAAATATAGCCTGTAAAACAAAAACACGAAACAAAAATAAAAGACAAATCGAAATGGACTCAGTCAAGAAAAACAAGTAATGGGATCGAGTAGATTTAATATAATATATGATTTTTTTAAAGTAAAAGATAGAATGTCAACTCGATCGAAGGTCTCCATTGACTCGACTAGTAGCAAGGGAGAGTTATGGGGATTTTATACATGAACTAAAATCATATAATGCATGTAATCAACAATAGTTGATGTATGAAAATATGCGTATTATATATAGAATCACGTGAATGCATAATCAATCACAATTTATAACAATCCTACACAACTCGCAATTTGTAGGATATAAAAGTATAATTTCATGTACCTTTCGTATCTTACAAACAATACTTTGAAGAACACAAAGAACCAAATAGTATACATGCTTAACACTCGTATCTTATAATAGACAAACACTAAACTACTATATACAACATATATACTATGACATATTATTAAGGATATAAGATCATCATAAACATATAAAATTGGGCTCTCTAAACCCTATAATAGAAAATTTTAACAAGACATGACTTATATAAATTCTCTTTTATTAATCAATAACAAAAAAGTGGTGATTGAGCCAACCTAGCGTATAAATCAAGTTGATTGATGGATAAGTTAACGGCTACAAAAGCTTGCCAATGAAATTATGAATCAAAGTTGGATAAGAAACCTAATGGTCAACCTACAGTACATATCGAGTATGTTTAAATTATTAATACTAAAAGAAGATTATAAATCAGACAGTAACTTTACTCTATGAAGCCCAAAATATATTATAGGGTCCGTTTCAATTGTCAATTGAGCCAAAAGGGAAGAAGAACCTGAAAACAATTTTATTGATAGTTTGACCGGATTATACACTCTTCAATGCTAGTACCTCATATGATTCCTCAACTTCTAATCTCCAAAACAATCCACTAAACTTCTCTTCTCTTCACTTTACAACACTTCTCAACACTCCTCCAACATCCCCGACTTGGTGCAATCCGTGCTCCTTTGTGCCTTTTGTGTGTATACGACCGAAATATGAATTTTGAAAGAGTTAATCAACTACAACCAAATCTTAGGAGTATATGTAGAATAATCAACTACAAAATATATACTTTACTTTATTGTCTACGACCATGAATAGATAAAACAAATAATATATTTTTCTATCTAAACAAAGATTATAAGACACACTATCGCTATATTGAGATATCTTTCTAAGATACACTTCACGAAGATAGATAAAGGTCGTCTAGCAAATCTTTTATAAACGTATAAAATATGTTTCCAAATATAGAAGATATCATATCCACTATTGCAATATCTTCCACTTAGTGCAACATCTTGCCTCGGTGCACCACGGATAATGTCTCGTATAACTCGACGTCGTTGTTTACTTGTTCAACATGTTCAGGTTAGTACGACACTCAGGTAGTGACCCACCACCACAGCCCCCCCCCCCCGGCCCCCGCACGCCCCCGGCCGCCCCCCGCCCCCTCGAATCACCCATTATCTTCGGATCAAGGATTTTCTGAAGGATTTCTGGAGTTTTTAAAGGAAGAGTGGAAGGATTGAAGTTCAAGGAAGGAAGGAATCAAGTTGAAGTTGGCTTTTGAAGGAGTTTGTAAGATTTTTCTAGATTTCTTTTGGTTTGTTGTCTTTGCTGAGTTGTGATTGAGGAACACTTGTTTGTTGATTGTTTGATTCAGTTATTGAGACCTTTTTCTTAAGGCTTTCTTGTTCGAATATTGATTCCTTTCCTATTAATTTGATCATTGTTATCATGATGATTGTTGGCTAATGCGATTCCAGGGTGATTGGCTGAAAGTTGTGGGTAAGACGATGTAAAATGATCTTAATCCCAACAGGACCTTAAAAGCTCGAGTCTTTACCTTAACCGTAGAACACCTCGGTCAGTCATTGAACATCTCGGCCGGGATGGAATGTAACTGAGGTAGGTGAACCTTTCCTGAATCCTATCTGAGATAAGAGTTTAAGTTTGCCAAATCCTATACTTATTATACCTTTCCTGGTTCAATGCAAGCCTAGGATGAGACTTACCCGGTGATTTCTTTGTTTGTCTACCCAAGATCAGAGTGTAGGTAATAAAAGTTTATCCTTTATTGGGGTTTGAGTGTTCCTTCATCCCATATTTGAGATTTGCCTGAGACTTACCCGGTAAAGGTTAGTTCTATCCCCTTGGGTGGTGTGTTGGTTTGATATTATAGTTCCTTTCCTTAGTACCTTGAGACTTACCCTGGAATAGGAGCTTTGGTTTAGGATAGTGAGTAGTGAGACTTACCCGGTGATCTATTCCCAGCTTAGAAACACCTTCCCTTTGCAAATCTTAGCTTTGTCCGCGTTATCCTTTGAGATCTTGAGTCGGAACCACAACTAGATGCTTTAATCCCTAGAATCCGCATTCCCTTTATCTGATTTTATATCATCTTTGATTGCTTTAATTTGTAGTCATTTGCATATTAGACAACCTGATTTCTGTGCTTCGTTTCACCATAGTCCCTGTGTTCGACCCTTGGAATTCTTGCTTTTATTACAATTGATCCGTACACTGCGGGTTCGCATATTGTTCAAGCATACTTCTTGGGTTATAAATTTTAAAGCTTGCACACACCTTTTGGAGCGAACAAGTTTTTGGCGCCGTTGCTAGGGACTTGGTCTGGACCAAGCCGGTTTCGGTAGTCTTTCGGGGATATTGCCCTTGTTGCTTTTGACTACTCTACTTGAGTGTTTTCACATGATCTTTTCTTAGGTTTATGCGAAGAACTCTTGCTGGGAAGGAAATCGTTCCCTACGATCCCGAACCAGAAAAGACCTACAAGAGAAGATTGAAAGAAGCTAAGATGACCAATCAAGACGATCGCGATCTTGAGGCCGAATTGAAGTAGGCATTGGAACAGCTACGCCTCAATAGAGAAGAGCTTCAGCGAGAAAGAGAAGAGACTCATGCAAGAATAGAAGGAATTGAAGCAGATATGGCCGCTCTAAGGGCCCAGTTTCTGCCTCGACCGATATCAGATCCTTGACCGATGCAAGACCCAGTTCATGTTGCCCCGGCCGAGGTACACTTACCACCTCGGATGCCTATCCGAGATGTTCTATTTGCTGGAGTTCCACAAACCCTAGGACAGAGGATGGACCCCAATCAACAAGTTTGGCGTCCAGGAGTCAACCTAGGTGATCCAGCTGAGCATGATTATGAACTTCGACCGCAAGTTCTAACCATGATCTGACAATGTCAATTTGGAAGTTTGGAGAGAGAGAGTCTCCGCATCAGCATTTGCAAAACTATGAGATTCTGATGGAGACTTTGAGACCTTCAAGATTGGAGAATAACAACTACAAGTTGAGGCCTTTCTATTTCTCTTTGAAAGACAAGGCGCTTGCTTGGTATCAATATCTTCCGGCCGGAAAAATCAACACTTGGGAAGAGATGACGACGGAATTTCTAACTAAGTTCTTTCCTCCCTCTAAGACCTCTGAATTGAGGGGAAAGATCAATGCTTTTATTATGAAGGACAAGGAGAGTTTGTCCAAGTCATGGGAGAGATTCAAGGATCGTCTATTGGATTACCCACATCATGGGATCCCAAAGATCGAGTTGTTGGAAATTTATTTCAAGGTTTTGAATGGAGCTACTCAATTCAATCTCCAACTACTTTCAGTCGGCACATTCATGGACATGCAAATAGATGAAGTTTGGGATTTTATTGAAAAACAAGCTTTACGTATGGAGAAGTACTCCCATCAAGGAAATGAAAATGGAGCAAGGAGAGTTAGCTTCCAAGACACATCATCAAATGGAGCTCAACTCACCTCGCTTAGCAATGAGGTAAAGGCATTGACGGAGCTTTTAGTAGCTCAAACGAAGAAGGAGCAAGATGGAGGATATCAAGGAAGAAACAACTATCAAGGGCCACAGAACAACAATTACAACAACAATAGAAACTCCAACAACAACAATTGGAGATCTAATCAACAAAATCCCAATAACCCTTATTCTCATGCTAATAATGCTTTTAACCCCCCTCTTCTTCTTCTACTCCATTGAGAAGCCAGGATCTTGGATCGAGTTCGTCCCAGCCAGAAAAGAAGGATGCAGTGTTGGAGGCAATTCTGGTCAAGCTTAACGCTATGGAGACATCAATGAATTTATTTTCGAAGGCACAAAAAGCCTTAGAGAAACAATTCTTCAACAAGGCGAATGAAGCACCAAGAGATCCAGGGAAGCTCCCAGCAAGGACAGAGAGCAACCCTAAAGGACAGATTATGGCAATAACGATACGAAGTGGACTGAAAACTGCAGATCCAATACCTCGGTCGAGCCACGACCAGACGAACACTTCGGTCGAGGTGCCAACCGAGGTGGAGCCATAGAAAGCGAAAGATAAATATGAAGTTTATGTTCCACATCCTGCTTATAAACCACCACTTCCATTCCCTCAGTCAAGGGCGAGGGCACATCTAGACAAGCATTTTGGTAAGTTTCTAGACCTTATGAATAAACTACACATAACATACCTTTCCTTGATGCCATTCTAGGGATGCCTGCCTATGAGAAATTTCTGAAAGAGATTCTATCAAGGAAGAGGAAGCTAGAAGATTTTGGGGAAGTGAGGATGACATCTAAGTCTTCGGACCTCATTCAAATCATGAAGGAGAAGATGCCACCCAAATTGAGTGATCCCGGTTCATTTTGAATTCCCATTCGAGTTGGGGATGTAACTTATGATGCATTGTGTGATCTAGGAGCCAGCGTGAGTATCATCCCGCTGGAGCTATGTTAGAAAGTCGGACTTGGAGATTCCAAGCCGGTGAAGATGAAACTATACATGGCGGATCGCTCCATTACCCATCCCGTGGGCATTTTGGAAGACGTTCCCATCAAGTTAGGTAATTTATACTTACCTATAGACTTTATTGTACTTGACATTCCCACAGATTATCCCGTTCCTATCATTCTCGGGAGACCATTTCTAGCAACTTCGGGTTGCAATGTGGATTGTAAGAACGCCAAGTTGAAATTCAACAATGGCGGTGATCATGTGGAGTTTGCATTGCTTGCTGCAATGAAAGGAGAGCCGCGGGAAGACGACATCGTCAACATCTATGATGAAGAAGAATCAAGAGAATTGGTGAACTCTATCCTTATTAATGACCCTTTTGAAAGAGTTCTTAGTTTTAGTTTAATGGAGGAAGGTATACATGTCTCTTGTGATGCAGATATACAAAGCTTAAAAGCATTGGAAGCAGATCGAGGATCTAGGATTTAAAAACTAATCCAGGAGAAGAAAAGCAATTTAGGTTTCGGTCCCAGTTCCATTACCTCGACCGAGGCACTTCCTGGACCAAGCGAGGTGTTCTTATCTGAAGAACATCTCGGCCACCTACCTCGGACACTGACCGAGACAACAAGCGAGATGTTGTCAACTGAGGACAACAAATTCCTGATTCTTTTTCTGAGAGTCATTTATAGTTGGTGGAGCACTGGTTCGGCCAAGTTTCTGATGGTAAAGAGGCTTGGTATGCTGATATTGTCAATTACCTTGTTTGTCAGGAAATACCGCCCGGATTGACGTACGCTCAAAGGAAGAAGTTCTTCAAGGATGTACGTCACTACTATTGGAATGAACCTCTACTGTTTAAGAGAGGTCCGGATGGGATGCTTCGACGATGCATTCCGGAGGATGAAGTTGCTAGTATTATACGGCATTGCCACTCGCTTCCTTGTGGAGGACATGCTAGCGCTCACAAAACATGCGCTAAGGTATTACGTTCCAATTTCTTTTGGCCTACATTATTTTAGGATGTGCAAACGTTTGTTGTTTCTTGTGATGTATGCCAAAGAACAGGGAATTTGTCTAGAAGGAACGAGATGCCAATATTCAGGAGGTTGAGATCTTTGATGTGTGGGGAGTTAATTTCATGGGACCCTTCCCATCATCCGAAGGGAACCTCTACATTCTCCTAGCTGTTGATTACGTCTCTAGATGGGTAGAAGTTATCGCCTCCCCCACTAATGATGCCATGGTGGTTGTGAAGTTCTTCAATCGGATTATCTTTCCATGTTTTAGGACACCATGCATCATCATCAGCGATGGGGGGACACATTTCATCAACCGGAAGTTCAAGGCACTTCTATCAAAGTATGGGGTAAATCACAAGGTAGCAACCCCTTATCACCCTCAAACTAGTGGGCAGGTCGAGATCTCGAATAGAGAAATGAAAGTAATTATGGAAAAGACCGTCTCTAAGACGAGGAAGGATTGGTCCATGAAGTTGGACGATGCTCTTTGGGCTTATAGGACCGCATTCAAGACTCCCATTGGTACCACCCCTTACAATTTGGTATATGGGAAGTCTTGTCATCTACCCGTTGAGTTGGAGCACAAGGCATATTGGGCAATGTTCGCTCCAAACGGTTTGTGCAAGCTTTAAAATTTATAACCCAAGAAGTATGCTTGAACAAATATGCGAACCCGCAATGTACGGGTCAATTGTAATAAAAGCATGAATTCCAGGGGTCGATCACAGGGACTATGGTGAAACAAAGCACGGAAATTAGGTTGTCTAATATGCAAATGACTACAAATTAAAGCAATCAACGATGATATAAACTCAGATAAATGGAATGCCGATTCTAGGGATTAAAGCATCTAGTTGTGGTTCCGACTCAAGATCTCAAAGGATAACGGGGACAAAGTTGAGGTTTGCAAAGGGAAGGTGTTTCTAAGGTGAGAATAGATTACCGGGTAAGTCTCACTACTCACTATCCCAAACCCAAGCTCCTATCACCAGGTAAGTCTCAAGATACTAAGGAAAGGAACTATAATCTCAAACCAACACACTACCCAAGGGAATAGAATCAACCTTTACTGGGTAAGTCTCAGGCTAACTCACAAAGATAGGATGAAGGCACACTCAAACCCCAATAAAGGATAAACCTTTATTACCTACACTCATGATCTTGGGTAAAGAAACAAAGGAATCACCGGGTAAGTCTCATCCTAGACTTGCATTGAACTAGGAAAGGTGTAATAAGGATAGGATTTGGCAAACTTAAACTCTTAACTTCAGAATAGGTTCAGGAAAGAACACCTCGTTCAGTCAGATCCCACCCCGGCCGAGATGTTCAACGACTGAGCAAGGTGTTCTAGGGTTAATGTTAAAGACTCGAGCTTTCAAGGTCATATTGGGATTAAGATCATTCTATCATCGTCTTTCCCAAAACTTTCATCCAATTACCCTAGAACCGCATAAGAAACTTATCCAACAATCATCATGATAACAATAATCAAATTTATGGAAAAGGAATCAATATTCGAACAAGAAAACCTTAAGGAAAAGGTCTCAATAACTGAATCGAATAACAAACAAAATGCGTTCCTCAAACTCCTTCAAAAGCTAACTCCATCTAAGATTCCTTCATTCCTTGAACTTCAATCCTTCAATACTTCCTTCAACTCTTCCTTTAAACCTCCAAAAAATCCCTCAATTGCTGAATGCTCCAAGCATGGTTGAACTTGTGAAAAATCCAACCCTTTATATAGGAGAATTATCTTTCAAAGATAAATTATTTTAAAAAGATAATTTCCTATAAAATATATCTCTCTGTCAAAATAAATCATCCAGAAATAATATCTTCCTTCTAGAAATCCAGCCAAAAATATAAGATATCTTCTTTCCAAAAATAAAAGATCTCAGCCAAAATTAAAGATCTCGCCGGCGACAAGGTGTTTGCCTCGATCGGGACGCTCCTCAAGATCTCCTCGGTCAAGGTGGCACTGTTGCTGACCGAGGTGATTCTCAACTGAATGTGAAATCTCTCGAATCTGGCCCAAAGTAAATCTTCTTAATCATTTTCATGCTTCTTGAGATCTTCTTTAAGCTCCAGAATGTAGCTCCAATGACTCCATAGCTTCCTTAGCTCCATTACAGCCCAAACGTGCCATTTTACCTACGATTACAACGAAACTAGGTGTAGACCTCGGATCCCGCAAAGGTAGACAAAACAACAATATAATTGCAGAATATACATCCATACATGCAGATCTATGAAGATAAAACGTCTAAACTAGCCCCAAAATATAGACTATACTACATGCTATCAAAATACCCTATACTTGTCCCTTTCTTGTCACCAAGCAAGTTCCAAATCTTAGATACAAGATAGAATGGATTATAAGTCAGAAAAGATCAATGAAAAGTATTTCAAAAAATTTTTGGAGGTGTGCTCCACTCATAGATCACTCTAAGAGAATGCTTCATGGCAAATAAAATCAAGACATGATCAAAACATTTTATGAATATAGGAAAGCTGTTCATCTTTGCATAAAATCATAGAATGCCTAATAAATCATATTTATCGAAATCAATCATGTATAATCCAGTTTAGACCACCAAGTCAATCAACAAGCTCGGGTCTCAAGGGCTTCCAAAAGAGGTCAAGAAACGTGTCAAGGTGGGATGTATATACGGAATGTGGTGCTAGAATCCGGGAAAAGGATCTTAATTCACTTTCTTTAAATCTCAACATCTTCCACCAATAAGCTTTGTTTATTTTTACTTTACTTTTTGGGATGCAAGGACAGAGGTGCACAATAACAGAAGCCTAGGAAATCAACAATCATCAATTTCTCGAGATGCCTCAAACTTGCACATACCATGACCCGTTAGGAATATCGCTCAATCCGACTTTGGTAAGACACAAACACCTGGCTATGTGAATGGTGCCGAGTTACTCATCATCATGATTGAATTTCCCAAACCTATTTGTTTCTTTCTAGCACTTTCAGCCAACATCTCAACTTCACTTTCACTTGCTTTTCTTTGCTTGCTTCCAAATTCCCGGATAGGTAAAGGGAGGAAAATATGTATATGAGGGGCTAAACATGATCAAGAAGAAGAAGAGAAGAGAATGAATTGCCTTAATTATCCCAGGAAGAATGTGATAGAACTCATCATGTGGTGTCAACCTTCAAATTCAACATAATTTTGATAAAAAGAAAGTATTAAACATGCTAAAACTTCAAACAAAGCATTTTGCAACTTAAACATATCATAAAACCTTCCGAGCATATAAAAATTTCAAAACCAATCTGCAAACAGAATCATCACTGAGGTCATATCTAGAGAAGAAGCACAAAATCGTTTCGAAAAACTCTTAGTTAAGAATCCACCTCGGTCAAGGTGTTCTGATGTCATCCGAGGTGTCTACCTCGTCCAATCAAGAACATCCCGGTCGAGGTCATAAATTTTTTTTTTCAAACTAGTTTTCGACGTTTTTCTCAAACAAAAACCTGTATGTATGCATGAAATTGCACATAAACACATAAATCTAAGTAAAGCAGAATAAGATCATAAATATCCGATAGAGTCATACAAGCATACACACATAATGTCAAATAATACATCCAAATACCCCATACTTGGGATACATTGTCCCAATGGGTCAAAATAGAAGTCTAAAGAACATAATACTCACCGGACCTAGCTTAACTGCATAATAAATAAATAAAGAAGATCCGTGCAACTCTAATCCTCGTCAGCTGGTGGCGGTGGTGGATGTGGATATGGAATGTAGGGGTGATGGGATGGATCAAAGGGGATACTCATGATATGCTGGTGCTGGATCTCCATCATACGTCTAGTATCGTGCTGACTCTCCAACATCTACTGCGTCCAACTCTCAATCCCTCGGTGCTGGTCCTCGAAATGCTCATGGATGTCAACTATCAGGGCAGCGTAAGCATCGACCATCTGATCTGTGAGGTCATCAATCCTCTGGTGTGCCTCCTGATCTTTGAACCTACGACGAGACCTGCGCTGAGGTGGTGGTGGTGGTGGTGCTGCCTCCTCCTCTGTCGCCTCATCATCAAGGTCGACAATTGGAACACTAGGGCCGCCGGTATCAGTACCGGTCTCCATAGCAGCTCCTCCATCAAACTCCTCCTCATCATAATCTGCAGCATATCTGGCATGCTGCATGTAAGGAAACCAAGCAGAAAACCAGTACTGTCGGTCGAAGACAGAAACCTGTGACGACCATAGGATCCCCTGTGGAGCTGTCGTCTCCCATGGCATAGCGACATACGGCGTGCTAAGACCACGAGGGACGAGAATACACCTCGTGATCATCTCTTAAAGACCAAGCGGCTTTGCAGCCGCAACCAACGTACAAGGAGATAAGTCTAGACCCATATCAGTAGCAATGTGGGTCACTAAGCCTCCACAACAAATATCTCCCTTGGACTTGCCCTTGATCCTATGCAAGTCCTCAGCTAGCATCCCTCCAAAGTCAGAAACTCCACTTGTAACCATGAAGAACATGCTCAAAAGCTCCCCCTGTCGGACCTTCGGGGGCGTCTCAGTATGTGCTAGAAGTGTCTCGGTGAATATCCTGTGAGCCAGACGGAGAGCTAAGTGGAAAATGATGCGCTCTCTGGAGTCTCCAAGTCTCCATCTATCATTGTGCTTAACTACGTGGGCAATCTCGCCCCAGAAATCTTGAGAGACGGCTCGAGAAGGAAAATCAGTCAAGGTGGGGGTAGGGAAGCCAAAAATCTCTCTGAACTGGTCCATCGGTACTATGTAGTTCCGGTTCAGCAACTGGTGCTTGATGCTGTTGCGTTCCGGGATGTGAGTGACAGAAGTCACATACTGTATAGTAGGCTATCGCTCGGATATCCATAAACTCCTCCAGCTCTGCCATCGATATCATCTTCCTCAAGTCCCCTGCCACGTGGAGGCACTCAAAGGAAGCAACATCCAAAAACCTTGGGGCGACTATGGGACGGTGACACTCATGGATCACCGGTATAGTAGGATGAGATGCAGAAGAAGGAGAGGAACTACCGGGTCTATCTCACAAAACAAGCTGGCAGTCAGATCTGCTACTCATGACCTCTGACAAATGAACACCTCGGTTGCTCTGACAACCACCTCGGCTGAGACACAACCGACCGGACCGAGGCGGAGTGCTGTTCAATCGAACTCTAAGAATTTCTAGTTATTTTCCCCCAAATCACTACCAAACGCTTCCTACGGGTGCTTATGTCCTTTTAAGCAATAATGAGTGGCAACCAGAGCCAAATCTGTCCTAAATCAGTGAAAGAAAGAAGAGTTAGGGTTTTTGAACAAAATACCTAGATTCTACAGATTCAGAGCGTTTTTCTCGCTATTTGATGCTTGAAAACCGATCCTCTTGCTTTCTCCGGTCAAATCGAACCAAAAATCGTGGAAAACGAGCAGGAAACGAGGAAACGAGGCTAGGGAACCGCCACGGTTGAGGCTCGATGTAGGAGGAAAAGTGAGGAGAGAGAAAAACCGTCTCGCCTTTTATACCCCTCGCTGAATTTGATTTCACCTTGGTCAAGGTGGTCCCGACCGGACCGATGTATCTGACTGGATGTCAGACCTAGTCGCCTCGGTTGCCCCAAGAACACCTCGGTCGATGTACTGTGACAGCAACCGAGATGTGTCTCAGCCAAACTTTGTCTGCTTAATTTCTCAAACTTCTGTCCTTTCAGTGTAGCTCCTGAGCTGTAATCCTTCCTTAGAAAGTACATGGTTTCTGTCTAGAGGACGCCAAAAGCAAAGCAAAACAAACTATCTAAAACTAAGGTAGGAAAAGGGAAAAGAAAGCAATACCTTGGGTTGCCTCCCAAGAAGCGCTTGATGTAAGGTCGCTAGTTGGACTGTACATCATCCCTAGACGTGTTGGAAGGTGTCCTCATCCCATACTTCTCCTTCATCATGGGGTGAGATAAAGAAGTCTATCAAACGTTCCAGCAAATTGCAAGTGCTCTTCGGGAAATGAATCATCTTTGGGTAGGTAGTCCTTCTCGAGCGAGGAGGGAGGTAGCCGGCTGAGGTGATCCACAACAGAATTCTCGGATCCCTTCTTATCGCGAATCTCAAGGTCAAACTCTTGAAGCAAGAGAATCCAACGAATAAGACCCGGCTTCGCATCCTTCTTAGCAAACAAGTAACGAATAGATGTATGGTCAGTGTAAACAATAACTTTCGCTCCCACTAAGTAATAGCGAAACTTCTCAAAAGCATACATAACCGCCAAAAGCTCCTTTTCGGTGGTGGCGTTGTTCAGTTGAGCTTCATCTAGCGTCTTGCTAGCATAGTAAATGGCGTTGGTCCGGCCATCCTTCTTTTGTCCAAGTTCCGCTCCTACGACCACATCACTCGCATCTCACATGATCTCAAAGGGCAAAGTCCAATCGGGAGGTTGAATGATAGTAGCGGTGATCAACACTTCCTTTATCTTGTAAAACGCATCAAGGCATTCCTGCGAAAACTCAAAAACAACATCCTTATTCAAGAGATTAGTGAGTGGTTTAGAAATCTTTGAGAAATTCTTGATGAACCTCCTGTAGAAACCTGCATACCCGAGAAAACTCCGCACACCCTTAATAGAACAAGGGGGAGGAAGTTTCTCAATAGTCTCGATATTAGTTCGATCGACCTCAATACCTCGGTTTGAAACGAGTTGTCCTAGCACAATTCCATTACTAACCGTAGAGTGAAACTTCTCCCAATTCAAAACAAAATTAGTGTCTTCACAACGTTGCAGTACTAGAGAATGGTTAGTCAAACAATTATCAAAAGAGGAACCATATACCGAAAAGTCATCCATGAATACCTCCATGATCTCCTCAATGTACTCGGAGAAGATAGCCATCATACAACGTTGGAAGGTAGCGGGTGAATTACACAATCCCAATGACATCATCCTATATGCAAATGTCCCCCATGGACAAGTGAAAGTGGTCTTCTCTTGATCATCCGAATGGATAGGAATCTGAAAGAAGCCACTATAACCGTTTAGATAGAAAAAATGGGAGTGTTGAGCTAACTGTTCAAGCATTTAATCGATAAAGGGAGCGGGAAGTGGTCCTTCCGAGTTACCATGTTCAGCTTCCTATAATCAATGCACATCCTCCAACCCGTAACGGTCCTAGTTGGAATCAACTCGTTGTTCTTATTCGTCACAACGGTCATCCCTCCTTCTTCGGAACTACATGCACCGGGCTCACCCACTTGCTATCTGATATGGGAAATATGATACCTGCATCTAACAACTTAAGAATCTCCTTCTTCACAACCTCTTTCATGATCGGATTTAACCGTCTTTGAGGTTCCCGTGAAGTCTTATGATCATCTTCCATTAATATCTTATGCATGCGAAAAGAAGGCTTAATACCAACAAGATCATCAATAGTATAACCTAAAGCCTTTCGATGTTTCCTCAGTACATGCATCAGTTTAGACAATTCAGTTTTAGAAAGGGAAGCACCAACGATAACGGGATAAGTGGATTCTGGACCAAGATAAGCATACCTCAAGTGACTAGGAAGTGGTTTAAGCTCCACGATTGGGGGTGCTTTCTGAGCTGGATCCGTGCTTCCTCCTTCCAGTGGAGATGACTTAGATCGAAGAACTGGACTTTTAGAAGTCTCAGTTGATATCATCTCGCTAATGACCTCGGTCGAGGTCCAGGGTGGGTGACCGAGATTTTCTTCAAATAAGAACACCTCGCTTGGTCCAGAAAGTGCCTCGGTTGAGGTACTGGAACTGGGACCGATACCTAAATTGCTCTTCTTCCCTTGAATTAGTCTCTCAATCTTAGCTCCTAGATCTACTTCCAATGCCTCTAAGCTCCGTATATCTGCATCACAAGAAACATCTATACCTTCCTCCATTAAACTAAAACTAAGAACTCTTTCAAGAGTGTCATTAATAAGGATAGATCTCACTAATTCTCTTGATTCTTCTTCATCATAGATGTTGAAGATGTCATCCTCCAGCGGCTCTCCTCTCATTGCAGCAAGCAATACAAACTCCACTTGATCTCTACCAATGTTGAATTTCAACTTGGCGTTCTTACAATCCACATTGCATCCCGAAGTTGCTAGAAATGGTCTTCCGAGAATGATAGAAACGGGATAATCTGCGGGTATGTCAAGTACAACAAAATCTATAGGTAAATATAAATTACCTAACTTGACGGGAAAATCTTCCAAGATGCCCACGGGATGGGTAATGGAGCGATCCTCCATTTATAGCCTTATCTTCACCGGCTTGGGCTCTCCAAGTCCGATTCTCTCACATAGCTCTAGCGGGATGATACTCACACTGGGTCCTAGATCACACAACGCCTCATAAGTTACATCCCAAACTTGAATGGGAATGCAAAATGAACCGGGATCTCTCAATTTGGGAGGCATATTCTCCTTGTGATTTGAATGAGCTCCGAGGACATAGATGTCATCCTCACTTCTCCAAAGTCTTCCAGTTTCCTCTTCCTTGATAGAATCTCTTTCAGAAACTTCCCATGGGCGGGCATCCCTAGAATGGCATCAAGGAAAGGGATGTTAATGTGTAGTTTATTCATTAGGTCTAGAAACTTACCAAAACGCTTGTCTAAGTGTGCCCTGGCCCTTGACTAAGGGAATGGAAGTGGTGATTTATAAGTAGGAGGTGGAACATAAACTTCAGATTTATCCTTCGCTTTCTGGGGCTCCACCTCGGTTGGCATCTCGACCGAAATGTTCTTCGTCTGATCTTGGACCGAGGCGTTCTTCGTATGTTCTGGCACCGACCGAGGTACTGGATCTGCAGTTTTTAGTCCACTTCTTGTCGTTATTGCCATAATCTATCCCTTAGAGTTGCTCTCTGTCCTTGTTGGGAGCTTCCTTGGATCTCTTGGCAATTCATTCGCCTTGTTAAAGAATTGTTGCTCTAAGGCTTTTTGTGCCTTCGAAAATGAATTCATTGATCTCTCCATAGCGTTGAGCTTAATCAAAATTGCCTCCAGCACTGTATCTTTCTTTTCTGGCTGGAACGAACTCGATCCAAACTCCTGACTTCTCAATGGAGTAGAAGAAGAAGAAGGGGGGTTAAGAGCATTTTGAGCATGAGAATAAGGATTACCGGGATTTTGTTGATTAGATCTCCAATTGTTGCTGTTGGAGTTTCTATTGTTGTTGTAATTGTTGTTCCGTGGCCCTTGATAGTTGTTTCTTCCTTGATATCCGCCATCTTGCTCCTTCTTCGTTTGAGCTACTAAAACCTCCTTCAATGCCTTTACCTCATTGCTAAGCGAGGTGATTTGAGCTCCATTTGATGATGTTTCCTAGAAGCTAACTCTCCTTGCTCCATTCTCGGTTCCTAGATGGGAGTACTTCTCCATATGTAAAGCTTGTTTTTCAATGAACTCCCAAGCTTCGTCTATCGGCATATCCATGAATGTTCCGGCTGAAAGTAGTTGGAGATTGAATTGAGTAGCTCCATCCAATCCCTTGAAGTATATCTCCAGCAACTCGATCTTTGGAATCCTATGATGTGGGCAATCCAATAGAAAATCCTTGAATCTCTCCCATGACTTGGACAAACTCTCCTTGTCCTTCATGATAAAAGCATTGATCTTTCCCCTCATTTCAGCGGTCTTAGAGGGAGGAAAGAACTTTGTTAGAAACTCCGTCATCATCTCTTCCCAAGTGTCGATCTTTCCGGGCGGAAGAGATTGATAGCAAGCAAGCGTCTTGTCCTTTAAAGAGAAATAGAAAGGCCTTAAGTTGTAGTTGTTGTTCTCCAGTCTTGAAGGTCTCAAGGTCTCCATCAGAATCTCATAGTTTTGCAAATGCTGATGCGAAGACTCTCTCTCCAAACCTCCAAATTTACATTGTTGGATCATGGATAGAACTTGCGGTCGAAGTTCGTAATCATGCTCAGATGGATCACCTAGGCTGACTCCTGGACGCCTCACTTGCTGATTGGGGTCCATCCTCTGTCCTATGGTTTGTGGAACTCTAGCAAAAAGATCATCTCAGATAGGCATCCGAGGTGGTAGGTGCACATCGGCCGGGGCAACTGGGACTGGGTCTTGCCTCGGTCGAGGCAGAAACTGGGCCCTCAAAGCGGCCATATCTGCTTCAATTCCTTTAGTTCTTGCGCGAGTCTCTTCTCTCTCACGCTGCAGTTCTTCTCTATTGAGGCGTAGTTGTTCCAGCACCTCCTCCAATTCGGCCTCAAGATCGTGATCGTCTGGATTGACCATCTTAGCTTCTCTTAATCGTCGCTTGTATGTCTTTTCTAGTTCGGGATCGTAAGGAACAATTTCCTTTCCAACAAGGGTTCTTCGCATAAACCTAAGAAAAGATCTTGCGAAAACACTCAAGTAGAGTAGTTAATAACAACAAGGGCAATAGCCCCGAAAGACAACCGAAACCGGCTTGGTCTAGACCAAGTCCCCGGCAACGGCGCCAAAAGCTTGTTCACTCCAAACGGTGTGTGCAAGCTTTAAAATTTATAACCCAAGAAGTATTCTTGAACAAATATGTGAACCCGCAGTGTACGGGTCAATTGTAATAAAAGCAAGAATTCAAGGGGTCGATCACAAGGACTTAGGTGAAACAAAGCACAAAATCTGTTTGTCAAATATTGCAATTAACTAAAAGCATTTAAAGCATTTAGAGATGATATAAAGTCAAGTAAGGGGAAATTCGGATTCCAGGGATTAAAGCATCTAGTTGTGGTTCCGACTCAAGATCTCAAAGGATAACGCGGACAAAGCTGAGGTTTGCAAAGGGAAGGTGTTTTTAAGGTGGGAATAGATTACCGGGTAAGTCTCACTACTCACTATCCCAAACCCAAGCTCCTATCACCGGGTAAGTCTCAAGGTACTAAGGAAAGGAACTATAATCTCAAACCAACACACCACCCAAGGGAATAGAATCAACCTTTACCGGGTAAGTCTCAGGCTAACTCACAAAGATGGGATGAAGGCACACTCAAACCCCAATAAAGGATAAACCTTTATTACCTACACTCATGATCTTGGGTAAACAAAGGAATCACCGGGTAAGTCTCATCCTAGGCTTGCATTGAACCAAGAAAGGTGTAATAAGGATAGGATTTGGAAAACTTAAACTCTTAACTTTAGAATAGGTTCAGGAAAGAACACCTCGTTCAGTCAGATCCCGCCCCGGCCGAGATGTTCAACGACTGAGCAAGGTGTTCTAGGGTTAAGGTTAAAGACTCGAGCTTTCAAGGTCCTGCTGGGATTAAGATCATTCAATCATTGTCTTTCCCACAACTTTCAGCCAATCACACTAGAATCGCATAAGAAACTTAGCCAACAATCATCATGATAACAATAATCAAATTTATGGAAAAGGAATCAATATTCGAACAAGAAAACCTTTAGGAAAAGGTCTTCATAACTGAATCAAATAACAAGCAAACTGCGTTCCTCAAATCACAAATCAACAAAGACAATAAAACCAAAAGACAATCTAAGAAAGTCTTACAAAATCCTTTAAAAGCTAAATCCAACTATGATTCCTTCCTTCCTTGAACTTCAATCCTTCAATACTTTCTTCAACTCTTCCTTCAAACCTCCAGAAATTCCCTCAATTGCTGGATGCTCCAAGCGTGGTTGAACTTGTGGAAAATCCAACCCTTTATATAGGCGAATTAACTTCCAAAGATAAAATATCTTAAAAAGATAATTTCCTATAAAATATATCTCTCTCTCAAAATAAATCATCCAGAAATAATATCTTCCTTCCAGAAATCCAGACAAAAATATAAGATATCTTCTTTCCAAAAATAAAAGATCTCAGCCAAAAATAAAGATCTCGTCGGCGACAAGGTGTTCGCCTTGGTCGGGACACTCCTCAAGATCACCTCGGTCGAGGTGGCACTGTAGCTGACCGAGGTGATTCTCAACTAAATGTGAAATCTCTCGAATCTGGTCCAAAGTAAATCTTCTTAATCATTTCCATGCTTCATGAGATCTTCCTTAAGCTCTAGAATGTAGCTCCAATGACTCCATAACTTCCTTAGCTCCATTTCAGTCCAAAACGTGTCATTTTACCTACGATTACAACAAAACTAGGTGTAGACCTCGATTCCCGCAAAGATAGACAAAACAACAATATAATCGCAGAATTTACATCCATACATGCAAATCTATGAAGATAAAACGTCTAAACTAGCCCCAAAATATAGACTATAATATATGCTATCAGACAATCAAGTGGTTGAATTTCGATATCAAGGAAGCCGGAGAGAAGAGACTATTAGACATCAATGAGCTGGAGGAGTTGCGCTTAAACGCTTATGAGAATGCCAAGATCTACAAAGAAAGAACGAAGATGTGGCATGACAAGCATATCATTCCAAAGGAATTCAAAGAAGGAGATCTAGTTCTACTCTTCAACTCCCGCCTCCGCCTTTTTCCAAGTAAGTTAAAATCTAGATGGACAAGACCTTACGTTGTGAAAAATGTTTTTCCCTATGGTGCAGTTGAGATTTGGGGTGAAACAAGCGGAAGCTTTAAGGTCAACGGTCATAGGCTGAAGAAGTACCGACCGGAAGTCCAAGCTGAGGAGATTGCACCGTTATACCTAGTTTGAGGATGATGTACGGTCCAACTTGCGACCTTAACTCAAGCGCTTCTTGGGAGGCAAGCCAAGGTATTTCTTTCTTTTCCCTTTTTCTAGCTTAGTTTTAGATAGTTTGCTTTGTTTTGTTTTTGGCGTCCTCTAGACAAAAACTAGGTACTTTCTAAGGAAGGATTACAGCTCAGGATCTACACTAGAAGGATAGAAGTTCGAGAAATTGAGAAGACGAAGCTTGATTGAGACACATCTCGGTTGCTGTCATAGCACCTCGACCGAGATGTCTTTGGGGAAACCGAGGCGACTAGGTCTGACATCCAGTCAGACACCTCGGTCTGGTCTGGACCACCTCGACCGACGTGAAATCAAAATCAGAGAGGGGTAAAAAAGGCGAGACGGTTTTCTCTCTCCTCATTTTTCCCTCCCAAGCCTAACCTCGACCGCGGCGGCCTTAATCCCTCAAATCTTCAAATCTTTCTCGTTTTCCACGATTTTTGGTTCGATTACACCGGAGGAAGCAAGAGGATCGGTTTTCAAGCATCAAACAACAAGAAAAACGCTCCAATTCTGCAAAATCTGGGTATTTCGTTCAAAAACCTATCTCTTCTTCTACTGATTTAGCACAGATCTGGCTTTGGTTGCTACTATCTCTTGTTGAAAAAAGATATAAGTACCCCTTAGGAAGCATTTGGTAGTGATTTGGGGGAAAATAACTTACAATTTTGAGAGTTGCGAACGAACAACCTTTCGCCTCGGTCCAATCGGTTGTGTCTCGGCCGAGGTGTTCTTCAGGCAACCGAGGTGATGTGTTAGAGAAAACTCATGAATACCAGATCTGATCGCCAGTTGTTCTTGAGAGACAAACCTAGTAGTTCCTCTCCTTCTTCTGCATCTCAGCGTGCGATTCCGGTGATCCTTGAGAGACACCAGGCTGATTTTGATCGTATTTGCGAGCGTCCTATCATTGCCCCGCGTTTTCTGGACGTTGCTGCCTTCGAGTGCCTCCATGTTGCGGAGGACTTGAGGAAGATGATCTGCATGTTAGGACTGGAAGATTTCATGGAGGTACGAGCGCCGCTTATTTAGAGCCGACTATGGAGTTTGTGAGTTCTGTCACTTACGTGCCGGAGCGCAGCAATATCAAGTACCGGTTGCTGAACCGGAACTATATCGTGCCCATGAACCAGTTTAGGGAGATCTTTGGCTTCCCTACCCCCACAGTTACTGACTTTCCCTCCCGAGCTATAGCTCGAGATTTCTAGAGCCAGATAGCCCATGTGGTTGAGCACAGTGATAGGTGGAGAGGCGGAGATACCCGGGAGTGCATCATATTCCATTTGGCCTTCCGCCTTGCTCACAGGATATTTAGCGAGACTCTTCTGGCGCGTACTGAGACGCCACAAAAGGTTCGTCAGGGGGAGCTTTTGAGTAGGTTCTGTATGGTGACGGGAGGAGTTCCCGATTTTGCTGGTATGTTAGTTGAGGACTTGCATAGGATCAAGGGCAAGTCTAAGGGAGATATCTGTTGTGGAGGCTTGGTGACCCACATTGCTACTACTATGGGTTTAGATCTGTCTACATGTACACTTGTTGCGGCTGCGAAGCCGCTGGGACTTCAGGAGATGATCACGAGGCGTATTCTCGTTCCTCGTGGTCTTAGCACGCCTTATGTCGCCATGCCATGGGAGACAACGGCTCCACAGGGTATTCTATGGTCATCTCAGTTTTCAGTTTTCGACCGCCAATACTGGTCCGCTGCCTGGTTTCCTTACATGCAAGATGCTAGAGATGCTGCAGCTGATGATGAGGATGATGATGAGGGATGACCAGCCATGGAGACCGGTACTGATACCGGCGGTCCGAGTGTACCAGTTGTCGACCTTGATGACGAGGCGACAAAGGAGGATACAACACCATCACCACCACCTCAGCGCATATCCCGCAGACGCAGAGATCCCGAGGCCCAACGACGGATTGTTGAGCTGACTGAGCAAATGATTGACTCCTATGCAGCTATGACGGTAGACATGTCCCAACGATTTGATGATGAGCGTAGATACACTGATAGTTGGATGCATCAAATAGGGGAGATCCAACATTACTAGCGTCGCATGATGGAGATTCAGTTCCAGTAGATGATGGGCTATCCCTTTGATCCATCCTAGCATCCCTACATTCCACATCCACAACCGCCACCAGTTGACGAGGATTAGAGCTGCATGAATTTTCTTTCTTTATTTATTTTGTATGTCAGCTAGGTCCGGTGAGTTTTCTGTTTCCTAGACTTATATTTGACCCATTGGGACAATGTGTCCCAAGTATGGGGTATTTAGATGTATTTATGTGACCTTATGTGTATGCTTGTATGACTCTATTGGATATTATTGTCTTATTTATGCTCTATGTGTTTATCTGCCATTACAAGCATACATACAGATTTTTGTTTGAAAAACGTCAAAAACTGGATTGAAAAAAAAATTTTATGACCTCGACCGGGATGTTCATGGCCGATCGAGGTTAACACCTCGGATGACGCCATAACACCTCGACCGAGGTGGATTCTTAACTGAAAGATTTCAAAAACGTTTTGTGCTTCTTCTCTGGATATGACCTCAATGATGATTCTGTTTGCATATTGGTTTTAAAATCTTTATATGCTTGAAAGGTTTTATGATATGCTTAAGTTGTAAAATGCTTTGTTTGAAATTCTAGCATGTTTAATACTTTGTTTTTATCAAAATTATGTTGGATTTGAAGGTTGACACCACATGATGAGTTCTATCACATTCTTCCTGGGATGACTAAGGCAATTCATTCTCTTCTCTTTTTCTTCTTGACCATGCTTTAGCCCCTCATAGACATATTTGCCTCCCTTTACCTATCCAGGAATTTGGAAGCAAGTGAAGAAAAGCAAGTGAAAGTGAAGTTGAGATGTTGGCTGAAAGTGTTAGAAAGAAACAATTAGGTTTGAGGAAGTCAATCATGATGATGAGTAACTCGGCACCATTCACATAACCGGGTGTTTGTGTCTTGCCAAAGTCGGATTGAGCGATATTCCTAACGGGTCATGGTATGTGCATTAAGGGTTTGAGACATCTCGAGAAATTGATGATTACTGATCTCCTAGGCTTCGGTTATTGTGCACCTCTGTCCATGCATCCCAAAAAGTAAAGTAAAATAAGCAAAGCTTATTGGTGGAAGTTGTTGAGATTCAAAGAAAGTAAAGTAAGATCCTTTTCCCGGATTCTAGCACCACATACCCTATATACATCCCACCCTGACATGTTTCTTGACCTCTTTTGGAAGCCCTTGAGACCTCAAGCTTGTCGATTGACTTGGTGGTTTAAACTGGATTATACATGATTATTTCGATAATTATGATTTATTATGCATTCCATGATTTTATGCAAAGATGAACAACTTTCTTATATTTATAAAATGTTTTGATCATGTTTTAATTTTATTTGTCATGAAGCATTCTCTTAGAGTGATCTTTGAGTGGAGCACACCACCAAAATGTTTTGAACTATTTTTCATTGATCTTTCTGACTTATAATCCATTCTATCTTGTACTTAAGATTTGGAACTTGCTTGGGGACAAGCAAGGGACAAGAATGGGGTATTTTAAGAGCATGTATTATAGTCTATATTTTGGGATTGGTTTAGACGTTTTATTTTCATAAATCTGCCTGTATGAATGTATATTCTTTGATTATATTGTTGTTTTGTCTACCTTTGCGGGAATCGAGGTCTACACCTAGTTTCGTTGTAACTGTAGGTAAAATGGCACGTTTTGGATCGAAATGGAGCTAAGGAAGCTAAGGAGTCATTGGAGCTACATTTTGGAGCTTTAAGAAGATCTCAAAAAACATGTAAATGATTAAGAAGATTGATTTTGGACCAGATTCGAGAGATTCACATTCAGTTGAGATTCACCTCCGTCAGCTATAGTACCACCTCGACCGAGGTGATCTTGAGGAGCATCCCGACCGAGGCGAACACCCTGCCGCCGGCGAGATCTTTATTTTGGGCTGAGATCTTTTATCTTTGGAAGGAGGATATCTTATATTTTTGTCTGGAAAACTGGAAGGAAGATATTATATTTGGCTGATTTATTTTAAGAGATATGGATATATTTTCTAAGAAATTATCTTTTTAAGATATTTTATCTTTAGAAGATAATTCTCCTATATAAAGGGTTGAATTTTCTACAATTCAGCCATCCACGAATCACCCATTATCTTCGGATCAAGGATTTTCTGAAGGATTTCTGGAGTTTTTGAAGGAAGAGTGTAAGGATTGAAGGTCAAGCAAGGAAGGTATCAAGTTGAAGTTGGCTTTTGAAGGAGTTTGTAAGATTTTCCTAGATTTCTTTTGGTTTGTTTTCTTTGCTGAGTTGTGATTGAGGAACACTTGTTTGTTGATTGTTTAATTCAGTTAATGAGACCTTTTTCTTAAGGTTTTCTTGTTCGAATATTGATTCCTTTCCTATTAATTTGATCATTGTTATCATGATGATTGTTGGCTAAGTTTCTTATGCGATTCTAGGGTGATTGGCTAAAAATTGTGGGAAAGACGATGACAGAATGATCTTAATCCCAGCAGGACCCTAAAAGCTCGAGTCTTTACCTTAACCGTAGAACACCTCGGTCAGTCATTGAACATCTCAGCCGGGATGGAATGTAACTGAGGGAGGTGAACCTTTCCTGAACCCTATCTGAGTTAAGAGTTTAAGTTTGCCAAATCCTATCCTTATTATACCTTTCCAGGTTCAATGCAAGCCTAGGATGAGACTTACCCGGCGATTCTTTGTTTGTCTACCCAAGATCAGAGTGTAGGTAATAAAGGTTTATCTTTTATTGGGGTTTGAGTGTTCCTTCATCCCATCTTTGAGAGTTTGCCTGAGACTTACCCCATAAAGGTTAGTTCTATCCCCTTGGGTGGTGTGTTGGTTTGAGATTATAGTTCCTTTCCTTAGTACCTTGAGACTTACCCTAGAATAGGAGCTTTGGTTTGGGATAGTGAGTATTGAGACTTACCCGGTGATCTATTCCCAGCTTAGAAACACCTTCCCTTTGCAAACCTTAGCTTTGTCCGCGTTATCCTTTGAGATCTTGAGTCGGAACCACAACTAGATGCTTTAATCCCTAGAATCCGCATTCCCTTTATCTGTGTTTATATCATCTTTGGTTGCTTTAATTTGTAGTCATTTGCATATTAGACAATCTGATTTCCGTGCTTTGTTTCACCATAATCCCTTTGTTCGACCCCTGTAATTCTTGCTTTTATTACAATTGATCCGTACACTGCGGGTTCGCATATTGTTCAAGCATACTAGCTTGCACACACCTTTTGGAGTGAACGCCAAGGAAGATACTTACTTCCTTGACATTCGTCGCGATCGTCCATGCTACTACACACTCGATCTTCGCCGGATCAACCTTGAACCCCTCGGCGGAAATAATGTGTCCCAAAAAAGGATACCTTGGGCATCCAAAACTCGCACTTAGAGAGCTTGACATACAACTCTCTATCCTGCACAACTCACAATGAAGTTCTCAAATGTCTTGCATGTTCCCTTCTTCTACGAGAGTACACCAGGATATCGTCTGTGAAGACCACCACAAACTGATCCAGTAATGCCATCTTATGTGCATTCGTGAGCCCGAATGGCATCACTACTAACTCGTAGTGACCATATCGTGTCCGAAATGCCATCTTATGCACATCCTACTCTCTTGCCCTAAGCTTGTGATATCTAGAGCGTAAGTCAATCATGGAGAACACAATCACTCCTTGAAGATGATCCAAAAAGTCGTTAATACGGGGAAAAGGATACTTGTTCTTGATGGTCACCTTGTTCAACTCTCGATAATCGATACATAACCGCAACGATCCGTCCTTCTTCCGCACGAAGAGGACAAGTGCACCCCACGGGGATACACTACGGCGTATGAAGCCCTTCTGAGCTAACTCATTGAGTTGCTTCTTTGGCTCTAACAACTCGATAGGCGCCATACGATATGGGGCCTTCGATATTGGTCTCGTCCCCGGCTTTAACGCTATACCAAAATCCATGCTCCTTTGAGGCGGAAAACTCGACACATCCATGAACTCGCAAACCACGGGGATATCCTCTAACGTAGGACTCTCACACTTCTTCATGGCATAACAACAGAAGGCATCGTAACCCTGCGCAATCAGTCTCATCGCTTGTATTGCGCTAATGACCGTACCTGTCTTTCCTAAGTCCCAACCTCGGAAAATCTCTATCTCACCCGACTCAGTAGAGACCGTCACGGTCCTCCTACCGACATCTAACAAAGCACTACGCCTATCCATCCAATCCATACCCAAAATGACTCCCTCATGCACCAACGGCATGACAAGAAATAAATATGTGCGTAGCACCCATATCAAATAAAACTTTAACAAGTAAACCATTAATCAGAATGGTACTTGTAGCAGTTGGCGCTGGCGGCTCCTCATCGCTCCTTAACTAAAAAACTCGAGCTTGTGCTCCTCTGGTATCAGTGGTACTCCCACCATATCCTTTACCTCTGCTCGGTCTTAGAGCAAAACCCTAAATAGTGACACGATGTGGGACCCTTTGCTGTCCTTGCTTCTGATACTTAGGAGGTCTCTACCCACCTCCTACTGCACTAGCAAGGGAAGAACCCTGCTGTAACACCCGAATACGAGGGACTTGGAGCATTACTAGGCTAGGATCACACAATGGATCCAAACCCTTGTCTGACAACAAGTTAACTAGATCTTACAACAAGGCACAAATAAATATAAAACCAAATACATGAAACCGTATGATCATATATCAAAAATATACAAAATCATAGCCGAGTACCGAACGGTAACATCATATACATATTTGGACATAAACATCCCATAACCCTCACATCCTAATGAACAGAAGCCCTCGGCTTATCACCCATCTGGATAACTCTGCAGTCTTCCTATCCTGCAGAATATCTACAACACAGTATAAAGCCGTTAGCTAATGGTTCATGAATAAGAATAATAGCAATAGAACATACAAACACATCATCACATCACAATATGCAATGCTCACATACATATCCATTTATTATCTTTATTACGTCAAACCATTACTAATTTAACTTATTTTATGATACGAGGAGCACCCAAAACCTCGCCTTTGTCCACTTTAACCACACAGGTTTGGAATCGGGGATCGAGCCTCCCCCTTGTTGGACTGGTCGCAGAAAACCCCCACATCCTCGACGAGCTTCAGGCAAGTTGTCACGACCTAGTTACAATGCACTTGAACCAATTTTTATACATATATGGTTGTCCTAGTCCGGTTTAGGTTATCAATGCATCATTCATATGCACAAACACCACTATCCCAATCACTCAAAATCATAAATGCTATCTAAGTAAGCCCGGAGGACTTACTTGTCACAGGTAATCCTCAACAAACGTGGTCACAATTTCCCCTCGAGGAAATGATCAATGCCTGCAACAGCAAGGTACACACAATATCAAACACTATCCAAGACTAGGAGTTTCCACCTCCTACACCCCATGATCATGCCCAAATCATAACCCATATCCAAACATCGATAACTCATCACAACTCACAAAGGCCTAAGGCATAACCTCTACATATCATCATCAAGCTTAACATATACAACACTCGGAAGGTCTCACACTCATCTAAAACCATAAGGAAAGGAAGGACACATACCACACTTGGTACGTCCAGAACAAGACGCACTTGCGTAAACGGGAAGGCGCAGGAGCGGCGACACACCACAAGGACGGTGACTCTCAGCCGCATGGGCGGCGGCACACTTCAGCCGCTGGGGCGGCACTGACAAGGCGCAGGGGCGGCTACACAGTAGAGGGGCGATTATCTGCTTCCTTCAATCTCTCGCTCGATTTCATTTTCTTCAAGGGTTCCAAAGGAAACAACAGCTGAACTTAGGAAAGGAAGAACACCACTCTCTACTGCTCATCCACAACAACCACCACAAACTCTCAACATTCTCATCATCATCATCTTATCCACACAACCAAAGCTTTACACACTCTGGGAAGAAGATCAAAGAAGATCCACAAGGAAGAAACCCTATAGGGAAGATCACGAGATGGACGCATCAACAACAACCACCACAAACTCTGAACGTTCTAGTGTAAACTTCCACGACCGTGGAAGTTTACACTAGACCATGATTCTTATAACGGTTGCCACGTGTCATATTTGCAACGTCGGCAGTGGTTATCGGGCTTTTCGTAACCCTACTTTTTCCCTTTGAAGAAAGGAGAAATTAAGGACGACTGCATAAGCTACATTGCTTAGGAAGATTGCTTAGGAAGATTCCATTGTGTACAGGGAAGATCACGAGAAGGACGCATTTCGAGATTGCGTACTTAGAGAAGATCTTAAGGTTTACATTTTAAGGTGGATCGACATCCCGTTCTTCATTGTTCCTATAGATTGTTTATAGGTTTTTTGTTCCCTATTCCGCATACATTGAACACATTTACTTTGGATTGGATTGAGATTAATTGTTTGGTTTTTACTAAGTTTTCGAGATTTTACTCTGTTTCTCTTTTAAACTTGATTATTGATGCAATGACAATGATTGTTGGCTAAAACCCTATAGCAATTCTAAGGTGAAGGGTTGATAGTTGTGGCTTAGATTATGATAGATTGAACTTAACAGATTAGACCCTGAGAGTTGCGAGAAACCTCGTTGTCGACATTTTCCACGGTCTGTTCTTGAGTTCCACGTCAGTGGTTCTTCAAGATCCAGCCGTGGTTTCCTCTGTCGTACGTCCTTTGCTTTTGCTTTGATACAAAGTTAAAGGTTTGCTTTAATCTAGCCTTGGTTTGCCTTTTCTAGGTAGTAGTGAGACTTAACATCCTCTATTTCGGTTTCAAGTGTCACAACCTTAACCGTTTTGACTTATCTTTGATTTCCTTGGGTTTGAGCATGGGTATTTCAGAGTAATTATTATCCTTTGATTCTTTCTATACTGCAGCCTCAACAACCTTTATAGAGAGAGCCTTTGGGTGAGACATATAGGGTTTTGGAACTTCACCGTACATAACCTTACATTAGATATATCTTTGCAATCCCAACTCTGTCTTTACATCTATAGAATATCTTGAATCAATTGCCACAATTGGATATCCGCATCTTTAGGATTGTTGTTTTCCCAAATATTATTTGCAAAGCTTCTATATTTACTTGCTTGACAATTTGTGAACTGATTTTGTTCCCCCCAAATCCTAGAGTTCGATACTCTAGAATTCTTGCTTTACTACGCCGATCCGTACACTGCGGGTTCGCTTGCTTTAATTTAAGTTTTATAAATTGAAGATTTGTACGCACACTTTAGAGTGAACAAGTTTTTGGCGCCGTTGCCGGGGTTTTGGTTTAGGCCAAATTCGGTTCTCAGTTGTCGAGTTTGGGAGATTTGCTCTTGTGATTGGATCTATCTACTTGAGTGATATTTGCAGGAATTTTCAGAGGTATATGCGAGGGTCTAGATCCACCAAAGACCTCGTTCCTTTTGATCCTGAATTAGAGAAAACTTTGAGAAGAAAGCTAAGAGAGAAAAATATGGCTGAAAATAATGAGAGGAACATCCAAGCGGAGTTGGATGAAACACGAGCTCAACTCCAATTGAGTGAGAAGGCTTCCTTAGAGGAAAAAGAACGTAATCAATTTCAAATAGATGAGCTTAGAGCTATGATTCTGGACATGAAATTGGAAAGGAATGACGCTAAGAAGAAGAAGGATAAAGCATCTATAGCTAAATTATCCGATGATGATGATATGCCGGACCTAGAGTATATACCACCATTCAATCCTTAGGCTCATGTTAATCCCCACCCTCGTGCTAGAGAGGTGAGAGGTGCTGATGTCGTGGTTGAACCACGAACCCTTGGGCAACGAATGGACCCAATTCAACAACCACGCCGTCTAGGTGTGAATCTTGGAGAGCAAGATGATCATGACTTTTGGATGCGTCCACAAACCATCACTATGATCCGCCAAAATCAATTTGGTGGAAGGGAAGCTGAATCTCCGCATCAACACTTGCAAAATTTTGAGATTCTCATAGAAACTTTGAAAGCTTAAAGAGTTAACAACAACAACTACAAGTTGAGACTGTTCTTTGTTCGCTCCAAACGGTGTGTGCAAGCTTTAAATTTATAACCCTAGACGTAAGCTTAAAACAAGGATGCGAACCCGTAGTGTCCGGGTGAATCGTAGTAAAAGCAAGGAATTCCAGGGGTCGATCACAGGGACTTAGTGAAACAAAGTCCAGTTACGGTATGCTTATGTAAATACTAACCACAAAAGCAATTAACACAATCAAAGATGAATAAGAAGTCAATAAAGGAAACATGCAATTCTAGGGATTAAAGCATCTAGTTGTGGTTCCAACTCAAGATCTAAAGATAAGCGGACAAAGCTGAGATTTTTGCATAGGGAAGGTGTTACTAAAGTAGAATAGATCACCGGGTAAGTCTCACTACTCACTAATCATAAACCGTAACTCCTGTTACCGGGTAAGTCTCAAGGAATTAAGATAAAGAACTATAACCTCAAACTAACACTCCATCTAAGGGAATAGAATCAACCTTTACCGGGTAACTCTCAGGCTAACTCTCAAAGAAGGGATGAAAGCACACTCAAACCCCAATAAAGGATAAACCTTTATTACCTACACTTATGATCGTTGGTAAACAAACTAAGGAATTACCGGGTAAGTCTCATCCTAGACTTGTATTGAATCAGGAAAGATGTAATAAGAATAGGATTTGGCAAACTCTAACACTTAACTCTCAGTTTCGGATCAGATAAGTCACCTCGGTCATCCAAATTCCACCCCGGCCGAGATGTTCATCGACTGAGCGAGGTGCTTAGGGTTAAGGTTAAAGACTCGAACTTTCAGGGTCCTACTGGAATCTAAGATTTATTCTATCATTGTTTTTTCCACAACCTTCAGCCAATCACCCTAGAATCACACAAGGAAATTAGCCACTCATTATCATCATGAAAGTATTAATCAAATATATGGGAAGAAGGTGAATATTTGAACAAGAAGAATTTAATGAAAAGACTTCAATAACTGAATCAAATATCACAACAAAGCGTTCTTTGGATATAAATCCAACAAGCAAGACAACAAGGAAGAGAATCTAAGGTAATCTTACAAGAAAACCTTCCAAAAGCTATAAAAGCTACAATCTTCAATCTTCCTTCAACCTTCAAAAAGGTTCTTCAAATCTCCCAACTGGAGTATGGCTGCTGCGTGATTCCCAACTGAATGCGGATTTTTCGGTGTAAGCGGGATGTTGGATTTGTGGAAATCCAACCCTTTTTATAGGAAAATAACCCTCCAAAGATAATATATCTTAGAAAGATCTTTTCCCATAAATATGGGTAAAATATATGATCTAGCATATCTTCTTCCTTACAGGAGCCAAGCCCAAAAATATAAGATCACTTTCCAAATATAAAAGATCTCAGCCAAGAATAAAATATTCTCGCCGCGTCCTAGGTATTCGCCTCGGTCGAGTCGGCTTCTCTGGATCACCTCGGTCGAGATGAATCTGTGGTCAACCGAGGTGAGTCACAACTGAATGTGAAATCTCTCAAATCTGGTCCAAAGTGAGTCCTAAATCCATAGCTATGCTTCCTGGATGGTTCCTTATGTTCCTTAATGTAGCTCCAATGACTCCATAGCTCCTTTTGCTCCTTTTTGATGCAAAACATGCCATTTTACCTACAATTACAACAAAACTAGGTGTAGACCTCGATTCCCACAAAGGTAGATGAAATGGTAATATAATCACATAATATACATACAAACACGTAGATTATGAAAGATAAAACGTCCAAACAAACCTCAAAATATAGACTATAATTCATGCTATCATTCTTCTTCTCTTTGAAGGACAAAGCTTTAGCTTTGTATCAAGCTCTTCCGGCTGCAAAGCTTAACACATGGGAGGACTTGACTTCGGAGTTTCTCACCAAGTTCTTTCCACCATCCAAAACAGCGGAATTGAGAGGTAAGATAAATGCTTTTTCTATGAAACCTAACGAAAGTTTGTTTCAATCTTGGGAAAGGTTTCAGGATCTTCTATTGGATTGCCCACACCATGGCATTTCAAAGATGGAATTATTGGAAATCTACTACAAGGGATTGGATATGGAGACACAATTCAAACTCCAATCTCTTTCTTGCGGTACATTCATGGACATGAGAGAAGATGACGTTTGGGACTTCATTGAGAAGCAAGGCCAAGTAATTGAGAAGTATTCCCATAGAAAGATTGATGGTGGGAATCGAAATTCTAGAGAAAGGGAGCGAAATTAACTCAAGCTGCGCAAACTCAAATATTTTCCTCAAGAATGAGATCAAGGAGTTGAAGGAAGTCATAAGATCTAGCCTTCAAAAGACGAAGGAGCAAGATGTTGGCTACCTAGGAAGGGATAATAACCAAGGCAATAGGAACAACTACCGGAACAATAATTGGAGCAACTACAATAGGAACTCCAAAAACAATTGGAGATCTAACCAACAAGATTCCGGTAATCCCTATTCACATGTTGAAAATACACTAGCATCTCCATCTTCTTCTACTACTTTGAAAAGCCAAGGTCAAACTTCAAATAATTCAAGTAAACTAGAGAAGGATAAGCATGATGCTATGCTGGAGACAATCTTGGGGAAGCTCCAGGGACTAGAGAATCATATCACTTTGGTTGATAATGCACAAAAAGCTTTAGAAAGCCAAGTTTTCAACAAGGCTGGAGAAGTTCCTAGAGAACAAGGGAAGCTTCCCGGAAAGACGGAGGACAATCTGAAAGGAAAGATGATGGCTATTACAACTAGAAGTGGTGTAACAACCACCGACCCGCAGCCAAAGTTCGTCGAAGTCTCCGTTGAGAAAGAGAAAGAAAAGGAGAAGGAGAAGGAAGATGTTCATGTTCCTCCTCCAGCTTACAAACCTCCTCTACCATTCCCGCAATCTAGAGCAAGAGCGCGTCTAGACAAGCAATTCGGTAAGTTTTTTGATCTAATGAGAAAACTACATATTAATATACCTTTCATTGATGCAATTGTAGGTATGCCCGCTTACGGGAAGTTTTTAAAGGAGATCCTCTCTAACAAGAGGAAGTTGGAAGACTTTGGAGAAGTCAAGATGAGTTCAGAATCTTCGGAGCTCATCCAAACAATGACGGAAAAGATGCCCCCAAAGCTGCGAGATCCGGGGTCATTTTGCATACCAATAGGATTTGGAGAAGTAACATACGATGCTCTTTGTGATTTAGGAGCAATCGTAAGCATCATTCCACTTGCTTTGTGTAGGAAGGTCGGTTTAGGTGAAACTAAACCGGTAAAGATGACATTGTATGTGGCAGATCGATCCATAACTCTACCCGTAGGAATCATTAAAGACATCACGGTCAAGCTCGGTAAGTTCTATATTCCTATAGATTTTGTTGTGCTTGACATTCCTGCAGATTGTCCAGTCCCGATCATACTCAGGAGACCTTTTCTTGCAACTTCCGGTTGTATGGTAGATTGCAAGAATGCTAGACTAGCCTTCGATATAGGAGAAGAGAAGGTTAAATTTATTCTCTCAACTTTGGCAAAAGAACCTGCACTTGGAGAGGATATATTCAACCTCTATGACGAAGAAGTAGCTAGAGAGGAAGTAAGCTCGATCTTGTTTAAAGATCCATTGCAAAAGGTCATAACCATGAGCATCATGGAAAGAGGAGATGAAGAGGATTGCATCGTTGAGGTTGATGCTTTGGAGGAGCTAGAAGAAGTGCAAACTGAAGAATTCGAAAAATTGTACGATGGCTCCGAAGACGTTAGAAACCACGGGCAATCGTGCTTTTCCACGGGCGTGGTTTCACCTATTCCAGCCGTGGAAAGTTATGTCGAGAGCAAATATTTAATTCAAACCACATTCCACGGCCTCCCAAACACAAACCACGGCCGTGGAAGTAATAGTGACACCGTGGTTTTTGGAAAATGCTGAAGACAACTCCGTTCTTTCTACAAACATTCAAGATTCTTCATCCACTACCCCTACACCCTTGGAGACTTCAAAGGAGACATCAGCCACACCGCAAGACACGCCAAAGGTATCAACAACCTTGGAATTGAAGCCACTTCCCACACATCTTAGGTATGCATTTCTTGGAACTAATTCTACGTTTCCCGTTATTGTTAGTTCCGATTTGAGTGAAGATGAACATGAGAAGCTTATGGTTGTTTTGAGGAAACATAGGAAAGCTCTAGGCTATACCATAGAGGAACCTGTAGGAATTAAACCGTCTCTATGTATGCACAAGATTCTAATGGAAGAGGATTATAAGCCTTCACGCCAACCTCAAAGACGGTTGAATCCGATCATTAAAGAGGTTGTGAAGAAGGAAATCCTTAAGTTACTTGAGACATGTATCATCTATCCTATCTCCGATAGCAAGTGGGTGAGCCCCGTTCAAGTTGTCCCGAAGAAGGGAAGAATGACCGTTGTGACCAACAAGAACAACGAAATCATTCCAACAAGAATTGTAACAGGATGGAGGATGTTCATCGATTACCGCAAGCTGAACAATGCGACGAGGAAGGACCACTTCCCGCTACCATTCATCGATCAAATGCTTGAGAGGTTAGGAAAAAATTCCTATTTTAGTTACCTTGACGGTTATAGTGGTTTCTTTCAGATCCCGATTCACCCGGATGATCAAGAGAAGACCAGATTCACGTGCCCATGGGGTACGTTTGGTTATAGGAGGATGCCATTCGAACTTTGCAATGCTCCAACCACCTTTCAAAGGTGCATGATGGCCATCTTCTTGGAATACGTTGAGGAAATTATGGAGGTTTTTATGGATGAATTTTCAATTTTTGTAACACCCCAAATCCACAGGACTTGGAACACTACATTGGGCTAGGATCTCACAATGGATCTTGACCCTAGCTTGACAACAAGTTCACTGGATCTTACAACAAGGCACAAGTAGAGTAAAACCAAATACATAAAAGCTGTATATGATACACTAAAAGTGTTTACAAACACAAAGCCGAGTACAAAACATCAAACATAAACATTTGATACAAAAGATCCCAACCCACGCATCCTAATGTACAAAAGTCCTCGGCTGGTCACATCATCTGGCTCACTCTGCAGTCTTCCTAACCTGCAGATCATCTATAACACGGTATACACCGTTAGCTACAACAATAGATAATCTTGAAGGTAATTGCACAAACATACATCAACATTTCATACATGCAATGCCACACACATTCATTTATTATCTTTCATTACGTTATTCCATTTCTAATTCAACTTCTTTTGTAACACGAGGAGCCTCAAAAACCTCATCCCTTTCCCCGTTAACACTAGGGTTTTGCATGGGGGTGATCATCACTCGTCCCCCTTGTGCTACTGGCTTCTAGGCACCTCCTCCTAACCAGCAGGCGGAGTCCGGTGGTTACCACCCTGTTATAATACACTTGGGCCATTTAAATGTAATAAAAGGTCGTCCTAGTCCGGTTTAGGTTATAAATGCACAATCATATGAACACACACAACCATCACAATCACACAAATCCGTAACTGAACGCTAAGTAAGTCCTATGGACTTACCTGTCACACTCGTATCCAATACCACGTCACAGCTTCCTCTTGGGGAAGAATCAACGCCTACAAGAGCAAGGCACACAACATCACAAACTGTAAGGGTTAGGAGACTCGTCTCCATAACCAGAAACAACCTACAACCTCAATCTAACCTCAAGATCATAACAAGATCACATATGCCTATAGCATAACCTCAACATCAACACAAGTGCCTCCGGCACAACTCCAACATACAACACATCCTAACCCCACTAGCCTAGCTATCAACAAAGCCAAGGCCAAAGGAAAGGAAGGAAGGAAGACATACCAACAAGGTATGCACCAACAGAAGCAAGAGCACAAGGCTGATCCAGTGAGGCGCAGGGGCGGCTCACACCAGGCGCAGGGGCGGCTGTCTGTGCAGAATGTTGGCCCCGACTTCTCTTCGATCTCTTTATCGACTCTCTTCACTTCTTCAACACACCACAACACCACATATGTATACAAACACATATATGATCCCCAAAACATCAAAATAAGATCTACACAAGCTCAACTTGTGATTCTATGCTAGAAAAGGAAGAAAGAAGCAAAGAAGAGAAAGGAAGGAAGATGGAGGTGAACATCTTACCACAACAACCCTAAGCAGCAACTAGGAACATCAACACACCTCACACAATCCTCAACACAATAGCACTAACTCTCAGCCACAAGCTCAAGATCATCCAAGCCTCAAACCACAAACAACTCTCAAAACTCACACACACAAGATCAAGAAGAGGTCAAGGAAGAAGAGAGAAGAAGAAGAACGTGAGGAGGAAGAGAGAAGCTGGAGAGATGAAGAAACCCTTCATCTGAAGATAAGGAAGGCTTATATAAGAAACCAACCCGAAAGCAAGTCTGCAGCCGCACAAAACCGCAGGGGTGGATCAACTAAGGCGCACGGGCGGCTCACCTGTGGCACAAGTGCGGCTCACAGGGTCCGTTGGGGCGGTTGGCAGTGTCAAAGCTAGCTCAGTTAAGGCTCATCAAGGCTCCTAGCCTCCAAAGACTCAGGCTCTTACATCTCACCCTCCTTAAAACAAGTTTCGTCCCGAAACTTGCAAGATCCCAAACCTCTCGGACCCATAAGCCGAGGTACACTCTCTCCTCAAGAACATCAAGTCATAAACTATAACATTCTATATCCTTAACACAGCATGGAGGAATCACAACTCCAACATAACAACTCTCCACAAGGCCTAGAGGAAGATCATCTCTAGCCAAACACTAACCACATCACACTGGCATGGAGAAAAACCGTCTCCAGCTACAACGTACACATAACACTATTACGTGGAGGGAAGCCATGTCCACTCACACTATGTCCACCAAATATAGCATGGAGGAAAGAACCATCTCCTGCTAATCCAAACACATACACCATAGCATGGAGGAAAGAACCATCTCCAGCTATACCTATCTCGCACTATCAAACAAGATCTAACAGATCATATACACAACTCACAACTAGCACGAAAACACAGCATATCACATAAGCACATAGTATAACATACATTCACTAAGATAGCACCAAGATCTAATCGTAGATCTTGCAGGTGTATCTATCATAGCGTAAAACTCTGGATAGTTCTTCTAGATACTATCCTCAGTCTCCCAAGTAGTTTCATCAGGTCCTCGTCTAGACCAATGTATCCTCAGCATAGGAAAGTCCTTCGAATGCAGGCGTCTCACACCTCTAGGACTGCAAAAGGGTGTTCTACAAAAGTGTGGTCTGGCTAAACCACTAGATCATCATAACTCACGATTTGCCTCAGATCTGGTATGTACTCCCTCAGTCGAGACACATGAAACACTAGGTGGATATCCTTTACTCTCAGAGCAAAGCTAAAAATCATGCTGCCTTCATAATACTGATCAAGATCTCCAGTAACCGACATATTAGAAACTCAGTTCCCTTTTCACATTAACACGTCTAAGGTTTCATAGCTGAGATACTTTCAGCCGGACTTGAACTCTCGCTTGAACTTTAGAGGTTAACATTGCTTGTCTATATATGATATATGACGACTCTGTACAGTCAGTATTCTTCCTTTAATCATCGTTACTTGAACTACAAAATTCTGAATCTGGTTAGGTGTTATCCCACTACTACTTCTAGATCACTTCTAGCATAAAGATGTATGGCATCTACGTCCATACAATGCCTCATAAGGGCATCCTAAAAGATAAACGTCAATCACTGTTAGATGATAACTCAGTAATGAGAGGTAATATAACCATCCATGTTTCCAATTCAACATACAACTTATAATAGATCCTTAAGATCCAGATGATCCTCTCTAACTGACCGTGTGTCAAGGGGTGAAGTGTAGTCTTGAGGTATAGACTCAGTCCTCAAAGCAGTTTGTACCTGCAGTCCAATACCTCAAGTACAAACATCCATCTCAATTAGAGATGATCGTTCTCGGTATACCATGGAGACTCACTATCTGTCTAGTGTACTCCTCAGTCAATTCATTCACTGACCACGCCCTTCTGATAGGAATAAAACGTGCCGGTTTCCTTAATCTACTTCCAACAATCCACATAACATCAATCTTCTACTAGGTCACAATCCCATAATCAAGTCCATATAGATGTCCTCCCAATTCTACTACTGCACTGGTAGTGGATGGGGCTTATCTCTAGATCAGAAATGCTCTATCTGGACCTGCTGACAAGATCATACACTGTATCACAAATCTGGTCACATCGACTTCAATCTTCTACATCTATATAATTATGTCACCCCCATGGTACATCTGATTCGTACATGGACGTACTAAGGAAGGTGTACCGTAAGTGTACTGTAAGATTCTCTGTCTCTACTCCGCATCAGTAGGTACATAGAAGCGATCATGACGGTTCATCACTCCATCTATTCCAGTGGAGAACAATGATGCCTCATTGCGAGACATCCTCTCTTAATCATCATCAAGGTCAGGCAGGTCCCTTGCTTTTGTTGGATCTCATCCAACAGACCAGGTAGAACCTCTCAAGCATATAGATGGCATCCTTATAGAGAGACTGTAACTCCCACTCTAGCCAAGCTAAATCTTCCCGAAGTTGAGGCTGAACTATCAGTCTCGCAATGATCTTCTCCTGGAGCGTCTTTCCATTCAAGTTGGCAGCGACATCGTTCAACTTCTCTGAATGATATGAAATCTTCAAATTACAGTCTTGATCAACTTAAGCTGTAACACTGGCGATTATTCAACCCCTGTTGTATAAAATATATTTCAGATTTCTATGTTCTATAGAAATCTAACATGACGATCACACAGGTACAGTCTTCAAAACTTAGAGGCTTGAACTACCACTACTAATTCTAAATCATGAGTCGGGTAGTTCTGATTATACGTTCTCAGTTGTAACACACATATCAGTAACTCTACTCCTCTGTAGTAACACATGTCTCAACTTAACTGGGATGTGTCACCGTAAATCACGGGATTCCCAGAATCTTCTGATTATAACAGAATAGAAACAGATGTAAAATGCCTCCTCAACGATTCAAAGCCTCAAACCACAAACAACTATCAAAACTCTCAGCCACGAGCTAAAGATCATCCAAGCCTCAAAGCACAAATAACTATCAAAACTCACAAACACAAGATCAAGAAGAGGTCAAGAAAGAAGAGAGAAGAAGAAGAACGTGAGGAGGAAGAGAGAAGCTGGAGAGATGAAGAAACCCTTCATTTGAAAATAAGGAAGGCTTATATAAGAAGCCAATCCGAAAGCAAGTCAAGAGGTCAACAAAGGTGGCTGCAGCCGCACAAAACCGCAGAGGCGGATCAACTAAGGCGCAGGGGCGACTCACATGTGGCGCAGGTGCGGCTCACAAGGTCTGCTAGGGCAGCTAGCAGTGTCAAAGCTATCTTAGCTAAGGCTCAACAAGGCTCCTAGGCTCCAAGGACTCAAGCTCTTACAAGTTTATTGTTCCCCATTTGACAATTGTCTTGCTAACCTTTCTCTTGTTTTGCAAAGATGTGAGGATACTAACCTTGTTCTAAATTGGGAGAAGTGTCAATTCATGGTCAGAGAAGGCATTGTTTTAGGACATTTAATCTCCAATAGAGGGATCGAAGTTGAAAAGGCTAAGATCGAGACGATAGAGAAGCTTTCTCCTCCATCTTCGGTGAAGGGGATAAGGAGTTTCCTAGGACACGCAGGATTTTATAGGAGATTCATCAGGGATTTTTCCAAAATTTCTAAACCACTAACTAATCTACTGATGAAGGATGCTGTTTTTTAATTTTCGCAAGAATATTTGGATGCTTTCTGTAAGATTCGAGAAGCCCTCATCTCAGACCCAATAATCCAACCTCCGGACTGGAATCTCCAATTCGAGGTTATTTGTGATTCAAGTGACGTATCTGTTGGAGCAGTGCTTGGACAAAAGAAAACGGCCGCACTCATGCCATCTATTATGCTAGCAAGACACTAGATGAAGCACATCTCAACTATACCACGACATAAAAGGAATTTCTTGCCGTTGTATATGCCTTTGAAAAGTTCCATTCTTATCTTGTAGGAGCGAAGGTGATTGTGTACACGGATCATTCAACAATACGGTATTTGCTCGCCAAGAAAGATGCGAAGCCAAGGCTGATTAGATGGATTCTTCTTCTTCAAGAATTCGATCTAGAGATTCGCGACAAGAAAGGATCCTAAAATTCTGTTGCGGATCACTTAAGTCGTCTACCACACACTACAAGTGACGACTTACCCATCGATGACTCCTTCCCGAACGAACAATTGCATATAATGGAAGAGTGTATTGATACGATCTCTAGAGGTAACGAACCTTGGTTTGGTGATTTTGTGAATTATTTGGTTTGTCAGTAATTACCTCCCGGATTATCCTACGCACAAAGAAATAAGTTCTTTAGGGCTGTCCGCCAATATTATTGGAATAAACCTCTACTCTTCAAGAAAGGTCCCGACGGCATCATTAGAAGATGTGTGCCGGAAGACGAAATGAATAGTGTCATTCGTCATTGTCATTCACTTCCTTGTGGATGACACGCTAGTTCGCATAAAACTAGCACTAAGGTATTGCAATCCGGATTCTTTTGGCCTACTTTATTTAAGGATGTGCAAACCTTTATTGCTTGATGCGATGCATGTCAAAGAACAGAGAACATTTTTAGGAGGAATGAGATGCCTCTCAACAACATTCAAGAGGTGGAAGTCTTTGACGTATGGGGAGTTGATTTTATGGGACCATTCCCATCATCTTGCGGAAACCAATACATACTTCTCGCTGTAGATTATGTTTCGAGATGGGTTGAAGCTATCACCTCTCCAACTAACGATGCTATGGTGGTTGTCATGTTCTTTAATAGAACTATTTTCCCAAGGTTCGGGATACCACGAACCATCATTAGTGACAGAGGTTCACACTTCATAACCCGACGATTCGAAGCTCTACTAGCTAAGTATGGGGTTACTCACAAGATCGCCACACCCTATCATCCGCAAACAAGTGGACAAGTGGAGATTTGAAATAGAGAAATCAAAGGAATCCTTGAGAAGACGGTGTCAAAAACAAGGAAGGATTGGTCATTGAAGCTGGATGACGCATTGTGGGCGTATAGGACAGCATACAAGACTCCCATCGGCACAACACCTCACAACCTTGTGTATGGGAAGTCTTGTCATCTTCCGGTAGAGCTGGAACATAAGGCGTATTGGTCTGTAAAGTGGTTGAACTTCAGCATGAAGGAAGCCGACGAGAAGCGCCTCTTGGAGCTTAACGAACTAGAAGAACTCCGCTTGAACGCCTATGTGAACGCCAAGATCTACAAAGAAAGGGCGAAGCGTTGGCATGATAAGCACATCATTCCAAAGGATCTTAAAGAAGGAGACCTTGTTCTTCTCTTTAATTCTAGACTTATGCTCTTTCCAAGTAAGCTTAAATCTCATTGGACAAGACCTTATGTAATTAAACGTGTTTTCCCCATGGTGCAGTTGAAGTATGGGGTGAGAAGTGCGGAAGTTTCAAGGAGAACGGTCAACGAATCAAGAAGTACTCACCGGAGCTCCAAGCTGGGGAAATTGCTCCGATTGTCCTCACTTATACAAAGGAACGGTCTAGCTACGGACCCAAAAGAAAAGAGGAAAAGCCGAAAGAATGACGAAACTTTCCGGTCTGTTTGTGTCGTTGGATGCCAGGAATAAGGAATGAGCAAAAGCAGAGAGGATGCCAGGAATATGGAATGAGCAAAAGGTATAGCATTCTCGTTTTTGTTTTTGTTTCTTTCTTATATTAGATTAGTTTTGATGTTTTTGTTTGTTTTTTCTTCGATACCTTCCGGTGTGTTTGTGTCTTTGGATGCTAGGAATAAGGAATGAGCAAAAGAAGAGAGGAAAAGCCGAAAGAATGACGAACTTGGATTCTTGGCGAGAACAGAGAATTCCACGGCCAAAATAGCAAAACCACGGTCGTGGTTTGATAAATTAGGCCGTGGAAAACAAGGTTGTAGCTAAAGAAAATAAAAATGCCAAATTCCACGGGTTCCGTACAAAACCACGGCCGTGGAACACCCCGACTGGGCGTGGTTTTCAAAATTTTTACGGCCACTATATAACTCCTCATCCTTCACAAAATTCACATCTTCAACCCCTTCCACGCCCCAAACCACGCCGAAACAACCCTACCCTCCCAGTTCTTCATCCAGTAACCGATTCGAGCGATTCTTCGGCCCAAAGTGAAGCAAATCGAATTCTCTACAAGATTCCAACAACAAACTGAATGAACAATCGACAATCGGAAAGGAATTTGGATTTTCTGAAATCCAAACCCTAGGTTTTCTCTCTATCTCTTATTGATTTAATTTGTTCGTTTTTCTTACAAATTTCTAGGAGAACTAGACGGAATTGGACTTAGAATTAGTTTAGGATTGTTGTTGTTGAGTTTGTTGTGGATTTGCTTAATTTTTGAACGAAATCGAACATTTCCACGGGTTCCGTACAGTTTCACGCCCGTGGTTTCTGAAGAACAGGCCGTGGTTTTTGCTGAGTTTTGAGAGAATGTTCAGGACTAGAAAATCAAACAAAACCAAGAAGCAAAAGGGTTATGGGTATTCTTCCCAACCCCCTCCTGTAGAACCACCAGTCCCTAGAGTCCCCACTATCCATAGCGATTACCTTAGAGCCATGGAAATGATTTCTAAGTGAAATGTGATAGCTCCTAGGTTTATTGTCATGGAGGAGCTTCAAGAACTGAATGTGGTTGAGGACTTGACTTGGTTGCTTGATAGGGCTGGCTTGATTATATTCTCCGCCATTAGGGAGGACACATATGAGGAGATCACAAGGGAGTTCATTACTTCCTTTGAGCATAGCGCCGTTAACCGAACGGTGTCTTTAAGATTGATGGAGCGCAACAAAAATTTCTTCATTGTGCAGTTTGGGACGATGTTTGGGTTCCATGAGACATTTAATGGAACGTTTCCTAGAGGAGTTAAGGCTAAGAAGTTTTGGAAAGAGATATCTATTATAGTCGGTCATGAGGATCGTTGGCAACCGGCCGATTCGAAGGCCAAGCTCATCTACCATCTAGCTATTAAGATAGCCCATAGGATCCTTTTAGAATGCCTATTCCCGAGGACCGAGACCTCTCAAAAGGTCATGGCCGATGACCTCTTCATCTTGTATTGCATGATTTCCGGTCACTCTCCGGATTGTGCAACCTTGCTCGCCTCCACCCTTAGTAAAGTGAAGAATAAATCAGCAGGAAATATAGGTTATGGAGGCATGGTTACACATACTGCAAACCAGCTAGTGGTTGATTATTCCTCTTGTACGAGAGCAGTTGTTGTGAGACCTTTGGGGCTCAATGGCGTGATGACTAGAGGGCTCTTGTTCCCTCGCCATCGTAGTCCACCTACTGCAGCCATGCCTTGGGAGGATAGAGGTGGTAGAGGCATTCCATGGCTCCTGGAGTACTCTCTTAGGCTTAGCCGAGAGAATTGGAAGGAGACCTTTGTTCCTATGCATGCTAACAGGTTAGGAGCTCCTCCCTACATTCCCGATGAGGTTCTAGTTGCAGCTGTAGTTGATGAGGATGAGGAGATGGGAGGAGATGATGTTCCAGATGCAAGAGGGGATGAGCAGGACTTTGGATCATTCTCGGAGCAGCCAACTGACATGTCGGAGCCACCTAGGAGATCCACCTACTAGCCGAGGCTTGCGCTTCCTCCTCCTCTCACCAAGCTAGTGTTAGTGAGCGTCCCACATGGATGAGTAGTGCACCGGATTGGTACGCCCAACAGCCGGCCTGGATGGGAGCTCCTCCACCTTGGTACCAGCAGCCTCCTGCATGGACTCAGTAGCTGCCAGAGTGGGTACAACAACCTCCTTCCTGGTATGGACAACAACCAACATGGGCGGGTGATATTTCTAGGAGGATGGACGACTTAGAGACCCACCAGGAGGATCATGATGTAGAGAGGCAAGAGAATGCAAGGATCCTTCGTGATGTCTATCGCCAGAAGTTTGGGCGACCTTTCAGCTCCGACTTCTTTCCTTATCCACCACCACCGCAGCCGCCTCAACAGTGATTGACTATGGATAATTCAAGCTACTCCACCACCTTAGTGAGTTTTCTTAGTTATTTTTCTTTTCTTTATGTTTCCTAAACATTGAGGACAATGTGTTTGTTATATATGGGGTGGGATGTGACTCTCGTTTATGTAATAACTCGGTACACATGCTTTGTCTTATTTCCATGAACACTTGCATCTTTCTTTTATTGTCACACATTTATTTATTGCATTGCATTAAAAAGCTTTGAAAAACCCATAAAAATTTTGAAAATTTTTGAAAATTATTGTGCTTCTAAGATTGGAGATGAATTCTATGATGAATCTACTTGTGGATTGAATTTTGATGACTTTTATGTGCTTAAGTTGAATTATGAATTGTGAAAAAATTAAGTATGTTGTTTAACCTTTCTTGCAAGTTTCATAATGTGAAAGTTTTTCCTAAATCATATTGAGAAATAGAGATTGAAATCACAATATAAGTTCTTGCACTTCTTTATGAAATGATTAAGGCACCTCGATTTTTCTTGTTTCTTTCCTTAATCACCTAGCCCCTCAATGAAAATATTTGCCTCCTTTACCTATCCGAGAATTAGGAAGAGTTGATTTTGGCATGTTTAATGTGGGAGGGCCATGAAAGAAATTTTGTGAATTCAAGGTGTAGAAAAATAGGTTTGGGGAAGTCAATCATGATGATGAGTAACTCGGCACCATTCACATAGCCGGGTGTTTGTGTCTTGCCAAAGTCGGATTGAGCGATATTCCTAACAAATTATGGTATGTGCATCAAGGGTTTGAGGCATCTCGAAATTGAGAAACGCCAATCTCCTAGGCTTTGATTTTTGTGCACCGGTGTCCATATTTCTAAAAACTAAAGTAAAAAATTTAGTGGTAAAATAAGGAGCAAAGCTCTATATTGGTGGTTGGTTCAATTTGCAAAAAGAAAAAAGGTTGTGTTGTTCCTTCTTCCTGGATTTATACACTACATTACCTTATAAGTTTCCTAACCACTCATGTTTCTTGACCTTACTTGAAAGTCCTTGAGATCATAAGAATGTCGTTTGACTTGGAGATCTAAATTGATGTTTCACATGTTTGATTTTGACATTGCTTGAAGGTTATGATGTTTGTCTTGAAGTTTATGCAATATATGATGTCTCCTTTGCTTGACATTTTTTTATTTATGTACATGGATGTTTTCAAGGTAGCATGAAGCAATATTTGAGAATGATCTATTGATTAGAAGCACAATACCAAAAAGATTGTTTTTACCTTGTTTTGCATTCATATTTCATCCTAACTTGTATTCTAAGCTTTTGAAAACCTTGCTTGGGGACAAGCAAGCGACAAGTATGGGGTATTTTGATAGCATGAAATATGACCATATTTTAGGCACTTGTTTTGATTGTTTTTCCCTTTTAGTTGTGTACATCGATAAGAGTTTGAAGCATTTATGAGCACATTCACCTATTTTGTCGATATAGAGATCTACACAAGCTTTGTTGTGTTTTAGGTGAATAAAGGCTTGGATTGGAGCATATATGAGAGAGTTGGAGTATTTGATCATGCTAGGCATCAAGTTGATGCATTGGAGAAGCTTAGGAAGGAGCATGATTAGAGAATTTTACGAAACAAAGGCTTTTACAAAGGAATTTGAGAAATCACGGCCAAACCAAGAGAACCACGACCGCGGTTTTAGCATTAAGGGCGTGGAAAACAAGGTCGAGAGCAACAGAAAGGTTCCACGACCAGTTCCACTACCGTGAAAGTTTACACTAGACCGTGATTCTTATAACGGTTGCCAGGTGTCATATTTTCCACGTTGGCAGCGGTTATCGGGCTTTTCGTAACCCTACTTTTTCCCTATAAGAAGGCTGAAGAAAGGAGAAATTAAGGACGGCTGCATACGCTACATTACTTAGGATGATTACTTAGGAAGATTCCATTGCGTACAGGGAAGATCACGAGAAGGACGCATTTCGAGATTGCGTACTTAGAGAAGATCTTAAGGTTTACATTTGAAGGCGGATTGACATCCCGTTCTTCATTGTTCCTATAGATTGTTGTGAGGTTTTCTGTTCCCTATTCCGCATACATTGAACACATTTACTTTGGATTGGATTGAGATTAATTATTTGGTTTTTACTAATTTTTCGAGATTTTACTCTTTTTCTCTTTTAAACTTCATTATTGATTCAATGACAATGATTGTTCGCTAAAACCCTTTAGCAATTCTAAGGTGAAGGGTTGATAGTTGTGGCTTAGATGATGATAGATTGAACTTAACAGATTGGACCCTGAGAGTTGCGAGAAACTTCGTCGTCGAAATTTTCCACATTCTGTTCTTGAGTTCCACGGCCGTGATTCTTCAAGATCTAGTCGTGGTTTCCTCTGTCGTACGTCCTTTGCTTTTGCTTTGATCCAAAGTTAAAGGTTTGCTTTAATCTAGCCTTGGCTAGCCTCTTCTAGGTAGTCGTGAGACTCAACATCCTCTATTTCGGTTTCGAGTGTCACAACCTTAAACGTTTTGGCTTTTCTTTGATTTTCTTGGGTTTGGGCATGGGTATTTGAGAGTAATTCTTATCATTTGATTCTTTCTATACTTCAGCCTCAACAACCTTTATAGAGAGAGCTTTGGGTGAGACATATAGGGTTTTGGAACTTCACCGTACATAACCTTACATTAGATATACCTTTGCAATCCCGACTCTGTCTTAATTTACATCTATAGAATATCTTGAATCAATTGCCAAAATTAGATATCCGGATTTTTAAGATTGTTGTTTTCCCAAATATTATTTGCAAAGCTTCTATATTTACTTGCTTAACAATTTGTGAACTGATTTTGTTCCCCCCAAATCCATGAGTTTGATGCTCTGTAGTTTTTGCTTTACTACGCCGATCCGTACACTGCGGGTTCACTTGCTTTAATTCCAGTTTTATAAATTTAAGATTTGCACACACTTTAGAGCAAACATAGTGTGTTGGTTTGATATTATAGTACGCATATTGTTTTAGTCTTAGATTAGGTTATAAATTTAAACCTATATCGTTCACCACACAAACACGCCTGAGAGCGAACAATGAACGTTTCACATCCTGACACAGCTTACTCGCACCTGGGTGCACTAAGTAAGGTGTGGAGTGAGCTTCCTGTAGAATCCTCTGTCTTAGCTTCGCACGAGTGGGTACACAGACGCGCTCGCTACTTCTCATCACTCCATCTACTCCTATGGAGAAGTGTGGGGCCTTACCACACGACATCCTATCTCAAATCCTCGTCAACGTCGGGCAAGTCTCCTATTTCTGTTGGATCTCACCCAACAGATCAGGTAAAACCTCTAAGGTAAACAACTGGGCATCCTCATCAAGAAATTGGATGTTCATCTCTAGCCACGCTTGATCTATCTACAAGTGAGGGTGAATTGTTAGTCATGCAATCGCCTTTTTCTCGAGGCGTCTTTCTGCTAAGGGCGTCGGTGAAAACATTGCCTTCCCCATATGGTACAAAATATTAAGGTCAAAGTCCTTGATCAGCTCAAACCATCTATGTTGACGGTTATTCAATTCCCGTTGCGTGAAAATATACTTCACACTCTTATGGTCGGTGAAGATCTGGCATGTAGCGCCATACAAGTAATGTCTCTAGATCTTCAACGCATGAACTACCGCAACCAACTCAAGGTCATGAGTCAGGTAGTTCTCCTCATACGTCTTAAGTTGTCTAGACGCATAGGCAATCACCCTACCTCGTTGCATCAAAACACATCCCAAGCCTAGCTTGGATGCGTCATTGTAGACTATCAAGTCCTTTTTGCCCTCCGGTTGCGCTAAAATGGGAGCGGAAGTCAAACGTCTCTTCAGCTCCTCAAAACTCTGAGTACCTAGTTCAGACCATACAAACCGGGTAGTCTTCCTCAACAAATTGGTAAGTAGACGGACAATCACAAAAAAGCCCTCCACAAACCAAAGGTAATATCTAGCTAAGTGTTCGCTCTCAGACGTGTGTATAAATGTGAACAAAATAACTTTAAATTTATAACCTAAAATAAGGTTGAAACAATATGCGAACCCGTAGTGTACGGATCAATTGTATTAACGGAAAATACTCCAAGGTCAAACACAAGGACTGTGGTGAAACAAAACACTGTAAATCAGGTTGTCAATCAAAAGCAAACAACAAAGCAAAGATGATAAAGATGATGTAATAATCAGATAAGGGAATGCAAATTCTAAATGTCAGAACATCCAGTAGTGGTTCCGACTCAAGATCTCAAAGGATAACGTGGACAAAGCTGAGGTTTGCAAGGGAAGGTATATCTAAGATGGGAATAGATCACTGGGTAAGTCTCACTACTCACTATCCCAAACCAATTATCCTGTCACCGGGTAAGTCTCAAGGAACTAAGGAAAGGAACTATAGTCTGAAACCAATACACCACCTAAGGGGATAGAACTAACCTTTACCGGGTAAGTCTCACGCTAACTCACAAAGGTAGGATAAAGGCACACTCAAACCCTAATAAAGGAGAAACCTTTATTACCTAACACTCATCATCATAGGTATATAAGAAAAGGAATCACCGAGTAAGTCTCATCCTAGGCTTGCATATGGATGAGGAAAAGTACAATAAAGATAGGATTTGGAAAACTAAAAACATAAGCTCAGGTTTGGATCAGATCTGGTTCATGGCTCGCTCATTTCATATCGACCTCAGTCGAGGTGTTCTATGAATCAATCGAGGTGAGGTTCGGCTAAGGTTTGGCTCGAGCTTTCAGGGTCCACTAAGGTAAAGGCTCATTCTTTCATCGTCTTTCCCACAACTTTTAGCCAATCACCCTAGAATCGCACAAGAATTTAGCCAATAATCATCATGATAATAACAATCAAATATATGTAAAAAGAATCAATAAACATAGAAGAAAACCTTAACACAGAGGTCTCAATAATCACTCAATCAAACAAACAACAATCCAAACAATCAGCAAACGTGTTCCTCAATAACAAAGTAAAAGACAACAATCAAGGATCCTAAGAAAACCTTACAACTTCCTTCAAAAAGCCTTCAACTTTCACTTCAAAGCTATCTTCCTTCAACTTCCTTCCTTCCTTGAAATATCTTCAATCTTCCAAACTAATCAGTTAACCAGCCGTCCTGCCATCCAGAAAATATCTTCCAATTTATAGGAGAATCACTTGCCAAAAATAAAATATCGGATGGGCCATGGGCCGTGCGTCTCGATCTAGCCCCAGCGAAGCATCTCGGTTGAGGTGATCTTGGGGTCAACCGAGATGAACCTCAGCTACGAGCAAATCTCTCAAAACTGGTCCAATATCAAACTTCTATCCAACATCCATGGCCCCTATGCTTTCCTCGTAGCTCCTCAATGTTCCAAAATGTAGCTCCAATGACTCCTTTAATCCCTTGGCTTCATATCACTGCAAAACGTGTCATTTTCCCTACAATTACAACAAAACTAGGTGTAGACGTCGACTCTTGCAAAGGTAAACAAAACAACATAATGATCAAGAATATACATCCATGCATGCTGATTTATGAAGATAAAACATCCAAACCAATCCCAAAATATAGATTATAATACATGCTATCAAAATACCCCATACGTGTCCCTTGATTGTCCCCAAACAAGATTCAAATCTTAGATACAAGATAGAATAGATTATAAGTCATCGAAAAAATCAATGAAAAACTTTTTACAAAACCTTTTGGTGGTGCGTTCCATTCATAGATCACCCTAAGAGAATGCTTCATAGCAAATAATATCAACACATGGTCAAAACATTATACAAATGTAATAAAGTTGATCATCTTTGCATAAAATCATATAGTGCATAATAAATCATATTTATCGAAAGCAATCATGTATAATCCTGTTCAAACCACAAAGTCAATCAACATACTCAAGGTCTCAAGGGCTTTCAAAAGAGGTCAAGAAACGTGCTAGGGTGGGATGTATATAGGGTAATGTGGTGCTAGAATCCGGGAATAGGATCTTCACTTCACTTGTTTTATTCTCAAACATCTTCCACCAATAAGCTTTGCATATTTTTACCCTTTTTTTCACTTTATTTTTGAGAACATGGACAGAGGTGCACAATAACCGAAGCCTAAGAAATCAACAATTCTCAATTTCTCGAGATGCCTCAAATCCTTGATGCACATACCATGACCCGTTAGGACTATCGATCTGACTTTGGCAAGACACAAAAACCCGGTTATGTGAATGGTGCCGAGTTACTCATCATCAAGATCAACGTCCCCAAACCTTCTTTTTTCTAACACTTTCAGCCACAATCTCAACTTCACTTTGCACGCTCCATTAACTACATCCAAATTCCCGAATAGGTAAAGGGAGGAAAATATATATATGAGGGGCTAAAGCCTGATCATGAAGAAGAAGAAGAGGAGAAAAATGAAGTGCCTTAATCATCCCATGAAGAATGTGAGAGAACTCATAAAGTGGTATCAACCTTCAAATCCAACATAATTTCGATAAAAACAAAGTATTAAACATGCTAGAATTTCAAACAAAACATTTAGCAACTTAAATATATCATAAAACCCTTTGAGCATATAAAGATTTCAAAGCTAATTTGCAAGCAAATATCATCATCGAGGTCATATCTAGAATAGAAGCACAAGACGTTTCGAACATTTCTTCAGTTTTAAAACCATTCCGGTCGAGGTGATTTGACGGCGCCCGAGGTGTTCAACCTAGATGAATCTTAGTTATCACGACCTCGTTTGGCCAAAACGTCGCGGTCGAGCCAAATGTTTTTTCTCAAACAAAAACCTGTATGCAATGCATGTAAATGCCATATACGCACATATAATCCAAATAAGATAACAACCAAGGTCAAATAAGAGTTCTACATACCCGAAGAACATAAGTCAAATACAAATACGACATAATTAGGACAGATTGTCCCAATGGGTCAAATAAGAGCTAGAAGAAAAAGTACTCACCGAATAAAAAACAGAACAAGATAAAGAAATAAGAACAAGCTCCATAATATGCTCAATCCTCCTCTGTTGGCTGTGGTGGTGGTGGAATGTAGGGATACTGTGACGGATCAAAAGGATAGCCCATCGTCTTCTCGAACTACAGTATCATCATCTGGCGCTGATAGTGCTGGCTCTTCTCCATGCGCTAGGTCCAACCCTTAATGTATCGAGTCTGAGCAGCAAAGCGCTGGGTAATGTCGATCTGCAGGGCCTCATAAGAATCCGTCATCTGCTGCGTCAGATCGTCAATCTTGCGGTGCATCTCATGATCACGATGCCGGCGAGCTCTCTGCTGGGAAGGCTGGGGAATGTCATCTAGAGGTGTTGGTGCCTCTCTTTCGTCCTCTATATCCTCGTCATCGAGGTCAAAGGTGGGAATACTAGTTCCGCCGGTATTAGTACCGGTATCCATGGCAGCAGCTCCGCCAATACCATCACCATCCGCATATCCTCCAACTGGCTCTATAGTAAGATCCTCTTGCATGATCGGGAACCAAACAGCTGAGCAGTTCTCATGGTCATAGACCGAGAACTGTGAAGACCAAGCTGTACCCATCGGAAACTTCGTTTCCCACGGCATGGCCACAAAGAGAGTGCCAAGACCGCGGGGAACGAGGATGCGGTGTGTAATCAACTCCTGTAAACGTAGCGGCTTCGCCGCCGCAACTAAACTGCATTCCGAAAGGTCCAACCCCATCTCAGTAGCAATATGAGTCACAAGGCCGCCACAACATATATCTCCCTTGGCCTTCCCCTTCACTTTATGCAGCTCCTCTGCAAGCATAGCAGCAAAATCCGGGATCCCTCCTGTCACCAAACAAAACATGCTAAACAGCTCACCCTGACGGACATTCTAAGGCGTCTTAGTTCTCACAAGAAGCATCTCACTGAAGATCCGTTGAGCAATACAGAAGGAAAGATGGTAGATAATACGCTACCGAGAATCCCCGGGCTGCCATCTGTCACGGTGGGAGGTGATGTGAGCGACACCCTCCCAGAAACTACGAGCCTGCGCTCGAGAAGCAAAATCTCTAGCTGTAGGGGCGTGGAAGCCAAAATTCTCCCCAAACTGCTCAAGGGGGACGATGCAGTTCTTGTTCTGAAGCCGGTACTTGATCCCTCTGTTCTCTAACATGTGAGTCACGGAACTCAAAAACTCAAACGTCGGCTCCAGATAAGCCGGTGTTCGAATGGCCATAAAGTGGTCTAAGCCAACCATGGAGACCATCTTCTGCAGGTCATCCACAACATGTAAACACTCAAAGTCGGGAATGTCTCCGTACCTAGGGGCCATGATAGGCCGGCCACAAATACGGAAAAAATCGTTTTGAAATCTCTCATGGATCACCAGGATAATGGGTTGTGGAGGAGGGGAAGAAGAGGACTATCGGGAAATACTGGGGCGATCCCTAAGGGCCAACTGGCGATCAAATCTCCTCAAATTTTCCATCTCTGAAAATCACCTCGGTTGCTCCTAGGGGTATCTCGGCCGAGACGTAGAAGGTCCGACCGAGGCAAAGTGCTACTTTGATCGAGGCTCAAAAATAGTAAGCTTTTCCCCCAATTTTCACTTCCACTTGCTTACTATGGGGTACTTAAACTCTTTTCAACAACAATAAACAACAAACAAGAAGAAATCCTTGCAAAATCGAGAAGAAGGAACCAAGTTAGGGTTTGGAGCGAAATACCCCAACTGTGCAACTTGTGGTGGATTTGTATGATGTTTGATGCTTGAAGTTTATTTCTCTTGCTTCCCTTCATGATTTGGAGCCATGAAATCGTAGCAAACGATCGAGATTTGAGAATTTTGGAGCAAAAGGGGCCGCGGTCGAGGTGAGAGCAAAAAGTGAAGGAGGGTTGTGAGGAGAGAGAAAGTCGCTCTCCTTTATACCCCTCGCAGAATTTGATTTCATCTCGGCTGATGTGTTTCTGGATGGACCGAGGTGTCAAAGCAAGGTGATTTCCCGATAAGACCATCTCGGTTGAGCGAAGAACATATCGGTCGAGGCGCTCTGACAGCATCCGAGATGTATCTCGGTCTAACTCCGTTTTCTCAATTTCTCGAACATCAGTCCTTCCATGTACTTCTTGAGTTGTATTTCTTCTTGGAGAAAACTTGATTCCTGTCTAAGAGGACACATGTTAGCATGAAATATGACGATATTTTAGGCACTTGTTTTAGTTGTTTTTCACTCTTTATAGTGTTCTTAGATATGTGTTTGAAGCAATTGTGAGCTAGTTCCTTTTGCAAAGCTTACCCTTTTACTTGCTTGACAACTTTACAACTGAATTTGTTCCCCCCAAATCCCTGTGCTCGATACTCTGGAATCTTGCTTTACTACGCCGATCCGTACACTGCGGGTTCACTTGCTTGATTCTAGTTTTATAAATTTAAAGCTTATTTGCACGCACGCTAAGTGGCGAACAAGTTTTTGGCGCCGTTGCTGGGGAGCTGGTTTAGGCCGAATTCGGTTATCGGTTGTCAAGCATGGGAGCTTGCCCTTGTTATTTGATATCTCCTTTGAGTGATATTTGCAGGTTACCTTAGGTATATGCGCAGGTCTAGGAACAACAAAGACCTCTTACCTCTTGATCAAGAACTTGAGAAGACTTTGAGGAAGAAGCTCAAAGAAAGAAAGATGGCTGAAGACAAGGAGCGGGATCTTCAAGCAGAATTGGCGGAATCCGAAGCTTAACTTAGATGGAGCGAGAAGACTTGCAAGGAAGAATCGGACCGTCATCAATTGCAAATTGATGAGCTAAGGGATATGATGTTTCAAATGAGGGTGGAATTGAGCAATTCCAAGAAGAAGAAGAGGAGAAAGCCGGCAAGATCGGTTAGAACCAACTCATCCGATGAGGATAGCGACTCTTCCATGCCACCACTTGAGGACATTAATCCGACGATCAACATGAATCAATATAATCCAAGACCGGATGCCAATTATCGTGTCCCGGCTGGGGGTGCGAGAGCCGCTCGTGTGGATGAAGAGCCAAGAACTCTTGGCCAAAGGATGGATCCAATTCAGCAACCACGCCGTCTAGGTGTGAACTTTGATGCTGATGATATGCAAGGGTTTAGCTTCAACCCACAAGTTATTACCATCGTTCGCCAAAGTCAGTTTGGAGGAACGAGTGCTGAATCTCCACATCAACATCTACAAAATTTCGAGATCTTGATGGAGACAATGAAGCCAAAGAATGCAACCACCAACAACTACAAGATCAAGCCATTCTTCTTCTCTTTGAAAGGGAAAGCTTTATCTTGGTATCAAGCTCTCCCTAATGGAAGACTCAACACATGGGAGGATCTTTCTTCGGAGTTTCTCACCAAATTCTTTCTGCCATCCAAGACGGCGGAGTTGAGAGGTAAGATTAATGTATTTTCTATGAGATCTAATGAAAGTTTGTTCCAGTCTTGGGAAAGATTTCAAGATTTACTATTGGATTGCCAACATCATGGCATTTCCAAATTGGAGCTATTGGAGATATACTATAAGGGGTTGGATATGGAAACACAATTCAAGTTCCAATCCCTTTCATGTGGTACATTCATGGACATGAGGGAAGATGACGCTTGGGACTTCATTGAGAAGCAAGCCAGAGTCATTGAGAAGTATTCTCACCGGAAAGTGGAAGCAAATCGAGTGGAGCAAGGAGCAAAGCTAACACAAGCCGCTCAAACTCAAATCTTTTCTCTCAACTCCGAGATTAAAGAATTGAAGGAAGTCATCAAGGCTAGCTTTCAAAATCAAAAGGAACAAGATGTTGGTTATTTAGGGAACAACAATAACCACAATGGGAATGAGAACACAAATCGCAACAACCGGAACAACAACCGGAACAATTGGAACAACAACAACCAGAATAACAATTGGAACAATAATAGGGGTTCAAACAACAACAATTGGCGTTCCAACCAACAACAAAATTCCGGTGATCTTTATCCCAATTCAGGAAATTCACTAACTCCACCTTCTTCTTCTTCCATCCCTTTGAAAAGTCAGGGACAAACATCTAATTGTGGAAGCACTTCGGAGAAAGAGAAGCCCGATCCCATGTTGGAAACAATTTTAGGAAAGCTTCAAGGATTGGAGAGTCATATCCCTAAGGTTGATAATCACATTACTAAGGTTGATAAAGCTCAAAAGGTTTTAGAAAACCAAATATTTAGCAATGCTGAGGAAGTTCCTAGAATTCAAGGAAAACTTCCAGGAAAAACGAGTGATAACCCGAAAGGAAGGGTGATGGCTATCACAACTAGGAGCGGAGCAACAACCACCGACCCGCAACCTACGTTTGTGGAAGTCCCCGTCGAGAAAGAGAAAGATAAGGGGAAGGAGAAGGGTGATGGCATCTCACTGAAGATCCGTTGAGCAATGCGGAAGGAAAGATGGTAGATAATACGCTGCCGAGAATCCCCGGGCTGCCATCTGTCACAATGGGAGGTGATGTGAGCGACACCCTCCCAAAAACTACGAGCCTGCACTCGAGAAGCAAAATCTCTAGCTGTAGGGGCGTGGAAGCCAAAATTCTCCCCAAACTGCTCCAGGGGGACGATGCAGTTCTTGTTCTGAAGCCGGTACTTGATCCCTCTATTCTCTAACATGTGAGTCACGGAATTCAAAAACTCAAACGTCGGCTCTAGATAAGCCGGTGTTCGAATGGCCATAAAGTGGTCTAAGCCAACCATGGAGACCATCTTCTGCAGGTCATCCACAACACGTAAACACTCAAAGTCGGGAATGTCTCCGTACCTAGGGGCCATGATAGGCCGGCCACAAATACGGAAAAAATCGTTCCAAAATCTCTCATGGATCACCGGGACAATGGGTTGTGGAGGAGGGGAAGAAGAGGACTATCGGGAACTACTGGGGCGATCTCTAAGGGCCAATTGGCGATCAAATCTCCTCAAATTTTCCATCTCTGAAAATCACCTCGGTTGCTCCTAGGGGTATCTCGGCCGAGACGTAGAAGGTCCGACCGAGGCGAAGTGCTACTTCGATCGAGGCTCAAAAATAGTAAGCTTTTCCCCCAATTTTCACTTCCACTTGCTTCCTATGGGGTACTTAAACTCTTTTCAACAACAATCAACAACAAACAAGCCGAAACCCTTGCAAAATCGAGAAGAAGGAACCAAGTTAGGGTTTGGAGCGAAATACCCAAACTGTGCAGCTTGTGGTGGATTTGTATGATGTTTGATGCTTGAAGTTTATTTCTCTTGCTTCCCTTCATGATTTGGAGCCATGAAATCGTAGCAAACGATCGAGATTTGAGAATTTTGGAGCAAAAGGGGCCGCGGTCGAGGTGAGAGCAAAAAGTGAAGGAGGGTTGTGAGGAGAGAGAAAGTCGTTCTCCTTTATACCCCTCGCAGAATTTGATTTCATCTCGGCTGATGTGTTTCTGGATGCACCGAGGTGTCAAAGCAAGGTGATTTCCAGATAAGACCATCTCGGTTGAGCGAAGAACATACCGGTCGAGGCGCTCTGACAGCATCCGAGATGTATCTCGGTCTAACTCCGTTTTCTCAATTTCTCGAACATCAGTCCTTCCATGTACTTCTTGAGTTGTATTTCTTCTTGGAGAAAACTTGATTCCTGTCTAAGAGGACACATGTTAGCATGAAATATGACGATATTTTAGGCACTTGTTTTAGTTGTTTTTCCCTCTTTATAGTGTTCTTAGATATGTGTTTGAAGCAATTGTGAGCTAGTTCCTTTTGCAAAGCTTACCCTTTTACTTGCTTGACAACTTTACAACTGAATTTGTTCCCCCCAAATCCCTGTGCTCGATACTCTGGAATCTTGCTTTACTACGCCGATCCGTACACTGCGGGTTCACTTGCTTGATTCTAGTTTTATAAATTTAAAGCTTATTTGCACGCACGCTAAGTGGCGAACAAGTTTTTGGCGCCGTTGCTGGGGAGCTGGTTTAGGCCGAATTCGGTTATCGGTTGTCAAGCATGGGAGCTTGCCCTTGTTATTTGATATCTCCTTTGAGTGATATTTGCAGGTTACCTTAGGTATATGCGCAGGTCTAGGAACAACAAAGACCTCTTACCTCTTGATCAAGAACTTGAGAAGACTTTGAGGAAGAAGCTCAAAGAAAGAAAGATGGCTGAAGGCAAGGAGCGGGATCTTCAAGCAGAATTGGCGGAATCCGAAGCTTAACTTAGATGGAGCGAGAAGACTTGCAAGGAAGAATCGGACCGTCATCAATTGCAAATTGATGAGCTAAGGGATATGATGTTTCAAATGAGGGTGTAATTGAGCGATTCCAAGAAGAAGAAGAGGAGAAAGCCGGCAAGATCGGTTAGAACCAACTCATCCGATGAGGATAGCGACTCTTCCATGCCACCACTTGAGGACATTAATCCGACGATCAACATGAATCAATATAATCCAAGACCGGATGCCAATTATCGTGTCCCGGCTGGGGGTGCGAGAGCCGCTCGTGTGGATGAAGAGCCAAGAACTCTTGGCCAAAGGATGGATCCAATTCAGCAACCACGCCGTCTAGGTGTGAACTTTGATGCTGATGATATGCAAGGGTTTAGCTTCAACCCACAAGTTATTACCATCGTTCGCCAAAGTCAGTTTGGAGGAACGAGTGCTGAATCTCCACATCAACATCTACAAAATTTCGAGATCTTGATGGAGACAATGAAGCCAAAGAATGCAACCACCAACAACTACAAGATCAAGCCATTCTTCTTCTCTTTGAAAGGGAAAGCTTTATCTTGGTATCAAGCTCTCCCTAATGGAAGACTCAACACATGGGAGGATCTTTCTTCGGAGTTTCTCACCAAATTCTTTCTGCCATCCAAGACGGCGGAGTTGAGAGGTAAGATTAATGTATTTTCTATGAGATCTAATGAAAGTTTGTTCCAGTCTTGGGAAAGATTTCAAGATTTACTATTGGATTGCCAACATCATGGCATTTCCAAATTGGAGCTATTGGAGATATACTATAAGGGGTTGGATATGGAAACACAATTCAAGTTCCAATCCCTTTCATGTGGTACATTCATGGACATGAGGGAAGATGACGCTTGGGACTTCATTGAGAAGCAAGCCCGAGTCATTGAGAAGTATTCTCACCGGAAAGTGGAAGCAAATCGAGTGGAGCAAGGAGCAAAGCTAACACAAGCCGCTCAAACTCAAATCTTTTCTCTCAACTCCGAGATTAAAGAATTGAAGGAAGTCATCAAGGCTAGCTTTCAAAATCAAAAGGAACAAGATGTTGGTTATTTAGGGAACAACAATAACCACAATGGGAATGAGAACACAATTCGCAACAACCGGAACAACAACCGGAACAATTGGAACAACAACAACCAGAATAACAATTGGAACAATAATAGGGGTTCAAACAACAACAATTGGCGTTCCAACCAACAACAAAATTCCGGTGATCTTTATCCCAATTCAGGAAATTCACTAACTCCACCTTCTTCTTCTTCCATCCCTTTGAAAAGTCAGGGACAAACATCTAATTGTGGAAGCACTTCGGAGAAAGAGAAGCCCGATCCCATGTTGGAAACAATTTTAGGAAAGCTTCAAGGATTGGAGAGTCACATCACTAAGGTTGATAATCACATTACTAAGGTTGATAAAGCTCAAAAGGTTTTAGAAACCAAATGTTTAGCAATGCTGAGGAAGTTCCTAGAAATCAAGGAAAACTTCCAGGAAAAACGAGTGATAACCCGAAAGGACGGGTGATGGCTATCACAACTAGGAGCGGAGCAACAACCACCGACCCGCAACCTACGTTTGTGGAAGTCCCCGTCGAGAAAGAGAAAGATAAGGGGAAGGAGAAGGGTGATGGCATCTCACTGAAGATCCGTTGAGTAATGCGGAAGGAAAGATGGTAGATAATACGCTCCCGAGAATCCCCGGGCTGCCATCTGTCACAATGGGAGGTGATGTGAGCGACACCCTCCCAAAAACTACGAGCCTGCACTCGAGAAGCAAAATCTCTAGCTGTAGGGGCGTGGAAGCCAAAATTCTCCCCAAACTGCTCCAGGGGGACGATGCAGTTCTTGTTCTGAAGCCGGTAATTGATCCCTCTATTCTCTAACATGTGAGTCACGGAATTCAAAAACTCAAACGTCGGCTCTAGATAAGCCGGTGTTCGAATGGCCATAAAGTGGTCTAAGCCAACCATGGAGACCATCTTCTGCAGGTCATCCACAACATGTAAACACTCAAAGTCGGGAATGTCTCCGTACCTAGGGGCCATGAGAGGCCGGCCACAAATACGGAAAAAATCGTTCCAAAATCTCTCATGGATCACCGGGACAATGGGTTGTGGAGGAGGGGAAGAAGAGGACTATCGGGAACTACTGGGGCGATCTCTAAGGGCCAATTGGCGATCAAATCTCCTCAAATTTTCCATCTCTGAAAATCACCTCGGTTGCTCCTAGGGGTATCTCGGCCGAGACGTAGAAGGTCCGACCGAGGCGAAGTGCTACTTCGATCGAGGCTCAAAAATAGTAAGCTTTTCCCCCAATTTTCACTTCCACTTGCTTCCTATGGGGTACTTAAACTCTTTTCAACAACAATCAACAACAAACAAGCCGAAACCCTTGCAAAATCGAGAAAAAGGAACCAAGTTAGGGTTTGGAGCGAAATACCCAAACTGTGCAGCTTGTGGTGAAATTGTATGATGTTTGATGCTTGAAGTTTATTTCTCTTGCTTCCCTTCATGATTTGGAGCCATGAAATCGTAGCAAACGATCGAGATTTGAGAATTTTGGAGCAAAAGGGGCCGCGGTCGAGGTGAGAGCAAAAAGTGAAGGAGGGTTGTGAGGAGAGAGAAAGTCGTTCTCCTTTATACCCTTCGCAGAATTTGATTTCATCTCGGCTGATGTGTTTCTGGATGCACCGAGGTGTCAAAGCAAGGTGATTTCCAGATAAGACCATCTCGGTTGAGCGAAGAACATACCGGTCGAGGCGCTCTGACAGCATCCGAGATGTATCTCGGTCTAACTCCGTTTTCTCAATTTCTCGAACATCAGTCCTTCCATGTACTTCTTGAGTTGTATTTCTTCTTGGAGAAAACTTGATTCCTGTCTAAGAGGACACATGTTAGCATGAAATATGACGATATTTTAGGCACTTGTTTTAGTTGTTTTTCCCTCTTTATAGTGTTCTTAGATATGTGTTTGAAGCAATTGTGAGCTAGTTCCTTTTGCAAAGCTTACCCTTTTACTTGCTTGACAACTTTACAACTGAATTTGTTCCCCCCAAATCCCTGTGCTCGATACTCTGGAATCTTGCTTTACTACGCCGATCCGTACACTGCGGGTTCAATTGCTTGATTCTAGTTTTATAAATTTAAAGCTTATTTGCACGCACGCTAAGTGGCGAACAAGTTTTTGGCGCCGTTGCTGGGGAGCTGGTTTAGGCCGAATTCGGTTATCGGTTGTCAAGCATGGGAGCTTGCCCTTGTTATTTGATATCTCCTTTGAGTGATATTTGCAGGTTACCTTAGGTATATGCGCAGGTCTAGGAACAACAAAGACCTCTTACCTCTTGATCAAGAACTTGAGAAGACTTTGAGGAAGAAGCTCAAAGAAAGAAAGATGGCTGAAGGCAAGGAGCGGGATCTTCAAGCAGAATTGGCGGAATCCGAAGCTTAACTTAGATGGAGCGAGAAGACTTGCAAGGAAGAATCGGACCGTCATCAATTGCAAATTGATGAGCTAAGGGATATGATGTTTCAAATGAGGGTGGAATTGAGCGATTCCAAGAAGAAGAAGAGGAGAAAGCCGGCAAGATCGGTTAGAACCAACTCATCCGATGAGGAAAGCGACTCTTCCATGCCACCACTTGAGGACATTAATCCGACGATCAACATGAATCAATATAATCCAAGACCGGATGCCAATTATCGTGTCCCGGCTGGGGGTGTGAGAGCCGCTCGTGTGGATGAAGAGCCAAGAACTCTTGGCCAAAGGATGGATCCAATTCAGCAACCATGCCGTCTAGGTGTGAACTTTGATGCTGATGATATGCAGGGATTTAGCTTCAACCCACAAGTTATTACCATCGTTCTCCAAAGTCACTTTGGAGGAACGAGTGCTGAATCTCCACATCAACATCTACAAAATTTCGAGATCTTGATGGAGACAATGAAGCCAAAGAATGCAACCACCAACAACTACAAGATCAAGCCATTCTTCTTCTCTTTGAAAGGGAAAGCTTCATCTTGGTATCAAGCTCTCCCTAATGGAAGACTCAACACATGGGAGGATCTTTCTTCGGAGTTCTTCACCAAATTCTTTCTGCCATCCAAGACGGCGGAGTTGAGAGGTAAGATTAATGTATTTTCTATGAGATCTAATGAAAGTTTGTTCCAGTCTTGGGAAAGATTTCAAGATTTACTATTGGATTGCCAACATCATGGCATTTCCAAATTGGAGCTATTGGAGATATACTATAAGGGGTTGGATATGGAAACACAATTCAAGTTCCAATCCCTTTCATGTGGTACATTCATGGACATGAGGGAAGATGACGCTTGGGACTTCATTGAGAAGCAAGCCCGAGTCATTGAGAAGTATTCTCACCGGAAAGTGGAAGCAAATCGAGTGGAGCAAGGAGCAAAGCTAACACAAGCCGCTCAAACTCAAATATTTTCTCTCAACTCCGAGACTAAAGAATTGAAGGAAGTCATCAAGGCTAGCTTTCCAAATCAAAAGGAACAAGATGTTGGTTATTTAGGGAACAACAATAACCACAATGGGAATGAGAACACAAATCGCAACAACCGGAACAACAACCGGAACAATTGGAACAACAACAACCAGAATAACAATTGGAACAATAATAGGGGTTCAAACAACAACAATTGGCGTTCGAACTAACAACAAAATTCCGGTGATCTTTATCCTAATTCAGGAAATTCACTAACTCAACCTTCTTCTTCTTCCATTCCTTTGAAAAGTCAGGGACAAACATCTAATTGTGGAAGCACTTCGGAGAAAGAGAAGCCCGATCCCATGTTGGAAACAATTTTAGGAAAGCTTCAAGGATTCGAGAGTCACATCACTAAGGTTGATAATCACATTACTAAGGTTGATAAAGCTCAAAAGGTTTCAGAAAACCAAATGTTTAGCAATGCTGAGGAAGTTCCTAGAAATCAAGGAAAACTTCCAGGAAAAACGAGTTATAACCCGAAAGGAAGGGTGATGGCTATCACAACTAGGAGCAGAGCAACAACCACCGACCCGCAACCTAAGTTTGTTGAAGTCCCCGTCGAGAAAGAGAAAGATAAGGGGAAGGAGAAGGGTGATGGCATCTCACTGAAGATCCATTGAGCAATGCGGAAGGAAAGATGGTAGATAATACGCTCCCGAGAATCCCCGGGCTGCCATCTGTCACAATGGGAGGTGATGTGAGCGACACCCTCCCAAAAACTGCGAGCCTGCACTCGAGAAGCAAAATCTCTACCTGTAGGGGCGTGGAAGCCAAAATTCTCCCCAAACTGCTCCAGGGGGACGATGCAGTTCTTGTTCTGAAGCCGGTACTTGATCCCTCTATTCTCTAACATGTGAGTCACGGAATTCAAAAACTCAAACGTCGGCTCTAGATAAGCCGGTGTTCGAATGGCCATAAAGTGGTCTAAGCCAACCATGGAGACCATCTTCTGCAGGTCATCCACAACATGTAAACACTCAAAGTCGGGAATGTCTCCGTACCTAGGGGCCATGATAGGCCGGCCACAAATACGGAAAAAATCATTCCGAAATCTCTCATGGATCACCGGGACAATGGGTTGTGGAGAAGGGGAAGAAGAGGACTATCGGGAACTACTGGGGCGATCCCTAAGGGACAACTGGCGATCAAATCTCCTCAAATTTTCCATCTCTGAAAATCACCTCGGTTGCTCCTAGGGGTATCTCGGCCGAGACGTAGAAGGTCCGACCGAGGCGAAGTGCTACTTCGATCGAGGCTCAAAAATAGTAAGCTTTTCCCCCAATTTTCACTTCCACTTGCTTCCTATGGGGTACTTAAACTCTTTTCAACCACAATCAACAACAAACAAGCCGAAACCCTTGCAAAATCGAGAAAAAGGAACCAAGTTAGGGTTTGGAGCGAAATACCCAAACTGTGCAGCTTGTGGTGGATTTGTATGATGTTTGATGCTTGAAGTTTATTTCTCTTGCTTCCCTTCATGATTTGGAGCCATGAAATCGTAGCAAACGATCGAGATTTGAAAATTTTGGAGCAAAAGGGGCTGCGGTCGAGGTGAGAGCAAAGAGTGAAGGAGGGTTGTGAGGAGAGAGAAAGTCGTTCTCCTTTATAACCCTCGCAGAATTTGATTTCATCTTGGCTGATGTGTTTCTGGATGGACCGAGGTGTCAAAGCAAGGTGATTTCCAGATAAGACCATCTCGGTTGAGCGAAGAACATATCGGTCGAGGCGCTCTGACAGCATCCGAGATGTATCTCGGTCTAACTCCGTTTTCTCAATTTCTCGAACATCAGTCCTTACATGTACTTCTTGAGTTGTATTTCTTCTTGGAGAAAACTTGATTCCTGTCTAAGAGGACACATGTTAGCATGAAATATGACGATATTTTAGGCACTTGTTTTAGTTGTTTTTCACTCTTTATAGTGTTCTTAGATATGTGTTTGAAGCAATTGTGAGCTAGTTTCTTTTGCAAAGCTTACCCTTTTACTTGCTTGACAACTTTACAACTGAATTTGTTCCTCCCAAATCCCTGTGTTCGATACTCTGGAATCTTGCTTTACTACGCCGATCCGTACACTGCGGGTTCACTTGCTTGATTCTAGTTTTATAAATTTAAAGCTTATTTGCACGCACGCTAAGTGGCGAACAAGTTTTTGGCGCCGTTACTGGGGAGCTGGTTTAGGCCGAATTCGGTTATCGGTTGTCAAGCATGGGAGCTTGCCCTTGTTATTTGATATCTCCTTTGAGTGATATTTACAGGTTACCTTAGGTATATACGCAGGTCTAGGAACAACAAAGACCTCTTACCTCTTGATCAAGAACTTGAGAAGACTTTGAGGAAGAAGCTCAAAGAAAGAAAGATGGCTGAAGACAAGGAGCGGGATCTTCAAGCAGAATTGGCGGAATCCGAAGCTTAACTTAGATGGAGCGAGAAGACTTGCAAGGAAGAATCGGACCGTCATCAATTGCAAATTGATGAGCTAAGGGATATGATGTTTCAAATGAGGGTGGAATTGAGCGATTCCAAGAAGAAGAAGAGGAGAAAGCCGGCAAGATCGGTTAGAACCAACTCATTCGATGAGGATAGCGACTCTTCCATGCCACCACTTGAGGACATTAATCCGCAGATCAAAGTGAATCAATATAATCTAAGACCGGATGCCAATTATCGTGTCCCGGCTGGGGGTGTGAGAGCCGCTCGTGTGGATGAAGAGCCAAGAACTCTTGGCCAAAGGATGGATCCAATTCAGCAACCACGCCTTAGCTTCAACCCACAAGTTATTACCATCGTTCGCCAAAGTCAGTTTGGAGGAACGAGTGCTGAATCTCCACATCAACATCTACAAAATTTCGAGATCTTGATGGAGACAATGAAGCCAAAGAATGCAACCACCAACAACTACAAGATCAAGCCATTCTTCTTCTCTTTGAAAGGGAAAGCTTTATCTTGGTATCAAGCTCTCCCTAATGGAAAACTCAACACATGGGAGGATCTTTCTTCGGAGTTCCTCACCAAATTCTTTCTGCCAATTTAAGACGGCGGAGTTGAGAGGTAAGATTAATGTATTTTCTATGAGATCTAATGAAAGTTTGTTCCAGTCTTGGGAAAGATTTCAAGATTTACTATTGGATTGCCAACATCATGGCATTTCAAAATTGGAGCTATTGGAGATATACTATAAGGGGTTGGATATGGAAACACAATTCAAGTTCCAATCCCTTTCATGTGGTACATTCATGGACATGAGGGAAGATGACGCTTGGGACTTCATTGAGAAGCAAGCCCGAGTCATTGAGAAGTATTTTCACCGGAAAGTGGAAGCAAATCGAGTGGAGCAAGGAGCAAAGCTAACACAAGCCGCTCAAACTCAAATCTTTTCTCTCAACTCCGAGATTAAATAATTGAAGGAAGTCATCAAGGCTAGCTTTCCAAATCAAAAGGAACAAGATGTTGGTTATTTAGGGAACAACAATAACCATAATGGGAATGAGAACACAAATCGCAACAACCGGAACAACAACCGGAACAATTGGAACAACAACAACCAGAATAACAATTGGAACAATAATAGGGGTTCAAACAACAACAATTGGCGTTCCAACCAACAACAAAATTCCGGTGATCTTTATCCCAATTCAGGAAATTCACTAACTCCACCTTCTTCTTCTTCCATCCCTTTGAAAAGTCAGGGACAAACATCTAATTGTGGAAGCACTTCGGAGAAAGAGAAGCCCGATCCCATGTTGGAAACAATTTTAGGAAAGCTTCAAGGATTGGAGAGTCACATCACTAAGGTTGATAATCACATTACTAAGGTTGATAAAGCTCAAAAGGTTTTAGAAACCAAATGTTTAGCAATGCTGAGGAAGTTCCTAGAAATCAAGGAAAACTTCCAGGAAAAACGAGTGATAACCCGAAAGGACGGGTGATGGCTATCACAACTAGGAGCGGAGCAACAACCACCGACCCGCAACCTACGTTTGTGGAAGTCCCCGTCGAGAAAGAGAAAGATAAGGGGAAGGAGAAGGGTGATGGCATCTCACTGAAGATCCATTGAGCAATGCGGAAGGAAAGATGGTAGATAATACGCTCCCGAGAATCCCCGGGCTGCCATCTGTCACAATGGGAGGTGATGTGAGCGACACCCTCCCAAAAACTGCGAGCCTGCACTCGAGAAGCAAAATCTCTAGCTGTAGGGGCGTGGAAGCCAAAATTCTCCCCAAACTGCTCCAGGGGGACGATGCAGTTCTTGTTCTGAAGCCGGTACTTGATCCCTCTATTCTCTAACATGTGAGTCAGGGAATTCAAAAACTCAAACGTCGGCTCTAGATAAGCCGGTGTTCGAATGGCCATAAAGTGGTCTAAGCCAACCATGGAGACCATCTTCTGCAAGTCATCCACAACATGTAAACACTCAAAGTCGGGAATGTCTCCGTACCTAGGGGCCATGATAGGCCGGCCACAAAAGGTTTTAGAAACCAAATGTTTAGCAATGCTGAGGAAGTTCCTAGAAATCAAGGAAAACTTCCAGGAAAAACGAGTGATAACCCGAAAGGACGGGTGATGGCTATCACAACTAGGAGCGGAGCAACAACCACCGACCCGCAACCTACGTTTGTGGAAGTCCCCGTCGAGAAAGAGAAAGATAAGGGGAAGGAGAAGGGTGATGGCATCTCACTGAAGATCCATTGAGCAATGCGGAAGGAAAGATGGTAGATAATACGCTCCCGAGAATCCCCGGGCTGCCATCTGTCACAATGGGAGGTGATGTGAGCGACACCCTCCCAAAAACTGCGAGCCTGCACTCGAGAAGCAAAATCTCTAGCTGTAGGGGCGTGGAAGCCAAAATTCTCCCCAAACTGCTCCAGGGGGACGATGCAGTTCTTGTTCTGAAGCCGGTACTTGATCCCTCTATTCTCTAACATGTGAGTCAGGGAATTCAAAAACTCAAACGTCGGCTCTAGATAAGCCGGTGTTCGAATGGCCATAAAGTGGTCTAAGCCAACCATGGAGACCATCTTCTGCAGGTCATCCACAACATGTAAACACTCAAAGTCGGGAATGTCTCCGTACCTAGGGGCCATGAGAGGCCGGCCACAAATACGGAAAAAATCGTTCCAAAATCTCTCATGGATCACCGGGACAATGGGTTGTGGAGGAGGGGAAGAAGAGGACTATCGGGAACTACTGGGGCGATCTCTAAGGGCCAATTGGCGATCAAATCTCCTCAAATTTTCCATCTCTGAAAATCACCTCGGTTGCTCCTAGGGGTATCTCGGCCGAGACGTAGAAGGTCCGACCGAGGCGAAGTGCTACTTCGATCGAGGCTCAAACATAGTAAGCTTTTCCCCCAATTTTCACTTCCACTTGCTTCCTATGGGGTACTTAAACTCTTTTCAACAACAATCAACAACAAACAAGCCGAAACCCTTGCAAAATCGAGAAAAAGGAACCAAGTTAGGGTTTGGAGCGAAATACCCAAACTGTGCAGCTTGTGGTGAAATTGTATGATGTTTGATGCTTGAAGTTTATTTCTCTTGCTTCCCTTCATGATTTGGAGCCATGAAATCGTAGCAAACGATCGAGATTTGAGAATTTTGGAGCAAAAGGGGCCGCGGTCGAGGTGAGAGCAAAAAGTGAAGGAGGGTTGTGAGGAGAGAGAAAGTCGTTCTCCTTTATACCCCTCGCAGAATTTGATTTCATCTCGGCTGATGTGTTTCTGGATGCACCGAGGTGTCAAAGCAAGGTGATTTCCAGATAAGACCATCTCGGTTGAGCGAAGAACATACCGGTCGAGGCGCTCTGACAGCATCCGAGATGTATCTCGGTCTAACTCCGTTTTCTCAATTTCTCGAACATCAGTCCTTCCATGTACTTCTTGAGTTGTATTTCTTCTTGGAGAAAACTTGATTCCTGTCTAAGAGGACACATGTTAGCATGAAATATGACGATATTTTAGGCACTTGTTTTAGTTGTTTTTCCCTCTTTATAGTGTTCTTAGATATGTGTTTGAAGCAATTGTGAGCTAGTTCCTTTTGCAAAGCTTACCCTTTTACTTGCTTGACAACTTTACAACTGAATTTGTTCCCCCCAAATCCCTGTGCTCGATACTCTGGAATCTTGCTTTACTACGCCGATCCGTACACTGCGGGTTCAATTGCTTGATTCTAGTTTTATAAATTTAAAGCTTATTTGCACGCACGCTAAGTGGCGAACAAGTTTTTGGCGCCGTTGCTGGGGAGCTGGTTTAGGCCGAATTCGGTTATCGGTTGTCAAGCATGGGAGCTTGCCCTTGTTATTTGATATCTCCTTTGAGTGATATTTGCAGGTTACCTTAGGTATATGCGCAGGTCTAGGAACAACAAAGACCTCTTACCTCTTGATCAAGAACTTGAGAAGACTTTGAGGAAGAAGCTCAAAGAAAGAAAGATGGCTGAAGGCAAGGAGCGGGATCTTCAAGCAGAATTGGCGGAATCCGAAGCTTAACTTAGATGGAGCGAGAAGACTTGCAAGGAAGAATCGGACCGTCATCAATTGCAAATTGATGAGCTAAGGGATATGATGTTTCAAATGAGGGTGGAATTGAGCGATTCCAAGAAGAAGAAGAGGAGAAAGCCGGCAAGATCGGTTAGAACCAACTCATCCGATGAGGAAAGCGACTCTTCCATGCCACCACTTGAGGACATTAATCCGACGATCAACATGAATCAATATAATCCAAGACCGGATGCCAATTATCGTGTCCCGGCTGGGGGTGTGAGAGCCGCTCGTGTGGATGAAGAGCCAAGAACTCTTGGCCAAAGGATGGATCCAATTCAGCAACCATGCCGTCTAGGTGTGAACTTTGATGCTGATGATATGCAGGGATTTAGCTTCAACCCACAAGTTATTACCATCGTTCTCCAAAGTCACTTTGGAGGAACGAGTGCTGAATCTCCACATCAACATCTACAAAATTTCGAGATCTTGATGGAGACAATGAAGCCAAAGAATGCAACCACCAACAACTACAAGATCAAGCCATTCTTCTTCTCTTTGAAAGGAAAAGCTTCATCTTGGTATCAAGCTCTCCCTAATGGAAGACTCAACACATGGGAGGATCTTTCTTCGGAGTTCTTCACCAAATTCTTTCTGCCATCCAAGACGGCGGAGTTGAGAGGTAAGATTAATGTATTTTCTATGAGATCTAATGAAAGTTTGTTCCAGTCTTGGGAAAGATTTCAAGATTTACTATTGGATTGCCAACATCATGGCATTTCCAAATTGGAGCTATTGGAGATATACTATAAGGGGTTGGATATGGAAACACAATTCAAGTTCCAATCCCTTTCATGTGGTACATTCATGGACATGAGGGAAGATGACGCTTGGGACTTCATTGAGAAGCAAGCCCGAGTCATTGAGAAGTATTCTCACCGGAAAGTGGAAGCAAATCGAGTGGAGCAAGGAGCAAAGCTAACACAAGCCGCTCAAACTCAAATCTTTTCTCTCAACTCCGAGACTAAAGAATTGAAGGAAGTCATCAAGGCTAGCTTTCCAAATCAAAAGGAACAAGATGTTGGTTATTTAGGGAACAACAATAACCACAATGGGAATGAGAACACAAATCGCAACAACCGGAACAACAACCGGAACAATTGGAACAACAACAACCAGAATAACAATTGGAACAATAATAGGGGTTCAAACAACAACAATTGGCGTTCGAACTAACAACAAAATTCCGGTGATCTTTATCCTAATTCAGGAAATTCACTAACTCAACCTTCTTCTTCTTCCATTCCTTTGAAAAGTCAGGGACAAACATCTAATTGTGGAAGCACTTCGGAGAAAGAGAAGCCCGATCCCATGTTGGAAACAATTTTAGGAAAGCTTCAAGGATTCGAGAGTCACATCACTAAGGTTGATAATCACATTACTAAGGTTGATAAAGCTCAAAAGGTTTCAGAAAACCAAATGTTTAGCAATGCTGAGGAAGTTCCTAGAAATCAAGGAAAACTTCCAGGAAAAACGAGTTATAACCCGAAAGGAAGGGTGATGGCTATCACAACTAGGAGCGGAGCAACAACCACCGACCCGCAACCTAAGTTTGTTGAAGTCCCCGTCGAGAAAGAGAAAGATAAGGGGAAGGAGAAGGGTGATGGCATCTCACTGAAGATCCATTGAGCAATGCGGAAGGAAAGATGGTAGATAATACGCTCCCGAGAATCCCCGGGCTGCCATCTGTCACAATGGGAGGTGATGTGAGCGACACCCTCCCAAAAACTGCGAGCCTGCACTCGAGAAGCAAAATCTCTACCTGTAGGGGCGTGGAAGCCAAAATTCTCCCCAAACTACTCTAGGGGGACGATGCAGTTCTTGTTCTGAAGCCGGTACTTGATCCCTCTATTCTCTAACATGTGAGTCACGGAATTCAAAAACTCAAACGTCGGCTCTAGATAAGCCGGTGTTCGAATGGCCATAAAGTGGTCTAAGCCAACCATGGAGACCATCTTCTGCAGGTCATCCACAACATGTAAACACTCAAAGTCGGGAATGTCTCCGTACCTAGGGGCCATGATAGGCCGGCCACAAATACGGAAAAAATCGTTCCGAAATCTCTCATGGATCACCGGGACAATGGGTTGTGGAGAAGGGGAAGAAGAGGACTATCGGGAACTACTGGGGCGATCCCTAAGGGACAACTGGCGATCAAATCTCCTCAAATTTTCCATCTCTGAAAATCACCTCGGTTGCTCCTAGGGGTATCTCGGCCGAGACGTAGAAGGTCCGACCGAGGCGAAGTGCTACTTCGATCGAGGCTCAAAAATAGTAAGCTTTTCCCCCAATTTTCACTTCCACTTGCTTCCTATGGGGTACTTAAACTCTTTTCAACCACAATCAACAACAAACAAGCCGAAACCCTTGCAAAATCGAGAAAAAGGAACCAAGTTAGGGTTTGGAGCGAAATACCCAAACTGTGCAGCTTGTGGTGGATTTGTATGATGTTTGATGCTTGAAGTTTATTTCTCTTGCTTCCCTTCATGATTTGGAGCCATGAAATCGTAGCAAACGATCGAGATTTGAGAATTTTGGAGCAAAAGGGGCCGCGGTCGAGGTGAGAGCAAAGAGTGAAGGAGGGTTGTGAGGAGAGAGAAAGTCGTTCTCCTTTATAACCCTCGTAGAATTTGATTTCATCTTGGCTGATGTGTTTCTGGATGGACCGAGGTGTCAAAGCAAGGTGATTTCCAGATAAGACCATCTCGGTTGAGCGAAGAACATATCGGTCGAGGCGCTCTGACAGCATCCGAGATGTATCTCGGTCTAACTCCGTTTTCTCAATTTCTCGAACATCAGTCCTTACATGTACTTCTTGAGTTGTATTTCTTCTTGGAGAAAACTTGATTCCTGTCTAAGAGGACACATGTTAGCATGAAATATGACGATATTTTAGGCACTTGTTTTAGTTGTTTTTCACTCTTTATAGTGTTCTTAGATATGTGTTTGAAGCAATTGTGAGCTAGTTTCTTTTGCAAAGCTTACCCTTTTACTTGCTTGACAACTTTACAACTGAATTTGTTCCTCCCAAATCCCTGTGTTCGATACTCTGGAATCTTGCTTTACTACGCCGATCCGTACACTGCGGGTTCACTTGCTTGATTCTAGTTTTATAAATTTAAAGCTTATTTGCACGCACGCTAAGTGGCGAACAAGTTTTTGGCGCCGTTACTGGGGAGCTGGTTTAGGCCGAATACGGTTATCGGTTGTCAAGCATGGGAGCTTGCCCTTGTTATTTGATATCTCCTTTGAGTGATATTTGCAGGTTACCTTAGGTATATACGCAGGTCTAGGAACAACAAAGACCTCTTACCTCTTGATCAAGAACTTGAGAAGACTTTGAGGAAGAAGCTCAAAGAAAGAAAGATGGCTGAAGACAAGGAGCGGGATCTTCAAGCAGAATTGGCGGAATCCGAAGCTTAACTTAGATGGAGCGAGAAGACTTGCAAGGAAGAATCGGACCGTCATCAATTGCAAATTGATGAGCTAAGGGATATGATGTTTCAAATGAGGGTGGAATTGAGCGATTCCAAGAAGAAGAAGAGGAGAAAGCCGGCAAGATCGGTTAGAACCAACTCATTCGATGAGGATAGCGACTCTTCCATGCCACCACTTGAGGACATTAATCCGCAGATCAAAGTGAATCAATATAATCTAAGACCGGATGCCAATTATCGTGTCCCGGCTGGGGGTGTAAGAGCCGCTCGTGTGGATGAAGAGCCAAGAACTCTTGGCCAAAGGATGGATCCAATTCAGCAACCACGCCTTAGCTTCAACCCACAAGTTATTACCATCGTTCGCCAAAGTCAGTTTGGAGGAACGAGTGCTGAATCTCCACATCAACATCTACAAAATTTCGAGATCTTGATGGAGACAATGAAGCCAAAGAATGCAACCACCAACAACTACAAGATCAAGCCATTCTTCTTCTCTTTGAAAGGGAAAGCTTTATCTTGGTATCAAGCTCTCCCTAATGGAAAACTCAACACATGGGAGGATCTTTCTTCGGAGTTCCTCACCAAATTCTTTCTGCCAATTTAAGACGGCGGAGTTGAGAGGTAAGATTAATGTATTTTCTATGAGATCTAATGAAAGTTTGTTCCAGTCTTGGGAAAGATTTCAAGATTTACTATTGGATTGCCAACATCATGGCATTTCAAAATTGGAGCTATTGGAGATATACTATAAGGGGTTGGATATGGAAACACAATTCAAGTTCCAATCCCTTTCATGTGGTACATTCATGGACATGAGGGAAGATGACGCTTGGGACTTCATTGAGAAGCAAGCCCGAGTCATTGAGAAGTATTTTCACCGGAAAGTGGAAGCAAATCGAGTGGAGCAAGGAGCAAAGCTAACACAAGCCGCTCAAACTCAAATCTTTTCTCTCAACTCCGAGATTAAATAATTGAAGGAAGTCATCCAGGCTAGCTTTCCAAATCAAAAGGAACAAGATGTTGGTTATTTAGGGAACAACAATAACCATAATGGGAATGAGAACACAAATCGCAACAACCGGAACAACAACCGGAACAATTGGAACAACAACAACCAGAATAACAATTGGAACAATAATAGGGGTTCAAACAACAACAATTGGCGTTCCAACCAACAACAAAATTCCGGTGATCTTTATCCCAATTCAGGAAATTCACTAACTCCACCTTCTTCTTCTTCCATCCCTTTGAAAAGTCAGGGACAAACATCTAATTGTGGAAGCACTTCGGAGAAAGAGAAGCCCGATCCCATGTTGGAAACAATTTTAGGAAAGCTTCAAGGATTGGAGAGTCACATCACTAAGGTTGATAATCACATTACTAAGGTTGATAAAGCTCAAAAGGTTTTAGAAACCAAATGTTTAGCAATGCTGAGGAAGTTCCTAGAAATCAAGGAAAACTTCCAGGAAAAACGAGTGATAACCCGAAAGGACGGGTGATGGCTATCACAACTAGGAGCGGAGCAACAACCACCGACCCGCAACCTAAGTTTGTTGAAGTCCCCGTCGAGAAAGAGAAAGATAAGGGGAAGGAGAAGGGTGATGGCATCTCACTGAAGATCCATTGAGCAATGCGGAAGGAAAGATGGTAGATAATACGCTCCCGAGAATCCCCGGGCTGCCATCTGTCACAATGGGAGGTGATGTGAGCGACACCCTCCCAAAAACTGCGAGCCTGCACTCGAGAAGCAAAATCTCTACCTGTAGGGGCGTGGAAGCCAAAATTCTCCCCAAACTGCTCCAGGGGGACGATGCAGTTCTTGTTCTGAAGCCGGTACTTGATCCCTCTATTCTCTAACATGTGAGTCACGGAATTCAAAAACTCAAACGTCGGCTCTAGATAAGCCGGTGTTCGAATGGCCATAAAGTGGTCTAAGCCAACCATGGAGACCATCTTCTGCAGGTCATCCACAACATGTAAACACTCAAAGTCGGGAATGTCTCCGTACCTAGGGGCCATGATAGGCCGGCCACAAATACGGAAAAAATCGTTCCGAAATCTCTCATGGATCACCGGGACAATGGGTTGTGGAGAAGGGGAAGAAGAGGACTATCGGGAACTACTGGGGCGATCCCTAAGGGACAACTGGCGATCAAATCTCCTCAAATTTTCCATCTCTGAAAATCACCTCGGTTGCTCCTAGGGGTATCTCGGCCGAGACGTAGAAGGTCCGACCGAGGCGAAGTGCTACTTCGATCGAGGCTCAAAAATAGTAAGCTTTTCCCCCAATTTTCACTTCCACTTGCTTCCTATGGGGTACTTAAACTCTTTTCAACCACAATCAACAACAAACAAGCCGAAACCCTTGCAAAATCGAGAAAAAGGAACCAAGTTAGGGTTTGGAGCGAAATACCCAAACTGTGCAGCTTGTGGTGGATTTGTATGATGTTTGATGCTTGAAGTTTATTTCTCTTGCTTCCCTTCATGATTTGGAGCCATGAAATCGTAGCAAACGATCGAGATTTGAAAATTTTGGAGCAAAAGGGGCCGCGGTCGAGGTGAGAGCAAAGAGTGAAGGAGGGTTGTGAGGAGAGAGAAAGTCGTTCTCCTTTATAACCCTCGCAGAATTTGATTTCATCTTGGCTGATGTGTTTCTGGATGGACCGAGGTGTCAAAGCAAGGTGATTTCCAGATAAGACCATCTCGGTTGAGCGAAGAACATATCGGTCGAGGCGCTCTGACAGCATCCGAGATGTATCTCGGTCTAACTCCGTTTTCTCAATTTCTCGAACATCAGTCCTTACATGTACTTCTTGAGTTGTATTTCTTCTTGGAGAAAACTTGATTCCTGTCTAAGAGGACACATGTTAGCATGAAATATGACGATATTTTAGGCACTTGTTTTAGTTGTTTTTCACTCTTTATAGTGTTCTTAGATATGTGTTTGAAGCAATTGTGAGCTAGTTTCTTTTGCAAAGCTTACCCTTTTACTTGCTTGACAACTTTACAACTGAATTTGTTCCTCCCAAATCCCTGTGTTCGATACTCTGGAATCTTGCTTTACTACGCCGATCCGTACACTGCGGGTTCACTTGCTTGATTCTAGTTTTATAAATTTAAAGCTTATTTGCACGCACGCTAAGTGGCGAACAAGTTTTTGGCGCCGTTACTGGGGAGCTGGTTTAGGCCGAATTCGGTTATCGGTTGTCAAGCATGGGAGCTTGCCCTTGTTATTTGATATCTCCTTTGAGTGATATTTACAGGTTACCTTAGGTATATACGCAGGTCTAGGAACAACAAAGACCTCTTACCTCTTGATCAAGAACTTGAGAAGACTTTGAGGAAGAAGCTCAAAGAAAGAAAGATGGCTGAAGACAAGGAGCGGGATCTTCAAGTAGAATTGGCGGAATCCGAAGCTTAACTTAGATGGAGCGAGAAGACTTGCAAGGAAGAATCGGACCGTCATCAATTGCAAATTGATGAGCTAAGGGATATGATGTTTCAAATGAGGGTGGAATTGAGCGATTCCAAGAAGAAGAAGAGGAGAAAGCCAGCAAGATCGGTTAGAACCAACTCATTCGATGAGGATAGCGACTCTTCCATGCCACCACTTGAGGACATTAATCCGCAGATCAAAGTGAATCAATATAATCTAAGACCGGATGCCAATTATCGTGTCCCGGATGGGGGTGTGAGAGCCGCTCGTGTGGATGAAGAGCCAAGAACTCTTGGCCAAAGGATGGATCCAATTCAGCAACCACGCCTTAGCTTCAACCCACAAGTTATTACCATCGTTCGCCAAAGTCAGTTTGGAGGAACGAGTGCTGAATCTCCACATCAACATCTACAAAATTTCGAGATCTTGATGGAGACAATGAAGCCAAAGAATGCAACCACCAACAACTACAAGATCAAGCCATTCTTCTTCTCTTTGAAAGGGAAAGCTTTATCTTGGTATCAAGCTCTCCCTAATGGAAAACTCAACACATGGGAGGATCTTTCTTCGGAGTTCCTCACCAAATTCTTTCTGCCAATTTAAGACGGCGGAGTTGAGAGGTAAGATTAATGTATTTTCTATGAGATCTAATGAAAGTTTGTTCCAGTCTTGGGAAAGATTTCAAGATTTACTATTGGATTGCCAACATCATGGCATTTCAAAATTGGAGCTATTGGAGATATACTATAAGGGGTTGGATATGGAAACACAATTCAAGTTCCAATCCCTTTCATGTGGTACATTCATGGACATGAGGGAAGATGACGCTTGGGACTTCATTGAGAAGCAAGCCCGAGTCATTGAGAAGTATTTTCACCGGAAAGTGGAAGCAAATCGAGTGGAGCAAGGAGCAAAGCTAACACAAGCCGCTCAAACTCAAATCTTTTCTCTCAACTCCGAGATTAAATAATTGAAGGAAGTCATCAAGGCTAGCTTTCCAAATCAAAAGGAACAAGATGTTGGTTATTTAGGGAACAACAATAACCATAATGGGAATGAGAACACAAATCGCAACAACCGGAACAACAACCGGAACAATTGGAACAACAACAACCAGAATAACAATTGGAACAATAATAGGGGTTCAAACAACAACAATTGGCGTTCCAACCAACAACAAAATTCCGGTGATCTTTATCCCAATTCAGGAAATTCACTAACTCCACCTTCTTCTTCTTCCATCCCTTTGAAAAGTCAGGGACAAACATCTAATTGTGGAAGCACTTCGGAGAAAGAGAAGCCCGATCCCATGTTGGAAACAATTTTAGGAAAGCTTCAAGGATTGGAGAGTCACATCACTAAGGTTGATAATCACATTACTAAGGTTGATAAAGCTCAAAAGGTTTTAGAAACCAAATGTTTAGCAATGCTGAGGAAGTTCCTAGAAATCAAGGAAAACTTCCAGGAAAAACGAGTGATAACCCGAAAGGACGGGTGATGGCTATCACAACTAGGAGCGGAGCAACAACCACCGACCCGCAACATACGTTTGTGGAAGTCCCCGTCGAGAAAGAGAAAGATAAGGGGAAGGAGAAGGGTGATGGCATCTCACTGAAGATCCATTGAGCAATGCGGAAGGAAAGATGGTAGATAATACGCTCCCGAGAATCCCCGGGCTGCCATCTGTCACAATGGGAGGTGATGTGAGCGACACCCTCCCAAAAACTGCGAGCCTGCACTCGAGAAGCAAAATCTCTAGCTGTAGGGGCGTGGAAGCCAAAATTCTCCCCAAACTGCTCCAGGGGGACGATGCAGTTCTTGTTCTGAAGCCGGTACTTGATCCCTCTATTCTCTAACATGTGAGTCAGGGAATTCAAAAACTCAAACGTCGGCTCTAGATAAGCCGGTGTTCGAATGGCCATAAAGTGGTCTAAGCCAACCATGGAGACCATCTTCTGCAAGTCATCCACAACATGTAAACACTCAAAGTCGGGAATGTCTCCGTACCTAGGGGCCATGATAGGCCGGCCACAAAAGGTTTTAGAAACCAAATGTTTAGCAATGCTGAGGAAGTTCCTAGAAATCAAGGAAAACTTCCAGGAAAAACGAGTGATAACCCGAAAGGACGGGTGATGGCTATCACAACTAGGAGCGGAGCAACAACCACCGACCCGCAACCTACGTTTGTGGAAGTCCCCGTCGAGAAAGAGAAAGATAAGGGGAAGGAGAAGGGTGATGGCATCTCACTGAAGATCCATTGAGCAATGCGGAAGGAAAGATGGTAGATAATACGCTCCCGAGAATCCCCGGGCTGCCATCTGTCACAATGGGAGGTGATGTGAGCGACACCCTCCCAAAAACTGCGAGCCTGCACTCGAGAAGCAAAATCTCTAGCTGTAGGGGCGTGGAAGCCAAAATTCTCCCCAAACTGCTCCAGGGGGACGATGCAGTTCTTGTTCTGAAGCCGGTACTTGATCCCTCTATTCTCTAACATGTGAGTCAGGGAATTCAAAAACTCAAACGTCGGCTCTAGATAAGCCGGTGTTCGAATGGCCATAAAGTGGTCTAAGCCAACCATGGAGACCATCTTCTGCAGGTCATCCACAACATGTAAACACTCAAAGTCGGGAATGTCTCCGTACCTAGGGGCCATGAGAGGCCGGCCACAAATACGGAAAAAATCGTTCCAAAATCTCTCATGGATCACCGGGACAATGGGTTGTGGAGGAGGGGAAGAAGAGGACTATCGGGAACTACTGGGGCGATCTCTAAGGGCCAATTGGCGATCAAATCTCCTCAAATTTTCCATCTCTGAAAATCACCTCGGTTGCTCCTAGGGGTATCTCGGCCGAGACGTAGAAGGTCCGACCGAGGCGAAGTGCTACTTCGATCGAGGCTCAAAAATAGTAAGCTTTTCCCCCAATTTTCACTTCCACTTGCTTCCTATGGGGTACTTAAACTCTTTTCAACAACAATCAACAACAAACAAGCCGAAACCCTTGCAAAATCGAGAAAAAGGAACCAAGTTAGGGTTTGGAGCGAAATACCCAAACTGTGCAGCTTGTGGTGAAATTGTATGATGTTTGATGCTTGAAGTTTATTTCTCTTGCTTCCCTTCATGATTTGGAGCCATGAAATCGTAGCAAACGATCGAGATTTGAGAATTTTGGAGCAAAAGGGGCCGCGGTCGAGGTGAGAGCAAAAAGTGAAGGAGGGTTGTGAGGAGAGAGAAAGTCGTTCTCCTTTATACCCCTCGCAGAATTTGATTTCATCTCGGCTGATGTGTTTCTGGATGCACCGAGGTGTCAAAGCAAGGTGATTTCCAGATAAGACCATCTCGGTTGAGCGAAGAACATACCGGTCGAGGCGCTCTGACAGCATCCGAGATGTATCTCGGTCTAACTCCGTTTTCTCAATTTCTCGAACATCAGTCCTTCCATGTACTTCTTGAGTTGTATTTCTTCTTGGAGAAAACTTGATTCCTGTCTAAGAGGACACATGTTAGCATGAAATATGACGATATTTTAGGCACTTGTTTTAGTTGTTTTTCCCTCTTTATAGTGTTCTTAGATATGTGTTTGAAGCAATTGTGAGCTAGTTCCTTTTGCAAAGCTTACCCTTTTACTTGCTTGACAACTTTACAACTGAATTTGTTCCCCCCAAATCCCTGTGCTCGATACTCTGGAATCTTGCTTTACTACGCCGATCCGTACACTGCGGGTTCAATTGCTTGATTCTAGTTTTATAAATTTAAAGCTTATTTGCACGCACGCTAAGTGGCGAACAAGTTTTTGGCGCCGTTGCTGGGGAGCTGGTTTAGGCCGAATTCGGTTATCGGTTGTCAAGCATGGGAGCTTGCCCTTGTTATTTGATATCTCCTTTGAGTGATATTTGCAGGTTACCTTAGGTATATGCGCAGGTCTAGGAACAATAAAGACCTCTTACCTCTTGATCAAGAACTTGAGAAGACTTTGAGGAAGAAGCTCAAAGAAAGAAAGATGGCTGAAGGCAAGGAGCGGGATCTTCAAGCAGAATTGGCGGAATCCGAAGCTTAACTTAGATGGAGCGAGAAGACTTGCAAGGAAGAATCGGACCGTCATCAATTGCAAATTGATGAGCTAAGGGATATGATGTTTCAAATGAGGGTGGAATTGAGCGATTCCAAGAAGAAGAAGAGGAGAAAGCCGGCAAGATCGGTTAGAACCAACTCATCCGATGAGGAAAGCGACTCTTCCATGCCACCACTTGAGGACATTAATCCGACGATCAACATGAATCAATATAATCCAAGACCGGATGCCAATTATCGTGTCCCGGCTGGGGGTGTGAGAGCCGCTCGTGTGGATGAAGAGCCAAGAACTCTTGGCCAAAGGATGGATCCAATTCAGCAACCATGCCGTCTAGGTGTGAACTTTGATGCTGATGATATGCAGGGATTTAGCTTCAACCCACAAGTTATTACCATCGTTCTCCAAAGTCACTTTGGAGGAACGAGTGCTGAATCTCCACATCAACATCTACAAAATTTCGAGATCTTGATGGAGACAATGAAGCCAAAGAATGCAACCACCAACAACTACAAGATCAAGCCATTCTTCTTCTCTTTGAAAGGGAAAGCTTCATCTTGGTATCAAGCTCTCCCTAATGGAAGACTCAACACATGGGAGGATCTTTCTTCGGAGTTCTTCACCAAATTCTTTCTGCCATCCAAGACGGCGGAGTTGAGAGGTAAGATTAATGTATTTTCTATGAGATCTAATGAAAGTTTGTTCCAGTCTTGGGAAAGATTTCAAGATTTACTATTGGATTGCCAACATCATGGCATTTCCAAATTGGAGCTATTGGAGATATACTATAAGGGGTTGGATATGGAAACACAATTCAAGTTCCAATCCCTTTCATGTGGTACATTCATGGACATGAGGGAAGATGACGCTTGGGACTTCATTGAGAAGCAAGCCCGAGTCATTGAGAAGTATTCTCACCGGAAAGTGGAAGCAAATCGAGTGGAGCAAGGAGCAAAGCTAACACAAGCCGCTCAAACTCAAATCTTTTCTCTCAACTCCGAGACTAAAGAATTGAAGGAAGTCATCAAGGCTAGCTTTCCAAATCAAAAGGAACAAGATGTTGGTTATTTAGGGAACAACAATAACCACAATGGGAATGAGAACACAAATCGCAACAACCGGAACAACAACCGGAACAATTGGAACAACAACAACCAGAATAACAATTGGAACAATAATAGGGGTTCAAACAACAACAATTGGCGTTCGAACTAACAACAAAATTCCGGTGATCTTTATCCTAATTCAGGAAATTCACTAACTCAACCTTCTTCTTCTTCCATTCCTTTGAAAAGTCAGGGACAAACATCTAATTGTGGAAGCACTTCGGAGAAAGAGAAGCCCGATCCCATGTTGGAAACAATTTTAGGAAAGCTTCAAGGATTCGAGAGTCACATCACTAAGGTTGATAATCACATTACTAAGGTTGATAAAGCTCAAAAGGTTTCAGAAAACCAAATGTTTAGCAATGCTGAGGAAGTTCCTAGAAATCAAGGAAAACTTCCAGGAAAAACGAGTTATAACCCGAAAGGAAGGGTGATGGCTATCACAACTAGGAGCGGAGCAACAACCACCGACCCGCAACCTAAGTTTGTTGAAGTCCCCGTCGAGAAAGAGAAAGATAAGGGGAAGGAGAAGGGTGATGGCATCTCACTGAAGATCCATTGAGCAATGCGGAAGGAAAGATGGTAGATAATACGCTCCCGAGAATCCCCGGGCTGCCATCTGTCACAATGGGAGGTGATGTGAGCGACACCCTCCCAAAAACTGCGAGCCTGCACTCGAGAAGCAAAATCTCTACCTGTAGGGGCGTGGAAGCCAAAATTCTCCCCAAACTACTCCAGGGGGACGATGCAGTTCTTGTTCTGAAGCCGGTACTTGATCCCTCTATTCTCTAACATGTGAGTCACGGAATTCAAAAACTCAAACGTCGGCTCTAGATAAGCCGGTGTTCGAATGGCCATAAAGTGGTCTAAGCCAACCATGGAGACCATCTTCTGCAGGTCATCCACAACATGTAAACACTCAAAGTCGGGAATGTCTCCGTACCTAGGGGCCATGATAGGCCGGCCACAAATACGGAAAAAATCGTTCCGAAATCTCTCATGGATCACCGGGACAATGGGTTGTGGAGAAGGGGAAGAAGAGGACTATCGGGAACTACTGGGGCGATCCCTAAGGGACAACTGGCGATCAAATCTCCTCAAATTTTCCATCTCTGAAAATCACCTCGGTTGCTCCTAGGGGTATCTCGGCCGAGACGTAGAAGGTCCGACCGAGGCGAAGTGCTACTTCGATCGAGGCTCAAAAATAGTAAGCTTTTCCCCCAATTTTCACTTCCACTTGCTTCCTATGGGGTACTTAAACTCTTTTCAACCACAATCAATAACAAACAAGCCGAAACCCTTGCAAAATCGAGAAAAAGGAACCAAGTTAGGGTTTGGAGCGAAATACCCAAACTGTGCAGCTTGTGGTGGATTTGTATGATGTTTGATGCTTGAAGTTTATTTCTCTTGCTTCCCTTCATGATTTGGAGCCATGAAATCGTAGCAAACGATCGAGATTTGAAAATTTTGGAGCAAAAGGGGCCGCGGTCGAGGTGAGAGCAAAGAGTGAAGGAGGGTTGTGAGGAGAGAGAAAGTCGTTCTCCTTTATAACCCTCGCAGAATTTGATTTCATCTTGGCTTATGTGTTTCTGGATGGACCGAGGTGTCAAAGCAAGGTGATTTCCAGATAAGACCATCTCGGTTGAGCGAAGAACATATCGGTCGAGGCGCTCTGACAGCATCCGAGATGTATCTCGGTCTAACTCCGTTTTCTCAATTTCTCGAACATCAGTCCTTCCATGTACTTCTTGAGTTGTATTTCTTCTTGGAGAAAACTTGATTCCTGTCTAAGAGGACACATGTTAGCATGAAATATGACGATATTTTAGGCACTTGTTTTAGTTGTTTTTCACTCTTTATAGTGTTCTTAGATATGTGTTTGAAGCAATTGTGAGCTAGTTTCTTTTGCAAAGCTTACCCTTTTACTTGCTTGACAACTTTACAACTGAATTTGTTCCTCCCAAATCCCTGTGTTCGATAGTCTGGAATCTTGCTTTACTACGCCGATCCGTACACTGCGGGTTCACTTGCTTGATTCTAGTTTTATAAATTTAAAGCTTATTTGCACGCACGCTAAGTGGCGAACAAGTTTTTGGCGCCGTTACTGGGGAGCTGGTTTAGGCCGAATTCGGTTATCGGTTGTCAAGCATGGGAGCTTGCCCTTGTTATTTGATATCTCCTTTGAGTGATATTTGTAGGTTACCTTAGGTATATACGCAGGTCTAGGAACAACAAAGACCTCTTACCTCTTGATCAAGAACTTGAGAAGACTTTGAGGAAGAAGCTCAAAGAAAGAAAGATGGCTGAAGACAAGGAGCGGGATCTTCAAGCAGAATTGGCGGAATCCGAAGCTTAACTTAGATGGAGCGAGAAGACTTGCAAGGAAGAATCGGACCGTCATCAATTGCAAATTGATGAGCTAAGGGATATGATGTTTCAAATGAGGGTGGAATTGAGCGATTCCAAGAAGAAGAAGAGGAGAAAGCCGGCAAGATCGGTTAGAACCAACTCATTCGATGAGGATAGCGACTCTTCCATGCCACCACTTGAGGACATTAATCCGCAGATCAAAGTGAATCAATATAATCTAAGACCGGATGCCAATTATCGTGTCCCGGCTGGGGGTGTGAGAGCCGCTCGTGTGGATGAAGAGCCAAGAACTCTTGGCCAAAGGATGGATCCAATTCAGCAACCACGCCTTAGCTTCAACCCACAAGTTATTACCATCGTTCGCCAAAGTCAGTTTGGAGGAACGAGTGCTGAATCTCCACATCAACATCTACAAAATTTCGAGATCTTGATGGAGACAATGAAGCCAAAGAATGCAACCACCAACAACTACAAGATCAAGCCATTCTTCTTCTCTTTGAAAGGGAAAGCTTTATCTTGGAATCAAGCTCTCCCTAATGGAAAACTCAACACATGGGAGGATCTTTCTTCGGAGTTCCTCACCAAATTCTTTCTGCCAATTTAAGACGGCGGAGTTGAGAGGTAAGATTAATGTATTTTCTATGAGATCTAATGAAAGTTTGTTCCAGTCTTGGGAAAGATTTCAAGATTTACTATTGGATTGCCAACATCATGGCATTTCAAAATTGGAGCTATTGGAGATATACTATAAGGGGTTGGATATGGAAACACAATTCAAGTTCCAATCCCTTTCATGTGGTACATTCATGGACATGAGGGAAGATGACGCTTGGGACTTCATTGAGAAGCAAGCCCGAGTCATTGAGAAGTATTTTCACCGGAAAGTGGAAGCAAATCGAGTGGAGCAAGGAGCAAAGCTAACACAAGCCGCTCAAACTCAAATCTTTTCTCTCAACTCCGAGATTAAATAATTGAAGGAAGTCATCCAGGCTAGCTTTCCAAATCAAAAGGAACAAGATGTTGGTTATTTAGGGAACAACAATAACCATAATGGGAATGAGAACACAAATCGCAACAACCGGAACAACAACCGGAACAATTGGAACAACAACAACCAGAATAACAATTGGAACAATAATAGGGGTTCAAACAACAACAATTGGCGTTCCAACCAACAACAAAATTCCGGTGATCTTTATCCCAATTCAGGAAATTCACTAACTCCACCTTCTTCTTCTTCCATCCCTTTGAAAAGTCAGGGACAAACATCTAATTGTGGAAGCACTTCGGAGAAAGAGAAGCCCGATCCCATGTTGGAAACAATTTTAGGAAAGCTTCAAGGATTGGAGAGTCACATCACTAAGGTTGATAATCACATTACTAAGGTTGATAAAGCTCAAAAGGTTTTAGAAACCAAATGTTTAGCAATGCTGAGGAAGTTCCTAGAAATCAAGGAAAACTTCCAGGAAAAACGAGTGATAACCCGAAAGGACGGGTGATGGCTATCACAACTAGGAGCGGAGCAACAACCACCGACCCGCAACCTACGTTTGTGGAAGTCCCCGTCGAGAAAGAGAAAGATAAGGGGAAGGAGAAGGGTGATGGCATCTCACTGAAGATCCATTGAGCAATGCGGAAGGAAAGATGGTAGATAATACGCTCCCGAGAATCCCCGGGCTGCCATCTGTCACAATGGGAGGTGATGTGAGCGACACCCTCCCAAAAACTGCGAGCCTGCACTCGAGAAGCAAAATCTCTAGCTGTAGGGGCGTGGAAGCCAAAATTCTCCCCAAACTGCTCCAGGGGGACGATGCAGTTCTTGTTCTGAAGCCGGTACTTGATCCCTCTATTCTCTAACATGTGAGTCAGGGAATTCAAAAACTCAAACGTCGGCTCTAGATAAGCCGGTGTTCGAATGGCCATAAAGTGGTCTAAGCCAACCATGGAGACCATCTTCTGCAAGTCATCCACAACATGTAAACACTCAAAGTCGGGAATGTCTCCGTACCTAGGGGCCATGATAGGCCGGCCACAAAAGGTTTTAGAAACCAAATGTTTAGCAATGCTGAGGAAGTTCCTAGAAATCAAGGAAAACTTCCAGGAAAAACGAGTGATAACCCGAAAGGACGGGTGATGGCTATCACAACTAGGAGCGGAGCAACAACCACCGACCCGCAACCTACGTTTGTGGAAGTCCCCGTCGAGAAAGAGAAAGATAAGGGGAAGGAGAAGGGTGATGGCATCTCACTGAAGATCCATTGAGCAATGCGGAAGGAAAGATGGTAGATAATACGCTCCCGAGAATCCCCGGGCTGCCATCTGTCACAATGGGAGGTGATGTGAGCGACACCCTCCCAAAAACTGCGAGCCTGCACTCGAGAAGCAAAATCTCTAGCTGTAGGGGCGTGGAAGCAAAAATTCTCCCCAAACTGCTCCAGGGGGACGATGCAGTTCTTGTTCTGAAGCCGGTACTTGATCCCTCTATTCTCTAACATGTGAGTCAGGGAATTCAAAAACTCAAACGTCGGCTCTAGATAAGCCGGTGTTCGAATGGCCATAAAGTGGTCTAAGCCAACCATGGAGACCATCTTCTGCAGGTCATCCACAACATGTAAACACTCAAAGTCGGGAATGTCTCCGTACCTAGGGGCCATGAGAGGCCGGCCACAAATACGGAAAAAATCGTTCCAAAATCTCTCATGGATCACCGGGACAATGGGTTGTGGAGGAGGGGAAGAAGAGGACTATCGGGAACTACTGGGGCGATCTCTAAGGGCCAATTGGCGATCAAATCTCCTCAAATTTTCCATCTCTGAAAATCACCTCGGTTGCTCCTAGGGGTATCTCGGCCGAGACGTAGAAGGTCCGACCGAGGCGAAGTGCTACTTCGATCGAGGCTCAAAAATAGTAAGCTTTTCCCCCAATTTTCACTTCCACTTGCTTCCTATGGGGTACTTAAACTCTTTTCAACAACAATCAACAACAAACAAGCCGAAACCCTTGCAAAATCGAGAAAAAGGAACCAAGTTAGGGTTTGGAGCGAAATACCCAAACTGTGCAGCTTGTGGTGAAATTGTATGATGTTTGATGCTTGAAGTTTATTTCTCTTGCTTCCCTTCATGATTTGGAGCCATGAAATCGTAGCAAACGATCGAGATTTGAGAATTTTGGAGCAAAAGGGGCCGCGGTCGAGGTGAGAGCAAAAAGTGAAGGAGGGTTGTGAGGAGAGAGAAAGTCGTTCTCCTTTATACCCCTCGCAGAATTTGATTTCATCTCGGCTGATGTGTTTCTGGATGCACCGAGGTGTCAAAGCAAGGTGATTTCCAGATAAGACCATCTCGGTTGAGCGAAGAACATACCGGTCGAGGCGCTCTGACAGCATCCGAGATGTATCTCGGTCTAACTCCGTTTTCTCAATTTCTCGAACATCAGTCCTTCCATGTACTTCTTGAGTTGTATTTCTTCTTGGAGAAAACTTGATTCCTGTCTAAGAGGACACATGTTAGCATGAAATATGACGATATTTTAGGCACTTGTTTTAGTTGTTTTTCCCTCTTTATAGTGTTCTTAGATATGTGTTTGAAGCAATTGTGAGCTAGTTCCTTTTGCAAAGCTTACCCTTTTACTTGCTTGACAACTTTACAACTGAATTTGTTCCCCCCAAATCCCTGTGCTCGATACTCTGGAATCTTGCTTTACTACGCCGATCCGTACACTGCGGGTTCAATTGCTTGATTCTAGTTTTATAAATTTAAAGCTTATTTGCACGCACGCTAAGTGGCGAACAAGTTTTTGGCGCCGTTGCTGGGGAGCTGGTTTAGGCCGAATTCGGTTATCGGTTGTCAAGCATGGGAGCTTGCCCTTGTTATTTGATATCTCCTTTGAGTGATATTTGCAGGTTACCTTAGGTATATGCGCAGGTCTAGGAACAACAAAGACCTCTTACCTCTTGATCAAGAACTTGAGAAGACTTTGAGGAAGAAGCTCAAAGAAAGAAAGATGGCTGAAGGCAAGGAGCGGGATCTTCAAGCAGAATTGGCGGAATCCGAAGCTTAACTTAGATGGAGCGAGAAGACTTGCAAGGAAGAATCGGACCGTCATCAATTGCAAATTGATGAGCTAAGGGATATGATGTTTCAAATGAGGGTGGAATTGAGCGATTCCAAGAAGAAGAAGAGGAGAAAGCCGGCAAGATCGGTTAGAACCAACTCATCCGATGAGGAAAGCGACTCTTCCATGCCACCACTTGAGGACATTAATCCGACGATCAACATGAATCAATATAATCCAAGACCGGATGCCAATTATCGTGTCCCGGCTGGGGGTGTGAGAGCCGCTCGTGTGGATGAAGAGCCAAGAACTCTTGGCCAAAGGATGGATCCAATTCAGCAACCATGCCGTCTAGGTGTGAACTTTGATGCTGATGATATGCAGGGATTTAGCTTCAACCCACAAGTTATTACCATCGTTCTCCAAAGTCACTTTGGAGGAACGAGTGCTGAATCTCCACATCAACATCTACAAAATTTCGAGATCTTGATGGAGACAATGAAGCCAAAGAATGCAACCACCAACAACTACAAGATCAAGCCATTCTTCTTCTCTTTGAAAGGGAAAGCTTCATCTTGGTATCAAGCTCTCCCTAATGGAAGACTCAACACATGGGAGGATCTTTCTTCGGAGTTCTTCACCAAATTCTTTCTGCCATCCAAGACGGCGGAGTTGAGAGGTAAGATTAATGTATTTTCTATGAGATCTAATGAAAGTTTGTTCCAGTCTTGGGAAAGATTTCAAGATTTACTATTGGATTGCCAACATCATGGCATTTCCAAATTGGAGCTATTGGAGATATACTATAAGGGGTTGGATATGGAAACACAATTCAAGTTCCAATCCCTTTCATGTGGTACATTCATGGACATGAGGGAAGATGACGCTTGGGACTTCATTGAGAAGCAAGCCCGAGTCATTGAGAAGTATTCTCACCGGAAAGTGGAAGCAAATCGAGTGGAGCAAGGAGCAAAGCTAACACAAGCCGCTCAAACTCAAATCTTTTCTCTCAACTCCGAGACTAAAGAATTGAAGGAAGTCATCAAGGCTAGCTTTCCAAATCAAAAGGAACAAGATGTTGGTTATTTAGGGAACAACAATAACCACAATGGGAATGAGAACACAAATCGCAACAACCGGAACAACAACCGGAACAATTGGAACAACAACAACCAGAATAACAATTGGAACAATAATATGGGTTCAAACAACAACAATTGGCGTTCGAACTAACAACAAAATTCCGGTGATCTTTATCCTAATTCAGGAAATTCACTAACTCAACCTTCTTTTTTTCCATTCCTTTGAAAAGTCAGGGACAAACATCTAATTGTGGAAGCACTTCGGAGAAAGAGAAGCCCGATCCCATGTTGGAAACAATTTTAGGAAAGCTTCAAGGATTCGAGAGTCACATCACTAAGGTTGATAATCACATTACTAAGGTTGATAAAGCTCAAAAGGTTTTAGAAAACCAAATGTTTAGCAATGCTGAGGAAGTTCCTAGAAATCAAGGAAAACTTCCAGGAAAAACGAGTTATAACCCGAAAGGAAGGGTGATGGCTATCACAACTAGGAGCGGAGCAACAACCACCGACCCGTAACCTAAGTTTGTTGAAGTCCCCGTCGAGAAAGAGAAAGATAAGGGGAAGGAGAAGGGTGATGGCATCTCACTGAAGATCCATTGAGCAATGCGGAAGGAAAGATGGTAGATAATACGCTCCCGAGAATCCCCGGGCTGCCATCTGTCACAATGGGAGGTGATGTGAGCGACACCCTCCCAAAAACTGCGAGCCTGCACTCGAGAAGCAAAATCTCTACCTGTAGGGGCGTGGAAGCCAAAATTCTCCCCAAACTGCTCCAGGGGGACGATGCAGTTCTTGTTCTGAAGCCGGTACTTGATCCCTCTATTCTCTAACATGTGAGTCACGGAATTCAAAAACTCAAACGTCGGCTCTAGATAAGCCGGTGTTCGAATGGCCATAAAGTGGTCTAAGCCAACCATGGAGACCATCTTCTGCAGGTCATCCACAACATGTAAACACTCAAAGTCGGGAATGTCTCCGTACCTAGGGGCCATGATAGGCCGGCCACAAATACTTAAAAAATCGTTCCGAAATCTCTCATGGATCACCGGGACAATGGGTTGTGGAGAAGGGGAAGAAGAGGACTATCGGGAACTACTGTGGCGATCCCTAAGGGACAACTGGCGATCAAATCTCCTCAAATTTTCCATCTCTGAAAATCACCTCGGTTGCTCCTAGGGGTATCTCGGCCGAGACGTAGAAGGTCCGACCGAGGCGAAGTGCTACTTCGATCGAGGCTCAAAAATAGTAAGCTTTTCCCCCAATTTTCACTTCCACTTGCTTCCTATGGGGTACTTAAACTCTTTTCAACCACAATCAACAACAAACAAGCCGAAACCCTTGCAAAATCGAGAAAAAGGAACCAAGTTAGGGTTTGGAGCGAAATACCCAAACTGTGCAGCTTGTGGTGGATTTGTATGATGTTTGATGCTTGAAGTTTATTTCTCTTGCTTCCCTTCATGATTTGGAGCCATGAAATCGTAGCAAACGATCGAGATTTGAGAATTTTGGAGCAAAAGGGGCCGCGGTCGAGGTGAGAGCAAAGAGTGAAGGAGGGTTGTGAGGAGAGAGAAAGTCGTTCTCCTTTATACCCCTCGCAGAATTTGATTTCATCTTGGCTGATGTGTTTCTGGATGGACCGAGGTGTCAAAGCAAGGTGATTTCCAGATAAGACCATCTCGGTTGAGCGAAGAACATATCGGTCGAGGCGCTCTGACAGCATCCGAGATGTATCTCGGTCTAACTCCGTTTTCTCAATTTCTCGAACATCAGTCCTTACATGTACTTCTTGAGTTGTATTTCTTCTTGGAGAAAACTTGATTCCTGTCTAAGAGGACACATGTTAGCATGAAATATGACGATATTTTAGGCACTTGTTTTAGTTGTTTTTCACTCTTTATAGTGTTCTTAGATATGTGTTTGAAGCAATTGTGAGCTAGTTTCTTTTGCAAAGCTTACCCTTTTACTTGCTTGACAACTTTACAACTGAATTTGTTCCTCCCAAATCCCTGTGTTCGATACTCTGGAATCTTGCTTTACTACGCCGATCCGTACACTGCGGGTTCACTTGCTTGATTCTAGTTTTATAAATTTAAAGCTTATTTGCACGCACGCTAAGTGGCGAACAAGTTTTTGGCGCCGTTACTGGGGAGCTGGTTTAGGCCGAATTCGGTTATCGGTTGTCAAGCATGGGAGCTTGCCCTTGTTATTTGATATCTCCTTTGAGTGATATTTGCAGGTTACCTTAGGTATATACGCAGGTCTAGGAACAAAAAAGACCTCTTACCTCTTGATCAAGAACTTGAGAAGACTTTGAGGAAGAAGCTCAAAGAAAGAAAGATGGCTGAAGACAAGGAGCGGGATCTTCAAGCAGAATTGGCGGAATCCGAAGCTTAACTTAGATGGAGCGAGAAGACTTGCAAGGAAGAATCGGACCGTCATCAATTGCAAATTGATGAGCTAAGGGATATGATGTTTCAAATGAGGGTGGAATTGAGCGATTCCAAGAAGAAGAAGAGGAGAAAGCCGGCAAGATCGGTTAGAACCAACTCATTCGATGAGGATAGCGACTCTTCCATGCCACCACTTGAGGACATTAATCCGCAGATCAAAGTGAATCAATATAATCTAAGACCGGATGCCAATTATCGTGTCCCGGCTGGGGGTGTGAGAGCCGCTCGTGTGGATGAAGAGCCAAGAACTCTTGGCCAAAGGATGGATCCAATTCAGCAACCACGCCTTAGCTTCAACCCACAAGTTATTACCATCGTTCGCCAAAGTCAGTTTGGAGGAACGAGTGCTGAATCTCCACATCAACATCTACAAAATTTCGAGATCTTGATGGAGACAATGAAGCCAAAGAATGCAACCACCAACAACTACAAGATCAAGCCATTCTTCTTCTCTTTGAAAGGGAAAGCTTTATCTTGGTATCAAGCTCTCCCTAATGGAAAACTCAACACATGGGAGGATCTTTCTTCGGAGTTCCTCACCAAATTCTTTCTGCCAATTTAAGACGGCGGAGTTGAGAGGTAAGATTAATGTATTTTCTATGAGATCTAATGAAAGTTTGTTCCAGTCTTGGGAAAGATTTCAAGATTTACTATTGGATTGCCAACATCATGGCATTTCAAAATTGGAGCTATTGGAGATATACTATAAGGGGTTGGATATGGAAACACAATTCAAGTTCCAATCCCTTTCATGTGGTACATTCATGGACATGAGGGAAGATGACGCTTGGGACTTCATTGAGAAGCAAGCCCGAGTCATTGAGAAGTATTTTCACCGGAAAGTGGAAGCAAATCGAGTGGAGCAAGGAGCAAAGCTAACACAAGCCGCTCAAACTCAAATCTTTTCTCTCAACTCCGAGATTAAATAATTGAAGGAAGTCATCAAGGCTAGCTTTCCAAATCAAAAGGAACAAGATGTTGGTTATTTAGGGAACAACAATAACCATAATGGGAATGAGAACACAAATCGCAACAACCGGAACAACAACCGGAACAATTGGAACAACAACAACCAGAATAACAATTGGAACAATAATAGGGGTTCAAACAACAACAATTGGCGTTCCAACCAACAACAAAATTCCGGTGATCTTTATCCCAATTCAGGAAATTCACTAACTCCACCTTCTTCTTCTTCCATCCCTTTGAAAAGTCAGGGACAAACATCTAATTGTGGAAGCACTTCGGAGAAAGAGAAGCCCGATCCCATGTTGGAAACAATTTTAGGAAAGCTTCAAGGATTGGAGAGTCACATCACTAAGGTTGATAATCACATTACTAAGGTTGATAAAGCTCAAAAGGTTTTAGAAACCAAATGTTTAGCAATGCTGAGGAAGTTCCTAGAAATCAAGGAAAACTTCCAGGAAAAACGAGTGATAACCCGAAAGGACGGGTGATGGCTATCACAACTAGGAGCGGAGCAACAACCACCGACCCGCAACCTACGTTTGTGGAAGTCCCCGTCGAGAAAGAGAAAGATAAGGGGAAGGAGAAGGGTGATGGCATCTCACTGAAGATCCATTGAGCAATGCGGAAGGAAAGATGGTAGATAATACGCTCCCGAGAATCCCCGGGCTGCCATCTGTCACAATGGGAGGTGATGTGAGCGACACCCTCCCAAAAACTGCGAGCCTGCACTCGAGAAGCAAAATCTCTAGCTGTAGGGGCGTGGAAGCCAAAATTCTCCCCAAACTGCTCCAGGGGGACGATGCAGTTCTTGTTCTGAAGCCGGTACTTGATCCCTCTATTCTCTAACATGTGAGTCAGGGAATTCAAAAACTCAAACGTCGGCTCTAGATAAGCCGGTGTTCGAATGGCCATAAAGTGGTCTAAGCCAACCATGGAGACCATCTTCTGCAAGTCATCCACAACATGTAAACACTCAAAGTCGGGAATGTCTCCGTACCTAGGGGCCATGATAGGCCGGCCACAAATACGGAAAAAATCGTTCCGAAATCTCTCATGGATCACCGGGACAATGGGTTGTGGAGGAGGGGAAGAAGAGGACTATTGGGAACTACTGGGGCGATCTCTAAGGGCCAACTGGCGATCAAATCTCCTCAAATTTTCCATCTCTGAAAATCACCTCGGTTGCTCCTAGGGGTATCTCGGCCGAGACGTAGAAGGTCCGACCGAGGCGAAGTGCTACTTCGATCGAGGCTCAAAAATAGTAAGCTTTTCCCCCAATTTTCACTTCCACTTGCTTCCTATGGGGTACTTAAACTCTTTTCAACAACAATCAACAACAAACAAGCCGAAACCCTTGCAAAATCGAGAAAAAGGAACCAAGTTAGGGTTTGGAGCGAAATACCCAAACTGTGCAGCTTGTGGTGGATTTGTATGATGTTTGATGCTTGAAGTTTATTTCTCTTGCTTCCCTTCATGATTTGGAGCGATGAAATCGTAGCAAACGATCGAGATTTGAGAATTTTGGAGCAAAAGGGGCCGCGTGTGAGGAGAGAGAAAGTCGTTCTCCATTATACCCCTCGCAGAATTTGATTTCATCTCGGCTGATGTGTTTCTGGATGGTCCGAGGTGTCAAAGCAAGGTGATTTCCAGATAAGACCATCTCGGTTGAGCGAAGAACATATCGGTCGAGGCGCTCTGACAGCATCCGAGATGTATCTCGGTCTAACTCCGTTTTTTCAATTTCTCGAACATCAGTCCTTCCATGTACTTCTTGAGTTGTATTTCTTCTTGGAGAAAACTTGATTCCTGTCTAAGAGGACACATGTTAGCATGAAATATGACGATATTTTAGGCACTTGTTTTAGTTGTTTTTCCCTCTTTATAGTGTTCTTAGATATGTGTTTGAAGCAATTGTGAGCTAGTTTATTTTGCAAAGCTTACCCTTTTACTTGCTTGACAACTTTACAACTGAATTTGTTCCCCCCAAATTCCTGTGTTCGATACTCTGGAATCTTGCTTTACTACGCCGATCCGTACACTGCGGGTTCACTTGCTTGATTCTAGTTTTATAAATTTAAAGCTTATTTGCACGCACGCTAAGTGGCGAACAAGTTTTTGGCGCCGTTACTGGGGAGCTGGTTTAGGCCGAATTTGGTTATCGGTTGTCAAGCATGGGAGCTTGCCCTTGTTATTTGATATCTCCTTTGAGTGATATTTGCAAGTTACCTTAGGTATATGCGCAGGTCTAGGAACAACAAAGACCTCTTACCTCTTGATCAAGAACTTGAGAAGACTTTGAGGAAGAAGCTCAAAGAAAGAAAGATGGCTGAAGACAAGGAGCGGGATCTTCAAGCAGAATTGGCGGAATCCGAAGCTTAACTTAGATGGAGCGAGAAGACTTGCAAGGAAGAATCGGACCGTCATCAATTGCAAATTGATGAGCTAAGGGATATGATGTTTCAAATGAGGGTGGAATTGAGCGATTCCAAGAAGAAGAAGAGGAGAAAGCCGGCAAGATCGGTTAGAACCAACTCATTCGATGAGGATAGCGATTCTTCCATGCCACCACTTGAGGACATTAATCCGACGATCAACGTGAATCAATATAATCCAAGACCGGATGCCAATTATCGTGTCCCGGCTGGGGGTGTGAGAGCCGCTCGTGTGAATGAAGAGCCAAGAACTCTTGGCCAAAGGATGGATCCAATTCAGCAACCACACCGTCTAGGTGTGAACTTTGATGCTGATGATATGCAGGGGTTTAGCTTCAACCCACAAGTTATTACCATCGTTCGCCAAAGTCAGTTTGGAGGAACGAGTGCTGAATCTCCACATCAACATCTACAAAATTTCGAGATCTTGATGGAGACAATGAAGCCAAAGAATGCAACCACCAACAACTACAAGATCAAGCCATTCTTCTTCTCTTTGAAAGGGAAAGCTTTATCTTGGTATCAAGCTCTCCCTAATGGAAAACTCAACACATGGGAGGATCTTTCTTCGGAGTTCCTCACCAAATTCTTTCTGCCATCCAAGACGGCGGAGTTGATAGGTAAGATTAATGTATTTTCTATGAGATCTAATGAAAGTTTGTTCCAGTCTTGGGAAAGATTTCAAGATTTACTATTGGATTGCCAACATCATGGCATTTCCAAATTGGAGCTATTGGAGATATACTATAAGGGGTTGGATATGGAAACACAATTCAAGTTCCAATCCCTTTCATGTGGTACATTCATGGACATGAGGGAAGATGACGCTTGGGACTTCATTGAGAAGCAAGCCTGAGTCATTGACAAAGTCCGGAATGTCTTCGAATGGCCATAAAGTGGACTAAGCCAACCATGGAGACCATCTTCTGCAGGTCATCCACAACATGTAAACACTCAAAGTCGGGAATGTCTCCGTACCTAGGGGCCATGATAGGCCGGCCACAAATACGGAAAAAATCGTTCCGAAATCTCTCATGGATCACCGGGACAATGGGTTGTGGAGGAGGGGAAGAAGAGGACTATCGGGAACTACTGGGGCGATCCCTAAGGGCCAACTGGCGATCACATCTCCTCAAATTTTCCATCTCTGAAAATCACCTCGGTTGCTCCTAGGGGTATCTCGGCCGAGACGTAGAAGGTCCGACTGAGGCGAAGTGCTACTTCGATCGAGGCTCAAAAATAGTAAGCTTTTCCCCCAATTTTCACTTCCACTTGCTTCCTATGGGGTACTTAATCTCTTTTCAACAACAATCAACAACAAACAAGCCGAAACCCTTGCAAAATCGAGAAAAAGGAACCAAGTTAGGGTTTGGAGCGAAATACCCAAACTGTGCAGCTTGTGGTTGATTTGTATGATGTTTGATGCTTGAAGTTTATTTCTCTTGCTTCCCTTCATGATTTGGAGCCATGAAATCGTAGCAAACGATCGAGATTTGAGAATTTTGGAGCAAAAGGGGCCGCGGTCGAGGTGAGAGCAAAGAGTGAAGGAGGGTTGTGAGGAGAGAGAAAGTCGTTCTCCTTTGTACCCCTCGCAGAATTTGATTTCATCTCGGCTGATGTGTTTCTGGATGGACCGAGGTGTCAAAGCAAGGTGATTTCCAGATAAGACCATCTCGGTTGCGCGAAGAACATATCGGTCGAGGCGCTCTGACAGCATCCGTGATGTATCTCGGTCTAACTCCGTTTTCTCAATTTCTCGAACATCAGTCCTTCCATGTACTTCTTGAGTTTTATTTATTCTTGGAGAAAACTTGATTCCTGTCTAAGAGGACACATGTTAGCATGAAATATGACGATATTTTAGGCACTTTTTTAAGTTGTTTTTCCCTCTTTATAGTGTTCTTAGATATGTGTTTGAAGCAATTGTGAGCTAGTTCACCCACTTTGTCGATATAAAGATCTACACTAGCTTCTTTGTGTTTTTAGGTGGATAAAGCTTGGATTGGAGCAAAATAATGAAGGAAACGAGTGTTTGATCACATTTGATGGCAAGGAGATGCATTAGAAAGGCTAAGGAAGGAGTATGGATGAAAGATTGCGCGAAAGAAAGGCAAAGAAAGAGGAAAAGCAAGTCCACGCCCTGAATTACGGTCGTGGAGAATGAAATTGACTTCCACGCCCTAAACCACGGCCTTGGATTTGGCAACATGAACGTGGACTTGAGTTTGGAGCACTCCAGAGAGTTACACGGTCTAAATTAGGGTCGTGGGAAACCTATGGTACCGTAATCTGGTTCCATGCCCTAAACCACGGTCGTGGAAAATTGTACTTGGCCGTGATTTCGGTGATTCTGTGACGTGTCATATTTTGCCACGTCAGCCACGTCATTGGGCTTTCTCGTAACCCAACCTCGCCTTATGAAAAGGTTAGATAAGAGAGTTTTCGGGACGCTCGCATACGCTCACTTACCGTCGCTTACTTTCACGTACATTTAGCCGTCGTTGGGAGATTCGCTTGAAGATTCGGAAGGACGTACTTTTCAGAAATTTTGTACTTTGTGAGATATTCTAGGGTTTTCATTCGAGAACGGATTGACATCCCGTTCTTTGTGACTTCTCTAGATCTTTGTGAGGTTTCTATTCCTATTCTTCTAGATTCATAAACATACGACTTTGTGTTTGGATTTCGAGATTGACTTTGAGTTTATTTGAGTTTTGGATGGTTTTCATCTTTTATTCTTCTTAATTTGAATATTGATATCATGACAATTATTATTGGCTAAAACCCTTTAGCAATTCTAAGGTGAAGGGTTGATAGTTGCGGCTTAGATGATGATAGATCGATCGTAACTTGATTGGACCCTGAGAGTGTGAGAAATATCGTCGACACCCTAAATCACGGGTTGTTCTTGAGTTCCACGGCCGTGGTTCTCAAGATCTAGCCGTGATTTCCCCTGGTTTACGAACTTTCCTTTTACTTTGATCCAAAGTTAAAGATTAGCTTTAACCTAGCGTTGGCTTGCCTTTTCTAGGTAGTAGTGACACTCAACATCCTCTATTTTGGTTTCGAGTGTCACAAACTTAACCGTTTTAGCCTATTTTGATTCCTTGGGTTTGGCCATGGGTATTTGAGATTAATTCTTACCTTTAGATCCTTTGTATACTACATCCTCAACAACCTTTATAGAGAGTGTCTTTGGATGAGTTATATAGGGTTTTGGAATTTCACCGTACATTACCTTACATTAGTTATACCTTTGCAAACTCAACTCTGTCCTTACATCTTTAGTATATCTTGAATCGATTGCCACAATTTGATACCTGGATCTTTAGGGTTGCTGTTTTCCCAATATTTGCAAAGCTTCTACACTTTAATTTGCTCGATTACTTGAAACTGACTTTGTTTTACCAATTCCTTGAGATCGATACTCTGGAATACTTGCTAATCTACGCCGATCCGTACACTGCGGGTTCGCTTGCTCTAATTCTAGTTTTATAAATTTAAAACTTATTTGCACGCACGTTTAGGGGCGAACAAGTTTTTTGCGCCGTTGCCGGGGATCGAACCCAGGTCACCCGCGTGACAGGCAGGAATACTTACCACTATACTACAACAACCTTTATGGAGAGTGTCTTTGGATGATTTATATAGGGTTTTGGAACTTCACCGTACATTACCTTACATTAGTTATACCTTTGCAAACTCAACTCTGTCCTTACATCTTTAGTATATCTTGAATTGATTGCCACAATTTGACACCTGGATCTTTAGGGTTGTTGTTTTCCCAATATTTACAAAGCATCTACACTTTAATCTACGCCGATTTGTACATTGCGGGTTCGCTTGCTCTTATTCTAGTTTTATAAATTTAAAACTTATTTGCACGCACGTTTAGGGGCGAACAAGTTTTTGGCGCCGTTGCCGGGGAATTGGTCAAGACCATTTCCGGTTTTCGGTTGTCGAGCTTTGGAGCTTTTTCTCTTGTTATTTGATATCTTTTTGTGAGTGCTTTTTGCAGGCTCTTTAGGTATATGCGAAAGACTAGATTTACAAAAGATCTAGTTCCTTTCGATCCTGAACTTGAGAGAACCTTAAGAAGAAAGTTGAAAGAGAAAAAGATGGCTGAAAATAATGAAAGAAACATCCAAGCTAAGTTGGATGAAGCTCGACGTCAACTTAAGTTGAGTGAGACAACTCGTGTGGACGAGGCAAGGAGTCATCAATTCCAAATTGAGGAACTCAAAGCTATGATGTTGGACAAGAAGTTGGAGCTGAATGATGCTAAGAAGAAGAAGAAGGTCAAGAAACCAACTAAGTCCACTAGAGATGATTCATCCGATGATGAAGATCCGGACATGCCGGAACTTCAAGAAATCGATTCGGTGATTCATCCCGTTCGTAACAACCCAAGACCACCGGTTGTTCCTCGCCTTCCAGCTGGAGATGTGAGAGTTGCTAATGGAGTGGATGAACCACGAACTCTCGGGCAAAGGATGGATCCAATCCAGCAACCACGCCGTCTAGGTGTGAATTTCGGAGTTGAGGATATCCAGGAATTCAGCTTTAGCCCGCAAGTTATTACCATGGTTCGCCAAAGTCAATTTGGTGGAACTATTGCTGAATCTCCACACCAACATTTACAGAATTTTGAGATTCTAATTGAGACATTGAAGCCGAAAAGGGCTACTAACAATAATTATAAAATCAAGCCGTTTTTCTTTTCTTTGAAGGATAAAACATTGGTTCGTATCAAGCTCTTCCAGCTGCAAAGTTGACCACATGGGAGGATCTATCTTCGGAGTTCCTCATCAAGTTCTTTCCGCCATCCAAGACGGCGGAGTTGAGAGGTAAGATTAATGCATTTTCTATGAAAACTAACGAAAGTTTCATTCAATCATGGAAAAGATTTCAGGACCTCCTATTGGATTGCCCACACCATGGCATTTCAAAGCTTGAGTTGCTAGAGATTTACTGCAAGGGGCTGGATGTGGACACACAATTCAACCTCCAATCTCTCTCTTGTGGTACATTCATGGACATGAGAGAGGACGATGCTTGAGACTTCATTGAGAAGCAAGCCCAAGTGATTGAGAAGCATTCCCACCGGAAGATTGAGCCGGGAGTGAAGCTAACACAAGCTGCACAAACTCAAATCTTTTCCCTCAATACCGAAATCAAGGAGTTGAAGAGGGATGACTTTCAACAATCAAAGGAGAACGATGTTGGCTAATTAGGCAACAACAACAACAACAATCATCAAGGGAATCGGAACAACAACCGAAACAACAATTGGAACAACAATAATTGGAACAACAACAACAACCAAAATTCCAACAACAATTGGTGTTCCAACCAACAACAACAAAATTCCGGTAATCCCTATGCAAATTTTGAAAATTCACTAACATCTCCCTCTTCTTCTACCCCTTTGAAAAGTCAAGGCAAAACATCAAATGGTTCAAACAATAAGGACAAGGAGAAGCCCGATCCTATGTTGGAGATAGTTCTAGGAAAGCTTCAAGGGCTAGAGTGCTACATAACTAAGGTTGATAAAGCTCAAAAATCAATAGAAAACCATATGTTCAGCAAGGCTGGAGAAGTTCCTAGGGATCAAGGAAAGCTTCCCGGGAAGACAGAGGACAACCCAAAGGGAAGGGTGATGGCTATCTCCACTAGGAGTGGCGTTACAATAGCCGACCAGCAGCCCAAGTTTGTTGAAGTTCCAGCTGAGAAGGAGAAAGATAAGGGGAAGGAGAAGGAAGATGTATACGTTCCTCCTCTAGCTTATAAACCTCCCTACCATTCCCTCAGTCTAGAGCAAGAGCGAGCCTAGACAAGCAATTCGGTATGTTTATAGAACTCATGAGAAAACTGCATATTAATATACCTTTCATTGATGCAATTGTAGGTATGCCCGCTTATGGGTAGTTCTTGAAAGAGCTCCTTTCTAACAAGAGAAAGCTAGAAGACTTTGGAGAAGTCAAGATGAGTTTGGAGTCTTCGGAGCTCATCAAAACGATGACTGAAAAGATGCCCCCAAAGCTGAGAGATCTGGGGTCATTTTGGGTTCCAATTAGAGTAGGAGAAGTCACATGTGACGCTCTATGTGACTTGGGAGCAAGTATGAGCATTATTCCACTTGCTTTGTGTAGGAAGATCGGTTTAGGTGGACCTAAACCGGTGAAGATGACGTTATACATGGCGGATCGATCCATAACTCGTCCCGTCGGTGTCATTGAGGACGTCCCAGTCAAGCTCGGTAAGTTTTACATTCCAATTGATTTTGTCATGCTTGACATTCCTGCAGATTGTCCGGTTCCAATCATACTCGGAAGACCGTTCCTTGCAACATCCGATTGTATCGTGAATTGCAAGAATGCTAGATTGGCGTTTGATATAGGTGAAGAGAAGGTTGAGTTAGTTCTCTGAACTTTGGTGAAAGAGCCAGCTCTTGGAGAGGACATGTTCAATGTCTATGATGAGGAAGTATCTAGAGAAGAAGTACACTCGATTCTATTCAAGGATCCATTGTAAAAGGTTATCACCATGAACATCATGGAGAAAGGAGAAGAAGAGGATTGCAATGAGGAAATTGAAGCCTTGGAGGAGCTAAAAGAAGTGCATGAGGAAGAGTTTGAAAAACTCTATGATGGGTCAGAAAACGTGAGGAATCACGGCCAGTCGTGCTATTCCACGGCCGTGGTTTCCCCAACATGACCGTAATCAGCTATTCGGAGAGCTCCAGTAAGTTACACGGCCAAAACCAGGGCCGTGGAACCACCAGTGGTGCCGTAATTGACTTCCACGCCCTAAACCACGACCGTGGAAGTAATAGTGATATCGTAATTTTGGGGATTTCTGAGGATGATTACGTCCTTTCCACAAATGCTCTTGAGTCTTCTTCCACCACTCCTACACCCTTAGAGTTCTCTAAGGAAGCGTCAGACACATCTCAAGACTCATCAAAGGAATCAATAGCAATCGAATTGAAGCCACTTCCCACACATCTTCGGTATGCATTTCTTGGAACTAATTCTACTTTTCCCATAATTATTAGTTCCGAATTAAGTGAAGATGAACATGAGAAATAAATGGTTATTCTAAGGAAACATAGGAAATTCTTAGGTTACACTATAGAGGATCTTGTAGGAATTAAACCATCGTTATGCATACACAAGATTCTAATGGCAGAAGATTTCAAGCCTTCGAGACAACCTCAAAGACGGTTAAATCCGATCATGAAGGAGGTTGTCAAGAAGGAGATTCTTAAGTTGTTTGACGCAGGTATCATCTATCCTATCTCGGATAGCAAGTGGGTGAGCCCCGTTCAAGTTGTTCCAAAGAAAGGAGGAATGGCGGTTATAATAAACAAGAATAATGAACTCATTCCTACAAGAATCGTCACAGAATGGAGGATGTGCATTGATTACCGCAAGCTGAACAATGAAACTAGGAAGGATCACTTCCCGCTACCATTCATTGATCAAATGCTTGAAAGGTTAGCACAACATTCCTATATTTGCTATCTTGACGGTTACAGTGGTTACTTCCAGATACCGATCCATCCGGACGATCAAGAGAAGACCACATTAACGTGCCCATGGGGTCCGTTTGCCTATAGACGGATGCCATTCGGGCTTTGCAATGCCCCAACCACCTTTCAAAGGTGTGTGATGGCCATCTTCTCAGAGTACATTGAGGAGATAATGGAGGTTCTTATGGACGATTTTTCTGTTTATGGTTCTTCATTTGATAATTGTCTATCTAACCTCTCTCTTGTGTTGCAAAGGTGTGAAGACACTAACCTAGTTCTTAATTGGGAGAAGTATCAATTCATGGTAAAAAAGGGCATTGTGCTAGGAAATCTAATCTCTAATAGAGGGATTGAGGTAGACAAGGCTAAGATAGAGACCATAGAGAAACTTCCTCCTCCATCTTCGGTGAAACGGATAAGAAGTTTTCTAGGACATGCTGGATTCTATAGACGTTTTATCAAAGACTTTTCTAAGATATCAAAACCGCTCACTAATCTATTGATGAAGGTTGCAGTTTTTGACTTTTCGTAGGATTGTTTAGACACATTCTATAAGATTCGGGAAGCTCTCATCTCAGCCCCGATTATCCAACCTCCGGACTGGAATCTTCCATTCGAGGTTATGTATGATGCGAGTGACGTAGTTGTAGGAGCTGTGCTTGGGCAAAGGAAGGAAGGACGAACCCATGCTATCTACTATGCTAGTAAGACGCTAGACGAAGCGCAGCTCAACTACGCCACAACTGAAAAGGATTTTTTAACTATTGTATATGCCTTTGAAAAGTTTTGTTCTTATCTTGTAGGTGCAAAGGTGATTGTATACAAGGATCATGCTGCGATCCGGTATTTACTTGCCAAGAAGGATGCAAAACCAAGGCTGATTAGATGGATTCTTCTCCTACAAGAATTCGATCTAGAGATCCGTGACAAGAAAGGCTCGGAAAATTCTATTGCGGATCACTTGAGTCGTCTACCACACATTGAAGATGACGAGCTACCCATGGATGACTCCTTTCCGGACGAACATTTACACATCATTGAGGAGTGCATCGACAAGATATCAAGAGGTAATGAACCATGGTTTGCTGATTTTGTTAACTATTTGGTTTGTCAGGAAATACCTCCCAGATTATCCTATGCACAAAAGAAGAAGTTCTTTAGGGATGTTCGGCAATACTTTTAGAATGAACCTCTACTCTTCAAGAGAGGTCCTGACGGCACCATTAGGAGATGTGTGCCGGAAGACGAAATGCAAAGTGTCATTCGTCATTGTCATTCACTACCTTGTGGAGGACACACTAGTTCCAATAAAACTAGCGCTAAGGTATTGCAATCTGGATTCTTTTGGCCTACTTTATTTAAGGATGTGCAAACCTTTGTTTCGTGTTGTGATGCATGTCAAAGAACAGGAAACAACTCTAGGAGAAACGAGATGCCTCTAAATAACATTCAAGAGGTGAAAATCTATGACGTTTGGGGAGTAGACTTTATGGGACCTTTCCCATCATCTTGTGAAAACCAATAAATACTTCTAGCTGTAGATTATGTTTCGAGATGGGTCGAAGGTATTGCCTCTCCAACTAATGATGCCATGGTTATAGTTAAATTCTTTAATAGAACTATTTTCCCAAGGTTTGGGACACCATGGACCATCATTAGTGACGGAGGCTCTCACTTCATTGCCCGACGATTCAAAACTCTACTAGCTAAGTATGGGGTGACTCACAAGATCGCCACCCCCTACCATCCACAAACAAGTGGACAAGTGGAGATTTTGAATAGACAGATCAAAGGCATCCTTGAGAAGACGGTCTCAAAGACGAGGAAGGTTTGGTCTTTGAAGTTAGATGATGCATTATGGGCATATAGAACTGCATACAAGACCCCCATAGGTACAACACCATACAACCTTGTGTATGGGAAGTCTTGTCATCTTCCGGTTGAGCTAGAACACAAGGCGTACTGGGCTGTGAAATGGTTGAACATCGGCAAGAAGGAAGCAGGCGAGAAGCGCCTCTTAGACCTCAATGAGCTTGAAGAACTCCGCTTGAACGCCTATAAAAACGCCAAGATCTACAAAGAAAGGGCGAAGCGTTGGCATGATAAGCATATCATACCAAAGGATCTCAAAGAAGGAGATCAAGTTCTTCTCTTTAATTCAAAACTTCGTCTCTTTCCAGGTGAGCTTAAATCTCGTTGGACTGGACCTTATCTAATTAAACGTGTTTTCCCCATGGTGCAGTTGAAGGATGGGGTGAAAAGAGCGGATGTTTAAGGTTAATGGCCAACGCCTTAAGAAGTATTCACCGGAGCTGCCGGTCGAGGAAATCCCGCCAATTACCCTCAAATAAACATAGGAACGGTATAGCTAAGGACCCAAAACAAGTGCTGTTAGCATGAAATATTGCGATATTGTAGGCACTTTTTCTAGTTGTTTTTCATCCATTATAGCGTTCATTGATAAGGCATTGAAGCATTTGTTAGCTAGTTTGTCTATATTTTCGATATGGAGGTCTACATTAGCTTTGTGTTGATTATAGGTGAATAAGAGCTAAAACCGAACCATTTGAGAGAGATAGGAGATGATTTGAGCACATCCAAGGATTAAGGACACATCAAGAAATTCAAAGGAGATGCTAGGATGAGGAATGGCACGACACAAAGGAAACCATAAGCAATTTACACTTCCACGCTCTAAAATACGGTCGTAGAGAAGTCCACGCCCAAAACCACGGCTGTGGATCTTGGCATCATGAACGTGGAGTATTCCAGAGAGTTACACGGTATAAAGTACGGTCGTGGAAATCTTATGGAACCGTAATCCACTTCCACGCTCTAAACCACGGTCGTGGAACTCCATAAGACCGTGATTTAGGCGATCTTTTGTCGAAGAAATTATTACTACATCATTTACGCACATGAGCCGGACGGTTATTTTATTGTTCCTTATAAAAAGGCTGGAGAGGAGAGAATTTGACACAGGTGCTTAGGGCTGCATTGGACGTCCGGAGATTTGGCAATTGCAAACGGTGATTCACGAGGGTTTGAAGATTTGGAAGTTACTTGTGGCGGAAGTTACGCCTTTTGTCCTTAGGTTTGATTAGAAGGCGGATTGACGTCCCGTTCTTTGTTCTTATCAAGGATTATTATTAGTTTGTGTTTGTTTCCGAATCCGATATACATTATTCCTTTTGTGTTGGGATTTGAGATTGATTTGAGTTTTATTGAAGGTTTTCGAAGATTTTCATCATTCATTCTTCTTAAACTTGATTTTGATATTATAATGACAGTTATTAGCTAAAACCCTTTAGCAATTCTAAGGTGAAGGGTTGATAGTTGTGGCTTAGATGATGATAGATCGATCGTAAATAGATTGGACCCTGAGAGTTAGAGAGATTTCGCCGACGACCCAAAATCACGGTTTGTTCTTGAGGTTCCACGACCGTGGAATTCAAGATCTGCCCGTAATTTATATCAGTTTACGAACTTTGCTTTTACTTTGATCCAAAGTTAAATATTAGCTTTAACTTAGTCTTGGCTTGCCTTTTCTAAGTAGTAGTGAAGCCTCAACAATCTCTACTTCGATTTTGAGTGTCACAACCTTAATCGGTTTAGTTAGTCTTGATCCTTGGGTTACAAGTTTGGGTATTTGAGATTAATTCTTGTCTTTAGATCCTTTCTATACTGAAGCCCCAACAACCTTTATAGAGAGTGTCTTTAGATAAGTCATATAAAGCCTTGGAACTTCACCGTACATTGCTTTACCTTAGCATATCTTTGCAACTCTTAACTCTGTCCTTAGTTCTTTAGTATATCTTGAATCGATTGCCACAATTAAATACCTGGATCTTTATGGTTGCTATTTTCCCAATATATTTGCAAATCTTACCCTTTTACTTGCTTGACAACTTTACAACTGAATTTGTTCCCCCTAAATCCTTGTGTTCGATACTCTGGAATCTTGCGTTACTACGCCGATCCGTACATTGCGGGTTCACTTGCTTGATTCTAGTTTTATAAATTTAAAGCTTATTTGCACGCACGCTAAGTGGCGAACAAGTTTTTGGTGCCGTTCCCGGGGAGCTGGTTTAGGCCGAATTCGGTTATCGGTTGTTAAGCTTGGGAGCTTGCCCTTGTTATTTGATATCTCCTTTGAGTGATATTTGCAGGTTACCTTAGGTATATGCGCAGGTCTAGGAACAACAAAGACCTCTTACCTCTTGATCAAGAATTTGAGAAGACTTTGAGGAAGAAGCTCAAAGAAAGAAAGATGGCTTAAGACAAGGAGCGCGATCTTCAAGCAGAATTGGCGGAATCCGAAGGTTAACTTAGATGGAGTGAGAAGACTCGCAAGGAAGAATCGGACTGTCATCAATTGCAAATTGATGAGCTAAGGGATATGATGTTTCAAATGAGGCTGGAATTGAGCGATTCCAAGAAGAAGAAGAAGAGGAGAAAGCCGGCAAGATCGGTTAGAACCAACTCATCCGATGAGGATAGCGACTCTTCCATGCCACCACTTGAGGACATTAATCCGACGATCAACATGAATCAATATAATCCAAGACCGGCTGCCAGTTATCGTGTCCCGGCTGGGGGTGCGAGAGCCGCTCGTGTGTAAGAAGAGCCAAGAACTCTTGGCCAAAGGATGGATCCAATTCAGCAACCACGCCGTCTAGGTGTGAACTTTGATGCTGATGATATGCAGGCGTTTAGCTTCAACCCACAAGTTATTACCATCGTTCGCCAAAGTCAGTTTGGAGGAACGAGTGCTGAATCTCCACATCAACATCTACAAAATTTCGAGATCTTGATGGAGACAATGAAGCCAAAGAATGCAACCACCAACAACTACAAGATCAAGCCATTCTTCTTCTCTTTGAAAGGGAAAGCTTTATCTTGGTATTAAGCTCTCCCTAATGGAAGACTCAACACATGGGAGGATCTTTCTTCGGAGTACCTCATCAAATTCTTTCTGCCATCCAAGACGGCGGAGTTGAGAGGTAAGATTAATGTATTTTCTATGAGATCTAATGAAAGTTTGTTCCAGTCTTGGGAAAGATTTCAAGATTTACTATTGGATTGCCAACATCATGGCATTTCCAAATTGGAGCTATTGGAGATATACTATAAGGGGCTGGATATGGAAACACAATTCAAGTTCCAATCCCTTTCATGTGGTACATTCATGACATGAGGGAAGATGACGCTTGGGACTTCAATGAGAAGCAAGCCCGAGTCATTGAGAAGTATTCTCACCGGAAAGTAGAAGCAAATCGAGTGGAGCAAGGAGCAAAGCTAACACAAGCCGCTCAAACTCAAATCTTTTCTCTCAACTTCGAGATTAAAGAATTGAAGGAAGTCATCAAGGCTAGCTTTCCAAATCAAAAGGAACAAGATGTTGGTTATTTAGGGAACAACAATAACCACAATGGGAATGAGAACACAAATTGCAACAACCGGAACAACAACCGGAACAATTGGAACAACAACAACAACCAGAATAACAATTGGAACAATAATAGGGGTTCAAACAACAACAATTGGCGTTCCAACCAACAACAAAATTCCGGTGATCTTTATCCCAATTCAGGAAATTCACTAACTCCACCTTCTTCTTCTTCCATTCCTTTGAAAAGTCAGGGACAAACATCTAATTGTGGAAGCACTTCGGAGAAAGAGAAGCCCGATCCCAGGTTGGAAACAATTTTGGGAAAGCTTCAAGGATTGGAGAGTCACATCACTAAGGTTGATAATCACATTACTAACGTTGATAAAGCTCAAAAGGTTTTAGAAAACCAAATGTTTAGCAATGGTGAAGAAGTTCCTAGAAATCATGGAAAACTTCCAGGAAAAACGGAGGATAACCCGAAAGGAAGGGTGATGGCTATCACAACTAGGAGCGGAGCAACAACCACCGACCCGCAACCAAAGTTTGTGGAAGTCCCCGTCGAGAAAGAGAAAGAGAAGGGGAAGGAGAAGGAAGACATCTACATTCCTCCTCCAGCTTACAAACATCCCCTACCATTCCCGCAGTCTAGAGCAAGAGCACGTCTAGACAAGCAATTCGGTAAATTTATTTAACTCATGAGCAAACTGCATATTAATATACCTTTCATTGATGCAATTGTAGGAATGCCAGCTTATGGAAAGTTCTTAAAGGAGATCCTCTCTAACAAGAGGAAATTAGAGGATTTTGGAGAGGTCAAGATGAGTTCAGATTCGTCGGATCTCATTAAGATAATGAAGGAAAAGATGCCCCCAAAGCTGAAGGATCCGGGGTCATTTTGTGTTCCCATAGGAGTGGGAGATGTCACATATGATGCATTATGTGATTTAGGAGCAAGCGTGAGCATCGTTCCGCTTGCCTTATGCAGGAAGATCGGTTTAGGCGAACCTAAACCGGTAAAGATGACATTATACATGGCGGATCGATCCATAACTTGTCCCGTCAGCATAGTTGAAGACGTCCCGGTCAAGCTTGGTAAGTTCTATGTTCCTACAGATTTTGTTGTGCTTGACATTCCTGCAGATAGTCCGGTCCCGATCATACTCGGAAGACCGTTTCTTACAACATCCGGTTGTATGGTTGATTGCAAGAATGCTAGACTCGCCTTCGACATAGGAGAGGAAAAGGTAGAGTTCCTTCTTTCCACTTTGGTGAAAGAACCAGCTTTTGAAGATGATATATTCAACATCCATGAGGAAGAGCTATCTAGAGAGGAAGTAAGTTCGATTCTCTTTAAAGATCCCTTGCAAAAGGTGATCACTATGAGCATTATAATCATAGGGGAAGAAGAGGAATGTAATGAGGAAATTGAAGCTTTAGATAAGCAAAAGGAAGTGTATGAAGAAGAGTTTGAAAAACTCTACGATGGGTCAGAGAACGTGAGGAATCACGGCCAGTCGTGCTATTCCACGGCCATGGTTTCCACCAACATGACCGTAATCAGCTATTCAGAGGACTCCAGTAAGTTACACGGTCAAAACCACGGCCGTGGAACAAGAAAAGGCACCGTAATTGACTTCCACGCCCAAAACCACGGCCGTGGAGGAAACAAGGGAGCCGTAATTTTGGGTGAATCTGAAGGCAATTGTGTTCTTTCTACCACTTCTCTTGATTCTTCTCCAACAAATTCTATACCCTTAGAAGCTTCTAAGGAAACATTGGACACTCCTCAAGAGCCATTAGAGAGTCCTATAGTGATGGAATTGAAGCCACTTCCTGCACATCTAAGCCACTTTCCGGTAATTGTTAGTTCCGATCTAAGTATAGATGATCATAGTAAGCTTATGGTTGTTCTTAAGAAACATCGGAAAGCCTTAGGTTACACTATAGAGGATCTAGTAGGAATCAAGCCTTCACTATGCATGCATAAGATTCTAATGGAAGAAGATTTTAGAACATCGCAACAACCTCAAAGGCGGTTAAATCCGACCACGAAGGAGGTTGTCAAGAAGGAAATTCTTAAACTACTTGATGCAGGTATCATCTACCCTATCTCCGATAGAAAATGGGTGAGTCCCGTACAGGTGATTCCAAAGAAAGGAGGAATGACGGTCATTACCAACAAGAACAACGAACTCATTCCTACACGAACCGTGACGGGATGGAGGATGTGCATAGACTACCACAAGCTAAACAATGCAACGAGGAAGGATCACTTTCCTCTACCATTCATCGACCAAATGCTTGAGAGGTTAGCACAACACTCACATTTCTGTTATCTTGACGGTTATAGTGGTTTCTTTCAGATCCCGATACATCTGGATGATCAGGAGAAGACCACATTCACGTGCCCGTGGGGTACGTTTGCTTATAGGAGAATGCCATTTGGGCTTTGCAATGCCCCAACCACCTTTCAAAGGTGCATGATGGCTATCTTTTCGGAGTACATAGAGGAAATCATGGAGGTTTTCATGGATGACTTTTCTGTTTATGGTTCCTCTTTCGATAATTGTCTTTCTAACCTTGCCCTTGTGCTACAAAGGTGTGAAGATACTAACCTAGTTCTTAATTGGGAGAAGTGTCAATTTATGGTGAAAGAAGGAATTGTATTAGGACACTTGATCTCTAGTAGAGGGATTGAAGTAGACAAGGCTAAGATAGAGACTATAGAAAAGCTCCCTCCTCCATCTTCGGTGAAAGGGATAAGAAGTTTTCTAGGACATGTTGGATTTTATAGACGCTTTATAAAGGATTTCTCTAAGATACCAAAGCCGCTTACTAATCTATTGATGAAGGATGCAGTTTATTATTTTTCGCAGGAATGTTTAGATGCGTTTCATAAGATTCGGGAAGCTCTAATCTCAGCCCCGATTATTCAACCTCCGGATTGGAATCTTCCATTCGAGGTTATGTATGACGCAAGTGACGTAGCTAGAGGAGCCGTGCTTGGGCAAACGAAGGAAGGACGAACCCACGCTATCTACTACGCTAGCAAGACGTTAGATGAAGCGCAGCTCAACTACGCCACTACCGAGAAAGAGTTTCTAGAAATTGTATATGCATTTGAAAATTTTAGTTCTTATCTTGTAGGTGCAAAGGTGATTGTATACACGGATCATGCTGCGATCCGGTATCTACTTGCAAAGAAGGATGCAAAACCAAGGCTAATTAGATGGATTCTTCTCCTACAAGAATTCGATCTAGAGATCCGTGACAAGAAGGGTTCGGGAAATTCTGTTGGATCATTTGAGTCGTCTACCACATCTAGAGGACGACAATCTACCCATAGATGACTCCTTTCCGGACGAACATTTAGATATCATAGAGGAGTGCATCGATAAGGTCACTAAAGGTAATGAACCATGGTTTGCTGATTTTGTTAACTATTTGGTTTGCCAGGAATTACCACCCGGATTATCCTATGCACAAAGGAAGAAGTTCTTTAAGGATGTTCGGGAATACTTTTGGAATGAACCTCTCCTCTTCAAGAGAGGTCCTGATGGCATCATTCGACGATGTGTGCTGGAAGACGAGATGCAAAGTGTCATCTGTCGTTGTCATTCACTACCTTGTGGAGGACACGCTAGCTCGAACAAGACTAGCGCTAAGGTATTGCAATCTGGATTCTTTTGGCCTACTTTATTTAAACATGTCCAAACCTTTGTTTCCTGCTGCGATGCTTGTCAAAGAACAGGGAACATATCTAGGAGAAACGAGATGCGTCTTAACAACATTCAAGAGGTAGAGATCTTTGACGTTTGGGGAGTAGACTTTATGGGACCTCTCCCATCATCTTATGGAAACCAATACATACTTCTAGCTCTAGATTATGTTTCGAGATGGGTTGAAGCAATTGCCTCTCCTACTAATGATGCCATGGTTGTGGTTAAGTTTTTTAACAAGACCATTTTCCCACGATTTGGGACACCACGGACTATCATTAGTGATGGAGCCTCCCACTTCATTGCCCGACGATTCGAAGCTCTACTAGCTAATTATGGGGTGACTCAAAAGATCGCCACCCCTTACCATCCACAAACAAGTGGACAAGTGGATATTTCAAACCGTGAGATTAAAGGAATCCTAGAGAAGATGGTTTCAAGGACAAGGAAGGATTGGTCTTTGAAGCTAGATGATGCATTGTGGGCATACCGGACTGCATATAAGACTCCCACAGGTACGACACCATACAACCTTGTGTATGGGAAGTCTTGTCACTTGCCGGTAGAGCTGGAACATAAGGCGTATTGGGCAATAAAGTTGTTGAACTTCAGCATGAAGGAGGCAGGCGAGAAGCGCCTCTTGGAACTTAACGAGCTTGAAGAACTTCGCTTAAACGCCTACGAAAACGCCAAGATCTATAAAGAAAGAGCGAAGCGTTGGCATGATAAACATATCATTCCAAAAGACCTCAAAGAAGGAGATTAAGTTCTCCTCTTCACTTCAAGACTTCGTCTCTTTCCATGTAAGCTTAAATCTCGTTGGACCGGACCTTATCTAATCAAACGTGTTTTTCCCCATGGTGTAGTTGAAGTATGGGGTGAAAAGGGTGGAAGTTTCAAGGTGAACGGTCAACGACTCAAGAAGTACTCACCGGAACTCCAAGCTGAAGATTTTGCACCAACCGCACTCAAATAAGTGCAAGTACGGTCTAGCTACGGACCTTAAACAAGCGCTTCTTGGGAGACAACCCAAGGTATTGCACTTATGTTTTTGTTTATCATTCATAGATTAGAGTAGTTTAGACGTTTTTTGTTTTGTTTTGCCTTCGATACCTTCCGGTATGTTCGTGTTTTTGGATGTAGGAGAAATGGAATAGGCAAGGGAGAAGGAAAAGTTGAAGGAAATTGACGAAACTTGGCTTTTGGCACATTACAGAGAGTTCCACGGCCAAAACCACGGTCGTGAAAGCTACAGTGACCGTAATTTGCAAAAGCCTGAGAAAAATCACCAAAACAACGGTTCCGTAAATTTCCACGGCCGTGGAAACCCTCGAGTGACCGTAATTTTCCAAAAATTTTACAGTTACTATATAAACCACCTTCTTTACAAACACCACACCAAAATCCCTCTTTTCCACGACCCAACAGCCGTAAATCGCCACCCTCTCTCAAATCTTTGTTCGTTAATCATTTCGAACGATTCTCGGGCCCAAAGTGAAGCAAATTCAACCATCTAAAAGATCCAAGCAACAAATCAAGTGGACAATCACTGGAGAAGACGGAATTTGGATTTTAAAAATCCAAAACCTAGGTTTTTCCCTCTTTCTTTACTTTGTCGATTTGGCTAAATTTTTCGCAAGAATTTTAAGGAGAACTGATTGGAATTGGATTGGAATTAGTCTAGGGATGTTTTCTGTTGAATTTGGTGTGGATTGATTGAGTTTTGAGAAATTCAAAGCCGAACCACGGTCTCTGGGTATTCCACGGCCGTGGAATTGAAGCACAGGCCGTAATTTTTTGACTGAAATTGATTTGATTTGGAGAATGTCCACTAGAAATAAGAAGAGGAAAGGTGATGCTTCCTCCTCCTCCCTGGTACCTCCTAGTGAACCACCATCACCCCCACCCCCTAGAATCCCAAAGATCCATGAGGATTACCTCGATGCCTTCGAAAGGATCGAGAAGAGGCCTGTCATAGGACCACGTTATTTGCTTCTTGAGGAGTTAGAGCCACTGAATGTGGTGAGTGACCTTACATGTCTTTTAGATAGAGCCGGCTTGATCATCTTCTCCGCTATTAGGGAGGATGCATATGAGGAGATTACTCGAGAGTTTGTGATCTGTTTTGAGCATAGTCATGTGGATAGGACAGTTTCTTTTAGGCTGATGGAGGAGAACTACGAGTTCTCTATCTTAGAGTTCGGAGCCTTCTTTGGGTTTCAAGAGGCCTTCAATGGTCATTTTCCTAGCGGTGTATATGCTAAGGATTTCTGGGAGGACATTGCTATGATCTACGCCAGTGAGGACCGCTGGCAACCTGCTGATACCAAGGCTAAGCTTATCTATCACTTAGCCTTGAAGATAGCCCATAGAGTACTTTCTGAGTGTCTTTTCCCTATGACCAAGACTCCTCAGAAGATCAAGACGGATGGGTTGTTTCTTTTGTATTGCATGTTGCACGGTAGACCTACTGACTGTGCTACCCTCTTAGCTTCTACCATGAGTAAGCTCAAGAACAAGAGGGTTGGGAATATTGGATATGGTGGGATGGTCACCCAAATTGCTAGACAGTTGGGGATTGATTTTTCTGCATGTACTGGGATAGCAGCTAGACCATTGGGACTCCAGAGCCTCATGACTAGAGGTTTGATCTTTCCTAGGCATAGAGGTCCACCCACCGCTGCCATGCCTTGGGAGGATAGAGGAGGTAGAGGTGTTGCATGGCTCCCTGAGTATTTCATTATGGATGGACCCCATAAATGGAAGCAAACATTCGCTGCTATGCATGCGAATAGGTTAGTAGCCCCTCCCTACGTCCCTCCTGAGGTACTAGTTGCAGATGAGGAGGAGATGAGTGGAGGTGATGGTTTTGAGGGAGGAGGTGAGGAGCATGACTTTGGCACTTTCCTGGATCAGCCGGCGCATTTCCCTGACCCTCCCAGACGTTCACCACGACTAGTTGGACATTTAGGAGCCTCTTCCTCTCGCCGTGCTAGCGTGAATGAGAGGCCGACATGGATGGATGCCCCTCCTGATTGGTATAGATCACAGCCGGAGTGGATGGGAGCTCCACCGACATGGTATGCACAGCCGCCGTCTGCACCAGTACCACAAGATGCACCAGCTTGGTACAGCCAGGCACCAGGGTGGTACGAGCAGCTTCCGGATTGGGCTACCGACCTCTCCAGGAGAGTGGCAGCTTTGGAGGTCCGACAGGATGCTAAAGATGTCCGAGTTGACGAGCATGACAGGATGATGAGAGACATCTACCGCCTACAGTTTGGGCGGAACTTCGACTCCGGCTTCTTCCCGTTTCCACCACCACCAGCACCACAGTGATGATCGTGCATGATTGCTAGCATTAGCCGCTCCACCGCCGTTTTGTGAGTTCATTTTCTTTCTTTCTTTTCTTTATTTCTTTTTGAACATTAGGGACAATGTTTGTCTCAAGTATGGGGTGGGGTGTGACTATCGTTTGTAATAACTCTACTCACTTTTGCTTGCCTTGATTGAGAACACTTTGCATGTTTCATTTCATTGTCACACGTTTCATTATTGCATTGCATGAAAAAGCTTTTGAAAAACAATAAAAATTTGAAAAATTTTGAAAATTTTATGCTTCTAAAAATTGAGATGATTCCTATGATAAATCTTACTTGCGGAATGAATTTTTGATGATAATTGCATGTTTGAACGGAATTATGGATTGGAAAGAGTTTGAATGAGTTGTTTGTCTTTACTTGCAAATTTCGTAATGTGAGAACTTCATCTAACTCAATTGAGAAATTGAGGTTGAAATTACACAATAAGTTCTTATGCTTCTTTATGAAATGATTAAGGCAATTCGACCTTTCTTCTTCCTTTCTTTGTTCATTTAGCCCCTCAATGAAATAATTGCCTCCCTTACCTATCCGGGAATTTGGAGGAGTTAATATTTGGCATGTTTGATGTGGGAGGGCCATGAAAGCAAAATTTTGCATTCAAAGAATATAAAGAAATTGTAGGTTTGGAGAAGTCAATCATGACGATGAGTAACTCGGCACCATTCACATAGCCGGGTGTTTGTGTCTTGCCAAAGTCAGATTGAGCGATATTCCTAACGGATTATGGTCTGTGCATCAAGGGTTTGAGGCATCTCAAATTTGAGAAACGCCAATCTCCTAGGCTTTGGTTCTTGTGCACCGCAGTCCATATTTCCAAAAGTAAAGTCGAAAAATGATGTGAAAAGAAGAGAGCAAAGCTCAAAAGTTGATGATGTTGCAAATTGAAATAAAAAGAAAAGAGTTAGTTGTCCACTTTCCCGGATTCATGCACCACGCTCCTTATAAGGTTTCCCTTCCTTTCCGCATTCTAGACCTTGTTTAAAAGTCCTTATGATCAAAAGAGAGTTATATGACTTAGTGATCTAAATTAAAGTTTCTTATTCTTGATTTTGATGGTATTTGAAGGTTATGATGTTTGTTTTGAGAATTAAGCAGCTTGTGATGTTTCTTTACTTTACATACTTTGGTTTGTGTATGTGAGCATTTTCAAAGATGATTAAAGCAAGGTCTGAGGTTGATCTATTGACTAGAAGCACATTTACAAAAAGATGTTTTGTTTTTGAGTTTGCATGCATATTTCATCCTAACTTATGTTCTAAAGCTTTCAAAAGACCTTGCTTGGGGACAAGCAAGTGGCAAGTATGGGGTATTTTGTTAGCATGAAATATTGCGATATTCTAGGAACTTTTTCTAGTTGCTTTTCATCCATTATAGTGTTCATTGATAAGGTATTGAAGCATTTGTTAGCTAGTTTGTCTATATTTTTGATATGAAGGTCTATATTAGCTTTGTGTTGATTATAGGTGAATAAGAGCTAAAACCGAACCATTTGAGAGAGATAGGAGAAGATTTGAGCACATCCAATGATTAGAAGACGGATTGCAAACGGTGATTCACGAGGGTTTGAAGATTTGGAAGTTACTTGTGGTGGAAGTTACGCCTTTTGTCCTTAGGTTTGATTAGAAGACGGATTGACATCCCGTTCTTCGTTCTTATCAAGGATTATTATTAGTTTTTGTTTGTTTCCGAATCCGATATACATTATTCCTTTTGTGTTGGGATTTGAGATTGATTTGAGTTTTATTGAAGGTTTTCGAAGGTTTTCATCTTTCATTCTTCTTAAACTTGATTTTGATATTATAATGACAGTTATTGGCTAAAACTCTTTAGCAATTCTAAGGTGAAGGGTTGATAGTTGTGGCTTAGATGATGATAGATCGATCATGAATAGATTGGACCCTGAGAGTTAGAGAGATTTCGCCGACGAACCAAAATCACGGTTTGTTCTTGAGGTTCCACGGCCTTGGAATTCAAGATCTGCCCGTAATTTATATCAGTTTACGAACTTGGCTTTTACTTTGATCCAAAGTTAAAGATTGGCTTTAACTTAGTCTTGGCTTGCCTTTTCTAAGTAATAGTGAAGCCTCAACAACCTCTACTTCGATTTCGAGTGTCACAACCTTAATCGGTTTAGTTAGTCTTGATCCTTGGGTTACAAGTTTGGGTATTTGAGATTTATTCTTGTCTTTAGATCCTTTCTATACTTAAGCCTCAACAACCTTTATAGGTAGTGTCTTTAGATAAGTCATATAAAGCCTTGGAACTTCACCGTACATTGCTTTACCTTAGCATACCTTTGCAACTCTTAACTCTGTCCTTAGTTCTTTAGTATATCTTGAATCGATTGCCACAATTAAATACCTGGATCTTTATGGTTGCTATTTTCCCAATATATTTGCAAATCTTACCCTTTTACTTGCTTGACAACTTTACAACTGAATTTGTTCCCCCCAAATCCCTGTGTTCGATACTCTGGAATCTTGCTTTACTACGGCGATCTGTACACTGCGGGTTCGCTTGCTTGATTCTAGTTTTATTAATTTAAAGCTTATTTGCACGCACGCTAAGTGGCGAACAAGCGCTTCTTGGGAGGCAACCCAAGGTAATGCACTTACGTTTTTGTTTTTCTTTCTTAGAATAGTTCAGTTTAGTTGTTTTTGCTTTGTTTTTCCCTCGATACCTCCGGTATGTTATGTTTTTGGATGTAGGAATAAGGATTGGGCAAAGGGAAGATGCAAAATGTGGAAGGAATTGACGAAACTTGGATGTTGGCACACAAGAGAGACTTCCACGCCCTAAACAACGGTCGTGGAAGTAATAGTGACCGTAATTCTCCAAAATAGGCAAAAATTCACCAAAACCACGGCCTCCGTACATTTCGACGGCCGTGGAAACACCCGAGTGACCGTGATTTTCAAAAAAATTACGGGCCACTAAATAAACCACCTTCCTTCACAAAAACACCACAATACCCAATTTCCACGCCCCTTTCCACGCCCTAATCGCCGAAATTCTTCCCCAACTCGCAATTCTTCGTTTGAAGTCCGATTCAAGAGATTCTTTGGCCTAATGTGAAGCATTTTCAATCCTCTACAAGAGCCAAGCAACGAATCAAGTGATCAATCCACTCAGTAGAAGGAATTTGGATTTTAAAGATCCAACACCTAGGTTTTTCTCTACTTTCTCTACTTTGTCAATTCGGCTCTATTTTTCGCAAGAATTTAGAAGAATTGCATAGAATTGGAATTGGAATTAGCCTAGGACTGTGATTGGTGAATTTTCGTTTGAATTTGTTGAGATTTGAGTGAAACAGAGAGAAACCACGGTCTTTGGGAGTTCCACGGCCGTGGAAAAGGAAGAACAGGCCGTCATTTTTTCTGTCGTGGATAAAATGTTTAGGAGAAAGTCCAATAGGAATAAGAAGAAAAAGGGAGATGGTTCTTCCTCTTCCCGACCCCCTCCTAATCAACCACCATCACTATCCTCTCCAAAAATCCCAACCATCTATGAGGATTACTTAGAAGCTCTAGAAAGAATCGAGAAGAGGTCGGTCATAGGACCTCGTTACTTAGTCCTTGATGAGCTTGAGCCTCTAAACATAGTAAATGATTTGACTTGGCTCTTGGATAGAGCCGGACTGATTGTCTTCTCCGTCCATTAGAGAGGACGCTTATGAGGAGATCACTAGGGAGTGTGTCACCTCCTTTGAGCATAGCCACATGAACCGAACCGTGTCCTTTAGGCTAATGGAGCAAGACTACGAGTTCTCCATTTTTCAGTTTGGAGCCTTCTTTGGGTTCCATGAGAGTTTTAATGGTAGATTTCCTAGTGGTGTGTACGCTAACGACTTTTGGGAGGATACTGCTATGATTTACGCTAGTGAAGGATCGTTGGCAACCGGCCGACACCAAGGTTAAGCTCATCTACCACTTAGCCTTATAGGTAGCTCATAGGGTCCTTTCCGAGTGTCTCTTCCCTAGGACCGAGACCCCATAGAAAATCAAAACCGAAGAGCTCTCTCCTCTATTGCATGCTCTATGGTAGACCCGCCGATTGTGCTACCCTCCTTGCCTCCACCATGAGTAAACTGAAAAATAAGAGAGCCGGGCACATAGGATATGGAAGCATGGTTACTCACATAGCCACACAGCTAGGGATAGACTATTCCGCTTGTACTAGGATAGCGGCGAGACCTTTGGGTCTCAATAGTCTCATGACTAGAGGCATCATCTTGCCCCGCCACCAAGCTCCACCTACCGCAGCCATGCCATGGGAGGGTAGAGGTGGTACAGGTATCCCATGGCTACCCGAGTATTCCATTATGGCCGGACGCCATAACTGGAAGGCGACATTCGCAGCTATGCATGGGAATAGACTAGTAGCCCCTCCTTATGTCCCAGATGAGGTTCCACTTGCGGATGTTGATGATGAGATGAGAGGAGCTGATGATTATGAGAGAGGAGGTGATGAGCATGAGTTTGGTACATTTCCAGATCAGCCGGCACAGTTTCCCCACCCTCCTAGACGTTCTCCCCGACCTTCCGGTTCCTCTTCCTCACGCCGTGCTAGCATGAGTGAGAGGCCGACTTGGATGGATGCACCTTCCGCTTGGTATGGAGAGCAGCCATCATGGATGGGAGCTCCTTCTCCATGGTACGAGCAGGCACCGGCAGCACCAGCTCCTCAAGACGCACCTGCATGGTACGGACAACCACCAGCTTGGTATGAGCACATGGGACCATGTTGGTGCATGCCTTGAACCAACTCATGGCTCAACGATCAAAAGAGGACTGAAGCACCAAAATCATGGTCACTGGGACATCCAGGGCCGTGGAATGGACCGTGATTCCTTCTGCACAGCTGGGACAGCTGTCCCATGATCTCCATAACCGAGTCTTGCAAATGGTGAAGGCTATAAATACCCTTGCAGGCTGATTCTAAAGGAGATCCACTACACACCTTACCCCACACACATTCTCTCCCATACTCTCTCATTTGGAATTGGATTGGAGCTACTCTTGCAGGAGAAGAAAGACTTCCATTGGAGAAGAAGAGAAGAACACACCATTCTTGGAGTTTCTTAGTTTTTAAAGTGAAGTTTGTTGGAAACATTTTCTAGGGTTGTAAGAACGATTCGAACCTTCTTTTGAAGGGTTGTAAGTCTCTCTTTTAACATTTATTCAGCTCGTTTTTCTTGTTCTATTTGCTTCATCTCTCTTTCATTTCATCCTCTTGATATGGTCTCCGTGATTGTATGCTTGATGATTTTGATTGTGATGATGCATGTTGTTGGCTAAATAGATGTGATTCTAGGGTAAGGAAATGATGGTTATGGCTTGGACTATGATAGGATAGACTTAAACGTACCTTTGGATGAATTGCTTGCTCGAACCTAGCCTCTGTTGTGAATCACTGCTTGTTCTAGTAGGTTCCAAGGCTGTGGAAGTGAGGAACTAACCGTGATTCTGTCTGACTTGCTTGTATTGATAAATCTAATTGTTAGGTTGTTAGATTGTTGAAATCCTAGTGTTTGTTGAGCTAGATCTATCCTAGGGTAACCTAGTGTTAGCAACTAAGTGTGAGAAGAGACCTACCCGGTGATTTTTGCCCTTAGGTACCGAAGATGATGAACTATAGGTAGTAGTGAGCCTCACTAGCCGTTATTGGACTGAGTGTGCTATGATTTATGTTTAGGACTTGCCTTCCCAAGACCTACCCGGTGAGGAGAAGTTAGATTCCCTAGATAGCAATCCGGTTTGTGTAGAATCCCTAACCTTAGGTTCTTTGAGACTTATCCGGTGATAAGACCTTAGGAACGGACTAGTGGACCATGAGACCTACCCTGTGATTGATCCCAATCTAGAAACACCCACTCCCAACATACTATAGTTGATCCAAGGAATGACTAGATAGCTTGAGTTCTATACCATAACCGAAATTTCTAACCCCTAGAATCCTTTTCTCTCCCTTTGATTGCCTATTTCGTATTTGTGTTTGCTTATTTGTGTTACTAGTTTAGTTGTTTGTTATTCTTGCTTGATTTGTGATCCTTGATTGATCACCACAAAGCAATCCAAAAACATTGAGATTTTCATTTCTTTATTTCTTTCTCTTTTCTCAAACTAGGTTTACACTATCCTTAATCACTTTTGATTCAATTTCACCTTAGTCTTTGTGTTCAACCTCGGAATACTATCCTTACTACAAAATGACCCATACACTGTGGGTTCGCTAAAAGTTAGGAAAAATATATTGAGTTGTAAATTTAAGACTTTTGCGTGTCACAATCTTAGCGTAACAAACCACGACCAAAGAACAAGCTTTCATGGCCGAAGTTTTATTAATTCATTGATTTCCACACGTGGAAAGAGAGGTCGTGAGGCATTACGGGACAAACCATGGCCGTGGTTTTGGTGACGTCACCCGTGGTTTTCTTCAGGAAAAGCCGTTCCGTTATTGCCACGTTAGCAACGAAAATTGGAGCTTTCTAAACCTAATTTTATTCTAAAAATAGGTTGACGGCTGTGATATCCAGACAAACGCTTACACTTAGGTTTTGACCACGCTTGCACTTAGGTTTTGACAACCCCGTACTTGAAGATTAGAGATACTTTATGAGGTTTTCTGGATTATGATATCTATCCTTCGAACATAAGAACAGTGATTAATTGTGTTTGATTTGAATTGAGATATTTGGAGAATATTGAGTTTATTTGGTTTCATTCTTTCTCAACCTCTTTTTTGATTATTGATATTAGGATGATGATTGTTGGCTAAATGCCCTTGCAATTTCTAGGGTGATGGGTTGATGGTTGTGGTTTAGATGGTGATAAATTGAACCTAGCAAACATATTGGACCTTGAGAGTTGTGATATTAAACCCTTGCAGTGGGATTTCAACTGCTTGTTCTTGAGTTTCCACGCCCGTGGTTTCCCAAGATTCTGTTATGGTTTCCTCTGCTGTGCATGTATTGCTTTTACCTTTAACCAAAGTTAAAGATTACCTAAACCCTAGGTTTGTTGAACCATTCTTACCCATAGCCTTGATTGGCTATGAACATTTACGACTTCTAGGTAATAGGGTATTTAAAACTCTCTATTAAGATTGAGAATGTCATAGCCTTGACCTTTGTGCTTCCTTTTGACTTCCTTGGGTTTGGTGTTCGGTATTGAGAGTGTAATCCTATCCTTAGATCCTCTATATATCAAGGCTCAACATCCGATGTTTAGTGAACCATTGAGTGAATCAAGTGGGTGTTGGAACATCTTCGTACAGTACCCTACCTTAGAACATATACCTTTGAAATCCAGCTTTATCCTTTACATATCTATAGACATCATGAATCAATACCCACAATCGGATAATTGGATCTCTAGAATTTGTGTTCCCCAATTATTCTTACTTCTTTATCTTTGTTATTGATCATTGCTTGCTGCTTTCTAAGTTGGATAACTTTGCTGAATTGTTTTCACTAAATCCTTGAGATCGACTCCGGAATAATAGCCCTTACTACGATAGATCCATACACTGCGGGTTCACTTTTTTTAGGTCTATCGCTAGCTATACACCATACAATCTTGTGTATGAGAATTTTTGTCATCTTCCACTTGAGCTAGAGCACAAGGTTTATTGGGCAACTAAGTGACTGAATTTTGATATGAAGGAGGCTGGATAGAAATGCCTTCTCGACATTAATGAGTTGGTGGAGATCCGCTTGAATGCATATGAGAATGCGCGGATTTACAGGGAAAGGACGAATAAGTGGCACGACAAGCACATCATTCCAAAGGATTTGAAAGAAGGAGATCTTTTCCTTCTCTTCAATTCCCGACTTCATTTATTTCCTGGTAAGTTGAAATCTTGTTGGACTAGACTTTTGTAATTAAACATGTGTTTCCCCATGGTGCAGTTGAATGATTGGGTAAGCAATGCGGAACTTTAAAGGTCAATGGCTAACACCTTAAGAAGTGCACACCGAAGATTCAAATGGAGGAGATAGCGCCTATCCTCCTCACTTGAGCATAAAAAGGATTAGTCTAGTTAAGGACCTTAAACAAAGTGCTTCTTGGGAGACAACCCAAGGTATTGCTTTCTTTCCCTTTTCCATAAAATAGAGTAGAGTAGTTCGTTTTGTCTTTTTCGTTGGCTCGCTCCCGGTTTTCTTGTGTCTTTGGATGGCAGGAACTAGGAAATCTCCATGAAGATTCAACGAATGCAAAAACAAAGTCAAGTTGTCAATTAAGGACCTAAAATAGACATCCACGGGCAAAAAAAGAAGATTCTACGGGTGAGGTTTGGGAATTAAACCCGTGGAAAACCATGTCGAGAGCAGAAATTAAAGAAACCACGGTCGGGCCACAAACCACGGTCAAAACCACGTCCGTGGTTTTCCCAAATTCTGCGAGAGTATAAAAGAGACACTTCACAATCTTGCTGCACAAAAAAATCCCCCATCTCCACGCCCAAAACCGCAAAACAGCGAAATAGATTCTCCGGTGCTCAATCCCGCATTTCTCGATCGTTTCGAACGATTCTTGCTCCTAAACTCAAGCAAATTGCATCCTCCTGAAGATTCCGAGCGCAAACGATACAAAATTTCAAAGAATCGACGGACATTTGGATTTTTCAATCCAAACCTTAGGTTTTTTCTCTTCTCTCGATCTTGGGTTGTTTTCAACTGTTTTTTTGAGAATATTGCTAGAGAACTGACGGAATTGAACTTAGAAATAGCCTGGGACTATTGTATGTGAGAAACATTGGTGAATTTGGTGATTTGCTAAAAAACGACAAAAACCATTGTTTGTTCTTGATTTCCACGGCCGTGGTTTCTAAAGATCTGGATGTGATTTTTCCAGTTATGGACGGACTTTGTCCTAGTGGTAGAAATTTGCTTGGTAGGGGTCGAGGCTCCTCTTCTTAACCCCCACAACAGCCCCCTGAACAGCCACCACCCCCTCATAGACTTCCTCGCATCTTAGAGGAACATAAGGAAGACTATAACTGCATTCAACCCCGTAACGTTATAGCCCCTATGTATTAGTGCTTGAGGAACTTGAATGCATGAATGTGGTTGATGATCTTCAGTTGATGATTAATAGAGCTGGCCTTAGGACTTTTTTAGGCATTAGGGAACATGCCTATGAGGATTTCACGACGGAATTCCTAAGCTCTTTTGATCATGATGCTCGAGAGAGGACGGTGAAATTCAAGATGATGAATAGGAGCTATGCTATGTCGATTGTGCAATATGCTAGGTTATTTGGTTTTGGTGAGATCATACATGGGACTTTCCCTAGGCACACCCGGCCTAGCGCATTCTGGGAGAGCATTGCTATGATGGGATGATCCGCTGATGAGGTCCCGAGGACGTTGATGAGGATCACGCAACTGAGGAGGATGTGGGACAGGGCGTTGAAGATATGGATATTGGGATTAATGCCAGTGCTAGTTACTTCCGCGTTGAGGTTGATTTCGGTGGCTTTCCAGAGCCGCCATCTGATTTCCCCGCCCTGGGAGAGATTTATGACCCTCCTAGGAGGTCTACAGCTCGCCGACCCTGCGCTAGCCCATCATAACGCCGTGCCAGCACTTCAGAGCACCCTACATTGTTTGATGAGCAGCCCAAGCTGCTTGAGGGTCTACAGGGACAAATGGGAGATCTTACATTTGTTGTTAGGTGCATTGATCGACGCCTCGATACTTTAGAGAAGGACTCACGGATGGTGAGAGATCTCTACCAGCAGCAGTTTGGATTTCCCTACGATCCGACTCGGTTCCCGTTCCCACCGCCACTCCAATGATGATGGTCCACTTTATCATTGGTTTTATCAAACTTTGTGAGTTTCTTTTACTCTTCTTGCTTTTATTGCACATTAGGGACAATGTGAAATTCAAGTATGGGGTGATAGTGAGACTTGGTGTGTAATAACTACTATGATACCTTGCTTTGATCTATGTCTATCGTACCTTGGATTTTCGATATCTTGTCACATGTTTCGATATTGTCTTGCATTATAAAGTTTTGAAAAATCAGAAAAGTTGAAAATTTTGAAAATCTTGTGCTTCTAGGAGTGGAAAAGACCTCAATGATGACAACTACTTGAGGAATAGATTTTTGATGATTTTTACGTGTTTAGACTGAATTGTGGATTGTGAAAGATTTGAACGTTTTGTTGAATTTTCTTGCAAGTTTCATAATTTGGAATTTTATCTAAATCATGTTGAGAATTTGAAGGTCGAAACCGCGTTTTAAGTTCTTGCACTTCTTATTGATTATTAAGGCTCTTCGATTTTCATTCCTTTCTTCTTCTTCATTCACCTTTTAGCTCCTCATGTATATGTTTTGCCTCCTTTATACCTATCCAGGAATTAGGATGCAAGTGTGTGAAAGCTATGAAGTTTGAAATTGAAAGTGGTGAAGTGTGTTAGAAAATAGGTTCGGGGAAGTCAATCATGACGATGAGTAACTCGGCACCATTCACATAGCCGGGTGTTTGTGTCCCTAACGAGTCATGGTATGTCCATTACAGTTTGAGGCACCTCGAAAAATAGAGGTATGATGATTTTCTAGGCTTCGGTTATTGTGCAGCTGTGTCCTTGATCTCAAAAGTAAAAGTAAAAGAAAAGAATGCTGAAAAAGAAGAGAAAAAGATTTTATTAGTGGGTGTTGAAGTGTCCTTAATGAAGTTCTGATGTTATTCTCCTATTTCTTGGATTTTGCACCACATATCCTATACATATCCCACCCTAAGATCTTTGAGTATGTTGTTTGGCTTTGTGGTTTAAATTGGATTTTCCATGATTGATTTTGATTTGCTTCAGATTATGATGCTTGTTTTGAAGCTTTTGCAAGGTGTTATGATTATTTTCATGACATGAGTCTTTTTGTTCACATAACAGTTTTCGGAAGCTATGAAACAAGTGTAGAGAAAGTGATCCTTGAATAGAAGCATGAAACCAAAAAATATTGTGTTTTTCCTTGTCTTTGCATTCATATTTCATACATCTTTGTATTCCAAATTTGAACCTTGTTTAGGGACAAGCAAGAAGCAACTATCGGTTATTTTGATAGCATGAAATATGACCTTAGTTTAGATGTGCATATAGGTAGTTTTTGCCTTTCTTTTGAGAACATGGGTGTATATTCGTAGCATTTATGAGCATATTCACCTATTATGTTGGAATAAAGATCTATGCTAGCTTTTTTTTGTGATTATAGGTGAATTGGTACTGATTTGGAGTGGAAACGGAGCATTCATGGAGTATTGATCGAAGTGAACCTCAATAGGATGCATGGGAGAAGTCTAGGAAGGAGTATGGAGTGAGGCAAAGAGGAAAAACGTCAAAAAGGAAGAACCACGGCAAAAGAACAAGCTTCCACGGCCGAAGTTTTATTAATTCTTTGATTTCCAAACATGGAAAGAGAGGTCAAGAGGCATTACGGGACAAACCACGGCCGTGGTTTTGGTGACGTCACTTGTGATTTTCTTCGGGAAAAGTTGTTCCGTTGTTGTCATGTCAGCAACGCAAATGGGAGCTTTCTAAACCTAATTTTATGCTATAAAATAGGTTGACGGATGCGATATCCAGAAACACGCTTACTCTTAGGTTTTGATCACGCTTTGGAGATTAAAGGACATTTATCCTCGAGATTTTCTTGCCGCACACTCCGAAGATGGATTTAAGAGCCTTTGGGGATTGACAAGCCATTACTTGAATATTAGAGATACTTTGTGAGGTATTCTGGATTTTGATTTCTATCCTTCGAACATAAGAACGGAGATTAATTGTGTTTGATTTGAATTGAGATATTTGGATAATATTGAGTTTTCTTGGTTTCATTCTTGTTGAACCTCTTTTGTGATTATTCATATTATGATGATGTTTGTTGGCCAAATCCCCCTACGATTACAGGGTGATGGGTTGATGGTTGTGGTTTAGATGATGATAGATTGAACCTTGCAAACAGAATGGACCCTGAGAGTTTTGAGATTAAACCCTAACAAAAGGATTTCCACGGCTTGTTCGTAAGGTTCAATATTCATGGTTTCCCAAGATCTTGCCGTGGTTTCGTCTATCGTGCACATTTTTCTTTTACCTTTACCCAAAGTTAAAGATCTCCTAAACCCTAGCCTTGTTGAATGATTCTTACCCATAGCCTTGCTTGTTTATTAATGCTTACGAGTTCTAGGTAATAGGGGATTCAAAACCCTCTATTAAGGTTGAGAGTGTCATAGCCTTTACCTTTGTGCTTCCGTTTGACTTCCTTGGGTTTGGTGTTTGGTATTGAGAGTGTAATCCTTTATCCTTAGATCCTTTATATATCGAGACTCAACATCCGGTGTGTGGAGAACCTTTGGGTAAGTCAAGTGGGTGTTGAAACTTCACCGTATGATACCCTACCTTAGAACACATACCTTTCCAATCCAGCTCTATCCTTTACACATCTATAGACATCTTGAATCAAAACCCACAATCGGATACTTGAATCAACAGAATCTGCATTCCCTAATTATTCTTACATCTTTATCATTGTTATTGATCATTGCTTGTTGCTTTCTAAGTTGGATAACTTTGCTGATTTGTTCTCACTAAATTCCTAAGATCGACTCCGGAATATTATCCCTTACTACGATAGATACATACACTGCGGATTTGCTTATCGTTAGGTCTATAGTCCAGCATATAAATTTAAAGTTTTTTATGCACACACCTTTTGGAGCGAACACTAGTCATTAAGATCGTACCAGATCATAACCCATAAACTAAACCTCGATAACTCATCAATACCCAAAGATACCTAAGGCAATCCTAAACATATCACATCATCATCTATACAACCTTATCATGCTCTCAAATCTCAACTATAACACAAAGGAAGGAAAGGACACATACCAACACTTGGTATGTCCAGGACAAAGACGCACCTACGGGAACGAAAGGGCGTAGGAGCGGTGACAAGCCGCGACAGCTGCGGGCAAAGGTAACCAGCAACAACATACATATACATACACAACATCAAAATGCTTAACACAATTGCAAGCTTGTGGGATTTCAACTAAGGAAGAGAAGAGGAAGGAAAGAAGAAAGAAGGAAGAAGAAAGGAAAGAAGCTTACCACTTCTGGACCAAGTAAGGAAGAACAACCACTCAGCTATTCATCCATAACAAAACAACGCACGTTCCTCATCATCATCATCATCATCAAAACATACATCCAAATCCTTCACAATTGAAGGAATCCAAGGAGAAACCAAGGAAGAAATTAAGAGAGGAGAAAGAAGGAAAGGAGAGAGCGTGAAGGAGATGAAGTATGGAAGAGCAAACCCTCATCAAAAGGGAGAGAGAAGAAACTTATAGGGGAAGAAAACGGCAGCAAAAATCAAAGAAGACGGCATAATACCGCCGAAGCCGCGGGGGCGGTTCATCAGTGCCGCGGGGTGGCTCCGCACATGGGTCTTTGCTGAGGCGCAAGGGCGGGGTCACTAAAAGACTAAGGATATTACAAGGGGTAGGATGCATATATGATATGTTGTGCAAATCCGGAAAAAAGGAAAATAACATCACAACATTGATAACTTCACAACACATCTACCAAAAATAAGCATTTCACATCACCTTTTTTTTTTACTTTCCACTTGAGAACATGGCATAGGTGCACAATAGCCGAAACCATAGAGATCATCAAGCCTCTTATTTTTCTAGGTGTCTCAAACCGGATGCATATACCATGACTCATTAGGACTATCGATCAATCAAACTTTCGCAAGATACAAACACCCGACTATGTGAATGGTACCGAGTTACTTATCATCATGATCAATGTCCCCAAACCTATTTTTTATACATAACACACTTTATTTTATTCAACTTCACCATAAACATAGCTTTCACCAACACTCTTTCTCATTTCCGGATAGGTAAATAGAGGCAATAATATATTATAAGAGGTGCTAAGCATGATCAAGATGAAGAATGAAAAAGAAATTGAATTGCCTTAATCATTCCAAATAGATATGTAAGAGCTTATCATGCAATTTCAGCCTTCAACAATCAACATGATTTAGAGTAAAGTAAATTACAATTCATGCATGAATTCTAGCAAAGTATTCAAATCCCACATATGTCATAAGTCAATTCAATCACATAAAAATCAGCATAGCTATTCCCCAAACAATTATCATCATAGAGATCATATTTATCCTAGAAGCACAAAAATTTTTAATTTTTTTTCAAAATTTTTGAAAACCATATAAATGCAAAACATAAAAGAAAACTGTAACATAGAAATAAAAGTGCGGTGCAATGCAATGCGTAGACATAACAAGACAAATGTATCACAATAGCATCAATTATTACAAACAATCCACCCCATACTTGGAAGACACATTGTCCTTGGCAATGGCGCCAAAAACCTGTTTGTTCTCAGAAGTGTGTCAATAATGAACGGTAAAGCTTTAAATTTAAACTTGTAATATAAGCCTGAACAATATTGGAACCCGCATTGTACGGATACAATTGTAGCAAAAGCAAAGAATCCAAGGTCGAACACATGGACTAAGGTGAAATCAATAGGTGAACAATCAAAAACAGAATAGACCTTGCTAAGCAAACGACAATAAAGATGATCAAGAGCAACTCTATAACTAATGAAATAAAGCAAAGACAAGATATGATACATGAAAATTAGGAAATTGCATATTCTAGAGATCAAAGCATCCGATTATGGTTTTTGATTCAAGACTTCTAAAGATCCGTGTACAAAGCTGGGATTGCAAAGGAAAGGTGTTTCTAAGGTGGGAAAGATCACGGGGGAGGTCTCACTATCCACTATCTCAAACCAAAGCTCCTATCACCGGGTAAGTCTCAAGGATCTTATAAAAGGAACTATAATCTAAAACCAACCACTCAACCCAAGGGAATAGAACTAACCTTTACCGGGAAAGTCCCAGGTTAAGTCATAAAGGAAAGAAGAAGGCACACTCAAACCTAATAAAGGGTAAACCTTTATTACCTAGAACTCATCATCTTTGACAACCAATAAAGGGAATCACCGGGTTAGTCTCTTCCCAAGCTTGGATGTAAGCTTGAAAGGCTCAACAAGGCTAGGATTTGGGCAATCTATAACCTAACCATAAGGATATATCATGAACAGATACACATAAGAAATCTCGGGTTGTTCTTAACTAAATCTCGGCCAAGATTCTTGAAGAACATACCGAGATTCTCCTTGTGAAGGTAAAACCAACTCTTCAACGTCCAATATAAACTTAAAGGCTCAGTCTATCATCATCTAAATCACAACCATCAACCAATCACTCTAGAATCGCAAGGGTTTAGCCAACAAGACACATACTCAAATCGAGAAAGATATATGTAATCGAAAAAGTCATAAACTATATAAAACTAAAAGAAAACTAAGAAATACTTATCAAGGTGTCTTCAATATCCAAAAGCAAAGGTAAACAAATAACAAAGATCCAATCTTTAATCAAAAGGCAAAAGAAATCATGAACTCAAATATTCCCTCCAAGAATCTTCCAAATCTTCCTCAATCCAATTGTTGTAGCCATCAATAGAACGTAGAAAGCCACCTTTTGTGGGGTGTAAATCTAAGCGTGGTATAACGTGTCAAGTTTTATCCAGCCGTCGACCACCTCCTTTCTAAAATCCATCTAAAATTACTCCTGCATATTTTTGAGTATCGAATGGTTTGTTAGACCTATTCGAGATCTTGACTCCTTCGGTGGGCATATATAGTCTATCTAAGCGTGCTAGTACCGTAGGAGGTATCAAGTCCTATCCAACCATCGATGTCCTCGTCACTGGGGGTCTCTTCGGTGGGCGTCCCTTCAATGTTGAAGGCTATATGATATATATAGAGATAAATCTACGGATTAGATAAGCATGAGTCCCTTTAAGATAATGCGTAATCTTGGGCCATATTAAAGATAAATCTCAATATTGGGCCGAAAAAGAAACTGAGCCCGCGGTATCAAGGTCCGCTCCGTGGTATCAGAGTCCGCTCTGCAGTATCAAAGTCCCCTCCGGAGTATCAGAGTCCGGCCCGGAGTATTAGAGTCCGCTTTGGTGGTATTAGAGTTCACTCTGAGTTTCCTTAGCAGCGTGTTCCTAGCTTCCTTTTATACTCCATCATATTCCGCATTGAGGCTTAGTACTCATATGTGCCATTTTGCTCCAAAATCCGCCAAATTACCTACAAGTACAACAAGAATCCGTGTAGACATCTTTTCTAAGATAATATGAAAATATGAGCTCAAAAGCTATGGATTCATGTATATGTCAGCAAATTAAAGGGAAAATCTACCTAAATGCATGGCTAAATAAAGGTCAAAATTCATATCATCATGCATCATGCCCTTTAAATTTATACTTAAAATAAAAGCGTAAAAAATATGCAAACTCACAGTGTACTGATCAATTGTAGCAAAGGCAAATATTCCATGGTCGAACGCAAGGACTAAGGTGAAATCAATAGGTGAATAACAAAAAATAGAATAGACCTCACAAATAAGCAAAAAGCAATAAAGATGATAAAGATTAACTCTATAACTAATGAAATAAAGCAAAGACAAGATATGATATATGATAATTGGGAAACTACTGATTAAAGATCGAGATCAAGGTCTCCGGTTGTGGTTTTCGATTCAATATTTCTAAAGATCTATGGACAAGGTTGGGATCGCTAAGGAAAGTTGTTTCTAAGGTGGAAAAGATTATGGGGAGGTCTCACTATCCGCTATCTCAAACCAAAGCTCCAATCACCGGGTAAGTCTCAAGGATATAAGGAAAGGAACTATAAACTGAAACCAACCACTCAAACTAAGGGTCAAGAACTAACCTTTACCGGATAATTCTCAAGCTAACTCAATCAGGCAAGAAGAAGGCACACTCATACCTAATAAAGGGTAAACCTTTGTTACCTAGAACACATCATCTTTGACTACCAAGAAAGCGAATTACCGGGTACGCCTCTTCCCAAGCTTGAATGTAAACTTGAAAGGCTTAACAAGGCTAGGATTTGAGCAATCTATAACTTAGGCATATGGATATAACATGAACGGATCAACATAAGAAATCTCGGGTTGTTCTTAGCTAAATCTCGGCCGAGAATCCTGAAGAACAAACTGAGATTCTCCTTGCGAAGGTAAAACCAACTCTTTAAGGTCCAATCAAAACTTAAAGGCTCAGTCTATCATCATCTCAACCACAACAACCAACTAATAACCCTAGAATCTTAAGGATATTTTAACCAACAAGAAACATATTCAAATCAAGAATGATATATGAAATCAAGAAACACATAAACCAAATAAAACCAAAAGAAAGGTAAGAAATGCTTAACTAGAAGTCTTCAATATCCAAAATCTGTGACAAACCAATAAAAAGATTCAATCTTAAATCAAAAGGCAAAATAAATCAAGAACCTAAACAAGAATCCTTCTTCCAATCTTCCTTCTAAAATTAATTCCTGAGTGTTCTTGAGTATTGAATGGTGTGTCAAAACTATTCGAACTCTAGGCTCCTTCGGTGAGCGTGGTGCCTCTTCTTTGGGGGTCATGAGAATTATGTAAAAATAAATCTAGGGTTTTACAAGCATGAACCTTGCTTAAAGATAATGTGTAATCTTGGGCTAGCTTAAAGATAAATTTCGAATCTTGGGCCGAAAAAGAAACTGAGCCCGCGGTATCATAGTCCGCTCCGGAGTATTAGAGTCCGCTCCTAGCATCAGAGTCCACTCCGGAGTATCAAAGTCTACTCCAGCGCGTCTTCTCCTTAGCTGCGTGTTCCTAACTTCCTTTTAGGCTCCATCATGTTCGACATCGAGTCTTAATCCTCATATGTGCCATCTTGCTCCAAAATTCACCAAATTACTTACAAATGCAACAAGAATCCGTGTAGACATCTTTTCTAGCAAAGTATGCAAATATGAGCTCAAATGCTATGGATTCATGTCTATGCATGCAAAATAAAGTGAACATAAACTTAAATACATGCCTAAAACTAGATTATAATTCATGTCATCAAAATACCCCATATATGCCTCTTGGTTGTCCCCAAACAATGTTCAAACTTAAAATACAATATGTCATGAATTATGCATATGCAAAAAGAAAGCAAAACAAAATATTTTTGGGTTGTGCTTCTATTCATAGATCACCCTCAAAGAATTTCTTCATAGCAAATGATAATTACTAAGCCAAAACAATCATGAGGAATCAAATTTAAACCACTAAGCAAAAACACATATGCTAGAAGGTCTTAAGGACTTAGAAAACATAAAGGCCAATAAACGTGTTATGGGTGTGATGTATATAGGATATGTGGTGCAAATCTGAGAAAAAAGAATAAACTCCACAACATTGATAACTTCACAACACATCCACCAAAAATAAGCACTTCACATTACTTTTTATTTATTATTTTCCTTTTTCACTTGAGAACATGGCATAGGTGCACAATAGCCGAAACCTTGGTGATCAACAAGCCTCATATTTTATTAAGGTGCCTCACATCGGATGCACATACCATGACTCGTTAAGACTATCGATTAATCAGACTTTGACAAGATACAAACACCCGGATATGTGAATGGTACCGATTTACACATCATCATGATCAACGTTCCCAAACCTATTTTTCTATACACAACGCACTTCGTTTTTTTTCAACTTCACAAAAATTTTACACACTTCAACACTAGCATGCATCCTAATTCCCGGATGGTAGAGGGAGGCACTTATACATTTTTTCAAGAGGTGCTAAGCATGATCATGATAAAGAAAAATCGAAATGCCTTAATCATTCCGAAAAAGATGTGTAAGAACTAATCATGTGGTTTCAACCTTCAACCTGATTTAGACAAAAGTAAATTACAATTCATGCATAACTTCTAACAAAGTATTCCAATCCCATATATGTATAAATCAATTCAAACATACAAAGATTAACATAGCTATTCCACAAACAATATCATCATAGAGATCATATCCATCCTATGAGCACAAAATTTCTAAAACTTTCAAATTTTTTTGGATTTTTCAATAAAGAGTATGTGATGCAAAACTAAAAAGGAACGTGTGACATAATGCAATGCAATAGACAAGAAACATGCAAAAATTATTTCAAATACCTTCACCCCGTACTTAAAACCCACATTGTCCCTAATATGGAAAAAAAAGAAAGGTGGAAAAGGGAACTAACAATGTAAAATGCCGGCAAATCAGGCAAGGCAAATCATTCATCGGGCACTAGTGGCGGAAATCTTGTTGAAGTTCGAATAGAGAACTCTGAATACTCTTGATCGGCGTCGGAGAATGTTTGTTGAATGAAGAAGGGGAACGTGTTTCAACCATATATAGTTCCAAATTTTTATATGTTTTGTAAAATCTCAGCCAACATTTTGGTCGAAGTTGCTCTCGTCTAAGTTTTGTCATTCAAAGACACAAAAATACAAAACACATTAAAGAAAAGAAAAATCTATCTAAGCTATCTAAGAAAAAGACAAAGACATACCTTTGTTGCCTCCCAAGAAGCGCTTGGTTTAAGGTCGTTAGTTGGACCTATGTCCATAGGGATTATTCAATGTACCTCAAATACCTCGGACTGAACATCCATCCTACACAAATGCTCCTCCCGGTCTCTTTCAAGATAATGTGGAGCAAAAAGTCTTCCAAAATGGGTCCGGTTCCTAACTTCACGGGCAAGTGGTAGGATCTTCCTCGTACAAGCTTGTACGGCTTGGTTCTCACTGGGTTGCTTCTAGCTTTCCTATACTTGCATGGGTAATCATCAAGCTTTAATCCCATTCTTTCCGGGACCTAGAAATCAGCATCTCATGAATCCTCTTATCTTCTACATTCAAGATCTTCTCTTGACCACCACCTCAAGGATGGTATAAGGTCTTTACCACATGGTTGACCCCATACTTGAACAAAGAATACCTATTGGCTTTAGTCGCTCCAAAATGTGTGTGTGTGTATGAAGGAAAATAGTCTTAAATTTCTACCAAGAATAAAAGCAAATAAGCAAACCCGCAGTGTGCTGATCAATCGGAGTAAAGAAAATATTTCAGGGTCGATAATAGGGACTACGGTGAAATCACGCAGGTAAGAAAACTGAATATGATACTTCCAATTAAAGAACAAAGCGAAGCAATCAACGAAGATATATCAATCAAAAGAGAATGCAGATTCTAGAGATCATAGCGTAAAGTTTTGGATTTTCGATTCAAGACTTCTAAAGATCTATGGACAAGGATGGGGTTGCAAAGGTAAGGTGTTTCTACGATGAGATTGATCACGGAGGATGTCTCACTATCCACTATCACTAACCAAAGTTCCTACTACCGGGTAAGTCTCAAGGATCTAGGGAAAGGAACTATTGTAAGAGGCCTAGTCTTCGAGAGATCCCGCACCTACGCCTCAACTGAGACACAACTGCTTCCCTTGGTTGGATCTGCAGTGGGCCACACCTGCGCCCCTGGCTGGCCGCCCCTGCGGTTCTATGAGCCGCCCTTGCGGTTTATGGTGGGTTACAGCCGTCTTCTTTAACCCGAGCTATGCTTTTTGACCCCTTCTCCTTTATATTGCCTTCTTCCTTCAGATGAGTGTTTCCTCAATCTCTTTCCTGCTCCATCTCTCTCTCCTTACGCTCTTCTTCTTCCCCTCTCTTATCCTTTGATCACCTTTTTTGATCCTTACTTGAGTTTTATGAGTTTGTGAGAGATCTTGCCTAACTTTGCTTGGCTTTGTTGTAGTTTGAGGTTGTTGAGCCTTATGAGCCCTCTTGAGGTGTTGATGGTGGTTGTGATGTCCTCTTGGAGAACTTGATTGGTAAGCTTCCATGGTTTCTTTTCTTTCTATCTTCTTTACCTCATCTTTTATCTCTTTCCTTAGCTTAGCTTAGATCCTTAGGTTTGGATCTTGTTCCATCCATGTTTTGGCTTGTGTTGATGTATATATATGTATGTGATATGTGTATGTAGCTGCTGGAGTAAAGAAGAGTGGAGAATCGAGGAAAGGAGTGAAGAAGGAGCTGAAGTGGGGTATCTCTACACACCAGCCTCCCCTGCGCCATCTTTGGACCGCCCCTGCGCCAGCAGTGAACCGCCCCTACGCCATCTCCTAGCCGCCCCTGCGTCCACCTGCACCAGCTTGGTGTTGCACTCAGTTTTGAAGGTGTGTGTTGCTTCTAGGTCTTCCTTAGGATGCCTTTGTTCCCTCCTTTCCTAGTATGAGTGTATAGGATTATGCTAGATGTGTGAGACTGTGTTTGGTTGAGGTTATGATCAGTTTATGGCTTGTACGGCTTTAAGGACTTAGGTTGATGTGGATTGAGGTTTTGAGGTTGAGTATGATCCCTATGAATCCCTTTGGGTCTAGGTGTGACCCCTTTCATGAATAGAGGTTGATATATCTTTATGCCTTGTTATTAGGCAGTGCCTCTCTCTCAGGATTGGAGGTTGTTGTGGTTGAGCTGTGTTCGAGGTTGAGGTAAGTCCGTAGGACTTACTTAGCTACCATCCCTATATTTGGGTGTTTGCATGAGTGGTGTGTGCTTATTGTGTTCCTATGATAGCATGAGATGTCGTTTATACCGACCTATGTTTTATATGGTTTGCCCAGTATACGTGGTTGTGATAACCTTTCCCTTTCATCCCGCCGTGGAGTCTAGGAGGTTCTCTTGAGTTAGGCCAGACCTGGTATACGGAGAGGGCACAATACCACTCCCGTAGGGTACACGAGTTGTGTGACCGATTCCACTCTATATGGCTAGCAGGCTCAGAGGCGAGGATGTATCCGCCCTCGTGTCACATATTTTCATCTATGGATATATATATATATATATATATATATATATATATATATATATATATGTATATACGATTTGAGTGAATGACCATTATATAAAGATGATAAAATGGGTAAATGTGTGGTAGCATGTTGATGTGATTATCTTTCATGATTGTGTTTGTGCTTATGCATTACCTCATATATGTATGGTTAGCTAACGGTTTCATACCGTGTTGTAGATGTTTACAGGTTAGGTGCTGCTGAGTGATGAAGCAGGGTTACAGGCCGAGGACTCTCGTACATTAGGTGGTTGGTTTGGGTTTGTTGTGTGTTCCCTCCTGCGTGAGGATGATCTTTTGTACCTCCTGTGTGAGGATGTTGTTTTATATACTCGGCTATGTTGTCTTTTACCTTTGGTTATACAGTTTCACTGTTTTATGTATTTTTTTTATATCTATCGATGCCATGTTGTAAGGTCCAGTGAACTTGTTGTCAAGCTAGGGTCACGATCCACTATGCGATCCTAGCCAAATGTGGCACTCCGAGTCCCGCTAATTCGGAGTGTTATAGAGTTGGTATCAAAGCCCATGTTAACAAAAATGACACTGGCTACCTACAATAAGGTCTGATAGGTAAAATAAACACAACCCACATGGGGTCCGACGTTTTAAAACGTTTTTGGTTTTAAGTGTGGTTTTGGGTTAGAATGTACGAGAAGTCGTCACCTCTGTCATGGATCTGAGCAATATATATATATATATATATATATATATATATATATATATATATATATATATATATATATATCTGTGTGTGTGTGTGTATTATGGATTGTGTGGATGTATTATATATATTGATACATATGGCATATATATAGCCTTGTAAGTTTAGGTGCGTATATCTTACAGATGGCTCAGACTAGAGTAGTATCTGTAGTGGGACGAGGTAGGGGTACACCCCTCTTCCTCCAGTCACGTCAAGTCAGGGACCAGTTTCCACTGTTGGTTTGCCTATGGCAGAGAACGAGTTTGAAGAGGCTGATCATGTCTCCATGAGCAGATATGAGTTTCAAGAATATATGCAACAAGTTTATGAGGCTGTGATTGCAGGTAGACCTATACTAGATTTACCAACGTCGGTAAGACCAACTGAAGCTTCAGGATCAGAAAAGAAGCAATGGACTGGATTAGTTAGTGGAGAAGCAAACATGATGAATGGTGAACCAAGTCAGATAGTAGGACAATCAAGTGGTCCTATGGCCATGAAGAGGACTGGCAAGGAACTACAGTGTTTTAATTCTGCGAAGTTTGAAGACCAACGAGTTGTGTGCCCAAAGGTGCCCCTCATATGCTTTACGTGTGGTAAAGCAGGGCATAGAGCGAAGTTCTATCGACAGGGCAAGGTGTTGCCTTTACCAGTTCACTTCCGGAGTAGGATTATGAAAGGTGGACGGCGAAGATCGAGATACCCTTTAGCTGCACATTGTACAAGGATGGGACGATTATGTTTCAACTGTGGTTATCTGGATCATTTGCGTTCTGAGTGCCATTTGGCACATATATGTTGCTTCACATGTGGTGAACTAGGCCATCTGGCCCCTTTCTGTCAACAAGGTGGCGTTTCTTCTCAACAAGATCTTCCTCTTTCCAGTGCAGAAAGAGTGGAAGTGGAGGCTATGGCAATGACCTCAGTGATACCTGAGGAGCATGGATCCGAGATTGAATGATGCAATGCAGTGGAGCTTCTGGTGTTAGCTGTACAAATACCATTCTTATTAATGGTTTACCTAGTGGAGTTTTGTTTGTTGTGAGTGCTATGCACTTCTAGTCTTTCGATGCATGCGTCAATAGTGGACTGTGGAAACAGTAGAAGATAGATTTTCCTTTACAGGATTACCTATTAGGGGTCTGAGGTACCCGTAAGATATGTGTTTGTCCCATTTATTCAGGGATGTGTGTACGGTTATAGACTTCTTTGTCATGACGTAGGTGCATGAGGAAGTCACTATGTGTATGATTTTGATGAATAGATATCATGTCATGTTAGATATCAATTGGAAGGTTGTTATAGTTTCTACTGAGATCGATTTGATAGAGGTTTTCCGAGGCTACAACCTTTGGAGAGATGAGTTTTGTCATTAGTGACATATGAGTAGTGAAGATGATAACACAAGGATGTGATGTTTTCTGTTGTTATGCCATGAAAAAGATAGTTCCACGTTGGAAGATATTCCAGTGGTTTATGAGTTTATAGATGTGTTACTGAATCGTCTAGTTGTCACCTCAACAGAGTGTGGACATTGTTATCGAGTTGAAGTATGATACGACACTGATTGGGAAGGCCCATATGATATGGTGCTTGTTGAGATATTGTAACTGACAACTTGAAGAGTTGACTGAGAAGGGCTTCTCTTACCCTAGCTTGTATTTCATGTTCCGTATGATGATCTAATGAATTAGCTTCCACAAGCATTTGAGTTTTTAAGATTCCTTTGCGCTCAAGATATCACCAATGGAGGGTGAGAGAACAAGATACACATAAGACAACCTTTTGTACCATTATGGACACTAAGAGATGTAGTGATGCCATTTGGGGTTGATGAATGTCTTAACAGTTTTTAGGGAGCTAATGAATAGCATCTTTTTCCTTGATCTTGTTGTGGTGATCTTCATTGATGACATATCGGTATACTCTCATAGCTGAGAGTAGCAGACCGATCGTTTAAGGACAGTTATGCAGATTTTGAAGGTATAGAGTTGTATGCTACGCTCTCTAAATGTTAGTTGAATGCCAGTGGTAGCCTTCTTAGGCCATGTTGTTCCGCCAGTGGAATCATGGTTGACCTGGCGATGATTAAGTATGTTGTAACATGAACGATATTGATGAACATTAAGGAATGCATAGTCTTCTCGGCTTAACCGATTACTACCAATGCTTGAACGAAGACATTTATGTGAATGTGTATCTACTTATGAGTCTTTTGAGAGAGACCATCAGATGGGTGTTGTCAAGTAATGTACCAGAGCTTTGAAGAGTTGAAGTGGCATTTGACCTCTACTTCCATTCTATCATAGTCAGAAGCTTCTGAGGATCCCATGATTTACGGTGATACATCTCAACTAAGTTGAGACGTGTATTACTACAGAGGAATAGAGTTTTTTACATGTGTATCTACAGTTGAAGACGGATAAGAAGAACTACTTGATGTATGATCTAGAGTAGCATTGGTACTTCAAGCCTTGAAGATTTGAAGATAGTACCTACGTGATATCACATGTTAGGTTTCCAAAGACAATAGGAGTCTGAAAGTTGTTTTTACACCGTGGGAGTTGAGTAACCACCAGCGTTAAGGGCTTGAGTTGATCGAGATTTTTAACCTGGAGATTTCATATCATTCAGAGAAGTTAGACATTGTTGCTGACAACTTGAACTGAAGGACGCTCCAAGAGAAGATGATGGTGAGACTGATAGTTCAGCCTCAGCTTCAGAGAGATCTAACTTGGCTAGAGTTGAACAATTAGTTCCTTGATGAGGATATTCAGTTATACCTAAGAGGTTCTACCTGGTCTGTTGGATGAGGTCCAACAGAAGCAGGAGACCTGCCTGACCTTGACAAGATTTAGAGAGAAGATATCTCATAATGAGGCACCACAACTCTCTATTAGAGCAGAAATCACTTTTGTGTACCTGTTGATGCAAGGTGGAAATAGAAAATCTTCCAGTATACTCACTGTACACCTTAATCAAGACATCCAGGTACGAGTAAGATGTATCATGAGGTGAGATAATTATATTGATGAAGAAGATTGAAGTTGATGAACCAGATGGAGTATTTCCGACCTAGACATAAGCCCCATCCACTACCAGTGTAGTAGTAGAATTGGGAGGACATCTCTATGGATCTGGTGATGGGATTGAGGCTCAGTAGGAGTTTTAATGTACCTGAATTGTTGATGACAGATTAATGAAATTGGTATGTTTCATTTCTATTAGAAAGACATGACCAGAAAATGGATTGGCTGAGGAGTACAATAGACAGATAGTGAGACTCCTTAATGTACGAGAACAATCATCTTTGATCGAGATGGATATTTTTATTTGAGATTTTGGGCAGCAGATACAGACTGCTTTGTGAACGAGTCTATACTTCATGACTACGTTTCACCCCCAGACATATGGTTAGTGAGAGAGTACCATCTAGACCTTGAGGATCTATTATGAGTTGTAACTTGGATTGGAAGCATGGATGGTTAGATTATTTCCCATTAATGAGTTTATTATATAACAATGACGGATGATTATCTTTCGGTATGGCCCTATGAGGCAACATATAGACATAGATGTCGTATGCCTTTATGCTAGAATTGACCTAGCAATATTAGTGGAATAACACCTGATCAGATTCAGGATTTTATGGTTCAAGTAACGCTGATTAGAGGAAAGATGTTGGTTGTACAGAGTTTCCAGGTATCGTCAGCAAACAAGAGGCATCGACCTGTACAGTTTAGATTGAGAGTTGATGTCCAGCCGAGAGTATCTCCGCTGTGAAACATCAGGTGTGTTGGCATAAAAGGGAAACTAAGTTTCCAATATGTCGGTTTATTTGAGATCTTGATCAGTATTGTGAAGGCAGTATGATGCTTAGCTTTGCCTTTGAGGTTAGAGGATGTTCTCCCAGTTTTTCTTGTGTCTCAACTGAGGGGGTATATACCAGGTTTGAGACACTTTGTGAGTTATGATGATCTAGTGGTTAAGCCGAACCACAACTTTATTGAGCATTTGATTTCATTCTTCGAATGAGGTATGAGATGCTTGCATTCGAAAGACATTTCCATTTTGAGGACATCATGGTAAAGATGAGGATCGAAGAGGCTATGTGAGAGACTAAGGATGGTATCTTGAGGAACTATCCACAGTATATGTTGGGACAGACCCATTTGTGGGAGCACGAGTAGACCTTAGTGCTATCTTGATGAATGTTGTACTTATGTGCTTATATGCGTGGATGTGTTTATTCTATGCTAGCTATGCTATGAGTTACGATCTTAGTAGATCTTGTTGTGCTAGCGTGATGTATGTCATAGCTACAGATGGTTCTTTCCTCCATGCTATATGAGTATGTTTTATATTATGGCCGGAGATGGTTCTTTCCTCCATGCTATTTGAGTGTGATCAGGATTCAGCTGGAGATGGTTCTTTCCTCCATGCTACCTTGTTGGACATAGTTTCAGTGGAGATGTGATTCCTCCATACGATATATATGTGTATGGTTTGGCTAGAGACATATTTCCTCTATGCCTGTGATATGGTTTGGCTAGAGACGTATTTCCTCTATGCCTATAGGATGTTTTGGCTAGAGATGTGCTTCCTCTATGCCTTGTGATCTGGTATGGCGAGAGATGTGATTACTCTACGCCTTTAGGTAGCTTTATGGCCCTGTTTTCTGGAGTTGATGATTCCTCCATGCGGATGTTTGAGGTTATTGATTGTTATAGGTTATAACCTTCTGAGCGGAGATATGATATCTCCGATAGAGAAAGTGAGAGTTGTACCTTGGCTTATGCGTTCGAGAGACTTTGGGATTTTACAAGTTTCGGGACGAAATTTGTTTTTAGGGGGGTGAGATGTAAGAGCCCTAGTTTTCGAGAGATCCCGCACCTGCACCTCAACTGAGATGTAGCTGCTTCCTTTGGTTGAAGCTGTAGTGGGCCGCCCCTACACCCCTGGTTGGCCGCCCCTGCGGTTCTGTGAGCCGCCCTAGCGGCCAGGCAAGCCGCCCCTGCAGTTTATGGTGGGCTGCAACCGTCTTCTTTGACCCGAGCTTTGCTTTTTGACCCCTTCTCCTTTATATTGCCTTCTTCCTTCAGATGAGGGTTTCCTCATTCTCTTTCCTGCTCCATCTCTCTCTCCCTACACTCTTCTTCTTCTCCTCTATTCTCCCTTGGATCACCTTTGTTGATCCTTGCTTGAGTTTTGTGAGTTTGTGAGAGATCTTGCCTAGCTTTGCCTGGCTTTGTTGTGGTTTGAGGTTGCTGAGCCTTATGAGCCAGCTGGAGGTGTTGATGGTGGTTGTTTTATCCTCTTGGAGAGCTTGATTGGTAAGCTTCCATGGTTTCTTTTCTTTCTTTCTTCTTTACCTCATCTTTTCTCTCTTTCCTTAGCTTAGGTTAGATCCTTAGGTTTGGATCTTGTTACAGCCATGTTTTGGCTTGTATTGATGTATATATATGTATGTGATATGTGTATGTTGTTGCTAGAGTAACGAAGAGTGGAGAATCGAAGAAAGGAGTGAAGAAGGAACTAAAGTGGTGTATCTCTACACACCAGCCGCCCCTACGCCATCTTTGGACCGCCCCTGCGCCAGCAGTGAACCGCCCCTGCGCCATCTCCTAGCTGCCCCTACGTCCACCTGCACCAGCTTGGTGTTGCACTCAGTTCTGAAGGTGTGTGTTGCTTCTAGGTCTTCTTTAGGATGCCTTTGTTCCCTCCTTTCCTTGTATGAGTGTATAGGATCATGCTAGATGTGTGAGGATGTGTTTGGTTGAGGTTATGATCAGTTTATTGCTTGTAAGGCTTTAAGGACTTAGGTTGATGTGGATTGAGGTTGTGAGGTTGAGTATGATCCCTATGGATCCCTTTGGGTCTAGGTGTGACCCCTTTGATGAATAGAGGTTGATATGGTTGAGCTGTGTACGAGGTTGAGGTAAGTCCGTAGGACATACTTAGCTACCATCCCTATATTTGGGTGTTTGCATGAGTGGTGTGTGCTTATTGTGTTGCTATGATAGCATGAGATGTCGTTTATACCGACCTATATTTTATATGGTTTGCCCCGTATGCGTGGATGTGATAACCTTTCCCTTTCACCCCGCCGTGGAGTCTGGGAGGTTCTCTTGAGTTAGGCCAGACCTGGTATACGGGGAGGGCACAACACCACTCCCATAGGGTACACGGGTTGTGTGACCGATTCCACTCTAGAGGGCTAGCAGGCTCAGAGGCGAGGATGTATCCGGCCTCGTGTCACATATTTTCATCTATGGATATATATATACGATTTGAGTGAATGACCATTATATAAAGATGATAAAATGGGTAAATGTGTGATAGCATGCTGATGTGTTTATCTTTCATGATTGTGTTTGTGCTTATGCATTACCTCATATATGTATGGTTAGCTAACGGTTTCATACCGTGTTGTAGATGTTTACAGGTTAGGTTCTGCTGAGTGATGAAGCAGGGTGACAGGCCGAGGACTCTCGTACATTAGGTGGTTGGTTTGGGTTTGTTGTGTTTCCCTCCTGCGTGAGGATGATCTTTTGTACCTCCTGTGTGAGGATGTTGTTTTATATACTCGGCTATGTTGTCTTTTACCTTTGGTTATACAGTTTTACTGTTTTATGTATTTGTTTTATATCTGTCGGTGCCATGTTGTAAAGTCCAGTGAACTTGTTATCAGGCTAGGGTCAGGACCCACTATGAGATCCTAGCCCAATGTGCAATCCGAGTCTCGCGGATTCGGGGTGTTATAAGTATAACCCAAACCAACAACTTCAACTTAAGGGAATAGAACTAACAATCACCGGGTAAGTCTCAAGTTAACTCACAAAGGCAAGTTGAAGGCACACTCAAATTTAACAAAAGATAAACCTTTGTTACCTAGAAAACATCATTGTCGGTACTCAAGAAATGAATCACCGGATAAGTCTCTTCCTATCCTCAAGCGTAAACCTTAGAGGTATCTAAGGGTATAATTCTCTCAACAACGACTAGGAATTGGGCAAACTACAACTTAGGTTTAAGGATAATCGTGATCGGGCAAACAATGATAAATCTCTAATGGATCATACTCAAATGTCGGCCGCGATTCCTGAATCGATCCGAGATCAGCAACTGCGTAGGTAAAACTCAACCTTCAGATTCCAATCTAACTTAAATGTTCATTCTATCATCATCTAAACCAATAAAGGACTTGTATAATATCAAATAACTTGTATAATATCAAGAGTTCTAGCCAACAACAGTCATATTTGAATCAAAGAACTTGTATAATATCAAATAAGACATAAACCAATAAAAGGAAAATAAAACTTAACTTACAACCTTCAATTATCAAAACTAATATCCAACCAATAGCAAATGTTTGACCTTTTGTTCAAAGTAACACCCCGAATCCGCGGGACTCGGGATGCTACGGGCAGAGACCTCACAATGGGTCCCGACCCTTAGCCTAACAAAAATTTCACCGGATCTTGGAACAAGACACAAATAAAGGTCAAAACTGAAATACATCTTTATGCAATGTAATGAAACCCGAAAGCATACAAACAACGACTTCAGTCGAGATACAAATCAAAGACCAATTGCCATACACGTGGCATACAAACACAATAAACGAAGAGCAATACACAACCCGACTCCAATCAAAACCCACTCCTAAAATGTACGGAACCCCGGCTCCCCACTCTTTCGGATCTCTCGGCCACATTGCTAACCTCCAACGCAATCTACAACAATCGGTATACAACCGTTAGCTAATATTCGAAGCATTAGAAACAAGGTGAAGGCACATACACACTCATACTTAATCATACCACATAACATTCTCAAACATACAAGTCCGGTTTATTATCTTTATTTATTAAGTCGTATCCCGTTCTAATTCAACTTAGGTTTGTGACACGAGAATCCCCGAAACTCGCCTCGGTCCCTACTTACCAGCATGGAATGGTATTGATGCATCCGACCGTCTACCAGCACGAGATAGTCACCAAGAACCTCCTAGCTCTCGTCGGATCCAGGAAAGTTATCACCGCCCGTTATCATACACTTGGGCAAAAATAATATATATAAGGGTCGGTGGTCCTATTACCTATTTCTATGTTATAACGAAAGCGATAAAACACACACCACCAAACACACATTGAATCTAATACATAGAGTACGAGATAAGTAAGTCCGGAGACTTACCCTATCGCCACATTCAACTCACAACACTCTCGCTTCCCTTGGGAAGGAATCCACAACCTGCTCACAAGAAGATAAATATATCAACAACTCTCTCAACTAAAAAAAGTCTAAGTCATCTACACAAATGATCTACGCAAGATCATTTTACTCTCATTCTAGGACCGCATCCTAAAATCCCTCATGCTCACATCACACTCAACGCGAGCTAGAAGTCCTTAGACTTCTAGACCCTATGATCTTGCAAGATCATTACCCATAACATGTACTAGGATAGACAAGCCTAGTCTCAATAACCTCAACGGTAACAACACTAGGCTCGGATACGCATATCCTAGCCCATAACTTCACAACCACAACGTACACTCTCAACCTCACAAGCCTCACAAGGAACAACCTTATACTCATCCCACGAGTGAACTCAAAACATACATCAACAAACCTTAGAACATAACAAGATCCTTGAACACTCACCTAAGGTGAAAGCCACTACTTGGCATTATCATCAATTCTAGGTCCAACCTAGCATGATACTATCGTAACACTCTCTAAGATCATCTATGAATATATACTCAAGGTAGGGAACTCACCAAGCAAAGACACGGGCTCGGAAGGAGGAAGAACAACCGTGAAAGGGAGAAGAAGACCGCGAGGGAGGGCCGGCAAAGCCAGTGGCTGCCCCTGCAGCTCACTTGGCAGCCCCTGTGGCTCAGGAAGGCAACCCCTGCGGTTCGGTGCAATGGCCACCCCTGCGGCGCTGTCCAGCCGCGGGGGCGGTCGATCTCCAATGGTCGATCTGCGACGTCTTCTTTGATGGTCTCCTTGATGTGCCATGGCCTCTTGGCTTCCTTTCTTGGCTCCAAAACATCTACCACATGGATCCATACTCAAGAAAACATCCTAGACATGATCCACTCACATGCAAGCCAAAAGGGTTAAGGAAAGCGGAAGATCCATGGCTTCCACCATTGAAGCTCATGGAAGAGGATGAAGAGAACGAGGGGGACATACTTACCAACTTCAGATCTGCAGTACTTCACAGTTGGACATCCCACAAGACCTCCAAAGAAAAAGACGAAGAAGAGGGTACAAGTGGAAGCAAAAGAAGGAGAATAACGTGAAAGAGGAAATAGAGCAATGAGAGAGGAAATCAAGGCTGCATAAAGAGGGAGGCGGTCAAGGGGTCAGCTGACCTCTTGTCCCTTGTGCTAGAACCGAGAGGTCTAAAATAAAATGGCGGAAAATGGAAGGTCGGAATGGGATTTTGAAAGAATTCCGTTACTCAACACCTCGTGCATGCCGGAAAGTCGAGCCTCGCCTGCAGGAAGGTCGATAACTCGCTAGAAATCCGGAATAAAAATTCCGGATGTTACAACTAATCCCTCTAAAATCAAGTTTTGTCCCGAAACTTGCTAAACACTACACTCTCGGGTTTCTAACTCAATAACCAATCAAAACCATAATGTGCCAACACTCTACTCGATAACCATCACATACTCGTGTAGCCACATCAAGACCTCGCAAGGCCTGCATACTTACTCGTATGAACCGCATAGCGCATAAAAGCCGAAATCTAACGAATCATACACACATTCCCGCTTGGGGCACCAAACACATAAAATCGCACATGCAGATAATATCTAACCCATCGGCCAACTCGATGTCACTAGGTCATCGTAAAAACTCCAACAAAGATACAATCTCACGTCCTCCCGGTAGCCTCATCGTCTCCTCGTCTACCGCTAGATCAACAGGACCAACAAAATAACTTAAGTCATACATGTATTCTCTCGACCATCAAACCTAAAACCTCGTGAACATCCTCCACTATCGGTGGCCATGCCAACCATTAAACCGCTTCCTAACTCCACACCAAGGTCTCCAAAAAGGTACGTAGAATGGAATCTCAAATTCCCTTAAATGCCCAACAATTGGCGCCTCGCGCCTATGATATCCTTAACTCGACTTGTCTCGAATCTGAACCCAAGAGGTTCGTACCTCTTAGCTGTCCACCCTTCTAGCGACTTTGCTCGGCTATCATTCGCCCTTGGACCAACGCTACTTGAGCGAGGTCTTTCCATACCTGCTCGGGGCTATCCCTCCATATACTATCCGAATTCAATCACCACGGGGCATTACACTTCCATCCATTAAACACCTCACAAAGGCCATCACAAACGACATATCTTGACTATCTTAAAATGGGAGCTTGATGACAAAGGGGGTATCATGTCCGCCCTTAGCCCTTATCTCGCACACACGCTCTCTGTGCGGCATCCAAGATTACAAATGTCCTCTCTAGTTGACTAACTATCCGAGGATAGACTACCAAGAAAGACCACTGGTCCTCTAAGCGGCACAATCCTGCTACCCATCCATCTCGAGATGAATCGTCCATCTCCATCCGAGATAACGATACTCGGTATAGCAAAACATCTTGCTATCACATAGAGGACTCCACAACTAGCCGACTCATCGGTCCTGTTTCCAATAGGGTGTAAAACACGTAGACTCTATTGGTAGGTCCATGCGACCCCGAATCATCACCACTGTCACTCGGTTTCAAACCAGTGATAACTTTTTTGGAGGTATTCAACCACCCCCACTGCAAAACTCGCGGTGGGTGGATTCTTCTTTCATGTCTGTTGGTGCTCAACTTGACTTGACGATGGTTTACATCCGGGTTATGTACTTAGTCACCTCGGCCTTAAGCTCGTCTTGCTAATGTTAATATCCTTAAACCGAATACCTCTTACTGATGCCATGGTCTTAATAACCATCAACACATAAAGGTAGTTATGGGATCTCCCCTCCGAACCTTCTAACCCGGATTCTTCTCAAAGCCATAAAAGACCATCTACGACTACAGTCCGTAACCATCTCTAACCATCACTTCTGTTGGGTACTCACTCTTGTTGAGTATGCATATACATATAATACTCTTACTATTCACACTTGTCGGGCATGTTACTTCGAAGCTACACCGACATCACCATAAGCACATGCCCTAAAGAAGTTAACTTTCGACCCTTAGTCAGTCATTTTTCTTTCATACGCAATTGTCCACGTACACATGAAATTGGTCTTACAACTTCATCCGCATCCAAAGCCCCGCTTGGATGTATCCATACTATCATACAGTCCCCATAAATCGATGTTTGTGTCAAAGAAAACGAAATGTAGGTCACTTACATTTTCTGTTTTTTGTTAAAACTCCACGAATACGTCTCGGATCCCACAATCCAATTGCCTTCTTTAGAAGGGAAGAAAGTTTCAACACCATCCCTCAACTCGGCGGTTCTGACATACCAACTTATAAGCTTCATATCTCCTCCACATACCTTGAAGGTACTATCGAAACTATCACCTCGTTCTCATTTGATCTACTGGATATTCTCAACCCGCTATGTCTCTTAAGAAGTCACCTCGGACGTCCCGGCCTGCCTAGATAACTCTAGTTATCCTCTTATCCTACATAACCGGTATCCTTGTCGTCCCATGTCAAGCTTTTTCCTCCCAATGCTGAGAGTATAACAAGGCATCATAAAATCTGAACATAAGAATCAATCTTGCAACTCATGCACCAATAACTTTCATAATAATCCTTAGGTTAGTGTCCTACTTGGAATCACCTGAAACACCACAAATTGCGCGACTTCATCGCAACTCGATTCAGAAAACCGATGGATACTCCTCTATGTAAACTCCAACTCATCAAGCGCACTTGTGATCTCAAAAGGCTTCACTACAACTTGTAGTTACCATACCGACCCTAAACGCCGTCTTACATAAGTCCTTTCCTTTCTCCACCCAGATTAGTTGACATCTCGACTGCAAAACAATCATACAAAATATCATACTCACATGTAACTTCCCGACTTGTACCTTTCCTCAAAACTCGTACCTGGATGCCCTGAAGGGAAGACCGGAATAAATTTTCCCATTTCAAACCACTTAATTTCTAACTCATGAATTCCCACGTACTGCCGTCTTAAGTTTTAAGCTTATAACGTTGCCATAGTCTCAGTCCTTAATTTCACACCATAGCCACATGGCTCTTTCGGGTGAGTAAAGAAACTTTGACTCATCTCTTGTCTGCGAGAACTTATCATTCGTTTCACAAGAACAAAATAACATGCATCTTCTTTTCATATCTTCCCATTTGCTTAGAGCAACTCGGGAAGTTTCACTTCCTCCTGATCTACTAGATCACTTTATCATGCTTAAAAATTAATGGTTCCAATCCGCGCCATTCCTCCATATGTCAATCTCATGACCGTAAAAGGTCACGTAAGGTTGTTACAATCCCTCCCCGGGAGGTCGGTTATGGTTGCTTGCTTTAACCTCTTCAGTGTATATGACCAAGACAAATGCGCCTTGGTTGATACACCTCCTTACCATTGGCACTGAACTGTCGGGCATACACCAACTCTTGTTACCGTTCCTATGTAGTCTCCGCTCGGGTTATACCTCTCATCTACAAATCCTCACAGGCAACCTGCACTTTATGCGTTCTCGGTCATCACCAACAAGCTTATGGTTGCCCTTCTCTAAGGTCAACAACTTACTATTCTTCAATACTTCATGTCACTATTCTTATGAAGGCCACCCTCCTTGGGCTACTCCATTTCAGCTCTATTAACTCTTTCCACATTCCATTCTTTCTTCCTTTTTCATAATGTAATCATACTCTTCTAGGCTTCACGTTTTGTATAAATCGTCTTCATAGGCTTAACCGCGCCTCACGACATCTTGTAAGTGTGTCTTCTCCAAAAGCTCTAACATAATTCAGCAACCGTTCGCGTATCTCTTGGTTGTCGTCTTAAGTCCTTTCATAACTAAAGCTCCTTGTTGCGTCACTCCTCTTCTCGGGATCACGTCCACTCACACTTCTATCTTCTTGGCGTATCCTAACCTTATCATCATAACGGAAATAGGTCGACTCCACATGAATCTACATCATGCTAGTCTTCTCATAACTCTCGTAATGTTGACTCTTCACTTAACGGTACCTCATAAGGTTAACTTACGATATCTTACCTCTTTAATACCGGGTTCGATCGCTCTTCACATCTTGACTCCAAAGCTTAGGATTGTATAAGAGAAGCTTTACTTCTCGTAATGGAACACCGTCTCTAACCTTGTGGGAATGTACCCATCTCCTCCTCGATTCGCATCTTTAGTTGCCCACGTCTTCTTGAAGAACTGATATACGTTATCTCTATTCGTCTCGTTGTCTCTATATTCGTGACTTCTTGGTAACCACTTCCACATCTTCATGTTACTCCTCCTTGTATGGGCTCTGTTCTGCTTTCTCCGAAGTTGTCTCGTGTTGTTCTTGTAACACCCTAAATCTACGAGACTCTAGATGCCACATTGGGCTAGGATCTCACAATGGATCTTGACCCTAGCCTGACAACAAGTTCACTGCATCTTACAACAAGGCACAAATAGATTAAAACCAAATACATAAAACTGTATAATGTACATCAAAAGGTTTTACAACCTCACAGCCGAGTACAAACCAACATCGAGATACAAAACATCCCCTATCCCACGAACAACCTAATGTACACAAGCCCTCGGCTGGTCACCCTGTCTGGCTCACTATGTAGTCTTCCTAACCCACAGATCATCTACAACACGGAATACACAATTAGCTACAACAATGAATAAGAATGAAGTAATAGAACATACATATACCACACATCACACATGTAATGTCACACATATTTTCATTTCTTATCTTTAGTTACGTTATTCCATTACTAATTCAACTTCTTTTGTGGCACGAGGAGTCCAAAGAACCCCGTCTCTTCCCTCTTTAACGCAGGTTGTGCATGGGATCTACCTCCCCTGAGCTACTGGCTTCTGAGCACCTCCTCCAACTCTCGGCGAGCGTCGGCAGGTGGTCGTAACCTGTACCACTTCACAGCTTCCGCTTGGGTAAGTAATCAACGCCTACATAAGCAAGGCACACACAATTACATAATGTAAAGGTTAGGAGACTCATATCCATAACTACAACCAACCTATAACTCGGCTCTAAACCTCGAGATCACATTATACTCACAAATGCCTAAGGCATTAACTCAACTTAAACACAAGTGCCTAAGGAACATATTCATCATATAACTCATCAAGCTCAACCTAACCATACTAGCCTAGCCATAGACTAAACCCAAGGCCAAAAGAAAAGGAAGGAAGGAACCATACCAACTAGGCATGACTTGGACGCACGAGCGGAAACAAGAGAACCAAGCTCAACATCAGTGAGGCGTAGGGGCGGCTAGCTGAGGGCGCAGGGGCGGCTCACAATAATGCGCAGGGGCAGCTCAAGACCGGCTTAGGGGCGGCTGTTTATGCAGAAGATTGGTCCTCGACTTCTTTTCGATCCTTCTTACAGCTCTCTTCACTTATTCATCACACAACAACATACACATACATATATACCCATGTATGAACATCAAAATGTCCAAGAAAGATCCAGACAAGCCTAAGCTTGTGAATCCTAAGCTAAAGAAGAAAGAAAGAAGCAAGGAAGACAGAAAGGAAAAGAAAGGAAGAAGAGTTGACTTACCACACAGGAAACCTAAGCAAAACCTTCACCACAACCACAATAACTACAACACGTCAGCAACATCATCCCACAACATGCGCATCATCATCCAAGAACAAAGCCACACACTTTCCACTCACAAACTCAAGAAATCAAGGAAAACATCCAAGGAAGAGAAATGAGAGAAGAAGATGAAAGTGAGGAGGAATAAGGCTGAAGAGATGAAGAAACCCTCTCCTAGAAGCAATGGGAGGCTTATAAAGGAAGCCAGCCGAAAGCACAAGTCAAAGGTCAACGAAAACGGCTGCAGCTGTTCGCCACTTAGCGTGCGTGCAATCAAACTTTAAATTTATAAAATTGAAATTAATCAAGCGAACCCGTAGTGTACGGATCGACGTAGTTAAGCAAGAATTTCAAAGTATCGAACACAGGGATTTGGGGGGAACAAATTCAGTTATAAAGTTGTCAAACAAGTAAAAGGGTAAAGCTGTGCAAATATATTGGGAAAACAGCAACCCTAAAGATCCAGATAGCTAATTGTGGCAATCGATTTAAGATATACTAAAGAACTAAGGACAGAGTTAAGAGTTGCAAAGGTATACTAAAGTAAAGCAATGTACGGTGAAGTTCCAAGGCTTTATATGACTTATCTAAAGGCACTCTCTATAAAGGTTGTTGAGGCTTCAGTATAGAAAGGATCTAAAGACAAGAATTAATATCAAATACCCAAACTTGTAACCCAAGAATCAAGACTAACTAAACCGATTTAGGTTGTGACATGATAACACGATTTATGACTTAGGTTTAGGCACTCATTTAGATAGTTTTGCCGCTCATTCATGCATGGTTTGCACTAGTTCGTGACGATTTGCACTCAATTCATGTATTTTGTCGAGATAGACGTCTACACGGACTTTTGCATGCTTTGTAGGTATTTTAGGAGTTTTAGGAGCTTAATCGATACATTTGAGGATCGTTCCTCGAGATGACACACCTTCGGACTCATTGGGATGCAAGCTAGGGGCTAAGGAGGACACATGGGACCTTGTTGGTGCATGCCATGTACCAAATTAAGACTTGATGATCCAAAACAAGCTGAGGCACCAAAACCATGGCCACTGGGACTTCCACGGGCGTGGTTTTGGCCGTGGTTTTCCCCAGACAGCTGTGACAGCTGTCCCACGATCTTCATGGCCGACTCTTGCAAATTTGGAGGATAAAAGGTGGTCCTGCAAGGCTGTTAGAGGTAGACCCCTCACTCCCATTCTCTCACACACTCTCAACAACAATATTATCTCATTGGAAGATTGGATTGGAGCCACCATTGGAGAAGAAGGAAGGCTTCCATTGGAGAAGAAGAAGAAGCACACTAGTTCATAGTTCCATAGTCTTTTTGAGTGATTTTGAGTGAGCTTTGTGAAACGTTTTGCAAGGGTTTGTAAGAAACGATTCGAACCTTCTTTTGAAGGGTTGTAAGTCCTTCTTGAACCTTGATTTAGCTTGTTTTACTTGTTTTATTTGCTTAATCCATCTTTCATTTCACATTCTTGCCATGGATTCTATGATTTTATGCTTATTGAGTTTGATTGTTAAGATGCATGTTATTGGCTAAATAGATGTGATTCTAGGGTAAGGAAAAGATGGTTATGGCTTGGACTATGATAGAATAGACTTAAATGAATACTTTGATGACTCGCTTGATTGAACCTAGTCACTGTCGAAAACCACGGTTTGATCTTGCCTTTTCCACGGCCGTGGAAAGGGATGAACACCCCGTAATTTTGATTTACTTGCTTGTATTGATAAATCTAAGTGTTAGGTTGTTGATTTGTTGAAATCCAAGTGTTAGTTGAGCTAAATCTATCCTAGGGTGACCTAGTGTTAGCAACTAAGAGTTAGAAGAGACCTACCCGGTGATTCTTGCTCTTAGATACCGAAGATGACGAACTCTAGGTAGTAGTGAGCCTCATAAGACGCTATTGGACTGAATGTTCTAGGATAAGTGTTTAGGACTTGCCTTCCCGAGACTTACCCGGTAAGGAGAGGTTAGATCCCTAGATAGTCATCCGGTTTGTGTAGATATCCCTACCTTAGGCTCCTAGAGACTTACCCGGTGATAGGACCTTAGATATGGGATTAGTGGATCATGAGACCTACCCGGTAATTGACCCCGCTTGAGAAACATTCCTTCCCAACATACCATAGTTTGTCCAAGGATAATTAGAAGCTTGAGTCCAATGCCATAACCGGAATTCCCAACACCTAGAATCCGCTTTTCTTTCTTTGATCTCATATCTCGTGTTTGTCTTGCTTGTTTGTGTTAATTTGCTAGATTGTTAGTTTGTTTTGCATTCTTATATCGTTGTGATTCTTGATTGATCACCACAAAACCAACCCAAAAACATTGAGATTTTCATTTATTTGTTTCTTTCTCTTTTCTTAGCCTAGATCAACACTATCCTTAGTCACTAAGCGATTCAATCTCACCTCAGTCTTTGTATTCGACCTCGGAATACTATCCCTACTAGAAAACGTCCCGTACACTGCGGGTTCGCTAGGAGTTAGGAAAAATATAACGAGTATAAATTTAAGACTTTTGCGTGCATCAATTCCTAGACGTAACAAGTTTTTGGCGCCGTTGCCGGGGACTAGGTCTAGATTAAGTCATTTTTGTGATTGTTTATAGTGTAGATCTTTCTTGTTGCTTTTGATCTCGTTTGGTTTGTGTCTTTGCTTTTCAGGGTATCTCTCACTCTTTAGGTGTATGCGAAGATCTCGTTGCAAGGATTTAGCTCCATTCGATCCCGAACCGGAGAAAACCCTTAGATCTAGATCCAAGAGCATTAGAAAGGGAAAAGAGATGGCCGGAAGAGATCTCCAAGCTGAGTTGGATGAGGCTTTAGAGCAAATTAGATTAAGAGATAATCTCTTGGAGAATGAAAGGAGACTTGTCAATGAGAGGCAAGAAGCAACTAGGAGGGAGATTGAAGAGATTAGGCAAGCTCTTGTGCAAAGAGAGCTTAATCGTCAACAACCTCCACCTCCACCACAACCGCAGCCGGCGGCGGTTAATATTCGGGTTATGCCCATTGCTATTGAAGAGCCACAAACGTTAGGGCAAGGTATGGATCCGGCACAAAGAGCACACCGTCCGGGTGTGAACTTAGGAGATCCTGCAACCCATGATTACGAGCTCCGCCCTCAAGTTCTACAAATTATCCGGCATAATCAATTTGGAGGGATGGAAGGAGAGTCTCCCCATCAACACTTGATGAACTATGATATCTTAATGGAGACTCTTAGACCGCCTAGATTGGAGAGCAACAACCATAAGCTTAGGGCTTTCTCCTTCTCACTTAAGGATAAAGCCTTGGCTTGGTATCAATCTATTCCACAAGGGCGAGTGAGTACTTGGGAAGAGATGACAACCGAGTTTTTGAGTAAGTTCTTCCCACCTTCCAAGACTACCGAGCAAAGAGGGAAGATCAATGCCTTCGTGATGAAGGATAGAGAAAGCCTATTCAAGTCTTGGGAGAGGTTCAAAGACCTTCTCCTAGATTGTCCACACCATGGTATACCGAAAATTGAGCTATTAGAAATCTACTTCAAGGGACTTGATGAAGATAGCCAATTCAAGCTTCAATCTCTTTCTGGTGGGACTTTCATGGAGAAGAATGTGGATGAAGCTTGGGAATTTGTAGAGAAACAAGCTTTGGTGATTGAGAAGTACTCCCATAGGAAGAGTGATGGGAGGAAAGCGGGAGCATATGAGGTGAGTGAAGTCACCATGAGCAACTTCAAGCTTGATGCAATCAACAATGAGCGTAAGTCTTTGAGGGAGTTGTGTGCTACAACTTTGAAGAGTCAAGCAAGCCCTCAAGTGCAAGTGCAAGCAAACTTGTCTTCCAAGGAGGAAGATGTGAACTACATGGGAAGGGGCAACTACAACAACTATCAAGGCCCAAGGAACTTCAACAACAACCGGCAATTCAACAATTACCGGCCTAATCACAACCATCCCGGGTTTTCCTATTCTAACCCGGATGGTGCCTTGAACCCTCCTGCTTCCACAAGCGCAACACCACCACCAAAGGCTTCACAAGAACCTCCACCCGGATTTACTCAACCTCCAAAGGATAGAACCGAGATGATGTTTGAGCAATTGCTTGGAAGGTTGAGTGGTCTTGAGAGCACGGTGACTTCCATTTCTAAGGCTCAAAAGGTGTTGGAAGCACAACTGTTCCAAAAGGCGGGTGAAGCTCATAGAGATCCGGGAAAGCTTCCCAGAAGAAACGAAGACAACCCAAGAGGCCAAGTGTTGGCCATCACAACAAGGAGCGGGTTGAGAATGAAGGATCCCTTACCTAAGGGAAGTGACAAGGGGAAGCAAGTGGTGATAGAGGAAGAGACTTTGCAAGAAGATGGAGGAAAGAGCAAGGACGATGAGCCAACATATGTGGCACCACCTCCATACAAGCCACCACTACCGTTCCCACAATCACAAGCAAGAGCTCGTTTGGACAAACACTTCGGTAAATTCCTTGAACTTATGTCTAAATTGCATATTAACATTCTGTTCATGGATGTTATTCTAAGTATGCCGTCATATGGCAAGTTTTTGAAGGAAATACTCTCCAACAAGAGGAAGTTGGAGGAGTATGGAGAAGTGAGGATGACGAAGAGGTCCTCGGAATTGATCCAAACCATGAAGGAGGAGATGCCTCCTAAGCTAAGAGATCCGGGATCCTTTTGTGTGCCAATTGGAGTGGGAGAAGTGAAGTATGAAGCCCTATGTGATCTTGGGGCTGGTGTAAGCATCATACCGCTTGCACTTTGCAACAAGGTTGGGCTAGGAGAGCCAAAGCCGGTCAAGATGACCCTTTACATGGCGGACCATTCGATCACTCACCCGGTTGGAATCTTGGAGGACATACCGGTGCAACTAGGGAAGTTCTATGTGCCCATAGACTTCGTTGTTTTGCACATCCCGGCGGACTATCCGGTTCCTATCATCTTAGGGAGACCTTTCCTAGCCACATCCGGATGCTTGGTGGATTGTAAAAATGGAATTCTCTCCTTCAAAATTGGAGAAGAGAATATCAAGTTCAAATTATCTATAATGATGAAGGGGCCAGCCCTTGGTGAAGATGTGTTCAACATTGTTGAGCAAGAGGAGTCTAGAGAAGTTGTGAGCTCGATCTTGATCAAGGACCCCTTGGAGAAGGTTCTTAGCTTATGTTTGATGGAGGAAGGAGTTGAGGAGGCTTGCAATGAAGAAATCAAGGCTTTGGAATCATTGGAAAAGGAGACAAGAGCTGAATTTGAAGCACACGAAGGTGTGCTGAATTTCTGTGAAAATCACGGCCAGGTAAGGGAAACCACGCCCGTGGAACGTCCCGTGGAACTCTCTGGAATGCTCAAAAAGGCTAGCTTTGCAAGTTCCACGGCCGTGGTTGTGCCAGAGCCCGTAATTTTGTCCGTGGTTTCTCCAGAAACTGCATTGGTTGTTGATCAAGCTTCAAGGTGCTTTGGGGAGTCTTCCATGGCTTTGGATTCATCTCAACCAACATTATACGGATCGTCTCCACTCGATAAAGGTCCTCTTAAACTTGAACTTAAACCCCTCCCCTCTCATCTTAAGTATGCTTTTCTTGGTTAAGATTCTACATATCCGGTTATTGTGAATGCGTGCATAAATGATGATGAGTTGAATAGATTGTTGCATGAGTTGAGATTTCATAAGAATGCTATTGGCTATAACATTGATGATTTAGTTGGCATTAAACCTTCTTTGTGCATGCATAAGATCTTAATGGAAGACAATCATAAACCTTCAATTGAACCTCAAAGAAGACTAAACCCTATCATGAAAGAAATAGTAAAGAAAGAGATCCTTAAATTGCTAGATGCTGGAATCATTTTCCCGATTTCGGATAGTAAATGGGTTAGCCCCGTGCATGTGGTTCCTAAGAAGGGTGGGATGACCGTAGTGACTAATGAGAATTATGAACTAATCCCAACTAGAACGGTTACGGGATGGAGGATGTGTATAGACTATAGGAAACTAAATGTTGCCTCTAGGAAAGATCACTTCCCTCTTCCTTTCATTGACCAAATGCTAGAGAGATTAGCTCAACATTCCCATTTTTGTTACTTAGATGGCTATAGTGGATTCTTTCAAATCCCTATTCACCCCGATGATCAAGAGAAAACCACATTCACATGTCCTTGGGGTACTTTTGCATATAGGAGAATGTCATTTGGGTTGTGTAATGCACCCGCCACCTTTCAAAGGTGTATGATGGCCATCTTTTCTGAGTATATTGAAAACATCATGGAAGTGTTTATGGATGATTTTTCTGTTTATGGATCTTCCTTTGATGATTGTTTAGCTAACTTGTCTCTAGTGCTTAAAAGATGTGAGGAGACTAACCTAGTCTTGAATTGGGAGAAATGCCACTTCATGGTAAGTGAAGGAATTGTGTTGGGACACTTGGTGTCCAACCGAGGCATTGAGGTTGATAGGGCTAAGATAGAAACCATAGAGAAGTTGCCACCACCTACCTCGGTACAGGGGGTAAGCAGTTTTTTAGGGCATGCCGGTTTTTACCGGAGATTTATTAAAGATTTCTCTAAGATTTCTAAGCCTCTTACTAACCTACTAATGAAAGATGTTGAGTTTGTTTTCTCCAAGGATTGCCTTGAGGCTTTTTGTAGGTTGAAGAATGCTTTGATCTCCGCACCTATCATGCAACCTCCGGATTGGAGTCTACCATTTGAGATCATGTGTGATGCAAGTGATGTAGCCATTGGGGCTGTTTTGGGGCAAAGGAAAGATGGGCGCACACATGCCATTTATTATGCTAGCAAGACGCTAGATGATGCCCAACTCAATTATGCTACTACCGAGAAGGAGTTACTAGCGGTTGTGTACGCATTTGAGAAGTTCCGCTCGTATCTTGTTGGAGCGAAGGTCGTTGTGTATACGGATCATGATGCGATCCATTATCTCCTTATAAAGAAGGATGCCAAGCCTCGGGTGATTCGGTGGATCCTTCTTCTTCAAGAGTTTGACTTGGAAATCCAGGATAAGAAAGGGTCCGAAAATTCTGTGGGGGATCACCTTAGTGGACTCCCACCATTGGAGCTTGAGAGAGATGATATCCCGATTGATGACTCATTCTGGGATGAGCAATTGCAAATGGTGGAGGAGTGCTTGTTTCAAGTGTCAAGGGGTAATGAGCCATGGTATGCCGACATTGTGAACTACCTTGCATGTGAGGAGGTGCCACCCGGTTTATCCTATGCCCAAAGGAAAAAGTTCTTCAAAGATGTGAGGCATTACTATTGGAGTGAACCGCTTCTGTTCAAGAGAGGGGCAGATGGAGTCTTTAGGAGATGCATACCGGAGGATGAGGTGGAGAGTGTGATCCGCCATTGTCACTCCTTGCCATGTGGAGGCCATGCTAGCTCACACAAGACATGTGCGAAGGTGTTGCAATCGGGTTTCTTTTGGCGAAGTTTGTTCAAGGATGTGAAGAATTTTGTGGTAGCTTGTGATGCTTGACAAAGGACGGCCAACATCTCAAGGAGGAATGAGATGCCTTTGAAAAACATACAAGAGGTGGAGATATTTGATGTGTGGGGTGTGGACTTCATGGGGCCATTCCCCTCTTCATGTGGCAACCTCTACATCCTATTGGCGGTGGACTATGTTTCGAGATGGGTGGAGGCAATCGCCTCTCCCACAAATGATGCCAAGGTTGTGGTGCGGTTCTTCAACCGAGTGATCTTCCCTAGGTTTGGAACACCAAGGGTGATCATAAGTGATGGAGGGAAGAACTTCACTAATAGGAACTTTGGGGCACTTTTGGCTAAGTATGGGGTGACTCATAAGGTGGCAACACCTTACCACCCCCAAACTAGTGGCCAAGTGGAGATCTCCAACCGGGAGATAAAGGGAATTCTTGAGAAGACGGTTTCTAGGACGAGAAAGGATTGGGCTATGAAGCTCGATGATGCTTTGTGGGCTTATAGGACCGCTTTCAAGACACCGATTGGCACCACTCCTTACAAGCTAGTCTATGGCAAGTCTTGCCACCTTCCGGTAGAGATGGAGCATAGAGCATATTGGGCTATAAGGTGGTTGAATTTTGATCTCAAGGAGGCCGGAGAGAAGAGATTGCTAGACATGAACACTTTTGAGGAGATCCGGTTGGATGCCTATGAAAACGCCCGGATCTACAAGGAAAGGACCAAATGTTGGCATGACAAGCGTCTCATCCCGAAGGAGTTGAGTGAAGGCGACCTTGTCCTTCTCTTCAACTCAAGGCTGCGGCTCTTCCCCGGAAAGCTAAAGTCAAGATGGTCGGGTCCTTATGTGGTGAAGAAGATCTTTCCCCATGGAGCGGTTGAGATAGGAGGGGAGCATTGTGGAGATTTTAAGGTGAATGGACACCGGTTGAAGAAGTATATCCCGGGAGCTCCGGTGGACATGATTGCCCCACTTCACCTTGAGTGAGACGCCCCCGAGTTTGGTCAAGCTAATGACCTTAAAGAAGCGCTTGATGGGAGGCAACCCATTGGTAGACATCTTTCCCTTTTTCGTTTTTGTTTTTGTTATGATTTTTCTGTTTTTGTGTGTTTGGTGTGCTTTGTGTGTGTGCTAGAGTCTTGGTAGCATCGAAGCCTTGCATGGCATGTGGATGATGATGATGAGTCCCTCATCAATTGTGGGTGGAGCGGACGCGAGACTTGGACGGCTAGCGGTGCCTAGCGCGGATCCCGACGCCGTAACGAACACTTTGAGCTCTCTACCATCGTTGATAGAATCATCCGACATCATTTCATTTGAGTAATCCCAAATACCAAAGCAAACCATTTTTACATTGTGAGAACCCTCTTTCACTCTTCTTTACTTGAATACCACATTGGGGACAATGTGTTTCTAAGTATGGGGTGGGGTTTGCATGATCTTTTGCATGATTAGCATCTAGGGTAGTTTCTTTTAGTCACATGCTTCATTATGTCTTGTATTGTACATACACATTACACATTTCGAAAAATCCAAAAAAAAAAAAAACAGAAAATTTTAAAAAATAATTTTAGTGCGTCTAAGTTTGGGAATGACCCTTATGATGAGATTGTTGTGTTGATTGGCTATGGATGGCCTTATGTTTTGAATAGAAGAACGCATATGTGGACTTGAAATACTTATCTTGAATCCCATGAATGGATTGTGATCATGATGTTTGTCTTGATTGGATTGAGTATTGAAAGTCGAAATTACATGCTAGTTCTTGCACATCATCTAGGAGTGATTAAGGCAATTCATCTTTCTCTACTTCTCATCTTGATCATGTTGTTTGAGCACCTCAATTGATATAAATTTGACCTCTTTTGACCCATCCGGGAATAGGAGCATGTTAGTGTGTTGAGTGTGTGAGGAGCAATTGTGGGGTGAAGTTGTTGATTGATAACACGATTTATAGCATACTTTTAGGTGTACATTTAGATAGATTTCTCGCTCAATCATGCATGGTCTAGCATTAGTCCAAGACGTTTTGCACTCAAAACATGTATTTTGTCGAGATAGACGTCTACACGGACTTGTGTGCGTTTTGTAGGTATTTCGGGAAGTTTAGAGCCAAAACGATGCGTTTAAGGATCGTTCATTTAGATGACACGACCTCGGACTCATTAGGACACAAGCCAAGGGCTAAGGAGGACTCATGGAACCTTGCCAATACAAGCCATGCACCAAACCACAGCTTAATGATCAAAGGCGAAGTTTCTGCATAGAATCACGGTTCTCTGACAAACCACGGCCGTGGAAATGACCGTGGATTTTGCCAGATTCTCGTGACAGCTGTGCCACGACTCTCATGGCCAGCTCATGCACAATTTGTTATAAAAGTGGTCCTTGATGGGTTGTTTGAGGCAGCTGGGGTAGTTTGGAAGCAGCTCATCCATTTCCCATTTCTCTAACAAAATATATTCTCAAAGATCAAGAGGTTTTTCTAGGAAGGAAAGTGCCAAAGAGAAGGAGAAGAACTCCATTGAAGAGGAGAGAAGAACACACCATAGCTTTCTTGTATTTCGGATCCTATTTCTAGAGCTTTGTAAACCCTTGAAACCTTCTTTTGGAAGGGTTGTAAGTAGTTCTAATTCCATTTTCGGATTTGTTTGTTCTTGAAGTTCATTGTTCATCTCTTTTCTTTCATTATCTTGCAATGGATGTTTTGATTTTATGTTTGTTTGTCTCGATCTCCATTATGAATGTTGTAGGCTAGATTGATGTGGTTCTAGGGTAAGGAAAGGATGGTTATGGCTAGATCTATGATAGAACGGACTAGGATTATCTTTGGATGACTTGTGCTTATGAACGTAGTTCCTGTTAGAAATCACGGGTAGTTCTTTAAGAACCACGGCCGTGGTGTCGGTAGAACAAACCGTGATTTTCCCTGGTTCGAAGGACCTTGCCTTAGACCTATGAATTGTTGAAACCCTAAGTGTTTGCTGAGTTTAACCTATCCTAGGGTGACCTAGTGTAGTGACTAAGTGTTAGGAGAGACTTACCCGGTAATCCTTGCCCTTAGAGTCTAAAATAGCAACCCTTAGGTAGTGGTGAGCCTAATAAGCCGCCATTGGATTAGATGTGCTAGGATAGTTGATTAGGACTTCCCCTTCCGAGACTTACCCGGTAAGGATAGGTTAGATCCCTAATCAACAATCCGGTTTGCGTAGAATTCCTATCCTTAGGTTCTTAGAGACTTACCCGGTAATGAGACCTTAGGTGTGGACTAGTTGAACCATGAAACTTACCCGGTAATTGGTTCTCAAATTAGATACACTTAATCCCAACATATCATAGTTAATCCAAAGAACGATTAGATAACTTGAGTTCTATGCCATAACCGGAATTTCCGACCTCTAGAATCCGTCTTTTATTACCTTGATCATTATCTTGTTTCGTTTGTTCATTTGTGCTGATTTTTAGTCTAGTTGATTGTTTACTTTGCATGAATTGTGATCTTTGATTGATCACCAAAAATCCAACTAAAAACAATTGAGATTTTCATTTCTTTGTTTCCCTCTTTTCTAACCTTAGACTTTCACTAAACTTAATCACAAAACCGAATCAATTTCACCTTAGTCTTTGTGTTCGACCTCGGAATACTATCCATACTACAAACGTCCTGTAGACTGCGGGTGCGCTAAAAGTTAGGATATATATAACGAGTATAAATTTAAGGCTTATTGCGTGCACACTTTTTAGCGTAACAAGTTTTTGGCGCCGTTGCCGGGGACTAGGTCTAGATTGAGTCTATTTTGTGATTATTTCTAGTGTAGATCTTTCTTGTTGCTTTTGATCTCTCTTTGGTTGGTGTCTTTGCTTTTCAGGGCATCTATTACTCTTTAGGTGTATGCGAAGGTCTCGTGGCAAGGATTTAGCTCCATTCGATCCCGAACCGGAGAAAACCCTTCGATCTAGATCCAAGAACGTCCGAAAAGAGAAAGAGATGGCCGGTAGAAATCTTCAAGCTGAGTTGGATGAAGCCTTAGAGCAAATAAGGCTAAGACATGAGCTCTTGGAGGAAGAAAGGAGACTTGCCAATGAGAGGCAAGAGGAAACTAGGAGGGAGATTGAGGAGATTAGGCAAGCCCTTGTTCAAGGAGAGCTTAATCGCCGACAACCTCCACCTCCTCCACCACAACCGCAGCCGGCAGCCAATGTTAGGGTTGTTCCCATTGCTATTGAGGAGCCACAAACCCTAGGGAGACGCATGGATCCGGCACAAAGAGCACACCGACCGGGTGTGAATTTAGGAGATCCCGCAACCCACAACTATGAGCTCCGCCCTCAAGTTCTACAAATGATCCGGCACAATCAATTTGGAGGGATGGAAGAAGAGTCTCCTCATCAACACTTGATGAACTACGAGATTTTGATGGAGACTCTTAGGCCACCAAGATTGGAGAGCAACAACCATAAGCTTAGGGCTTTTTCCTTCTCTCTTAAGGATAAAGCCTTGGCTTGGTATCAATCTATTCCACAAGGGCGAGTTGGTACTTGGGAGGAGATGACAACCGAGTTCTTGACCAAGTTCTTCCCACCTTCCAAGACCACCGAATTAAGAGGGAAGATCAATGCCTTCGTGATGAGGGATAGAGAAAGTTTGTTCAAGTCTTGGGAGAGATTCAAAGACCTTCTCCTAGATTGTCCACACCATGGCATACCGAAAATTGAGCGATTGGAGATCTATTTCAAGGGACTTGATGAAGATAGCCAATTCAAGCTACAATCTCTTTCCGGTGGGACTTTCATGGAGAAACATGTAGATGATGCTTGGGAGTTTGTGGAGAAGCAAGCTCTAGTGATTGAGAAGTACTCTCATAGGAAGAGTGAAGGAAGAAAGGCGGGAGCATATGAGGTGAGCGAGGTCACCATGAGCAATTTCAAGCTTGACGCCATCAACAACGAGTTGAAATCCTTGAGAGAGTTGTGTACTACAACCTTGAAGAGCCAAGCAACTCCTCAAGTGCTTCCACAAGCCAACCTATCTTCCAAGGAGGAAGATGTGAATTATATGGGAAGGGGCAACTTCAACAATTACCAAGGCCCAAGAAATTTCAACAACAACCGGCAATTCAACAATTACCGGCCCAACCACAACCATCCCGGATTTTCTTACTCTAACCCGGATGGAGCCTTGAACCCTCCCGCCTCCACAAGCACAACTCCACCACCAAGAGCTTCACAAGAACCTCCACCCGGTTTTTCTCAACCTCCAAAGGATAGGACCGAAGTCATGTTTGAACAATTGCTAGGAAGGTTGAATAGACTTGAGAGCACCGTGACTTCAATTTCTAAGGCTCAAAAGGTCTTGGAAGCACAAGTCTTTCAAAAGGCGGGTGAAGCACATAGAGATCCGGGGAAGCTTCCCGGAAGAACCGAAGAAAACCCAAGAGGCCAAGTGTTGGCTATCACAACGAGGAGTGGGTTGAGTATGAAGGATCCTTTGCCCAAGGATCAAGCTAAGGGAAAGCAAGTAGTGGTAGAAGAGGGAAGAAAGCAAGAAGGTGGAGGCAAGAGCAAGGATGTAGAGCCAACCTATGTGGCACCACCTCCATACAAACCACCACTACCATTCCCACAATCAAGAGCAAGAGCTCGTTTGGACAATCACTTTGGTAAGTTCCTTGAACTAATGTCCAAGTTACATATTAACATTCCGTTCATGGATGCCATCTTAGGAATGCCGGCATATGGGAAGTTTTTGAAAGAAATACTCTCCAACAAAAGGAAGTTGGAAGAGTATGGGGAGATAAGGATGACCAAGAGATCCTCGGAGTTGATCCAAACGATGAAGGAAGAAATGCCTCCCAAGTTAAGGGATCCGGGCTCTTTTTGCGTCCCGATAGGAGTGGGAGATGGGAAGTACGAGGCCCTTTGTGATCTTGGGGCGAGTGTAAGCATCATACCGCTTGCACTTAGCAACAAAGTCGGGCTAGGAGAGCCAAAGCCGGTCAAGATGACCCTCTATATGGCGGACCGTTCTATCACTCATCCGGTTGGGATTCTAGAGGACATTCCGGTGCAATTGGGAGGATTCTATGTACCCATCGACTTTGTAGTGTTGGACATTCCGGCGGATTATCCGGTTCCCATCATCCTAGGAAGACCTTTCCTAGCCACCTCCGGATGTTTAGTGGATTGCAAGAACGGGACTCTCTCCTTCAACATCGGAGAGGAGAACATCAAGTTCAAGCTGTCCACAATGATGAAAGGGCCAACCCTTGATGAAGATATCTTCAACATAGTCGAGCAAGAAGAATCTAGAGAAGTTGTAAGCTCGATCTTGATCAAGGACCCCTTGGAGAAGGTTCTTACCTTGAGTATGATGGAGGAGGACATTGAGGAGGAATGCAATGAAGAGATCAAGGCCTTGAAGGCCTTGGAAGAGGAGCCAAGAGTTGGATTTGAAAGCCACGAAGAGGTTGTGAACAGCTGTAAGTTCCACGGTCGAGATTCAGGTTCCACGGCCGTCAAACTCTCTGGACAACTCCAAGAAGCAAGCTTGGCAAGAACCACGGCCGTGGAAGATGAGCAACCCGTGTTTCCAACCGTGGTTTTTCCTGAATCAGCTCTGGGTGATGATCAAGCTTTGAGGAGCCAAGGAGAGTCTTCATTTGCCTTGGATTCATCTCATCCAATCTTATTTGGATCATCTTCAACCGATAAAGGTCCTCCCTCACTTGAACTTAAACCCCTTCCCTCTCATTTAAAGTATGCATTTCTTGGTGATAACTCTACATATCCTGTGATTGTTAATGCATGCTTGAGTGATGATGAACTTGCTAAATTGCTGCATGAACTAAGATTGCATAGGAAAGCCATTGGTTATACTATTGATGATTTGGTTGGCATTAAGCCATCTTTGTGCATGCATAAGATAATGATGGAAGATAATCACAAACCCTCTATTGAACATCAAAAGAGATTGAATCCTATAATGAAAGAGGTGGTCAAAAAGGAAATAATTAAGTTGCTAGATGCGGGAATTATCTACCCTATCTCGGATAGTAAGTGGGTTAGCCCCGTTCATGTAGTGCCTAAGAAGGGTGGAATGACGGTAGTAACTAATGAGAACAATGAACTAATACCAACTAGGACGGTCACGGGATGGAGGATGTGTATAGATTATAGGAAATTGAACATGGCCTCTAGGAAAGATCACTTCCCTCTCCCCTTCATTGACCAAATGCTAGAAAGGTTAGCTCAACACTCTCATTTTTGCTATTTAGATGGGTATAGTGGATTCTTCCAAATCCCTATCCACCCCGATGACCAAGAGAAAACGACTTTTACATGTCCATGGGGTACCTTTGCATATAGGAGAATGCCATTTGGGTTGTGTAATGCACCCGCCACCTTCCAAAGGTGTATGATGGCTATCTTTTCGGAATACATAGAAAATATCATGGAAGTGTTCATGGATGATTTCTCTGTTTATGGTTCTTCTTTCGATGATTGCTTGGCTAATTTGTCATTAGTATTGCAAAGATGTGAGGAGACAAATCATGTCTTAAATTGGGAAAAATGCCACTTCATGGTAAGTGAAGGGATTGTGTTAGGGCACTTGGTGTCTAACCGTGGCATTGAGGTTGATAGGGCTAAGATTGAAACAATAGAGAAGTTGCCACCACCTACCTCGGTGAAGGGGGTAAGAAGTTTCTTAGGGCATGCCGGTTTTTACCGGAGGTTCATTCAAGATTTCTCTAAAATTTCTAAGCCTCTCACTAACCTACTAATGAAAGATGTTGATTTTGTCTTTTCCAAAGATTGTCTTGAAGCGTTTTGTAGGTTGAAGAACGCCTTGATCTCCGCACCTATCATGCAACCTCCGGATTGGAGTTTACCATTTGAGATCATGTGCGATGCAAGTGATGTGGCCGTTGGGGCCGTTTTGGGGCAAAGGAAAGAAGGGCGCACTCATGCTATTTATTACGCTAGCAAGACGCTAGATGATGCCCAACTCAATTATGCTACTACCGAGAAGGAGTTGTTAGCGGTGGTATATGCATTCGAAAAGTTCCGCTCATACCTTGTTGGAGAAAAGGTCGTAGTTTATACGGATAATGCGGCGATCCGTTATCTACTTACAAAGAAGGATGCCAAACCAAGGTTGATTCGGTGGATCCTTCTTCTTCAAGAGTTTGATTTGGAGATACGAGATAAGAAGAGATCCGAGAACTCCGTGGCGGATCACCTTAGTAGACTCCCACCATTGGAGCTTGGGAAAGACAACATCCCGATAGATGATTCATTCCGGGATGAACAATTGCAAATGGTGGAGGAGTGTTTATTCCAAGTGGCTAGAGGAAGTGAGCCGTGGTACGCCGACATTGTGAACTACTTAGTGTGTGAGGAAGTGCCTCCCGGACTTACATATGCACAAAGGAAAAAGTTCTACAACGATGTAAGGCATTATTATTGGAGTGAGCCACTTCTATTCAAGAGAGGCCCGGATGGGGTGTTGTTCGCCCCTAGAGGTGTGTGCAAATAAGTTTTAAATTTATAAAACTAGAATCAAGCAAGCGAACCCGCAGTGTACGGATCGACGTAGTTAAGCAAGAATTCCAGAGTATCGAACACAGGGATTTGGGTGGAGCGAACTCGATTGCAGATTATCAAGCGAATAAATATGGGAGTTTTGCAGATATTGGGAAAACAACAATCCTAAAGTTTCAGGTATCCAGTTGCGGCAATAGATTCAAGATATACTAATGATGTAAAGACAGAGTGGAGATATGCAAAGGTATACTAATGTAAGGTAATCGTACGGTTGAGGTTCCAAAAACCTTATGTAACTCACCTACAAAGCACTCTCTATACAGGTTGTTGAGGCTCAATATAGAAAGATTTTAGAGATGAGAATTAGTGTCAAATACCCAAACTTATAATCTAAAGATCAAGACTAACTTAACCGATTGAGGTTGTTGAGACTCAGAATCGAGGTAGAGGTTGTTGAGGCTTCACTACCACCTAGAAAAGACAAGTCTGAACTAAGCTAAAGCAAATCTTTAACTTTGGATTAAAGTAAAAGCAAGTTCGTAAATTAAAGGGAAATCACGGTTAGTTCTTGAGGTTCCACGGTCGTGGACTCAAGAACAGACCGTAATTTAGGGCTGTCGGCGACAATTCTCTAACTCTCAGGGTCTAATCTGTTTGCGATTGATCTATCATCACCTATGCCACAACTATCAACCCTTCACCTTAGAATTGTTAAGGGTTTTTAGCCAATAACAGTCATATTGATATCAATTCAAGAATTAAAAGATAAAAAGATGAAAACTTTCAAGAACTTTCAATAATCTTCAATTCAATCTCAAAGTCACAAAGAGAATAAGCAATGTCAAAAGATTCACAATAGAACAAATAATCGTAACTCTAGGAAAGAAAAGAAAACGGGATGTCAATCCGTTTTCCAAATCGAACCTAGTCAAGAAGAGAGATCTTCTTGCAAAAACTTCCAAGAACTACGATCTTCCGCCAATCCGGAGATCTCAACAGCAATCTCCACCAAAAGTGCGAGATTAGAGGAATTCCAACAACGAGCTTCGATCTCTTCAAAGAGATGTCAATTGCTTCCAAGCAACTAAGCAAAACGTCTTCGTGTCTAAGCGGCCAAGAATGAGGGCAAACGGGTATCGAAGGTCGTAAGCGAGGTGACGGAAATCTTGCTTCGTCCGTCTTTTTATAGTGTAGGGAAAAATGTCGGCCCAACCCAATCTTTAAAAGATCGTGGCTTCAAAGTGTGGCGAAAAGATTCGCCAAGATCACGGTCGTGGAAGTGTTCCACGACCGTAATTTAGGGCGTGGAAACAATTACGGTTAGTTCCACGGCCGTAGAATCCCCTGGAATGAACATCGAATTCTGACTCTGAATCCACGGCCGTAATTCTGGCCGTGGTTTGTGATACGGCCGTATTTTAGGGCGTAATTTAGGGCAAGAACGTGATTCTTCCCTAAACTCGTGCATTCCTCAAACTAAGACTCCAAATTGCTTCCAAAGAGTGTCCTCAATCTACGGACATATCAACTCAACTCTCCTTTGCTCGATTCCGTTCGGAAATAGCTCCAAATTACCTATAATCAACATAGAACTAGTGTAGACATCCATATCGACAATATAGGTAATACTAGCTCTCATATGCACAAAGTTCAATCAAAGACTATCAATATGAATCAATTACGATTAGAAAACGTGCCTAAAATATCGCAATATTTCATGCTAACAAATAACCCCATACTTAGCACTTGCTTGTCCCTAAGCAAGATCTTTCAAAAAGCTTTAAAACAAGAGTTAGGATGAAATATGTGTACCTTCTTTTGGATGAATGTGACTTCTAAAGAATAGATCATTCTCAAACCTTGCTTCAATCGTTTTTCAAACTTTCACACACTTAATCAAAGAGTAAAAGGCAAGGAAAATTCATGAATCAATTTAACTTCAAAACAAGCATTATAACCTTCAAACATTATCAAAATCAATCATAAGAAGCTTCAATTTAGATCACCAAGTCATATAACATTCTTTTGATCTTAAGGACTTTCAAAGAAAAGGTCTAGAGTATGGAAGGGAAGGGAAAACTTTAAGGGAAAGTGGTGCATAAATCCGGGAAAGTGGACAACTACCTTCTTCTTCTTATGCGGTTCCCGCAACACTTCAACTTAGAGCTTCGCTCTCTTCTTTTCATTTTTCGACTTTAATTTTGGAGTTATGGATAGAGGTGCACAAAAACCGAAGCCTAGGAGATTGGCGTTTCTCAAAATTGCAAGAGATGCCTCAAACCCTTAGCGCACATACCATAATCCGCTAGGAATATCGCTCACTCCGACTTTGGCAAGACACAAACACCCGGCTATGTGAATGCTGCCGAGTTACTCATCGTCATGATTGACTTCCCCAAACCTATAATCTCTTTCTATTCAATTGATTGCAAATAATTGCTCTCATGGCCCTCCCACATCAAACATGCCTTTTTCTCATTCACTTTTCCAAGTTCCCGGATAGGTAAAGGAGGCTAATATTTCAATGAGGAGTTAGATGATCAAAGAAAGAGGAAAGAAAGTATCGAATTGCCTTAATCATTTCAACAAGAAGTATAGGAACTTATAATGTGATTTCAACTTCAATTTCTCAACATGATTTAGGTAACGTTTTCACATTATAAAACTTGCAAAAGAGGTAGAATTCATTCATTCAATTTCTTTTCGATTTACAATCCTTTTAAGCATGCAATTGTCATCAAACTCAATTCGCAAGTAGTGATTATCATGGAAATCATATCAATTCATTAGAAGCACAAAATTTTCAAAATTTTTCAATTTTTATGGGTTTTTAAAGTTCTTTTTCATGCAATGCAATAAGGAAACGTGTAACACATAATGAACATGCAATGATAGTCTTGAAATGAAAGCAACATAGAGAGTAGAGTTATTACAAACTTTTTAGTACATCCCACCCCATACTTAGGACGAACATTGTCCCTAATGTTCACAAGAAAGAACAAAAGAAAGAAAAGAAAAAGAAACTCACAAGTGGTGGCGGGAATGTCTAAAACGAACGGTCATGCATCGATCACTGCGGCGCCGGTGGAGGTGGGAATGGAGAGAAACTCGGATCATAGAACCGCCCAAACTGCTGGCGGTAGACGTCCCTCATCATGTGGTCAAGGTCGTCTAGGCGTCCGTCTCTAGCATCCGCCCGGATCTCTAGCGCTCCGACTCTCTCTGAAAGTCCGGTAGCCCAATCCGGCATCCTCTCATACCATCCCGGGGCGTGATCATACCATGCGGGGGCATCTGCTGGTGCTGGTGCTGGTGGTGGCGGTGGTGCTGCTGGCTGCGTCGTGGACCAAGGAGGGGGTGTGCTGTACCAAGTGGGAGGTCTAGTCATCCACGTGGGCCTCTCACTCACGCTGGCGCGGCGAGATGATGAGCCTGAAGCTCTAGCTGGGCGTGGAGAGCGCCTAGGTACATCCGGGGCCGCCTCCGGCTGATCCGGAAACGTGCCGAACTCCTGCTCCGCTCCTCCACCACTCTCGTACTGCTCTCCCATCTCCTCCTCATCCACAACTGGTGGTGGAACGTAAGGGGGAGCTACAAGCCTGTTCGCATGCATCGCAGCGAACGTCTCCTTCCAATTGTGGTGTCCCGCCACAATGGAATACTCTGGCAGCCACTCAATACCCCTGCCTGTCCTACTCTCCCAAGGCATGCCCGCATAAGGCGGACCTCTATGTGTGGGGAAGATGAGTCCCCTAACCATGAATGCATATAATCCTAGAGGTACGGCGGGTATGCGGGTGCAAGCTGAAAAATCCACACCAAAGCTCCTAGCTATGTGGGTCACTATCCCACCATATCCAATGTTCCCCCTCGATTTATTCTTGAGTTTACTCATCGTCGCCGCCAAAAGAGTAGCACAATCTGCGCGGCATCCATAAAGCATTTTGTAAAGCAGGAATAGCTCATCCGTCTTGATCTTTTGGGGCGTCTCCGTCCTAGGAAAGAGACACTCCGAAAGAACACGGTGAGCTATCTTAAAGGCTAGATGGTACATCAATCTAGCCTTGGTATCGGCGGGTTGCCAACGGTCCTCGTCGGCGTAAATCATGGCTACTTCCTCCCAAAAATCCTTGGGGTAAACGCCTCTAGGAAGTCGACCATTGTAGGTCTCATGGAACCCGAAAATGGTCCCGAACTCAACAATACTCAATTGATAGTCTCGATTCATGAGACGGAAGGAGACGGTCCTATCAACATGGCTGTGCTCGAAAGACGTCACAACCTCTCGGGTGATCTCCTCATAGGCGTCTTCACGAATGTTCGTGAAGACAAGCAATCCGGCTCTATCCAAGAGCCATGTAAGATCGTCAACTATGTTGAGAGGATGTAGATCCTCCAACAACAAATACCTAGGGCCTATCACTGCCCTCTTCTCTATCCTCTCAAATGCAGCTAGGTGGTTCTCATGTATGGTTGGGACGCTAGGGTGAGGTGGTGAAGATGGAGGTGAAGGTGAGGATGGTAGTGAGGGGGATGAGGGTGGTGGTGCCCTAGAGGTAGAGGGGTTGCCCTTTCTTTTCTTATTTTGGTCCCCTTTCTTCTCCTTTATCCTTCTTGAAACTCTCCTTACGAAATCCATTTTTCTCCAAAAATCACGGTCTGTTCTTCAGGTTCCACGGCCGTGGTTTACCCAGAGACCGTGATTCGTCTCAGAAATTCGTGAATCTCAGCAAATTCACCAACAATCACCACAACAAGCAGTCCTAATCTAATTCCTTCCAGTCTTTGTCAGTTCTTCCTAAAAATCTATAGCAAAAACGAACCAAATCCGCGAGAATCGAGAAGAAAGAAATAACCTCTTTTTCGGATTGAAAAATCCAAAATGCGTGTTTGTTGATCGATTTCCACTCGATTTGTTGTTTGGATCCTGTTCGTGGTTGGATTTGCTGCAGTTTAGGATGAAGAATCGTTGAAAACGATTAGGAAACGAAGAATTGGGAGTGGCTGCGGGTTTTTTGTATCTAGGTCGTGGAATTGGGATGGAATTGTGGTGGTTTTGTGAAGAAGTGTGGCTTTTATACTCGCAGGCAAAATTTTCAAAAATCACGGTCTATCGGGGCATTCCACGGTCGTGGAAGTGTACGGAACCGTGGTTTTGATGATTTTTCACAGGCTTTTGAGAATTACGGCCACTGTAGCTATGACGACCGTAATTTAGACCGTGGAACCTTCTGTAAAGCTTCAAAGTCCAAATTTCGTCACTTTTCTTCGACATTATCCCTCCTTTCTCCTTTTCCATCGATCCTACAACCAAAAACACAAACATACCGGAAGAAATCGAGGCAAAATAAAGCGAAAATGTCTATTCTAAACTAGTCTATGAATCGAAAACAAAAACAAGAATGCAATACCTTGGGCTGCCTCCCAAGAAGCGCTTTGTTTAAGGTCCGTAGCTAGACCAATCTTGCACTTATTCGAGTGCGGTAGGTGCAAACTCCTCAGCTTGGAGTTCCGGCGAGTACTTCTTGAGTCGTTGGCCGTTCACCTTAAAACTTCCGCTAGCTTCACCCCATACTTCAACTGCACCATGGGGGAAAATACGCTCAATTAGAAAAGGTCCAGTCCAACGGGATTTAAGCTTACCTGGAAAGAGGCGAAGCCTTGAGTTGAAGAGGAGAACTTGATCTCCTTCTTTGAAGTCCTTTGGAATGATATGCTTATCATGCCAACGCTTTGCTCTTTCCTTGTAGATTTTGGCGTTTTCATAGGCGTTCAAGCGAAGCTCATCCAGCTTGTTGATGTCTAGGAGACGCTTCTCTCCCGCTTCCTTCATGCTGAAATTTAGCCACTTGATAGCCCAAAACGCTTTGTGCTCCAGCTCTACCGGCAAATGACAAGATTTCCCATACACAAGGTTGTATGGTGTGGTTCCTATGGGAGTCTTGTATGCAGTCCGGTACGCCCATAATGCGTCATCTAGTTTCAAGGACCAATCCTTCCTAGTCCTTGAAACCGTCTTCTCTAGAATTCTCTTGATCTCCCTATTTGAGATCTCAACTTGTCCACTCGTTTGTGGATGGTAAGGGGTGGCGATCTTGTGAGTAACCCCATACTTAGCTAGAAGAGCTTCAAAGCGGCGGGCTATGAAGTGAGAACCTCCATCACTAATGATCGTCCTTGGCGTCCCGAATCGTGGGAAAATGGTCTTGTTGAAGAACTTAACCACCACCATGGCATCATTTGTGGGAGAGGCAATTGCTTCCACCCATCTAGAAATGTAGTCTACCGCCAATAATATGTATTGGTTTCCACAAGAAGATGGGAATGGTCCCATGAAATCGACTCCCCAAACGTCGAAAATCTCCACCTCTTGGATGTTGTTGAGGGGCATCTCGTTCCTTCTAGAGATATTGCCTGTTCTTTGACAAGCATCGCAACAAGAAACAAAGGATTGCACATCTTTAAATAAAGTAGGCCAATAGAATCCAGATTGCAATACCTTTGCGCTAGTTTTGTTCGAACTAGCATGTCCTCCACAAGGTAGTGAATGACAATGGCGGATGACACTTTGCATCTCATCTTCCGGCACACATCGCCGGATGATGCCATCCGGACCTCTCTTAAAGAGGAGAGGCTCGTTCCAATAGTATTCCCGGACGTCCTTGAAGAACTTCTTCCTTTGTGCGTATGACAGTCCGGGTGGTATCTCCTGGCAAACCAAATAGTTAACGAAATCAGCAAACCATGGTTCGTTACCTTTGGAGACTACCTTGATGCACTCCTCTATGATATGTAGGTGTTCGTCCGGAAAGGAGTCGTCAATGGGCAAATGGTCGTCCTCTAGATGTGTTAGACGACTCAAATGATCCGCAACAGAATTTTCCGAGCCTTTCTTGTCGCGGATCTCAAGATCAAATTCTTGTAGGAGAAGAATCCATCTAATAAGCCTTGGCTTCGCATCTTTTTTCGCAAGGAGGTACCGGATCGCAGCATGATCCGTGTAGACAATCACCTTTGCACCTACAAGATAAGAGCGAAACTTGTCAATAGCGTAGACAATGGCTAGAAACTCCTTTTCCGTAGTGGCGTAGTTGAGCTGAGCTTCGTCTAGCGTCTTGCTAGCGTAGTATATGGCGTGGGTTCGTCCTTCCTTTCGTTGCCCAAGAACAGCTCCAATGGCTACGTCACTAGCATCGCACATAATCTCGAAGGGGAGAGTCCAATCCGGAGGTTGGATAATAGGTGCTGAAATTAGAGCTTGCCGAATGGTGTTAAACGCATCCAAACATTCCTGCGAAAACTCAAAAACCGCATCCTTCATCAATAGATTAGTGAGAGGTTTTGATATCTTAGAAAAGTCTTTAATGAAACGTCTATAGAATCCAGCATGTCCTAGGAAACTTCTTATCCCTTTCACCGAAATTGGGGGAGGAAGTTTCTCTATGGTCTCTATCTTAGCCTTGTCTACCTCTATCCATCTACTAGAGACTAAGTGACCTAATACGATTCCTTCCTTAACCATGAATTGACACTTTTCCCAATTAAGAACTAGTTTAGTGTCTTCACATCTTTGCAAAACAAGAGAAAGGTTAGAAAGACAATCGTTAAAAGAGGAACCGTAAACGGAGAAGTCGTCCATGAAGACTTCCATGATTTCCTCTATGTATTCGGAGAAGATGGCCATCATGCACCGTTGAAAGGTGGCTGGGGCGTTGCAAAGCCCGAACGGCATTGTCCTATAGGCGAACGTACCCCAAGGGCACGTGAATGTGGTCTTCTCTTGATCATCCGGATGTATCGGAATCTGAAAGAAGCCACTATAACCGTCAAGGTAGCAAAAGTATGAATGTTGTGCTAACCTTTCAAGCATCTGATCGATGAATGGCAATGTAAAGTGATCCTTCCGCGTTGCGTTGTTGAGCTTGCGGTAGTCTATACACATTCGCCATCCAGTTACGGTTCGGGTAGGAATGAGTTCGTTGTTCTTATTGGTGATGACTGTCATTCCTCCCTTCTTCGGAACTACTTGAACTGGGCTCACCCACTTGCTATCGGAGATAGGATAGATGATACCTGCATCAAGAAGTTTAAGAATTTCCTTCTTGACAACCTCCTTCATGGTCGGATTCAACCGCCTTTGAGGTTGTCTTGAAGTTCTAAAGTCCTCCTCCATTAGTATCTTATGCATGCATAGGGAGGGTTTAATTCCTACTAAGTCCTCAATAGTATAGCCTATGTATTTTCTATGTTTCCTAAGGACAATCATGAGCTGTTCATGTTCATCTATGCTTAATTCGGAACTAACGATAACCGGAAAGGTGGAATTAGATCCAAGGAAAGCGTACCATAGATGAGTAGGAAGTGGTTTGAGTTCCATTGCTTTCGGAGCTTCCAATGATCCTTGAGGAGCTTCCGATGTTTCCTTAGAAGTTTCTAAGGATATTGAATGGGTTGGAGAAGAATTAGAAGAAGTTGAAGAAGTATGCCGATCACCCTCCTCCACGGTCAAAATTACGGTCTCCTCTGGTATTCCACGGCCGTAATATCCTCTGGAATGGAAGTCGATTTTGGTCGTGGAATCCACGGTCGTGGAATACAGGGTATGACCGTGGATTCTGGTATTCTCAGCCTCATCGTGGAGTTTCTCAAACTCCACTTCATGCATCTCTTCTTGTGCTTCCAAGGCTTCAATTTCCTCTTTACACTCTTCTTCTTCTCCTACATTGGTTAGACTCATAGTAATAACCTTTTGTAAAGGATCGTTAAAGAGAATCGCAATTACCTCCTCCCTAGACAAACCTTCTTCGTCTTGGATATTGTAAATATCCTCATCAAAGATTGGCTCCTTCACTAGAGTGGAAAGAACGAACTCTACTTTCTCTTCCCCAATATCAAAAGCGAGTCTCCCATTCTTGCAATCGACCATGCAGCCGGAAGTTGCAAGAAACGGTCTTCCGAGTATGATCGGGACCGGACTATCTGCAGGAATGTCAAGCACGACAAAATCAATGGGAACAAAGAACTTGCCTAGCTTGACCGGGACGTCTTCTACAATGCCGACGGGACGAGTAATGGATCGATCCGCCATGTATAATGTCATCTTCACCGGTTTAGGGTCGCCTAAACCGATCTTCCTGCACAACGCAAGTGGTATGATGCTCACACTTGCTCCTAAGTCACATAAAGCGTCATATGTGACCTCTCCCACTCCAATGGGAATGCAAAATGACCCCGGATCTTGCAGCTTTGGGGGCATTTTCTCCTTCATCGTCTTGATGAGATCCGAAGAATCCGAACTCATCTTGACCTCTCCAAAATCTTCTAGCTTCCTCTTGTTTGAGAGGAGCTCCTTCAAGAACTTGCCATAAGCCGGCATACCTACAATAGCATCAATGAAAGGTATATTAATATGCAGCTTGCTCATGAGTTCTATAAACTTACCGAATTGCTTGTCTAGGCGCGCTCGCGCTCTAGATTGAGGGAACGGTAGGGGAGGTTTGAAAGCTGGAGGAGGAACATAGACATCTTCCTTCTCCTTCCCCTTTTCTTTGTCCTTCTCTACGGGGACTTCAACGAACGTAGGCTGCGGATCGGTGGTAGTCACTCCGCTCCTAGTTGTAATCGCCATTACCCTTCCCTTAGGGTTGTCCTCCGTCTTTCCTGGGAGTTTCCCTTGATTTCTAGGAACTTCCTCCGCGTGGTTGAACAATTGGTTTTCCAAAACTTTTTGAGCTTTGTCAACCTTAGAAATTTGATCATCAACCTTGATGATGCGGTTCTCCAACCCTTGAAGCTTTCCCAAGATAGTTTCCAACATGGGATCGGACTTCTCTTTTCCCGTATTGTTGCCTCCATTAGATGATTGCCCCTGGCTTTTCAAAGGAGTAGAGGAAGAAGAGGGTGGAGTTAGTGAATTGGAATTGGAAGGATAGGAGTTACCGGAATTTTGTTGATTGGAGCGCCAATTGTTGTTGTTTGAACCCCGATTGTTGTTCCAATTGTTGTTGTTCCGGTTGTTGTTGTTTGCATTCCAATTGTTATTCCGGTTATTGTTCCGGTTATTGTTGTTGCGGTTGGTGTTATCACCGCCGTTGTTGTTGCCCAAATAGCCAACATCCTTCTCTTGTTGCTTTGGGAAGTTGGTCTTGATAGCCTCCTTCAACTCTTTGATCTCATTGTTGAGGGAGAAAATCTGATTTTGAGCTTCATGTGTGAGCTTTGCTCCTTGCTCCACACGATTTCCCTCCACCTTCCGGTGGGAATAATTCTCTATGACTCTTGCTTGCTTCTCAATGAAGTCCCAAGCGTCATCTTCCCTCATGTCCATGAACGTTCCACATGAGAGGGATTGGAGGTTGAATTGCGTTCCCGCATCCAGCCCCTTGTAGTAAATCTCTAGCAAGGCAAGCTTGGATATGCCATGATGAGGGCAATCCAATAGCAAATCCTGAAACCTTTCCCAAGATTGAAACAAACTTTCGTTAGGTCTCATAGAAAAATCATTAATCTTACCTCTAAGTTCCGCCGTTTTGGAAGGCGGAAAGAATTTGGTGAGAAACTCTGCGGAAAGGTCTTCCCACGTGTCTAGTTTCCCATTAGGAAGAGCTTGGTACCAAGATAACGCTTTCCCTTTCAAGGAGAAAAAGAAAGGTTTGAGCTTATAGTTGTTGGTAGTAGCGTTCTTCGGTCTCATCGTCTCCATCATACACTCAAAGTTTTGCAAGTGTTGGTGTGGAGATTCAGCGCTTGTACCGCCAAATTGGCTTTGGCGAACAAGAGTGATAACTTGAGGGTTAAAGCTAAACCCTTGCACATCTTCAGCATCAAAATTCACACCCAAGCGGCGTGGTTGTTGTGTTGGATCCATCCGCTGGCCAAGAGTTCTTGGCTCATTATCCATACGTTCGACTCTCGCATTCCTTGGTGGGATGCGGCGATTAGTAGCTCCTTGTGGATTGAAGGGATTTATATTGATCGTGGGATCAATCTCTTCTAACGGTGGCATGGAAGAATCACTATCATCAGCGGATGAGTGGCTTTTTCTTCTAGACCTTGATCTCCTTCTCGAGGACTTCTTGCCTACCTTATCTTCAAGGTCGCTCATCTTTATCCTCATTTGGAAAAGCATGTCTTGTAGACCGTTAACTTGAGATTGATGACGATCCATCTCATCCTGGCGGAGAGTCTCATTCCATCGGAGTTGAGCTTCCTTCTCTGCCAACTCCGTTTGAAGATCGCGTTCGTTCTCTTCAGCCATCTTCTTTTCCTTGCGCCTTTGTCTCAAGGTTTTCTCTAGCTCTTGATCAAGAGGTAAGAGATCTTCGGTGTTCCTAGACCTGCGCATGCACTCGAAGACAAATCAAATAACGAGAGCAAGCTCCCAAGCTTGACAACCGGCTACCGGATTCGGACGAATCCAAATCCCCGGCAACGGCGCCAAAAACTTGTTCGCCCCTAGAGGTGTGTGCAAATAAGTTTTAAATTTATAAAACTAGAATCAAGCAAGCGAACCCGCAGTGTACGGATCGACGTAGTTAAGCAAGAATTCCAGAGTATCGAACACAGGGATTTGGGTGGAGCGAACTCGATTGCAGATTATCAAGCGAATAAATATGGGAGTTTTGCAGATATTGGGAAAACAACAATCCTAAAGTTTCAGGTATCCAGTTGCGGCAATAGATTCAAGATATACTAATGATGTAAAGACAGAGTGGAGATATGCAAAGGTATACTAATGTAAGGTAATCGTACGGTTGAGGTTCCAAAAACCTTATGTAACTGACCTACAAAGCACTCTCTATACAGGTTGTTGAGGCTCAATATAGAAAGATTTTAGAGATGAGAATTAGTGTCAAATACCCAAACTTATAATCTAAAGATCAAGACTAACTTAACCGATTGAGGTTGTTGAGACTCACAATCGAGGTAGAGGTTGTTGAGGCTTCACTACCACCTAGAAAAGACAAGTCTGAACTAAGCTAAAGCAAATCTTTAACTTTGGATTAAAGTAAAAGCAAGTTCGTAAACTAAAGGGAAATCACGGTTAGTTCTTGAGGTTCCACGGTCGTGGACTCAAGAACAGACCGTAATTTAGGGCTGTCGGCGACAATTCTCTAACTCTCAGGGTCTAATCTGTTTGCGATTGATCTATCATCACCTATGCCACAACTATCAACCCTTCACCTTAGAATTGTTAAGGGTTTTTAGCCAATAACAGTCATATTGATATCAATTCAAGAATTAAAAGATAAAAAGATGAAAACTTTCAAGAACTTTCAATAATCTTCAATTCAATCTCAAAGTCACAAAGAGAATAAGCAATGTCAAAAGATTCACAATAGAACAAATAATCGTAACTCTAGGAAAGAAAAGAAAACGGGATGTCAATCCGTTTTCCAAATCGAACCTAGTCAAGAAGAGAGATCTTCTTGCAAAAACTTCCAAGAACTACGATCTTCCGCCAATCCGGAGATCTCAACAGCAATCTCCACCAAAAGTGCGAGATTAGAGGAATTCCAACAACGAGCTTCGATCTCTTCAAAGAGATGTCAATTGCTTCCAAGCAACTAAGCAAAACGTCTTCGTGTCTAAGCGGCCAAGAATGAGGGCAAACGGGTATCGAAGGTCGTAAGCGAGGTGACGGAAATCTTGCTTCGTCCGTCTTTTTATAGTGTAGGGCAAAATGTCGGCCCGGCCCAATCTTTAAAAGATCGTGGCTTCAAAGTGTGGCGAAAAGATTCGCCAAGATCACGATCGTGGAAGTGTTCCACGACCGTAATTTAGGGCGTGGAAACAATTACGGTTACTTCCACGGCCGTAGAATCCCCTGGAATGAACATCGAATTCTGACTCTGAATCCACGGCCGTAATTCTGGCCGTGGTTTGTGATACGGCCGTATTTTAGGGCGTAATTTAGGGCAAGAACGTGATTCTTCCCTAAACTCGTGCATTCCTCAAACTAAGACTCCAAATTGCTTCCAAAGAGTGTCCTCAATCTACGGACATATCAACTCAACTCTCCTTTGCTCGATTCCGTTTGGAAATAGCTCCAAATTACCTATAATCAACATAGAACTAGTGTAGACATCCATATCGACAATATAGGTAATACTAGCTCTCATATGCACAAAGTTCAATCAAAGACTATCAATATGAATCAATTACGATTAGAAAACGTGCCTAAAATATCGCAATATTTCATGCTAACAGGTGCTTAGGAGATGCATACCGGAAGATGAAATGGAAAGTGTGATCCGGCATTGTCACTCCTTACCATGCGGAGGCCATGATAGCTCACACAAAACGTGTGCAAAGGTATTGCAATCCGGTTTTTATTGGCTTAACTTGTTTAGAGATGTGCAAGGTTTTGTAGCGGCATGTGATGCTTGCCAAAGGACGGGCAATATTTCAAGGAGGAATGAAATGCCCTTGAATAACATCCAAGAAGTTGAGATTTTTGATGTGTGGGGTGTAGACTTCATGGGACCATTCCCTTCTTCATGTGGAAATCTCTACATCCTATTGGCGGTGGACTATGTGTCAAGATGGGTAGAGGTCATCGCCTCTCCTACAAATGATGCCAAGGTAGTGGTGCGGTTCTTCAACCGAGTGATCTTCCCTAGGTTTGGAACACCAAGGGTGATCATTAGTGATGGGGGGAAGCACTTCACAAATAGGAATTTTGGAGCACTTTTGGCTAAGTATGGGGTGACTCATAAGGTGGCAACACCTTACCACCCCCAAACTAGTGGTCAAGTGGAGATCTCCAACCGAGAGATAAAGGCCATCCTCGAGAAGACGGTATCTAGGACAAGGAAGGATTGGGCTATGAAGCCCAATGATGCACTATGGGCATATAGAACCGCCTTCAAGAGACCTATTGGCACCACTCCTTACAAGTTGGTCTATGGCAAGTCTTGCCATCTTCCGGTGGAAATGGAGCATAGAGCTTATTGGGCCATTAAGTGGCTAAATTTTGACCTCAAGGAAGCGGGAGAAAAGAGGTTGCTTGATATCAATGCCCTTGAGGAGCTCCGGTTGGAAGCCTATGAGAATGCCCGGATCTACAAGGAGAGAACCAAAAGGTGGCATGACAAGAGGATCATTCCAAAGGAGTTGAGTGAAGGAGATCTTGTCCTTCTCTTCAATTCAAGGCTAAGGCTCTTTCCCGGAAAGCTCAAATCAAGATGGACCGGGCCATATGTGGTAAAGAAGATCTTTCCCCATGGAGCTATTGAAATAGGAGGGGAGCATTGTGGAAATTTCAAGCTGAATGGGCATCGCTTGAAGAAGTATATTCCGGGAGCCCCGGTAGACATGATTGCCCCGCTTCACCTCGAATAGACGCTCCCGAGTTTGTTCAAGCTAATGACCTTAAAGAAGCGCTTGGTGGGAGGCAACCCATTGGTAACATTTTTCTCCTTTTTCATTTTTGCTTAGATTTTTTTGTTTTTGTGTGCTTTGTGTGTGTTTTTGTCTACCTCATGCGTGTGCTAGAAGCATTAGTGGCATTGGAAGCCTTCCTTGACATATGAATGATGAGGATGAAACCCTCACCAATTATGGGTGGAGCGGACGCGGAACTTGGACGGCTAGCGGTGCCTAGCGCGGGTTTCAAAGCTTTGAAGGATGCTTAGAGCTCTCTACCATGGTTGAAAGGATCATCCAACATCAATTCACTTGACAATTCCCAAATACCATAGCAAACAATTTTACATTGTGAGAACCTTCTTTCACTCTCTTTACTTGAATACCACATTGGGGACAATGTGTTTCTAAGTATGGGGTGGGGTTTGCATGATCCTTTGCATGATAAGCATCTATGATAGATTAATATTTGCACATGTCTTGCATTATACATACTTAAAACGAAAATCCCATAAAAATCAGAAAATTTAAAATTTTTTGTGCTTTCTAGGCTTGGATATGATCCTAATGATGAAACTTGTATTGTGATTGGCTATGGATGGCCTTATGTGTTGAATTGATAAATGCATATGTGGACTTGAACTACTTCTTTCAAATTCCATGAATGACTTGTGATCATGATGATTGCCTAGAACGGATTGAGTATTGAAAATCGAAATTACATGATAGTTCTTGCATACCATCTAGGAATGAATGACGCATTTCATCTTTCTCTACTTCTCATCTTGATCATGATTGCTTGAGCACCTCAATTGATATAAAAACGACCTCCTTTAAACCCATCAGGGAATAGGAGCATGCTAGTGTGTTGAAATGTGTGAAAAGTAAGTGCGGGGTGAAGATGTAATGAAAAGAATGTCGTGAATAAAATGCTGAAATTATTGTGGAAGTGTAGCCAAAATAAAGGTTTGGGGGCGTTGGTTTAAATGACAAGTAACTCGGTACACTTCACATAATCGGGTGTTGGTACCTTGCCAAAGTCAAATGAACCAATAACCCTAACGAGCTTTGGTATGTGTGCCGGTGTGGATGCACCTCGAAAACTAAGAAAAATCCCGAGGACGGCTAATCACCAAGGTTTCGGCTATTGTACACCAATGCCATTGTCTCAAAAGAAAAAGAAGGAAAAAAAGAAAAGAAAGCAAGATAGGGAAAAATATACACTTGGGGGAAGTTGATCGAGGACAAGGAAGTGAAGTTAGTTCCATTCCCGGATTAGCATCACATACCTAGAAAGTTCCCCCCCCAAATTACAACGTTTCTTGGCCTTTTATGTCACAAGCCCTTATGACCTACTTGCATGTTTGTAAGACTTAGTAATCTAGATTGGATAGACTCTTGATCTTCTTGACATCTTCGTCCTCCCATCTCATGCATGCTTTTGAGTTAAGTACAATTGTCTTTCCATGCCCTTATTGTTTGATACATAATTGCTTATCCAATTGCCATTAATCATGAGTATGAAGGTGATCCAATAGTAGAAGCATAAAACCCAAAAAGATTTTGCCATTTTTCTGCATACATAAATCATGTCATCTCTTAGTCTATAGTTGGGAATTTGCTCGGGGACGAGCAAACCTTAAGTATGGGGTTTTGTGATAACACGATTTATAGCATACTTTTAGGTGTACATTTAGATAGATTTCTCGCTCAATCATGCATGGTCTAGCATTAGTCCAAGACGTTTTGCACTCAAAACATGTATTTTGTCGAGATAGACGTCTACACGGACTTGTGTGCGTTTTGTAGGTATTTCGGGAAGTTTAGAGCCAAAACGATGCGTTTAAGGATCGTTCATTTAGATGACACGACCTCGGACTCATTAGGACACAAGCCAAGGGCTAAGGAGGACTCATGGAACCTTGCCAATACAAGCCATGCACCAAACCACAGCTTAATGATCAAAGGCGAAGTTTCTGCATAGAATCACGGTTCTCTGACAAACCACGGCCGTGGAAATGACCGTGGATTTTGCCAGATTCTCGTGACAGCTGTGCCACGACTCTCATGGCCAGCTCATGCACAATTTGTTATAAAAGTGGTCCTTGATGGGTTGTTTGAGGCAGCTGGGGTAGTTTGGAAGCAGCTCATCCATTTCCCATTTCTCTAACAAAATATATTCTCAAAGATCAAGAGGTTTTTCTAGGAAGGAAAGTGCCAAAGAGAAGGAGAAGAACTCCATTGAAGAGGAGAGAAGAACACACCATAGCTTTCTTGTATTTCGGATCCTATTTCTAGAGCTTTGTAAACCCTTGAAACCTTCTTTTGGAAGGGTTGTAAGTAGTTCTAATTCGATTTTCGGATTTGTTTGTTCTTGAAGTTCATTGTTCATCTCTTTTCTTTCATTATCTTGCAATGGATGTTTTGATTTTATGTTTGTTTGTCTCGATCTCCATTATGAATGTTGTAGGCTAGATTGATGTGGTTCTAGGGTAAGGAAAGGATGGTTATGGCTAGATCTATGATAGAACGGAGTAGGATTATCTTTGGATGACTTCTGCTTATGAACGTAGTTCCTGTTAGAAATCACGGGTAGTTCTTTAAGAACCACGGCCGTGGTTTCGGTAGAACAAACCGTGATTTTCCCTGGTTCGAAGGACCTTGCCTTAAACCTATGAATTGTTGAAACCCTAAGTGTTTGCTGAGTTTAACCTATCCTAGGGTGACCTAGTGTAGTGACTAAGTGTTAGGAGAGACTTACCCGGTAATCCTTGCCCTTAGAGTCTAAAATAGCAACCCTTAGGTAGTGGTGAGCCTAATAAGCCGCCATTGGATTAGATGTGCTAGGATAGTTGATTAGGACTTCCCCTTCCGAGACTTACCCGGTAAGGATAGGTTAGATCCCTAATCAACAATCCGGTTTGCGTAGAATTCCTATCCTTAGGTTCTTAGAGACTTACCCGGTAATGAGACCTTAGGTGTGGACTAGTTGAACCATGAGACTTACCCGGTAATTGGTTCTCAAATTAGATACACTTAATCCCAACATATCATAGTTAATCCAAAGAACGATTAGATAACTTGAGTTCTATGCCATAACCGGAATTTCCGACCTCTAGAATCCGTCTTTTATTACCTTGATCATTATCTTGTTTCGTTTGTTCGTTTGTGCTGATTTTTAGTCTAGTTGATTGTTTACTTTGCATGAATTGTGATCTTTGATTGATCACCAAAAATCCAACTAAAAACAATTGAGATTTTCATTTCTTTGTTTCCCTCTTTTCTAACCTTAGACTTTCACTAAACTTAATCACAAAACCGAATCAATTTCACCTTAGTCTTGAATCCCATGAATGGATTGTGATCATGATGTTTGTCTTGATTGGATTGAGTATTGAAAGTCGAAATTACATGCTAGTTCTTTCACATCATCTAGGAGTGATTAAGGCAATTCATCTTTCTCTACTTCTCATCTTGATCATGTTGTTTGAGCACCTCAATTGATATAAATTTGACCTCTTTTGACCCATCCGGGAATAGGAGCATGTTAGTGTGTTGAGTGTGTGAGGAGCAATTGTGGGGTGAAGTTGTTGATGGATGAATGTTATGAATGAAGTACTGAATTTGTTGTGAAAGTGTAGACAAAAATATAGGTTTGGGGATGTTGGTTTAAATGACGAGTAACTCGGCACCATTCACATAATCGGGTGTTTGTGCCTTGCCAAAGTCAAATAAACCGATAGTCCTAACGAGCTTTGTTATGTGTGCCCGGTGTGGATGCACCTCGAAAAATTAAAAAGCCCGAGGACGGCTAATCACCAAGGTTTCGGCTTTTGTACACCAATGCCATTGTCTCAAAAATAAGTGAAAGAAAAAGAAATGAAAAGAAAGAAAAGATGGAGAAAATATACACTTGTGGGAAGTTGATAAAAATGTGAAGTTGTGAAGTTAGTTCCATTCCCGGATTAGCATCACATAACCTAGAAAAATCCCACCTAATCACAACGTTTCTTGGCCTTTTATTTCATAAGCCCTTGTGACCTATTTGCATGTGTGTAAGACTTAGTGATCTAGACTGAATACGCTCATGATCATCTTGACTTCTTCATTTTTTACATTTCATGCATGCCTTCGAGTTAAGTATAATTGTCTTTCCATGCCTTCACTTATTTAACACATGATTGCTTGTCCATTGCCATGAAACATGACTATGAAGGTGATCCAATATTAGAAGCACAACTCCAAAAATATTTTCGGTTTTTCATGCATGCATAAATCATGTCATCTCTTAGTCTATAGTTGGGGACTTGCTCGGGGACGAGTAAACTTTAAGTATGGGGTATTTTTGATAACACGATTTATGACTTAAGTTTAGGAACTCATTTAGATAGTTTTTCCGCTCATTCATGCATGGTCTGCACTAGTTCGTGACGATTTGCACTCAATTCATGTATTTTGTCGAGATAGACGTCTACACAGACTTTTGCATGCTTTGTAGGTATTTTAGGAGTTTTAGGAGCTTAATCGATACATTTGAGGATCGTTCCTCGAGATGACACACCTTCGGACTCATTGGGATGCAAGCTTGGGGCTAAGGAGGACTAATGGGACCTTGTTGGTGCATGCCATGCACCAAATTGAGGCTTGATGATCCAAAACAAGCTGAGGCACCAAAACCACGGCCACTGGGACTTCCACGGGCGTGGTTTTGGCCGTGGTTTTCCCTAGACAGCTGTGACAGTTGTCCCACGATCTTCATGACCGACTCTTGCAAATTTGAAGGATAAAAGGTGGTCTTGTAAGGCTGTTAGGGGCAGACCCCTCACTCCCATTCTCTCACATACTCTCAACAACAATATTCTCTCATTGGAAGATTGGATTGGAGCTACCATTGGAGAAGAAGAATGGCTTCCATTGGAGAAGAAGAAGAAGCACACTAGTTCATAGTTCCATAGTCTTTTTGAGTGATTTTGAGTGAGCTTTGTGAAACGTTTTGCAAGGGTTTGTAAGAAAGATTCGAACCTTCTTTCATTTCATCTTCTTGCCATGGATTCTATGATTTGCTTAATCCATCTTTCATTTGCTTAATCTATCTTTCATTTCATCTTCTTGCCATGGATTCTATGATTTTATGCTTATTGAGTTTGATTGTTAAGATGCATGTTGTTGGCTAAATAGATGCGATTCTAGGGTAAGGAAAAGATGGTTATGGCTTGGACTATGATAGAATAGACTTAAATGAATACTTGGATAACTCGCTTGATTGAACCTAGTCACTGTCGAAAACCACGGTTTGATCTTGCCTTTCCACGGCCGTGGAAAGGGATGAACACCCCGTAATTTTGATTTACTTGCTTGTATTGATAAATCTAAGTGTTAGGTTGTTGATTTGTTGAAATCCTAGTGTTAGTTGAGCTAAATCTATCCTAGGGTGACCTAGTGTTAGCAACTAAGAGTTAGAAGAGACCTACCCGGTGATTCTTGCTCTTAGATACCGAAGATGACGAACTCTAGGTAGTAGTGAGCCTCATAAGCCGCTATTGGACTGAATGTGCTAGGATAAGTGTTTAGGACTTGCCTTCCCGAGACTTACCCGGTAAGGAGAGGTTAGAGCCCTAGATAGTCATCCGGTTTGTGTAGATATCCCTACCTTAGGCTCCTAGAGACTTACCTGGTGATAGGACCTTAGGTGCGGGATTAGTGGATCATGAGACCTACCCGGTAATTGACCCCGCTTGAGAAACATTCCTTCCCAACATACCATAGTTTGTCCAAGGATAATTAGAAGCTTGAGTCCAATGCCACAACCGGAATTCCCAACCCCTAGAACCCGCTTTTCTTTCTTTGATCTCATATCTCATGTTTGTCTTGCTTGTTTATGTTGATTTGCTAGATTGTTAGTTTGTTTTGCATTCTTATATCGTTGTGATTCTTGATTGATCACCATAAAATTAACCCAAAAACATATAGATTTTCATTTATTTGTTTCTTTCTCTTTTCTAAGCCTAGATCAACACTATCCTTAGTCACTAATCGATTCAATCTCACCTCAGTCTTTGTGTTCGATCTCGGAATACTATCCCTACTACAAAACTTCCCGTACACTGCGGGTTCGCTAGGAGTTAGGAAAAATATAACGAGTATAAATTCGAGACTTTTGCGTGTATCAATTCCTAGACATAACATGACACTCGAAATCGAAGTAGAGGTTGTTGAGGTTTCACTACTACCTAGAAAAGGCAAGCGAAGACTAAGTTAAAGCAAATCTTTAACTTTGGATTAAAGTAAAAAAAAGGTTCGTAAACTGACACAAATTACGGGTGGATCTTGAGTTCCACGGCCGTGGAACCTCAAGAACAGGCCGTGATTTTGGTTCATCGGCGAAATCTCTCTAACTCTCAGGGTCTAATCTATTTACGATCGATCTATCATCATCTAAGTCACAACTATCAACCCTTCACCTTAGAATTGCTAAAGGGTTTTAGCCAACAACAGTCATTATGATATCAAATTCAAGATTAAGAAGAATGAAAGATGAAAACCTTCGAAAACCTTCAATATACTTCAAATCAATCTCAAATCCACAAACAAGGGTATAATGTATATCAGATTTGGAATAACACAAACCAATCACAATCCTTGATAAGAACCGAGAGCGGGATGTCAATCCGTCTTCCAATCAAACCTAGGAACAAAAGCGCAACTTCCAAATCTTCAAGCCGTTGCAAAATAACAATCCTCCGCACGTCCAATGAAACCCTAGGCACGTGGAAGCAAGCGTAAGCGAAGGTCCCGAATTCTCCCTCCTTCAGTCTTTTTATAAGGAAAGATAGAATAACCGTCCGGCCCATGTGCGTAGACAATGTGTCTATATTTTATTTGTCAAAAGATTGCCTAAATCACGGTTTCATGGAGTTCCACGGCCGTAGTTTAGAGCATGGAAGTGGATTACGGTTCTTCACAACTTCCACGACCGTACTTTATACCGTGTAACTCTCTGGAATGCTCCACGCTCATGTTGCCAAGTTCCACGGCCGTGGTTTAGAGCGTGGACTTCATTACGGCCGTATTTTAGAGCATGGAAGCATAGATTGCTCGTAATTCCTCTTGTTTCGTGCCATTCCTCATCCTAGCATCTTCCTTGGCTTCTTTGTGGTGTCCTCAATCCTTGGATGTGCTCAATTCATCTCCATCCTCTCTTAATTCGTTCGGTTTTAGCTCTTATTCGCATACAATCAACACAAAGCTTATGTAGACCTTTATATCGACAATATAGACGAACTAGCTAACAATTGCTTCAATGCTTTATCAATGAACACTATAATGGATGAAAAACATCTAGAAAACGTGCCTAAAATATCACAATATTTCATGCTAACAAAATACCCCATACTTGCCACTTGCTTGTCCCTAAGCAAGGTCTTTCAAAAGCTTTAAAACTCAAGTTAGGATGAAATATGTATGCAACTTCAAAAACATCTTTTAAGGGAATGTACTTCTAGTCAATAGATCATTCTCAAACCTTGCTTCATTCATTCATAAGACTCTCATATACATAACCAAAGAATAAAGAGGAAAGAAAACTCATGAATTGATCAAACTTCAATGTAAGCATCATAACCTTCAAACATTATCAAAATCATTCATAAGAAACTTCAATTTAGATCACCAAGTCATATAACATTCTCTTGATCTGAAGGACTTTCAAGTAAGGTCTAGAATGCGGAAAGGGAGAGGAAATTATAAGGAATGTGGTGCATAAATCCGGGAAAGTGGATAACTAACTCTTTTCTTTTTCTCTTGCGGTTTTGCAACACTTTCAACTTAGAGCTTTGCTCTCTTCTTTTGCACATAATTTTTCTACTTTACTTTTGGAGTTATAGACAGAGGTGCACAAAAACCGAAGCCTAGGAGATTGGCGGTTCTCAATTTTGCGAGATGCCTCAAACCCTTTATGCACATACCATAATCCGTTAGAAATATCGCTCAATCCGACTTTGGCGAGACACAAACACCCGGCTATGTGAATGGTGCCGAGTTACTCATCGTCATGATTGACTTCCCCAAACCTATAAGTTCTTTCTATTCTTTGAATGCAAAATTTTGCTTTCGTGACCCTCCCACATCGAACATGCCAAATATCAACTCCTCCAAATTCCCGGATAGGTAAGGGAGGCCATTATTTCATTGAGGGGATAATTGATCAAAGAAAGAAGAAAGAAAATCGAATTGCCTTAATCATTTCAACAAGAAGTATAAGAACTTATCATGTGATTTCAACCTTGATTTCTCAATATGATTTAGGTAACACTCTTCACATTATGAAACTTGCAAAAGAGGAATAATTAACTCATTCAATTTCTTTTCAATTCACTATTTGTTTAAGCATACAATTGCCATCAAAACTCATTTCAGAAGTAGTGATTATCATAGAAATCATCTCAATGCTTAGAAGCACAAAATTGTCAAAATTTTTCGATTTTTTTTATGGGTTTTTCAAAAGTTTTTTCATGCAATGCATAATGAAACGTGTAACAATGGAATGAAACATGCAAGGTGTTCTCGATCAAAGCAAGCAAAAGTGAGTAGAGTTATTACAAACGAATAGTCACACCCCACCCCATACTTGAGACAAACATTGTCCCTAATGTTCAAAAAGAAATAAAGAAAAGAAAGAAAGAAAATGAACTCACAAGACGGTGGTGGAGTGGCTAAAGCGGTAGATCATCATCATCCTCACTAGGGTGCCGGTGGTGGTGGAAACGGGAAGAAGCCGGGGTCATAGTTCCGCCCAAACTGCTGGCGGTAAATGTCTCTCATCATCCAGTCATGTGCATCGGCTCGTGCATCCCTAGCATCCGCGCGGATCTCCAAGGCTATGACTCTATTGGAATGGTCGGTGGCCCACTCCGGCAGCTGCTCGTACCATCCCGGCGGCAGGCTATACCAAGTTGGTGCTTCTGACGGTGCTGGTGCAGGTGGTGGCTGGGTATGCTAAGTCGGTGGATCTCCCATCAATTCCGGTTGCGTGCTATACCATTAAGGAGGGGTCGCCATCCATGTCGGCCTCTCGCTCACGCTGGCGCGGCGAGAGGAAGAACCAGAAGCTCTAGCGGGGCGGGGAGAGTGTCTAGGGAGGTCGGGAACTGCATCCGGCTGATCCGGAAAGGTACCAAAATCATGCTCCTCACCTCCTCCCTCAAACTCATCATCTCCTCTCATCTCCTCCTCATCTACAACGGGTGGCTCAGGGGGGACGTAAGGAGGTGCTACCAATCTATTCGCATGCATAGCAGCGAATGTCTCCTTCCAATTATGGCGCCCAACCATAATGGAATACTCGGGAAGCCATGTAACCCCTCTACCTCCTCTACCCTCCCAAGGCATGGCAGCGGTAGGTGGACCTCTATGTCTAGGAAAGATAATGCCTCTAGTCATGAGCCTCTGAAGTCCTAGAGGTCTAGCTGCTATCCTGGTGCACGCAGAGAAGTCGATACCTAGCTGTCTAGCAAGGTGGGTGACCATCCCACCGTATCCAATATTGTCGGCCCTCTTATTCTTTAGCTTACTCATAGTAGAAGCTAAGAGGGTGGCACATCAGTCTTGATTTTCTGAGGAGTCTCCGTCCTAGGGTAGAGACACTCAGAAAGCACTCGGTGGGCAATCTTCAAGGCTAAGTGATAGATCAACTTAGCCTTGGTATCAACAGGTTGCCAGCGGTCCTCCCAAAAATCTTTGGCGTATACGCCACTAGGAAATTGACCATTGAAGGTCTCATGGAACCCAAAGAAGGCTCCAAACTCTCGAATCGAGAACTCATAGTTCCTCTCCATCAGCCGGAAAGAAACCGTCCTATCGACATGACTATGCTCAAATGAGATCACAAACTCTCAAGTGATCTCCTCATATGCATCTTCCCGAATAGCGGAGAAGATGATCAAACCGGCTCTATCAAGTAACCAAGTAAGGTCACCTACCACATTCAGTGGCTCTAGATCCTCAAGCAACAGATAACGAGGTCCTATGACCGGTCTCTTCTCGTTCCTCTCTAAGGCATCGAGGTAATCCTCATGGATCGTAGAAATTCTAGGAGTGGGGGTGATGGTGGTGGTGTTGGTTCACTAGGGGGTGCCTGAGAGGTGGAGGAAGCATTGTCTTTCCTCTTCTTTGTCCTATTTGACATTCTCCTAACAAGGTCCATGTTTCTGTTCAAAATCACGGTCTGTTCTTCAGTTTCCACGGCCGTGGAATGCCCAGAGACCGTGATTCGGTTCGTAAATCCTCAAAAATCACTCAATCAATAGCACAATCACCAGATAGCAGCCCTAGACTAATTCCAATCCAGTTCCAATCAGTTCTCCTGATATATCTTGCAAAAACTTAATCGAATCGACAAAGTGAGAGAAGAGAAGAAAAACCTAGGTTTTTGGATTTTAAAATCCAAATTCCGTCTTCTCCGGTGATTGTTCATTCGAATCGTTGCTTGGATCTTGTAGATGATCGAATTTGCTCCAGTTTGGGTTAAAGAATCGTTCGAAACGATTAAAGAACGGAGATTTGAGATAGGGGGACGATTTCGGCATTTTTGGGAGTGCAAAATGGAGTTTTGATGTGTTTTGTGAAGAAACGTGGTTTTTATAGTGTCCGTAAATTTTTTCGAAAATTACGGTCACTCGGGGGTTTCCACGGCCGTGGAAATGTACGGAACCGTGGTTTTGGTGTTTTTTCTCAGGCTTTTGCAAACTATGGTCACTGTAGCTGTCACGGCCGTGGCTTTGGCCGTGGAACTCTCTGTAATGTGCCAAAGTCTAAGTTTCGTCAATTTTCTTCAAACCTTTCCTTCTCCTTTTCTCTTCCACTGATCCTACATCCAAAAACACGAACATACCGGAAGGTATCGAAGGCAAAACAAAACAAAAACCGTCTAAACTATTCTAATTTACGAATCAAAAACAAAAACGTAAGTACAATACCTTGGGTTGCCTCCCAAGAAGCGCTTGTTTAAGGTCCGTAGCTAGACCATATTCGCACTTATTCGAGTGCGGTGGGCGCGAACTCTTCAGCTTGGAGTTCCGGTGAATACTTCTTGAGTCGTTGACCATTCACCTTAAAGCTTCCGCCCTTTTCACCCCATACTTCAACTGCACCATGGGGAAAAACACGTTTGATTAGATAAGGTCCAGTCACACGAGATTTAAGCTTAGCTGGAAAGAGAGGAAGCCTTGAATTAAAGAGGAGAACTTGATCTCCTTCTTTGAGGTCCTTTGGGATGATATGCTTATCTCCTTCTTTGAGGTCCAGTCATACGAGATTTAAGATCATGCCAACGCTTCGCTCTTTCTTTATAGATCTTGACGTTTTCGTAGGCGTTCAAGCGAAGTTCTTCAAGCTCGTTAAGGTCCAAGAGACGCTTCTCTCCCACTTCCTTCATGCTGAAGTTCAACCACTTTATTGCCCAATACGCCTTATGCTCCAATTCTACCGGCAAGTGACAAGACTTCCCATACACAAGGTTGTATGGTGTTGTTCCGATGAGAGTCTTATATGCAGTCCGGTATGCCCATAATGCATCATCTAGCTTCAAAGACAAATCCTTCCTTGTCCTTGAAACCGTCTTCTCTAGGATCCCTTTAATCTCCCGGTTCGAGATCTCCACTTGTCCACTAGTTTGTGGATGATAAGGGGTGGCGATCTTGTGAGTCACCCCATACTTAGCTAAAAGAGCTTCGAATCGTCGGGCAATGAAGTGAGAACCTCCATCACTAATGATAGTCCGTGGTGTCCCAAATCGTGGGAAGATGGTCTTGTTAAAGAACTTAACCACAACCATGGCATCATTAGTGGGAGAGGCAATTGCATTAACCCATCTCGAAACATTATCCACGGCTAAAAGTATGTATTGGTTTCCACAAGATGATGGGAAAGGTCCCATGAAATCTACTCCCCAAACGTCAAAGATCTCCACCTCTTGAATGTTGTTAAGAGGCATCTCGTTTCTCCTAGATATGTTCCCTGTTCTTTGACAAGCATCGCAACAGGAAACAAAGGTTTGCACATCTTTAAATAAAGTAGGCCAAAAAAATCCAGATTGCAATACCTTAGCGCTAGTCTTGTTCGAACTAGCGTGTCCTCCACAAGGTAGTGAATGACAATGACGGATGACACTTTGCATCTCATCTTCCGGTACACATCGCTGAATGATGCCGTCCGGACCTCTCTTAAAGATGAGAGGTTCGTTCCAAAAGTATTCCCGAACATCCTTAAAGAACTTCTTTCTTTGTGCGTAGGATAATCCGGGTAGTAATTCCTAACAAACCAAATAGTTAACAAATTCAGCAAACCATGGTTCGTTACCTTTGGTGATCACATCGATGCACTCCTCTATGATATGTAAATGCACGTCCAGAAAGGAGTCATCTATAGGTAGATTGTCGTCCTCTAGATATGGTAGACGACTCAAATGATCCGCAACAGAATTTTCCGAACCCTTCTTGTCACGGATCTCTAGATCGAATTCTTGTAGGAGAAGAATCTATCTAATCAGCCTTTGTTTCGCATCTTTCTTCTCAAGCAAATACCGGATCATAGCATGATCCGTATACACAATCACCTTAGCACCTACAAGATAAGAGCGAAACTTTTCAAATGCATATACAATTGCTAAAAATTCCTTCTCGGTAGTGGCGTAGTTGAGTTGCGCTTCATCTAGCGTCTTGCTAGCATAGTAAATAGCATGGGTTCGTCCTTCCTTCTTTTGCCCAAGCACAACCCCTATGGCTACGTCACTTGCGTCACACATAACCTCAAATGGAAGATTCCAATCCGGAGGTTGAATAATCGGGGCTGAGATTAGAGCTTCCCGAATCATATTAAACGCATCTAAGCATTCCTGCGAAAAATTAAAAACTGCATCCTTCATCAATAAATTAGTAAGCGGTTTTGATATCTTGGAGAAATCCTCTATATAAAACGTCTCTAGAATCTAGCATGTCCTAGAAAACTTCTTATCCCTTTCACCGAAGTTGGGGGAGGAAGCTTTTCTATAGTCTCTATCTTAGCCTTATCCACTTCAATCCCTCTACTAGAGATTAAGTGTCCTAGTATAATGCCCTCTTTCACCATAAATTGACACTTCTCCCAATTAAGAACTAGGTTAGTGTCTTCACACCTTTGTAACACAAGAGCAAGGTTAGAAAGACAATTATCAAAAGAGGAACCATAAACGGAGAAATCATCCATAAAGACCTCCATGATCTCCTCTATGTACTCCGAGAAGATAGCCATCATGCACCTTTGAAAGGTGGCTGGGGCGTTGCAAAGCGCAAACGGCATTCTCCTAGAAGCAAACGTTCCCCACGGACACGTGAATGTGGTCTTCTCTTGATCGTCCGGATGTATCGGGATCTGAAAGAAACCACTATAACCGTCAAGATAGCAAAAGTGTGAGTGTTGTGCTAACCTCTCAAGCATTTGATCGATGAAGGGTAGTGGGAAGTGATCCTTCCTCGTTGCTTTGTTTAGCTTTCGGTAATCTATGCACATCCTTCATCCAGTTACGGTTCATGTGGGAATGAGTTCATTGTTTTTATTAATGATGACCGTCATTCCTCCCTTCTTTGGAACCACCTATACGGGACTCACCCACTTTCTATCGGAGATAGGGTAGATGATACCTGCATCAAGTAGTTTAAGAATTTCCTTCTTGACAACCTCCTTCATGGTCGGATTTAACCGCCTTTGAGGTTGTCGCGAAGTTCTAAAGTCCTCTTCCATTAGGATCTTATGCATACATAGTGAAGGTTTGATTCCTACTAGATCCTCTATAGTATACCCTAAGGCTTTCCTATGTTTCTTAAGAACAACCATGAGCTTACTATGTTCATCTATACTCAAATCGGAACTAACAATTACCGGAAAGGTAGAATTAGGTCCTAGAAATGCATACCTTAGATGTGTAGGAAGTGGCTTCAATTCCATCACTATAGGAGTCTCTAATGTCTCTTGAGGAGTATCCGATGCTTCCTTAGAAGTGTCTAAGTATGTAGAAGGTGTTGGAGAAGAATCAAGAGAAGTGGCAGAGAAAACACAATTTCCTTCAGATTCACCCAAAATTACGGCTCCCCTGTTTCCTCCACGGCCGTGGTTTTGGGCGTGGAAATCAATTACGGTGCCTCTGTTTATTCCACGGCCGTAGTTTTGGCCGTGTAACTTACTGGAGTCCTATGAATAGGTGATTACGGTCATGTTGGTAGATTCCACGGCCGTGGAATAGCATGACTGGCCGTGATTACTTACGTTTTCTGACCCATCGTAGAGTTTCTCAAATTCTTCTTCACACACTTCTTTTTGCTTCTCTAAAGCTTCAATTTCTTCATTGCATTCCTCTTCTTCCCCTATATCCATAATGCTCATAGAAATAACTTTTTGCAAGGGATCTATGAAGAGAATCAAACTTACCTCCTCTCTAGATAGCTATTCGTCATGGATGTTGAATATATCCACATCGAAAGCTGGTTCCTTCACCAAAGTGGAGAGAACGAACTCTACCTTTTCTTCTCCTATGTCGAAGGCGAGTCTAGCATTCTTGCAATCAACTATACAACCGGATGTTGCAAGAAACGGTCTTCCGAGTATGATCGGGACCCGACTATCTGCAGGAATGTCAAGCACAACAAAATCTATAGGAACATAGAACTTACCAAGCTTGACCGGGACGTCTTCAACTATACCGATGGGACGAGTTATGGATCGATCCGCCATGTACAACGTCATCTTCACCTGTTTAGGTTCGCCTAAACCGATCTTCCTGTATAAGGCAAGCGGAATGATGCTCACGCTTGCTCCTAAATCACATAATGCATCATATGTGACATCTCCCACTCCTATGGGAATGCAAAATGACCCCGGATCCTTCAGCTTTGGGGGCATCTTCTCCTTCACTGTCTTGATGAGATCCGATGAATCCGAACTCATCTTAACCTCTCCAAAATCCTCTAATTTTCTTTTGTTAGAAAGGATCTCCTTCAGGAACTTTCCATAAGCTGGCATACCTACAATTGCATCAATGAAAGGTATATTAATATGCAGTTTGCTCATGAGTTCAATAAACTTACCGAATTGCTTGTCTAGACGCGCTCTTGCTCTAGATTGCGGGAATGGTAGGGGAGGTTTGAAAGCTGGAGGAGGAACGTAGACATCTTCCTTCTCCTTCCCCTTCTCTTTCTCCTTCTTGACGGGAACTTCTACAAACTTAGGCTGCGGGTCGGTGGTTGTTGCTCCGCTCCTAGTTGTGATTGCCATCACCCTTCCCTTTGGGTTATCCTCCGTCTTTCCTGAATGTTTTCCTTGATTCCTAGGAACTTCTTCAGCTTGACTAAACATTTGGTTTTCTAAAACCTTTTGGGCTTTATCAACCTTAGTAATGTGATCATCGACCTTAATGATACGAGTCTCCAATCCTTGAAGCTTTCCCAAGATTGTTTCCAACATGGTATTGGACTTTTCTTTCCCCGAAGTGCTTCCACTATTAGATGCTTGTTCCTGGCTTTTCAAGGGAATGGAAGAAGAAGAATGTAGTGAGGATTTCCGGAATCGATTTCTAGAGTTGTAAGAATCGTTTGAACCTTCTTTTGAAAGGGTTGTGAGTCTTTCTAATCTTATTTTCAGCTTGGTTTGTTTGCTTCACTTGTTCATCTCTTTCTCTTCATTATCTTGCAAATGGAAGCCATGATTTTATGTTTGATGATTTCGATTGTTATGATGATTGTTGTAGGCTAAGTAGATGCGATTCTAGGGTAAGGAAAGAATAGTTATGGCTAGGACTATGATAGGATGGACTTAGATTTGCCCTTGGATGATTTATTTGCTTGTACGAAGTCACTGCTATAATCCATGGTTAGTTCTTGCCCTTCCACGGCTGTGGAAGTGGTAGAACAACCCGTGGTTTCCCTGGTTCGATGGATCTAAGTACTAGATTGTTAGAATGCTGAAATCCTAGTGTTTGTTGAGTTAAATCTATCCTAGGGTGACCTAGTGTTAGCAACTAAGTGTTAGAAGAGACCTACTGATAACGTGATTTATGACGTTAGTTTAGGCATTCATAAAGATAGTTTTTCCCGTTATTCATGCACGGTTTGGCATTAGTTCATGATGTTTACGCTTAATTCATGCATATTTCTAGAAAAGACGTCTACACGAGCTTTTTCGGTTTTGTAGGTATTTCGGGGATCTTTTGGACATTAATCGATACATTCGAGGGTCAAGCCTCATGGTGGTAGCCGCTATTGGATTGAGTGCGCTAGGATTGTTACTTGAGACTTACCTTTTCCGAGACTTACCCGATAAGGAGAGGTTTGCCCCTTACGTAGTGTCCGGTTTGTGTAGAATTCCCAACTTTACCTCCTTGAGACTTACCCGGTAATAGGAGTTTGGTGCGGGATTAGTGAAGCATGACACTTACCCGGTAATTGCTTCCATTAGAGAAACACCCTTTCCCAACACCGCAACCTTGTCCTTAGAATCTTTAGAAGCTTGAGTCCAATGCCATAACCGGAAACCTTGATCTCTAGAATCCACTTATCTTACCTCTTATCTCCTATCTTGCATTCGTGTGTTTGTTTACTTGTTTGATTTGCATATTTTGTGATTCTTGTTTGATCACCCCAAAACCAACCAAAAATATTGTGTTTTGCACCTTCTGTATTCCTCATCTCATCTTAGTTTAGATTTGCACTATCTTTGATCATTGAATGACTTGATTTCGCCTCAGTCCTTGTGTTCGACCTCGGAATACTTTCCTTCCTACATAACGATCCGTACACTGCGGGTTTCGCTAGGTAGTTTAGGAGATTAGATCGACTTTATAAATGTAAAGCTTTTTGTGCTACACAATCCTAGCGTAACAAAGTTTTTTGCGCCGTTGCCGGGGACTAGGTCTAGATTAAGTCATTTGATTTTGATTGCTTTTAGTATTTATCTTTCTTGTTACTTTTGATCTTGTGTTGTTTTTGTCTTTGCCTTTTCATGTTTGCCATGGACGGATTGTACTTCCAAGACGACCTTGACAACATGGAGTATGAGGAGTGGATGGAAAGCCAAGATCAAGGACCTCTCCATGATGAGTTTGAGTATTGGGAGGAGTTTAATGCCTATCATGAGTCCCATGATCAAGCTCACATGACTATATTGCCTTATGTGGAACCTCACCATCAACCTCACAATGATCGATTGGAGTCAATGCTAGAAGAAATGTTGAGGATGATGGATAATCTAGAAATAAACCTTTCTTCCATTTCGAGTGCACACGTGGTGCTTGAAGCGGAAGTATTTCAACAAGAGGAGGTTCACCATGAGGAGATCCAAGAATTACCCGATTCAACCATAACCAATATAGTCCTTGAGGAAGAGTTGAATGAAGCTCGGGAGCAATTGTGGCTAAAGGATTTTGCCCTGGAGGATGCAATGAAGTATTCTCACCCCCGGACGTTGGGAGATTGAGGAGATTAGTCATGCTCTTATGCTAGGAGATCCTACCATCCTTCAAGGCTTACCTCCACCTCCTTCACCTTTGGAGGAGTGCAATGAAGTATTCTCACCCCCGGACATCCTTGCCATCAACCCCGGGACCACACTTGAAGAGCTCACGAAGGAGAACCCTAAGTTAACTTCAACTCCTTCCAATCCTTTCTTGCTTGCCCGGAGTACACACGAAGATTGGAGTCCCTTTCCTAAGGAGTCTCCAATGTTGAATGATGGAGGCAAGCATGATGGACCCATGATGGTTATGGAGCACCTCAATGAAGAATTCTTTCCAAGAATCGGCTTTCTTCGGATTATGGAGGATGAGGGTGACAAGCATCTCACCGGTGTGACCGCGGAGTACCAATTGTCTAAGTATGGGGTGGCACCTATGGTTGCAACTCCACACTATCATCAAGGGAGCGATGATGAAGGAGTCTACTACTCACCGGTGAAGAGTGAACTTAAAGCTTATTTGGGCATCAAGTGGCCCTTGCTTGTCATCATGGATGCCGGAAAGCGATGGTTGCTTGGACTCCTCAAGCAAACCATGGTATTTGAGGTGGATTGACATATCCTCGGAGTTTGGTCAAGCTAATGACCTTAAAGAAGCGCTTAATGGGAGGCAACCCATTGGTACATGTCTTTCCCTTTTATTTTTCTTGTTTTTGTTTGATTTTGCTTTTGGTGTGCTTTGTTTTTCTTTTGTGTTTTTGGGTGCTAGATCTTGTTGATTGTCATGTGTGATGAGATGTTGGAGGTCATGTGAAAACCTCATGGAACTGCTGAAGTTACAAGATCCAAGCACATGGACGAGGAGGAAAGCACCCAGAAAAATCGGCCTGTTCTTCACAGAAATCGGCCGATTTTCATGGGTAGTTGGTCCGATTTTTCCTTCTGTCAAGGAAAGTGATGATCTCCAATCAAGCATGGGTGGAGCGTACGTGGAACTTGGACGGCTTGCGGTGCCAAGCGCGAGTTCCGACACCATAATGAACATCAAGAGCTCTCTACCATCCTTGATCGATCATCCACCATCATCATTCGGTGTGAACCGAAATACCAAAGCATCACCAATTTTATATTGTGAGGACTCTCTTTCACTTCTTTATTTAGTTTACACATTAGGGACAATGTGTTTCTAAGTATGGGGTGGGGTTTTCATGATCACTTGCATGATTAGCATCTAGGATAGTTTAATTTTGTCCCATGTTTCATTATATCTTGCATTGTACATACATATTTCGAAAAAATCCAAAAAATCAGAAAATTTAGAAAAACTTTTAGTGCTTCTAAGCTTGGGAATGACCCTTATGATGAAATTGTCTTGTGAATTGGCTATGGATGGCCTTATGTGCTGAATAGATGAATGCATATGTGGACTTGAAGTACTTATCTTGAATCCCATGAATGATTTGTGATTATGATGCTTGTCTTGATTGGATTGAAGATTGAAAGTCGAAATTACATGCTAGTTCTTCCACATCATTTAGGAGTGATTAAGGCAATTCATCTGTCTCTACTTCTCATCTTGATCATGTTGTTTGAACACCTCAATTGATAAAAAATTTGACCTCTTTTGACCCATCCGGGAATAGGAGCATGCTAGTGTGTTGATGTGTGTGAAAGGCAAGTGTGGGGTGAAGTTGTTGATGAAAGAATGTTGTGAATGAAGTGCTGAATTTGTTGTGAAAAGTGTAGAAAAACAATATAGGTTTGGGGACGTTGGTTTAAATGACGAGTAACTCGGCACCATTCACATAATCGGGTGTTTGTGCCTTGCCAAAGTCAAATAAACCGATAGTCCTAACGAGCTTTGGTATGTGTGCCCGGTGTGGATGCACCTCGAAAAATATAAAAACCCGAGGACGGCTAATCACCAAGGTTTTGGCTTTTGTACACCAATGCCATTGTCTCGAAAATAAGTGAAAAAGAAAAGAAAACAAAGAAAAGATGGAGAAAATTATACACTTGTTGGGAAGTTGAGCAAAAACGAAATTGTGGAGTTAGTTCCTTTCCCGGATTAGCATCACATGACCTAAAAACTCCCACCTAATCACAAGGTTTCTTAGCTTCTTCTTTTCTAAGTCCTTGTGACCTAATTGCATGTGTGTAAGACTTAGTGATCTAGATTGGATAGACTCGTGATCATCTTGGCTTCTTCATTTTCACCTCTCATGCATGCTTTCTAGTTAAGTATAATTGTCTTTCCATGCCTTTATTCATTTGATGCATGATTGCTTGTCCATTGCCATGAAACATGACTATGAAGGTGATCCAATGTTAGAAGCACAATTCCAAAAAGATTTTGTTGTTTTTCTGCATGCATAAATCATGTCATCTCTTAGTCTATAGTTGGGTCTTGCTCGGGGACGAGCAAGTCTTAAGTATGGGGTATTTTGATAACGTGATTTATGACGTTAGTTTAGGCATTCATAAAGATAGTTTTTCCCGTTATTCATGCACAGTTTGGCATTAGTTCATGACGTTTACGCTTAATTCATGCATATTTCTAGAAAAGACGTCTACACGAGCTTTTTCGGTTTTGTAGGTATTTCGGGGATCTTTTGGACATTAATCGATACATTCAAGGGTCAAGCCTCATGGTGGTACACATCCAAGGCTTTGAAGGAACATAATTGGAGCAATGAAGGACACAAGGACCCTTATTGATGCAAGCAATGGAGCAACTCATTGCTAGACGATCATAACAAGCCTCTGTTGAAGAAAATCGACCCAACACTCAGGAAAATCGGCCGATTTTTCTGTCTGGGTCGATTTTCTGGCTTTTGACAACTTGAGCCACGTGTCCCACGATCTCTTTGTCCAGCCCTTGCTTCTTTGTGGAGTATTTAAGTGGTCCTGCAGGCTGATTTGAGGATCCATCTCCTTCCATTGGGACCCTTCTCCTCTAGCATCTTCCCAAAAGACTCTTCCATTGTATCCTCTCTTCAAGGCACCCTTGTGGGTGTTCTTGAGAGACATTAGTGTAGGCTTTAGTTTTGTAGTGAGATTTGAGTGATTTTTGTGAAGAAACTTGTTGAAGGTTGTAAGTTCTGACTTGGAGCTACATTTGGTGTGTTGAAAGACTTGTTTTGAACTCAAATCCAGCTAAGTTTCATTGCTTTCATTTCCTTACTTCATCTTCTTGCTATGGACTCCATGTATGCTTGTATGATGATTTTAGATCTTGAAATGCATGTTGTTGGCTAGTTTATTGTGATTCTAGAGTGATGGATTGATGGTTATGGCTTGGGTGATGATAGAAATGACTTACATGTTAGTTTAGGATGATTTTTGTGGCCGAAACCTAAACCAGAGGAGAAAAATCGACCTGTTCTTCAGAGTAAATTGGCCGATTTTTGCTATGATCCACCCGATTTTTCCTTCTGTTGCTCTTTAATTTATGATCTGTATGTTAGGATGTTAGATTGTTGAAATCCTAGTGTTTGTTGAGCATAATATAGCTTAGGGTGACCTAATGCTAGCAAACTAAGTGAGGAAAGAGACCTACCCGGTGATTTCCGATCTTAGATACCAAAGATGATGAACTCTAGGTAGTAGTGAGCCTCATAAGCCGCTATTGGATTGAGTGCGCTAGGATTGTTGCTTGAGACTTACCTTTTCTGAGACTTACCCGGTAAGGAGAGGTTTGCCCCTTAAGTAGTGTCCGGTTTGTGTAGAATTCCCAACTTTACCTCCTTGAGACTTACCCGGTAATAGGAGTTTGGTGCGGGATTAGTGAAGCATGAGACTTACCCGGTAATTGCTTCCATTAGAGAAACACCCTTTCCCAACACCGCAACCTTGTACTTAGAATCTTTAGAAGCTTGAGTCCAATGCCATAACCGGAAATCTTGATCTCTAGAATCCACTTATCTTACCTCTTATCTCCTATCTTGCATTCGTGTGTTTGTTTGCTTGTTTGATTTGCATATTTTGTGATTCTTGTTTGATCACCCCAAAACCAACCAAAAATATTGTGTTTTGCACCTTCTTTATTCCTCATCTCATCTTAGTTTAGATTTGCACTATCTTTGATCATTGAATGACTTGATTTCGCCTTAGTCCTTGTGTTCGACCTCAGAATACTTTCCTTCCTACATAACGATCCGTACACTACGGGTTTCGCTAGGTAGTTTAGGAGATTAGATCGAGTTTATAAATGTAAAGCTTTTTGTGCTACACAATCCTAGCGTAATACCTACCCGGTGATTCTTACTCTTAGATTTCAAAGATGACAAACCCTAGGTAGCGGTGAGCCTCATAAGCCGCCATTGGACTAAGTGTGCTAGGATAGTTGTTTAGGACTAACCCTTTCGAGACTTACCCGGTGAGGATAGGTTAGATCCCTAGGTGACAATCCGGTTTGTGTAGAATTCCATCCCTTAGGCTCTTTGAGACTTACCCGGTGATGAGACCTTAGGAACGGACTAGTGGACCATGAGACCTACCCGGTGATTGATCCCAATCTAGAAACACTCACTCCCAACATATCATAGTTAATCCAAGGAATGATTAGATAGCTTGAGTCCTATGCAATAACCGGAATTTCCACCCCCTAGAATCCGCCTTTTCTCTCCTTGATTCATATCTCATTTTAGCTTGTTTGTTTGTGTTGATTTGTTAGCTTAGTTGATTGTTTGCTTTGCATGATTTGTGATCCTTGATTGATCACCTAAAAACCAACCAAAAACATTGAGATTTTCATTTCTTTATTCCTTTCTCTTTTCTTAAGCCTAGATCTTCACTAAACTTAATCACTAATCGAATCAATCTCACCTCAGTCTTTGTGTTCGACCTCGGAATACTATCCCTACTACAAACGTCCCGTACACTGCGGGTTCGCTAGGAGTTAGGAGAAATATAAACGAGTATAAATTTAAAGCTTATTGCACTACACATCCTGAGCGTAACAAGTTTTTAGCGTCGTTGCCGGGGACTAGGTCTAGATTGAGTCTTTTTGTGATTGTTTATAGTGTAGGTCTTTCTTCTTGCTTTTGATCTCTTTTTGGTGTGTGTCTTTGCTTTTCACGACATCTCTCACTCTTTAGGTGTATGCGAAGATCTCGTGGCTAGGATTTAGCTCCATTCGATCCCGAACCGGAGAAAACCCTTAGATCTAGATCCAAGAGCATGAAAAAGGGGAAAGAGATGGCCGGAAGAGATCTCCAAGCTGAGTTGGAAGAGGCTTTAGAGCAAATTAGGATAAGGGATGAAGCTTTGGAGAATGAAAGGAGACTTGCCAATGAGAGGCAAGAGGCAACTAGGAGGGAGATTGAGGAGATTAGGCAAGCACTTGTCCAAGTTGAGCTTAATCGTCAACAACCTCCACCTCCACCACAACCGCAGCCGGAGGCAGTTAATATTCGGGTTGTGCCCATCGCTATGGAAGAGCCACAAATGTTAGGGCAACGTATGGATCCGGCATAAAGAGCACACCGTCCGGGTGTGAACTTAGGAGATCCCGCAGCCCATGATTATGAACTCCGCCCTCAAGTTCTACAAATGATCCGGCATAATCAATTTGGAGGGATGGAAGGGGAGTCTCCTCATCAACACTTGATGAACTATGAGATCTTGATGGAGATTCTTAGACCGCCTAGATTGGAGAGCAACAACCATAAGCTTAGGGCCTTTTCCTTCTCTCTTAAGGACAAAGCCTTGGCTTGGTATCAATCTATTCCACAAGGGCGAGTTAGTACTTGGGAGGAGATGACAACCGAGTTTTTGACTAAGTTCTTCCCACCTTCCAAGACTACCGAGTTAAGAGGGAAGATCAATGTCTTCGTGATGAAGGATAGAGAGAGTTTGTTCAAGTCTTGGGAGAGATTCAAGGATCTTCTCCTAGATTGTCCACACCATGGTATACCAAAAATTGAGCTATTGGAGATCTACTTCAAGGGACTTGATGAAGATAGCCAATTCAAGCTCCAATATCTTTCCGGTGGGACTTTCATGGAAAAGCATGTAGATGAAGCTTGGGAGTTTGTAGAGAAACAAGCTTTAGTGATTGAGAAGTACTCCCATAGGAAGAGTAAAGGGAGAAAGGCGGGAGCATATGAGGTGAGTGAAGTCACCATGAGCAATTTCAAGCTTGACGCCATCAACAACGAGCTAAAGTCTTTGAGGGAGTTGTGTGCTACAACTTTGAAGAATCAAGCAACCCTTCAAGTGCAAGTGCAAGCTAACTTATCTTCCAAGGAGGAAGATGTGAATTACATGGGAAGGGGCTCAGGATGTGTAGTGCAATAAGCTTTAAATTTATACTCGTTTATATTTCTCCTAACTCCTATCGAACCCGCAGTGTACGGGACGTTTGTAGTAGGGATAGTATTCCGAGGTCGAACACAAAGACTGAGGTGAGATTGATTCGATTAGTGATTAAGTTTAGTGAAGTTCTAGGCTTAAGAAAAGAGAAAGGAATAAAAAATGAAAATCTCAATGTTTTTGGTTGGTTTTTAGGTGATCAATCAAGGATCACAAATCATGCAAAGTAAACAATCAACAAAGCTAACAAATCAACACAAACAAACAAGCTAAAACGAGATATGAATCAAGGAGAGAAAAGGCGGATTCTAGGGGGTGGAAATTCCGGTTATGGCATAGGACTCAAGCTATCTAATTATTCCTTGGATTAACTATGATATGTTGGGAGTGAGTGTTTCTAGATTGGGATCAATCACCGGGTAGGTCTCATGGTCCACTAGTCCGTTCCAAAGGTCTCATCACCGGGTAAGTCTCAAAGAGCCTAAGGGATGGAATTCTACACAAACCGGATTGTCACCTAGGGATCTAACCTATCCTCACCGGGTAAGTCTCGAAATGGTTAGTCCTAAACAACTATCCTAGCACACTTAGTCCAATGGCGGCTTATGAGGCTCACCACTACCTAGGGTTTGTCATCTTTGAAATCTAAGAGTAAGAATCACCGGGTAGGTCTCTTCTAACACTTAGTTGCTAACACTAGGTCACCCTAGGATAGATTTAACTCAACAAACACTAGGATTTTAGCGTTCTAAAAATCTAGTACTTAGATCCATCGAACCAGGGAAACCACGGGCTGTTCTACCAATTCCACGGCCGTGGAAGGGCAAGAACTAACCGTGGATTATATCAGTGACTTCGTACAAGCAAATGAATCATCCAAGGGCAAATCTAAGTCCATCCTATCATAGTCTTAGCCATAACCATTGTTTCCTTACCCTAGAATCGCATCTACTTAGCCTACAACAATCATCATAACAATCGAAATCATCAAACATAAAATCATGGCTTCCATTTGCAAGATAATAAAGAGAAAGAGATGAACAAGTGAAGCAAACAAACGAAGCTGAAAATAAGATTAGAAAGACTCACAACCCTTCCAAAAGAAGGTTCAAACGATTCTTACAACTCTAGAAATCGATTCCGGAAATCCTCACTACAAAACCTATCCAAGTCTAGCAAATGGTGTGTTCTTCTCCTCTTCTAATGGTAGCTCTCCTCTTGAGAGAATCTTCTTGTTGAGAGTGTATTTGATTGGATTTTTGATTCTGAAAATTGATGCTCCTCTCAGCCTTGCAGGACCACTCTTTATACACAACTTTGCAAGAGCTGCCCATGAGATCGTGGCACAGCTGTCACAACCGTCTGGAAAATTCCACGGGCACTTTCCACGGCCGTGGTCTTGCCAATGACCGTGGTTTGGTGCTTCAGCTTTGCCTTGGATCATTAAGCTTCGGTTTGGTGCATGGCTTGTGTTGGCAAGGTTCCATGAGTCCTCCTTAGCCCTTAGCTTGCATTCCAATGGGTCCGAAAGTGTGTCATCTCGAGGAGCGACCCTCGAATGCATCGATTAAGCTCCTAAAACTCCCAAAATACATATAAAGCAAGCAAAAGTCCGCGTAGACGTCTATCTCGACAAAATACGTGACTTGAGTGCAAACGTCGTGAACTAGTGCTAAACCATGCATGAATGAGTGAAAAATCTATCTAAATGATTACCTAAACCCTAGTCATAAATCGTGTTATCAAAGAAGGTGGAGTTAGTGAATTTCCTGAATTGGGATAAGAACTATCGGAATTGTGTTGTTGGTTGGACCGCCAATTGTTGTTGTTTGAACCCCTATTGTTGTTCCAGCCATTATTCCGGTTGTTGTTGTTGTTGTTCCAATTGTTTTGGTTGTTGTTCCGGTTGTTGCGATTTGTATTCTCATTCCCATTGTGGTTATTGTTGTTTCCCAAATAACCCACATCTTGTCCCTTTTGCTTTGGAAAATTGGTTTTAATGGCTTCCTTCAACTCTTTAATCTCGGTATTGAGAGAAAAGATTTGAGTTTGAGCAGCTTGTGATAATTTTGCTCCTTGCTCCACTTGATTTGCTTCTACTTTCCGGTGAGAATACTTTTCTATGACTCGGGCTTGCTTCTTAATGAAGTCTCAAGCGTCATCTTCCCTCATGTCCATAAATGTACCACATGAAAGGGATTGGAGCTTGAATTGTGTTTCCACATCCAGCCCTTTATAGTATATCTCCAATAAACCCAGTTTTGAAATGCCATGGTGTGGGCAATCCAATAATAAGTCCTGAAACCTTTCCCAAGATTGAAACAAACTTTGGTTTGATCTCATAGAAAATGCATTAATCTTACCTCTCAACTCCGCCGTCTTTGATGGCAGAAAGAAATTGGTGAGAAATTCTGCAGAAAGATCCTCCCATGTGTTAAGTCTCCCATTTGGAAGAGCTTGATACCAAGATAAAGCTTTCCCTTTCAAAGAGAAGAAGAATGGCTTGATCTTGTAGTTGTTAGTGGTTGCATTCTTTGGCTTCATTGTCTCTATCATGATCTCAAAATTTTTTAAATGTTGATGTGGAGATTCAGCACTTGTTCCTCCAAACTGATTTTGGCGAACGATGGTAATAACTTGTGGGTTGAAGCTAAACCCTTGCATATCATCAGCATCAAAGTTCACACCTAAACGGCGTGGTTGCTGAATTGGATCCATCCTTTGGCCAAGAGTTCTTGGCTCTCCATCTACACGAGCAGCTCTCGCATCCCCAGCTGGAACACGACGATTGGTGGCTGCCCGTGGAACAAATGGGTTCACATTGATCGTCGGATCAATGTCTTCTAGTGGTGGCATGGAAGAGTCGCTATCCTCGTCGGATGAATGGGTTCTAACCGATCTTGACAGTTTCGTGCTCTTCTTCTTCTTAAGATTGCTTAATTCCACCCTCATTTGAAATATCATATCCGTTAGATCATCAGCTTTCGTTGGATGACGCTCCGATTCCTCCTTGCGAGTCCTCTCGCTCCATCTAAGTTGAGCTTCGGATTCCGCTAACTCCGTTTGGTAATCTCGTTCTCTTTCTTCAGCCATGTTTCTTTCCTTGAGCTTTTTCCTCAAAGTCTTCTCAAGTTCTTGATCAAGAGGTAAGAGGTCCGTGTTGTTCCTAGACCTGCGCATAAACCTAAAGTAACCTGCAAATATCACTCACAAGAGATATCAAATAACAAGAGCTAAGCTCCCAAGCTTGATAACCGGCAACCGAATTCGGCCTAGACAAAATCCCCGGCAACGGTGCCAAAAACTTGTTCGCCACTTAGCGTGCATGCAATCAAGCTTTAAATTTATAAAACTGAAATTAAGCAAGCGAACCCGCAGTGTACGGATCGACGTAGTTAAGCAAGAATTCCAGAGTATCGAACACAGGGATTTAGGGGGAACAAATTCAGTTGTAAAGTTGTCAAACAAGTGAAAGGGTAAAGCTTTGCAAATATATTGGGAAAACAGCAACCCTAAAGATTCAGGTATCTAATTGTGGCAATTGATCCAAGATATACTAAAGAACTAAGGACAGAGTTAAGAGTTGCAAAGGTATACTAAAGTAAAGCAATGTACGGTGAAGTTCCAAGGCTTTATATGACTTATCTAAAGGCACTCTCTATAAAGATTGTTGAGGCTTCAGTATAGAAAGGATCTAAAGACAAGAATGAATATCAAATACCCAAACTTGTAACCCAAGGATCAAGATTAACTAAACCGATTTAGGTTGTGACACTTGAAATCGATGTAGAGGTTGTTGAGGCTTCACTACTACCTAGAAAAGGCAAGCCAAGACTAAGTTAAAGCAAGTCTTTAACTTTGGATTAAAGTAAAAGCAAGGTTCGTAAACTGACCCAAATTACGGGTGGATCTTGAGTTCCACGGCCGTGGAACCTCAAGAACAGGCCGTGATTTTGGTTCGTCGGCAAAATCTCTCTAACTCTCAAGGTCCAATCTATTTACGATCGATCTATCATCATCTAAGCCAGAACTATCAACCCTTCACCTTAGAATTGCTAAAGAGTTTTAGCCAACAACAGTCATTATGATATCAAATTCAAGATTAAGAAGAATGAAAGATGAAAACCTTCGAAAACCTTCTATATACTTCAAATCAATCTCAAATCCACAAACAAGGGTATAATGTATATCAGATTTGGAATAACACAAACCAATCACAATCCTTGATAAGAACGAAGAGCGGGATGTCAATCCGTCTTCCAATCAAACCTAGGAACAAAAGCGCAACTTCCAAATCTTCAAGCCTTCGTAAATCTCCGTTGCAAAATAGCAATCCTCCGCACGTCCAATGAAACCCTAGGCACGTGCAAGCAAGCGTAAGCAAAGGTCCCAAATTCTCTCTCCTTCAGTCTTTTTATAAGGAAAGATAGAATAACCGTCCGGCCCATGTGCGTAGACAATGTGTCTATATTTTATTCGTCAAAAGATTGCCTAAATCACGGTTTCATGGAGTTCCACGGTCGTGGTTTAGAGCGTGGAAGTGGATTACGGTTCTTCACAACTTCCACGACCGTACTTTATACCGTGTAACTCTCTGGAAAGCTCCACGCTCATGTTGCCAAGTTCCACGGCCGTGGTTTAGAGCGTGGACTTCATTACGGCCGTATTTTAGAGCGTGGAAGCATAGATTGCTCGTAATTCCTCTTATTTCGTGCCATTCCTCATCCTAGCATCTTCCTTGGCTTCTTTGTGGTGTCCTCAATCCTTGGATGTGCTCAATTCATCTCCATCCTCTCTTAATTCGTTCGGTTTTAGCTCTTATTCGCCTACAATCAACACAAAGCTTATGTAGACATCTATATCGACAATATAGACGAACTAGCTAACAATTGCTTCAATGCTTTATCAATGAACACTATAATGGATGAAACTGCGAATGGCTCATTAAATCAGTTATAGTTTGTTTGATGGTACCTACTACTCGGATAACCGTAGTAATTCTAGAGCTAATACGTGCAACAAACCCCGACTTCCGGAAGGGACGCATTTATTAGATTACCTTGTTGATCCTGCCAGTAGTCATATGCTTGTCTCAAAGATTAAGCCATGCATGTGTAAGAATGAACTAATTCAGACGGTGACAGCCCCAGGATTTGGATCCCCAAAGAGAGGGAGGCTTAAAGATTTTATTGCATACACGGAAGATTTGGGAAAGGACGCACTTTCCTATTTTTGGAGTTGGAAGATCTTAGGGTTTACATTTGAAGGAGGATTGACATCCCGTTCTTCATTGTCCCTAGAAATTTTGTGAGGTTTTTCTGTTCCTTTGATTCTACATCCATTGAACGCGGTTTGCGATTATTGTGTTTGATTGACATTTGTTTTGAGTTTATTATTGACATTTCAAGGTTTTACCTTTTCTCCCTTTCATAATTGATTATTGATATCATAATGATGATTATTGGCTAAAACCCTTAAGCAATTCTAAGGTGAAGAGTTGATAGTTGTGGCTTAGATAATGATAGATCGGTCGTAATTTGATTGGACCCTGAGAGTTAGAGAAATATCGTCGACACCCTAAATCACGGCCTGTTCTTAGGTTTCCACGGCTGTGATTCTCAAGAACTACCCGTGATTTACTTCAGTTTACCAACCTTGCTTTTACTTTAATCCAAAGTTAAAGATTTGCTTTAACTTAGTCTTGGCTTGCCTTTTCTAGGTAGTAGTGAAGCCTCAACAACCTCTACTTCGATTTCGAGTGTCACAACCTTAATCGGTTTAGTTAGTCTTGATCCTTGGGTTACAAGTTTGGGTATTTGAGATTAATTCTTGTCTTTAGATCCTTTCTATATTGAAGCCTCAACAACCTTTATAGAGAGTATTTCTAAATAAGTCATATAAAGCCTTGGAACTTCACCGTAAATTGCTTTACCTTAGTATACCATTGCAACTCTTAACTCTGCCCTTAGTTCTTTAGTATATCTTGAATCGATTGCCACAATTAGATACCTGGATCTTTAGGGTTGCTGTTTTTCCCAATATATTTGCAAAGCTTACCTTTTATTGCGTGACAACTTTACAAATGAAATTGTTCCCCCCAAATCCCCGTGTTCGATACTCTAGAATACTTGCTAATCTACGCCGATCTGTACACTGCGGGTTCGCTTGCTTTTATTCTAGTTTTATAAATTTCAAGCTTGATTTCACGCACTCTAAGGGGCGAACAAGTTTTTGTAACCGTCCGGCCCATGTGCGTAGACAATGTGTCTATATTTTATTCGTCAAAAGATTGCCTAAATCACGGTTTCATGGAGTTCCACGGCCGTGGTTTAGAGCGTGGAAGTGGATTACGGTTCTTCACAACTTCCACGACCGTATTTTATACCGTGTAACTCTCTAGAATGCTTCACGCTCATGTTGCCAAGTTCCACGGCCGTGGTTTAGAGCGTGGACTTCATTACGGCCGTATTTTAGAGCGTGGAAGCATAGATTGCTCGTACTTCCTCTTGTTTCTTGCCATTCCTCATCCTAGCATCTTCCTTGGCTTCTTTGTGGTGTCCTCAATCCTTGGATGTTCTCAATTTATCTCCATCCTCTCTTAATTCGTTCGGTTTTAGCTCTTATTCGCCTACAATCAACACAAAGCTTATGTAGACCTCTATATCGACAATATAGACGAACTAGATAACAATTGCTTCAATGCTTTATCAATGAACACTATTATGGATGAAAAACATCTAGAAAACGTGCCTAAAATATCACAATATTTCATGCTAACAGCAGCCACAGGGGCGGACCCTGTGGGGTGTAGGGGCGGCCAGCCGCTGGTGCGGCCATCTAGACCCGTAGGGGCGGCTTCCTAGCTCAGCAAGGCTCGGCAACTAAGGCTCTTTAATCACACTCCCCTAAAAACAAGTTTCGTCCCGAAACTTGCATGATCCCAAATCCTCTCGGACCCATATGCCGAGGTATAACTCTCTCTCTCGGAGGCATCACATCTCCTGCTCAAAAATCACAACCTATAACAATCTATATCCTCAAAACACGGCATGGAGGAATAGTAACTCCAGCAACACTATCAAATGCTCTAAAGAAGGCCTAGAGGAAAATCATCTCTAGCCAAACACTAACCACATCACACTAATATGGAGGATAGCCATCTCCAACCAAAACGTATGCATAACAAAACTACGTAGAGGAAACCATCTCCACTCACACTATGTCCATCAATGATTGCATGGAGTAAAGATTCATCTCCGCCTAATCCTAACTCATGCTAACAAACAAGATCTAGAACCATCTCCAGTTATACCTAACTCGCGCTAGCAAAGAAGATCTAGAAGATCATATGCACACATCACAGTTAGCACAAAAACACAACATATCACATAAACATATAACATAACATGCACTCACCAAGATAGCACTAAGATCTACTTGTGGATCCTATAGGGCATCTATCTCGGCAAAGAACTCTTGATAGTTCCTCTGTATACTATCCGCAGTCTCCCATGTAGCCTCATCAGGTCCTTGTCTAGACCACTAAATCCCCATCATAGGGATGTCCTTCGAACGCAAGCGTCTCACACCTCGTTCTAAGTCTACAATAGGGTGATCAACAAAAGTGTGGTCATGCTCAACCACCAAATCATCATAACTCACAATGTTTCTCGGATCTGGTATGTACTCCCTCAACTGATGAAACATAGGGTGAACACCCTCTAACCTCGGAGGTAAAGCTAATCTGTATGCTACCCTTCCGACTCTATCCAATATCTCAAAAGGACCGACATATCGGGGACTCAGCTTCCCCTTTATGCCAAAATTTATGACGCCTGGCGTCGGAGATATTCTCAACCAGACATGAGGTCCTACCCTGAACTCTAGAGGTCGACGCATCTTGTATGCATATGACTTCTGGCGGCTTTGTGCAGCCAACATCATCTCTTTGATCAATGATACTCGAGCCAAATCATCCTGGATCTGCTCTAGGGCTATCGCACTTATACTGCTAGGCTCATCCCATTATAAAGGTGTACGGCATCTACGCCCATACAATGCCTCATATGGAGCCATCCCAATAGATGTATGCCAGCCGTTGTTGTATGAGAACTCAACTAGTGGGAGGTAATCTGACCATCCTTGTCCCCAATCCGACACATAAGCTCACAGCATATCCACAAGGGCCTGGATGGTCCTCTCTGACTGACCATCTATCTAGGGGTGAAATGCAGTCGTGAAGTGTAGACTCGTCACAAAAGCAGTCTGAATCTGCTGACAAAACCTTGAGATAAATCGCACATCTCGATCCATAATGATTGTCCACGGTACACCATGGAGTCTCACTATTTGTCTAGTGTACTCAGCTAATCTGCTCACAGGCCACGTCTTTTTGATAGGGATGAAACGTGCCATCTTCGTTAGTTTATCCACAACAACCTAGATAGCATCAAAACTCCTTCCAGCCCTCAATCTAGTCACAAAATCCATGGAGACGACCTCCCACTTCCACTGCAGCACTGCCAATGGATGAAGCTCACCTCCAGGTTTGCAACGTCTATCTTGACATGCTGACAATTTGCACACTCTACCACAAATCTGGTTACATTGGGCTTCATCCCTCCCCACCAATATGAGCGTCTCACATCATGGTACATCTTACTCGCACCTGGGTGCACTGAGTAAGGTGTGCATTGAGCCTCCTGTAAGATCCTCTGTCTCAACTCTGCATCAGCAGATACACAAATACGGTCATGATGTCTCATCACTCCATCTGCTCCAATGGAGAACTGGGATGCCTCACCACGAGACATCCTCTCTCGGATCCTCATCAAGGTCGGGCAGGTACCCTGCTTCTGTTGGATCTCATCCAACAGACTAGGTAGAACATCCAAAGCAAACAACTGGGCATCCTCATCAAGAAACTGGATATCCATCTCTAGCCAAGCTAGAGCACTTTGAAGTTGAGGTCGTATTGTCAATTTGGCAATCGCCTTCTCTCGATGCGTCTTCCTGATCAAAGCGTCGGCGACAACATTCGTCTTTCCTAGATGATAGAGAATCTCAAGATCAAAGTCATTAATCAACTCGAGCCATCGACGCTGGCGGTTATTTTATTCCCGCTGCGTGAAAATATACTTCAAACTCTTATGGTTTATTAAGATCTGACATGTAGCACCATTCAAATAATGTCTCCAGATCTTCAATTCATGAACTACCGCTGCCAACTCCAGATCATGAGTCGAGTAGTTCTCCTCATACGTCTTCGACAATCGCGATATTATGCAAAAACTCTGTGTCTGTGCATCAATACACAACTCAAGCCTAGCTTTGATGAATCCCTATAGACCACAAAATCCTCAGAACCCTCTAGTTCTGCCAAGATAAGTGTAGATGTCAAACGCCTCTTTAACTCCTCAAAACTCTAGGCAAATTGAGAAAATCACACAAATCTGGTAGTCTTCCTCAGTAGACTCGTCAGTGGACGGACAATCAACAAAATCCCTCCACAAAGCATCGGTAATAACCGTCTAGGCCAAGAAAGCTACACACTTCCTTGACGTTCGTCGGTGTCGTCCATGCAGCGACCGACTCAATCTTCGTCGGATCAACCATGATCCCACTGGAGGAGACAATATGGCCTAGGAAGGCTACCTCTGACATCAAGAACTCGCACTTAGAGAGCTTTTTCGCTCCAAACGGTGTGTGCAAGCTTTAAATTTATAACCCTAGACGTAAGCTTCAAACATGGATGCGAACCCGCATTGTACGGGTCAATCGTAGTAAAAAGCAAGGAATTCCAGGGGTCGATCACAGGGACTTAGTGAAACAAAGTCCAATTACGGTATGCTTAAGCAATCACTAACCACAAAGCAATTAAAATAATCAAAGATGATATAGAAGTCAATAAAGGAAACATGCAATTCTAGGGATTAAAGAATCTAGTTGTGGTTCCAACTCAAAATCTAAAGATAAGCGGACAAAGCTGAGGTTTTTGCATAGGGAAGGTGTTACTAAAGTGGAATAGATCACCGGGTAAGTCTCACTACTCACTAATCCCAAACCGTAACTCCTATTACCGGGTAAGTCTCAAGGAATTAAGATAAAGAACTATAACCTCAAACTAACACACCATCTAAGGGAATAGAATCAACCTTTACCGGGTAAGTCTCAGGCTAACTCACAAAGATGGGATGGAAGAACACTCAAACCCCAATAAAGGATAAACCTTTATTACCTACACTTATGATCTTAGGTAAACAAACAAAGGAATTACCGGGTAAGTCTCATCCTAAGCTTGCATTGGACCAGGAAAGGTGTAATAAGAATAGGATTTGGCAAACTCTAACACTTAACTCTCAGTTTAGGATCAGATAAGTCACTTCGGTCAGAAGAATTCCACCCCGGCCGAGATGTTCATCGACTGAGCGAGATGCTTAGGGTTAAGGTAAAGACTCGAACTTTCAGGGTCCTACTGTGATTAAGATCATTCTATCATTGTTTTTCCCACAACCTTCAGCCAATCACCCTAGAATCACACAAGGAAATTAGCCACTCATCATCATGAAAGCAATAATCAAATATATGGGAAGAAGGTGAATACTTGAACAAGAAGAATTTGACGAAAAGACTTCAATAACTGAATCAAATATCACAACAAAGCGTTCCTTGGATAGAAATCCCACAAGGCAAGACAACAAGGAAGGGAATCTAAGATAATCTTACAAAAACCCTTCAAAAGCTATAAAAGCTACAATCTTCCTTTTTCAACCTTCAAAAAGGTTCTTCAAATCTCCCAACTGGAGTATGGCTACAGCGGTGTATAAACCCTGATCGGTGGTATAGCATGATGTGGATTTGTGGGAAATCCAACCCTTTTTATAGGAAAATTACTCTCCAAAGATAAGATATCTTAGAAAGATCTCTTCCCATAAAAATAGGTAACATATATGATCTAGTATATCTTCTTCCTTCCAGGAGCCAAGCCCAAAAATATAAGATCTCTTTCCTAAGATAAAAGATCTCAGTCAAGAATAAAATATTCCCGCCGCGTCCCACGTGTTCGCCTCGGTCGAGTCGACTTCTCTGGATCACCTTGGTCGAGGTGAATCTGTGGTCAACCGAGGTGAGTCACAACTGAATGTGAAATCTCTCAAATCTGGTCCAAAGTGAATCTCTAATCCATGGCCATGCTTCCTGGAGGGTTCCTTATGTTCCTGAATGTAGCTCCAATGACTCCATAGCTCCTTTTGCTCCTTTTTGATGCAAAACGTGCCATTTTACCTATGATTACAACAAAACCAGGTGTAGACCTCGATTCCCGCAAAGGTAGATGAAATGGTAATATAATCACATATTATACATACAAACATGCAGATTATTGGAGATAAAACGTCCAAACAAACCCCAAAATATAGACTATAGTTCATGCTATCAAAATACCCCATACTTAGCCCTTGCTTGTCCCCAAGCAAGTTCCGCATATAAAAGACAAGATAGAATGGATTAATAGTCAAGAAAATCAATGAAAAGTCTTTCAAAACATTTTTATAGTGTGCAACAATCAAAGATCACTCCAAGAGAATACTTTATGGAATTTAAAATCAATGTATGATCAAAACATTTTATAAGTATAAGAAAGTTGTTCATCTTTGCATAAAATCATAGAATGCATAATAAGTCATAATTATCGAAATTAATCATGTATAATCCAGTTTAAACCGCTAAGTCAATCAACAAGCTTGAGGTCTCAAGGGCTTCCCAAAAGAAAGGTTAAGAAACGTGTAGGGTAGGGATGTATGTAAGGTAATGTGGTGCTAGAATCCGGGAAAAGGATATACTTCACTTTCACTTTGACTTGCAACATCTTCCACCAATAAGCTTTGCTTATTTCACACTTTTTCTTTTTACTTTACTTTTTGGGATGCATAGACATAGGTGCACAATAACCGAAGCCTAGGAAATCAGCAATCATCAATTTCTTCAGATGCATCAAACCCTTGATGCACATACCATGACCCGTTAGGAATATCGCTCAATCCGACTTTGGCAAGACACAAACACCCGGCTATGTGAATAGTGCCGAGTTACTCATCTTCATGATTGACTTCCCCAAACCTATTATTACTTTCTAACACTTTCACTTCCAGCCAACTTCTCAATTTTATCTTCACTTGCTTCCACCGCTTCGCTTGCTTCCAAATTCCCGAATAGGTAAAGGGAGGCAAAAATGTATATGAGGGGCTAAGCATGATTAAGAAGAAGAAGAGAGAAGAATGAATTGCCTTGGTCTTTCCAGGAAGAAAGTGAGAGAACTTATCTTGCGGTGTTAACCTTCAAATTCAACATAATTTGGATAAAAACAAAGTATTAAACATGCCAATAATTTCAAACAAAGCATTCAGCAACTTAAACATATTATAAAACCTTTCAAACACATAAAGATTTCAAAACCAGTCAGTAAGCAAAGTCTTCACTGAGATCATATCTAGATAAGGAGCACAAAAATCGTTTCGAAAACTCTCAGTTAACCTACCTCGGTCGAGGTGTTCTTAGGTCATCCGAGGTGAAACACCTCGTTCGGCCAGAACTCCACCGGTCGAGGTCAAAAAATTTTTTAAAAACCAGTTTTCTTTCAGTTTCGACGTTTTTCTCAATCAAATAACCTGTATGTATGCATGCAATCTCAAATAAACATATAAAAGCAAACTGAAGCATAAATATAAATAAAGATCCGATCAAGTAGAGTCATACATCACATAAGTCAAATACATCAATAAACACCCCATCCTTAGGACACACTGTCCCAGTGGGTCAAAATAAGTCGAAGGAATAAAATACTCACAGGATAATAAGCTGAACTGCATAAAAATAAGAAAGAAAATCCTGCAGCTCTCAATAGTCACGATCCGGTGGTGGTGGTGGTGGTGGCACATACGGATACTGGGACGGGTCGAACGGATAGTCCATGACGTGCTCAAACTGAATCTGGGCCATCATGTGCTGGTAATGCTGCCTCTCCTGCATCTCGCGGATATCCAGTGACAAAGCGGCATATGAATCAATAACCTGATCCATCAGATCGTCGATCCAATGGTGAGCCTCTGGATCTCTGTGTCGGCGCGTCCTACGCCTAGCAGGTCTCACTGGAGATGTAGTAGGTGCAGGCTCAGTATCCTCATCATCCAGATCTATAACTGGCGCGCTCGTCCCTGCAGTATATGTTCCTGTATCCATCGGGACTCCACCATCTCTGTCATCAGCTGTCTCCTCATCATCTGCCTCCTCCTCAGCTGGGGCAGCTGCTGCCTCTCTATAATCCTCCATCAGTGGGGCCCATGCGGTCTACCAATAATGAGGGTCGTAAATTGTAAACTAGGCAGACCACCTGATCCCCTGCGGTGTAGTCAGCTCCCACGGCATAGCCACGTACGGTGTAGTCAGACCTCGGGGAACCAGAATCCGCCGAGTGATCATCTCCTGCAACCCAAGCGGTTTGGCAGCCGCCACCATAGTGCAAGCGCTGAGATCCATATCCTGGTAGCTGGCGATGTGGGTGACAAGTCCTCCGCAACAAATGTCCCCCTTCGCCTTGGCCTTGATCTTGTGCAGATCCTCTGCCAACATCAAGCCAAAGTCCGGGATGCCTCCGGTCACCATGCAATACAGACTAAAAAACTCCCCTTGTCGGATCTTCTGAGGCGTCTCAGTACGCGCCAGAAGTGTCTCACGGAAGATCCGGTGGGCTAACCTAAAGGCTAAGTGGAAGATGACCTTCTCCCTGGAATCTCCAGGGCGCCATCTGTCTGCGTGCTCAACAATATGGGCAATATGTCCCCAAAACTCCCTAGCTACAGATCGGAACGGGAAGTCAACAGCTGTGGGGGCAGGAAAACCAAATATCTCCCTCCAATACTCTAGTGGCACTAAGAAGTTCCGGTTCATCAACCGGTACTTCACAGATCGCTCTGTGGGGAGGTAGGTGAAGGAGTTAATGAACTCTAAGGTGGGCTCCAAATAGGCGGGGCTCGGATCTCAGTAAACTGATCCAGCCCTACTGTAGATATCATCCGTCTAAGGTCTCCGTCTACCTGGAGACAGTCAAAAGCAGACACGTCCAGGAAGAGGGGTGCAATCACTGGACGGCCGGAAATACGCTCATAATCGACCCGGTGTCGCTCGTGGATCACCGGGCGATAGGGTCAGGAAGAAGAGGAAGAAGGGGAAGGGGAGGATCTATCCCTAAGGGCAAGGCGTCTGTCAGAACTCATTTTCAAATCTGTCACTGTCAGGTCACCTCGGTCGACTGACAACACTCAAGAATCACCTCGGCCGAGGCACAACTCGTCTGGACCGAGGCGGAAAACTGGATTCTAATTTCTTCAGAAAATTCAGTTTTTTTCCCCCAAAATCACTACAACTGCTTCCTATGGGGTACTTAATCCTTTTCTCAGCAAACGCAAGGGCAACCAAAGCCCAAATCGAAGCGAAATCAGCGAGTTAGGGTTTCGGTTTTGTTTTACCTCGTTCGGCCGAATCGGTTCGATTTCTTCGTAGATCGACGATGCACTGGGATCCTCTATGCCTTAATCGCAGTTTGGAAGCAAAAATCTTCGAAAAAGAGCGAGAATCGAAGAAGCGAGGTGAGGTATAGCGCCGCGGTCGAGGGAGGGTAAAATAGAAGAGAGAGAAAATTAATGCCCCTTTTATACCCTTTCTGGAACTGCTGTCACCTCGGTCGAGATGGTCTCGACTGGACCGAGGTGGTACGGACCGAGGTGGTTCTTCAGAAACCCTAGTCGCCTCGGTTGCTCAAGAATCATCTCGGTTGAGGTGCTCTGACAGCAACCGAGATGTGTCCCAGTCAAACTTCGTCTTCTCAAATTCTCGATCTTCTGTCCTTCCAGTTATGCTCCTTCCTTAGATGTCATCTGTTATCTGTCTAGAACGCCAAAAACAAAAGAAAGCAAAACAAAAGCAAAAACTATCTAAGCTAGACTAGAAAAAGGGAAAAGAAAGCAATACCTTGGGTTACCTCCCATGAAGCGCTTGGTTTAAGGTCGCTAGCTGGACCAAGATGTGTCTCAAACGTGATGGGAGGTGCCCTCACCCCATACTTCACCTCCATCGTGGGGTAAAGTAAGTAAGTCTATCAAACGCTCCAACAAGTGTAAATGCTCATCGGGGAATGAATCGTCTATGGGTGGGTTGTCCTTCTCGCGTGAAGATGCAGGTAGCCGGCTGAGGTGATCCGCAACAGAATTTTCGGATCCCTTCTTATTGCGGATCTCTAGATCAAACTCTTGAAGCCAGAGAATCCATCGAATAAGGCGTGGCTTGGCACCTTTCTTAGCCAACAAGTAACAGATGGCTGCATGGTCGGTGTAGACATTGACTTTCGCCCCTACTAAATAGGAACGAAACTTCTCGAAAGCATATACAACCGCCAATAGTTCTTTCTCGGTGGTAGCGTAGTTGCGTTGTGCTACATCTAGCGTCTTGCTAGCATAGTAAATGGCGGTGGTCCGGCCATCCTTCTTCTGTCCAAGCACCGCTCCTACGGCTACATCACTAGCATCGCACATGATCTCAAAGGGCAAGGTCCAATCCGGAGGTTGGATAATGGGAGCGGAGATCAACGCTTCCTTAATCCTGTAAAAAGCATCAAGACACTCCTGCGAAAACTCAAAAACAACATCTTTATTCAAGAGGTTAGTTAGAGGTTTAGAAATCTTAGAGAAGTCCTTGATGAATCTCCTATAGAAACCAGCATGCCCGAGAAAACTCCTCACACCTTTGACAGAACAAGGGGGAGGGAGTTTCTCAATAGTCTCGATCTTAGCGCGATCGACCTCAATGCCTCGATTAGAAACGAGGTGTCCTAGCACAATGCCTTCATTAACCATAAAATGACACTTCTCCCAATTCAAAACGAGATTAGTGTCTTCACATCTTTTAAGCACTAGAGAAAGGTTAGATAGGCAATCATCAAAAGAGGAACCATATACAGAAAAATCATCCATAAATAACTCCATGATCTCTTCTATGTACTCGGAAAAGATAGCCATCATGCATCGCTGGAAGGTAGCGGGTGCATTGCACAATCCAAATGGAATCCTCCTATAAGCAAATGTCCCCCATGGACAAGTGAAAGTGGTCTTCTCCTGATCATCCGGATGAATAGGAATCTGGAAGAATCCACTATAACCGTCTAAGTAGCAAAAGTGTGAATGCTGGGCCAACCGCTCGAGCATTTGATCAATGAAGGAAAGTGGAAAATGGTCCTTCCGTGTGGCCGTGTTCAGCTTCCTATAATCAATGCAAACCCTCCAGCCCGTAACGGTCCTGGTTGGGATTAACTCGTTGTTCTTATTCGTCACAACGGTCATCCCTCCTTTCTTCGGAACTACATGCACCGGGCTAACCCATTTGCTGCCCGAGATAGGATACATGATACCTGCAGCCAACAACTTAAGAATTTCCTTCTTCACAACCTCTTTCATGATCGGATTTAACCGTCTTTGAGGTTCCCGTGAAGTCTTATGATCATCCTCCATTAGAATTCTATGCATGCAGAAAGAAGACTTAATGCCAATAAGATCATCTATAGTGTAACCCAATGCCTTTTGATGCTTTCTCAGGACATGCATTAGTTTAGACAATTCAGTTTCGGAGAGGGAAGCACTAACAATAACGGGATAAGTGGAATCCGGTCCAAGAAAGACATACCTCAAGTGATTTGGGAGTTGTTTAAGCTCCACAACTGGGGGTGCTTTCTGAGGGTGGTCCTTGCTTCCTTCTCCTAGTGGAGTAGATCCAGAAACTGGACTTTCGTAAGTCTCAGTTGAAGTTGTCTCGCCATCGACCTCGGTCGAGGCGCAGAGGCGTTGACCGAGATGTTCTTCAGTCGCCTCGCTCAGTCCAGAAAGTGCCTCGGTCGAGGTACTACAACTGGAACCGAAACTGGAGATCTTCGTCTCCTGGATTAGCTTCTCAGTTTTAGCTCCTGGATCTTCTTCCAGTGCTTTTAAGCTCCGTATATCTGCATCACAAGAAGCATCTATACCTTCCTCCATTAAACTGAAACTAATGACTCTTTCGAGTGGATCGTTAATAAGGATAGAGCTCACCAATTCTCTTGATTCTTCTTCATCGTAGATGTTGAAGATATCATCGGTTAGCTGCTCTCCTTTCATGGCTGCAAGAAATGCGAACTCCACCTCATCGCCACCAATGTTGAATTTCAACTTGGCGTTCTTGCAATCCACGTTGCAACCCGAAGTTGCTAGAAATGGCCTCCCGAGAATAATAGGAACAGGATAATCTGCGGGAATGTCAAGTACAACAAAATCTATTGGTAAATAGAAGTTACCTAACTTAACCGGAACGTCCTCCAAGATTCCCACGGGATGGGTGATGGAGCGATCCGCCATATATAGTCGAATCTTGACCGGCTTGGGCTCTCCAAGTCCGATCTTCACACATAGCTCCAGCGGGATGATGCTCACGCTGGCTCCTAGATCACAAAGGGCTTCACAAGTGACATCCCCAACTTGAATGGGAATGCAAAATGAGCCGAGATCTCTCAATTTAGGTTGCATCTTCTCCTTCATGATTTGAATAAGCTCTGAGGATTTAGATGTCATCCTAACTTCACCAAAATCTTCCAGTTTCCTCTTTCTTGATAGGATCTCTTTCAAGAACTTCCCATAGGCGGGCATCCCTAGAATAGCATCAAGGAAAGAAATGTTAATGTGCAGTTTATTCATCAAGTCAAGGAACTTACCAAAGTGCTTGTCTAGATGTGCTCTGGCCCTTGACTGGGGGAATGGAAGTGGTGGTTTGTATGCGGGAAGTGGAACATAAACTTCAGTTTTCCCCTCCGCTCTCTGTGGCTCCACCTCGGTTGGCATCTCGGTCGAAGTGTTCTTCGACTGCACCTGGACCGAGGTGGTCTTCGTCGGTACTAGCACCGACCGAGGCACTGGATCTGCAGTTTTCAGTCCACTCATCGTAGTTATGGCTATGATCTGGCCCTTAGGATTGCTCTCCGTCCTTGCTGGAAGCTTCCCTGGATCTCTTGGCGCTTCATTCGCCCTACTTGCAAGTTGTTGTTCAAAGGCTTTTTGGGCCTTCGAAAATGAAGTCATAGAAGTCTCCATAGCATTAAGCTTGATCAAGATAGCCTCCAGAATTGCGTCTTTCTTTTCCGGCTGAGACGAACTTGATCCTTGCCCCCGGCTCTTTAATGGAGTAGAAGAAGAAGAAGAGGAAGAGAGGAAAGGGTTAGAGGAATCGTTAGAGTTGTTGTTGTAGTTGTTGTTCCTGGAACCGTTGTTGTTGTTACGGTATCCATTGTTGTTGTTCCTTTGTCCTTGCTCTTCCTTCTTAGTTTGAGCAACCAAGAGTTCCTTCAATTGCTTCACGTCGTTCTTCAAAGACGTGAGTTGGTTGTTGTTGGGCTGAGTTTCTTGGAAGTTAACTCTTTTAACTCCACCTTCAGCTCCTCGATGAGTGTACTTCTCCATATGCAAAGCTTGCTTCTCGATGAAGTCCCAAGCTTCGTCAATCGCCATGTCCATAAAGGTACCGGCGGATAGTAGTTGGAGGTTGAACTGGGTGCTTCCGTCCAGTCCCTTGAAGTATATCTCCAATAACTCTAACTTTGGAATCCCATGATGTGGGCAATCCAAAAGAATGTCCTTGAACCGCTCCCATGACTTGGACAAGCTCTCCTTGTCCTTCATAATGAAAGCGTTGATCTTCCCTCTCATTTCAGCTGTCTTTGAGGGGGGAAAGAATTTGGTCAAGAATTCCGTAGTCATCTCCTCCCATGTGCTAATTTTTCCTGGAGGAAGAGATTGATACCAAGTAAGATCTCTATCTTTTAAAGAAAAGTAAAAAGGTCTTAGCTTGTAGTTGTTATTTTCAATCCTTGAGGGTCTCAAGATCTCCATCAAGATCTCATAGTTTTGAAGATGTTGATGTGGTGATTCCTTCTCTAGCCCTCTGAACTGGCATTGGCGAATCATGGATAGAACTTGCGGTCGATGTTCGTAGTCATGGTCCGCTGGATCTCCTAGGTTAACTCCTGGACGCCTCAGTTGTCGATTGGGGTCCATCCTTTGACCTAGGGTTTGTGGGATTCCTGCAAGAAGAACACCTCGGACTGGCATCCGAGGTGGAAGTATCTCGGCCGGGGCGTCAGGTACTGGAACCTGCCTCGGTCGAGGGTCAGCAACTGGATTCTACATCGGTCAAGGATCTGGGACTGGATCTTCCCTCGGTCGAAGTAGATATTGGTCTCGTAAGGCTGCCATATCTGCTTCGATAGCCTCAGTCCTGGTGCGAGTTTCTTCTTTTTCTTGCCTTAGCTCTTCCCTGCTGAGGCGTAGCTGCTCTAGCGCCTCTTTCAACTCGGCCTCAAGATCACGATTGTCTTGGTGGGCCATCTTCGCTTCTCTTAAGCGTCGTTTGTATGTCTTTTCTGTTTCGGGATCGTAAGGAACGATTTCCTTCCCAATGCGGGTTCTTTGCATAAACCTAAGAAAGAACCTGCAAAAGTCACTCAAGTAGAGTGGTTGGTAGACACGGGGGCAAGTGCCCCAAGAGCAAACCGTAACCGGCTCGGTCTAGACCAAGTCCCCGGCAATGGCGCCAAAAACTTGTTCGGTCCAAACGGTGTGTGCAAGCTTTAAATTTATAACCCTAGACGCAAGCTTAAAACAAGGATGCGAACCCGCATTGTACGGGTCAATCGTAGTAAAAAGCAAGGAATTCCAGGGGTCGATCACAGGGACTTAGTGAAACAAAGTCCAATTACGGTATGCTTAAGCAATCACTAACCACAAAGCAATTAAAACAATCAAAGATGATATAGAAGTCAATAAAGGAAACATGCAATTCTAGGGATTAAAGCATCTAGTTGTGGTTCAAACTCAAAATCTAAAGATAAGCGGACAAAGCTGAGGTTTTTGCATAGGGAAGGTGTTACTAAAGTGGAATAGATCACCGGGTAAGTCTCACTACTCACTAATCCTAAACCGTAACTCCTATTACTGGGTAAGTCTCAAGGAATTAAGATAAAGAACTATAACCTCAAACTAACACACCATCTAAGGGAATAGAATCAACCTTTACAGGGTAAGTCTCAGGCTAACTCACAAAGATGGGATGGAAGAACACTCAAACCCCAATAAAGGATAAACATTTATTACCTACACTTATGATCTTAGGTCAACAAACAAAGGAATTACCGGGTAAGTCTCATCCTAAGCTTACATTGGACCAGGAAAGGTGTAATAAGAATAGGATTTGGCAAACTCTAACACTTAACTCTCAGTTTAGGATCAGATATGTCACCTCGGTCAGAAGAATTCCACCCCGGCCGAGATGTTCATCGACTGAGCGAGATGCTTAGGGTTAAGGTAAAGACTCGAACTTTCAGGGTCCTACTGTGATTAAGATCATTCTACCATTGTTTTTCCCACAACCTTCAGCCAATCACCCTAGAATCATACAAGGAAATTAGCCACTCATCATCATGAAAGCAATAATCAAATATATGGGAAGAAGGTGAATATTTGAACAAGAAGAATTTGACGAAAAGACTTCAATAACTGAATCAAATATCACAACAAAGCGTTCCTTGGATAGAAATCCAACAAGGCAAGACAACAAGGAAGGGAATCTAAGATAATCTTACAAAAACCCTTCAAAAGCTATAAAAGCTACAATCTTCCTTTTTCAACCTTCAAAAAGGTTCTTCAAATCTCTCAACTGGAGTATGGCTGTAGCGTTGTATAACCCTGATCGGTGGAATAGCATGATGTGGATTTGTGGGAAATTCAACCCTTTTATAGGAAAATTACTCTCCAAAGATAAGATATCTTAGAAAGATCTTTTCCCATAAAAATAGGTAAAATATATGATCTAGTATATCTTCTTCCTTCCAGGAGCCAAACCCAAAAATATAAGATCTCTTTCCAAAGATAAAAGATCTCAGCCAAGAATAAAATATTCCCGCCGCGTCCCAGGTGTTCGCCTCGGTCGAGTCGACTTCTCTGAATCACCTCGGTCGAAGTGAATCTGTGGTCAACCGAGGTGAGTCACAACTGAATGTGAAATCTCTCAAATCTGGTCCAAAGTGAATCTCTAATCAATGGCCATGCTTCCTGGAGGGTTCCTTATGTTCCTGAATGTAGCTCCAATGACTTCATAGCTCCTTTTGCTCCTTTTTGATGCAAAACGTGCCATTTTACCTATGATTACAACAAAACCAGGTGTAGACCTCGATTCCCGCAAAGGTAGATGAAATGGTAATATAATCACATATTATACATACAAACATGCAGATTATTGAAGATAAAACGTCCAAACAAAGCCCAAAATATAGACTATAATTCATGCTATCAAAGCTTAGCATACAACTCTCTATCCCTCAGAATCTGCAAAACTGTCCGTAGGTGGCCGACATGCTCCTCTCATTTACGAGAGTAAACCAAAATGTCATCAATGAAGACCACCAAAAACTGATTAAGGAAGTCGATGAAGATATTGTTCATCAACTCCATGAAGATAGTTGGGGCATTCGTGAGCCCAAATGGCATCACTACAAACTCGTAGTGTCCATAACGGGTACGAAATGCCGTCATGTGCACATTCTTCTCCCTCACCATCAACTGGTGATATCCTGAGCATAGGTCGATCCGGAAGAACATTGTCGCTCCCTGAAGTTGATCAAGAAGATCATCAATACGAGGAAGTGGATACTTGTTCTTGATGGTTACCTTGTTCAGCTCTTTGTAGTCAATACACAATCTCAACGATCCGTCCTTCTTCCGCACGAAGAGGACAGGTGCTCCCCACGGGGATACTTTAGGGCGGATGAAGCCCTTCTCAGCCAACTCCTCGAGTTGCTTCTTCAGCTCTAACATCTTGAAATGCGTCATACGATATGGGGCATTCGATATCGGTCTCGTACCAGGCTCCAACTTGATGCTAAAGTCCATACTCCTCTAAGGCGCCAAACTAGACGGCTCAGCAAGCACGTTTGTAAACTCGCAGACCACTAGTATCTCCTCCAATGCCGGGCTATCACCCTCCTTCATGCCATAACACCAGAAGGCATCACATCCCTGTGCTATCAGCCTCGCTGCCCGTACAACACTCATGACATAACCCATCTTCCCAAGGTCTCAACCTCGGAAGACCTTTATCGGACCTATGTCGGTAGAGACTGTAACAGTTCTCTTACCTACATCTAACACCACACGGTGTCTACGCATCTAATCCATACCTAATATGACCTCTTCATGCATCAATGGCATGACTAAGAAGTCCACAAGCAACACACGAGTCCCTAAACGAAGGAGACAACTACGTAACTCAAGGGTACCTCCGACCCTAGTACCATCGGGTAACCCTATAGTAAAGGGTGTCCCCTCTATAGTAGCTAAACTTAGACGCTCAACATACTCCCAAAATAAAGGAATGCGTAGCACCTGTATGAAATAAAACTCTAACAGGTGAGCCATGAAGTAGAATGGTACCTATAGCAAGTGGTGTTGGCGGCTCCTCAGCATTTCTCCATTTAAAAACTCGACCTCTAGCTCCTCGGGCGGCACTGGTACTAATATCTCTACCTCTGCCACTACTCGGTCCTGGAGCAAAACTCTGAGTAGCAAGTGTGTCTGGAACTCTCAGTTGTCCCTGTGTCTAGTGTTGAGGCGGTCTATGTCCACCTCCTACTGCACCTGCAGGGGAAAAACCCTGCTGTGATGACGCTCTGCCCTACCGGAAAAATGTAGCTCTATGTCATGGCTTCCCGCAAGAGAAGCAAGTCAATGGTGCTCTCGGGCACTCAGTCTTCATATGTACATACGCTCCGTAGTTGTAACACTACCGGCCTCTCTCAGATGTCTATGAAGACACTGGACCACTCGAGTAACCTTGAGGTTGGCCTCGCCCGTATCTAGATGCTCCTGCACCTATCTGTCATGTACGTTGTCTCTTCTTAGACCGTCCCGTCTGAGAAGCCGTCCTCTGACTGGATCTCTCTCGCTCATAAGCTGAGGCCCGATCCTGTTAATCTGTCAAGGACTCACAATGGAATCCCGCCATGTATGAATGCGTACTCTCCCTCAGTCGATGGGAGAACAAGTACACATGCTGGTCCTCAGAAGGTGCAACTGGACCAAGCAATGCCAACTCTGTCTGGAAGCAGCTGATGGCATCTACAATCACATGTCCTCGAAGCCTGCCTCCACAAAATCCTACAGCTTCTCCCTCCTTAATGAGACAGGACAAAACTACTCCCCAATCATAGTCCTCATTTGGTCGTAGCTAGTGGCTCGGGGTCGTATGGTCCTCCACCATTGATGAGCAACATCACGGAATAGAGACTGAACTAACTCTATCCGTCTGTCCTCAGGATATCTAATAGACTCTAAAGTTGGATCCACATGTCCTATCCAGACCTCCGTCTCTAAGCCAACCTTTATAGAGAAAGGTGGTACGCCCAACCGATGGAATGTCTTCAACCAAGTATCTAGACGAGGCCCTCTGTACTCCTCTAGAGCTCTAACAGTCTCAGCAGCACGTGCTAGCATAACTGGCACTTGAGTGGCTCCTTGGGAGCTCTCAGATGATCCCTCATGTACTGGTAGATCTGGGGCCCGTCTACCTTCTTTGGCGGCCTCCTATACACGTCGGATGTAATCACGAAACTCTGGTCCTCCCATGGAGACACGATCCGAGTCATCTAACTGGACTCAGTGTGACTGTTGTCTCCTAGATCCACCACTCCTCGTCTCGGGGACAACACTATCAGCAATCTCCTCATGAACCTCCTTCACCACCGGTGGATCAGCAGCGGGAGCTGGTCCCTGTCCTATCACTCCTAGAGGAAGAGGTGGTCTACCCCTACCTCGAACTATGGTAGAAGCTGCTCTAGTCCGAGCCATCTGCGGGGTATACACACCTAAATTATAAGGCTCTATATAGGCCATATGTATAGGTAGATATATATATATATATATATATATATATATATATATATATATATATATATATAATACTTCATATTACATGCATAGGCATCAATAGGTATCTATATGTATATCTAGACTGTCGAGATCCTCAGAAAGGTGACGGCTTCTATGCACACTATCCCAAAACATTTGTACTCGTTTTAAAACCAAAACCTTTTCAAAAGTAGGACCCCTTTTGGGTTCTGTTTATTTATCTACTCCACCTTTATTACAGATTGCAAGTGTCATTATTGTCAACCTAAGGCTTTGATACCAACTCTGTAACACCCCCAATCCATGGGACTTGGGATGCCACATTGGGCTAGGATCTCACAATGGATCCTGACCCTAGCCTAACAACAAGTTCACTGGATCTTACAACAAGGCACCGATAGATTAAAACCAAATACATAAAACTGTATAATGTACATCAAAAGGTTTTACAACATCACAGCCGAGTACAAAACAACATCCAGATACAAAACATCCCATATCCTACGAGCAACCAAATGTACAGAAGCCCTCCGCTGGTCACCCTGTCTGGCTCACTCTGCAGTCATCCTAACCAGCAGATCATCTACAACACGGTATACATTGTTAGCTACAGCAATGAATAAGAATGAAGTAATAGCACATACCATACCACACATCACACATGAAATGTCACACACACTTTCATTTATTATCTTTAGTTACGTTATTCCATTATTAATAGAACTTCTTTTGTTGTAGGAAGAGCCTAAAGAACCCCGTCTCTTCCCCCTTTAAATCAGGTTGTGCATGGATCTACCTCCCCTTGAGCTACTGGTTTCCGAGAACCTCCTCCAACTCTCGGCGAGTGTCGGCAGGTGGTCACGACCCGTTATAATACACTTGGTCCATTTAAGATAATAAATGGTCATCCTAGTCCGGTTTAGGTTATAAATGCAACAAGCATACGAACACACACAACCATTACAATCACCCAAATCCTCAATTGTACGCTAAGTAAGTTGTTACGCTAGGATTAGTAGCACAAAAAGCTTTAAATTTATAACTCGAACTAAATCCTAACTACCTAGCGAAACCCGCAGTGTACGGGACGTTTGTAGAAGGGATAGTATTCCGAGGTCGAACACAAAGACTAAGGTGAAATTGATTCGAATTGTGATTGAGTTTAGTAAAAACCTAGGTTGAAAGAAAAGAAAGAAATAAAGAAATGAAAATCTCAAATGTTTTTAGTTGGTTTTTTTGGTGATCAATCAAAGATCACAATTCATGCGAAGTAAACAATTAAACTAAACTAAGTATCAACACAAATGAACAAGCTAAACAAGATAGTGATCAAAGAAAGAAAAGACGGATTCTAGGGGTTGGAAGTTCCGGTTATGGCATAGGACTCAAGTTATCTATTCATTTCTTGGATTAACTATCATATGTTGGGATTAAGCGTTTCTAGATTGGGATCAATTACCGGGTAGGTCTCATGGTCCAACTAGTCCACTCCTAAGGTCTCATCACCGGGTAAGTCTCTAAGAACCTAGGGATAGGAATTCTACACAAACCGGATCGTTAGCTAGGGATCTAACCTATCCTTACCGGGTAAGTCATGGAAAGGGTAGTCCTACACAACTATCCTAGCATACCTAATCCAATGGCGGCTTATTAGGCTCACCACTACCTAAGGGTTGTTATCTTTGGAATCTAAGAGTAAGGATTACCGGGTAAGTCTCTCCTAACACTTAGTTACTAACACTAGGTCACCCTAGGGTAGATTAAACTCAACAAACACTTAGGATTTTAACATTCTATAGATCTAAGACAAGATCCATCGGGCCAGGGAAAATCACGGTTTGTTCTACCTAAACCACGGCCGTGGTCAGACAAGAACTACCCATGATTTCTAACAGCAGCTACGTTCATACACACAAGTCATCCAAAGGTAAATCTAAGTCCGTCCTATCAAAGCCCTAGCCATAACCATCCTTTCCTTACCCTAGAACCTCATCAATTTAGCCTACAACGTTCATAATAGAAATCGAAACAAACAAACATAAAATCATGACATCCATTTGCAAGATAATGAAGGAAAAGAGGTGGACAAGTGAACTAAAGCAAAACCAAGCTGAAAATAGAATTAGAATAACTCACAATCCTTCCAAAAGAAGGTTCAAATGATTCATACAACTCTTAGAAATAGAATCCGGAATTCTTCAATACAAAACAATCAAGTGTGGTGATGGTGTGTGTTCTTCTCCTCCTCTTCAATGGAGCTCTTCTTCTTCCTCTTTGACACTTTCCTTCCTAGAAAATCTTCTTGTTGAGAGAATATTTTTGTTAGAGAGTCATGGATAATGGAGAGCTGCTCCAAGATGCCCCTCACAGCCCATGAAGGACCACTTTTATAACAAACTTGCATGAGCTGGCCATGAGAGTCGTGGCACAGCTGTCACAAGAATCTGGCAAAATCCACGGGTGATTCCACGGCCGTGGAGTGTCAGAGAACCGTGATTCTGTGCAGAAACTTCGCCTTGGATCATTAAGCTGTGATTTGGTGCATGGCTAGTGTTGGCAAGGTTCCATGAGTCCTCTTTAGCCCTTAGCTTGTGTCCCAATGAGTCCGAGGGTGTGTCATCTAGATGAACGATCCTCAAACGTATCGTTTTAGCTCCTAAATCTCCCGAAATACCTATAAAACACGCACAAGTCCGTGTAGACGTCTATCTCGACAAAGTACATGAATTGAGTGCAAAACGTCGTGAACTAGTGCTAAACTATGCATGAATGAGTGAGAAATCTATCTAAATGATTACCTAAAATTAAACAATAAATCGTGTTATCATAAGTCCTATGCACTTACATGAAATACTCATAACCTGTACCACGTCACAGCTTCCCCTTGGGGAAGTAATCAACGTCTGCATAAGCAAGGCACACATAATTACATGTTGTAAAGGTTAGGAGCCTCGTCTCCATAACCACAACCAACCTATAACTTGGCTCTAAACCTCGAGATCACATTATACTCAGAAAATCCTAAGGCACTACCTCAACTTAAACACAAGTACCTAAGGTACATATTTATCATATGACTCATCAAGCTCAACCTAACCATACTAGCCTAGCCATAGACTAAAGTCAAGGCCAAAGTAAAGGAAGAAAACTAGGTATGCCTTGGACGCACCAACGGAAACATGGGCACAAAGCTCAGCAGTAGTGAGGCGCAGGGGCGGCTAGCTTAGGGCGCAGGGGCGGCTCACAGCTATACGCAAGGGCAGCCCAAGACAGGCGCAAGGGCGGCTGTCTGTGAAGAAGATTGGTCCTCGAATTCTCTTCGATCCTTCTCACTACTCTCTTCACTTCTTCATCACACAACAAAATACACATACATATATACACATGTATGAACATCAAAATATCCAGAACAGATCCACACAAGCCTAAGCTTGTGATTCCTATGCTAAAGAATAAAGAAAGAAGCAAGGAAGAAAGGAAGAAGAGCTGGTTTACCACACATGAAACCTAAGCACAACCTTCATCACAACCACAACAACTACAACACCTCAGCAACATCATCCAACAACATGCTCATTATCATACAAGATCAAAGCCACACACTTTCCACTCACAAACTCAAGAAATCATGGGGAAGAAATAAGGAAGAGAAATGAGAGAAGAAGATGAACGTGAGGATGAAGAAGGCTGGAGAGATGAAGAACCCCTCTATTGGAAGCAATGGGGGGCTTATAAAGGAAGCCAGCCGAGAGCACAAGTCAAAGGTCAACGAAAACGGTCGCAGCCGCACAGAGCCGTAGGGGCGGACCCTATGGGGCGCAGGGGCGGCCAGCAGCTGGTACGGCCATCTGAACCCGCCTGGGCAGCTGCTTGGCTCAGCAAGGCTTAACAACTAAGGCTCTTATAGCTCTTTTACTTGGTTGTCCTTTGTTTACGTCATCTCTAATCCTCCTCTTCGACTTCCTTTAAAAGGAATTTGAGAATGCCATGGTGTTCGTAGCACAAAATACGCAACTCAATACTTGCGTGTACTCCTCCACGTATGAACACTATCCCAAGCCACATCGTCGTCTTCAAGGTAATGACATCATGTAATCATCTTATCTCAAAGGTCCCATAACTTCATATACTACTGTATATATAAGAATACGTATATGTAACTATATAAGTCCTATGTCCATATCACTACCAATATAACACATCCAGCATCCCAGCAACAGTATAAGGTCCAAAACATATAACCGTCCACATATATAACTATACACATATGTCCAGTTCATCATGCAACTTACAATCACAAAGATACACATCCATTCCATCATGCATAACTACAAACCTCATATCCATATGTCTATATATACATAAATATATTTATCAAAATCTAATAAACTAAGCTGCCGAGATCCGCGGAAGGAGTGGTGGTCCGTACATTCTACCCCGACTGATGCATATGATTTTGAAAACAAAAAGTCAGAACCTGTGGGGGTTCTGGTTTTTCCTCATTCGGCCTTTAGAAGATTGTGAGTGCCATTGTTGTCAACCTAGGGCTCTGATACCACTTTGTGACACCCCAAATCCCCGGGACTCGGGATGCTACGGACGGAGACCTCACAATGGGTTCCGACCCTTAGTGTGACAACAATTTCACCGGATCTTGCAACAAGACACAAATAAAGACCAAAACCGAAATACATTTTTATGCAATGTAATGAAAGCCGAAAGCATACGAACAAAGACTTCAGCCGAGATACAAATCAAAGGCCAGACGCCGTACACGCGGCATACAAAAACAATAACCTGCAAGGAAATCTACAACAATCAGTATAAAACCGTTAGCAAATATTTGAAGCATTAGAAACAAGGTGAAGGCACATAAACACTCATACATCATCATACCATATAACATGCTCAAACATACAAGTCCGGTTTATTATCTTTATTTATTAAGTTATATAACGTTCTAATTCAACTTAGGTTTGTGACACGAGAATCCCCGAAACTCGCCTCGGTCCCTACTTACCGGCATGGAATGGTACTAATACATCCGACCGTCTACCAACACGGGATAGTCGCCAAGAACCTCCTAGCTCTCACGGAAGTCAGATAAGTTGTCACCGCTCGTTATCATACATTTGTCACCGCTCGTTACCAACACGGGATAGTTGCCAAGAACCTTCTAGCGATAAAACACACACCACCAAACACACATCGAATCTAATACATAGAATACGAGCTAAGTAAGTCCGGAGACTTACCTTATTGCCACACTCAACTCACAGCACTCTCGCGTCCCTTGGGAAGGATTCCACAACCTGCTCACAAGAAGATAACTATATCAACAACTCGCTAACTCAAAAAGTTTATGACTTCTACACAAATGATCTACGCAAGATCATTTGACTCTCATTCTAGGACCACATTCTAGATGCCCTTATGCTCACGTCACACTCAACACGAGCTAGAAGTCCTTAGACTTCTAAGCCTTATAATCTCGCAAGATCATTACCCATAACATATACTAAGATAAACAAGCCTAGTCTCAATAACCTCAACGGTAACAACACTAGGCTAGGATACGCATATCCTAGCCCATAACCTCACAACCACAATGTACACTCTCAACCTCATAAGACTCACAAGGAATAGCTTTATACTCACCCATGAATCAACTCAGAACATACATCATCAAACCCTAGAAGATAACAAGATCCTCGAACACTCACCTAAGGTGCAAGCCACTACTTGGCATTCTCATCTATCCAAGGTCTAACCTAGCATGATACTATCATAGCACTGTATAAGATCATCTATGAATACATACTCAAGGTAAGGAACTCATCAAGCAAAGACACGGGCTCGGAAGGAGGAAGAACAACCGCGAAAGGGAGAAGAAGACCGCCAGGGAGAGCCGGGAGGGCCGGCAGAGCCAGTGGCCACCCCTATGGCTCAGGTTGGCTGCCCCTGCAGATCAGGCTGGCCGCCCTTGCGGTTCAGTGCAAACGCCACCCCTGCGGCGCTGTCTAGCCGCGGGGGTGGTCGAGCTCTAGTGGCCGATCTGCGATGGCTTCTTCGATGGTCTACTTGATGTGCCATGGCCTCCTAGCTTCCTTGATTGGCTCCAAAACATCTACCAAATGGATCCATACTCAAGCAAACATCCTAGACATGATCCACTCACATGCAAGCCAAAAGGGAGAAGAAAAGCTTAAGATCCATGGCTTCCACCATTGATGCTCATGGAAGAGGATGAAGAATGAAGAAGGATGAAAAAGAAAGAGGGTGACTTACTTATCAACTCCAGATCTACAGTACTTCATAGTTTGACATCCCACAAGAGCTACAAAGGAAAAGACGAAGAAGAGAGTGCAAGAGGAAGAACAAGAAGGAGACTAACGTGAAAGAGGAGAAAGAGCAATGAGAGAGAAAGTCAAGGCTGCATAAAGGGGGGGGGGTCAAGGGGTTAGATGACCTCTTGTCCCTTGTTCTATAACCGAGAGGTCCAAAAGAAAATGGCGGAAAACGGAAGGTCGGAACGGGATTTGGAAAGAATTCCGTTACTCAGCACCTCGTCCCTGCGGGAAAGCTGAGCCGCGCCTGCGGGAAGGTCAATAACCCGCTAACAATCCGGAATAAAAAATCCGGATGTTACATTCAAAAACCAAAAGCAACAACTAATATTATCTGTCCAATAATAACTCACAAAACACCAAGGCTAACTATGCAAATCTTCAATCCTTCGTTGTTTTACCTTCCTTTTCTATCAATCTTCCTCTATCTTCCGAACTTGGAAAAGATCTCCCACTCATATGAAAAGAATCTCTCAATTTCAGTATATCGAAAAGTATCCGAGAAAGTATATATTTAACCCTTGCCGCCATCTCTATTTAATATTGAAATTAAGGTTTTGACTTTGGGCCGTGGGCTATTTTTCAGCGTAATCTCGGATGGCCCCGAAAAAAATCTCAGCCGAGATAATATCTCTCCATTCGAGATTTCTCTTCTGTTACATACTTTCTTCTGCTCCTTGCTTTTGTTCCACTTGAATCCTTTTTCCTAATGATCCTTGATCTACTTCTGCACCTTACTGTACTCCACCATGCTCTCTCTTGGACTCGTTATATCCTTATGCTCCCTTTTGCTCCAAAATGCGCTATATTTCCTACAATTACAACAAAAATGTGTAGACCTCTATTTCTGCAAAGTATGTGAATAACAACATAATTGATATGAATATGTCTATGCATACAAAACAAAGGGAGCATCTACCTAAATGCATCTCTAAAGTAAGGTCATAATTCATGCCATCATAATACCCTTTACTTGCCTCTTGCTTGTCCCCAAGCAAGGTTCAAACTTAGAATACAAGATGAAATGGATTAGGAACATGCAAGATAAAGAAAACACACAATATTTTTATTTGTTGTGCTTCTCTTCATAGATCACCCTTCGGGAATGTGTCAGAAAATAACAATTAATATATGATCAAAAGGAGATATAAACATAAAAAGGATAATCGTACTTTACATAAAATCATTGCAAGCATAGCAAAATAGATTTATCAAATCAATCATGAAATATCCAATTCTAACCATAAAGTCAAATCACATGCTCAAAGGTCTTAAGGGCTTTCAAATAGAGGCCAAGAAATGTTTTAGGAGTAAGATGTATATAGGAAATGTGGTGCAAATATGGGAAAATGATAGAAAATTCCACAACTGCAAATATAACCCAATATCCACCAAACAAGCTCTTTTTCACTTCTTTTTGCTTCATTTTTTTACTTTACTTTCACTTGAGAACATGGACAGATTTGCACAAAAACCAAAGCCTTGGAAATCAACTAGCCTCAATTTTACGAGGTGCCTCAAACCTGATGCACATACCATGACTCCTTAGGACTATCAATCAATCAGACTTTGACAAGACACAAACACTCGGCTATGTTAATGGTGCTGAGTTACTCATCGTCATGACAAACGTCCCCAAACCTATTTTTCTAACACAAACTCACTTTCAACTTCAACTTTCACAACGCTTTTTACTAACATGCTTCCTATGCCCGGATAGGTAAAGGAAGGGAAATATATATGAGGTGCTAAAAGCATGATCAAGAAAAAGAAATAACGAAATCGAATTGCCGTAATCATACCAAAAAGATGTGTAAGAACTTATAGCGCGATTTTAACCTTCAAATCTCATCATGATTTAGATGAAAAAAAGTTACCAAACATGCATAAACTTCAAATAAGGTATTCAAATCCAAAAAAAGCCATAAATTATTTTAAACTCATAATGATTATCAAAAGCTATTCAACAAACATTAATCATCACTGGGATCACATCCATCCTAGAAGCACAAAATTTTTCAAAATTTTCAATTTTTATGGATTTTTCAAAAATAAAATGCAATGCATGAAATATAAACATGTAACATGAAACCCAAAGCAATGCATAGACACATAAGCAAAAGAGTAACAAAGGTAGTAGTTATTACAAACATTCTCCACCCATACTTAAAATACACATTGTCCCTAATGTGAAAATAAGAAAAAGGGAAAGAGAACTGACAATGTAAAATGGCGAATCAAGCGACGGGGAACATTCTTCGGGCGGTGGTGGTATCGGATATCTGTAGAAGCTCGGATAGAGAACCCTTAATACTCTGATCGGTGTCGTAGATTGTTGTTGAAGAAGGGGAACATTTTTTAGACCATATAGGGTTTCGTAAAAAAAAATTTATTTTATTTTTATTTTTTAAATTTTTTTTTGGAAAAATCTCAGCCGAGATTCCTGAGGCACACCGAGATTTCAACCGAGATTACTCCCTGTTGTAATTTCTCGGTTGAATCGACGTCTTCTTGGTCCGAGATGATTTATCCTCGGTCTAGATTTTTTCTTGACTCACTCTTTTATTTCCTCAACGTCTTTTTGTCTCAAAGTCCTGAACTCGAAGTGATCTCAACACATCTTAATCGTTCATTCTTGTCGGAATATACCTAAGTCCTGCAACCAAAAACACCAAAAACAAACACACAAAACAACTAACTATCTATCTAAGAAAGCAAAAACTAGGAATTTTCTTGGGTTGCCTCCCAAGAAGTGCTTGATTTAAGGTCGTTAGCTGGACCAAACTCCATTTTGACCATAGAAGGTGAAGGGGATAGATCCTCTCAACCGGAGCTTCCGGTGTATACTTCTTCAACCTATGTCCGTTCACCTTAAAGCTTCCTCTACTTTTACACCATACTTTGACTGCATCATGGGAAAGAAAATTTTCACAATATAAGGCCCAGTCCAGCTAGATTTGTGTAAGAGCCTTAGTATTTGGAGCGTAGGAGCCTTGCTGAGCCTCAGCTGAGCTTTGCCTTGACCCTGTCAGCCGCCCCAGCGGACCTGGACGGTCACCCCTGCGGCTAGGCGCCCCTGCACCTTGGGTGAGCCGCCCCAGCGGCTCTGTGTGGGTGCAGCCGCTTTTGTTGACTCTTTGACTCGTTCTTTACGGATGGCTTCCCTTATAAGCCTCCCATTCCTTCAGATGAGGGGTTTCCTTACCTCATTCCAGCTTCTTCATCACCCTTACGCTCCCCTTCTTCCTCTTCTCCTCTTCTTGATCTTCCTTTGAGTTTGTGAGAAGGTTTTGAGAGTTTGTTGAGGTTTCTGAGCTTGGATGACCATGAGGATGTTGCTGAGTATTGTTGTTGTGGTGTTGAGGTGGTAGAAGTGTTATTTGCTCCTAGTTGCAGCTTAGGGTTGTTGTGGTAAGATCTACATCCCCATCTTCTTTATTTCTTCTTCTTTGCTTCTTTCTTCTTCTAGCTTAGGATCACAAGATGAGCTTGTGGGGATCCTTTCCTGGATGTTTTGATGATCATACATGTGTATGTATCTTATATCTATTAAAGTAGAAGCCTCTATTGTAACGTGTCAACGCCATATTTCTCGAAGCCTAAAAAATAATTTTAAAAAGCGATTTCCTAAATGTTAATATAAATTGAAATTGATTTCGAAATTTTTTAAAAATATTTAAATAAATATTTTAGTAAAAATAGTTCTTAAACTTTTACAAGTTTTTTTACCAACAAACATATCTTAACAAATCAATTTAAAAATATAGTTAATTAGAAGAGATAAATACTTAATAGAGAATTAAAAATCATAATAATGATTATAATTTGATTTTCGGGATTTTAATTTTACAAAAATATACATATAATTTTCTAAGTATTAAATATTTATTAAAATTGAACACGCACAAAGTGCGGGTAATACACTAGTGTATATGTGTTGCTGTGGTATGTTGAAGAAGTGAAGAGAGTCGAGAAAGAGATCGAAGAGAAGTCGGGGCCAACATTCTGCACAGACAGCCGCCCCTGCGTTTGACTTTGGCCGCCCCTGCGCCTACCTGTGAGACGCCCCTGCGCCTGGAGTGAGCCGCCCCTGTGCCTCACAACGTCATCTTGGAGTTCCTTGCTTCTGTTGGTGGATACCTTTTTGGTATGTCTTCCTTCCTTCCTTTTCTTTGGCCTTGGCTTAGATGTTGGCTAGGCTAGCTTGGTTAGGACGAGTTGTATGATAGAGATGTGCCTTAGGCACTCGTGTTGATGTTGAGGTTATGTTGTAGGAAAATGTGAGCTTGTTATTGTCTTGAGGGTTAGATTGAGGTTGTAGGTTTGTTTTTGTTATGGAGACGAGTCTCCTAACCCTTGCAGTTTGTGATGTTGTGTGCCTTGCAATTACATGCGTTGATTTTTTCCCCAAGGGGAAGTTGTGACGTGGTATTGGATACGAGTATATGAGGTAAGTCCATAGGACTTACTTAGCGTTCAGTTGTCAGTTTGTGTGATTGTGATGGTTGTGTGTGTTCATATGATTGTGCATTTATAACCTAAACCGGACTAGGATGACCTTTATTACTTTAAATGGCCCAAGTGTATTATAATGGGTCGTGACTACTTGCCTCCGCCTGTGGGTTGGAGGAGGTGCCCTGAAGATGATCTCACAGGAGGGGACAAGTGATGACCACCCCTATGCAAAACTCTTGTGTTACGTTGGATGGGACGAGGTTCTTGAGGCTCCTCGTGTTGCAAAATAAGTTGAATTAGTAATAGAATAACGTAAATGAAAGATAAAATGAATGTGTGTGGCATTGCATGTATGAGATGTTGATGTGTGTTTGTGCTATTACTTTCATACTGTTTCATTGTTGTAGCTAACGGTGCATACCGTGTTATAGATGATCTGCAGGTTAAGAAGACTGTAGAGTGAGTCTGATGGTCTGACCAGCCGAAAACTTTTGTACATTAGGATGTGTGAGATATGGGATCTTTTGTATCAGATGTTATGTTTGATGTTTTGTACTTGGCTTTGTGTTTCTAAACTCTTTTGATGTATCATATACAGCTTTTATGTATTTGGTTTTAATCTACTTGTGTCTTATTGTAAGATCAGTGAACTTGTTGTCAGGCTAGGGTCAGGATCCATTGTGAGATCCTAGCCCAATGTAGCACTCCAAGTCTTGTGGATTTGGGGTGTTACAATTTGAGCTTACCTATATATTGGCAAAATATGGAGTTAGAGAGGAGAACAAGGTCTTCTTCCCGTAACTCCTGTGAAGTTGCGGGCTTGTCGTTCCCCTTAGTGGTCTTTTAAATGGGAGAGGAGGTGTTTTGTCTTTGATGTAGGATGTTCTGCAAGTGAAGGTTCTGGACTTCTTAAGACAATTTATGATACTTCTATAACTTTGGAAAAGGAATGGTGGCATCCGAGGGCACTTACTTTTGTCATTTGAAGTTGTGTCGAAGACCAAGGAATCTCGATCCGTCTCAAAAAATCTAGACCGAGATTGTCAACTGAGATTGTTCCCAGTTGTGATTTCTCGGTTGACCATATACTTGTCTCGACCGAGATTCCTGAGGGTGACTCGAGATGTTCCCAGTTTTTTGTTTCTCAAGCTCTTCAAGTGTAGCCTTTGGATCCCTCTCAAAAGCTTCTAACTCTTGTATTTCAGCATCACAGAATGCATCTATCCCCTTCTCCATAATGCTCAAACTCAAGATCTTTTCAAGAGGGTCCTTGTGTAACACCTCGAATCTGCGAGACTTGGAGTGCCACATTGGGCTAGGATCTCACAATGGATCCTGACCCTAGCTTGACAACAAGCTCACTGGATCTTACAACAAAGCACAGGTAGATTGAAACCAAAAACATAAAACTGTATAAGATACATGAAAAGGGTTTACAACCACAAAGCCAAGTACAAAACAACATCCATAAACATCAGATAAAAAAGATCCCATATCGCACGCAACCCTAATGTACAGAAGTTCTCGGCTGGTCACCCCATCTGGCTCACTCTGTAGTCTTCCGAACCTGCACATCATCTACAACACGGTATACACCGTTAGCTACAGAAATGAATAATCATGAAGGTAATAGCACAAACACACATCAACAACTCATACATGCTGAAAACTCTACCTTGATTAAAATGTTTTAGAGATGTTGATGATGGAAGACTTAATACAAATGTAGTAGTTGGAAATACTAACAATGTATTGATTATATTCTCTAGATGTTTGGTTGGTTTAAATTCAGTGCACGTTTTATCTAAATGTCAAGGGCTTTGATATGAATTTCAAGGACCTTGAAGTATAACTCAAGGACACAGGAAGATAGCGTTTACAAAGGGACGAATTCAAGGACCTTGGAGTTATAGATGCACGAAACAAGGATTCAAATGAGCTGAAGAATTTCCAGGAAGATTCTTTAACAGAAAGATCTCATCAACCGAAGAAAGATCTCAACCGAAGATTAGAGAATCTTTTCAAAAGATTTTCTAAACAAAAATCGGCAAGAATAATATCTTCTCTCTCTCGATTCAAAAGACGAGAAGATCAAGAAGCTAAGGACTCGACGTGTTGTCAGGAGCGAGCTGAAGATTTGCAACGTCTACCTTATCTCGAAACAAGAAACGATCTTCATGGAGAAGAAGATTCATCTTCAAACGGTCATCTCTACAATGGCTAGAAGACCTCTCCATAGAAGAGTATAATAAAGATGATGGTCGAAGAAGACAAATACACAAACTTACATAGGAAAATATCTTTACATCTACTAGCAACCTGATCATCTTCATTCGTTGCTTTTCTTTTTCTCATTCTGTTCGCCCCTAAACGTGCGTGCAAATAAGTTTTAATTATAAAACTAGAATAAAAGCAAGCGAACCCGCAGTGTACGGATCGGCGTAGATTAGCAAGTATTCTAGAGTATCGAACTCAGGGATTTGGGTGGGAACAAATTCAATTGTAGATTATCAAGCGAGTAAATATGAGAGTTTTTGCAAATATTGGGAAAACAACAATCCTAAAGATCCAAGTATCCAGTTGTGGCAATCGATTCAAGATTTACTATTGATATAAAGACAGAGTTGAGATATGCAAAGGTATGCTAATGTAAGGTAATCATACGGTGAAGTTCCAAAAACGTTATATGACTTACCTACAAGACACTCTCTATACAGGTTGTTGAGGCTTCAATATAGAAAGGTTCTAAAGACAAGAATTAATGGCAAATACCCAAACTTATAATCCAAAGGTCAAAACTAACTTAACCGATTAAGGTTGTGACACTCATAATCGAGGTAGAGGTTGTTGAGGCTTCACTACCACCTAGAAAAGGCAAGCCAAAGACTAAGTTAAAGCTAATCTTTAACTTTGGATTAATGTAAAAGCAGGTTCGTAAACTTAAGAGAAATTACGGGCAGATCTTGAGATTCCACGGTCGTGGAACTCAAGAACAAACCGTGATTTAGGGTTCGTCGACGATTCTCTCAAACTCTGAGGGTCTAATCTATTTACGAACGATCTATCATCATCTAAGCCACAACTATCAACCCTTCACCTTAGAATTGTTAAGGGTTTTTAGCCAATAACAGTCATGTTGATATCAAATTCAAGAATTAAAAGATTGAAAGATGGAAACTTCCGAAAACTTTCAATAAACTCCAAACCAATCTCAAAGTCACAATCAAGAACAAATAATGTCACTAATTCCAGAATAGAACAAATAAACACAATCTTAGGTAAGAAGGAAGAACGGGATGTCAATCCGTCTTCTAAATCAAACCTAAACAAGAAGAGAAGTCTTCTTGCAAGAAATCTTCCGAATCTTCCGTCAATCCGGGAAATCTGGAAATCCCAACGATAATCTCCACCAAAGTGCGAGATTATGGCAAATCCAATCACGAACGTCGATCTCCAACGAGATGAAGATGCCTCTAAGCAAATGCCACGAAAGTCTCTCTCAACGGTGGTGTAAATGCGTCTAAGCGAGCGTAAGCGGGGGTGACGGAATTTCTCTTCGTCCGTCTTTTTATAGGGCAAGATAAAATATCCGCCCGGCCCAATCTTCAAAAGATCGTGGCTTCGAAATGTGGCTAAAAAGATCGCCAAGATCACGGTCGTGGAAGGTTCCACGACCGTAATTTAGAGCGTGGAAAGTGTCACGGTTTGAACCATGGATTCCACGACCGTAATAGTTAATGGAATGCATCACGCCTCTCTTGCAAGGTTCCACGGCCGTGGAACTGAACGTGGTTTGTAGTACGGCCGTATTTTAGAGCGTGGGTTAGGGCAAGAACGTGATTCTTCCCTAGCCTCGTGCACTCCTCAAGTTGAACTCCATTTTGCTCCTAAGAATTCCCTCAATCCATGGACATACTCAATCAACTCTTCTTTGCTAAATTCCATTCGGAAATGGCTCCCAATCACCTATAATCAACATAGAACTTGTGTAGACATCTATATCGACAATATAGGCAAACTAGCTCACTTATGCAACAATGCTCAATCAATGACTATCAATATGAATCAAATATGTTTAGAAAACGTGCCTAAAGTATCACAATATTTCGTGCTAACACATTCACACTAAAGCTTTATCCCCTTAGAGAGAGAAAACATTAGAGCTCCATTGGAAGATCTAAATAGTGTTATACTAGAGTGTGTGTTACTCTGCGAAGTAACTAGGATATTATAGCTAGGTTAAGAGTTGAAGCTAGATCGTAGCATTGGCTACAGTGAGAGAAGAAGGGGATTTCTCCTAGTTTGTATCTAGGACTCTTTGAAGCTGATAATAAATAGTTAGATCCTTAGGCTATACCCTGGGACGGAGAGTAGACTATTTAGAGCCGATATTCGTAAACATATCCTCGTGTTGATCTTTTCAATTCCGCACCATATATACTTTATTGTGACTAACTCTGTTTTGCAGGAGCAAGAAGTAAAGACCTTTGGAAGGAGTTTCAAAGCCATTGAAATCAAAGTTTTACAAAGAGCACAAATTGACATCAAGGCCCTTGAAAGGAGTTCCAAGGCCTTGAGATTTGGTTTGCAAAAAGTTCTCATACTCTATTCAACCCCCCTTCTTATCTTTAACCTTTTATTTCACCTACCGGTTCTTCAATTGGTATCAGAGCTAGACTCACGTTTATTGATTTAACCATGAGTGAGACTAATCATGAATCCTGTAGGTGATGGTGGATTCGCTCAAGGAAGATCCTCATCCTGACCACCACTCTTCTGTGGCAACAACTTTGCTCATTGGAGAGCACTCATGCGTATGTTCATTATTGACCAGGACATGGAGCTTTAGAGCATCATTCAAAATGGACCTAAAGTTCCAATAACAATGGTTGAAGATGTCCAAGTCCCATAGAAGGAAGCTGACTTCACAAAAGCTGACCTGGACAGTGTGTCAAAAAATTACAAGGCAATGAACCTACTATACAGTGGATTAGATGCAAATGAATTCAATCGCATCTCATCATGCAAGAGTGCTAAAGAAATATGGGACAAACTTGTTGTAACTAACGAAGAAACAAGTCAAGTCAAGAAAACAAAGATTAGCATCTTTTTTAGACAATACGAGTTGTTCAAGATGAATCCAAATGAAACAGTCAAAGTAATGTTCACCAGATTCACTGAGATTGTGAATAATCTGGACTCACTAGGAAAGATCTTCACAAATGAGGAGAAAGTGAGGAAGGTTCTAAGGAGCCTACCTAAAGCCAAGTGGGGACCAAAGATGACTGCTATTAAAGAAGCTCAAAATCTCACAACTCTTCCTCTTGATGATCTACTTGGAAAACTCATCACACATGAAATGGTTCTTGGTGAAGAAGATGGAGAAATCCCATCCAACTCCAAGAATTTGACATTAAAATCAAGAAGAGATAAAATACCATCTGATGAAGAGGATAGTGATGATGATGATGAAGAAGATGCAATCGTCATGATCTCCAAGGGTCTTGCCAGAATTCTTAAGTTAAAGAAACAATCTGCAAATAGAGAATTTCAATGAGCATCAAAATCCCGAGGTAAGTTTTCTAACTCTAATAAGAAAACAAGAGTACTGACTTATTTTGAATGTGGTGAAACAGATCATCTTGTGAAGGATTGTCCAAAAAACAAGAGGACCAACTTCAAGAAGAACAGTCGAAAGAAGAAAGCCATGGTTGCTTCATGGAGTGATTCAGAATCCACAAATGAATCAGAATATGAAAAAGAACAAGCAAACTTGTGTCTCATGGCCGATCATGAAGATGACTCAAATTTGTACATTGACAATGTGGTAAGTACAATCATGTCTCAACTTGAGATTGACCTTAAACAATTCCTTAAAGATATTATCTTAAGTGATAAGGAACTTAGAATAAGGATAAATTTTTAAAAGAAAAGCTTCATGAACAAGATAGACTATTGAGTGAAAAGTCTCTAGAGATTGAAAATCTTAACACAGAAAAGGAAGATTTTGATGAAAATATCAAGGCCTTGGAATCAGAAAATCTGATTCTCAAGGACAACCTCTCCTCTCTTCATCGAAACTATATCGATTTAGAGAAAGAGAAAGTTAATCTGACTTTGATGTGTCAAGACCAGAAGGTAACACTTATTAAGTTTACTCGTTCAAAAGCTAATCTGGAAAGAATGATGGGTGAACAGCAATCTTCTCTTAACAAAAATGGTATAGGCTATCATAGGAGCTTTCCTAGAAAACCTACCACCACTTTTGTCAAGGCCAAAGGAAGCATTCATATGCCTATATGCTTCTATTTTTATAAAAAGGCTCATGTCAAATCTACATGTCCTTATAGAAGAAATGATCCTTATATCATCAGAAACACCTATCCTTTATGTCTAAGGAAACAGGTCAAACAAATCTGGGTTCCTAAAGGTACTAGACCACCAAACATGATCGAACCTGAGTATGAACCAAAATATGTCATTTGGTCGACCCGGAAAGGTTGATGTTTGTTGTTCTGCAGGATATCACCAAGGTAAAGGAGCACAAATGGATATTAGATAGTGGTTGCTCAAGACACATGAGTGGAAAAAGCTCTTTATTCTCATATTTAAAGAAGCAATCATCTGGAACCATTACTCTTGGTGATAAAGGAAAGTGTGACATAATTGGTATTGGTAAAATTTGCTATAATTCATCCAACTTTATTGATGATGTTTATTTAGTTGATGGCTTAAAATATAATCTGCTAAGTATATCTCAAATTTGTGATAAAGGCAATAAAATCATGTTTGATTCAAAAAAATGTGAGGTTCAAGAGAAAAAGACGGGTGAATTGTTGCTTACTGCTCCTAGATGTAATAATGTTTACTCTTTGAGTACTAACCAAATTGCAGGAACTAAGCTAAAATATCTAAAGGCCTTGACTGATGATCCAAGGCTTTGGCATAGAAGACTTGGTCACGTAAGCATGCATACCATGCAGAAGCTACTTACAAAAGATTTGGTACGTGGTTTGCCAAACATAAATTTCAAGGTTAATGACCTATGTAAGGCGTGTACACAAGGTAAACAAACAAGAGATTCATTCAAACCTAAGAAAGCTGTAAGTTCTTCTCGACCCATTGAACTTTTACACATGGATCTTTGTGAACCTATGCATGTCAAATCTCCCAGAGGAAAACAATACATCGATGTTATAGTGATTTCTCTCATTTTGCATGGATATCTTTTCTACGAGAAAAATCTGAAGCTTTATTTAAGTTTTCAAAATTGTGTAAGGAGTTACAAAGTTTGAAAAACCTACCAATCATTTCTATAAGAAGTGATCATGGTAGAGAATTTGATCAACTGAAGTTTGATTTATTTTGTGCAAAATATGGTTTTTCACATATTTTTTCAGCTCCTAGAACTACTCAACAAAATGGAGTTTTGGAACAAAAGAACCGCACTCTTGAGGATATGTCTAGGACAATGCTTTTACAAAACAATTTGTCAAAAAGATTTTGGGCTGAAGCAGTAAATACTGCAAATTATATTTTGAATAGATGTTTAATTCGCCCTATTTTGAAAAAGACTCCTTATGAACTCTTCAAAGGAAGAAAGCCAAATATTTCATATTTCAAACCCTTTGGATGTACTTGTTTTGTTCATAACAATGGCAAAGATAATCTTGGGAAATTTGATGCACTAGTGATGAAGCTATATTCATAGGATATGCTTCCAATAGCAAAGCTTATCGTGTTTATAACAAAGGTACCAAAATTGTTGAGGAAAACATTCATATTATTTTTGATGAAAGCAATGATGGTACTTTAAGTGAGAGTTTTGCAAATCTAAATCTGAATCAAAGAGAAAATCATAATTCGGATGAAGAGGAATATCCTAAAGATCAAGACAAGAATATGCAGGAAAAGATTCAAGATACCGAAGAAAACCCTCAAGACCTTGAAACAAACCTTCAAGACCTTGAAACTGGAAACTGTGATAACAGAACTCCACTTCAAGGGCTTAAAACACAACTTCAAGGCCTTGAGATTGGATCAACAGGAAATGCATCAATGGTACCTGAATCTAGCCAAACATATGAAGCTCAACCTTCTGGATCTACTCCATCTGTCAAAAGAAGAAAAGTTCAATATTCCTCATATCATCCACAAGAGAATGTGATCTCAGATCCAAATACTAGACTTCAAACTAGATCTAAATTGAACAATCTATGTGCCTTCTCCGCTTTTGTATCACTTGTCGAGCCAAAGAACTACATTCAAGCTCTTCAAGAACCAGATTGGATCATTGCCATGCAAAATGAATTAAATGAATTTGAGAGGAACAAGGTATGGACTCTTACTTCAAGACCAAAGCAACAATCAATTATTGGCACGAAATGGGTCTTTTGAAACAAATTGGATGAAAGTGGCAAAGTCATACGAAACAAAACACGACTTGTAGCACAAGGTTATAACCAAGAAGAAGGTATTGATTATGAGGAGACTTTTGCTCCACTTGCCAGGTTAGAAGCCATATGTATGCTACTTGCATTTGCATCTTTCATGAGCATAAAACTTTTTCAAATGGATGTAAAGTGTTCTTTTCTAAACGGCTTCTTAGGAGAAGAAGTCTACGTTGCTCAACCTCCTGGTTTAGAAAATGATGAATTTCCAGATCATGTTTATAAATTAGACAAAGCTCTTTACGGTCTTAAGCAAGCTCCTCGAGATTGGTATGAAAGATTTTCTAAATATCTTCTTGAAAACATTTTTAAAAGAGACTTGATTGATAAAACAATATTTATCAAAACTAGAGGCAACGACATTCTAGTAGTACAAATCTATGTTGACGATATATTATTCGGTGCTACTAATGATTCCCTTTGCAAGGAATTTTCAGATATTATGTGTAGGGAATTTGAGATGAGCTTAATGGGAGAGCTAAATTTCTTTCTTGGACTTCAAGTTACACAAGAAAAGAAAGGAATTTTTCTCAATCAAAGCAAGTATACTAAAGACTTGCTTAAGAAGTACAAAATGGATCAATCTAAGGTTGCAAAGACTCCTATGAATTCAACACTTTTTCTAGATCATTACAAGAATGGAAAAAGTGTAGTACAAAAGGAGTATCGAGGTATAATCGGTCCATTGTTCTATCTAACTGCTAGTCGTCCTGACATTATGTTTAGCGTGTGCATGTGTGCAAGATTTCAAGCTGATCCTAAAGAGTCACACTTGATAGCTTTGAAAAGAATTTTTCGGTATCTCAATGGCACTAAGGATTTAGGGTTATGGTACCCACGTCAAAGTTCGTTTCATCTTGTTGGCTATTCAGATGCAGACTTTGTTGGTTATAAGGTTGATAGAAAAAGTACTTCTGGATGTTGTCAATTCTTAGGCTCGTCCCTAATCAGTTGGCACTCCAAGAAGCAAAATTATGTTGCCCTATCCACACCTGAAGCTGAATATATAGCTGCAAGAGCCTGTTGTGCTCAAATTCTTTGGATTGCTCAACAACTTCGTGACCTTGGCTTTGACTTGAGAGGTATTCCTATAAAATGTGATAATACTAGTGTTATTTCTATACCCAAAAATTTTGTGCAGCATTCAAGGACTAAGCATATTGATGTAAGACATCACTTCATACGTGATCATGTTGAGAAATGTGATGTTTCGATTTCTTTTATCTCAACTAACTTGCACCTTGCAAATATCTTTACCAAGCCTCTTCCTAAGGAACAATTTAATTTTATTAGATTAGAGTTTGGTATGTTGAACAAGGAAGTATTAACATAGGGGGAGTAAACGAGTTTTAATCATTCCTACGCATGCAACCCAATTAATGATTTCAAGGGCCTTGAAATGAAATTCAAGGAGCCTGAAACATATTTCAAAGGGTATATAAATAAAACGGATTAATTACAAATTCATATCTTTTAGATATTGAATTATCTAATTTTTATTCTTTAAAAAGGTTTTGTTCTCAAATTCAAAGAATTTTGAAAAGAGGTTACCAAAATTTATGGAAGGAATTTTTATCATCTATGATTTTCCCAAGATCTTAAAAATATTTTGTTCTTACATTGATAAGACTTCTTCCCATAAAAACCTCTTCTCTTCCCTCTTTATTTCTTCCGTTTCCCTTTTCCTTTGAAAGAACGGTGCTTTACTCTTCTGATTTTCCAATCTTCCTCTCAAAATTTTCTCAATGGAATCCAAGAGACCTTCAATCAACGAAGCAACATCTTCTGTCCCTAAACGACAGAGGATTGTTCAAGTATCGTCTGATTCTGACTCAAGTTCCGAATCTGGTTCAAGTTCATCAGGTTTTTCAAGCAACGCATATATTTTTGCTAAAACAGGGCCCCCATCAAGTTAGTTCGCTAACCCAACAGCAGCTAAGAAACGGCTCACAGATTATGATGATCGTTATCAGTGCATGTGTGAGCCAGACCATTGGGAACTGTTTACCTACTCTTCTATGCCTGGATTAAAAGTGCTCCAAGCAAGCTCTATTTGGATCATGTTAAACCCAGGAGAATCATCATACCCAGGACTGACCAGATTGTTCTACGCAAACTTAACGGCAAAACGAGAGAGAGGTGAATGGATTCTAGTTTTCGTTATCAAATGTAAGAAAATTGCCATTACTTCTGAGATTTTAGCCAATATCATTGGAATTCCTCTTTATGATGCTTCAAAATATTCAAACCCTGCTAGAACAATAAGGCTAGCCAAAGAGCAGTTTCTCCTTCCTAATGCCTTATTACCACCCACTATCACATGTTTAACTGTGGAGGCCAAAATAATTTATGCTATTTTTGACAAATGCATAGTCCCTAGGTTTGCCAACAAAGACATTATAACCAATGATGTGTTGGCTTTAGTTTACAATGTGATGAATGGGCTAAAAGTGAATATGCCTGAAATTCTCTTGTCTCACATGGTGAATGTTATTAATTCTCCAAGTACCAGTCATCTACCTTACGGGAATCTGCTTCCCATAATATTCAGACATTTTTCAGCTGATTTTTCTGATGAGGATTTGCATATTTACAATGGAGGATTGGATGAAGCTTTCTTCGAGACAATAGGAATTCAGAAGACTAAAGTGGGATTTAGTATTGTATGGGTGTTAAAGGAGCAGCCTGAATGGAATTTTTATACACAGCAGCGGTTGGAATTTGTAGAAGAGTCATTGAACTCATTGAGATCTGATTTTGTGGATTTTAGAGTTTCAGTGACTGATAAGATGGACAAATCTCAAGACTTACTGGGTATTCTTAATCAGAAAATTAACCAGTTGTGCCATGTAAGTGCTATGTCTCTAACAGCTGCTAGTAGTATTAAGCCAATATCAGAGGTTGATGGACAAGAGACTCAAAAGGATGCTGGAAAGGTGATGGATGAATTTCATAAGATTGTTAAGGATAAACCCATTCCTCAACCATTGGCAGAAAATTAACCAGTTGTTCCATGTAAGTGCTCTGTCTCTAACAGCTGCTAGTAGTATTAAGCCAATATCAGAGGTTGATGGACAAGAGACTCAAAAGGATGCTGAAAAGGTGATGGATGAATTTCATAAGATTGTTAAGGATAAACTCATTCGTCAACCATTGGCAGAAGACCCAGATATTCTGACGATTGAAGAGTTTAGGGTAGTCAAAAAATATGACAAGAATTCTGCACAAAGAGGAACGGACTTATCTCTCAAAGAGCGTGATCTCGCTGACGCTAAGGATCGGTGGAGAGATATGTGCTTACGAGACTATTATGGGAAAGGAAGCTCCTCCAAGTGGTACAAGGAAACCTGAAGGTCTCTGCCTGTCATGAGTGTTTTGAAAAAAATTTTATAGTTTATGAAATTACTCTTGTTTTGGGGTCTGTAATCGTATTTTAAGACTCCTTGCTTTGACTGTTTTTTCTCCCTTGTTGAAAGACAAAGGGGGAGAAATATGATCCGACTTCGATATACTGCATTTTGTATTTTTAGTTTTGAAATTTTCATACGAATTGCTAAACTAACAAATGCAGGTACGATAAAGCATTTGTGTTGTCTTCCATCAAGGGAGAGATTGAAAACTCCACCTTGATTAAAATGTTTTACAGTGTTGATGATGGAAGACTTAACACAAATGTAGTAGTTGGATTTACTAACAATGTATTGATTATATTCTCCACATGCTTTGTTGGTTTGAATTCAGTGCAGGTTTTATCTAAATGTCAAGGGCCTTGATATGAATTTCAAGGACCTTGAAGTATAACTCAAGGACAAAGGAAGATAGCGTTTACAAAGGGACGAATTCATGGACCTTGGAGTTATAGATGCAGGAAACAAGGATTCAAATGAGCTGAAGATTTTCCAAGAAGATTCTTTAACAAAAAGATCTCATCCACCAAAGAAAAATCTCAACCAAAGATTAGAGAATCTTTTCAAAAGATTTCTAATAAAAAAGCGGCAAGATTAATATCTTCTCTCTCTCGATTCAAAAGACGAGAGGAACAAGGAGCTAAGGACTCGATGTGTTCTCAGGAGCGAGCTGAAGATTTGCAATGTCTACCTTATCTCGAAACAAGAAACGATCTTCATGGAGAAGAAGATTCATCTTCAAACGGTCATCTCTACAACGGCTAGAAGACCTCTCCATAGAAGAGTATAAATGAAGATGATGGTCGAAGAAGACAAAAACACAAGCTTACATAAGAAAACATCTTTACATCTACTAGCAACCTGATCATCTTCATTCGTTGTTTTTCTTTCTCTCATTCACACTAAAGCTTTATCCCCTTATAGAGAGAAAACATTAGAGCTCCATTGGAAGATCTAAATAGTGTTATAGTAGAATGTGTGTTACTCTGCGAAGTAACTAGACTATTATAGCTAGGATAAGAGTTGGAGCTAAATCGTAGCATTGGCTTTAGTGAGAGAAGATGGGGATTTCTTCTAGTTTGTATCTAGGACTCTTTCAAGCTGATAATAGATAGTTAGATCGTAAGGCTATACCCTGGTACGGAGAGTAGGCTATTTAGAGGCGAACTTCGTAAACATATCCTCGTGTCGATCTTTTCAATTCCGCACGATGTATACTTTACTGTGACTAACTTTGTTTTGTAGGAGCAAGAAGTCAAGGCCCTTGAAAGGAGTTTAACAGCCCTTGAAATCAAAGTTTCACAAAGAGCACAGATTGACATAAGGCCCTTGAAAGGAGCTTCAAGGCCTTGAGATTTGGTTTGCGAAAAGTTCTCATACTCTATTCAACCCCCCTTCTAGAGTATCTTTTAACCTTTTATTTCAACTACCGGTTCTTCACTTACAATGCCACACACATTCATTTATTATCTTTCAATTATGTTATTCCATTACTAATTCAACTTATTTTGTAACACGAGGAGCCTCAAGAACCTTGTCCTATCCAACGTAACACAAGGGTTTTCATGGGGGTGATCATCACTCGTCCCCCCTTGTGAGATCATCTTCAGGGCACCTTCTCCTACCCGCAGGCGGAGGCAAGTGGTCACGACCCGTTATAATATACTTGGGCCATTTAATATAATAAACGGTCGTCCTAGTCCGGTTTAGGTTGTAAATGCACAATCATATGATCACACACAACCATCACAATCATCCAAACCTACAACTGTATGCTAAGTAAGTCCTACGGACTTCCCTGTAATACTCGTAACCAATACCACGTCACAGCTTCCCCTTGGGGAAGTAATCAACGCCTGCGATAGCAAGGCACACATCATCACATACTGCAAGGGTTAGGAGACTCGTCCCCATAACCATAACAAACCTACAACCTCAATCTAAACCTCTAGATCATAACATGCTCACATATGCCTAAGGCATATCCTCAACATAAACACAAGTGCCTAAGGCACATCTCTATCATGCAACTCATCCTAATCGAGCTAGCCTATCTAACATCTAAGCCAAGACCAAAGGAAAGGAAAGAGGGAATCATACCAACAAGGTATGCCCTGGATGCACCAACAAAAACAAAGGACTTAAGGGCTGAACCAGTGAGGCGCAGAGGCAGCTCACTCAAGGCGCAGGGGCGGTCCATAGCAGGCGCAAGGGCGGCTCAAGGCAGGCGCATGGGCGGCTGTCTGTGCAGAGGATTGTCCCAAACTTCTCTTCGATCCCTTTCTCGACTCTCTTCACTCCTTCATCACACAACATCAACATACATACATATATACACATGTATGAACATCCAAACATAAGGAAAGGATCCACACAAACTCAGCTTGTGATCCTAAGCTAAAGAAGAAAGAAAGAAGCAAGGAAAGAGAAGTAAAGAAGATGGAGATGGAAACCTTACCACAGCAGAACCCTAAGCAACAACTAGGAGAAATCAACACCTCCACAACCTCAACACAACATCAACAACACTCAGCATCATCCTCATGATCATCCAAACCCAAAACCACAACCAAACTCTCAAAACTCTCTCACAAGATCAAGGAAGATCAAAGAAGAGAAGATGAAGAAGAAGAAGAAGAACATACAGAGAGAAAGGAAGCTGAAGAAGATGAGGGAAACCCTCATACAGAAGCAAAGGATGGCTTATAAAGGAAGCCAGCCGCAATGCACAAGTCAAAGGGTCAACGAAGGCGGCTGCAACCACACAGAGCCGCAGGGGCGGACATTGTGAGGTGCAGGGGCGCCTAGCCCCAGGGGCGGCCATCTTGGTCCGCAGGGGCGGCTGTCACGGTAAGCATCAGACTCAGCATCAGGCTCAGCAAGCACTCCTAGGCTCTTACATCACACTCTCCTAAAAACAAGTTTCGTTCCGAAACTTGCAAGATCCCAAATCCTCTCGGACCCATAAGCCGAGGTATAACTCTCCCTCTCAGAGACACCATGTCACAACCTATATCTTTCTATATCCTTAAGCACAACATGGAGGAATCATCACTCCAGCAACACCATCATGAACTATAAATAAGGCCTAGAGGAAGATCATCTTTAGCCAAACACAAACCACATCACACTGGTATGGAGGAAAGCCATCTCTAGCCAAAAGGTACACATAACACTACTACGTGAAGGCAAACCGTTTTCACTCACACTATGTCCATCAAAGATAGCATGGAGGAAAAAACCATCTCCAGCTAATCCTAACATACACACCATAGCATGGAGGAAAGAACCATCTCCACCTATACCTATCTCGCTCTAGCAAACATGATCTAGCAGATCATATGCACATACAAGTAGCACGAAAAACACATCATATCACATAAACACATAACATAACATGCACTCACAAAGATGGCACTAAGATCTACTCGTGGATCCTACTAGTGCATCTATCTCGGTGTAGAACTCTGGATAGTTCCTCTGAATACTATCCTCAGTCTCCCATGAAGCCTCATCAGGTCCTCGTCTAGACCACTGTATCCTCAGCATAGGAATGTCCTTCGAACGCAGGCATCTCACACCTCGCTCTAGGACTGCAACAGGGTGCTCTACAAACGTGTGGTCCGACTCAACCACCACATCATCATAACTCACAATGTGCCTCAGATCTGGTATGTACTCTCTCAGTTGAAACACGTGAAACACAGGGTGAACACTCTCTAACCTCGGAGGCAATGCTAATCTGTAGGCTAACCTCCCGACTCTATCCAGTATCTCGAAAGGACCAACATATTGAGGACTCAACTTCCCCTTTATGCCAAAACGTCTAACGCCTCGCATCGGAGATACTTTCAACCAGACATGAGCTCCAACCCTGAACTCTAGAGGTCGACATCTCCTATCTGTATACGACTTCTAGCGACTATGTGCAGCCAGTATCCTCTCTTTGATCAGCGCTACTCGAGCCATATCATCCTGAATATGCTCTGGCGCTATCCCACTGATACTACTAGGCTCATCCCAGTATAAAGGTATACGGCACCTACGTCCATACAGTGCCTCATAAGGAGCCATCCCAATAGATGCATGCTAGTTGTTGTTGTATGAGAAATCAATGAGTGGGAGGTAATCAAACCATCTTTGTCCCCAATCCAACACACAGGCTCACAACATGTCCTCTAAGGTCTGGATGGTCCTCTCTGACTAACCATCTGTGTGGGGGTGAAACACAGTCGTGAAGTGTAGACTCATCCCCAAAGCAGTCTGAATCTGCTGCCAGAATCTCGAAGTAAACCATCCATCTCGATCAGAGACAATCATCTTCGGTACCCCATGGAGTCTCACTATCTGCCTAGTGTACTCCTCATCTAATCAGATCACCGGCCATGTCTCTCTAATAGGGATAAAATGTGTCGTCTTCGTCATCCTATCAACAATCACCCAAATAGCATCAAAGCTCCTACTGGTCCTCAATCCGGTCACAAAATCCATGGAGACGTCCTTCCACTTCTATTGAGGTACTGGTAGTGGATGGAACTCACCTCCAGGCCTGAAATGATGTATCTTCACCTGTTGACAGGTCGCACACTGAGCCACAAGTCTAGCTACATCGGGCTTCAGCACTCCCCACCAATGTGAGCATCTCACATCATGGTACATCTTACTCGTACCTAGATGTACTGAGTAAGGTGTACAGTGAGCCTCCTGTAAGATCCGTTGTCTCAACTCTACATCAACGGGTACACAAATACGGTCTTGATGCCTCATAACTTCATCTGCTCCAATGGAAAATTGTGCTGCCTCTCCACCAGACATCCTATCTCTAATCCTCATCAAGGTCGGGTAGGTCCCTTGCTTCTGTTGGATCTCATCCAACAGACTAGGTAGAACCTCTAAATCAAACAACTGGGCATCCTCATTAGGAAATTGGATGTCCATCTCTAGCCAGGCTAGATCCCACTAAAGTTGAGGTTGTACAGTCAGTCTGGAAATCGCCATCCCTCGAGGCGTCTTCCTGCTCAAGGCGTCAGCTACCACATTCGCCTTTCCAAGATGATACAAAATCTCAAGGTCAAAGTCCTTTATCAACTCAAGTCATCGGCGCTAGCGGTTATTCAATTCCCGCTGCGTGAAAATGTACTTCAGACTCTTATGGTTTGATAATGTCTCCAAATCTTCAAAGCATGAACTACCGCTGCCAACTCCAGATCATGAGTCGGGTAGTTCTCCTCATACGTCTTCAGCTGTCGAGATACATATGCAATCCCTCTGCCTCTCTACATCAACACACATCCTAAGCCTAGCTTGGATGCATCACCGTAAACCACAAAATCATCAGAACCCTTTGGTTGTACCAGGACAGGAGCAGAAGTTAAACGCCTCTTAAACACCTCAAAAATTTGAGCACACTGGTCGGTCCATACAAATCTGGTAGTCTTCCTCAGAAGACTCGTCAATGGACGGGCAATCATAAAAAATCCCTCCACAAAGCATCTATAATAACCAGCTAGACCAAGAAAGCTATGCACTTCCTTGACGTTCGTCGGTGTCGTCCATGCAACAACAGACTCAATCTTCGCTGGATCAACCATGATCCCATCGGCGGAGACGATGTGTCCAAGACAAGCAACCTCAGACATCCAGAACTCGCACTTAGAAAGCTTGGAGTACAGCTCTCTATCCCGCAAAATCTGCAAAATTGTCCTCAGATGTCTAGCATGCTCCTCTCTGCTACGAGAGTATTCCAAAATGTCATCAATGAAGACCATCACAAACTGATCCAGGAAGTCGATGAAGATATTGTTCATCAACTCCATAAAAACTGATGGGTCATTAGTCAGCCCAAATGGCATTACTACTAACTCGTAGTGTCCATAACGGGTACGGAATGTCGTCTTGTGCACGTCCTACTCTCTCACCCTCAGTTGGTGATATCCTGAACTCAAGTCAATCCGGGAGAAAACTGTCGCTCCCTGAAGCTGCTCAAGTAGATCATCAATACGAGGCAGTTGATACCTGTTCTTGATGGTCACTTTGTTCAGCTCTCTGTAATCTATACACAATCTCAACCATCCGTCCTTCTTCTGTAGGAAGAGGACAGGTGCACCCCATGGTGATACTCTAGGGCGAATGAAGCCCTTCTCAGCCAACTCCTCGAGTTGCTTCTTCATCTCCAACATCTCAATAGGCGCCATACGATATGGGGCCTTCAAGATCGGTCTCGTGCTAGGATCCAACTCAATGCCAAAGTCTACGCTCCTCTGAGGCAGTAAGCTAGATAGCTCTGCAAACACGTCTGTAAACTCGCAGACTACCAGTATGTCTTCTAAAGCTTGGCTATCTCTCTCCTTCATGGCATAACACCAGAAGGCATCACATCCCTGTGCTATTAGTCTCGTTGCTCGTATAGCACTAATAACAAATCCCGTTTTCCCACAGTCCCAACCCCGGAAGACCTCTATCGGACCTATGTCGGTAGAGACTGTAACAGTTCTCTTACCCACATCTAACACTGCATGGTGTCTACGCATCCAATCCATACCTAGAATGACTTCTTCATGCATCAGAGGCATGACTAAGAAGTCAACCAACAACACACGAGTCCCTAAACGAAGGGGATAACTACGTATCTCAGGGGTACCTCGGACCCGACAACCATCAGGTAACCTTATGGTAAAGGGGGTCCCCTCTATGGTAGGTAAACTCAAACGCTTAATACATTCAGCAAAAATAAAGGAATGCGTAGCACCCGTATCAAATAAAACTCTAACAAGTAAACCATGTAAAAGAATTTTTTACCTGTAGCAACTGGTGCTGGCGGCTCCTCAATACTCCTCAGCTCAAAAACTCGGCCTCGAGCTCCATGGGCATCACTAGTACCAGCATCTCTACCTCTACCTCTACCTCTACCTCTACTCGGTCTTGGAGCCGAACCTTGAGTAGTAGGTGTGTCTGGGACTCTCTGTTGTCCGTGTGCCTGATGTTGAGGTGGTCTCTGCCCACCTCCAGCTGCACATGTAGGGGAAGAACCCTGTTGTGATGACGCCTTGCCCTGACGGCAAAACGTAGTTCTATGTGTTGGCTTCCCACACGAGAAACGAGTCAGTGGTGCTCTCGGGCACTCGGCCCTCATATGTCCATAGGCCCCGCAGTTGTAACACTACCGGCCTCTCTCATTCGTCTCTGCAGACACTAGACTACTCGAGCGGCCTTGAGACTGGCCTCAACCATATCCAGATGCTCCTGCACCAGTGTGTCCTGTGTGTTATCTTTTCTCAGACCGTCTTGTCTGAGAAGTCCTCCTCTAGCTAGCTCTCTCTCGCTCAAAGGCAGAGACTCGGTCCTATTAGTCTGTCAATGACTCACAGTAGAATCCCACCATGTACTGATGTGTGCTCTCCCTTAGACGACGGGAGAACAGATACACATGTTGGTCTTCATATGGTGCAGCTGGACCCAGCAATGCAAACTCATTCTGGAAGCGGCTAATAGCATCTATAATGGGTACGTCCTCAAAACCCGCCTCCACAAAGTCTTGCAGCTTCTCCCTCCTCAGTGAGGTAGGGCAGAACTGCTCCCTCAGCAAAGTCCTCATCTTATCATAACTCGTAACTCGTGCTCGAACTGTCCTCCACAACAGGTGTGCCAGGTCACAGAATAGAGACTGAACTAGCTCTATCCGTCTATCCTCAAGACACCTAATAGACTCTAAAGTTGAGTCTACGTGTCCGATTCATACCTCAATCTGTAAACCAATCTCTCCCGAGAAGGGTGGTACTCCCTGCTGATGGAATGCCTTCAACCAGGTATCTGGTCGAGGCCCTCTGGTCTCCTCTACAGCTCGAGCAACCTCAGCAGCACGTGCCGGCGTAGCTTGCACCTGAGTGGCTCCATGGGATCTCTCATATGATCCCTTATGCCTTGGTAGATGTTCGCCCAAAAGTATGTGTGCAAATAAGTTTTAAATTTCTAAAACTGAAATTTAGCAAAGCGAACCCGCACTGTACGGATCGGCGTAGTAAAGCAAGAATTCCAAAGTATCGAACTCAGGGATTTGGGGGAACAAATTCAGTTTGTAAAATTGTCAAGCAAGTAAAATAGAAGCTTTTGCAAACAATATTGGGAAAATAGCAATTCTAAAGATTCGGATATCCAATTGTGGCAATTAATTCAAGATATTCTATAGATGTAAGGACATAGTCGGGATTGCAAAGGTATATCTAAGGTAAGGTTATGTACGCTGATGTTCCAAAACCCTATATGTCTTACCCAAAGGCTCTCTCTACAAAGGTTGTTGAGGCTGCAGTATAGAAAGGATCTAAGGATAAGAATTAATCTCAAATACCCATGCCTAAACCCAAGGGAATCAAAGATAAACAAAAACGGTTAAGGTTGTGACACTCAAAACCGAAATAGAGGATGTTGAGTCTCACTACTACCAAGAAAAGGCAAGTCGAGGCTAGGTTAACACATATCTCTAACTTTGGATTAAAGAAAAAGCAAAAGTCGTAAAACAGACAAAATCACGCTAGATCTTGATGAACCACGGCCGTGGTTTTCAAGAACAGACTGTGGAAAAGGCTGTCGATGAGGTTTCTCGCAACTCTCAAGATCCAATCTGTTTACGATCGATTTATCGTCATCTAAGCCACAACTATCAACCCTTCACCTTAGAATTGCTAAAGGGTTTTAGCCAACAATCATAGTCATCAAATCAACAATCAAATTAAGAAGAGAATAAAAAGAATGGAACTTAGAAAACTCAATAATGTAAAATAACTCAATCCTCAAAATATCAAAACAACAAATCCGTTCTTGTGTTCAAAGAATGTAGAATCAAAGGAATAGAAAAACCTCACAAAATCTCTAGGGACAAATGATGAATGGGATGTCAATCCGCCTTCAAGATGAAAACCCTAAGATCTTCCAACTACAAATACGCAATCTTGAAATGCGTCCTTCTCAGAATCCTCCCTGTACGCAATAAGATCTTCCTAACCAATGCCCTCGAAAAGAGCTGGATGTAAGCCGTTCTCAACTTCTCCCTCACGTCGGGGCTCCAAGTCCGCCTTTCAATGTTGAAGGTTGTTGGAGATTTGTGCTAAGTCTCAACGGAACCATTGAGCTTGTTGTCGAGACAAGGTGCAATAAGTTACTCACATATGTGTCACGATGGTATGGGTTGCGGGAGGCAAGCCAAGTGACTGGCACTTAGAGTAACTAGTGATTACGGGGTAACAGTATGGAAGCTAATTAAATTGAACTAAACAAAAAGGACATGGCTATCACGGCTATGTTGAAAGTTGGTTTAGTTGAGCCTCATGACTATTATGGGACATGGTCTTGACTCTATCATGACAATGTCATGACTTGGCAAGAGCGTTATTGGCCTTGCCAACGCCTAGGCCATTTTGCGGCAGAAATTGAGAGCCCGATGCTTTGTGTTTTTGGGACACATTACGTGAGCGTTCTTTCGGGCATTCCTCATTAAGTTAGCTCAAGAAAGTTGTTACAAAGTTTGAGAGAAATCCAAGCACAAATGTCCATTGAGCTCCAAGAAGCTAGCTAGTGAGCTGCTTGATGAGCTAAGCTAGTTTGAGCTAAGCTCATGTGTATTTCTTGACCTTGGATCTTCACCTAGCTATAATGAGTTAGTCAAAGCTCATTGATGGGAAAAAAGTCGGGCCAAAAAAGCTAGCTGAAATTTGGGGCTTTTTGATGGCCCAATTGAGTTGGGTTTGGGCCTTGGGCTTGGGCTTGGGCCAAAAAGTGGCTATGAAACCCTAACTTTTCTCAACCGCCAGTAACCTTTTGTAACCGTTCTCAACCGCTTTGGTGGCAGTTATTCACCCCAAACCCGTGCCCCCTTTGCGTATAAAAGGGAGAGCCATTTGCACTTGAAATAGAATCCATTTTGCATGAAAAAAATTAAGCCATTAGTTCCGAAGTTTTGAAAAGGGATAGGAAATCTCTGTTTGGCTGATTTGTGCAATTTGGAAGACTAAAATACTTCATTAATATTGAAGAAAGATAGGCATCCATTAGAAGGATCAAGTTTCGACAGGATCTAGAAGAACTCCTTTTACAAACGTAAGACGAGGTATGTTTCTATACTTTAGTCTTTGTGACTTGTTGGTCTTATCCCACTAAGGTATTTAGATCCCAATGTAGGAAAAATACACTTAGAAGGAAAACTCTATATTTGAGTGATTTCAACATTATCCAAGTCAAGTACATACAATATCCTAATAACCGGTTTTGCATGCAATTGAATGTAACTATATAAGGACGTTTGTCTACTCCTTTTTGAGACTGTAACTCCTTGGATTTAATTCTGGATATTCAATTAAAGAATACATATAATTCTGTTTTGCTAATTTAAGGTTACTTGTCTACTCACTTGGGATATTACAGCACTAAGTTGTTAGTCTACTCCATAATGGAGATTACAACAACTTGTAAGTCGCTTGTCTACTCACTTGTGAGATTACGGAGTCTTTACCTAATTAAGTTGTTTGTCTACTCCTATTGGAGATTACAACAACTTGTAAGTTTTTAGTCTACTTCTTCTAGAAGAATACAACAACTTGTAAATTGTTAGTCTACTCCTTGGAGATTACAACAACTTTGACACAAAACCGGACACCGAAATCCAACAATCTTCTAAGTGTATTTCCCTTACATTTGATATATGTTGTGAATATGTATATGTTTGCATAAGTTAGGGTGTGGTTTTGACAATTGTTTTGTTGACTTGATTGTGTTAAGACATGAAGGATGACATGGCTGCCATAGATTTGCTACCGTCCAAAAAATTGGATGGTTTTGCAAGTATCTGTTTTGTCATATGGCAACGAGAGGTGAAGAAGATTTTGACATCCTTAAATGTGGACTACATACTTCTTGAGGGGGCTCCCGGGCCGCATGAAATTGGTCCTATCTTGGGCCATAATGGGTTGATGAGGACCCGATTGTAAACGCAGTGGAGTGTTGATAACTACACTTGTCGAGGAATAATTCTCAAGAGCATGTCGCCGTACATGTTGGATATCTATCATGACATTGAGTCCGTAAAGGATCTTTGGGATGCCTTGGAATTTGAATATCATGGAACGATGTATGAGACTATATTCTTCAAGTATATCATGGAAGATGTACGTCCCTTGTCCTCTCAGTTTGAGGAGATGAAGGAGACGTTGGCTCGTATGGACAAGTATGGAAAAAGAGTTGGATAAGTCTACGAAAGTGGGTATTATCATCCGGAAGATCCTTCCATCCTGGGTTGATTTCAAGCGCACCATGTTGTTGTTTGAGATTGGAGGACTATCCATGAAGGATTTGGGAATTTATTTCAAGCAATGGGAGAAAACTCTCTCAAAAGTTCCCAAGGTAGAGAATCCATAAAGGATGATCTTGTACTATTTGATATTAAGTATATGTAAAGGGTTTCAGGCCTATATGCTTTGTATGTATCTTACTATGTTAGTACTATGTATAGGCTTCGGCCATAGTTCTTTATACCTTATCAATATTAATAAAGAAGTGTTGTGTGTTTTCGATTTTACACTTTTGTCAAGATCGAATGAAAGCATAGTTGTTTGTCATATTTATAAATGTTTGAGAGCTTAGTTCGATTACATATTCTAGTGTTGAAAGTCTAATGGTAAAGCACTCAAACTTTATCCTTTTTGACAAGCAAATAAGTCTTATTTATTATTTGTTGAAAGCCAAAGAAATGGTTATGACATTGGGCTAGATGAACAAGCCAAGATATGCGCAAACTTATGCTGAGGCATTAAGTGTTGACATGGACTTGTTCTCCCAAAAGGGGGCAAGTGGAACGCTAAATAAGGCTCGTGAGATGCCTTGTGAATAAGCAAGTGTCAAGCCCAAGAAATGGCTAAAGCGGGTTGAGTAAAGACGCATGCAATTGCCCGCCTTGTCTATGTCATGCTGCGCAAATGACAAGGCAAACCATGGTCCTAAGGCGTGTCAAAATACCTAAGGAAAGACAAGTCATAAGTGACTCATCGAAGTCTCTTGGATTGGCTATGTCAAGGCCCAAGCCATATTGGCTAAGGGCTAACTATTGGTTGGAAAAGACTTGAGCAAACTTTGTTACTCGACTAGTTCTTGATAATGAATCGGGTGACTCGACCAGAACATGACACTGAAGGGAGCGACCCGATTGGATATTTCAAGCGACTCGCCTATCTATAACCGCCACGTGATCGACTTGATGGCCTTGTCAGTCGACTCAACTGGACATAGCTTTTATGAAACCGTCGAGTAACCGCCAAGCGGTTAACTTGATTGGTTTGTCGGGCGGCTCGACCGACACTGTTTAGAACACGCTGGCTTGCGTTGTGTGAACTATTCGACCCGACTGGGACAGTGGCCAACCTGAATTGTTTTTGACAGGGACTTGTGATTCTTAGGAATTACTAAAGTGATCGGCTTGATCGGTCCTTGTGATCGTACGATCGATTCATACAATATGTATGTGTGTTCATGCCTTTGTACAAACGACTTGTCTTGAAATTCCTTGGAGTCTTGGGACTTGTAGAAGGCTGATATGAACGTGAGTAAGACGCTTGAATGATTAAAACGTCGAGTGTGAATTCGTTGAAAGAACGGAATACTCAAAGAGGCATAGAGGTTTGGTGACGTTCAAACCTAATATGTTGACTTCGGTTAAAATCATGAAAAGTCATGTTATGCAAAAATATATGTTGTGGATACATATATGTTTGCATAAGTTAGGGTGTGGTTTTGACAATTGTTTTGTTGACTTGATTGTGTTAAGACATGAAGGATGACATGGCTGCCATAGATTTGCTACCATCCAAAAAATTGGATGGTTTTGCAAGTATCTGTTTTGTCATATGGCAACGAGAGGTGAAGAAGATTTTGACGTCCTTAAAGGTGGACTACATACTTCTTGAGGGGGCTCCCGGGCCGCATGAAATTGGTCCTATCTTGGGCCATAATGGGTTGATGAGGACCCGACTGTAAACGCAGTGGAGTGTTGATAACTACACTTGTCGAGGAATAATTCTCAAGAGCATGTCGCCGTACATGTTGGATATCTATCATGACTTTGAGTCCGTAAAGGATCTTTGGGATGCCTTGGAATTTGAATATCATGGAACGATGTCTGAGACTATATTCTTCAAGTATATCATGGAAGATGTACGTCCCTTGTCCTCTCAGTTTGAGGAGATGAAGGAGACGTTGGCTCGTATGGACAAGTATGGAAAAGAGTTGGATAAGTCTACGAAAGTGGGTATTATCATCCGGAAGATCCCTCCATCCTGGGTTGATTTCAAGCGCACCATGTTGTTGTTTGAGATCGGAGGACTATCCATGAAGGATTTGGGAATTTATTTCAAGCAATGGGAGAAAACTCTCTCAAAAGTTCCCAAGGTAGAGAATCCATAAAGGATGATCTTGTACTATTTGATATTAAGTATATGTAAAGGGTTTCAGGCCTATATGCTTTGTATGTATCTTTGTTCGCTCCAAACGGTGTGTGCAAGCTTTAAATTTATAACCCTAGACTTAAGCTTAAAACAAGGATGCGAACCCGCAGTGTACGGGTCAATCGTAGTAAAAAGCAAGAAATTTCAGGGGTCGATCACAGGGACTCGGTGAAACAAAGTCGATAACGGTAAGCTTCGTGAATACTAACCACAAGAGCAATTAACACAATCAAATATGAATAAGAAGTCAATAAAACAAACATGCAATTCTAGGGATTAAAGCGTCTAGTTGTGGTTCCAACTCAAGATCTAAAGATAAGCGGACAAAGCTGAGATTTTTGCAAGGGGAAGGTGTTACTAAAGTGGAGTAGATCACCGGGTAAGTCTCACTACTCACTAATCCAAAACCGTAACTCCTATTACCGTGTAAGTCTCAAGGAATTAAGATAAAGAACTATAACCTCAAACTAACACACCATCTAAGGGGATAGAATCAACCTTTACCGGGTAAGTCTCAGGCTAACTCACAAAGATGGGATGGAAGCACACTCAAACCCCAATAAAGGATAAACCTTTATTACCTACACTTATGATCTTTGGTATACAAACTAAGGAATTACCGGGTAAGTCTCATCCTAAGCTTGCTTTGAACCAGGAAAGGTGTAAGAAGAATAGGATTTGGCAAACTCTAACACTTAACTCTCAGTTTAGGATCAGATAAGTCACCTCGGTCAGCCAGATTTCACCCCGGCCGAGATGTTCATCGACTGAACGAGATGCTTAGGGTTAAGGTTAAAGACTCGAACTTTCAGGATCCTACTGGAATCTAAGATTATTCTATCATTGTTTTACCCGCAACCTTCAGCCAATCACCCTAGAATCACACAAGGAAATTAGCCACTCATCATCATTATGAAAGTATTAAATATATGGGAAGAAGGTGAATATTTGAACAAGAAGAATTTAATGAAAAAGACTTCAATAACTGAATCAAATATCACAACAAAAGCGTTCCTTGGATGGCAATCCAACAAGACAAGACAACAAGTGAGGGAATTTAAGACAATCTTACAAAACCCTCCAAAAAGCTATAAAAGCTATGATCTTCAATCTTCCTTCAACCTTCAAAAAGGTTCTTCGAAACTCCCAACTGGAGTATGGCTGCTGCGTGCTAAGCGGGATGTAAGCGAGATTTCCAACTGTATGCGGATGTCGGATTTGTGGAAAATCCAACCCTTTTTATAGGAAAATAACCCTCCAAAGATAAAATATCTTAGAAAGATCTTTTCCCATAAATATAGGTAAAATATAAGATCTTCTTCCTTCCAGGAGCCAAGCCCAAAAATATAAGATCACCTTCCAAAGATAAAAGATCTCAGCCAAGAATAAAATATTCTCGCCGCGTCCTAGGTGTTCGCCTCGGTCGAGTCGGCGTCTCTGGATCACCTCGGTCGAGATGAATCTCTAGTCAACCGAGGTGAGTCATAACTGAGTGTGAAATCTCTCAAAACTGGTCCAAAGTGAATCTTTAATCCATGGCTATGCTCCCTAGATGTAGCTCCAAATGACTCATGACTCCTTTTGCTCCTTTTTGATGCAAAACGTGCCATTTTACCTACAATTACAACAAAACTAGGTGTAGACCTCGATTCCCGCAAATGTAGATGAAATGGTAATATAATCACATATTATACATGCTATCATGCAAATTATTGAAGATAAAACGTCCAAACAAACCCTAAAATATAGACTATAATTCATGCTATCAAAATAACCCATACTTAGCCCTTGCTTGTCCCCAAGCAAGTTCCGCATATAGAAGACAAGGTAGAATGGATTATAAGTCGTAAAAATCAATGAAAAGTCTTTCAAAAACATTTTTATGGTGTGTTACAATCATAGATCACTCTAAGAGAATACTTCATGAAATTCAAAACTCAATATGCTCAAAACATTTTATAAATATAGAAAAGTTGTTCATCTTTGCATAAAACCATAGAATGCATAATAAGTCATAATTATCAAAATTAATCATGTATAATCCAGTTTAAACCACTAAGTCAATCAACAAGCTCAAGGTCTCAAGGGCTTCCCAAAAGAAAGGTCAAGAAACGTGTAGGGTAGGGATGTATGTAAGGTAATGTGGTGCTAGAATCCGGGAAAAGGATGAACTTCACTTTCACTTTGACTTGCAACATCTTCCACCAATAAGCTTTGCTTATTTCACACTTTTTTTCTTTTACTTTACTTTTTGGGATGCATGGACAGAGGTGCACAATAACCGAAGCCTAGGAAATCAGCAATCACCAATTTCTTGAGATGCATCAAACCCTTGATGCACATACCATGACCCGTTAGGAATATCGCTCAATCTGACTTTGGCAAGACACAAACACCCGGCTATGTGAATGGTGCCGAGTTACTCATCTTCATGATTGACTTCCCCAAACCTATTATTGCTTTCTAACACTTTCACTTCCAGCCACTTCTCAACTTTAACTTCACTTGCTTTCACCACTTCGCTTGCTTCCAAATTCCCGGATAGGTAAAGGGAGGCAAATTGTATATGAGGGGCTAAGCATAATCAAGAAGAAGAAGAAGAAGAGAATGAATTGCCTTGGTCTTTCCAGGAAGAAAGTGAGAGAACTTATCTTGTGGTGTCAACCTTCAAATTCAACATAATTTGGATAAAAACAAAGTATTAAACATGCCAATAATTTCAAACAAAGCATTTAGCAACTTAAACATATTATAAAACCTTTCAAACACATAAAGAATTTAAAACCAGTCAGTAAACAAGATCTTCACTGAGATCATATCCAGATAAGCAACACGAAAATCGTTTTCGAAAACTCTCAGTTAACCCACCTCGGTCGAGGCGTTCTTGGTTCAACCGAGGTGAAACGCCTCGTTTGGCCAAGACTGACTCGGTCGAGGTCAAAAAAATTTTTTAAAACCATTTTTTTTTCAGTTTCGACGTTTTTCTCAATCAAATAACCTGTAAATATGCATGTAATATCAGATAAACATATAAAGGCAACTGAAGCATAAATATGAAATATCCGATCAAATGTGCGTACATCAAAGAAATAAAATAAGTACATCAAAGTCATCACATAAATACAAACACCCCATACTTGGGACACACTGTCCCAGTGGGTCAATATAAGTCTAGAGACAAGAGTACTCACTGGATAAATAGCTGAACTGCATAAAATATAATAAAGAAAACCCTGCAGCTCATCAATAGTCCTGATCCGGTGGTGGTGGTGGTGGCACGTACGGATACTGAGTAGGATCGAACGGATAGCCCATAGTCTGCTGGAACTGTAGCTCCATCATCCTACGCTGATAGTGTTGCCCCTCTAACATCTGATGAATCCAGCTGTCAATCTGTCGGTGCTGGGCAGCAAATCTCTCATGCATGTCCACAGTAAGGGCATCATAAGAATCTATCATCTGATCTGTCAGATCGTCGATCCGACGATGAGCCTCCGAATCTCTATGACGGCGTGTCCGACGCCTAGCAGATCTAGCGGGTGGTGCAGCAGGTGCAGGCTCAGTATCCTCCTCATCATCCAAGTCTATGATCGGCGGCGCGCTCGTCCCTGCAGTATCTGTCCCTGTATCCATCGGGACTCCACCATCTCTCTCATCTATAGTGTCCTCATCATCGTCAGCCTCCTCCTCATCCTCAGCTGGGGCAGCTGCTGCCTCCCTATGATCCTCCATCAGTGGGGCCCAAGCTGTCTGCCAATAATGTGGATCGAAAACTGTGAACTGGGCAGACCAGCGGATCCCCTGTGGCGCAGTCCGCTCCCACGGCATAGCAACATATGGAGTGGTCAGACCTCGGGGAACTAGAATCCTCCGAGTGATCATCTCCTGCAATCCAAGCGGCTTCGGAGCCGCCACCATCGTACACGCACTGAGGTCCATCCCATGAAAAGCAGCTATGTGGGTAACTAGACCTCCGCAGCAAATATCTCCCTTCGCTTTGGCCTTGATCTTGTGCAGGTCCTCTGCCAAGATCAAGCCAAAGTCTGGGAAACCCCCTGTAACCATACAATAAAGACTGAAGAGCTCGCCCTGTCGGATCTTCTGGGGCGTCTCAGTACGCGCCAGAAGTGTCTCGCTGAATATCCTATGGGCTAATCTAAAGGCAAGGTGGAAGATGACCTTCTTCCTGGAATCTCCAGGGCGCCATCTATCTGCATGCTCAGTAATATGGGCAATCTGCCCCCAGAACTCCCTAGCTACAGATCGGGAGGGGAAGTCAGTGGCGGTGGGCTCAGGAAACCGAAAATCTCTCTCCAAACCTCTAAGGGAACTATGAAGTTCCGGTTCATCAACCGGTACTTCACACACTGCTCTGTGGGAAGGTAGGAAAAGGAGCTAACGAACTCTAAGGTCGGCTCCAAGTAAGCTGGGGCTCGGATCTCAGTAAACTGATCCAGCCCAACTGTGGTGATCATCCGCCTAAGGTCTCCATCTACCCCTAGGCAATCAAAGGCCGACACGTCCAGGAAACGTGGTGCAATCACTGGACGGCTAGCTATACGCTCATAATCTACCCGGCATCTCTCGTGGATCACCGGGCGGTAAGGTCGGGAAGAAGAGGAAGGAGGGGAGGGTGAGGATCTATCTCTGAGGGCAAGGCGACGATCGGAACTCATTTTTTTCAGCTACTGTTAGAGCACCTCGGTCGCTGACAATCCTCAAGAATCACCTCGGTCGAGATGCAGTTCGACTGGACCGAGGCGTAACAGTGTGCGATTCAAATCTCAGAAATCCAGTTTTTTTCCCCCAAAAATCACTACAATTGCTTCCTATGGGGTACTTAAGCCTTTTCTCAGCAGATTCAGGGGCAACCAAAGCCCAAATTGAAACGAATGAACGAGTTCGGGTTTCGACTGTTTTTACCTCGTTTCGGTCGATTCGTTCGATTTCTTCGCAGATCTGCACTTGCAATAGGATCCTCTACCCTTCAATCGCAGTTTGGAAGCGGAAATCTTCGAAAACGAGCAAGATTGGAGGAAGCGAGGTCGAAGAGCGCCGCGGTCGAGTTGAAGAAGGTAAAAGTGAAAACAGAAAATTTTTTCTTTTTATACTGTTCCTGGAACTGCTGTCACCTCGGTCGAGATGGTCTCGACTGGACCGAGGTGGTACGGACCGAGGTGGTGCCACAGAAACCCTAGTCGCCTCGGTTGCTCAAGAAACAACTCGGTCGAGGTGGCCTCGACTGGACCGAGGTGTCTCAGTCAAACTTCGTCTTCTCGAATTCTCGAACTTCTGAACTTCCAGTTATGCTCCTTCCTTAGATGTCTCCTGTTATCTTTCTAGGACGCCAAAAACAAACAAAACAAAGCAAAAGCAAACTATCTAAGCTAGACTAGAAAACGGGAAAAGAAAGCAATACCTTGGGTTGCCTCCCAAGAAGCGCTTGGTTTAAGGTCGCTAGCTGGACCATGATGTGTCTCAAATGTGATGGGAGGTGCCCTCACCCCATACTTCACCTCCATCGTGGGGTGAAGTAAGTAAATCCATCAAACGCTCCAACAAGTGTAAGTGCTCATCGGGGAATGAATCGTCTATGGGTGGGTCATCTGTCTCGCGGGAAGATTCCGGTAGCCGGCTGAGGTGATCTGCAACGGAGTTCTCGGATCCCTTCTTATCGCGGCTCTCTAGGTCAAACTCTTGAAGCAAGAGAATCCATCGAATAAGGCGTGGCTTGGTATCTTTCTTAGCCAACAAGTAACGAATGGCTGCATGGTCGGTGTAGACAATGACTTTCGCCCCAACTAAGTAGGAACGAAACTTCTCGAAAGCGTATACAACCGCCAGCAGCTCCTTCTCAGTGGTAGCGTAGTTGCGCTGGGATACATCTAGCGTCTTGCTAGCATAGTAAATGGCGGTGGTTCGGCCATCCTTCTTCTGTCCAAGCACCGCTCCTACGGCTACATCACTAGCGTCACACATGACCTCAAAGGGCAAGGTCCAATCAGGAGGTTGGATAATGGGAGCGGAGATCAACGCTTCCTTAATCCAGTAAAAAGCATCAAGACACTCCTGCGAAAACTCAAAAACAACATATTTATTCAAGAGGTTAGTTAGAGGTTTAGAAATCTTAGAGAAGTCCTTGATGAATCTCCTGTAGAAACCTGCATGCCCGAGAAAACTCCTCACACCTTTAACAGAACAAGGAGGAGGGAGTTTCTCAATAGTCTCGATCTTAGCGCGATCGACCTCAATGCCTCGATTAGAAACGAGGTGTCCTAGCACAATGCCTTCATTAACCATAAAATGACACTTCTCCCAATTGAAGACGAGATTAGTGTCTTCACATCTTTTAAGCACTAGCGAAAGGTTAGATACGCAATCATCAAAAGAGGAACCATATACAGAAAAATCATCCATGAATACCTCCATGATCTCCTCTATGTACTCGGAAAAGATAGTCATCATTTGGAAGGTAGCGGGTGCATTGCACAATCCAAATGGCATCCTCCGATAGGCAAATGTCCCCCATGGACAAGTGAAAGTGATCTTCTCCTGATCATCCGGATGGATAGGAATCTGGAAGAATCCACTATAGCCGTCCAAGTAACAAAAGTGTGAATGCTGGGCCAACCGCTCGAGCATCTGATCGATGAAGGGAAGTGGAAAATGGTCCTTCCGTGTGGCCGTGTTCAGCTTCCTGTAATCGATGCAAACCCTCCAACCCGTAACGGTCCTAGTTGGGATCAACTCGTTGTTCTTATTCGTCACAACGGTCATCCCTCCTTTCTTCGGAACTACATGCACCGGGCTAACCCACTTGCTGTCCGAGATAGGATAAATAATACCTGCATCCAACAACTTAAGAACTTCCTTTTTCACAACCTCTTTCATGATCGGATTTAACCGTCTTTGAGGTTCCCGTGAAGTCTTATGATTATCTTCCATTAGAATTCTATGCATGTAGAAAGAAGGCTTAATGCCAATAAGATCGTCCGTGGTATAACCTATAGCCCTTCGATGCTTTCTCAGGACATGCATTAACTTAGACAATTCGGATTCGGAAAGGGAAGCACTAACAATAACGGGATAAGTAGAATCCGGTCCAAGAAAGACATACCTCAAGTGACTAGGGAGTTGTTTAAGCTCCACGACTGGGGGTGCTTTCTGAGGGGGATCCTTGCTTCCTCCTTCCAGTGGAGTGGATTCAGAAACTGGACTTTCGGAAGTCTCAGTTGACATCATCTCGCCATTGACCTCGGTCGAGGCGCAGAGGCGTTGACCGAGATGTTCTTCAGTCGCCTCGCTCAGTCCAGGAAGTGCCTCGGTCGAGGTACTGCAACTGGAACCGAGACTGGAGATCTTCGTCTCTTGGATTAGCTTCTCAGTTTTATCTTCTGGATCTTCTTCCAGTGCCTTCAAGCTCCGTATATCTGCATCACAAGAAGCATCTATACCTTCCTCTATTAAACTAAAACTAATAACTCTTTCGAGTGGATCGTTAATAAGGATAGAGCTCACCAATTCTCTTGATTCTTCTTCATCGTAGATGTTGAAGATATCATCAGTTAGTTGCTCCCCTTTCATGGCTGCAAGTAGTGCGAACTCCACCTCATCGCCACCAATGTTGAATTTCAACTTGGCGTTCTTGCAATCCACATTGCAACCCGAAGTTGCTAGAAATGGCCTCCCGAGAATAATAGGAACAGGATAATCTGCGCGAATGTCAAGTACAACAAAATCTATAGGTAGATAGAAGTTAGCTAACTTGACCGGAACGTCCTCCAAGATACCCACGGGATGGGTGATGGAGCGATCCGCCATATAAAGTCGAATCTTGACCGGCTTGGGCTCTCCAAGTCCGATCTTCATGCATATCTCCAGCGGGATGATGCTCACGTTGGCTCCTAGATCACAAAGGGCTTCACAAGTGACATCCCCAACTTGAATAGGAATGCTAAATGAGCCGGGATCTCTTAATTTAGGTGGCATCTTCTCCTTCATGATCTTAATCAGCTCCGAGGATTTAGATGTCATCCTAACTTCACCAAAGTCCTCCAGCTTCCTCTTCCTTGATAGGATCTCCTTTAAGAACTTCCCATAGGCGGGCATTCCTAGAATAGCATCAAGGAAAGGAATGTTAATATGCAGCTTATTCATCAAGTCAAGGAACTTACCAAAGTGCTTGTCAAGATGTGCTCTGGCCCTTGACTGGGGGAATGGAAGCGGTGGTTTGTATGCAGGAGGTGGAACATAAACTTCAGTTTTCCCCTCCGCTTTCTGTTGCTCCGCCTCGGTTGGCATCTTGGTCGAGGTGTTCTTCGACTGGATCTGGACCGAGGTGGTCTGCGTCGAACGAGGTACTGGATCTGCAGTTTTAAGTCCACTCCTCGTCGTTATGGCCATGCACTGGCCCTTAGGGTTGCTTTCCGTCTTTGGTGGAAGCTTCCCTGGATCTCTTGGCGCTTCATTTGCCCTACTTGCAAGTTGTTGTTCGAAGGACTTTTGGGCCCTCGAAAATGAAGTCATAGAATTCTCCATAGCGCTAAGCTTGATCAAGATAGCCTCCAGAACTGCGTCTTTCTTTTCCGGCTGAGACGAACTTGATCCTTGCCCCTAGCTTTTCAATGGAGTAGAAGAAGAAGAAGGGGAAGAGAGGAAAGGGTTAGAGGAATTATTAGAGTTGGAGTTAGAATAATTGTTACCAGGATTCTGGTTGCTTTGATTATTCGTCCTCCAATTGTTGCTATTGGACCCTCTATTGTTGTTGTTGTTGTAGTTGTTGTTCCGGGAACCGTTGTTGTTGTTACGGTATCCATTGTTGTTGTTCCTTTGTCCTTGCTCTTCCTTCTTGGTTTGAGCAACCAAGAGTTCCTTCAATTGCTTCACGTCATTTTTCAAAGACGTGAGTTGGCTGTTGTTGGATTGAGTCTCTTGAAAGTTGACTCTTTTAACTCCACCTTCAGCTCCTTGGTGGGTATATTTCTCCATGTGCAAGGCTTGCTTCTCAATGAAGTCCCAAGCCTCGTCAATCGCCATGTCCATGAAGGTACCGGCGGAGAGTAGTTGGAGATTGAACTGGGTGCTTCCGTCCAGTCCTTTGAAGTAGATCTCCAACAACTCGATATTTGGAATCCCGTGATGTGGGCAATCCAAAAGGATGTCCTTAAACCGCTCCCATGACTTGGACAAGCTCTCCTTGTCCTTCATAATGAAAGCATTGATCTTCCCTCTCATTTCAGCGGTCTTTGAGGGGGGAAAGAATTTGGTCAAGAATTCCGTCGTCATTTCCTCCCATGTGCTGATTTTTCCTGGAGGAAGAGATTGATATCAAGTAAGAGCTCTATCTTTTAAAGAAAAGTAAAAAGGTCTTAGCTTGTAGTTGTTATTTTCAATTCTGGAAGGTCGCAAGGTTTCCATCAATATCTCGTAGTTTTGAAGATGTTGATGTGGCGATTCCTTCTCCATCCCTCCGAATTGGCATTGGCGAATCATGGATAGAACTTGCGGTCGAAGTTCGTAGTCATGGTCCGCTGGATCTCCTACGTTGACTCCCGGACGCCTCAGTTGTTGATTAGGGTCCATCCTTTGTCCTAGGGTTTGTGGGATTCCTGCAAGAAGAACATCTCGGACTGGCATCCGAGGTGGATGTATCTCGGCCCGATTGGATATTTCAAGCGACTCGCCTATCTATAACCGCCATGTGATCGACTTGATGGCCTTGTCAGTCGACTCAACTGGACATAGCTTTTATGAAACCGTCGAGTAACCGCCAAGCGGTTAACTTGATTGGTTTGTCGGGCGGCTCGACCGACACTGTTTAGAACACGCTGGCTTACGTTGTGTTAACTATTCGACCCGACTGGGACAGTGGCCAACCTGAATTGTTTTTGACAGGGACTTGTGATTCTTAGGAATTACTAAAGTGATCGGCTTGATCGGTCCTTGTGATCGTACGATCGATTCATACAATATGTATGTGTGTTCATGCCTTTGTACAAACGACTTGTCTTGAAGTTCCTTGGAGTCTTGGGACTTGTAGAAGGCTGATATGAACATGAATAAGACCTCTATCGGACCTATGTCGGTAGAGACTGTAAAACAGTTCTCTTACCCACATCTAACACCGCACGGTGTCTACGCATCCAATCGATACCTAGATTGACTTCTTCATGCATTAGAGGCATGACTAAGAAATCAACCAGCAACACACGAGTCCCTAAACGAAGGGGATAACTATGTATCCTACAGCTACCTCGGACCCGACTACCATCTGGTAACCCTATGGTAAAGGGGGTCCCCTCTATGGTAGGTAAACTGAAACGCTCAATACATGCAGCAAAAATAAAGGAATACGTAGCACCCGTATCAAATAAAAGTCTAACAAGTAAAGCATGTAAAAGAATGGTACTTGTAGCAACTGGTGATGGCGGCTCCTCAACACTCCTCAGCTCAAAAACTCGGGCTCGAGCTCCTAGGGCATCACTAGTACCAACATCTCTACCTCCACCTCTACTCGGTCCTGGAGCCGAACTTTGAGTAGTAGGTGTGTTTGGGACTCTCTGTTGTCCATGTGCCTGATGTTGAGGTGGTGTTTGTCCACCTCCTACTGCACCTGAAGGGGAAGAACCCTGTTGTGATGACGCCTTGCCCTGACGGAAAAATGTAGTTCTGTGTCCTGGCTTCCCACACGAGAAGCAAGTCAATGGTGCTCTCGGGCACTCGGCCCTCATATGTCAATAGGCCCCGCGGTTGTAACACTACCGGCCTCTCTCATTCGTCTGTGCAAACACTGGACCCCTCGAGCGGCCCTGAGACTGGCCTCGACCGTATCCAGATGCTCCTGCACCAGTCTGTCCTGTGTGTTGTCTCTTCTCAGACCGTCCTGTCTGAGAAGTCCTCCTCTAGCTATCTCTCTCTCGCTCATAGGCAGCGGCTCGGTCCTATTAGTCCGTCAATGACTCACAGTGGAATCCCGCCATGTACGAACGTGTGCTCTCCCTCAGACGACGGGAGAACAGATACACATGTTTGTCTTCATATGGTGCAGCTGGACCCAACAATGCAAACACATTCTGGAAGCGGCTAATAGTATCTGTAATGGTACGTCCTCAAAACCCGCCTCCACAAAGTCTTGCAGCTTCTCCCTCCTCAATGAGGTAGGGCAGAACTACTCCCTCAGCAAAGTCCTCATCTGATCATAACTCGTAACTCGTGCTCAAACTGTCCTCCACAACTGGTGTGCTAGGTCATGGAACAGAGACTGAACTAGCTCTATCCGTCTATCCTCAGGACACCTAATAGACTCTAAAGTTTATTCTACATGTCCGATCCATACCTCAATCTGTAAACCGATCTCTCCCTAGAAGGGTGGTACTCCCTGCTGATGGAATGCCTTCAACCAGGCATCTGGTCAAGGCCCTCTCGTCTCCTCTACAGCTCGAGCAACCTCAGCAGCACGTGTCAGCGTAGCTTGCACCTGAGTGGCTCCATGGGATCTCTCATATGATCCCTCATGCCCTGGTAGATGTTCGCTCGAAAGTATGCGTGCAAATAAGTTTTAAATTTATAAAATTGAAATTTAGCAAAGAGAACCCGTAGTGTACGGATCGGCGTAGTAAAGCAAGAGTTCCAGAGTATCGAACTCAGGGATTTGGGGGGAACAAATTCAGTTTGTAAAATTGTCAAGCAAGTAAAATAGAAGCTTTTGCAAATAATATTGGGAAAACAACAATTCTAAAGATTCGGATATCCAATTGTGGCAATTGATTCAAGATATTCTATAGATGTAAGGACAGAGTCGGGATTGCAAAGGTATATCTAAGGTAAGGTTATGTACGCTGAAGTTCCAAAACCCTATATGTCTTACCCAAAGGCTCTCTCTATAAAGGTTGTTGAGGCTGCAGTATAGAAAGGATCTAAGGATAATAATTAATCTCAAATACCCATCATAAACCCAAGGGAATCAAAGATAAAGCAAAACGGTTAAGGTTGTGACACTCGAAACCGAAATAGAGGATGTTGAGTCTCACTACTACCTAGAAAAGGCAAGCCAAGGCTAGATTAAAGCATATCTCTAACTTTCGATTAAAGCAAAAGCAAAAGTCGTAAAGTAGAGGAAATCACGGCTAGATCTTGATGAACCACGGCCTTGGTTTTCAAGAACAGACCGTGGAAAAGGGTGTCAACGAGGTTTCTCGCAACTCTCAGGATCCAATCTGTTTACGATCGATCTATCATCATCTAAGCCATAACTATCAACCCTTCACCTTAATATTGCTAAAGGGTTTTAGCCAACAATCATAGTAATCAAATCAACAATCAAACTAACAAGAGAATAAAAAGAATGGAACTTAGAAAATTCAATAATGTCAAATATCTCAATCCTCAAAATTTCAAAATAACAAATTCGTTCTTGTGTTCAAAGAATGTAGAATCCAAGGAATAGAAAAACCTCACAAAATCTCTAGGGACAAATGAAGAACGGGATGTCAATCCGCCTTCAAGATGAAAATCTTAAGATCTTCCAACTACAAATACACAATCTCGAAATGCGTCCTTCTCAGAATTCTCCCTGTACGCAATAAGATCTTCCTAAGCAATGCCCTCGAAAAGCGCTGGATGCAAGCCGTTCTCAACTTCTCCCTAATGTCGGGGCTCCAAGTCCGCCTTTCAATGTTGAAGACTATCCGATATTTGTAGGGATAAATCTAGAGTTTACAGACAAAACCCTAAATATTTGGGCTGAAAAGAAGTCGAGCCCGCTGGTATCATAAAATACTCTGGGACGCGTCAGACGGTATCAGAAGATACTTTGGCGTGTCCTAGCTTCCTTTTATGCTCCTTTTTGTCCCTCTTCAAGGCTTGATCTTTAAATATGTCATTTCTGCTCCATAATTCGCCAAATTACCTACAGATGCAATAAAACTCTGTGTAGACCTCTATTCTCGCAAAGTAGGTGAATATAACCATAAATGCCATGAATGTATGTCTATGAATGCAAAATAAAGGAAAATTCTATATAAATACATGCCTAAAAATAGGTCATAATTCATATCATCAGTAGATTTGGGGCTCGTCTGCCTGCTATGATGGCCTCCACAAAATGTCTGAGGTACTCTCTAAACTTTGGTCCTCCCATGGGGACACGATTTGAGTCATCTGACTGGACTCTATGTGCATGTTGTCTCCTGGACCCACCACTCCTCATCGCTAGGACGACACTCTCAGCAACCTCCTCAAAAGCCTCTTCCACCACAGGTGGATCAACAGCGGGAGTTGGTCCCTATCCTATCCCTCCTGGAGGAAGTAGTGGTCTACCTCTACCTCTGCCTATAACAGCAGTAGCTCTAGTCCGAGCCATCAGCGGGGTATGCACACCTAACGTATAAGGCTCTATATAGGCCACATGTATAGATATATATGTAATACTTAATAGTACATGCATACACATCAGCACACATAGAAGATATATATATATATATATATATATATACTGTGGAGATCCTCAGAAGGGTGACGACTTCTGTACACACTATCCCAAAACACTTGTACTCGCTTTAAAACCAAAACCTTTTCAAAAGTCATACCCCTTTCGGGTTCTGTTTAGGATCACAAGCTCAGCTTGTGATCCCAAGCTAAAGAAGAAAGAAAGAAGCAATGAAAGAGAAGGAAAGAAGATGGAGATGGAAACCTTACCACAGCAGAACCCTAAGCAGCAACTAGGAGCAATCAACACCTCCACAACCTCAACAAAATAGCAACAACACTCAACATCATCCTCATCATCATCCAAATCCGAAACCATAACCAAACTCTCAAAACTCTCTTACAAGATCAAAGAAGAGAAGATGAAGAAGAAGAAGAAGAACGTACAGAGAGAAATGAAGCTGAAGAAGATGAGGGAAACCCTCATACAGTACCAAAGGATGGCTTATAAAGGAAGCCAGCCGCAAAGCACAAGTCATAGGGTCAACGAAGGCAGCTGGAACCACACAGAGCCGCAGGGGTGGACACTGTGAGGCGCAGGGGCGCCTAGCCGCAGGGGCGCCTAGCCGCAGGGGCGGCAATCTGGGTCCGCAGGGGCGGCTGCCAGGGTCAGCATAAGGCTCAGCAAGGACTCCTAGGCTCCAAGTACTAAGGCTCTTACACCTTGATCAATATTGAGCTCACCAACTCCCTTGATTCCTCTTCTTTACAAATGTTGAAAATACCATCACCTAGAGCCGGTCCATTAACCATAGTGGAAAACGTGAACTCAATGTTTTCTCCACCGATGTTGAAGGAGAGTTTAGCATTCTTGAAATCCACCAAGCATCCCAAAGTTGCAAGGATGGGTCTTCAAGTATGATCAGAACTAGATAATCTGTAGGAATGTCTAGTACGACAAAATCAATTGGGATATTGAAATTACCGAGCTGGACGGGGATATCTTCAAAGATCCCCACTGGATGCGTAATTGATCTATCCGCCACATATAAAGTCATCTTGGCGGGTCGTGGATTTTCAATTCATATCTTGTTGCACAATGCAAGTGGTATGATGCTCATACTTGCTCCTATATCGAACAATTCTTCGTAGGTGACCTCTCCCCCGCCTATTGGCACACAAAACGATCCCGAATCTCTTAGCTTCGGCGGCATCTCCTCCTTCATGATTTGGATTAGTTCGGATGACCTATTAGTCATCCTCGTTTCTCCAACATCTTCCAATTTCCTCTTGTTAGAGAGGATATCTTTGAGGAACTTCCCGTATGTGGGCATACCTACAATAGCATCCATAAAAGGGATATTAATATGCAGCTTGCTCATGTGTTTCAGGAACTTACCGAAGTGTTTATCCAAGTGCGCTCTAGCTTTTAATTTAGGGAATGGAAGTGAAGGTTTATAAGTTCAAGGAGGTACATAAACTGGTTCCTTATCCTTCTCCTTTTCTTTCTCCTTTGGTTGTTGATCTTCTTTGATGTGATCCCCACCGAAGAAGAAACCATCGTCAATATGCCGGAACCAATCATTTCGCCACCAACCGTCCAAGTCAAAACTCATCCGGAATCTATCAAAATCAATACTAATGTGTTGGAGGTCATGCCTAAAACTGAGCCAAAACCTATTGAAATGAAACCGAAAATGCTTGCTCTGAGCATGCCCAATACAAGCCAATTTTCACTCCCTTCGGCTAAGCTGTCAGGTTTGCGCACTCTCCATAAAACGCCTATAACTGAGGCAATGCTTGGAATTAAAATACCCATGAGTACTACTTTGAAAGGTATTTTCTATATCTACAATTTTCTAGTTTACACAAAGTCGATATTCTAAGAGGAAGAGGGTTAAAATGACCCTACATTGCAGCAACTACGGTAATTGTATGGATTGTTGGGTAAGATCATGCATGGAGGCATGAAAGATGGTTATACAAAACATATGCACGTCCAACAAATACATATTTCATGCAGCATACTATCCTCATATTATTCATATATTATGCATGAATTTATGTATTAATAATGAGAAAGTAGGTGGTGAAAATCCCTTTGTTTTTCCTTTCTTTAATTTCAAAACTCTTGAGCTTGTAATCTTTAATTGTTGGGAGTTAGGTGCTGAATTTTCAGCCTATATAAGGCCTCTCCCATACCATTTTATGGCAAGACGAATTTGAGTGATTTTTCAATCAAAAGTTGTGTTTTTACTTTCAAAAAAATAAACCTAGAGACTAAGGTGAGAGGCCAAAGTTTCGAAACCCACAAGGTGAGAGGCCGAGTGGTTTCCTTACGGTGAGAGGCTAGGAGGACAAAGGAGATCAAATCCCGACGTGAGATTCCGAGGGAAAAGATCTTGAGCCAAGGAGATCCAAGGTGCGAGGCCAGACGATCCTTGCTTGGCATATCCCAATCAAAAAAGTCAAAAAAAAAAGAAGTGTACGGAAGGAACAACACCGGTGGATCCTCGCGTTCAACCAATGAAAAGCGCATCATTCTTCAACCATAACTTGCTTCCCTTTATCAACAGTTTTGGGCAGTGGCTCATTGATCTTTACTCGGCTTCTAGTGGTGATAACCATCACTTGCCCCTCGGAATCTCAAGGATAGAGCACCTTGAGATCTACTACAAAGACTTAAATCAAGATACACAATTCCAACTTCAATCCCTTTCCGGAGGTACTTTCATGGAGAAGCATGTAGATGAGGCATGTGACTTCATTGAGAAACAAGCCTTGTTGCAAGAGAACTATTGCCAAAGAAGAAATGATGAAAGACTCCAACGACATGGATTCATGAGGTAAGTAATACTGCCACTCTATCCGCTGAAGTTGATAATCTTAAACATGTGGTTAAAGAAATTCAGAAATCCCAAGCGCCGGCTCAAGCAAACTTGCCACCTAAGGAACAGGACATGAACTACACGAGCTGAGGGAATTATCAAGGGAACTATCAAGGACCCCGGAATAACAATTACAATAACAGGAAATACAATGGAGGGAATAATTATAGGGCCAATCACAATCATCCGGAATTCTCTTATTCAAATCCGGATGGAGCATTGAACCCTCCCGCTTTCTCTAGTCAAGCTCCACCACGAAAGACTCAAAATCCTCCACCGGGGTTCAACCAACCTCCAAAGGATAGGATGGAGATTCTATTGGAAAAATTGGTAGGAGATGCGAACGAGCTGAAAACGACGTAACTTCTATTTCCAAGGCTCAAAAGGCCTTGGAAAATCAGGTGTTCAGCAAGGCCGGAGAAGTTCCTAGAGATCAAGGACGACTTCCGGGAAGTACTGAGAAGCCGAGTAAAGATCAATGAGCCACTGTCCAAAACTGTTGACAAAGGGAAGCAAGTTATGGTTGAAGAATGATGCGCTCTTCGTAGGTTGAACGCGAGGATCCACCGGTGTTGTTCCTTCCGACCACTTCTTTTTTTTTTGTTGATGGGATATGCCAAGCAAGGATCGTCTAGCCTCGCACCTTGGATCTCCTTGGCTCGATATCTTCTTTCCTCGGAATCTCACTTCGAAAATTGGATCTCCTTTGTCCTCCTAGTCTCTCACCATAAGGCTACCACTCGGCCTCTCACCTTGTGGGTTACGAAACTTTGGCCTCTCACCTTAGTCTCTAGGTTTGTTTTTTTCAAAGTCAAAACACAACTTTTGATTGAAATCACTCAAATTTGTCTTCCATAAAATGGTGTGGGAGAGGCCTTATATAGGCTGAAAATTCAGCACCTAACTCCCAACAATTATTGATTACAAGCTCAAGAGTTTAGAAATTAAACAAAGAAAAAACAAAGGGATTTTCACCACCTACTTTCTCATGATTAATACATAATTTCATGCATAATATATGAATAATATGAGGATAGTATTCTGCATGAAATATGTATTGGTTGGACGTGCATATGTTTTGTATAACCATCTTTCATGCCTCCATGCATGATCTTGCCCAACAATCCATACAAGAACCGTAGTTGCTGCAATGTAGGGTCATTTTCACCCTCTTCCTCTTGGAAAATCGAATTTCTGTAAACTAGAAAAATGTGGATATTGAAAATTCCTTTCAAAGTAGTACTCATGGGTATTTTAATTCCAAACATTACCTCGGTTATAGGCGTTTTACGGAGAGTGCGCAAACCTGACAGCTTAGTTGAAGAGAGTGAAAATTGGCTTGCATTGGGCATGCTCGGAGAAAGCATTTTTGGTTTAATTTCAATAGGTTTTGGCTCAGTTTTAGGCATGACCTCCAACACATAAGTTTTGATTTTGATAGGTTCCGGCTGAGGTTTGACTTGGACGGTTGGTGGCAAAATGATTGGTTCCAGCACATTGACGATGATTTCTTCTTCGGTGGGGATCACATCATCCTCCCTCTCTTCAAAAGGATTTGTCCTCGAATCCGAATCATCCAGGGGTGTAGAGAGTGTAGCAAAAGGCGAAGGAGTGGGATCCGGTAGTGGAAGAGCGGGATTCGGTGGAGAAGTAGGTGTTGGTGGAGGCACCGGATCCGGTGGACGAGGAGGCGGGGCTGGTGGAGCAACCTTCGGTGGTGGAATAGGCGGTGTTGTGTACTTCGATTTGCTTGCCCTTATTTCAACTCGGCTCGATTGAAAATAATCCGCATCTTTCATCCATTTTTCGACCGCTCTACGCCGTCGATATCTCTTCTTCGTGTTTTCTAGCCTCCTTTTCTCGACGACGACTTCGGTCTTCTTCCTCTTGTTTACGAGCTTCCTCTTCACGGCGACGGGCTTCTCTTCTCTTTTGTCGTCTTCGTAGTTCTTCATTGACGGCCTCGTAAAGATCGTCTTCTATTTCACTCAAACGAAGATAACCATCGTCGTACTCTCGAATAGCCCATCGAACGTATTGTCCATTTATTGTTCTTTTTCGATCGCGTATTGACATTCCCAAACAGTTCGATTACAAAATCAACTCAGTATGCAAACTCGCAATAATAAGTAAACAAATCAACAAATGAGTATGCAAACTCCTAAAATCCACAAATCAAACAAACAAACTCGTACTTTCTTTTCTTTTTTATTCTGACTCTTTTTTTTTATTTGAAAGAAAGAAGATGAACAATACCGACAAGACATGTGTTGAACACGTACCGTAGGCTCTGATACCACTTGATGCGCTCTTCGTTAGTTGAACGCGAGGATCCACCGGTTTTGTTCCTTCCTACCACTTCTTTTTTTGATTTTTATTTATTGATGGGATATGCCAAGCAAGGATCGTCCAGCCTCGCACCTTGGATGTCCTTGGCTCGAGATATTCTTTCCTCGGAATCTCACTTCGGAAATTGGATCTCCTTTATCCTCATAGCCTCTCGCCGTAAGGACACCACTCGGCCTCTCACCTTGTGGGTTTCGAAACTTTGGCCTCTCACCTTAGTCTCTAGGTTTTTTTTTTCAAAGTAAAAACAAAACTTTTGATTGAAAATCACTCAAATTCGTCTTCCATAAAATGGTGTGGGAGAGGCCTTATATAGGCTGAAAATTCAGCACCTAACTCCCAACAATTAAAGATTACAAGCTCAAGAGTTTTGAAATTAAACAAAGGAAAAACAAAGGGATTTTCACCACCTACTTTCTCATGATTAATAGATAAATTCATGCATAATATATGAATAATATGAGGATAGTATGTTGCATGAAATATGTATTGGTTGGACGTGCATATGTTTTGTATAACCATCTTTCATGCCTCCATGCATGATGTTGCCCAACAATCCATACAAGTACCATAGTTGCTGCAATGTAGGGTCATTTTCACCCTCTTCCTCTTGGAATATCGAATTTGTGTAAAATACAAAATTGTAGATATTGAAAATATCTTTCAAAGTAGTACTCATGGGTATTTTATTTCCAAGTATTGCCTCAGTTATAGGCGTTTTATGGAGAGTGCGCAAACGTGACAGCTTAGCCGAAGGGAGTGAAAATTGGCTTGCATTGGGCATTCTCGGAGCAAGCATTTTCGGTTTGATTTCAATAGGTTTTGGCTGAGTTTTAGGCATGACCTCCAACACATAAGTATTGATTTTGATAGGTTCCGGCTGAGTTTTGACTTGGACGGTTCGTGGCAAAATGATTGGTTCCGGCATATTGACGATAATTTCTTCTTCGGTGGGGATCACATCATAAACCTTAGAGGTATCTAAGGGTATAAAGCTCTCAACAAAGACTAGGATTTGGGCAAACTATAACCTAGGTTTAAGGATAAAACATTATCGGACAAACGGTGACAAATCTCGGATGGATCATACTAAAATCATGGCTAAGATTGCTGAATCGATTCGAGATCGGCAACTGCGTAGGTAAAACTCAACCTTTAGGATCCAATCTAACTTAAACGGTCATTATATCATCATCTAAATCATAACCATCAACTAGTCACCCTAGAATCGCAAGAGTTCTAGCCGACAACAATCATATTTGAATCAAAGAAGTTGTATAATATCAAATAAGACATAAACCAATAAAAGGCAAAGAAAAATTAACTAACAAACTTCAATTATACAAACTAAAATCCAAGCAATAACAAAGGTTCGACCTTTTGTCAAATAACAAAAACAACAACTAAGATTATTCTTCCAAGAATAACTCTCAAAACTCCAAGGATAACTATGCGAATCTTCGATCCTTCGATGTTCTTCCTTCCTTCTCTAACAATCTTCCTTTATCTTCCGAACTTTGAAAAGATCTCCCTGTCATATGAAAAGAATCTATCAATTTCAGTATATCGAAAAGTATCCGAGATAGTATATATATAACCATTTCCGCCATCTCTATTTAATATTGAAATTAGGGTTTTGACTTTGGGCCGCGGGCTATATTTTTCAGCGTAATCATGGACGACCCCGAAGAAAATCTCGGCCGAGATAATATCTCTCCATCCGAGATTTCTCTTCTGTTACGTACTTTCTTCTGCTCTTTGCTTCTTTTCCACTTGAATCCTTTTTCCTGATGATCCATGATCTTCTTCTGCACCTCAGTGTACTCCACCATGTTCTCTCATGGACTCCTTATATCGTTATGCTCTCTTTTTCTACAAAATGCGCTTTGTTTCCTACAATTGAAACAAAACTGTGTGTCGACCTCTATTTTCGCAAAGTAGGTGAATAACAACATAATTGATATGAATATATGTCTATGCATGCAAAACAAAATTAAAATCTATATAAATTAATCCCTAAACTAAGGTCATAACTCATGTCATCAGTGGTGAATCGCTTGCCAACGTCAATCATGATAACTTAAGGTGTGCTAAGCTTTAGGAGGGTGAACGTGTTGAAGATTCTCAAATCCCTCCTAGTATTGTTAACTTTCAACAGAATTGTGAGATGTTTTATCTTGACTGTCGGAGGTTCCTTCGGTAGAGACCACCAGCTCTTAAGCGCTTCCCTAGAACGATTAAGACTTTCAAAGGAAATTTTAAAGGGAGGAAGAGAACATATTGGGCGAAGCTTTTCAAGCTTTGGAATGAGAATTATGTCAAGATGATAATCTGTACATGGAATCTGTTACGCTAAGATCCTGTGATGTGCACGCAATAAGCTTTAAATTTATATTCTCGTTATATTTCTCCTAACTCCTAGCGAACCCGCAGTGTACGGGACGTTTGTAGTAGGGATAGTATTCCAAGGTCGAACACAAAGACTAAGGTGAGATTGATCCGATTAGTGATTAAGTTTAGTGAAGATCTAGGTGAAGAAAAAGGAAAGGAAATAAAGAAATGAAAATCTAAATGTTTTTGGTGGGTTTTTAGGTGATCAATCAAGGATCACCAATCATGCAAATGAACAAATCAACTATGCTAATAAATCAACACAAACAAACAAGCTAAAACAAGATATAGATCTAAGAGAGAAAAGCGGATTCTAGGGGTTGGAAGTTCCGGTTATGGCATAGGACTCAAGCTACCTAATCATTCCTTGGATTAACTATGATATGTTGGGATTTAGTGTTTCTAGATTGGGATCAATCACCGGGTAGGTCTCATGGTCCACTAGTCCGTCCCTAAGGTCTCATCACCGGGTAAGTCTCTAAGAACCTAAGGGATGGAATTCTACACAAACCGGATTGTCACCTAGGGATCTAACCTATCCTCACCGGGTAAGTCTCGAAAGAGTTAGTCCTAAACAACTATCCTAGCACACTTAGTCCAATGGCGGCTTCTGAGGCTCACCACTACCTAGGGTTTGTCATCTTTGAAATCTAAGAGTAAGAATCACCGGGTAAGTCTCTTCTAACACTTAGTTGCTAACACTAGGTCATCCTAGGGTAGATTTAACTCAACAAACACTTAGGATTACAACATTCTAACAATCTAAAGCTAGATCCATCGAACTAGGGAGAAACACGGTTTGTTCTATCAAGTCCACGGCCATGGTTTGTCAAGAATAATCCGTGGACTTCAACAGAGTCTACGTCCAAGCAAGTGAGTCATCCAAGTGCTAATCTAAGTCCATCCTATCATAGTCCTAGCCATAACCATTCTTTCCTTACCCTAGAATCACATCTATTTAGCCTACAACATTCATCATAGCAATCAAAATCATCAAACATAAAATCATGGCTTCCATTTGCAAGATAATGAAGAGAAAGGGATGAACAAGTGAAGTAAACAAACCAAGCTGAAAATGGAATTAGAATGACTCACAACCCTTCTTAAAGAAGGTTCAAATGGTTCATACAACTCTAGAAATCGATTCCGAAATTCTTCACTACAAGGCTATCAAAATCTATCAATGGTGTGCTCTTCTTCTTCTCCAATGAAGCTCTTCTCCAATGGTAGCTTTCTTCTACCTTCTCCTCCAAAGAATCTTCTTGTTGAGAGTATTGTTGTATGTGTAGAGTGATGGGAGAATACCCAATTGAAAAATGCTAGATGGAAGATGCCTTCTCAACCAATGCAGGACCACTTTTATACTACAACTTTGCAAGAGCTGGCCAAGAGATCGTGGCACAGCTGTCACAAAAACCTGGCAAAATCCACGGATGGTTCCACGGCCGTGGAATTCAAGTGAACCGTGGTTTGGACCTTCAGCTTTGCCTTTGATCATTAAGCTTCGATTTGGTGCATGGCTTGTGTTGGAAAGGTTCCATGAGTCCTCCTTAGCCCTTAGCTTGCATCCTAATGAGTCCGAGGGTGTGTCATCTTGATGAACGATCTTCAAACGTATCGATTTAGCTCCTAAATCTCCCAAAATACCTACAAAGCAATGCACAAGTCCGTGTAGACGTCTATCTCGACAAAATGCGTGAATTGAGTGCAAACGTTATGAACTAGTGCTAAACCATGCATGAATGAGTGACAAATCTATCTAAATGATTACCTAAACCTAAGTCATAAATCGTGTTATCAGAATCTCTCCCATCTTCTTCGGTTATTCCTCAGCCTTGGCCAATTGTTCAGTAGTTTGGCCAAGGTGTTCTACATCTTCCTCTTCTTCTTCAAGAACTTCGAGAGAAGCTTCAAGTTCGAATGGAGGAATGCTTGAAACTTGGAGTTCTTTTCCGCACTTTTCCTTCGGTAGAGACTTTTTAGCATGGATTAAGGTGCTTTCAGGGTCATCCAACATCTTCAAATATTTCTCAAACATTGATTTAAATAAGGGAGAAATCGTGGAAGAAAAATAAGGGTAAAATCGTGGAGGACAAGTTGAATAACATCTCCGGTGGCGGTGATGGTGGTGGTGGGAATGGGAAGTAAGTAGGATCAAATGTCCGTCCGAACTGTTGGCGGTACATGTCCTCTAGCATCCTACCATGGCATACAATATCTCTCTGTAATATTGTGACGGACGTCTCCGTGGTCTCTAATGTCCTCCTCATCTTGGGGAGCTCATCAATATCAGATCTGTGTCGGGACCCGTGTTGAGGTCGATAGGAGGTCAACTGTCTCGCCCTCCTAACCGGCACCACCTGCCGTCCAGGTCCCATGTCTACATCCCTAATGATAGGATCCTCCGGCTCAATATCCTCGTCGTCGTCATCAACAACTCCACTAGGACTGACATCCCTCCCAATGTTCATAGCAGTTGTGCCCTTATCAGCAACATCATCTTTATCAATCTCAACTAGCTCATCATCAGAATGCATCTCCTCAAAAGCAAACCTCCATTACTGTTCTGTAATATCCATGTCTTTTAGGAGATTCCACGACTGCGTCTTCCTTCCCACGCAGGCGCGCCACCGCGGATGCGGCTTTGCCGGGCCGCGGTTGTGGCATAGCAGAGGAAGCGGCCGTCTTTTTGGCCGACTTCATTTCTACTTTCTTTCTCTTTAAGTTTCTCTTTCCCTTTTCATTCTGAGGGTTTCTGACTTCCTCTCGTGATTTTCTTCTTCTCTCGCTCATGTACATTTTTCCTCTCTTCCTCATACTTTCTCTTATTCGATTTCTCTCTTGATCTTTCTCTATTTGAAGATGATGATGATGTTGAAGACGTGGAATGTGTGATCCTGTATTCTGTAATATCTAACAATATCTAAAATTTCCTTTTGCCATCAGAGAGGGGTGAGCGCTCCCTTCTTTCTTCCTTCCTTGTTCTTTCTTTCCTCTCTTTCCTTGTTTAGATTTAACAAGGATGTGCATGAGAGTTGTGTAACCTGTAGAAGTTTGTGATGTATATGTTGAGAAGGACAGGTTTGCCTTTGAGGATTTCTGTGTAGATGTAATGATCGTTTGAGAGATTTGTTGAAAAACACGAAGATTGGTGCTCTATTGAGGAAACTGCACGCGCGCCTTTCTTGTGCCTCCCCCTCGCCTTTAGGTGTGTCACCGCCCCCGCACTTGCGTTAAGCCGCAGCCGCGGCGTCAGATCCTTGTAACCGTTCCCGTGCATCACTTTTCCCACATCTGCACCTTCTTTAGAACTTACCAAGTTCTTTGGTAAGTTATTTCCTTTTATCCTTAGTTTTGGCTTAGAAGCATGCTAGTTTTATTGTGTCTTGAGGATGATATTATGGATAAACGCCTTTGCAGGGTTCGAGGTTTGATTCTGAATGTTAAGGTTATGATTTGCGGATGTTTTGTATGATCTTATTGAGATCTTATAGGAAAAAGGTAGAATCTTCTAGCATGTGCTCTAATGATTGAATTTTATATGCTTTGTGTATCATGCGGTGTATATTCCAGCTAGAATTTGAGAGTTAATCGATATTTGAGGTTACCTAAATTCAGGTAAGTCCGTAGACTTACTTAGTTGTATTCTTATATTAGATGCATGCATGAGTGGTGTTTGTTATATACTTTATAGCATGCGATGGTGATTATTAACGACATATGAATGGCCCACTTGTATCGGGTTGTGTCAGCTTGCTCAGTTCTCTGGAGAGAGTCTGAGGGGTTCTCTAGGACTTGGCCAAACCTGGTATAAGGGAAGGGTGTCGATCTATTTAGTACGGTATACAGGGAGGTACGTCTGACTACTCCAGATGGCAAAGGAAACAGAGGCGAGAGTCATAGATGTAACACCCCAAATATACGGGACTTGGAATGTCACATTGGGCTAGGATCTCACAATGGATCCTGACCCTAGCCTGACAACAAGTTCACTGGATCTTACAATAAGGCACAGGTAGATTAAAACCAAATACATAAAAGCTGTATATAATACATCAAAAGAGTTTACAAACTCAAAGCCGAGTACAAAACATCAAACCACAACATCTGATACAAAAGATCCCATATCCCGCGCATCCTAATGTACAGAAGTCCTCGGCTGGCCACACCATCTGTCTCACCCTGCAGTCTTCCTAACCTGCAGATCATCTACAACACGGTATGAAACCGTTAGCTACAGCAATGAAAAGCGTGAAGGTAATAGCACAACCACACATCAACATCTCATACATGCAATGATACACACATTTATTTATTATCTTTCATTACGTTATTCCATTACTAATTCAACTTCTTTTGTAACACAAGGAACCTAAAGAACCTCGTCCCTTTCCCCGTTAACATAGGGGTTTGCATTGGGGGTGATCGTCACTCGTCCCCCATGTGTTATTGGCTTCCGGGCACCTCCTCCTAACCAGCAGTTATAAATGGTCATCCTAGTCCGGTTTAGGTTATAAATGCACAATCATATGAACACACACAACCATCACAATCATACAATCCACAACTGCATGCTAAGTAAGTCCTATGGACTTACCTGATATACTCGTAACTTGTACCACGTCACAGCTTCCCCTTGGGGAAGTAATCAACGCCTGCAATGGCACACACAATCACATACTGCAAAGGTTAGGAGACTTGTCTCACTAACCACAACCAACATATATCTCAAATCTAAACCTCAAATCCTCAACACATTCATAAATGCCTAAGGCATATCCTCAACATAACATCTTATCATACTCGTACACATACTAAACCTTAAAGCCATAACCGATATCCATAACATCATCATGATCCTCAACTCATTCTGACACCTAACATGCATCTAATCAGTATTCCTCAATCTCAAATTTAATCCTAATTTAATTAATTAACCTTTAATTAATTAATTAAATTTTACCAGAATAATATTTTGCCCGTAGGCCATTTCTAAACCCATCTGTCATCAGATTTCATCAAACAAACAACCCATAAACACCAGAATAATATAATGATCATAATGGAATTTCTAATTATCCATTTTGAAAAGCCTAAGGTCAATTTAGGCCAAATCGCAGTACGGAAAACGAATAAATTCATAACTTATTCGTTACTACCCCAATTGACGATCTGAAAGAAGATTCGGAATCACAACGACGCAGGATACGCATGTACAACATCAAATTAACCGGAATCTGAGCGACGGAACTGTCCTGGTGACATATATGCTCGACCAGGTCCTTATCTGCTCGGAAATACAGAAACTTGGTACCGATATGAAGAGAATGAAGAGACGAATCCAGAAACTCAAACGGAATTGAAATCGGATTAGAAATGGAGAGTAGATCTGAGTTTGAAGTTTGAGAGAAATTGATAACGTGATTTATGACGTTAGTTTAGGCACTTAATTAGATAGTTTTTCCCGTTATTCATGCACGGTTTGACATTAGTTCATGACGTTTTCGCTCAATTCATGCATATTTCTAGAAAAGACGTCTACACGACCTTTTATCGGTTTTATAGGTAATTCGGGGATCTATTGGACATTAATCGATACATTCAATGGTCAAGCCTCATGGTGGTACACATCCAAGGCTTAAAAGGAACATTATTGGAGCAACAAATGACACAAGGACCCTAATTGGTGCAAGCAATGGAGCAACTCATGGCTAGACGATCATAACATCCCTCTGTTGAAGAAAATCGGACCATCACTTAGGAAAATCGGCCGATTTTCCTGACTGGGTCGATTTTTGGCCTTCAACAGCTTAAGCCACGTGTCCCACGATCTCTTTGCCCGGCCTTGCTCTTGGTGGAGAATATAAGTGGTCCTGCAAGCTGTTGCTGAGCAAGCCCTCCTCTCCCACATTCTCTCATTCACAGCTCATGCCATTGGGGATAGACTTGGAGAGGAGGAAAACTCTCTCAAATTGAAGGAAGAAGAAGAACACCAATCTAAGAGTGATAGTGAGGTTTTGAGTGATTTTGAGTGATTTTTGGAGTGTTTGATTGAAGAACTATTGCAAGGATTGTTAGGACCGTTTTGGAACTTCATTTGAAGGGTTGTAAGTCTTGCTAAAACTTAGATTCAGCTGAGATTTATTGTTTTTACTTGCTTATCTTTCATCATCCATCTATGAAAACCATGTATGCTTGTGTGATGATTTTGGATCTTGATATGCATATTATTGGCTAGTTTATTGTGATTCTGGAGTGATGGATTGATGGTTATGGCTTGGGTGATGATAGGATGGACTTATATGTTAGTTTAGGATGATTTGTATGCACGAAACCCATTCCAGAAGGAAAAATCGGGTTGTTCTTCAGTCAAATCGGCCGATTTTTCCATGACCCACCCGATTTTCCTCTATGTTGCTCTTTAATTGATGAATCTGTATGTTAGGGTGTTAGGTTGTTGAAATCCTAGTGTTTATTAAGCTTAATTTAGCTTAGGATCACCTAATGCTATCAACCTATGTGAGGGAAGAGATCTACCCGATGATTTCTGATCTTAGATACCTAAGATGATGAATTCTAGGTACTAGTGAGCCTCACAAGCCGCTATTGGATTGAGTGTGCTAGGATTATTGCTTGAGACTTACTTTTTCCGAGACTTACCCGGTAAGGAGAGGTTTGCCACTTAAGTAGTGTCCGGTTTGTGTAGAATTCCCTACTTTACCTCCTTGAGACTTACCCGGTAATAGGAGTTTGATGCGGGATTAGTGAAGTAAGAGACCTACCCGGTAATTGCTTCCATTAGTGAAACACCCTTTCCCAACACCGCAGCCTTGTCCTTAGAATTTTTAGAACCTTGAGTCCAATGCCATAACCGGAAATCTTGAACTCTAGAATCCACTTTTCTCTTTTATCACATATTTTGTGCTTGTGTTACTTGTTTTTACCTTGCTAGCTTGAGTTGTTAGTTTGTTTTATTATCTTGCTTGATTTGTGATCTTTGCTTGATCACCACAAAAACCAACCAAAAATATCGAGATTTTCATTTCTTTGTTCCTTGACCTTTTCTTAGACTAGATCCACACTATCTATGACCATTGTTTGACTTAATTTCACCTTAGTCTTTGTGTTCGACCTCGGAATACTATCCCTGCTACAAACGTCCCGTACACTGCGGGTTCGCTAGGAGTTAGGAGAAATATATCGAGTTTATAAATTGTAAAGCTTTTTGTGCTACACATGTTTCTAGCGTAACAAGTTTTTGGCGCCGTTGCCGGGGACTAGGTCTAAATTGAGTCATTTTTGTGATTGTTTATAGTGTAGATCTTTCTTGTTGCTTTTGATCTCTTTTGGTTTGTGTCTTTGCTTTTCAGGACATCTCTTACTCTTTAGGTGTATGCGAAGATCTCGTGGCAAGGATTTAGCTCCATTCGATCCCGAACCGGAGAAAACCCTTAGATCTAGATCCAAGAGCATTAGGAAGGGAAAAGAGATGGCCGGAAGAGATCTCCAAGCAGAGTTGGATGAGGCTTTAGAGCAAATTAGGATAAGGGATGAAGCCTTGGAGAATGAAAGGAGACTTGCCAATGAGAGGCAAGGGGCAACTAGGAGGGAGATTGAAGAGATTAGGCAAGCTCTTGTGCAAAGAGAACTTAATCGTCAACAACCTCCACCTTCACCACAACCGCAGCCGGCGGTTAATATTCGGGTTGTGCCCATTGCCATTGAAGAGCCACAAACGTTAGGGCAACGTATGGATCCGGCACAAAGAGCACACCGTCCGGGTATGAACTTAGGAGATCCCGCAGTCCATGATTACGAGCTCCGCCCTCAAGTTCTACAAATGATCCGGCACAACAAATTTGGAGGGATGGAAGGAGAGTCTCCTCATCAACACTTGATGAACTATGAGATCTTAATGGAGACTCTTAGACTGCCTAGATTGGAGAGCAACAACCATAAGCTTAGGGCTTTCTCCTTTTCACTTAAGGATAAAGCCTTGGCTTGGTATCAATCTATTCCACAAGGGCGAGTAAGTACTTGGGAGGAGATGACAACCGAGTTTTTGACTAAGTTCTTCCCACCTTCCAAGACTACCGAGCTAAGAGGGAAGATCAATGTCTTCGTGATGAAGGATAGAGAGAGTCTATTCAAGTCTTGGGAGAGGTTCAAAGACCTTCTCCTAGATTGTCCACACCATGGCATACCAAAAATTGAGCTATTGGAGATCTACTTCAAAGGACTTGATGAAGATAGCCAATTCAAGCTCCAATCTCTTTCCGGTGGGACTTTCATGGAAAAGAATGTAGATGAAGCTTGGGAGTTTGTAGAGAAACAAGCTCTAGTGATTGAGAAGTACTCCCATAGGAAGAGTGATGGGAGGAAGGCGGGAGCATATGAGGTGAGTGAAGTCACCATGAGCAATTTCAAGCTTGACGCCATCAACAACGAGCTAAAGTATTTGAGGGAGTTGTGTGCTACAACTTTGAAGAACCAAGTAACCCCTCAAGTGCAAGTGCAAGCAAACTTGTCTTCCAAGGAGGAAGATGTAAACTACATGGGAAGGGGCAACTACAACAACTATCAAGGCCCAAGGAACTTCAACAACAACCGGCAATTCAACAATTACCAGCCTAACCACAACCATCCCGGGTTTTCCTATTCTAACCCGGATGGAGCCTTGAACCCTCCCGCTTCCACAAGCACAAATCCACCACCAAGGGCTTCACAAGAACCTCCACCCGGATTTACTCAACCTCCAAAGGATAGAACCGAGATGATGTTTGAGCAATTACTTGGAAGGTTGAGTGGTCTTGAGAGCACGGTGACTTCAATTTCTAAAGCTCAAAAGGTTTTGGAAGCACAAGTGTTCCAAAAGGCGGGTGAAGCACATAGAGATCTGGGAAAGCTTCCCGGAAGAACCGAAGACAACCCAAGAGGCCAAGTGTTGGCTATTACAACAAGGAGTGGGTTAAGCATGAAGGATCCCTTACCTAAGGGAAATGACAAAGGGAAGCAAGTGGTGAATGAAGAAGAGCCATTGCAAGAAGATGGAGGGAAGAGCAAGGAAGATGAGCCATCATATGTGGCACCACCTCCATACAAGCCACCACTATCATTCCTACAATCACGAGCAAGGGCTCGTTTGGACAAGCACTTTGGTAAATTCCTTGAACTTATGTCTAAATTGCATATTAACATTCCGTTCATGGATGCCATTTTAGGAATGCCGGCGTATGACAAGTTCTTGAAGGAAATACTCTCCAACAAGAGGAAGTTGGAGGAGTACGGGGAAGTAAGGATGACAAAGAGATCCTCGAAGTTGATTCAAACGATGAAGGAGTAGATGCCTCCTAAGCTAAGAGATCCGGGATCCTTTTGTGTGCCAATCGAAGTAGGAGAGGTGAAGTATGACGCCCTATGTGATCTTGGGGCAAGTGTAAGCATCATACCGCTTTCACTTTGCAACAAGGTTGGGCTAGGAGAGTCAAAGCCGGTCAAGATGACCCTTTACATGGCGGACCGCTCAATCACTCATCCGGTTGGAATCTTGGAAGACATTCCGGTACAACTAGGGAAGTTCTATGTGCCCATAGACTTCGTTGTTTTGGATATCCCGGCGGATTATCCGGTTCCTATCATCTTGGGAAGACCTTTCCTAGCTACTTCCGGATGTTTGGTGGATTGCAAGAATGGGTTCTATCTTTCAACATTGGAGAAGAGAACATCAAGTTTAATCTGTCCACAATGTGAAGGGGCCAGCCCTAGGTGAAGATGTCTTCAACATTGTTGAGGAAGAGGAGTCTAGAGAGGTTGTGAGCTCAATCTTGCTCAAAGATCCACTTGAGAGGGTTCTTAGCTCAAGTTTGATGGAGGAAGGAGTTGAGGAGAGTAGAAGAAGAGAGAAGCAGGCAGAAAAATCGACCAGAGAGGGAAAAATCAGCCGATTTTTGGACTTATCTTGAAATTTCATCCAGTTTTACAAATGCAGAAACTGAGATCGACCTACCCTCAGGAAAATCGGCCGATTTTTCTGACTGGGCCGATTTTCCTGAGTCTTTTGAGCAACATCCAAGTGTTTGTGAGCTATCATCAAGGGACTTAGGGGAGGCTTCCATGGCTTTGCAATCATCTCAACCTACATTGTATGGATCATCTCCAACCAAAAAAGGTCCTCCTCAACTTGATCTTAAACCTCTTCCTTCTCATTTAAAGTATGCTTTCCTTGATTCAAATTCTACTTATCCGGTTATTGTGAATGCATCTTTGAATGATGATGAGCTTAATAGATTGTTGAATGAATTGAAACTGCATAGAAAGGCAATAGGATACACCATTGATGACCTTGTTGGCATTAAGCTCTCTTTGTGCATGCATAAGATAATGATGGAAGATAACCATAAACCCTCTATTGAACATCAAAGAAGATTGAATCCTATAATGAAAGAGGTAGTCAATAAAGAGATTATTAAGTTGCTAGATGCGGGAATCATCTACCCTATTTCGGATAGTAAATGGGTTAGTACCGTACATGTGGTTCCTAAGAAGGGTGGGATGACCGTAGTAACTAATGAAAACAATGAACTAATCCCAACTAGGACGGTTACGGGATGGAGGATGTGTATTGACTATAGGAAACTAAATGTGGCCTCTAGGAAAGATCATTTCCCTCTTCCTTTCATTGAACAAATGCTAGAGAGATTAGCTCAACACTCTCATTTTTGTTACCTAGATGGTTATAGTGGATTCTTCCAAATCCCTATCCACCCCGATGACCAAGAGAAAACCACATTTACATGTCCTTGGGGAACATTTGCATATAGGAGAATGCCATTTGGGTTGTGTAATGCACCCGCCACCTTCCAAAGGTGTATGATGGCCATATTTTCTGAATATATTGAGAATATCATGGAGGTGTTTATGGATGATTTTTCTATTTATGGATCTTCCTTTGATAATTGCCTAGCTAACTTGTCTTTGGTTCTTAATAGATGTGAGGAGACTGTTACGCTAAGAACGTGTGTGCGCGCAATAAGCTTTAAATTTATACTCGTTATATTTCTCCTAACTCCTAGCGAACCCGCAGTGTACGGGACGTTTGTAGTAGGGATAGTATTCCGAGGTCGAACACAAAGACTAAGGTGAGATTGATTCGATTAGTGATTAAGTCTAGTGAAGATCTAAGCCTAAGAAAAGAAAAGGGAATAAAGAAATGAAAATCTCAAATGTTTTTGGTGGGTTTTAGGTGATCAATCAAGCATCACGAATCATGCGAAATAAGCAATCAACTAAGCTAACAAATCGAAACAAACAAACAAGCTAAAATGAGATATAGATCAAAGAGAGAAAAGCGGATTCTAGGGGTTGGAAATTCCGGTTATGGCGTAAGACTCAAGCTATCTAATCATTCCTTGGATTGACTACGATATGTTGGGAGTGAGTGTTTCTAGATTGGGATCAATCACCGGGTAGGTCTCATGGTCCACTAGTCCGTTCCTAAGGTCTCATCACCGGGTAAGTCTCAAAGAGCCTAAGGAATGGAATTCTACACAAACCGGATTGTCACCTAGGGATCTAACCTATCCTCACCGGGTAGGTCTCGAAAGGGTTAGTCCTAAACAACTATCCTAGCACACTTAGTCCAATGGCGGCTTATGAGGCTCACCACTACCTAGAGCTTATCATCTTTGGAATCTAAGAGTAAGGATCACCGGGTAGGTCTCTCCTAACACTTAGTTGCTAAGACTAGGTCACCCTAGGGTAGATTTAACTCAACAAACACTAGGATTTAAACATTTTAACAATCTAGAACTTAGATCCATCGAACCAGGGAAACCACGGGTTGTTCTACCAAGTCCACGGCCGTGGTCTGGCAAGAACAAACCGTGGACCCTAACAGAGGCTTTGTTCAAGTAAACAAGTCATCCAAAGGTAAATCTAAGTCCATCCTATCATAGTCCTAGCCACAACCATCCTTTCCTTACCCTAGAATCGCACCTATTTAGCCTACAACATTCATCATAACAATCGAAATCATTAAACATAAAATCATGGCTTCCATTTGCAAGACAATGAAGAGAAAGAGATGAAAAAGTGAAGCAAACAAAACCAAGCTGAAAGTAAGATTAGAATGACTCACAACCCTTCCAAAAGAAGGTTTAAATGGTTCATACAACTCTAGAAATCAATTCCGAAATTCTTCACTACAAAAGCTATCAAAGTCTAGCAATGGTGTGTTCTTCTTCTCTTCTCCAATGGAGCTCTTCTTCCTCCTCCAATGGTAGCTTCTCCAAAAGAATCTTCTTGTTGAGAGAGTATTTGATTGGATGATAGGGGATAATGGATGGCTGCCCCCAAGATGCCTTTCCTCAGCCTTGTAGGACCACTTTTATACTACCACCATGCTAGAGAAGGCCAAGAGATCGTGGCACAGCTGTCACAACCGTCTGGCAAAAACCACGGTTGGTTCCACGGGCGTGGACCCTTCAGTGACCGTGGTTTGGTTCTTCTGCGTTGCCTTGGTTCATTAAGCTTCGATTTGGTGCATGGCTTGTGTTGACAAGGTTCCATGAGTCCTCCTTAGCCTCTACCTTGCATCCTCATGAGTCCGAGGGTGTGTCATCTTGATGAACGATCCTCAAATGTATCAATTAAGCTCCTAAATCTCCCAAAATACCTACAAAGCAATGCAAAAGTCCGTGTAGACGTCTATCTCGACAAAATACGTGAATTGAGTGAAAACGTCGTGGACTAGTGCTAAACCATGCATGAATGAGTGAGAAATCTATCTAAATGACTACCTAAACCTAAGTCATAAATCGTGTTATCAAAGACAAATCTTGTCTTAAATTGGGAAAAGTGTCACTTCATGGTAAGTGAAGGTATTGTGTTGGGACACTTGGTGTCCAACCGTGGCATTGAGGTTGATAGGGTCAAGATTGAAACGATAGAGAAGTTGCCACCACCTACCTCGGTGAAGGGGGTAAGGAGCTTTCTAGGGCATGCTGGTTTTTACCGGAGGTTTATTAAAGATTTCTCTAAAATATCTAAGCCTCTCACTAACCTACTAATGAAAGACGTTCAATTTGTTTTCTCCAAAGATTGCCTTGAAGCATTTTGTAGGTTGAAGAATGCTTTGATCTCCGCCCCCATCATGCAACCTCCGGATTGGAGCTTACCATTTGAAGTGATGTGTGATGCAAGTGATGTGGCCGTTGGGGCTGTTTTAGGACAAAGGAAAGATGGGCGTACACATGCCATCTATTATGCTAGCAAGATGCTAGATGATGCCCAACTCAACTATGCCACAACCGAGAAAGAGTTGCTAGCGGTGGTGTATGCATTTGAGAAGTTCCGATCATATCTTGTTGGAGCAAAGGTCATAGTGTATACGGATCATGCTGCGATCCGTTATCTCCTTACAAAGAAGGATGCCAAGCCTAGATTGATTCGGTGGATCCTTCTTCTTCAAGAGTTTGATTTGGAGATCCGGGACAAGAAGGGGTCCGAAAATTCGGTGGCGGATCACCTTAGTAGACTACCTCCATTAGAGATTGAGAGAGATGACATCTCGATTGATGACTCATTCCGGGATGAGCAATTGCAATTGGTGGAAGAGTGCTTGTTCCAAGTATCTAGAGGAAGTGAACCATGGTATGCCGACATTGTGAACTACCTAGTGTGTGAGGAAGTGCCTCCCGGTTTGTCATATGTCCAAAGGAAGAAGTTCTTCAAAGATGTGAGGCACTACTATTGGAGTGAACCGCTTTTGTTCAAGAGAGGGCCGGATGGAGTCTTTAGAAGATGCATATCGGAGGATGAGGTGGAGAGTGTGATCCGCCATTGTCATTCTTTGCCATGTGGAGGGCATGCTAGCTCACACAAGACATGTGCTAAGGTGTTGCAATCGGGCTTCTTTTGGCCAAGTTTGTTCAAGGATGTGCAAAAATTTGTGGTAGCTTGTGATGCTTGCCAAAGGACGGGCAACATCTCAAGGAGGAATGAGATGCCCTTGAACAACATACAAGAGGTAGAGATATTTGATGTGTGGGGTGTGGACTTCATGGGACCATTCCCTTCTTCATGTGGCAACCTCTACATCCTATTGGCGGTAGACTATGTTTCGAGATGGATAGAGGCAATCGCCTCTCCCACAAATGATGCCAAAGTTGTGGTGTGGTTCTTCAACCGAGTGATCTTTCCTAGGTTTGGAACACCAAGGGTGATCATAAGTGATGGAGGAAAGCACTTCACTAATAGGAACTTTGGAGCACTTTTGGCTAAGTATGGGATAACTCATAAGGTGGCAACACCTTACCATCCCCAAACTAGTGGCCAAGTGGAGATCTCCAACCGGAAGATAAAAGGGATACTTGAGAAGACGGTCTCTAAGACAAGAAAAGATTGGGCTATGAAGCTCGATGATGCTTTGTGGGCATATAGAACCACTTTCAAGACACCGATTGGCACCACTCCTTACAAGCTAGTTTATGGCAAGTCTTGCCACCTTCCGGTGGAGATGGAGCATAGAGCATATTGGGCCATAAGGTGGCTGAATTTTGACCTCAAGGAGGCCGGTGAGAAGCGGTTGCTAGACATGAACGCCCTTGAGGAGATCCGGTTGGATGCTTATGAGAATGCCCGGATCTACAAGGAAAGGACCAAGCGTTGGCATGACAAGCGCCTCATCCCAAAGGAGTTGAATGAGGGTGACTTAGTGCTTCTCTTCAACTCGAGGCTGCGGCTCTTCCCCGGAAAGCTCAAATCAAGATGGACGGGTCCCTATGTTGTAAAGAAAGTTTTTCCTCATGGAGCGGTGGAGATAGGAGGAGATCATTGTGGTAACTTTAAGGTGAATGGGCACCGTTTGAAGAAGTACATTCCGGAAGCCCCGATGGAAGTGATTGCCCCACTTCACCTTGAGTGAAACGCTCCTGAATTTGGTCAAGCTAATGACCTAAAAGAAGCGCTTAATGGAAGGCAACCCATTGGTACATATTTTTCCCTTTCGTTTTTCTTGTTTTTTGTGTGATCTTACTCTTGGTGTGCTTTGTTCTTCTTTTGTGTTTTTGGATGCTAGATCTTATTGATTGTCATGTGTGATGAGATGTTGGAGGTCATGCGAAAACCTCATGGAATGGTTGAAGGTGCAAAGATCCGAGCACATGGACAAGGAAGAAAGCCCCCAGGAAAATCGGACTGTTCATGCACAAAATCGGCCGATTTTCCTGGGTTGTTGGGCCGATTTTTCCTTCTGTCAAGGAAAGTGATGATCTCCAATCAAGCATGGGTGGAGCGGACCTGGAACTTGGACGGCTTGCAGTGCCAAGCGCGGGTTCCGATATCATAATGAACATCAAGAGCTCTCTACCATCCTTGATCGATCATCCACCATCATCATTCGATGTGAACCGAAATACCAAAGCTTCACCAATTTTACATTGTGAGAACTCTCTTTCACTCCTTTATTTAGTTTCCACATTAGGGACAATGTGTTTCTAAGTATGGGGTGGGGTTTTCATGATCACTTGCATGATTAGCATCTACGATAGTTTAATATTGTCACATGTTTCATTATGTCTTGCATTGTACATACATATTTCGAAAAATCCAAAAAAAAAAAATCAGAAAATTTAAAAAATTTTAGTGCTTCTAAGCTTGGGAATGACCCTTATGATGAAATTGTCTTGTGAATTGGCTATGGATAGCCTTATGTGTTGAATTGATGTATGCATATGTGGACTTGAAGTACTTATCTTGAATCCCATGTGTGAATTGTGATCATGAATATTTGCCTTGATTGGATTGAGGATTGATAGTCGAAATTACATGCTAGTTCTTGCACATCATTTAGGAGTGATTAAGGTAATTCATCTTTCTCTACTTCTCATCTTGATCATGTTGTTGAGCACCTCAATTGATGAAAAATTTTACCTCTTTTGACCCTTCCAGGAATAGGAGCATGCTAGTGTGTTGATGTGTGTGAAAAGCAAGTGTGGGGTGGTGAAGTTGATATTATGAATGTTGTGAATGAAGTTGTTGAAAATGCGTTGTAAAAGTGTAGACAAAATATAGGTTTGGGGACGTTGGTTTAAATGAAAAGTAACTCGGCACCATTCACATAATCGGGTGTTTGTGCCTTGCCAAAGTCAAATAAACCAATAGTCCTAATGAGCTTTGGTATGTGTGCCCGGTGTGGATGCACCTCGAAAAATAGAAAAAGCCCGAGGACGGCTAATCACCAAGGTTTCGGCTTTTGTACACCAATGCCATTGTCTCAAAAATAAGTGAAAAAGAAAAGAAAAGAAGGAGAAAAATACACTTTGGTGGACGAAGTATAAATGTAAAAGTTGTGGTTGTTTAGTTCCTTTCCCGGATTTGCACCACATGGCCTTAGAAAATTCCCACCTTATCATCACGTTTCTTGGCCTCTTCTTTCCTAAGTCCTTGTGACCTAATTGCATGTGTGTAAGACTTAGTGATCTAGATTGGACATACTCATGATCATCTTGACTTCTTCATTTTCACCTCTTATGCATGACTTCTAGTTACGTATAATTGTCTTTCCATGCCTTCATTCATTTCATGCATGATTGCTTGTCCATTGCTATGAACATGACTATGAAGGTGATCCAATGCTAGAAGCACAATTCTTAAAAGATTTTGTTGTTTTTCTGCATACATAAATCATGTCATCTCTTAGTCTATAGTTGGATCTTGCTCGGGGACGAGAAAATCTTAAGTATGGGGTATTTTGATAACGTGATTTATGACGTTAGTTTAGGCACTTAATTAGATAGTTTTTCCCGTTATTCATGCACGGTTTGACATTAGTTCATGACGTTTTCGCTCAATTCATGACGTTTTCTAGAAAAGACGTCTACACGACCTTTTATCGGTTTTGTAGGTAATTCGGGGATCTATTGGACATTAATCGATACATTCGAGGGTCAAGCCTCATGGTAGTACACATCCAAGGCTAAAAAGGAACATGATTGGAGCAACAAAGGACACAAGGACCCTAATTGGTGCAAGCAATGGAGCAACTCATGGCTAGACGATCATAACATCCCTCTGTTGAAGAAAATCGGACCATCACTCAGGAAAATCGGCCGATTTTCCAGACTGGGTCGATTTTTGGCCTTCAACAGCTTAAGCCACGTGCCCCCCAACTCTTTGCCCGGCCTTGCTCTTGGTGGAGAATATAAGTGGTCCTGCAAGCTGTTGCTGAGCAAGCCCTCCTCTCCCACATTCTCTCATTCACAGCTCATTCCATTGGGGATAGACTTGGAGAGGAGGAAAACTCTCTCAAATTGAAGGAAGAAGAAGAACACCAATCTAAGAGTGATAGTGAGGTTTTGAGTGATTTTTGGAGTGTTTGATTGAAGAACTATTGCAAGGATTGTTAGGAACGTTTTGGAACTTCATTTGAAGGGTTGTAAGTCTTGCTAAAACTTAGATTCAGCTGAGATTTATTGTTTTTACTTGCTTATCTTTCATCATCCATCTATGAAAACCATGTATGCTTGTGTGATGATTTTGGATCTTGATATGCATATTATTGGCTAGTTTATTGTGATTCTGGAGTGATGGATTGATGGTTATGGCTTGGGTGATGATAGGATGGACTTATATGTTAGTTTAGGATGATTTGTATGCACGAAACCCATTCCAGAAGGAAAAATCGGGCTGTTCTTCAGTCAAATCGGCCGATTTTTCCATGATCCACCCGATTTTCCTCTCTGTTGCTCTTTACTTGATGAATCTGTATGTTAGGGTGTTAGGTTGTTGAAATCCTAGTGTTTATTAAGCTTAATTTAGCTTAGGATCACCTAATGCTATCAACCTAAGTGAGGGAAGAGATCTACCCGATGATTTCCGATCTTAGATACCTAAGATGATGAATTCTAGGTAGTAGTGAGCCTCACAAGCCGCTATTGGATTGAGTGTGCTAGGATTATTGCTTGAGACTTACTTTTTCCGAGACTTACCCGGTAAGGAGAGGTTTGCCACTTAAGTAGTGTCCGGTTTGTGTAGAATTCCCTACTTTACCTCCTTGAGACTTACCCGGTAATAGGAGTTTGATGCGGGATTAGTGAGGTAAGAGACCTACCCGGTAATTGCTTCCATTAGTGAAACACCCTTTCCCAACACCGCAGCCTTGTCCTTAGAATTTTTAGAACCTTGAGTCCAATGCCATAACCGGAAATCTTGACCTCTAGAATCCACTTTTCTCTTTTATCACATATTTTGTGCTTGTGTTACTTGTTTTTACCTTGCTAGCTTGAGTTGTTAGTTTGTTTTATTATCTTGCTTGATTTGTGATCTTTGCTTGATCACCACAAAAACCAACCAAAAATATCGAGATCTTCATTTCTTTGTTCCTTGACCTTTTCTTAGACTAGATCCACACTATCTATGACCATTGTTTGACTCGAGTTTATAAATTGTAAAGCTTTTTGTGCTACACACGTTTCTAGCGTAACAGAAATCAGAGCCTTTATGAGGAAACGTGAAAGGAAATCAATTAATAAACGATTTTCCGCTATTTATAGTGAAGTCGATAATTATCCTTTAGCGAACTCAATAATTATCCTTTAACCGATCCAATGGCGGGTTGAACCCCCTACTCCAAACTTCTCGAAATTGGAACAATAAATCTTGAATATTGTAGGAATAATTATTCCACAATTGCCTCGGAAAACGTGTATTCCTAAGCCGTCTTTCTTAGCCGTTAAGAAACAAAATAGCGACACTTTTGGCCGTTTTGGAGATCCCAAATGCTCCAAATAATACCGGAGGTAAAAATAATTACAGGGGGGAAAAGTGAAAATTTCACCATAAGCCCAAAATTACGCCGGGAACATAACGGTGGGACTTATGCTCAACACTTACGCAATCTTCGCGAGTTTTATGTCAATTACTATCACTGATTAAGTTAATCAAGATTAATTAGAATTCGGAAATCCTAGCTATTATAATAGACTTCTCGTGTCCCAACCATAAATTGGTTTTGAGTGTATAACATTATAAAGATAATAAAACGGGAAATGTGTGATAGCATGCTTGGTGCTTATTGAAATTCTTATGTGTGTATGCTTATGCATTATCATATATTAATTGTTAGCTAACGGTTTATACCGTGTTGTAGATGCCTTGCAGGATAGGAGGATTGCAGAGTGATCTGGAGGAGTGATCAGCCGAGGGTTTCCGTATATCTAGGATGGTTATAGGCTTTTGGATGTATATATGTATATGATGACATTGTTTTGATACTCGGTTGTGGGCTGTGTATGTATTCTAGTTTATGATCTTTTGGTTTTATCGATGTTGGTTTTATGTTTATTTATGTCTTGTTGTAAGATCTAGTGAACATATTGTTAGGCAAGGGTCAAGACCCATTGTGAGGTCCTAGCCCGTAGCACTCCAAGTCCTATGGATTTGGGGTGTTACAAACATGGTATCAGAGCTTTAGGTTGACAACAATGGCACTCACAATCTTCTTGGAAGGGCCGAATAGATAAGTAAACAAAACCCGAAAGGGGTCTGAGTTTTCAAAAAGGGATTTTGGTTTGAAAGCCTGTTCATAGTCAATTTGGGATAGAATGTACAGAAAACCATCATTCCTTCCGTGGATCTCAGTAGTCTAGTATGTATGTTGGATTGTAGTTAGTATTCTGGAATTTAGCGTGGCCTTATACATAGCTATGATATTATCACAGATGGTTCGTACGACAGTAACATCTGTTGTAGGACAGGGTAGAGGTAGTCCACCTCTTCCTCCTGTAGTCCTAGGTCTCAGACAAGTTCCCATCTCTGATCCACCAGAGGTGGAAGTTAGAGACGAGGAGGTCATTGAGAACGTAGTTTTTGAGGCTAGAGGCGGGATGGAAGATTGGTCGAGAGCTCAGACAGTACAACTAGATAAGACAAATCGTGTCTCAATGGGAGCTATAGAATTTAGAGAATACATACAACATGGTTGATGCATCTAGGAAGCGGGAATACATTCCACATCCTCTAGTGCCTAGGAGACACGAGGAGATATTGCAGAGGGCGACTTTAGTGCAAGCCAACCCGGAGAGGATAAGTGAGACTATTAGGGTTCGAGAGGAGCCAGTTGCACCGAAAATATATACAGGTGGACCAGGAAAGCAACAGAGGGTCGCGTATTCCCGTACCAAGTCAAGAGCTTGTAAAGATGGACGAGGTCCGCAACAAAGACGCCCGAGTTATCCATCGTCTGCACATACTTCTACTAGAGGACGGCAATGTTTTAACTGTGGAAATTATGGACACCTATGGCCCAAGTGTCCGAGGTCACTAGTGACTTGCTTCACCTGTGGCAGGCTAGGCCACCGAGCTACATTTTTCTGTCAAGGCAAGGTTGTTTCACAATAGGGTATTTCCCCTTCTAGTACAATAGGAGGCGAACAGAGACCGTCTTAGTATCAGACTCAAGGACCGCAACAGCGGGTCCCAAATCATCCATCTACTCAGGGTTCCGCACCACGAATGAGTAGAGACGGAGGCCATGTTGGTGGCACCACTTATATAAAAGGAGCACAGGCTTTAGTTTTGAGCTGAGGAGCCGGAAACGGTGGCTACTATAGGTACCATTCCGATTAATGGTTTACCTTTTAGAGTACTTTTGATGCTGGTGTTACACACTCATTTATTTTGATGTATGTGTTGAGCGTTTGACCTTAGATACGGTAGAGGAGAGACCCTTTATTATAGGGTTACCCAATGGTGATAGGTTTAGAGATAAGGGAGACCCTTTATTATAGGGTTACCCGATTGTTTCATACATCAGGGAAATCGTGATTGGCTTTTAGACTTCTTTGTCTTGTATTTAGTACATGAAGAACTCATTTGAGGGATGGATTGGATGGACCGTCATGGTGCGGTTTTAGATATCAGTAGGCGGACCGTGTCGGACACTACTGCGACAGGTCAGATTGAGATTTTCTGATGTTGTGACCTTGGAAAGACCGGTTCTGTCATTAGAGTAGTCCGAGAGGCGAGGCTGGTTGGACAAGGTTGTGAGGCCTTTTGGTGTTACGCATGAAGTAAGGTGAGAGTCCGACATTAGAGAACATTTCCATCATGTGCGAGTATATCAACGTTTTCGACGAGTCATCCATCTCAATGCCGCATTGGAGCGTGGATTTCGGCATCGAGTTAGAGCCCGGGACGAGACCGATATCAAAGGCACCATATCGTATGGCTTCTATCGAGTTGTTGGAGCTGAAGAGGCAAATCGAGGAGTTAGCAGAGAAAGGATATGTCCACCCTAGTGTTTCCCTTTGGGGTGTACCGGTACTTTTTATGTGGAAGAAGGACGGTTCGATGAGGCTGTGCATCGATTATCGAGAGTTGAACAAGGTAACAATCAAGAACAAGTACCCGCTACCCCGTATTGACGACTTGCTGGACTAGCTGCAGGGAGCTTATGTTTTCTCCCATATAGATATGAGGTCCGGATATCACCAGCTGAGGGTGAGAGAGCAGGATGTGCCCAAGACGGCATTTCGGACTCGATATGGCCATTACGAGTTTGTAGTGATACCATTCGGGCTCACGAATGCGCCACCGTCTTTATGGAGTTGACGAATGGCATCTTCATCGACTTTCTAGATCAATTTGTCGTGGTCTTCATAAACGACATCCTAGTGTAGTCTCGGAGTAGAGAGGAACACGTAGGACATGTGAGGACGGTGTTACAAGCTTTGCACGATAGAGAGTTGTACGCCAAGATATCTATGTGTGAATTCTGGATGATTGAGGTGGCCTTCTTAGGTCACGTAGTTTCCGTTGTGGAGATTGACAAGCTTAAAATCGATGGTCGTTGTTTTTAAACTTATCGAAGTAAAGTTCCGAACTCAACACTAACCAAGGTATAGTGAATAAGTAAGGGTCGAACCCAAGAGAGTGAGAAGTGATTTAAAGCGCAAATTATGTTTCGATTATCAATTAATAATAACCAAGGGGGGTTTGGGTTGTAATAGTAACAAGACAAAAGCATATAATAACAAAGCAAAGATGGTGATAATCATTTAAAACAAACGCTACACTAGGTTAGACTTCTGCATGCATATAACTTGGTTGGTTCTTTTTAGAAGCATTCATCAATTGTTCTCAACTTGATCATATTCATACATTAAGCCAACCGGCATTAACGAACTTAACAAGTTATCGATCCGTAAACCTACAAGACCAAACAACAAGTTAGCATTCATGCAAAGATAGAGAGATACATAAAAGAGAAACAACCCGTTAATTTTGTTATGTAATTATATGCCTCTACCCTTAGATAGTCACAACCCGTTATTACCTAGGAGTTTACTATTGGATTAATGGCCCGAACCCGGAACCAATTAACCTTAGCCTTTTGCATGCAATTATACAACTTAGGTGATCAAACTATGTGAAAACAAACATGCAAACATAAGTTAGGAACAAGGAATATAACATAATTGTATACTTAATAAAACTTCTATTGAAACGAACTTACAACCACTTTATATGCAGCTTCAATCAACCCAATGTAGCTAGGAGACTTAGCACTCCATACAAGTGACAGCTAAACAAAGAGATGTTTTTTGTTGGAAAATAGGATGGTTCTAGCAATCAACCTAGGACTCTTTTATACTAGAAATGACAGTAAATGGGAGTAAATAGGCTGTGTAAATAGCCACCTTAATGGGCATAAAGGTGGGTTTGAATAGCCGGAGTAATGTATTCTGTTACTAAACCGCAAGTGTGGGTCTGGGACCCGAAGGGGTTGTTTAGTGCAAAACGCTCCATCTTCAAAGTGGCCACAAAGACGGCATGGCAAGGCCGCAGGGGTGGTGTATTTAATGCTCTGGAATGCTTGACGATCGATTTCTCCACATTTCCGTTGTCAAACCGTAGGGGCGGCTAAGTGTCACCGGGGGGCGGTGACATAGACTCTTCAGCTTCGCTGGTCCGCTGGAATGGGCGCAAGGGTGCCGGCATTGGTCTTCAGGGGGTGTCACCGCAGGGGTGGCTTGGTAGTGCCCAGGGGCAGTGACATCCTTGCTCTTGGGGAGCTGGCAGCGTGCTGGGTGCGGCGTCAGAGGCATTGGTCACCGTTGGGGCGGTGACCTAGGGCCGCGGGGGCGGCTGAGCAACAAAATGTTGCCTTGGTTGTCTTCTTTGATCTTCTTTGTCTTTCAAGTGTTTCTAAACCTTCAAAATTCTTCATTATGGACTCTTCATCTAGATGTACATGTTAGTAACACACAACAACCAATATGACTCTAAAGATTAGTGTTATTAAGAGTTTATGGAAAGTGTATTGATATTGCATTAGGTTTAAGTTTATTAAATGAGTTTAATAAGTTGCTTTAATAAACCTTTGAGAATACTTCCCTTGTGTTGATTTGCCAATATAGGCGGTGACGTGTTTAGTTTGGATTATGGTTCTTTAAAGAGATTTATTGAGATATTTTAGAAAAGAACCGGATTATGGATATTGAGGATTTGAGATGATTTGGTCTTTGACCTAAGTGGAATTTTGTCATATTGATACAAGAGATGATTTGGTCAATGACCACAGCGGGCATTTTGCCTTATTATTATGAGAGATACATTTTCTATGACCAGGACAGTAATTTTGCCGATTATTTTATTTTCATGATTTTTAAGCTCCTCGGTTTAGGCGGAGCATACTCACTAGTGGTGGGAATCTTGGCTGGTGAGGACCAAGATTGTGCCCTGCCATTGTATGCGGCGAGGAATGAACCTGATATGTGATATTCATGATCATCTCATGGTCATGGTTAAGAGGTACCTTCGTGTTCAACTTCGGTTGACATGTTTTAAAATAAAATACGAATTTGTGATTTGTGATTTGAATACAATTTATAAAGTAAAAATACTCGAGCATGTTTTGTATTGTGATTTGGATAATTGTTGTGATGGATTTGAGGAATGGGTAAGGATGTACCTTGTTACCCCATTTCGGTCAATTGACCATTGGATACGTTATACCGGTTGATTTGGATTATGGGTATTTGATTTGGACTATGAGTATTTGATTTGGATTATGAGTATTTAATTTGGATGGTGATTATTTATATAGGATTATGAGTTATTGAATTTGGATTAAAAGTTATTGATTATGATTACGAGCTTTTGAGACGATATTGAGTTTGATGAGTTATTCGAGATGTTTATGAGTTATTGAGATTATATTGGTTCGAACTCTTTTGAAATGGTTATGAGGATTTGTAACATCCGGAATTTTTATTCCGGATTGTTAGCGAGTTACCGACCTTCCCGCAGACACGACTCAATTTTCCCGCAGGCACGAGATGCTGAGTAACGGGATTTATTCCAAAATCCCGTCCCGACACCTTGTTATCTCGTCTTGTGCTTTCTGACCCCTGGGTTCTTGAGTGAGGAGACAAAGGGAGACAGCTGACCCTTGGTTCTCCCCACCCCCTTTGTGCAGCTCAACTTTCTCTCTCTCTCCACTCTTTCACTTTCACGTTCATTTCTCCCCTCTTTCTCTCTTGTGCTCCTCATTCACCTTCCTTCTCTTTGGAGCTCTTGATCTGTGGGATGTAGTGGAAGAGATTCAGATTCGGTTTGGTAAGCTTCTCTTCATCCCTCCCTTCCTCATGTTTGTTGCATACTCCTTCTTCTCCTCTTCTTTATCCATTGCCATGGATGCAGCTCAAGAGGAAGCTTTCTTTGATTCCTTTGCATGCATGTCTTCTTAGAACGATTAGGTCGTGGAGAAGAGTTTTGATTCAATGGTTGGTGGTTGGAGGAGACCCAGCAAGAAGAGGAGTCCATAGGAGTCCAGGATCCACAATCGAAGACGAAGAAGACGACCCTTTGCTGTTCGACCGCGGGGGCGGATCTTCAGAGCCGCGGGGCGGCCAAAGCCCTGAGCCGGAGGGGCGGCCACTGGCTCAGCCAGCCCTCCCTTGCGGTCTTCTTCTCCCTTTCGGGGTTGTTCCTCCTTCTTCCGAGCCCGTGTCTTTTCTTGGTGAGTTCCCTCCCTTGTGTTGGCGTTCATAGATGATCCTAGAGAGTGTTGATGTTAGAAGCATGCTAGGTTGGACTTAGGATAGTGGTGAATGCCAAGTAGTGGCTTGTATCCTAGGTGTGTGTTCGAGGATCTTGATATCTTCTAAGGCTTGATGGATGTATGATCTTGAGTGGTTCATGGGATGAGTATAAGGTTGTTCCTTGTGAGGTTTGTGAGGTTGAGATTGTACGTTTGTGGTTGAGAGGTTGTGAGCTAGGATATGAGTATCCTAGCATAGAGTGGTTACCATTGAGATTTTGAGACTGGGCATGTTTATCCTAGTATGTGTTATGTGTTATGATCTTGCGAGATCATAGGGTCTAGAAGTCTAACGACTTCTAGCTTGCATTGAGTGTAATGTGAGCATGTGGGATTCTAGGATGCGGTCCTAGAATGTGAGTCAAAAGATCTTGCGTAGATCATTTGTGTAGAAGTCTTAGACTTCTTGAGTTTAGCGAGTTGTTGATATAGTTATCTTCTTGTGAGCAGGTTGTGGACTCCTTCCCAAGGGAAGTGAGAGTGTTGTGAGTTGTGTGTGGCGATGAGATAAGTCTCCGGACTTACTTAGCTTGTATACGTCGTATTAGTTTCGATGTGTGTTTGGTGGTGTTTGTTTATCGTTTATGTTATAACAACTAAACCGGAAATAGGATTACCGACCTTTATATTATTTAGCTCAAGTGTATGATAATGGGCCGTGACAACTTTTCTAGCTCTTGCGTAGAGGTAGGAGATTCTTGGCGACTAGCCCGTACTGGTAGACGGTCAGATGCATCAATACCATTCCATGCCGGTAAGTGGGAACTGAGGCGAGTTTCGGGAGATTCTCGTGTCACAAAAGAAGCTGAATTAGAACGGGATATGACATAATAATAATAATAAGATAATAAACCGGATTTGTGTGATTTGAAGTATGGTGTGTGTTTTTGATGATTTACTTGTGTTTGTCACCTTGATTCTAATGCTTCGAATATTAGTTAACGGTTTTATACCGATTGTTGTAGATTGCCTTGTAGGTTAGGAATGCGGCCGAGAGATCCGGAAGAGTGGGCAGCCGGGGTCCGTACATTTTAGGAGGGGTCTTGGGTTGGAGTCATGTTTGGAGTTTTGTATCTTGTATTATTGTATGCCGCGTGTATGGAGTTTGGTCTGTGGAGTTGTTTTCGGCTGAAGTCCTTTTTTTGTATTCTTTCGGGTTTCCTTTCATTGCATAAAATGTATTTTGGTTTTGGCCTTTTATTTGTGCATTGTTGCAAGATCCGATGAAATTGTTGTCAGGCTAAGGGTCGGGACCCATTGTGAGGTCTCCACCCGTAGCATCCCGAGTCCCGCGGATTCGGGGTACGGTGTTACAACATTCCTTTGAGATAGTATCGGTATGAAACCTTTCGAGTTGATTAGAAATTTCATGACATGATGATATTTACTTTTGAAACTTATGACGATGAGTTTAGAAGCATGTTAATTATTTAATTCTTCGAGTATTTATAAAGATCTTGCGGTATTATATGTGTATACTCATGTCTCGTTCATATATATTACCCTCCTTTTGTATTGGCTTAGTCTTTGTGGATGACTGACCCCGCTACGGTAAAGCTGGTTATATTTTTTGACATAATCAGGTATGAGATCAGTTCAGGAGCATGGAGGTCAAGAACCCTAGTGAGTCATGTCGGTTGAGCTTGGGATGGTCATGTTTCGTTAGGACTTTTTCCTAACTTAGATTTATATCTTTAGGGTTGGTTTATTTTTTTCTAAGCGCGGATTGTTCTTTGCTTCGTTATAGTGGTTTTGGACTTTTTGTTGTTGACGTTATGGAACGCCTTTCGGATTTCATTTTCTATTGTTCGCTGGTTATGTCGTGGTGATGTTGCTATCATATATATTTATTCTTTTACAAAGCCTTTGGGGGGCCTCGTCCTGGACTCCTGACGTTGTAGCACTTAACTCGTTTTGGGGACGTTACAGGGCATCCGGCTCATCCCACTAGGTAGAAGGATCGATGAAACACGGGTTACAAAAACACCAAAGAATCAAAATCAAAATGTTTTAGACATAGAACAAAAAATGTACATTGAAACTAGACAGTAAACAGAAGGAGGATGGAGCTCTACAACAAGAACAATATATATATATATATGCTTAACAGTTGTTCGGCAAAGATTACACAAGACTCCAGCCATTCTCTTCCGATCTCTCTTTGCTCTAAAATTGTAACTGTTGTGAGAGTCACGTGTATTATATTATCTTCCGGGTCACTGGGATAAAGAAATCCAATCTCGGGCCTGAGAGGCCTATCTGAAAAACATATATATTTGTTATAACAGTATTAGATACAAAAACAAAAGAAGTATTACAACAATATAACCCACAAGTATTAAAGTTATCACATTACACACATATTATATATTATCTGAACAACATATATATTATCTTCATGATAAGCGTTAGTGCATTATGTGCTATGTTGGATTCATATCAAGGTATAGGTATATTAGACACCCTTGTAATATGATTCAACAAGTCTTATGTTAACATGTAACATATTTTTTTTCATATTAGCATATTGTCGAGTGCATAGTAATTTATGTAGTGTAAATATATATGGATTCGAGAAATTAATGGAGAAAATTAGACGGGAGAAATGTGTAATATATTTTTTTATATAATAAAGATTAAAGAGGGTCTAATTCTAAAGGTGGTTCGTGGCGGATGGATGATTAAAAATGGTTTTGATTACATATGAAAACATGGTTTATAAACCCATCCGATGTAATGGATGATTCAAATTTGAAATGGGGTGAAATATCTCATACAAAATAAAAATTTATAGAAATTGAGCTATATAGGGCAATGATCGATGCAAGTGACCGTTAATTAATTTAACGTAGATAAGATGCATGAACATGGTGTAATAATATTTATAGAAAAAAATCAGAGAAATTAAAAGAAAGATAATGAGAGCGTTATGGGTTTGATTTAGAAAGATTCGAAATAAAAATTGGTAGCATGTATATATAGGTTAGAAGAATGGCTTGAGATTAGAGGAGGAATCTGTGAAGGTCCAAGCACTCGAAGACAAATGGGGTTTCAGAAGCTGGAAAGAAAAAGCAAACCTTTTGCTTTATATTTCTTTTAATATAGATCGAGAGGAAGAAGAAGCTCTCCTCCTCCTCCTCCCCTTTAAATTTAGTCATTTAGAGGAAGGCTTGTTCTCCCCACACAAACCCCAAAACCCTAATTGCCTTCTAGGCTTTCTTCTTCTCCCTTTCCGGAGCTTCGGCAGAGCAATAGTCGTGTTCGTGTATGCCTGGCTCCCTGTATGCCATTTGCAGAGCCTGCCGGAACTCCCGCAGCCTCCGCGTATGGCGTATGAGGAGCCAAGCATACTTCATTCAATCGAATTTGCTTGATGCAGCAGCTAGGTTTAGTGTCAATTACGTCACCTTCTTTTATTTATTCCAATAATAATAAAGTCGACGACAGGCCACTACATGAGCGCAATGCCGTGCTGTCTAATTACTCTATTTGTTATTAATGATGTTTTTTTTCTTTAATTTGTAACGACAATAAAGCAAAAGGAGTCGCCAATGAAACGACTGAGGTGTGTATTGTTTGTCGCTCCATCGATACATCGCTTTACGGATAGCCTTTTGCACGTATTCATTGTCCCTATCGCTGTTTGCTTTCTAAAATATTTTATATGTAGACAAATTTGTATAATATGATTCATACACTACTTATCTGTGTCATGTAAAAAGGAAAAATAAACCAGCCTGGTTTGTGGAAAGAGATCGAAGCATTCAAGTCACAAACTCTATCTTCGTAAGCATCTGCTCACTTACGCCCTCTAATCACTCGCTTTTTCTTTTCATTACCCATTAAATTACTCTACTAACATTTTTGTTCTAAATATGTCGCTACAAGATTTTAGTTATATTAATAAACATATTTAATTATAAAAAATAAGTTCATTTAAATAATAAGTAATAACATAAATTTGAAATGTTCTCAGAATAAAATAGTCCAAAATATATGTTTGTACTATTTTCTATCAGAGGACTAATGACTAAGAATCCCAATAAAATATTGGTAACAGGAAAAAAAAAAAAAAAAAAAAAAAAAAAGGATTTGAAATCTTTCAACTGTAATATTTATCATAAATTTAAGACAACATTTAATGGATTAAAATATATTTTATTATGGTTTTTGATATCAGTTCACACTTTAAAAACACTTAATAATTCTAAAACACTATTTTCTAATGTAAAAAAAACTTGATAGCTTATATGAAAATACTTCGTATTTTCCCTATTCTACTTATAATAGAAAAACAAAACAAAAAAAATTAAGTTTTCAAGATAATGAAAATCGGTCAAAAGAAAAGAACTTGTAAAAGAAAAATGAACTAATAAATTTAAAATATATTCCATGTATTATTTGTTATTAATTTAAGTAATGATCTAAACGATTATATGAAAGTATATTTTTCATGTTATTATATTTTCTTAATGTACTATAAATTATAAACACTTTAAAATGACAGCAGTGACTAAAATATAAAAAAAAAATTATAGAACACAACCTCAAATGGAAATTTAAAACACCGACAATACTAATAGATCACAGTTGATATGGATTTTAAAAATATAAATAAAACAAAATAATCCCGTTCTACACACACGAGTGACAACTAGTCAACTAGTAGTACATTTTTTGAGAATTCTAAATAATTACTTTAAGACCACGACAATAATGTGATACACTTTAGTTACACTACTACTTGGATTAGGTTACATTTTTCTTAGACCATCTCCATCTATAAAATATATTTTTGAGGACAAAACTTATTTTCTCACTAAATATTATTCGAGGGATTTCAAGTAATGGTAATATGTGGTTTTAAGATTATTCATATGGGGTAGTATGATAAGATAAGAATGAAAATCTAGGACATTGCAGGCGATTCTGACAACCGTTTTCATAGCGGTTTACCGATACTCATCTTTCTCTCCGGTGAAGGGCCATGAGGGCTAGGGTTATCTCGCCGACACAGTGCGGGTTCACCAATTGACGGAGGTGCACATGGTAAGATTTTTGTAGGTTTTTGGGAGAGACTCCAGCGATGGCGAGTGGATCGAAGAGTGGACTTAACCTTGAATTGACAAAGGAGGAAGCCAGGATCGTTAGGGTTTAGGAGACAGTGCAAGCGGAAAATACAAACACGAAAACCATAGCGGTTGTTGGTACTCTCCTTACCAACAGACCGTTTAATGTTTATGCCCTAAAATCGACCGTGAAGGGTGTTTGACGTCTCAAAAATAGTTTCATTTTTAGGGAGATCTGCCATAATCTCTTCATGTTTCAGTTCGCGGATGAGGATGATAAACAGAAGGTCCTGAATAGGGGATTCGGTCCTTCGACAAGGCGCTACTAGTTTTAAAGGAGCCAGGAGATGAACAACCGTCCCAAATTTTGTTCGATCAGGCTCCTTTTTGGATCAGAGTGTACGATCTGCCTTTGTCGTCCATGATTGAAGCTACTGCAAAGATAATAGGGACGGCTTTGGGGGGACTCATAGAGATAGACGATGAAGATATGATCATATGTCCGAAATTCCTTCGACTTAGGGTCATGATCAACATCAACAAACCTCTACGGAGGGGAGTTATCTTATCTATAGGGAAGAAAAAAAGTTTAGCTTGAGTTTGAAATATGAAAGGTTGCAAAATTTTTGCTATTCTTGTGGGCGACTCGGGCATGTTAAAACCCATTGCGATTAGGAGCATAAGAAAGATGAGGCTCCATTGTATGGGACAGTTTGAGAGCTTCACCATTAAAAAGGTCGTCTGAAAGCAGTAGTTCAGAGAAGGAGCGAGAAAGAGATGTGATTAATGCTATGAAAGTAAAGGTGCATGAAGAGGATAACAACGCATTAACCAAGGTGAATAATACGAAGCGCAATGATTTCAAACGTTGTTTGCTTGATGCCCTAACTAATGAAACAAATGAAGGGAACGGTGGGTCTAGTATGTGCGAGGTGGATGTTACAGGGATAATGAGGCATCTCCATGTATTTAAAGTGACTGAACCCGATCCATCAAGGGGTTTAGGTGTTGAAAAAGATCCAATAAGCATTACAGTGGAGATGAAAGAAGGGGGAGCACAAAAAGACCTAGTGGTTATTTGTGTGAATGAGGGGAAAAAAGGTGAGAATAGGGTTGAAGGAAAAAAATGAGAGGCTAAGCGAAGTGAGAAAGAGGGAGGAAAGGGTGGTGTGATACCGGTCCAAGATGGGATAGTGGTGATGGAAAAAGCCAAGCTAGAGTTTGTCAATGGGAAGAGCTTCAAGTGGAAGCAACTGGCTCGAGAAACGGGTGGTGACCACATTATGTATTCTGCACTACAAGGGAAAAGAAAACAGACTGAAGATGCAAGGGTCTGCATGGCCGCTGAGGGTTCCAATAGTGTGGCTAAGAAGTCGAAGATGAGTATGGATGATGACGTATCGGTAAGGGAGGATGAACTCCTCTCTTGCCGGGACCATTAATTTGCCTAAGCTACAACTGTCGGGGATTAGGGAAGGCACGAGCGGTTGTGAGACTCACTAACTTAGTGAGTTGAGAGGACCCTAAGATGAACTTTTTTATGGAAACAAAGAGTGAAAAAAGTGGATGGAGGAGGTTCTGCTTAAATTTGGGTTTGTAGACTGCGTCACGGTGGAGTGTCGAGGGTAATTGGGTGGGCTTTGCTTGATGTGGGATTCAACCGTGACAGTTACCATTAAATCATACACTAGTCACCATATTGATGCAGATGTGGATAGCAACGATATGGATGAAAGTTGGCGGCTAACGAGATTTTATGGGTGGCCACAAGAAAGCAAGAAACATTTTACCTTTGAATTACTTGAGAAGTTGAATGATGAAACGCAGGGAGCTTGGCTTTGTGTTGGTGATTTTAATCAAGTGCTAACGCTTGAGATAAGAGAGGTGGATGCGGTGTTCATTATCGACACATGTTGAGGTTCCAAATGCCATGGTGACGTGCGATCTTAGTGAATTATCTTTTTTGGGCCTGCGGTTTACATGGGATAATGGGCGCATGGAGAATGACTTCATTCAGGAACGGATAGATTATGCACTAGCCAATGAGCCTCGGCTCGACAGATTTCCGGGAGCAGAAGTGATACACTTAGGAGAGAGGGGTCAGATCACTTACCCATTCTTTTGCAAGCTCTTCGAGTAGAAAACGTGAATGGACAAGAGAGATCCGGATGTAGACCTCATAGATTTGAAGCCCTTTGGGTAGCTGATGAGGGATGCTAGACATAGTCCGTAATGCATGGTTGAATCCCAATTTGAGATTTTGGGAAGATGGAATCCCGGGGCAGATTCAAAACTGCATGTCGGAGCTACGATCATGGAATAATGTGCGGTGTGGAAATGTCCTAAGTAAACTTCATGAGGTGAGAGAGAAGTTAGGGGAGATTCACAAGGGAGGGGTCTCGGGGCATAACGCATCTAGGCGGCGTTACCTCAAGGATAAAGAAAATATACTTATGGACCAAGAGGAGAAACTCTGGTTTCAGAGATCCCAAGTTAATAAGCTGAAATAGGGAGACCGAAACTCCAGCTTCTTTTATAAGAAAGCAAACGGGCGACAAAAGCAAAATAAAATAAGGCGGCTTATGGATGATAATGGGATGGAAGGGAGGAGTGACGATGGTATGGCTCGGGTCGATGTTGACTATTTTCACGAGCTGTTTAAAACTAACCTACGTGCACCTCCATCAACGGCTTCTCAAGGAATCATGCCAAGAGTCTCGACATCAGATAACTCGGAGCTTTTACAACCGTTCACCAGTGAGGACGTACACGTAGCACTTTTTTCGATGCACCCAACTAAAGCTCCCGGTCCAGAGGTATGTTAACATTATTTTTTCAACAACACTAGCATATTGTCGGATCAGATGTTACATGTTTTGTTCTTGATATCTTGCATGGTGCACCTTTTCCGGATACACTAAATCATGTGTTCATTTTCTTGATTCCAAAAGTTACTAACCCGTCTAAAATGAAGGATCTCCGTCCTATCAGTTTATGTAATGTTGTATATAAGGTGATATCCAAGATGATTACAAACCGCATGAAGATGATCATGGACAAGGTTGTGACCGAGAATCAGAGCGCTTTTGTACCAGGAAGGTTAATAACGGACAACGCTCTCCCAACGGCTGAGATCTTCCACTATATGAAGAAAAGATGCAAAGGAAAAGTTGGGTATTTGGCGTTAAAACTCGATATGGCCAAAGCCTATGATAGGGTGGAATGGGCTTTCCTTGAGGAATGCATGGGAAGAATGGGTTTTGACCCAAGGTGGATTGCGCTGATCATGCGGTGTGTGAGCAGTGTGTCTTTCTCGGTGCTTATGGACGGCATTCCGTCGATGGAATTTGTTCTGAATAGGGAGTTGCGCCAAGAGGGTCCTTTATCGCCGTATTTGTTCTTATTTTGTGTAGATGCTCTATTGGGCCTGATCATGCGTAGTGAAGAATGTGTCAAATGGAAGGGAATTAAAATAGCTCGAGGAGCTCCGGTTGTTTCTCACCTCTTTTTTGCAAATGATAGCATGCTTTTTGCCAAAGCTTCTTGAAAACTCCACCTTGATTGAAATGGTTTACAGGTGTTGATGATGGAAGACTTCACACAAATATAGCAGTTGGATATACTAACAATGCACTTGATTATATTTCTAGATATTTGGTTGGTTTGAATTCAGTGCAGGTTGTATATCTACATGTCATGAAGTTGGATTCAAGAACAAATTCAAAAGGACAAGATCAAGGGCCTTGGACTCTAAGGTGCACAGAACAAGGATTTAAATAAACTGAAGATCTTCGTTGAAGATTCTGTAACAAGAAGATCTCATCAACCAAGGATTTTGTAAACCGAAGGAAGATCTCAACCGAAGAATAGAGAATCTTTTCTAGAAGATTTTCTAAACAACAAAACGGCAAAAATATCTTCTCTCTTATCCAACAGAAAGACAAGAAGATCAAGGAGTAAAAGACCCAATGTGTTCGTAGGGACTGAAGACTTGCAACGTCTACCTTACGATCTTCATGGAAAAGAAGATTAATCTTCAAACGGTCATCTCTACAAGGGCTAGAAGATCTTTCCATAGAAGATATAAATGAAGATGATGGTCGAAGAAGAAGATACACAAGCTTACACAGAAAACATCTTTGCATCCTCAAGCAACCTAATCATCTTTATTCGTTGTTTTTCTTTCTCTCATTTCATGCAAAAGCTTTATCCCCTTAGAGAGAGAAAACACTAGAGCTCCATTGGAAGATCTAAATAGTGTTATAGTAGAGTGTGTTACTCTGCAAAGTAACTAGGCTATTATAGCTAGGTTAAGAGTTGGAGCTAGATCGTAGCATTGGCTACAGTGAGAGAAAAAGGGGATTTCTTCTAGTTTGTATCTAGGACTCTTTGAAGCTGATAATAGATAGTTAGATCCTACGGATATACCCTAAGACGAAGAGTAGGCTATTTAGAGCCGAACTTCGTAAACATATCCTCGTGTCAATCTTTTCAATTCCGCACCATATATACTTTACTGTGACTAACTTCGTTTTGCAGGAGCAAGAAGTCAAGGCTCTTGAAATAGAGTTTCAAAGCCCTTGAAATCAAAGTTTTCACTAGAAGCACAAATTGACATCAAGGCCCTTGAAAGTAGTTTCAAGGCCTTGAGATTTGGTTTGTGAAAAGTTCCCATACTCTATTCAACCCCTACTTCTAGAGTATCATTTATCTTATTTATATCACCTACCGGTTCTTCAATTGGTATCAGAGTTGGACTCACGTTTATTGATTTAACCATCAGTGAGACTAATCATGAATCCTGTAGGTGATGGTGGATTTGCTCAAGGAAGATCCTCATCTCGACCACCACTTTTCTGTGGCAACAACTTCGCTCATTGGAGATCACTTATGCGTATGTTCATGATTGACCAGAATATGGAGCGCTGGAGCATTATTCAAAATGGACCAAAAATTCCAATGATAACGGTTGAAGGCGTCCAAGTCCCGAAGCAGTAATCAGACTTCATACAGGCTGACCTGGACAGTGTGTCAAAGAATTACAAGGCAATGAATCTACTTTACTATGGATTAGATGCTAATGAATTCAACCGCATCTCATCATGCAAAAGTACAAAAGAAATATGGGACAAGCTTGTTGTCACTTACGAAGGAACAAGTCAAGTCAAGGAAACAAAGATTAGCATCTTTCTTAAACAATACGAGCTATTCAAGATGAATCAAAATGAACCAGTCAAAGAAATGTTCACTAGATTCACTGAGATCGTGAACAATCTAGACTCACTTGGAAAGACCTTCACAAATGAAGAAAAAGTGAGAAAGGTTCTAAGAAGCTTACCTAAAGCCAAGTGGGGACCAAAGATGACTGCTATTGAAGAAGCTCAAAATCTCACTACTCTTCCTCTTGATGATCTATTTGGAAAACTCATCACACATGAAATGATTCTTGGTGAAGAAGATGGAGAACTCCCATCCAACTCCAAGAATTTGGCATTAAAATCCAAAAGAGATGAGTTACCTTCTGATGAAGAAAATAGTGATGATGATAATGAAGAAGATGCTCTCGTCATGATCTCTAAAGGTCTAGCAAGAATTCTCAAGATAAAGAAACAATCTGTAAACCGAGAATTTCCACGAGTATCAAAAACCCGAGGTAAGTTTCCTAACTCTAATAAGAAAACGAAAGTACTGACTTGTTTTGAATGTGGTGAAACAGATCATTTGGTCAAGGATTGTCCACAAAAGAAGAGGACCAACTTCAAGAAGATGATCGAAGGAAGAAAGCTATGGTTGCTTCATGGAGTGATTCAGAATCAACAAATGAATCAAAAGATGAAAAAGAACAAGCAAATTTGTGTCTTATGGCCGATCATGAAGATGACTCAAATCTGTACATCGACAATATGGTAAGTACAATTTTGTCTCAACATGAGATTGACCTTAAACAATTCCTTAAGGATATTATCTTAAGTGATAAGGAACATAGAATAAGGATAAATTATTTCAAATAAAAGCTTCATGAACAAGATAAACAATTGAGTGACATGTCTTTGGAGATTGAAAATCTTAACACAGAAAAGGAAGAACTTGATGACAATATCAAGGCCTTGAAATCAGAAAACCTTATTCTCAAGGACAACCTCTCTTCTCTACATCGAAACTATATCAATCTAGAGAAAGAGAAAGTTGATCTACCTTTAATGTGTCAAGACCAGAAGGCATCACTCATTAAGTTTACTCGTTCAAAAGCTAATCTGGAAAGAATGATGGATGAACAACAATCTTCCCTTAACAAAAATGGTATAGGGCATCATAGGAGCTTTCCTACAAAACCTACCACCACTTTTGTTATGGCCAAAGGAAGCATTCATATGCCTACTTGCTTCTATTGTTGTAAAAAGGGTCATGTAAAATCTACATGTCCTTATAGAAGAAATGATCCTTATATCATCAGAAACACCTATCCTTTATATTTAAGGAAACGGGTCAAACAAATCTGGGTTCCTAAAGGTACTAGACCACCAAACATGATCGAACCTGAGTATGAACCAAAATATGTCATTTGGTCGAGCCGGAAAGGTTGATGTTTGTTGTTTTGTAGGATATTACCAAGGTAAAGGAGCACAAATGGATATTAGATAGTGGTTGCTCAAGACACATGAGTGGAAAGAGTTTTTTATTCTCAGATTTAAAGAAGCAATCATCTGAAACTATTACTCTTGGTGATAAAGGAAATTGTGACATAATTGGCATTGGTAAAAGTTGCTATAATTCATCCAACTTTATTGATGATGTTTATATAGTTGATGACTTGAAATATAATCTGCTAAGTATTTCTCAAATTTGTGATAAAGGCAATAAAGTTAAGTTTGATTCAGAAAAATGTGAAGTTCAAGACATAAAGATAGGAGAAGTGTTGCTTACTGCTCCAAGGTGTAATAATGTTTATTCCTTGAGTACTAACCAAGTTGCAGGAACTAAGCTAAAATGTCTAAAGGCCTTGACTGATGATCCAAGGCTTTGACATAGAAGATTTGGCCACGTAAGCATGCACACCATGCAGAAGCTACTTACAAAAGATTTGGTACGTGGTTTGCCAAACCTAAACTTCAAGGTTAATGACCTATGTAAGGCATGTACACAAGGTAAACAAACAAGAGGTTCATTCAAACCTAAGAAAGTTGTAAGTTCTTCTCGACCTATTGAACTTTTACATATGGATCTTTGTGGACCTATGCGTGTCAAATCTCCCGGAAGAAAACAATACATCCTTGTCATAGTAGATGATTTCTCTCGTTTTACATGGATATCTTTTCTACGAGAAAAATCTGAAGCTTTATTTGTGTTTTCAAAATTGTTTAAGGAGTTACAAAGTTTCAAAAACCTACCAATCGTTTCTATAAGAAGTGATCATGGTAGAGAATTTGATCAAATAAAGTTCGATTTGTTTTGTGCAAAATATGGTATTTCTCATAACTTTTCAGCTCCTAGAACTCCTCAACAAAATGGAGTTGTGGAACGCAAGAACCGCACTCTTGAGGATATGTTTAGGACAATGCTTTTAGAAAATGATTTGCCAAAAGGTTTTTGGGCTGAAGCAGTGAACACTGCAAATTATATTTTAAAAAGATATTTAATTTGCCCTATTTTGAAAAAGACTCCTTATGAACTCTTTAAAGGAAGAAAACCAAATATTTCATACTTCAAACCTTTTGGATGTACTTGTTTTGTTCACAACAATGGAAAGGACAATCTCGGGAAATTTGATGCACGTAATGATGAAGCTATATTCATTGAATATGCTTCAAATAACAAAGTTTATCGAGTATATAACAAACGTACCAAAGTTGTTGAGGAAAGCATTCACATTATTTTTTATGAAAGCAATGATGGTACTTTGAGTGAGAGTTTTGCAGATTTAAATCTGAATCAAAGAGAAGATCACATTTCGGATGAAGAGGGAGATCCTAAAGGTCAAGAAAAGAATATGCAAGAAAAGATTCAAGATACCAAAGAAAATCCTCAAGACCTTGAAACACACCTTCAAGACCTTAAAACTGGAAACTGTGACAACAGAACTCCACTTCAAGGGCTTGAAACCCAACTTCAAGGCCTTGAGATTGGGACAACGGGTAATACACAAACAGTACCTGAATCGAGTCAGACATATACAGCTCAACCTTCTAGATCTACATCATCTGTCAAAAGAAGAAAATTTCAACACTCCTCGTATCATCCACAAGAGAATGTGATCTCAGATCCAAATGCTAGAGTTCAAACTAGATCTAAAGTAAATAATCTTTGTGCCTTCTCCGCTTTTGTATCACTTGTCGAGCCAAAGAACTACATTCAAGCTCTTCAAGAACCAGACTGGATCATTGCCATGAAAAATGAATTAAATGAATTTGAGAGGAACAAGGTATGGACTCTTATTCAAGACCAAAGCATCAATCAATTATTGGCACGAAATGGGTCTTTCGAAACAAATTGGATAAAAGTGGTAAAGTCATACGAAACAAAGCACGACTTGTAGCACAAGGCTATAACCAAGAAGAAGGTATTGATTATGAGGAGACTTTTGCTCCTGTTTCCAGTTTAGAAGTCATACATATGTTACTTGCATTTGCATCTTTCATGAGCATAAAACTTTTTCAAATGGATGTAAAATGTGCTTTTCTAAACGGCTTCTTAGAAGAAGAAGTCTACGTTGCTCAACCTCCTGGTTTTGAAAATGATGAATTTCCGGATCATGTTTTTAAATTAGATAAAGCTCTTTACGGTCTTAAGCAAGCTCCTCGAGCTTGGTATGAAAGATTGTCTAAATATCTTCTTGAAAACAACTTCAAAAGAGGTTTGATTGATAAAACATTGTTTATCAAAACTAGAGGCAACAACATTTTAGTAGTACAAATCTATGTTGATGATATATTATTCGGTGCTACTAATGATTCCCTTTGCAAGGAATTTTCAGATATTATGTGCAGGGAATTTGAGATGAGCTTAATGGGAGAGTTAAATTTCTTTCTTGGACTTCAAGTTACACAAGCAAAGAAAGGGATTTTCCTCAATCAAAGCAAGTATACTAAAGAATTGCTTAAAAAGTACAACATGGATCAATCTAAGGTTGCAAAGACTCCTATGAGTTCAACACTTTCGCTAGATCATGACAAGAACGGTAAAAGTGTAGTACAAAAGGAGTATCGAGGTATGGTCGGTTCATTGTTGTATCTAACTGCAGTCGTCCTGACATTATGTTTAGCGTGTGCATGTGTGCAAGATTTCAAGTTGATCCTAAAGAGTCACACTTGATAGCTGTGAAAAGAATTTTTCGGTATCTCAATGGCATAAGGATCTAAGGTTATGGTATCCACGTCAAAGCTCGTTTCATCTTGTTGGCTATTCAGATGCAGACTTTGCAAGTTATAAGGTTGATAGAAAAAGTACCTCTAGATGTTGTCAATTCTTAGGGTCATCCCTAATCAGTTGGCACTCCAAGAAGCAAAATTTTGTTGCCCTATCCACAGCTAAAGCTGAATACATAGTTGCAGGAGCTTATTATGCTCAAATTCTTTGGATTGCTCAACAACTTCGTGACCTTGGTTTTGACTTGAGGGGTATTCCTATAAGATGTGATAATACTAGTGCTATTTCTATAACAAAAAATCCTGTGCAGCATTCAAGGACTAAACATATTGATGTAAGGCATCACTTCATACGTGATCATGTTGAGAAAGGTGATGTTTCGATTTCTTTTATCTCAACTAACTTGCAGCTTGCAGATATCTTTACCAAGCCTCTTCCTGAGGAAAAATTTAATTTTATTAGATTGGAGCTTAGTATGTTGGACAAGGAAGCATTAACGTAGGGGGAGTAAACGAGTTTTAATCATCCTACGCATGCAGCCCAATTGATTTTTTCAAGGGCCTTGAAATAAAATTCAAGGGGCCTTAAAACATATTTCAAAGGGTATATAAATAAAACGGATCAATTAGAAATTCATATCTTTTAGATATTGAATTATCTAATTTTTATTCTTTAAAAGGGATTTCAAAAGATTTTGTTTTCAAATTCAAAGGATTTTGAAAAGTGGTTACCAAAATTTATGGAAGAAATGTTTATCACTGAAGATCTTTAGAATTTTTGGATCTTACGTTGATTAGACTTCTTTCCATAAATAGCCTTCTCTTCCCTCTTTCTTTCTTCCGCTTCCCTTTTATTTCGAAAGAATGGTGCTTTACTCTTCCGATTTTCCAAAACCCTCTTCATCGTTTTCTCAAAATTTCTCAATGGCTCCCAAGAGATCTTCAGTCAACGAAGCAACATCCTCAGTTCCAAAATGGCAGAGGGTCGTTCAAGTGTCGTCCGACTCTGATTCAAGTTCTGACTCGGGTCGAGTTTGAGTTCATCTGGATTCTCTAGTGATGTTGACATTTTTGCTAGAACAGGGTTACCATCAAGTTGGTTCATCAACCCAACAGCAGCTAAGAAGTGGGTCAAGGAGTATGATGGCCGCTTTCAGTGCATGTGTGAGGGAGTACACAGCGAACTGTTTTCTTGTTCGTCTATGCTAGGGCTTGAAGCGCTCCAAGCAAGTTCTATATGGATTATGCTGAATCCAGGAGAATCATCATATCCTCGACTGACAAGACTATTCTATGCCAACTTGACGGCAAGGCGTGAGAGAGGGGAGTGGATTCTAAACACGGTTATCAAAGGTAAGAAAATCACCCTCACTTCTGAAATTATAGCAGATATTATTGGAATCCCTCTGCATGATGCTTCAGAAGTCTCAAACCCTGCTAGAACTCTAAGGCTAGCTAAAGAACAAATTCTCCTTCCTAATGCCTTATCACCACCAACCATCACCTGTTTAACTCTGGAGGCTAGAATAGTTTATTCTATCATAGACAGATGCATTGTTCCTAGAGTTGCCAACAAAGAGATTATAAACAACTATTTGTTGATTTTGACTTACAATGCTTTGAATGGGTTGAAGGTAAACCTGTCTGAAATTCTTTTGTCTCATATGGTGAATGTAATTAATTCTCCAAGTACCAGTCACCTACCTTATGGGAATTTGCTTCCCATAATATTCACACATTTTTCAGTAGATTATTCTGGTGAGGTGTTGAATCTTTACAATGATGGATTAGATGAAGCATTCTTTGAGACTATAGGAATTAGGATGACTCATGAGGGGTTTAGTACTGTGTGGGTATTGATGGAGCAGCCTGAATGGAATTTTACTACTCAGCAACAACTAGAATTTGTGGAAGAGTCATTGACCTCACTAAGATCTAATTTTGCACATTTTAGAGTATCAATAACTGATAAGATGGACCAAGCTCATGACTTATTGGGCATTCTTAATCAGAAAATAAATCAGTTATTCCATGTAAGGTTGTCAAAGATAAACCCATCCGTCAAAGATAAACCCATCCGTCAGCCAATGCCAGAAGATCCAAATATCTTGACAATCGAAGAATTTGGGGTCGTCAAGAAGTAGGCAAAGGTGTCTACACAAAGAGGAACTGACCTATCTCTCAAAGAACGTGATCTTGCTGATGCAAATGATCGATGGAGAGATATGTGTCTATTATGGAAAAGGAAGTTCCTCCAAATGGTACAGGGAAGACTGAAGATTCTCGGCATGTCATGAGTTTTTGAAAAAAAAATTTGGTTTGGAAATACATTTGGTTTTTGGGTCTGTAATCGTATTTTAAGACTTCCTGGTTTGACTGCTTTTTCTCCCTTGTTGAAAGACAAAGGAGGAGAAATATGATCCGACATTTTGATATACTGCATTCTGCATTTTTAGTTTTGAGATTTTCATATGCATTGCTAAACTAACAAATACAGGTACGAGAATTTGTGTTGCCTTTCATCAAGGGGGAGATTGAAAACCCCACCTTGATTGAATTGGTTTACAGGTGTTGATGATGGAAGACTTCACACAAATATAGCAGTTGGATATACTAACAATGTACTTGATTATATTTCTAGATATTTGGTTGGTTTGAATTCAGTGCAGGTTGTATATCTACATGTCAAGGGCCTTGAAGTTGGATTCAAGAACAAGTTCAAAAGGACAAGATCAAGGGTCTTGGACTCTAAGGTGCACGGAACAAGGATTCAAATAAATTGAAGATCTTCGTTGAAGATTCTGTAACAAGAAGATCTCAACAACCAAGGATTTTGTAAACCGAAGGAAGATCTCAACCGAAGAATAGAGAATCTTTTCTAGAAGATTTTCTAAACAACAAAACGGAAAAAAATATCTTCTCTCTTATCCAACAGAATGACGAGAAGATCAAGGAGTAAAAGACTCAATGTGTTCGTAGGGACTGAAGACTTGCAACGTCTACCTTATGATCTTCATGGAAAAGAAGATTGATCTTCAAACGGTCATCTCTACAACGGCTAGAAGATCTTTCCATAGAAGATATAAATGAAGATGATGGTCGAAGAAGAAGATACACAAGCTTACATAGGAAAACATCTTTGAGAGACCCCGCCGGGATTTGTCAAATTTAATTGTGATGCAACAAGCACAGCGACGACGTGTGGAGTTGGGTTGATCATGAGAGATGAGAATGGATCCGTGAGGTTATTGGCGGCGAAGTCCATCTATATGGGATCTACTCCGGCAATTGTAGAGGCGGAAGCGGTGCACTGGGTTGTTGTGCTTACGGTGGAGAAAGGATGCTCTCAGTGATTGTTGAATCCGACTGTTTGGAGGTGATAAATAGTCTGCAAAAACGTAAGATTGACATAGGGCCACTTGGTATGCTGCTCCATCTGACCTCAAGAAGACGGAGGAGGTTGTCGCTATTAGTTGGTCGTATATTAATAGGGTAGGTAATTCTGTAGCTCATCACCTTGCTAACATAAAACCAGATGAGCCTATTTTTTATTTCAATTCTAGTTTATTTCCGTTTAATTTAGATTCTATTTTGTTGGACGATATATCTATTTCATAATGAATACATTCGGTGGTTGTTATAAAAAAAAAGTAATGGTGTTCTTTTAAAATTATAATTGATAAAATAAATTATAATAGTTTTAGGCATGTACCAGTATTTTGAGCTATGGTTGATTTTTAACTAGGTTTTTCTCTCTCACCTTTTTAATTATTTGACAAGTTGTATCTTATAATTATTATAAGAACTTGTAATTTTATGATTTTTTTTCCTTCTTCTTTTAAGATTTGAGTGTATTTGTGTAATTGATATGTCATGTAATAAAAATTAATGTTATTGTGTAATTGAATTCATTTAAAATAAATTGAATATAACATATAGATAATTGAACGAGTATAACCAAAATTTGTTCATTGTGTAGTTTTCATAACTTATGTATATTCAATAATTATTTGGATATATATATATATATATATATATATATATATATATATATATATATATATAATCTAGTTAAGTTTACTTTCTTGTTAATATTAGTATATGTGTATCTTTTAACAATGTTTTGTGTAGTTCAGAAATTCGTGTAAATTGGTTGTGTGAAGATAATTTTTTAGGCCAAAATTCACTAAGGATGTCTTTTACTAATATTGATCTATTAAGTAGGCATATAACATAAACACATTTAGTAAATATATCCCTAATATTTTTTATTGTTCAACGCAAGAGTTTTGAACTCAAATAGGTGTCAATCAATCTTCTACTTCCTGTCCCTCAACTCTCTCTCTTTCTTCATGCAAATCAATCGTCTACTGCTACTTGCGACCACCAACCTCCGCCGTGGACGGAGATCCACTCCCCGTCCCTCAACTCTCCAATTCCATGTAACCTACAATATTAACTGCAAACTCTTACTAATTTCTATAAAGGAATTGTGCTCTGGATGATAAATATTTAACTAGGATGTACTCAAATCTTCATTAAAGACATTCGGAGATGGATCCATCCACGCTTATTAATGATACATCGTTTTCGACCGCCAACGAAGGTCCGTACAATTTCTTCGAGATCTGGCCTTTTCCAATGAACGTGCCGGCGAATCGAGCGTTGGTGGTAGGTTGGAGCTCAAGAGACCGCCTTACGTTGTAGATTTGAGTCATTTCTCTGGGGAGGATTCGATTGTTGCCAATCGAGAAGTTTCTGCAAACAATTCCATTGGAGGATAGTAGAGCCATATAAGCGGCGGAAGTTCGAGGAAGAGGAAGGATGCTTCTTGCAAGCTTCAAATTGCATCAAGAAACCATACCAAAAAGCTAAGGTTTTAAACCATACTAGAAATCATGCCAGAAACTCATACCAAAAACTCAACCAGAAACCATACCAAAAACTCAACCAGAAACCATACCGAAAAATCTCACCAAAAACTCAACCAGAAATTATACTAGGAACTCAACTAGAAACCATACCAAAAACTCAACTAGAAACCGTACTAGAAACTCTTACCAAAAACTCAATTAGAAACCATCCCAGAAACCATACTAGAAACTCAACCAAAAACCTTACCAGAAATTCATACAAAAAACTCAAGTAGAAACCATACTAGAAACTCAACCAAAAACATACCAAAAACTCATACTAGAAACTCAATCAAAAACCGTATATGTCTGTTTCTTTTCTTTTTTAATAGGGGGTTAAAAAGGGACCAATTACTTTTAGCTAACATTAATGAAAGTGGTAAATATTAGACGAGTATATAAAACAAAAGCTTATAAAAAAGAGTCCACTTAACCAAATTCTTTCTTCATGTATTGTATTTCAATTACATAAATTTGATAAATAAATAAATCAGAAAAATATATTGTGCAAAAATTTGGTTTCAAATTATATAGGTATACTTTTGTAGATAAAAATAGAGTATATGGATAATGTTGATGGATAGATGAGTTGATAGGGATATTTCTATATGTTCAATGTAAAGTTTAATTTCTGTAAATATTAAAATATTTGTGTATTTTAAAATGTCTTCTGTACAGTTTAATTTGTGAGGACATGTGCTTAATGGATGTAAATTACATTAGTTTAGGCAAAAAAAATAAACCGATATATTTTAAACAGATATATAGGTAGTTCTAAATAAAAACTCGTATAACCATTTTGAGTAGGAGGTTCTTGACTATTTTGAGTAAGAGGTTCTAAAATAAAAACTCTTACTCAAAAAAATAATCCGATGATATATTGTGAAAAGATATATTAGTGTAAATAATTTAAGAATAAGAAACATATCTAATCAATCAATTCATATTAAACAATTTATAAAAAGGCAATATCTCAACCTAAAAATATATAAGAAAATCATCGCGCATATTTGGAAGCAAAAACGTCTCTATGTTTGTCATAAAAAGAAGTGTGTGACCTCTTACTCAAAAGGGTTCTAAGTGTTTTTATGAATCTTGGATTCTTGGCATGAAGTGTAGATCTGACCCAACACACAACTTCAACAAACACTAAACAGAACAATCTCATATAACCCAAATCCATTGTGTATTGTAATTTTTCTACAAAAAATGCCTACGAAATGCAATCATGTTAATGTAATATATTACAAATCCACTGAATCGAAAATGAAACATAAACACCCAATAAACATGTAATTGTTCTTTAAATAATCAATCAATGTCGATGAAAATTCATGCAATATGTGACAATATCAAGTGTCCATGTATAATAAAAAAATATTTATGGTAATTTAGAAATGGAAAATTACAAAATACTATTTGTATGCAATCAAGTGTGAATTAGATATAAATGGAAACTGCCTATTAAAACCTTTGATAACATCATTTTTAGAATGCTTTTTCGCCTTCATTCCTATACATCTCTTGAGCATATAAATTAGAATCGCATCAAATTATGGTAGATTTTCTTTATTTTGTTTTTTTGGAGATCCACTCGTGCATTCATAATATTGTAGACATTCTAGTCCCTCGATCTAGAGCTAAAATGGATCTATGCTCGAAGGATTGTCTACAATGAGCTGAGCTTCTTCATGAAGTCAAGGAAGCCCAAGTCAAGACCGAATTGGTTAAGGATCTAGAACTAAAGAAATGAAGAAGTTCTTGATGTTTTTGCCTTTGGTGGAGCCGATCCACGTATCCAATTGAGTCGATTGACTCCTTCTACGAGCATAAGACCTTATATTCCAAACGCTACTATTTGCACTAAGTCGAGCCAAAACACATCGTTTATCGAGCCGACTGCTATAGTGTCCGAGTAAGCTTTGGAACTTTATCTTTTCTCCCTTCCTAATATCTTCCGTTAGAGATAATATCAATTGAGAGATATTATTGTGACTTGTTGGATTTTTTTTTCCTTCTAAAGATAGGGTCGGTAGTATTAACCTTAACCCTATAAATAAGGCATGTAAACCATTAGGTTTTACATCTAGTTTTTTATACAAAATCCACCAGAAAACTTTTGTAGGAATAATCCAACATTACCACAATCCAATCGATCGATCCCCTTGGTTGGCTCATTCTCCCCCTTTTACTATTGATTAATATAGGAGAATTTATGTAAGTTATGTCTCGCTAAATTCTTCTTATTCTAGGGTATAGAAAGGTTGACTTTGAAATATATTTATGTGATTTTGATAGTGATTTTATATTCATGATTATATGTATTTATATACGTGCTATGATAGTCTAAGGTTTACCTATTGCAAGATACGAGAGTTGTTTATTAATATTTTTTTTTGCTCTATTTGTTCGGCAAAGTGTTGTTTGCAAGATGTAAAGGTTGCGTAAATTTATACGTTCGTGCACTACAAGATGTGAGGGTTGCATAGGGTTGTTTCCTTCATAGCATGACTATATATGATTGGATTTGATTATCATCAACTAAGACTAAATATGCATTATATTGGCAAATTGGACTATGAAACTCATTATCATCCTACTAGTGTTGTTATTCCCTTCTTTCTATGATTTTGGATCATTCGATAAAAACTCCGTTCTTCTCCCTTATTACTACTAGTCGAGTCGATTGATTCTTTAGGTTGACTCAACCTTTTGTGTTTTTATCACTTGTGTATGTTTTATTTTAATTTCACTCGATTCATCTACTTTCTTCCTTGGTCGAGTTGACTTTCCTTCTTTTCTACTTGATCTCTCATCCTTTTTTTTCTTTCTTTTGTGTGTTTTGTTTTACGGGCTTTACTTTTAATCGTTCGAATCATTACACATTTTTCCTATGTTCGATCGTGACTCTATACTATGATCGAGTCTTGTGATATCTGCAAGATTTGGCTCGCGTTTCAATCCTTATCAAATTAACACTATTGCTAGGGAATTTGTTTTTTTTTTTGGATGCTTGATTAACAATAAATAGGTAGTTTTAAATTTGTTTATACGTCGTTGTCTTGGTCTAGGAATAAGTTCAAATAAGACATTGTGCCACCACACCTTGGACCAAAAATAAGTTTGTGAGCCTCCACATCACTTTGATCAACTAATTTGTATTGATAAGGCGACTTAAACTACCCATTTTCTTTATAAACGACCTAGTTTTGTAGAGATGCTTGAAGTTGAAGGTGGTGTAGTGACACCTTCGGTTACTTCTACCTTGTTGATATGTAGCGAAAGTTGGGATGAGATGTAGCTTAGAATCAAAGATACGGAGGCTAGAGAAAGAAGATTCCTTGAAGCTGTAAAAATGATGAAATTGCTAGAGTGTCCACTGAGGTTGTTGGTCGTGCCATTATAAGAAACAATCCAAACACTCTAGGAGCCTACTCATACCAATCCCACTAGCAAAATTGTAAAATTTTTCAACGACGATTATTTTTTATGAAAATTAAATGATTTTTTTTATTAAAACCGTATCGGTAGAATATAAGAAAGTAGTCAAATTAATATTAATCTCTCAAATTCTCTTCGGGCGATTATGGACGTTGAGTATATAATTGGATGCGAGTCAAAGTGTAGCCTTTATAATATATATTCAATAATCATATGGTAATTAATACTCGACATATCTTGACGTATGTTATCATTGTACTCAAAATTAATATATTTTTCAAATACCCGTGCAAGGCACGAGACCTAAATTAGTTATTTCTATATAAAAGTATTATAAAAAGGGTCTTTTTCCAAAAAAAAAAAACTATTTATTAATTATTATTAATATAATAAACACTATGATTTTTTTGTCCGACAACGTTGATGACAATTTTTTCTTTTTGTAAACACAATATGCTTCTTACAAAAATAACGAATTTTATCTTATCAACTGAACTTAATGACTACAATATTTTGTCAAAATAATGGTCCATCCTATTATGTTGCCTCGTCAACGGTCTAACAACTGACCATAACTATAACTCAGACATTATTCTTAATTAAAATATAATAAAACTTTTATTAAAAACATAATAATTGTTTTTACAAATTATTTTAAACTAGCTTCCATTTGTTGGTATTAATTTTACTTGTAGCTGGTGCACGTGTGAGAGTGAGTCTTATGATCACCTGATCTTTGTATGCTCTCCCACTTGTCCGTCATCTCTCATTTGTAAAACTCTATATAGTCTTTCAACTACACATATGTACGTGAGGTTTAGAGACATGTTGATGAGGGTTTCAAGGTTCTTGGAGATATCCCCACCATGTCATATGTATTGGATTGACTTACTCACACTTTCAATGGTAGGAGTTGGATAAGTATATCCAAGATACACATTTTCTGCTATGGCTTATTACCTTTGATATTCCAGGAATGCCTTGATACTTGACCAAAACATAATTCCGCTAAATTTTCTAGTGAGACTGATCAGGACCCACATTTACATTTTTTTTTGCATGAGGCATTCCCAACTAGAGCTAGAGAGAATTACATTTTAGTTGTTGGTTTTTAGCGGAGTTGTATTTTCTTTATCTATATGTTTACCGGGCTTGGTTTTAGTCTTTCGATGGCTTCACCGAAGGTGGAATGACCATTTTTCGTAGGTTTGGACAGTTGTTTGCTTGTGAGTGTCTTTGTCTGCTGATAATTTTGCCGAAGGTGGACGAGTCCATGAGATGTTTCGGTTTTGGAAGTACTTTCAGTTTCATCAACTTCAGGCTAATAGGTATGTTCAAGAGAATTGAATGTCTTTCTAGAGTATTGTGTGTGTTGGTTTGAGCCATTCACCACTAGTCGCAAGTATGCACATATGCTTTGTTCCTTTAGTATAACCGGGTTTTAACGGGTCCGATTATGCTGTTTCACTTTTATATATATATATATATATATATATAGATTAATAAGATATTGCATTTTGTATCTCATAGATTTATTTGATATATATATATATATATATATATATAGAGAGAGAGAGAGAGAGAGAGGGCTTCAAGTACGGCCTATTATTCAGGTATGGTTGTGCGGCCGGCTAACATGCTGACACGTGTTTCAAATTTTTTTTTCTTTTGAAGAAAATATATTTTATATGCTTTTAGCTATAATGAACTACCATGTTATAAGTGTGCAATATTCTCTTATAAATATTAAACTATTCTCATATAATTCATGAACTATTATTTTTTAATATATTAAATTAAATTATTTATAAATTAATCATTTATATGATATGAGCTATTTTATTATAATTTATGAACTTTCATTTTATAAGTTATGTATTATCCCTTTAAAAGTTTTGTATTATGAACTATTCTATTATAATTCATTAACTATACTTTTATGAGTTATGCACTGTCCTTTATAAATTTTGCACAATCATTTTCATTTGTTTCGGAAAAAAAAAAATTTAAAACACGTGCCGGCCACACAGTCGGCACACAAACTTACCGGAAATTAAGGACCTTACCAATCGGACGGTGGAGAGTGATCCGCATATAAGACGGAGACGGAGAGATTATCCGCAGGGAATTATGCATCGAAATCGATATATGATATATGATGTGTAGAGGGATGATGAAGAAGGAGGAAGCCACATGGGGGGCCTGGAAGAGAAGATGGTAGGAGAGAGAGGGTGCATGCTGTCTCTGAAAGTAGATTCTTTTGCTGCATCTCTATACTGTTTCGTCTTCAGGATGGTTATCGTCTCTGCCAAAATCATCATCACCACCAATCACCATCACATGCCTTTATTCTTATGTATTTACGTCTTTCTCCTCATTCAATTAGCTCCCCTCATTTTCTCAGCTTACCCTGCTCATTCCAACCAATCCCACGTCTCCCGCTCCGTCATTTTGCTTTCACCTTATTTTAATCAACTTTGTACGATTATGGCTCTACTTTAAATTCAACACTATAATAAATTGATATGGTTCTCATTAACATTTCAGGAACCTTGATCTAATAATCTATGCATAATATTCCACCATCATTAAAATTCATATTCTTAACATACAGTGTAAATTTGCATAGTTTTACTTTTACTTTTATAGAAATGCATGCGTTCAAGACCATTTTTGCCATGATTCGAGCTTTTTATTAAGAACACATGCAACTAGCTAATTTTCTCCTTGAGGTCGAGAATGCCAAGGTCAAGACTACAACAATCGAGAACCAAGAGCTCGAGAAATGAAGAAGTTCCCTCACTGCAAGACATCAATTATTTAGATTATTTTTATCGGAAGTAGAATATGTAGTGATAGGGTCAATTGCTTCTTGATTCGACTTGATCACACTTTGTTAATCAAGTCGATCACGTGTTGTAGTCTGATGATTACAAGTGCTCGATCGAGTTGATCAGCGATAGAGCTTGAGTCAATATTCTTTTATAGAAGCGTATGATTCTTGATAGCATCCAAACATAAGTGTTTTCTACCATTTATTCATACATATTACATCTCTTTTAGTGAGATATACGTCCTTATAATGCAAAATGCATTCATATTATGTCTTCGATATCTACTTCTGGTTGTTTCGCACAGGCATTCAAGGCATACTTTGAGGCTTTTTCGATCCATATAGCAAATCCAAGTATTAGAGCTCGATCTTTCCTGAAGTCAAGAGTCACAATTAAACATCAAATGTGACCGAGGATAAACTACTCGAGAAGCTAAAGAACAACATTGGAAGCCAAGCCAAGAACAAAGTTGCAAGGAGCATGGATTGAAATCATACAAGACGACATCCCAAACAAGATGAAGACGGCATGTGAGACGAATGCCTTGCCGTCTTAGGCCGTCCCCCATGCTGTCTAGGCTTCGGCAACTTCTATGAACTTATAACTTATTCTCCATCTTTGTTCCGCGGACTTCAGTAGTCTAGTTTGGATGGGACTATAGTTGCTTTATTAGACTTTGTATGATTGCAATAGAGTTATCATAGTTTTATGCATAATTATGTCCTTATCGTAGATGGCACACACTAATGCTACATCTGTTGTAGGACGAGGTAAAGGTCGATCACCTCTTCCTTCTACAGTCCGAGGATGTGGACGTGCAAGTAGACCTCCAGCAGCTAGAGGTCGGGGCCCAATCCCCATTACTGATCCACCAACAGTGGAGGTTTCTGTTGAAGAGTTTGTGGAGAGCGTGGTTCCCGAGGTCGGGGATAGGACCGCTGCAAGGTCCGAAGATCAGAGAGCACAATCGGCCGAGTTGGTCAAGTTTTCATAGGGGCGTCTGAGTACTGCGAGTACATCCAGCGAGTAGAGGAAGCTATTAGGACTAGGGGACCTTCCCTAGTACCATAGTACATGCAAGATTAGCTGAGGTTTCGGAGAGAGCGACTCAAGTGATAACTGCACTGGCTAGAGTTGTTGAGGTCGACAAGGCTCGGGATGAGCCGAGAGTACCGAGACCGGATTCCTGGATGAAGACTTTCAACTAGATGAGAGTACCCCCGTTAAGGGAAGAGGTGAAGCACTAGTTTGGCCACGTCGAGACAACACTGGAGTCGATCTGTTGCCCAAAGGATCGACAAGTAGAGTTTGTGCAGACCTTATTCCGAGAACATGCGCAATACTGGTGGAGGACTTCCCGTAGTAGAGTTACCGGGTTTGATCTGATGGTGAGTCTCATCCGGGATCATTTTTTCCTTACAACACTGAGGAGGGAGAGACTGCAAGATTTCTTAGAGGTTAGGTTCAAGGACATTCCTGTTTCGGAGACGATCATAAAGTTTCAGGAGGAGTATTACTACTGGGTCTCGTCTCACCTCTAGGGGACCAACATGTATATCTGTTTTCCCACAAAATGAGAGAGACTAACCGTGCATATGTGTCGGGTTTTCGTTGTGACTCCCTGATGACTATTAGGACTTAGCCTCAACATATGAGAGGGACCAACGGGGTCCGAGGAGAGCTACTGATGTGGGACCATCTTTGATAACACCTACATTACATGGACCTCCCACTAATCCAAGAGGAAGAGATACTCAAGGGAAGATTGTTTGCAAGCTACAAATATGGGAGGATCCGAGAGAGTGGAAGATGCAAAACCTCGGCTAACAACATAAAATCTCGGCCGAGATTTTCATCCGAGAATCGGAGCCTGACGCCTGCTAGACGATCCGGCCAAGATCTTCTATTTTGGAAGAACTATCTTTATTATTTTACTATCTTAAAAGCTCTTAAATATTCTTTAAGTTTATTGTTAGTTTTATCTTTTAGGAATATTTTTAGATTATATTAAAAAGATATATTTCCTATATTGTCTTTTAAAGATATATTTTCTAGTTTTATCTTTTAAAAATATTTTTAGATTATCTTAAAAAGAGATCTTTTCTAAAATTATCTTTTAAATATATCTTTCCTAGTTTAAAATAGAAAAGTCTCTCTTATAAATAGCCTTAGAAGGAGAGATTTTATATAGATTAGATTTGAATTTGATTTCCACACATTTGTGAGACACTTATGACTTCATTCATAAAGTTTGCATTTTATCATTTCTATTCAATCAAAAGGAGAGTTTTTGATTGAAAAGTTGTGAATCCTTGCTAGGTTGTTCTTGTGTGTGTTAATCTTTTTGAAGATTGATGCTACTATCAAATTAGTCCCTTGTGCTTGTCTTATCTAGAAGGCTCGTGTAAGATTAAAGAAGGAAGGGTGAAAGGTAATTCTTCGTTTAGGGTTTTGACACATAATTGGTCAAGGTTCTTTGCAAGTCTTATAATAGTCCGATCTTCCTATATCTATCATATTTCATTCCATTATTCATCTTCTTATCTTTCGTTATCATTCATAATTCCGCATGCTGAGTTCTACAAAATATTGGTCTGTTGTTGAGCAAATCTCACCCGAGATTTCATACAATGACCCGAGATTTTCATTATGTTGATGATTTGAGGACTTTCAATCTAGATCGGGAAACTACGGCATCAACCCCGCATCAGCTGCTCAGACAGAAGGGCCGGAGAAGAGACTAATAACTCCACCTTTGATATTCATTGTTTTATTTAAATGATGGAAAATTTAACATTTAAACGCGGCTTTATATTTCTATTACTTGTCTTGGTTTGTTTGTTAAAATGTGTGTAGGTCTTGGATAACATTACAAGGGAAGATCTCGGCTAAGAGATTTATTACAACAACGGATCTACTACAACCAAAGGAGAAGATTTCGGAGAAGATCTTAAACGACAAAAAACCTACCAACTAAGAAGATAGCATTTGAAGATAAGATCTTAAGAGAAGATCTCGGCTGAAGAGAAGATCTTGTGAGAAGATTTCGGTTGAATATTTAAATGGATATCTCAAACGGACTTAAAGAAATTTGTTGACGAGAAGATCACGGTGAAGATTCACTTGAAGATATCCAACGGCTTTCAAGTGAAGAACGTTGAAGAGAAGATCTCGGCTACTTGAAGATCTTATTTGCAAAGGCTACTTGTCAAACAATGTGAGAAGATCTTGCTCAAACAAACATCGGATTCTATGGAAGAAAGAAGACGTTGCAACGGCTGCAAGACAACAACTAGAAGAAGATTATCCATAGAAGACTATAAAAGAAGATATCGATTGAATATGAAGTAACCAAGCCTACCCGCGATTAAACAAGAACATCTTCATCGATTCAAAAGTTTATCTTCCTCTTTGAGCTTTCTTAGGATTATTCGTTAGAGTGAGATAAACACAAGAGCTACATCGGCATATCATTTTAGTGTTATACTCGAGTGTGTTACTTTGCGAAGTAACCAGGCTATCATTGCTAGAATAGAGTCGAGTAGATCGTAGAATTGAGGCTACATTGAAAGAAGAAGGAAAGTTCTTCTAGGTTGTATCTAGGACTCACAACAAGCAGATAACAGATAGTTAGAATCCTAGGGTTGAAAACCCAGGCGGAGAGTAGGCTGTTAGGGTCGAACTTCGTAAACATATTGCTTGTCGATCTTTTCAATTCCGCAACTTATATCGCGTTTTTTTGTAACTAGCAACTTTTTGCAGGTGACAAGGCTAAAAACGTATGGTCGTTGTCTTTTAGCTTTAGTCAAAATAGAATACCGAACGTTACACTTAACCGATTGTATAGTGTAAGTAAGGGTCGAATCCAAGAGAGTTTTAGTCAAGTTTTGGTTAGATTCAATTATCAATTGGCAACCAAAGGGGGGGGGTTTGGAATGTAGAACAAACAAGACAAAAGGGAGTTAATAAAAAGCAAAGAGGATGATAATATGGATGATTAGAAAGCTACACTAGGTTAGATCTTAGCATGCATACTACTTGGTTGGATCTTTTTCGAAGTAATTCACCAATGTTCTCATCTTGATCTTATATATGTGTTAAGCCAACCGGCATTAACACAACTTAACTAGCTTATTGATCCGTAAACCTACAAGATCAAAGCACAAGTTAGCATTCAAATAAAGATAAGAGATATAAAGAAGAAAAACACCCCGTTAATCTTACTTTATAGTTATGTTCCTTTCCCATAGATAATTACAACCAGCTTTTACCTAGGGGTTTGCTACTAGATTAAGGACCCAAACCCGGAATCGATTAACCATAGCCTTTTGCATGCAATTTTACACTTAAGGTGATCAAACTAAGTGATAAGAGACATGCAAACATAAGTTAAAGAGCAAGGAAACATCACACAATTGAACTGAATTAAACTTCTATTATAAAGACTCACAACCAAATAGCAATGCAGCTTCAATCAACCCAATATAGCAAGAAAGCTTAGAAACTCATTACAAATGGCACTTAGAAAATATAGAGCTTTTTGGGGAAAATGTGGATGATGCTAGCAATCAGCCAATGACTCTATTTATACTGGAATACACAATAAATTGGAGTAAATGGGTTGTCTAAACATCCACCTTAAATGTCATAAAGGTGGTGCAAACAACTGGAGTTAAGTCCTCTGGCGCTAAACCGCGGGGGCGGGCTACAGGGCCGCACGGGCTGTTTAGGCCAGAATGTTCCAACTTCGTCTTGGCCGCTGGGGCGGCTTGGTAGTTCCACGGGGACGGGGTCTTTATTGCCCTTGAACGTCTGACTCTCCATCTCTATGACGTTTCTGGTGATGATCCGTAGGGGCGACCCAGTGTCACAGCAGGGGCGGTGACACAGTCTCTTCGGTTTCACAGGCCCGTTGGCAAGGGCGCCGGGGCACCGGTGTTAGCATGAAATATTGTGATATTTTAGGCACGTTTTCTAGATGTTTTTCATCCATTATAGTGTTCATTGATAAAGCATTGAAGCAATTGTTAGCTAGTTTGTCTATATTGTCGATATAGAGGTCTACATAAGCTTTGTGTTGATTGTAGGCGAATAGGAGCTAAAACCGAACAAATTAAGAGAGGGTGGAGATGAATTGAGCACATCCAAGGATTGAGGACACCACAAAGAGGCCAAGGAAGATGTTAGGATGAGGAATGGCACGAAACAAAGGAAACTACGAGCAATCTATGCTTCCACACTCTAAAATACGGCCGTAATGAAGTCCAGGCCCAAAACCACGGCCGTGGAACTTGGCAACATGAACGTGGAGCATTCCAAAGAGTTACACGGTATAAAGTACGGTCGTGGAAGTTGTGAAGAACCGTAGTCAACTTCCACGCTCTAAACCACGGCCGCGGAACTCCATGACACCGTGATTTAGACAATCTTTTGACGAATAAAATATAGACACATTGTCTACGCATATGGGCCGGAGGGTTATTCTATCTTTCCTTATAAAAGGACTGAAGGAGGGAGAATTCGGCACCTTCGCTTACGCTCGCTAACACGTGCCTAGGGTTTCATCGGACGTGCGGAGAATTGCAATTTGGCAACGGAGATTTACGAAGGCTTGAAGATTTGGAAGTTGCACTTTTGTTCCTAGGTTTGATCAGAAGACGGATTTACATCCCGCTCTTCGTTCTAATCAAGGATTGTGATTGGTTTGTGTTATTCCAAATCTGATATACATTATACCCTTGTTTGTGGATTTGAGATTGATTTAAAGGTTTTTGAAGGTTTTCATCTTTCATTCTTCTTAATCTTGAATTTGATATCATAATGACTATTGTTGGCTAAAACCCTTTAGCGATTCTAAGGTGAAGGGTTGTCAGTTGTGGCTTAGATGATGATAGATCGATCGTAAACAGATTGGACCCTGAGAGTTAGAGAGATTCGCCGACGAACCAAAATCACGGCCTGTTCTTGAGGTTCCACGGCCGTGGAACTCAAGATCCACCCGTAATTTACATCAGTTTACGAACTTTGCTTTTACTTTGATCCAAGATTAAAGATTAGCTTTAATCTAGACTTGACTTGCCCTTTTCTAGGTAGTATTGAAGCCTCAACAACCTCTACTTCGATTTCGAGTGTCACAACCTTAATCGGTTTAGTTATTCTTGATCCTTGGGTTACAAGTTTGGGTATTTGATATTAATTCTTGTCTTTAGATCCTTTCTATAATGAAGTCTCAACAACCTTTATAGAGAGTGTCTTTAGGTAAGTCATATAAAGCCTTGGAACTTCACCGTACATTGCTTTATCTTAGAGAGTGTCTTTAGGTAAGTCATATAAAGCCTTTGCAACTCTTAACTCTGTCCCTAATTCTTTAGTATATCTTGAATCGATTGCCACAATTAGACACCTTGATCTTTAGGGTTGCTGTTTTCCCAATACATTTGCAAAGCTCATACATTTACTTACTTGACGATTTATAACTGGATTTAACCCCCCAAATCCCTGTGTTCGATACTCTGGAATTCTTGCTTAACTACGTCGATCCGTACACTGCGGGTTCGCTTGCTTGATTCTAGTTTTATAATTTTGAAAGGTTATTTGCACGCACGCTAAGTGGCGAACAACCGGTTTTGCTTCTTCAGGCTGAGTCACCACAGGGGCGGCTAGAGGGAGTCGTTAGGGCGGTGACAAGCATCTTATGGGAGCAGGCAAAGGCGTTGACTACGGCACTGGGCAAGGGTCTTTAGGGTGTGTCACTGCAGGGGCGGCTAGGTGGCGGCGCGGGGGCGGTGACACCTTGCTCTCGGGGCGCTGGCGAGGTGCAGGCAGCGTCACCGGAGTGTAGTGTCACCGCAGGGACGGTGACATTACACCGCGGGGCGATGTGGCACTAGAAAGTTTGACTTCGTTGATCTTCTTCACTCCCAAGTGTTGCTAAAACCTTTCTTTATTTCATTTTAACTTCATCTAGATCAAGGTATTAGTAACACAATATGAATCAAAGACATTAAGGACCATAAAAACTACCTAAATTGATAGTGATTCCATCACCTATCAAACTTCCCCATACTTAGACTTTTTACTCGTCCCGAGTAAACAACACATCAAACAATATCAGCATAACAAGCCTCAAGAAGTATGGTGTAGTAGACAAGTGAGAAAACAAAAGAGAAAAGCTACCAAAGAAAGTGAGAAAAGAGGGAAATGAGAAAAGGTGAGAAACTACCATCCTTATTGCTCCAAGAGTGACCTACTCGGACTCCTCCTTATGACTCCCCTTCTTATTTCGCCAACGTCGGAAGGAGAACCTACACTCGGTATCGCTCATTTTGTCAAGGAGCCCTTCCGGGTTTTCATCTTGCCACGCTTCTTCTTTTCATTATAATCTCACAAATTCCTCACATTACTCAAGTCCAATTTTGTAGTAACCTTGAGTTGGTCGGACTACCTTCTTTTTGCCTTAACCGCCCTTTCGGGTTTTCGGTTTATCCAAGGTTATTCTTGTCTTTTTCTCAATTCTTTGGCTTTTTCTCTCTTTTTTTAACTGAATTAAAATATGAATTACAAACTAAAATTCTCAAACCAACAATCAAACAAACTTTACATGCAATGATATGATCCCTCTCCCATACTTGAAGAACACTTTGCCCTTAAAGTGTGAAAATGAAGGCAAAATAAAATGTGGAGAAACCTTTCAAAACAAAATGTGGAGAAGGAAAAGAGAGTGTTCACTAGGGGGATGGTCCAGCTGGACCATCCGGACCGTACTCCGGTGGGTAGGGGAAGTGGCCGAAGAAGTGCTCCTGCCGCCGGTAGATCTCGTCGAGGCGGGTCTGCTCAGCATCCAATCGAGCACCAAAAGAGGTTTCAAAGCTAGCCTGCCAAGCCACTTTCTGAGCCGCCATCCTCTACTGTTGAGCCTCCTGCCAAGCATCTTGATGCCGGTCAAAGTGCTCGGTCATCCTCCCCTCAAAACCCGTCTACCGAGTCTGTTGCTGCTCAAGCATCGATATCTGGTTGTCGGTCTGCCACTGTTGGTGCTGAGTGGTCAGGGCAGCCATCTGAGCTAGAAAACTAGCATGTGCAAGGTCATCTTCCTCCTCTGCGGTGGGAATCTCCTCATCATCCGGAATCGGCATGTGGCCCTCATATGGGACTCTAGTGGAGCTCGCCGCATGCCGCTCAACAATGACAACTTGTGGTCGCCTCGGTACGTATGGGTCAATGGCAATGCATAGGTTGGAGAGCTCATCTTTGAATGGTAGAGGCTGGGGCAAGTAAGCGACGTAGCTCCCATCTGCAAAAGAGAGCCAAAATAGGTGCTCACCCTCCCTCTTCAGCAACTTGCAACGCCGGAGAAGACCCTCGTTGTAGAACGGGATCGCCAACCCATCCTCCAAATCGGTCACATCCATGACCTACGTGTTCGCTCCAAACGGTGTGTGCAAGCTTTAAATTTATAACCCTAGACTTAAGCTTAAAACAAGGATGCGAACCCGCAGTGTACGGGTCAATCGTAGTAAAAGCAAGAAAATTCCAAGGGTCGATCACAGGGACTCGGTGAAACAGAGTCAATACGGTGTGCTAATGTTAATACTAACCACAAGAGCGATTTAACACAATCAAAGATGAATAAGATGTCAAATAAAGCAAATATGCAATTCTAGGGATTAAGGCATCTAGTTGTGGTTCCAACTCAAGATCTATAGATAAGCGGACAAAGCTGAGATTTTTGCGTGGGGAAGGTGTTTCTAAAGTGGAGTAGATCACCGGGTAAGTCTCACTACACACTAATCCTAAACCGTAACTCCTATTACCGGGTAAGTCTCAAGGAATTAAGATAAAGAACTATAACCTCAAACTAACACACCATCTAAGGGAATAGAATCAACCTTTACCGGGTAAGTCTCAGGCTAACTCACAAAGATGGGATGGAAGCACACTCAAACCCCAATAAAGGATAAACCTTTATTACCTACACTTATGATCGTTAGTATACAAACTAAGGAATTACCGGGTAAGTCTCATCCTAAGCTTGCTTTGAACCAGGAAGGTGTAATAAGAATAGGATTAGGCAAACTCTAACACTTAACTCTCAGTTATGGATCAGATAAGTCACCTCGGTCAGCCAGTTTCCACCTCGGCCGAAGTGTTCATCGACTGAACGAGATGCTTAGGGTTAAGGTTAAAGACTCGAACTTTCAGGATCCTACTGGAATCTAAGATTATTCTATCATTGTTTTTCCCACAACCTTCAGCCAATCACCCTAGAATCACACAAGGAAATTAGCCACTCATCATCATTATGAAAGTATTAAAATATAAGGGAAGAAGGTGAATATTTGAACAAAGAAGAATTTAACGAAAAGACTTCAATAACTGAATCAAATATCACAAACAAGTGTTCCTTGGATGATAATCCAAATAGACAAGACAACAATTGAGGGATTTGAAGACAATCTTACAAAACCCTTCAAAAAGCTATAAAAGCTATGGACTTCTATCTTCCTTCAACCTTCAAAAAGGTTCTTCGAAGACTCCCAAATTGGAGTAGGCTGCTGCGTGATGTTTCAGCTGTAGGCGGGTTCTTGCGCTGATAGCGGATGTTGGTTTTGTGGAAAATCCAACCCTTTTTATAGGAAAATAACCCTCCAAAGATAATAAATCTTAAGAAGATATTATCCCATAAATATAGGTAAAATATATGATTCTGCATATCTCCTTCCTTCCAGAAGCCAAGCCCAAAAATATAAGATCACCTTCCAAAGATAAAAGATCTCAGCCAAGAATAAAATATTCTCGCCGCGTCCTAGGTGTTCGCCTCGGTCGAGTCGGCGTCTCTGGATCACCTCGGTCGAGATGAATCTCTGGTCAACCGAGGTGACTCACAAATGAATGTAGTATCTCTCAAAACTGGTCCAAAGTGAATCTTTAATTCATGGCTATGCTTCCTGGATGTAGCTCCAAATGACTCATGACTCCTTTTTGTCCTTTTTGATGCAAAACATACCATATTACCTGCAATTATAACGAAACTAGGTGTAGACCTCGATTCTCGCAAAGGTAGATGAAATGGTAGTAAAATCACATAATGTATATACAAACATACAGATTATGAAAGATAAAACGTCCAAACAAACCCCAAAAACTAGACTATAATTCATGCTATCAAAATACCCCATACTTAGCCCTTGCTTGTCCCTAAGCAAGTTCCTCATATAGAAAATAAGATAGAATGGATTATAAGTCAAGGAAATCAATGAAAAAGCCTCTCAAAAACATTTTATGGTGTGCAACAATCATAGATCACTCTAAGAGAATACTTCCTGGAATTAAAATCTCAATATGCTCAAAACATTTTATAAATATAGAAAAGTTGTTCATCTTTGCATAAAATCATAGAATGCATAATAAATCATAATTATCAAAATCAATCATGTATAATCCAGTTTAAACCGCTAAGTCAATCAACAAGCTCAAGGTCTCAAGGGCTTCCCAAAAGAAAAGGTCAAGAAACGTGTAGGGTAGGGATGTATGTAAGGTAATGTGGTGCTAGAATCCGGGAAAAGGATGAACTTCACTTTCACTTTGACTTGCAACATCTTCCACCAATAAGCTTTGCTTATTTCGCACTTTTTCTTTTACTTTACTTTTTGGGATGCATGGACAGAGGTGCACAATAACCGAAGCCTAGGAGATCCGCAATCATCAATTTCTCGAGATGCATCAAACCCTTGATGCACATACCATGACCCGTTAGGAATATCGCTCAATCCGACTTTGGCAAGACACAAACACCCGGCTATGTGAATGGTGCCGAGTTACTCATCTTCATGATTGACTTCCCCAAACCTATAATTGCTTTCTAAGACTTTCACTTCCAGCTCACTTCTCAACTTTAACTTGCTTTCACCACTTGCTTGCTTCCTAATTCCCGGATAGGTAAAGGGAGGCAAAATGTATATGAGGGGTTAAGCATGATCAAGAAGAAGAAGAGGAAAAAAGTGAATTGCCTTGATCTTTCCAAGAAGAGAGTGAGAGAACTTATCCTGCGGTGTCAACCTTCAAATTCAACATAATTTGGATAAAAACAAAGTATTAAACATGCCAATAATTTTAAACAAAGCATTTAGCAACTTAAACATATTATAGAACCTTTCAAACACATAAGGAATTTTAGAACCAGTCAGGAAGCAAGATCTTCACTGAGATCATATCCAGATAAGTAACACAAAATCGTTTTCGAAAACTCTCAGTTAATACCACCTCGGTCGAGGTGTTCTTGGTTCAACCGAGGTGAAACACCTCGTTCGGCCAGAACTGCCCCGGTCGAGGTCAAAATTTTTTTTTTTAAAACCAGTTTTCTTTCAGTTTCGACGTTTTTCTCAATCAAATAACCTGTAAGTATGCATGCAATCTCAGATAAACATATAAATGCAGAAGTGAAGCATAAATATAAATATCCGGTCAATAAAATACATCAAAAGTGTCGAATACATCAAAGGTAGCCACATAGTCAAATAACAAACACCCCATACTTGAGACACACTGTCCCAGTGGGTATAATAAAAGTCTAAAACAGGAGAACTCACCGGATAAGGGCCGAACTGCATAAAAATATAATAAAGAAACCCTGCAGCTCCTCAGTAGTCCTGATCCGGCGGTGGTGGTGGTATGTAGGGGAACTGAGTCGGATCATAGGGATGGCCCATGATACGCTCAAACTGTAGCTGAGCCATCATGTGCTGATGATGCTGACGCTCCTGCATCTCGCGGATATCCAGCGAAAGTGCAGCATATGAGTCGATAACCTGATCCGTCAGGTCATCGATCCGTCGGTGTGCAGCTCTGTCCCTCACTCCACGCCTCCTGCGTCCAGCAGGTCTGACTGGAGACGTCGCGGCTGGCGCCGGCTCAGTGTCCTCCTCATCATCTAAATCAATAATAGGTGGTGCGCTCGTCCCAGCTGTATCTGCACCTGTGTCCATCGGGACGCCACCTCCTCTCTCATCCACTGTCTCATCATCGTCGTCATCCTCCTCCTCAGCCTCCTCCGCAGCTGCAGCAGGGGCAGCTGCTGCCTCTCTGTGATCCTCTATCAGTGTATCCCAAGCAGTCTGCCAGAAATGCGGATCAAAGACTGTGAACTGTGCAGACCAGCGGATGCCCTGAGGTGCAGTCCGCTCCCAAGGCATGGCGACGTATGGAGTGGTCAAACCACGGGGAACTAGAATCCTCCGTGTGATCATCTCCTGCAATCCCAGCGGCTTCGGAGCCGCCGCCAACGTGCAAACGCTGAGGTCCATCCCGTGGTAAGTAGCGATGTGGGTGACTAGACCTCCACAGCAAATATCTCCCTTCGCCTTGGCCTTGATCCTATGCAGATCCTCTGCTAGGAGCAAGCCAAAGTCTGGGAAGCCTCCTGTAACCATGCAATAGAGGCTGAAGAGCTCACCCTGTCTGATCTTCTGGGGCGTCTCCGTACGCGCCAGAAGTGTCTCACTGAAGATCCTGTGGGCAAGTCTGAAGGCTGGGTGAAAGATGACCTTCTCCCTGGAATCTCCAGGGCGCCATCTGTCTGCGTGTGTAGTAATGTGGGCTATCTGTCCCCAGAACTCCCTAGCTACGGATCGGGAGGGGAAGTCTACAGCAGTGGGGTCAGGAAAGCCAAAGATCTCTCTCCAAATCTCTAAAGGAACTATGAAGTTCCGGCTCATCAACCGGTACTTCACAGACCGCTCTGTGGGAAGGTAGGAGAAGGAGCTAACAAACTCGAGTGTCGGCTCTAAGTAGGCTGGGGCTCGGATCTCAGTGAACTGATCTAGCCCCACTGTAGCAATCATCCTCCTAAGGTCAGCATCTAACCCTAGGCAGTCAAAAGCTGACACATCCAGAAATCGTGGTGCGATGACTGGACGGCCAGCTATCCTCTCATAGTCTACCCGGCATCTCTCGTGGATGGCCGGGCGGTAGGGACGGGATGCGGAAGGAGAAGGGGAAGGGGAGGATCTATCTCTAAGAGCCAAACGGCGATCTGAACTCATCTTCAAACACACTGTCAGGCTACCTCGGTCGACTGACAAATACCAAGAATCACCTCGACCGAGGTGCAGAACGACTGGACCGAGGCGAAGACAGTCGCGAATTCAACTCTCTGATTTTCAGTTCTTTTCCCCCAAAAATCACTACTGATGCTTCCTAAGGGGTACTTAAAGGTTTCCTCAACAGAATCAAGGGCAACCAAAGCCCAAATTGCAGTAAACGAGCGAGTTAGGGTTTTCGAACGTTTTTACCTCGTTTCGGTCGAAACGCTCAAATTCCTTGCAGATCTGTAGTTGCAATCGGATCCTCTACTCTTTAATCGCGGTTTGGAAGCAGAAATCTTCGAAAACGAGCGAGAAACGAAGGAGGCGAGGTGGATCTGTCGCCGCGGTCGAGGAGGGTAAATAAAAAGTGAAAAGTAAAATTTTTCCCTATTTATACCGTTCCTGGATCTGCTGTCACCTCGGTCGAGATGGTCTCGACTGGCCCGAGGTGGTATGGACCGAGGTGGTTCTGCAGAAACCCTAGTCGCCTCGGTTGCTTCAAGAATCAACTCGGTCGAGGTGCTCTGACAGTGACCGAGGTGCTTCTGTCTTCTCAGAATCTCGAACTTCTGTCCTTCCAGATGTGCTCCTTCCTGTTGTCTGTCCAGAACGCCAAAAACAAAACAAAGCAAAGCAAAAACAAAAACTATCTAAGCTAGACTAGAAAACGGGAAAGAAGAGCAATACCTTGGGTTGCCTCCCAAGAAGCGCTTGATTTAAGGTCGCTAGCTGGACCATGATGCGTCTCAAACGAGGTAGGAGGTTCCCTCACCCCATACTTCACCTCCATCGTGGGGTGAAGTAAGTAGATCCATCAAACGCTCCAAGACGTGTAAGTGCTCGTCGGGGAATGAATCGTCTATGGGTGGGCTATCCGTCTCGCGGGAGGATTCCGGTAGCCGGCTGAGGTGATCCGCAACTGAATTTTCGGATCCCTTCTTATCGCGGATCTCTAGGTCAAACTCTTGAAGCAAGAGAATCCATCGAATAAGGCGCGACTTTGCATCTTTCTTAGCCAATAAGTAACGAATGGCTGCATGGTCGGTGTAGACAATGACTTTCGCCCCTACTAGATAGGAACGAAACTTCTCGAAAGCATATACAACCGCCAATAACTCCTTCTCGGTGGTAGCGTAGTTGCGTTGTGCTTCATCTAGCGTCTTGCTAGCGTAATAAATGGCGGTGGTCCGTCCATCTTTCTTCTGCCCAAGCACCGCTCCTACGGCTACATCACTAGCGTCACACATGACCTCGAAGGGCAAGGTCCAATCAGGAGGCTGGATAATAGGAGCGGAGATCAACGCTTCCTTAAGCCTGTGAAAAGCATCAAGACACTCCTGCGAAAACTCAAAAACAACATCTTTATTCAAGAGGTTAGTTAGAGGTTTAGAAATCTTAGAGAAGTCCTTGATGAATCTCCTGTAGAAACCTGCATGCCCGAGAAAACTCCTCACACCTTTAACAGAACAAGGAGGAGGGAGTTTCTCAATAGTCTCGATCTTAGCTCGATCGACCTCAATACCTCGATTGGAAACGAGGTGTCCTAGCACAATGCCTTCATTAACCATAAAATGACACTTCTCCCAATTCAAAACAAGGTTAGTGTCTTCACATCTTTTAAGCACTAGAGAAAGGTTAGATAGGCAATCATCAAAAGAGGAACCATATACAGAAAAATCATCCATGAATACCTCCATGATCTCCTCTATGTACTCGGAAAAGATAGCCATCATGCATCGCTGGAAGGTAGCGGGTGCATTGCACAATCCGAATGGCATCCTCCGATAGGCAAACGTCCCCCAAGGACAAGTGAAAGTGGTCTTCTCCTGATCATCCGGATGGATAGGAATCTGGAAGAATCCACTATAGCCGTCCAAGTAGCAGAAGTGTGAATGCTGGGCTAGCCGTTCGAGCATTTGATCGATGAAGGGGAGCGGAAAATGATCCTTCCGAGTCGCCGTGTTCAGCTTCCTATAGTCGATGCAAACTCTCCAGTCCGTAACGGTCCTTGTTGGGATCAACTCGTTGTTCTTATTTGTCACAACGGTCATCCCTCCTTTCTTCGGAACGACATGCACCGGGCTAACCCACTTGCTGTCCGAGATAGGATAAATAATACCTGCATCCAACAACTTAAGAACTTCCTTCTTCACAACCTCTTTCATGATCGGATTTAACCGTCTTTGAGGTTCCCGTGAAGTCTTATGATTATCCTCCATTAGAATTCTATGCATGCAGAAAGAAGGTTTAATGCCAATAAGATCATCCGTGGTGTAACCTATGGCTTTTCGATGCTTTCTCAGGACATGCATTAACTTAGATAATTCAGAATCGGAGAGGGAAGCACTAGCAATAACGGGATAAGTAGAATCCGGCCCAAGAAAGATATACCTCAAGTGACTAGGGAGTTGTTTAAGCTCCACAACTGGGGGTGCTTTCTGAGAGGGATCTGTGCTTCCTCTTTCCAGTGGAGTGGTGTCAGAAACTGGACTAAATGCAGTCTCAGTTAGAGTCATCTCGCTGTCGACCTCGGTCGAGGCGCAGAGGCGTTGACCGAGGTGTTCTTCGGTCGCCTCGCTCAGTCCAGAAAGTGCCTCGGTCGAGGTACTGCTACTGGATCCGAGGCTGGAAATCTTCGTTTCCTGGACTAGCTTCTCAGTTTTAGCTCCTGGATCTTCTTCCAGTGCCTTCAAGCTCCGTATATCTGCATCACAAGAAGCATCTATACCTTCCTCCATTAAACTGAAGCTAATAACTCTTTCGAGTGGATCATTAATAAGGATAGAGCTCACCAATTCCCTTGATTCTTCTTCATCGTAGATGTTGAAGATATCATCAGTTAGTTGCTCTCCTTTCATGGCCGCAAGTAGTGCGAACTCCACCTCATCGCCACCAACGTTGAATTTCAACTTGGCGTTCTTGCAATCCACATTGCAACCCGAAGTTGCTAGAAATGGCCTCCCGAGAATGATAGGAACTGGATAATCTGCGGGAATGTCAAGTGCGACAAAATCTATAGGTAGATAGAAGTTACCTAACTTGACCGGAACGTCCTCCAAAATGCCCACGGGATGGGTAATGGAGCGATCCGCCATGTAAAGTCGAATCTTGACCGGCTTGGGCTCTCCAAGACCGATCTTAGTGCATAGCTCCAGCGGGATGATGCTCACGCTGGCTCCTAGATCACAAAGGGCTTCACAAGTGACATCCCCAACTTGAATGGGAATGCAAAATGAGCCGGGATCTCTCAACTTAGGTGGCATCTTTTCCTTCATGATCTTGATAAGCTCCGAAGATTTAGATGTCATCCTAACTTCACCAACATCCTCCAGCTTCCTCTTCCTTGATAAAATTTCTTTTAAGAACTTCCCATAGGCGGGCATACCTAGAAGAGCATCAAGGAAAGGAATATTAATATGTAGCTTATTCATCAAGTCAAGAAACTTACCAAAGTGCTTGTCTAGATGTGCTCTGGCTCTGGACTGAGGGAATGGAAGTGGTGGTTTATATGCAGGAGGTGGAACATAAGTTTCTGTCGTTCCTCCTGCTTTCTGTTGCGCCGCCTCGGTTGGCATCTCGGTCGAGGTGTTCTTCGACTGGGTCTGGACCGAGGTGGTCTGCATCGAGCGAGGTACTGGATCTGCAGTTTTGAGTCCACTCTTCGTCGTTATGGCCATGCACTGGCCCTTAGGGTTAGTTTCCGTCTTTGCTGGAAGCTTCCCTGGATCTCTTGGCGCTTCATTTGCCCTATTAGCAAGTTGTTGTTCGAAGGACTTTTGGGCCCTCGAAAATGAAGTCATAGAATTTTCCATAGCACTAAGCTTGATCAAGATTGCCTCCAGGACTGCGTCCTTCTTTTCCGGCTGAGACGAACTTGATCCTTGCCCTTGGCTTTTCAATGGAGTAGAAGAAGAAGAAGGAGAAGAGAGGAAAGGGTTAGAGGAATCATTAGAATTGGAGTTTGAGTGATTGTTACCGTGATTTTGGTTATTCGCCCTCCAATTGTTGCTATTGGATCCTCTATTGTTGTTGTTGTAGTTGTTGTTTTGGGGTCCGTTGTTGTTGTTACGGTACCCGTTATTGTTGTTGTTGTTGTTCCTTTGCCCTTGCTCTTCCTTCTTAGTTTGAGCCATCAAGAGCTCCTTCAATTGCTTCACGTCGTTCTTCAAGGACGTGAGCTGGTTGTTGTTGGGTTGAGTCTCTTGAAAGTTGACTCTTTTAACTCCACCCTCAGCTCCTTGGTGGGTGTACTTCTCCATGTGCAAGGCTTGCTTCTCAATGAAGTCCCAAGCCTCGTCAACCGCCATGTCCATGAAGGTACCGGCGGAGAGTAGTTGGAGATTGAACTGGGTGCTTCCATCCAGCCCTTTGAAGTAGATCTCCAACAACTCAATCTTTGGAATCCCATGATGTGGGCAATCCAAAAGGATATCCTTGAACCGCTCCCAAGATTTGGACAAGCTCTCCTTGTCCTTCATGATGAAAGCATTGATCTTCCCTCTCATTTCAGCAGTTTTTGAGGGGGGAAAGAATTTGGTCAAGAATTCTGTAGTCATCTCCTCCCATGTGCTAATTTTTCCTGGAGGAAGAGATTGATACCAAGTAAGAGCTCTATCTTTTAAAGAAAAGTAAAAAGGTCTTAGCTTGTAGTTGTTGTTCTCAATTCTGGACGGTCGCAAGGTTTCCATCAAGATCTCGTAGTTTTGAAGATGTTGATGCGGCGACTCCTTCTCTAGTCCTCCGAATTGGCATTGGCGAATCATGGCTAGAACTTGCGGTCGAAGTTCGTAGTCATGATCCGATGGATCTCCTAGGTTCACCCCTGGACGCCTCAGTTGTTGATTAGGGTCCATCCTTTGACCTAGGGTTTGTGGGATTCCTGCAAGAAGAACATCTCGGACTGGCATCCGAGGTGGAAGTACCTCGGCCGGGGCGTCAGGTACTGGAATCTGCCTCGGTCGAGGATCAACTACTAGATCCTCCCTCGGTCGAAGTAGAATCTGGTCCCGAATGGCTGCAATCTCAGCTTCGATTGCTGCAGTCCTGGCATGATTCTCTTCTTTCTCTTGCCTTAGCTCTTCTTTACTGAGACGTAGCAGCTCCTGCGTCTCTCTCAATTGGGCCGCAAGATCGTGATCGTCTTGTTGGGCCATCTTCGCTTCTCTTAAGCGTCGCTTGTATGTCTTTTCTGGTTCGGGATCGTAAGGAACGATTTCCTTCCCAGTGCGGGTTCTTCGCATGTACCTAAGAAAGAACCTGCAAAGATCGTCACTCAAGTAGAGTGGTTAGATGAAACGGGGCAAGCGCCCCAAGAGCAAACCGTACCGGCTCGGTCTAGACCAAGTCCCCGGCAACGGCGCCAAAAACTTGTTCGCTCCAAACGGTGTGTGCAAGCTTTAAATTTATAACCCTAGACTTAAGCTTAAAACAAGGATGCGAACCCGCAGTGTACGGGTCAATCGTAGTAAAAGCAAGAAAATTCCAGGGGTCGATCACAGGGACTCGGTGAAACAGAGTCAATACGGTGTGCTAATGTTAATACTAACCACAAGAGCGATTTAACACAATAAAAGATGAATAAGATGTCAAATAAAGCAAATATGCAATTCTAGGGATTAAGGCATCTAGTTGTGGTTCCAACTCAAGATCTATAGATAAGCGGACAAAGCTGAGATTTTTGCGTGGGAAAGGTGTTTCTAAAGTGGAGTAGATCACCGGGTAAGTCTCACTACACACTAATCCTAAACCGTAACTCCTATTACCGGGTAAGTCTCAAGGAATTAAGATAAAGAACTATAACCTCAAACTAACACACCATCTAAGGGAATAGAATCAACCTTTACCGGGTAAGTCTCAGGCTAACTCACAAAGATGGGATGGAAGCACACTCAAACCCCAATAAAGGATAAACCTTTATTACCTACACTTATGATCGTTAGTATACAAACTAAGGAATTACCGGGTAAGTCTCATCCTAAGCTTGCTTTGAACCAGGAAGGTGTAATAAGAATAGGATTAGGCAAACTCTAACACTTAACTCTCAGTTATGGATCAGATAAGTCACCTCGGTCAGCCAGTTTCCACCTCGGCCGAAGTGTTCATCGACTGAACGAGATGCTTAGGGTTAAGGTTAAAGACTCGAACTTTCAGGATCCTACTGGAATCTAAGATTATTCTATCATTGTTTTTCCCACAACCTTCAGCCAATCACCCTAGAATCACACAAGGAAATTAGCCACTCATCATCATTATGAAAGTATTAAAATATAAGGGAAGAAGGTGAATATTTGAACAAAGAAGAATTTAACGAAAAGACTTCAATAACTGAATCAAATATCACAAACAAGTGTTCCTTGGATGATAATCCAAATAGACAAGACAACAATTGAGGGATTTGAAGACAATCTTACAAAACCCTTCAAAAAGCTATAAAAGCTATGGACTTCTATCTTCCTTCAACCTTCAAAAAGGTTCTTCGAAGACTCCCAAATTGGAGTAGGCTGCTGCGTGATGTTTCAGCTGTAGGCGGGTTCTTGCGCTGATAGCGGATGTTGGTTTTGTGGAAAATCCAACCCTTTTTATAGGAAAATAACCCTCCAAAGATAATAAATCTTAAGAAGATATTATCCCATAAATATAGGTAAAATATATGATTCTGCATATCTCCTTCCTTCCAGAAGCCAAGCCCAAAAATATAAGATCACCTTCCAAAGATAAAAGATCTCAGCCAAGAATAAAATATTCTCGCCGCGTCCTAGGTGTTCGCCTCGGTCGAGTCGGCGTCTCTGGATCACCTCGGTCGAGATGAATCTCTGGTCAACCGAGGTGACTCACAAATGAATGTAGTATCTCTCAAAACTGGTCCAAAGTGAATCTTTAATTCATGGCTATGCTTCCTGGATGTAGCTCCAAATGACTCATGACTCCTTTTTGTCCTTTTTGATGCAAAACATACCATATTACCTGCAATTATAACGAAACTAGGTGTAGACCTCGATTCTCGCAAAGGTAGATGAAATGGTAGTAAAATCACATAATGTATATACAAACATACAGATTATGAAAGATAAAACGTCCAAACAAACCCCAAAAACTAGACTATAATTCATGCTATCACTACGCAACAATCAAACTAATGATGCCACCTCCAGCATTGTCCCAGGGCTCGTTTTTCCTAATCCCCTTCAAAGCGTCAAGGAAGAGGGAAATCGAATCCGGCACATTGTCACACGCCAGAATGCAAGCATAGAGCAATGGAAAGTCCTTGAGAGCGACCTTGTTCTCCTCCTTGTGTCTACAAAAGACACATATGATTATCTTGGAGACGATCCTCAAGCAGGGGTGAGTGAGCTTGTTGTTGTACTCACCCCCTCCCCCCCCCCCCGCATGAAAATCAGAACCGGTAGCACCTCGCCAGAACTCCACCAAGTCTGGTGTGGGGGCTGTCCCCCACCATTTGTCAGATGGAGACTTAGTAACCTCAAAAGCCTCCTGCAGCTGAACGAAGTCCACTGTGTACTTCCTCTTGTTGTATTTGAATGTTAGTCCAATACAAATTTGATCCTCCTTCTCCATGTTAAATGTAGCCACAAACTGTCTTGACAGCTCGGGATACGTTGGGACACTCTTTCCAAGGAAGTCCCCGAGCCTAGAATGCTTGAGGAAAAGTCCGCTCGGTCTTGCACAATCGCATACCTCGCCTTTTCCCTCTCATTCATCTTACATTTTCTTGTAGTATCCATTCTAACAACACTTGTAAGCAATTAGACTACAAATCACCCAAAAATTGCCAAGAAACGGACCTTTCTATGGGAGAAACCGTGGGGGCAGCTGGCAGACCCGCAGGGGCGGTGAGGCGCTGGGGCAGGTGGGAGCAGGCTCGGGGCGGGCGAAGACCTGAGGGCGATCTTTGATAGATCCTTGGAAGTCGTCGGTGTTGGGGCTTCTTTTGGTGTCTGAAGGTGGTCGAAGGTGGGTGAGGTGGTGTCGTAGGAGGGTGTTAGATGGTGGTGAGTTAATGTTAGGGTTGGTCAGATTAAGGGTTGGGGGAGGCTGTGAGTGTAGACAGTGAAGCGGTCGTGACGCAGGGGCGTGGGGAGGGCGGCGTGGCACTGGGCGGCGGTGTTGGGGTGGGTTGGTGGCGGTGTTACAACATGAGGGAGTTTGAGAGGGATTGGGGCTTGAGAGCGTGGTCGAGAGAGAGAGAGATAGTTAGGCAAGGAGGAGAGAGAGAGGTGGGTGGGGTAGGTGTAGGCGTCGTTTTCTTATTCCTATTTTTTTCTTTTATGGGCAAACCCGCAGGGGCGGGGGCTTGTCACCGCAGAGGTGGTGACAAGGTAGAGGAGGCCGCAGGCCCTGCGCCGCCCCCGGTGCTGGGAGTGTTTGTAAAGGGGATATCCGCGGGGCGGGGGTTTGTGAGTGTAGGGGCGGTGATTATTTTGTGCTGGCGCTGGCTCAGTGCCGGGGGTGGGCTGGGAGCGCAGTGTCACCGCGGGGGCAGTGACACAAGGCCGCGGGCGAGGTTTTCTTGACATAAGCTCCTATTTTTATTTTCTCGGGTTGCCTCCCGAGTAGCGCCTTTGTTTTACGTCATTGGCTTGATGTAAGTCCTTCACTTCTCTGCTTGGGCTTCCTCCAAGACCATCTCATCGATTGGATCATGAATTTGAGCCTTTGTCTATTGACTTTGATGATCTTATGTGTTTGTGGATCGTAAAGATCCACCGCACCATGTGGATGGACTTCAGCTATGATGCAAGGTCTTGTCCATCTCGAGCGGAGCTTACCTGCAAAAAGTTTCAAACATGATTGAAATAGAAGGACTTTATTACCCGCTTGGAAGTCCTTTCAAAAGATATTCCGGTCATGCCATGCCTTGGTTTTTTCCTTGTATGTTGTGGCTTGGTCATATGCATCGAGCCTCTGTTCCTCAAGCTCTTGCAATTTGAGTTTCCGGAACTCACCGACTTCATTCACGTTCATGTTGTATTTCTTTATCACCCACCAAGCCTTGTATTCTAGCTCCACCGGTAGGTGGCACACCTTCCCAAACACAAGTCGGAATGGAGACATCCCAATGGGGTCTTGTACGCCGTATGGTACACCCACAAATCATCGTTGATCCTTAAGCTCCAATCCTTCCTTCCGGGGGTAACCTTCTTTTTGAGGATCGTCTTGCTATCTCTATTTGACACTTCCGCATGCCCATTTGTTTGTGGGTGGTATACCGTGGAAACTCTTTGATAGACATGATACTTCTTCAGGGGGCGTTGATCGTCTTGTTGCAAAAATACGTTTCCCTATCGCTTATCAAAGCCTTAGGGGTACCGAACCTTACAAATATGTTATCCTTGAGAAAAGCTGCCACAACTTTGGAATCATCAATTTTGGTGGCATTTACTTCCACCCATTTGGAAACATAGTCCACCGCAAGTAAAATATAGATATTCCCAAAGGAACTAGGAAAAGGACCCATAAAATCTAGCCCCGAAAAAATTTCACAGAAAATTAGAGATGAGTGTGGCATTTTATTCCTCCTAGAGATATTACCTAGTTTTTGACGCCTATCACACACTTTACAAAATACAAAAGCATCTCGAAAGATGTGTGGCCAAAAGAGACCCGCATCCAAGACTTTTTCATCCGTGTTATTAGCACCAAAATATCACCCACGTGCTTCTAAATGACAAAAAGAGAGAATAGATTGTACCTCATTATCCAAAATGCAACGGCGAATTACCTGATTGCTGCAATGTTTCTATAGGTAAGGATCGTCCCAAACATAGTGTCTAGCCTCGACTTTCACCTTTTCTCTCTAATCTTTGGTGAAGTTTGAGGGGTACTCACCTCTAACAAGAAAATTCACAAGGTCAACAAACCAAGGTTTGAATGAATGCAGCTTATACAATACCTCTGCAGTGTTTTCCACGGGGGTGGCCAGAGCAAGCCGCAGGGGCGGCGACAAGGGAGGTGCAGGGGCAACGGCTTTTAGCCGTAGGGGCGGAGTTGTGCAGGGGTGGTCCCCTATGGCAGCGGGGACGGTTACACAACAAAGGGTTGTGTAAAAGATGTCGTCTCAAAAACTTCCTAGAATGGCTTTCTCCTTTGCTAGATCTTCCTCCTCTTGCACCAACCGACTCCAGTGGTCAGCCACAAGGTTCTCCACTCCCTTCTTGTCCCGAATTTCTAAGTTGAACTCACTTAGAAGTAGAACCCAACAGATCAAGCTTGGCTTGGCTTCCTTCTTGGTCATAAGGTAACGAAGCGCTGCATGGTTAGTGAAAACTATTACCTTTACACCAAGAAGATATTGCCTGAATTTCTCCAAGGCTAATACCACCGCTAACATCTCCTTTTCGGTGGTGTAGTAGTTCCTTTGAGCGCCATTCAATGTCATCAAGGCGTAGTGGATAACGTGTGATGCTCTTCCGTCCGTTTGTCCTAAGATGAATCCTATAGCATAGTCGTTGGCGTCGCACATGATCTCAAAGTGCTTCTCCCAATTGGGAGATCAGATGATTGGGGCACTTGTGAGGCAATCCTTCAAAGTGTCAAATGCCTTCTTGCATTTCTCATCAACTATGAACGTTACGTCCATCTTCAAGAGCTCACACAGCGGCGCCGAATATTTGGAGAAATCCTTGATGAAGCGCCGGTAGAATCCTACATGACCTAAGAAAGAGCGAACTTCACGCACGTTAGTAGGATAAGGTAAAGTTTGAATTACGTCCATTTTAGTCTTATCTACTTCTATTCCTTTTGATGAGATTACATGACCTAGCACAATACCTTGCTCTACCATAATGTGACACTTTTCTGAATTGAGAACTAGATTGATTTCTACGCATTTTTTAAGAACAAGTTTTAAATGTCCTAAACATGCATCAAAACTATCTCCATGAACGGTAAAATCTTCCATAAAAGCCTCAATAAAGTTTTGAATATATTCTGAAAAGATTCTTAGCATGCACCGTTGGAAGGTGCCGGGAGCATTACAAAGTCCAAATGACATTCTGTGGTATGCAAAAGTGCCAAAAGGACAAGTAAAGGCAGACTTCTCTTGGTCCTCCAGAGAGATGACTATTTAAAAATAGCCCGAGTATCCATCTAGGAAGAAATAGTAGGGTTGACCTGCAAGACGCTCAAGCATTTGGACAATAAAATGTAAAGGAAAATGGTCTTTTTGGGTTACCGTGCTTAACTTACGGTAATCGATACAAACCCTCCATCCGGTTTGGGTTTTGCTTGGAACCATCTCACTGTGTTGATTCTCAACCATGGTAATTCCCCTCTTTTTTGGAACAACTTGAGTTGGACTAACCCATTTGCTATCCGAGATCGGAAAGAACATATCCTCTTGGAGGAGCTTCAACACTTCCTTCTTGACCACATCCATCATAGGCGGGCTTAGTCTCCTTTGTAATTGCCTTGATGATTTTGCCTCTTCCTCAAGGAGGATCCGATGCATACAAGTAGAGGGACTAATCCCTTTAATGTCCGCAATGGTCCATCCAAGAGCCATCTTGTGCTCCTTAAGAATATTCACCAACTTCTCCTCTTGATGGGAATACAATTTGTTTGATACAATCACCGGCAAAATGTCATTTTCTCCTAGGAAAGCATACTTGAGATGTTGGGGAAGCTCTTTTCACTCGATTTTCGGAGCATGCAGAATAGAGGGAACAAGCTTTTCACTTGGAGTTAGCAAAGTGGGCCCAATGGCCAAAGGTGTGATGGGAAGCCTTTTGTGCCCATCCAATTGAGTTAGAACTTCCTGCATGTTAGATGTCAAGGCATAATCCGAATTATGAATATCAATGTTATTTTTAATTATGCTTTTTAACTCATCAGTATTGGAAATGTCAAAAACATCTTGTATAATTGGTTCAATTACATCAATAGCACAAAGAGAATGGTCATCGATGGGGTGTTTCATAGCATCATAAATGTTAAATTCAACAACTTTACCATCAAATTTCATTGTCAATTTCCCATTAACGTAATCAATCTTAGTTCTAGTCATTTTTAAGAACGGTCTCCCCAATAAAATAGGTGCAACATGTGAATCATGTTTCATATCCAACACAAAGAAATGAGCCGGAAAAATCAAATTATCAACCATAACTAGCACATCTTCAATTATTCCTTAGGATAAACATTAGACCTATCCACTAGTTGGAGCAATTCTAGTTTCAAGGAGTGGCCCAAGGCCAATAGATTGACAAATGGAGTACGGAAGTACATTAATTGGCGCATCTAAGTCAAGCATTGCTTTGTCAAAGTGAGTTTCGCCAATGACACAAGGAATACTCACCATGCCCGGATCACTACATTTCTTGGGCATTCGTCGTTGAAACACCGTTGAGACATGCTCACTCACTTGAACCTTTTGCTTACCCTTCAGCTCCTGGTTCTTCTTGATTGTGCACAGCTCCTTCAAATAGCGAGCTTACTTAGCAATACTCTTCACAAGTTTTAAAAGGGGGATGTTTACCTCACATTTGGAGAAGGTCTCAAAGAGATCCTTGTACTCTATCACCCTTCTTTCCTTGAGTGCATCTGGAAAAGGAGCTGGTGGTTTCTCAGCATACAATGGTGGAAAATTTGGACGGACATAAGAGTCTTCTTCAGCAAAACCCTCTGTCGACTTTTCCGCATGAGCGGAAGCTTGCAGCCGTAGGGGCGGCTCAGGGGCTGTCACCGCAGGGGCGGTGACATCTAGCAGCAGGGGCGGCGATAGTGCAGAGGGGGACACCACCAGAGGTACAGGGGCGGCTAGACCGTGAGAAACCAGCTCTTTTGATTCCAAAGCTGGTTTTGGTTGCACTTGCCTCTCGCTTTCTTAATGTTAGAACACTAACATTCTCCTTAAGGTTAACTAAGGTCTGGGAGGGTAGGTTTCCCGAGGATTGAGCTTCGATCCTTGTGATAGCTTCCGCCATTTGTCCAACCTGTTTCTCGAGATTCTTGATGCTAGATTTTGTGGTTTGGACATGAGTAGCAAAATGTTTAGTTAAAACCTATAGCATATCCTTAGTGGATTGGGACTTACCTTGGCGGGGTTGCTGTTACCGTTGGTTTTGTTGATCCCTCGACCGGAAGTTTTGTTGATCACGCCAACCCGGAATGTAATTCTGAGCATAGGGGTCATTCCTTTGGCGTTGCTGCTGTTGTTGACAATACCTCATAACATTTACCTCAGCTGCTTCATCCTGAACTTGTGGACACAAGTCCTTGGGGTGGAAAGGATCGGCACAAACTCCACAAGCTTTGAGTTGTTGTGGAGTTCCAATCAAGGCTAGTCTCTTCACCATTTCCTTCAGCACAACAATATCCGTGGATATCTCTGGACGGATTTGGTGTACAACATGTACCCTTCTTTTGGTAGAGGTACTAGCAAAATTCCTAGTTCATTCCGCCAATTCCTGAATTTTATCCAAAGCAAGTTCGGGGGTAGATTTTGAGATATTACATCCACATGCGGTGTCAACGGTCCTCATTTTGTTTGTCTAGTAGGCCATTGTACAAGTACAAGACCAAATCTTGGGTAGAATACCCATGGAAAGGACAACTGGATGTCAATCTTGCGAAGAGTTCAAAATACTCATAAAGAGTTTCGTCCGCTTCTTGCTCAATGTTGCTTATCGACTTCTTCAAACTGTTGGCCTTCTTTGCAGGGAAGTACTTCTCGAATAAGGCCTTGGGGAGGTTGTCCCATGTGTCAATGGTCCCGGGCGGAAGATGGTAGTACCAATCATCCCCCCATCCTTGAGGGTGAAGCCAAAAGCCCGCATCTTGATTTCTTCCTCGGTGACGTTTGCCGGCTTCATGCTCATAAAAACAGTGTGGAATTTGACCAACTTAAATTTGATATGTTTTGTGCAAAATATGGTATTTCACACAACTTTTCAGCTCCTAGAACACCTCAACAAAACGGGTTGTGGAACGTAAGAACCGCACCTTGGAGGACATGTCTAGGACTATGCTTTTAGAAAATAGTTTGCCAAAACGTTTTTGGGCTGAGGTTGTTAACACGGCTAATTACATCTTAAATAGATGCTTAATACACCCTATTTTAAAAAAGACTCCTTACGAACTCTTTAAAGGACGAAAACCTAATATTTCCTATTTTAAACCCTTTGGATGTACGTACTTTGTCCATAACAATGGCAAAGACAACCTTGGAAAATTTGATGTGCGTAGTGATGAAGCTACCTTTATAGGATATGCTTCAAATAGTAAAGCTTATCGGGTTTACAATAAACGTTCCGTTGTCGAGGAAATTATTCATGTTATTTTTGACGAAAGCAATGATGGTACTTTGAGTGATAACTTTATAGATCTTAATCTGAACCGAAATGGAGATCAAAATTTTAATGGAGAAGAAGACCCCAAGGCTCAAGATAAGAACATGCAAGAACAAATTCAGGATACGGGAGAACAACCTCAAGACCTTGAAATGCATCTTCAAGACCTTAAAATAACAAACAACAACAGTGTTGAAGATTAATTTCAAGGTCTTGAAACCCAACTTCAAGGCCTTGACATTGGAAACAAGGACGTAACTCCAACGGTACCTGAATCAAGTCAAGCAACCGAGCCTCCACTCTTCAAAAGAAGAAAGTTCAAACACTCTTCATATCATCTACAAGAGAACGTGATCTCCGATTTAAAAGCAGGTGTGCAAACCCGATCTAGGGTTAACAATTTGTGTGCTTTTTCTGTTTTTGTGTCTCTTATAGAGCCTAAAAACTACGTCAAAGCACTTCAAGAACTAGATTGGATCATTTTCATGCAAAATGATCTAATTGAGTTCGAGAGAAACAAAGTTTGGACCCTCACGTCTAGACTTAAGCACCAATCTGTCATATGAACAAAATGGGTGTTACGAAATAAGTTGGATGAGCATTGTTACGCTAGAAATGTATAGCACAAAAGTCTTACAATTTATAACTCGATATAATTTCCTAACTCCTAGCGAACCCACAGTGTATGAGTCGTTTTGTAGCAAGGATAGTATTCCAAGGTCGAACACGAAGACTAAGGTGAAATCAAATCAAACTAGTGATCATGGATAGTGTAAATCTAGTATAAGAAAAGAGAAGGAAATAAAGAAATGAAAATCATGATATTTTTGGGTTTGGTTTTTCTGGTGATCAAGCAAAGATCACAAATCATGCAATATTATAAAACAAACTAAAAACTCAAGCTAGCAACACAAACACAAGATATCTGATCAAAGAGAGAAAAGCGGATTCTAGGGGTTAGGACTTCCGGTTATGGCATTGGACTCAAGCTTCAAATCAACCTTGGACAAGTTACGGTATGTTGGGAAAAGGTGTTTCTAAAATGGGATCAATCACCGGGTAGGTCTCATGGTCCCCTATTCCCTCACCTAAGGTCCTATCACCGGGTAAGTCTCTAGGAGCCTAAGGTTGGGAATTCTACACAAACTGGATTGCTATCTAGGAGTCAAACCTCTCCTTACCGGGTAAGTCTCGGGAAGACAAGTCCTAAGCATCAATCCTAGCACACTCAGTCCAATAGTGGCTTGTGAGGCTCACTACTACCTAGAGTTCATCATCTTTGGTATCTAAGATCGAGAATTACCGGGTAAGTCTCTTCCCTTACTTAGTTTGTTAGCATTAGGTCACCCTAGGTTAGATTATGCTTAATAAACACTAGGATTTCAACAATCTAACATCCTAACATTCAGATTCATCAATACAAACACAACAGAAAAAACTACCACGGGCGTGGAAAGGTATGAACAGACCGTGGTTTCTTTCTGGTGATAGGTTTCGAGCAAGCAAGTCATCAAAAGTACATTCCAGTCTATTCTATCATAGTCCAAGCCATAACCATCATTCCATTACCCTAGAATCACAACTATTTAGCCAACAACATGCATTATAAGATTCAAACTCAACAAGCAACCATTCATGGCTTCCATAGCAAGTAAATGAAATGAAAGTGAAAAGAAACAAGTAGTCTTAGCTTAATATTAGATGAAACAAGACTTACAACCCTTAGAACACAGCTTCCAAAACGTTCCTTACAATCCTTCCAAATGTTCTCAACAAAAGTCACTCAAAAATCACTTAAAAGCTCCAAAAACTCTAAGTTTGATATTTTTCTTCTTCTTCCTAAAATGAGAGAGTTTTCTTCTTCTCCAAGTCCATCCACCAATGGAATGATGTGTATGTGAGAGAATGTGGGAGCATCCTCTAGCAACAACCTGCAGGACCACTTATATTCTCCACCAAGAGCAAGGGCCGGGCAAGGATATCATGGGACAGCTGTCACAGTTGTCTAGAGAAAACCATGGCCAAAATTATGGGCGTGGTTCTGGCTTCTGTACCGTGGAAATCCCTGTTCAGCTCTCTTTGGATCATTAAGCCATGAGTTGGTGCAAGGCATGCACCAACAAGGTCCTATGTGTTCTCCTTTCCCCTAGCTTGCTTCTTAATGAGTCCGGAAGTGTGTTATCACGAGGAATGATCCTCGAATGTATCGATTAAGCTCCAAAAGCTCCCCAAAATACCTACAAAACCGACAAGAGTTCGTGTAGACGCCTATTTCGACAATATGCATGAATTAAGCGTAAACGTCATGAACTAATGCCAAACCATGCATGAAAAACGGAAAAAACTATCTAAATGAATGCCTAAACTAACGTCATAAATCATGTCACCAAAATACCCCATACTTAGCACTTGCTCTTCCCCGAGCAAGGTCCAACTATAGGCTTCGAGATGATATGATTTATGAATGCAGAAAAAACATAAAATCTTTTTTTGAATTGTGCTTCATAAGATGGATCACCTTCATAGTCATGTTTCATGGAAATGGACAAGCAATCATGTATTAAATGAATGAAGGCATGAAAAGACAATTATACTTAACTCGAAAGCATGCATGCAAGGTGAAAATGAAGAAGTAAAGATGATCATGAGAATATCCAATCTAGATCACTAAGTCATACACATATGCAAATAGGTCACAAGGACTTAGGAAAGAAGAGGCTAAGCAACGTTGTTATAGGTGGGAATTTTTTAGGTCATGTGATGCTAATCCGGGAAAGGAACTAACTCCACAATTTCATTTTTGATAAACTTCCCCACAAGTGTATATTTTTCTCCATCATTTCTTTCTTTTCCTTTCTTTTTCTTTTTCTTTCACTTATTTTTGAGACAATGTCATTGGTGTACAAAAGCCGAAACCTTGGTGATTAGCGGAGCTCGGTATTTTTCCGAGGTGCCTCACACCGGGCACACATACCAAGGCTCGTTAGGACATTCGGTTTATCCGACTTTGGTAAGGCACAAACACCCGATTATGTGAATGGTGCCGAGTTACTCGTCATCAAAACCAAAGTCCCCAAACCTATATTTTTTTCTACACTTTTCACAACAAATTCAGCACTTCATTCACAACACTCATTCATCAACAACTTCACCCCATACTTACTTTTCACACACTCAACACACTAGCATGCTCCTATTCCCGGATGGGTCAAAAGAGGTCAAAATTTATATCAAGTGAGGTGCTCAAACAACATGATCAAGATGAGAAGAAGAGAGATGAATTGCCTTAATCATTCCTAGATGATGTGCAAGAACTAGAATGCAATTTCGACCATCAATTCTCAATCCAATCAAGGCAAACATCATAATCACAATTCATACAAAGGATTCAAGAGAAGTATTTCAAGTCCACATATGCATCAATCCATTCAACATACAAGGCCATCCATAGCCAATTCACAAAATAATCTCATCATAAGGGCCATATCCAAACTAGGAAGCACAATTTTTTTTTAAAATTTTCTGATTTTTTTTGGAGTTTTCGAAATATATATGTACAATGCAAAAGCTAATGAAACATGTGACAATATGAAACTATCCTAGATGCAATCATGCAAATGATTGTGAAAACCCCACCCCATACTTAAAAACACATTGTCCCCAATGTGCAAATCAAGTAAAGAAGAGTGAAAGAGAGTCCTCACAATGTAAAAATGGTGTTTTCGGTATTTTGGTTCACTCATGTGGAGTGATGGTGGATGATCAATCAAAGGTGGTATAGAGCTCTTGATTTTCATTATGGCATCGGGACCCGCACTAAGCACCACAAGCCGTCCAAGTCCCACGTCCGCTCCACCCACGTTTGATGCGGAATCATCGTCATCCTCATGCCTTGCAAGACTTCCATGTTACCTAGACTCTAGCACACAAACACCAACACACACAAACACACCAAAACAAAAACAAAAGCAAAAATCAAAAATGAAACAAAAACGAAAAGGGAAAGATATGTACCAATGGGTTGCCTCCCATTAAGCGCTTCTTTAAGGTCATTAGCTTGACCAAATTCGGGGGCGTTTTACTCAAGGTGAAGTGGGGCAATCATATCCACCGGAGCTTCCGGGATATACTTCTTCAAACGGTGCCCATTCACCTTAAAATCTCCACAATGCTCCCCACCTATCTCAACTGCTCCATGGGGGAAGACCTTCTTTACCACATAAGGACCCGTTCATCTTGACTTTAGCTTTCCGAGGAAGAGCCGCAGCCATGAACTGAAGAGAAGGACTAAGTCACCTTCACTCAACTCCTTTGGGATTAGACGTTTGTCAAGCCAACGCTTGGTCCTTTCCTTGTAAATCCGGGCATTTTCATAAGCATCCAACCGAATCTCCTCAATAGCATTAATGTCTAGCAACCTCTTCTCACCGGCTTCCTTGAGGTCAAAATTCAGCCACCATAAGGCCTAATATGCCCTATGCTCCATCTCCACCGGAAGGTTGCAAGACTTGCCATAAACTAGCTTGTAGGGAGTGGTGCCAATTGGTTTTTTGAAGGCAGTTCTATATGCCCACAAAGAATCATCAAGCTTCATGGCCCAATCTTTTCTTGTTCTAGAAACCGTCTTCTCAAGTATTCCTTTTATCTCCCGGTTGGAGATCTCCACTTGGCCACTAGTTTGGGGATGGTAAGGTGTGACCACCTTATGAGTCACCCCATACTTAGCCAAAAGTGTCCCAAAGTTCCTATTGGTGAAATGCTTCCCTCCATCACTTATGATCACCCATCTCGACACATAATCCACTGCGAATAGAATGTAGAGGTTGCCACATGAAGCGGGGAATGGCCCCATGAAGTCCACACCCCAAACATCAAAGACTTCAACCTCTTGGATATTGTTCAAGGGCATCTCATTCCTTCTTGAGATGTTGTCCGTCCTTTGGAAAGCGTCACAAGCCACTACAAAATTTTGCACGTCCTTAAACAAGTTAGGCCAATAAAAACCGGATTGCAATACCTTTGCACACGTTTTCTATGAGCTAGCATGGCCTCCACATGGCAAGGAGTGGCAATGACGGATCACACTCTCCACCTCATCCTCCGGAATGCACCTCCTAAAGCTCCATCCGGTCCTCTCTTGAACAAGAGATAGTAATGCCTCACATCATTGAAAAACATTTTCCTTTGGGCATATGACAAACTGGGTGGCACCTCTTCACACAAGGTAGTTCACTATATCCGCATACCATGGCTCAGTCCCTCTATACACTTGAAGTAAGCACTCCTCCATCATTTGCAATTGCTCATCCCGGAATGAGTCATCAATCGGGATGTCATCTCTTTCAATTTCCAATGGTGGTAGCATACTAAGATGGTCCGCTACTGAATATTCGGAGCCTTTCTTGTCCCGAATCTCCAAGTCAAATTCTTGGAGGAGAATGATCCACCGAATGAGGCGAGGCTTAGCATCTTTCTTTGCGAGGAGATAATGGATCGCAGTATGATCCGTGTACACAATAACCTTTGCGCCAACAAGATATGACCGGAACTTCTCAAAGGCATACACTACCGCTAGCAACTCCTTATCGATTGTGGCATAGTTGAGTTGGGCATCATCTAGCGTCTTGCTAGTGTAGTAGATGGCACGTGTAAGCCTATCCTTCTTTTGTCCTAAAACAGTCCCAACGGCCACATCACTTGCATTACACATTATTTCAAATGGTAAGCTCCAATCCGAAGGTTGAATGATAGGGGCGGAGATCAAAGCATCCTTCAACCTACAAAATGCTTCAAGACAATCTTTGGAGAAAACAAACTCAACATCCTTCATTAGTAGGTTAGTGAGAGGCTTAGAAATTTTAGAGAAATCTTTTATAAACCTGCGGTAAAAACCGGCATGCCCTAAGAAACTCCTTACCCCTTTCACCGAGGTAGGTGGTGGCAACTTCTCTATCGTTTCTATCTTTGCTCTATCAACCTCAATGCCACGGTGGGATACCAAGTGTCCCAGCACTATGCCTTCACTCACCATGAAGTGGAATTTCTCCCAATTCAACACAAGGTTAGTTTCCTCACATCTTTTCAACACCAAAGATAGATTAGCCAAGAAATTATCAAATGAAGAGCCATACACCGAGAAATCATCCATAAACACCTCCATAATATTCTCAATATATTCAGAAAAAATAGCCATCATACACCTTTGAAAGGTGGCGGGTGCATTACACAACCCAAATTGCATCCTCCTATATGCAAATGTTCCCCAAGGGCAAGTAAATGCTGTTTTCTCTTGGTCATCCGGGTGAATAGGAATTTGGTAAAACCCACTATAACCATCTAAGTAACAAAAATGTGAATGTTGAGCCAACCTTTCTAGCATTTGGTCAATAAAGGGAAGAGGGAAGTGATCTTTCCTAGAGGCCACATTAAGTTTCCTATAGTCAATACACATTCTCCACCCCGTAACCGTCCTAGTTGGGATTAGTTCATTGTTCTCATTAGTTACTACGGTCATACCACCCTTCTTAGGAACAACATGAACGGGACTAACTCATTTACTATCCAAATTCGGGAAAATGATTCCCGCATCTAGCAATTTTAGGATCTCTTTCTTGACTACCTCGTTCATAATAGGGTTCAATCTTCTTTGAGGTTCAATTGAAGGTTTATGGTTGTCTTTCATCAAGATTTTATGCATGCACAAGGATGGTTTAATGCCAACTATGTCATCAATGGTGTAACCAATAGCTCTCCTATGCAATTTCAATTCATTCAACAATCTATCAAGCTCATCATTATTCAAAGATGCATTCACAATCACGGGATAAGTAGAATTCGAACCAAGGAAAGCATACTTTAAATGAGAAGGGAGAGGTTTGAGATCAAGTTTAGGAGGACCTTTATCGATTGGATGCGATCCATATAGCTCCACATTGGATGAACCCAAAGTCATTGAAGACTCTCCAAGACTCCTTGAAGCTTGATCAACAACTAAGGGGCTTTCAGGAGAAACCACGGGCAAAACCACGACCTCTGGCACAACCACGGGCGTGGAATTGGAAGAGCTGGCACAAATGGACATTACAGAGAGTTTCACGGTTGAAACCATGGGCGTGGTTCTGGCCCCCTGGCCGTGGTTTTCTCTGTATTTCAGCACTCCTTCGTGCACTTCAATTTCAACACTTGTCTTCTTTTCTAATGCATCTAAAGCTCGGATTTCTTCATTGCAAGCTTCCTCAACTCCTTCCTCCATGATGATCAAGCTAAGAACCTTCTCTAGTGGATCCTTTATCAAGATTGAGCTCACAACTTCTCTAGACTCCTCTTGCTCAACAATGTTGAAGACATCTTCACCAAGGGCTGGCCCCTTCATCATTGTGGATAACTTGAACTTGATATTCTCTTATCCTATGTTGAAGGAGAGGATCCCATTTTTGCAATCCACTAAGCATCCGGATGTGGCTAAGAATGGCCTCCCTAAGATGATAGGAACCAGGTAGTCCGCCGGGATGTCCAAAATAACAAAATCGATTGGCACATAGAACTTCCCAAGCTGAACCACGGGTGAGTGATGGATCGGTCCGCCATGTAGAGGGTCATCTTGACCGGCTTCGGTTCTCCTAGCCCAATCTTATTGCAAAGTGCAAGAGGGATAATGCTTACACTTGCTCCAAGGTCACATAGGGCCTCATATTGGACTTCTCCAACTCCAATTGGCACACAAAAAGATCCCGGATCTCTTAGCTTAGGATGCATCTCCTCCTTCATGGTTTGAATCAACTTGGAAGATCTCTTCGTCATTCTCACTTCTCCATACTCCTCCAACTTCCTCTTGTTGGAGAGTATCTCCTTCAAAAACTTTCCATAGGCCGGCATACCTAGAATTGCATCCATGAACGGAATGTTAGTATGCAATTTAGACATTAGTTCAAGGAATTTACCAAAATGTTTATCCAAACGAGCTCTTGGTCGTGATTGTGGGAATGGTAGTGGTGGCTTGTATGGAGGAGGTGCCACATATGTTGGCTCATCATCCTTGCTCTTGGCTCCTTCTTGCAATGGTTCTTCCTCCACTACTACTTGCTTTCCCTTGTCATTCTTGTAATAGCTAGGATTTCCGAATTCTAATTAATGTTGATTAACTTAATCAGTGATAGTAATTGACATAAAACTCGCGAAGATTGCGTAAGTGTTGAGTATAAGTCCCACCGTTATGTTCCTGGCGTAATTTTGGGCTTATGGTGAAATTTTCACTTTTTCCCTGGGTAATTATTTTTACCCTCCGGCATTTGGGAGCTCCAATTAATAAAAATGCAGTTGAGAGAAATGATCAGGACATCGGACATGTCCTAGATATGAAATAACATGGAAAGGCAAAACGGACAAAAGAGTCGCTACTTCGTTTCTTAACGGCTAAGAAAGACGGCTTAGGAATACACGTTTTCCGAGGCAATTGTGGAATAATTATCCCTACAATATTCAAGATCTATTATTCCAATTTCGAGAAGTTTGGAGAAGGGGGTTCAACCCGCCATTAGATCGGTTAAAGGATAATTATCGACTTCGCTAAAGGATAATTATCGACTTCACTATAAATAGCGGAAAATCATTTATTAATTCATTTCCTTTCACGTTTCCTCGTAAAAGCTCTGATTTTTCTCAAACTTCAAACTCAGATCTACTCTCTGTTTCTAATCCGATTTCAATTTCGTTTGAGTTTTTGGATTCCTCTCTTCATTCTCTTCATATCGGTACCGAGTTTCTGCATTTCCGAGCAGATGAAGACCTGGTCGAATATATATGACACCAGGAAAGTTCCATCGCTCGGATTCCGGTGAATTTGATGTTGTACATGCGTAGCCTGCGTCGTTGTGATTCCGAATCTTCTTTCAGATCGTCAACCGGTTTAGTAACGAATAAGTTATGAGTTTATTCGTTTTCCGTACTGCGATTTGGCCTAAATTGACCTTAGGCTTTTCAAAATGGGTAATTAGAAATTCCATTATGATCATTATATTATTCTGGTGTTTATGGGTTGTTTGTTGATGAAATCTGATGATAGGTGGGTTTAGAAATGGTCTGCGGGCAAAACGTTATTCTGGAAATTAAATTAATTAATTAAAGGTTAATTATTTAAATTAGGATTAAATTTGAGATTGAAGAATACTGATTAGATGCATGCTAGGTGTCAAAATGAGTTGAGGATCATGATGATGTTATGGATATCGGTTATGGCTTTAAGGTTTAGTATGTGTACGAGTATGATGAGATGTTATGTTGAGGATATGCCTTAGGCATTTATGAATGTGTTGAGGATTTGAGGTTTAGATTTGAGATATAGGTTGGTTGTGGTTAGTGAGACGAGTCTCCTAACCTTTGCAGTATGTGATTGTGTGTGCCTTGCTATTGCAGGCGTTGATTACTTCCCCAATGGGAAGCTGTGACGTGGTACAGGTTACGAGTATATCAGGTAAGTCCATAGGACTTACTTAGCGTGCAGTTGTGGATTGTATGATTGTGATGATTGTGTGTGTTCATATGATTGTGCATTTATAACCTAAACCGGACTAGGATGACCATTCATTACATTTATTTGGCCCAAGTGTATTATAACGGGCGGTAACCGCCGGTCTCCGCCTGCTAGTTAGGAGGAGGTGCCCTGAAGATGATCTCACAGGAGGGGACGAGTGAAGGTCACCCCCATGCAAAACTCCTGTGTTACGTTGGATGGGACAGGGTTCTTGAGGCTCCTCGTGTTACAAAAGAAGTTGAATTAGTAATGGAATAACGTAATGAAAGATAATAAATTAATGTTTGTGGCATTGCATGTTTGAGATGTTGATGTGTGGTTGTGCTATTACTTCATACTTTACATTGCTATAGCTAACGGTTTCATACCGTGTTGTAGTGTTCTGCATGTTAGGATTACTGCAGAGTGAGCTAGATGGTGTGACAAGCCGAGGACTTCTGTACATTAGGATGCGTGGGATGTGGGATCTTTTGTGGTAGTGGTTTATGTTCTTGTTTTGTACTCGGCTATGAGTTTGTAAACTCTTTTGATGTATCATACTCAGCTTTTATGTATTTGATTTTAATCTACCTGTGCCTTGTTGTAAGATCCAGTGAACTTGTTGTTAGGCTAGGGTCAAGATCCATTGTGAGATCCTAACCCAATGTGACACTCCAAGTCCCACGGATTTGGGGTGTTACAGAGTTGGTATCAGACCCTTAGGTTGACAACAATGGCACTTGCTATCTGCAATAAAGGTAGAGTGGATAAATAAACAGAACCCACATGGGGTCTGACTTTTCAAAAGGTTTTGCTTTTAAGCGAGTAGAGATGTTTTGGGATAGTATGTACAGAAGTCGTCACCCATCTCAGGATCTTGATAGTGTAGATATATATATATATCGATACATATGGCATATATATAGCCTTATAAGTTTAGGGGCGTATATTCTATAGATGACTCAGACTAGAGCAGTATCTGTAGTGGGACGAGATAGGGGTACACCCCCTCTTCCTTCAGTAGCGCCAAGTCAGGGACAATTATCCGTTGCTGTGTTGCCTATGGCAGAGAACGAGTTTGAAGAGGTTGATCGTGTCTCTATAGATTCGAGTTTTAAGAGTATATGCAGCAAGTATATGAGGCGGCGATAGCGGGTAGATCTACACCGGATTTACCAACATCTGTGAGATCAACTGAAGCTTCTGGATTAAAGAAGAAACAACGGGTTGAATCAGCAGAAGACGAGGTTGGATATTCGGGTTGCAAACCAAGCCCGACTTGTGGACGTTTGAGTACTTCTCGTTTCACACGGACTTCAGGTGAACCGAGGACTTGTTACAATTGTGGGAAGCCTGGACATGTACGACCATAGTGTCTAAGATCGCCAGTGACTTGCTTTACCTGTGGTAGACAGGGTCATAGAATTGTCTTCTGTAAGCAAATTGGAGTGGCATCACGACAGAGTTTTATTTCTGCTACTGTGATAGGAGGTGGTCAGAAGACACCTCAGCAGCAGACGCGGGGACAATAGAGAGTCCCAGATCATTCGCCTACTCAAGAATAGATATCATGTTGGTTTAGATAGCAATAGGAAGACTATTATAGTCTCTACTGAGATTGACTAAATAGAGGTTTTTCGAGGTTAGGACCTTTGAGGAGTTGAGTTGTTTTTAGTGCCATATGAGCAGCGAGGTTCATAACACCAGGGGGGGTAATGTTTTTTTTATGTATGCCGTGAAGGAAAGAGATAGTTCCACGCTGAAGATTATTCTAGTGGTTTATGATTTTATAGACGTGTTACTGAACCGTCTAATCTACCGCCTCAGCGGAGTAAGGACTTTGATATTGCGTTGAAGTATGGTACGAGATTGGTTAGGAGAAGGCCTATGAGGTATATGGCTTGTTGAGTTGTTAGAACTTGAAGAAGCAATTTGAAGAGTGGATTGAGATAGGCTTCGTTCGCCTTTGTATATTCATCGCTATGTATTGATGACTTGTCAGATCAACTAAGAGAAGCAATTGTGTTCTCAAGATTTCCATATGCTTAGGATATCATCAGTTAAGGATGAAAGAGCAACGTGGGCATAGGACAACATTCCATACCTGTTATGGACACTACAAGTTGTAGTGATGTCATCAGAGTTGAAGAGTGCTCTAATGGTTTTTATAAGAGTTGATGAATAGTACTCTCACAATGGCGAGGAACATACCGGTTATCTGAGGACGGTGTTGCAGAACCCGAGAGATAGAAGCTTGAATGCTATGCTCCCTATATGTGAGTTGAAATGCCAAAGTTAGCCTTTTTGGTCATGTTGCCCCTGCCAGCGGGATCATAGTTGATGTGACGAGGAGTGAGTATGATGCCTTGTGGATGATGCTGCTGAACATTAAGGGAATGCGTAGTTCTCGGCCCAGCCGATTGCTACCAACGCTTTGAGGAAGGATTCTATGTGATTGTGCATCCAATTACGAGTCTTCTGAGGAAGACCACCATAAGTGTGTTGTTGAAGTAGTATGTCGGAGTTTTGAAGAGTAGAGGAAGTATTTGAACTCTACTTCTATTCGGTGATAATCAGAAGATTTTGGGAATCACGTGACTACGGTGCTGAGAAAGTATGAGGAGAACTACCTAACTCATGATTTTAAGTTAGTAGTGGTAGTTCAAGTGTCCAGATTTGAAGGCAATATCGGTGTGATATTTCATGTTAGATTCCCACCGATCATAAGAGTTTGAAGCATATTTTTATGCAACATAAGCTGAATAACTGCCAGCGTCGATGGTTTGAGTTGATCAAGGACACTGACCTTGAGATTTGTACCATTCTGGCAAGGAGAATGTGGTCACTGATGCCTTGAATAAGAAGACGCCTCGAGAGAAGGCGATTGTTGGAATTGCTGTACAGTCTCGGTTTCAAAATGATCTAGCTTGGTTAGAGTTGGACCTAGAACTGCTGATAAGGACGTTAGTTTCATGTTTAGGGATTTACCTGGTTTGTTGGATGAGGTCCAACAAAAACAGGGGACTTGCCTGACCTTGAGGGAACTTGATGGAAGGATGCCTCATGGAAAGGCACCACAGTTCTTTAATGGAATAGAAGGAGTATGAGGCGCCGCAACTGCGTCTGTATAACCGCTAATGCGGAGTCGAGTGGAGAAGATTACAATACACTCATAGTACACCTTCTTTAGTACATCCATGTACGAATAAGAGGTACCACGAAGTAGTAAATCAGGTTAAAGTATTACTGACCTGGAGATGAGCTCATCCACTACCAGTGTTGTAGTGGAAGTGAGAGGACCTTTTTGTGGACTTGTGATGGGATTGAGACCCAGTAAGAGTTTTGGTGTTATCCAGATTATTGGTAACAGATTTACGAAGTTGACACGTTCCATCTCTACTGAGAGACGTGGCCAGTGAATGAAATAACAAAGGAGTACACTAGATAGATGGTGGGATTCCATAAGTGTACCGGGGACGATCGACTATGATTGTAATAGACGAGTTAATTTGAGGTTTTGATAGCAGATTCAGACTGCTTGGGGAACGCGTCTACACTTCATGATTGAGATTTACCTCAGATAGACGGTCAGTCTGAGAGAACCCTCCAGACCGTAGAGGACATGTTGTGAGATTGTGGGGTGGATTGGGAACAGGAACGATCTGTTTATCTTCCACTCGTTGAGTTCTTATACCACCACCGTTGGTATGCATCTATAGGGATGACCCCTATGAGGCGGTGTGTAGACATAGGTGTCATACACCTTTATGTTGGGAGGAGCCTAGCAGTACCAGTAGGATAGCGCCAAAATAGATTCAGGATGATATGGCTCGAGTAACACTGATCAGAGAGAGGATGCTGGCTGCACAGAGTCGCCAGAAGTTGTATGCAGATAGGAGGCGTCGACCTCTAGATTTCAGGGTAGGAGCTCATGTCTGGTTGAGAGTAACACTGACGCGAGGCGTCAGACGTTATGGCATAAAGGGGAAGCTGAGTCTCCGATATGTCAATCCTTTCGAGATACTGGATAGAGTTGGAAGAGCAGTGCACAGATTGGCTTTGCCATCGAAATTAGAGGGTGTTCACCCTATGTTTTATGTGTCTCGGCTGAGGAAGTACATACCAAATCTGAGGCACATTGTGAGTCATGATGATCTAGTGGTTGAGTCGGATCACACTTTTGCAGAATAACCTTTTGCGGTTCTAGGCAGAAAGGTGTGAGACGCCTGTATTCAAATGATATTCCTATGATGAGGCTACGTGGAAGACTGAGGATAGTATCCAAGGGAACTATCCAGATTTTTACGCCGGGACAGATGCACCTGTAGGATCCACGATTAGGTTTTGGTGCTATCTTAGTGAGTGTATGTTATGCTATGTGCTTATGTGATATGTTGTGTTTTCGTGCTAGTTGTGAGTTGTACATATGATCTGTTAGATCTTGTTTGCTAGTACGAGATAGGTATAGCTGGAGATGGTTCTTTCCTCCATGCTACGGAGTATGTGTTAGGATTACCAGGAGATGATTCTTTCCTCCATGCTATCTTTGATGGACATAGTGTAAGTGGAGACGGTTTTCCTCCACATAGTTGTGTTACGAGTACGATTGGCTGGAGACGGCTTTCCTCCATGCCTAGTGACGTGGTTAGTAGTTGGCTAGAGATGATTTTTCCTCTATGCCTTTGGATAGCGTTATGATGTTGTTGCTGGAGTTGGTGATTCCTCCATGCCGTGTTTTGAGGTTATAGAGTGTTATAGGTTGATACGTTTGAACAGAAATGTGATACCTCCGATAGAGAGAGTGTCTATACCTCGGCGTATGGGTCCGAGAGGATTTGGGAATTGTTCAAGTTTCGGGACAAAACTTTTTCTTAAGGGGTGTGTGATGTAATAGCTAGGATTTCCGAATTCTAATTAATGTTGATTAACTTAATTAGTGATAGTAATTGACATATAACTCGCGAAGATTGCGTAAGTGTTGAGTATAAGTCCCACCATTATGTTCCTGGCGTAATTTTGGGCTTATGGTGAAATTTTCACTTTTTCCCCCGGGTAATTATTTTTACCCTCCAGTATTATTTGGAGCATTTGGGAGCTCTAATTAATAAAAATGCAGTTGAGAGAAATGATCAGGGCATCGGACATGTCCTAGATATGACATAACATGGAAAGGCAAAACGGACAAAAGAGTCGCTATTTCGTTTCTTAACGGCTAAGAAAGACGGCTTAGGAATACACGTTTTCCGAGGAAATTGTGGAATAATTATCCCTACAATATTCAAGATCTATTATTCCAATTTCGAGAAGTTTGGAGAAGGGGGTTCAACCCGTCATTGGATCGGTTAAAGGATAATTATCGACTTCGCTAAAGGGTAATTATCGACTTCACTATAAATAGCGGAAAATCGTTTATTAATTCATTTCCTTTCACGTTTCCTCGTAAAAGCTCTGATTTCTCTCAAACTTCAAACTCAGATCTACTCTCCGTTTCTAATCCGATTTCAATTCCGTTTTAGTTTTTGGATTCCTCTCTTCATTCTCTTCATATCGGTACCGAGTTTTTGCATTTCCGAGCAGATGAAGACCTGGTCGAGCATATATGTCACCAGGATAGTTCCCTCGCTCAGATTCCGGTGAATTTGATGTTGTACATGCATAGCCTGCGTCGTTGTGATTCCGAATCTTTTTCCAGATCGTCAATGGGGTTAGTAACGAATAAGTTATGAATTTATTCGTTTTCCGTACTGCAATGTGACCTAAATTGACCTTAGGCTTTTCAAAATGGATAATTAGAAATTCCATTATGATCATTATATTATTCTCGTGTTTATGGGTTATCTGTTGATGAAATCTGATGATAGGTGGGTTTAGAAATGGCCTGCGGACAAAACGTTATTCTGGTGAAATTTAATTAATTAATTAAAGGTTAATTAATTAAATTAGGATTAAATTTGAGATTGAGGAATTCTAATTAGATGCATGCTAGGTGTCATAATGAGTTGAGGATCATGATGATGTTATGGATACCGGTTATGGCTTTAAGGTTTAGTATGTGTACGAGTATGATGAGATGTTATGTTGAGGATATGCCTTAGCATTTATGAATGTGTTGAGGATCTGAGGTTTAGATTTGAGATATATGTTGGTTGTGGTTAGTGAGACGAGTCTCTAACCTTTGTAGTATGTGATTGTGAGTGCCTTGCTATTGCAGGCGTTGATCACTTCCCCAAGGGGAAGTTGTGATGTGGTACAGGTTACGAGTATATCAGGTAAGTCCATAGGACTTACTTAGCGTGCAGTTGTGGATTGTATGATTGTGATGGTTGTGTGTGTTCATATGATTGTGCATTTATAACCTAAACCGGACTAGGATGACCATTCATTACATTTATTTGTTCCAAGTGTATTATAACGGGCGGTAACCGCCGGTCTCCACCTGCTGGTTAGGAGGAGGTGCCCTGAAGATGATCTCACAGGAGGGGACGAGTGAAGGTCACCCTATGCAAAACTCCTATGTTACGTTGGATGGGACGGGGTTCTTGAGGCTCCTCGTGTTACAAAAGAAATTGAATTAGTAATGGAATAATGTAATGAAAGATAATAAATGAATGTGTATGGCATTGCATGTTTGAGATGTTGATGTGTGGTTGTGCTATTACTTCATGCTTTTCAATGTTTTAGCTAACGGTTTCATACTGTGTTGTAGTGTTCTACAGGTTAGGAATACTGCAGAGTGAGCCCGATGGTGTGATAAGCCGAGGACTTCTGTATATTAGGATGCGTGGGATGTGGGTTCTTTTGTGGTTTTGGTTTATGTTGTTGTTATGTACTCGGCTATGAGTTTGTAAACTCTTTTGATGTATCATACTCAGCTTTTATGTATTTGATTTTAATCTACCTCTGTCTTGTTGTAAGATCCAGTGAACTTGTTGTCAGACTAGGGTCAGAATCCATTGTGAGATCCTAGCCCAATGTGACACTCCATGTCCCGTGGATTTGAGGTGTTACAATTCTCCCTTGGTGAGGGATCTTTCATGCTCAGCCCACTCCTTGTGGTAATGGCCAGCACTTGGCCTCTTGGATTGTCCTCGGTCCTTCCAGGAAGCTTTCCCGGATCCCTTTGTGCTTCACCCGCCTTTTGGAACGCTTGTGCTTCTAGCACATTTTGAGCCTTGGAAATGGATGTCACCGTGCTCTCAAGTCCACTCAACCTTCCAAGCAATTCTTCAAACATCATTTCGGTCCTATCCTTTGGAGGTTGAGCAAAACCGGGTGGAGGCTCTTGTGAAGCCTTAGGTGGTGGTGTTGCGCTTGTGGAAGCGGGAGGGTTCAAGACACCATCCGGGTTAGAATAGGAGAACCCGGGATGGTTGTGATTAGGCCGGTAATTGTTGTATTGCCGGCTGTTATTGTTGAAGTTCATAGGGCCTTGATAATTGTTGAAGTTACCCCTCCCCATGTAGTTAATATCCTCCTCTTTGGAAGCCAAATTGGCTTGCACTTGCACTTGAGGACTTGCTTGATTCTTTAAGGTTGTGGCACACAACTCCCTCAAAGACTTAAGCTCATTGTTGATTGCATCAAGTTTGTAGTTGCTCATGGTGACTTCACTTATTTCATATACTCCCGGTTTCCTCCCATCACTCTTCCTATGGGAGTATTTCTCTATCACCAAGGCTTGCTTCTCTACAAACTCTCAAGCCTCATCCACATTCTTCTCCATGAACGTTCCTCCAGAAAGTGATTGGAGCTTGAATTGACTATCCTCATCAAGCCCCTTGAAATAAATCTCCAATAGCTCTATCTTCGGTATTCCATGGTGTGGACAATCTAGGAGGAGGTTCTTGAACCTCTCCCAAGATTTGAATAGGCTCTCCTTATCCTTCATCATAAAGGCATTGATCTTCCCTCTTAGTTCGGTTGTCTTGGAAGGTGGGAAGAAATTTATCAAGAACTCGGTAGTCATCTCCTCCCAAGTACCCACACGTCCAAGTGGAATGGATTGGTACCAAGCCAAGGCTTTATCCTTAAGTGAGAAGGAAAAAGCCCTAAGCTTGTGGTTGTTGCTCTCCAATCTAGGTGGCCTTAGAGTCTCCATCAAGATCTCATAATTCATCAAGTGTTGATGAGGAGACTCTCCTTCCATCCCTCCAAATTGATTGTGCCGGATCATTTGTAGCACTTGAGGGCGGAGCTCGTAGTCATGGGTTGCGGGATCTCCTAAGTTTACACCGGACGGTGCACTCTTTGGGCTGGATCCATACGTTGCCTTAGCGTTTGTGGCTCCTCAATGATGATCGGCTCAACCCGAACATTGACCGCCGGCTGCGGTGGTGGTGGTGGAGGTTGTTGACGATTAAGCTCCCTTTGCACAAGAGCTTGCCTAATCTCTTCAATATCCCTCCTAGTTGCATCTTGCCTCTCATTTGCAAGTCTCCTCTCATTTTCCAAGAGTTCATCCCTTAACCTAATTTGCTCTAAAGCATCATCCAACTCCGCTTGAAGATCTCTTTCGTCCATCTCCTTCTTCTTCTTAATGCTCTTGGATCTAGTCCTAAGGGTTTTCTCCGGTTCGGGATCGAATGGAGCTAAATCCTTGCCACGAGATCTTCCCATGCACCTAAAGAATGAGAGATGTCCTGAAAATCAAAGACATAAATCAAACAAGATCAAAAGCAACAAGAAAGACCTACACTATAGACAATCACACACAATGATTCAATCTAGACCTAGTCCCCGGCACCGGCGCCAAAAACTTGTTACGCTAGAAATGTATAGCACAAAAGTCTTACAATTTATAACTCGATATAATTTCCTAACACCTAGTGAATCCACATTGTATGGGTCGTTTTGTAGCAAGGATAGTATTCCGAGGTCGAACACGAAGACTAAGGTGAAATCAAATCAAACTGGTGATCATGGATAGTGTAAATCTAGTCTAAGAAAAGAGAAGGAAATAAAGAAATGAAAATCATGATATTTTTGGGTTTAGTTTTTGTGGTGATCAAGCAAAGATCACAAATCATGCAATATTATAAATCAAACTAAAAACTCAAGCTAGCAACACAAACACAAGATATGTGATCAAAGAGAGAAATACGGATTCTAGGGGTTAGGACTTCCGGTTATGGCATTAGACTCAAGCTTCTAATCAACCTTGGACAAGCTACGGTATGTTGGGAAAAGGTGTTTCTAAAATGGGATCAATCGCCGGGTAGGTCTCATGGTCCACTATTCCCTCACCTAAGGTCCTATCACCGGGTAAGTCTCTAGGAGCCTAAGGTTGGGAATTCTACACAGTCCGGATTGCTATCTAAAGGTCAAACCTCTCCTTACCGGGTAAGTCTAGGGAAGGCAAGTCCTAAGCATCAATCCTAGCACACTCAGTCCAATAGCGGCTTGTGAGGCTCACTACTACCTAGAGTTCATCATCTTTGGTATCTAAGATCGAGAATTACCGGGTAAGTCTCTACCCTCACTTAGTTTGCTAGCATTAGGTCACCCTAGGCTAGATTATGCTTAACAAACACTAGGATTTCAACAATCTAACATCCTAACATTCAAAATTCATCAATACAAACACAACAGAGAAAACTACGGGTGGATCATCCTAAACCACGGGCGTGGAAAGGTATGAACAGACTGTGGTTTCTTTTTGGTGATAGGTTTCGAGCAAGCAAGTCATCAAAACATACATTCAAGTCTATCCTATCATAGTTCAAGCCATAACCATCATTCCATTACCCTAGAATCACAACTATTTAGCCAACAACATGCATTATAAGATTCAAACTCAACAAGCAACAATTCATGAGTTCCATAGCGAGTAAATGAAATGAAAGTGAAAAGAAACAAGTAGTCTTAGCTTAATATAAGATGAAACAAGACCTACAACCCTTAGAACACACCTTCCAAAACGTTCCTTACAATCCTTCCAAATGTTCTCAACAAAAGTCACTCAAAAATCACTCAAAAGCTCCAAAAACTTTAAGTTTGATGTTGTTCTTCTTCTTCTTCCTAAAATGAGAGAGTTTTCTTCTTCTCCAAGTCCATCCACCAATGGAATGATGTGTGTGTGAGAGAATGTGGGAGCATCCTCTAGCAACAACATGCAGGACCACTTATATTCTCCACCAAGAGCAAGGGCCGGGCAAGGAGATCGTGGGACAGCTGTCACAACTGTCCAAAGAAAACCACGGCCAAAATTACGGGCGTGGTTCTGGCTTCTAGACCGTGGAAATCCCTGTTCAGCTCTCTTTGGATCATTAAGCCATGAGTTTGTGCAAGACATGCACCAACAAGGTCCTATGTGTTCTCCTTTGCTCCTAGCTTGCTTCTTAATGAGTCCGGAAGTGTGTCATCATGAGGAATGATCCTCGAATGTATGGATTAAGCTCCAAAAGCTTCCCAAAATACCTACAAAACCGACAAGAGTTCGTGTAGATGCCTATTTCGACAATATGCATGAATTAAGCGTAAACGTCATGAAGTAATGCCAAACCATGCATGAATAACGGGAAAAACTATCTAAATGAATGCCTAAACTAACGTCATAAATCACGTCATCAAGCATGGTAAAGTTATTCGAAACAAAGCACGGCTTGTAGCTCAAGGCTATAACCAAGAAAAAGGTATTGATTATGAGGATATTTCGATATCTTAATGGCACTAAGGATCTAGAGTTATGGTATCCTCGTTAAAACTTGTTTCACATCGTTGGATATTCAGATGCAGACTTTGCAGGATATAAGTTCGATAGAAAGAGCACTTCTGAATGTTGCCAATTCTTAGGGTCATGCATCCCTAATCAGTTGACACTCCAAGAAGCAAAATTTTATTGACCAATCCACAACTAAAGCCGAAAACATAACTATTGGAGCTTATTGTTCACAAATTGTATGGATAGCTCAACAACTTCGTGATCTTGGTTTTGATCTCAAAGGTATACCTATTAAATGTAATAATACGAGTGCTATTTCGATAATATAAAATCTTGGGCAACATTCAAGAACAAAGCTTATCGACGTAAGACATCACTTCATACGTGATCTGTTGAAAAAGGTGTTGTGTCGATTTCTTTCATTTTGATTAAGTTACAACTTACAAATATATTCACTAAGCCTATACCAGAAGATCGATTCAGTTTTATTAGATTGGAGCTTGGATTGTTGAAACAGATAGCATTATCTTAGAGGGAGTAAATCATTTTATTTTCTCCTTATAATGCAGTCTACTTTTCCATTTCAAGGCCTTGAAATGCAATACAAGGTCTTGAAACGGAATCTAAAGACAAAAGTGATAAACCCGGATCGAATTTATGGTTTTCATCTTTTTATATGTTTGATCATTAAATTATTTTAAGGAAAATTTTTTAAAATGATCTCAAAATTTTCACCAAAATTTTGTTTCAAAATTCAAATATTTGTTTTGAAAATTGGTTGTGATTTATGAGGGAAGATATGCAAACCAAAATTCGGTTATCAAGGTCTTGATTCTATCAAGATTTTGATTTGCCTTAAATTGATTTGACATCCTTTTTTGAAAAAAAAAACAGCATTTCCTTTCCTTCTTATCTCTTCTTTCTTTTTGTTCAAAATTTTGTACAACCTACTTTTGCACTTTACTCTTTCGGATTTCAAAATCTCTCACAAACGCTCATCCATTGCTCCCAAGAGAACCTGAAACTGTGTTGCTTCATCACCGTCCACCAGAATTCCAAGCAGTCCTTCACCAATTCCATGCAAAGATGCTTTGGCTCACATCTCCTCTGAATCGGCAGAGCCATCTCCTCAGGAGAATGTTGAGATCTCGGTTCACACAGGGTTGCCGACAAATTGGTTCTGTAACTTCAAAGCAACAGGGACTTGGATAGGTGGATTTCACAATTGTCCACTTTGCATGTGTAATTCCGTCGATGTAGAGTTTTTGAAGACATTGTAGTTTCCATGCTTTGCTCTGCTAGAGGGTTGTTCCGTCTAGAAGATTCTTAACCCAAGGGAGGTGACATTCACAAGGCTCACAAGATTATTTTAGGTGAATCAAACGGCAAGAAGGGATAGGGGAACTCTAACCGTAGAATCAATGGTAAAAGGTACGCCTATTATTCTCACACCAACAGTTATCGGTCAAATTTTAGGGTTTTCTACCACCACCTCCTACAACCATCCCTCTCGCACTGAAAGTATTAGGTTGGCAAAGGAACAATTTCTCATTCCCAAATCCTCTCCAGTCAACTCACACACACCTCTTTCACCCTAGAAGACAAGATAATTTTTACCCTGCTGGTTAGATGTGTGATTTCCAGAGCGAATTCAAGGGAATTGTTGACGGATCAAACTCTAGAGTTGATTTATCAAATAATGATTGGACTCGATGTTGATTTGACTAACCTTATCCTAAACCACATGGTTCACACCATTAACTCCACCCGAGCCATTCAATTACCATATGCAAATCTCCTCCCTAGTTTTTTTCCCATTTCTCCATCGACACCTCTGCGGAGGACCAGCACGTGTCGATTGGGAAAATTGATGAAAAGATCTTTGAACGTTTAGAAGTTGAGAAAACTCTGGCCGGGGAATGGAAATTAAAGGGAAAAGCTTTGGTTGTGACGTTTTCGTCTAAGGCTCCTTCAGTGTTAGAAACGAGGTTAGATGGGTTAGAATTGGAACTGGATACTCTAAGCAAGGAGATGACTGATTTCCATTTGGGCATGATCAATAAGTTGGATACAACTCATGAGGTATTATCGGTTGTACATGCCAAGATAAACCAAATGTTTCTCTTGAATGCCCTCACCCTCACTACCACATGAAACATTATGCTATAAACAAAGGACGCTGCTCAACATACACATGAGAAAGATGCAAATGTTCTACTCAATTTCCAACGAAGTGTACAACATAAACCTATACCTCATCCCACACATGTCGAACCAACTATTTTGACTAAAGAAGAGTATGTAGTCGTCAAGGAATATCGAAAAGAAGAGAAAAGACGACGACTAGAAAAGGAAATGCAAGACAAAAGCAAAGGAATTGTGCCATAAAGGTGGAGGAAGAAATTTTATGAAGATAACCGAGAGTAGTCTCAAAGCCTTGAAATCACTTAAAAGGCCTTGAAACTGGATGTCAAGGCCTTGACATGCGCTTCAAATTTTTTTTTATTTTAACTTTCAAGGCCTTGAACTGCGTTTGTGGGGCGTTTTTAAAAACTTGTTTGTGTTGAACTTGGGTCTGTAATATTTCAAACTCTCTTGCTTTAATTATTTTTCTTCCTTGTTGAAAGACAAAGGGGAGAAATTATGCGATCCGACATTTCTGCATTCTGCATTTATTTTCAAAATATTTTTATGCATGCATATATCTAACATTAAATGCATGTATGATATTTGTTTTGTCTTCCATCAAGTGGGAGATTGATAACTCCACCTTTGATATTTATTGTCTTCCATCAAGTGGGAGATTGATAACTAAAAAAAATCGACATTTTTTCTAGATTGCTTGTCTTGGTTTGTTGGTAAAATCTGTGAAGGTCTTGGATAACATTACAAGGGAAGATCTCGGCTAAGAGATTCACTTGAAGATATCCAACGGCTTTCAAGTGAAGAACGCTGAAGATAAGATCTCGGTTACTTGAAGATCTTATTTACAACGGCTACTTTTCAAACAACGTGAGCAGATCTTTCTCAAACAAACATCGGGTTCTCTGGAAGAAAGAAGACGTTGCAATGGCTGCAAGACAACAACTAGAAGAGAATACTCCATAGAAGACTACAAAAGATGATATCGATTGAAGATGAAGTAACCAATCCAAACACGAACATCTTCATCGATCCAAGAGTTTATCTTCCTCTTTGAGCTATCTTAGGATGATTCGTTAGAGTAAGATAAACACAAGGGCTACATCGTTATATCATTCTAGTGTTATACTCGAGCTTGTTACTCTGCGAAGTAACTAGGCTATTATTGCTAGAGTAGAGTTGAATAGATCGTAGCATTGAGGCTACATTGAGAGAAGAAGGGAAGTTCTTCTAGGTTGTATCTAGGACTCATAACAAGCAAATAATAGATAGTTAGAATCCTAGGGTCGGAAACCCTAGGCGGAGAGTAGGCTGTTAGGGCCAAACTTCGTGAATATATCGCATGTCGATCTTTTCAATTCTGCACCTTATACCGTGTTTTATTGTGACTAACTACTTTATGCAGGTTTGAAGTCAAGGCCTTGAGATCCATGATAACACGATTTATGGCTTAGGTTTAGGTAATCATTTAGATAGATTTTCCGCTCATTCATGCATGGTTTAGCACTAGTTCACGATGTTCGCACTCAATTCACGTATTTTGTCGAGATAAACGTCTACACGAACTTTTGCATTGCTTTGTAGATATTTTGGGAGATTTAGGAGCTTAATCGATACATTCAAGGATCGTTCCTCGAGATGACACACCTTCGGACTCATTAGGATACAAGCTAGGAGCCAAGGAAGACTCATGGGGCCTTGTTGGTGCAAGCCATGCACCAAATCGTGACTCAATGATCCAAAGCAAGCTGAGGCACCAAAACCACGGTCACTGGCACTTCCACGGGCGTGGAACCTGACCGTGGTTTTTGCCAGATGGTTGTGACAGCTGTGCCACGATCTCATGGCCGACTCTTGCAAAGTTGTAGTATAAAAAGTGGTCCTCCAAGGCTGTGAGATCAAAATCAAAAAAAAAACTTCAGAATCAAAATCCACATTCTCTCCCATACTCTCAACAAGAAGATTCTCTCAAGAGGAAGCTTGGGAGAGAGCTACCATTCGAGGAGGAGAAAAGCTCCATTGGAGAAGAAGAGAAGAACACACCATTGCTAGTCTTTGATAGGTTTTGTAGTGAAGATTATCAGAATCGTTTTCTAGAGTTGTAAGAATCAATTGAACCTTCTTTTGAAGGGTTGTGAGTCTTTCTAATCTCATTTTCAGCTTGGTTTTACTTGTTTCATTTGTTCATCTCTTTCTCTTCTATATCTTGCAAATGGAAGCCATGATTTTATGTTTGATGATTTCGATTGTGATGATGAATGTTGTAGGCTAAATAGAAGCGATTCTAGGGTAAGGAAAGGATGGTTATGGCTTGGACTATGATAGGATATACTTAAATGTATGCTTGGATGATTCGTTTGACTAAACCTAGCCACTGTTAGAATCCACGGTTTGTTCTAGACTAACCACGGCCGTGGACCTAGATGAACACCCCGTGATTTTGATGAATTTGGTTGTAATGATAAATCCAAGTGTTAGGTCGTTAGATTGTTGAAATCCTAGTGTTTGTTGAGTTAAATTTATCCTAGGGTGACCTAGTGTTAGCAACTAAGTGTTAGAAGAGACCTACCCGGTGATTCTTGCTCTTAGATATCAAAGATGACAAACTCTAGGTAGTAGTGAGCCTCACTAGCCGCTATTGGACTGAGTGTGCTAGAATAGGTGTTTAGGACTTGCCTTTCCGAGACTTACCCGGTAAGGAGATGTTGGATCCCTAGAATACCATCCGGTTTGTGTAGAATTCCTATCCTTAGGCTTTTTGAGACTTACCCGGTGATGAGACCTTAGAAATGGACAAGTGGACCATGAGACCTACCCGGCGATTGATCCCAAATCTAGAAACACTCACTCCCAACATATTATAGTTGATCCAAGGAATGATTAGATAGCTTGAGTCCAATGCCATAACCGGAATTTCCAACCCCTAGAATCCGCTCTTATCTCTATTGATCTCATATCTCGTGTTTAGCTTGTTTGTTTGTGTTGAATTGCTAGCTTAGTTGATTGCTTATTTTGTATGATTTGTGATCCTTGATTGATCACCTAAAAACCAAACCAAAAACATTGAGATTTTCGTTTCTTTATTTCCTTCTCTTTTCTTACCCTAGACCTTCATTATCCTTAGTCACTAATCGATTCAATCTCACCTCAGTCTTTGTGTTTGACCTCGGAATACTATCCCTACTACAAAATGTCCCATACATTGCGGGTCCGCTATGAGTTAGGAGAAATATATCGAGTTTATAAATTGTAAAACTTTTGTGCATCTATTCCTAGACGTAACAAGTTTTTGGCGCCGTTGCCGGGGACTAGGTCTAGATTGAGTCATTATTTGTGATTGTTTATAGTGTAGGTCTTTCTTGTTGCTTTTGATCTCGGTTGGTTTGTGTCTTTGCTTTTCAGGACATCTCTCACCTCTTAGGTGCATGCGAAGATCTCGTGGCAAGGATTTAGCTCCATTCGATCCCGAACCGGAGAAAACCCTTAGATCTAGATCCAAGAGCATTAGAAAGGGAAAAGAGATGGCCGGAAGACATCTCCAAGCTGAGTTGGATGAGGCTTTAGAACAAATTAGGATAAGGGATGAAGCTTTGGAGGATGAACGGAGACTTGCCAATGAGAGGCAAGAGGCAACTAGGAGGGAGATTGAAGAGATTAGGCAAGCTCTTGTGTAAAGAGAGCTTAATCGTCAACAACCTCCTCCACCTCCACCACAACCACAACCGGCAGTTAATATTCGGGTTGTGCCCATTGCTATTGAAGAGCCACAAACGTTGGGGCAACGTATGGATCCGGCACAAAGAGCACACCGCCCGGGTGTGAACTTAGGAGATCCCGCAGCCCATGATTACAAGCTCCGCCCTCAAGTTCTACAAATGATCCGGCATAATCAATTTGGAGGGATGGAAGGAGAGTCACCTCATCAACACTTGATGAACTATGAGATCTTGATGGAGACTCTTAGACCGCCTAGATTGGAGAGCAACAACCATAAGCTTAGGGTTTTCTCCTTCTCACTTAAGGATAAAGCCTTAGCTTGGTATCAATCTATTCCACAAGGGCGAGTGAGTACTTGGGAGGAGATGACAACCGAGTTTTTGACTAAGTTCTTCCCACCTTCCAAGACTACCGAGTTAAGAGGGAATATCAATGCCTTCGTGATGAAAGATAGAGAGAGTTTCTTCAAGTCTTGGGAGAGGTTCAAAGACCTTCTCCTAGATTGTCCACACCATGGTATACCAAAAATTGAGCTATTGGAGATCTACTTCAAAGGACTTGATGAGGATAGCCAATTCAAGCTTCAATCTCTTTCCGGTGGGACTTTTATGGAGAAGAATGTGGATGAAGCTTGGGAGTTTGTAGAGAAACAAGCTCTAGTGATTGAGAAGTACTCCCATAGGAAGAGTGATGGGAGGAAGGCGGGAGCATATGAGGTGAGTGAAGTCACCATGAGCAATTTCAAGCTTGACGCCATCAACAACGAGCTAAAGTCTTTGAGGGAGTTGTGTGATACAACTTTGAAGAACCAAGCAACCCCTCAAGTGCAAGTGAAAGCAAACTTGTCTTGCAAGGAGGAAGATGTGAACTACATGGGAAGGGGCAACTACAACAACTATCAAGGCCCAAGGAATTTCAACAATAACCGGCAATTCAACAATTACCGGCCTAACCACAACCATCCCGGGTTTTCCTATTCTAACCCGGATGGCGCCTTGAACCCTCCCGCTTCCACAAGTATAGCTCCACCACCAAAGGCTTCACAAGAACCTCCACCTGGATTCACTCAACCTCCAAGGGATAGAACTGAAATGATGTTTGAGCAATTGCTTGGTAGATTGAGTGGTCTTCAGAGCACGGTGACTTCCATTTCTAAGGCTCAAAAAGTGTTGGAAGCACAAGTGTTCCAAAAGGCGGGTGAAGCGCATAGAGATCCGGGAAAGCTTCCCGGAAGAACCGAAGACAACCCGAGAGGCCAAGTGTTGGCCATCACTACAAGGAGTGGGCTGAGCATGAAGGATCCCTTGCCCAAGGAGAATACTAAGGGAAAGCAAGTGGTGATAGAAGAAGAGATATTGCAAGAAGATGGAGGCAAGAGCAAGGATGATGAGCCAACTTATGTGGCACCACCTCCATAGAAGCCAGCACTACCGTTCCCACAATCACGAGCAAGAGCTCGTTTGGACAAACACTTTGGTAAATTCCATGAACTTATGTCTAAATTGCATATTAACATTCCGTTCATGGATACTATCTTAGGTATGCCGGCATATGGCAAGTTCTTGAAGGAGATACTCTCCAACAAAAGGAAGTTGGAGGAGTATGGAGAAGTAAGGATGACGAAGAGGTCCTCGGAATTGATCCAAACTATGAAGGAGAAGATGCCTTCTAAGCTAAGAGATCTGGGATCTTTTTGTGTGCCAATCGGAGTGGGAGAAGTGAAGTATGAAGCCCTATGTGATCTTGGGGCAAGTGTAAGCATCATACCGCTAGCACTTTGCAATAAGGTTGGGCTAGGAGAGCCAAAACCGGTCAAGATGACCCTCTACATGGCAGACTGCTCTATTACTCATCCGGTTGGAATCTTGGAGGACATACCAGTGCAACTTGGGAAGTTCTATGTGCCGATTGATTTTGTTGTCTTGGACATCCCGGCGGATTATCCGGTTCCCATCATCTTAGGGAGACCTTTCCTAGCCACTTCCGGATGCTTGGTGGATTGTAAAAATGGAATTCTCTCCTTCAACATTGGAGAGGAGAATATCAAGTTCAAGCTATCCACAATGATGAAAGGGCCAACCCTTGATGAAGATGTATTCAACATTGTCGAGCAAGAGGAGTCTAGAGAAGTTGTGAGCTCGATCTTGATCAAAGATCCCTTGGAGAAGGTTCTTACCTTAAGTTTGATGGAGGAAGGTGTTGAGGAGGCTTGCAATGAAGAGATCAAGGCCTTGGAAGCATTAGAAAAGGAGACAAGAGCTGAATTTGAAGTCCACGAGAGTATGCTGAGTTCCTGTAGGAACCACCGTCGTGAAGAGACTTCCACGGCCGTGGAACTCTCTGGAATGCTCCGAAGAGCAAGCTTTGCAAGGTCCACGGCCGTGGATGTGCCAAAATCCGTGGATTTGCCCGTGGTTTCCCCAGAAGCAGCCCTTATTGTTGATCAAGCTTCAAGGAGCCTTGGAGAGCCTTCATTTGCTTTGGATTCATCTCAACCAACGTTATTTGGATCGTCTCCACTCGATAAAGGTCCTCCTAAACTTGAACTCAAACCCCTCCCCTCTTATTTGAAGTATGCTTTTCTTGGTGATAATTCTACATATCCGGTGATTGTGAATGCATGCTTGAATGATGATGAACTTGCTAGGTTGTTGCATGAGCTAAGATTGCATAGGAAAGCCATTGGCTATTCTATTGATGACCTTGTTGGCATTAAGCTCTCTTTGTGCATGCATAAGATATTGATGGAAGATGACGATAAACCCTCTATTGAACATCAAAGAAGATTGAATCCTATAATGAAAGAGGTAGTCAAGAAAGAGATCATTAAGTTGCTAGATGCGGGAATCATCTACCCAATTTCGGATAGTAAGTGGGTTAGTCCCGTGCATGTGGTTCCTAAGAAGGGTGGGATGACCGTAGTGACTAATAAGAACAATGAACTAATTCCAACTAGGACGGTTACGGGATGGAGGATGTGTATTGACTATAGGAAATTGAACATGGTCTCTAGGAAAGATCACTTCCCCCTTCCTTTCATTGACCAAATGCTAGAGAGGTTAGCTCAACATTCTCACTTTTGCTACTTAGATGGCTATAGTGGATTCTTCCAAATCCCTATCCACCCCGATGACCAAGAGAAAACCACATTTACATGTCCATGGGGAACTTTTGCATATAGGAGAATGCCATTTGGGTTGTGTAATGCACCCGCCACCTTTCAAAGGTGTATGATGGCTATCTTTTCGGAGTACATTGAGAATAATATGGAAGTATTTATGGATGATTTTTCTGTTTATGGATCTTCCTTTGATAATTGCTTAGCTAACTTGTCTTTAGTGCTTAAAAGATGTGAGGAGACTAATCTAGTCTTGAATTGGGAAAAATGTCACTTCATGGTAAGTGAAGGTATCGTGTTGGGACACTTGGTGTCCAACCGTGGCATTGAGGTTGATAGGGCCAAGATTGAAACGATAGAGAAGTTGCCACCACCTACCTCGGTGAAGGGGGTAAGGAGTTTTCTAGGGCATGCCGGTTTTTACCGGAGATTTATTAAAGACTTCTCTAAGATTTCTAAGCCTCTTACTAACCTACTAATGAAAGATGTTGAGTTTGTTTTCTCCAAGGATTGCCTTGAGGCTTTTTGTAGGTTGAAGAACGCTTTGATCTCCGCACCTATCATGCAACCTCCGGATTGGAGTTTACCGTTTGAGATCATGTGTGATGCAAGTGATGTAGCCGTTGGGGCTGTTTTGGGGTAAAGGAAAGATGGGCGCACACATGCCATTTATTATGCCAGCAAGATGCTAGATGATGCCCAACTCAATTATGCTACCACCGAGAAGGAGTTGCTAGCGGTTGTGTATGCATTTGAGAAGTTCCGCTCATATCTTGTTGGAGCAAAGGTCATTATTTATACGGATCATGCTGCAATCCGTTATCTCCTTACAAAGAAGGATGCCAAGCCTAGGTTGATTCGGTGGATCCTTCTTCTTCAAGAGTTTGATTTGCAAATCCGGGATAAGAAGGGATCCGAAAATTCCGTGGCGGATCACCTTAGTAGACTTCCACCATTGGAACTTGAGAGAGATGACATCCCGATTGATGACTCATTCTGGGATGAGCAATTACAAATGGTGGAGGAATGCTTGTTTCAAGTATCAAGGGGTAATGAGCCATGGTATGCCGACATTGTGAACTATCTTGTGTGTGAGGAAGTGCCTCCCGGTTTGTCATATGCCCAAAGGAAGAAGTTCTTCAAAGATGTGAGATACTACTATTGGAGTGAACCACTTTTGTTCAAGAGAGGGCCGGATGGAGTCTTTAGGAGATGCATATCGGAGGATGAGGTGGAGAGTGTGATCCGCCATTGTCACTCCTTGCCATGTGGAGGCCATGCTAGCTCACACAAGACATGTGCGAAGGTGTTGCAATCGGGTTTCTTTTGGCCGAGTTTGTTCAAGGATGTGAAGAATTTTGTGGTAGCTTGTGATGCTTGCCAAAGGACGGGCAACATCTCAAGGAGGAATGAGATGCCCTTGAACAACATACAAGAGGTGGAGATATTTGATGTTTGGGGTGTGGACTTCATGGGACCATTCCCCTCTTCATGTGGCAACCTCTACATCCTATTGGCGGTTGACTATGTTTCGAGATGGGTGGAGGCAATCGCCTCTCCTACAAATGATGCCAAGGTTGTGGTGCGGTTCTTCAACCGAGTGATCTTTCCTAGGTTTGGAACACCAAGGGTGATCATAAGTGATGGAGGGAAGCACTTCACCAATAGGAATTTCGGGGCACTTTTGGCTAAGTATGGGGTGACTCATAAGGTGGCAACACCTTACCATCCCCAAACTAGCGGCCAAGTAGAGATCTCCAACCGGGAGATAAAAGGGATCCTTGAGAAAACGGTTTCTAGAACAAGAAAGGATTGGGCTATGAAGCTCGACGATGCCTTGTGGGCATATAGAACCGCTTTCAAGACACCAATTGGCACCACTCCTTACAAACTAGTCTATGGCAAGTCTTGCCACCTTCCGGTAGAGATGGAGCATAGCGCATATTGGGCCATTAAGTGGCTAAATTTTGACCTCAAGGAAGCTGGAGAGAAGAGGTTACTTGATATGAACGTTCTTGAGGAGATCCGGTTGGATGCTTATGAAAACGCCCGGATCTACAAGGAGAGGACCAAACGGTGGCATGACAAGCGCCTCATCCCGAAGGAGTTGAGTGAAGGCGACCTTGTCCTTCTCTTCAACTCAAGGCTGCGGCTCTTTCCCGGAAAGCTAAAGTCAAGGTGGACCGGTCCTTATGTGGTGAAGAAGATATTTCCCCATGGAGCGGTTGAGATAGGAGGGGAGCATTGTGGAGACTTTAAGGTGAATGGGCACCGGTTGAAGAAGTATATCCCGGGAGCTCCGGTGGACATGATTGCCCCACTTCACCTAGAATGAGACGCCCCCGAGTTTGGTCAAGCTAATGACCTTAAAGAAGCGCTTAGTGGGAGGCAACCCATTGGTAACGTTTTCTTTCCCTTTTTCGTTTTTGCTTTTGTTTTGATTTGTGTGTTTTTGTGTGTTTGGTGTGCTTTGTGTGCGTGCTAGAATCTTGGTGGCATAGAAGCCTTGCATGACATGTGGATGATGATGATGAGTCCCTCATCAATTATGGGTGGAGCGGACGCGGAACTTGGACGGCTAGCGGTGCCTAGCGCGGGTCCCGACGCCTTGATGAACACTTAGAGCTCTCTACCATTATTGATAGGATCATCCACCATCAATCCACTTGAGTAATCCCAAACACCAAAGCAAGCCATTTTTGCATTGTGAGAACCCTCTTTCACTCTTCTTTACTTGAATGCCACATTGGGGACAATGTGTTTCTAAGTATGGGGTGGGGTTTGCATGATCCTTTGCATGACTAGCATCTAGGATAGTTTAATATTGTCACATGCTTCATCATGTCTTGCATTGTACATAGATATTTCGAAAAATCCAAAAAATCAGAAAATTTAAAAAATTTTAGTGCTTCTAAACTTGGGAATGACCCTTATGATGAGATTGTTGTGTGGATTGGCTATGGATGGCCTTATGTGTTAAATTGATGAATTGCATATGTGGACTTGAAGTACTTATCTTGAATCCCATGAATGAATTGTGATCATGATGTTTGTCTTGATTGGATTGAGTATTGAAAGTCGAAATTACATGCTAGTTCTTACACATCATCTAGGAATAAATGAGGCAATTCATTTTTCTCTACTTCTCATCTTGATCATGATGTTTGAGCACCTCAATCGATATAAATTTTGGCCTCTTTTGGCCATCCGGGAATAGGAGCATGTTAGTGTGTTGAGTGTGTGAAAAGCAAGTGTGGGGTGAAGTTGTTGATGAAAGAATGTTATGAATGAAGTGTTGAATTTGTTGTGAAAAGTGTAGACAAAAATATAGGTTTGGGGACGTTGGTTTAAATGACAAGTAACTCGGCACCATTCACATAATCGGGTGTTTGTGCCTTGCCAAAGTCAAATAAACCGATAGTCATAACGAGCTTTGGTATGTGTGCTTGGTGTGGATGCACCTCGAAAAATAAAAAAAAAAAGCCCGAGGACGGCTAATCACCAAGGTTTCGGCTTTTGTACACCAATGCCATTGTCTCAAAAATAAGTGAAAGAAAAAGAAAAGAAAGAAAAGATGGAGAAAATATACACTTGTGGGAAGTTGGTCAAGGACAAATTGTGGAGTTAGTTCCATTCCCGGATTAGCATCACATAGCCTAGAAAAATCCGCACCTAATCACAACGTTTCTTGGCCTTTTACCTCACAAGCCCTTGTGACCTATTTGCATGTGTGTAAGACTTAGTAATCTAGATTGGATATGTTCTTGGTCATCTTGACTTCTTCATTTTTACATTTCATGCATGCTTTCGAGTTAAGTACAATTGTCTTTCCGTGCCTTCATTTATTTGATACATGATTGCTTGTCCATTGTCATGAAACATGACTATGAAGGTGATCCAATATTAGAAGTACAAATCCAAAAAGATTTTGTCGTTTTTCTGCATGCATAAATCATGTTATCTCTTAGTCTATAGTTGGGGCTTGCTCGGGGACGAGCAAACCTTAAGTATGGGGTATTTTTGATAACACGATTTATGGCTTAGGTTTAGGTAATCATTTAGATAGATTTTCTACTCATTCATGCATGGTTTAGCACTAGTTCACGACGTTCGCACTCAATTCACGTATTTTGTCGAGATAGACGTCTACACGGACTTTTGCATTGCTTTGTAGGTCTTTTGGGAGATTTAGGAGCTTAATCGATACATTCAAGGATCATTCCTCGAGATGACACACCTTCGGACTCATTAGGATGCAAGCTAGGAGCCAAGGAAGACTCATGGGGCCTTGTTGGTGCAAGCCATGCACCAAATCGTGACTCAATGATCCAAAGCAAGCTGAGGCACCAAAACCACGGTCACTGGCACTTCCACGGGCGTGGAACCTGACCGTGGTTTTTTCCAGACGGTTGTGACAGCTGTGCCACGATCTCATGGCCGACTCTTGCAAAGTTGTAGTATAAAAAGTGGTCCTGCAAAGCTGTGAGATCAAAATCAAAAAAAAATTTCAGAATCAAAATCCACATTCTCTCCCATACTCTCAACAAGAAGATTCTCTCAAGAGGAAGCTTGGGAGAGAGCTACCATTGGAGGAGGAGAAAAGCTTCATTGGAGAAGAAGAGAAGAGCACACCATTGCTAGTCTTTGATAGGTTTTATAGTGAAGATTATCGGAATCGTTTTCTAGAGTTGTAAGAATCAATTGAACCTTCTTTTGAAGGGTTGTGAGTCTTTATAATCTCATTTTCAGCTTGGTTTTACTTGTTTCATTTGTTTATCTCTTTCTCTTCATTGTCTTGCAAATGGAAGCCATGATTTTATGTTTGATGATTTCGATTGTGATGATGAATGTTGTAGGCTAAATAGAAGCGATTCTAGGGTAAGGAAAGGATGGTTATGGCTTGGACTATGATAGGATATACTTAAATGTATGCTTGGATGATTCGTTTGACTGAACCTAGCCACTGTTAGAATCCACGGTTTGTTCTAGACTAACCACGGCCGTGGACCTAGATGAACACCCCGTGATTTTGATGAATTTGCTTGTAATGATAAATCCAAGTGTTAGGTCGTTAGATTGTTGAAATCCTAGTGTTTGTTGAGTTAAATCTATCCTAGGGTGACCTAGTGTTAGCAACTAAGTGTTAGAAGAGACCTACCCGGTGATTCTTGCTCTTAGATATCAAAGATGACAAACTCTAGGTAGTAGTGAGCCTCACTTGCCGCTATTGGACTGAGTGTGCTAGGATAGGTGTTTAGGACTTGCCTTTCCGAGACTTACCCGGTAAGGAGAGGTTGGATCCCTAGAATACCATCCGGTTTGTGTAGAATTCCTATCCTTAGGCTCTTTGAGACTTACCCGGTGATGAGACCTTAGAAATGGACTAGTGGACCATGAGACCTACCCGGTGATTGATCCCAAATCTAGAAACACTCACTCCCAACATATTATAGTTGATCCAAGGAATTATTAGATAGCTTGAGTCCAATGCCATAACCGGAATTTCCAACCCCTAGAATCCGCTCTTATCTCTATTGATCTCATATCTTGTGTTTAGCTTGTTTGTTTGTGTTGAATTGCTAGCTTAGGTGATTGCTTATTTTGCATGATTTGTGATCCTTGATTGATCACCTAAAAACCAAACCAAAAACATTGAGATTTTCGTTTCTTTATTTCCTTCTCTTTTCTTACCCTAGACCTTCATTATCCTTAGTCACTAATCGATTCAATCTCACCTCAGTCTTTGTATTCGACCTCGGAATACTATCCCTACTACAAAACGTCCCGTACACTGCGGGTTCGCTAGGAGTTAGGAGAAATATATCGAGTTTATAAATTGTAAAACTTTTCTGCATCTATTCCTAGACGTAACAATCCACTTCAAAGCCTTGAGAAATAGTTTTCGCAGTATCGGATATCAAGACTTTGAGACTAATCTCAAGGCCTTAAAGTCGATCTCTACTCTTAGTGACAAAATTGTTTCTCAAGGCTTTGAAGTAGATCTCATGGCCTTAACTTCGAAACCCGCAGAAAGTTGTTAGTCACAATAAAACGCGATATAAGGTGCGGAATTGAAAAGATCGACACTCAATATATTTACGAAGTTCGGCCCTAACAGCCTACTCTCCGCCTAAGGTTTCCGACCCTAGGATTCTAACTATCAATCATCTGCTTGTTGTGAGTCCTAGATACAACCTAGAAGAACTTCCCTTCTTCTCTCAATGTTGCCTCAATGCTACGATACAGTCAACTCTATTCTAGCAATAGTAGCCTAATTACTTCGTAGAGTAACACACTCGAAAATAACACTAAAATGATATGCCAATGTAGCTCTTGTGTTTATCTCACTCTAACGAATAATCCTAAGTAAGATCAAAGAGGAAGATAAAGATTTGGATCGATGAAGATGTCTTGTATGATCGCTGGTAGGCTTCATTATCTTTATCTTCAATTGATATGTCTTTTATAGTCTTTTTATGGATGATCTTCTTCTAGCCGTTATCTTGCAGCCATTACCACTTCTTTCTTCCATAGAGTCCGATGTTTGTTTGAGCGAGATCTGCTCATGTTGTTTGAGAACTACCCGTTGCAAATAAGATCTTCTTGTAGCCGAGATCTTTTCTTCAATGTTCTTCACTTGATAGCCGTTTAATGTCTTCAAGTAAATCGTCTCTCCAATCTTCTCCTTAACAGACTTCTTTATAGCCGAGATCTTCTCTTCATATCCATTTGAGATCTTCACTTAAGATCTTCTCTTCAAATAATCTTTAGCCGAGATCTTCTCCTAAGATCTTCTCTTCAATCGCCTATCTTCTTGGTTGGTTTGTTGGCCGTTTATGATCTTCTCCTAGATCTTATCCTTTGGTTGTAGTAAGTCCGTGGTTGTAGTAAATCTCTTAGCCGAGATCTTGCCTTGTAATGCTATCCAAGACCTACACACATTTTACCAAACAAACCAAGACAAGCAATCTATAAATATAATCGATATTTGTTAGTTTATAAAATTGCATTTATATGTTAAGTCTTCCATCATTTAAATAAAAAAATTAATATCAAAGGTGGAGTTATCACACTTGTTTTGCACATAGTATGGCGTATGACATGATCTTACTCGAGGACGAACAAGGTTAAGTATGAGGTATTTGATGGTGTCAAATGTAATGTTACGCTAAGATCGTGATGCGCAAATGGGTTTTAAATTTATATTCTTGTTATATTTATCCTAACTCCTAGCGAAACCCGCAGTGTACGGGACATTTGTAGTAGGGATAGTATTCCGAGGTCGAACACAAAGACTAAGGTGAAATTGATTCGATTTGTGATTGAGTTTAGTAAAGACCTAGGTTGAGAGAAAAGAAAGAAATAAAGAAATGAAAATCTCGAATGTTTTTGGTTGGTTTTTGGTGATCAATCAAGGATCACAATTCATGCAAAGTAAACAATCAACTAAACTATGAATCAACACAAATAAACAAGCTAAACAAGATATAGATCAAAGAAAGAAAAGACGGATTCTAGGGGTTGGAAGTTCCGATTATGGCATAGGACTCAAGCTATCTATTCATTCCTTGGATTAACTATGTTGGGGTTAAGTGTTTCTAGATTTGGATCAATCACCGGGTAGGTCTCATGATCCACTAGTCCATTCCCTAGGTCTCATCACCGGGTAAGTCTCTAAGAACCTAAGGGACAGAATTCTACACAAACCGGATTGTTACCTAGAGATCTTAACCTATCCTTACCGGGTAAGTCTTGGAAAGGGAAGTCCTAAACAACTATCCTAGCACACTTAATCCAATGGCGGCTTATTAGGCTCACCACTACCTAAGGTTTGTTATCTTTGGAATCTAAGAGTAAGGATTACCGGGTAAGTCCCTCCTAACACTTAGTTGCTAACACTAGGTCACCCTAGGATAGATTTAACTCGACAAACACTTAGGATTTCAACATTCTAACAATCTAAGACAAGATCCATCGAACCAGGGAAAATCACGGTTTGTTCTACCTAAACCACGGCCGTGGTTTGACAAGAACCAACCGTGATTCCTAACAGAGGCTACGTTTATGCACACAAGTCATCCAAAGATAAATCTAAGTCCGTCCTATCCTAGCCCTAGCCATAACCATCCTTTCCTTACCCTAGAACCACATCTATTTAGCCTACAACATTCATCATAGAAACCGAAACGATCAAACACAAAATCATGGTATCCATTTGCAAGGTAATAAAGAGAAAGAGATGAATAAATGAAGTGAACAAAGCCAAACTGAAAATGAGATTAGAATGCCTCACAACCCTTCCAAAAGAAGGTTCAAATGGTTCATACAACTCTAGAAATAGAATCCGAAATTCTTCACTACAAAAACTATCAAGGTGTGGTAATGGTGTTTGTTCTTCTTCTCCTCTTCAATGGAGCTCTTCTTCTTCCTCTTTGGCACTTTCCTTCCTAGAAAGACTTCTTGTTGAGAGAGAGTATTTTTGATTGGAAGATTTGGATAATGGAGAGCTGCTCCAAGATGCCCTTCTCAGCCAATGAAGGACCACTTTTATAACAAATTTTGCATGAGCTGGCCATGAGAGTCGTGGCACAGCTGTCACAAGAATCTGTCAAAATCCACGGTCGTGGTCTTGGTCTAGACCGTGGTTTGCTCCAGAAGCTTCTTCTAGGCTCGTTGAGCCATGATTTGATGCATGGCTTGTGTTGGCAAGGTTCCATGAGTCCTCCTTAGCCATTAGCTTGTGTCCTAATGAGTCCGAGGGTGTGTCATCTAGATGAACGATTCTCAAACGCATCGTTTTAGCTCCTAAATCTCCCAAAATACCTATAAAACACGCACAAGTCCGTGTAGACGTCTATCTCGACAAAATACATGAATTGAGTGCAAAACGTCATGAACTAATGCTAAACCATGCATGAATGAGTGAGAATTTTATCTAAATAATTACCTAAAACTAAGTCATAAATCGTGTTATCAAAATACCCCATACTTAAGGTTTGCTCGTCCCCGAGCAAATTCCCAACTATAGACTAAGAGATGACATGATTTATGTATGCAGAAAAATGGCAAAATCTTTTTGGGTTTGTGCTTCTATTATTGGATCACCTTCAAAGTCATGTTTCATGGCAATGGATAAGCAATCATGCATCAAACAAATGAAGACATGGAAAGACAATTGTACTTAACTCAAAAGTATGCATGAAATGTAAAGATGAAGAAGTCAAGAAGATCAAGAGTACATCCAATCTAAATCACTAAGTCTTACAAACATGCAAATAGATCATAAGGTCTTGTGAAATAAAAGGGCCAAGAAATGTAGTGATTGGGTGGGGATTTCTAGGTTATGTGATGCTAATCCGGGAACGGAACTAACTCCACAATCTTGTCCTCGATCAACTTCCCTCAAGTGTGTATTTTCCTCTATCTTTTCTTTCTTTTCTTTTTCTTTGACTTATTTTTGAGACAATGGCATTGGTGTACAAAAGCCGAAACCTTGGTGATTGGCCATCCTCGGGCTTTTTTCTATTTTTCGAGGTGCATCCACACCGGGCACACATACCAAAGCTCGTTAGGGCTATTGGTTCATTTGACTTTGGCAAGGCACCAACACCCGATTATGTGAAGTGTACCGAGTTACTTGTCATTTAAACCAATGCCCCCAAACCTATATTTTTGGCTACACCTTCACAACAATTTCAGCATTTATTCATGACATTCTTTTCATCAACAACTTCACCCCACACTTGCTTTTCACACACATCAACACACTAGCATGCTCCTATTCCCGGATGGGTTAAAAGAGGTCAACTTTATCTCAATTGAGGTGCTCAAGCAATCATGATTAAGATGAGAAGTAGAGAAAGATGAATTGCCTCATTCATTCCTAGATGGTATGCAAGAACTATCATGTAATTTCGATCTTCAATACTCAATCATTTCTAGGCAAACATCATGATCACAAACCATTCATAGAATTTCAAGAGAAGTACTTCAAGTCCACATATGCGTTCATCAATCCTAACACATGAGGCCATCCATAGCCAATTCACAAGACAAGATTCATCATTAGGATCATATCCAAGCCTAGAAAGCACAAAATATTTTTAAATTTTCTGATTTTTATGGTATTTTCGAAATGAGTATGTACAATGCAAGACATGTGAAGATTTTAAACTATCCTAGATGCTCATCATGCAAAGGATCATGCAAACCCCACCCCATACTTAGAAACACATTGTCCCCAATGTGTAAATGAAGTAAGGAGAGTGAAAGAAGGTTCTCACAATGTAAAAGTGGTTTGCTATGGTATTTGGGATTTCTCAAGTGAATTGATGTTGGATGATCCTATCAACCATGGTAGAGAGCTCTAAGCATTCATCAAAGCTTCGGGACCCGCGCTAGGCACTGCTAGCCGTCCAAGTTCTGCGTCCGCTCCACCCATAATTGATGAGGGGTTCATCATCATTCCTATGTCAAGCAAGGCTTCCAATGCCACTAATGCTCTAGCACACACACAAAGTAGACAAAACACACACAAAGATAGAAAAAATCTAAAACAAAGCAAAACAAGAAAGGGAAAATGTTACCAATGGGTTGCCTCCCACCAAGCGCTTCTTTAAGGTCATTAGCTTGACCAAACTCGGGACGTCTACTCAAGGTAAAGTGGGGCAATCATATCCACCGGAGCTCCCGGGATATACTTCTTCAACCGGTGCCCGTTTACCTTAAAGTTTTCACAATGTTCCCCTCCTATCTCAATAGCTCCATGGGGAAAGTTCTTCTTCACCACATATGGCCCGGTCCATCTTGATTTGAGTTTTCCGGGAAAGAGCCTTAGCCTCGAGTTGAAGAGAAGGACAAGGTCTCCTTAACTCAACTCCTTGGGGATGATCCTCTTGTCATGCCATCTTTTGGTTCTCTCCTTGTAAATCCGGGCATTCTCATAAGCATCCAACCGGATCTCCTCGAGGGCATTCAATTCAAGCAATCTCTTTTCTCCCGCCTCTTTGAGATCAAAATTTAGCCACTTAATGGCCCAATAAGCTCTATGCTCCATCTCTACCAGAAGGTGGCAAGACTTGCCATAGACCAACTTGTAAGGAGTGGTGCCAATCGGTGTCTTGAAGGCGGTTCTATATGCCCATAAGGCATCATTGAGCCTCATTGCCCAATCTTTTCTCGTCCTAGAGACCGTCTTCTCAAGAATGGCCTTGATCTCCCGGTTGGAGATCTCCACTTGGCCACTAGTTTGGGGATGGTAAGGTGTCGCCACCTTATGAGTCACCCCATACTTAGCCAAAAGCGCTCCAAAGTTCCTATTTGTGAAGTGCTTCCCTCCATCACTAATGATCACCCTTGGTGTACCAAACCTAGGGAAGATCACTCGGTTGAAGAACCGCACCACCACCTTGGCGTCATTTGTAGGAGAGGCGATTGCCTCCACCCATCTCGACACATAGTCCACCGCCAATAGGATGTAGAGATTTCCACATGAAGAAGGGAATGGTCCCATGAAGTCCACACCCCATACATCAAATATTTCGACTTCTTGGATGTTGTTCAAGGGCATTTCATTCCTCCTTGAGATGTTGCCCGTCCTTTGGCAAGCATCACACGCCGCTACAAAAACTTGCACATCTCTAAACAGGTTAGGCCAATAAAAACCGGATTGCAATACCTTTGCACACGTTTTGTGTGAGCTAGCATGGCCTCCACATGGTAAGGAGTGACAATGCCGGATCACACTCTCCACTTCATCTTCCGGTATGCATCTTCTAAACATTCCATCCGGCCCTCTCTTGAATAGAAGTGGTTCACTCCAATAATAGTGCCTCACATCGTTGAAGAACTTCTTCCTTTGTGCATATGTCAATCCGGGAGGCACTTCCTCACACACTAAGTAGTTCACGATGTCGGCAAACCATGGATCACTTCCTCTAGACACTTGGAACAAGCATTCCTCCACCATTTGTAATTGCTCATCCCGGAATGAGTCATCAATTGGGATGTCATCTCTTTCAAGCTCTAATGGTGGGAGTCTACTAAGGTGATCCGCCACCGAGTTCTCGGATCCCTTCTTGTCCCGTATTTCTAAATCAAATTCTTGTAGAAGAAGGATCCACCGAATCAACCTAGGCTTGGCATCCTTCTTGGTAAGTAGATAACGGATCGCAGCATGATCCGTATAAACTATGACCTTCGCTCCAACAAGATATGAGCGGAACTTCTCAAATGCATACACAACCGCTAGCAACTCCTTCTCGGTGGTAGCATAATTGAGTTGGGCATCATCTAGCGTCTTGCTAGCATAATAAATGGCATGAGTGCGCCCATCTTTCCTTTGCCCCAAAACAGCCCCAACGGCTACATCGCTTGCATCACACATGATCTCAAATGGTAAACTCCAATCCGGAGGTTGCATGATAGGTGCGGAGATCAAGGCGTTCTTCAACCTACAAAAAGCCTCGAGACAATCCTTGGAAAAGACAAAATCAACATCCTTCATTAATAGGTTAGTGAGAGGCTTAGAAATTTTAGAGAAGTCTTGGATAAACCTCCGGTAAAAACCGGCATGCCCTAAGAAACTCCTTACCCCCTTCACCGAGGTAGGTGGCGGCAACTTCTCTATTGTTTCGATCTTGGCTCTATCAACCTCAATGTCACGGTTAGACACCAAGTGTCCTAACACAATGCCTTCACTTACCATGAAGTGGCATTTTTCCCAATTTAAGACCAGATTTGTCTCCTCACATCTTTGCAATACTAATGACAAGCAAGCAATCATCAAAGGAAGAACCATAAACAGAGAAATCATCCATAAACACTTCCATGATATTTTCTATATATTCCGAAAAGATAGCCATCATACACCTTTGGAAAGTGGCGGGTGCATTACACAACCCAAATGGCATTCTCCTATATGCAAAAGTACCCCATGGACATGTAAAGGTTGTTTTCTCTTGGTCATCGGGGTGGATAGGGATTTGGAAGAATCCACTATAGCCATCTAGATAGCAAAAATGAGAGTGTTGAGCTAACCTTTCTAGCATTTGGTCAATGAAGGGGAGAGGGAAGTGATCTTTCCTAGAGGCCATGTTCAATTTCCTATAATCAATGCACATCCTCCACCCCGTAACCGTCCTAGTCGGGATTAGTTCATTGTTCTCATTAGTCACTACGGTCATCCCACCCTTCTTAGGAACTACATGAACGGGACTAACCCACTTACTATCCGAGATAGGGTAGATAATTCCCGCATCTAGCAACTTAATGATTTCCTTTTTGACTACCTCTTTCATTATAAGATTCAATCTCCTTTGATGTTCAATAGAGGGTTTATGATTATCTTCCATCATTATCTTATGCATGCACAAAGAAGGCTTAATGCCAACCAAATCATCAATAGTATAACCAATGGCTTTCCTATGCAATCTTAGTTCATGCAACAACTTAGCAAGTTCATCATCACTCAAGCATGCATTCACAATCACCGGATATGTAGAATCAACACCAAGGAAAGCATATTTCAAATGAGAGGGGAGGGGTTTGAGTTCAAGTTTAGGAGGACCTTTATCGAGTGTGGGCGATCCAAATAAGGTTGGATGAGATGAGTCCAAAGCAAATGAAGACTCTCCATGGCTCCTAGAAGCTTGATCGTCATCAAGGGCTGGTCCAGGGAAAACCACGGTTGGAACCACGGTTTGCTCAACTTCCACGGCCATGGTTCTTGCCAAGCCTGCTTCCCGGAGTTGTCCAGAGAGTTTGACGGCCGTGGAACATAAATCTCGACCGTGGAACTTGCAGCTGTTCAACACCTCTTCGTGGCCTTCAAATGCAACTCTTGGCTCCTCTTCTAATGCTTCCAAGGCCTTGACCTCTTCATTGCAAGCCTCCTCAACACCTTCCTCCATCATACTTAAAGTAAGAACCTTCTCCAAGGGATCCTTGATCAAGATCGAGCTCATAACTTCTCTAGATTCCTCTTGCTCGACTATGTTGAAGACATCCTCATCAAGGGTCGGCCCTTTCATCATTGTGGACAACTTGAACTTGATGTTCTCCTCTCCAATGTTGAAGGAGAGAGTCTCATTCTTGCAATCCACTAGGCATCCGGAGGTGGCTAGGAAAGGCCTTTCCAAGATGATGGGAACCGGATAGTCCGCCGGAATATCCAAAACAACAAAATCAATTGGCACATAGAATCCTCCTAGTTGCACCGGAATGTCTTCTAGAATCCCAACCGGATGAGTGATAGAACGGTCCGCCATATAGAGGGTCATCTTGACCGGCTTTGGCTCTCCTAGCCCAACCTTGTTGCAAAGTGCAAGCGGTATGATGCTTACACTCGCTCCAAGATCACAAAGGGCCTCGTACTTCACATCTCCCACTCCTATTGGGACACAAAAAGAACCCGGATCTCTTAGCTTGGGAGGCATCTCCTCCTTCATTGTTTGGATCAATTCCAAGGATATCTTGGTCATTCTTATCTCCCCATACTCCTGCAACTTCCTTTTGTTGGAGAGTATCTCTTTCAAAAACTTGCCATATGCCGGCATTCCTAAAATAGCATCCATGAACGGAATGTTAATATGCAATTTAGACATTAGTTCAAGGAACTTACCAAAGTGATTGTCCAAACGAGCTCTTGCTCGTGATTGTGGGAATGGTAGTGGTGGCTTGTATGGTGGCGGTGCCACATAGATTGGCTCTACATTCTTGCTCTTGCCTCCATCCTCTTGCAACCTTCCCTCTTCTACCACTACTTGCTCTCCATTAGCATTGTCCTTGGGCAAAGGATCTTTCATACTCAGCCCACTCCTCGTTGTGATAGCCAACACTTGGCCTCTTGGGTTGTCTTCGGTCCTTCCGGGAAGCTTTCCCGGATCTCTATGGGCTTCACCCGCCTTTTGGAACACTTGTGCTTCCAAAACCCTTTGAGCTTTAGAGATTGAAGTCACGGTGCTCTCAAGACTACTCAACCTTCCAAGCAATTGCTCAAACATTATTTCGGTTCTATCCTTTGGAGGTTGAGTAAATCCGGGTGGAGGTTCTTGTGAAGCTCTTGGTGGTGGAATTGTGCTTATGGAAGCGGAAGGGTTCAAGGCTCCATCCGGGTTAGAGTAAGAAAATCCGGGATGGTTGTGGTTGGGCCGGTAATTGTTGAATTGCCGGTTGTTGTTGAAGTTCCTTGGGCCTTGATAATTGTTGAAGTTGCCCCTTCCCATGTAATTCACATCCTCCTCCTTGGAAGACAAGTTGGCTTGTGGAAGCACTTGAGGAGTTGCTTGGTTCTTCAAAGTTATAGCACACAACTCCCTCAAGGACTTCAATTCATTGTTGATGGCGTCAAGCTTGAAATTGTTCATGGTGACTTCACTCACCTCATATGCTCCCGCCTTTCTTCCTTCACTCTTTCTATGGGAGTATTTCTCAATCACTAGAGCTTGCTTCTCCACAAACTCCCAAGCCTCATCTACATGCTTCTCCATAAAAGTTCCACCGGAAAGAGATTGGAGCTTGAATTGGCTATCTTCATCAAGTCCTTTGAAGTAGATCTCCAATAGCTCAATTTTCGGTATGCCATGGTGTGGACAATCAAGGAGAAGATCTTTGAACCTCTCCCAAGACTTGAATAAACTCTCTCTATCCTTCATCACGAAGGCATTGATCTTCCCTCTTAACTCGTTAGTCTTGGAAGGTGGGAAGAACTTGGTCAAAAACTCGGTTGTCATCTCCTCCCAAGTACCAACCCGCCCTTGTGGAATAGATTGATACCAAGGTAAAGCTTTATCCTTAAGAGAGAAGGAAAAAGCCCTAAGCTTATGGTTATTGCTCTCCAATCTTGGCGGTCTAAGAGTCTCCATCAAGATCTCATAATTCATCAAATGTTGATGAGGAGACTCTCCTTCCATCCCTCCAAATTGATTATGCCGGATCATTTGTAGAACTTGAGGGCGGAGCTCGTAATCATGGGTTGCGGGATCTCCTAAGTTCACACCCGGATGGTGTGCTCTTTGTACCGGATCCATTCGTTGCCCCAATGTTTATGGCTCTTCCATAGCAATGGGCACAACCCTAATATTAACCGCCGCCGGCTGCGGTTGTGGTGGAGGTGGAGGAGGTTGTTGACGGTTAAGCTCTCTTTGCACGAGAGCTTGTCTAATCTCCTCAATCTCCCTCCTAGTTGCCTCTTGCCTCTCATTGGCAAGTCTCCTTTCATTCTCCAAAGCTTCATCCCTTATCCTAATTTGCTCTAAAGCCTCATCCAATTCAGCTTGGAGATCTCTTCCGGCCATCTCTTTTCCCTTTTTAATGCTCTTGGATCTAGATCTAAGGGTTTTCTCCGGTTCGGGATCGAATGGAGCTAAATCCTTGCCACGAGATCTTCGCATACACCTAAAGAGTAGAAGATGTCCTGAAAAGCAAAAACATACACCAAAGAGAGATCAAAAGCAACAAGAAAGATCTACACTAATAAACAATCACAAAATAAACTCAATCTAGACCTAGTCCCCGGCAACGGCGCCAAAAACTTGTTACGCTAAGATCGTGATGCGCAAATGGGTTTTAAATTTATATTCTCATTATATTTATCCTAACTCCTAGCGAAACCCGCAGTGTACGGGACGTTTGTAGTAGGGATAGTATTCCGAGGTCGAACACAAAGACTAAGGTGAAATTGATTCGATTTGTGATTGAGTTTAGTAAAGACCTAGGTTGAAAGAAAAGAAAGAAATAAAGAAATGAAAATCTCGAATGTTTTTGGTTGGTTTTTGGTGATCAATCAAGGATCACAATTCATGCAAAGTAAACAATCAACTAAACTATGAATCAACACAAATAAACAAGCTAAACAAGATATAGATCAAAGAAAGAAAAGACGGATTCTAGGGGTTGGAAGTTCCGGTTATGGCATAGGACTCAAGCTATCTATTCATTCCTTGGATTAACTATGTTGGGGTTAAGTGTTTCTAGATTTGGATCAATCACCGGGTAGGTCTCATGATCCACTAGTCCATTCCCTAGGTCTCATCACCGGGTAAGTCTCTAAGAACCTAAGGGACGGAATTCTACACAAACCGGATTGTTACCTAGAGATCTTAACCTATCCTTACCGGGTAAGTCTTGGAAAGGGAAGTCCTAAACAACTATCCTAGCACACGTAATCCAATGGCGGCTTATTAGGCTCACCACTACCTAAGGTTTGTTATCTTTGGAATCTAAGAGTATGGATTACCGGGTAAGTCTCTCCTAACACTTAGTTGCTAACACTAGGTCACCCTAGGATAGATTTAACTCAACAAACACTTAGGATTTCAACATTCTAACAATCTAAGACAAGATCCATCGAACCAGGGAAAATCACGGTTTGTTCTACCTAAACCACGGCCGTGGTTTGACAAGAACCAACCGTGATTCCTAACAGAGGCTACGTTTATGCACACAAGTCATCCAAAGATAAATCTAAGTCCGTCCTATCCTAGCCCTAGCCATAACCATCCTTTCCTTACCCTAGAACCACATCTATTTAGCCTACAACATTCATCATAGAAACCGAAACGATCAAACACAAAATCATGGCATCCATTTGTAAGATAATAAAGAGAAAGAGATGAATAAATGAAGTGAACAAAGCCAAACTGAAAATGAGATTAGAATGACTCACAACCCTTCCAAAAGAAGGTTCAAATGGTTCATACAACTCTAGAAATAGAATCTGGAATTCTTCACTACAAAAACTATCAAGGTGTGGTAATGGTGTGTGTTCTTCTTCTCCTCTTCAATGGAGATCTTCTTCTTCCTCTTTGGCACTTTCCTTCCTAGAAAGACTTCTTGTTGAGAGAGAGTATTTTTTATTGGAAGATTTGGATAATGGAGAGCTGCTCCAAGATGCCCTTCTCAGCCAATGAAGGACCACTTTTATAACAAATTTTGCATGAGCTGGCCATGAGAGTCGTGGCACAGCTGTCACAAGACTCTGGCAAAATCCACGGGTAGAACCACGGTCGTGGTCTTGGTCTAGACCGTGGTTTGCTCCAGAAGCTTCTTCTAGGCTCGTTGAGCCATAATTTGATGCATGGCTTGTGTTGGCAAGGTTCCATGAGTCCTCCTTAGCCTTTAGCTTGTATCCTAATGAGTCCGAGGGTGTGTCATCTAGATGAACGATTCTCAAACGCATCGTTTTAGCTCCTAAATCTCCCAAAATACCTATAAAACACGCACAAGTCCGTGTAGACGTCTATCTCGACAAAATACATGAATTGAGTGCAAAACGTCGTGAACTAATGCTAAACCATGCATGAATGAGTGAGAATTTTATCTAAATAATTACCTAAAACTAAGTCATAAATCGTGTTATCATGTAACATCACATAGCCTTTAGAATCATGCATTTCATATATCATTTTCTCTCTCATACATTACTATTTGTATATAAAACATTCCCTTTCCATATTTAGGTATGTACCTTGACCTTTTTGTTTTACGGCCATTTCAGGCATCAATTGTGCCAAAAGTACATCCTCCCTGAAGTTAGAGCCGAAGAGAATATCATTCATGAATGAGGAACTACGACACAAAGTCCCCCGAAGAAGCCCAAAGACAGGATCCAAGATTAAAGCTTCGTCGCAATCCAAACGGCTTGTGCAACGACATGTCAAGCTGCTTCAAGCCGTCTAGAACCCCAAATCACACTACAGATGGTCCTCATCAAGTCCAGCCCTGTCTAGGCCCAAATGAGATGCCCGATGGCATGCATGCAGTCTCCCAAGGCATCTCGATCCGTCTATATGTCGTTTGGACTACCTAGAAGAATGGAAATCATATCTTCTGATCTTATATTTGCAATATATATATTTGGTAACCCAAGATTCCATCTTTCTGACCCTATATGAGCATGTATCATCCTTATGGTTTAGTATCTGTCATCACCTAGAATTCTCATCCTCTACACTGGCCCTATATCCCGTACCGTCAAGTAGCGTTAGAATAGAAGGTACGACCCGTTGTGCTGGAACCAAACACTTACGAGTTTATGTCCTTTTTGATTTTATAAATAGATTGTGCTTTTTTTTAATCATGTTTGGATAATATCTCTCTTGATCACAAGATTTGATGATCTCTATAATGTTTTGATTTATTATTGCATATATAATTTATGAAGTGCGACTGTGATATTGCTTATATTCAAAGTACTTTGTTTCATCTTTTGTTGACCTTCAAATAAAGTGGTGTATATAAATGATTTAGATAAAAAAGCTTGCGCCAAAAGCAAGATTATTTATTGGATTTATTTAAAAGCACTTGGTTTAAGGGATTGTATCCTACCTTTTACTTTAAGGATTTCTAACTATCATACAAATTTCCGGTCTTTGTACCTTTTCTAGCTCATGCGCAAAAAGCGAGGCTTTTCTTGGTCTTTTCTAGATTTCTAAGTTCTTCATGGGTTTTCCTATATACTTGACACAACCGTTGGCGTTAGATCACAATCAAGTTGGATACCACGGTCTTTGTTTGTCTATGCCAAAGACTATTTAGATTAACTACCTGCAATGTTCACATATCAATCTTCATGAGTTTCATATATACAGTTTTACTTTTATCATAATAGTATGGATTATTGTTTCCTTAGATCATTTTCCTCCATTATATGCCTACAATAATCATTGATATTTGTTGTTTTTCCCTTTTTACCAAAACTCTAAAAGACATATTTTTCCTTTTCCCTTATTCTCCTTTTCACTCTTTACTTAGGATAATTATTATTTAGTGTTTTCCAAATAAGACGCAATCCTTGTAAATTTGACACCCGATTTACTACAATTGACCTTGTCATCCTTGCGGGTTGGTTTTACAATCATCACTATCAACTATGCCTTTGATAAATTCATGTCCTATTTAGTTGGTTTTAAAGTCATCTTCTATGTTGATCATGTTGATATTAGGTACCTCATTATCTAGAAAGACGCAAAGCCGAGGCTGATACGTTGGATAATCTTACTTTAAGAATATGACATGTATGTACGAGACAAGAAAGGAATAGAATATAGTCGCTAACCATCTTTCTCGTCTCCTACCGTTAGCCCATACTGACCCTGCTAAAGCACCCATCAATGATGAGTACATCGATGATCATCTCTTCAACTTTGAGACATGCTTTCAGATATCCATACAAGAACTTAACATGTCTTGGTATGGAGATATTGTGAATTTTCTAGTTGTAACGAGTTACCCCTGGACTCACATATCATCAAAAGAAGAAGTAGTTCTACTTGAATGTCAACAACTACTATTGGGATAAACCTTTTCTCTGTGAAGGAGGTTTTGATGGGATGTATCGTAGACACGTTCCAACAAAAGAAATGCCTAACATCATGGCCCACCTATCATTCATACCCAACCAGCGGGCTTACTAGTACCGGAAAGACAATTGCTAAAATTCTTCATTGTGGTTTATAATGGACTACTATGTTTACGATTGTGCGTAATTTTGTTGTTTCTTGTGACTCTTTCCAGAGAACAAGTAACATATCAAAACGAAATGAGATGTCATTGAACAATATTCAATAGATAATGGTGTTCGAGTGTTGGGGCATATACTTTATGAGATCATTTCCCTCTTTCGACGTTACAACTACATCATTGTTGCAGTGAATTATGTGTGTAAGTGAGTGAAAGCAATTGCCACACCCAGTAATGACGCAAGAGTTTTCTCCGAATTCAACAAAGAGAACATATTTGTAAGTTTTGGAGTCCCCATGATGATAATGAGTGACAACGATTCTCATTTCATTGAACGACAGTTCGAACCATTGTTGCATAAGTATGGGGCATGACAACAGATTGTCACTAGGTTTTGAGCCTTGCAAATATGTTCTCTTTGATGAATTGTTCGTAAGTATGGTCTAACTAGGTTTTCACCCGGTCTTTTGTCTATACCAAAGACTATTTTAGATAGCGAGAATTTTCTTGGTCTGTTCTAGATTTCTAAATTCTTAATGGTTATTTGTGTATACTTGACACAACTGTTGGCATTAGAGCACAATCAAGTTGGATAATACGGTCTCTGTTTTTCTATGCCAAAGACTATTTTAGACAACTACTTGCAATGTTCACATATCAATGTTCATGAGTTTCATATATGCAGTTTTACTTTAATCATTATAGTGGGGATTCATTTTTCCTTAGATCACCTTCCTCCATTATTTGTCTGCAACAATCATTGCTTTTCTTGTATTTCCATTTTACCAAAACTCCAAATATATATTTTTCCTCTTCCTTCTTCTCCTTTTCGCTCTTTACTTAGATTAATTATTAATTAGTGTTTTCCAATAAACGTAATCCTTGTAAATTCAATACTCGATTCAGTACAAATGACCCCGTCATCCTTGCGGTTAGGTTTTAGGATCATCACTATCTTCTACGCCTTTGACATATCCAGGTCCTATGTAGTTGGATTGAAAGTCATTGTCTACACCGATCATGTTGTTATTAGGTCTAGCTATGTTCGACCGGTCAACCGACCTAGGTGCCTATCAAGCACTTCTACATGTTCCCCATTTTCTTCACTTCACTCTCGGATTTCAGTCATTTTTGCCGTGACCTTGACTTCTCTGATCATAAGGAAGCTGATCGTGGAAGTTTTACCGAAGGGTAACAACTACCTCCCCCACAAGGATATAAGATCGGATATAGTATATTTGGGTATCGAATTCACAAGGACCGCGTCTGTTTTGGATGTAAATAATAGACAATTATGCTAAGTAAAAGAAGGAAAGGAGAAAACAGTATATTTTGGTGAAACAATGATGAAAGGGAAAATCAATACTTGTTGTAGGCAAATAATGGAGGGAAGCGATCTAAGAAAATAGGAATCCCCACTATTATGAGTTAATATATTGATATATGATAATTGCAAGTAACCATTAAAAATAACATTAGGCATAGACAAACAAAGACCGTGCTTTTCAACTCACACAACTCTCAATCTAGCGGTTCGGCGAGTATAGGAAAACCCATGAAGCATTTAGAAATCCGGAAAAGACCAAGAAAAAACTTCTCTTATGGCACTTCAGTTTGGGAATGCTGGACTGTATGCAGCAATTCCTCGAGCATACTAGGCTCGGGTAATTCCTTGAGAAACATGTTGTTGTGTATCAGGAGCTGGTGAGGCAGTTTGTGGCCACCTTCCAACTTGAGTTGGAAGATCATATTTGTGTTGGAGTAATGTTCAAGTTCCAGAAGAGGAGGTATACAGTGAACTTGGACCAACTGAGGGAGACCTTTGGGGTGACCAAGTACCCTTCGGAGAATTGGTGGGATCCCTTTCCTACTCCGGACTTGATCGAGTTTTGGCAAGCTGCAACAGGTTCTAATTTCCATGCAGTGGGTGAGTACAACAACAAGCTCACTCACCCCTGTTTGAGGCTGCTGAGTAAGATCATCATATGTGTCTTTTGTGGACACAAGGAGGAAAACAAGGTCACCCTCAAGGACCTTAGCTTGTTGTACTTGTGTGTTCTGGCTTGTGAGATTGTACCGGATTGGATTTCGGTCTTCTATTCCGCTTTGAAGCGGGTAAGGAAGAATGATCCCCGGGATATTGTTGGAGGAGGGTTCATTACCCTGATAGTTGATCAAGTTATGGATGTCATTGATTTGGAGGATGACTTGCATCCCATTCTACAACGAGAGCCTCCTTTGCCGGTGCAAGTTGTTGAAGGTGGAGGGTGAGCACATGTTTTGGCTTCCATTCCATGATGGTAGTCATGTAACATACTTTCCCGGGCCCTTTCAAATTGGGCCGGAGCTTTTGGACCTTTACATTTCCGTTGATCCATATGTGTCAAGGCCACCACAGGTTGCCATCATTGAGCAGTATGCGGCGAGCTCAAGTAGGGGACCGGTTGAGAACTATCAACTCAACCCTGATGATGTGGAGATGCCTCCTACTGAGGACGCATATCCTTTAAACGCTCAGTTGCTTGCTCAAATACGAGCCCTGTTCACCCAGCATGAGGAGTGGAAGACCGGCTATTAGGCGACGATGCTTGAGCAACGGCAAACCTGGCAGTCCGGGTTTAAGCAGCGTATGACTGCTCGTTTTGATGAGCGCCAGCAGGCTTGGCAAACAGACGTTGAGAAGAGGATGAAGGCTCACATAGCTCAACAGTAGCAGGCTTGGCATGCCGGCTTTGAGCGCTCGTTTGGTGCCTAGATGGATGAGCAGAGCAGTCGTCTCTCCGGCCTCTACCGACAGCAGGAGCACTTCTTCTCTCACTTCCCGTATCCACCACAGTATCCGGATGGTCCAGCCGGACCATCCCATTAGTGAGTAGCATCTTTACCTTCTCCATTTCCTATGCTTGATTTCATGTTGCACACTTTGAGGGCAAAGTGATCTTCAAGTATGGGGGAGGGTATCTATCTTGTTTGTACAGTTTGAATTGTTTGAAATTTCAGTTGTAATTTAGTCTTTATTCAGTCAAAAGAAAAAGTAAGTAAAAGCCAAAAACCAAAAGAAAATGAGATAAAGACATGAAAATTCTTGGATAAACCGAAAACTCGAAAGGGCGGTTTAGGTAAAAAGAAGGTAGTCCGACCAACACTAGGTTGGTGCACAAATGGACTTGAGGGATGTGAGATTTGGTGAGATCATCTTAGAAAGAAGAAGAGTGGCAAGGTGAAAACCCGAAAGGGCTCCAGCGGACATGTGGAGCCCAAATGTCTGTGTCACCGCCCCCGCGGTGATACTGGGCCGCCCCTGCGGATTGAGGACAGAAACGTCAAGAAACCAAGAGTCAAACGTTCTAGAGCATTAAAGACTCCGTCCCCGCGGCCCTATCACGCTGCCTCTGCGGCCAATTTGAAGATGGAGCATTTTGCACTAAACCGCCCCTGCGGCTCCCAAATCCGCGCCTGTTGTTTAGTAACAGAAGACATAACTCTAACTGTTTAGACCCACCTTTATGGCCATTAAGTTGGTTGTTTACACAACCGATTTACTCCTATTTATTGTCATTTCAAGTATAAATAGAGGTCCTAGGATGATTGTAAGAATCATCCTCTTTTCCCACAAAAACCTCTCATTGTTTAGTTGTCATTTTTATCGAGTGCTAAGTCTCCCAACTACATTGGGTTGATTGAAGCTTCATATAAGTTGGTTGTAAGTTCTTTTCAATAGAAGTATTATTCAGTATACAATTGTGTTATATTCCTTGTTCTTAACTTATGTTTGCATGATTTTTTGTACTTAGTTTGATCACCTAAGTTGTATAATTGCATGCAAAAGGCTAAGGTTAATTGGTTTTGGGTTTGGGTCATTAATCCAATAGCAAACTCTTGGGTAATAACAGGTTTTGATTATCTAAGTGTAAAGGAATATAACTACATAACAAGATTAACGGGTTGTTTCTCTTTTATGTATCTCTCTTTGTTTGAATGCTAACTTGTTGTTTGATCTTGTAAGTTTACGGATCGGTAACTTGTTAAGTTTTGTTAATGCCGGTTAGCTTAATGCATGAATATGATCAAGATGAGAACAATTGTTGAAAGCTTCTAAGAGAACCAACCAAGTTATATGAATGCGGAAATCTAACCTAGTGTAGTGTTTGTTTTAAATCATTATCACCATCTTTGCTTTGTTGTTATATGCTTTTGTCTTGTCAACTATTGCAATCCAACCCCCCCCCCCCCTTTGGTTACTCTTAATTGATAATTGAACCTTAATCGTACTTTAAATCACTTCTCAATCTCTTGGGTCCGATCCTTACTTATTCGCTATACTTTGGTTAAGTGTTAAGTTCGGAACTTTACTTTGATAAGTATAAAAACAATGACCATATATTTTAGGCTTGTCACCTATATAAAGAAACTAAAGTGCAAGATATATATCACGAGGTCTTTATGAGGGTGGTAATGGAGATATATGGGACAATGAAAAGTGATGTCGATAGACCAAAAAGTAGGTCGAATGGATTATAATAATCGGGGCATCGAGGGTTATCAATAATCAAAATCCTTCAATGATTCACTAACCTTCACTTTCTTCCGCTTTGCACTCTTTTCCAATTAGCATAACACTTTTGAACTCTATCTTTAGCACTTTGTATTTGTTTTTCATCTTTTTTTTCAAGGATAAGCTCTTGTTCACTTTCAATCCAGTTCTTACTTATTTGCAATAACAAGGATGGCGGAAAATTTTATCCCTTTCACCATCCATGAAAAGGTCTTCCATAAGAATAATACATTCCAAACTAGCACATTAACACTTGCAAACATTCACACTTCTTTGAGGGAAACTCCATACTTGAATTTTTCATTCTTTTTTTTCCATCACATCCCCCAAATAGGGTCAAATGAGGCTATATATGACTGTAAGACATTTTTGAGGGGCACCAAAAAAAAGGGAAAAGAAGTGACTAATAGAAGGGAGACATATATAAAGGTAGGACATGTCACATAGGGAGGAAGACCCCCTGAAAATGGAAGACGCTTATGAACCTCAAAACAGAATTGAGTTTGAAATCCGATGGAATGTAGGTGATGAAAAGACTATCAAATTCTTGAAAAATCGATGGATGTTGGAACAACCACTTAAAAATCTAATCATGAGCAAAGCATCTATTGATGAAGAAGAAATAGTGAACAATTATATCACATATAATAAATGGGATGCTAAAAAAATTGGAAAACATATTCATGCTTACTACAATACAATCCTATCAACTCCTAAATCGTGCATACAAGTTCGCCTCCATTTGGAACCACTGGATAAAGGATGGTTTTCGATTAAGACAGCTATGGACCTTACACATAATCAACAAGGATTAACGCATAATCCAAATGACGGGATCCAAAATTTAGATATTGTGCCAAAAGTGAAAAACTTTCTTTGAAAACTAGCTCAACTCAAGAAAATCTTCAAAAACAAAGAGTTACAGTTCTCATGCAATGCGTTCTTTCTTATCACAATTATGAATGCGCAAAATATTTTTTGGTTAAGTTATTTGCATTCATTTTAGGGTGGTAAAGGTGCTCTTGAGTGCCTATGTTTAGACCTCGGAATTTCCGGGAACACTTTCCTACAAGGTAACAATAACTTTGCTTTAGATTTCAGAGTGGTAAATGGTAAAATGGATAGTTTAGATGAGTTATCTATACATGATAGATAACAACTAATTCGTTTGCTGATGTTGACAAATAACAACAACTAAATGGTAAAATGGATAATTTAGATAGTTTAGATAACAATACCTTTGCAATATGTTCAAAGTGTTGTGATTATAAATGCTCACACTTTGTTGATTTGTTGACAAAAACTTTTATGTTACATATAACAACTAATTTCTTTTACACTTTGCTGACTTTATATTTTTACCAAATGTCAAGGTTGGGTCGTTAGCACTATACTTGTTACTGCATTTTTGGGCTTAATCACGAAGTGGAACCTTGGCGGACAAGTTCGGAAGAACAAGGACCTTTCAGTTAGCCGCGATTCCGTTAACAATTGATGCACTAACTGCTAAACATTTGAAAACGATGAACCAAAGCTTACAAAGAAAGTCAGGATCAAGAATCAGGCTAGATGTTGACACTTTGGTTGCTTCCTCCTCCTTAACCTTCTCCATTCCTCATACCAAAAAACCTTGTGCTGCTTGATAGCATGAATTATAGTCTATATTTTGGGGTTTGTTTGGACGTTTTATCTTCAATAATCTGCATGTTTGTATGTATAATATGTGTGTGATTATATTACCATTTCATCTACCTTTGCAGGAATCGAGGTCTACACCTAGTTTTGTTGTAATCATAGGTAAAATGGCACGTTTTGCATCGAAAAGGAGCAAAAGGAGCTATGGAGTCATTGGAGCTACATTCAGAAACATAAGGAACCATCCAGGAAGCATAACCATGGATTAGAGATTTACTTTGGACCAGATTTGAGATATTTCACATTCAGCTCGGTTGACCACAGATTCACCTCGACCAAGGTGATCCAGAGAAGTCGACTCGACCGAGGCGAACACCTGGGACGCGGCGAGAATATTTTATTCTTGGCTGAGATCTTTTATCTTTGGAAAGAGATCTTATATTTTTGGGCTTGGCTCCTGGAAGGAAGAAGATATGCTAGATCATATATTTTACCTATTTTTATGGGAAGAGATCTTTCTAAGATATCTTATCTTTGGAGAGTAATTTTCCTATAAAAAGGGTCGGATTTCCCACAAATCCGACATCCGCATACAGTGGGAGATCTCGCTTACACCTATTGCACGCAGCAGCCATACTCCAGTTGGGAGATTTGAAGAACCTTTTTGAAGGTTGAGGAAGGAAGATTGTAGCTTTTATAGCTTTTGAAGGGTTTTTGTAAGATCATCTTAGATTCCCTTCCTTGTTGTCTTGCCTTGTTGGATTTCTATCCAAGGAACGCTTTTGTTGTGATATTTGATTCAGTTATTGAAGTCTTTTCCTTAAATTCTTCTTGTTCAAATATTCACCATCTTCCCGTATATTTGATTATTGCTTTCATGATGATGAGTGGCTAATTTCCTTGTGTGATTCTAGGGTGATTGGCTGAAGGTTGTGGGAAAAACAATGATAGAATAATCTTAGATTCCAGTAGGACCTTGAAAGTTCGAGTTTTTTACCTTAACCCTAAGCATCTCGCTCAGTCGATGAACATCTCGGCCGGGGTGAAATTCTTCTGACCGAGGTGACTTATCTGATCCGAAACTGAGAGTTAAGTGATAGAGTTTGCCAAATCCTATTCTTATTACACCTTTCCTGGTTCAAAGCAAGCTTAGGATGAGACTTACCCGGTAATTCCTTAGTTTGTGTACCTAAGATCATAAGTATAGGTAATAAAGGTTTGTCCTTTATTGGGGTTTGAGTGTGCTTCCATCCCATCTTTGTGAGTTAGCCTGAGACTTACCCGGTAAAGGTTGAATCTATTCCCTTAGATGGTGTGTTAGTTTGAGGTTATAGTTCTTTATCTTGATTCCTTGAGACTTACCCGGTAATAGGAGTTACGGTTTTGGATTAGTGAGTAGTGAGACTTACCCGGTGATCTACTCCACTTTAGTAACACCTTCCCTATGCAAAAACCTCAGCTTTGTCCGCTTATCTTTAGATCTTGAGTTGGAACCACAACTAGATGCTTTAATCCCTAGAATTGCTTGTTTCCTTTATTGACTTCTATATCATCTTTGATTGTTTTAATTGCTTTGTGGTTAGTATTTACATAAGCATACCGTAATTGGACTTTGTTTCACTAAGTCCCTGTGATCGACCCCTGGAATTCCTTGCTTTTTACTACGATTGACCCGTACACTGCGGGTTCACATCCTTGTTTTAAGCTTACGTCTAGGGTTATAAATTTAAAGCTTGCACACACCGTTTGGAGCGAACACTGCTCCTTAGCCTTCCCATGAACCCATAAATCGAATAACATCTGCAAGCAGATGGCACATGAATCCAGATCTTCGACGACCATATTCCGCTCGCACCTCTTTTGCTTCGAAGGGGGAGATGAAGACACCTCTTCTGCTTCGAACTTCGTCGGGGAAGACAACAATAGTATAGTGGAAGAGGCGGATCTCCGGCGATGAACCGGAACAAGGCGAGAGAAGGAGAGAAATGAAAGAAGAAATCGAAGGATGGGGCAGCGTGAGAGTGAGTTAGGTTTAGAAAGTAGCATGAGAGTGATTTAGGTTTGGAAAGTAGTAAAAAAAATAGTTTGGGATATATTTTTTTAATGGAAAATAGGTAAAGGCCTAGTTAGTATAAAGAAAACTCAAAATAGCCTAGTTATCAAATTTGGCCATTTACCTTTTTGATGAATAAATTAATAAATTAGTAAATGATAACATCAAAAAGAACTCCAACTACTAGACACCCGCATGCCAAAGTACCTCTACGTTGCCGATAAGCTTATAAAATTGGGGCATATCATGCTTTCAAGAAAGTCAAATAACAACGTTGCCAATAAGCTTTCAAGAAAGTCAACTAACAATGTTTCCAATAAGTTTGTAGAATTGGGACATGACTCCCCTTCACTCACATCTTTTACCACTCCAAAGGTGGAATATTTCATTCGAAAGGATGCTCTAGGATTGCGGACGTCCACACGATAAATCAACTTAATTCAGGGCCGGATTTAAGGGGGTAAGGGAGGGGACTGTGCCCCTACTTCTTTTCAGATTATTTTCCATTAGGTGGATATAATTCATATAACTTTGTTAGCTCATGTGATAGAAGAAGGGAAGGAGGTACATGGAGTTGAAAGGTTCGAGTTCTGAGACAACTAAAAATAGTTGTGTTTATTTTTATGGATCTTATTTTAAGCAAATTCAATATATATGAATGAAGAGATTTAGTGAAATTTATTTATATAAAACAAACTCTCTTGTTGTATTTTTCATTTTAAGAAAATATTCGGATAAAGATTAAGTGAATTTTATTATTAAATTCACTTTTAGTAATCTACTTGTAATTAATACGATATAGTTTCAAATATAATAAATCATTAATTACTATCTATTTTATTTGACAATTTATTTATAAAACATCTAAATCCATAAAATTAATTTAACTATCCTTTAAATAAATAAAAGACATATACAACGAAAGCTTTAATTTATAGTACGAAAACTTTAGTATATTTTTTATTTAGTTTTTAATTTTTTTTTAACTCTATATGAAAAATGTCTTATACGAAATTTTTTTTTACCCCCCTAAAACTTTTTTTTTTCGGCGGGCTCCGCCACTGGCCTAATTCCTTACGTAACGATATCAAAAACGAAAAAGATAAAGACACGAGGTTGGTTTTACTAACGTAAAATACTAACGCATTTCGATGGTGCTCTATTTTTTCCGATTTTTGTCTAATATTTTTTTTTTATTTTAAGATTTGAGCGCCGTCAAATCAATTTAAGTGTCAACGCAAAACGTTTATATTCGGTACCAAGTAAATTCAAAATTGTGTATATAACACGCCAAAAAATATCGGAAATCTCTACCTCAATCATACAACGTTCAAAAACATTTTCTTTTACATCAAAATTCTAAAGAAGAATCCACACATTTCCATGCTATCAAAGTGTGCACTCCCAAACCATTCCATATCTTTAATAGAAAGATAGTTTGTCAGAAACTGGATAATAATACATTTTCCTAATCTACCTACCAACAGTCGTTTTTCTTTTTTACTCTGGTAATCATATTAAAATACTCTTAACACTTAAGTTTAACCAAATGCAAGTTCAACAGTCAACTCAATGGCTCACGTCCCACTGTACAAAGTGCAGAAAATTCATATCTTATTTTCATTGTTAAGGAACTAATTGTGTAACCTAGTAAACTCACCAGGGTAGATGTTTATATAAGCTACCATTATCGTTTTTTGGTAGAACATCAGCTACTATATCTTGCAATCCTCCTCAGACGAAGTTCCTCTGCAGAAAGATTAGAGGACCCACCAGAAGAGAACTCATTGCTCCAATCTCTACCGGCATTACACATCTCACATGCGGATAACAAACCGGGGTTATCATAGGTACATACTCGGCATCTCCATTTTTCATCAGTATCAACCGTACGACCACCACCCACTGTTCCCCAACCATGAGTGGTTCGGTTGCCAAATCTCAGCAAGCCCTTCATAAATCGCACTGGCCAGCTCAGGAAAGATGAAATACCTGAAAACATTCTATCCAAGGGGGTGGAGCCTGAGCGCAGATCCCGCAAGTAAAGGTAGACAAGACCAGCTAGTATCCCACCAAGATGACCAAGGAAGGAGACACCGGGTACAAACATTTGTATGAGAATAAGTTCTGCCCAAGCAGCATACTTGGACGGGACAGGAATACCGTGGACATATGTATAGTCATCCGATTGGGAATGAACAACAACTTTCATTGCAAATAAGATACCGGAAAAGCCAACAGAATATTCGGAGTAATAGGCTTTCTCATAGTCAAAAAACAGGAGGGACCTTGACAAGAGTAGAGTTATTCCCTGAGACAAGCACAGCAGCACAGCAACCATGGAGGCAAAGTCGATGCTTCTCATTGAGTTTTCAAGATGGATGCCTTTCCATAGAAGTGAGAGCATGTTATACACCAGGTGAGATTCTCCCATGTGATAGAATGGTGACAAGAAGAAACGTTTCAACTCCTTGTACTGTTATTTGATCAATAAAAAACATAAAGTTATGATATGATGGTAAGTGGTAGCAACCAATTTCATACAAATTTCAAGATTGTCTAAGATTCTGCTATACATAGGGTTGAGTTAGAGTAGCACAATGTTGAAGGATAGTGCATTGTTGCAATAAAGAAACGAAAAGCACATAACCATGAAAGGCTGTTCAAAATGTCTTCTAAAACTTAGGACTCCACTACATGAGCTAACTAAAACCTAATTAGCATGGACAGAAACAGACAAAGAGGAAATATCAAAAGGAAATAAGCAAGAAAAGCTCCGTTGTCTATAACTATCCAAGATCTGAATCATAAAGCCTCTCAATCTACCTTACTAGCTCATGTGGACAGACATCATAGTATGTACATTGCATGAAATCACAGAAATATGAAACAAAAATGTAAATGTATATAACCAATTCAGACACTATCAAGAGTGAGGAACAATAGACAAAAAACATGCCTTGATGATTAGATGGGCATTGAACCAGACATCATTAATGTGGGGGATAATAGAATCAAGAAAAGCAGGCCTGAGATATATAAGTGTATTTGCAGCAAGAAGCCCAGCAGTCACTGGAGGTTTTCTTTCCAGTCTGTAATACCCGCTCGCAGTTTGCAAAGCCAGAAGAGGAAGCATACTGAACGAGACACCTCTACCACTCCTATTCATTTGGATTCTTCTTTCGGGTCACCTATTGATGACTCGATCAATCTGCTTAAACAACCTTGCCTTTTCTGTTTTACTTACAACAATAACTCTGCACAGTTTAGCAAGAAAGAATAATAATGTAAGCTGTTCGTAGAGAAGGGCAGTTGTTTACACTTTCCACCGTTTCAGTCAAGAAAGTGAGCAGCATGACCACAAAAATTGAAAAGAACAAATCACGATAAATGATATAATTGGGAAGCTTAAAAATTTATATCACATCCTCATCTATAGTCGTCAATCTAGTTAACTCTAGAAACTAGAACAACACAAGAACTAAGAGCTATTGGGAAGCACCAAATAAGACTCACCAAATGCTTCAATTAGGAGGAAATCTGGTTACATCATCAAGATCTCCTAATCTGATCAAACCGCCTAGTTAAAATAAGTAATGGGATGACAATCGAGACAAGTTTGTCCCTAATTGCTTCAGTGACAGAGCATAATCAAAAGAAAAAGCATCATTACAATGAATAATATTCAACTAGCATTCCAATTAGGAACTCCAGTTACACAGTCATGGCCTCTGAAATGGATCATAGCTAAGTACTGATCAAAACAGATGGACAGCCTGCACTACAGAACTTGTCTAAAATCTGAACACATCAATCTCCAAAAAATCAGAGCTTAGTATATACAAAGATCATGCCACCAGATCGAACTCGGATTCCTCAGAATGCTAATTCGTAAGCAAACATAACAATTTGTCAAAGTTACAAGAGGTGCGTGGATAATATGGAATCCAAAGAAATTATCAAAAACGAATAAACAAAGAGAAAAGAAAAGAAAAGAAGGTAGATTGATACCTTAGGATCGAAGGAGGGAAGCTGATCAAGAAGGAAAGAACAAAATCATCAGAAAATATGCAAGCGGAGGTAATAGGGAAAGAAAAGGGAAGTTTCGGCTTCACAGAAATACTAGAAACCTCCAGACTTCCCAAAATCGGGTGAAGGATGGTTATTATTTGTTTACAAATTGTATAAGGATTTTCCCTTACCCTGTAGATTCTCTTGATACCCGGTTTAATTTGTTTCATTATAAAATAAAAATTTAGATCCTTTAAAAACTAATTCTGAATAAAAAATTTTATTTTATTTTCTGTTTTTGAAATAAATTAAAAATTATAATTAATTATGATCATGTTAAGTTTTAACTAATTAACTGTATAAGTATCAGTAATGGTATAGAAGTATTTTGAATATATATACTTTAATTTAGAAAATCTTGAAAAGTAAATTAAATCCTAATTCTTCTTTTTGGAATCAAAATAAAAAAATATAATTTATGTTTAATAAAATAAAATATAAAACTAACTCAAAAAATAATAAAAATCTAGAAAAGTAAATTTAGACCTAATTTCATATTTTTTAGAATCAAAATAAAAATATATAATTTATATTTAATAAAATAAAATATAAAAATAATTCAAAAAATATAGAAAAATATATTTAAAACATGACCTTACATATAATAAAAATCTAATAGCATTTGTTAATTTTGAATTATTTTTTAATTTAATTTTTTTAATTCAAAAGTAAATAACAATTTACTATATTTTATTATTTTAATTCAAAAATTAAAAATTATGTCTGAATTTACTTACCTAGATTTTTTTTTAAATTAAAAAAAATATATAAATACTTTATATCTTACTTACTACTAGAAATTCATGTTCGTGCTAAGCACGGGACTGAAAATATTATTTTGTTACATTTTTTCAAGATTTGTTATTTTATATAAATTTAGCAGTTTTCTTAATTCTAATTAGGTATTAACTATGCTATAATCAAATTGTTATAATCAAAATTTTTGATTAATATTTTTTTAAAACATTTAAAATTGTTTTTTGTTATTTATTTAATACTTTTAAGTTTCTAAAACCCTAGTCATTTATAAAATTGGTACTACTTTCGAGATTATTGAGCAAACTAAATTGTCAAAAATTATTATATAATGTTTTTTTACAACTAATACACTTCTAAAAGAAAAAACAAAAGGGAAAAAAAAACTAAAGAAACTATCAATGCTCAAATGAAATCCCTCATTTAGAAGCAAAGACAATCATATGATGTGTGCATATTCTACCTCTTTTTATCCCTCATTCTAGACTTACTGAAGTGAAGAAGATGAAGCTTAAAAACATACTCATTCCATCTATTTTGTTCCAACGCCACTGGATAGCAATTTCGCCGATGGTAAGATGTTCGCCCCTAGAGGTGTGTGCAAATAAGTTTTAAATTTATAAAACTAGAATCAAGCAAGCGAACCCGCAGTGTACGGATCGACGTAGTTAAGCAAGAATTCCAGAGTATCGAACACAGGGATTTGGGTGGAGCGAATTCAATTGCAAGTTATCAAGCAGGTGAATATGGGAGTTTTGCAGATATTGGGAAAACAACAATCCTAAAGCTTCAGGTATCTAATTGTGACAATAGATTCAAGATATACTAATGATGTAAAGACAGAGTGGAGATATGCAAAGGTATACTAATGTAAGGTAATCGTACGGTTGAGATTCCAAAAACCTTATGTAACTCACCTAAAAGACACTCCCTATACAGGTTGTTGAGGCTCAATATAGAAAGATTCTAGAGATGAGAATTAATGTCAAATACCCAAACTTGTAATCCAAAGGTCAAGACTAACTTGATCGATTGAGGTTATGACACTCACAATTGAGGTAGAGGTTGTTGAGGCTTCACTACCACCTAGAAAAGACAAGTCTAAGCTAAGCTAAAGCCAATCTTTAACTTTAGATTAAAGTAAAAGCAGGTTCGTAGACTTAAGGTAAATCACGGTTAGTTCTTGAGGTTTCACGGCCGTGGAACCAAGAACAGCCCGTAATTTGGGGTTGTCGGCGATAATTCTCTAACTCTCAGGGTCTAATCTGTTTGCGATCGATCCATCATCACCTATGCCACAACTATCAACCCTTCACCTTAGAATTGTTAAGGGTTTTTAGCCAATAACAGTCATATTGATATCAATTCAAGAATTAAAAGATAAAAGATGGGAACTTTCAAGAACTATCAATAATCTTCAAATGAATCTCAAAATCACAGTCAAGAACAAATGTTTATCAAAAGATTCAAAACGGAGTAAACAATCACAATCTTAGGAAAGAAAAGAAACGGGATGTCAATCCGATCCTAAATCAAACCTAAGCAAGAAGAGGGATCTTCTTGCAAAACCCTCCAAGAACTTCGATCTTCCACCAATTCGAAAATCACAAAACAGCAACTCTCCAATACGAACTTTGATCTTCAATGAGATCTCCAAATTACCTCCAAGATGAGGGTTTGTGCGTTGCTAAACGTGGATTGTAAGCGTGCGTTTGCCGCTAAGCGAAGGTTGAAAGGTCGTAAGCGAGGTGACGGAATCTTGCTTCGTCCGTCTTTTTATAGTGTAGGGTAAAGTGTCGGCCCGGCCCAATCTTTCAAAAGATCATGGCTTCGAAGCGTGGCGAAAAGATTCGCCAAGATCACGGTCGTGGAAGATTCCACGACCGTAATTTAGGGCGTGGAAACAATTACGATTAGTTCCACGGCCGTAGAATCCCCTGGAATGAACATCGAATTCTGACTCTGAATCCACGGCCATAATTCTGAACGTGGTTTGTGATACGGCCGTGTTTTAGGGCGTAATTTAGGGCAAGAACGTGATTCTTCCCTGAACTCGTGCATTCTTCAATCTAAGACTCCAAATTGCTTCAAAAAGTGTCCTTGATCTATGGACATATCAACTCAACTCTCCTTTGCTCGATTCCGTTCGGAAATAGCTCCAAATTACCTATAATCAACATAGAACTAGTGTAGACATCCATATCGAAAATATAGGCAATACTAGCTCACATATGCACAAAGATCAATCAAAGACTATCAATATGAATCAAATACATTTAGAAAACGTGCCTAAAATATCACAATATTTCATACTAACAAATAACCCCATACTTAGCACTTGCTTGTCCCTAAGCAAGGTCCTTCAAAAAGTTTTAAAACAAGAGTTAGGATGAAATATGTGTACCTTCTTTTGGATGAATGTGACTTCTAAAGAATAGATCATTCTCAAACCTTGCTTCAATCGTTTTTCAAACTTTCACACACTTAATCAAAAAGTAAAAGGTAAAGAAAATTCATGAATCAACTCAACTTCTAAACAAGCATTATAACCTTCAAACATTATCAAAATCAATCATAAGAAGCTTCAATTTAGATCACCAAGTCATATAACATTCTTTTGATCTTAAGGACTTTCAAAGAAAAGGTCTAGAGTATGGAAGGGAAGGGAAAACTTTAAGGGGAAGTGGTGCATAAATCCGGGAAAGTGGACAACTACCTTCTTCTTCTTATGCGGTTCCCGCAACACTTCAACTTAGAGCTTCGCTCTCTTCTTTTCGACTTTACTTTTGGAGTTACGGATAGAGGTGCACAAAAACCGAAGCCTAGGAGATTGGCGTTTCTCAATTTTCATGAGATGCCTCAAACCCTTAGCGCACATACCATAATCCGCTAGGAATATCGCTCAATCCGACTTTGGCAAGGCACAAACACCCGGCTATGTGAATGGTGTCGAGTTACTCATCGTCATGATTAACTTCCCCAAACCTATAATTTCTTTCTATTCAATTGATTGCAATTAATTGCTTTCATGGCCCTCCCACATCAAACATGCCTTTTTCTCATTCACTTTTCCAAATTCCCGGATAGGTAAAGGAGGCTAATATTTCAATGAGGAGCTAGATGATCAAAGAAAGAGGAAAGAAAGTATCGAATTGCCTTAATCATTTCAACAAGAAGTATAGGAATTTATAATGTGATTTCAACTTCAATCTCTCAACATGATTTAGGCAATGTTTTCACATTATAAAACTCGTAAAAGAGGTAGAATTCATTCATTTAAATTCTTTTCGATTTACAATCCTTTTAAGCATGCAATTGTCATCGAACTCAATTCACAAGTAGTGATTATCATGGAAATCATCTCAATTCATTAGAAGCTCAAAATTTACAAAATTTTTCAATTTTTATGGGTTTTTCAAGTCACTTTTCATGCAATGCAATAAGGAAACGTGCAACACATAATGAACATGCAATGATAGTCTCAAATGAAGCAAACATAGAGAGTAGAGTTATTACAAACTTTAGTACATCCCACCCCATACTTAGGACGAACATTGCCCCTAATGTTCAAAAGAAAGAACAAAAGAAAGAAAAGAAAAAGAAACTCACAAGTGGTGGCGGGAATGTCTAAATCAAACGGTCATGCATCGATCACTGCGGCGCCGGTGGAGGTGGAAATGGAGAGAAGCTCGGATCATAGAACCGCCCGAACTGCTGGCGGTAGACGTCCCTCATCATGTGGTCAAGGTCGTCTAGGCGTCCGTCTCTAGCATCCGCCCGGATCTCTAGCGCTCCGACTCTCTCTGAAAGTCCGGTAGCCCAATCCGGCATCCTCTCATACCATCCCGGGGCGTGATCATACCATGCGGGGGCATCGGCTGGTGCTGGTGCTGGTGGTGGTGGTGGTGCTGCTGGCTGCGTCGGGGACCAAGGAGGGGGTGTGTCGTACCAAGTGGGAGGTGTAGTCATCCACGTGGGCCTCTCACTCACGCTGGCGCGGCGAGATGACGAGCCTGAAGCTCTAGCTGGACGTGGAGAGCGCCTAGGTACATCCGGGACCGCCTCCGGCTGATCCGGAAACGTGCCGAACTCCTGCTCCGCTCCTCCACCACTCTCGTACTGCTCTCCCATCTCCTCCTCATCCTCAACCGGTGGTGGGACAAAAGGGGGAGCTACAAGCCTGTGCGCATGCATCGCAGCGAACGTCTCCTTCCAATTGTGGCGTCCTGCCACAATGGAATACTCTGGCAGCCACTCAATACCCCTGCCTGTCCTACTCTCCCAAGGCATGCCCGCATAAGGCGGACCTCTATGTGTGGGGAAGATGAGTCCCCTGACCATGAATGCATGTAATCCTAGAGGTACGGCGGGTGTGCGGGTGCAACCTGAAAAATCCACACCAAATGTCCTAGCCATGTGGGTCACTATCCCACCATATCCAATGTTCCCCTTTCTCTTGTTCTTCAGTTTACTCATCGTAGCCGCCAAAAGAGTAGCACAATCTGCGCGGCGACCGTAGAGCATACAGTAGAGCAGGAATAGCTCATCCGTCTTGATCTTTTGGGGCGTCTCCGTCCTAGGAAAGAGACACTCCGAAAGAACACGGTGAGCTATCTTCAAGGCTAGATGGTACATCAATCTAGCCTTGGTATCGGCGGGTTGCCAACGGTCCTCGTCGGCGTAAATCATGGCTACTTCCTCCCAGAAATCCTTAGGGTAGATACCGCTAGGGAATCGACCATTGTAGATCTCATGGAACCCGAAAATGGCCCCAAACTCAACTATACTCAACTGGTAGTCTCGATTCATGAGACGGAAGGAGACGGTCCTATCAACATGGCTGTGCTCGAAAGACGTCACAACCTCTCGGGTGATCTCCTCATAGGCGTCTTCACGAATGTTCGTGAAGACAGTCAATCCGGCTCTATCCAAGAGCCATGTAAGGTCGTTAACTATGTTGAGAGGATGTAGATCCTCCAACAACAAATACCTAGGGCCAATCACTGCCCTCTTCTCTATCCTCTCAAATGCAGCTAGGTGGTCGTCATGTATGGTTGGGACGCTAGGTTGAGGTGGTGAAGATGGAGGTGAAGGTGAGGATGGTAGTGAGGGAGATGAGGGTGGTGGTGCCCTAGATGTGGAGGGGTTGCCCTTTCTTTTCTTATTTTGCTCCCCTTTCTTCTCCTTTATCCTTCCTGAAACTCTCCTTACGAAATCCATTTTCAGCAAAAATCACGGTCTGTTCTATAGAAACCACGGCCGTGGAACCTCCAGAGACCGTGATTCGTCACAGAATCTCGTGAATCTCAGCAAATTCACCAAATATCACCACAACAAGCAGTCCTAATCTAATTCCTTCCAATCTTTGTCAGTTCTTCCTAAAAATCTATAGCAAAAACGAACCAAATCCGCGAGAATCGAAGAGAAAGAAATAACCTCTTTTTCGGATTGAAAAATCCAAAATGCGCGTTTGTTGATCGATTTCCACTCAATTTGTTGCTTGGATCCTGTTCGTGGTTGGATTTGCTGCAGTTTAGAGCGAAGAATCGTTGAAAACGATTAGAGAATGAAGAATTGGGAGAGGCTGCGGGTTTTCGGTATCTAGGTCGTGGAATTGGGGAAGAATTGTGGTGGTTTTTGTGATGAAGTGTGGCTTTTATACTCGCAGGCAAAATTTCAAAAATCACGGTCTATCGGGGCATTCCACGGCCGTGGAAGTGTACGGACCCGTGGTTTTGGTGATTTTTCACAGGCTTTTGAGAATTACGGCCACTGTAGCTATGACGACCGTAATTTAGACCGTGGAACGTTCTGTAAAGCTTCAAAGTCCAAATTTCGTCACTTCTCTTCGACATTATCCCTCCTTTCTCCTTTTCCATCGATCCTACAACCAAAAACACGAACATACCGGAAGAAATCGAGGCAAAATAAAGCGAAAACGTCTATTCTAAACTAATCTATGAATCGAAGACAAAACGAGAATGCAATACCTTGGGTTGCCTCCCAAGAAGCGCTTTGTTTAAGGTCCGTAGCTAGACCAATCTCGCACTTATTCGAGTGCGGTAGGTGCAAACTCCTCAGCTTGGAGTTCCGGCGAGTACTTCTTGAGTCGTTGGCCGTTCACCTTAAAACTTCCACTAGCTTCACCCCATACTTCAACTGCACCATGGGGGAAAATACGCTTAATTAGAAAAGGTCCAGTCCAACGAGATTTTAACTTACCTGGAAAGAGGCGAAGTCTCGAATTGAAGAGGAGAACTTGATCTCCTTCTTTGAAGTCCTTTGGAATGATATGCTTATCATGCCAACGCTTTGCTCTTTCCTTGTAGATTTTGGCGTTTTCATAGGCGTTCAAGCGAAGTTCATCCAGCTTGTTGATGTCCAGGAGACGCTTCTCTCCCGCTTCCTTCATGCTGAAATTCAGCCATTTGATAGCCCAAAACGCTTTGTGCTCTAGCTCTACCGGCAAATGACAAGACTTCCCATACACAAGGTTATATGGTGTGGTTCCTATGGGAGTCTTGTATGCAGTCCGGTATGCCCATAATGCGTCATCTAGTTTCAAGGACCAATCCTTCCTAGTCCTTGAAACCGTCTTCTCTAGAATTCCCTTGATCTCCCTGTTTGAGATCTCAACTTGTCCACTCGTTTGTGGATGGTAAGGGGTAGCGATCTTGTGAGTAACCCCATACTTGGCTAGAAGAGCTTCAAAGCGACGGGCTATGAAGTGAGAACCTCCATCGCTAATGATCGTCCTTGGTGTCCCGAATCGCGGAAAGATGGTCTTGTTGAAGAACTTAACCACCACCATGGCATCATTTGTGGGAGAGGCAATCGCTTCCACCCATCTAGAGACGTAGTCTACCGCCAATAATATGTATTGGTTTCCACAAGAGGAAGGGAATGGTCCCATGAAATCGACTCCCCAAACGTCGAAAATCTCTACCTCTTGGATGTTGTTAAGGGGCATCTCGTTCCTTCTAGAGATATTGCCTGTTCTTTGACAAGCATCGCAACAAGAAACAAAGGATTGCACATCTTTAAATAAAGTAGGCCAATAGAATCCAGATTGCAATACCTTTGCGCTAGTTTTGTTTGAACTAGCGTGTCCTCCACAATGTAGTGAATGACAATGGCGGATGACACTTTGCATCTCCTCTTCCGGCACACACCGCCGGATGATGCCATCCGGACCTCTCTTGAAGAGGAGAGGCTCGTTCCAATAATATTCCCGGACGTCCTTGAAGAACTTCTTCCTTTGTGAGTAGGATAGTCCGGGCGGTATCTCCTGGCAAACCAAATAGTTAACAAAGTCAGCAAACCATGGTTCGTTACCTTTGGAGATTACCTTGATGCACTCCTCTATGATATGTAGGTGTTCGTCCGGGAAGGAGTCATCAATGGGCAAATGGTTGTCCTCTAGATGTGTTAGACGACTCAAATGATCCGCAACAGAATTTTCCGAGCCTTTCTTGTCGCGGATCTCAAGATCGAATTCTTGTAGGAGAAGAATCCATCTAATCAGCCTTGGCTTCGCATCTTTCTTCGCAAGGAGGTACCGGATCGCAGCATGATCCGTGTAGACAATCACTTTTGCACCTACAAGATAAGAGCGAAACTTGTCAATAGCGTAGACAATGGCTAAAAATTCCTTCTCTGTGGTGGCGTAGTTGAGCTGAGCTTCGTCTAGCGTCTTGCTAGCGTAGTATATGGCGTGGGTTCGTCCTTCCTTTCGTTGCCCAAGAACAGCTCCAATGGCTACGTCACTAGCATCACACATAATCTCGAAGGGGAGAGTCCAGTCCGGAGGTTGGATAATGGGTGCTGAAATTAGAGCTTGCCGAATGGTGTTGAACGCATCTAGACATTCCTGTGAAAACTCAAAAACCGCATCCTTCATCAATAGATTAGTGAGAGGTTTTGATATTTTAGAAAAGTCCTTAATGAAACGTCTATAGAATCCAGCATGTCCTAGGAAACTTCTTATCCCTTTCACCGAAATTGGGGGAGGAAGTTTCTCTATGGTCTCTATCTTAGCCCTGTCTACCTCTATCCCTCTACTAGAGACTAAGTGACCTAACACGATTCCTTCCTTAACCATGAATTGACACTTCTCCCAATTAAGAACTAGGTTAGTGTCTTCACATCTTTGCAAAACAAGAGAAAGGTTAGAAAGACAATCGTTAAAAGAGGAACCATAAACGGAGAAGTCGTCCATGAAGACTTCCATGATTTCCTCTACATATTCGGAGAAGATGGCCATCATGCACCGTTGAAAGGTGGCTGGGGCGTTGCAAAGCCCGAACGGCATTCTCCTATAAGCGAACGTACCCCAAGGGCACGTGAATGTGGTCTTCTCTTGATCATCCGGATGTATCGGAATCTTAAAGAAGCCACTATAACCGTCAAGGTAGCAAAAGTATGAATGTTGTGCTAACCTTTCAAGCATCTGATCGATGAATGGCAATGGAAAGTGATCCTTCCGCGTTGCGTTGTTGAGCTTGCGGTAGTCTATACACATTCGCCATCCAGTTACGGTTCGGGTAGGAATGAGTTCGTTGTTCTTATTGGTGATGACCGTCATTCCTCCCTTCTTCGGAACTACTTGAACCGGGCTCACCCACTTGCTATCGGAGATAGGATAGATGATACCTGCATCAAGAAGTTTAAGAATTTCCTTCTTGACAACCTCCTTCATGGTCGGATTCAACCGCCTTTGAGGTTGTCTCGAAGTTCTAAAGTCTTCCTCCATTAGTATCTTATGCATACATAGGGAGGGTTTAATTCCTACTAAGTCCTCAATGGTATAGCCTATAGCTTTTCTATGTTTCCTAAGGACAATCATGAGCTGTTCATGTTCATCTATGCTTAATTCGGAACTAACGATAACCGGAAGGGTGGAATTAGATCCAAGAAAAGCATACCTTAGATGAGTAGGAAGTGGTTTGAGTTCCATCACTTTCGGAGCTTCCGATGATCCTTGAGGAGCTTCCGATGTTTCCTTAGAAGTTTCTAAGGATGTTGAGTGGGTTGGAAAAGAATTAGAAGAAGTTGAAGAGGTATGCCGATCACCATCTTCCACGGCCAAAATTACGGTCTCCTCTTCTATTCCACGGCCGTGGAATGCTCTGGAATGGAAGTCGATTTTGGTCGTGGAATCCACGGTCGTGGAATATAGGGTGTGACCGTGGATTCTAATATTCTCAGCCTCATCGTGGAGTTTCTCAAACTCCACTTCATGCATCTCTTCTTGTGCTTCCAAGGCTTCAATTTCCTCTTTGCACTCTTCTTCTTCTCCTACATTGGTTAGACTCATAGTAATAACCTTTTGTAAAGGATCGTTAAAGAGAATCGCACTCACCTCCTCCCTAGACAAACCTTCTTCATCTTGGATATCGTAAATATCCTCATCAAAGATTGGCTCCTTCACTAGAGTGGAAAGAACGAACTCTACTTTCTCTTCCCCAATATCAAAAGCGAGTCTCCCATTCTTGCAATCGACCATGCAGCCGGAAGTTGCAAGAAACGGTCTTCCGAGTATGATCGGGACCGGACTATCTGCAGGAATATCAAGCACGACAAAATCAATGGGAACAAAGAACTTGCCTAGCTTGACCGGGACGTCTTCTACAATACCGACGGGACGAGTAATGGATCGATCCGCCATGTATAACGTCATCTTCACCGGTTTAGGGTCGCCTAAACCGATTTTCCTGCACAACGCAAGTGGTATGATGCTCACACTTGCTCCTAAGTCACATAAAGCGTCATATGTGACATCTCCCACTCCAATGGGAATGCAAAATGACCCCGGATCCTTCAACTTTGGGGGCATTTTCTCCTTCATCGTCTTGATGAGATCCGAAGAATCCGAACTCATCTTGACTTCACCAAAATCTTCTAGCTTCCTCTTGTTAGAGAGGAGCTCCTTCAAGAACTTGCCATAAGCCGGCATACCTACAATAGCATCAATGAAAGGTATATTAATATGCAGCTTGCTCATGAGTTCTATAAACTTACCAAATTGTTTATCTAGGCGCGCTCGCGCTCTAGATTGAGGGAACGGTAGGGGAGGTTTGAAAGCTGGAGGAGGAACATAGACGTCTTCCTTCTCCTTCCCCTTTTCTTTGTCCTTCTCTACGGGGACTTCAACGAACGTAGGTTGCGGATCGGTGGTAGTCACTCCGCTCCTAGTTGTAATCGCCATCACCCTCCCTTTGGGGTTGTCCTCCGTCTTTCCTGGAAGTTTCCCTTGATTTCTGGGAACTTCCTCCGCATGGTTGAACATTTGGTTTTCCAAAACCTTTTGAGCTTTGTCAACCTTAGAAATTTGATCATCAACCTTGATGATGCGGTTCTCCAACCCTTGAAGCTTTCCCAAGATTGTCTCCAACATGGGATCGGGCTTCTCCTTTTCCGTATTGTTTCCTCCATTTGATGATTGCCCCTGGCTTTTCAAAGGAGTAGAGGAAGAAGAGGGTGAAGTTAGTGAATTGGAATTGGAAGGATAGGAGTTACCGGAATTTTGTTGATTGGAGCGCCAATTGTTGTTGTTTGAACCCCGATTGTTGTTCCAATTGTTGTTGTTCCGGTTGTTGTTGTTTCCATTCCAATTGTTATTCCGGTTATTGTTCCGGTTATTGTTGTTGCGGTTGGTGTTATCACCGCTGTTGTTGTTGCCCAAATAGCCAACATCCTTCTCTTGTTGCCTTGGGAAGTTGGTCTTGATAGTCTCCTTCAACTCTTTGATCTCGTTGTTGAGGGAGAACATCTGATTTTGAGCTTCATGTGTGAGCTTTGCTCCTTGCTCCACACGATTTCCCTCCACTTTCCGGTGGGAATACTTCTCTATGACTCTTGCTTGCTTCTCAATGAAGTCCCAAGCGTCATCTTCTCTCATGTCCATGAACGTTCCACATGAGAGGGATTGGAGGTTGAATTGCGTTCCCGCATCCAGCCCTTTGTAGTAAATCTCCAGCAAGGCAAGTTTGGATATGCCATGATGAGGGAAATCCAAGAGCAAATCCTGAAACCTTTCCCAAGATTGAAACAAACTTTCGTTAGGTCTTATGGAAAAAGCATTGATCTTACCTCTAAGTTCCGCCGTTTTGGAAGGCGGAAAGAATTTGGTGAGAAACTCTGCGGAAAGGTCTTCCCACGTGTCTAGTTTCCCATTAGGAAGAGCTTGATACCAAGATAACGCTTTCCCCTTCAAGGAGAAGAAGAAAGGCTTGAGCTTATAGCTGTTGGTAGTAGCGTTCTTCGGTCTCATCGTCTCCATCATACACTCAAAGTTCTGTAAGTGTTGGTGTGGAGATTCAGTACTTGTACCGCCAAATTGACTTTGGCGAACAAGAGTGATAACTTGAGGGTTAAAGCTAAACCCTTGCACATCTTCAGCGTCAAATTTCACACCCAAGCGGCGTGGTTGTTGTGTTGGATCCATCCGTTGGCCAAGAGTCCTTGGCTCATTATCCACACGTTCGACTCTCACATTCCTAGGTGGAATGCGGCGATTAGTAGCTCCTTGTGGATGGAAAGGATTCATGTTGATCGTGGGATCAATCTCTTCTAACGGTGGCATGGAAGAATCGCTATCATCAGCGGATGAGTGGCTTTTTCTTCTAGACCTTGATCTCCTTCTCGAGGACCTCTTGCCTACCTTATCTTCAAGGTCGCTCATCTTTATCCTCATTTGGACGATCATGTCTTGTAGACCGTTAACTTGAGATTGATGACGATCCATCTCATCCTGGCGGAGAGTCTCATTCCATCGGAGTTGAGCTTCCTTCTCCGCCAACTCCGTTTGAAGATCGCGTTCATTTTCTTCAGCCATCCTCTTTTCCTTGCGCTTTTGCCTCAAGGTTTTCTCTAGCTCTTGATCAAGAGGTAAGAGATCTTCGGTGTTCCTAGACCTGCGCATGCACTCAAAGGAAATCAAACAACGAGAGTAAGCTCCCAAGCTTGACAACCGGCTACCGGATTCGGACGAAACCAAATCCCCGGCAACGGCGCCAAAAACTTGTTCGCCCCTAGAGGTGTGTGCAAATAAGTTTTAAATTTATAAAACTAGAATCAAGCAAGCGAACCCGCAGTGTACGGATCGACGTAGTTAAGCAAGAATTCCAGAGTATCGAACACAGGGATTTGGGTGGAGCGAATTCAATTGCAAGTTATCAAGCAGGTGAATATGGGAGTTTTGCAGATATTGGGAAAACAACAATCCTAAAGCTTCAGGTATCTAATTGTGACAATAGATTCAAGATATACTAATGATGTAAAGACAGAGTGGAGATATGCAAAGGTATACTAATGTAAGGTAATCGTACGGTTGAGATTCCAAAAACCTTATGTAACTCACCTAAAAGACACTCCCTATACAGGTTGTTGAGGCTCAATATAGAAAGATTCTAGAGATGAGAATTAATGTCAAATACCCAAACTTGTAATCCAAAGGTCAAGACTAACTTGATCGATTGAGGTTATGACACTCACAATTGAGGTAGAGGTTGTTGAGGCTTCACTACCACCTAGAAAAGACAAGTCTAAGCTAAGCTAAAGCCAATCTTTAACTTTAGATTAAAGTAAAAGCAGGTTCGTAGACTTAAGGTAAATCACGGTTAGTTCTTGAGGTTCCACGGCCGTGGAACCAAGAACAGCCCGTAATTTGGGGTTGTCGGCGATAATTCTCTAACTCTCAGGGTCTAATCTGTTTGCGATCGATCTATCATCACCTATGCCACAACTATCAACCCTTCACCTTAGAATTGTTAAGGGTTTTTAGCCAATAACAGTCATATTGATATCAATTCAAGAATTAAAAGATAAAAGATGGGAACTTTCAAGAACTATCAATAATCTTCAAATGAATCTCAAAATCACAGTCAAGAACAAATGTTTATCAAAAGATTCAAAACGGAGTAAACAATCACAATCTTAGGAAAGAAAAGAAACGGGATGTCAATCCGATCCTAAATCAAACCTAAGCAAGAAGAGGGATCTTCTTGCAAAACCCTCCAAGAACTTCGATCTTCCACCAATTCGAAAATCACAAAACAACAACTCTCCAATACGAACTTTGATCTTCAATGAGATCTCCAAATTACCTCCAAGATGAGGGTTTGTGCGTTGCTAAACGTGGATTGTAAGCGTGCGTTTGCCGCTAAGCGAAGGTTGAAAGGTCGTAAGCGAGGTGACGGAATCTTGCTTCGTCCGTCTTTTTATAGTGTAGGGTAAAGTGTCGGCCCGGCCCAATCTTTCAAAAGATCATGGCTTCGAAGCGTGGCGAAAAGATTCGCCAAGATCACGGTCGTGGAAGATTCCACGACCGTAATTTAGGGCGTGGAAACAATTACGATTAGTTCCACGGCCGTAGAATCCCCTGGAATGAACATCGAATTCTGACTCTGAATCCACGGCCGTAATTCTGAACGTGGTTTGTGATACGACCGTGTTTTAGGGCGTAATTTAGGGCAAGAACGTGATTCTTCCCTGAACTCGTGCATTCTTCAATCTAAGACTCCAAATTGCTTCAAAAAGTGTCCTTGATCTATGGACATATCAACTCAACTCTCCTTTGCTCGATTCCGTTCGGAAATAGCTCCAAATTACCTATAATCAACATAGAACTAGTGTAGACATCCATATCGAAAATATAGGCAATACTAGCTCACATATGCACAAAGATCAATCAAAGACTATCAATATGAATCAAATACATTTAGAAAACGTGCCTAAAATATCACAATATTTCATACTAACATAAGACGGAGAAGAAGAAGGTGGACGGAGACAGTGGTTTAATCAGTGAGCGGTATTGATTCATTTCATTTCATTATAAATGGGTTCATTTTGTTCCATTTGTTTAGTGTTTTACGGACTCCTCGGTCATTGTTTACTCTTCAAATATTTTCTACTGCATTACTTTCGTTATTTACCCTATCAATTTCTAAATCCGCTTTTTATATCATCATTGTACCCGATCCCCTTTTAATTGGGTAAATAGTCATTATTGTAGGGTGTGTTAATCAAGTTAGATATTGAAATTAATGGAAGCTAGGAATTTGCCAGCAATAGATCTTAATGGATTGAGTGACCCATATGTGAAGTTACAACCGGGATAGATTAAAGTTGTGATAAGGTTGTTAAGACATGTGTTGAACCCTATTGGGAAGATGAGTATATGATCTTAGTGTTGAGTGTTTGGTTTCTATAATAGATCAGGATAAGTATTTGGAAATGTGAGTAGTAAACTTGCGAGCTGACGATATAGATTGTATTTTTAGATGTTTCTTCTCCTTGTATAATAAGACTTCAATTTTTATGACATCGTGGCATGCTCTATGGTTGTAGATGTTATACCCTTTTGTTTTCAAGTGAAACATTTAATCGATATAAAAAGTTCTTAAGGTATAATCACTCAATTATCTACATTGTTATATTGTTTGAGAATTCACAAATAAGAAATAGGGGGTCATTGATTATATGTGGTGAATGGAGCAATGAGCTATGAGGAGAAGAATTGTCAACAACATCTTTGATTAATGATTTTACACACCGATACCATGTAAAAATAGCACACAATCAAGTATACATAGATTGTGACTTTGTTGTGGTTGTACAAAGTACAATGGTTGGCTTGATATATAATCAAGAAATCACTCGTGACACTAAAGATCTAGACGGTGGGAGCATAGTGGGAACACCTAGTAGAGGTTAAGGTTCAACCCTCTTCTTCTAACTTAGTAATGAAGCAGTGAGACACATAGCTCTTTGTAGAACAACGTATAAGATCTCCATGGAAATATGAAGTCAAAAGTAATTATGTTAAAAGTAAATAAATTTAGGACTAAAAGACCATAACACTCATTAGTATCATACCTTTCCATTTGAAACAACAAAGTCAATGCTTAGTTATTTTTCAGATGACTATTTTTGACTTATCATGCCTTTGATTTTGGATTATGGCCCTTTGCATAAGGTGCCTAGTTCAACATAAGTCTCAACGACCTCAATGATATCAAATTGTTGATAGAAGTGGAATCCATTGTAATTGAGTTGTTGGAAATAAAGTAGGATGTATTGATGAAGAAAGAAAATTCTTTTATTTAATAATGAATTTGGGAGGAAAGAAACTTTTGTAATGATGATGTGAGTATGTGAAATATTTTAATCATTTAATGTTTTTTATGCAATTTGGTGAACAGTTTTGTCACTAAATGTTCTTTGTTTAAATAACATGACCTCTCAAGACATATTTACGTGCAGATTTATATAAGGTAGCATGTGAATATGAAAGGTGAGATCCTTATGTGACAATAAATGTCCCTTTGGTACTAATTGAAGTCTAATACCTTTGTGTAATTTTGATGAGGAAATGAAACAACCTAGAGTATTGGTTGAAACAACATAGAGCATGAAGAGCAAATCATAAAATCCCTCCACTTCATAGAAACATTAAGACAATCTTGTAGTTTGTAATCATTTAATGATTTTTATAAACAGTTTTGCCACTAAATGTTCCTTATTCATATCACATGGGACCTCTAAAACCATAAATATGTACATATTTAAATAAAGTAACAACCGAATATCAAATGTGAGATTAGTAAAAAAAAGGCGGGACTGTCCAATGATAATAAATGTCTCTTTGAAAGAAAATAAATATTGATAGGTTAACTAAGAATAATTTTTTTTGGGCAATTTTGGTAACCAGGCCTTTTTGAAAAATTATAGTAGTAACTAGGCTTTTTAATGTTTCAATTAAGTAAATATACCCCAACATTTTGTATTTATTTTCAAATTCTACACACTCTTCTTCCAAGGGGTACATTTACTAAACACAAAACTAGAAAAAGCCTAGTAAACCAAATTGTTTCATTTTTTTTTATAAAACTCAGCACATTTATAGAATATTATGTATAAATAAAATGATTTGTATTGATGAACTGATGTGGATTTCTTGTCAACTTAAACTGCATTGCAAGAAGATAGTTTTGTTTGTAGTTACCCGGAAAGCCTACACAAACCAGTTGGACCATGTATTGTGATCTTTTATGATAGCGGTTGGAACCGTATGATGGACATGCAAGCTGAAGATCGGTGTAACCATGTCGGGCAGACGCATGAAGCTCATATTTACATATTAATAAAGGTTAGCACCACAGAGGAGAATATCTTAAAGAAGACAAACAATTTAAGCACTTTTATATGTAAATATTTATTTTATACAGATCCATACACACATGGTTCTTGAATGCACATCGATTCTTATATATATTACTTTGTTTATAATATAGATCCATACACTCTCATGGTTCGTGAAGGCACATTGATTCATGTATATATTTCTTTGTGGATGAAAAATTTAAGATCGTCTAAATTTGTAATCAACCACATAAAGGTTCTTGTATGCACTTTCTAATGGTAATAAATACTTAAATGTATGTTTTGTATGTATGCTTTGAAAACTCCACCTCGATTATATATTTGCATATGTGATGATGGAAGACTAAACACAAATGAGCGATTTTTATACTAACAAATATCGATTTTATTCCTAGATTGCTTGGTGTGTTTTTTGTGCTTGTCAAATGTATGTAGACCATAGAAAGCATTTCAAGGGATGAACAAAGGCCTTGAAAACAATTAATGGGACAAGCGCAGAGATTGGAAAACATTTCAAAGGTTCAACACTGAAGCCATGAAAACCATTTCAAGGGATAACCGAAGCCTTGAAACATGATTCAAAGGATATGACGGCTGGAAGGAACTCAAATCTCAAACAACCAAATCTACCAAGGATCAAGAGAAGATCTTTCAAGAAGATATCAAGAAGATTCGACCAACAAGAAGATTTGTCCAACAAAAGATGTTGCAAAGATCTTGTCCAACTTGACGCAAGATTTCTTCTCAACGGATCTTAAAAAATCTCGAAGATCTTTCAGCCAAAGTTTCTCAACAAACCAGAAGATCTCGATGCATGAACGCCAAAATTTTCAACAGCAGGATTCAAGAGAAGATTACGGAGAAGAAGAATCAACGAGCGTTAAGGAGATCAAGAAGATAAGGAAAATCTACAACGGCTATCTCATCTCAACCAAGAAGCGTTTTCTATGGAGAAGAAGAAACATTAACAACAGTCATCTTCTCAACAGCTAGAAGACTTCTCCATCTAAGACTATAAATGAAGATGCCGATTGAAGAAGAAGAACAACAAGCTTACACGGAAATATCAAAAGTCTTCAAGCGATCCAAAGCATCTTCATTCGATTCAAGAAGTTTTTCATCCTCTTAGTTTACAAAAGCTTTATTCCTTAGAGAGAGAAAAACACAAGAGCTTCATTGGTATATCTAGAGAGTGTTATACTGAAGTGTGTGTTACTTTGCGAAGTAACTAGGCTATTTGATGACATGAATTATATGCCATTATAATCATGCATTTTGTGGATGTTTTATCTCAGTTTCCCTTGCATTCGAAGAGATTTGTGTACCTTTACAGTTTGCTTCATATATATTTAGGAAATAGAGGTCTACACGAGTTTTGGTTGAATTGTAGGTGAATTCGATGAAATTGGAAGCAAAAATGGAGCAAGGAGTAGCTAAGGTCAATGAGGAAGCATAAGGAACCTTTGAGGAGTCATGAGAAGCAAGGAAAGTGCGTGGAAGAGTCACACAAAGAAAATGGAGAACAAGTCAAGAGACGAGCACTTTCTGTTGTGGAAAATCGGGTGATTTATTGCCTAGATCGGACGATTTTCCTGTAGGAAAAATCGGACGAGTTATGTGATCGATTGGTCAATTTTCTCTTGTAACCGTCTAAAAAATATAATGTTCGAAAGCCCAATGCTTTTGGGCCTAAATAGGGAGATGATTTGCAGCCCATTAGCGAGTAGGGTTATGTTGGAACCCTAGGAAACGAAGACAAGGTTGGCACAGAACGGGATTGACGGCATACGAGAGAGATTGGAGATTCTTGGAGAGAAAGGATTTGCGGAAAGGAGATAGAGTTCAAGATTTAAGAAAGTTGTGAGATCTTTAATTATTGTTCGTTATTGCGATTTGTGAACACATATTTCTGAGTATTTTCAGATATTCTATTGAAGGTTTTAAGGATTGATTACATATTTTTGAGATATATTGAGTTTTATGCTAAGTTTGGTTTTATTTGGTTTTCTTTATTCAATCTTGATTTTGATTCAAACATGAAAATGATTAGCTAAAAACCTTGTAATGCTATGTAGAATAGTTGATGATTGAGGCTTAGATGATGATAGAGTAAACTCATTTAACCATTTGGACTCTGAGAGTTTAGATTTAACCTTTGCGATTGCGAAAAATCATGGTGTTCTTGAGAAAATCGGCCGATTTTCCCTAGAACAGTCCGGATAATCCCTCTGACGTTCTTTAAATGCTTTGTCCTTTAACCAAAGTTAAACCTTGCCTAAGTCCTACCCTTTCCTAACCTTTAAAACCCTTATCGAAATGTAAGAAGAGACTTCATCATTGATTCTTCACTTGGTAACCAAAGTTTACAAGATTCGGGTAATAGAGAGACTCAACAACCTCTATTAAGGTTTGAGTGTGCCTTTCATCTTTACCTTCAAGAGTCATATCCTTGGGTTTTGGTGGGTGGTTTGAGTGTTAATCCTTACCTTGAGCACTCTTCTTGACGAGACTCAACATCCTTCGGGTTGAGAGCTTCTAAGTTGGGATAAGTGAGTAGTGGAACTTCATCGTACATTATTCCTTTCTTCGAAACACATAACCTTGGCAACGCCAACTCTGTCCTTTGATCTTTAGAGTGTCTTGAATCGAAAGTCGCAGTCGAATACTTGAATCCTTGTAATCATTTGTCTTTTACATCTTTATAAAAGCTTTTCCATCTTGCCAGACAATATTTGAACCGAGTTTATTCTCACCAAATCCCCGAGTTCGATTCTGAAATTTCTTGCCGTACTACAACTGATCCGTACACTGCGGGTTCGCTTTCTTGACTTCAGATTTATAAATTTAAGACTTAGTGACGCACACTTTTGAGCAAAAAAGTTTTTGGTGTCGTTGCCGGGGAATTGGTTAAGACCAAATTCGGTTTTCAGTTGTCTGGCTTGGGAGCTTTTTCTCTTGTTATTTGATCTATCTACCTTAGTGTTCTTGCAGATTTTTTTTCTTTAAGATATATGCAAAGGTCTTGATCTGAGAAAGACCTCGTTCCTGTTGACCCTGAACCGGAGAAGACTCTCCAGAGACGGTTAAGGGAGAAAAAAATGGCTGAACACAACGAAAGGAACCTTCAAGCTGAGTTAGACGAAACTCGAGCTCTACTTAATGAAAGTGAAAGAAGACTTCTTGAGGAGAAACCTATAACTCGTGCTAAAAGAGAGCGATTTCAAGATCAATTGGATGAAATCCGGGCGATGGTACGACAAGCAAACTTGGTGAAAGCCGCCAAGGATAAGAATGGTGAATCACCCGATGATGATATGTCTGAGTTGGAAGAAATTCATCCACCTAATCCACCACTTAATCCTCGCGCTCCTGTTAGAGAGGCGAGAGTTGCTCTTATCGTGGTTGAACTACAAACTCTTGGGCAACGTATGGATCCGAACCAACAGCCGCGCCGTTTAGGCGTGAATCTTGGAGATCCAAATGAGCATGACTATGGTTTTTGCCCTCAAGTTATTACTATGATTCGCTAAAGTCCGTTTGGTGGAATGGAAACGGAATCTACGCATCAACATTTGCAGAATTATGAGATTCTTATGGAGACTTTGAAGCCTCCAAGAGCAATCAACAACAACTATAAGTTGAGACCTTTCTTTTTCTCTTTGAAAGACAATGCCTTAGCTTGATATCAATCTCTTCCAACCGGAAGAGTTTATACGTGGGAGGAGATGACTTTGGAATTCCTCACCAAGTTCTTTCCGCCATCCAAGACAGCGGAGTTAAGAGGTAAAACAAATGCTTTTTCTATGAAACCTAATGAAAGTTTGTTTACGTCTTGGGAAAGGTTCAAGGACCTTCTATTGGATTGCCCTCACCATGGTATTTCAAAGCTGGAATTGTTGGAGATTTACTACAAGGGATTGGATGTGGAGACTCAATTCAAACTTGAATCTCTTTCTTGCAGAACTTTCATGGAAATGACGGATGATGATGCTTGAGAATTTATTGAGAAGCAAGCTCTAGTGATTGAGAAGTATTCCCATAGAAAGATTGAGAGTGGGAATCGAGATTCCAGAGAACTGGGAGCAAGGTTGAATCCAGTAGCCCAAGCTTAAATCTTCTCCCTTAACAATGAGATTAAGGAGCTAAAGGAAGTTTTGAAGTCCAACATTCAATCAAAAAAGGAGCAGGACGTTGACTATCTAGGAGGAGAGAACAATCAAGGGAATAGGAATAACAACCGGAACAACCGTTGGAACAATAATAAAAACAACAACAATTGGAGATCCAATCAGCAAAATCCCGGTAATCCTTATTCCCATGCTGAAAATTCACTAACACCTCCTTCCTCTTCTTCTACCCCTTTGAAAAGTCAAGGACAAGCTTCATCAAGTTCGAACCAGCCAGAGAAGGACAAATTTGAAGCGATGATGGAAACAATTTTGGGGAAGACGCAAGGAATGGAGAATTCCATCACTTCGATTTCTAAAGCTCAAAAAGCTTTGGAGAATCAAGTGTTTAGTAAAGCCGGAGAAGTTCCTAGAGATCAAGGGAAGCTTCCCGAAAAAACGGAGGACAATCCGAAGAGAAGGGTGATGGCAATTACTACAAGAAGTGGTGTAACCACCACCGATCCATAGCCCGCATTTGTCGAAGTCCCCGTCGAGAAAGAGAAAGAAGAGGAAAAAGAGAAAGAGAAAGGAAAGGAGAAAGACGATGTCTACGTTCCACCTCCAGCTTACAAGCCACCACTACCTTTCCCTCAATTTAGAGCGAGAGCGCATCTAGACAAGCATTTCGGTAAGTTTATCGATCTCATGAGCAAGCTGTATAACATACCTTTTATGGATGAAATTTTAGGTATGCCGGCTTATGGAAAGATCCTAAAGGAGATCCCCTCCAACAAGAGGAAACTAGAAGATTTCGGTGAAGTTAAGATGAGTTCGGAGTCATCTGAACTTATCAAGACTATGACGGAGAAGATGCCACCTAAACTGTGTGATCCAGGATCATTTTGCATACCTATTGGAGTAGGAGAAGTCACATACGATGCACTTTGTGACCTTGGAACAAGGGTGAGCATCATTTCACTTGCTTTGTGCAAGAAAGTTTGTTTAGGAGAGCCTAGACCGGTGAAGATGACACTCTACATGGCTGATTGTTCCATCACTAGATCTGTTGGAATCATAGAGGACATTCCCGTAAAACTTGGTAAGTTTTACATTCCTACAGATTTTGTTGTACTCGACATTCCTGCAAATTATCCAATTCCCATCATACTTGGGAGACCATTCCTTGCAACCTCCGGATGCATGGTAGATTGCAAGAATGGGCAGCTATCATTCAACATAGGAGAAGAGAAAGTGGAATTTGTACTCTCCTCCTTGATTAAAGAGCCAGCTATAGGAGAAGATATTTTTAACATCTTTGATGAAGAAGAATCTAGAGAAGTGGTGAGTTCGATCTTGATCAAAGATCCACTTCCAAAGGTTCTAAGCATGAGCATCATTGAAGAAGGGGTGGAACATGATTGTGATGATGTGATTCAAGCATTGGAAGATGCAGATGAAGAACCAGAAGCAAGATTTGAAGAACTGAAGGAAGTCCTGAAAGAAGCTGAAAAAATCGACCTACACAAAGGAAATTGAGTGATTTTTGAAGATGCAACCCGATTTTTAACAACAAAAAGAAAAGCCGGGGTAAAAATCGACCGATTTGACTCAGGCGAAGTCGATTTTTCTGCTCTTTCTCCGACTTCTACAAATTCAATAGCAATTGTTCTTGGCTATAGTAGCACACTTCCTCAACCTTCAGAGACCTCTGCAATGAAAACCCTTGATGAAGATTCATCAATCAAAGCACCACCATCTTTGGAGTTGAAACGACTCACTACACATCTAAGGTACGCATTTCTTGGACCTAACTCAACATATCTTGTGATAGTTAGTGCGAACTTGAATGATGATGAACTTGAGAAGCTTATGAATGTTCTGAAACAACATAAGAAAGCTCTAGGGTATACCATCGATGACTTGGTAGGAATAAAACCTTCTGTTTGTATGCATAAGATCTTAATGGAAGAGGATTATAAGCCTTCACGCCAACCTCAACGACGGTTAAATCCAATCATGAAAGAGGTCGTGAAGAAGGTTATCCTTAAATTGCTTAATGCAGGTATCATATTTCCTATTTCTGATAGCAAATGCGTTAGTCCAGTTCAAGTAGTCCCAAAGAAAGGAGGGATGACCGTTGTAGCTAACAAGAACAACAAACTCATTCCAACGAGAACAGTTACGGGATGGAGAATGTGCATCGATTACCGTAAGCTGAATGTTGCTACAAGGAAGGACCACTTACCTCTCCCTTTCATTGACCAAATGCTTGAAAGTTTAGCACAACACTCTTACTTTTGTTATCTAGACGGATATAGTGGTTTCTTTCAGATTCCCATTCACCCGGACGATCAAGAGAAGACCACTTTCACGTGCCCTTGGGGTACGTTTGCCAACAGAAGGATGCCATTCGGTTTATGCAATGCTCCAACCACCTTCCAAAGGTGTATGATGACCATCTTTTCGGAATACATAGAGAACATCATGGAAGTATTCATGGACGACTTTTCGGTATATGGTTCTTCCTTTGATGATTGTCTTTCTAACCTTTATTTAGTTCTTAAGAGATGCGAAGACACTAACCTAGTCTTGAATTGAGAAAAGTGTCACTTTATGGTCACTGAAGGAATAGTATTAGGACATTTGATTTAGAACCGTGGAATAGAGGTTGATAGAGCTAAGATCGAAACTATAGAGAAGCTACCTCCTCCAGCTTCGGTGAGGAGAGTTAGAAGCTTTTTGGGACACGCCAGTTTCTATAGGAGGTTTATAAAGGAATTTTCTAAGATTTCAAAGCCTTTGACTAATCTTTTGATGAAAGACATAACTTTCGAGTTTTCGAAAGAGTGTTTGGATGCTTTCTACAGGATCAAGGAGGCTTTAATTTCAGCTCCTATCATCCAACCCCCTGACTGGACACTTCCATTCGAGGTCATATGTGACACGAATGACGTAGCCATAGGAGCTGTACTTGGATAGATGAAGGACGGACGCACTCACGCCATCTACTGTGCTAGCAAGACGCTAGACGAAGCTCAACTGAATAACGCTACCACAGAGAAGGAGCTACTTGCTGTTGTTTATGCATTTGAAAAATGCCGTTCTTATCTTGTAGGTGCAAAGGTGATAGTCTATACAAATCATTCTGCCATTCGCTACCTATTCACTATGAAGGATACAAAGCCAATACTCCTTAGATGGATCTTACTTCTACAAGAATTTGATCTAGAGATCCATGACAAGAAAGGTTCGGAGAACTCGGTGGCTGATCACCTTAGCTAGCTTCCACACCTTACTTGCGAGACGAATGAGCTCCCTATTGACGACTCGTTCACAGACGAGCAATTACACGAGATTGAAGAATGCCTTCATCAAATTTCGAAAGGTAATGACCCATGGTTTGCTGATATTGTCAATTACCTTGTTTGTCAGGAAATCCCACCAGGACTATCATACGCTCAAAGGAAGAAGTTATTTAGAGAAGTCCGACACTTTTACCAGGGATGAACCTCTACTCTTCAAGAGAGGTCCTGATGGCATGTTAGGAGATGCGTTCCAAAGGACGAAGTAGAAAGCATTATCCGTCATTACCACTCTCTGCCTTGTGGAGGACACGCTAGTTCTCCAATCCGGCTTCTTCTGGACCTCTTTATTTAAGGATGTACAGAACTATATTGTTGCTTATGATGCTTGTCAAAGGACAGGTAATATTTCAAAGAGGAATGAGATGCCCCTCAACAACATCAAAGAAGTAGAGATATTCGATGTATGGGGAGTAGACTTCGTGGGACCATTCCCATCATCTCGTGGTAACCAATACATACTTCTCATTGTAGACTATGTCTCAAGATGGGTAAAAGATATCGCTTCTCCAACTAATAATGCAATCGTAGTGGTAAAGTTCTTCAATAGAACGATCTTTCCACGGTTCGGGAGTCCCCGAACCATCATTATTGATGGAGGAACGCACTTCACAGCTCGTCGATTTGAGGCTCTACTAGCTAAGTATTGGGTGACTCATAAGATCGCCACACCATACCATCCGCAAATAAGCGGACAAGTCGAGATATCCAACAAGGAGATCAAAGGGATTCTAGAGAAGACTGTCTCTAGAGCAAGGAAAGATTGGCAATGAAGCTAGATGATGCATTATGGGCATACAAGACCGCTTTCAAGACTCCCATAGGAACCACGCCATACAACCTTGTGTATGAGAAATCTTATAACCTTCCTATAGAGCTAGAGCACAAAGCATATTGGGCCGTCAAATGGCTCAACTTCAGCATGAAAGAAGTTGGAGAAAAGCGTTTGTTGGACATCAACGAACTAGAGGAGATCCGCCTGAATGCGTACGAGAATGCAAGGATCTGTAAGGAAAGAACGAAGAAGTGACATGATAAGCATATCATTCCAAAGGACTTGAAGGAAGGAGATCTCGTTCTCTATTCAACTCGAGACTTCGACTCTTTCCAGGTAAGCTTAAATCTCGTTGGACAAGACCTTTTTTTATTAAGCATGTTTTCCCTCATGGTGCAGTTGAAGTATGGGGTGAAAAGTGTGGACATTTCAAAGTAAACGGCCAATGGTTGAAGAAGTACACACCGGAAGCTCCGGTCGAGGAGATTGCTCCTATTCTCCTCCATTGATCATCAAAAGAGCAATGTCTAGCTAAAGACTTTAAACGAAGTGCTTCTTGGGAGGCAACCCATGGTAATTCTAACCTTTTTCTTTCTTTTTGTTTTTGTGTAGCCTAGGATAGTTAGCTTGTTTGTTTGCTTCCGGTGTGTTTTTGGTTTCCTCGATGCTCTCTCGGTTTGTTTGTGTCATAGATTGCACGAACTAGGTACAATCTTGGAGATTTGTTGAAAAAGGTTGATACAAATGTGCTTAAGGATGTTTTCAAGGGAAAAATGGGAATAAATTGACTTACGATAAGTAAATCGATCGATTCAAGCTCCAGAGCAAGTCGATTTTTGACAACAAAGAGAAAAATCGGACCAAATAATCGACCTACCATACAAAAATCGGTTGATTTTCCTTGAAGATGAGAAAATTGGACAGAAAATCGGGCCGATGAAAAAATAAACACTAAAAATTGGTCAATTTTCTTCATTAAACATCTGGCATATATAAAGCCTTCTCCACTCCTTTCCTCACTCCACACTTAGCCAAAATTTGTTCATCTTCACTCCAAAAGAGCCGAAAATCGCCCCTCATCCAATCTCCTCAAATGGTAACCGTTTTGCACGATTCTTGATTCTAAACTGAAGCTCTTGCAACAAGGAAGAAGGATCTAGCAACAACAATAGTGTCAAACTGCTCTTTCATCCGCAATTCAGGTTTTTCCATCCAAAACCTAAGTATTTTGCTCGATTTTGATATGTGCTTTGAAGTTGTTGGATTGTTGTGTTTGTTGGAGGGTTCTGCTTAGAAACAACCCTAGGAAGCTGTTTGTGGTGTTGCATTGGTCAGATCTTTATAGATTTATAAGTTTGGTTGAAATCGAAGAAAAATCGGCCGATTTTTGCTTAGAACAGGCCGATTTTTCAGTGCAGAATGGACGCCATAAGAAGAACCACTAGGAACCTAACCAAGAAGAAGGGATCTTCTTCCAGGGCACCTCCACCACCACCACCACTACCTCCCCTAGCACGACCAAACCTCCCCCTCCCTTTTCCAAACACAAGAAGAGGTATGCACGCCTCTTAGCTCAACCCATTATCCCTCCTCGCTATGTGGTATTGGATGACTTAGATGCATTGTTTGTGAGAGAGGATATTGATTGGATGTTGGAAAGAACAGGGTTGAGCCAATTTGCACTTATTAGAGAGGATGCGTATGCTGAGATCACTCTTGAGTTTCTTAGCACTTTCGAGCATGATCCTAGAGATAGGAGAGTTTCCTTTCGGCTTATGGATGAGGACCATGATATGTCTATTCCTGCGTTTGAAGACTTGTTTGGCTTTCCTTCATCTTCTACAGGCACATTTCCGAGGGGAGTTAGTCCTAGTGCTTTCTGGGAGAGCATCTCCATTGGTGAGGCCGGAAGGGACAAATGGAGACCAGGGAACTCCAAGGAGAAGAGCATATACAACCTTCCTTCAAGATAGCTCACCGGATCCTCAGCGAGTCTTTGTTCGCAAGAACGGAGACGCCGCAGAAGGTCAAGGTGGATGAGCTTTATATCCTCCATTGCATGACTACAAGTACCATCCCAGACAACGCCACCATGCTTGCTGACTATCTTGGGAAGATAGCCAACAAGAAGGCAGGAGACGTATGTGCTGGACGCCTTGTCACTTATGTGGCCAAGGCATTGGAGCTGAATTTCTCTGATTGTCGTTTAGCTGAGAGCGCACCTCCCCTTGGTTCAGAGAGATTGGTTACTAGACAGGTTTTGATTCCTAGAGGTATGGGCACTCTGCATGTGGCCATACCATGGGAAAAGAAGCCAACTGAGATTGAGTGGAAATCCGAGTATACTATTTGGAATAGAAGCAATTGGAAGGAGACGTTTGAGCACAACTTTGATGGGATGGCTCCTCCGATCGTGTATTATGATGAGGATGAGGAGGATGAGGATGATGATGATGATTATGAGGAGGTAGATGCAGCATACCAGCCTTCCATGCTAGAGTTTGAGAGCGACACATAAAATGGCCATGCTACAAATGCTATGGACACAGATACATATAGCGTTGGATCCAGCAAGACTAGTGGAGGTGCAGAGGAGACCGAGATGAGATATTGGCTCCACATCATTCATTCTCTCACGCACCCAGCTGTGGGAGAGGACGCGGACGCAGATCCGGACTCCAGCAGCAGATGGGGGCATTGGTTGCCGGCAAGGTTTGCGCGCCGACTATCAGGCCCTCCACACGGATTACTAGGCACTTAACACCCACTTTACTAGGTACCGTGAGGTGACGGATGCACGACACTCCTCCTATGATGGACAAATGAGAGACATGTACTACCACTCCTTCGGTGCCTTCTATGACCATGGAGCTCCGAGGTATCCATAACCACTGCCACCACCACCAGGTGAGGATTGAGACTTCACTCCATTTTACATTGTAAGTATTTTTCTCCATCTTGTGCTTCACTTCTCATATTGGGGACAATGTGAAGGTTAAGTATGGGGTGGGGGTACTTACAATCTCTTTCCATTATCGCACTTATGTACTTTACATTGCACCTTACGACTTGGATTGTAATAACTATTGCACTATCTTTTTCCACTATGACATTTGCATTGCATGTTTCATTCAAGAATTTGTGAAAATTTCAAAATTTTTGTGCTTCTTACGATGGAAATGACCTCTAGGATGATTGTGATGTGCAAAAGGCAAAAGATGACTTAGCTATGTTGAGATTTTAATGGTAACATGAATGACTTTGATTGTCTTATTTGAATACATGTATGATTTAGATGATGTTGATGCCGTGATAGGAGAATAAAATAATGATCGAAGCTATATTATAAATTCTTATGCATCACGTTGGAATGACCAAGGCAATTCGCTTCTTTTCTCTTTCATATCTTGTTCATTCTAGCTCCTCTATGAAATATTTAACCTCCTTTTGACTATCCGGGAATTAGGATAAGTGGTTATGTAAGGCATGTTTGATGTGAGAGGGCCATTGTAAAAGTGCTAAGTGAAAGTTTAGCAAAAATAGGTTTGGGGATGTTGAACATGAGGATGAGTAACTCGGCGCCATTCACATAGCCGGATGTTTGTGTCTTGCCAAAGTCCAAATGAACGACAAGTCCTAACGGGATATGGTATGTGCATCAAGGGTTTGAGGCATCTCGAAAAATTGAGATTCACCGATCTCCTAGGCTCCGGTTTTTGTGCACCGTTGTCCATACTCTCAAAAAGTAAAGTAAAAGAAAAGCAATTTTACATGCGAAGCATGTGTGGTGAAGTTATGTTCTTAATGTTCTTCTTATGTTATTCCTCTTTCCCGGATTAGCACCACATTACCTTGAAGATTTCCCACCCTTAACTCGTCACTTTGATCTCTTTTTGATTGAAAGACGTTGAGACCTTTGTGCACATGTTTAAGACTTCATGGCTTAGATTTGTTTGATTTTGATTATCTCTACATCTTTATCATGTCTCTTATATATGTCTTTGAGTAAGAAATGATGATTTGTCCTTTATAGGGTTATTATTAATGCATGCTTTTTCCTCCTATGTCTTGAAACATTACTTTGAGGGTGATCTAAAAGAAGAAGCACAATTAAAAAAAATTTAGGCTTTTCGCATCATATAATCCATGACATTTTGTGTTTTAGATTTGAATCTTGCTTGGGGACAAGCAAGAGGCAAGTATGGGGTATTTTGATGACATAAATTATATGTCATTATAATCATGCATTTTGTGGATGTTTTACCTCAGTTTCCCTTGCATTCGAAGAGATTTGTGTACCTTTACGGTTTGTTTCATATATATTTCGGAAATAGAGGTCTACACGAGTTTTGGTTGAATTGTAGGTGAATTCGATGGAATTAGAAGCAAAAATGGAGCAAGGAGTAGCTAAGGCCAATGAGGAAGCATAAGGAACCTTTGAGGAGTCATGAGAATCAAGGAAAGTGCATGGAAGAGTCACACAAAGAAAATGGAAAACAAAGTCAAGAGACGAGCACTTTCTATTGTGGAAAATCGGGTGATTTATTGCCTAGATCGGACGATTTTCCTGTAGGAAAAATCGGATGAGTTATGTAATAGATCGGTCGATTTTCTCTTGTAACCGTTGTTCGCCACTTAGCGTCCGTGCAAATAAGCTTTAAATTTATAAAACTAGAATCAAGCAAGCGAACCCGCAGTGTACGGATCGATATAGTTAAGCAAGAATTCCAGAGTATCGAACACAGGGATTTGGGGGGTTAAATCCAATTATAGAATTGTCAAGCAAGTAAATGTATGAGCTTTGTAAATATTGGGAAAACAACAATCCTAAAGATCCAGGAATCCAGCTGTGGCAATCGATTCAAGATATACTAAAGATATAAGGACAGAGTTAAGAGCTGCAAATGTATACTAATGCAAAGCAATGTACGGTGAAGTTCCAAGGCTTTATGTGACTTAACTAAAGACACTCTCTATAAAGGTTGTTGAGGCTTCAGTATAGAAAGAATCTAAAGACAAGAATTAATATCAAATACCCAAACTTGTAATCCAAGGATCAAGACTAACTAAACCGATTAAGGTTGTGACACTCGAAATCGAGGTAGAGGTTGTTGAGGCTTCACTACCACCTAGAAAAGGCAAGCCAAAACTAAGTTAAAGCAAATCTTTAACTTTGGATTAAAGTAAAAGCAAGGTTCGTAGACTAAGGGAAATTACGGGTGGATCTTGAGATTCCATGGCCGTGGAACTCAAGAACACACCGTGATTTAGGTGCGTCGACGATTCTCTCTAACTCTCAGGGTCCAATCTGTTCACGATCGATCTATCATCATCTAAGCCACAACTATCAACCCTTCACCTTAGAATTGCTAAAGGGTTTTAGCCAACAACAGTCATTATGATATCAAGTTCAAGATTTAAAAGAATGAAAGATGAAAACCTTCGAAAACCTTGAATAAATCTCAAATCAATCTCAAATCCACAAACAAGAACAATGATGTAAGTAGATTCAGAATAACACAAACAATCACAATCCTTGATAAGAACGAAGAACGGGATGTCAATCCGTCTTCTAATTAAACCTAAGGACAAAGCGTAGCTTCCAAATCTTCAACTCTTTGCAAATCTCCGTTGCGGAATAGCAATCTCCACACGTCCAACTTGAAACCCTAGGCACCTGCAATTAGCGTAAGCGAAAGTCTAAGCAAAGCTCTCTATGCGGAGGTTACGGAATCTCTCTCTTTCCGTCCTTTTATAGGGCAAGATAAAATATGAGTCCAGCCCATTGCGTAAAAGATCATGGCTTCAAATTGTACGTTAAAAGATCGCCAGAATCACGGTTTCCTAAGATTCCACGCCCGTGGTTTAGAGCGTGGTTTAGAGCGTGGAAACTCATCACGGTTTGTCACAACTTCCACGACCGTGTAACCTTCTGGAATGCTCCACGCTTGTCTTGCCAAAGTTCCACGGCCGTGGTTTAGAGCGTGGACTCTAATACGGCCGTATTTTAGGGCGTGGAACGTCAAATGCTCGTAATTCTCCTTTGTTTTGTGCCATTCTTCATCTTAGCATCCTCCTTAGCTCCTAGTGATGTCCTCAATCCTTGTACATGCTCAATTCATCTCCATTCTCCTTCAATCCGTTCGGTTTTAGCTCTTATTCGCCTAAAATCAACACAAAGCTTATGTAGACCTCTATATCGACAATATAGATAAACTAACTCACAAATGCTTCAATGCTTTATCAATGAATACCAATATGGATGAAATACTCTTAGAAAACGTGCCTAAAATATCACAATATTTCATGCTAACAAATAACCCCATACATGCCACTTGCTTGTCCCCAAGCAAGATCTTTCAAAAACTTCAAAACTCAAGTTAGGATGAAATATGTGTACACTCTCAAAGTAAAACTTCTTTAGATGAATGTGCTTTCTAATCAATAGATCATTCTCAAATCTTGCTTCATTCGTTTATAAGACTTTCATACACATAATCAAAGAGTAAAGAGTAAAGAAAGCTCATGATTTGATCAAACTTCCATGTAAACATCATAACCTTCAAACATTATCAAAATCAATCATAAGAAACTTCAATTTAGATCACCAAGTCATATATCATTCTCTTGATCTTAAGGACCTTCAAACAAGGTCTAGAATGCGGAAAGGGAGGGGAAACTTTAAGGAATGTGGTGCATGAATCCAGGAAAGTGGATAACTACTCTTTTCTTTTTCTCTTGCGGTTTCCGCAGCACTTTCAACTTAGAGCTTCGCTCTCTTCTTTTCAATTCATTTTTTTGACTTTACTTTTGGAGTTATGGATAGAGGTGCACAAAAACCGAAGCCTAGGAGATTGGCATTTCTCATTTTTACGAGATGCCTAAAACCCTTGATGCACATACCATAATCCGCTAGAAATATCGCTCAATCCGACTTTGGCAAGACACAAACACCCGGCTATGTGAATGGTGCCGAGTTACTCATCATCATGATTGACTTCCCCAAACCTATAATTTCTTTCTATTCTTTTGAATGCAAAGTATTGCTTTCATGGCCCTCCCACATCAAACATGCCAATTATTAACTCCTCCAAATTCTCGGATAGGTAAAGGAGGCCATTATTTCAATGAGGGGCTAAATGATCAAAGGAAGAAGAAAGAAAATCGAATTGCCTTAATCATCTCAAAAAGAAGCATAAGAACTTATCATGTGATTTCAACCTTGATTTCTCAACATGATTTAAGTAACATTCATCACATTATGAAATTTACAAAAGAGGAATAATCAACTCATTCAATTTCTTTTCAATTCACTATTTGTTTAAGCATGCGATTGTCATCAAAACTCAATTCACAAGTGGTGATTATCATAGAAATCATCTCTATCCTTAAAAGCACAAAATTTTCCAATTTTTATGGGTTTTCAAAAGCTTTTTCATGCAATGCAATAATGAAATGTGTAACAATAGAATGAACATGCAAGGTAGTCTCGATAAAAGCATACAAAAGTGAGTAAGAGTTATTACAAACTATTAGTCACACCCCACCCCATACTTGGAACAAACATTGTCCCTAATGTTCAAAAAGAAAAAGAAGAAAAGAAAGAAAGAAAAAGAACTCACAAAATGGTGGTGGAGCGGCTAAAACGGTCGATCATCAAAGGTCCTCACTGCGGTGGAGGCGGTGGTGGAAACGGGGAGAAGCTGGGATCATAGTGCCGCCCGAACTGTTGGCGGTAAACATCTCTCATCATGTGGTCAAGATCATCGGCTCGTGCAACCCTAGCATCTGCACGGATCTCCAAAGCTCCGACCCTATCGGAAAGGTCGGTGGCCCACTCTGGCAACTGCTCGTACCAACCAGGCGGCTGGCTGTACCACGCCGGTGCATCTGAAGGTGCTGGTGCAGGTGGCGGTTGTGAGTGCCAAGGCGGTGGAGCTCCCATCCAATCCGGCTGCGTCCTATACCAAGCAGGAGGATCCGCCATCCAAGTCGGCCTCTCGCTCACACTAGCACGGCGAGAGGAAGATCCAGAAGCTCTAGTGGGGCGGGAAGAGTGTCTAGGAAGGTCAAGAACTGCGTCCGGCTGATCCGGGAATGCACCAAAGTCATGATCAGCTCCTCCTCCCTCAAACTCTTCATCCCCTCTCATCTCCTCCTCTACAACTGGTGGTGGTGGAACATAGGGAGGGGCTGCTAATCTGTTCGCATGCATGGTAGCGAACGTCGCCTTCTAGTTATGGCGTCCAACCATAATGGAATACTCGGGAAGCCACTCAATCCCTCTCCTAGTCCTACTCTCCCAAGGCATAGCAGCATACGGTGGACCTCTATGTGTGGGGAAGATGATGCCTCTAGTCATGAGGGCCTGAAGTCCTAGGGGTCTAGATGCGATGCGGGTGCAAGCTGAGAAGTCTACCCCTAACTGTCTAGCAAGGTGGGTGACCATCCCACCGTATCTGATGTTGCCAGCCCTCTTATTCTTTAGCTTGCTCATGGTAGCGGCTAAGAGGGTAGCGCAGTCAGCTGGCCTGCCATACAACATGCTGTAAAGAAGAAACAAATCATATGTCTTAATCTTCTGAGGTGTCTCCGTCCTAGGGAAGAGACACTCAGAAAGCACTCTGTGGGCAATCTTCAAGGCTAGATGATAAATCAATCTAGCCTTGGTATCAGCAGGCTGTCAGCGGTCCTCGCTGGCGTAAATCATAGCAATCTTCTCCTAGAAATCCTTGGCATACACGCCACTGGGGAATCGACCATTAAAGGTCTCTTGGAACCCAAAGAAGGCTCCAAACTCTCTAATCGAAAAATCATAGTTTCTCTCCATCAACCGGAAAGAAACTGTCCTGTCTACGTGACTGTGCTCGAAGGAAACCACAAACTCCCTAGTGATCTCCTCATAAGCATCTTCCCGAATAGCGGAGAAGATGACAAAACCGGCTCTATCCAAAAGCCATGTAAGATCTCCTATCACATGTAGAGGCTCTAACTCCTCAAGCAGTAAGTATCTAGGTCCAATGACCGTCCTCTCCTCTATCCTCTCTAAGGCATCTAGATGATCCTCATGAATAGTAGGGATCCTAGGGGGAGGTGGTGATGGTGATGAAGGAGGTGATGGAGGCTCAGTGGGTGGTGCTCTAGAAGAGGAAGCATCGTTGCCTTTCCTCTTCTTGTTCTTATTTCTACCGGACACTCTTCTCACAAAATCCATTTCTGACAAAAACCACGGTCTGTTCTAAGGGTTCCACGGCCGTGGTTTCTCCAGGAACCATGGTTCGGCACGAAAAATCTCAAAACCTAGCAGAATCACACCAAATTCAGCAGCAAGCAGCCCTAGACTAATTTCCGTCCAATTCCAATCAGTTCTCTTAAAAATTCTATCAAAAACGAAGCCAAATCGACAAAGAGAGAGAAAGAACCAAAAACCTAGGTTTTCGGATTTTGGAATCCGAATTTCGTCGTCTCCGGTGATTTGCCGCTCAAATTGTTGCTTGGATCTTGTTGGTGATTGGATTTGCTTCAGTTTTGGCCAAAGAATCGTCAAAAACGATTAACAAATGAGGAATTGAGAGATGGGGAGTGGAATCGGCGATTAGGGCGTGGTTTTGGGTTTTGTGGTGTGTTTTGTGAAGAAACGTGGTTTATATAGTGGCCGTAAAAATTTTTGAAAATCACGGTCTATCGGGGGGTTCCACGGCCGTGGAATTGTACGGAACCGTGGTTTTGGTGATTTTTCTCAGGCTTTTGAAAATTACGGTCACTATAGCTGTCACGGCCGTGGAACTCTCTGTAATGTCTCAAAGTCCAAGTTTCATCAATTTTCTTCAAACTTTTCCTTTCCCCTTTCTTTTCCACTGTTCCTACATCCAAAAACACGAACATACCGGAAGGTATTGAAGGCAAAACAAAGCAAAACGTCTAAACTAAACTAATGTTTGAATCAAAAACAAAAACGTAAATGCAATACCTTGGGTTGCCTCCCAAGAAGCGCTTTGTTTAAGGTCCGTAGCTAGACCATATTCGCACTTATTCGAGTGCGGTGGGCGCGAACTCTTCAGCTTGGAGTTCCGGTGTATACTTCTTGAGTCGTTGACCGTTCACCTTAAAGCTTCCGCCCGTTTCACCCCATACTTCAACTTAGCGCTAGTCTTGTTCGAACTAGCGTGTCCTCCACAAGGTAGTGAATGACAATGGCGGATGACACTTTGCATCTCATTTTCCGGCACACATCGCCGAATAATGCCATCCGGACCTCTCTTAAAGAGGAGAGGTTCATTCCAAAAGTATTCCCGAACATCCTTAAAGAACTTCTTTCTTTGTGCGTAGGATAATCCGGGTGGTAATTCCTGACAAACCAAATAGTTAACAAAATCAGCAAACCATGGTTCGTTACCTTTGGCGATCACATCGATGCACTCCTCTATGATATGTAAATGCTCGTCCGGAAAGGAGTCATCTATAGGTAGATGGTCATCTTCTAGATGTGTTAGACGACTCAAATGATCCGCAACAGAATTTTCCGAACCCTTCTTGTCGCGGATCTCTAGATCGAATTCTTGTAGGAGAAGAATCCATCTAATTAGCCTTGGCTTCGCATCCTTCTTTGCAAGGAGATACCGGATCGCAGCATGATCCGTGTATACAATCACCTTTGCACCTACAAGATAAGAGCGAAATTTGTCAATTGCATATACAATAGCTAAGAACTCTTTTTCGGTAGTGGCGTAGTTGAGCTGCGCCTCATCTAGCGTCTTGCTAACGTAGTAGATAGCGTGGGTTCGCCCTTCCTTTCTTTGCCCAAGAACAGCTCCTATAGCTACGTCACTTGCGTCACACATAACCTCAAAGGGAAGATTCCAATCCGGAGGTTGGATAATCGGGGCTGAAATTAGAGCTTCCCGAATCATATTGAACGCATCTAAGCATTCCTGCGAAAACTCAAAAACTGCATCCTTCATCAATAGATTAGTAAGCGGTTTTGATATTTTAGAAAAGTCTTTTATGAAGCGCCTATAAAATCCAGCATGTCCTAGAAGACTCCTTATCCCTTTCACCGAAGTTGGGGGAGGAAGCTTTTCTATTGTCTCTATTTTAGCTTTATCCACCTCAATCCCTCTACTAGAGATTAAGTGTCCTAATACAATGCCTTCTTTCACCATGAATTGACACTTCTCCCAATTAAGAACTAGGTTAGTGTCTTCACACCTTTGTAACACAAGAGCAAGGTTAGAAAGACAATTGTCAAAAGAGGAACCATAAATGGAGAAGTCATCCATAAAAACCTCCATGATTTCCTCTATATATTCCGAGAAGATGGCCATCATGCACCTTTGAAAGGTGGCTGGGGCGTTGCAAAGCCCGAACGGCATCCTCCTATAGGCAAACGTACCCCACGGGCACGTGAATGTGGTCTTCTCTTGATCATCCGGGTGTATCGGAATCTGAAAAAAACCACTATAACCGTCAAGATAGCAAAAGTGTGAATGTTGTGCTAACCTTTCAAGCATTTGGTCGATGAAGGGTAGTGGGAAGTGATCCCTCCTCGTCGCGTTGTTTAGGTTGTGGTAGTCTATGCACATCCGCCATCCTGTTACGGTTCGTGTAGGAATGAGTTTGTTGTTTTTGTTGGTGATGACCGTCATTCCTCCCTTCTTCGGAACCACTTGTACGGGACTCACCCATTTGCTATCGGAGATCGGATAGATGATACCTGCATCAAGTAGCTTAAGAATTTCCTTCTTGACAACCTCTTTCATGGTCGGATTCAACCGCATTTGAGGTTGTCGCGAAGTTCTAAAGTCCTCTTCCATTAAGATCTTATGCATGCTGTTAGCATGAAATATTGTGATATTTTAGGCACGTTTTCTAATCGTATTTTGATTCATAATGATAGTCTTTGATTGAACTTTATGCATATATGAGCTAGTATTGCCTATATTGTCGATATGGATGTCTACACGAGTTCTATGTTGATTATAGGTGATTTAGAGCTATTTCCGAACGAAATCGAGCAAAGGAGAGTTGAGTTGATGTGTCCATAGATCGAGGACACTCGTTGGAAGCAAAATGGAGTATTAGATTGAGGAATGCACGAATGAAGGCAAGAATCACGGTTTTACCCTAAATTACGGCCGTGGATTGTGAGTCAGAATTCGATGTTCATTCCAGGGGATATTACGGCCGTGGAAGCTAGCCGTATTTGTTTCCACGCCTCAAAATTACGGTCGTGGAATCTTCCACGACCGTGATCTTGGCGAATCCCTTCGCCACGTTTCGAAGCCATGATCTCTTGAAGATTGGGCCGGGCCGACATTTGGCCCTGCATTATAAAAAGGACGGATGAAGCAAGATTCCGTCACCTCACCTGACCTCGCTACCTCGCTACCTCGCTTACGACCTTTCAACCCTAAAGTTTAGCGGCAAAAACGCACGCTTAGCAACACAAACCCTCATTCTTGGAGGTGATTTTGAAGATCTCATTGAAGTTCCAAAGTTCGTATTGGAGAGTTGCTGTTTGTGATCTTCGTGTGGAAGATCGAAGTTCTTGGAGGATTTTTGCAAGAAGATTCCTCTTCTTGCTTAGGTTTGCTTTAGGATCGGATTGACATCCCGTTTCTTTTCTTTCCTAAGATTGTGATTGTTTATCCCGTTTTGAATCTTTTGACAAACACTTATTCTTGATTTTGATTCTAAGATTCAATTGAAGATTATTGATAGTTCTTGAAAGTTCCCATCTTTTGCCTTTTTAATCTTGAATTAATATCAATATGACTGTTATTGGCTAAAAACCCTTAACAATTCTAAGGTGAAGGGTTGATAGTTGTGGCTTAGATAATGATAGATCGATTGTAAATTGATTAGACCCTGAGAGTTAGAGAATTGTCGCCGAAAACCCTAAATTACGGGCTGTTCTTGAGTTCCACGACCGTGGAATCTCAAGATCCAACCGTAATTCTCTTAAAGTTTACGAGCCTGCTTTTATCTTGATCCAAAGTTAAAGATTTGCTTTAGCTTAGTTTAGACTTGTCTTTTCTAGGTGGTAGTGAAGCCTCAACAACCTCTACCTCGATTGTGAGCCTCAACAACCTCAATCGGATAAGTTAGTCTTGATCTTTAGATCATAGGTTTGGGTATTTGATGTTAATCCTTGTCCTTAGAACCTTTCTATATTGAGCCTCATCAACCTGTATAGGAAGAGTCTTTTGGGTGAGTTATATAAGGTTTTTGGAACCTCAACCGTACGATTACCTTACATTAGTATACCTTTGCATATCTTAACTCTGTCTTTACATCATTAGTATATCTTGAATCGATTGCCACAGCTGGATACCTGGATCTTTAGGATTGTTGTTTTCCCAATATCTGCAAAACTCTCATATTAACCGCTTGATAACCTGCAATCGAGTTCGTTCCACCCAAATCCCTGTGTTCGATACTCTGGAATTCTTGCTTAACTATATCGATCCGTACACTGCGGGTTCGCTTGCTTGATTCTAGTTTTATAAATATAAAGCTTATTTGCACATACCTCTAGGGGCGAACACATGCATAGGGAAGGTTTGATTCCAACTAAGTCCTCTATAGTATATCCTAAGGCTTTCCTATGTTTCTTAAGGACAACCATAAGTTTACTATGTTCATCTATGCTTAAGTCGGAACTAACAATTACCGGAAAGGTAGAATTAGGTCCAAGAAATGCGTACCTTAGATGTGTAGGAAGTGGTTTCAATTCCATAACTGTCGGAGTTTACAATGGCTCTTGAGGAGTATCCGATACTTCCTTAGAAGTGTCTAAGGATGTAGAAGGTGTTGGAGAAGGATCAAGAGAAGTTGTGGAAGAAACACAATCTCCCTCGAACTCACCCAAAATTACGGCGTCCCTGACTTCTCCACGGCCTTGATTTTGGGCGTGGAAAGTAAATACGGTGGCTCTGTTTCCTCCACGGCCGTGTAACCCTCTGGAGTGCTCCACGCTTTTGTTGGTGAAATCCACGGCCGTGGAATAGGCCGTTTGACCGTGGATCCGTACGTTTTCTACTTCATCGTGGAGTTTCTCAAACTCTTCTTCACACACTCCTTCTTGTGCTTCTAAGGCTTCAATTGCCTCATTGCACTCCTCTTCTTCCCCTATATCCATTAGGCTCATAGAAATAACTTTTTGCAAAGGATCTTTGAAGAGAATAGCACTTACCTCCTCTCTAGATAGCCCTTCTTCATGGATATTAAATATATCCTCATCAAAGATTGGTTCCTTCACTAGAGTGGAAAGAACGAACTCTACCTTCTCTTCTCCTATGTCAAAGGCGAGTCTAGCATTCTTGCAATCGACTATGCAGCCGGATGTTGCAAGAAACGGTCTTTCGAGAATGATCGGGACCGGACTATCTGCAGGAATGTCAAGCACAACAAAATCTATAGGAACATAGAATTTACCTAGCTTGAGCGGGACGTCTTCAACTATACCGACGGGGCGAGTTATGGATCGATCCGCCATGTACAACGTCATCTTCACCGGCTTAGGATCGCCTAAACCGATCTTCCTACATAAGGCAAGTGGGATGATGCTCACACTTGCTCCCAAATCACATAATGCATCATATGTGACATCTCCCACTCCTATGGGAATACAAAATGACCCCGGATCCTTTAGCTTTGGGGGCATCTTCTCTTTCATGGTCTTGATGAGATCTGAAGAATCCGAACTCATCTTAACCTCTCCAAAATCCTCTAGCTTTCTCTTGTTAGAGAGGATTTCCTTTAAGAACTTTCCATAAGCTGGCATACCTACAATAGCATCAATGAAAGGTATATTAATATGCAGTTTGCTCATGAGTTCAATAAACTTACCGAATTGCTTGTCTAGACGCGCTCTTGCTCTAGATTGCGGGAACGGTAGGGGAGGTTTGTAAGCTGGAGGAGGAACGTAGACATCTTCCTTCTCCTTCCCCTTTTCTTTCTCTTTCTCAACGGGGACTTCTACAAACTTAGGATGCGGGTCGGTAGTTGTTACTCCGCTCCTAGTTGTGATTGCCATCACCCTTCCTTTTGGGCTGTCCTCCGTTTTTCCTGGAAGTTTCCCTTGATTCCTAGGAACTTCCTCCGCATGACTAAACATTTGGTTTTCTAAAACCTTTTAGGCTTTATCAACCTTAGTAATGTGATCATCAACCTTGATGATGCGAGTCTCCAAACCTTGAAGCTTGCCCAAAATTGTTTCCAACATGGGATCGGGCTTCTCTTTTCCCGAAGTACTTCCACCATTAGATGATTACCCCTGGCTTTTCAAAGGAGTGGAAGAAGAGGAAGGTGGAGTTAGTGAATTTCCTGAATTGGAAGGATAAGAATTACCGGAATTTTGTTGATTGGGACGCCAATTGTTGTTGTTTGAACCCCTATTGTTGTTCCAATTGTTGTTCCGGTTATTGTTGTTGTTGTTCCAATTGTTCCGGCTGTTGTTCCGGTTGTTGCGATTGGTATTCTCATTACCGTTGTGGTTATTGTTGTTGCCTAAATAACACACATCTTGCTCCTTTTGCTTCAGAAAGTTGGTTTTGATGGCTTCCTTCAACTCTTTAATCTCCGTATTGAGAGAAAAGATTTGAGTTTGAGCTGCTTGTGATAGCTTTGCTCCTTGATCCACATGATTCACCTCCACTTTCCGATGAGAATACTTCTCTATAACTCGCGCTTGCTTCTCAATGAAGTCCCAAGCGTCATCTTCCCTCATGTCCATGAATGTACCACATGAAAGGGATTGGAGCTTGAATTGTGTCTCCACATCCAGCCCTTTATAGTATATCTCCAATAGTGCAGGCTTGGATATGCCATGATGAGGGCAATCCAATAGCAAATCCTGAAATCTTTCCCAAGATTGAAACAAACTTTCGTTAGATCTCATAGAAAATGCATTAATCTTACCTCTTAACTCCGCCGTTTTGGATGGCAGAAAGAACTTAGTGAGGAATTCCGAAGAAAGATCCTCCCATGTTTCAAGCTTCCCACTTGGAAGAGCTTGATACCAAGGCAATGCTTTCCCCTTCAAGGAGAAGAAGAAAGGCTTGAGTTTGTAGCTGTTGGTAGTTGTATTCTTTGGCTTCATTGTCTCCATCATGATCTCAAAATTTTGCAGATGTTGGTGTAGAGATTCAGCGCTTGTTCCCCCAAATTGATTTTGGCGGACAATGGTAATAACTTGAGGGTTGAAGCTAAACCCTTGTGCATCATCAGCATCAAAATTCACACCTAAACGGCGTGGTTGCTGCGTTGGATCCATCCTTTGGCCAAGAGTTATTGGCTCCTCATCTACACGTTCGACTCTCGCACCTCTAGGTGGAACACGGCGGTTGGCAGCTGGCCGTGGAAAGAATGGGTTCACATTGATCGTTGGATCAATTTCCTCTAGTGGTGGCATGGAGGAGTCGCTATCCTCATTGGATGAGTTGACTCTAACCGATCTTCCCGGTCTCCTTCTTCTCTTTTTCTCCTTGAGGTTGTTTATTTCCAACCTCATTTGGAACATCATGTCCGATAGATCATCAACCTTCGATTGATGACGATCCATCTCTTCCCTACGAGTCTTCTCACTCCATTGGAGTTGAGCTTCTTTCTCCGCTAACTCCGTTTGGTAATCACGTTCTCTTTCTTCAGCCATTTTTCTTTCCTTAAGCTTTCTCCTCAATGTCCTCTCAAGCTCTTGATCAAGAGGTAAGAGGTCTTCTTTGTTCCTAGACCTACGCATACACTCGAAGAGATATCAAATAACAAGGGAAAAGCTCCCAAGCTTGACAACCGATAACCGAATTCGGCCTAGACCAAATCCCCGGCAACGGCGCCAAAAACTTGTTCGCCACTTAGCGTGCGTGCAAATAAGCTTTAAATTTATAAAACTAGAATCAAGCAAGCGAACCCGCAGTGTACGGATCGATATAGTTAAGCAAGAATTCTAGAGTATCGAACACAGGGATTTGGGGGGTTAAATCTAATTATAGAATTGTCAAGCAAGTAAATGTATGAGCTTTGTAAATATTGGGAAAACAACAATCCTAAAGATTCAGGAATCCAGCTGTGGCAATCGATTCAAGATATACTAAAGATATAAGGACAGAGTTAAGAGCTGCAAAGGTATACTAATGCAAAGCAATGTACGGGGAAGTTCCAAGGCTTTATGTGACTTAACTAAAGACACTCTCTATAAATGTTGTTGAGGCTTCAGTATAGAAATGATCTAAAGACAAGAATGAATGTCAAATACCCAAACTTGTAATCCAAGGATCAAGACTAACTAAACCGATTAAGGTTGTGACACTCGAAATCGAGGTAGAGGTTGTTGAGGCTTCACTACCACCTAGAAAAGGCAAGCCAAGACTAAGTTAAAGCAAATATTTAACTTTGGATTAAAGTAAAAGCAAGGTTCGTAGACTAAGGGAAATTACGGATGGATCTTGAGATTCCACGGCCGTGGAACTCAAGAACACACCGTGATTTAGGTACGTCGACGATTCTCTCTAACTCTCAGGGTCCAATCTGTTCACGATCGATCTATCATCATCTAAGCCACAACTATCAACCCTTCACCTTAGAATTGCTAAAGGGTTTTAGCCAACAACAGTCATTATGATATCAAGTTCAAGATTTAAAAGAATGAAAGATGAAAACCTTCGAAAACCTTGAATAAATCTCAAATCAATCTCAAATCCACAAACAAGAACAATGATGTAAGTAGATTCAGAATAACACAAACAATCACAATCCTTGATAAGAACGAAGAACGGGATGTCAATCCGTCTTCTAATCAAACCTAAGGACAAAGCGTAGCTTCCAAATCTTCAACTCTTCGCAAATATCCGTTGCGGAATAGCAATCTCCACACGTCCAACTTGAAACCCTAGGCACGTGCAATTAGCGTAAGCGAAAGTCTAAGCAAAGCTCTCTATGCGGAGGTGACGGAATCTCTCTCTTTCCGTCCTTTTATAGAGAAAGATAAAATATGAGTCCAACCCATTGCGTAAAAGATCATGGCTTCAAATTGTACGTTAAAAGATCGCCAGAATCACGGTTTCCTAAGATTCCACGCCCGTGGTTTAGAGCGTGGTTTAGAGCGTGGAAACTCATCACGGTTTGTCACAACTTCCGCGACCGTGTAACCCTCTGGAATGCTTCACGCTTGTCTTGCCAAAGTTCCACGGCCGTGGTTTAGAGCGTGGACTCTAATACGGCCGTATTTTAGGGCGTGGAACGTTGAATGCTCGTAATTCTCCTTTGTTTTGTGCCATTCTTCATCTTAGCATCCTCCTTAGCTCCTAGTGATGTCCTCAATTCTTAGACATGCTCAATTCATCTCCATTCTCCTTCAATCCGTTCGGTTTTAGCTCTTATTCGCCTAAAATCAACACAAAGCTTATGTAGACCTCTATATCGACAATATAGATAAACTAACTCACAAATGCTTCAATGCTTTATCAATGAATACCAATATGGATGAAATACACTTAGAAAATGTGCCTAAAATATCACAATATTTCATGCTAACAACCGTCTAAAAATATAACGTTCGAAAGCCCAAAGCTTTTGGGCCTAAACAGGGAGATGATTTGCAGCCCATTAGCGAGTAGGGTTATGTTGGAACCCTAGGAAACGAAGACAAGGTTGGCGCAGAACGGGATTGACGGCATACGAGAGAGATTGGAGATTCTTGGAGAGAAAGGATTTGAGAAAGGAGATAGAGTTCAAGATTTAAGAAAGTTGTGAGATCTTTAATTATTGTTCGTTATTGCGATTTGTGAACACATATTTCTGAGTATTTTGAGAGATTCTATTGAAGTTTTTAAGGATTGATTACAGATTTTTGAGATTTATTGAGTTTCATGCTAAGTTTGGTTTTATTTGGTTTTCTTCATTCAATCTTGATTTTGATTCAAACATGAAAATGATTAGCTAAAAACCTTGTGATTTTGGGTAGAATAGTTGATGATTGAGGCTTAGATGATCATAGACTAAACTCATTTAACCATTTGGACTCTGAGAGTTGAGATTTAACCTTTGCGATTGTGAAAAATCGTGGTGTTCTTGAGAAAATCGGCCGATTTTCCCTAGAACAGTCCGGATTTTCCCTCTGACGTTCCTTAAATGCTTTGTCCTTTAACCAAAGTTAAACCTTGCCTAAATCCTACCCTTGCCTAACCTTTAAAACCCTTATCGAAATGTAAGAAGAGAATTCATCATTGATTCTTCACTTGATAACCAAAGTTTACAAGATTCGGGTAATAGAGAGGCTCAACAACCTCTATTAAGAGTTGAGTGAGCCTTTCATCTTTACCTTCAAGAGTCATATCCTTGGGTTTTGGTGGGTGGTTTGAGTGTTAATCCTTACCTTGAGCACTCTTCTTGACGAGACTCAACATCCTTCGGATTGAGAGCTTCTAAGTTGGGATAAGTGAGTAGTGGAACTTCATCGTACATTATTCCTTTCTTCGAAACACATAACCTTGGCAACGCCAACTCTGTCCTTTGATCTTTAGAATGTGTTGAATCGAAAGCCGCAGTCGGATACTTGAATCCTTGGAATCATTTGTCTCTCTATTACCCGAATCTTGCCAGACAATATTTGAACCGAGTTTATTCTCACCAAATCCCAAAGTTCGACTCTAGAATTTCTTGCCTTACTACAGCTGATCCGTACACTACGGGTTCGCTTGCTTGACTTCAGATTTATAATTTTAAGACTTAGTGACGCACACTTTTAAGCGAACACTTTTATAGCTAGATTAAGAGTTAGAAATAGATCGCAGCATTGGCTACATTGAGAGAAGAAGGGGATTTCTTCTAGGTTGTATCTAGGACTCTTTGAAGCTGATAATAGATAGTTAGATCCTACGGGTAAACCCTAGGACGGAGAGTAGGCTGTTAGAGCCGAACTTCGTAAACATATCACGTGCCGATCTTTTTATTTCCGCACCATATCTTGCTTTATTGTGACAAATGTTGCTTTGCAGGCTTATAAAGTCAAGACCTGACCGAAGGTATTTCTATGGTCATCTATACCCAATCAAAAGTAAATCCCGACTTAGCACTAAGAACAAGTATAGTGATTAAGTAAGGGTCGAACCCAAGAGAGTTGAGGTGTTTTAGATGCAATTATTGATTATAATGACAAGTGACACAAAGGGGAGGGGGGGTTGGTTGAATTGATGCACAAAAACTTATGAAAACGATGAATACGACAACTAAGACAATAATGGGTGAATCTACACTAGGTTGATTCTAAGCATGCAATTGCTACTTTGGTGTATTCCTTTTACAAGTTTTTAAGTAATCTCCCATCCCGATCGTACATATGTGTTGAGCCGACCGGCATCAACACAACTTAACCTATTAAAATTCCGTAAACCTACAAGAACAAGTAATAAGTTAGCATTCAAACAAAGACTAAGAGATATAAAGAAAAGATTAAAACCGTTAAACTTATCTTTATATTTTTGTTCCTTTTCTTTAAGTAATTACAACCCGTTATTACTTAAAGTTGCTACTAGATTAAAGACCCGAACCCAGAACCTGTTAATCCTAGTTGTTTACATGCACTTTAGAACCTAAGGTGATCAATCTAAAGTAATAGTTAACATTCAATTAAACAATGAAGATCAAGGAAACACAAAACATTACTGAATAAAAACTTATATTAAAAGAACTTACAACCAAAGTAACAAAGCAGTTTCAAACCAACCCAATGTAGCAAGGGAGTTAGCAACTCATTACAATGGAAAAACTCAAGTCTAAAATGGATTTTGTGAGGAAAAGCATGGATAATTCTAGCAATCAGCCATGGACTATTTATACTACAAAAGGCACTAAATTAGGAGTAAATAGCCGGCCTAAAACAATCACCTTTAATGCCATAAAGTTGGTGTAAACAACCGGAGTAAAGCTTCTGGCGTTACACCGCAGGGGCGGCCTTCAGGACCCGCAGGGGCGGTTTAGGCAGAATCGGTTGATCTTCTTCATAACCGCTGGGGCGGCTACACAACTCCGCTGGGGCGGATCTTTAATGCTCTTCAACGTCTGACCTTTCGCCTTCTTGACGTTTTTTATGTCAAGGCGCAGGGGCGCCTTAAGGCCAACGCAGGGACGGTGACACAGACTCTTCGCCTTCCAACTCCCAAGGCGAGACGCAGGCAGGGTGCAGTGGGAGGCGCAGGGGAGCTGATCTTCGTCTTGTACGGGCAAGTCACCGCAGGGGCGCTGATGGGTCGCGCAGGGGCGGTGATCTGCATCTTGGCCGGCGCTGGTGAAGGTGCTGGAAGCGCTTCAGTGGGAAGTGTCACCCGATGGGGTGGCTGCAAGGGCCCGCGGGGCGGTGGAGCAACAGAAACTTTGCTTCTTGATCGATCTTTACTCCTAAGTGCTTATAACTCCTTCCTTAGCTTCTTTTGATCTTCTTCTTCTGGACCAAGGAGTTAGTAGCATAAACCGACACTAATGCAATAAACAGACTCTAAAAACTACTCTAAATGATAGTAATTTCATCACCTATCAAACTCCCCCATACTTAGACCTTTTACTCGTCCTGAGTAAAACAAATGACAACCTTTAGACTCAAGGTCTCAGGAAGCAAGAGAAAGAAAGAGAAATAATGGAAAACAAGAGAAAAACCAAGAAAGAAAGAAAGGAAAAGAGAGAAAATATGAGAAAAAGAAGATACTACCATCCTTATCGCTCCAAGAGTGGCCTACCCGGACAACCTCCTTATGACTCCCCTTCTTATGTCACCAGAACGCCGGAAGGGAAACCTACACTCGGTGTCACTCATCTTGCCAAGGTGCCCTTTCGGGTTTTCACCTTGCCACTCTTCTTCTTTTCTCTCTTAAGCTCACATCCCTCATGTGCAATTGTGCACCAACCTAAAGTTGGTCGGACTACCTTCTTTTTACCTAAACAGCCCTTTCGGGTTTTCGGTTTATCCAAGGATTTTCATGCCTTTTTTCGCTTCTTTGGCTTTTTTCTTTTGTTTTTTTTTCAAACTGATTTCTATAATGCAAAACAAAATGTCATAAACAACTAACAAACTGTACAAGCAATGATATATATCCCTCCCCCATACTTGAAGTGCACTTTGTCCTCAAAGTGTAAATGAGTCAAAGATAAATGTGGGAGAAGGGAAAGAAATGTACCCCTCACTGGGGTGGTCCGGATGGACCACCAGGACCCTCCTCCGGCGGGTAAGGGAAGTGGCGGAAGAAGTGCTCCTGCCGGCAGTGAAGGGTGTCAATCCGGTCCTCCTGAGCCTCCATCCTCTCTCGAAATGAAGTCTCATAGCTAGCCTGCCAAGCTAGCTGCTGAGTCTCCAACTGCTGCCGATGAGCCGCCTGCCAATCATCCCGACGGCGGTCAAAGTGGGTGGTCATGGAGGAGGCGAAGCTGGACTGCCACGCCTGCTGCTGTTCAAGCATGGACCGCTGATACTTTGTCTGCCATGCCTGGTGCTGTGTAGTCAAAGCAGCCATCTGAGCTTGCAGACTCTCCATGGTCTGACTATCGTGTCCCGCCGTCGGCATCTCCTCATCAGTGGTGTGGGCCCTGCTAGAGCCGGCTGCGTACCTCCCAACAATATCAACCTGAGGTCGTCTCGGAGGGACAGTGCCAGCCGTTACATATAGGTCGGAGAGCTCGTCTCCCCTTGGGAGTCGTCGTGGAAGATATGTGATGTGACTCCCATCTGCAAGGGAGATCCAGAACCGATGCTCCCTGTCTCTCCTAAGGAGCCTGCACCTCCTCAATAACCCCTCAGTGTATAAGGGTGCCTCCAAACCTTCTTCCAATGGAGGAAGCTTCATAACCTACACAGCTAGTAATGAAATCATACCTCCTCCCACTATGTCATGAGGCTCATTCTTCCTAATCCGCTTAAGAGTGGTAAGGAAGAGATATGCCCAATCCGGCACCCAATCATTCATGGAGAGGCACGTATATAACAATGGAAGGCCCTTGAGAGCAACCTTATTCTCCTCCTTGTGTCCACAGAAAACAGTCATGAAGACCTTTGATATGAGCCTCAAGCAGGGGTGAGTGAATTTGTTGGAGTACTCGCCACCTGCATGGAACTCTGACCTAGTGGCGGCCTGCCAAAACTCAAGCAAATCCGGTGTCGGAATGGGTTCCCACCAGTTATCGGAAGCTGCTATTGTCACCCCTAAAGCCTCTGATATCTGGGTATAATCCAATGTGTACTTCCTCTTGTTGTATTTGAATGAAAGCCCAACACACATTTGGTCTACCGTCTCCATTTTGAATGTTGCTATAAATTGTCTGTTGAGGTCGGGGTGTGTTAGAGCGGTCATTGTCAGAAAATCTCCCAACCCGGCATTGTTTAGAAATTCCTGCATACTCTCCAACATCCCTAGATTTTCCAAGGTGGAAGCATCAAGGAACCGGGTTGCATGCACCTCCCGGCTTTGAGCGATCCTATATCGTTCCTTCTCACCTTCCCTCAACTTGTATTTCCTTTGTCGTTCCATTACTTGCAATTGATCAAGTAAGAGAGTTAGAAAGTTCAGCAATTTGATCAAAAGACGAACCTTTTATCGTAATATCCGCATGGGCGGCTGCAACAGGCGCAGGGGCGGCTGCAACAGGCGCAGGGGCGGCTGCAACAGGCGCAGGGGCGGCTGCAACAGGCGCAGGGGCGGCTCGATGCAGGGGCAGGAGCTTGTAGGCGCAGGGGCGGTCGAAGAGCAGAAGGGTGATTTGGTCGTTCGACGAAGGTGGTGGCGATTGTGCTTTTCCGACGTCTTCCTTGTTGTCGCAGAAGTTGCCAGAGGTGGAACAGGGGAGTGGGGAGAAGGGGTGAATGTATGTGGTGGAGATTGTTTGTGTTTGCAGGAAAGGGTGGCGTTGTTGGGTTGCCGGAGGTGGCGCAGGGGGCGCGTCGAGGTGGTGATGATGAGTTGCTGGAGGGCGCAAGGGCGTAGGGGGGTGAGGCGGCTAGGTTTGCAGAGTGAAGGGAGAAGGAGTGGAGAAGGTGGTAGATGTAGGTTATTTTTGGGAAGTTTATTTTTTTCTTTCCTTAACTGTACTGCAGGGGCGGTGTGTGTCGCCGCGGGGGCGGTGACAAGAGAGAGGTGGCCCGCAGCCTCAGCGCCGGGGGCGGAGCTGAGGGTGCATGTCAAGGGTGGCCGCCGCAGGGGCGTAGGGTTGGCACCGCGGGAGCAGTGACCTACGTGAGCAAACGTAGGCCCAGCGCCGGGGGTGGCGCTGGCCAGGGGTGTCGCCGCAGGGGCGTGTTTTTAGAGCCGCAGGGGCAGTTTTCTTGACAAAAGCTCCTCTTCTTATTGCTTCGGGTTGCCTCCCGAATTAGCGCCTTTGTTTTATGTCGTTGGCTCGATGTAAGGACTCTTACTCTATGTTTGAACCTCTTCCTGCATCCCTTTTGGGTTTATAACCGTTTGCGACGGTAATCCTCCGGAGGCCCTAGTTTCAATTCTTGTAATGGCTTCCGCCATTTGACCAACCTGCTTCTCAAGGTTCTTGATGCTTGATTCTGTTGTTTGGACATGAGTAGCAAAGTGTTTAGTCAAAACCTGCAACATATCTTCAGTTGAGTGATACTTACCTTGGTGGGGTTGTTGTTGTTGGTTTTGTTGATCCCTCCAACGAAAATTTTGTTGGTCACGCCAATTTGGCATGAAATTTTGGGCATAGGGATCGTTCCTAGGTCTTTGCTGCTGTGGTTGTCCATAACCCATTGCGTTTACTTCAGCATTGTCATCTTGAACTTATGGATACATGTCCGTTGGATGATATGGGTTAGCACAAACTCCACAAGCCTTGAGCTGTTGTGGTGTTCCCATAAGTGTTAGCCTCTTCACCATTTCCTTCAATTCCGCTAGCTCGGTGGAAATCTCGTTCTTCCCGGAACTCACGGCATGAACTCCTTTCTTAGCCGGGGTCCTTCCAAAGTTCCGAGTCCCTTCCGCTAGTTCCTGTATCTTTTCCAAAGCAAGGTGTTCGCCACTTAGCGTGCGTGCAAATAAGCTTTAATTATAAAACTAGAAATCAAGCAAGCGAACCCGCAGTGTACGGATCGATATAGTTAAGCAAGAATTCCAGAGTATCGAACACAGGGATTTGGGGGGTTAAATCCAATTATAGATTATCAAGCAAGTAGATGTATGAAGCTTTCCAAATTATTGGGAAAACAACAATCCTAAAGATCCAGGAATCCAGTTGTGGCAATCAATTCAAGATATACTAAAGATATAAGGACAGAGTTGAGGTATGCAAAGGTATACAAATGTAAGGTAATCGTACGGTGAAGTTCCAAAAACCTTATATGACCTACATAAAAGACACTCTCTATAAAGGTTGTTGAGGCTTCAATATAGAAAAGATCTAAAGGTAAGAATTAATGTCAAATACCCAAACTTGTAATCCAAGGATCAAGACTAACTAAACCGATTTAGGTTGTGACACTCAGAATCGAGGTAGAGGTTATTGAGGCTTCACTACCACCTAGAAAAGGCAAGCCAAGACTAAGTTAAAGCAAATCTTTAACTTTGGATTAAAGTAAAAACAAGTTCGTAAATTGACACAAAATTACGGGTAGTTCTTGAGTTCCACGGCCGTGGAAGCTCAAGAACATACCGTGGATTAGGTTCGTCGGCGATTCTCTCTAACTCTCAGGGTCTAATCTGTTTACGATCGATCTATCATCATCTAAGCCACAACTATCAACCCTTTACCTTAGAATTGCTAAAGGGTTTTAGCCAACAAAAGTCATATTGATATCAAATTCAAGGTTTAAAAGAATGAAAGATGAAAACTTCCGAAAACCTTTAATAACCTTCAAATCAATCTCAAATCCACAAATCAAGAACGATAATGTCAATAGGTTCGGAATAACACAAGAAATCACAATCTTAGATAAGAACGAAGAACGGGATGTCAATCCGCCTTCTAATCAAACCTAAAGATGAAGCGTAATCTCCTTACGAACAAGTCTTCCAAGTCTTCCGCTCTTTCCGTCAATCCGGAAATCTCAATAGCAAAACGCAATTCTCCCAACGACGATCTTCGCAAAAGCGTAAAACTAGGGTAAGTCAAAGTGTAAGCCTAAGCAGAGGTGATGGAATCTCTCTTCTTCCGTCCTTTTATAAGGTAAGATAAAATATAAGACCGGCCCATTGCGTAGGAGATCGTGGCTTAAAATATTGCGTAAAAGATCGCTAAGATCACGGTCGTGGAAGGGTTCCACGCCCGTAATTTAGAGCGTGGAAGTTGGTCACGGTTTGTCACAACCCTCCACGGCCGTGTAAGTTGCTGGAATGCACCACGCCTCTCTTGCCAAGGTTCCACGGCCGTGGACTTGAACGTGTAATCTAGTACGGCCGTATTTTAGAGCGTGGTTTAGAGGTAGTTCGTTATTTTCCTTAGCCTCGTGCTATTCTTCAAGTTAGCACCATCCTTAGCTCCTAGAGATGTCCTCAATCCTTGGACATGCTCAATCAAACTCCATTCTCTCTCAATCCGTTCGGAATTAGCTCTAAATCGCCTACAATCAACACAAAGCTTATGTAGACCTCTATATCGACAAAATAGATAAACTAACTCACAAATGCTTCAATGCTTTATCAATGACTATCAATATGGATGAAATACACTTAGAAAACGTGCCTAAAATATCACAATATTTTATACTAACAAATAACCCCATACTTGCCACTTGCTTGTCCCTAAGCAAGGTCTTTCAAAGCTTTAAAACTCAAGTTAGGATGAAATATGTGTACCTTCTCAAAGCAAAACTTCTTTTGGATGAATGTGCCTTCTAATCAATAGATCATTCTCAAATCTCGCTTCATTCGTTTATAAGACTTTCATACACTTAATCAAAGAGTAAAGAGTAAAGAAAGCTCATGAATCAATCAAACTTCCATATAAACATCATAACCTTTAAACATTATCAAAATCAATCATAAGAAGCTTCAACTTAGATCACCAAGCCATATAACATTCTTTTGATCTTAAGGACTTTCAAACAAGGTCTAGAATGTGGAAAGGGAGGGAAAACTTTAAGGAATGTGGTGCAATGAATCCGGGAAAGTGGATAACTACTCTTTTCTTCTTCTCTTGCGGTTTCCGCAGCACTTTCAACTTAGAGCTTCGCTCTCTTCTTTTCAATTCATTTTTTCGACTTTACTTTTGGAGTTATGGATAGAGGTGCACAAAGACCGAAGCCTAGGAGATTAGCGTTTCTCATTTTTACGAGATGCCTCAAACCCTTGATGCACATACCATAATCCGCTAGGAATATCGCTCAATCCAACTTTGGCAAGACACAAACACCCGGCTATGTGAATGGTGCCAAGTTACTCATCATCATGATTGACTTCCCCAAACCTATAATTTCTTTCTATTCCTTTGAATGCAAAGTATTGCTTTCATGGCCCTCCCACATCAAACATGCCTTTTTCATTCAACTCCTCCAAATTCCCGGATAGATAAAGGAGGTCATTATTTCAATGAGGGGCTAAATGGTCAAAGAAAGAAGAAAGAAAATCGAATTGCCTTAATCATCTCAAAAAGAAGCATAAGAACTTATTATGTGATTTCAACCTTAATTCCTCAACATGATTTAAGTAACATTCATCACATTATGAAATTTGCAAAAGAGGAATAATCAACTCATTCAATTTCTTTTCAATTCACTATTCGTTTAAGCATGCGATTGTCATTAAAACTCAATTCACAAGTGGTGATTATCATAGAAATCATCTCTATCCTTAGAAGCACAAAATTTTCAAAATTTTTCAATTTTTTTTTTGGGTTTTTCAAACTCTTTTTCATGCAATGCAATAATGAAACGTGTAGCAATAAAATGAAACATGCAAGATAGTCTCGATAAGCATACAAAAGTGAGTAAGAGTTATTACAAACTATTAGTCACACCCCACCCCATACTTGGAACAAACATTGTCCCTAATGTTCAAAGAAAAGAAAAAGAAGAAAAGAAAGAAAGAAAAAGAACTCACAAAATGATGGTGGAGCGGCTAAAACTGTCGATCTCAAAGTCGTCACTGCGGTGCCGGTGGAGGTGGAAATGGAGAGAAGCTAGGATCATAGTACCGCCCGAACTGCTGGCGGTAGACGTCTCTCATCATGTGGTCAAGGTCGTCCATACGTGCGTCCCTAGCGTCAGCGCGGATCTCCAAAGCTCCAACTCTGGTGGAAAGGTCGGTAGCCCACTCTGGCAACTGCTCATACCAGCCAGGCGGCTGGCTGTACCATGCCGGCGCATATGAAGGTGCTGGTACTGGTGGCAATGGCGGCTGTGTAGACCATGGTGGTGGAGCTCCGTACCACGCAGGAGGGGCCTCCATCCAAGTGGGCCTCTCGCTGACACTAGAACGGCGAGAGGATGATCCTGAAGCTCTAGCGGGACGTGGAGAACGTCTAGGTATGTCAGGAATTGCATCCGGCTGATCCGGGAATGTGCCAAAGTCATCAGCTCCTCCTCCTCCTCCCTCATACTCATCTCCTCCTCTCATCTCCTCCTCCTGCTCCCTCATACTCATCTCCTCCTCTCATCTCCTCCTCCTCTACTACAGGTGGTGGTGGGACATATGGAGGGGCTACAATCCTGTTCGCATGCATAGCAGCGAACGTCGCCTTCCAGTTATGGCGTCCAGCCATAATGGAATACTCTGGGAGCCACTCAATACCTCTCTCCGTCCTACTCTCCCATGGCATAGCAGCGTAAGGTGGACCTCTATGGGTAGGGAAGATGATGCCTCTAGTCATGAGGCTATGGAGTCCTAGGGGTACAGCGCGATGCGTGTGCAAGCAGAAAAATCTACCCCTAGTTGTCGAGCAAGGTGGGTGACCATCCCACCATATCCAATATTACCTGCCCTCTTATTCTTTAGCTTGCTCATGGTAGCAGCTAAGAGGGTGGCACAGTCAGCAGGCCGTCCATATAACATGCAGTAAAGAAGAAAGAGTTCATCTGTCTTAATCTTCTGAGGTGTCTCCGTCCTAGGGAAGAGACACTCAGAAAGTACCCTATGAGCTATCTTCAAGGCTAGATGGTACATCAATCTAGCCTTGGTGTCAGCTGGCTGCCAGCGGTCCTCGCTGGCATACACCATAGCAACCTCCTCCCAGAAATCCTTGGCGTAAACGCCGCTGGGGAAACGACCATTGAAGGTCTCATGGAATCCAAAGAAGGCTTCAAACTCCCTAATGAAGAACTCATAATCTCTTTCCTTCAGCCGGAAAGAGACAGTCCTATCAACGTGACTGTGCTGGAACGAGACCACAAACTCCCTAGTGATCTCCTCATAAGCATCTTCTCGAATAGCCGAAAAGATGACAAGACCGGCTCTATCTAAGAGCCAAGTAAGATCCTCTATCACATGGAGAGGCTCTAACTCCTCTAGCAGCAGGTATATAGGCCCTATAACAGCTCTCTTCTCGATCCTCTCTAAGGCATCGAGATGATCCTCATGGATGGTAGGAATCTTAGGGCGAGGAGGTGATGGTGATGCAGGTAATGATGGAGGTGAAGGGGATGAAGGTGGTGGTGCTCTAGAAGAGGAAGAGGGGTTTCCCTTCCTTTTCTTACTCTTATCTTTGTCTTTGTTCTTGTCCTTATTCCTACCGGACACTCTCCTCACAAAATCCATTTTCTGGTGAAAATCACGGTTTGTTCTTGAGATTCCACGGCCGTAGAACTGCCAGCAACCGTGGTTCTTCTTGACTTTTCGCAAACCTCAACAAAATTTCACCAAATTTCACAGCAGCAGTCCTAGACTAATTCTCTTCCAATTCCAATAAGTTATTCCTAAAAAATCTAGCAATTTCAAGACCGAATCGACAAAGATAGAGAAAAGCAAAAAAACCTAGGTTTTCGGATTTTCAAATCCAAATTCTGCTTTCCTCGGTGATTTGCCGCTCGAATTGTTGCTTGGATCTTTTTGGTGATCGGATTTGCTTCAGTTTAGGTCAAAGAATCGTTAAAAACGATTTAACGAACGAAGATTTGAGGTGAGGGGAAGGATTTCGGCGTTTTTGGGCGTGGAATGGGTTGTGGTGTTGTGTTTTGTGAAGAAACGTGGTTTATATAGTGGCCGTAAAAGTTTATGAAAATCACGGTCTGTCGGGGGGTTCCACGGCCGTGGAAATGTACGGAACTGTGGTTTTGGTAATTTTTCAAAGGCTTTTGTAAATTACGGTCTCAGAGGGTTCCACAACCGTGGTTTAGGCCGTGGAACTCTCTGTAATGCTCCAAAGTCCAAGTTTCATCACTTTTCTTCAAACTTACTCTTCTCCTTTCTTTTCCCACTAATCCTACATCCAAAAACACGAACATACCGGAGGTATCGAAGGCAAAACAAAGAAAAAACGTCTAAACTAAGCTAATCTATGAATCAAAAACGAAAACGTAAATGCAATACCTTGGGTTGCCTCTCAAGAAGAACTTTATTTAAGGTCCATAGCTAGACCAAATTCGCACTTATTCGAGTGCGGTGGGCGCGAACTCTTCAGCTTGGAGTTCCGGTGTATACTTCTTGAGTCGTTGACCGTTCACCTTAAAGCTTCCGCCCGATTCACCCCATACTTCAACTGCACCATGAGGGAAAATACGTTTGATTAGAAAAGGTCCGGTCCAACGAGATTTAAGCTTACCTGGAAAGAGACGAAGCCTTGAATTAAAGAGGAGAACTTGATCTCCTTCTTTGAAGTCCTTTGGAATGATATGCTTATCATGCCAACGCTTTGCTCTTTCTTTGTAAATCTTGGCGTTTTCATAGGCATTCAAGCGGAGTTCTTCAAGCTCATTTAGGTCCAAGAGACGCTTCTCTCCCGCTTCCTTCATGCTGAAATTTAGCCACTTGATTGCCCAAAACGCCTTGTGCTCCAACTCTACCGGTAAGTGACAAGACTTCCCATACACAAGGTTGTATGGTGTGGTTCCGATGGGAGTCTTATACGCAGTCCGGTATGCCCACAATGCGTCATCTAGCTTCAAAGACCAATCCTTCCTAGTCCTTGAAACCGTCTTCTCCAGGATTCCTTTGATCTCCCGGTTTGAGATCTCAACTTGTCCACTAGTTTGTGGATGATAAGGGGTGGCGATCTTGTGAGCCAACCCATACTTAGCTAGAAGAGCTTCAAAACGCTGGGCAATGAAGTGAGAGCCTCCATCACTAATGATGGTCCGTAATGTCCCAAATCGTGGGAAGATGGTCTTGTTAAAGAACTTGACCACTACCATGGCATCATTGGTGGGAGAGGCAATCGCTTCAACCCATCTTGAAACGTAATCAACCGCTAAAAGTATGTATTGGTTACCACAAGATGATGGGAATGGTCCCATGAAGTCTACTCTCCAAACGTCAAAGATCTCTACCTCTTGGATGTTGTTGAGAGGCATCTCATTCCTCCTAGAGATATTTCATGTTCTTTGACAAGCATCGCAGCAAGAAACAAAGGTTTGAACATCTTTGAATAATGTAGGTCAAAAGAATCCAGATTGCAATACCTTAGCGCTAGTCTTGTTCGAACTAGCGTGTCCTCCACATGGTAGTGAATGACAATGGCGGATGACACTTTGCATCTCATCTTCCGGCACACATCGCTGAATACTGCCATCCGGACCTCTCTTAAAGAGGAGAAATTCATTCCAAAAGTACTCCCGAACATCTTTAAAGAACTTCTTTCTTTGTGCGTAGGATAATCCGGGCGGTATCTCCTGACAAACCAAATAGTTAACAAAATCAGCAAACCATGGTTCGTTACCTTTGGAGATCACATCGATGCACTCCTCTATAATGTGTAAATGCTCGTCCGGGAAGGAGTCATCTATAGGTAAATGGTCGTTCTCTAGATGTGTTAGGCGACTCAAATGATCCGCAACAGAATTTTTCGAACCCTTCTTGTCGCGGATCTCTAGATCGAATTCTTGTAGGAGGAGAATCCATCTAATTAGCCTTGGCTTCGCATCCTTCTTTGCAAGGAGATACCGGATCGCAGCATGATCCGTGTATACAATCACCTTTGCACCTACAAGATAAGAGCGAAACTTGTCAATTGCATAAACAATGGCTAAAAATTCCTTTTCCGTAGTGGCGTAGTTGAGTTGCGCTTCATCTAGCGTCTTGCTAGCGTAGTATATGGCATGGGTTCGCCCTTCCTTTCTTTGTCCAAGAACAGCTCCTATAGCTATGTCACTTGCATCGCACATAACCTCAAAGGGAAGATTCCAATCCGGAGGTTGGATAATCAGAGCTGAAATTAGAGCTTCCCGAATCATATTGAACGCATCTAAACATTCCTGCGAAAACTCAAAAACTGCATCCTTCATCAATAGATTAGTTAGCGGTTTTGATATTTTAGAGAAATCCTTTATGAAGCGCCTATAAAATCCAGCATGTCCTAGAAAACTTCTTATCCCTTTCACCGAAGTTGGGGGAGGAAGCTTTTCTATAGTCTCTATTTTCGCTTTATCCACCTCAATCCCTCTACTAGAGATTAGGTGTCCTAATACAATGCCTTCCTTAACCATGAATTGACACTTCTCCCAATTTAGAACTAGGTTAGTGTCTTCACATATTTGTAACACAAGAGCAAGGTTAGAAAGACAATTGTCAAAAGAGGAACCATAAACGGAGAAGTCATCCATAAAAACCTCCATGATTTCCTCTATGTATTCGGAGAAGATGGCCATCATGCACCTTTGAAAGGTGGCTGGGGCGTTGCAAAGCCCGAACGGCATCCTCCTATAAGCAAACGTACCCCATGGGCACGTAAATGTGGTCTTCTCTTGATTATCCGGGTGTATCGGAATCTGAAAGAAACCACTATAACCGTCAAGATAGCAAAAATGCGAATGTTGTACTAACCTTTCAAGCATTTGATCGATGAAGGGTAGTGGGAAGTGATCCTTCCTCGTCGCGTTGTTTAGCTTGCGGTAGTCTATGCACATCCGCCATCCTATTACGGTTCGGGTAGGAATGAGTTCGTTATTCTTGTTGGTGATGACCGTCATTCCTCTCTACTTCGGAACTACTTGAACCGGACTCACCCACTTGCTATCGGAGATAGGGTAGATGATACCTGCATCAAGAAGTTTAAGAATTTCCTTCTTGACAACCTCCTTCATGGTCGGATTTAACCGCCTTTGAGGTTGTCTTGAAGTCCTAAAGTCCTCTTCCATTAATATCTTGTGCATGCATAGGGAAGGTTTGATTCCAACTAAGTCCTCTATAGTATATCCTAAAGCTTTTCTATGTTTCCTAAGGACAACCATGAGCTTACTATGTTCATCTATGCTTAGATCGGAACTAACAATAACCGGAAAGGTAGAATTAGGTCCAAGAAATGCGTACCTTAGATGAGTAGGAAGTGGCTTTAGTTCCATGACTTTAGGACTTCAAGACAACCTCAAAGGCGGTTAAATCCGACCATGAAGGAGGTTGTCAAGAAGGAAATTCTTAAACTTCTTGATGCAGGTATCATCTACCCTATCTCCGATAGCAAGTGGGTAGATGATACCTGCATCAACCATGAAGGAAATTCTTAGAAGTGTCTAAGGAGGTAATTGTGTCTCCGATGCCTCCTTAGAAGTGTCTAAGGGTGTAGAAGGTGTGGGAGAAGAATCAAAAGAAGTTGAGGAAGAGACACAATTACCTTCGGAATCACCCAAAATTACGGCCTCTCTACATCCTCCACGGCCGTGGTTTTGGGCGTGGAAAGGAAATACGGTGGCTCTGTCTCCTCCACGACCGTGTAACCCTCTGGAGTGAGCCACGCTTTTGTTGGTGAAATCCACGGCCGTGGAATATAGTGTATGGCCGTGGATCCGTATGTTCTCTGCCTCGTCGTGGAGTTTCTCAAACTCCTCTTCACACACTTCTTCTTGTGCTTCTAAGGCTTCAATTGCCTCATTGCACTCCTCTTCTTCCCCAACATTCATTAGACTCATGGTAATAACCTTTTGCAAAGGATCTTTGAAGAGAATAGCACTTACCTCCTCTCTAGACAACCCTTCTTCATCTTGGATATTAAATATATCCTCATCAAAGATTGGTTCCTTCACTAGAGTGGAAAGAACGAACTCTACCTTCTCTTCTTCTATGTCAAAGGCAAGTCTAGCATTCTTGCAATCGACTATGCAGCCGGACATTGCAAGAAACGGTCTTCCGAGAATGATCGGGACCGGACTATCTGCAGGAATGTCAAGCACAACAAAATCTGTAGGAACATAGAATTTACCTAGCTTGACCGGGACGTCTTCAACAATACTGACGGGACGAGTTATGGATCGATCCGCCATGTACAACGTCATCTTCACCGGTTTAGGGTCGCCTAAACCGATCTTCCTACATAATGCAAGTGGGATGATGCTCACACTTGCCCCTAAGTCACATAATGCATCATATGTGACATCTCTCACTCCTATGGGAATACAAAATGACCCCGGATCCTTTAGCTTTGGGGGCATCTTCTCTTTCATGGTCTTGATGAGATCCGAAGAATCCGAACTCATCTTAACCTCTCCAAAATCCTCTAGCTTTCGCTTGTTAGAGAGGATCTCCTTCAAGAACTTGCCATAAGCCGGCATACCTACAATAGCATCAATGAAAGGTATGTTAATATGCAATTTGCTCATGAGTTCTATAAACTTACCGAATTGCTTGTCTAGACGCGCTCTTGCTCTAGATTGCGGGAACGGTAGGGGAGGTTTGTAAGCTGGAGGAGGAACGTAGACATCTTCCTTCTCCTTCCCCTTCTCTTTCTCTTTCTCAACGGGAACTTCTACAAACTTGGGCTGCGGGTCGGTAGTTGTGGCTCCGCTCCTAGTTGTGATTGCCATCACCCTTTCCTTTGGGTTGTCCTCCGTTTTTCCTGGAAGTTTCCCTTGATTCCTAGGAACTTCCTCCGCATGGCTGAACATTTGGTTTTCTAAAACCTTTTGGGATTTATCACCCTTAGAAATGTGATCATCAACCTTGATGATGCCAGTCTCCAACCCTTGAAGCTTCCCCAAAATCGTTTCCAACATGGGATCGGGCTTCTCCTTCCCCGAAGTGCTTCCACCATTAGATGTTTGCCCCTGGCTTTTCAAAGGAGTGGAAGAAGAGGAAGGTGGAGTTAGTGAATTCGAATTGGAAGGATAAGAATTACCGGAATTTTGTTGATTGGAGCATCAATTGTTGTTGTTTGAACCCCTATTGTTGTTCCAATTGTTGTTCCGGTTGTTGTTGTTGTTATTCCAATTATTCCGGTTGTTGTTCCGGTTGTTGTTGTTGCGGTTTGTATTCTCACCACCGTTGTGGTTATTGTTGTTGCCTAAATAACCCACATCTTTTCGTTGTTGCTTTAGAAAGTTGGTCTTGATAGCTTCCTTCAACTCTTTAATCTCATTGTTGAGAGAAAAGATTTGAGATTCAGCTTCATGTGTGAGCTTTGCTCCTTGCTCCACACGATTCCCCTCCACTTTCCGGTGAGAATACTTCTCTATGACTCGCGCTTGCTTCTCAATGAAGTCCCAAGCGTCATCCTCCCTCATGTCCATGAATGTACCACATGAGAGGGATTGGAGCTTGAATTGTGTCTCCACATCCAGCCCCTTATAATATATCTCCAATAGTGCAATTTTGGATATGCCATGATGAGGGCAATCCAATAGCAAATCCTGAAATCTTTCCCAAGATTGAAACAAACTTTCGTTAGATCTCATAGAAAATGCATTAATTTTACCTCTTAGCTCCGCCGTTTTGGATGGCGGAAAGAACTTAGTGAGGAACTCCGCAGAAAGATCTTCCCACGTGTCTAGTTTCCCACTAGAAAGAGCTTGGTACCAAGACAATGCCTTCCCCTTCAAGGAGAAGAAGAAAGGCTTGAGCTTATAGTTGTTGGTAGTCGCGTTCTTCGGCTTCATCGTCTCCATCATACACTCAAAATTTTGTAGGTGTTGGTGTGGAGATTCAGCGCTTGTTCCGCCAAATTGGTTTTGGCGAACAAGAGTAATAACCTGCGGGTTGAAGCTAAACCCTTGTACATCGTCAGCATCAAAGTTCACACCTAAACGGCGTGGTTGCTGCGTTGGATCCATCCTTTGGCCAAGAGTTCTTGGCTCCTCATCCACGCGTTCGATCCTTACATTCCTAGGTGGAACACGGCGATTTGCAGCTGGCCGTGGATAGAATGGATTCACATTGATCGTGGGATCAATTTCCTCTAGTGGTGGCATGGAGGAGTCGCTATCCTCATTGGATGAGTTGGCTCTAACCGATCTTCCTGGCCTCCTCCTTTTCTTTTTCTCCTTAAGGTTGTTTATTTCCAACCTCATTTGGAACATCATGTCCGTTAGATCATCAACCTTCATTTGGTGACGATCTGTTTCTTCTCTACGAGTCTTCACACTCCATTGGAGTTGAGCTTCCTTTTCCGCTAACTCCGATTGGAGATCATGTTCTCTTTCTTCAGCCATTTTCTTTTCCTTACGCTTTCTCCTTAAAGTCCTCTCAAGCTCTTGATCAAGAGGTAAGAGGTCTTCGTTGTTCCTAGACCTGCGCGTGCACTTGAAAAGATATCAAATAACAAGGGAGAAGCTCCCAAACTTGACAACCGATAACCAAATTCGGCCTAAACCAAATCCCCGGTAACGGCGCCAAAAACTTGTTCGTCACTTAGCGTGCGTGCAAATAAGCTTTAATTATAAAACTAGAAATCAAGCAAGCGAACCCGCAGTGTACGGATCGATATAGTTAAGCAAGAATTCCAGAGTATCGAACACAGGGATTTGGGGGGTTAAATCCAATTATAGATTATCAAGCAAGTAGATGTATGAAGCTTTCCAAATTATTGGGAAAACAACAATCCTAAAGATCCAGGAATCCAGTTGTGGCAATCAATTCAAGATATACTAAAGATATAAGGACAGAGTTGAGGTATGCAAAGGTATACAAATGTAAGGTAATCGTACGGTGAAGTTCCAAAAACCTTATATGACCTACATAAAAGACACTCTCTATAAAGGTTGTTGAGGCTTCAATATAGAAAAGATCTAAAGGTAAGAATTAATGTCAAATACCCAAACTTGTAATCCAAGGATCAAGACTAACTAAACCGATTTAGGTTGTGACACTCAGAATCGAGGTAGAGGTTGTTGAGGCTTCACTACCACCTAGAAAAGGCAAGCCAAGACTAAGTTAAAGCAAATCTTTAACTTTGGATTAAAGTAAAAGCAAGTTCGTAAACTGACACAAAATTACGGGTAGTTCTTGAGTTCCACGGTCGTGGAAGCTCAAGAACAGACCGTGGATTAGGTTCGTCGGCGATTCTCTCTAACTCTCAGGGTCCAATCTGTTTACGATCGATCTATCATCATCTAAGCCACAACTATCAACCCTTCACCTTAGAATTGCTAAAGGGTTATAGCCAACAACAGTCATATTGATATCAAATTCAAGGTTTAAAAGAATGAAAGATGAAAACTTCCGAAAACCTTTAATAACCTTCAAATCAATCTCAAATCCACAAATCAAGAACGATAATGTCAATAGGTTCGGAATAACACAAGAAATCACAATCTTAGATAAGAACGAAGAACGGGATGTCAATCCGCCTTCTAATCAAACCTAAAGATGAAGCGTAATCTCCTTACGAACAAGTCTTCCAAGTCTTCCGCTCTTTCCTTCAATCCGGAAATCTCAATAGCAAAGCGCAATTCTCCCAACGACGATCTTCGCAAAAGCGTAAAACTAGGGTAAGTCAAAGTGTAAGCCTAAGCAGAGGTGACGGAATCTCTCTTCTTCCGTCCTTTTATAGGGTAAGATAAAATATAAGACCGGCCCATTGCGTAGGAGATCGTGGCTTAAAATATTGCGTAAAAGATCGCTAAGATCACGGTCGTGGAAGGGTTCCATGCCCGTAATTTAGAGCGTGGAAGTTGGTCACGGTTTGTCACAACCCTCCACGGCCGTGTAAGTTGCTGGAATGCACCACGCCTCTCTTGCCAAGGTTCCACGGCCGTGGACTTGAACGTGGAATCTAGTACGGCCGTATTTTAGAGCGTGGTTTAGAGGTAGTTCGTGATTTTCCTTAGCCTCGTGTTATTCTTCAAGTTAGCACCATCCTTAGCTCCTAGAGATGTCCTCAATCCTTGGACATGCTCAATCAAACTCTATTCTCTCTCAATCCGTTCGGAATTAGCTCTAAATCGCCTACAATCAACACAAAGCTTATGTAGACCTCTATATTGACAAAATAGATAAACTAACTCACAAATGCTTCAATGCTTTATCAATGACTATCAATATGGATGAAATACACTTAGAAAACGTGCCTAAAATATCACAATATTTCATGCTAACACAAGGTCAGGCGTAGAGTTAAGAATATTACCTCCGCAAGCCGCATCGACGATCCTCCTTTCATTGTCTAGCAAGCCATTGTACAAGTACACTAGATCTTGAGTTGAATATCCGTGGAAAGGACAGCTGGATCGGAGGCGTGCAAATCTTTCGAAGTACTCGTAGAGAGTTTCGGTTTCCTCTTGCTCGATGTTGCTTATAGCTTTCTTCAAGCTATTGGCCTTCTTAGTTGGAAAGTATTTCTCCAAAAACGCTTTGTGAAGGTTTTCCCAAGTGTCAATGCTCCCGGATGGAAGGTGGAAATACCAATCATCCGCCGAATCCTTGAGTGTGAAGCCGAATGCCCTAATCTTGATCTGTTGTGCGGTAATGTTGGCCGGCTTCATGCCCATACAAACGGTGTGGAACTTCTCAAGGTGCTTGATGGGGTCTTCACCACTTAGCCCATGAGGATGGAAGTAAGTGAATAAGGCCCGGTTTGAGCTCAAAGTTGACTCCTTCCCCTAGTGCCATTATAGCTACCGCAAGAGGTTTTTGAGCCAAAGTGGGTTGCGTAAGTTGACGAAGAGTACGGTCAGCCATCTCTTGTTGTAGTTGTTGTTGTCTTCGTTGCCGGATGTGCGTCCTCTCAATTTCTGGATCAAAAGAAGCAAAGCCAGAGTTAGTAGCACGGGTTTGAACCATAAAAATGGTTCAAACCAATAATCAATAATAACAATAAAACACAAAAACTCCCCGGCAACGGCGCCAAAATTTGACCGAAGGTATTTCTATGGTCGTCTATACCCAATCAAAAGCAAATCCCGACTTAGCACTAAGAACAAGTATAGTGATTAAGTAAGGGTCGAACCCAAGAGAGTTAAGGTGTTTTAGATGCAATTATCGATTATAATGACAAGTGACACAAAGGGGGGGGTGGTTGAATTGATGCACAAAAACTTATGAAAATGATTAATGCGACGAATAAGACAATAATGGATGAATCTACACTAGGTTGATTGTAGGCATGCATTTGCTACTTTGGTGCATTCCTTTTACAAGTTTTTAAGTAATCTCCCATCTCGATCATACATATGTGCTAAGCCAACCGGCATCAACACAACTTAACCTATTAAAGTTCTGTAAACCTACAAGAACAAATAACAAGTTAACATTCAAACAAAGACTAAGGGATATAAAGAGAAAATTAAAACCGTTAAACTTATCTTTATATTTGTGTTCCTTTTCTTTAAGTAATTACAACCCGTTATTACTTAAAGTTGCTACTAGAATAAAGACCCGAACCCGGAACCTATTAATCCTAGTTGTTTACATACACTTTAGAACCTAAGGTGATCAATCTCAAGTAATAGTTAACATGCAATTTAAACAATGGAGATCAAGGAAACACAAAGCATTACTGAATAAAAACTTATATTAAAAGAACTTACAACCAAAGTAACAAAGCAGCTTCAAACCAACCCAATGTAGCAAGGGAGTTAGCAACTCATTACAATGGAAAACTCAAGTCTCAAAGTGGATTTTGTGGGGAAAAGCATGGATGATTCTAGCAATCAGCCATGGACTATTTATACTACAAAATACACTAAATTAGGAGTAAATAGCTGGTCTAAAACAGCCACCTTTAATGCCATAAAGGTGGTGTAAACAGCCGGAGTAAAGCTTCTGGTGTTAAACTGCAGGGGCGGCCTTCAGGACCCGCGGGGGCGGTTTAGGCAAAATCGGTCGATCTTCTTCAGAACCGCTGGGGCGGCTACTCAACTCCGTTGTGGCGGATCTTTAATGCACTTCAACGTCTGACGTTTCGCCTTCCTGACGTTTCTAATGTCAAGGCGCAGGGGCGCCTTAAGGCTAACGCAGGGGTGGTGACACAGACTCTTCGCCTTCCAGCTCCCAAGGCGAGGCGCAGGCAGGGCGCAATGGGAGGCGCAGGGGAGCTGGTCTTCGTCTCGTCAAGGCAGGTCACCGCAGGGGCGGCTCCAAGGGCCCGCGGGGGCGGTGGAGCAACAGAAACTTTACTTCTTGATCGATCTTTACTCCTAAGTGCTTATAACTCCTTCCTTAGCTTCTTTTGATCTTCTTCTTCTGGACCAAGGAGTTAGTAGCATAAACCGACACTAATGCAATAAAAAGACTCTAAAAACTACCCTAAATGATAGTGATTCCATCACCTATCAGTCTCTTTCCTCACTTAGATTGCTAACACTAGGTCACCCTAGGATAGATCTAGCTCAACAAACACTAGGATTTCAACAATCTAACAACCCAACATTCAGATTCATCAATACAAGCAAGTTGGAAAAAATCACGGGTAGTTCATCACTTCCACGGCCGTGGATATACAGGAACAGGCCGTGATTTGAAACAGTAGCTAGGTTCGAGCAAATAAATCATCCAAAGGTACGTTTAAGTCTATACTATCATATTCCAAGCCATAACCATCATTTCCTTACCCTAGAATCGCATCTATTTAGCCAACAACATGCATCTTAACAAACAAACTCATCAAGCATACATTCATGGAGTCCATATCAAGAGGATGAAATGAAGGAGAGATGAAACAAGTAGAACAAGAAAAACAAGCTGAATAAATGTTGAAAGAGAGACTTACAACCCCTCCAAAAGAAGGTTTGATTCGTTTCTTACAACCCTAGCAAATGTCTTCAATAAAACTCACTCAAACCTCTCAAAAACTATGAATACTAGTGTGCTTCTTCTTCTTCTCCAAATGAGAGTGTTCCTTCTCCTCCAAGAGTAGCTCCAATCCAAAATGAGAGAATGTGAAAGAGGGTGTATGTGTGAGAGGAGAGATCCTCTATTAGAATCAGCCTGCAAGAATACTTATAGCCTTCACCATTTGCAAGAGTCGGTTATGGAGATCGTGGGACAGCTGTCCCAGCTGTGCAGAGGGAATCACGGTCCTTTGCACGGCCGTGGAACTCCCAGTGATCGTGATTCTGGTGCTTCAGCCTTCTTTTGATCGTTGAGCCATGAGTTGGTGCAAGGCATGCACCAACATGGTCCTATGTGTTCTCCTTTGCTCCTAACTTGCTTCTCAATGAGTCCTAAAGTGTGTCATCGTGAGGAACGATCCCCGGATGTATAAATTAAGCTCCAAAAGCTCCCAAAATACCTACAAAACATGCAAAAGTCCGTGTAGACGTCTATCTCGATAACATACATGAATTAAGTGCAAATCGTCACGAACTAATGTCAAACTATGCATGAATAGCGGGAAAAACTATCTAAATGGATGTCTAAACTAATGTCATAAATTGTGTTATCAATAAATAAAGAAAAGAAATCCATGCAAGCTCTAGTCCTGATCCGGTGGTGGTGGTGGTGGATATGGGATGAAGGGATGCTGAGATGGGTCAAATGGATAACCCATCGTGTGCTGAAACTGGATCTCCATCATCCGCTGCTGGTAGTTTTGGCTCTCTCCAAGCTCCATAACCTCCACTATCAGGGTTGCGTAAGAGTCGATCATCTGGTCTGTCAGCTCATCAATCCGTCGGTGAACTACTGGATCTCTCTGTCTGCGGACTCTACGCTGGGCAGGTCGTGATGGTGATGTTGCCTCCTCCTCTGTAGCCTCGTCATCCAGATCGACAACTGGCACACTGGGACCAGTGGTATCAGTACCGGTCTCCATGGCAGCTCCGCCATCATCATACTCATCATCATCCTCCGCAGGTGCAGCATCTCTAGCATCTTGTAAGTAGGGAAGCCGAGCAGAAGACTAGTACTGCGGATCGAAAACTGTGAACTAGGCTGACCATAGGATACCCTGAGGGGTAGTCTACTCTCAAGGCATAGCTACATATGGTGTATTAAGGCCACGAGGAACCAGAATCCGCCTCGTGATCATCTCCTGAAGTCCTAGCGGCTTTGCAGCCGCTACTAATGTATAAGCACTCAAATCTACACCCATAACTGTAGCGATATGGGTCACTAGCCCTCCACAGCAGATGTCTTCCTTGGACTTGCCCTTGATACGGTGCAAGTCCTCAGCCAGCATGCCTCCAAAGTCAGGCACTCCACCAGTCACCATGCAAAACAAACTCAGCAACTCTCTCTTTCTAATCTTCTGGGGCGTCTCAGTACGCGCCAAAAGAGTCTCACTAAAAATACGATGGGCAAGACGGAAAGCTAAGTGAAAAATAATGTGCTCCCTGGAGTCTCCAGGTCTCCATCTGTCACTATGTTCCACCACATGGGCAATCTGCCCCCAGAACTCTCGAGCCACTGCTCGGGATGGAAAGTTAGTCACGGTGGGAGTCGGGAAGCCAAACACCTCTCGGAACTGATCCATCGGCACAATGTAGTTCTAGTTCAGCAACCGGAACTTGATGTTGTTCCTCTCAGGGATGTGAATGACAGAACTCACAAACTCCATCGTCGGCTCAAGGTAGGCTGGTGCTCGGATCTCCATAAACTGCTCCAGCCGTACCATAGATATCATCTTCCTCAAGTCCTCCGCCACGTGGAGGCACTCGAAGAATGAGACGTCCAAGAAACGCGGGGAAACTATGGGGCGCCCGCAATTGCGATCGAAGTCCGCCTAGTGACACTAATGGATCACCGGTATAGAAGGGCGAGAAGAAGGGGAAGAACTACTGGGAACATCTCTCAAAACAAGCTGACGATCAGAATGGGTACTCATTGCTGCTGACTGAAGGTCACCTCGGTCTATCTGACAAGCTGAAGAACACCTCGGCCGAGACACAGCTCGACTGGACCGAGTTGAAGTGTTGTGCGATTTCCACTCTCTGATTTTCAGTTATTGTCCCCCAAAATCACTATCAATTGCTTCCTATGGGGTACTTATACTCTTTTCAGCAAAAATAGATGGCAACCAAAGCAAATTTCTCCTAAATCAACAAAGAGAGGGAAGTTAGGGTCTTCAGATATTTACCCCAAATTACGCAGATTCGAGGCGTTTATCTCGCAGTTTGTTGCTGGCAATCTGATCCTCTTGTTTTTCTTGGTGTAATCGGAGCAGAAATCGTGGAAAACGAGTGAAAAACGAAGAAACGAGGTGAATGGTGCACCTCGGTCGAGAAGAGGGTGATAGGGAAAATGAGAAATATGTTTTGTCTTTTATACCCCTCGCTGAATCTGGTATCTCCTCGGTCGAGGTGGTCCCGATGGGACCGAGGTGGCTGATTGGATTGTCAGACCTAGTCGCCTCGGTTGCCCAAGGACATCTCGGTCGAGGTGCTGTGACAGCAACCGAGATGTGTCTCAATCAAACTCCGTCTTCTCAATTTCTCGAACTTCTGTCCTTCTAGTGGGGCTCCTGAGTTGTAATCCTTCCTTAGAGAGTACATGGTTTCTGTCTAGGACGCCAAAGACAAAGCAAAGCAAAGCAAAAGCAAACTATCTAAAACCAAACTAGAAAGGGGGAAAGAAAGTAATACCTTGGGTTGCCTCCCAAGAAGCGCTTGATTTAAGGTCGCTAGCTGGACCGTACGGCATCCCTAAACATGCTGGAAGGTATCCTCACCCCATACTTCACCTTGATCATGGGGTGAGATAAAAAAAAGTCTATCAAACGTTCCAACAAATGCAAGTGCTTGTCGGGGAATGAGTCATCTATAGGTAGGTCGTCCTTCTCGCGTGAGAAGGGAGCTAGCCGGCCGAGGTGATCCGCAACGGAATTCTCGGACCCCTTCTTATTGTGAATCTTTAGGTCAAACTCTTGAAGCAAGAGAATCCATCGAATAAGACGCGGCTTCGCATCCTTCTTGGCAAGCAAGTTACGAATAGTTGCATGGTCAGTGCAAACAATAACTTTTGCTCCTACTAAGTAAGAGCGAAACTTCTCAAAAGCAAATACAACCGCCAAAGGCTCCTTTTCGGTGGTGGCATAGTTTAGTTGAGCTTCATCTAGCGTCTTGCTAGCATAGTAAATGGCGTTGGTCTGACCATCTTTCTTTTGTCCAAGTACAGCTCCTACGGCCACATCACTCGCATCACACATGATCTCAAAGGGCAAGGTCCAGTCGGGAGGTTGAATGATGGGAGCGGAAATCAACGCTTCCTTTATCCTGTAAAACGCATCAAGGCATTCCTGTGAAAACTCAAAAACAACATCCTTATTCAAGAGTTTAGTGAGTGGTTTAGAAATGTTCGAGAAATCCTTGATGAACCTCCTGTAGAAACCTGCATGGCCGAGAAAACTCCGCACACCCTTAACAGAACAAGGGGGAGGAAGTTTCTCAATAGTCTCGATCTTAGCTCGATCGACCTCAATACCTCGGTTTGAAACGAGGTGTCCTAGCACAATTCCTTCACTAACCATAAAGTGACACTTCTCCCAATTCAAAACGAGATTAGTGTCTTCATAACGCTGTAACACTAGAGAAAGGTTAGATAAGCAATTATCAAAAGAGGAACCATATACCGAAAAGTCATCCATGAATACCTCCATGATCTCCTCTATGTACTCGGAAAAGATAGCCATCATACAGCGCTGGAAGGTTGCGGGTGCATTACATAATCCAAATGGCATCCTCCTATAAGTGAATGTCCCTCATGGACAAGTGAAAGTGGTCTTCTCTTGATCATCCGGATGGATAGGAATCTGAAAGAAGCCACTATAACCATCTAAATAACAAAAATGGGAATGCTGAGATAACTGTTCGAGCATTTAGTCGATGAAGGGAAGTGGAAAATGGTCCTTCCGAGTGGCCACGTTCAGCTTCCTGTAATCGATGCACATCCTCCAGCCCGTAACGGTCCTGGTTGGAATCAACTCGTTGTTCTTATTCGTCACAACGGTCATCCCTCATTTCTTCGGAACTACATGCACTAGGCTCACCCACTTGCTATCCAAGATAGGATATATGATTCCTGCATCCAACAACTTAAGAATCTCTTTCTTCACAACCTCTTTCATGATTGGATTTAACCGTCTTTGAGGTTCCCGTGAAGTCTTATGATCGTCTTCCATTAGTATTCTATGCATGCAGAAAGAAGGCTTAATACCAATAAGATCATCAATAGTATATCCCAAAGCCTTTTGATGTTTTCTAAGGACATGCATCAGTTTAGATAGTTCAGTTTCGGAAAGGGAAGCACTTACAGTAACGGGATATGTAGAATCCGGTCCAAGGAAAACATACCTCAAGTGACTTGGAAGGGGTTTAAGCTCCACAACTGGAGGTGCTTTCTGAGGAGGATCCTTGCTTCCTCCTTCCAGTAGAGTAGACTTAGATCGAAGAACTAAACTTTCAGAAGTCTCAGTTGACATCATCTCGCTTGCGACCTCGGTCGAGGTCCAAGGTGGGTGACCGAGATGTTCTTCAAATAAGAACACCTCGCTTGGTCCAGCAATTGCCTCGGTCGAGGTACTGGATTTGGGACCGAAACTTGAATTTCTCCTCTCCTGGATCAGTTTCTCAATCTTAGCTCCTGGATCTGCTTCTAGTGCCTTTAAACTCCGTGTATCTGCATCACAAGAAACATCTATACCTTCCTCCATTAAGCTAAAACTAAGAACTCTTTCAAGAGGGTCATTAATAAGGATAGAGCTCACCAATTATCTTGATTATTCTTCATCATAGATGTTGAAAATGTCATCCTCCAGCGACTCTCCTTTCATTGCAGCAAGCAATGCAAATTCCACTTGATCTCCACCAATGTTGAAATTCAACTTGGCATTCTTACAATCCACATTGCAACCCAAAGTTGCTAGAAATGGTCTCCCGAGAATGATAGGAACGGGATAATTTGTGGGTATGTCAAGTACAACAAAGTCTATAGGTAAATAGAAGTTACCTAACTTGACGGGAACGTCTTCCAAGATGCCCACGGGATGGGTGATGGAGCGATCCGCCATGTACAACCTTATCTTCACCGGCTTGGGTTCTCCAAGTCCGATTCTCTTACATAGCTCCGGCGGGATGATGCTCACGTTGGCTCCTAGATCACACAAAGCCTCACAAGTTACATCCCCAACTTGAATGGGAATGCAAAATAAGTCGGGATCTCTCAACTTAGGTGGCATCTTCTCCTTCATTATTTGAATGAGCTCCGAGGATTTAGATGTCATCCTAACTTCTCCAAAGTCTTCCAGCTTCCTCTTCCTTGATAGAATTTCTTTTAAGAATTTCCCACAGGCGGGCATCCCTAGAATAGCATCAAGGAAAGGGATGTTAATGTGTAGTTTAATCATCAAGTCAAGGAACTTACCAAAATGCTTGTCTAGATGTGCTCTGGCCCTTGACTGAGGGAATGGAAGTGGTGGTTTATAAGTAGGAGGTGGGACATAAACTTCATATTTGTCCTTTGCTTTCTGGGACTCCACCTCGGGTAGCACCTCGACTGAAGTGTTCCTCGTCTAGTCTTGGACTGAGGTGTTCTTCGTCTGCACTGGCACCGACCGAGGTACTGGATCTGCAGTTTTCAGTCCACTTCTCGTCGTTATTGCCATAATCTGTCCCTTGGGGTTGCTCTCTGTCCTTGCTGGGAGCTTCCCTGGATCTCTTGGCGCTTCATTCGCCTTATTAAAGAATTTGAAGAACCGGTAGGTGATATAAATAGGATAAATAATACTCTAGAAGGGGGTTGAATAGAGTATGGGAACTTTTCGCAAACCCAAATCTCAAGGCCTTGAAACCTCTTTCAAGGGCCTTGATTTGTGAAACTTTGATTTCAAGGGCTTTGAAACTCCTTTCAAGGGCCTTGACTTCTTGCTCCTGCAAAACAAAGTTAGTCACAATAAAGTATATATGGTGCGGAATTGAAAAGATTGACACGAGGATATGTTTACGAAGTTCGGCTCTAAATAGCCTACTCTCCGTCCTTGGGTATATCCGTAGGATCTAACTATCTATTATCAGCTTCAAAGAGTCATAGATACAAACTAGAAGAAATCCCCTTCTTCTCTCACTGTAGCCAACGCTACGATCTAGCTCCAACTCTTAACCTAGAGCTATAATAGCCTAGTTACTTCGCAGAGTAACACACACTCTAATATAACACTATTTAGATCTTGCAATGGAGCTCTAGTGTTTTCTCTCTCTAAGGGGATAAAGCTTTTTGAAAGAGAGAAAGAAAAACAATGAATGAAGATGATTTAGTTGCTTGAAGATGTAGAAGATATTTTATGATGTAGGCTTGTGTATTTTTCTTCTTCGACTATCATCTTCATTTATACTCTTCGATGGAAATGTCTTCTAGCCGTTGTGAAGATGACCGTTGAAGGTGAATCTTCGTTTCCCTGAAGATCGTTTTCTTGTTCAGAGATAAGTTAGAAGTTGTAAAACTACAATCCCTATTAACACTTTGATCTTTTACTCCGATCTTCTCGTGTTCTATGTGAAGAGAAGATGTTGTTGCCGTTGAGTTTGTTTAAGAAAATCTTCTGAAAAGATTCTCTATTCTTCATTTAAGATCTTCGATGATTCTGTAGTTGACGAGATCTTCGGCTGGATTCTTATCAAAATCTTCTGAAAAAGTCTTGATGCGTATTTTGAATTCTTGTTTTGCATTCTTATAACTCCAAGGCTCTTGATATCTTCCTTTGTATTCGCCATCTTCCTTCGTCCTTAGAATTATACTTCAAGGCCCTTGAAATAAATATCAAGGCCCTTGACATATGCATTGTTGTACCTGCATTAAATTCAAACCAACCGAATATCTAGAAATATAATCAAGTACATTGTTAGTATATCCAACTGCTTATATTTGTGTGAAGTCTTCCATCATCATCAACACCTGTAAACCATTTCAATCAAGGTGGAGTTTTCAATCTCCCCCTTGATGGAAGACAACACAAATTTTCGTACCTGCATTTGTTAGTTTAGCAATGCATATGAAAACCTCAAAAACTAAAATGCAGAATGCAGTATATCGGAATGTCGGATCATATTTCTCCCCTTTGTCTTTCAACAAGGAAGGAAAAGCAGTCAAACCAAGGAGTTTAAAAACATACGATTACAAACCCAAAAAAAATTGTATTTCCAAAACAAAAAGATATTTAAAACATGAGAAGTAGCAAGCTTCAGTCTTCATTTTGCCACTTTGAGGAGCTTCCTTGCCCATAGTAATCCTTCATGCACATGTCTCTCCAACGACCCTGTGCATTGGCAATATCATGCTCCTTTAGGGATAAGTTTGTTACCCTTTGTGTAGAATCATTTGCATACTTCTTAACAACCGCAAATTCTTCAATTGTCAAAATATCAGGATCATTTGGCAATGGTTGTCTAATAGGCTGGTCCTTGACAATCTTGTGACACTGATCCATTACCTTCTCTGCATCCTTTTTAGTCTCCTTCCCATCTTCCTCTGATATGGGTTTAATGCTAGTTGCAGTTGTGAGAGACATAGCATTGACATGGAATAGCTGATTAATCTTCTGATTTAGGATTCCAAGCAGATCTTGAGCCTTGTCCATTTGATCAGTCATTGTCACTTTAAACTCTATAAACTCATGAGTTAATGATTTCAACGATGCTTCAACAAAATTCAATCTCTGTTGTGTAGTAAAATTCCACTCAGGCTGCTCCATCAATACCCACACATTACTAATCCCCACCTTAGTCTTTCGAATTCCTATCTTCTCAAAGAAAACTTCATCTAAACCATCATTGTAAAGATGTCATGCCTCACCAGAACAATCGACTGAAAAGAGTGTGAATATTATGGGAAGCAAATTCCCATAAGGTAGATGGTTGGTGCTTGGAGAATTGATTGTATTCACCATATGAGACAAAAAAATTTCATGCAAATTTACCTTCAACCCATTTAACACATTGTAAATCAAAATCAGCACTGAGTTGATTATGGTTTCTTTGTCACCATCTCTAGGGATAATGAATTCGTCTATAATATAATAAACTATTCTAGCCTCCAGGGTTAAACATGTAATGGTTGGTGGTGTTAAGGCAGTAGGAAGAAGAAGTTGTTCTTTAGCTAGTCTCAAGGTTAAAGCGGGATTTGAGTCTTCTGAAGCACTATAACGAGGAATACCAAAAATATCTGCTAGAATTTCAGTAGTGATGGTAATTTTCTTACCTTTGATGACTGTGTTTAGAATCCATTCCCCTCTCTCACGTCTTGCAGTTAAATTGGCATAGAACAACCTTGTTAGTCTTGGAAACGTCTCTTCTCCTGGATTTAACATGACCCATATAGCTCTTTCTATGAGCACTTCAAAGCCTGGCAGAGACGAGCATGTAAACAGTTCACAGTGAACTCCCTCACACATGCACTGAGGGCGGTCATCATATTCCTTGACCCACTTCTTTGCAGCTGTCGGATTCATGAACCAATTTGAGGGAAGCCCAGTCCTAGCAAAAATATCGGCATCTCCTGAGAATCCTGAAGAACTAGAACTAGACCCTGAGTCAGAACTTGACCCAGATAAGTCGGATGAAACTTGAACGACCCTTTGTCGTTTTGGAGCTGACAATGTTGCTTTGTTGATTGAAGATCTTTTGGGAGCCATTTGAGATTTTGAGAAAACGATGAGAAAGGTTTTGGAAAATCGGAAGAGTAAAGCACCGTTCTTTCAAAAGACAAGGGAAGCAGAAGAGAGAAAGAGGAAAGAGAAGAGGTATTTATGGGAAGAAGTCTAATCAGCGTAAGATCAAAGGATTTTCTAAAATCTTAACAAAAATCTTATTATAAATATTGGTAACCTCTTTTCAAAAACCTTTGAATCTGGAAACATACCTTTTGAAATTCCTTATAAAAAAACATTAGATAATTCAATATCTAAGAGATATGAATATCTAATTGATCCGTTCATTTATTTACCCTTGAAATATGTTTTAAGGTCCTCTTGAATTTTATTTCAAGGCCCTTGAAAACATTAATTGGGCTGCATACGTAGAATGATTAAAACTTGTTAACTCCCCCTACGTTATTGCTTCCTTGTCCAACATACTAAGCTCTAATCTAATAAAATTAAATTGTTCCTCAGGAAGAGGCTTGGTAAAGATATCTGCAAGCTGCAAGTTAGTTAAGATAAAAGAAATCAAAACATCACCTTTCTCAACATGATCACGAATGAAGTGATGCCTCACATCAATATGCTTAGTTCTTGAATGTTGCACAGGATTTTTAGTTATAAAAATAGCACTAGTATTATCGCATTTAATAGGAATACCTTTTAAATCAAATCCAAGATCACGAAGTTGTTGAGAAATCCAAAGGATTTGAGCACAACAGGCTCCAGCCGCTATATACTCAGCTTCAGCTGTGGATAGTGCAACTGAATTTTGCTTCTTGGAGTGCTAACTGATTGGGGATGACCCTAAGAATTGACAACATCCAGAAGTACTCTTTCGGTCAACCTTATAACCTGCAAAGTCTGCATCTGAATAGCCAACAAGATGAAACGAGCTTTGACGTGGGTACCATAACCCTAGATCCTTAGTGCCATTTAGATACCGAAAAATTCTTTTCACAGCAATCAGGTGTGACTCTTTAGGATTAGCTTAAAATCTTGCACACATGCACACGCTATAATGTCAGGACGACTTGCAGTTAGATATAACAATGAACCGATCATACCTCTATACTCCTTTTGTACTACACTTTTGCCATTTTTGTCATGATCTAGCGAAAGTGTTGAACTCATAGGAGTCTTTGCAACCTTAGATTGATCCATTTTGTACTTTTTAAGCAAGTCTTTAGTATACTTACTTTGAATGAGAAAAATTCCTTTCTTTGCCTGTGTCACTTGAAATCCAAAAAAGAAATTTAATTCTCTCATTAAGCTCATTTTGAATTCCCTGCACATAATATCTGAAAATTCCTTCCAAAGAGAATCGTTAGTAGCACTAAATAATATATCATCAACATAGATCTGTACTACTAGTATGTCGTTGCCTCTAGTTTTGATAAACAATGTTTTATCAATTAAACCTCTTTTAAAACTATTTTCAAGAAGATATTTAGACAATCTTTCATACCAAGATCGAGGAGCTTGCTTAAGACCATAAAGAGCTTTGTCTAATTTGAAAACATAATCTGGAAAATCATCATTTTCAAAACCAGGAAGTTGAGCAATATAGACTTCTTCTTCTAAGAATACATTTAGGAAAGCACACTTTACATCCATTTGAAAAGGTTTTATGTTCGTGAAGGATACAAATGCAAGTAGCATACGTATGGCTTCTAACCTGGCAACCGGAGAAAATTTCTCCTCATAATCAATACCTTCTTCCTGGTTATAGCCTTGTACTACAAGTCGTGCTTTGTTTCGTATGATTTTGCCACTTTCATCCAGTTTGTTCCTGAAGACCCATTTTGTGCCAATAATTGATTGATGCTTTGGTCTTGAAGTAAGAGTCCATACCTTGTTCCTCTCAAACTCATTCAATTCATTTTGCATGGCTATGATCCAATCTGGTTCTTGAAGAGCTTGAGTGTAGTTCTTTGGCTCGATCAGTGATACAAAGGCGGAGAATGCACAAAGATTGTTTACTTTAGATCTAGTTTGAACTCCGGCATTTGGATTTGAGATCACATTTTCTTGTGGATGATATAAGGAGTGTTGAACTTTTCTTCTTTTAATAGATGAAGTAGATCCTGAAGGTTGAGCTGTATATATTTGACTAGATTCAGGTACCATTCGTATATTGCCTGTTGTTCCAATCTCAAGGCCTTGAAGTTGGGTTTCAAGCCCTTGAAGTGGAGTTCTGTTCTCACAGTTTCCAGTTTCAAGGTCTTGAAGGTGTGTTTCAAGGTCTTGAGGGTTTTCTTTGGTATCTTGAATCTTTTCCTGTATATTTTTTGTCTTCGTTTTTAGGATCTTCCTCTTCATCCGAAATGTGATCTTCTCTTTGATTCAGGTCTAAGTCTACAAAACTTTCACTCAAAGTACCATCATTGCTTTCATCAAAAATAATATGAATGTTTTCCTCAACAATTTTGGTACGTTTGTTATATAGTCTATAAGCTTTGATGTTTGAAGCATATCCAATGAATATACCTTCATCACTACGTGCATCAAATTTCCAAAGATTGTCTTTTCCATTTTTGTGAACAAAACAAGTACATCCAAAGGGTTTGAAATATGAAATATTTGGTTTTCCACCTTTAAAAAGTTCATAAGGAGTCTTTTTCAAAATAGGGTGAATTAAACATCTGTTTAAAATATAATTTGCAGTGTATACTGCTTCAGCCCAAAAGCTCTTTGGTAGATTGTTTTCTAAAAGCATTGTCCTAGACATATCCTCAAGAGTGCGATTCTTGCGTTCCACAACTCCGTTTTGTTGAGGAGTTCTAGGAGCTGAAAAATTATGAGCAATACCATATTTTGCACAAAACAAATCAAATTTTAATTGATCAAATTCTCTACCATGATCACTTCTTATAGAAACGATTGGTAGATTTTTCAAGCTTTGTAACTCCTGACATAGTTTTGAAAACTCAAACAAAGCTTCAGATTTTTCACGTAGAAAAGAAATCCATGTAAAGCGAGAAAAGTCATCCACTATAACAAGAATGTATTGTTTTCCTCCGGGAGATTTGACACGCATAGGTCCACAAAGATCCATGTGTAAAAGTTCAATGGGTCGAGAAGAACTTACAGCTTTCTTGGGTTTGAAAGAACCTCTTGTTTGTTTACCTTGTGTACATGCCTTACAAAGATCATCAGCCTTGAAATTTAGGTTTGGCAAACCACGTACCAAATCTTTTAAGTAACTTCTGCATGGTGTGCATGCTTACGTGACCAAGTCTTCTATGCCAAAGCCTTGGATCATCAGTCAAGGCCTTTAGACATTTTAACTTTGTTCCTGCAATTTGGTTAGTACTCAAGGAATAAACATTGTTACATCTAGGAGCAATAAGCAATACTTCGTCCATTTTTATGTTTTGAACTACACATTTTTCTGAATCAAATATAACCTTATTACCTTTGTCACAAATTTGAGAAATACTCAGCAAATTATATTTCAAGTCATCAACTAAATAAACATCATCAATAAAGTTGGATGAGTTATAGCAAATTTTACCAATGTCAATTATGTCACACTTTCCTTTATCACCAAGAGTAATAGTTCCGGATGATTGCTTCTTTAAATCTAAGAATAACGAACTTTTTCCACTCATGTGTCTTGAGCAACCACTATCTAGTATCCATTTGTGCTCCTTTACCTTGGTGATATCCTGCAAAACAACAAACATCAACCTTTTCGGGTCAACCATATGGCATATTTTGGTTCATACTCAGGCTTGATCATGTTTGGTTGTCTAGTACCTTTAGGAACCCAGATTTGTTTGACCTATTTCCTTAGACATAAAGGATAGGTGTTTCTAATAATATAAGGATCATTTCTTCTATAAGAACATGTGGATTTAACATGACCCTTTTTACAACAATAGAAGCACATAGGCATATGACTGCTTCCTTTGGCCATAACAAAAGTGGTGGTAGGTTTTCTAGGAAAGCTTTTACGATATCCTATACCATTTTTGTTAAGAGAAGATTGTTGTTCACCCATCATTCTTTCCAGATTATCTTTTGAATGAGTAAACTTAATGAGTGATGCCTTCAGGTCTTGACACGTTAAAGTCATATCAACTTTCTCTTTCTCTAGGTCAATATAATTTCGATGTAGAGAAGAGAGGTTGTCGTTAAGACTCAGATTTTCTGATTCCAAGGCCTTGATATTGTCATCAATTTCTTCCTTTTCTGTGTTAAGATTTTCAATCTCAAGAGACATTTCTCTCAATTGTTTATCTTGTTCATTAAGCTTATATGTTAAAGAATTTATCCTTATTCTATGTTCCTTATCACTTAAGATAATATCTTTAAGGAATTGTTTAAGATCAATATCAGGTTGAGATAAAATTGTACTTACCATATTGTCGATGTACAGATTTGAGTCATCTTCATGATCAGCCATAACACACAAGTTTGCTTGTTCTTTTTCATCTTCTGATTCATTTGATGATTCTGAATCACTCCATGAAGCAACCATATCTTTCTTTTTTCGATCATTTTTCTTGAAGTTGGTCCTCTTCTTTTGTGGACGATCCTTTACCAGATGATCTGTTTCACCACATTCAAAGCAAGTCAGTACTCTTTTTTTCTTATTAGGGTTAGAAAACTTACCTCGGGGTTTTGATGCTCGTGGGAATTCTCTGTTAGCCGATTGCTTCTTTAGCTTGAGAATTCTTGCAAGACCCTTTGAGATCATGGCGATTGCATCTTCTTCATTGTCATCATCACTATCTTCTTCCTCAGATGGTAACTCATCTCTTCTGGATTTTAATGCCAAATTCTTGGAGTTGGATGGGAGTTCTCCATCTTCTTCACCAAGAACCATTTCATGTGTGATGAGTTTTACGAGTAAATCATCAAGAGGAAGAGTTGTGAGATTTTGTGCTTCTCCAATTGCAGTCATCTTTGGTCCCAACTTTGCTTTAGGTAAGCTCCTCAGAACCTTCCTTACTTTTTCTTCATTAGTGAAGATCTTTCCTAGTGAGTCCAGATTGTTCACTATCTCAGTGAATCTGGTGAACATCTCTTTGACTGTTTCATTGGGATTAATTTTGAATAGCTCATATTGTCTGAGGAAGATGCTAATCTTTGTCTCCTTGACTTGACTTGTCCCTTCGTAAGTAACAACAAGCTTGTCCCATATCTCTTTCGCGCTCTTGCATGATGAGATCCGGTTGAATTCATTAGCATTTAATCCACAATAAATTAGATTCATAGCTTTGTAATTCTTTGACACACTGTCCAAGTCAGCCTGTGTGAAGTCTGATTCCTTCTTTTGGACTTGTACGCCTTCAACCATGGTCATTGGAATTTTGGGTCCATTTTGAGTAATGCTCCAAAGTTCCATATCTTGGTCAATAATGAACATACGCATGAGTGCTCTCCAATGAGCGAAGTTGTTGCCACAGAAGAGTGGTGGTCGGGATGAGGATCTTCCTTGAGCAAATCCACCATCACCTACAAGATTCATGATTAGTCTCACTGATGGTTAAATCAATAAACGTGAGTCTAGCTCTGATACCAATTGAAGAACCGGTAGGTGATATAAATAGGATAAATAATACTCTAGAAGGGGGGTTTAATAGAGTATGGGAACTTTTCGCAAACCCAAATCTCAAGGGTCTTGATGTCAATCTGTGCTCTTTGTGAAACTTTGATTTCAAGGGCTTTGAAACTCCTTTCAAGGGCCTTGAGTTCTTGCTCCTGCAAAACAAAGTTAGTCATAGTAAATTATATATGGTGCGGAATTGAAAAGATTGACACGAGGATATAATAGCCTAGTTCGTCTCTAAATAGCCTACTCTCCGTCCCTGGGTATATCCGTAGGATCTAATTATCTATTATCAGCTTCAAAGATTCCTAGATACAAACTAGAAGAAATCCCCTTCTTCTCTCACTGTAGCCAACGCTACGATCTAGCTCCAACTCTTAACCTAGCTATAATAGCCTAGTTACTTCGCAGAGTAATACACACTCTAATATAACACTATTTAGATCTTCCAATGGAGCTCTAGTGTTTTCTCTCTCTAAGGGGATAAAGCTTTTTGAATGAGAGAAATAAAAACAACAAATGAAGATGATTTAGTTGCTTGAAGATGTAGAAGATATTTTACGATGTAGGCTTGTGTATTTTTCTTCTTTGACCATCATCTTCATTTATACTCTTCGATGGAAAGGTCTTCTAGCCGTTGTGAAGATGACTGTTGAAGGTGAATCTTCATTTTCATGAAGATCGTTTTCTTGTTCGGAGATAAGTTAGAAGTTGTAAAACTACAACCCCTATTAACACGTTGATCTTTTACTCCGATATTCTCGTGTTCTATGTGAAGAGAAGATGTTGTTGCCGTTGAGTTTGTTTAAGAAAATCTTCTGAAAAGATTTTCTTTTCTTCATTTAAGATCTTCGATGATTTTGTAGCTAACGAGATCTTCGGCTGGATCCTTATCAAAATCTTCTGGAAAAGTCTTGATGCGTATTTTGAATTCTTGTTTTGCATTCTTATAACTCCAAGGCTCTTGATATCTTCCTTTGTATTCGCCATCTTCCTTCATCCTTAGAATTAATCTTTCCGGCTGGATCCTCTCATTTTAGCGGTCTTGGGGGGGGAGGGGAAGAACTTTGTTAGAAACTCCGTCGTCATCTCTTCCCAAGTATTAATCTTTCCGGGTGGAAGAGATTGATACCAAGTAAGCGCCCTGTCCTTCAAAGAAAAGTAGAAAGGCCTTAGCTTGTAGTTGTTGTTTTCCAGCCTTGAAGGTCTCAAGGTCTCCATCAGAATCTCATAGTTTTGCAAATGCTGATGCGGAGACTCCCTCTTTAAACCTCCAAACTGGCATTGGCGGATCATGGATAGAACTTGCGGTCGAAGTTCGTAATCATGCTCAGCTGGATCACCTAGGTTGACTCCTGGACGCCTCACTTGCTGACTAGGGTCCATCCTTTTGTCCTAGGGTTTGTGGAACTCCAACAAAAAGAACATCTCGGGCAGGCATCCGAGGTGGATGTATCTCGGCCGCGGCAACTGGGACTGGGTCCTGCCTCGGTAGAGGATCTGGGATCGGTCGATGCACAATCTGGGCTCTTAGATCGGCCATATCTGCTTCGATCTCTGCATCTGCTCTCTTTCTCGCTGTAGTTCTTCCTTATTGAGGTGTAGTTGTTCCAGCGCCTCCTTCAATTCGGCCTCAAGATCGCGATTGTCTTGATTGGCCATCTTAGCTTCTTTCAATTGTTGTTTGTATGTCTTTTTTGGTTCGGGATCGTAAGAAACGATTTCCTTCCCAGCACGGGTTCTTCGCATAAACCTAAGAAAAAGATCCTGCGAAAACACTCAAGTAGAGTGGTTAGTAGCAACAAGGGCAATTGCCCTAAAAGACAACCAAAACCGGCTCGGTCTAGATCAAGTCCCCGGCAACGGCGCCAAAAACTTGTTCGCTCCAAACTGTGTGTGCAAGCTTTAAATTTATAACCCAAGAAGTATGCTTGAACAAATATGCGAACCCGCAGTGTACGGGTCAATTGTAATAAAAAGCAAGAATTTCAGGGGTCGATCTCAGGGACTTAGGTGAAACAAAGCACATAATAGGTTGTCAAGTATTGCAATTAACTAAAAGCAAGTAAAGTAATCAAAGATGATGTAAAAGTCAATTAAGGGGAAATGCGGATTCTAGGGATTAAAGCATCTAGTTGTGGTTCCGATTCAAGATCTCAAAGGATAACGCGGACAAAGCTGAGGTTTGCAAAGGGAAGGTGTCTCTAAAGTGGGGATAGATTACCGGATAAGTCTCACTACTCACTATCCCAAACGCAAGCTCCTATTACCGGGTAAGTCTCAAGGTACTAAGGAAAGGAACTATAATCTCAAACCAACACATCACCTAAGGGAATAGAATCAACCTTTACCGGGTAAGTCTCAGGCTAACTCACAAAGGTGAGATGAAGGCACACTCAAACCCAAATAAAGGATAAACCTTTATTACCTACACTTATGATCTTAGGTAAACAAGCAAAGGAATCACCGGGTAAGTCTCATCCTAGGCTTGCATTGAACCAGGAAAGGTGTAATAAGGATAGGATTTGGCAAACTAGAATACTTAACTCTCACTTTCGGATCAGAATAGGTTCACCTCGTTCAGTCAACTTCCACCCCGGCCGAGATGTTCATCGACTGAGTGAGGTATTCTAGAGTTAAGGTTAAAGACTCGAGCTTTCACGGTCCTGTTGGGATTAAGATCATTCTATCATTGTCTTTCCCACAACTTTCAGCCAATCACCCTAGAATCGCATAAGAAACTTAGCCAACAATCATCGTGATAACAATAATTAAATATATGGAAAGGGAATCAATATTTGAACAAGAAAACCTTTAGGAAAAGGTCTCAATAACTGAATCAAATAATCAACAAATCAGCGTTCCTTAAATCACAAATCAACTAAAATAACAAACCAAAAGGGAATCTAAGAAAGTCTTACAAACTCCCTCAAAAGCTAACTCCAAACTATGAATCCTTCTTTCCTTGATCTTCAATCCTTCAATCCTTCCTTCAAACCTTCAGAAAATACTCCAGAAATCTCCCTAATCGGGTGTGCAAAGATGGCTGAATTGTGAAAAATTTAACCCTTTATATAGGAGAATTATCTTCCAAAGATAAAATATCTTAAAAAGATAATTTCCTATAAAATATATCCATATCTCTAAAATAGATATTCTAAAAATAATATCTTCCTTCCACAAATCCATCCCAAAAATATAAGATATCTTCTTTCCAAAATTAAAAGATCAGCCAAAAATGTATATCTCGCCGGCAGCAGGGTGTTCGCCTCGGTCGGGACGCTCCTCAAAATCACCTCGGTCGAGGTGACACTGTAGCTGACCGAGGTGAACCTCAACTGAATGTGAAATCTCTCGAATCTGGTCCAAAGTAAATCTTCTTCATTAATTCCAGGCTTCCTGAGTTCTTCTTTAAGCTCCAGAATGTAGCTCCTATGACTCCTTAGCTCCTTGGCTCCATTTTAGTCCAAAACGTGCTATTTTACCTCCAATTACATCGAAACTAGGTGTAGACCTCGATTCCCGTAAAGGTAGATGAAACAACAATATAATCACATAATATACATCCATACATGCAAATTATTGAAAATAAAACGTCCAAACTAGTCCCAAAATATAGACTATAATACATGCTATCAATTACGGAAGAGCAAATCAAGATGCGGGCGTTCGGTTTCATGCTCAAGGATGGAGCGGATGATTGGTATTACCACCTTCCATCCGGGAGCAACGACACTTAGGAGAATCTCCACAAGGCATTTTTGGAGAAATACTTTCCAGCCAAGAAGGCCAATAGCTTGAAGAAAGCTATAAGCAACATTGAACAAGAGGCGGACGAAACTCTCTATGAGTATTTCAAACGGTTTGCACGCCTCCGATCCAACTGTCCTTTCCATGGGTATTCAACTCAAGACCTAGTCTTGTACTTGTACAATGGCTTGCTTGACAATGAGAGGAGGATCGTCGATGCTGCTTGTGGAGGTAACATTCTCAATACCACTCCTGACCTTGCTTTAGAAAAGATGCAGGAACTAGCTGAAGGAACTCGGAATTTCGGGAGGACTTCTTCCAAAAGAGGGCTTCATGCTATCAATCTAGGGAAGAATGAGATCTCCACGGAATTTCAGGAGGTAACATTCTCAATACCACTTCTTCCAAAAGAGGAGTTCATGCTTCCAAAAGAGGAGTTCATGCTATCAATCCTGGCAGACCGAGTATCAGCGGACCATGCTGGAGCAGCAGCAGGCTTTGCAGTCCAGCTTTGCCACTAGCATGACCACCCACTTTGACCGGAGGCAGGATGCTTGGCAGGCGGCCCAGCAGCAGCAGCTCGAGGCTCAGCAGTTGGCTTGGCAAGCCAACTTTGAGACAACCATTGGAGGCCGGCTGACCGCCCAACAGGACCGTCTTGACGACATCTATCGCCGGCAGGAGCACTTCTTCATCCACTTCCCATACCCCCGGAGGAGGGTCCGGATGGTCCAGCCGGACCATCCCACTAGTGGGTATTGTCTTTCTCCCTTCTCCACATTTATCTTTTCTTTCATTTTTCACTTTGAGGGCAAAGTGTGCTTTAAGTGGGGGAGGGAATATCATTTGCATGTATAGTTCATTTGAGTTGTTTTGAGTTGTGTTTGCTTTGAGTATTCATGATTTGTAATTCAGTTGAAATTCATAAAAAAAAAAAGAAGAAGAAAAAGGCAAAGAAAATGAAAAAAAGGCATGAAAATCCTTGGATAAACCGAAAACCAGAAAGGGCGGCTTAGGCAAAAAGAAGGTAGTCCGACCAATATTAGGTTGGTGCGAAAATGAACTTGAGGGATGTGAGGATTAAGTGAGATCATCAATAAAAGGAGAAGAGTGGCAAGGTGAAAACCCGAAAGGGCACCTTGGCAACATGAGCGACACCGAGTGTAGGTTTCCCTTCCGACGTTTGGCGGCATAAGAAGGGGAGTCATAAGGAGGTTGTCCGGGCAGGTTACTCTTGGAGCAATAAGGATGGTAGTTTTCTCACTTTCTTCTCATATTTTTTCTCTTTTTCCTTCTTTCTTTCTTGGTTTTTCTTTTGTTTCCATTATCTATGTCTCTTACCCATGCTTCCTGAGGCCTTTGAGTTTGAACTGCTGTCATTTGTTTTACTTGGGACGAGTAAAAGGTCTAAGTATGGGGGAGTTTGATAGGTGATGGAATCACTATCATTTAGGTTAGTTTTTAGAGTCTTTTTATTGTATTAGAGTCGGTTTATGCTACTAACTCCTTAATCCAGAAGAAGAAACCTAAAATAAGTTAAAAGAGAAGTTAGAAGTACTTGGGACTTGAAGACCATTCACGAAGACAAGCTTCTGGTGCCTCACCGCCCCCGCGGAGCAGTGTCACCGCCCCTACGGGTGACACTGCATTCCGAAACGCAATATGCACCTTCGCCAACGGCCGGAACGAAGACTATCACCGCCCCTGCGCCTCTCTTGGGCACCCCTACGGTGACTCACCTTGAGGAAGCGAAGCCGGCTCCCCTGCACCTCTGCCTGCGGACCACCCTGCGGAGCTGTGAAGTCGAAGAGCCAGTGTCACCGCCCCTGCGTTGACACTAGGCCACCGTTGCGGCTCGATATCAGAAGCGACAGAAAGATGAAGAGTCAGACGTTTGAAGAGCATTAAAGATCCGCCTCTGCGGCCATGAAGAACTCCAAACGTTTTCGCCTAAACCGCCCCTACGGTCCTGAAGCCCGCCGCTGCGGTTGAGCGACAAAGACTTTACTCCGGTTGTTTACACCACCTTTATGGCATTAAAGGTGGCTGTTTAGGCCGGCCATTTACTCCCATTTAGTGTCAATTGTTGTATAAATAGACTCATGGCTGATTGCTAGAATCATCCACCATTTCCCCATATTATTCTCTCTTTTCTCTTGCTTCCTTTGTGTAATGAGCTTCTAAATTCCTTGCTACATTGGGTTGTTTTGGAGCTGTATTGCTGCTTTGGTTGTAAGTCCTTTTTAATATAAGTTTTATTCAGTTTATGTTTTGTATTCCTTGAGCTTCACTTATCTAATTGCATGTTTCTTTTCACTTAAGATTGATCACCTTAGTGTCTAAATGCATGCAAAGAACTAGGATTAGTAGATTCCGGGTTCGGGTCTTTAATCTAGTAGAAACCTTTAGATAAAAACTGGTTGTGATTACTTAAGGGAAAAGGGATACAAACCTAAATAAAAGTCTAATGGTTTTATTCTTCTCTTTATATCTCTTTGTCTTTGTTTGAAAGCTAACTTGTGACTTGCTCTTGTAGGTTTACGGAACATTAACTTGTTAAGTTGTGTTGATGCCGGTTGGCTTAACACATACATATGATCAAGACAAGAACATTGCTATAAAACTTATAAAAGGAACCAACCAAAGTAGCATTGCATGCTAAGATTCAACCTAGTGTAGTTCATTTCTCATCACCTTATTCACCTTTTTACTTGCTTTTTATGCTTTGTCTTGTTACATTTCAATCCAAATTCCCCCCCCCCCAATTATTTGGTTACATTTTCAATAATTGAATCTAATATGAATATCAACCAAACTCTCTTGGGTTCGACCCTTACTTGACCACTATACTTGCTTTAGTGTTAAGTTGGGAAATTACTTTGAAAAGATAAAAACGACCTAAGGAATAACTCTTGTCAGAACTTCAACAAGGTCACTCAAAGAAAAGGAGTTCATGCTGCCGAGTCCATCCGGCCTACAGTTGTAAATGATATTGTTGAACCGAAGGACATGATGAAAAGGCTTACATTGTTAGGAACCCTTCACCAACTCAAGGCATGCGAGGCTTGTGTTGATCCTTTTCACCCAACCGACACATGCCCCATATAAAAGATGATCCCATCACTGAAGTTAATGCTATAGGAGGTTATGGACAACCACGACCCTAGAATGATCCGTACTCAAACAGTTACAACCTAGGATAGCGTGACAACCCGAAGTTCAGATGGAGAGATTAACCAAATCAACACTAGTATCATCAACTACAATAACATAAATTTTGTAAGTCTGAATCAACCGAATACATATTTCAAGTTTTAAATAAACATTTTGATACTCATGTCCAAAGTACAAAATCCAATATTAAGAATCATGAAAAACAGTTGATATATATATATTGCAGTCTCATGCATCACTATTTGTATAGAAAACATCCACTTTTCATATTTCAGTATCTACCTTGATCTTTTTGTATTTCGGTTATTTTCGCCAATAATTGTGCCGGATATACTTCGTCCTTGAAGTCGGAGTTGAAGAGAAGACCTTACATGAATAAGGATCTGCAACATGAAGTCCCTTGAAGACACCCTATGACAAGATTAGAGATTTAGAGCAACAACACATGCCAAACGGCATGCGAGATGGCTTGTTATGTTGTCGTGAAGCTGTTTGGATTATATCATCATTGTAGATGTATGCCATCAAGCCCAGAAAATGGTCTGAACCCAAACTTAGCAAAAGCGCTTGCCTAGACGGGGTGAGACGGCTTGTTATTTCTTATTGAAGTGGAAAACTGCTGAGTGCAACATCTTCCAAACATCATCACTGCAAATTGATTTTGGTGTCATAGAAGAAGAAAGTTCCTTGGAAAGCATAAAAAGAATGCTGATTTTGTTACAAATTCAAGTAGATGGAACTGAATATCAAGAAATTTGAGTCAATTGGGCAAGGGAGGGGGGAAAATAAAAAATAATGTCAACATTAATAATTTAAAATTATGTTTTGGATTTGTAAATTTTGGAAATACAACATAGGAAGATATCTAATTACTTGATAAATAATAACTCTTTTTAAAATTTCTTTCGTACCCTTTTTCATAATTTTACTCACTATAATTCTCTTCGTGCCCTTAATAATACTTTTTATATCAAACAACAATCAAATATTTATTATTCCATCCTCTTCATATTCATTCTCGATTTTCAATATTCAACTTCAATTCCGACTTCAACTCATTATCATCAAAGGGACCCTTTGTAGTGATTAATTTTCAAAACTTGAAAAGTTAGGGATTAATTTTAGAAGAAACTAGTTTAGATTGACTATCCTAATAAAATTTTTATTAGACATATACTTGAGGTTTCAGTTTATATATTCAATTATAACATTAATCAATTACTTTTCTTAGACATGTTTTTTATCTAGAATCAAACATAATTTGGACAAACCATTTACATAAAGCATGTACATACTTAACCAAAATTAAAGTAATATGACTTGACTAATATAATCCAGATGCAAATAAAAGTTAATTAATATCCAATTATAGAACAAACCCGAATCTGATATAGTTCCACATAAATCATAGTTTCAAACGGTTTTCATTTTGGTTCCGAACATTTTCTTTACGGTTCGATTTTAATGGTATCACTCCTTAAGTACCTAAAACAATTTAATTTCGATCCTAAAAATAAAACAGTTTGGTTCCCAGTTCAAAAAAAATCATAATTTAAAAATCGTCAACAGCTCTAACCCACATACGTGTATTTTAACTTTTTAAGCTAGTCCATCCAAAAAGACGAAGCGGTACAAAAACACGTGGAATGATTGGACGGTAGAAGATGCGTCTTCAGCATATGTTTATGGTGGAGACCGCCGCACCTTATCCGCCCCTTGCTTTCCCGGTGTATAGAGTAATGCCAATGAACCCAAAGAAAGCAGATTATTTTGCCATAAGAGGAGATTTGCATAGTAATCTTACGCGTCCCTACCCCCTAAGGAATTTGAACCATATCTGATCCGATGAAAATTCAAAGCATTTGAGGGATCGTCGTAGAAATTTCACTCTCCTATCGCTATATTCTTTGGTGCAATTTCGGAGAAGCAGATAAGTTAGGACTCCAAAGATACTGAAAAGCATCTTTTAGCCTCCAGATCGAAGTTTAGCACCCTTTGAGGATTAACTTCTTTTCCGTTTATTCAACGATTTAGTGGCTGATTGTAACTGGTAAGTTCATATTTTACTCAATTTCGAAAATCTAGGTTCGATATTTTGTTATCTCATAACTTTGCTCTTGCGGAAAAGAGGATGTTGTTTTCTGATTTGTAATTTTGCGTCTGATTTCGAATCTGAATTAAATGGAAATACTTTTGTAAATTTAGTTTTCTAGGGTTAGTCTGTTTGGTGAAGATTACGCAAATTGTAAAGGGGTTAGAATGTTTGTCTTATCCTGATTCTCGTTTATAAGATCCCTCGTAATTGACAAATCATATCATATGCTGACAATTTTATTATTTGTTTAATGTTCCTGATGTCTAATTCGCAATTCTGCTCTTCATGTATTTAATTGTCCTTGACGACTATCCTACTTCTTGAGATGATTTGATGACGATTTGAAATACTGTGTTTTGCTTTGCATTTGTGTATTGGTCTTGATGATTAATCACAGTTCTTGCTGCTGTCCTCGTTAAATATTTCATGATAATATGTCTAATTCTGAAAATCCATTTAACTTGCTGCTTATTGCAGATCTTAGTGGAAGTTTCTTACGCTACTGCATTTGTCAATCTCGAATTGAATTTTGTATCATGGGGGGATTGTTTAGTTCTATTGGTGCACGGGTTGATGTAGGCGGATGTGGTGGTTCACCTAGTGGGCAAAGCTCCAAGAGACGGAGACTATCTTCATCCTATGAAGAAGAAAGCCTGAGACTGATTCCTTCCCTTCCTGATGAATTGACGATCCAGATTCTGGCTAGACTTCCTAGAATAAGTTACTATAATGCAAGGTTAGTTTCGAGAAGCTGGAGGGCAGCTACTATGAGCCCTGAACTTTACAATCTCCGTAAAGAACTCAGGACTACTGAAGAATGGCTTTATGTTCTGACAAAGGTTCAGAGCTCTGAGCTTTTGTGGTATGCTTTTGACCCCACATCAAAAGCATGGTTGAAGCTGCCTCCAATGCCCCCTGTCTCATGTGATGACTCTGTTCTTAAGGGTTCATCTCCATGGTTGTGGAATTTGATCACTCCTACAATGAGGATAGCTGAGTCGGTTAGAAATTGGCTTGGTCATGGGGATAAAGAAGGTCAGTTTCCATTATGTGGTTGTTCTATTAGTTCCATTGACGGTTGTCTTTATGTTCTTGGTGGCTTCTCGGGAGCTTCAACGATGAGCTGTGTTTGGCGGTTTGATCCAATTCTAAATACTTGGAGTGAGTTGACATCTATGTCAACCGGTAGAGCTTATTGTAAAACCGGGATTCTAAACGACAAGCTTTATGTTGTTGGAGGAGTGAACAAGAGTCACGGAGTATTCAACCCTCTTCAATCTGCTGAGGTTTATGATCCCACAACTGGCTTATGGTCTCAACTTCCAAACATGCCTTTCTTCAAGGCTCAGGTGCTGCCTACCGCGTTCTTGGCTGACATGCTAAAGCCTATAGCGACGGGGATGAGCTCTTACATGGGGAAGTTGTGTGTACCGCAAAGTCTATATTCATGGCCCTTTATTGTTGATCTTGGAGGTGAGATGTATGATCCTGAAACTAACTCGTGGGTTGAAATGCCAAGTGGAATGGGGGAGGGATGGCCTGCAAGACAAGCAGGTACGAAACTAAGTGTGATCGTTGATGGGGAGCTGTATGCACTGGATCCGTCAGGGTCGGTTGAATGCAGTAAGATTAAGGTTTATGATAAGAAAGAGGATACTTGGAAGGTGGCCATAAGCAAGGTTCCGTTGTCTGATATAGTAGATTCGGAGTCTCCGTATTTGCTTGCTAGCTTTCACGGGAGACTAAATGTGATAACGAAGGACTCAAACCATGAGATTGCCATTTTACAGGCTAAACCACGTGGAAACATTGCTTCTCCTAGGAGTTCATCTCCTTGGTCTAGCAAAGAAGCGATAGAAGAGCATCTGGTGTCAGAAGCAGAGACGGATACTGTCATTTGGAAGGTCGTTTCTGGTAGGAGTTTCGGGTCGGGTGAGCTAGTTGGGTGCATAGTCCTGGATCTGTAATTGTATATGTTACCCTTGTTTTGAAATTGTATTTGTTCATGTGTATATGAGATATCTGAATCTATAAGCCTTTGATGAGTTAATGATATTTAGTGAAGTAATGTATCCTATGTATTGTAATTTGCTCGGTTTGGATATAATTCTTGGCAGCAATAATATTAGAGACCCTCAACCACCTACATTTTCACCAAGAGGTTTAACCTACACTCCTTAGGTTCTCTTGGTTTGATCCGCTCCGGACAGCCTTCCATCTCGATTCATTCCGATGGGAAATCGACTCTAGATATGTGTCCTCCACCGACTAAGAAGCTAAATTCATTCGAGTGTAGAGCGGAAGAATCCTCAACAACTTTCAAACTTCATCTCCGCTTGGGAGGTAACTTGGTACTCTCTCAACTTTATTACACCTATTTTTGCTAATTACTTCCTACATTGTTCAGACAATGCAGATTGCACTTAGTTCTACATCGGACTAAGATGTTCAAATGAAGACTTCCCAAGTATGTACGAAATGTTAGTTGCATTCCTCACATTTATCAACCAAAATAGATGGATTTTTAGTTTTATTCAATGAGAAATTATTGTGCTGTTCTTCTTTTCGCAGCCTTGTCAAACCATGTCATCGCCTTGTCCGATAAGGCTTTTGGTCTTGTATAGTCCCACTGCTGCCCAAGTCTGGAAGCAATGGAGTCGCCTTGTCAATTACGACCATGCCCCACTCCATCCAAGCCAAGGCCACCAACTAGTGTCATGTCTTTATGAACCTGCACATGATTACATTCATTAATATTAATTGTCAATTGTTCTCAGTTATCAAGGATGTGGATGCTCTTGACAATGGCCTTGTCCATCAAGCTTCGTTATCGTCAACCCTTGCCTGCCTAGGCCTTCAATGGAGACGGATGTCATACGATTTCTTTGTCTTTCAACTTCTGGTGCCAACCCAACTGGATCCTCACGACCTTGGTTGTGAAGCGTGAGATGGATGCGATAAAGTCATGGCATGGATGTAATTCCACGGATGTTCTTCATCTTGAGTTTGTTGAAATGTTTCCTTCACTCACCTTCTCATCCATGCGTCCCACATTTATTCGAGTTGAGGACGACCCCATTTCAACAAGGCATGAATTATGCAATCCAAGGTATGCATATTAATGCAGCTCAAAGTAGAGAGCTAAGATAGGGATCGGAACTGAAAGTGCACGGCCCTTGTCAATGTAGTACATGACTCATGACATCAAGGTCGAATTCCACAAAGAACTGAGGATTGTTTGCTAACCATCATGCAAAGTAGTATAGAAAAACGGACAAGTAACAAGCGGTGATAATGGATCAAGTAGAGTTTTGGGGATATTCATGTTACAAGTATCCAAACGGTAAAAGTAAAGCAAATGTAAGCAATAAAGAAAAGACTATGTTAGAGGTTAATCCTCCGAAACCAAGGCTCACAAGCTAAGTAAAGAGCATGTTCAAATCATTAAAGGGGGTAAATAATCGATGCAAAGCATGTTTCAAAATCAAGATACTGCTTGAATAGTAAATATTGCACCAATACTAAATCTCAAGTCTAAGCACAAAGGAGATCATACAAGCAATACAAAGCATCACAAGACATGATACACCAAGATGGAAACATAGGATTAAGCATTCAAGGTATTGAACGGCATTTCCATGGTCATCATTCTTTCCAAGTATATCTGTTTGGCCAACTTTAATAGTGTCACTCTATAGAAGATATCAAGCGAACTCCTAGGTATCAAATGAAGTTGCACAACACATAACAACATATTAAACCTACTCTCAGAGGTAACACAAAGCACTACATGCATGATGTGTATCATCTCATCATAATACTTGAGCATGATGGATATTGTCACTATACCAATCAAGTCATCAAGTCTAAGCACAAAAATGAAAGCAAACAAGTAAATACATGGCATCAAAGAAGATTGTATATGCAAAATATCAACAAACATGCTCTCAAAGGATGAAACACGCAACTAGTGCCTTCTACTAACCCTTCAAAAATGATCATAGTCAAACTCATCATGAGGATTTAATAGATATCATAAGGATCATAGTCAAATTCATATGAGTTTTTATTTGTTACCATAATACTTGTTCTTCCTAGATGCTGGCCCTATATATAGGAAAATGATCGGGTAAGAACATGTATTACGATAAGAAATGAGAACAAATCTAGACCGTACGATTTAATTTATTGGACGGATATGATATGTTAGTATATTAAGAAAGTAATTAATTATATATTTTACATTTCCATAATTTACGTAATACAACTAATTTCTTAATTTATCTATCGTTACAATTTATTACCTTATTTTCCTAAAAATCATCAGAATAGTTTTCCGAAAGCAATTGACTGAACGATTCGTGATTTTAAATATTGAAGTCATTCGATTGTTTATATTTTTTTTAGTTAAACGTGCAAGTATTTTATATTCCACTTAAACGTGCACTAAGGCAATTAACTATTAATGAAACAGTGCAAATCATACTCATGCAATTGTTTATATTTTTAATTAAGTTAAATGTGCAATACTTAAGCGTGCACTAAAATGTGCTAGGCTAACTAAAATGTGCACTGAAACGTGGAATAAAATGTGCTAGCTTTAGCCTAGACGTGCACATTAACTGTATGCACTAAAACTATTAGTTAAAAGTGTTAATGCAAAATTTAAATTTAGTGTAATAACACTTATAAACACAATTAGATTGCACAAGTAACTTTAGTACACGCACATTTAGAATGATTTTAGTGCACTTATTGTTCACTCACTAGTGTCAATATCCGTGCCCTGCACGGGGTGGTAATCGTGAATATAAAATTTTGATTGATAATTCATTATGGTGAGAATTGTTATAAGTTATGTGATGTTTGTTGTCAGGTTGAATGAAAATTAAGCAAAAGGTTGAGATTGAAAACAATCGAGCAATGTAACACTCCAATAAAAAGCGTTAGAAAAGACTACGGGGCACTATCCCCGAAATTGCTACGATGTCAAAGTCAATAGCGATATAAGCGAACATTAAGTTTATATAAATGTATCCAAATAGTCTTTACCAAAATATTTGTTTTAACACATTAGCTTAAGGTTTATCAACACTAATAAATCAATAAGTAGATAAATTAGTACGTCGGATTTTGCCTTGAGCTAATAACCGTTCCATATCAAAAGGGAGAAACAGTTTCTAATCATAACCAAACAAAAACCTAGAAGAGGGACTATATTGGGATGCTTTAGTAGCCGTAATTTGTTCAGCTCTGATCTTAACTTCTCATCACCCAGTTTACAACTGAATTGTCGCTTAACTACTAATGCATATCCATGTGACAACACAACTTTGATTTGAAATATTAATGTAAAAATATAAAGAATAAATTATACAAAGAATGATTACACGTTCCTAAGCTAACATGCATTTATTCGTCGTTGATGCAATGACTCCTATAAGTAGTGGATATGTTCTCTCTTTCTCTATATATAATATGATTGGTTATAATCCTTAACCAATCATATTTTGTTCGATTAAAAATAGATTTGTAATCATTTAGTTCAGAATTTTAAGGTATCAAATTTGATCTCTTTAGTAAATGAATATAATTATTTTTTTCATATTATAGGTATTATTTGATATCAATTGTAGAAGATTTTCCCTGTTTTAAGTAAAATAATTAATCAATTATTCAAAATTAGAGTGTAGAAGCTTTTTTGTATTTAAGTAAAATAATTAATCAATTATTTAAATTAGAGTTTGTTAAATATAGAATCTGATCAAAATGTTAGTAAATTATTTAAAATAATTAATCATTTATTTAAAATAAATTGATTTAACATGGTAGGGTGTGGCTTTATAATAAGCTGACACGTGTAAATTCGATGATGTGGCTTCACAAAAATGTGCCATGTGTAAGTTCACGGTCTGGTTTAGTATATAAGATAGATAATAGATAATACTTAAATTTAGCAAAAAGACCAAGAAATGTATACTGTGTGATAACAAAATCCCTAAAAAATTTTAACGTAAATAGATTAGGCTAATAATCCTTAAAAAAAAAAAAGAAAAAATCGTCTCAAAAAAATATTCAAGGGAAAACATTAAGACCTGATACTTGTAGGGTAACAATCCCACATAATAATTGTACTTGAACTTAACCAAAATATCAAGAAATGTATTGATTTTATACATTTAGACTCCCTATTTATACATGTTTCAAAATTATCAACCTTAATAGATAATCGATTTGAGATAACAAAATCCCTCAAAAAATGTAACGTAAATAGATCAGACTGATAACAAAAAAATTTTCTCACTTAAAATCCGTGCTCTCTTTTAGTATGTATAATATATTATACTTGAACTTAACCAAAAGACCAAGAAATGTATTATTTGTATAAAGCAAAATCGGTGCTCTCTTTTAGTATGTATCTTATATCTATTAAAGCAGAAGCCTCTATTGCCACGTGTCATCGATAGGTTTCTCGAAGCCTAAAAAATTATTTTAAAAATTAATTTCTAAATGTTAATATAAATTGGAAATTGATTTCTAAATTTTTAAAAAAAATATTTAAATCAATATTTTTATAAAAATAGTTTTTTAAACTTTTACATATTTTTTTTACCAACAAACATATCTTAACAAATAAATTAAAAAATATAATAAATTAGAAGAGATAAATACATAAAAGAGAATAAAAATCATAATAATGATTATAATTTCATTCTCCGGATTTTTATTTTATAAAAATATATGTATAAATTTCTAAGTATTAAATAATTATTAAAACACAACCCGCACAAAGTGCGGGTAATACACTAGTAATACATTATACTTGAACTTAATCAAAAACCCAAAAAATGTATTATTTGTATAATCTGAGATAACAAAATGCCTCAAAAAATTTAACGTAAATAGATTAGTCTAATAATCCTTTAAAAAATAAGAAAAAATCGCCCCAAAAAATTAAGTTTTAGGAAAAAACATTAAGACCGTGATAACTGTAGGGTAACAATCTCACATAATGTTTGTACTTGAACTTAACCAAAAGGTCACATAATGTTTATACTTGAACTTAACCAAAAGGTCAAGAAATGTATTGTGTATACTTAGACTCGTTATTTATACAAGTTTTAAAATTATCAACCTTAAAATCTAATCGACGTGGGATAACAAAATCCCTCAAAAAGTTTAACATAAATAGATCAGACTGATAACAAAAGATTTTCTATCTTAAAAAACAGTTTAAAAATAAAGATTTATTGTCCCAAAAATAGATTGGTTGGAACAAAAAAAAGTTACGTGAAATTTTTCAATAACATATTGCTAGTTTAATAAATAAAGATTCTCTGACTTAAAAAATTAGTTTACAAAATAAAGATTTATTGGCCAAAAGTTTGTGGGAGTTCCATTTCGTGAAATTTTTCAATAACATATTGTTAGTTTAATAAATAAAGATTATGTGGCTTACAAAATTAGTTTACAAAATAAAGATTTATTAGCCAAAAGTTTTAGTATGTAGTATGTATAATAGATTATACTTAAATTTAACCAAAATGTTAAAAGGTTAAGAAATGTATTATTTGAACTTAACCAAAAGGTCAAAAGGCAAAGAAATGTATTATTTGTATAAAGCAAAATCTCGCATAATATTTGTAATTGAACTTAACCAAAAGGTCAAGAAATGTATTGTTTGTATACAATATAGACTCCCTATTTGTACAAGTTCTAAAACTATCAATCTTAAAAGCTAATCGATATGGGATAACAAAATCCCTCAAAAAGTTTAACGTAAATAGATGAAACTAATAACAAAAGATTATTTGGCTTAAAAAATAGTTTAAAGTCGTTCACCGACACATAAGACTATGTCAGTTTCATCAATGTATATTGTTTTAGCAGAGTATATAGATGCACTAATTGTGCACTAGTATACTAAGCACACACGTTTATAATGTTTTCAGTTGACTAATCGTGCACAAGAACATTTTAGTGCACATTTAACTTTAGTGCAATTTATAAATTGAATGTAAAATGTATGATGTGGACGTTTGATTTTAGCGTAATCTTTAAGACGTTCACCGACACATAAGACTATGTCACGCTAGGCTAAATTACACTTATAAACACATTAACACAATTAGATTGCACGAGTGACTTCGACGGCGAACAACGAAATTTCTCAGACGAGATGAAAATAAATAATCCTACAGCATATCACATTATTTTGTTTCCATATAAGTATATATTGTATCCGATTATATACCTTTACCAAATTTATGATTGATGTAACAAAGTTAATTTGAACAATTTCCTTATATATTCAGTTGATCTAAGACGTTCCTGTTTTAAACGGACGATTCTTATGCGTTCTTATATCTTACCATAATACATGTTTTCACCTGAACCGAACTCTTAATACTCACCATCCGATGGTCTAACATTGTTGTTATGATACACAATAAGGGTGTTATCATGGAAATCGTCCATATATATATATAAACTAAAGAAATATTCTAAAATTTGATAAAATAGGTTGGGAAATTTGTAAGTTAAAATGGGGAAGTTTGTTATCGCCAATAATACATAGTATGTTATGAGGTGTGAGGAGGAGAAGGAGACCACAAAACAAAAGCACCCTCAAGAAACTAACGTCAAAAGTTTCTTCTTTTAATCCCACTTCCACGCTAACTTTAATTACTTTTTCTTTTTGCTCACCCCACTTGTCCAAATTCTGCTTCTTTCTTTCTTTCTTTCTTTTGAATCTCTTTCTGTGGTTTGATCCGAATCTGTATTGAAATCGCTCCAATTTATGGTTTACTTGGTAATCAGTCATCACTCCTGCTGCTGTGATTTCACCAACCAATCAATCAAAGCTTTAAATAAAATGGGTGTAAATTTGAAATGCAATTGAGTCATGAAACTTACTTGCAACCAAGCTCTATACATGTCCCACGCTTATCAGCTTAAAAAGCACTCAACCCTGAAAAAGCCAATCTTATCATCCCATTCATCTTCTTTACTTAAAGTTTGCTTTTTATCCTACCCTGTTTAGAGACTCAATCACACTCTTCCAACCACTCTATTTCTATACTTGTGCCCCTGCATCTTTAGGCATTCTCTCCACAGCATGAGTTCAACAACCGCTCATTCAAGAAGCATGGCTTTATACGAGCCAACACAGCAGTTTACCATGTGGAAACACATTTACAAAGCCAACGCTTCAGATGCACCCGCATCTTCAATCATCAAACAAGAATCTTGTATGCAAAGAGAGGTATTTTATTTTACTTTCCTTCTTAGAGTTAGAGCTAGTCATAAATTAATGTATGTGATGAACCTACTGGACAGTCTCACAACGATGATCAATCAGGCAGGCTTGAGGTCAAGGTAACCCTTTCCTCTTTCAATAACTTAAGTTTCAGACAAACCTCCTATCATCATTACTAACATATACCCTATTACTTATTCTCTTGCAGATGAAACGCCGCTTGGCACAGAACCGTGAAGCTGCCAGGAAAAGTCGCCTAAGAAAGAAGGTAAATTTAAGCCTTATGCAACTCAGATTAGTAATTCTTTCTCACCCTATGTATAATTTTCATAGGCATATGTCCAGCAGTTGGAAAGTAGTCGTTTGAAGCTTGCTCAAGTGGAGCAAGAGCTCCACCAAGCTAAGCACCAGGTAAGGTATTCTTCTTCATTCTACTCTTTCAAATTCTCAAATCTTTTATTTTCAATTGACTAATTGATTGAGAGGCACCATCTTGCAGAACATTTTTGTTGGCACTGCATCAAACGGAAATCTTCCCGCTATAAACACAGGTTTATTTTCCTGCATAAAAGCAAGATTACAATTGCAATTGCATATGTTAATGTTCCTGCGTTTGGATTGTGCAGCATTTGAGATAGAATATAATCATTGGATGGAAGAAAAATACAGGAAAACATTGGAGCTTAGAGTGGCACTGGAGGCTAATGCCTCTGAGATTGAACTGAAAATAGTTGTGGATAGTCTCATAAATCACTATTGCAGCCTCTTCAGAATGAAAGCAAATGCTGCAAGAGCTGATGTCTTTTATTTGATGTCCGGGATATGGAGAACGCCTGTCGAGCGCTTCTTCTTGTGGATAGGAGGATTCCGCCCTTCAGAACTCCTTAATGTAATGCTTCATCCCATTATTATGCATTTTTAGATTCTACCAACAACACAAGTGATTGTGATTTCTGATGTTTTTTACTGTTCAAGGTTGTCATGCCACACCTGGAACTACTGAGCGAGGAGCAACAAACAGAGATAAAGAAACTACAGCATTCATCCCAGCAAGCTGAGTATTCTTTGACACAAGGGCTAGACAGACTCCAGCAATTGTTGGGTCAGGTCGTGGTGACTGATGAGATGTCGGAAACTCTAGTTGAGAAGTTGCATGCCATTGAGGGCTTTGTGTGCCAGGTAGCCTCGCAAACTCTCATCAATCTTGTAACTCTCAATTCATAACCAAAGTATTGTGTTGGCGTGAAAGCAGGCTGATTATGTTAGGGAGCAAGCGCTGCTGCTCATGTCTCGGATTCTGACTACTCATCAAGCAGCGAGAGGGTTGCTTGCATTGGGAGATTACTTTCATCGCCTCTCTGCTTTGAGTTCCCTCTGGAGTACACGTCCTAATGAATATCTCTAGACTATTAGCTTATCAATCCATATGTGGCTTGCTGTATATAAGTATGTTAATATCTTGCCTTGAGGACTAGAAAAGGTATATGGATTACCATCCTTCCTTTTGTATTGTATGCTTTGTAGGCTACTTTGATATGGATCGATGTGCTTATAATGTTCAACAGCATAATCCTCATCTATATATATATATATAGGAAATGAATTACGTGATAGTGAGAACTGAAAATGGTTTGCATTTTATTGATGTTGGTTTACGTAGTGAACCATTTTGTAACATAAATGTAAACAGTATTAAAAATCCGTTAGCTAATGATATGTTTATGCAGTATATTAGACCGGTACAAATCTAGTCCGACCCGTCCAAGAAAAAATATGGGTATGGGCAAGTTTGACCCGTACAAGAAAAAAATCTGGGCATGGGTAGGTATTTGGCCCGTTTGGGTCCGGCCCGTATTTCGGTGGGACGGGTATGAGTGGACATTTTGGCCCGCAGTCTAACCCGGCTCGCTCCGTATATAGTTTTATACATATAATTTATTTATATAATTTAGTTTGTTTCGATTATCACCTATTCTCTGAGTTTTCATTTAGTTTGTTTTGAGTATTTTGACGAGTTATACTCGTTCGTAATATAAGATTGCAAGAATAACTTGACTTCAATGATAATTTTTGTTTGTCATGTATTTGGATTTATTCATTTTTGTTTGTCGATTTATTCATTGTATAATTAGATCGAAATTTTGTATTAAATACATTATATTACTTGTTTTACGTGGGTGGACAAGAACAACTTTTGTGGCCCGACCCGTACTTTCCGGGTAAAGTTTTAAGTTATGATCCAGTTTGAACCCGCTTTTGTAGAGTTCTATATCACATGTGTAGGTTTTTGTATTTGCCATGCTGATTGGTGAATATGAATCGAAAATTCTTAAGATGAAACACCTTGTGTGTAAAGAAGCTGAATGTTAGATGGTTATGCATTCGCAAACGCTGGCCGGAGCTATATATATAGAGATAGAGAGATGGATCATGGACGGAGATAACCATACTACGGCCATACCTACCCTAGACTACAAAACATGGATGCTAGAATGACAAGTGAATCCTTAAATGACTAGTTTGGAGGCACATAAGATCTACATTGATAAAGAGGTTTAAAATGGAAGGAGGGACTAGTGAGCCGAAGGAATGTGATAGAACTTGCCCTTGCACATGCATCGATAGACTATGGGACAGGACTCAGAGACGGAACACTTGAAGCTGACGAGCACCCTCTTGCACGGAAAGCACGGCCCGCAAGCGTGCGAGCAGTCTGGTAGGCTTGATCCTGCCGGGTAGTATTCTTCTGGCCTTCCTGAACCCTTCATCAGATCATCCTCCTTTTCCTCACCTGTACTTCAATTATATAAATATATATACGTATGTATAGAAAAGTAAGGAGGCGAGCACATGAGAAAAACAGTTACTGTGTTTGAAAGTGAAGCTGCTACAGCCGATGACAGCAAAGGAGAAGATTGCCAGTGCGAGAAGGGGCTTGAGTGAAAACTCCATGGTTGAAGTTGAGATGTATGATAGAGCTGGGTAACGTATATTTATTTATAGATGCATATCCATCTACTTGTCCAAATAAATGTAGAGTATAGTACAAATCTCCTGTTGCACGTCACAAGATCCATGCCCATCTTACAGCTTCACATGATTTTGGGACATGAATGAATGAATCTTCAAATTTTCAAATTCAGGTGTCCCTGTAAATATATTCTGTTATATAGTTTGACAAGACAGTATAATATATAATGGATTTTAGAATGAGAGAATTCACGTGGAGAGAGAAGAGAGGCCCATAAATACTGAACCTCTGCATAAATGAACTCTTCATCCTCTCTATTTTGTCTCTTCTTTCCTTCTACACACTCAGTAGCTGTTGGCTTTCGCATTGCTACGATATGGATTGAAATACCAAACTAGTTAAGGTAAAGAGTTAACCCAACAATTCACTCGTATTTTATTTGTGGAGAGGGGATTTATAAATGGAAATGACAAGTATTTTGTGGCCGCTCTCAATTTGAATTGCATTTGATCAATGATTTACAAATGAGCACTTGATCACCTAATTTATATGTGTCATAGGTCCGTGCTTTTACATATTGCATTCAATAATTTGTTGAATTTTCTAGACTAATCTATACTTAGTTACTAGATCTAATCAAACCCGTGCTATGCACGGGGCTTAAGATTTTGTATCCTCATTCTTGTTATGTTTGATTATGTTTAGGGGTGTAATACGAGCCGAACGAGCCGAGCTTCTACACATTCAAGCTTGGCTCGTTTTTATTCGAGCCGAGCCGAGCCGAGCCTGAAAATATATACGAGCTTTGGATCAAGCTCAGGCTCGGCTCGCGAGCTTTTTTTGAAGCTCGGGCTCGGCTTGTTTAGCTCGTTTTTATACGAGCCGAGCCCGAGCTCGGAAAGCTCGGGCTCGAGCTCGAGCTCGTCTAGGCTCGTTCAGGCTTGTTTGGCTCGTTTGGGCGAACACCTGCTGACCTGCAAAAATCCGAAATTGAGGAAACAGCCGAACGGAACAGCCGAACGGAACAGCCGAGAGGGGATTAGGGAACAGGACCTGCGAGGTGCGACCGTGCGAGCTTGTGTCGAGCTGCGACTGCGAGCGGAGACTCGGAGCTGCGACTGCGAGCGGCGAGCCTGCGGAAGAGCCGCCTGAGCCGGAGAGGAGACTCGGAGTCGGAGAGGAACACTGGAATAGCCGAACAGGGGAATAGCCGGTGGCCGGAGGGCAAAGATGGGTGCGGCGTGGCCGGAACGGCTGCCAGAGACGGACTGCGCAAATTGGAAGTGGAGAGCGAGAGGCTGTGCGGGGTGCGGCAGTGCTGGAGCGAAGTCACATAACGAAGAATTGAAGAAACAAAAAAAAAACCCTAAAACTTCCCTTTCTTCTTTCTTCTTTTTTTTAACCGACGAGCCTTGCCGAGCCGCTCGGGCACGGCTCGGGCTCGGGCTCGGGCTCGGAACGAGCCTGTAATGGAGCTCGAGCTCGGCTCGTTTGTAATATGAACGAGCCGAGTTCGAGCTTTTGGCGAGCCGAGCCCGAGCCGAGCCTGAGCGGCTCGAGCCAATTTACACCCCTAATTATGTTACAATTCGTTCTATAATTAATATAAGGGTTTTGATAAATATATGAATATAAAAATACATTTGTCATGTAGTCTAATGTAGAATTATGACTATTTGCCTTTTACAAACAAATTTGATTGACAAAAATTGTTTTTTAAAGGCTAAAACCTGCTAAACAAAGGGCTGTACCAAAAAACAACAACTTGATGATAAAGAGATATTTTAATTGGAGGCTGTCTAGCTTGCAGCATTCTACCAAACACAGTATGAGAGTATGCTGCATATTCTTAAACAAAAGGCTATACCAAAGAAGCTACCATGAGAAGTTCATTGACTTCTTTCGAGAGGCATTTTCTATCTTTACTTACTAACCAAGATGAGAGCATGCTACATGTTCTTAAAAGGGAAGGCTTCCTGTGTATGTTAAGTGAACCCTTTCTTGAACTCAGGACTGCACATAAATGGACCGCACCGGAAAACCGGACCGGAAATTACGGTCCGGTCTGGTCCTGGACCGTAATTCTAAAATTCCGGTCCGGTCCGGTCCAAAATAGTACGGTCCGGTCTTGGACCGTAATCTTTCGGTCCGGTCCGGTCCGGACCGTATTTTTACTCTTTCTAATAATTTTGAACTGAAAAAGCATCCGGTCCGGTCCGTGTTTGGACCGGACCGGATTTAGTCCATACAAAAAAAAAATTTAAATTTTTTTTAAAAAAAATAAAATAAAACGGTCCGGTCCGGTCCATGGACCGTATCACACAAGTAGGGAAACGGTCCGGTCCGTCAGTTTCCGGTCCGGTCCGGTCCGGTTCGGACCGTATGAACAGCCTTAGTTGAACTGGAGTCGGTAGACAAGACATTGTCTACATATTATGGTCATATTCTTAAAAGCAAAGCATCATGTGTATGTTAGCTAAACCCTTTAATCATACATGATGTCTCTTCGTCAATGGATAAAAAACTTGGCTTTAATCAGCTTACAAGTGCAGCCAAGAAAACGTTTGCTACCCATCTTCACAGATTAATGGCTAGCTACTTAAAAGGGCAAAATTTTCCTTCTCTGTTGAACTAGTTGAATAAGACAAGTAGAAATAACGAGAACCAATATCCGGTGAGTACTCATGTTCTTAGACTTATTTTGACACATTGGGACAATGTGTCCCAAGTATGGGGTATGTGGATGTATTTTTATGCTTTATGTGGATGTTTGTATGACTATGATGGATATTTATGATGATTTTTATGCTTTATATGGTTATCTGTCATTACATGCATACATACAGGTTTTTGTTTGAGAAAAACGACAAAAACTGGTTTAAAAGTTTTTTGTTATGACCTCGACCGGGATGGTTCTGGCCAAACGAGGTTGACCACCTCGGTTGACTTAGAACATCTCGACCGAGGTAGGGTTTCTAACTGAGAATTTTCGAAAACGATTTTGTGTTTCTTCTCTGGATATGATCTCAGTGAAGATAAAGATTGCAGATTGACTTTAAAATCCTTACATGCTTGAAAGGTTTTATGATATGTTTAAGTTGCTATTTGCTTTGTTTTAAAATGTTAGCATGTTTAATTCTTTATCTTTATCAAAATTATATTGAATTTGAAGGTTGACACCACATTATGAGTTCTCTCACTCTCTTCCTGGAAAGACCAAAACAATTCATTCTCTTCTCTTCTTCTTCTTGATCATGCTTAGCCCCTCATATACATTTTTGCCTCCCTTTACCTATCCGGGAATTTGGAAGCAAGTGGTTAAAGCAAGTAATGTAAAAGTTGAGAAGTTGGCTGGAAGTGAAAATGTTAGAAAGTAATAATAGGTTTGGGGAAGTCAATCATGATGATGAGTAACTCGGCACCATTCACATAGCCGGGTGTTTGTGTCTTGCCAAAGTCGGATTGAGCGATATTCCTAACGGATCATGGTCTGTGCATCAAGGGTTTGATGCATCTCAAGAAATTGATGATTTCTAATCTCCCAGGCTTCGGTTATTGTGCACCTCTGTCCATGCATCCCAAAAATTAAAGTAAAAAAGAAAAAGTGTGAAATAAGCAAAGCTTATTGGTGGAGGGTGTTGAAATTCAAGTGAAAGTGAAGTAAGATCCTTTTCCAGGATTCTAGCACCACATTCCTTATATACATCCCTACCCTATACGTTTCTTGACCTTTCTCTTTGAAAAGACCTTGAGACCTCGAGCTTGTTGATTGACTTAGTGGTTTAAACTGCATTATACATAATTGATTTCGATAAACATGAATTATTATGCATCCTATAATTGTATGCAAAGATGAACAACTTTCTTATATTCATAAAATGTTTTAACTATGTTTGATTTGATTTGTCGTGAAGCATTCTCTTAGGGTGATCTAAGGGGGAAGCACACCATCAAAAGGTTTTTGAATGATTTTTCATTGTTCTTTTTTTGACTTATAATCCATCTTATCCTCTATCTAATATTCGAAACTTGCTTGGGGACAAGCAAGGGACAAATATGGGGTATTTTGATAGCATGTATTATAGTCTATGTTTGGAGACTGGTTTAGACGTTTTATCCTCATAAATCTGCATGTATGAGCATACATTCTGTGATTATATTTCTATTTCATCTACCTTTGCGGGAATCGAGGTCTACACCTAGTTTCGTTGTAATCGTAGGTAAAAAGGGCACGTTTTGAACCAAAATAGAGGTAAGGGAACTAAGGAGTCATTGGAGCTACATTTTAGAGCTTAAGGAAGAACCCAAGGAGCCTGAAAATGGATTAAAGATTCACTTTGGACCAGATTTGAGAGATTTCACACTCAGTCCAGAGTCACCTCGGTCAGCTACAGTACCACCTCGACCGAGGTGATTTCGAGGAGCGCCCCGACCGAGGTGATTTCGAGGAGCGCCCCGACCGAGGTAGACACCCTGTCGCCGGCGAGGAGATATATTTGATGGCTGAGATCTTTTAATTATGGAAAGAAGATCTCATATTTTTGGGCTGGATTTCTGGAAGGAAGAAAAGATATTCAGCTGATTTATTTGGATATATTTTATAGGAAAATATCTTTTTAAGATATTTTATCTTTGGAAGATAATTTTCCTATATAAGGGGTTGGATTTTCCACAAATTCAATCCATGCTTAGACGTGTTGAGACAGCCGTTGCATCAAATTCCTGCGATTGCAGAAGATTTCCCTTTGGAGTTGAAGGTAGAAGGAAGGTTTCCTTATTGAAGATAGCCTTTGAAGGAGTTTTATGAGATTTCTCTAGGCTACTTTACTTTTGGTTGGTTGTTCTTGTTGATTTGTGACTTGTAAACACTAATTTGTCACATATTTGATTCAGTTATTGAAGTTCTTCTATTAAAGTCTTCTTGTTTGATAATTGATTCTTTCTTTATAAAGTTGATTATTGTTATCATGATGATTGTTGGCTAAGTTTCTTTTGCGATTCTAGGGTGATTGACTGAAGGTTGTGGGAAAGACGATGATAGAATGATCTTAATCCCAGTCGGACCCTGAAAGCTCGAGTCTTTATCTTAACCGACGAACATCTCGCTCAGCTAATGAACACCTCGGCCGGGGTGGATTCTGTCTGACCGAGGTGAATGTTTTTCTGATCCTAATCCGAGTTAAGATCCAGTTTGTCAAACCCTATCCTTGTTACACCTTTCCTGGTTCAATGCAATTCTAGGATGAGACTTACCCAGTGATTCCTTTGCTTGTTTACCTAAGATCATAAGCGATAGGTAATAAGGGTTTATCCTTTATTGGGGTTCGAGTGTGCTTCCATTCCAATCTTGAGAGTTAGTCTGAGACTTACCCGGTAAAGGTTGATTCTATCCACTAGGTTGGTGTGTTAGTTTGAGGTTTTAGTTCTTTACCTTAATTCCTTGCGACATACCCGGTAATAGGAATTTCGGTTTGGGATAGTGAGTAGAGAGACTTACCCGGTGATCTATTCCCATCTTAGAAACACCTTCCCTTTGCAAAAATCTCAGTTTTGTCCGCTATATCCTTAGATCTTGAGTTTGAACCACAACTGGATGTCTTGATCCCTAGAATCCGCATTTCTCCTTATTTGACTTATATCATCTTTGATTTCTTTAATTGCTTTTGTTACTTGCATTACTTGACAACCAATTCTGTGCTTGGTTTCGCCTAAGTCCTTGTGTTCGACCCCTGAAATTTCTTGCTTTTATTACAATTGACCCGTACACTGCGGGTTCGCATCCTTGTTTAAGCATATTTCCTCAGTTATAAATTTAAAGCTTGCACACACCTTTTGGATCGAACTAGTGTATAATGGTATAAATTTAATTAAACGGGTAAATGTGTGATAGCATGCTTGGTGTTTATCGTTATTGTGATGTGTGTATGTGCTTATGCATTTTCTTATATATGAATTGTTAGCTAACGGTTTCATACCGTGTTGCAAATCCTTTGTAGGATAAGAAGACTGCAGGGTGATATGGAGGAGTGATCAGCCGAGGACTTCCGTACATCTAGGATGTTATGGTCTTTTGGGTTGTGTTATGTATACATTGTTGATGTTTTGTACTCGGTTGTGTGGTTTTGTATGTATTACGGTACTTGATGTTTTCTGTGTTATAAAGGTTATTTTATATTTATTTTTGTAAGATCCAGTGAACTTGTTGTCAGGCTAGGGCCATGACCCATTGTGAGGTCCTCGCCCCGTGGCACTCCGAGTCCTATGGACTTGGGGTGTTACATTATATCTCAACTAGAGGTATCAATGGGTCGGATTTGGGGCGGGGAGTACCCTATTCATCTCCATCCCCGTTTAATATAATGCCCCCGTCCCCATCCCCACACCCGTTCGGGTATTGAAAATTGTCCTCATCCCCGTCCCCGTCGGATATTCGCTCCCATCGGGGAATACCCGTCCCCGTTTAATTTTTCCCATTTTTCAAGTTTTATGAGTTTTCCCCGCAAAATTCCCCGTCTATGTCGGATATTTTTTCCCATCGGGGAATGAAATGGGCGGGGAGTACCCTATTCATCCCCATCCACGTTTCGTATAATCAAGTATATTTAACTTTTTCGAATATTTTTAAATGTAGTAAGTGTGGCTAAATCAATTGTTTGATTATGGATTTGAATGATGACTTGATAAGGATAATCATTGCGGTATATCCAAAAAACCCACTAAAAATGAGGTGGTTACAATACATATAAGTAATATCTCTAAGATCATCTCCAGCATTTGACTACAACAACCCTTGAGCCATCCAAAAGTATAGGAACTATTCCCTGGTCATGACCTTATGTTTAAGAAAAAAAGCAAAAGGAACAAAAAATTGTATCAACTCAGATAACATGTATTCAAGACTAATTCTCAATGTAGCAGATGCCATGATTCCACACACCAGTAACACCACGATTCCAAACACCAGTAACAACTCCAGAAAATTACAACACTTGAAAATCAACAATAGAACTTGGTCACCATAAAGACAAAATCACAATTCCCTTAATCTAATGGTTAACTAACATGAATGATTTTTTAATACGATCAATATCTTGTGAACCACCACAACCAGGTAAGGTGTTATAGACTGAACTTGTTGATTGTTCTTGATAAATAAATAAGTTAACATTATAAAACAGAAAAATATACTTAAGAACAAATCTAGAAACTTAGGGATAGAGTACCTTCGTCCAAAAATTCTGACCAAAGCCGACTTTTAGCACACATCAAAGCCTCCAAAATATCCGGGGCAAGCTTACTACGGCGAGGATCCAAGATTCTTCCAATATCACTAAATGTAGATTTAGAAGCTATTGGTGTAACAGGTATGGTTAAGACATCTTTAGCCATTTTATACACAATAGGATACTTTGTTTCATTTGTCTTCCACCATTCTAGTATGTTAAACTCTCCACTAATAGGATGAAGTCTCTCTTCAAAATATAGATCAAGTTCACTCTTACCCGAACTAGCCAAATTTGATGGGTGAAGGTATTGACTAAATACATCATCAAATCGGACAATGGTAGCACTAACAACACTAGAAGATGATTGATGAGCAAAAGAAGAAGACAATGCATCACATTCTTAAACACTGAGTCTTTCACTACTATATTTCTTTTCATACTCATAAAACATATCAAAACATATGCTTTTCACTTTCTCCGTTTCTTCACCTTTACATCCAAAACCATGAGTTTAAATCTCTAGTCTAACATTGCAGCAACACCCATTATCCCATGAATTACTAGCCAATACTTATCAAATTTATTCTTCATTCTCAAAGTCATATTCCTTATCGACTCATCTATATCATTCATCCATTGAGATAAAGTCCACTTGATCTCCATCAACTTTAGGAAAATAAAGATTAGCATAGGATATTTACGTCCAAAAAATAACTCAGTCACACTATGAAACAATTGTAATCTGTCACGCATATCCTTAGCCAAGTCTCAATCATCACTACTAGGCAAACACTTGTATGAAGAATCGCGATGTTTTAAACGAGGAAACACGTCTATATAAATTAAAGCATTTTGAAGCATGAAATAGGTAGAATTCCATCTTGTCTTGCAAGCTAATATCAACTTTTTTGAACAAGTAATCCCTAGTTGTCGACAAGCTTCCTCAAACTTCTCCTCCCTCTTTGGAGTTGCCCTCCAAAAGGAAACACTATCCCCGATTGTTTCATCAGACTTCAAATTACATCCATTCCGTCTTTCACAAATCAAATTCAGAATATGTGCACAACACAATATATGAAAATGTTCTCCTCTAAGAATAAGATCAGTCCAATTAAGTCTTTTCAAAATAAGTCCGATCATACAGTCATTGGTAGAACAATTATCTAGTGTTATTGTAGACAACTTTCTATCCAGATTCCAATCTAAAAAGCATTCATTCAATACTTGACACAAAGCCTCTACAGTATGTGGACATGGGACATACACAAACCTACAAAATTATATGAAGAAATTTACATCAATAAATAAAAACAAAAATTCAGAATGTGATAAATAATAATTTCACCTCAAAATTTAACTTTGAAGTTTCCAATTCGAATTAATCCAATGTGCAGTGATGACCATAAATCCGCAACGTAAATTTTGAGAAGTCCACATGTCTGTTGTTATTCCAACTCTACCATCATTACTTGATAGCAACTTCATCATCTTGAGTTTTTCATGATCATAAATTTTCATAACATCACTCCTAAGAGTATTCCTACTGACCAAACTAAATTCGGGACGAAGGATACCCAACAATCTCTTAAAACCGACTTTCTGAACTATGGACAATGGGTGATCATGTAAAATCACAAAATGGGGCAACTCTCTTCTAGATACATCTTGTTTATATTCTTTGAAAATAAGACTAGGTTTACCCGTCGAAGTTATGCCTACAACTAACTTTTGTTGTTTGTTTGATTTTGCCTCATGGCATTTACGCATCATACAAGTTCCATATTGAGAATGCAAATGTGTAGTATCATGTTTATACCCTCCTACTAGTTTCTTTTTACAGTAATTGCAAATAGATTTCTTCTTGTCATCAACCACTTCTTTTGTGAAATGAGACCACATAGTTGAAGTTAATTTCCTTTTCCTACCAAATCGAGTTCTTGTCCTTCAAGCCTATCATTCAATGCATTTGTTGTATACAGTGGAAAAGATTCAGTTGTAAGATTAGTTGAATTTGACATCGAACCTACAAGATTCTCATTTGGATTTGGTTGAACAACAGAATTTGTTTGCATATCCATACTAACCTAATCAAATATCAGATAATAGAGTATTAGTTATATAGATGGTTATGTTAAGTTTATTGGAAAAAAGACACAAAATAAAGAGAGAGAGAAGGATTATTTTACAAACCTGTAGTTATAAGGTTCTACACGTATGGCTCCTTCTCTGATGTACTACTTTGTTGTACTAGCACTGCTCTGCAAAAGTAGCAAACTGCTTTGTTGAGTGTTGGTTGTGCAATGCTTTGCGGCTGCAACTTTGCAATATATGCCGACTGTAGAGTGTAGTCTCACGAGTCTGTCGAGACCTTGTAATTTTAACACCAATGTGTAAGTTTTTTTTAGGCAAATTTGATTTTATTTCCACAACATACTAGTTAATTACATAATGAATTTGTATTAGTATATTTTTAAAAAAGGAATACAATAAAATTCAAAGGGCGAAATGACTTTATTGAAGACTCATGAAATGGTAGTTTATGAACTTTATTAACATTACACGAGGCACAAAATGACTGATGAAAGTTACTAACTCCTATGCAAAACTTCTTAGCTAGAATTTCAAAGACTCGAGTTGAAGGATGCCCAAGTGTGATGCAAAATGCTTGGAGAGACCTTGATTGTTGAATTCATTTGAGGTGAAGTGTTAAGCCAATAGTACACACCATCGACGCATGCACCCTTAGGAATGGTTTGTGGGACTTGAGGTCCTACACATAGAAGTTTGACATAAAAATAACGGCATAAGACGTATTTTTGTGATTTTTGATGCCGAAAATCACTTTTTTAGCCATCTCGCGAACACAAAGAACATTAGATATTTGAGCATGACACTAGGAGTAGATTTTAAGAGGGAACCCGAATGTGGTATCGAAAGTGTCTTGCCGATGCCAACTTGAATATCATCAGTACTAGTGTAAGGATCGTGCAACGCCAACTTCTCTAGATCGTTGGTAACATGGTGATTGGAACCACTATCAAGCAATGACTATTGGGTCAAATTTCTTTGTGACATTCACCTAGGGTGAGGAAGGGAATTGAACTGACGGTGGTGGTCCGATCGTAGGGTGTAGAGACTTAAAAACCCTGCATTGGTTTAGGACATGTCCAATTTTACGGCACCATTGGCACCGTCTGGGTTAGGGTCAACCTGGTTTATTGGTTGGGTTTGGTTAGGATAGTAGTTTGGTTGAGTTGGAGTATTGGCGAACCAATTCGAAGGAGAGTACTTACCGGAGGATTGTTTCTGAGCGGTGAACGCAATGATGGGTGTTGTTTAAGTCTTTTCTTTCACCTTGAGTTGTTGTTCATGATTTATCAGTTTTTCATGGAGGGATTCAAAACTGATTGTTATGTCATGGGTATTAATACCATGAACGATAGGAAGGTATGGTTCATCCAGACTCCGAAGAACTTAGTATGTCAAGTCCTCTTGTGCAACCAGCGGATCAATTAAAGCTAAAAGAATTGCAAGTGTTTGAATTTGCTAGAGATACATTGTTATAGTATCAACACCTTTGATGACTAATCTCAAGAGATACATTGTTATAGCCGCAGTGTATTCCAGACTCCTCTAGAGGTCGTATATGCTGCTAGAGATACATTGTTATAGTATCAACACCTTTGGTGTTGAGGAGTTGGACAAAGCTTCTTCAAGAATGTTGATGGTGCCAAGTATATACCCTTACAGGTCAAAGTCTTCTAGCGTTGTAACAATGGCTTGTTTCCAATTGAAATAATTGGTTGGCATAAGCTTGATGATGTTTGTGAGAACTACTATTGTGAATGGTTTTGTTGGTTTATAAGAATTTGTCAAGGATGAGGCAAATTATGTCATTGTTTTTGGCTTGTGAGGGAATTGGTTTTGTGGTGTGGATCACAATATGATACCATATAAGAGTATTGTAAACCAATGCTTATCTTTTGAATCGGATAGTGAATGTTACTTATACACGAGTATAGGAGAGAGAAGAATAATCCTAACAACCTCGATTAGACATAACAACCTAGATAATATTAAATCTTCTCTAATGGAAGGGAGGAGACACGTGCTTTGGCTTTGTTGAAGAAGGTGGTAATAGAATAATTTAATATTTTAGAGACACAAGTTGAAGGCAGATTTGGACAATTTTTGACATTGGATCGAAATGTGAAGAGATCATAAAAAAAGGATCCAAACCTCTTGAGACGAAAAGGTGGTCTTTAGAGAGGAAGTGAAGCTGAGCCCGAGTGAGTTCATTAATAATAGATTTTGAGTAAGAACCATCAACGTTACCGAAAAGATTTTAAGCACGAAGAACTTGTGCTTTCTAGAGTAGGTGGTTTTTGTATGAAAGTTGGAAAATCCTGGGAGAGGAGTAGGGTTAGAGGAAGAGGAATATAAAGAGGATGGGGAGACTTGGGGGATCTGGCTGTGGTGTAACTTCCTCAACGTTTGTCCTCTAATACCATAGTAGATGACAATGTAGAAATGCTTTGATTGATTTAACCTCATTACGTTACACATGGCAAGACATACATGGTATAGAGATACATACCTTGTACTGGGCCTGTAGGGTGTTTGTGCTTGGGCCACGTGTCCTAATAAAAGTGCACAAATATATTCGTATTATCATTTGGGGCATGGGTCAACAAAAAGTACACAGCCTTGTCGTTTCAGGCCTATGGAGAATGATTCATTTATTAGCCGAACCATTTTCAGGCCTATGGAGAAGCAACACCAAAGCAAGTACACAGCCTTGTTGTTTCAATGAGAAGCATAAGATTCGTTATGCACATAAAAACTAGTCAAAAAGTGGAAGCCTCTAAATCAGTTGCATGCTCTCCCAAAGACAATTTTTACCGGAGAGCGTCTTCATTAACAACAAATTGTAATGATTAGGAACATAAATTACAATAAAAATAAAATTATAATGAAGAAAATCAAGTGTAGAAGTTGATAAATCATCTGGGTCCAGATAACTCAACTGCGTGTAGATTATCGGTGGAATCGACGATCCAATCGGAGCTCGAGTGAGGCGCCAACTCCACCTCTTCACGGAGAATCTCTACCTTCTGCCATTCATCCCACCGTTCCGCCAAACCGTCACCTTCGAGCATCTTCACGACTTCAGACATTTTGGGTCGATCCATGGGGGAGCTTTGCGTGCACAGAAGAGCCACCTGGATTAGCTGCTCTACTTCTGCTTCCCTGTAGTTGCTCTGGAGATCAGGATCAACCAGCATCTCTAGTTTCTTCTCCTTCAGGAGACCCTTCACCTGAAACACAAAAAGTACTACTATATATAACTAAAACCAATTTTATACAAACAAGCATCCACCCACCCAATATAAGACACCACCTACCCAATCTAACAGCATAACATCGTCGTCATTAGCAAGCCTAGCCAGATCAAAAGCTCTCTGCCCTGTGATCAACTCCAGGAGCATAATCCCGTACCCAAATACATCAGTCTTTTCTGATGATTTTCCTGTCGATAGGTATTCTGGGGCTATGTGCCCGATTGTTCCCCGTACTGCTGTTGTCACGTGAGTGTCTTTATAGTCCATTAGTTTGGCCAACCCAAAGTCCCCCACAACAGCCTCAAACTCCTCGTCCAACAATATATTTGCAGCCTTAACATCTCGATGTATAATCTTTGGGTCACAATGGTCGTGCAGATAGGATAGCCCTCTTGCAGATCCAAGAGCAATCTGTTTGCGTGTTGGCCAATCAAGAGGAGGTTCATTTGGAGGCCGCTCTACAATCAAAATTATATATTTTATTCCATCGCATGAAATGATCAGCAAGGAGTTACGAAATAAGGTGTATCATTCACCTCTTAAGCATGAAGCAACACTCCCGTTGGCCATATACGGATAAACAAGTAGCCTTTCCGTAGGTGTCATGCAAAACCCACGCAGCCGGAGTAGATTACGATGCACCGCCATGCTGATCATTTCTACTTCGGTCTGAAACTGCAGCTCGCCACCAGGCGTACGCTCTTCCTTCAATCGTTTTACAGCGACCAAAGTTCCATCAGCAAGGCGTCCTTTGTAGACCTTGCCAAAACCACCTCGGCCTAGAATGTTTTTGTTACTAAAGCTATCTGTTGCAACCTGTAGCTCACGTAGCGAGAACCTTTTGAGTTGCCCAAGATGAACTTCTGGATCCTCCTCAGCTGCAGTTCAAGTGCAAGGAAGATAAACTTATAGACTCCTTCCATTGACAATAATATTCTGGACAAAAATAATGAAATTTTGAAAAGAAAGGGGACAATAAGACTACGGAAACTAACCAGGCACATCAAAGAAAATATCTCGTGGTTTCCTACGCCGCCACCATGCAAACAGTATTGCAGGGGCTGCAAACAACAACGCAGCACCAGCAGCAACACCACCAGCTATTGCTCCGGTGGCACCACTACCTGAAATTCAAAGAACAAAAACCATTTCAGAAAAGACAAGATAATCACAAGAGCAGTAATATTTGCGTAGCCTCAAGAGTCACTTCAATGCATCTTAAATTGGCCAGATAAACTTCAGCTACCCACTTCAATATAGCTGTATAAATGGTGGATCGTTGATGATTTAAAGCCAAAATTACTTCGGAAAAAGGTCACCTAACCAGCACTCTACTTTATCGCATCCAAGAGATATGGTAAAATTGTCAACAGTCCTAAATTAAAAAACACCTGCTGCTGTAATTGTCGCTGGCGGGATATATGGAGGCGGTGGAGAGAATGGAGGTGATCCCGGGCATGGATGTCCAGTGACAGGACCACATAGAGCTAAGTTATTAGCAAAACTGCAAATCATACAGATTTCAATATTTAGAAGATCGTACAGATTTTCCTTGCCAGCTTCAATATAAAAAAAGTCTGGAGATTCATGGACCTGATTGGGGTGAATAAGGAAAAAGAACCGGTGACTGGAACAGCTCCAGAGAGGCGGTTATTTGATAAATCCCTGACACCAAGTATTCAAGATCAGATCTCCATCCTTGGAACATAAACTTATAAGAAGATACAATTTTTTTCCTTTATTTTTCCAAATTTTGTTGGATACTTTGGAAGGGAAAGTGCTATGGACTTTGCCCAAATAAGGAGAAAAAAGAGGACGAAGAAACTAAGAGACGGAATTATTACTTACAATACTTGCAATGAGGAAATATTCGTTAATGACATAGGAATATGACCTGTCAGACTGTTGTTGTTGAGTCGGCTGTCCTTACAAAACAACGATGAAGAAATGCATTACTACTTTAGATGTTTACGATATTATAGACAAAATGCACAGAAATAAGATGACATGGAATTTCAATAGCAGGAATAAAATCCTACCAAAAATAAAACAGTTAGTCTACAATAGCATCATCTAAAAGAATTCCATTACAAGTGATCATAACACATAATAGCCCTTATTAGAGATAAAAAAAAAATCATTGCCATTTCAACATCATCTAAACACAGTATATCAAATATTCAACAGACCAGTAGCTCGGAGATGGGAGGAACATGGTATTGGCAGACATAAACAATTGTATACTGAGGATTAAATGGATTAACATTGCTTACAGGAACCGCAATTTGGAAAGCTTGCCCAGAGACTCTGGAATCGGACCCGTCAAGATGTTCAAATATAAATCCAAGCTCACCAAATTTGTCAGATTGCCTACATCACTGGGGATTGGACCACTTATATTATTGCCGTAAAGTTCCCTGCGACAACACAGACAACTTCATGAATACTACATACCAATGATTGTAACAACAAAAAGTTAGTTCATGAAGACAAAACTGCTAGGCTAAAACTGAAATTGGCGGTTGATATGTGTGCTGATTGTCAAAGTCCGATACAGACCGATCGGTAGAGCGGGGGTCGTGTGCATACAAGCGCACATGCGCATTAGGCCCAAGCCCAGTACATAAACCCCGATGAGTTTCCATCCTAAAAAGTCAGTTCATGAAGACAAAACTGCTAGGATAAAACTGAAATTGGCGGTTGATATGTGTGCTGATTGTCAAAGTCCGATACAGACCGATCGGTAGAGCGGGGGTCGTGTGCATACGAGCGCACATGCGCATTAGGCCCAAGCCCAGCACATAAACCCGATGAGTTTCCATACTAAAACCAATTGGCAATAGAAAGAGTAGCCCACCGACCTTATATACTAGGCTCAGAATGTCCCCCATTCATTCGATGTGAGACCTTATTATCTCCAACACGCTCCCGCAAGTGCAACTAGAGGATATAGACCGAGTTGCACTTGTGCACAGGTTAGGATCGCGAGCCGAATTGAGGCTAACCGCTCTGATACCATGTCAAAGTCCGATACAGACAGATCGGTAGAGCGGGGGTCGTGTGCATACGAGGCGCACATGCGCATTAGGCTCAAGCCCAGCACATAAACCCGATGAGTTTCCATCCTAAAACCAATTGGCAATAGGAGTATCCCACCGACCTTATATACTAGGCTCGGAATGTCCCCCATTCATTCGATGTGGGACCTTATTATCTCCAACACTAATCAGCCAAACATTGAAAATAGAAAACAAATTACATACGCCTCCAATTAGCTTAGCCAGCAGAATATGGACAGCAAATCCAACTTGGTGGATTACATTTGAAAAAATCATAAGTTGGAACTAGATGACCTGCAATTTTTATATAATTATAATACCTTTTGGGAGTTGTAATTCAGGATATACAATAATTAAATCATCATTCTTCTCAATCTCTTCAAAATAAAAACATTCTTCTCAATGTATCATCAACCAGGTAAGACAATGATATTGACAAAAGAAATTTAAGACATGTCCATAAGACTATAAGAGTGAGACTGTATTTCTTTTTTTTCCTTCAATAAGAAGGATAACGTCTATGTCAATCCATGGTGAAACCCACAGGTTCGAGTCTATATTAATCTTAGTTGTTGAAGCCTATTATGCGCCGCCAACAAGCAACAATGCTTCAACCAAAAAACATATGCTCCCCTTTTTCTTTACATTTCACAACAGAGTACATGGGTCCTTTCCCATGTCCATAATTAACACAATAAATCATATGTCTACACATTCTTGTGAAATAGCAGTTCACCTACTATAAACTCATGTTTTTACATTCGAAATTACTTAAATTTTCTCATAACCGTGCTGCAGAGTTGCAAACTACACACTCAAATATATTACGTGTTGTAATCAATGTTGCACGGAAAGGCTAATCTTAAAATTTAGAATTGAATAGAAGAAGTTAATATGACAATAAAACATATATTAAACTATTGAATTTTTTTGGAGATTGTAAGAGGAAAGCGTAGGAGTGGGCCTTGAAGAGTGAAATGCCCCTACTAGCCTTGGATTAATGAGATAGATTAGAATTGAGGAGAACAAGGAGAAAAATAGAAAAGAGAAGGGGAGATGAAGAAGAAGATTCCAAGATGTTTTTCTAGATTTTCGGGTTTCCTAGAGTTTCCGAAATATGAAACTTGCCTTCGGAGTGTTTCCTGTTACCATAGGTTATAACAGTGTGATGCCACAACAGTTGAAAATATTTTCTTATGAAGGGATGCTAACTTTGATAAGTTTGATGACATCCATCTTTTCAAAAGAAACAAAAAACTGATGACAATCTCCAATTTCACTTTCATAAGAAACATAGGTATTCATGTACTAATTTAATTTTCATGTTTCAGTTTCTACAATTTTGTAATTTTAAAAAGGCAACCACCTGGACTCATTCCCACAAAAAGATCCAGAATAAGCATAACCATCACTGGGTGGCAGATGTCTAATGGTAACATCCATTCACATCATCCTTTGACCTTTTTCAAATTTTTTGTATAGATTTCAACTTAATTTGATAAGAAGATAATAACCCTGTCATTATACAGGTTAATAGTACTACAACTAAAAGAATCAGCTGAGAATTACATAGATTTTGAAAGAACACCTGCGAAACTGCCTTTATCATTATACATGCAACATATTTAAAAGTTTCTCACAGAACTACGCTTAAATTCTATGTAGTGTGTAGGCAGATAATTTTATAATTTAAACATTAAGAGAATTTCACTTCAAGGATTCTGCTGAAATCATAATACTTAAAGAATAACGAGAGAGACTTACAAGTACTGCAAATTTTTCAAAAGGCCAATCTGAGGAACAAGTTGCCCAGACAAAGCAGCATTCCCAAGATCTCTAAACAAAAATGAAGATGAAAATATAAGATGACACAATCATGCTTTCAAGAAGCGCATCTTAAAGAGAAATAACCATAGGAAAAAATCTTACACTCTTATAACACTGTTATCAGAGTCACATGAAACATGAAACCATGTGCAAGGATTAACAAGGGTGGGATCCCAACTCTGTAAAACATTGTTAGGGTCATCAAGGTTAGATCTCAAGTTATAAAGAGCATCACCTGTTCAAATTCCAAAACAAAGAACAGTGTCAGATACTTTGAAGCAGGTATCAGCAAATAATTCGCACTAGAGAATAAGAAAACAGAAAATAACTAGCTTCAATTAAGATCAGAATTTGCAAATCAAGGCCTATGCTTTCCTTATTCAAAATGGAAGATGATAGTGAAAGGAATTTGAATTAAAGTTGCGGAACTGAATATTGTAAGTACAGGAATCTATCTTTATAGAAATTCCGACTCTCAAAATATAACTAGCTAAGAAGCATAAGACAACAAATACTAAGATTGCATGAGAATCTACCTTCAATATTAGCAAGAACAGCACGAATTGAGCAAAAGAGGAAGATTAACCACCAGTAGCGGCAACGCGAAGCAATGAGCTTCGTATGAACGACTCTCATTTCGAAATCTGCTCAGATCCGAAGAAAGTAACACCAGCCAAACTCGACATTCGAGAAAAGAAAAACAAGCAAAGAAAGCGCAGGAAAAGCTAAGGCACTGAAAAAGGTTGCAAGAAAAACCCTAGAAATGGCGAAAACCGAAGATCAGAAACTCGAAAATGAAAGGCTGATCTGGTCGAAACTTGAACGACGAAAAATCCTTCCCTAGTGGGATTTCACATCAGTAGAAGCTCAGGCATTTGTTACTATCCTCTCCAAATCCTCCATTACACTAGCTTCAACCACGGCCAATCTCTGGCTATTCCTACTTTTGCTCTGTACTTTGTCTCTGTGGGGAGTGAGGATTTGTGCTTTTGGGGGAGATTTTTTAATGGAAAAAACTCTATTTGGTTGTTTTTCCTTTTTATATCTTTTGTTTAAGGCGTGGGAAGGGTGAAGAAAGCTACTAGTAGTAGCTGTAATAAGTGAAGCGTGCCAGACTACCCGGGCTGCCCGAACGGCGACTCAGCTGCCCGAATTCAGTCAAAACGGCTTCCCGCTCAACGCTGAGTGACTGGGCCCCCTCCCCCCTGCCCTGCTTCTTTACCACGTCCGATAAAATGTTTTCAACTCCCATCCCGAATATTTGCTATCTTATGATTTTGACTTTTCGTTATTTACAGCTTAACATGTAACAAAATATATTATTAAAATCATAATTATCAGCAAATTACTTTTCTTTGATTCGACACCCAAAAGAAACTTAACATGTGAATACGTTTTTGAATTATTTATTTCTGTTATATATTTATTAAATTTTCTGAATTTTAGGAGTTTATAGGTTTATAGTTTAGGCTAAATATTGTTGTAATATGTTTTTTTTATAAAGAAGCATTTTGAGGCACTAGATGAAAAAGACCTGAAGATCTCAGCAGTGGCAGATGGGCAAACCATCACGAAGAATTATATCAAAGATTATTAAAGAAATACATAAAAGTACAACAAGTAAACCCGAAATCAGTGATATCTTCAAAAAAAAGGAGAGTGAGCTAGTCAGTGGAGAACGGAGAGTATAATATTTGTCATCAAAGGAAGTGTGTTGGACATGAGCCTGGTAACAATTGTGGACACCTCAGATTTGGACTCGAAGTAGACCCTTCAAGATCAATCACAAATCCGTGACCCCTCCAAGACAAACAACTCGAAACAGTCACCAATAAAACTTGCCCAAAACTCGAAAGAGACCACAGCAAAACACGGAATACTTGACAATACAAGTAAATAACTCTAATAAAGAGGTCGAGGAGAAGCACAAGGTGATCCAAAAACAAGAGCTTGTATAAATTTAGAATTCCGAATATTTTCAAATATTAATATCAAAACGTTAGTTTGTTCATTTTGTTATTAGATCACATTTGTTGCTAGATTTTCTTTTATTTCGATATTGGGTAAATAGTTTTAGCCGGAAATGAAGGTTGATTAAGAAAAAAAAATTTAGGCAATAAAGTTAAAACGAAAGTAAAGAACATCGAGTTATATAACTTCAAAAGAAAGTCAGAAGAGTAGTAAAAGTTGTTTATATATTTGATCCCTTTCTCTTAGCTTAAAACTACCAAAAACGCTCTCTTTTTCCTATAAGCTAACAGACTAGGTTGATGTTTGTCGGAGAGTTTCTGAGTTCGGTAGCATGCCGGATTCAGGCCTTCCGGTGATTCCAGTTACTTGAGAGGCTAAAGTAAATATTCTCAGTAATGATACAGTTATGGTGGAGTCCTCTTCAGATACTAGAAAGGAGATTACAAGCACAAACATAAAATCAGCCACCCCGTCTGCGGTGGTTAGTCATCCTCATGGCATTCCATGCGATAATGATAAGGTGGATCACTCCACTACTGTTGTCTCTGCGCCTACAGTGGAGTCTTATGGTGTCCAGCAAAGTCCAATTAATAAAGATCCCAACGGTACTACCACATCAGCGATTCATGGATTAGAGGGCAAATTGATGAAATCATGGCTTCAAGTTATGGGGGGTGGTACAGTTCCGAAAGCCAATCAGGACAGGATCACAAGAGAGGTGATAAGCAAGAGAATTAACGTGACCTTTCTTGGAGGAAATGATAGTGATCCTGTTATTGAGATAGATAAAGAGATCACCCAAGAATTAGAAGCTAGATGGTTGAACTCGATTGTGTTTAAAGTTCTTGGGTTCCCGATAGCTTTTCCAGTCATGGAAAGGAAGATTAGGGAATTATGGAACTGCGGAGGTAACGTCCAACTCATTGATTTGGATAACAATTATTTTTTGGCTCGTTTCCGTAACGAAAATGAACTAATGATGGTTTTGACTGGAGGTCCATGGGCGGTTTTTGGTCGTTGCTTAATAATGAAGAAACGGACTCCAGATTTCGTCACCGCCAACCCTATAACCTCAGCCCCCATCTGGATTAGAATGACGGGTGTACCGGTGCAATGGTATCATGAAGCTGTCATTTGGAGTATGGCGGGGGGAGTTGGTATTCCAATATCTATTGACCCAAAAACGCTTCATTTCAACAGAGGGAGATTCGTGCGGGTATGCGTGGAAATTGATCTGAGTAGGCCCTTAAAGAAAGCTATAATCATAAATGGAAAACGGTGCCCTATTGAATACGAAGGGCCTGACACCATATGTTACAAGTGTGGTCGGTATGGGCATCTTGCATCGCATTGTGAAGTCGGAGGTAATGAGAGTCATCAATCTAATGCTAGCGCCTCCGGCAGTAATGATTCACAGGCTGCTGGTAAAAATAGCAATAACACTGTGCCTAGTGAAGAGTCGGAACCCACACCGGCGCCGGTAGAAAGCCCTCCGGGGTTCGGGCCTTGAATGATGGTAACACGACGGAGCAGAAGCGAAAAAGGAAAGTTGCCATATCCAAAAAATACAGGCCGAGATCAGCATCAAAATGGGAATCAGAGCAAAAATCCACAAGGTAAAATATATATCCAGAAAGGAAAAGCTATATATCATGTAGAGAAAGTATTTAATCAAACTAAGGAAGGAAATCAGACGGGACTGAAGTCGGTTAATCAGCTGAATGTAAAAAGAGGAGAGCAAAGCAGTGGGCCTCAAAAGTCCAAGCCCAATCAAGCCCTGCAATAGGAGGTGGCAATTAGAGGTGGGAACACGTTGGGGAGCATAAAATCGGGTTCTGGAGCACATATTTTGACGAATAGTAAAGAAGCATCAGGATCTTCTCCTCAAGAGTTTCAAGCTGCTGCAGAAACGAATAATACTAACAACACATGCATTAGCAATAAAAAGGCCCGGCAGAAACTCAAAAATGAAGCTAGAAGAGCTGCATGGCGAGCAAAGAAGACGGAGGAGGTTGCTCCCACTCTAGGGTCCCTCAAACGACAACGAAAAGAAGAGTTGCAAACCAGTCTCCCAATCAATAACAGTGTTAAAAAGGATACTATCTTAGCAACAGTGGCCTCTGGAACCAAACCGTCTGATTCTAAGACAGGTCTAGAAGGTTCGACAGCTAAGCTTCCCCCTCCCCATGCGAACGGTACTACCACGATAGAACTAGATTCTTCACTTAATATCCAGATGGAAGAGACAAGCTCCGTTATCAGTTCAGAATCGATTGAGATAATGGTCAATAGGGACACTACCATGGATGAATCAGGTGGAGGTATGCACCAAGATGTCTGAGATATCGATAGTTCCTACCTTAACATTAGTTTTAATGAATATTCTTCTATGAAACGTTTTCGGAGCTGGAAAGAACGGTTTCCGACGTGCTATAAAGTATCTTTGTAGCCATCATAAGGTAGATGTTTTAACTATTTTTGAGCCCCGCGTATCAGGTGATAGAGCCCAAGCTGTTTGTGATCGCATGAAATTCTCGGGATGCTTTCGAGTTGAAGCGGAGGGATTTGAGGGAGGTATTTGGTTATTATGGAATAAAGAGAAGTTCTCTATTTCCATTGTTAATAGCACAAAGTACTTCATTCATGCAAAAATTATGGGAGGGTCTGGTTCCTACAGTTTTATAGCAGTGTATGCTGCACCGAATTACCAAAAACGCAGGGAGTTTTGGCGGGACTTAGATAAGGAGATTATCAACATTTCTGATCCTTTGATTTGTGGCGGAGATTTCAATTGTATCAGGTTTACTCATGAGTAGGAAGGCGGTTCTGGGAAACTCCATTTAGATTCAAACACGTTTAATGAGATTATTCAGACTCATGACTTGATTGATATTGGATTTACGGGCGCTGAGTATACATGGGATAATGGAAAGTTGAATAACATGAAGATTCTGAAAATACTAGATAGAGTATTAATGACCAGCAGTGGACGACTTAAGTGGCCTAATGCTCAAGTCCGGCATCTAGCTCGTTTCTCCTCGGACCATTCGCCCATTCTTTTGCAACTTGATCCGAACTAGTTGAGCAAGAAAGAAAGACGTCCCTTTAGACTGGAAGCTGCTTGGATGACTCACCAGGACTTCCAGCTGTTCGCCACTTAGCGTGCGTGCAAATAAGTCTTAATTTTATAAAACTAGAAATCAAGCAAGCGAACCCGCAATGTACGGATCGACGTAGTTAAGCAAGAATTTCAGAGTATCGAACACAGGGATTTGGGGGGTTAAATCCAGTTAAGAATTGTCAAGCGAGTAAATGTATGAGCTTTTGCAAATATTGGGAAAACAACAATCCTAAAGATCCAGGAATCCAGTTGTGGCAGTCGATTCAAGATATACTAAAGATATAAGGACAAAGTTGAGGGTTGCAAAGGTATACTAAGGTAAAGCAATGTACGGTGAGGTTCCAAGGCTTTATATGACTTATCTAAAGACACTCTCTATAAAGGTTATTGAGGCTTCAGTATAGAAAGAATCTAAAGGTAAGAATTAATATCAAATACCCAAACTTGTAATCCAAGGATCAAGACCAACTAAACCGATTAAGGTTGTGACACTCGAAATCGAGGTAGAGGTTGTTGAGGCTTCACTACCACCTAGAAAAGGCAAGCCAAGACTAAGTTAAAGCAAGTCTTTAACTTGGATTAAAGTAAAAGCAAGGCTCGTAAACTAGGGAAAACTACGGATGGATCTTGAGATTCCACGGCCGTGGAACTCAAGAACACACCGTGATTTAGGGTTCGTCGACGATTCTCTCAAACTCTCAGGGTCCAATCTGTTTACGATCGATCTATCATCATCTAAGCCACAACTATCAACCCTTCACCTTAGAATTGTTAAAGGGTTTTAGCCAACAACAGTCATATTGATATCAAATTTAAGATTTAAAAGAATGAAAGCTGAAAACCTTCGAAAACCTTGAATAAATCTCAAATCAATCTCAATTCCACAAACAAAGAACAATGATGTAAGTATATTCAGAATAACACAAACAATCACAATCCTTGATAAGAACGAAGAACGGGATGTCAATCCGTCTTCTAATCAAACCTAAGGACAAAAGATGAAATCTCCTTACGAACAATCTTTCAAATCTTCACTCTTTCTTTAAGTTTTCCATCAAATCAAAAATATCAATAGGGTTAGGCGCGATCTCTAAGCGGAGGTGTAAGCTAAGGTGACGGAATCTCTCTCTTTCCGTCCTTTTATAGGGCAAGATAAAATATGAGCCCAGCCCGTTGCGTAAAAGATCATGGCTTCAATTTGTACGTTTAAAAGATCGTCAGAATCACGATTTCCTAAGATTCCACGCCCGTGGTTTAGAGCGTGGTTTAGAGCGTGGAAACTCATCACGGTTTGTCACAACTTCCACGACCGTGTAACTTGCTGGAATGCTCCACGCTTGTCTTGCCAAAGTTCCACGGCCGTGGTTTAGAGCGTGGACTCTAGTACGGCCGTATTTCAGGGCGTGGAGCACATGTAGCATGAAATTCTCCTTTGTCTTGTGTCATTCTTCAACTTAGCGTCTTCCTTAGCTCCTAGTGATGTCCTCAATCCTTGGACATGCTCAATCCGTCTCCATTCTCCCCTGATTCGTCCGGTTTTAGCTCTTAATTGCCTACAATCAACACAAAGCTTATGTAGACCTCTATATCGACAAAGTAGACAAACTAACTCACAATTGCTTCAATGCTCTATCAATGATCACCAATATGGATGAAATACACTTAGAAAACGTGCCTAAAATATCACAATATTTCATGCTAACAAATAACCCCATACTTGCCACTTGCTTGTCCCTAAGCAAGGTCTTTCAAAACTTTAAATCTCAAGTTAGGATGAAATATGTGTATACTCTCAAAGCAAAACTTCTTTTAGATGAATGTGCTTTCTAATCAATAGATCATTCTCAAATCTTGCTTCATTCGTTTATAAGACTTTCATATACATAATCAAAGAGTAAAGAGTAAAGAAAGCTCATAAATTAATCAATCTTCCATGTAAACATCATAACCTTCAAACATTATCAAAATCAATCATAAGAAACTTCAATTTAGATCACCAAGTCATATATCATTCTCTTGATCTTAAGGACTTTCAAACAAGGTCTAGAATGCGGAAAGGGAGGGAAAACTTTAAGGAATGTGGTGCATGAATCCGGGAAAGTGGATAACTACTCTTTTCTTTTTCTCTTGCGGTTTCCGCAGCACTTTCAACTTAGAGCTTCGCTCTCTTCTTTTCATTTTTCGACTTTACTTTTGGAGTTATGGATAGAGGTGCACAAAAACCGAAGCCTAGGAGATTGGCGTTTCTCAATTTTGCGAGATGCCTCAAACCCTTGATGCACATATCATAATCCGCTAGGAATATCGCTCAATCTGACTTTGGCAAGACACAAACACCCGGCTATGTGAATGGTGCCGAGTTACTCATCATCATGATTGACTTCCCCAAACCTATAATTTTTTTTCTATTCTTTTGAATACAAAGTATTGCTTTCATGGCCCTCCCACATCAAACATGCCAATTATCAACTCCTCCAAATTTCCGGATAGGTAAAGGAGATCATTATTTCAATGAGGGGCTAAATGATCAAAGGAAGAAGAAAGAAAATCGAATTGCCTTAATCATCTCAAAAAGAAGCATAAGAACTTATCATGTGATTTCAACCTTGATTTCTCAACATGATTTAAGTAACCTTCATCACATTATGAAATTTGCAAAAGAGGAATAATCAACTCATTCAATTTCTTTCCAATTCACTATTTGTTTAAGCATGCGATTGTCATCAAAACTCAATTCACAAGTGGTGATTATCATAGAAATCATCTCTATCCTTAGAAGCACAAAATTTTCAAAATTTTTCAATTTTTATGGATTTTTCAAAAGCTTTTTCATGCAATGCAATAATGAAACGTGTAACAATGGAATGAACATGCAAGGTAGTCTCGATAAAAGCATACAAAAGTGAGTAAGAGTTATTACAAACTATTAGTCACACCCCTCCCTATACTTGGAACAAACATTGTCCCTAATGTTAAAAAAGAAAAAAAAAGAAAAGAAAGAAAGAAAAAGAACTCACAAAATGGTGGTGGAGCGGCTAAAACGGTCGATCATCAAAGGTCCTCACTGCGGTGGAGGCGGTGGTGGAAACGGGGAGAAGCTGGGATCATAGTACCGCCCGAACTGCTGGCGGTAAACATCTCTCATCATGTGGTCAAGATCGTCGGCTCGTGCATCCCTAGCATCAGCACGAATCTCCAAAGCTCCAACCCTATCGGAAAGGTCGGTAGCCCACTGTGGCAGCTGCTCGTACCAACCAGGCGGTTGGCTGTACCACGCCGGTGCATCTGAAGGTGTTGGTGCAGGTGGCGGCTGTGAGTGCCAAGGTGGTGGAGCTCCCATCCAATCCGGCTGCGTCCTATACCAAGCAGGAGGATTCGCCATCCAAGTCGGCCTCTCGCTCACACTAGCACGGCGAGAGGATGATCTTGAAGCTCTGGCGGGACGGGGAGAACGTCTAGGCATGTCGGGAACTACATCCGACTGATCCGGGAATGTACCAAAGTCATGATCAGCTCCTCCTCCTCCCTCATAATCATCTCCTCCTCTCATCTCCTCCTCCTCTACAACTAGTGGTGGTGGAACGTAAGGAGGGGCTACTAATCTGTTCGCATGCATGGCAGCGAACGTCGCCTTCCAGTTATGGCGTCCAGCCATAATGGAATACTCGGGGAGACACTCTATCCCTCTCCCTGTCCTACTCTCCCAAGGCATAGCAGCATAAGGTGGACCTCTATGTGTGGGAAAAATGATGCCTCTAGTCATGAGGGCCTGAAGTCCTAGGGGTCTAGCTGCAATGCGTGTGCAAGCTGAGAACTCTACCCCTAACTGTCTAGCGAGGTGGGTGACCATCCCACCGTATCCAATGTTGCCAGCCCTCTTATTCTTTAGCTTGCTCATGGTAGCAGCTAAGAGGGTGGCGCAGTCAGCTGGCCTGCCATGTAACATACTGTAGAGCAGGAATAACTCATCCGTCTTGATCTTTTGAGGTGTCTCCGTCCTAGGGAAGAGACACTCAGAAAGCACTCTATGAGCTATCTTCAAGGCTAGATGGTAGATCAATCTAGCCTTGGTATCAGCAAGCTGCCAGCGGTCCTCGTTGGCGTAAATCATAGCAATCTCCTCCCAGAAATCCTTGGCGTACACGCCACTGGGGAATCGACCATTAAAGGTCTCTTGGAACCCAAATAAGGCTCCAAACTCTCTAATCGAAAAATCATAGTTTCTCTCCATCAGCCGGAAAGAAACTGTCCTGTCTACGTGACTGTGCTCGAAGGAAACCACAAACTCCCTAGTGATCTCCTCATAAGCATCTTCTCGAATAGCGGAGAAGATGACTAAACCGGCTCTATCCAAAAGCCAAGTAAGGTCTCCTATCACATGTAGAGGCTCTAACTCCTCAACCAGTAAGTATCTAGGTCCAATGACCATCCTCTCCTCTATCCTCTCTAAGGCATCTAGATGATCCTCGTGGATAGTAGGGATCCTAGGGGGAGGTGGTGATGGTGATGATGGAGGTGATGGAGGCTCAGCGGGTGGTGCTCTAGAAGAGGAAGCATCGTTGCCTTTCCTCTTCTTGTTCTTATTTCTACCGGACACTCTTCTCACAAAATCCATTTCTGACAAATTCCACGGTCTGTTCTAGGGGTTCCACGGCCGTGGTTTCTCCAGAAACCGTGGTTCGGCACGTAATTTCGCAAATCTCAACAGAATCACACCAAACAGTCCTAGACTAATTTCCGTCCAATTCCAATCAGTTCTTCCTAAAAATTCTAGCAAAATGAAGCCAAATCGACAAAGAGAGAGAAAGAACCAAAAACCTAGGTTTTCGGATTTTGTAATCCGAATTCCGTCTTCTCCGGTGATTTGCCGCTCGAATTGTTGCTTGGATCTTGTTGGTGATTGGATTTGCTTCAGTTTTGGCCAAAGAATCGTTAAAAACGATTAACGAATGAGGATTTGAGAGATGGGGAAGGATTCGGCGATTTGGGGCGTGGAATGGGTTTTTGTGGTGTGTTTTGTGAAGAAACGTGGTTTATATAGTGACCGTAAAAACTTTTGAAAATTACGGTCACTGTAGCTGTCACGACCGTGGTTTAGGCTGTGGAACTCTCTGTAATGCTCCAAAGTCCAAGTTTCGTCAATTTTCTTCAAGTTTTTCCTTCCCCTTTTCTTTTCCACTGTTCCTACATCCAAAAACACGAACATACCGGAAGGTATTGAAGGCAAAACAAAGCAAAACGTCTATACTAAACTACTCTATGAATCAAAGACAAAAACGTAAGTGCAATACCTTGGGTTGCCTCCCAAGAAGCGCTTTGTTTAAGGTCCGTAGCTAGACCAAATTCGCACTTATTCGAGTGCGGTGGGCGCGAACTCTTCAGCTTGGAGTTCCGGTGTATACTTCTTGAGTCGTTGACCGTTTACCTTAAAGCTTCCACCCGTTTCACCCCATAGTTTAACTGCACCATGGGAAAAAATACGTTTGATTAGAAAAGGTCCGGTCCAACGAGATTTAAGCTTACCTGGAAAGAGACGGAGCCTTGAATTGAAGAGGAGAACTTGATCTCCTTCTTTGAGGTCCTTTGGGATGATATACTTATCATGCCAACGCTTCGCTCTTTCTTTGTAGATCTTGGCGTTTTCGTAAGCGTTCAAGCGGAGTTCTTCAAGCTCATTTAGGTCCAAGAGACACTTCTCTCCCGCTTCCTTCATGCTGAAATTTAGCCACTTGATTGCCCTAAACGCCTTGTGCTCCAACTCTACCGGTAAGTGACAAGACTTCCCATACACAAGGTTGTATGGTGTGGTTCCAATGAGAGTCTTATACGCAGTCCGGTACGTCCACAATGCATCATCTAGCTTCAAAGACCAATCCTTCCTAGTCCTTGAAACCGTCTTCTCTAGGATTCCTTTGATCTCCCGGTTTAAGATCTCCACTTGTCCACTAGTTTGTGGATGATAAGGGGTGGCGATCTTGTGAGTCACCCTATACTTAGCTAAGAGAGCTTCAAAGCGCCGGGCAATGAAGTGAGAGCCTCCATTACTAATGATGGTCCGTGGTGTCCCAAATCGGGGGAATATGGTCTTGTTAAAGAACTTAACCACTACCATGACATCATTGGTGGGAGAGGCAATCGCTTCAACCCATCTTGAAACATAATCAACCGCTAAAAGTATGTATTGGTTACCACAAGATGATGGGAAAGGTCCCATGAAGTCTACTCCCCAAACGTCAAAGATCTCTACCTCTTGGATGTTGTTGAGGGCATCTCATTCCTCCTAGATATATTTCCTGTTCTTTGACAAGCATCGCAGCAGGAAACAAAGGTTTGCACATCTTTAAATAGAGTAGGCCAAAAGAATCCAGATTGCAATACCTTAGCGCTAGTCTTGTTCAAACTAGCGTGTCCTCCACATGGTAGTGAATGACAATGGCGGATGACACTTTGCATCTCATCTTCCGGCACACATCGCCGAATAATGCCATCCGGACCTCTCTTAAAGAGGAGAGGTTCATTCCAAAAGTATTCCTGAACATCCTTAAAGAACTTCTTTCTTTGTGCGTAGGATAATCTGGGAGGTAATTCCTGACAAACCAAATAGTTAACAAAATCAGCAAACCATGGTTCGTTACCTTTGGCGATCACATCGATGCACTCCTCTATGATATGTAAATGCTCGTCCGGAAAGAAGTCATCTATAGGTAGGTGGTCGTCCTCTAGATGTTTTAGGCGACTCAAATGATCCGCAACAGAATTTTCCGAACCCTTCTTGTCGCGGATCTCTAGATCGAATTCTTGTAGGAGAAGAATCCATCTAATTAGCCTTGGCTTCGCATCCTTCTTTGCAAGGAGATACCGGATCGCAGTATGATCCGTGTATACAATCACCTTTGCACCTACAAGATAAGAGCGAAATTTGTCAATTGCATATACAATAGCTAAGAACTCTTTTTCGGTAGTGGCGTAGTTGAGCTGCGCCTCATCTAGCGTCTTGCTAGCGTAGTAGATAGCGTGGGTTCACCCTTCCTTTCTTTGTCCAAGGACAGCTCCTATAGCTACGTCACTTGCGTCACACATAACCTCAAAGAGAAGATTCCAATCCGGAGGTTGGATAATCGGAGCTGAAATTAGAGCTTCCCGAATCATATTGAACGCATCTAAACATTCCTGCGAAAACTCAAAAACTGCATCCTTCATCAATAGATTAGTAAGCGGTTTTGATATTTTAGAGAAATCCTTTATGAAATGCCTATAGAATCCAGCATGTCCTAGAAAACTTCTTATCCCTTTCACCGAAGTTGGGGGAAGAAGCTTTTCTATTGTCTCTATCTTAGCTTTATCCACCTCAATCCCTATACTAGAGATTAAGTGTCCTAATACAATGCCTTCTTTCACCATGAATTGACACTTCTCCCAATTAAGAACTAGGTTAGTGTCTTCACACCTTTGTAACACAAGAGCAAGGTTAGAAAGACAATTGTCAAAAGAGGAACCATAAACGGAGAAGTCATCCATAAAAACCTCCATGATTTCCTCTATATATTCCGAGAAGATGGCCATCATGCACCTTTGAAAGGTGGCTGGGGCGTTGCAAAGCCCGAACGGCATCCTCCTATAGGCAAACGTACCCCACGGGCACGTGAACGTGGTCTTCTCTTGATCATCCGGGTGTATCGGAATCTAAAAGAAACCACTATAACCGTCAAGATAGCAAAAGTGCGAATGTTGTGCTAACCTTTCAAGCATTTGATCGATGAAGGGTAGTGGGAAGTGATCCTTCCTCGTTGCGTTGTTTAGCTTGCGGTAGTCTATGCACATCCGCCATCCTGTTACAGTTCGTGTAGGAATGAGCTCATTGTTTTTGTTGGTGATGACCGTCATTCCTCCTTTCTTTGGAACCACTTGTACGGGACTCACCCACTTTCTATCGGAGATAGGATAGATGATACCTGCATCAAGTAGCTTAAGAATTTCCTTCTTGACAACCTCCTTCATGGTCGGATTTAACCGCCTTTGAGGTTGTCGTGAAGTTCTAAAGTCCTCTTCCATTAAGATCTTATGCATGCATAGGGAAGGTTTGATTCCAACTAAGTCCTCTATAGTATATCCTAAGGCTTTCCTATGTTTCTTAAGGACAACCATAAGCTTACTATGTTCATCTATGCTTAAATCGGAGCTAACAATTAACGGAAAGGTAGAATTAGGTCCAAGAAATGCGTACCTTAGATGATTAGGAAGTGGCTTCAATTCCATAACTATCGGAGTTTCCAATGGCTCTTGAGGAGCTTCCGATGCTTCCTTAGAAATGTCTAAGGGTGTAGAAGGTGTTGGAGAAGGATCAAGAGAAGTTGTGGAAGAAACACAATTGCCTTCGAACTCACCCAAAATTACGGCATCTCTGACTTCTCCACGGCCGTGATTTTGGGCGTGGAAAGTAAATACGGTGGCTCTGTTTCCTCCACGGCTGTGTAAGTCTCTGGAGTGCTCCACACTTTTGTTGGTGAAATCCACGGCCGTGGAATAGGCCGTTTGACCGTGGATCCGTACGTTTTCCGCCTCATCGTGGAGTTTCTCAAACTCTTTTTCACACACTTCTTCTTGTGCTTCTAAGGCTTCAATTGCCTCATTGCACTCCTCTTCTTCCCCTATATCCGTTAAGCTCATAGAAATAACTTTTTGCAAAGGATCTTTGAAGAGAATAGCACTTACCTCCTCTCTAGATAGCCCTTCTTCATCTTGGATAATGAATATATCCTCATCAAAGAGTGGTTCCTTCACTAGAGTGGAAAGAACGAACTCTACCTTCTCTTCTCCTATGTCAAAGGCGAGTCTAGCATTCTTGAAATCGACTATGCAGTCGGATGTTGCAAGAAACGGTCTTCCGAGAATGATCGGGACCGGACTATCTGTAGGAATGTCAAGCACAACAAAATCTATAGGAACGTAGAATTTACCTAGCTTGACCGGGACGTCTTCAACTATACCGACGGGGCGAGTTATGGATCGATCCGCCATGTACAACGTCATCTTCACCGGTTTAGGATCGCCTAAACCGATCTTCCTACATAAGGCAAGTGGGATGATGCTCACACTTGCTCCCAAATTACATAATGCATCATATGTGATGTCTCCCACTCCTATGGGAATACAAAATGACCCCGGATCCTTTAGCTTTGGGGCATCTTCTCTTTCATGGTTTTGATGAGATCCGAAGAATCCGAACTCATCTTAACCTCTCCAAAATCCTCTAGCTTTCTCTTGTTAGAGAGGATCTCCTTTAAGAACTTCCCATAAGCTGGCATACCTACAATAGCATCAATGAAAGGTATATTAATATGCAGTTTGCTCATGAGTTCAATAAACTTACCGAATTGCTTGTCTAGACGTGCTCTTGCTCTAGATTGCGGGAACGGTAGGGGAGGTTTGTAAGCTGGAGGAGGAATGTAGACATCTTCCTTCTCCTTCCCCTTTTCTTTCTCTTTCTCAACGGGGACTTCTACAAACTTAGGCTGCGGGTCGGTAGTTGTTACTCCGCTCCTAGTTGTGATTGCCATCACCCTTCCGTTTGGGTTGTCCTCCGTTTTTCCTGGAAGTTTTCCTTAATTCCTAGGAACTTCCTCCGCATGGCTGAACATTTGGTTTTCTAAAACCTTTTGGGCTTTATCAACCTTAGTAATGTGATCATCAACCTTGATGATGCGAGTCTCCAATCCTTGAAGCTTGCCAAAAATTGTTTCCAACATGGGATCGGGCTTCTCTTTCCCCGAAGTACTTCCACCATTAGATGTTTTCCCCTGGCTTTTCAAAGGAGTGGAAGAAGAGGAAGGTGGAGTTAGTGAATTTGAATTTCCTGAATTGGAATAAGAATTACCGGAATTTTGTTGGTTGGGACGCCAATTGTTGTTGTTTGAACCCCTATTGTTGTTCCAATTGTTGTTCCGGTTGTTGTTGTTCCAATTATTCCGGTTGTTGTTCCGGTTGTTGCGATTGGTATTCTCATTACCGTTGTGGTTATTGTTGTTGCCTAAATAACCCACATCTTGTTCCTTGTGCTTCGGAAAGTTGGTTTTGATGGCTTCCTTCAACTCTTTAATCTCCGTATTGAGAGAAAAGATTTGAGTTTGAGCTGCTTGTAATAGCTTTGCTCCTTGATCCATATGAGCCTCCACTTTCCGATGAGAATACTTCTCTATAACTCGCGCTTGCTTCTCAATGAAGTCCCAAGCGTCATCTTCCCTCATATCCATGAATGTACCACATGAAAGGGATTGAAGCTTGAATTGTGTCTCCACATCCAGCCCCTTATAGTATATCTCCAATAGTGCAAGCTTGGATATGCCATGATGAGGGCAATTCAATAGCAAATCCTGAAATCTTTCCCAAGATTGAAACAAACTTTCGTTAGATCTCATAGAAAATGCATTAATCTTACCTCTTAACTCCGCTGTTTTGGATGGCGTAAAGAACTTAATGAGGATTCCGAAGAAAGATCCTCCCATGTTTCAAGCTTCCCACTTGGAAGAGCTTGATACCAAGACAATGCTTTCCCCTTCAAGGAGAAGAAGAAAGGCTTGAGCTTATAGCTGTTGGTAGTTGCGTTCTTCGGCTTCATTGTCTCCATCATAATCTCAAAATTTTGTAGATGTTGATGTGGAGATTCAGCGCTTGTTCCACCAAATTGATTTTGGCGAACAATGGTAATAACTTGAGGGTTGAAGCTAAACCCTTGTGCATCATCAGCATCAAAGTTCACACCTAAACGGCGTGGTTGTTGCGTTGGATCCATCCTTTGGCCAAGAGTTCTTGGCTCCTCATCTACACGTTCGACTCTCGCATCTCTAGGTGGGACACGGCGATTTGCAGCTGGCCGTGGAAAGAATGGATTCACATTGATCGTTGGATCAATTTCCTCTAGTGGTGGCATGGAGGAGTCGCTATCCTCATTGGATGAGTTGGCTCTAACCGATCTTCCCGGTCTCCTTCTTCTCTTTTTCTCCTTAAGGTTGTTTATTTCCAACCTCATTTGGAACATCTTGTCCGATAGATCATCAACCTTCGTTTGATGACGATCCATCTCTTCCCTACGAGTCTTCTCACTCCATTGGAGTTGAGCTTCTTTCTCCGCTAACTCCGTTTGGTAGTCACGTTCTCTTTCTTCAGCCATTTTTCTTTCCTTAAGCTTTCTCCTCAAAGTCCTCTCAAGCTCTAGATCAAGAGGTAAGAGGTCTTCGTTGTTCCTAGACCTGCGCATACACTCGAAGAGATATCAAATAACAAGGGAAAAGCACCCAAGCTTGACAACCGATAACCGAATTCGGCCTAGACCAAATCCCCGGCAACGGCGCCAAAAACTTGTTCGCCACTTAGCGTGCGTGCAAATAAGTCTTAAATTTATAAAACTAGAAATCAAGCAAGCGAACCCGCAGTGTACGGATCGACGTAGTTAAGCAAGAATTCCAGAGTATTGAACACAGGGATTTGGGGGGTTAAATCGAGTTAAGAATTGTCAAGCGAGTAAATGTATGAGCTTTTGCAAATATTGGGAAAACAACAATCCTAAAGATCCAGGAATCCTGTTGTGGCAGTCGATTCAAGATATACTAAAGATATAAGGACAGAGTTGAGGGTTGCAAAGGTATACTAAGGTAAAGCAATGTACGGTGAGGTTCCAAGGCTTTATATGACTTATCTAAAGACACTCTCTATAAAGGTTGTTGAGGCTTCAGCATAGAAAGAATCTAAAGGTAAGAATTAATATCAAATACCCAAACTTGTAATCCAAGGATCAAGACCAACTAAACCGATTAAGGTTGTGACACTCGAAATCGAGGTAGAGGTTGTTGAGGCTTCACTACCACCTAGAAAAGGCAAACCAAGACTAAGTTAATGCAAGTCTTTAACTTTGGATTAAAGTAAAAGCAAGGCTCATAAACTAGGGAAAACTACGGATGGATCTTGAGATTCCACGGCCGTGGAACTCAAGAACACACCGTGATTTAGGGTTCGTCGACGATTCTCTCAAACTCTCAGGGGCCAATCTGTTTACGATCGATCTATCATCATCTAAGCCACAACTATCAACCCTTCACCTTAGAATTGTTAAAGGGTTTTAGCCAACAACAGTCATATTGATATCAAATTTAAGATTTAAAAGAATGAAAGATGAAAACCTTCGAAAACCTTGAATAAATCTCAAATCAATCTCAATTCCACAAACAAAGAACAATGATGTAAGTAGATTCAGAATAACACAAACAATCACAATCCTTGATAAGAACGAAGAACGGGATGTCAATCCGTCTTCTAATCAAACCTAAGGACAAAAGATGAAATCTCCTTACGAACAATCTTTCAAATCTTCACTCTTTCTCTAAGCTTTCCGTCAAATCGGAAATCTCAATAGGGTTAGGCGCGATCTCTAAGCGGAGGTGTAAGCGAAGGTGACGGAATCTCTCTCTTTCCGTCCTTTTATAGGGCAAGATAAAATATGAGCCCAGCCCGTTGCGTAAAAGATCATGACTTCAATTTGTACGTTTAAAAGATCGTCAAAATCACGGTTTCCTAAGATTCCACGCCCGTGGTTTAGAGCGTGGTTTAGAGCGTGGAAACTCATCACGGTTTGTCACAACTTCCACGACCGTGTAACTTGCTGGAATGCTCCACGCTTGTCTTGCCAAAGTTCCACGGCCGTGGTTTAGAGCGTGGACTCTACTACGGCCGTATTTCAGGGCGTGGAACACATGTAGCACGAAATTCTCCTTTGTCTTGTGTCATTCTTCAACTTAGCGTCTTCCTTAGCTCCTAGTGATGTCCTCAATCCTTGGACATGCTCAATCCGTCTCCATTCTCCCCTGATTCGTCCGGTTTTAGCTCTTAATTGCCTACAATCAACACAAAGCTTATGTAGACCTCTATATCGACAAAGTAGACAAACTAACTCACAATTGCTTCAATGCTCTATCAATGATCACCAATATGGATGAAATACACTTAGAAAACGTGCCTAAAATATCACAATATTTCATGCTAACACCAGCCCATGGTGGAAGCTTGCTGGTTCACTAACCCGGAGGTAAGTACGGCTCTCCCCATGCTTAAATCTCATCTTATTAATTGGAATAGGTTTGTGTTTGGCAATGTATTCTGCAGGAAACAAGAAACTATGGAGAAACTTAGCAAGATCCAAGTCAGAATAAGCCAAAGATCGACTTCTGGGCTCCTTAAGGAGGAGGCTAGTCTCAAGGCGGAGGTGGAAAGTATACTTGAGCAAGAGGAATTAATCTGGTTTCAAAAATCAAGGGAACAATGGCTCGAACTTGGAGACCGAAATACCTCGTATTTCCACACTTCAACCATAATCAAGAGAAGCAGAAATATAGTTATGGGTCTTAAGATAGAGGATGCGGATTGGGAGGAAGATCAGGGTAAACTGGAAGCTCATGTTGTCGAGTATTTTAAAAAATTATACAGTTTCGAGAGCACATCACTGCCTAACTCGAGTTTCACATGTTCGGTCGACTACCCCAGTCTTAATAGAAGTGAGTGGGATCTTATTCAGGCACCGGTAAATTTGGAGGAGGTTTGGAAGGCTGCCAGAAGCATGGGGGCGTTCAAAGCCCCCGGAATTGATGGTTTCCACCCGATATTCTACCAGAAGTATTGGAGCATTGTTGGAGCTTCTATGAAAGAAGAGGTATCCCGGTTTTTTGATCACCAGAAACTATTTCCAGGGGCTAATGACACTATTATTTCCCTCATAGCTAAGGTAGGGAAACCGGATTTAATCAGCCAATTTAGACCCATTGCGCTATGTAACGTCAGTTACAAGATCATTCATAAGGTTTTGGTTCAACGCCTTCAAAGCATCATTGGTCGGCTTGTAGGGCCCACACAGGGTAGCTTCATCCCGGGAAGGCTTATCCAAGACAATATCATCCTGATGCAGGAAGTTGTCCATTCTATGAGGAGGAAGAAGTCAGGGAAGCAATGGATGCTACTCAAACTTGACCTGGAGAAAGCGTATGACAGAATTCGGTGGGACTTCATTGAAGATTCAGTTATTAATGCGGGTTTCCCTACTGAATGGGGAAAGATGATCCAGGAGTGTATTAGTACCACGAGGATGCAAGTAAACTAGAATGGGGAGCTAACAGACCAATTTATCCCGAAAAGAGGTATAAGACAAGGTGATCCTATCTCGCCTTATCTCATTGTTTTGTGCGTGGAAAGACTAAGTCACCTCATTTTAGAATCCGTTGAGAAGGGAGATTGGAAACCGATTTGTCTGTCTAGAGGAGGTCCACCGCTCTCACACTTGTTCTTTGCTGATGATATTACCTTGTTTGCGGAAGCCTCTGTTTCCCAAATAAAAGTGATTATGAGGTGCATTGAGATATTTTGTAACTCGTTCGGGCAACGAGTTAACACTCAAAAGTCTAGAATTTACGTGTCACCCAATGTTTCTAAGGAACTAAGTGATAGTATTGCTAGGATAAGCGGAGTAGAGGTCACTAAAAACCTTGGAAATTACCTTGGTGTCCCTATATTACAAGGGAGAGTTTCTAAGGCCAATTTCACTTCTCTGCTGGACAAAATTAACCACAAACTGAATGGGTGGAGATGCAAAAATCTTAGTTTTACGGGTCGTGTCACATTAACTAAATCTGTGCTTACTACCATTCCAGTGTACTCCATGGCAACCTTGATGCTTCCTTCCAGTGTGTGTGACTCTATTGATCAAATCTGTCGGAATTTCATTTGGGGTCATAAGGATGGGAGGAGAAAGGTTCATACTATCAGCTGGGAGGAGATATGTCTACCAAAGGAGAAAGGAGGTTTGGGAGTTCGAAACATGCGTGATCTTAACAAAGCTCATTTAGGTAAGCTTGGTTGGCGTTTTATTAAAGAGGATGATAGCCTCTGGGTTAAAACGCTTCAACATAAGTACTACAAGCATGGATTTGATACACATACATTTGCATCACGTACTTGGAGTGGAATTGTGTTAGGCATTAAACAGGTGGTGTCAATTGGAGCAAAGTGGAATCTAGGGGATGGTAAGAGTATAGAGTTTTGGCAAGATAAATGGGTGGACTCAATACCCCTCTGTCATCAAACTACACAAGCATTGAACCCTGCAGAGAAGACGAGATCAGTAAGGAGCTATTGGCTGGAGGATTCTGGTTGGAATTGGATGGATTTCAGCAGTAAACTCCCTCCTACAGTGCTGCTCAGAATTGCGGCGCTCACACCTATCACAAACAAGATTCTGCTCAGAGAATATAACAGTTCCGTTATGCATGAGGATTCCATCGGATGGGGACTGTCTTTAAGAGGGAGATTCACTGTGGCATCTGCGTTCAGAGCTATTAGTGGGTCGGATGAGCTTCAGCAAAGTGAAGGTGACCTGTTCAAATGCATCTGGAGTCTGAGGGTCCAAGAACGTATTAAGATGTTCATCTGGAAACTCGCAAAGGGGGTATATTAAGCAATGTTGAGAGAAGAAGACGACACTTCACAGACGATGATATGTGCGCTAACTGTGGCCTATATCTTGAGTCGTTGTCTCATATATTCCGGGACTGTCCAAAGTCGAAGCAACTATGGTGTGCTATACATGTAGAGAACTACGTGGCAGATTATTTCTCAATTCCCTTCGCTGCTTGGTTTCGTGGTAATGTTCTTTTCACATTACATTATAATTCTTATTGTATGTGGAATGAGTTTTTTGCAGTTGACCTTTGGTGGGTATGGAAATGGAGAAACGAGAAGATTTTCAACGGCACTACGTATAAAGATGATAGAAGTCGCTTTATACGAGAGAAAGTTAAGGAGTACATGGACGTTTGGAATAAAAAGAACCCGGAACATAGAAGAAACGGAAGAATCAATACCAATATTGCTTGGGAACCTCCTCCTCCGGGGTTCATTAAAGTTAACACTGACGGGGCCAAAAATATCCATGGTAGTGCTTCTACGGCAGGTGTGGTTAGAAACAACGCAGGAGAATGGGTGAGGGGTTTCGGTGTTAATTTAGGAACATGTTCTGTACCTATGACTGAGTTGTGGGGTATAGTCCATGGTCTTAGATTAGCTTGGGAGCTTGGCTACCGTTCGGTTATTATTGAAACTGACTCGCAACTGGTAGTCGCGCTTCTCAATAAGACCATCGAACCCCATCATCCTCTTGCTAGTCTGGTGTTTATATGCCATGACTTTTTGAAAAGGGACTGGGTTATCCAGTTCCGTCATGCCTACCGCAAGACGAATAAAGTAGCGGATTTTATAGCTAGTTTTGCTTTGAACATTCCGATTGGTTTGAGTGTATTGTTTGACCCGCCGGAGGGTGTAGTTGATCTTTTACTTGATGATGTAAGGGGTCGGGCTATCCCCCGTGTGATGACTACTTAGCCCTCTTTCCTATTAATAAAAGCGCGTCTGCCGGAGACCACTGACTCTCCTTCCAACCAAAAAAAAATTAATCTTCTCTTTCACTAGCACAACAAAAATTGCAAGGCCGCCAAAAGAGAAAGTAAATAGCGGCGGCCAGACCTAGAGGTGAAAAAAAAGGCGCGTTATATACACAATTTCTAATTTACTTGGTACCGAATATAAACGCTTTACGTTGGCGCTCAACATAGGCGCTGACAAATGGCGCTGACGCCCGTTTTCTATTTATTTTCTATTTTTATCTGAGCGCCGACGCAAGGCGTTGGCGCCCCAAATCATATTTATACTATTTTTGCCCTTTTTTTTTAATATAATTTGGGAGTCGGCGCTCAAAACACTAGTTTTCCCATTTTTTAACTACTGTTTTTTTAAGATTTGAGCGCCGCTGCAAAGCGTTGGCGCTCAAATCCTTTCTTTTTTTCCCCTGGTTGAGAGTCATCGGAATGCGTTTGTTTTTTAAGTTAGTAAAACAAACCTCGTGTGTTTAGCTTTTTCCAAAAAAAAACTCCATCCGAAGAAGAAGAAGAAGCAAATACTCTTTCAACAATTTTTATTGCATGTGTATGAGACCCTTGTCACTAGGTGAAGAAACGTCTAATCTCGACAACAATGGAAAAAAGAAGAGCAAAGGCTTCAACAAGCGGATTTGAGGACAAAATGCTTCGAGTCCCCCAAATACGGTCATGATTGACTCTTGGTTGTTGGTAGCTTGTAGATCTGGTCGAGATTGGGACATGGTTATTACTTAAGTCTTGTTGTGAATTGTTCATTGTGTGTGATACTTGGTAGAAAAGGGTATAAACTCCTTTCTTAGACTTTTGAAAGGAGTATTTAAACAGAAAGAGAGATTACTCTCTTCTTTGTAAATCCAAAATACTTGTAAAACGAAATAGTTTTAGGGGAACATATTGTGTGTTAGGAGATTTCTGATCTTGAGAGTTTTTTTTCAATAAGTTTATGATATTGGAAGATTTTTTTCTTCAATGTTTATGAAATTGGGACATCATTCCATTATTGTTAAAGTTTCTCTTTGTGGTTTCTCTACAGGAGATAGCGTTTTTTCTTCGGGTTTTAAAACTCACAGTATTGTTACAATATGTTAGTGTTGAGTATGAATCTTCTGTACTATTTGTTTTTGTTGTTTTATATCAGTGGTATGAGAGTCACTAGTACAAAGACTCTCCCTAAACCTCGCTTATGTTGGAGCGGTTTAAAAGAACCGTGATCAAGGATATTTTCGGACCACGATTATACGTAAAACCGTGGATAGTTGTTTTTTTTTAATTTTTTTAAAATAAATTCGGACCCCGGTTTTATGAAATAACCGGGATATAACATTGATTTTTTTGCTCATACCACGGTTATCTTTAAGAACCGGGGTAAAACAATATTCTCGGACCCCGGTTATATAAAATAACCGGGCTGTAAAAAAACCTATCTCAAAACACGTCATTTTGGAATAAAAAAACCCTAGCCTAACAATTCAGATCGATCGATCGTCAGATTGACCGGCTCTCTCCACGGCGATGCGCTCCTCAATCGACCACATCCTCTAGGCCGGCGCTCCTCAATCGACCACATCCTCTAGGCCGGCGCTCCTCGGCCCCGCTCCGGACGCTTTCCGTCGGCCGGCCGTCCGTCCTAGTCGAGCTGCTGTCACTCAGTCTCATCAACAACTTGGTCAACGGTTCTTCTTCTCCTCTTCCATTTTCATTCTTCCAACAAGGCAACAACTCTGCAACTCAGCAGGTATGATCTTCAACTTTGAAATTGGTGACTTTATCTCTATCCGTTGAATGCTTGAGTGAGTAATCGATTGAAAATTCTGTCTTCTGGTTGTTTTTAACATGACTTTTATGCCTGACTATCTATGTGTTTGTTGAATGCTTGAGCATTACTTTCATCGGCTGGAACAAATTTAGGTGGTGCTATGAGTTTTATGAATCAATCATCCCTCACTAGCAAAATACTTTCATAGGATCTAGTCACAGGTCTAAACACGAAATAACTCCCTCTAGAGTCTATGATAAATTGTGAAGGTGGCTTGACCTTGAATCCTTGATTTAGCACCTTCTCAAGTTTGGCGTATAAACCTTTGATAATACTTCTGCTTGCTTCTTATTGAATGATAAAGGATTTCCCTAGGTTGTCTGTAACTAGGAGAAGACAAAACGAGACCGTGATTAGTAAAGATAAATGAACTATATCTTAAGTTATAGGCTAGAACTTATGATTTAATATGAACTACTATAAACTAAACAACATAAAGAATAAAAGAATTTTGTTCCTGGAATATTGCTGTAGTAAAAAAATTTAGTATCATCTCTTTCTTTTTCTGCCTGCTAGCAGAACCTCTTCCGGGAATAGTTCTAGTGAAAGGATTTGTGTTAGTTGCATATTGAGTATGTACCTTTGATTTATTATGGGAATGTTCCTATTACCCATACTTAGCTGGGTTTATTATGGGAATGTTCCTATTACCCTGTTTCTGTTGTTGCTTTACTTATACTTTTTTTATTTTGTTTGTTCTATTAATTTTATCCATCAACTGTGCTTTATGAACTTTTTCATGTTACTTCTTTTCATGGTAAATACATCCCAGGCCTTGATACCTTCCCCTTCTATCTGAACTAGTATATTCTTATAGAAACTAGGGATTGGACTTTTAGATTAGCATATAAAGTCCATAATGTCTCTTTTTATAGCATTTTACTTGTACTTGTGGCCTTGACATGTCTTTTTTTCTTCTATTTATTTAATGGTTGTACATCATGGTGCTGACTGCAGTGATCCTAGTCTTGTAAAATATAAGATGAAGTGAAAAGAGTTGGATTTGTTGCAGTTCCCATGGTGATTGTCCACATGTCTTAGTACTTGCTGCAATTTCCTTCAATCACATGGTGGGTCATCTCGGCGAGCTTCTCTTGCTAGCACTGCCATTGCCATCTCTTTGTGGCGTAACCGGAAGCAATCTCATGGTATACTTATATAATTACTTTTTATTGTCAATTGATTTTAGAATGGGCTTACGTACTGAATTTTTTTATTCAAATCTTACCAAACAATCAATCTATTTGAGGGAACAAAACAGGGTGTTTATAAAGTCCATTAATATTGTGGGAATTATGATGCTGAAAATGTTGGGAGAATTATCTTGTAGACTTAGGAAGGTGAAAGATTTAACCCAAAAATCACCAACTAACTGATAAGTGTGTTGTGTTCTATCAATTTTACAGGGGAATGATGAAAAGAGTTCGTTGGAGCCTTATAAATATATGCTCGTCAAAGGATATCAATCTCGAAACTCTTTTTCTTTCTCTCTGTCTCTCTCCGAGTCAGAATAAACTATTGACTTCAGTTAATCTTTAACAACAACAACTTCATGATCACACGTCCATTTTAGATTACAATAATTGTAATAAAAGATAAAGATATAGGTAGAAGAGGTATTAAGTGAATATGAATTACTATTAAACTTCTTTATCTAGGAAGAAAGCATCTACTACTTTGATCAACTTTGAAGCAAGAATTTGGATAATAAATTTGTTATTGGCACTCATCTTTTAGTTGCCAAATTGATCTTTGAGTTTTTAAAATGAAGCTGAAGTATGGGTAGGAATTTAAGTTCAGTGTTATTTTTTGTCAATAAGATTTGTATACATTTATTGTACTTTAAAAAATATAAATCAGAAAATACTTGCAATGAACCTTGTTATTATTGTATGATTTGATATTACATATGTAGTCACTGTGTGTGGAAAAACCATGAGAGAGGGAAATCAAACAAAAATGGTTCTATATTTTCTTGCATTTTAGCATATGGTCTTGGTTTGGTTGGTGGGCAAGCTAAGGTCCGCTGTGAGGAATTGAGATTTGTTGAACGTGTATATATAAGATAATTGTGTAAAGACTCTTACTTAGAGTTTTGTTTTTAAAGGTTGTAACAACAAGCAAGGGCGGAAGAATATTACTGCTTTAGAGGTATGAAATTTGAATGGGTAATGCTAAATTACACATTTGTTCATCTCCGATAAATTTTGGTATGAGTTTCTGTACTTGCATGGTCTGGCAGGTCTTTGCTCTAGGTGTTGTGGCCAAACTTGGAGCTACGGTCTCAACATATCCTTTGCTAGTAGTAAAGGTAAATATAACTACTACTTGCATCTGGAATAGTAACTAGTTTTGCATAATTATGGCCTGAAGGCCGAATCTGAAGTTTTGTCACCCTTGTAGTCAAGGCTTCAAGCAAAGCAGGATATCGGTGGCAGTTCTTCTTCGAGATACTCAGGTTTGCTTTATCAACTTCGTCTTGTTATGTGTTAAGGACATAGGGTCTGTTCGGTTAACACGACATCCCGTAGATGTAAAGATGGTAATTAGGCTATGTTTGGTTGTAGATTCATAACTTGGCTCTTCATCCTGCAAGCACCATTGATGCTATAATCAAGATGATCCGGTATGAGGGTTTATTTGGGTTCTGAGCACAAAGATACTTCAGAGTGTATTTGCAGCATCTGTACTCTTCATGGTCAAAGAAGAGCTTGTCAAGGATTTTAAATCTCTATCAGACAAGCCTCAGAAACTTGCAAATTTGATGTCAGATGAGCCTTCTTGAAGAAGGTGCATACTCACTTGAAGAACATATAACAAAATCAAGAACGTATGGCATACTCACTTGAAGAAGAGGCTAAGCAGCAGCAGCCAAAGCTGAAGTGATTATTATTGTTGTATGAGTTTAGAATAAGAGTCTAGAATCAGAATTGGTGTAGTAGAGTGAACTGGTAGATTTTTTTTAAACACAACGTTTCTGTAAAGAACTGTGTTTTTTATTTAAAAAAATATAAAACTAGGACCACGGTTATTTTAAATAACCGTGGTCCGAATCCTGTAATTTTTTTAAAAAATAGAACTGGGACCACGGTTATTTTAAATAACCGTTGTCCGAATCCTGTAATTTTTTAAAAAAATAGAACTGGGACCACGGTTATTTAAAATAACCGTGGTCCGAATTATTTTTTTACCTCGGCGACAATTAGCGAGGTCCGAGTAGCTTTAACTCGCTCCCGTTAATCACGCTTTGAAAACCGGGGTCTCATGTACAAAAAAACGCGGTCTACAACCCCTCTTTGTACTAGTGAGTTATCGATCATATCATCCTCTCTTTCACATTTGAGTATGAAATTTTAGTTTTCTTTTACTCAAATGGTTGTAGAAATGAAATTCGTGCAAGCCTCCAATCCACACTTTGATGGTCACTACAATCATTGGAGTATGTTAATGGAATTTTTTTAGCTATAAAGAGTGTTGGGGCGTTGTTAATAGTGGAATGCAAGAATCAGAAACAACAAGTTAACGGCTACTCAGAATTTTGATTTGGAAACTAGAAGATTGAAGAATCTTAAGGCAAAAAATTACCTCTTCCGAGCCATAAATCATCCCTTTCTAAAAACTATTCTTTACAAAGATTTATCCAAGGATATATGAGATTCTATAAACAAATAAGTATAAAGGCTCAAGCAAACTGAAGCGTCCACACCTTCAAGCATTAAGAGGCAAGTTTGAGTTACCGAAGATGAAGGATAAAGAGTAGTCACAAGTTATGTTGGGCCAACGATGGAAATATGCAGAAGTATGAGAAATTATGGCGAGAAGATGACCGACGTCGTCATAATATAGAAGATTCTACGGAGCATGACTTCAAACTTCAACTATATTGTTTGTTCAATCAAAGAATCGAAAAACATTATTGAGCTTTCTCTTGATGAGTTGCAAATACCTCTATTGGTGAACAAAGAATAGGTGAACAAGAACTCTTCAACAAAGAAGCAAGAATTAAAGACACCTATCAACACCCCATCCAACAACTTTAATTGAAGGGGTCGTGATAAAGGAAGAGGAGGTCAAGGAAATTGAGAGGATCGAGAAAATAGAGATTTTGATAATAGTCAAGGAAAAGGCGGCAGAGGACAAGACTTTGATCAATCAAAGGTAGAATCCTATGGATCTCATAAATTTGGTCATTATGCATGTAAATGTCATTCCAAGTTTCTTAGTGATAACACGTTTTCATGTTATCCTTTTAGATGTGTTTTTATGTGTTTTCCTTAGTTTTGCATGGGATAAACATTTACATCTTTGCTTATGTCTTAAATGTCAAAGAATGTCTACTCCCCTTTGTGTTTTGTGTTTATAGGTGTTTTAGGTCTCATTTGGAGATAAATGGAGCAAAAATGATCATTCCAAGGAACACTTATCATACCACCATTATCATCATGAGCAAAGAAGGAAAGAAACCAAGCATCAAGACTTGCATGAAGCCAAAGGAGTAAGGAAAACACAAGAGAGGAAACTCGAGTGAAGCTTCATTCGAGGTAAGAAGAAGATCAAACCTGGAGTAAGAGAAAATTTTGTCAACTAAGGTCGAGTGAGGTTGTCCAACAATCGGCAAGATAGGATGCTTCCTTCTGTTGTCGGACACAATGAGTTGTCTTAGTTACAACTGTCGGGGATTGGGGAAGGCCCGAGCGGTTGTACGACTCACTAAACTAGTGATAAGAGATGACCCTAAGGTGATTTTCTTGATGGAAACAAAATGCAAAAAGAAACGAATAGAGGAAGTCAGGCTCAAATTTGGTTGCACCAATTGCTTTATGGTTGATTGTCGAGGAAAGTCGGGTGGTCTATGTTTGATGTGGGAGTTTTGTTTTACACTCTCCATTCGGTCATACACATCTCATCATATTGATGCAGTGGTAAAAAGTAATGACGGGGCGGGAGTTGGAGGCTGACAAGGCTTAACGGATGGCCTCAAGAGGTCGATAAACATCACACTTTCGACTTACTTGAGAAGCTTAATGAAGACACACATGGAGCATGTGATGCGGGGTTGATGTCATAGTTTCCCAATCCAGATTGAAGTCCACGAAACCAACAACAAAAGCAAATTGTGGTGCAAATCTCAGGCGAGATTTGGTATTGCGAAGGCCGAGATTTATGAAAACTCAGAGAACGAGAACGTGAAAGTTATGGATGATAATGGTAAGATAAAGAAGATGATAATGGACTAAAACTGATGGAAATATAGGAAGATAGAACCAAGATATAAACTTACAAAGAACCTTGACCAATTGGATCAAAACCCTCAACAAAGAGTTATCTTAACACTTCCTTCTTCGACCTTACACAAGCCTCCTAAATTGAGGCAAGCACAAGGAGGAACTAATTTGACTAGTAGCACCATTATGTAAGAATATTTACACATAAGAACAACCTAGAAAGGGCTCACAACAATTCAATCAAAGGCTCTCTTTTTAATTGAATAGAAATGAATAAAATGCAAACTTCATAAATAAAGTTACGAGTATCTCACAATGTATGTGGAAATCAATATTCAAAATTCACTAACTATGATCTCGGCCTTCTAGGCCCTTAAGTAGGCGAAATTTTCCTAACAGATAAAAGAATAAAATAATCCTACAAAATATAGGATAGAAAATAAAACCTTTAGAATGTATAGAGATTTAAAGGTGTAAAATAACTAACTATAATTATATCTAGATTTAATATAAATCTCGACAAGATTGATCAATATCTCGGCTGGATATAGGTGAGGTCGAGATCTCCATTTGCTCTCCCTTGCTTCCTTGATCATCTTCACTCATGTATGACTCCTCGATAATAGATATCAATGTAACTAAAGAAGACTTAGACATAAGTATAGTCTCCTTAAATGTATGATGCAAATAAGCTAGCAACTTCTTCTTGGATGGATCTTGACCTTGATCTACTGATAGATCCTTCCATGATAGAATGTGAAGATGATGTAGACTCATTCTCCTTAAATGCTCTTACTCTAGCTCTAGTGACTGGTCCATGTATATGAGGTGTTGGGGATGGTCCCTCATCATACTCCCCTTTTTAAAAAGGATTCGTCCTCGAATCACCACCATGCTCATCACTAGTCATGTAAGGACTCAAATCTTCTACATTGAAGGTAGGAGTTATGTCATACTCCTCAGGAAGCTCCAATACATAAGTGTTTTTGCCAACCTTACGTAACACCTTAAATGGCCCATCTCTTCTTGGAGACAACTTCGACTTCCTCTTCTTTGGGAATCATTCCTTCCTTAGATGCAACCAAACTAGATCTTTGGGCTTGAATAGCAATTCATTGCGATTCTTATCAACCTTGGCCGCAACTTGCTTTCCTTTCTCCTCTAGCCTATGCGTGTCTTCTCATGCACCTTGATGAATTCCACCTGTTTTCCTGCATTAAAATCTACTCGCTCCTCTATAGGCAACGATATAAGATCAAAAGGGATAAAAGGATTCAACTCATAGACATACTCAAAAGACGTTAGGTTAGTAGATGAATGCATGATATGATTATAAGCAAACTCAAGATGTGGTAAAACGTCTTCCCAAACATTCAAATTATCCTTCAAAATAGCCCGCAATATGGTAGTTAAGGTCCTTTTAGTAACATCCCTTTGACATCTGTTTGAGGATGACTAGAGGTTGAAAATAACAACCTAGTTTCTTGTTTTTCCCAAAGAGTCTTTTGAAAAAATTGAGGAACTTAACATCTCTATCACTCACAATAGTCCTAGGTACTCCATGCAATCCAACAACTTTCCTAAAAAACAAGTTAGCAACATTATAAGCATTAATAACTCCACCTTGGTTATGAATTGTGAAGAACCATATAGGTGAATAATAAGGATATAAATACTCTAGAAAGGGGGTTGAATAGAGTATGAGAACTTTTCGCAATATCTTATATCAAGGCTTTGAGACTTATTTTAAGGCCTTGAAGTCGATCTATGCGCCTGGTGACAAAACTGGTTTTCAAGGCTTTGATAGGAATTTCGAGGCCTTGACTTCGAAACCTATAAAGCAACGTTAGTCATAATATACGCGATATGAAATGCGGGAATAAAAGATCAACGCGGTGATATGTTTACAAAGTTCAGCTCTAACAGTCTACGTCTCCGTCCTAGGGTTTCTTTACCCTAAGATCTAAATATCTATTATCTGCTCAAAGAGTCCTAGATACAACCTAGAAGAAATCCCCTTCTTCTCTCACTGTAGCCTCAATGATACGATCTAGTCAACTCTAACCTAGCAATAATAGCCTATTTACTTCGCAGAGTAACCCACACTCGAGTATAAAACTCTCGAGATATGTCAATGAAGATCTAGTGTTTTTCTCACTCTAGGGATGTAAACATTTGTAAGCTAAGAGGAAGAAAAACTTTTGGAATGAATGAAGATGTTTGATTGCTTGAAGACTTAGTTGTTTCCGTGTAAGATTGTTGGCGTTCTCTTCAATCGCCATCTTCATTTATAGTCTTATATGGAGAACTTTTCTAGCCGTTGTAAGATATCCGTTGTAACGTTCTTTCTTTCTCCATGGAAAACAGTGCTTGGTTCAGTAGCCGTTGTAAGATCCCCTTATCTTCTTCATCTACTTCTTCTCTTTGACGCACATTGAGAATCTTCATCTTCAAGATCTTCTCCTTGAAAGAGACGTTGAAGATCTTTGTTGTTTGAAGCTATAAGTTTATGCTCCGAGATCTTCCAAGCCGTTGAGGATCTTTGTTGTTGAAGACTTCTCTCTTGAGGGCTGTTGAAGATTTTCCTTAGATCCGAGATCTTTGTGTGAGATCCGTTGGGAAGATCTTCTTATCCTCTTACGTCGGTTGTTAATATCTTTGTGAGATCTTATTGTTGTGGCCGAGATCTTCTTTTCAAATTCGTTGAAAATCTTCTTGTTGTTGGCCAAGATCTTCTTATTTAAATTTGTTGAAGATCTTCTTGTTGTTGGCCGAGATCTTCTCTTTAAATGTTGTTTTTTAAGATTTCTTGTTATCCTTGGTAGATATTTTTGCTTTGGTTGTTGGGATCTTGGAATCTCATATTTGAAAAGCCTTCAGCCGAATCCTCCTTTGTATCGCTTTTCAAGGCCTCCATGTTTGTCCCTTGAACTGCTTTCCAAGGCCTCCGAGCTTATGCTTTGTAATGAGTTTCAAGGCCTGCGTTCTTCCTTTGAAATGCTTTTCAAGGCCTGCACACATTTAACAAACGCAAACCAAAACATGCAATCTAGAAATACAATCGATATTTGTTAGTTTATAAAACCGCTCCTAATTGTTTAAGTTTTCCATCATCTACATAGACAATTCATAATCAAGGTGGAGTTATCAATCTCCCTCTTGATGGAAGACAAAAACAAATATCGTACCTGCATTCAATGTTAGCGATATACATGCAATAATATCAAAAAAATGCAGATTGCAGAAATATCGGATCAACACACATATTTAATTTCTCCCCCTTTTTCTTTCAACAAGGGAGAAAAACCATATAAGTACGGAAGTTCAAAAATTAGTACAAACCCACGAAAGTATTTTTAAAAACCAAAATACACAATTTTAAAACGAGTCCCACAAACGGTTTTCAAGGCCTTGAAATCAAAACCCAGGAGGCTTTGAAATCCATGCCAAGGCCTTGACAGCCAAAATACAGAGTTTGATCGCACCCACGGCATGACAGTGCAACGGGTGCGCCAACAGCCCCACAGCCACAGGGGCGGCGGTAGCAACCGGATGAGCGGCGGCCAGCAGCACCTGGCCACAAGGGCGGCGACACTCGGCCGCGGGGGCGGCCCAGCCAGCCGAAAGGGCGGCGCCAGGGGGCTGTAGGGGCGGTTCTGGCCCTACTTTTGCTCTTCTTCACGGCTGCGCTTCCTTGTTCCGCGACCGCATTCCTACCCTTGTGAGTACCCTTCCTTGATCTTGTGTCCGCCTCTTGTCCTAGAGAGTTATGATAGAAGCATGCTAGGTTGGATCTAGCATAGCCTTATAATACCAAGTAGTGGCTTTAGACTTTAGGTGAGTGTTTGAGGATTTTGGAATATTCTTAGACATGATGGTTGTTGGATCTTGAGTTGGTTATTATGTGAAGTATGGCTGTTCTTGTGAGGTTTTAGGTTGTGAGTATATGTTTGTTGAGGTTGTGGGCTAGGACGTGACTATCTTAGCGTAGTTTTACGATCGTTGAGATCATTGAGACTAGGAACGAGTTGTTCTAGCATGTGAGTTGTACGACCTTGTAGAGTTCATTTGGGCTAGAAGTCTAAGGACTTCTAGCATGCGAAATAGATGCTAATCTTGTACCTCGTTTGGTCAGGCTGAGAGTATCTTCTACGGGAAGCGGAGTGCGGTATATTTTTGGGTTGAGCCTTTGAGACAGGTAAGTCCCCGGACTTACTTAGCTAACTTCCTTGTATTTGTATCGATGTGTGATGGTTGTGTGTGTTTAGTTATGTTTATAACAACAAAACCGGACTAGGACGACTTTATATTATACCCTTATAACAGGTAGACGGTTGAATACATCAATACCATTCCCTGCTGGTAAGTAGGGACAAAGGCAAGTTTCGGGGATTCTTGTGTCACAAACCTAAGTTGAATTAGTAACGGAATGACGAAATGAAAAGATAATAACCGGCTTATGTAATATCATGTTATGTGTTTTCGTTATTATATGTGTATGTGCCGTTACCATCTTTCTAATACTTGGAATATTAGCTAACGGTTTTATACCGCTTTGTAGATGTTTTGCAGGTTAGGGATGCCACCGAGTGACTCGGAGGAGTAGACAGTCGGGATCACCGTACATTATAGGACGGGAGTTGGGGTTTC